>JALGPY010000002.1:61245820-63900820 GCA_023055425.1 Linanthus parryae | reverse complement strand
TGCACTTGTGTGTGTATATATATATATATATATATATATATATATGATTTTTTTGTCATGTCCAAATTACGCCATGTGATCACGATGAGTTATTATGTTCTTATCGCTCTCCCTCTCCGAAATTCTCCCCCAATCTCTCTTCTCTACCAACATCAATTCTCCATTAATCCAATCTAACGTTTTTATTATTCTCATGTTAAATACCTCCTCTATTTCGAGCTTACGAATTCACAATTCAATCGGTTATCCAGAGAAGATTTTAGCAATAAACTGGTGACCCTAGTTTAAAATATTTGTTGTCCAGTTCCGCAAATCAGCTGCTTCTTCATAAATATTGCTACTTGTCCGGTCACAGAGAAGTCTCTTCAAGACTTCCATCGATACAATTAGGATTGAACTTCTACCGGTCAGGTATGTCAATTTGTAAATGTCTGTGTATACTTTACTGTTGGGAGCGTATTTTCTTTCTAGTTTAATTTGGTTGTTTTCAATTCAAGGGTTTTATTTCCAACTTCTGCAAATTTGTATTGCAGTCTTAAAAAATCTCTAGGTATGTATAATCCGCAAATTTGTGTACATGAGTTTATTCTTTCTCATAATAAGCAGAATGGTTCAAAACAAACAATTAGGGTTCTGGGAAAATTCTTCCCCACGTTTCAAGAACCAAAGAAACCTGGGGGACAAATAGAAACATACTTGTACGTGTATTATCTTAAAGGGTGAAGGTTTACCGGGGCATCTTTCCCCGTCGTCGTTGACCTTTTTTGGTGAATCGCGTGGGGTTTATGATCAATTTCACAGAGAGATTGGGAGAGAGGATATGATGAGTATATATTAAATTATAAAATCTATCCCTGTCTTTCGAAGTAATGACAAGTATCCCCCTTTTACACTTTTTGGAAAAAATTAAATGAAAATAAATGATACCGACGGTATTAAACGAAATCATTATATATCGTTATTTTTAAGGATGCGACGCATCCAACAGGGGCATATATGTATTTTCTTAAGAGTCTCAGAATAAAATACTTGTAGTTAGATGGATGCTAGTGGAGTTTTCAAATAGGTAGGGCTAGCAATTGTCACCCCTTGTCCTCAAGTTCCTCCGCCCCTCCTTCCGGCTAGCTAGCCTTGCAGAGCTTTCAGGCTACTACTAGTCTCTACTCAAAAGAGTCGTAATTATGAAAATTAAATCGTTACCATAATTTTAAAGTATGGATTCAATTTCCATTCTCACTAACATGAGTCGCTATGATGTTGTGCAAGCTCGTCCCGGTGTTTGGACAGTCCTGGTGGGGTGGGACGAATGGTAACGTAGAAGGCTAAAGAGAGATTGTATGTGTTAAGAGTAGGTAAGGGTGAAATTGTATTTAGACAAACTCTGTTAGAAACTGTCAAGTAGGGGTAGTTTCTGAAGATTTTTCATACGGCAGAGGGTATTTCACGCTGTTATGCCAAATTACAAGGGTAGTTTTGGGTATCTAAACTTTCACCCACAGAAGATCTCAATATCAGCTAATTTTCCATGACCTAAGTGCTCCTTATATATATTATCGGTGTAGATCGAACCCTGTCTGTACCACAGCGGCGGCGATAACAACTAGATCGAAGTCTCTCTCTGTTCTACCACCATCTCTCCATGTACCATGGCGGCAGCTGCGGCGGCAACTCTTAGATCCAACGGACGAAATGAAGACAACGTTGTCACCGTGTTGGTGGAACATGGTATCTTTTTTTTTCTGACACGATCATGCCTCCTTTATTCTCTTTCTCGTCAGCTATATAAGAATCAGGTTTATCCACCTTTTATGAATCATGTTTACTCACCTTTGAGGGTGGTTTTGTATGTTGTGTTCTTTTACAGGAATGGTTTAGGTTTTCTTCGACCTATTAAGACAAGATTACTATGAACAAAAGTCAAGGACCTATATGCAGCTCATTTCACATCTCTTGGCCAGTAGTTATATTCAGTGAAAGGTCAAGGACCTATATGTAAATATCTCTTTGAGATCTAGATCTTGACCGTACATTTTAGGTCAGCTGGTCGAACCGCTGACACAAGATTCAGCAGTGTATTTAAGCCACATTTTCTCTCATAACCCACCATCAGTTTCTCGCTCTAACTTGAGAGCTTCTCTTCATCTCTAATGTCTTCATCACCTTCTGTGCTCTGAATTCAGTAACCCTAACGGGTCTTTTCATGGTATCACAGCCATGACCTCCACCAAGTCTTCAAGCTCCACATCGATGGCGACATCCATCGTATCTGCAAATCCCTCAATCTCAAATCCCCTTTATCTTCTGTCAAACATCAATAACCTAGTTCCGTTTAAACTAGACGGATCTAATTATGTCATCTGGAGGCACCAAATTTCCTCTCTCTTGCGAACCCATAACTTGTTTGGGTACTTGGATGGTTCGAAGAAGGATCCGATCGAGTTTCTCAAAGGATCTGATGATTCTGAGGATGAAATCAATCCCGATTATCTAGCCTGGCAACAGCAAGATCAAGCCTTGATTACGATTCTGAACGCAACACTGAGTCAAGAAGCACTCAGTCAAGTGATCGGTCAGTCTTCCTCTTCTAGATCTCTCAGGCTTTCCTTGGAAAAGAGGTATGCTTCACTCACTAGGTCAAATATCATGCAGTTGAAATCTGAACTTCAAATGATTCTCAAAAATTCAGACTCGATTGACTCTTATTTGCAAAAAATTAAATCTATTCGGGATAAACTGATTGTTGCTGGTTTAAAGATTGATGAAGAGGAAATGTTGCTTTATGTGTTGAATGGATTGTCTCCTGATTTTAATCCCTTTAGATCCTCTCTTCTAACCAGATCAGAACATTTATCTTTAGAGGATTTACATGTTCTGTTGAAGTATGAAGAGCAAATGCTCGAGACTCAAAATGCTGTTGCTTCACAAAACCAAAATATGGCTTTTAACACGGTTGCTAATAATTCTGCTTCTCAAAATTCCCAACCCAATAGGGGAAGGGGAAGAAACCAACCTGGCAGACAAAACCACCGTGGTGGTTATGGTGGTTATGGTAGAGGCAATGGTTATGGTGGTTATGGTAGGAGTAACGGTTATGGTAGAAACCATGGTAATGGCTATAATTCTGGTAGAGGAAATGGATACTGTGGTGGCCGTGGTGATTTTCATGGTAGTTACAGGGGACGTTCCCCTAACTTTGGTTCTGGTAACTTGTCCAGAAACATTACTTGCCAGATTTGTGGACAAGAATTCCATTCTGCTTTAGAGTGGATTCACAGAATGAATTATGCATATCAAGGGAGACAACTGTAATACCCCGTAATTTTGAGGGTATTTTTAGGAGATTGTTGAATATTTTGGTCCGTTAATAGGATTTATAAAATTAGTATTTCTTATTTTTTTAGGTTTTATATATATATTTTATACATATATATAATTATAAGTTAAGAAAAATAATATTAGTAAACTTTTGTTTTTACATATTTTATTTTTAGTAAAAGTTATAAAAGTTAGATACGTTTTTAGTTATTAAAAGTTGTGGGTCGTGTAATGTTTTTAATGTAACCAAAACGTCACGTTTTAATTATTTTCACGTAGCCAACCACCGCAACAACTCGTACTCCCGCCACACTATAACTTTCCTCCAGTCATCTTCCCCAAATCAACGGATTTACAGTCCGTTTCCTCCTCCTCTTCAACCACCGATTGCTGCATCCAAACACCGCCACCACGACCTCCTATTTCTCCAATTTCACTCCCAATTGAACTCCAATTTGCCGAATTCCGAATACTTCTCAACAAGAAACCGATTTTTCCCAAATTCGTGGCTCGATTCTTAATCGAAATCAACCCGGTAATACTCCTACTCCCCGCCGGATTCTCCCCTATCTCAGCCTATATAAACCGTGAGAAACCCAGAGGGATTCACACCAAATCCATCTCAATCTCTCGCACTCGATCTCGCCTTCTCTGCCTCTGTTCTTCGCCGGACCAAACCCAACCAGAAACTCGGACCCGAGTTCGATCGAGCCCAAGCCGAAGCCTAGCTCCGGCCTTTTTCCCCGCTGCTCCGCCAATCCGACGCCACCACCGCCCTCTCCGGCGTCGTCCTTGCCGTTCGACGAAGCTGCAACAACAGCGTACAAGTCACCATCCTTTCCGTCACCATCGTCTTCACTTCCGACGGGTAATCCGAAAATCCCCCTGACAATTGTGTTTGTTCTTCAATTCTGAGTACATAATCATAGTGTTTGATGGTGGGGGATTTCACGATTTAGGATCTGGTGGGTGTTTGTGGGTTGAGAGATTCAGTGTATGGGAGAGGGTGAGTTGGTTCATGCGTGTGGGTGTGTGTGTGTGTCCGTGGGTGTGTGTGTGTGTGTGTGTGGTCTGTGTTTTTGATGAAGTAGTAGTAGTAGTAGTAGTGGTAGGTGGATAGTAGTACTACTAGTAATAGTTATGTATTATAATATTGTAACACTTGTAGTAGTAATGTATTAGCTAGGGTATGTGGTATATAGTATGTTAATTGGAGGGTTATCAACTTCTATTTATTTTTATTTTACTTTACTAGGTTAAAGAATTTTGTATTATATATATATTATATTTTAAAATTTTAGATGTCATAAATAACAATAATAACTTTTTGCGTCAACCCAATTTAGAGAAGAACACGAGCTTTTATAATCTTTAATATTTTCCAAACATGTATAGTTGTGTAATTCAAATATTTATTTTCATATAACAAAATTAAGTATTTTTCTATAATATTAAATAAAGATTTCTTTATTGCAGTTTTACTATGTATATTAATAAACAATTGTTCTCTTAATCAATTCAATTTCTAAACGTATGTTTAAAGCTAATATATCTCAGTTTTGGGCATAAGTGGGGGTTACACTTGCATTGCATGTAGGACTTGTGTGCACTATTGTCGTGATAGCTGTGTGTTAATTAGGAATGATTGCTATTGTAGATTCCGAGTTCGTAGGAGGCGAGTTCATTGAGGACCCGTACTACGAGTAGTTGTGTGCTTGCTTTCGTGTGACGATCTCTCTTCCAATCCAAGTAAGTTTATATGCACAACACCTTCAACTATCAAAATATGTTTGGCGTGTGTTCCTTGTGTATCGTGCAACTGTTTTAAACTTTGAATTTCGGAAATCTCTCTTGCAAATACCTTTTTCTAAAGTATGCGGTTACTAGAGTGGCCATGTGATATTAATGAACGATAAATGATATGGGGCGATGTACAGAGGATGTGTGTGAAGGCTACGGCCGGAGGCGCACGTGAGACGAACCTCCTAGGGTTTCATACCCTAACCTATATGGGTTTTTAATATTGTGAAAGCTATAGAGTACTACCTATGCATGTGTGGGTCACAACTGTATAGGGGTGTCGACACTTAAGGTCTCATAGTTAGTTCAGGGGTGAATTGGGATGGACTGTGATATCCCGAGAGGTACTCTAATTATTATTTATTGCATCGTGACCTCTCTGTGGGCATTCGTTACCCGCTGGGCTCTAATATGCCTCAGCTCAACTAATGATTAAATGTGAAGTTACTTCAGTTATATTGTGATTCACTCTTTAAGCCAAAACTCTGTTTTACATGTTGAGGTATATGCTTACTCAGTTTTTACTGATAAACGTTTTCTGCGGTCGGCTGTTGCTATTTTAAAACCCGCAGGTTATGAATAAAGTGGGGGAACGCGCACACGTAAGCTGAAGACTATGATCAGGCAGCTAGGAACTTTTCATTTCATTTAGGAAGCAGATTTTCAGAATTTAGATTTGAACAATATCATTTGTTTTATTTCAAACTATTGTTGGAGGATTTCTCCGGTTTTCATTAATAAATGCACTTTTGGATTATCGTTTGGTTGTACTAGCAGGGAACCGTAGGTTCCAGGGTTGTTTCAACAACCCCCTGAAACTCAGACTGCTTTGGCTGCATCAACTCAATCTGTTCCTCATGATAAGTTTTGGTTGTCCGACACCGGTGAAACAAATCACATGACCAATGATTTTCAAAATTTGAGTACTTCAGACACATACATAGTTGCTGACCAGGTCACTGTTGGAAATGGTCAGTCTCTACCCATTCAACATTCGGGTACAAATTTACTTTCTACAAATTCTAAAAAATTTCCTTTGAACAACATTCTACACGTTCCTGATCTTCACACTAATGTCTTATCTGTGAACAAATTTTGCAAACAACATAATTGTCGATTTATTTTTGACTCATCATCTTTTTCTATTCAGGACAAAACTACGGGAACAATAATTTACTAAGGATTGAGTAAAGGAGGACTTTATCCGATTAAATCTGAGTTTTTTAATTATGTGTCTCTTAATAAAACTCCTGCTGCTTTGGTTGCTAATAAAGTTGATATGCAAACTTGGCATGACCTCTTGGGTCATCCATCAGATGCTATTTTGAATAAAATTGTCCCTTGAATGGGACATCACAATGGTTTGTGTCATTCATGTTTAGAAGGCAAAATGCATCGCCTTCCTTATACTTCTGCTTCTTCTAAATCTACTATTCCTTTAAATATGCTGCATAGCGATGTATGGGGGCCTTTGAGCTCCAAATCATATCACGGATACCGTTATTATGTCCTTTTTATTGACGACTACTCACGTTACACTTGGGTATTTCCGTTACATAACAAATCTGATGTACCTGCTGTTTTTACCAAGTTTAAAACTCAAATTGAAAAACTTTTAAATCATACCATTCGTATATTGCAAAGTGATGGTGGTGGTGAATACATGTCGTTTACTTTTCAGCAGATTCTTAGCAACAATGGCATTACTCACCAAAAATCTTGTCCCTATACGCCACAACAAAATGGCGTTGTCGAGCGCAAGCATCGGCATATTATGGAAACTGCAGTTACTTTACTTAAACGTGATTCTTTGCCTAATTTCTTATGGTTCCATGCTGTATAGCTGCTGCAATCTTTTTAATTAACAGGTTACAAAGTGCCAATACACAAAATAAATCTCCCTTTCAACTTCTTTTTGGTACTATTCCTGATTATTCGAAACTAAAAATTTTCGGGTGTGCTTGCTTTCCTCATCTCAGGCCCTACAATAGCTCTAAACTTGACTCTAAGACCAAAATGTGTGTCTTTATTGGTTACGCCGATGATTAAAAAGGGTATCTTTGCTTGGATAAGTTGATGAATCGAATTTACATAAATCGCGATGTTATCTTTGACGAAACTGTATTCCCTTATAGCATTACTATTGCAGCTACTCCTACTGAATGTACTATGCCTATTAACCACTCTCTTGACTCTCATTCACCTATTGTTTCAGGTCTAGCAGATTGTGCATCCACTGAATGTACTTTTTCAGTACCAGCAGAAGGACCAACCACTGCTTCAGCAGCTGGCACACCTCCTGTTACACCATAGCTGATTGTACTTTTCCAGTACCAGCAGTAGGTTCAACCACTGCTTCAGCAACTGGTATACCTCCTGTTACAGCAGCTGGTCCTCCTACTGCTGCAAATGCTGCACCAATGTCCCAGTCTATTACGGCATCAGTGATGAGTGGACAGCAGCACACTTATGAGGAACACACTGCATGAGGGGAGGAGCAGCCACCTGGAACTGTAAGTGCCTCTGTTCCCGTGAGCAGAATTGTTCCGTTGAGCAGTACCGTTTTGAGCAGTTCTGTTTCGCCAAGCAGTACTGTTCCGCATGATGCCTCCGAAACAGCACACTCACATTCCAGCAGTGGCATGGCACCTCCCCCTGCTGTTGTGTCTCCGACAAACAACTCTGAGATTCCCACAACCGCCCACCCAATGCGGACCCGCAGCAAATCCGGTATTAGTAAGCGTAAATCTGTTTTAAATACTATTCTTATTTCTCCCGATCCAACTTCTTTTAGTGAGGCTAGCAAATACTCTCAGTGGCGTACCGCAATGACTGAAGAGTACGCTAGTCTCACACAACAAAATACTTGGACATTGGTGCCACCGCCACCTAATGCAAACATAATCGGGAACAAACGGGTTTTTCACACAAAATATAACCCGAATGGCTCTATTTCTCGTTACAAAGCACGCTTAGTTGCTAAAGGTTTTCACCAAAATCCCGGCATTGATTACGACGAGACCTTTAGTCCAGTCGTAAAACATTCCACTGTCCGTATTGTCCTTGCTTTAGCAGCCAATTTTAATTGTCCGCTTCAATTATTGGACGTTAAAAATGCATTTTTACACGCTTTACTTCGCGAAACAGTTTACATGACTCAACCACAAGGCTTTAAAAAATTCTAAGTTCCCTCATTATGTTTGTAAATTAAATAAGTCCATATATGATTTAAAACAAGCCCCACGGGCTTGGTTTGAACAATTTACATCTTATTTATATTCTCTCGGCTTTATTGCGTCTTATGCTGATTCATCTTTATTTATACGCACTCACAATGGACAAAGTACTATTCTACTATTGTACGTAGATGATATTATCATAACAGTTGGGGATTCACATCTTATTCAATTTTTCAATCAAAAGCTCAACTCTGAATTCTCCATGATGAACCTTGGGCCCTTGACTTATTTTTTGGGTCTCGAGATCAAACGCACACAAGACGGTATTTACATCCACCAAGCAAAGTATAATTCTGATCTCTTATCGCGCTTTCACATGTCAACTGTAAGCCCGCTCCTACACCAATCTCTAATGGTACCAAATATCATTTATTTGATAAAAAAACCCCTTTCTGACTCTACTCCTTATCGTCAATTACTTGGCACCCTTCAATACTTAACTTTAAGTCGTCCGGATATTTCTTTTTCAGTAAATCATTTGTGTCATTTCATGCATAAACCAACCGAAAATCATCTAATAGGTGCTAAACGTATTCTTCGTTACTTGCAGGGATCCAAACACCATGGTCTCTTTTATGAGAAAGGAGTTTTACCCATCCCGGCTTTCTCGAACACTAACTGGGCTGGAAATCCGACAGACAAGCGAAGCACAAATGGATTTGTTGTGTTTCTAGGTCCAAACCCCATTCACTGGGGTGCCAAGAAACAGCCCACGGTCACACGCTCATCGACCGCGGCTGAGTACCGCGCTCTCGCTTCCACTGCAGCGGAATTAGCTTGGCTAAATTCTTTTTCGCGATTCAAATATTTTTATTTCTCAAAAACCTAGAATTTGGTGTGACAACTTGCCTGCTATAGCTATAACCGCCAATCCCTTTTTACACGCTAGAACAAAACATAGAGAAATCGATTATCATTATATTGGTGAAAAAGTCCATACTCACGATTTATCTGTTTCTTTTGTTAACAGTTCGGACCAGCTTGCCGATATATTCACCAAGGGATTATCCACAAGCCAGTTTCAGACTTTGAAGGACAAACTGATGGTCCATCCAGCCCCATCAGTTTGAGGGGAGGTATTAAGACAAGATTACTGTGAACAAAAGTCAAGGACCTATATGCAGCTCATTTCACATCTCTTGGCCAGTAGTTATATTGCGTGAAAGGTCAAGGACCTATATGTAAATATCTCTTTGAGATCTAGATCTTGACCGTACATTTTAGGTCAGCTGATCCAACAGCTGACACTAGATTCAGGAGTGTATTTAAGCCACATTTTCTCTCATAATACACCATCAGTTTCTCGCTCTAACTTGAGAGCTTCTCTTCATCTCTAATGTCTTCATCACCTTCTGTGCTCTGAATTCACTAACCCTAACGGGTCTTCTCACGACCGTGATTTCTGTGTATAGAATGAGGTGCAGACTCAATTTATGGAACGACTAGCATCGGCTCCTCTGAATGGGGAAGATGCAAACCTTTTTTGTCGTTCCAGGGCTTTGTCATCGGGTGCTTACCTCATGCTGTCACTCAATTGGATCGTATCCAATGGAGGAAGAAGTACTCAGAGTTTATCTTGAGCTTCGGAAGCTCAAGCAACTTTTAGGCCGTCAATCCCTGCTCCTATCAATCACACGGAGGCGCACCTATCACGCCATGTGAAAGTATCAGCCCGGCCAAGAGACTATAACGGAATACTATATTCGAGACTTTGGCATCGCATGGAGCCACCACCTGGAAACCGGCGCGTAACAGGTCCATGACCGATCGGCACGTAAAAGGTCCATTACCGATCGGCACGTAACAGGTCAACGACCGAAAATTCGACAAGGTCTGTCATCACATAGATGGTGCGGGTAGACATTTTAATCCTCTTGGACATTACATCAATCACGTTGTAACCTAGAATGTACGTCATCTCATTTCGTACACGAGGGTGATATGCAATGTTACGAGGAAGTCATGATGCATTTTACAAAGAAAATATGTATTTATTTCTGTAATATAAGTTGTTGAGTTGCTAAAGAAAAAAGTTAACCCTTCTGATTGTGGTGCACATACTGTGATTTCATTTGAAGGCTGGTTTTAAGTCCTCTAACTATTGTCAACAAAGGCAGCATCTTTGTTTCTTTGATGAAGGACCGTATCAAAGTGATTACCAAGTATTTCTTTTGTTCCTGAATTTCGTAGTCGAACATATGCTTATGCTTCCATGGTAGCTGATAGTATATAGCAACACAAGTATTACTTAATTATTTAATTGTTGTAGCGTTATTATTTATTAGTTAGTTAATTTACTTAATTAATTAATAGCGTTATTTATTTATTTAGTACACCGGATTGGGCCGTAAGAGTCTAGGGTTATGTTAGAGTTTGGTTATTTGTATATTTAAGCATTTGTAATTCCACAGTTTATTCAACCAATGAAAAATATTGAACTTAAGAGTGTTTTGTGTTTGTGTTCGTGTTTGTGTGTGTGGAGACTTGATAGTGTCTCGAATTACCATCACTTTAGGTAAATCCTAACAACCCGATACATTCGTGTATCAACTGGTTCCTTCATTGCACTTCACCACAACCAACTGGTGAAACAATGGCAAACAACGGTGTGATTGACGAACTCCGCCAAACACTCTAAGAATTCACAAAACAGATGTTCGAGAAGCTGGACAAGATTGAAGGCAGATTCACATATCTAGAAAGGAGGGTCACCGCCCTGGAACATCGTCCCGCCAACCTGCCGTTTCCGGAAGAGGACATGCAACACCAGCAGTTCGCCGCCGTCGGGAACCAGCTGCTGGTAACCATTTCCGACCGTTTGACAACTGTGGAGTCTTCGGTTGCAACCCTCGAGGCTCAAGCCAGATCCGACACAGCTCCAAGCGACGCTGTCGATTCCGCCATCACAACCAGACCCATCGGGTCCTCTCGCCAGCAAAACCAGAACCCAGGCGACCCAGATTCCGACCAGACATCACCCCTGAAGCTAGACGAGTCACCTCCGCTTCGGCTATCTTCCCCGACACCGGCGAAGGATTTAATTCCACCCGACCCTCCACCTCCCTCAAAATCACTTCTGCTTCGACGGTAATTACGCCACCATCAACAAGCTTTCTTGCCTCTGATTCCAGAAGAATGAATCTCCACACCGCCAAACGACAGCCACACAAACCCCCAGATCAGACTGCCACCCTTCCTATGATCCTCTCGCCACCAAATTCGCCATCGTTCTCACCTTATCCGGCGTTGATACGGATCACTCGTATCTTCATCGTCTATTCAATATTATTTAATTATTTAATTGTTATCGCGTTATTATTTATAATTATTTAATTTACTTAATTAGTTAATAGCGTTATTTATTTATTTAGTACATCGGGCTGGGCCCGTAGGAGTCTAGGGTTAGGTTAGAGTTTAGTTATTGTTGGAATAGATGCCCTAGAGGCAATCTAGTTTAGTATGAATTTGTAATTGGCTAGAAATTCATTTATTATTTATTGGATATTTAATATAATGAAGTCCTTAGATTTACAATTGTGTTGTTTATCTTAAATATCCCTAGTCAAGTATAATGATTAAATGGGACAATCATCTATAGACTAGTATGGGGTTAGATTGATATGGAGATATCACGATCTAACACATAGGTGTGCATTACGGAATGTTGCACTGGATTGACCCATTACCGAGAAGGCTACATACACGTTATGTTGAGTCACAAGTGCTTCTCGGGTACAATGGTATTGTCATCCTTAGACTTGAAGTCACTAGATATTCTAGTTGTGGATCATTGTGATCTTGGTAGCGTTAAACGCTACACCGTAACTGGGTAGTTATAAAGGCATGTACTGGATACAATGGGAAGCAAGCTTAGAGATCGTAGTGGACGTAGAGAGGATTTGCCCCTCCCACATAACGGGAGCAAATATCCAAGGCCACTCGAGGATAGTGCTTATAGAATGTCTGGCCAGACTCAAATAAATCAATATATGAGATATTGATGTTATTTGCACGAATAAGGCTATTCCATGGATCGAGAAACTATGGATTGGATATACGAGTGTGACTTGTATGTCTCGTGTCCAATCCGGATATGGAGGCAAAGGGATGAGAAAATTACTTGTACTAGGTTGTCTAGATGACTATTCTATTAGTTGGCTAGAATGGATGTTTTGCTAGAAACCGCTCCATATTAGCAAAGAGTTGCTACCAACTAGATAGAACCTATGGGGTCACACGCTATATAGAGTTGTACTAGATTGTGGAATTAATTAATTGGATTAATTAATTAGAAGGATCACTTTGCAAACCCTTGCAAACTTAGTAGGGACTAATTTGCAAGGAAGGGACTAAATTGAATTCTAGTAGGACTAGAATAAGTCCTTTAGGTAGTTAACAAGGAGTTGTTGGACTATATAAAGGACCCTCCTCCTTCCTTCCCTACACACATTATGCTCTAGAGAGAACATAACAAGAGTAGGAGAGAACAAAGGAGAGAGAGCAAGCCACAAAGAGGGACGCCGCCCCCATTGCCGCCGCCCCTTATCCCCGACGCCACAAAGGGCGGAACCCCCTTTTGGTGTCTCGTTTTGCGTGATTCCTTCACCCTCCATTCATTCCGGGCTAGCACCAAGGAGATTGGAGATCTAGGAAGAACTCTAGGCGTGGATCAACTATAGAGAACGTGACACTATTCGCGTTTGAAGTCATCAAGGAGAACCCAAAGGTGTGTTTATGATTTCTTACCTTTACTATCGTTATGCATCTAGACTTGTGATCCTTGGAGGGTTTTGCATGGTTGTTTGTTTGATTATGCTTCCGTTTGCGCGATCCATGAATCAAAACCCTACAGTGGTATCAGAGCCACAGGTCATAGAGCATAAACGTAGTTTATGTGTTACATTCTTGTTGTTTTACACCTTAATTTGTTGTTTATCGCGTAAAACAAGACAAATCAAGCATTGGATGCAATTTGTCAAAGAATTAATCATAACAAGACCCAATTATTGCATTGGATGCATGAATTGGTGAGTTTGAGAAATTTTAGGATCTTAGATCTAGGGTTTGGGCATCCTTGGAGAAGAAGGAGTTCTCCCACAACAAGGAAACAACCAAACTTGGGCTCCAAGCAAGGAGGTTGTTTTGGAAACAACCTCCACAAGGAGGTTCGGCCCCCTAGGGGACCGCCCCCCTTGCTTGCCGCCCAAGCTTGGCGCCCTAAGGGGCCGGGCGGCCCTAACCCGCGGGCCTAGCTTGCGGGTTTTTGGGCCGGGCCGGCCCTAGGGCTTTATGGTTCACTTATTTGGGCCCGGGCAATTGGATTGTTGGGCCCATGAACCGTTTTAACCCTAGAAATCCTAAAATCAATTAAAATTGACCAAGCGCGTTAAAATTGGATTTTAACTGTTTATGTGCAAATCGCATGGTGATTGGATATGGCCTTAGGATGTGGTTTGATGTGGATGTTTAATTTTGTGCTTTGGTTTTACGGCCTGCGAGCTGATCAATTAATTGTAATAATTAATTAGGGTTTTATGGCCTGCGTGCCATTTTTTTTTCTCAACTTGTGAGATTTATTTTATTTAGTATAGATATTAGCTAGTGCTAGATAAAGTAGATTGTTAGCCAAGATTGGAGAAAAGAAGCCCAAAGCCAAAGAAGCCACAAAAGATGGAGCATGGAGCACACCACATGACTATGAAGGATGGACCAAAAGATCAAGACGCACGGAGATGTGTTTGTTTAGGGTTCATAGATAATTCCATTGGCTTGGAATTATCTTAGTCTAGAAAAGGCCATATCCACATCACGTTTAATTTCTGTTTTGTGGTTGTTTATTTATTGTCTTATTATTTGTGTGGTTGGTGTATGGATGATGCATGCAATTAGGATAATAAGATAATTAGACAACCTGGATCTATTATTTGGAGTTGTGCCCAAACTCAAATAGATAGATTAGTTGATATTGATCAACAAAATAATTAAAATTGAATTGAAAAATCCCTCAAATTTTAAAATATTGTGTTCTTGCCTTCTCGTTATTTAAACACTCATTATCATCATTATTTATCAAGTTCGTGCGTGCCAAAGCATGGCGACTTGGTTCATAATGATGAAATGCGATGGCACGTAACAATGTGCAATTGTTTAGATAAGAGGTTGAACACAACTAGGCTATTAATTTGATTAAGAAACCTAGAGGCAATCAATTGGGATTATCCATATGGATGGATAAATAAGTAGTTATTTGCCCGATTGAACCAAGAGTTGCATATGGGATGCAATTGGAATCGTTCCTACCTAAGAAGTAATCGAATTATGGGTGACTTGCCAAAGCAAGCTCATAAGGAGATGAAAAAGATGGATCTTGGCCCACTAGAAAATATAAGGATATTTTCCGCATTAATATCTTGAGGGTTATTAATCCGTAGAAAAATAGTGGGAGCTATATTTAATAAACTAGCCATTATTAAATATAGTCAAAAATTCACAAATACTAAAACTTGCGTATTTTCCTTTTTGTAGAATTCCAAATGGCAAACAACTCATCGAGTTCACAACATTCCCTACGATCTGTCCTTGAGAAGGACAAGCTCTCAGGAACCAACTTTCTCGATTGGTACAGAAACTTGAGAATTGTTCTCAAGCAAGAGAAGAAGCTGTACGCAATAGAGGAGCAAGTTCCAGAAGGTCCAGAGAATCAGACACCTGCTGCCTTAAAGGCGTATCAAAAGCGTGTTGATGACGCTAATGATGCGGCCTGCCTAATGCTTTGCACCATGACCTCTGAGCTTCAGAAGCAACATGAGAACATGAATGCTGTCGATATGATCGAACATCTAAAGCAGCTCTTCCAAGAGCAGGCGAGGGTAGAGAGGTATGAGGTCTCAAAGGCACTGTTCAAATGTCATCTGGCAGAAGGGAATCCGGTGGGACCCCACGTACTCCGAATGATCGGGTACTTGGAGAATCTCGCCCGGCTTGGGTTCCCGGTCGGCCAAGAGTTGGCAACCGATCTCGTGTTGCAATCGTTGCCCGAGAGTTATGGACAGTTCATTATGAACTATAACATGAACGAGATCGTTAAACCACTGCCAGATTTGCTCAACATGTTGAGGACGGCTGAACAGAGCATCAACAAGGGTAAGGGCAAGGCCATTATGATGGTGCATAAAGGAAAGGGCAAAAAGTTTGCATCTTCCTCCAAGGGCAAAGGCAAGTCAGTTGCCAAGTCCAAGGAGCAAGCCCTTAAGCCTGTTGGTGGGATTGCCAAGGTCGTGACTAAGGGTGAATGTCACTACTGTAGTCAACCTGGACACTGGAGGAGGAACTGCCCAAAATATCTGGAGGACAAGAGGCTTGGAATAGTGATTCCACCACCACCAGGTATTTTTGTTGTAGATGTCAATTTAACTGTCTCTACATCATGGGTATTAGATACTGGATGTGGATCTCATATTTGTCGAAATATGCAGGATCTAAAGAGAAGTAAAAGATTGGCTAAGGGAGAGGTAGATTTACGCGTTGGGAATGGAGCAAAGGTTGCTGCGTTGGCCATAGGCGTTTGCGAGCTATCTCTGCCTTCAGGATTAGTTTTAGAATTAAATAATTGCTATTTTGTGCCTGCTATGAGCAGAAACATTATTTCTATTTCTTGTTTGGACAAGGAAGGTTTTATTATTTCAATAAAGAACAATTGTTGTTCCTTTTATTTGAATAATATTCACTATTTTAGTGCGCAATTATTTAATGGACTTTATGTCCTTGATCTAAGTAATCCTGTCTACAACATTAATACCAAGCGGATTAAAATAAATGATTTAAATCCTGCTTATTTATGGCACTGTCGTTTAGGCCACATAAATGAGAAACGTGTATCTAGACTCCATAAGGATGGATTGCTAGACTCATTTGATTTTGAATCATATGAGACATGTGAGGCTTGTTTATTGGAAAAAAATGACAAAGTCCCCTTTCAATAAGAAAGGTGAGAGGACTAGTGAGCAATTGGCGCTCATACATACTGATGTGTGTGGGCCATTTGCCACGCCTGCCAGGGGTGGTTATGTCTACTTCATTACGTTTACTGATGATTACAGTAGATATGGATTTGTGTACCTTATGAGGGCAAAATCCGAATCCTTTGAAGTGTTCAAAGAATTCAAGAATGAAGTAGAGAAGCAACTTGGCAAAAGTATCAAGGCCCTACGATCGGATCGTTGAGGAGAATACTTAAGCCAAGAGTTTGACGACTATCTTAGAGAGTGTGGGATCGTGTCCCAACTCACTCCACCCGGAACGCCACAATGGAATGGCGTGTCCGAGAGGAGGAATCGAACCCTATTGGATATGGTTCGGTCTATGATGTGTCAAACCGATCTTCCATTGTCATTTTGGGGCTACGCTCTATTAAGTGCAGCTTTTACCATTAACCGTGTTCCATCTAAATCAGTCATGAAGACACCATATGAGATGTGGAGTGGGAGGCGTCCCACACTGTCGTTCATAAGGATTTGGGGCTGCGATGTCTATGTAAAACGTTTACAATCAGACAAGCTAGGGCCTAAATCGGATAAGTGTAAATTTGTGGGGTACCCTAAGGAAACTAAGGGATACTACTTCTACAATCCAACCGAGAACAAAGTGTTTGTTGCTCGGACCGGCGTGTTTCTAGAAAGAGAGTTTGTCTCTAAAGAAGCAAGTGGGAGGAATGTAGAACTTGAAGAAGTTCAAGAACCACAAATTACTGAACCGATTATGGAACATGAACAGGAATCACAAGCAGTTGTGGATCCACCTGTTCAGGTAACACAAGAGCTTCGTAGATCTAGTAGAGTGCGCCAGGAACCTGAGAGGTACGGACTTCTCGTAACTGATTCCGGTGACACGATGCTCATAGATGATGAGCCTACTACCTATGAGGAGGCCATGAATGGCCCAGACTCGCAGAAGTGGCTTGAGGCCATGAGATCCGAGATGGAATCCATGTATACCAACAAAGTATGGACTTTGGTGGAACCACCTGATGGGGCGCGACCCATAGGGTGCAAGTGGGTCTTCAAGAAGAAGATCGACATGGATGGTAATGTGATTACCTATAAGGGCCGATTGGTGGCTAAAGGATTCAGACAGATTCATGGTATTGACAATGATGAAACCTTTTCACCAGTCGCAATGACCAAATCCATCCGAATCCTACTTGCGATTGCAGCATACTACGACTATGAGATTTGGCAGATGGATGTCAAAACAGCATTCCTTTATGGGAATCTCCTCGAGGACGTGTATATGATACAGCCGGAGGGTTTTGAGGATCCAAAGCAAGCCAACAAAGTCAGTAAACTGCAACGATCCATTTATGGATTGAAGCAAGCTTCTAGGAGTTGGAATCGACGTTTTAATGAAGTGGTCAAAGAGTTTGGCTTCATCAGAAACGAAGATGAGTCTTGTGTCTACAAGAAGGTTAGTGGGAGCTCTGTAGCTTTTCTGGTCTTGTATGTGGATGACATACTACTCATTGGAAACGACATTCCCATGCTGCAATCTGTGAAAGATTGGCTAGGAAAGTGTTTCTCAATGAAGGACTTAGGGGAAGCAGCCTATATACTCGGTATAAAGATCTATAGAGATAGATCTAAGAGGTTGCTAGGCCTAAGTCAAAGTACATATATTGACAAAGTGTTGAAACGGTTCAACATGCAAGATTCCAAGAAGGGATTCTTGCCCATGTCACATGGAATCACTCTTTCGAAGAGTGGATGTCCTTCCAATGAGATTGAGAAGGAACGCATGAG
Source organism: Linanthus parryae (assembly GCA_023055425.1). NCBI lineage: Eukaryota > Viridiplantae > Streptophyta > Magnoliopsida > Ericales > Polemoniaceae > Linanthus > Linanthus parryae. Next base: position 63,882,672 of record JALGPY010000002.1, on the reverse strand, counting down.
TAGGATTCCCTATGCCTCGGCCATAGGGTCTATCATGTACGCCATGTTATGTACTAGACCAGATGTGTCATATGCCTTGAGTATGACAAGCAGATACCAATCCAATCCAGGTGAGAGTCACTGGATTGCTGTCAAGAACATCCTAAAGTACTTGAGAAGAACTAAGGATGCTTTCTTGATGTTTGGCGGTGAGGAAGAGTTGCGTGTAAGGGGTTACACTGATGCAAGCTTCCAAACCGATAGAGATGACTTTAGATCACAGTCGGGATATGTGTTTTGCCTGAATGGAGCAGCGGTGAGCTGGAAAAGTTCCAAGCAAGAGACGGTAGCTGATTCTACAACAGAGGCTGAGTACATTGCTGCAAATGGCGCAGCAAAGGAGGCTGTTTGGATCAGAAAGTTTGTTTCTGAACTTGGTGTGGTCCCTAGCATTGCGGATCCAGTGGAGTTGTTCTGTGACAACACTGGGGCGATCGCGCAATCAAAGGAACCAAGATCGCACCAGAAGTCCAAGCACGTGCTCAGGAAGTTCCATCTGATTCGAGATATTATCGATAGAGGAGACGTTCGGATATGCAAGATTCCTACAGATGATAATCTGTCAGACCCACTTACAAAGCCTCTCACGCAGTGGAAGCATGAAGGGCACACTAGGAGTATGGGCATACGAGATGCGCCAGATTGGCTCTAGTGCAAGTGGGAGACTGTTGGAATAGATGCCCTAGAGGCAATCTAGTTTAGTATGAATTTGTAATTGGCTAGAAATTCATTTATTATTTATTGGATATTTAATATAATGAAGTCCTTAGATTTACAATTGTGTTGTTTATCTTAAATATCCCTAGTCAAGTATAATGATTAAATGGGACAATCATCTATAGACTAGTATGGGGTTAGATTGATATGGAGATATCACGATCTAACACATAGGTGTGCATTACGGAATGTTGCACTGGATTGACCCATTACCGAGAAGGCTACATACACGTTATGTTGAGTCACAAGTGCTTCTCGGGTACAATGGTATTGTCATCCTTAGACTTGAAGTCACTAGATATTCTAGTTGTGGATCATTGTGATCTTGGTAGCGTTAAACGCTACACCGTAACTGGGTAGTTATAAAGGCGTGTACTGGATACAATGGGAAGCAAGCTTAGAGATCGTAGTGGACGTAGAGAGGATTTGCCCCTCCCACATAACGGGAGCAAATATCCAAGGCCACTCGAGGATAGTGCTTATAGAATGTCTGGCCAGACTCAAATAAATCAATATATGAGATATTGATGTTATTTGCACGAATAAGGCTATTCCATGGATCGAGAAACTATGGATTGGATATACGAGTGTGACTTGTATGTCTCGTGTCCAATCCGGATATGGAGGCAAAGGGATGAGACAATTACTTGTACTAGGTTGTCTAGATGACTATTCTATTAGTTGGCTAGAATGGATGTTTTGCTAGAAACCGCTCCATATTAGCAAAGAGTTGCTACCAACTAGATAGAACCTATGGGGTCACACGCTATATAGAGTTGTACTAGATTGTGGAATTAATTAATTGGATTAATTAATTAGAAGGATCACTTTGCAAACCCTTGCAAACTTAGTAGGGACTAATTTGCAAGGAAGGGACTAAATTGAATTCTAGTAGGACTAGAATAAGTCCTTTAGGTAGTTAACAAGGAGTTGTTGGACTATATAAAGGACCCTCCTCCTTCCTTCCCTACACACATTATGCTCTAGAGAGAACATAACAAGAGTAGGAGAGAACAAAGGAGAGAGAGAGCAAGCCACAAAGAGGGACGCCGCCCCCATTGCCGCCGCCCCTTGTCCCCGACGCCACAAAGGGCGGAACCCCCTTTTGGTGTCTCGTTTTGCGTGATTCCTTCACCCTCCATTCATTCCGGGCTAGCACCAAGGAGATTGGATATCTAGGAAGAACTCTAGGCGTGGATCAACTATAGAGAACGTGACACTATTCGCGTTTGAAGTCATCAAGGAGAACCCAAAGGTGTGTTTATGATTTCTTACCTTTACTATCGTTATGCATCTAGACTTGTGATCCTTGGAGGGTTTTGCATGGTTGTTTGTTTGATTATGCTTCCGTTTGCGCGATCCATGAATCAAAACCCTACAGTTATTTGTCTATATAAGCATTTTAATTTCCCCAGTTTATTCAACCAGTGAAAAATATCGAAGTTTAAGAGTGTTTTGTATTCGTGTTCGTGTGTGTGGAGACTTGATAGTGTCTTAGAATTACTATCACGTTAGGTAAACCCTAACAACCCGATACATTCGTGTATCAAGATGCATCATATAGAACCACTAATTTAGAATGCAAATGTCGGATTGTGAACCGCTATCTATAAGCAAATTTGCTCTAACTGCACTGAGTACTTTTACAAAACAAGTTGTTTCCCTTGCTTTTCACTAGTTTTGTATTGGTTCCCAGTCTGAAATCGCTTCAAAGTAGGCCCTTCAGATCCATTTTAAAAACCGGACCGACCATAGAAGCGGTGAGGCACCAGTTCATGGTCGGACCGGTGGTCAGACCAGTTCAATCACATGTTTATTTTATAATAAATATTTAGTATTTTATACAAAAATAGTAAATATAATGGAAAATAGTCAAAAAAAATCTTGAATGTTTTAATTTAAAGCTTAGTGACGTTGTAATATTTTTATAGTAATAGCTATATTTAAAAAATAAATATTTGCAAAAATAAAATACTAAATTTTGGTCAACAACAAATATATTTTGAGGTTTGTAACATGTATACAAATGTTGATACTCATTGACAAAAGGTCTCTTGGCCTACTGGAGTTGGATGCCTATGAGAGGGAAGGTTTGGAGTTCGATTCTCAGCATGGGCAACAACTTTTCCAATTTATTCAAAATCGGCCATATTTCAACCCGATCGGTTCACCGGTTGGACCGTGAAACCGGCCAGTTTTTGACCGGTTTTGACAGGTTCGTGCATATCCGGTCCGATTTACTAACCGATCACCGGTCGGTTCACCGGTCCGACCGGCCGGTCCGGTCCGATTTTAAAAACTATGGTTGAAACTACCCATTTGATTATAATGTAAAACTTTAAACATTGTTCTTTCCTAACGCAACCTTAGATCTCTTCATCAAACACTCACTCATTAGTGCCCCAATGTTTGTCGTGTATGGGACCTGAAACCGTAGATCTTCATTCACTACAAATTTGTAAAGGAGGTGGGGGATAAGGTATAGGTTTGATCCATATATGGTCAAATGCGACTCTATTTTCTGTGAACCATAGTATTCCCTATCCCCCACTACCTTTACCCATATTATATGTAGTAAACCCCTTCTATGCTTAAAATAAATTCACCGCGTAGGTAGATTTTTTTATTAGAACCTTTAGGTAGTAGGGATGAAAACGGTTCGGTTCGGTTTGGTTTCGGCACCCTGTCGAACCAATCGCATGTAACGGTTTGGGCGAAACCTAAATTTAATCCGGATCGTTCATGGCTCCAAGGAACCGAACCAAACCGTGAGACCGGTTTCGTGCGGTTTTAAACCGCAGTTTTTGGAAGTATATTATTTCATTTAAAATTTTCTAAAGTTTCATTAACCAATTAAATATTTGCAAAAAATTATGTCAAGCAATTCAAAAATAAAAGTAGCAACATACTTCCTTCGTTTCTTCTCTTTCTCTACATTTTGACTTTTTGCCTCCTATCTGGGTCACTTTGACCGGGTGATTTGGATCTCAAAACGATACAATTTTTTGATAATTTTTTCACCATGTTATAGAACAATTTTTACTCTACAACACCATAAAAAAAATTCAAAATATTAGATCGTTTTGCTATTCGAATCACCGGAAGTGACCCCGTGAATAGTGACAAAAGTCAGAATGTAGAGAAAGAGAAGAAACAGAGGAAGTACAAAATTAATACTGGGGAAAAGAGAGGCTAAGCGATAGTTTGACCTAATTCCGAAAGTTTCGGAGCTACAGAGTTCGACGGTGAACGCCCTCAACAATGGCGCAATCATCGGAAACATCCATCCCCAGTAACCAACTCCCACCACGCTCGCATCAAGCGCCCAACTCAGGGAGCAGGGCTCCTCCAAAATCTGTAGAAGAAGAATTTATAGTGTTTGAAAATGAGTTTTGTTTAGCGGCCAAGGAGAGTTTCAACACTCTCTAGTTGGGCCGTTCTTGACGAAGGATCGGATTAATTCCTGGGCTATGAAACAACTCTTCAACTGGTCCGGGGTCAAACACGTAGGTATTTTTTATATCAACCCAAATCAGTTTATTTTCAAGTTTTTGGACAACGAAACGATGACTAGGGTTCTTGCTGGGGGCCCTTGGGTGTGTTGGAATAGGTGTCCTAGAGGCAATCTATATTTAGTATGACCAATGTTTTTAGCTAGAATATTCATGTATTAATTATTGTGAAGTCCTTAGATACAATGTGTTGTTTATCTTAAATATACCTAGTCCATTATATTGGTCAATAGGACGATCAAATATAGACTAGTATGTGTGTAAATTGATATGGAGATATCAAGTCTAACACATGGGTATGCATTAGGAGTAATGGCGTACTGGATTGACCCACCGAGAAGGATGCATTGGATTATGTAAAAGTCACAATTGCTTCTCGTAATGCCATTTATATTGTAATCCTTAGACTTGATGTCACTGGATACTCTAGTTGTGGAATATCACGCTTTGATGTTATCCAACGTTGCGCCTTAACCTGAAAACTATAAAGATAGCTATCGGGGATGATAGCCGCCTTAACGTAGGTATTTTTTAGATCAACCCTAATCAATTTATTTTCAAGTTTTCGGACAACGAAACGACGACTAGGGTTCTTGCTGGGGGCCCTTGGGTGTGTTGGAATAGGTGTCCTAGAGGCAATCTATATTTAGTAAGACCAATGTTTTTGGCTAGAATATTCATTTATTAATTATTGTGAAGTCCTTAGATACAATGTGTTGTTTATCTTAAATATACCTAGTCCATTATATTGTTCAATATGACGATCAAATATAGACTAGTATGTGTGTAGATTGATATGGAGATATCAAGTCTAACACATGTGTATGCATTAGGAGTAATGGCGTACTGGATTGACCCACGACGAGAAGGATGCATTGGATTATGTCAAAGTCACAATCGCTTCTCGTAATGCCATTTATATTGTAATCCTTAGACTTGAAGTCACTGGATACTCTAGTTGTGGAATATCATGCTTTTATGTTATCCAACGTTTCGCCTTAACCTGGCAACTATAAAGATAGCTATCTGGCATGATAGCCGCCTTAACATAGGTATTTTTTAGATCAACCCTAATCACTTTATTTTCAAGTTTTCGGACAACGAAACGATGAATAGGGTTCTTGCTGGGGGCCTTGGGTGTGTTGGAATAGGTTTCCTAGAGGCAATCTATATTTAGTATGACCAATGTTTTTGGCTAGAATATTCATTTATTAATTATTTTGATTCCTTAGATACAATGTGTTGTTTATCTTAAATATACCTAGTCCATTATATTGGCCAATAGGATGATCAAATATAGACTAGTATGTGTGTAGATTGATATGGAGATATCAAGTCTAACACATGGGTATGCATTAGAATTAATAGCGTACTGGATTGACCCACGACGAGAAGGATGCATTGGATAATGTCAAAGTCACAATCGCTTCTCGTAATGCCATTTATATTGTAATCCTTAGACTTGAAGTCACTGGATACTCTAGTTATGGAATATCATGCTTTGATGTTATCCAACGTTGCGCCTTAACCTGGCAACTATAAAGATAGCTATCGGGCATGATAGGAAGCAAGCTTAGAGATCGTAGTGATGTAGAGAGGATTTGTCCCTCCCACATAATGGGAGAAAATATCCATGGCCACTCGAGGGATGGTGCTTATTGAATGTCTGGCTAGACTCAGATAAATCAATATGGAGATATTGATGTTATCTGCTTGCAAAAGCATATTTCCAGGATCGAGAAACTATGGGTTGGATATACGAGTGTGACTATTTATGTCTCGTGTCCAATCCGGATACGGAGACAAAGGGATAATGCAATATGTGATATTGGGCACAAGGTTTTCCGCGATCACTCACTAATATTAGTTGGGTTGCATGGATGTGTTGCTAGACACCGCTCCATGTTAGTAATAAGTTACTACCAACTAAGTAGAAACCTATGGGGTCACACGTCTAATAGAGTTGAACTAGATTTGGAATTAATTAATGTGATTAATTAATGAGAATGATCACTTTGCAACACTTTGCAAACTTAGTAGGACTAATATGCAAGGAAGGGACTAATCCAAATACATGTAGGATTAGGAAGGGCCTTTATGTAGTTAACAAGGAGTTGTTGGACTATATAAAGGATGCTCCTAGCTTCCTTCCCACAACTAATTCTCATAACATAAGTGATTGAGCGAGAAAGCAAGAGAGAGAGAGAGCAAGACCACAAGGAGGCTGAAGCCCCCTTGCGTCCGCCCCTACCCGTCGGCCACAAAGAGAGGGCCGATCCTCTATTTGTTATTCGTTGTGTGATTCCTTCTTTCCTCTTCCTCCGGTCCAAGCTAGCACTATGAGAAGGAAGATCTTGATCTCACCTCTATACGTGGATCAATCGTATAGACGAGGACATTATTCTTCGTGTGATCTCCCGAACCAAAAGGTACACTTCTTATATGTCCCTCATCATGCTATGAATATCTCTTACTGTGATCCTTGGTGGGCTTTTAGTAGGAATTAACTTTTGATATTTCGCTGCGTTACCTACCTCAAAACCCAACACTGGTATCAGAGCCACAGATCGTAGTGCATAACATGATTTTATGTGTTACGATTTCAGTTTATACACCGTTATATTCATATTGCGCGAAATCGAAATTAATTGGCATAGTAGATGCAAATTGAATTTGATTCAATACAAACAAGAAAATTTAACATTGGATGTGTAAACAGGTGAGTTTAATTACATAGGATGTGAATAATTGGGTTCTTGAAAATTTGGGTTCATGGGCACATAATTGGAAAATGGGTTTTTCAATTATGGAAACAATTATATCGAAACAACTAAGCTTGGGCAACAAGGAAGGAAGGGGAAGGAGACTAGGGCCGAAACCCTAGCCGTCCTCCCCCTCTTTCTTGTGCGCCAAGCAAGGCCGCGGGTCACCATGGGGCTGCCGGCCTAGGACCGGCCCAAGGTGGCGTGCGGCGGTCCTAGGGGTTCGGCCTATTCCTAGGTTGGACCCCTTGGACCGTTGTAACACTAATTACCCAATTTCAACTAAAATAAATAAGCGCTCTAAAACTTGGTTTTAACTGTATTATGTGCTTTGTTGCATGGTGGATGGATATGTCCTACATTGTGGATGTTTTGTGTTTGTTGTGGTTTGGTTTACGACATGCGACCTGAGCAAATTAATGTAATAGTTAGTTAATTTTACGGCCTGTGAGCTGATCATCTTCCTCAACATGTGAGGCTTTATTTATTTATTCTAGATGTTAGGCTAGAATTACAAATATTTAGATGATAGCCAAGAGCATGGACAAGAAGACCGAAGAACCAAGAAGGCAAAAGACGGTGAAGACTCCCTACCCTAGGCGCGCGGCTATGGTTAAGCACATGGAGATGAGCTTTTCACTTTAGGGCATATCAATATTATCATTGGCTTGATAATATCTTAGTCTAGGGGACATATCTATGCCACGTTATTTTTTTTCTTTTGTGGATGTTTATTATTTATGTCTTGTATTTTATGTGTGTGTGTGCATGGCGATACTAGCAAAACGTTAACAAGATAATAATAATAATAAACAAAAGATGATCTTTTATAGTGGATTGCCCAATCCAAATATGTAGATCATGTTGATAGGATCAACCAAACAAATAATGACTATTAAATCCCTCTAATAGAATATTGCGTTTTGTCTTCTCTTGCCTAAACACCCTTCATGATCATGGACTATTAAAATTTGGGCTTGCCAAAGCAAGACGATTTTAATTCACTATGATGTGTTGCGGAGGACACAAGCTAGTAATCTGTTTATGTTGAAGCAAGAGGTTGGACGCAACTGGGTAAGATCAATTGGATTGATGAACCTAGAGACATGAAAATTAGAGTTATCTAAAGGATAAAGAATAATGAGGTATTCACCTAATTGGACCAAGAGTTGCATAGAATGCAATTGGAATGGTTCCTACCTAAATAACCAATTCTTGGGTAACTTGCCAAAGCAAGCTCAAGAAGAAGTGAAATATGGATCTTGGACCTACTAGAAAATATACATGATATTTTCCGCATTAATGGTGAGGGCTATTAATCTGAAAAAAATAGTGGGAGCTATATTTAATGATCTAGCCACTATTGAATATAGTTAAATTGTTCAAAATACTAAAATTGCATACTTCTCGTTTTGTAGAATTCCAAATGACAAACAATCACGCATCGACTTCATCCCTACGATCTGTCCTTGAGAAGGACAAATTGTCTGGAACTAATTTCCTTGACTGGTACGAAAACTTAAGGATTGTCCTTAAGCAAGAAAAGAAGTTGTACGTCTTGGACACTGCAATTCCATACCTACCCTAGGATGAGTCCGTTCTAGCAAATGTAAGGGCACGTCAGAAACATATAGATGATTCTAATGACGTGACTTGCCTCATGCTCTGCACCATGACCTATGAGCTTCAGAAGCAACACGAGAACATGGAGGCCTATGATATGATCATACACTTGAAACAGTTGTTTCAGGAACAGGCAAGGCATGAGCGGTATGAGGTGTCCAAAGCATTGTTCAAGAGTAGTCTTGCAGAAGGTAATCCAGTTGGGCCTCATGTACTCCGAATGATAGGGTACATTGAGAACCTCGAGAGACAGGGATTCCCACTCAGCCAAGATATGGCTACTGATCTTGTCTTGCAATCATTTCCTGACATTTATAACCATTTCATCATGAAATATAACATGAACGAGATCAGTAAGACTCTGCCAAACTTGCTGAACATGCTAAAGACAGCTGAACAGAGCATCAACAAAGGCAAGGGCAAAGCCATAATGATGGTGCATAAAAGGAAGGGCAAAGGAGTTGCCTCTACCTCCAAAGGAAAGCGCAAGAAAGTTGCAGAATCGAAGGAAACCCTAAACCCTGGTGGGGGTGTGGCTAAATGTGATTGTCGCTACTTTAGCCTGTCGTGTCACTGGAGGAGGAATTTCCCTAAATATTTGGAGGATAAGAAGCTTGGAATAGTGATTCCAACACAACGAGGTAGTTATGTTATAGACGTCAATCTTTCTATTTCTTCATCTTGAGTATTGGATACTGGATGTGGATCTCACATTTGTCGAAATGTGTAGGATTTGAAAAGAAGTAGAAGATTGGCTAAAGGGGAGATAGATCTGCGCGTCGAGAATGGAGAAAGAGTTGTTGAATTAGCTGTAGGCGTTTATGAACTATCTTTGCCTTCTGGACTTATTTTAGAATTAGAAAATTGCTTTTATGTGCCTGCTATGAGCAGAAACATTATTTCCATTTCTTGTTTGGACGAGAAAGGTTTTTCTATTTCAACAAAGGACAAGTGTTGGTCCATTTATTTTGATAGTATGCACTATTGTAGTGCGCATTTGTTTAATGGATTGTACATGCTTGATCTAAATAATGCAATATTTAACATAAATAATAAAAGGACTAAAACTAATGATTTAAATACTACATATCTATGGCATTGTCGTTTAGGCGATATAAATGAGAAACTTATATCTAGACTCCATAGGGATGGACTTCCAGAATCATTTGATTTAGAATCATATGATACATGTGAATCTTTTTTATTATGAAAAATGACAAAGTCCCCTTTCAATAAGAAAGGTGAGAGGACTAGTGAGTTACTGACACTCATACATACCGATGTATGTGTTCCGTTCCCCACGCCTGCCAGAGGTGGTTACACCTACTTCATTACGTTAATTGATGATTTCAGTAGATATGGATTTGTATACCTTATGATGGCCAAATCTGAATCCTTCGAATTGTTCAAGGAATTCAAGAATGAAGTGGAGAAGCAACTAGGTAAAAGTATTACGGCTTTACGGTCGGATCGTGGAGGAGAATACTTGAGCCAAGAGTTTGATGAAGAAATCCAATGACTGCACCAGACCTAAAAGAAAAAACAAAAGCTTTCCCAACGCCATTTCTTTCCTCCAAAGTAGTCCTGGAATTGGCATAGTTAGCATTTTTTATCCCCAGAAAACCTGAAACTAGATAGGTCACAGCACCAAGCACGAAGGATATGGTGCTAGATAAACCAGTAGCAATCTTATACTTTCTGTACATGTAGGGATATGTAATGCTAAAGCTCTTGACAGAGCCCAAGAAGGGAAATATTAGGACTGCAAAAGCAACCATGAAAACACCAAATGATATGATACCCAAAATATCAGAAAGCATAGAATCTTCTGCTACAAGATCTGTAACATAGAATGATACTGCAATAGTTAGGAGACTAATGGCCATTCCTGAGGAGGAAATAATGAGAAGAGTCTTTAAGTATGTTCTGTAAACCAACCAAGGTTCTATTTCTGTTGCAATAACCTGAACGACACCAAGTACTATTGTGGCAGCATTAATCGATGAAATCCCAGCACTTTTAAAACAATTATTGGAATAAAAAAGAACCCCACTTGATTGTTGAAAGCAAAGCAGGTCGATTCCTACCATCAGAGGAAAACGATATATTATTTGATTTAGGTATGCGAAACGTACAGTTCTTCTAGTATATGATGCTACAAATCGGTTGATTTCATTCACTTCAATAGAGATGTTAGTGTCAAAACCTCGCAAAACTTGCAAAGAAGCTTCAGATTCTTCAATCATTCCCATTTTGGCCAACCACCTAGGTGATTCCAGAAGGAAAAAGGAAACATATATCAATATGAGACATGACAATGCTCCAAGGACTGCTCGTACTCTCAAACTAACAAAAAATCCCAGTAAACAAGCTAGCATTATGTTGATTGTGGCAGAGAGCTGATTTATCGAACCAAACCCTCCTCTCATATTCTGAGGTGCTATCTCATTTCCAGATTTACATTTAGATTTGTGACCATGATCATGATAGCAGTTTGTCTCTTGTACTACTCTCATACTAAAATACCCCCAAAACCTTCAGGACATTACTACCCTGAACTTGAATAGCTTTGTCAGCATTCCTCTTCAGCAGAAACTTCACGAAACATCAAATAATCAGAGGAGGGATAGAAAGTCCAGAAGCAACTGAGTCTTCCAGATAAATCATAAACACGAAACACCGTGTGAAAATAGTACCATAACCAGCCAAATCTTATCATCGAACTAACTCGAATCAAACAATAGTTGCACAAATAGGGATCACCACACCCTCCACAAAGCACTTCAATATCGAAGTAGAACACAAAATTGTAACGAACATTAATCAGCAACAAATAGCTGCACAAATAGGGATCACCACACCCTCCACAAAGAGCTTCAATATCGAAGTAGAACACAAATGTGTAACGAACATTAATGAGCAACAAACTCATCAAAGAGCTCAAACCAGTACAAGACCCGGCCAAGTCGTGAATCTCCATCAAAACAGCTTGAATCAAGCAATCTCTAAAGGTGTCATGACCACCATGACCTCCATAGAACGCTACAATCCAGAAGCACAACAAGATTGCATAATAAATGACAATCAACAACCAATTTGGCTGCAAACTAGAGGTGACATGAGAGATAGCAGAGCTCTCCAACCTCATCAAATTGTGAAGCACCAAAGCTTCCACAAATAGTGGAAGCACAAAACCAGAAACGCCAAACAGCAAGTGTAGCCAACAAAAGGAACAAACCACTCACAATCCTCTCAAATATGACCTGAATTTCACAATTACCAACTGACTGATCATTCAATTGAACATAACAGAACTTGTGCACAAGAGAAAACAAGTTACCCTCTAGGGTTACAAAGTCCAAGTACTGATCATGTACCTTTGAAATCCAGTCGATCGATTCTGAATTGAGAGTCCCCGATGTCAGATGTGACGATGAGAAACTCAGGTGGACGAAATCATATTGAAATTGAGCACTGTACACACCAGTGCCGTCAGGTCAGGTAACGTCGACGGCCTTGGTACGGTTTTCATGACCTGCGCCGATGACGAAACCAAATTGCTCACCTTCTCCAAGGCTGCAGAAGCCCTCAGATTGAATCGACGACTCGTGGACGAACAAATCTTTGCCGCCTTTGTCAGAAGTGATGAATCTGAAGCCCTTCTTGTCTCTAAACCACTTGACGATGACTGTAACCCTAGCTTCGTCATCGTCGTCTAGCGCCATTAGATCAAAATCATGTCGAATTCCGTAGAATAATGTGGTCTCGTTCTCAACCATTTCTCGGATACCATATTGAAAATTTAGAACTGAAATTGAAATTGTAGATTGAATTGATGATTAACGAACGCAACAGAGATACATTTGGCTTATATAGTAGCATTAGGAAGAGTAAGAAAAATAAAAGACAATAAAACCCCCCAAGTATATATATATATATATATATTTCATGTAACACCCCTAATTCCCGAGAGAGTTCTTAGTGCAATATCAAGTCTTTGGGGGGCAAGTTTGTAAATAGTCGGTCACAGCTTTAAAATTGGAACTTCAGAGAGTTTGGAATTTTTGGAAGTTGTTCGGATGATTTTAAAGCAGTATAAGTGTTTGGGTTTGTTATGTAGTTATCCAAACTTAAGTAGAATTTGTAATTCTAGTTTGTACACTAAAGTTTAGAAAACTACACTTTCATCTCCCTTTTTGCATGCTTGACATGTTCAACCCAATTCGACACCTCACTAGATGAGGAGTCAACACCTCCAACTCCCCTCTTCACCAGCACAATCTGAGAAAAAAAAAATCTCTCTCACTCTCACCTCTCATCTCCATCCCCTTCATTGTTCTTCCTCTCCACCAAGAACAATCACCATCACCATCGTAGAACCACCACCACAGCCCTCCTCTCCACGAGATGATACGGTTGGAGGTAGTGGGTAGCCTGGGGAGCAAAAGGCACACATCAATTTCGGAAGGCAGTGGCTATTGAAGGAGAATTTTTCGTAAGAAAATCAAGAACCCTAACTCTTCAACCCTTCAATTCTCTCTCTATGTTGATTCTCAGTTGATAATTCTTGATCCGTTGTATTCGTGATACCAAGGTGAGCTCGGGAAGCACAAGATGATGCCCTAAGTCAAAGGATTTCTCCCTCACCGGATTCGGGACTTGAAACCCGACGGGAATCGCCGCTCGACGTCGGGTTTCGGCCTTCTCTATGTTCGTGGCCTTTCTTTCCCTGCCGATGTTGACCTGAGATCCCTGTATGTCGTGGAAAACTCAGGCGAACCCAAAAGCTCTTTGGAAGGCGCTGAAGCGCCAAAATTCGGGCTGTTGGCCGCTGGTTTCTTCCATGGCCGCCGGAAAAGCTTAGAGCTCGGTACAGTCCTATTTCTTTCTTGTTTTTACCGATTGAAAGCATGAGCATGCTCCTAATCATGTATAGAACACGTTAGATCATCCAATCGTGACTGTAACAACAAATTTGACAAGATTGATTCATGCATGTAGAGTTTTCCGACTTGAAAACCTGCCCTGTTCATGGCCATGTAATTCTCTCAATACTTGATGTCTTGACCTGATTCTTGTTGCTATGGATTCCCTGCATGTAGTAATCCAACTTTTGTGTTGATTTCTTGGTCCAATTCGATCTCTAAAGCCTTTGATTTTGTCTCCAAAGTTGCTGCAATGTTATGTTCTTTGCTAGCAAAACAACTCAGAATTTTCTAAGTGTTGAAGTTTGAATTGAAGCAGTCATTTTGAAACAATTACAACTCCATCAATTCTTAATGAAATCTTGTGTTTCTTTCACCTATGTGAAGATGGCACATAATAATTCATTTCACTGTCTCTGGGTCATCTTCTAATATAAAACGGATTTCTCACAAAACGAGCATAAAGTTGCTAGTTAGAACTCATGAAGCACTATTGAATTTTTCTAAGTATTGAATCAGTATTTTTGTCCAACTTTTACTAGCGATATCTCTTTGAATACTTAGAGTTTCTAGGATTTCAAATATGTTCGGGAATCCTTGAACTATCATCTTCAAAACCCTTTTTCAAGTTTCTCAAAAATCCTTCTCAATTGATCAGAAATCAGTCACGAAGTCGACTACTTTAAATGACTTTTCGCTATCATTGAACTTCCGTTTTGACCATTTGAACGACATTTATAGCGTTAACATTCTTTATATAACTTGTTCATAATCATATTTTGAGTCTAAACATCAATTTTGACCAAGTTTGACTTTCCGTAAACCCTAGTTTGACTGAACTGTATAAGAGGGGCAAAAGAGTATTTTCACTTAAGCTTAGAATTGAGTTTTGTTTAGTAACTTGGATTTGTTAGCATGTCTTGTTGCTTATTTGGAGTAATCCTATTTCATTCCTCGTTTGGGTTGACCAAGTCAACAGTTGGGGCATTTTTGCAGTTTTACAAAACTTTGGGGCCTATGTGCATTTAATTAAAACTGTACATTTGAATTACTTGAGACAAAGTTAATGTTTTGAGACCAACAACCAGACTTAGAAGGATATTTGAAGTCTTAAGAAGGAAGTATTTGACTCGGGAGTTATCAAATCAATGGTGTGGGTCTTTCTGTAATTTTAACAAAATTTAGGGGCCTAAGTGTAATTAACAGAAAGGTGTATATGTCAATGCTAAGTTCATATGTAAGAGTTAAGAGTCATTATTGGATGTTGTTGGGCCATAATGAGTGTAATTTGGGGTCCAGGCACAGTCAGGGACTGTCCAGGACAATTTTGGAGTATCAGGGGCATTTTGGTCAAGTTAGCTTACATGACATGCATTTCATTGCATTCTTGCATACAAACTCATATAGATGTTATATTCTAATAGTTTTTATACTTTACTTGTTTATATCCAGCCGTTGTTAAGGACCGTTCGAAGTAGACGTATGTATTGTGTTCCTGCATTTACCGTGAGATCCGGATCCAATATGAGACGCGAGTTGTAGGAGTGTTAGATTTGCGTTGCCCCTTTCATGGCTCAGAGGTAAGTACATATGTACAACCTTTTCATATCAAAATGTGCGTATGTGTTTGATGTTTCAAATGAATGCTTGTTATATGAAAAAGTATGAGAATGCATGTTTTCCACTCGAATGTTGTTAAACTATATTATTCATCTCCTTTGAGAACTCTCGGAAGATGCTTGTGAAATGTTGATATTCTGATTCTGGTTATGTGAAAGAGAAAAAATAAAATACCTCTAATAGACTTAGGATGATGTACAGAGTACTGTTATTAATGGGAAGCGTCAAGCGATCCTCCATTTTCTTATGGCTAAGACCATTGAAGCAATGCTTCTTATTATTGGATAGAACTTTAATTTTCACAAATCTGCCCCCGATGAGACAAAATGTATCAAGATATTGAGGCCAAGGGGTTTATAGAGCTATATAGTGTTACTTATACTTGTAAGGGTCACTACGGTATACGGGTGTCAACACTTAAGGCCTTTTAGCTAATGTTATGAGCGGGGTTGACGAATGGGCTCCCTTAACGCTCGGGTGAAATAGGGTTCGATAGACCCTAGAAGGAACCCTTAGTGATTATTTCGTGATCCCTCTGTCTACATCGATCCTGCTGGTGGTTCTGGACGTGCCTCATCTAAACTTAACGGTTAAATTGGAATTGAAAGAAACTTTGATTACTCCATTGATGTTGTTTGTGGCTCTTGATTGCCTAATCTAATGACATAAATTTAAAAGCATATGCTACTCGTGAATTAATATTGTTATCAGTTCAAATGGACGTGTTTACTGTTGACACTTTACTTGGCTAAGAATATCTTGAATACTCGTGATTTACAAATGTTTTAAAGTTGAGAGTTCACGCTACGCGATTAATTATAATTGTTCCAAATTGTTCCCAACTCTATTACTTATGTTTCTTTCAAATCTCTTGATTTATCTCAACTCATACCTATGTGCCATTTGTTGCTTTACATGTCGTAGTGTGTATTTACTCAGTTTTTACTGATCATTTTCTTCAAAACTGCATCGGCTTTTGCCTTTTTTAAAACCGCAGGTCATCAATCAACGTGGGGGATGGGAACGCGGA
Source organism: Linanthus parryae (assembly GCA_023055425.1). NCBI lineage: Eukaryota > Viridiplantae > Streptophyta > Magnoliopsida > Ericales > Polemoniaceae > Linanthus > Linanthus parryae. The sequence continues at coordinate 63,866,444 of JALGPY010000002.1, read as the reverse complement.
TCGAGACGAAGAATTTTAGCTTAAGCCAGATCACACGCGATTTGTTTTAGATTGTACTTATTATCGAAATGTTGTTATGTACTTTAACCGAAATGTAAAGTTAATGGTTAATAATCTACTTTTGGTTATCGATTGTCGCGTTAACCCTGAACCGAGATCCCTGGTTGTTTCATTTCAGTAAAATCAATATGTTGAAATTGTTATAATCACATTCACACAACGACATAACTTACCTCTACTGTTTGAAAATCTTCAGATACTATCCCTATTTCTAACAGAAAGTTAGTGACCGACAACCAATTTACTTTGGAACTACCCAATAGTGTAGAAACTCACAATTCTTGATGAATCAAGAACACCTAATTTGCAGAACTAAGAGAGAGAGAAGATGAACAGAATAATGAATTCATCATTAATGACTAACAACATGTTAGTTGCAGATAAGTATTTGTTAGCTACTTACAGTAATTAGACAGGTACCCCTACAGTTCTACTTTATTACATAGCTCAATACACACCCAACTATGATAAATGAAAAACACGGACCCAGTTTTTCTGAAATAACAAAATCACACACAGGAGTGCAGAACACCAGAACCGAGGACTAGGGACAAGGTAAAATCTGCAATCTCTTTTGCAAATCTTGAAACCTGAATGTAGAAAGAGGCTTTGTAAACACATCTGCTAACTGATCTGCAGTGGTAACATGAGCTAGCTGCAATAACTTGGCTTGAGCTTGTTCTCTTATAAAATGAAAATTAATTTCAATGTGCTTTGTCACAAGGTTTACAGTCCTGTCGACCAGACTTCTTGATAAGATAACTTGAATATTTAGTTTGATGAAGATGCATAGATGTTGAGCTTTTGGTGACTTCAATGCCCAAGAAGTAGGAGAGAGAACCCAATTCTTTCAGAGCAAACACAGTTTGCATGTGAGAAATGAGAGTAGTAATTTTCTGATCACTTGTACAAGTAATTAAAATGTCATCTACATACACCAAGATGACTGTGAAAGTGGTGGTGGTATGCTAAAAAAGAGAGAGGCATCTGCCCCTGAGGCCTTGTAACCTTGACTGATCAGATATGAAGAGAACATGGTGAACCAAGCTCTAGGTGCCTGCTTCAAACCATATAGTGATTTTTGGAGTTTACAAACCAAAACTTGAGATACGGCAAAACCAGGTGGTTGTTGCATATAATCCTCCTCTTGTAAAAGACCATGTAAGAAATCATTTGAGACATTTAACTGTCTGACACTCCAATTTAAATTAAGTGCCAATGTCAGCACTACTCTTATAGTTTGGTGTTTGACTATTGGACTGAAGGTTTCTGAGTAATCAACCCCATCCTTTTGATGAAATCCCTTTGCTATCAACCTAGCCTTGTACCTAGAAATAGTGCCATCTGGATTTTTCTTGATTCTGAAAACCATTTACAACTTATAACATTTCCGCCATGTGGAAGAACAACCAAGTTCCAGGTATGTTGCTGCATGAGAGTCTGATATTCCTCTTGCGTTGCTTTGAGCCAGTGAGGATCAAGAGATGTTGCAGCATAGGTGGTAGGTTCTTGTAGTGAGAAGTCACAGTGGCTTTGTTACAATACTTGGGGTTAGGTTTTGTTATTCCAACTCTGGACCTGGTAATCATTGGATGAGAAGAGGGTGGGGTTGAATGAGAAGTAGAAGAAGATGATGTAGAAGGAGGAGGAGATGGGACTGGTAATGGTGATGATTGAGAATGTAATGGTGAAGGTTGGGAATGGGTGGAAGAAGTAGAGGCTCAGGTGGGAGTAGGTGTAGTAATGCCAGCTGAGGTAGGAGTTGAAGTAGTGAGAAAAATTGGTGTGAGAAAACTCCAATGAGAGGTGTAATTGGTGGAGTGAAAACTAGAAGAATTAGATGCAATGGATGAGTAAGGAAAAACTGACTCATCAAATACCACATTTCTTGAAACATAAATGACTTTAGTGTGAAGATCCATACACCTATAGCCTTTTGTACACGATAGTAGCCAAGAAAAATGCATGGTGTAGATATAGTATGCAATTTAGTTGGTGCATGAGGTCTCAACCAGGGATAGCACAAACAACTAAATTTTTAGAGAAGAGTGTAATAAGGGAGATGATTGTAAAGAATGAAATGAGGAGACTTGTTTTGAAGGGATGGCTTTGGTGTTTTTTTGATTAGGAATTGGAAGTGGTGAGTGCCACCAACCATAAAGTCAGAGGTAAGGAAGCTTGAGTCAGTAGTGTAATAGTTGTTTCTACAAGGTGTATGTGCTTTCTTTCTGCTTGTCCATTCCGTTCAGGGGTGTAAGTACAGGTAGTTTGATGCACAACACCTTGTGATTGTAAGAAAAGTGCAAAACCATGGTTCAAGTACCCTGTACCATTATCAGTCCTAAAGATTTTGACAAAGCAGAAAACTGGTTTTTAATAAGTGCTGAAAAATGTAAGAAAGCTGCATAAGCCTGATCTTTGGATTTCAAAGTATAAAGCCAAGTAAATTTGGTGAAAAATTACGTAAAACTTGTAATTATGAAATGACAAGAAAGGGGAGGCCCCCAAACATCATAGTGTACAAGCTGAAAAGGAACAGTAGATACAGACTTGCTAGCAGCAAAAGAAAGTTTGTGAGATTTAGAAACAACACAGGATTTGCACAATGTGGTGGAGTGATGAAATTTTACATTGAGAGTAGTATACAAAACTTGTAAAACAGTTGTATTAGGATGACCTAGCCTCTTGTGCCAGAGATAGGTAGCTACATCATTGAGCTGTGAGGAAAATGCAGTAGGAGAAGCACTAGCTGCACGTGATAGATGTGAAGTTGTGCTAGAGAGGACATACAGACAATTTCTACATGGGCCTTGGTGAAGAACAGCCTTGGTAGCTTTGTCCTGAATGAGAAAGCCCTTAGAATTAAAAGACAAGGTACAATCATTATCATAAGCAAATTTATGAACAAATAGTAAGTTACGAAGGAAATGAGGTGAGTATAAAATATTGGATAGGTGAAATGAAGAGACTGGGCCAGAGAGATTACCGGTACAATTGAACTGAATTGGAATCTCGAAACCATCCCCAATATGAATAGAATCAGTGCCTTGAAATAGTGTAGGAGCAGCAATGTTGGAGATATTATTGGAGATATTGTTGGAGACATGATGTGTAGCCCCTGAGTCCAATAACCAAGACTGATTCTGAGATGCAATGTGTTGTGTAGAAGAAGAACCAGGACTAGTAAAACCAGACATTGGAGGTGCTGTAATAGACATTATTAGCCTTTTTGGGAGCATATTTCATGGCAAACCTATTTGTATCAAGCCTGAACCAACAGTCCCTAGAAATATGTCTTGTTCTGCCACAAATTTGACAAGCAACATTTGTAGAGAAAGATGAGCCACCTCCATTCTTGACTTGTGAGCCAGTATTGGCATTGTAAGGACCAAGGATTGAATTGTTAGGGTAATTCTGTTTCCTGAGATAGTGAGACTTAGAGAAGTTGGAATGCCCATTCTTAGGCTTATAGGAGGCATGATAAGCAGTCATAACTTCAGCATTAGCCATGGAAAAAGCAGAAGAACCAATTCCAGAAGCAGAGAAAGAAGACATGACAGACCTAGATGCATCAGCATGATGAAACAATTCCTCATAAATTAAAAGTGTACTGAGTTCAGTCACACAAATTGGAATACCTCGAACTCGAATAGTGGACTTGAAATGATCATACTATGCAGGTAATCCTTTGAGAATGTAAAGGATGAGGTCTTCATCACTAATAAGCTCATTTGCTTGAGCTAATTGATATGCATTGTGCTTGATCTGATCAAGATAAGCAGTAATAGTAGAAGGTCCTTTCATTACAGTAGATAGACGCATCTATAGCAGATGGACATGTGAGCGAGAGAGAAGCATATCTGGCCTCTGAGGCAGTCCAAATTTGATAGGCATGAGAAAGATGAAGTATAACAAGTAACACAAAAAGCAGAAATTGATGCGAGTAGAGCACTTTTCAGATGTTGATCAACCATTAACCAATTCGTATAGAGTGGATTTACAGAAGATAACGAAGAATCTGGAGAGCTAGGGTTTGTAAACTGCGCAGGAATGTTCTTACCAAGGACATGATTGAGAAGATCATTAGCTTGAAGAATCCTTTTCATATGTGCTTTCCAAACAATGTAATTTGCACCATCAAGACGAACTTGCACCAAGGAATTGAGGTTGGAGATGAAGAACTTCAAACCATATGGAATAGAGAGATCTGGCGAGGACAAGAAAGTGGAGTCTCCATAACTGATGAAATTGGCAGCGAGGAAGACGAGAACCAGAGAATTCTGAGATCGACGACGAGCAACGAGCTTCAGATAGGCTCTGATACCATGTAGAAACTCACAATTCTTGATGAATCAAGAAAACGTCATTTGCAGAACTCAGAGAGAGAGAGAAAGAGAGAGAGAGAGAGAGAGAGAGAGAGAGAGAGAGATAGAGAAGATCAGAATAATGAATGCATCATTAATGACTAACAACCTGTTAGTTGCAGATAAGTAGCTGTTAGCTACTTTCAGTAATTACACCGGCACCCCTAGAGTTCTACTTTATTACATAGCTCAATAAATAGGCTGGCCCTTCTTTGTCGTTGACACTTCGCAATGTACACCACCACCCTACCACCACAAATCACAACCATCACAAAAATTACACCCAATAACCCCGGGTTTTATTAGTGAATCGATCCAGAGCTTGGTACTTGTTCCGAAAGAAGGATGAGATAGTGCCATAGTGGTGGTGGTGTGGTTGATTAGAAACACTTATATACTAACAAATTGTGGTCTTTTACTGTTGATTTTTTGTTAAGTTGGCTTCACAATAAGTATATAAGATTCAATAGGTACCTAGTGCCTCGATTGCCTCAACCTAGAAAAGTTTATCACACTTAAACTATTTTCACTCTCTTATACAGTAATAGTCCTGTTATGATATCTAAACTAAATGGGTCATTCTACTATTATGTAATAGTGTGAGGAGTTAGGTCGTTATTTAATATGTTTAGCTTATAAATAAAATTATTGTACAATTTTTCTCTTATGATGAATACAATTTATTCCTCCACAAAGAACTCTATCATGGTATTAGACCTGAAACAATCCTAGAGTTTGAGCTCTTAATTAGGTTGTTGGTTTCTTCCCGTTCGTTATCTTTTTGTGCGTTTCTCGGCCAAGAGTAGTAAAAGGCTAAAGAGAGGTTCAAAATTCTAAAAGTAGTGAGGATGAAAATTGCAATTAAACAACCTCTGTTAGCAACTGTTAGAACTGGGGGTAGTTTCTGAAGATATTTCAAAAAAAAAATGGTGTATTTTATGCTTTTGTGCCAAAATACAAGGGTAGTTTGTATAAATTTCCCAAACTTTCACCCGTGGATGATCAGAGAATTACTCCGTGACCTAAGTGCTACTTCTATATATACCCGTTTGGATCGAACCCTCTCTGTACCATAGCGGCGGCGAGGAGATCGAACGAGGAGATCGAACGAGGAGATCGAAGTCTCTCTAGTCGTTACCATCTCGTTCTGTACCATGGCGGCGGCAACTCTTAGATCCATCGGACTGAGACAATTCGTCTGAGAATTGAGGACGGCGTTGTTCATCAAACATGGTATCTTTTTCCTCTTCTAACATGATCGTGTTTCCTATATTCTCTTTCTCGTCTGCCATGTATCATGTGTAATCACCTTGACGGTGGTTAATTTTGTATGTTCTGTTGGTTTACAGGAATGGTTTAGGTTTTCTTCGACCGTGATTTCTCTGTATAAAATGAGATGCAGACACAAGTAATGGAACGACTATCTTTGGTTGTTCTGAATGGGGAAGATGCCGAGCATAGCTGGATGCTTTTTCGCTATTCCATCGCCAACGTTGGAAGGATCATATTAGTAAATACTATGTTGTGAGAGTCGCTTCCCCTAAGTCTCTCGAGGAAGAGAGTAACGAGATTTGTAAATACTATTCCATATTAGTAAGGATCATATTAGTAAATACTATTCCATCGCCAACGTTGGAAGGATCATATTTGTAGGTTAGAACAAATTTGTGAAGCTCAAAAATCTCTAGAGGAAGAGAGTAACGAGAACGAACCAAGTTGATGTTCAACACTAACTTTCACTATGTTTGGGAATGAGGTGAGAAAAGAAATGATGAGAAACTTTAATTTATGTGAAAAAAGAAATGATAAGAAATGATTTAGATTCCTCACATATTTGTTTGGATTACTTAAGTGAGAAATGATAAGAAAATGTTATACTTTGTCACCTCTTTTGTTTGGTTAGCATATTAATGGAAAAGTAAAGAAACTATTTTAAAGATATTACTATAATAACCTTCATTAGTATTATGATTAGGCAATGTTTTATTTTTTTATGGCTAAGTCTGTCACAACAAAAATATTGACACTCATATAGTTTCTTTTCTCACCAAATCTCACCACTTTTAGTGAGAAATAAAAATTGGATTATGTGAGATTTCTTTTCGCATGCTTTCTCATGAATTCTCACCTAAAAAGTAATGCAAACACGAATGAGAAAACCTTCTCTCACCAATTCTTTTCTTTTCTCACAAAATCATGTAATCCAAACACACTGTTTATGTATAGTCTACTTCTGGCTCAGGATAACCATTTTCCGATACTATATATGAAAGTTATAGATGCATTTTGCAAAGAAAGCATATACCTATGCAACGAAGGCAATAGGCGGTTGACAAACACATTGGTTACGAACTTACAATGTCACATGATATTGATGATGGTGATGATGTCACATGAACATACATTGATTTCATTTGAAGGTTGTACTCATGTTTTGAGTCCTTTTAAGTCTTAACCATTGTTTAGAAGGCAGCATCTTTGTTTCCGGCTACTGATATTACATTTTTTTCTAAAGAAAATGAAGAGTGTCCATCTAGCTAGTGTCTAGCTGCTGTTGCTATTGTTGTGGGGCATGCAGTTTATGTGTTATGACTCCAAACTACTTGGAATAGAATAGTGGAAGCGACATTTTGATTTTGGGTGAAGGAAGAGAGAGCTTACAACTTTATATGTGGATCCCATTGCGATTGCACTCAGCCTCAAAGAAAAAGATCCATCTTCTATCTGGGTTATTTCTGAAGCCCTGGCCACTGGGCTAAACGGCTAGTTTGATTTTATCTTACTCTTGAAAGTGGTTATTTCTCATGTTGAGAAGAACCATGGCGAGGGGTATTCATCTCTAGTCCAGATCATCTCGCTGATATCTTCATCAAGAGCCTTCCCGGTCCAAAGTTTGAAGCCTTCAAGACTAAACTGATGGTTTACAAAGCAGCATCCTTGTTTCCTGCTACTGATATTACATTTTTTTTTTCTAAATAAAATTAAGTTTCTTTTAGCTTCCATGTTCTCATTAGTGGCCTCGTTGTTTGTGGGGTTTTGGGGGCTCAAACTGTACGGCTTCATTTGGCGATGGGCAAGAAAAAATGTGTAAAGGAGGTACCAGATTAGGTACAGTTTTGATCAATAAATATATGGTCAGAATGCTGTGTGAGAACCCGAATTAAAAAAAAAAAAAAGAAAATGTCAAATATAAATTTTCCTAAATTGTCGCATGGTAGTTTCAAAAATGACATAAATGCTAATTTCAGTAGATATTGATGCAACCGTTACATTTATATTAGTTCTTGTGACGTGTTAAATATATATATTTTTTATTTACATATGTTATAATTAGTCATTATCTTTCCCCCATGTGAAGGTTTCAATCACAAACATTAGTGACTATGCTTAATAGCTTTTTACTGGCACATGACACGTGCATTATGTAATCCTAATAGATGACTACTACCGTTTACTAGTTAGGTGCTATTTTAGATGTTTATCTGGATATTAATCATGGGAGTTTCTTTTGGGGAAGGAGGAGAAGAGTATGGGAAACATTTTGTTTTGAAAGTAAGTCGAGGGGGAGTACAGGTACTGAACGGTACCTCTCGAGCTCAGAGAGAGTGTGGAGGAGAGCCATTATTTTGAAGTGTTTGGATAAAAACAAAAGAAACTGAAGTTTTTGAAAGATTGTTTTGTTTTGAACATAAATTGGACCATGTAGGCAAACAAGAGGGTTTATAGTTGTTCTTCAGTTTATTTTGGGTTGAGCGGTAAAGTCAGAGAGTGAACAAGTCAGTACCATTCCAGCGTGAAAGAGTAGATTGGGTATTCTCAACCGAGCCGTAGTTTGATTATATTATCGAAAGAGGTAGGGGAAATCTAACTTCTAAATTTCTGCAGTTACAGTCTATACCTGTTCATACTGCTGGTGTGAATTTCTAAGCTTTCTAGCTATATTTTGACTGTCTGGTGATTGTTAAATCACGTTGTTTGTGTATTTGGTGCCGCATGTTGATGTGTAATAACTGGCTGTTGTGTTAAGTAGATTTTAGATTTCTACGCCAGTGGTTAGGCGGTACCTGCTGGGCTATTTTGGCTCACCCCTCTATTTTACAGGTTGAACAGGAATGGACCAGATTGCGGTGTTATTTGCTAAAAAAGTGGACTGTTTAGCTAGAATTGTTATTTTTAGCTGTTTTTAGAGAAAGTTGTAACTTGTTAGTCGAATCGCGATATTTTATAAATATTGTCTTTTTGACGATTTGGTGTAACTTTATAAATAATTCAGTCACGTACCAATATTTCAGAAATTTGATTAAAAATGTTGTTTCGGAGGACTGCGTGTCCTGCTGGTTGAGGTTTGGACGTCTGAAAGTGTCAGACGGGTTGACAGTAAACCGTAATTTTTATCGTAAACCGATATTTTATTATTAAAAGTGTGACCGGGTCCTCACAGTGGTATCAGAGCCGAACCCAACCGGAGGTACGAATAGTGTATCTGGGACTGGGCGGGTGTTTTGGCCGGTGTCTGTGGCGGGTGTTGTACGAGTGGTACACACTTGTGAGCCAACGCACTGTCGAGCTAGGGGTACACAGTCTAGTACTGCTTGGGTGGTGGAGGTGATGTACCGTGATGGTACGTGATATTTCCTTAAACAAATTTGTTTTATTTTTTTAACCGAATTTTGGAATAAAAAACTTTTGTGTTTGGCCTGCTGATGAACTACGAAAATCCAATGGCATATTTACTGGTAGTGGTTCTTGGTGAGAAACACATGATGTAGGATATGATATGCTCTATGAAATCATGTTTTGGTGTATATACTACTCTGGTGTGAGGTTAAAATATGATTTTTGTTTACCTAAAGTAACGATTATGTATTTCATTATGCCAAATTTGTGGAGTGTCCACATGTATATAGGATATTCATCATGAGTTTAGTTAGAATATTTTCTAAGGTCAACAAAATTGGCTTTGTAAGGATTTAGCCAAAGAAGCTGAAACAACAAAGAATGTATGTTCTCTTTGTTGACACTTACATGCATGCAAGCGGGTGGGTTGTAAACCTTCATCTTGATAACAAGGCTTTTGTTTGAGTGGTTACTTCATGGATAAGAAAGTGTAATGTTGTAATAAAGTATTTGATTGATGATCATATACTAAAATGAAGCGGTGTGAAGGTTGTTAAAGCACCATGTGAATTTTTGTTAGGTATAAGTTCCTGATAAATGTTAATTGTTTTCATGTACTACTACAAGTTTTGTGTTGAGACATTCCCTTAAAAAATTGATCAGGCAGAGAGAGATAGTGAACCTATGAACAACTATTTGGAGGGCATGTCTAGTTTTCTGTGGTTAACTGACTTTTGAGTCTTGTTCATCTCTGGGCAGATGAGTTGGGGAAATGAGTGATCATACATCATTTCAGACTTAAATTTTGTTTTAAGGTGATATTTTTTTTCTTGGACCATGTGAATTGTTACAAAATGGAGATTTAGTTTTTTCTTCTTTCTCTTAACTACTGAAATGAAGAAACTGGAGTGTTTGGGTTGTTTGGTGATATAAATTGGCAGTATTAAGTCAGATAAGATATGTTTGTTGACATGAAAAAGAAAATAATACATTGTTATCAAGTAGCTTGCGGTAGTGACTGACAAATTTTCTGGTGACACCCTTTAAGAAGGAAAATTAAATAATAAGGGTGATTTTAATGGAGCCGTAACTTTTGTGAAAAAAAAAAAAGTTTTGGGAAGATTTTTTTTTAGTAGAGAAGATTGTGAGGCCATTTTTTTTAATATTCAAAAAAAGAGTATGGTGTTTTAGTGCTTATTTTAGGTGACATGATTTATAATTTTTTTGTTGGCGATCTTGTGGTATTGTGAGAATTGACTCGGTGATATAATTTATGTTGAGAAACAAAGATGCTTTCAGACATGTTTTACAAAATCATAGTAAACTCTAGTATTTGTTGTTTTGGGTCTTAATGTCATTTGGTTCACTAAATAATTAGTGGCATGTACACTTTAATCTTAATCCCATCAAATTAATTCCAACAAACTATTTTGTGTGGATGGGTCACAAACCATGTGACGTGAGAGAGGAGTATGAATATGAAGGGTACATAATAAAAGAAAATGAAATTAGTGAGTTGTTTTTTTTTGTGAATATTTTGTAAGCAGGGAGTTGGAGCAAGAAGAAAATTCTTTTTCTGATGAAATAGGAAGAAGAAAGTTCATCTTTGGTTTATAATTTTTAGTTTTTTAATTTACTAGAAATCAGTTGGCATTGGGATGGATGAGGTGAAGGTTGATTATTCGAATCCTTGTTGGCCAATTCTTAATTCGAGGCAGGGGAATGTTAATTTCCAAGTTTACTGTATTTACAGTGTATACATGTATTCATTTGTGGCATGATCCTGTTGTCTTATTTATAGCTTTTAAGCTATCTTGTAATTGTTGCGTGATAAATCATAATATTTATGTTATTCATGTTATACGATTATGTATATAGCCAGTAAGTGTAATCAAACTTTTTATTGTGGATCCTCATTAAGCGACGAGTGTTTCCGCTTAAGTGAGGTGGTTGTGGGTCCTCTATAAGCGATGAGTGTTCCCGCTTGAGAGAGGTGGTTGTGGATCCTCTAAAAACGACGAGAGTTTCCGCTTAAGTGAAGTGGTTGTGGATTCGCGCATCACATTGTTGGTTTAAGAAACAAATATTATTGGTCTACAGTTTTCCAAACATTGGTGTTTTTTTTATGAAAGCGAATACTTTAGCTTAAATATTGTTTGTGGTTGAATGAAAGTCACAGTTATGACGAGATATTTATACAATTGTGGTGGAATAAATCCCGGATAATGTTTACCCTAAATCGACATTTATTACTATATGTGTATGCAAGTTGTCACAAATGGTACATGTGATGAACCATGTTGGTACGTTACATTTAAAAATAAATTTCGGGACGAAATTCCTACAAGTGGGGTAGAATTGTGAGAACCCGAATTTAAAAAAAAAAAAAAAAAGAAAATGTCAAATATAAATTTTCCTAAATTGTCGCATGGTAGTTTCAAAAATGACATAAATGCTAATTTCAGTAGATATTGATGCAACCGTTACATTTATATTAGTTCTTGTGACGTGTTAAATATATATATTTTTTATTTACATATGTTATAATTAGTCATTATCTTTCCCCCATGTGAAGGTTTCAATCACAAACATTAGTGACTATGCTTAATAGCTTTTTACTGGCACATGACACGTGCATTATGTAATCCTAATAGATGACTACTACCGTTTACTAGTTAGGTGCTATTTTACATGTTTATCTGGATATTAATCATGGGAGTTTCTTTTGGGGAAGGAGGAGAAGAGTATGGGAAACATTTTGTTTTGAAAGTAAGTCGAGGGGGAGTACAGGTACTGAACGGTACCTCTCGAGCTCAGAGAGAGTGTGGAGGAGAGCCATTATTTTGAAGTGTTTGGATAAAAACAAAAGAAACTGAAGTTTTTGAAAGATTGTTTTGTTTTGAACATAAATTGGACCATGTAGGCAAACAGGAGGGTTTATAGTTGTTCTTCAGTTTATTTTGGGTTGAGCGGTAAAGTCAGAGAGTGAACAAGTCAGTACCATTCCAGCGTGAAAGAGTAGATTGGGTATTCTCAACCGAGCCGTAGTTTGATTATATTATCGAAAGAGGTAGGGGAAATCTAACTTCTAAATTTCTGCAGTTACAGTCTATACCTGTTCATACTGCTGGTGTGAATTTCTAAGCTTTCTAGCTATATTTTGACTGTCTGGTGATTGTTAAATCACGCTGTTTGTGTATTTGGTGCCGCATGTTGATGTGTAATAACTGGCTGTTGTGTTAAGTAGATTTTAGATTTCTACGTCAGTGGTTAGGCGGTACCTGCTGAGCTGTTTGGCTCACCCCTCTGTTTTACAGGTTGAGCCGGAGCGCGACTGGATCGCGGTGTAATTGCTAAAAAGTGAATTGTTTAGCTAAAATAGTTATTTTTCGCTGTTTTTAGATGTTTGTTGTAAATTACTATTTTGGGTCAGATTTTTATAAAAATGTCATTTTTGACCAGTTGGTGTAATTATTAATTAAATTCGGTCACGTACCAGATTTTCAGAAATACTATTAAAATGTTGTTCTGGTGGACTGTGTGTCCTGGTGGTTGAGTTTTGGACGTATGAAATTGTCAGACTGGTTGACGGTAAAGTATGATTATTATCTAATAATCGAGATTTTTGTATTAAATGTGTGACGGGTCGTCACAGTGGTTAAAAATGTTACTTTTAGCTGTTTTTAATAGTTTGTTGTAAATTGCTGGTTTGACCAGATATTAATAAAAACTGTCAGTTTTGACGAGTTGGTTTAGCTTTTTAAATAATTCAGTCACGTACCAGTTTTTCAGAAAGTTGATCGAAAATGTCGTTTCGGAGGACTGTGTGTCCTGCTGGTTGAGTTTTGGACGTCTGAAAGTGTCAGACGGGTTGACTGTAAACGGTGATTTTTATCGTAAATCGATAATTTTTATTTTTAAATGTGTGACGGGTCGTCACATGCTGGCTCTATTTTATGTGAACTATAGTAAACCCTAGCTCATTGTAGTTTTAATCTCTTGCTAGGTTTTGCAATTCTCATGATGCATGGTAATTACCCTTGCTATTTCTAACGGACCTTGCTTGGTTTGTAGCATAAGAAAGTTGTCATGATATTGTTCATTTACAGTAGTAAAATACAAGTCACATTGAAGCATGCCCTGTGAAACTCGATATGCTTGCTTTAAGCTATTCATCCCATGAACAATAATAATTGTTTTAGAAGCAAATTGAATAAGTTTCGATAATAAGCATCTAATGTCTATGTTTGTTACCATGTAAGTAGTTCTTTATCTCATTCGAGGTTTCCAAAGAAAATGAAGAGTGTCCATCTTGTGTATAGTGGGTGTTGCTAATGTTGTTGGGCATGCAGTTTATGTGTTATGACTCCAAACTGCTTGGAATAGGATAGTGGAAGCGACAATTTGATTTTGGGTGAAGAAAGAGAGAGCTTACTACTTCATATGTCGATCCCATTGCGACTAAACAGCCTCAAAGCAAAAGATCCATCTTTTACCAGGGTCGAGTTCGAGATCTCAATGAACTGTCTCAAGCCCTGACCACTGGACTAAATGGCTAGTTCGATTTTGTCTTACTCTTGAAAGTGGTTACTTCCATGTTGAGAAGAAACTTGGCTATGGAGAAATTTTTGTTTGCTCTAAGAGCAAATACACGTGGTGCTCTAATCAATACAACACATGATACGGCAGGAAGAAAGAGAATGAGTGACAGACAAAACAAAGTGGATTCCTACATGTTCCTGACGTGTCCTGTGATGTATTGATTAGAGCACCAAGTCATATTTGCTCTTGGAGCAAGCAATAATTACTCCTTGGCTATGGGTGTTCATGATAGTTGAGTTGCTGTCATATGCTCCTTGCAACCTCCAGTTCTAAAATTTATTGCACCTCTCATTTGCAAAATAAACGCCAATATGAAACTGGTAAAGAAGTTCATCCAAACACTAACGAAGGGTAAATTTGTCAATACGTAATAAAATATGATAATAATAGAATAAAAAATAAAAAAAATAAAAATAAAAGGAAAGTATAAGATATGAATAAGAACAATCCTCTGGTTTTACCAAAAAGAAAAAAAAAAATCCTCATATGTCGACACGTGGCAATAATAAAGCGGCATACACCTTTGCAAGACGCGCCACACAGCTGAATGCATCTATAATTTCCATATATAGAAGCGCACACATCTTTGCAAGACACGCCACACAGCTGACCAATTTGATTTTTTTCTAGAAGAGCTCCCATTTGGTCTTTACAAGAGTTGGATCATGATCTAACTGAGCTTAGCCCAATCATGTTGATTTCTTAATGTAATGTGATACAGTTGTCTAATAAAATTATGCGTTTTCACTTCAAAAGATTGGGATGATGTACTATGTTCGTGGTAGGGCTTGGGTTATACAAGCCAGATACAATTTTGGTTGGGCTTGGGTAACGACATGAGTCGTTATTATGTTGTGCGTACCCGACCCGGTGTTTGTACAGCCCTAGTCGGGTGGGTTGTAGAAGGCTATAGATAGATTGCAGATGAGGGTGAAAATTTGATGAGACAAATTCTGTTAGCAATGGTTAGAATTAGGGGTAGTTTCTGAAGATTTTTCATAAAGCTGAGGGTATTTCATGCGTTTATGCCAAAATACGAGGGCAGTTTTGTGTAAATTATCTAAACTTTCACCCACGGAAGATAAGCTAACTTTCCCGTGGACCTAAGTGCTCCTTATATATATGAGTAAAATCCACTTTGCACCGTTATGTTTAGATAAAATGACACCCAACACCCTTGTATTTCGGATAATGCACTTTATCACTTCTGTAATTGAGGGAGGGTTTGAGTGGGTTAAGGATTTGGAGAGAGTTGTGAGGTGGAGTTCGTGAGACTGGGGTGGGATTGGGTTTGATTAATATATAATTGAGGGAGGGTTTGAGTGGGTTAAGGATTTGAAGTTTAATCCACATGAGTAAATTGTGGGGCTGAGTTTGTCTAGATATACAATTCTTGTATCTGATGAACTTGGTCCTCCTCTCCTCAATTTTGGAGTTGTTGTGATGAACTTCAGATATGTTTTTGTTGCTAATATTATTCAATGTTGTTGTTCTTCTTGTTGAAAATAGTAGCAGGAGTAGTTTAGTTTATCAATTTTTTCTTTAACTTGTAGTTTAAATCATTTTTTAGGGACTTCATTTGTTCAAATTTCTTGCAGAGAAGGTGTAATCCAGTTAAGTTTGTTTGGTTTAGGTTGAGATACTGATGTTTTGAGCTTGAAACTGATTTGTTGGTGTTGATTTGGGGGGCTTCGAGTGTTGTTGTTGTTGTTGTTGTTGTGTATCGGGTGTCCATGGTGGGGGATTCGGTGGTGGTGCTGTTTAGGTGGTGGTTCAAAAACATCAAGAACATGCACAATGAAAAAAATAGGGGCAAAATTGTCAAAAAAAAGTTAAAAAGTGTCTTCTTGGACGGAACCTGACAGAAGGGTGCTAAGTGTCCTCACTTTTTTCCGTTACAGGGGTGGTAAAGTGCATTATCCGAAACACAGGAGTATCGGGTGTCATTTCGCCTAAACATAGGGGTGCAAAATGGATTTTACCCTATACATATTATCAGTGTAGATCGACCCCTCTCTGTACCACAGCGGCGGCGAAAACAACTAGATCGAAGTGTCTCTCTGTTCCACCACCATTTCTCTATGTACCATGGTGGCAGCCGCTGTAACTCTTCGATGTCACGGTGTTGGTTAAACATGGTATCTTCCTCTTCTGACATGATCATGCTTCTCGTCAGCTACATATGAATCATGTTTACTCACCTTAAGGGTGGTTTTGTATGTTGTGTTCTTACAGGAATGTTGGTTTATGTTTTCTTCGACCGTGATTTCTCTGTATAAAATGAGATGCAGACACAAGTAATGAAACGACTAGCATCGGCTGCTCTGAATGGGGAAGATGCAAACCTTTGTTGCCATTCCAGGGCTTTGCCATTGTGGAGATCTGCAAAAGTAATCGGGTGCTACCTCATGTTGTTACTTAAGTGGATCGTATCCAATGGAGGAAGAAGTACCCGAGCTTCCTCGAGAAGCTCAAGTTTGGCCGCCAATCCTTGCTCCTATCGATCTCACGGAGGTGCACCTACCGCGTCATGTGACAGTATCAGCCCGGCCAAGAGACCATAACGGAATATTGCAACTATATTTGAGACCTTGACATCGCATGTAGCCACCACCTGGAATTCGAAGATCGGCGCATGACCAAAACTTCGACATGGTTTGTCATCGCATAGACGTTGTGGCTAGACATTTTAATCCTCTTGGACGCTACATCAATCACGTTGTAACCTAGAAATATATGTCGTCTCATTTCGTACCTGGACGAGGGTGATATGCAATGTTACAAGGAAGTCATTGATGCATTTTGCAAATAAAGTACGTATTTATTTATGTAATATAAGTTGTTGAGTTGCTAAAGAAAAAAATTAACATTTCACACACACTGTGATTTCATTTGAAGGCTGGTTTTAAGTCCTCTAACCATTGTATACAAGGCAACATCTTTGTTTCTTTGATGACGAACCATGTCAAAGTGATTACCGTCCGAGGATATATATATATATATTTTTTCTGAATTTCGTAGTTGAACATATGCTTATGCTTCCAAGACAACTGGTAGTATATATAGAATAACACGTGGGAGACGATGCAACATATAAAACCACTAATTTAGAATGCAAATGTCGGGTTGTGAACCGCCATATCTATAAGAAGATTTGCTCTTTATCTGCAACGAGTACTAGTACAAGAGTAGTTGCTTCTGCTTGCTTTTCACTAGTTTTGAATTGGTTCACAGTTTGAATCGCTTCAAAGTAGGCCCTGGGATAGTTGAAAGTACCAATTTGATTATCAGGTACCCAAACTTTAAACATTGTTTTTTCCTACCTGAGATTTCTTCACTCACTCGTTAGTGCTTTAGTGTTTGTGGTATATTGGACCTGAAACCGTGGAGCTTCATTAACTGCATGTGTAAAGAAGGTAGCGGATAATGTAGAGTTTTGATCCATACATGGTCAAATGCGACTCTATTTTCTGTGAACCATAGTAATCCTAGCTCATCGTAGTTTTCATCTCTTGTTGGGTTTTACAATTCCAGTGGTACCAAGGTGGAGTGCTCGATCATGTTTCCCGACCCGAGATACTCATGAACCATGATACATATGGCGACTAGTTAACCTTGCTACTTCTAAGGGAACTTGCTTGGTTGGTGGCTGAAGATAGTTGTCATGATATTGTTCATTGGGTAAAAGACGAAAACCATTATATATAAATACACCATTCGTGTTTATACCAATACCCCCTTGTCAGAGATAAAAGAATCCCCTGTCAGTGGATGGACGTTAGACGAGTAGCCCTCTTTTGTTACAATCAGTTAGTATGGGTGCAATCCAACTTTTTTATGATAATTTTGCCCATATTTGTATTTTTTGTTGATTGTCTTGGTGTTCTTGGTGTTCTTAGCCAACATTCTTGGTTACCTTCACCGAATCCCCACCACCGACTAAACAACACAAAAATAAACAAACAGTAACAAAAACAAACAAACAAAAACAAGCTCAGATCTATAATTGCAAACATGCCTGGTTTTGGGTATATACCATCTTCACTGATTGATTCCCTTTTTAAATTCCAAAAGTCGTGGCCTCTGTAATCCTAGCTATGGATGCCCAAACTCGTGACCTTGCAATTACCGAAAATTGCTTCAAACTTTTGGGGAATTCATCTGATTCAGACTCCTATAACTCCTTCAGGTCGTTGGGGATTTCATTTTATGGCTGAGTCTACAACCATCTCCGCCATTGAAATCATTTCTCCGAAGAACTTCAAGCGCTTATTCCTCGCGACCGCCGACAAGTGATAGACCTTGTAAGCGCCGTAACCTGAGACACCCATTATAGCGAGAGCAATAAACTATGAGAGTGATAGCACAATTGCTATAGTTCGGGCACATACACGAACACGAACACTAAACACAAAACACGTTTAATTTTCTTCTTCTTCTTGATTGATTCTGAACTAATGAAATTACAACGCTTAAATAGAAAAGTAACTAACTGATAACTAACTCTAACGAGACAATTTACCTAACGGGCTCGGCCCGGTCTACTAACTAATTACCGAAATAAATAAATAATAAACAACTAATACTACTTATTAATATTAATGAAGATAATAATGATACGGCTTCGCAGTATGATACGGTTGACCCGTATCAGAGAGTAAACCAAAGCATTCGTCAATGCTTGAAGATCCATCACGAAAGGCAAAAAATGGGTATCTGGCGCGAAACCCATCAAAGTAGCCAAATTGGGGAAAGTCTGAGATGAGTTCCGAATTTCAAGGAACCTAAATCTGGGTACTTTGATCCAAGGTAACGGTTGAAGATTGACGAAGGCTTCAATAAGCTGAAGTGTTGGACATAGCATGAAGCTTGCTCATTAAATACAGAAATTTTGGAAAATCTAAAGGTTTATAAGAACATGCATCAGCTAGTTGATTTTGAATAGAAACATTTGCCAGCTTGAAGAACCTAGTATATACCTGTTCTCCGATGAAGTTGAAGTCCATTCTGGCATGTCAGATTGGATTAGTTGCCGCAGCTATGGCTGGTAGGTTGTCACATAACAGAGTAGGAGCTAAAAATTTCATACCAAGATCTCTGAAAATATAACCCAGCCACTTCATTTTAGCAGATGCAGAGGCAGTAGCTCTATATTCTGCCTCTATGGATGATTATTACACAGTATTTTGCTTCTTAGACACCTAGGTAATTAGATTTGAATCCAGACGACAGCCAATAGTAGACCTTCTGGTGACTTGATCACTTGTCGAATCTGCATTCGCATAGACAATAACAGTAGAGGGACACTTACTTAACTGCAAACCAGTATTGAAAGTTCCATTAACATAACTCAAAATTCTCTTTAGATGTTGAAAATTTTGCATTGTTGGCTTATGAAAATGTTGGCAAATATTGTTGACTGGAAGTTTTGGCCTTGTGACAGTTAAAAACTGCAACCCCCTGCAAACTCATGAGAAGAGATAGGATGTTTGGTTTCAACTGGAGTACTACAAGGCTTACACTTAAAGAGATCCTTGGCATATATATATCTTTTTTTGAGACAAATGAAACCTAGTAGAAGTGTTAATTGGAATATTTAGAAAATAGGAAAGAGGGTCAAGATCTTTCATAGAACATGACTTCATCTTAGAAATAAGAGAGTCAACAACAGTAGAGCACCATGTGACTAAAATGTCATCAAGAACCACCATAAACACACCTTGATGTTTGTAGAAAAGTATGAAAGAAACAGCCTAGCTGGCTTTAAACCAATAACTAACAAGAAAAGCACTCAACATATTGAATAATGTCCTTGATTCCTATTTGGTTCCATAGAGAGATTTCTTGAGCTAACATACAAAATGAGGGTATCATGGATGTTCAAAATCTTGGATTTGCATCATATACACTTCTTCATCCAATGTCTCGTGAACAAAGGCATTGAACACATCTAACTACCTGACTGAACACTGATTGTTGAGAGCAAGAGACAAGAGAATTATAGTGTTTGGGCTTAACCACATGGCTAAATGTCTCACCATAATCAATGTTATATTGCTTGTGGTAGCCGTTAGCTACACGTCTTGCTTTGAATATGACAATAGAGCCATATAAGTTATTTTTTACCTTGTACACACATTTACTCCCTATGGCTCTTCTGTGAGGTAAAGGAACTAGCACCCATATTTTTTGTTTACGAAGATCAATGTACTCCTCTTTCATAATAGCAACCCGTTAGACATCCAAAATAGCATCTGAAAAAGACTTAGGTTCGTCAAAATATTGAAAATAGCAAAATTCACATACCTAGGATTAGGCTTTGAGATGCCACATTTGGATCTTGTAGGCATGGGAGTAGTGGACACAGGAGAGAGGGATATAGTCTTTGACTTAGGTCGTAACGTGTGAGTGTGATAGGGTTTCAACTAGGGACATCATTTACAGCCAAAAACATTATGAACGGTATGATCAGGAGATTTGTCATGAAGTAACTGAAAAGGGGGAACAAAATAGAGACACTTCTTAGGAAGCCTGTTAATGAGGTACCACTCTGTCCCAGCTCTTTCTTCCCATCTGACTTTTTTGACTCGTATCTGGGTCACTTTGATCGGGTGATTTGGATAGCAAAATGATACGATTTTTTGATAATTTTATCACCATATTATAGAGCACCTTTTACTCTACAACACCTTGAAAAAATTATCAAAAAATTACATCGGTTTGTTATTCAAATCACCGGGTCAAAGTGACTCAGTGAATAGTGACAAAAGTCAAATTGGGAAGAAAGAGCTGGGACAGAGTGGTAGTTTGCAGTGATGATTTCATCTAAATAGTAAGCATTTGGAATAGAAGCATGATCCAAAAGTGCTAAAGCATACTCACTAAGGTGCATGTGATTCATCTCCAGTATGCCATTTTTCTCACGAGTGTGGGAACATGCATGCAGTTTGATGTATAGTCCTTTGTTGCTAAAGAAAATAAAAAGAGTAATTGACATAATCAAAACCATTGTCAGTTCTAAACACATTGTAGAGCTAAATTTAGTGAGAATAAGCTTATTGAAGTGCAAGTAAGCAGAGAGCAACTCAATATTTTTTCAGGAAAAAAATGAGACAAGAAGCAAAACTATGGGTGCATGAGTGTGACGTATGTCAAAGAATGAAAAGTGACATACTCCCTCCGTTTCGCCAGATTCTTCAATTTTGCCATTTTGGGTGTTTCGCCAGATTCTTCAAAATTTCCATAAATGGAAACTTTGAAAGTGGCAAAATACCTCTATACCCTTTGTAAAAAAACACAAACCTGAATTTTAATTGGGCTTAACTAATCAGGTTTAGAACTAAACATGATTAATCAAGCCCAAATTGTATTTTGGGCTAATTAAAAAAACAAATCAGCCCAACTACCCCCAACCACTTCTGAACCCAACATTGAATCATCAAACCCTATCTCTTCCACTACACCCTCTCCGAACAATGTTCTTCCCCAATTCATTTCATCTTCGTCTCTCTCACTCTCCATCTTCCTCCGTCTCTCTCTATGCCTCTCCTTCACTGTGACTAGGGTTTCTTGTGTTCTTGAGAAACCCTAGCAATTCACCCACCCCATCGCCAGTTCTGGTACTAGTTCCTCGATTCCTGTCACCAAATCGGCCGGAATCGATGAGTTGTGTTGTGGAACGAGATGATATGGACCTTGACGAGTCAGATCTGATATGGATTGATGATGCATGTTGGAAACCGATGTCTTTCGATGAGAATCGGTATGCCCTTTTCCGATTCATGGCTATTCTAGTGCCGGCCATGGTTCGCACGGCGCCTGAGAATCCAACCGTCGCCGCCTTCGAGCCTGAGCCGGAGAATCTAATCGTCCCCGACTCGGAGGATGACATACCGGACACGGAAGTTGATGAACCGAACCGCCGCCGGAGATCCAACCGTCGCCGCCTACAAGGGGGAAGTGAACAGAAACCCTAAGTCTCTACTCCAACTGTTTCATCAGATACTTGAAAAAATTCAGTGCAAACGGATCTGTTCTGTGAGAAACCCTAACTCTCTCTCTCTCTGGATCTGTGAGAAATCCTAACTATCTCTCTATTTAGATGTTGTTGTGATCTGTTGTTCATGTATATTACCTGTTGTTCATGTATATTATCTGTTGTGATCTATTTAGATGTTGTTGTGATCCTAACTATCTGGATCTGTGAGAATCATCTTGTTATGTGATCTGTTGTGAATTAGTTATGTGACTTGTTGTGATCTTGTTATGTGATCTGTTGTGATCCAGTTATGTCATATGTGATCTTGAAGTATTTGATGAAACAGAGGGAGTATTCTGTGATCTATTTACATGGATTAGATGTGATATGCAATACCTATGTGATCTGCAATGATCCAATTAAATGGATTAGTTGTCTAATAACATACAATGTGATCTGCAATGATCCAATTACATGGATTATTTTGTGCACCTGTTTGTGGTATCATCACTCAATGAGGAGATGTCCTAGAGTGTTGATCCAATGATCACATATAAACAGGTTCCACCCCTTGTGATGTAGGTTAGCTAATGGTTGTTCAAACACAACCACCTACCTACATTATGTGATGCAGGTTAGCAAATGGTTGAGCAAACAACCACCTACCTGCACAACCATATGATGTAGGTTAGCTAATGGTTGTTCAAACACAACCACCTACCTACATTATGTGATGCAGGTTAGCAAATGGTTGAGCAAACACAACCACCTACCTGCACAACCCTGTGATGAGTAGTTAACCAACTACCTGAGGGTATTAGAAGCAATTGAGAAACTTTGTAATACTATACTCTTGCTTCTTGGTTGTATGTGAGTGTTTACCTTTTAGAAGTGTGTGTTAACAATGAGTAGGTAGAAATGCAACTCTTGTAATACAATTCTACACTTCTAGTATTCATAGGTAGTGAAGCACTCAATACAACCACAAGTCTGTGATGATGTTACATTCTGAGACTTGTACAAAATATACAGAACTAGTAACACATTCTGTAATTACATGTTGTGTCTCCACAAGAGACCAAAATATACAAAAGCAGCTCTTAACTTGTGGTTAATTGGCATAACCAAGAGCCTCCATTAGGATTGGATTGTCTATCTGCACTCCTTTCTGTTGCAGATACTCAATGCACTCCTTGACAAGTTGTTTGTCAACCTCCAAATCTCTTGGGAGAATGCCTAATGATCTGATTCTTGCTTTCCCCATATGTGGTTGGGGGTATTTGTTGTCTCCCTTAACCTTCATGACCTCAATCATGCACATTTGGCATGATAAGAACACATCATCCAAGGTCTGATGGTCTAATGCTTCAAATGCCATTTGTACTGCTTGATTCAGTTCTTCTATGTCATCTGTTTGCATCTCCTGCTGCAAGCTTTGAATTGAACAAAAGAACCCTAGATCATTCACATTAAGATCTGGACTTCTTGCTGGCTGATTGACAATGGTGATGTTAAAACCATCACTTTTGCAAGCCACAAACAATTCCATATCATCAGAACCAATGTGACATGGTGCATTGTCTTGTTGAATGATTATATTCTTTGGCAAGTTTGGAGGCCAGTACCTCTTGATTGCTGGAATTATCTGAGATAGCATCATGTCCCTCATTACACTTCTGTTAATTGAAGCTATTGGCCTCTGCTCAATTGTGCCTCTTGGTCTGTTAGATGAACTTCTTTGTGCTTCATAATCCTCCACAAATGGCCATATACCTAATTTTCCATCAAACAAAACTTCACCATTTGATCCATATAGAGGTCTCATCACTGCACACATGAACATGAGTTTTGGAATGAAAGCTTTGTTGATGCATGTTCTGTGTGGAGTCTCTTCATCTGGTAGCACAATATACCTCTGTGATTTGGATTGAGTGTGAAACCATTTTTCATCTATGATGCAAGAGTAATCCATGGTCTTAAACACAAGTCTACCATCTGCATGTACTGTGATTGATTGAACACACCATTTCAATCTTGCAATTTTGTGTTCTTCTCTCAGTAGTGGCTTAACTGCACTTGTAGATGTTCTGAGTTCTCCATCATTCTTCTTTCTCCAAACCATGCTGTTGCTGAGTCCAGCATGTGCTGCAAGAAATTTGAATGGTGATTGATTAAGTGATGATTTAAATTGACATAACATTGAACAAGTGTTCTTACATGGTTGTTTTGGTATGTTTGGCACGGCATTGGTGATGAGTTCATTTCTGAAATGCAGCCAACTTCTGAAACTTTGTAATCTCTTTGAACACTTTTTGTTATTGTCTTGTCTGATAATCAAATGGTTACGACACATTTTGTAAACCATTCTTTGGCTTATTGTTAGTGTGCTGCAATAAAATTGAATGGTGATTGATTAAGTGATGATTTAAATTGACAAAACATTGAACAAGTGTTCTTAGATGGTTGTTTTGGTATGTTTGGCACGGCATTGGTGATGAGATCTTTTCTGAAATGCAGCCAACTTCTGAAACTTTGTAATCTCTTTGAACACTTTTTGTTATTGTCTTGTCTGATAATCAAATGGTTACGACACATTTTGTAAACCATTCTTTGGCTTATTGTTAGTGTGCTGCAATAAAATTGAATGGTGATTGATTAAGTGATGATTTAAATTGACATAACATTGAACAAGTGTTCTTAGATGGTTGTTTTGGTATGTTTGGCACGGCATTGGTGATGAGATCTTTTCTGAAATGCAGCCAACATTTGAAACTTTGTAATCTCTTTGAACACTTTTTGTTATTGTCTTGTCTGATAATCAAATGGTTACAACACATTTTGTAAACCATTCTTTGGCTTATTGTTAGTGTGCTGCAATAAAATTGAATGGTGATTGATTAAGTGATGATTTAAATTGACAAAACATTGAACAAGTGTTCTTAGATGGTTGTTTTGGTATGTTTGGCACGGCATTGGTGATGAGATCTTTTCTGAAATGCAGCCAACTTCTGAAACTTTGTAATCTCTTTGAACACTTTTTGTTATTGTCTTGTCTGATAATCAAATGGTTACGACACATTTTGTAAACCATTCTTTGGCTTATTGTTAGTGTGCTGCAATAAAATTGAATGGTGATTGATTAAGTGATGATTTAAATTGACATAACATTGAACAAGTGTTCTTAGATGGTTGTTTTGGTATGTTTGGCACGGCATTGGTGATGAGATCTTTTCTGAAATGCAGCCAACATTTGAAACTTTGTAATCTCTTTGAACACTTTTTGTTATTGTCTTGTCTGATAATCAAATGGTTACAACACATTTTGTAAACCATTCTTTGGCTTATTGTTAGTGTGCTGCAATAAAATTGAATGGTGATTGATTAAGTGATGATTTAAATTGACATAACATTGAACAAGTCTTCTTATATGATTGTTTTGGTATGTTTGGCACGGCATTAGTGATGAGTTATTTTCTGAAATGCAACCATATCAAATTGTTACAACACATGAATTGAATAGCATTGACATAGCAGTAAGATTGAACACATGAATTGAATAGAACAGTTAGTACCTGCAAGTGTTCTAATTGTCCTTCTATGACACAACTCCATGTCTCGGATAAATTGTGTGTCAATTTGGATCTTTGGTTTCTTATTGCCACAAAACCCTGGCTTCACCTTCATGGGAGCACCCTCTTTGTCACAGGACTTTAGCTTCTCCCAGATAGTGTAAACAGTTTTTAAACTGACACTCCACTTAGATGCAGCTTCCTCGGCAGATCCTTTGTTAAGCTTCATCACTGTGGTGTTCAAGTGTGCAGTTTTACAACTGTTTTGCAACAAAAAACACTTGATATACTCCTTCTGTTCTTCATTCAGTCGCTTTTTACTCATTTTGGAAATTGTGTTGGATTTGTTGCAGGTACACTATTCTGCACATGAAAAAGACAGACCAGAAAATCAAAGTGAAAGAAATTGAGCTAAAACAATGGAGCTCAAAGAATGGGAGAGTTTACAGAGGATTACCAAAGAAAATTTTACTCCCTCTCACATTTCTTTTTCTTCTTCCCTTTCTGCTCTTTGTTCTTCACAGCCACTGTTCTTGGCATTTGTAATGTTCTTCATGTTCTTTGATGAACCCAGTTTTTTTGGGTTGCAGATGTTGTTAAATGGAGTCTGAACAAAGACTCCTTAAATAGAGTTGTGAAAAATTCACCTCAATTTGGAGGGAATTTGGACTTTGGAGGGAAATTTTAGCTGTGATTAATTGAATGTTAAATTTGGGTGGGAAAGGGTTAAAAGTAGCCACCTGTTTCCCACTCAAATTTATTGTGTGAGTCACAGGGGTAATAAGGGCTTTTAGCCCCATTCCTTAATCTCTGTGCCCAATTATTTTTTGAAGTATCTGATGAAACAGAGGGAGTACATGTCAAGGAATAAATTATTGAAATTGAAAAATCAAGTAAAGAAATTTGAATAACTAAGTTCAAAAGTTACAATTTCATGCCCAAAACTCACATCCAACTCATGATCACGTTAGTTCCTTCCATGAACATAGATTTGGCAACAAAATGGCATCCTCGTCATCAGGGAGATTGTGCATCCCCAAACCGCTTACAGTCAGCTCATTCGTAACCTGTAAAAATCCAATGACCTACAATATTTTTCTAATCAATTTCAGATGTGTATTATTATTATTATTATTATTAGGGAAATGCTAAACGTCACCCTTTTTTCTTCACCCTTGAAGTTCACCCCTTATGTGGATGTATTTGATTGGTGATGTAATTATAGAAATATCTTAAAATAAATAGTTACAACAATCATATCTTGACACGTGGGAGGTGAACTTGAAGGGTGAAGAAAAAAAGGTGAAGCATAGCGGCCCTCTTATTATTATTATTATTATTATTATTATTATTATTATTATTATTATTATTATTATTATTATTATTATTATTATTATTATTATTCAACAATTTATTTATTCATCTACTTATCTTCTCATCTTATAAATAATGCATGCATCACTACAATTTACAGCTTTTAAGCATTGGTGCGGGCGGGCAGCTGTTGCTTATTGACTCAACCCAATAATAAGTGG
This sequence comes from Linanthus parryae, assembly GCA_023055425.1. Lineage (NCBI taxonomy): Eukaryota > Viridiplantae > Streptophyta > Magnoliopsida > Ericales > Polemoniaceae > Linanthus > Linanthus parryae. The sequence goes on along the minus strand of JALGPY010000002.1, from coordinate 63,839,719 downwards.
AATAAAGGAATGACAGTTGATCAAGAACATCTCTGATGGACCTACTAGAAAAAGATTATTACTTCTCTTTTGTGGGCACAGTAAGAGTATATTTTCAAAAATATTTCATAAAAAATTCAATCCATTCCATTCGATCTATAGAGCTAGGACGTTAATGCACGTGAATAGCACATTGAATATCACGTGGTGCATTTACGTTAGAAATGTAATCACCGTTATTAATTTGGGGTTAAGTGTCACACGAATATATATCGCAAGAGATTGTAGTGGGAAATTGGAAGTGGTTTTGTGCCCCAAAATACATTTTGCAGGTATGTTTAGGGTCAATCACCCAGACTATTTAAAATAGACCAGTTGAGAGTGTTTATCAAGGGTGACTTCGGTAACTTCGGTAAACTAAATTACGAATTTGGTTATTTATAGTACAAGGACTTTAAAGCTGCAAAGTTCAATTTCGTTCCTCTGTCCCTTGATCAATTTGCATCTCTCTCTCACTGGCCTCAATATATCTCTCTTCCGATTTTCTGCTGATTTCTATTAGCTTGCTTTTCCCTTTGCAGATGAGGATGAATTCATCAAAGAAGCTAGACAAGGTAAAAATACTCTACTAATTTCCATTTTGATTCAACGTGTTTGGCTGCAAAATATCATCTTGCACAAAAAAAATTACATTAAACCATATATTCTGATGTCATGCTTGAAATTTTAATTCTTTTGGGTAAATTGAAGTTACAAACTCTGGTTTTCGTTGGGATATCTCTATGTGGATTAGGCACCAAGAACATGGTGTTGTTTCAAAATTGACAAAACCATGAAGTAGGCAGAGAGATACTTTGTCTCAATGAGGGTGTTAATAGATCACTAGCATATGAAATCGCATATTAAGATTTTCAGAAGTACTTCAAACTGTTGATCTGTCTAATATATGTTGTTGAGTAGCGTTGTGTTGATGGGATCTTCGAAATTGGTACAGACAAGATTTCGGTGATATCGCAATTGTCGTCTCAAGGGATCACGCCCCGAGTCTTCTCCCATTGCCTGGAGGGAGGAGAAGTTGGAGGCGGCATATGAGAGAGGATTTAGGTTCATAGAGATAAAAGAGGAAGATGAAATGAAGCGGCGATTCTAGAGAAGTCTCGTATATACATTTACTTGGCAAAGCTCTAATACAATGGATCTAATATTTACTACCTCTGTTTCTTCTCTTTCACCTTACTTTACATTTTGACACTATTCACTGGGTCACTTTGACCCGGTAATTTGGTTAGCAAAACGATACACGAACTTAGTAATTTTTGCATGGTCTTTTAGAGCAAACTTTACTCTACAATACTATGAAAAAACTGTCAAAAAATTACATCGTTTTGCTATCTAAATCACCGAGTCAAAGTAATCCAGATACGGGTAAAAAAGTCAACCGCATAGGAAAGAGAAGAAACAGAGGTAGTATATCAGAGCTAAGCAACGGTTGGCTTTGTGAATCCAACAGTAGGAAATTAAGTACGCAGCCCTTGTAGGTTTGGGCTAATACATGAGAAACTAATGAAATATAATGGGCTAAGACAAAGGCCCAGTAATAAGCTATGCGAAGCCATTGTACCAAAGCTGTCAAAACCCATATTTTTGAAGCCCATTGATTTCATCGGGAAAATTGTGCATCCCCAAATCATTTACAGCCCGCTCATCCGTTCCCAGTAAGAATCCAGTGACCTGCAACATTTGTCTAATCAACTTCGGATGTGTATTATTGAGATAAACTTGTACTTTTATTTAATGGTGGGCTAAGTCAAATGCCCAAATGTTGTATAAGTTAATGGGGCAGACAATGGCCCAAAAGGAAACAGACATACACTCCAAGCCCAATTTAGCTAGGTTGTGAGGAAGGGCATTTTTGTCTTTCTTACACCATAAAACCCTACTATAAATGAAACTTGGGTAAAAGACACTGACCACCCTTGAGTTTAGGACTAATTCCACCTCGCACCCCTGGGTTTTGGAAAAAGACACTCCGCACCCAATTAACGGAATATTCTTTGGACAAAAACCACCCCTCTGTTATGTTTCGTTAGCATAGTGGGTGATTTAATTTTTTCGGACCATATTGCCCCTGTATATTTTTTTGACTTATTTGCCCATCTCTATCACCTTAGCTGAACCATTCTTCAAACCAACCTGACTTCAACCATTTGAATTCCCTGCTTCAATTCATCAGGCTACCTGAAGCAAAACACCATCAACCTTCATCAACTTCACCCATAAAACAACCTAAAATCCAATTCAACTACCTGATACCTACACCATACTCTCTTCCTATCGCCCAAATTAACAACCTAAAGCGTCTACCACAATCACCTATAAGCCAACCATTGCACTTGCAAAGAACCCAGCAGCAAGAAGCTGCAACCTGAGCCATTAACTCCAGCCAAAAACCACGGAGAACCACCATGTTACCACCTGAACTGCTACTACCTCAATTAACCCAGCCATGGCCTAAAACCATTCACCAGAAACTCATATACACAGCCATTGTCCACTTTGCCCAACCACACTCCATCACAATAGCCACCTGAACCACCCCAGCAACTTTTACCAGATTCTAACACCCTAAGCCTCACCTGAATTCAGTCCAGTACTTCACCATCATAACACCTGAAGTCACAAACAACTGGCTACCTCTTTGCTGCGACAACTTGACCACGAGATCAATGTTTTGCTGCACTAGTCACCAAACTCCTCAACCAGACCCATCTCTTCCCCTCTTGTCCTTCCCAACAGATCACATCCCAATTAGGAAGAGAACAAAAATCAAACACATACTGACCCAAATGTTCGATTGACAGAAGAGATTCATCTCCACAGAGGAGATGGAATCAGAATAGAGGAAGAGGGAGAACAGCGGAGAAGAAGAGGGGAAGAGGAAGAGAACCAGTTAAAGAAGAGCCTCCACCAGCAGCGCCGCAGTTCCCAGGTCGAGATCCAAAGGATTGGCACCTCCTCTGGCGAAAAAACCATCAAACCCACAAGGGGTCGAATCCAAAAACAGGATCTTCGATCGATCAAAAAAAAAAAGCAGCACCGAGGTGTATACTGAAATCTGGTGGTGCAGGTCTTCCTTCTTCCGTCGATCTTCTTCGCCGTCCTCTTCAGAACCTCTTCAGAACCGTCGAAGAGAAGAAGAAGATGATGGGTGCCTATATGTGTTCTTCATCTGCTGTCTATTACCCGCAGAGAGAGAGAGAGAAATAGAGGAAAAAAAAGAAATTAAGTAGAAGAAGGGGAAGAGGGCGGCTGTTTCACAGAAAGAGGGGAAGAGAGAGAGTGGGGGAAGAGAGATGAAGATTAGGGTTGGAAATGAAAGAGAGGGAGGGTTAGGATATATATAGGAGGTAGTTTTATTAAATTTTAGGGGTAAAATAGTCTTTTAGTCGTGCTGTTAGTCAACTGTTAAGTCTCCATCCAAAAAAAGGTGCGGAGTGTCTTTTTCCAAAACACAAGGTAGCGGAGTGGAATTTTGCCTAAACTCAGGGGTGGTCAGTGTCTTTTACCCATGAAACTTTTCAGCTGTAGAGAGACATTTTGCAGCAGACGTTCTCTCTCTCTAAAACCACCAGGCGGCGAATCTTTCTGGAGACTCTTCACCATAGCTTGATTGTCTGATTCTATTATCAAGCTTCTAAATCCACGGTTATTGCTTCTGATATTGCTGTCTTTGCCGCAAAAGCTTCAGCAGTGAGAGAATCACCATTAAAGGGGATGGGGAAAGCCATAGCCATCACGAAATCCCCTCTGTAGTTTCGAATCACCGCTCCCCCTCCAGATCTTCGATTACCAGTGTCAATAGCCGCATCAATATTCATTTTGAGGCAACCTTGAGGCGGCGGTTTCCATCTATCAAACGTTTGGACCTCCTCTGTTCCTGCATGCAACGATTCCCGACCAAGATAAGTAGAATTTTGGTACTCTAAATTTTCTGAAATAGAGCAAACAATTATATCTTCAAAGATTTTGTTTTCAGATCTGAAAATTCTACGATTTCTTTCTAACCAAACATTCCACAGGATAAAACAGAAGATATGTTGGTCGTGAAGATCCATGGTAAGGAAGAGATGCCTGAGACGATCTGGAAAAGGAATTTCAGAGAGTGGAATGCTCAGACCTATGGCTGTGGAAGCGTAAATTTGACGGGTCCAAGTACAATTGAGAAAAATATGGGAATCTGTTTCATCACAGGATTTACAGAAACAACAATGAGGAGGTAATAAAATACCTTTTTGCTGAGTGCTTTTTTTCGTAGCAATACAGCGATTGAAACTTCGCCAGATAAAAATTTTGATTTTATTTTGGATACTTAACTTCCATAAAGAAGACCAGAAAATGTATTTGTTAGAGTTTGAAGTAGAACAGATAGGTGGATTTTTTTCAAACAAATTTTTTGGCAGCTACCATATGGTAAGCAGTTTTGACTGAGTAATCCCCATTTTCAGATTGAGTCCAAACCAAGTTATCGGGGTTGTTTGGGGAAACTAAAGGAATACTGAGGATAGCCTCAGATTCATCTTCAGAAAAATTTGAACGGATTAAATCACAGTTCCAATTGAAATTTTCATTTATAAGATCAGAAACTTTTGAATTTGAGGGGAGGTTATGGTTACTAAAAGGTTTTCGACCAAGACCAATAGGAATCCAACGGTTATGATAAATATAGGTATTCTGGCCATTACCAATGCCTTGACGAACACCTTGGAAAACAATATTTTTAGCTTTAATGATACTCTTTCAGACAAAGGATGAAGAATTAGAATAATCAGCACTAATAATATTGGAATTGCTAAAGTACTTCCCTTTAAGAACCCTAGCTAGAAGAGAATTTGGATTGGGATAGATTTTCCAAGCTTGTTTTCCCAGTAAAGCAATGTTAAAAGAATGTAAGTGACGAAAACCCAAACCCCCAATTTTTTTAGGATGGCACATAGAAACCCCATTTTTTCCAAATAATTTTGTTTTTGTCAATTTCATTCCCCCACCAAAAGTTCCCCAACATTTTTTGAAATTCTTTGCAAAAAGTAATGGGAAGAAGAAAAATAGACATGATATAAGTGGGAATCGCTTGGATAATAGATTTTATAAGAATTTCCTTCCCACCCGGAGAAAGCAGTTTTTCTTTCCAACCACGAATTTTGTTCTAAGTTTTTGTCTTGATATTTTGAGTTAAAACATTTTTGTTTCGACTATGAGAGTAGGTAGTCCTAAATAATTATCATGGTTGGTGGCAATAGGAATGTTAAGAACTTGGCTTATAATTCGGCTCATATCATGTGGAACTTTGGGACCAAAAATAATTGCAGATTTAGACTTGTAAATTAATTGGCCCGACGCTTCACAATATTGGTAAAGAATAGAGTTTATAGTAATAGCATTCTCTAGAGTCGCTTTAGCAAAAAATATAATGTCATCCGCAAAAATAAATGAGTCAAACTAGGCGAATAGTAACCAGCTTTAACCCCCGAGAGAATATTGTTAGAAACAACATTTTTAATAAGGGACGATAAGCCTTCCGTGCAAAGGATGAAAAGGTAGGGACTGATAGGGTCGTCTTGCTGGATACCCCTAGTGGGTTGGAAAAAATCAGTTGTTGGCCATAGATAATAATAGTAAAAGAAACTGAAGTTACACAAGTCATGATACGATTAATAAAATTGACCGGAAAACCTATTTTGACCAAAATTTTATGAAGAAAAATCCATTCTATACGGTCATAAGCTTTAGCCATATCTAACTTAAGTGAGAAAGAGCCAATTTTGTTTTTCTGGTTATGGATAGTGTGGATAGTTTCAATAGCCATGATAGAGTTGTCAGAAATATTACGACCCTTAATAAAAGCTGATTGGGCAGGATCGATAATATTAGGCAAAATGTTTTTTAAACGGTTAGCAATAGTTTTGGAAATGATTTTGTACGAGACATTACATAAACTAATAGGGCGAAAATCCAACACGGACTTAGGGTTTTTTAACTTTGGAATTACGGCGATACAAGTTTAATTTATAACTGAAACATCCCCCCCCCCCCCATTATTTAAAAACTCAAGACACATCTGGGTAATGTCTTTACCAACAACAGGCCAATAAGTGTGGTAGAAAAGAGCCGGTAAACCATCGGGGCCGGGAGCCTTAAGAGACCCAATAGAGTGAATAGCTTCCAGAATTTCATTTTCAGTAAAAGGGGCATTTAAAAAATCATACATATTCTGATCTACACAATGGCTTATACAATCCACTGCTTGGATAAAAGGTCCGGTTTGAAAGTGAAGAGATTTTTGAAATAATCAGTGAAACAAGACTTTATGTCATCCAAAGCAGTAAAAGTTTGACCATTAGTGTCTATAATAGAGGAAATAGTATTTTTAAGTTTCCTTTCCGACGCCACTTTATGAAAAAACTTTGTATTACGGTCGCCTTCTTAAAGCCAGGTTATTCTTGATTTTTGTTTCCATCTAATTTCCTCATCAGAAATAAGTTTTTGTAACCTGGCAGAAATTTCTTGTTTTTGGTGACAGATTTGGGAAGACGCCGATTGGCTATTCAGAAAAGACATCTGTTTTAGCAGAAAGTTTTTTTCTTTTCTATTGGCAATATTATTTTTTCTACCCCAAACTTGTAAATAATTAGCAGTCCTATTTATTTTGTACGAAATAGCATGTAAATATTTATGACTAGGAGAGGGTAAAGGCCATACCTTTTGTATAGTTTCCTCACATCCGGGTGCCCGAGTCCATTCAGCAGCAAAGTGGAAACGTCGTTGCAGTACCGGTGGTGCAGCCAGCTTTGATGCCGTAATCAAGATCGATAAATGATCCGACCCAACATAAGGCAAAACATCAACAGATTTAGTCGGATAATTTGCATCCCATTCCGAAGAAGCTACTGCTTGATCAAGTCTTTCCTGGAAAGAGTAAGGTTCTTGTCGTCCATTCCACCAAGTAAAGAATTCTCCTTTATAACCTAAGTCAAACAAACCACAGTCCGATAACGTAGATTCAAAATCGTGAATTTGCCTCCAAGAACGATAACTCCAGCCACGTTTTTCAGTAGAAGAGAGGATCTCATTAAAATCCCCAACGACTAACCAGGGTGAATTTGAAGTAGGTTTAAGTCGACGAATCAAATCCCACGAATTTCTGCGAAATCTAGTAATTGGGTCGCCATAAAACCCAGTGAAGAAAAAGCAAGACCCATTATCTTGAGGTCTTACAAAAGCATGGATATGAAATAAATTGGCGCTAAGAACCTGCACATCCATGTTATTATTCCACATTAACGATAAACCACCTCCGAGACCGAGTCGCGGAACATGATAGCCACGATCATAACCAAGTTTAAAACGAACAGAATCAGCCTTAGGAAAAAGCAGTTTTGTCTCCATCAGAAATAAAAGATCAGGGTGCTTCTCCCTAACAAGTGAGTTCAGATATTGGAACGTAGAGGTACTCCCCAAACCTCTCACGTTCCAACTCAGGGTTCTCATGGTGACTGGCAGGGTTGGTTCTCACCAACCTCTGCCGATTTTGGGGAAAGAGATAAGTCTCGATTTCCCGATTTCGCCCTTTTCGGTTCAACAACAGCAATTTCATCAGAGTTAGTCATCTCATCAGGAGATCTTTTATCTCCTAAATTTGCAGAATAATTAATCGTGGGAACAGCACAACCAGAATCAATAAGAGATGCATTATCTAATGCTTCTCCAAGGTTTCCACCCCTAATGAAACGTTCAGCAAAAGGTGCAACATTAAAGTACCTTTCTTGGGTTGGTTTGCGAACAAGCAGAGTACCCTCATCATCAATAGGATCATCCTGACTAATATCAGCATCAGTCATTTCTGCTATGTACTCTCTGTGGGAAATCTTCTCCCTTTGCCTAATTTGGAATTGCCCCTCATCTGATTCAGGATCAGGTTCCTCTTCACTCTCCTCTTGGCTTCCACCAGTGAAGTCATTACGCTGAACTTGATCAATATGGAATTTTTGTTTCCTTTCAGCAGGGGATAAGGTAGAAGGACCAAAAGCTGATGACATATCAGTATTATATCCCAAGACAAAGTTCAGCATGGTTGTTGCTGACATCCAATTTCCGTATCTTAGAGGCACATCTTCAATTGGGATACCCAATCCCAAGGCTATTCCACATTCCTTAATGTCATGACCCATACTACCACAATGATGACAAAGATTGGGTAATTTTTCATAGCGGATGAAAACCCATTCTTCACGTTCGGCCGAAATTTTTGCCAAGGCTGCACGACTGAGTGGTTCACTTATATCCAAAAGAACTTTTAGATGTAGACAACGTCCAACCAGCGGACCGGAAGTCGGTACTACTATCTCTGCCACGGTACCCAGCGAGTTTCCCACAACTTCTGCTACCTCCTTGGTTTGGCAATCTGGCGACAGATACCAAATCTGAGCCCAAAGATAGGCTCTGTTATAGTGGGCTTCCAGCATCTTCCGCCAAGGATACCCTTTTTCCATGACAATCACATCGCCTTTGTAGAACCATGGTTGCGCTTGTAGGACAGACTCCACCTGTTCCTCGGATTCAAAAACAAATTGGAACAAATTTGCACCCAACGTCTTGACTTCATATCCTTCCGGGTCTTTCCACGCTCTTGCCATAACATTTTTGAGATTGCTGAGATTGATGTTCCTAGTGGTAATGATTTTCCCGAAGACACTGCGTTCGGATGTGTATTATTATTATTATTATTATTATTATTATTATTATTATTATTATTATTATTATTATTATTATTCAACCATTTATTTATCTCATTCTCTATTTGTCTTCTTATCTTATAAATAATGCAGGCCTTGCTACAATCCACGGCTTTTAGGTACTGGTCTGGTCGGGCAGCTGTTGCCTATTAACTCAACGGCGATAACCAATGTAAATGACGGAATAACGGTGGACTCGGGAACCACGTTTATGTACCTACTAGTCTTTTGAGGGCGCAATAAGTTTAGAGTTTTACCAAAATATTTCATAAAAAAAAAGTTCCAAAACTTAGCTTGTGTGTAATTACTAATTTTGCATATAAATAGCTACGTATCACGATTCACCAGGCCCAAACAAGACAGTAGATGGTTGTGCTACTTTGAGACCACCGGGTCTATTTTCTTTTCTCCTCATCGGCATGGCTTTCATGACCACGTCAATGGGGCTGGATTTGATCAATACAATGATAATATATCATATCCATGATCCTATGAGGAAAGGCGTGGAACTCTTTCAAATCTCTACTATTTAAAAGTTTACAGAAGATGTTTTGAGACACTAATACTTTTACATACCTATAATATCCCTGTATGTCAATTTAATTACTAAAAAACCGTTAAAAGCCCTAATAGAAAAAGAGTCTTATAAAATGTTAGATTTTTTTTTGAAATGCCTATAAACGTTAGATTAATCTGTCTCTATCTCTACTTTGTACGAAGAAGAAAGTGCTTTAGTTAGATGGAGAAGTCGAATTCATGCATGCATCTGATTGACTTCAGTGGTGTCCAACCGCATAGCCGGAATCACAACCACTCTCTCTAGCTCCTGCATCTGATCGACTTCTCCATCTGTCAAGAACTTTCTTGTTCGTATAAATCTGCAGCGGTTCCGTCAAGTCGGCAGTTGTCCTTCAACATAATTGTCCCAAAACAAGTCGTAATAATTTGTATGTAACCGCTTTAGAAAATTCAGCAATTCTACACCATTGTTTCTACGAAACATTCTTGGAAGCATGGAAATCCGTTGGTTGATTGGAGCTTTGAGAAATTTGTTTGTCCGATTTTTCAAAGGGTGGCTTCATCGATGTTTCAAAAGGCCATGAGTGAGTCTGACCTATTTTGAGAAGCTTTTCCTTGGTTTTTGTTGTGGCTATTTTCTCTGTTTTGTCTAAACTCAAGTGCTGACGTTGTTGATCTGCTTCTTTTGATGTGTAATACTTTTTGAGTCCTCCTAACTATTATGAGGTCAGTATTTAACTTATTGCTATATGTTATTTTATTCTATTCTTTTCAATTCTATAAATATTGGCTGATTGGGTTTTATGATTTACATACAGGATTAGCAGCTAATTAGAGTCTTATGATTCAAGAATTTTCATGCATGTTCTTTATCCAATATTTGTTCGTCCGATTTTTTTCCCCATCTATCTGACATAAGAAACTAAGCGTCCCTATTTCTCTCATTCCGTGGCTTCTAAATCTTTTAAACCTCGCAACACAACATCAGGTCATGCAGAGATATGAGAGTGGCATTTGGCATTCATTCGTTTATAGGGAAACAATCTGCATAGCATACATCTTGCAACATGAACCGATTATAACTATTACTGTCATATGTTTATTGTTTCTTTTTTTTTTTTCATTTATAGGGGCTTTGATGGAACTGCATGGATTCAATCCTTCGTTCAAAGACCAATTTCATCTATTGTCTGGAAATTTTAGCACTTTTATGGTAAAGTTCTCTGCATGCCATCACGCTCTTTCAGCATTTGCTCAATTGTCTTTAATAACTACATTATATTCATTTTCTGTTATTAGATGTACTATACAATAACCTTTTGTGCGTGAAATTTTCAGTGTGACATCACACAAAAAAATCACTTTTCCTTTCATTTTAAGATAATATTTGTCCTTCATTATAACAGAGTCTGGAGTTCATTCCAGACAACTGCACATGAATCCCTTAAATGTACATGACATGTTCAGTGTAGAGACTGTCTTTCTCTTATGATGATGTCTGAAATAGAATAACCTTTGATAGAAAGATATCAGAGTTTCGCCTATATTTTCCTACTTGAACACTTATACTAGCAAGTAAAATTTCATCTTTTACTAAATACTTCACTCTGAAACTATTTTCCATGTAAAATGAGGTAGCACTTCAATTTGCATATTCCAACAGGTGCGTAGGCTTATCTGAACTAGATGTTGCTTCTACAATCTTCGCTCTTTTGAATAGTCCGAATGTCTGACTAATAAAAACACGCACCCACTTCCTTTTTATGTGTTATTGTTTTCCTCCTTTCAAGTATTTTCTTGCTAATAACTACAAACTGAAAATGCTATTGAATTTTGGTTTTCCAATATCTGAATTGGAACACCATTACGTCTATCCTAACCCCCTTCCAATAGACAAAGTCACCATGTATGTTCCCAAAGCTGCTGAATATCATATCGCTCCACCATTGTAGGTGATACTATTTGTTTGATTTGTGGAACAGTTTGCACTATATGCAAACTTGAGTTGTGAGACAAAATAGCATACTAGGCATGGAACCAGTGAAACATTTCATGTAATAAGTATAGAGAAGCATGTACGATATGTAGAACCTATAATTTCCTCTCCTAAGAAGTTGCATTTTCTCGAGCTTACATCTATACAACGAATTAGTTTCTCTACAATGATTGTGAATCAAATATTTGTTTAACTATCATGATATCATCTTACTGCTGAAAATTTCCAGCATATTGTATAAAATAAAATAAAAAATACATATTCTCGACCTTGTAAAGCTGCATTTGTCATTATTTCCCATGGTTACTACTACTAAAACTGGTACGTGGCATATTGTATGCGCAAGTGCATAATCATGTAGTCTAATTAGCTCATTGTGAATGATCTTATATTAAACGAGGTGGTGTAGTAGTAAGGTTTGCGAAGACCTATGCTCGAGTATGTTCCGAGTTCAGCAATACAAGTGAATTTAACACTTCGTCAAAGTTCTTACCCTAAACAAAAACATCCCTGTTATGTCAATCTTAGCAGATGGACAACATACAGAAGTACCTCATTCGAAATAGATTATAAGCTAGGCTTCTAAGCTATAGCCCTAGACCCTAACAAGTCGTAGAAAAACATCAATCATATATGTAATTCTAAATGGAAGCAGAGACACCTTTAGCCCACCTTTCATTCAGGAGGGAAGTAGGCCTAGAGTTTTATATACTCTCAGTGTCAAGCATACAACACCTTCATTCTCAATGTCCGGTATTGCTACAGTGTAGACACGTCAAGTAGAGTTTCTGATTCTGATGGGTTCCATCTATTGTTTCTGAAAAAATAACGTCTTAGTGGCTGTCATTTCCAGTGTTATCATTCACATGAGAGAAGTTCTGAAAGTGTTTAGGTATTTTGATGCTATTGTTAACTTTGGTGACCGAAAGTAGCAACAAAGGTTGAATATGGCTCCAATTAGTCAGAATCTTTTAAGGAGTAGTTGCGCACATACTATATTTAATCCAAATCGAAAAGAAAAAAAGAAGCAAACTCAAATACAACATTAAACTCTTCAATCTCCCCACACATAAAAAAATCACAAATGGCTACAGCAGTTACAAATCATTTTAAATTTTGCATTTATAGCTTCATGTGAACGTCACTAACAATCTGATGAGAAGACCATCACCCTATTAATTCAGTTTGCTTTCTCATTCTTAATCAAGTTTTTACGTCTGTCTACTAAAAAATTTAGTGATTTACTTTGTTCTTTTTCCATTTGAGTTTCTAACGCTAGGTTTTGTATGATAATTATCTAATTCATACTCTTGTATTTTGAAGAATACCGGGGTTCGAGAGGGGCCATGCCTTTTCCACGATTGTGAGGTTTGCAGTTTAAAAACTCCATATGGAAGTCAAGAAATTGCTTACCATAAGGCGCAAAACGTAAAGTACTTTAGTCTGATGCTACTTCCCAGTATTCACTGCCAATTACGGTACAAATGTCTCGCACATCTCGATATCTTTATTTCTATGTTCTTTGCATTAATATGAGAACTCAGAATTTGCTATTTTATATTTTTATTCAAATTGCAAGTAGAAAACTAATGCCACCCTCTTTCTAATACAACTAACTAACCTCATATAATATTCCTCTAAGATCCAACATATGGATGATCTTATTCTTATTGTTGTTTTATCTTTAGTGTATTCTACTGTTGTAGACACAGTGATATCCAATAGAGTAGGTTGCCTAAATATCCTTCCACGACTGCTGATGTAATACCCTGTAATTTGCGGGGTATTTTTAGGAGATTATTGAATATTGTGGGCCGTTAATAGGATATATAACAAGTAATTTTCTTAATTTTTAGATGTTATACATATTATTTCTATACATAAATATAATTATAAGTGGAGGAAAATAAGAGTTTTGAACTTTTTATTTAAATATATTATTTTTAGTAAAAGTTATAAAAGTTACGTAAATTTTTAGTTATTAAAAGTTGCGTGTCGTATAACGTTTTAACGTGACCAAAACGCGGGGTTTAATTAATTATACGTGACCAACCACCGCGTGATGTGTGCACCTTGCCACACAGGATTACTTCACCCATCATCTTCATCCTCCCCATCTCAGGAGACTTGTTCTCCGATTCCCTCTCCAAACACCACCACGCGACCCGAATTCCGTTCCAATTCAGTCCTTATCTCACTCAAACACGAATTCGACTCTCAAACTCCGAATCTCGCCCAAGCCTTCGACCCAATTCAACCCGAAAAATCCCCAAAATCGGACTCCTCCTCTCCGTCGAATTCTCCACCATAGGCCTATATAAACCCCCCTGTGAAATTCAAGCAAACCCACACCCAACATCAACTCTCTCCCTTCGTCGAAGCTCTCTCTCTGCTCTGCCCTGTTTCGCCGAGCAAACCCAGCCGGCAAAATTGACCGGAGCCCAGCCCGACGAAGCCGAACCCAGGTCCGGCCTTTGTTCCGCCGTGCGACGCCGCCCTTCCGTCATCCTTTCCGTCGCCTCGCTGCCTCCGACGAAGCTGCAGCAGCAGCGTGTAGCCACCGAGCCGAACCGCCATCGCCGTCGTCGTTTCCGCTCCAATCATTCGGTAATTACCGAGCCCCTGTTTTGTTTTCCAATTCGCCTTTGTGTACGTACAAACCTGTTAGTAGTAGTTGGGTATTTGGATGTTGTTTTGATTTGTTAACAGTAGGTGCGGAGTAGGTTAGGCGAGCTATAGAGGGTGTGTTGGTGTGACTGTGAGTAAAAGTGATGCTTGGGTAGCTGGGCTACTGATAGATAGTATTATTTCATTGCATATATTACTCTATATTTTGGCAAACATTTGTATAGTTCTAGGATATTTATTTGTTATAAACGACTAGTATTCAATACTTGAAATTTACTAAGTTCTATATTCTGAAAAATATATATATATATTTATATATATATATATATATATATAAACTTAGAAGGGTTTATAAATATAGAACTATAACAGTTAATTTAGTATATTTTCAAGTTAACAAAACTTAGTTTAGTATATACCGTTTTCTTGGAAAAATAAAAGCTGTAACCTTAGCAAGTTTTGGGGGGAGGTGGTTGTACTTTCTGAAAGAGGTGTCCATACTTTTGTTTTGTTGTGGGAACTAAAACAGTTATATGTTTATATTATAAAGTTATAGTAAAACAATATTCTTTGCTAATTAAATATTTAATAAATTTCCTTTACCCTATAATAACAAAAACATTAGGAAAGTTTTAGATTATTGTATGAGTTATATATTTATATATATATACATATATTATAATATTACGTTTTCATAATAATAAATGTTAACTCATATAAATCGTTTTGTTTTAAATAAGGGCGTTCTTTTACTTTAGTAAAGTTTGGGAAAATTAAATAGGGGGTTATGTACATTACATATAGGACTTTTTTTGCACTATTGTCGTGATAATTGAATGTTAATTAGGAATACTCGCTATTGTAGATTCCGAGTTCGTAGGAGGCGAGTTCATTGAGGACCCGTACTACGAGTAGTTGCGTGCTTGCTTTCGTGTGACGATCTCTCTTCAAATCCAAGTAAGTTTATATGCACAACACCTTCAACTATCAAAATGTGTTTGGCGTGTGTTACTTGTGTATCATGCAACTGTTTTAAACATTGAATTTTGAAATCTCTCTTGCAAATATCTCTTTCGAAAGTATGCAAACATGTGATATATTAATGAACGATAAATGATATGGGGCGATGTACAGAGGATGTGTGTGAAGGCTACGGCCGGAGACGCATGTCGGCGAGTCTCCATTGTATTTATATATGGCTACGGTCGGAGACGCATGTCGGCGAGTCTCCTTTGTATTATGGCTAAGGCCAGGGAAGCATGTCGGCGATTTCCTATGTTTATTGTGAAAGCTATAGAGTACTACATATGCATGTGTGGGTCACAACTGTATAGGGGTGTCGACACTTAAGGTCTCATAGTTAGTTCAGGGGTGAATTGGGATGGACTGTGATATCCCGAGAGGTACTCTAATTATTATTTATTGCATCGTGACCTCTCTGTGGGCATTCGTTACCCGCTGGGCTCTAATATGCCTCAGCTCAACTAATGATTAAATGTGAAGTTACTTCAGTTATATTGTGATCCAGTCTTTAAGCCAAAACTCTGTTTTACATGTTGTGGTATATGCTTACTCAGTTTTTACTGATAAACGTTTTCTGCGGTCGGCTGTTGCTATTTGAAAACCCGCAGGTTACGAATAAAGTGGGGGAACGCGCACACGTGAACTGAAGACTAGGATCAGGCAGCTAGGAACATTTCATTTCATTTAGGAAGCAGATTTTTCAGAAATTAGATTTGAACAATGTCATTTGTTTTATTTCAAACTATTATTGGAGGATTTCTCCGGTTTTCATTAATAAATGCACTTTTGGATTATCGTTTGGTTGTACTAGCAGGGAACCGTAGTTTCCAGGGTTGTTTCAGTTGGTATCAGAGCCGACGGTTCCAACGCTAGTGCGACCTTACGATTTCCATTAAAGATAAAATTTAAATTAATTTTTTTTAATATTTAAAATGAATATAGGACAACTAAAATTGGAAATAAAATTTAAACAAGCCGGGGTTGTGGGTTAGTCTAGCAGCTTTTGTGTTGGATATTTGAGATTTATTGGAGTTTGTTATGTGCCATATTGTGTGCCTCAATATGCTAATATTATTGTGATAATTGTTTGGCACTTGTTATTTGATTATTTAGATTAATTTTTGTAGAAATAATCAAAATAATGAGTGTATACGTGATTAAGAACTCTTCTAAGGCTTCTCTTGCCTCTTCTCATGCCGCCCTACCCACACTGCTCCACCAACCTTTGGACTTGTAGATTCTTCATATAGCATGGCATGATTATTTAAGCCTATGTTTTGTGTGTGAATACCTTAGGATTGTATTAAGTAAAGTCACATTTATAAGGTACAATGCGATTTGCCAACCCTCCTCAATATTATACCAGGATTCGTGCAAGACAAGTAGGAACTATGAATCAAGGAAACCAAGGAAACCAACAAGCTCAGACTCCTCAACAATATGACCCAATTCGGTTCCAGAATCTGGAACAAGCGACCATAGCCTTAACCCAACTCCTGCACAATCATCAAGCTGGGGGAGGCGACATCATGAGTAAGATGGCGGAACTCCGACCCGACTTCTTTTACTGGACGGACGACCCGACCATCCTGGAGAATTGGATCCGCGACTTTCACAAGGCGCTGATTTCGGTGCGTTGCCCAGAGGATCGACGCATAGAAGTGGCGGTCTACTATTTTAAGAAGGAAGTTGATAACTGGTGGACTTCCGCATCAGCTACTTTGCTCGCCCAAGAAGGCTTTGGATGGGAGCAACTAAAGGAAGCTATGCGTGAAAGGTTCTACCCCGATCATGTGAAGTCTAGGAAGCTTAACGAATTCTTGCACTTGAAGCAAGAGGGGGATACCCTAACTAATTACTACGACAAGTTTATGGAACTTATGAGGTTTGGACAAGCAATTGCCCCGACTGAGGCAAGCAAGATCCGCAAGTTTGTCGAAGGATTGAACTTTTAAGTTCGAAAGGCCATAGGGCCTACACGTTTCACCACACTATTGGAAGCCTACGGAGCGGCTCAGGATATGCAGCGCATGCTGGATGAGGACATAGAAGCTAACAAGAAAAGAAAGACCGAGGCACCAACAACAACTAGTTTCCAGAACCGTGGTACAGGAAACAATGGTGGGGATAAAAGGATTCGTCCCAACCCAGCCCCTGCCAACCAATTTGGGAACCAAGGCCAAGGTGGACAGGGCCAGGTAAGGACTTACCACTGCAAGCGATGTGGAAATAACCACCCAGGGGTCGACTGTCAAGGAAACAAAGTCACATGCTACAATTGTGGTAAATTGGGCCACAGGAAAATGGAGTGTAGGGGAAGACCAAAAGGGAACAATACCGGGAATGATTCCAACAACCGCGACAACTTTAATGGAGGGGGGAACGGTGGTAATGGTAGAAACCGTCAAGGAGACAACAACAAATTCAACCGTGGAGGTAACAAAAACTATGGTGGCAACAACAACATGCCTCAGGGAAACAATGTAGTGGAAACAACAGCCCCAGTGACAGTAAACCAAGGTGCGGCCGGAACCATCAACGTCATGAATCAGACGCAGGCGAAACAGGCCAACATAGTAACTGGTACATCGCTATCCACCCATCGTTAGTTATTTGAATCTAGAGCGTTTTTTCCTTCATCTCCTAACCTATTGCTAAGAAACTGGAATTGCCAGCTTCTACCTCTTATAACTGTCTCGACCTCGATCTTAATGCGTGAGACACTATTCCTTTGAATTATAGGAATAAGACTACCACCACACCTGGTTTAGTGGCGTTAACCCATATCGAACCTAACTCAAGTGACGGGGACATCACTCCTTTTAAGGGAGATGTGATTTTAACAGCCGTGCATTTCAATAACCGTCATGCTTAGTGTTACGTGTCTTGCTATTACGTGTGCATTAGAACTACATTCTTTGCATTGAGGGAGTTAGTTTAAGCTTCGGGGACGAAACTTTGTTTTAAGGGAGATGTGATGTAATACCCTGTAATTTGCGGGGTATTTTTAGGAGATTATTGAATATTGTGGGTCGTTAATAGGATATATAACAAGTAGTTTTCTTAATTTTTAGATGTTATACATATTATTTCTATAGATAAATATAATTATAAGTGGAGGAAAATAAGAGTTTTGAACTTTTTATTTAAATATATTATTTTTAGTAAAAGTTATAAAAGTTACGTAAATTTTTAGTTATTAAAAGTTGCGTGTCGTATAACGTTTTAACGTGACCAAAACACGGGGTTTAATTAACTATACGTGACCAACCACCGCGTGATGTGTGCACCTTGCCACACAGGATTACTTCACCCATCATCTTCATCCTCCCCATCTCAGGAGACTTGTTCTCCGATTCCCTCTCCAAACACCACCACGCGACCCGAATTCCGTTCCAATTCAGTCCTTATCTCACTCAAACACGAATTCGACTCTCAAACTCCGAATCTCGCCCAAGCCTTCGACCCAATTCAACCCGAAAAATCCCCAAAATCGGACTCCTCCTCTCCGTCGAATTCTCCACCATAGGCCTATATAAACCCCCCTGTGAAATTCAAGCAAACCCACACCCAACATCAACTCTCTCCCTTCGTCGAAGCTCTCTCTCTGCTCTGCCCTGTTTCGCCGAGCAAACCCAGCCGGCAAAATTGACCGGAGCCCAGCCCGACGAAGCCGAACCCAGGTCCGGCCTTTGTTCCGCCGTGCGACGCCGCCCTTCCGTCATCCTTTCCGTCGCCTCGCTGCCTCCGGCGAAGCTGCAGCAGCAGCGTGTAGCCACCGAGCCGAACCGCCATCGCCGTCGTCGTTTCCGCTCCAATCATTCGGTAATTACCGAGCCCCTGTTTTGTTTTCCAATTCGCCTTTGTGTACGTACAAACCTGTTAGTAGTAGTTGGGTATTTGGATGTTGTTTTGATTTGTTAACAGTAGGTGCGGAGTAGGTTAGGCGAGCTATAGAGGGTGTGTTGGTGTGACTGTGAGTAAAAGTGATGCTTGGGTAGCTGGGCTACTGATAGATAGTATTATTTCATTGCATATATTACTCTATATTTTGGCAAACATTTGTATAGTTCTAGGATATTTATTTGTTATAAACGACTAGTATTCAATACTTGAAATTTACTAAGTTCTATATTCTGAAAAATATATATATATATATTTATATATATATATATATATAAACTTAGAAGGGTTTATAAATATAGAACTATAACAGTTAATTTAGTATATTTTCAAGTTAACAAAACTTAGTTTAGTATATACCGTTTTCTTGGAAAAATAAAAGCTGTAACCTTAGCAAGTTTTGGGGGGAGGTGGTTGTACTTTCTGAAAGAGGTGTCCATACTTTTGTTTTGTTGTGGGAACTAAAACAGTTATATGTTTATATTATAAAGTTATAGTAAAACAATATTCTTTGCTAATTAAATATTTAATAAATTTCCTTTACCCTATAATAACAAAAACATTAGGAAAGTTTTAGATTATTGTATGAGTTATATATTTATATATATATACATATATTATAATATTACGTTTTCATAATAATAAATGTTAACTCATATAAATCGTTTTGTTTTAAACAAGGGCGTTCTTTTACTTTAGCAAAGTTTGGGAAAATTAAATAGGGGGTTATGTACATTACATATAGGACTTTGTTTGCACTATTGTCGTGATAATTGAATGTTAATTAGGAATACTCGCTATTGTAGATTCCGAGTTCGTAGGAGGCGAGTTCATTGAGGACCCGTACTACGAGTAGTTGCGTGCTTGCTTTCGTGTGACGATCTCTCTTCAAATCCAAGTAAGTTTATATGCACAACACCTTCAACTATCAAAATGTGTTTGGCGTGTGTTACTTGTGTATCATGCAACTGTTTTAAACATTGAATTTTGAAATCTCTCTTGCAAATATCTCTTTCGAAAGTATGCAAACATGTGATTTATTAATGAACGATAAATGATATGGGGCGATGTACAGAGGATGTGTGTGAAGGCTACGGCCGGAGACGCATGTCGGCGAGTCTCCATTGTATTTATATATGGCTACGGTCGGAGACGCATGTCGGCGAGTCTCCTTTGTATTATGGCTAAGGCCAGGGAAGCATGTCGGCGATTCCCTATGTTTATTGTGAAAGCTATAGAGTACTACCTATGCATGTGTGGGTCACAACTGTATAGGGATGTCGACACTTAAGGTCTCATAGTTAGTTCAGGGGTGAATTGGGATGGACTGTGATATCCCGAGAGGTACTCTAATTATTATTTATTGCATCGTGACCTCTCTGTGGGCATTCGTTACCCGCTGGGCTCTAATATGCCTCAGCTCAACTAATGATTAAATGTGAAGTTACTTCAGTTATATTGTGATCCAGTCTTTAAGCCAAAACTCTGTTTTACATGTTGTGGTATATGCTTACTCAGTTTTTACTGATAAACGTTTTCTGCGGTCGGCTGTTGCTATTTGAAAACCCGCAGGTTACGAATAAAGTGGGGGAACGCGCACACGTGAACTGAAGACTAGGATCAGGCAGCTAGGAACATTTCATTTCATTTAGGAAGCAGATTTTTCAGAAATTAGATTTGAACAATGTCATTTGTTTTATTTCAAACTATTGTTGGAGGATTTCTCCGGTTTTCATTAATAAATGCACTTTTGGATTATCGTTTGGTTGTACTAGCAGGGAACCGTAGTTTCCAGGGTTGTTTCAGTTGGTATCAGAGCCGACGGTTCCAACGCTAGTGCGACCTTACGATTTCCATTAAAGATATAAATTTAAATTAATTTTTTTTTTAATATTTAAAATGAATATAGGACAACTAAAATTGGAAATAAAATTTAAACAAGCCGGGGTTGTGGGTTAGTCTAGCAGCTTTTGTGTTGGATATTTGAGATTTATTGGAGTTTGTTATGTGCCATATTGTGTGCCTCAATATGCTAATATTATTGTGATAATTGTTTGGCACTTGTTATTTGATTATTTAGATTAATTTTTGTAGAAATAATCAAAATAATGAGTGTATACGTGATTAAGAACTCTTCTATGGCTTCTCTTGCCTCTTCTCATGCCGCCCTACCCACACTGCTCCACCAACCTTTGGACTTGTAGATTCTTCATATAGCATGGCATGATTATTTAAGCCTATGTTTTGTGTGTGAATACCTTAGGATTGTATTAAGTAAAGTCACATTTATAAGGTACAATGCGATTTGCCAACCCTCCTCAATATTATACCAGGAGTCGTGCAAGACAAGTAGGAACTATGAATCAAGGAAACCAAGGAAACCAACAAGCTCAGACTCCTCAACAATATGACCCAATTCGGTTCCAGAATCTGGAACAAGCGACCATAGCCTTAACCCAACTCCTGCACAATCATCAAGCTGGGGGAGGCGACATCATGAGTAAGATGGCGGAACTCCGACCCGACTTCTTTTACTGGACGGACGACCCGACCATCCTGGAGAATTGGATCCGCGACTTTCACAAGGCGCTGATTTCGGTGCGTTGCCCAGAGGATCGACGCATAGAAGTGGCGGTCTACTATTTTAAGAAGGAAGCCGATAACTGGTGGACTTCCGCATCAGCTACTTTGCTCGCCCAAGAAGGCTTTGGATGGGAGCAACTAAAGGAAGCTATGTGTGAAAGGTTCTACCCCGATCATGTGAAGTCTAGGAAGCTTAACGAATTCTTGCACTTGAAGCAAGAGGGGGATACCCTAACTGATTACTACGACAAGTTTATGGAACTTATGAGGTTTGGACAAGCAATTGCCCCGACTGAGGCAAGCAAGATCCGCAAGTTTGTCGAAGGATTGAACTTTCAAGTTCGAAAGGCCATAGGGCCTACACGTTTCACCACACTATTGGAAGCCTACGGAGCGGCTCAGGATATGCAGCGCATGCTGGATGAGGACATAGAAGCTAACAAGAAAAGAAAGACCGAGGCACCAACAACAACTAGTTTCCAGAACCGTGGTACAGGAAACAATGGTGGGGATAAAAGGATTCGTCCCAACCCAGCCCCTGCCAACCAATTTGGGAACCAAGGCCAAGGTGGACAGGGCCAGGTAAGGACTTACCACTGCAAGCGATGTGGAAATAACCACCCAGGGGTCGACTGTCAAGGAAACAAAGTCACATGCTACAATTGTGGTAAATTGGGCCACAGGAAAATGGAGTGTAGGGGAAGACCAAAAGGGAACAATACCGGGAATGATTCCAACAACCGCGACAACTTTAATGGAGGGGGGAACGGTGGTAATGGTAGAAACCGTCAAGGAGACAACAACAAATTCAACCGTGGAGGTAACAAAAACTATGGTGGCAACAACAACATGCCTCAGGGAAACAATGTAGTGGAAACAACAGCCCCAGCGACAGTAAACCAAGGTGCGGCCGGAACCATCAACGTCATGAATCAGACGCAGGCGAAACAGGCCAACATAGTAACTGGTACATCGCTATCCACCCATCGTTAGTTATTTGAATCTAGAGCGTTTTTTCCTTCATCTCCTAACCTATTGCTAAGAAACTGGAATTGCCAGCTTCTACCTCTTATAACTGTCTCGACCTCGATCTTAATGCGTGAGACACTATTCCTTTGAATTATAGGAATAAGACTACCACCACACCTGGTTTAGTGGCGTTAACCCATATCGAACCTAACTCAAGTGACGGGGACATCACTCCTTTTAAGGGAGATGTGATTTTAACAGCCGTGCATTTCAATAACCGTCATGCTTAGTGTTACGTGTCTTGCTATTACGTGTGCATTAGAACTACATTCTTTGCATTGAGGGAGTTAGTTTAAGCTTCGGGGACGAAACTTTGTTTTAAGGGAGATGTGATGTAATACCCTGTAATTTGCGGGGTATTTTTTAGGAGATTATTGAATATTGTGGGTCGTTAATAGGATATATAACAAGTAGTTTTCTTAATTTTTAGATGTTATACATATTATTTCTATAGATAAATATAATTATAAGTGGAGGAAAATAAGAGTTTTGAACTTTTTATTTAAATATTTATTTTTAGTAAAAGTTATAAAAGTTACGTAAATTTTTAGTTATTAAAAGTTGCGTGTCGTATAACGTTTTAACGTGACCAAAACGCGGGGTTTAATTAATTATACGTGACCAACCACCGCGTGATGTGTGCACCTTGCCACACAGGATTACTTTACCCATCATCTTCATCCTCCCCATCTCAGGAGACTTGTTCTCCGATTCCCTCTCCAAACACCACCACGCGACCCGAATTCCGTTCCAATTCAGTCCTTATCTCACTCAAACACGAATTCGACTCTCAAACTCCGAATCTCGCCCAAGCCTTCGACCCAATTCAACCCGAAAAATCCCCAAAATCGGACTCCTCCTCTCCGTCGAATTCTCCACCATAGGCCTATATAAACCCCCCTGTGAAATTCAAGCAAACCCACACCCAACATCAACTCTCTCCCTTCGTCGAAGCTCTCTCTCTGCTCTGCCCTGTTTCGCAGAGCAAACCCAGCCGGCAAAATTGACCGGAGCCCAGCCCGACGAAGCCGAACCCAGGTCCGGCCTTTGTTCCGCCGTGCGACGCCGCCCTTCCGTCATCCTTTCCGTCGCCTCGCTGCCTCCGACGAAGCTGCAGCAGCAGCGTGTAGCCACCGAGCCGAACCGCCATCGCCGTCGTCGTTTCCGCTCCAATCATTCGGTAATTACCGAGCCCCTGTTTTGTTTTCCAATTCGCCTTTGTGTACGTACAAACCTGTTAGTAGTAGTTGGGTATTTGGATGTTGTTTTGATTTGTTAACAGTAGGTGCGGAGTAGGTTAGGCGAGCTATAGAGGGTGTGTCGGTGTGACTGTGAGTAAAAGTGATGCTTGGGTAGCTGGGCTACTGATAGATAGTATTATTTCATTGCATATATTACTCAATATTTTGGCAAACATTTGTATAGTTCTAGGATATTTATTTGTTATAAACGACTAGTATTCAATACTTGAAATTTACTAAGTTCTATATTCTGAAAAATATATATATATATATTTATATATATATATATATATATATATATATATATATAAACTTAGAAGGGTTTATAAATATAGAACTATAACAGTTAATTTAGTATATTTTCAAGTTAACAAAACTTAGTTTAGTATATACCGTTTTCTTGGAAAAATAAAAGCTGTAACCTTAGCAAGTTTTGGGGGGAGGTGGTTGTACTTTCTGAAAGAGGTGTCCATACTTTTGTTTTGTTGTGGGAACTAAAACAGTTATATGTTTATATTATAAAGTTATAGTAAAACAATATTCTTTGCTAATTAAATATTTAATAAATTTCCTTTACCCTATAATAACAAAAACATTAGGAAAGTTTTAGATTATTGTATGAGTTATATATTTATATATATACATATATTATAATATTACGTTTTCATAATAATAAATGTTAACTCATATAAATCGTTTTGTTTTAAATAAGGGCGTTCTTTTACTTTAGTAAAGTTTGGGAAAATTAAATAGGGGGTTATGTACATTACATATAGGACTTTGTTTGCACTATTGTCGTGATAATTGAATGTTAATTATGAATACTCGCTATTGTAGATTCCGAGTTCGTAGGAGGCGAGTTCATTGAGGACCCGTACTACGAGTAGTTGCGTGCTTGCTTTCGTGTGACGATCTCTCTTCAAATCCAAGTAAGTTTATATGCACAACACCTTCAACTATCAAAATGTGTTTGGCGTGTGTTACTTGTGTATCATGCAACTGTTTTAAACATTGAATTTTGAAATCTCTCTTGCAAATATCTCTTTCGAAAGTATGCAAACATGTGATATATTAATGAACGATAAATGATATGGGGCGATGTACAGAGGATGTGTGTGAAGGCTACGGCCGGAGACGCATGTCGGCGAGTCTCCATTGTATTTATATATGGCTACGGTCGGAGACGCATGTCGGCGAGTCTCCTTTGTATTATGGCTAAGGCCAGGGAAGCATGTCGGCGATTCCCTATGTTTATTGTGAAAGCTATAGAGTACTACCTATGCATGTGTGGGTCACAACTGTATAGGGGTGTCGACCCTTAAGGTCTCATAGTTAGTTCAGGGGTGAATTGGGATGGACTGTGATATCCCGAGAGGTACTCTAATTATTATTTATTGCATCGTGACCTCTCTGTGGGCATTCGTTACCCGCTGGGCTCTAATATGCCTCAGCTCAACTAATGATTAAATGTGAAGTTACTTCAGTTATATTGTGATCCAGTCTTTAAGCCAAAACTCTGTTTTACATGTTGTGGTATATGCTTACTCAGTTTTTACTGATAAACGTTTTCTGCGGTCGGCTGTTGCTATTTGAAAACCCGCAGGTTACGAATAAAGTGGGGGAACGCGCACACGTGAACTGAAGACTAGGATCAGGCAGCTAGGAACATTTCATTTCATTTAGGAAGCAGATTTTTCAGAAATTAGATTTGAACAATGTCATTTGTTTTATTTCAAACTATTGTTGGAGGATTTCTCCGGTTTTCATTAATAAATGCACTTTTGGATTATCGTTTGGTTGTACTAGCAGGGAACCGTAGTTTCCAGGGTTGTTTCAGTTGGTATCAGAGCCGACGGTTCCAACGCTAGTGCGACCTTACGATTTCCATTAAAGATAAAAATTTAAATTAATTTTTTTTAATATTTAAAATGAATATAGGACAACTAAAATTGGAAATAAAATTTAAACAAGCCGGGGTTGTGGGTTAGTCTAGCAGCTTTTGTGTTGGATATTTGAGATTTATTGGAGTTTGTTATGTGCCATATTGTGTGCCTCAATATGCTAATATTATTATGATAATTGTTTGGCACTTGTTATTTGATTATTTAGATTAATTTTTGTAGAAATAATCAAAATAATGAGTGTATACGTGATTAAGAACTCTTCTAAGGCTTCTCTTGCCTCTTCTCATGCCGCCCTACCCACACTGCTCCACCAACCTTTGGACTTGTAGATTCTTCATATAGCATGGCATGATTATTTAAGCCTATGTTTTGTGTGTGAATACCTTAGGATTGTATTAAGTAAAGTCACATTTATAAGGTACAATGCGATTTGCCAACCCTCCTCAATATTATACCAGGAGTCGTGCAAGACAAGTAGGAACTATGAATCAAGGAAACCAAGGAAACCAACAAGCTCAGGCTCCTCAACAATATGACCCAATTCGGTTCCAGAATCTGGAACAAGCGACCATAGACTTAACCCAACTCCTGCACAATCATCAAGCTGGGGGAGGCGACATCATGAGTAAGATGGCGGAACTCCGACCCGACTTCTTTTACTGGACGGACGACCCGACCATCCTGGAGAATTGGATCCGCGACTTTCACAAGGCGCTGATTTCGGTGCGTTGCCCAGAGGATCGACGCATAGAAGTGGCGGTCTACTATTTTAAGAAGGAAGCCGATAACTGGTGGACTTCCGCATCAGCTACTTTGCTCGCCCAAGAAGGCTTTGGATGGTAGCAACTAAAGGAAGCTATGCGTGAAAGGTTCTACCCCGATCATGTGAAGTCTAGGAAGCTTAACGAATTCTTGCACTTGAAGCAAGAGGGGGATACCCTAACTGATTACTACGACAAGTTTATGGAACTTATGAGGTTTGGACAAGCAATTGCCCCGACTGAGGCAAGCAAGATCCGCAAGTTTGTCGAAGGATTGAACTTTCAAGTTCGAAAGGCCATAGGGCCTACACGTTTCACCACACTATTGGAAGCCTACGGAGCGGCTCAGGATATGCAGCGCATGCTGGATGAGGACATAGAAGCTAACAAGAAAAGAAAGACCGAGGCACCAACAACAACTATCCAGAACCGTGGTACAGGAAACAATGGTGGGGATAAAAGGATTCGTCCCAACCCAGCCCCTGCCAACCAATTTGGGAACCAAGGCCAAGGTGGACAGGGCCAGGTAAGGACTTACCACTGCAAGCGATGTGGAAATAACCACCCAGGGGTCGACTGTCAAGGAAACAAATTCACATGCTACAATTGTGGTAAATTGGGCCACAGGAAAATGGAGTGTAGGGGAAGACCAAAAGGGAACAATACCGGGAATGATTCCAACAACCGCGACAACTTTAATGGAGGGGGGAACGGTGGTAATGGTAGAAACCGTCAAGGAGACAACAACAAATTCATCCGTGGAGGTAACAAAAACTATGGTGGCAACAACAACATGCCTCAGGGAAACAATGTAGTGGCAACAACAGCCCTAGCGACAGTAAACCAAGGTGCGGCCGGAACCATCAACGTCATGAATCAGACGCAGGCGAAACAGGCCAACATAGTAACTGGTACATCGCTATCCACCCATCGTTAGTTATTTGAATCTAGAGCGTTTTTTCCTTCATCTCCTAACCTATTGCTAAGAAACTGGAATTGCCAGCTTCTACCTCTTATAACTGTCTCGACCTCGATCTTAATGCGTGAGACACTATTCCTTTGAATTATAGGAATAATACTACCACCACACCTGGTTTAGTGGCGTTAACCCATATCGAACCTGACTCAAGTGACGGGGACATCACTCCTTTTAAGGGAGATGTGATTTTAACAGCCGTGCATTTCAATAACCGTCATGCTTAGTGTTACGTGTCTTGCTATTACGTGTGCATTAGAACTAAATTCTTTGCATTGAGGGAGTTAGTTTAAGCTTCGGGGACGAAAATTTGTTTTAAGGGAGATGTGATGTAATACCCTGTAATTTGCGGGGTATTTTTAGGAGATTATTGAATATTGTGGGCCGTTAGTAGGATATATAACAAGTAGTTTTCTTAATTTTTAGATGTTATACATATTATTTCTATACATAAATATAATTATAAGTGGAGGAAAATAAGAGTTTTGAACTTTTTATTTAAATATATTATTTTTAGTAAAAGTTATAAAAGTTACGTAAATTTTTAGTTATTAAAAGTTGCGTGTCGTATAACGTTTTAACGTGACCAAAACGCGGGGTTTAATTAATTATACGTGACCAACCACCGCGTGATGTGTGCACCTTGCCACACAGGATTACTTCACCCATCATCTTCATCCTCCCCATCTCAGGAGACTTGTTCTCCGATTCCCTCTCCAAACACCACCACGCGACCCGAATTCCGTTCCAATTCAGTCCTTATCTCACTCAAACACGAATTCGACTCTCAAACTCCGAATCTCGCCCAAGCCTTCGACCCAATTCAACCCGAAAAATCCCCAAAATCGGACTCCTCCTCTCCGTCGAATTCTCCACCATAGGCCTATATAAACCCCCCTGTGAAATTCAAGCAAACCCACACCCAACATCAACTCTCTCCCTTCGTCGAAGCTCTCTCTCTGCTCTGCCCTGTTTCGCCGAGCAAACCCAGCCGGCAAAATTGACCGGAGCCCAGCCCGACGAAGCCGAACCCAGGTCCGGCCTTTGTTCCGCCGTGCGACGCCGCCCTTCCGTCATCCTTTCCGTCGCCTCGCTGCCTCCGACGAAGCTGCAGCAGCAGCGTGTAGCCACCGAGCCGAACCGCCATCGCCGTCGTCGTTTCCGCTCCAATCATTCGGTAATTACCGAGCCCCTGTTTTGTTTTCCAATTCGCCTTTGTGTACGTACAAACCTGTTAGTAGTAGTTGGGTATTTGGATGTTGTTTTGATTTGTTAACAGTAGGTGCGGAGTAGGTTAGGCGAGCTATAGAGGGTGTGTTGGTGTGACTGTGAGTAAAAGTGATGCTTGGGTAGCTGGGCTACTGATAGATAGTATTATTTCATTGCATATATTACTCTATATTTTGGCAAACATTTGTATAGTTCTAGGATATTTATTTGTTATAAACGACTAGTATTCAATACTTGAAATTTACTAAGTTCTATATTCTGAAAAATATATATATATATATTTATATATATATATATAAACTTAGAAGGGTTTATAAATATAGAACTATAACAGTTAATTTAGTATATTTTCAAGTTAACAAAACTTAGTTTAGTATATACCGTTTTCTTGGAAAAATAAAAGCTGTAACCTTAGCAAGTTTTGGGGGGAGGTGGTTGTACTTTCTGAAAGAGGTGTCCATACTTTTGTTTTGTTGTGGGAACTAAAACAGTTATATGTTTATATTATAAAGTTATAGTAAAACAATATTCTTTGCTAATTAAATATTTAATAAATTTCCTTTACCCTATAATAACAAAAACATTAGGAAAGTTTTAGATTATTGTATGAGTTATATATTTATATATATATACATATATTATAATATTACGTTTTCATAATAATAAATGTTAAGTCATATAAATCGTTTTGTTTTAAATAAGGGCGTTCTTTTACTTTAGCAAAGTTTGGGAAAATTAAATAGGGGGTTATGTACATTACATATAGGACTTTGTTTGCACTATTGTCGTGATAATTGAATGTTAATTAGGAATACTCGCTATTGTAGATTCCGAGTTCGTAGGAGGCGAGTTCATTGAGGACCCGTACTACGAGTAGTTGCGTGCTTGCTTTCGTGTGACGATCTCTCTTCAAATCCAAGTAAGTTTATATGCACAACACCTTCAACTATCAAAATGTGTTTGGCGTGTGTTACTTGTGTATCATGCAACTGTTTTAAACATTGAATTTTGAAATCTCTCTTGCAAATATCTCTTTCGAAAGTATGCAAACATGTGATATATTAATGAACGATAAATGATATGGGGCGATGTACAGAGAATGTGTGTGAAGGCTACGGCCGGAGACGCATGTCGGCGAGTCTCCATTGTATTTATATATGGCTACGGTCGGAGACGCATGTCGGCGAGTCTCCTTTGTATTATGGCTAAGGCCAGGGAAGCATGTCGGCGATTCCCTATGTTTATTGTGAAAGCTATAAAGTACTACCTATGCATGTGTGGGTCACAACTGTATAGGGGTGTCGACACTTAAGGTCTCATAGTTAGTTCAGGGGTGAATTGGGATGGACTGTGATATCCCGAGAGGTACTCTAATTATTATTTATTGCATCGTGACCTCTCTGTGGGCATTCGTTACCCGCTGGGCTCTAATATGCCTCAGCTCAACTAATGATTAAATGTGAAGTTACTTCAGTTATATTGTGATCCAGTCTTTAAGCCAAAACTCTGTTTTACATGTTGTGGTATATGCTTACTCAGTTTTTACTGATAAACGTTTTTTGCGGTCGGCTGTTGCTATTTGAAAACCCGCAGGTTACGAATAAAGTGGGGGAACGCGCACACGTGAACTGAAGACTAGGATCAGGCAGCTAGGAACATTTCATTTCATTTAGGAAGCAGATTTTTCAGAAATTAGATTTGAACAATGTCATTTGTTTTATTTCAAACTATTGTTGGAGGATTTCTCCGGTTTTCATTAATAAATGCACTTTTGGATTATCGTTTGGTTGTACTAGCAGGGAACCGTAGGTTCCAGGGTTGTTTCAGCTAATATCGATTTCGATGCAGATTCAAACTCATGAGTGTTGTCCCATTTCACTGAATTGCATCGTAGGAAAAAAAATGTTAATTCATGGATACATCATGCACCACAAATATTTTTCATGTTAGGACGTTTTATCTTGTTTTTCAATTTTTAGTTCTGGCACACTTGCACCACAATTCTATGATTAGAAATCACGAAAGATAATAAAAAAATATCGCAAAAATTTCTTCGAATGGAATCTCGCACGTGCTACTTACTAGTGTATTAGAAAGAATGCTAGCCCTGGCGACTTGCTGGTTGAAGGCTCATATTATAATGAAGGTATATTGCTCATCCCTTGAAGACTAGCGCAGATACGGAACTTAACTTCAAGGGAGATTTCAGGGAGCTGCATTGAAAAACTAGTTCAACATGGAACTTGTAGCTAAATGTGAAGATATCAAGTCATGAATATGGCTGTTTCAACCTGAATTTCCAATACTTTGAATATTTTGAGTTTCCAAGTAAGACTTGAGTTTTCAACAACCCTAAATTCACGCCAAATACAGAGAGATTAGAAGAGAGATTTGGTCATATCAAGTGTAGATTGGTAAAAAAACAAGTTTAAAAAATGGTCGTCTCTAGCATTTTGGTGGCCTATCAGAGGCCCTCAAATATTTTTATACATGTTTTGTATTGCAAGACCTTGTGTGTAACTGGTTGTGTAGTGTACGTGCAATATACGTGCTACCTTTTGTGTTGTCTTACCATCTTTATGCTTTAGTGATTTAAAGAAGTTCCCAAAGCAACAAGAACTAGATACCATCAATTATATATTAAAAGCAACCAAAAACGAGGCTTTTAACGGAGCTCTGGCAGTAGCGGCATATTTCGGCACAATGCTGCCCTGAATCCGACGGCCTCCTTCATTCCTAACAAGATAGGCGCCGGTTCGGGGCTTCATGGTTTCGCCTTGGCCTCAGCAACATCGTGAGAGTGACTAATTGAAATGAAATTCAACTGAGGGGGAGATTTTGGGGGATCCGAAGCTAGGGCTCTTGGTTTTTCGTTAGAAATTCCGACTTCAATGTTGCTTTGTTCGATAAATTGGGCTAGGGCTTTTATTTCTCAGTTGATGGTGATACTTCAATAGCAACATCTCTGAAGAATGGAATGATTATGATGATGTTTTGAGAGTGAGAGAGTTGTTGTTGGAGGGAAATAATAAGTTAATTGAAAGATGAAACGATTGGTATTGATAACTGAAAGGGCAAAGCCATTGAAGGCTGTACAAGGATGAGAGAATGAATCTCG
This sequence comes from Linanthus parryae, assembly GCA_023055425.1. NCBI lineage: Eukaryota > Viridiplantae > Streptophyta > Magnoliopsida > Ericales > Polemoniaceae > Linanthus > Linanthus parryae. The sequence continues at coordinate 63,808,040 of JALGPY010000002.1, read as the reverse complement.
GTGGTTGAGTTTTCCAGAAGGATACAATGAATATATATGGCGTCTCTTATGTAGCCCTAACCTAACTATGGTGAAAGACTAACCATGGTCAAGTGACAGCTGTGCCTATCTGGAAGGATCCGTTGTGCAACGGTTCAGTAGCAAGAAAGGGAAATTACAAAGAGACCCTAACTTTGTTTTGATTCATACAACTGTCTTAAACTTTGTCTTTTTCTTCAATTTCGTCCTTTTCTCTTAATACACCCCTTCAAGTTGATGGTGGCTTGTCCAGCAGCAGCTTGTTCTTGAGAAAGTGAAAACGATCTGTGGTCAGGCCTTTTGTGAAGATGTCAGCCAATTGATCTGTGCTGGAAACATAAGAAATGTGTAAGTTTTTGGCAAGTACTTTTTCGCGGACAAAATGGTAATCCAATTCAATATGCTTAGTACGAGCATGTAGAATTGGATTAGCTGTCATGGCGATAGCATAATAATTGTCACACCAAATTAAGGGAGCATTAGGAAGAAATAGATTCAAATCACGAAACATATATTACAACCATGTTATTTCAGCAGCAGTAACTGCGAGAGAACGATACTCAGCTTCTGTAGATGAACGTGCAACAGTGGGCTGTTTCTTAGCAGCCCAATGTACTGGATTGGGCCCAAGAAAAATAACAAACCCTGTTGTACTGCGCCGATCCGTTGGGTTACCAGCCCAATCAGCATCGGCAAAAGCTTGTAAAAGGAAGATAGCCATTTTGATAAAATAAACCTGTGGTTTTAGAACCCTGAAGATAGCGTAAAATACGTTTAGCACCAGTTAAGTGCACATCAGTAGGATTGTGCATAAATTGGCACAAGTGATTAACAGAGAAACAAATATCTGGGCGAGTGAATGTTAGATATTGAAGTGAACCAACAAGTTGTCTAAAAATAGCAGGATCATCTAAAGGAATACCATCAGTAGCATGATACTTAGTCCCAGCAGGAAGAGGAGTAGGACATGGTTTACAATGCTGCATGTTAAACCTTGTTAAAAGGTCTTCAATATATTTTGTCTGACATATGTAAATCCCAGATTTGGACCGTTTGATTTGAAGTCCCAGAAAATAGGTCAAAGGACCCAGATTAGTCATATCAAATTTTTGATGTAAAAGAGATACCAAGGTTGGAATAAAAGCAATATCATTGCCAGTTACAATGATATCATCCACATAAAGAAGCAAAATAGTAGTTTTGTTGTTTGAACATCGTAAAAACATTGAACAATCAGCAGTTGAAGCAATGAAACCAAGATTGAGTAGATAGGTAGTAAATTGCTCAAACCAGGTTCGTGGAGCCTGTTTGAGTCCATATATGGACTTATGAAGCCTGCAAACATAATGTGGAACTGATTTATCAACAAATCCAGTGGGTTGAGACATGTAAACTGTCTCTTTTAAATGACCGTGTAAAAACGCATTTTTGACATCAAGTTGCTGAAAAGGCCAGTTAAAGTGAGCAGCCAAAGCTAAAATAATATGAACAGTTGAATGTTTAATAACTGGGCTAAATGTCTCATCAAAATCAAGCCCTTGGGTTTGATGAAAACCCTTTGCAACCAAACGGGCCTTGTATCTAGAAATAGTGCCATCTGGATTGTATTTGGTACGAAATACCCATTTTGTTCCAACTATATTTGCATTGGGAGGTTTTGGAACCAGAGTCCATGTATTTTGCTTTTGGAGACTAGTAATTTCATCAGCCATTGCAGATTGCCACTGTGAACATTTACTAGCCTCCCTAAAAGATGTAGGATCAGAGGGAAGAGAAGAAGCAGTAGCTGTAAAGACAGTTTTCTTCTTAAAAATACCTAATTTGCTTCTGGTTTGCATAGGATGACCAGAAGAAATTTGAGGAGCAACTGTGTTGCTTGGAGAAGGAGGGACAGGACCTGTGTCAGAATTATTTTCATCACTCACAGGGGTTTCAGAACTCAAACCAGCCTGAGTTGTTTGCATCTGTGAAGATGCCTGAACAAACCCAGGTGGATGATTCTGAGGTGAAGAGCAGAACTCAGGTGGCAACAATGAAGAGCCATTAGCTAGAGTTTGCTGCTCAGGAGACCTAAACTCAGGTGGCAACATTGAAGAGCCATTGGCTAGAGTTGGTCTCCTGCTAGACTCAGGTGGCAGCATTGAAGAGCCAGTGGCTAGAGTCTCCCTTCTGGGATTCACAGAGTCAGTCATAGGGACAGTAGGAGGGACAGAAGAGCCTGCAGAAGAAGAAGGCAATAAATCAGTAAAAGCAGTATTAGAAGTATCACTTGTTGTGGAAAAAGGAAACTCGGTTTCATTGAACAATACATCTCTCCTGACATGAAATTTCTGAGTTGATTTATCAAAGCACAAGTAACCTTTATAATTTGATGCATAACCCATAAAAACACAAGGTTTAACTTTTTGGATCAAGTTTAGATGTGTTATATGGCCTTAAATATGGATAACATGAGCATCCAAAAACTCTAAGATGAGAGAGATCAGGTTTTGCACCAAACAGCAACTCATAGGGAGATTTAAAAGAAGTATTTTTGCTAGACATGCGATTAATCAAATAAACAGCAGTTTCAAAGGCATGGTACCAGAAATATTTTGGTAAAGATGCATGTTGCATAAGTGTAACAGCAGTTTCCACTAGATGTCTATGTTTTCTTTCAGCCAAACCATTCTGCTGAGGTGTGTGTGGACAAGACTTTCTATGTGAAATACCATGTTCTTGAAGAAATTTCTGAAAAATAAATGACATATATTCACCACCTCCATCAGATTGAAGTATTCTAATACTATAACCAAGTAATTTTTCAATATGGGTTTTGAATTGAGGAAACACCCCTGCTACTTCAGATTTATGAAATAAAGGAAAAATCCAGGTATAACGAGAGAAGTTATCAACAAATAAAACATAAAACTTATAGCCATTATAGGACTTAACAGAAGCAGGCCCCCAAACATCAGAGTGCAGAATATGTAAAGGCACAGTAGTAACAGTATTTGAACTTTTGTAAGGTAATCTAGCCATCTTTCCTTTTAAACAAGGTTCGCACATATGAGTACCAGTTTTGGTAGAAGATAAAGAAGGAAAACTTTTAAACAAAACTTCATCAGTTGGATGCCCTAAACGAGCATGCCACAAAGGATCACATATTTTGCGACCAAGAAGAGCTTGAGGTTTAGGAAGCAAGGCAGATGGGAGAATGTGAATGGGATAAAGCCCATTTTTACTCTTGCCTTGATACAGGATTGTATCCGAAGCCTTGTCCTGTATGTAAAAGGTAGATGCATCAAAAACAAATCTGCAGTTGTGGTCTAAGCAAAGTTTATGCACAGACAGCAAATTGACAGCAAGATTAGGTACATGTAATGTATTAGAAAGTTGAAAAGAATGTGTAGAAGTGGTTAAAAGTGAAATACCAGAGTGACTTATGGGCATAGATGACCCATTACCAATTGAAACTTGATCAGATCCACCATATGGTTCAGCCATGGATAGGTTGTTAAAATCAGAAGTTAAATGATTTGTGGCCCCCGTGTCAGATAACCAAGTTGAAGACCCAGCAGAACCAGAGTTGTGACCAGTGGAATACCCAGAAATAGACCCAAAAGTTGGTGATTGTGTGGCAGCAGTGAGAGCAGTTAGCTGCTCAGAGGGTTTCCTACCCTGATACGCATGATCCATGCGATGCCAACAATCAACAGCACTATGATAATCATTTCCACAAATTTGACATGTAATTGGAGGTCTGTAACCTCGACCATTTGAAAATCGACCACCACCACGAGAATTAAAATAAGAACGACCTCCTCCACGACTTTGATTAAAAGAGTTTCGACCCTGACTTCGATTTGAAAAATCATTTTTACCAGACCTACCACGACCACGACCGCGTGGATTTGTGTAACCACGTTGAGAATAAGACACAGAAACACCAGGTCCAGACCCAGAAGACACAGCAACAAAAGCAGTAGAAGAATTTATTTCAGATTGGGACTCAAGCATGCGTTCCTCTCCTTTTAACAAGACATGCAATTCTTCTAGAGAAATTGGTTCAGATTTGATTCGCAGAGATGACCGAAATGGATTATACTCAACAGGAAGACCATTTAAACAATAGAGAAGCATATCTTCATCATCAGTTTTAACTAGAGCAGCAGATAGTTTATCCCTAATAGTTTTTAATCGATGCATGTATACATCAATAGAGTCTGACCTTTTCATGATGGTTTGTAATTCACCTTTCAGATCCAGAATATTGGAGCGAGTGAGAGAAGCATACCGTCGCTCAAGAACCAACCAGGCTTCTCGAGAAGTAGTGAGACCGATGACATGCGAGAGGGCTTCAGGTGAGAGAGTGGCGTTGAGGACGGTGAGAAGAGTCTGATCTTGAATACTCCAAAGAGAGAACACCGGATTCACCATGGATTGACCGGAACCGCCTGGATCTGGAAGAAACTCCGGTGGAATAGGGAGAGAACCATCAAGATGACCAAATAGTGACTGAGTGCGAAAGATTGCAGTGATTTGATGCCGCCATAGTACATAGTTTTGATTTTCTAATTTGAAGGGTAAGAGATTGTGAATGTTGGTGAGAAGAAACAACGGAGACGATGTGGTGGTGGTGGTGGAGAGAGCCATAGTTGAAAGGAAATCAAATGAAAAGAAATCAATAGATCAGGCCGTTTGGCTCTGATACCATAATAAGTTAATTGAAAGATGAAACGATTGGTATTGATAACTGAAAGGGCAAAGCCATTGAAGGCTGTACAAGGATGAGAGAAGGAATCTCGGTGGTTGACTTTTCCAGAAGGATACAATGAATATATATGGCGTCTCTTATGTAGCCCTAACCTAACTATGGTGAAAGACTAACCATGGTCAAGTGACAGCTGTGCCTATCTGGAAGGATCCGTTGTGCAACGGTTCAGTAGCAAGAAAGGGAAATTACAAAGAGACCCTAACTTTGTTTTGATTCATACAACTGTCTTAAACTTTGTCTTTGTCTTCAATTTCGTTCTTTTCTCTTAATAGGAAAAGCATGATATATGTATCCATGCATTTGCAACAAAAGACTTGCCACATGTATCAAGAGCTTCCCCTTTCGTGAAGGTTTCCGCTTTCGAATAATTAGATCTGCCTTTTTCGTTAGAAGTAGGGATCTGAGCTTCAGTTTCCTGGAAGGTGTACTTTTAAGTTTTGTGATTCTCGAAACACTTTTTTCGGCCTTTCATAGCGTTGTCTCCCTCAATCTTCTCCTTAGAAAAAAAATCAATATGTGCTTTAATGCTTCTCTAGATTCTCCAATGCCTTTATAGCGAGCACCTCCAACTTTCATTCTTTTTCTTGAGAAGGAAGAAATTTGATTCCATTAAATTTGAGGAGTCAATTCCTAGCGCTCAAGAATAAAAATATCGCTTGCCCATTTGGGTACATGGTTATAGTAAGACATATCGTCCTTAACTAGAGCCTTACTTGCACAACAGTGAGCAAGATTATTGTCGTTTCGACCTACATAAGAGAAATTGATTGATTGAAAGATAAGGCTAGCAGTTGGCAAGCTTCGATAATATCCTTCATGTCTGCTGGTGGCTCCTGTGTAATAATCTTCCCATTGATGCCTCCTTCAAAAGTTTCACTGCAACTAAACTATCATATTGTAAAATGATGGTCTGAAGATGTAGTTCTTGAGCCAATTTAAGACATGCTGTTATGGAAGTGAGTTTATCAAGGAGGGGGATCGAATTCGAGGATGTCGCTAATGTTGTCCGGCAACAAAGGATTCCTGTAAGTCCCTTATTAGGCAGCCAGTACCGATCAGTGGACAAAAACCAATCCGTGACGCATCTGTGCTGATGGTGGCAGTACCTGTAGGTTTGGACATAGTGTTGGGGAAATTATTCGTCGAATTCCCGCCGCAACGGAAGCAAAAAATACGCCACACGATCACATACTCAACACACGCAATATAGGAGAAGAAAAACGACAACACAAGAATTTAACGTGGTTCGGCAAAACCGCCTACATCCACGGGAGGAGGAGAATTTCACTATATCAATGAGGGAATACATCGTAGGGGAGAGACGGCTCAATCCGCGGACCACGTCGACGCGGTACTCTCATCCTCATGGCCTACAACCATGAAACCCTAACCTCACACATCCGCTCAAAGATATCTCTCACCAATCTCTCTCAACTCGACTCCATTAGAAACAATAGCTAGCACCTCTATTTATACTAATATAGAAGAGGTGGAAAAGCCCACCAAGCCCTAGCCATCACCTCCTCAGAGATCACCTCTTCAGAGATCACCTCCTCAGAGGACAAATCAGACGCATCGGGTACACCGATTCATCTTGCGGAATTCGAGACAAAACCCAACAAACTCCACCTTGGCTTGAATTCTGCAAGCGCCTAGCAAATTCCTCAGCCAACTCCGTTGTTGATGTCAACTCCGCCGCATCCGCCGTGCTCCACCTGCATGGATCGCCATCGCACCTCTACCGAGATGCTCTGCACCCCCTCCTAGGGCATCGCCTCGCACCCCCGACACGGGTGCGTCCCAAAGCATGACACTTTGGGGAGTAGTGTGGCTCCATCTCTCCACCAGCTAGCTCATCACTGGAGAGTTCTCCACCAACCACGTCAAGTGCAAACGAGACTCCCTTCCTCTTTACTACTGCAGTAGTTTTCTTCATCACCATTCTCGTCACTTGAGCTCCGTCTCGAACAACCTGCAACTGCTGCATAGCCTGCAATATTTCCATGCTTCAGCGTCCTCACACGTCAACCACGTGTTTCTTCACGCCAGCCCTGAGTGCTTCTCCTTTCGCTGTTGCTTCTCCTGTTCGACTACACGCCTTCACCAAGACATCTTGCAAAGCCACCACTTTGCGAACCCGCCGCGACTTACCTCTCTTCTTGCCTCGAGTTGCTCAAGAGTTATCGTCACGAACCACACACAGAGATATCAGGACGCCACCTCTTCCATGGCCTTGTCAACTGCGTCCACCTTCTCAATCTCTGCCCTGGAGCTTCTTGTGAATTTCCTTGCAATAGTTGCCCACGTCTCTGACCAGACTCCTCTGCAACTTGTTGCGTCACGTGCTCACAATCACACAAACGCCTATGCTTCTTGCCTATGTTGAACAGCAACTCCACCTGTCAACACACTCCCAAGCCTGCATAGGTTGCCAATCGAACGTTCAATTAGGAAAAACGCCTCTAATTGACTCCACCTGATTGGACTTTGAACTTGATTGACCCTGATCGCATCCCGTCGTCTTCGATCTCCCTATCGATATCGATTGATGTCGATCTTCTCAATCCACCCAGAATCTAGAAATTCTGACCGTACCGATGAATCCGCAACGTCCAAAAACATAGGTTTAGACTCCTGACTCATCCAAATCCGATCTACAGGCACGTCATAACTACTCGAACAAGTTTGGACCGTCGATTCACGTCGATACGCTGCCCAGTCAGCAACCTGCAAATTCCGTCAACTTTTTGCAGAATCTGACCCTACCACCGCGTCGGGAACGTCCAAAAACCTAGAGTTCACCTCCTGATCGAGCCCAATCGGACTTACAGGCAGCTCGGAACACCCAAAACAATTTGGACCACTCGATCGCGTCCTTGCCGCGCTGGAGCACCACGGATCTTGTCACACCAGATCCTTCCACCCAGCAGCAGCCCCATGTGCACACCAGCGGCTGCCTTCTTCCCTCCATGACGCAGCCACATACAACAAAAGAAAAAAAACTCAATTTTTTTCCTTTGTTCTTCATTGTTTTTTTTTTCTTTTTCAATTCTTTCCACCGTTTCTTCTTCGTCCTTTCACCTGCGCGCTCCACCCGGATCGTGAACCAGGCTCTGATACCACTTGTTGGGGAAATTATTCGTCGAATTCCCGCCGCAACGGAAGCAAAAAATACGCCACACGATCACATACTCAACACACGCAATATAGGAGAAGAAAAACGACAACACATGAATTTAACGTGGTTCGGCAAAACCGCCTACATCCACGGGAGGAGGAGAATTTCACTATATCAATGAGGGAATACATCGTAGGGGAGAGACGGCTCAATCCGCGGACCACGTCGACGCGGTACTCTCATCCTCATGGCCTACAACCATGAAACCCTAACCTCACACATCCGCTCAAAGATATCTCTCACCAATCTCTCTCAACTCGACTCCATTAGAAACAATAGCTAGCACCTCTATTTATACTAATATAGAAGAGGTGGAAAAGCCCACCAAGCCCTAGCTATCACCTCCTCAGAGATCACCTCCTCAGAGATCACCTCCTCAGAGGACAAATCAGACGCATCGGGTACACCGATTTGTCTTGCGGAATTCGAGACAAAACCCAACACATAGTTATTTCAATCTCTAGGCACTAAGTTGTGTCACCATAGTACTTATCATCCCCAATCAGATGAACAGACTGAGAGGGTGAATCAATTTTTAGAGGTATACTTAAGATGCGCTGCATAGAGGCCTAAGAACTAGCATAGTGGTTGACTCTGGCTGAGTATTGGTACAATTCCCATTACCACTCAGCTTTGTTTGTGCCCCCTTTGAAGCCCTTTATGGTTATAGTCCTCCAATGGTGAACTTACAGCAATAGACATGACATAAGAAAATGCAGTCCAACAGTAACTCAAGCAAAACCTCCTTACTGCTCAAAACAGGATGAAGTAGCAGGCAGATAAAAAGAGGAATGACAAAGTTTTTGAAGAAAGAGAACAGCTCTATCTCAAACTTCAGCCTTACAGACAGCTCACAGTAGCAAACATGACCAACCAGAAGTTGGGACCTAAGTTTTATGGACCATTCCTCATTCTCAAGAAAATTGGGAAAGTGGCTTACGAGCTTAAGCTGCCTGACACCTCAAGCATCCATTCAGTGTTCCATGTTTCACAGCCAAAAAAAATGTGTGATAGATCATTCCAGGGTAGGTCATAGCCTGTCAGGAATTGGAGAGGAAGGGAAATTAGTAGGAGAACACTGTTGGTAATGGGAAGGAGGATGGTAAAGAAGAATAATGTTGCTGCAGTTCAACTACTAATCCACTGATGTCAATCCTCAGCTACATAAACCACACGGGAGGATTATGATGAACTATGTAAGAAATTTCCCCACTTTGATCCATTAGGCAACAACTACAACTATCTAAACCAGCAAGAGGAGCATTGTGCAATTGGTAAAAGTTATTGTTCTTTTAGACAGCTGACCAAATGAACAGTAACCCTCATAGTAGCAGCTTCGTTGATCGGTATTTAGCAAGAAGCAACGACGCCATTTGAGAAAGGGGAGACCATTGCTTTAGGGGGGGGGGGGGGAATGTTGTGAATAACAAAGATAGAGAAGGGCAAAATGAACATTTAACCAATTAATGGCGTGAACCTGGCCACGTGTCTTGCAGCGATTGGGTCTGGGTTGAGAATCGGTTTATCTTCTTCCCCCTTTCTTCGTCTATATGTAACCTAGAGTTCGTGTATTTCACATTTATCGAATGAAATTATGAATTCTCTCTTTGTCTCTCTCTCTCTCTCTCCTTCGCTCTAAATTATGTGTTTCATTCGTTCATTATTCACAATCTAATTTGGTTAATTTCGAATTCCGCCATACTTTGGGTTTGAAGCTCAAATCCCAACAAGTTTGAATGTCGTTTTATTTTCAAAGCAACTAGAAGAAAAGATGCCGACGTTTATGTTTATGAACTTCTATGAAACAATTATTGTGTAATTTGATTAATATATCCTCGTATTTTAGTTAAGTTTAATCTTCCACTTAAGTTTAGGGTATATTTAACTATCAAGATGTGTGAGGTATTCAAGTAAATGATTTGACGTAAATTTAGCGGGAGTCTAATATCTTAAATAATTCTCTGGGACTAAGTTTAGAAAAAACGTGTTGTCTAACCACATGAACCACCCTCGCAACTGAATAAACCAAGAACCAGGGCCTCACCCGTCGTTTCACAATCAATCCTTAAAACTATGGTTCTAAGACATTGGCGCCTCCTAGTACATGTATACTGTTTTTCTCTTTGGAGTCGCAAAGTTTAAGAGGTTTATATCCTAGCCGGTCAATGGAGGGACTAACTTGTAAGGAACTAACAATATTGGGCAAAAAGTGAAATTACATGTGGAATAAACCAACCCTATTGACCTAAGTGCTCCTTTATAAATCCGTGTAGCACTCTGTAGTCTATACCTCTAGCTATCTCAGTACCTACCATGGCGGCTGCAACAACTTTTAGATCCATCGGACTGAGGCAATTCCTCTGTTAATTGGAGGATGGGCTTGTTCGTCAAACATGGTATCTTCTTTCTTCTGATATCATCATGCCTCCTATATTCTTTTTCTGGTCAGCTATGAATCATGTTTACTTACCATATGCAGGGCCGGCTCTAGCTTTTCGGTTGCCCTAAGCGGACAACGAAAATGAGGCCCTTAACACTTAAAAATAAAAGCTTAAATCACATTTTTTTGAAAACAAACTGTAGCAGATTTCATTCAAATGAAGAGAAGCCAGTTTAAGATTGGAACTGAGGGGAGGAAACAATTAGAACTCCTCACAAGTCACACAGTCACACTCAGAGAAAAGAAGAGCATCTCTGGCACAATAATGATCATCAAAGTTCCAAGATCTCTTAAGAAAAAGAACAAATACAGCACCAAAAAAGGGCCTTTCAAAATCATACAATGTTGCAGCATAGCATCAATGCAAGAAGGCCAAGAGATCATAAAGTTAAGAGAATCCACTACCATCTTGCAATCTGATACTTGCATAAGCTTCTCGGTTATACCACCAGAGAATATAAAGCAAAGAACAATTGCAATATTTTCAATTGCCCAGAGTACTGACTAATTTTCTGAGTGGGTTGTGTACAATAGACTCCTGCAGATTATAGAATCGAGGGAGATAGAGAGAGCTTCGTTGATAATCATGCACAAAGAACAGATAGAAACGTCAATTGTGTGAATTTGCACGATCTGAGAAGATGTATTTAACCCGAATCATGCCAAATGTAGAATGGCAAAGGCATAGCGTAATAATGGGGATTGAATTTGCCATCTTTGTTGGAACCGTGGAGGAAGATGGATCGATAGAAACCAGAGAGATTTGAGGGATGAATTGGAGAGAGAGAGGAACGATTGTGATAAGTGTTAGGGAAGGTAATGGGTTAATGGGTGTTTGACTAAATATTGATTACTCCAGTAGATAAGGATACATACTATTTTTATATAATATTTATTTTGTGAAATTACGGAAATACCCCTGGCTTTTTGAAAAGCTGGTGCCCCCCTTTCTCTGGTGCCCCAAGCAGCCGCCTTAATGGCTTAGGGGTAAAGCCGGCCCTGACCATATGGTTTTGTATGTTTTCTTCCTCTTAATAGGAATGGTTTCGTTTTCCGACCGTGATTTCTATGTATAAAATGAGATGTAGACCTAAGTTATGGAGAAGACAGCCTGAGTTGCGCATCGGTGGAGAAGATGCCAAACTTAGTGGTACGCTAGGAGGATGATTGTTGCCCGATATGGTGTGGGCTGACATCGCAGTTCGCCTGTAGCTATGGTTACACGAATCGTCTTCTAACTTAGAATGTACACCTCTTAACTCAGAATGTACATATCGTAACTCAAAATGTACGTATCGTAACTTAGAATGTACATATCGCCTACAATTGGACAACGACGGAGATAATCATATGTTGTGGGTGGGAGTGAGATTGAGCGTTAACGATGCATTTTGCAAAGAATGTATGTATCGTATAATTTATGACTCGGTTTTAGATGACGGTGAAAGTTAATGATGCATTTTGCAAAGAAGTAGTATATATGTATGCAAGAAGACAAGATATGTGGTTTTGTTGCTAAAAGTGTAAAAGTACGAGTTGTACGTGTTTTGATTTGATTTGAAGGATGTAATCATATTTTGAAGTATTTAACATTGTATACAAGATAAAAATGAGTTTCTTTAAGCTTTTGCATTATGGCTGTGTTGTGTTTCCACTTGTGCAATTTGTGGTTTAGGGCTATTCATGCTTGATATGGTGCATCTTTTGTTCCTGAATTTCATAGTCAAACAGATGGTATGATGCATCAAGTGGGAGATGTTCTCTGTTCCTGACTGTTTCGTAGCATGGGATGTTATCATGCGTCCTATTGCCTGTAACTATGGCCATATCTGCAAATTTGACTGGGTTCACATTTCATTCAAAGTAGGCCAACTCGTCAATTTTGTTAACCCATTGGTTTGGGCTACAAAGTTTTGAACGTTGAAACCCATTAAAGTGCATTGTTAACCATTGTTCTTGCCAATTGGTAACATAGGAATGCTTGATTGAACATTCACTCAATGGTAAGAGCTTTGTATGACACTAAATGATCAAAGCAAGAAGTGGATTTGGTAGAGTTTTGATCCATTTGCAAACGCCGAACTCCTTGTAGTTTTAATCTCTTGTTGGGTTTTACAACTAAGTGGAGTGCTCAATCATATTCCCCTAACATGTTTGAGATGCTCATGAACCATGATGGCGGCGAATAACCATTGATATTTCTAAGGAAAATTGCTTGGTTGGTAGCAGAAGAAAGTTATCATAATATTGTCCATTTTACAATACTATAACTCAAATGCGGTGTGGGGTTGATAGCTAGATGATCACAAAGTTATCAGAAATGGCTGACTCGTTGTCCATTTTCAATTTTGTGACGCCCATTTTACTGTGTACGCCAGCCTTGCCAAGCTCAATGGATATGGTCGCAAAATTCTACCTGCAATTTGTTCTGGAGACCATATCGTGCTTCCACCCAGTTGCAGTTAAGTCTTAACATATCATTAGAAGGTTATACCGCAAAACCAATTAGTTATGAGCTGAGCTCACAAGATCTAATCAACTTTTTCCATATGACTGACACCAAACAATTCCAAAACACATTATGAAATCTGATTGATAGTAAATTTGTAAATGATAGGTAGCAATCAGTCAGTTTTAGAAATATTTTGGAATATTTTTAGCAATTAATTCATGGTTGGGATACTTTTACTATCATCGAATTGATAATGAGTTTGCAAATAGCGCAATGAGCGAGTTTCAGAAAGAGGTGATACAATGTGACATTAATGCTTCTGGAATGTGTAATAAAACCTGGTGACATGCAAACGGGTGATTGCTCAGTGGTACCAGAGCATTTGAAGCTTCTCCATCAAGTCGGAGGTTTGAACCCGACTATATGATGTAACTCTAAAAAAACCCGGGTGACGTGGATTTCTCGAACATGGTCGATTCCTAAAGAGATACTAAAACTTTTATTTTGGTTGGTGTTACTTGCACCCGTGGCTTAACAAAACAAGAATCATAGCGAATTACTTCTAAAAAAATGAATCATAACGGATTTAATCATATAGTACAATCTTGAATGTAAATGGTATTCATATACAATATACACGCCCTTTAATATTTACATTCCGTTAGTCGCGATAATTTTACAGAACAAACATCATCAGTCTTTCCTAGACGGACCGTAAGAGTAAGCAATGTAAGCGCCCAACGAGACAATGACAAGAACAGCCACTCCCATATTCACCAGCAGTTGTCTTTCTTCTTTCAATTGTGTTGTATTCACAAGTTTCGCTTTCACCGCTCGCTTATACTTGTCCAAGTTCAGCCCACCAATGCCGCCAGGTGCAGCAGAAAAAGCACCACCACTAGAAGTTGCAGCCGTCGTGTCTTCATTTTTCTTCTCTTTAGTATCAGCAGCAGCAGACGGAGGAGCCGTTTCTGTTATTTTTTCAGTTTGTTTACCAATAACATTATTACGGTTGTCAGTTGCTACAGTTGGAAGTTGTGCTTCTCGTCCCTTGACGCCGGTCTTTGGTGGTGATTTCGAAGTCTCGGCTGCAGCAGGAGCAACTTTCTTCTTCTTCTCATCATCCGAGCTAGAGCTCGAGGTGGAGCTAGAGCTTGAGCTGGATAAGGTCTTTTTACCATTCCCGTCCACCTTTCTGGGCACTTTTTCAACATCCTCAAACCTTGCAAGAAGGGACAAATGTAAGAGTATATCCAACAGCTGGCCTAAAAACTGTCTTTGGTACACATTTAAGCCAATTTTGTCCAAAAACTATGCTCCAACAACGGGTGTAAAATCTGGCATAAATTTGATGAACATGGCCTATATTTGGTCCAAAGCTGACCTAAATGGAAGACAATTGCAGACGGTGTAAAAAAAACCCAAAAAACTCAAATGTAATGTAATGGTTTCAGCTTCTCGTTTGCTCGTCCAACGTTGGGATTCTTCTAGCAACGGTGAATTTAGAAAATATATGAATACTTATCAACAACCAAAATGAAAAATACAAAAATTATCTTCAATTCACTTCAATAACTTAATTAATTCGATATTAAAATTTTAAAGCATGATAATTATTAGATAAGTTTAATAATGAAAATTTTAAGTAATAAAATAATGTTGTTGGCCTATATTTAGGACAGCTGCTGGAGAAATAACCTAAAAAATGCTGGTGTAAAATCAGTGCAAGGACAAATTTAGTTCAAGGACAGTTTTTTTTGTTGGAGATGCTCTATATACAACATTTCATAGAGTGTGTATTGACTGGTAATTTTAGCAGATTCCTTGGTAACTTTTCATATAGAGCATGTTTGGTATCTGTTTAATTTTTGTTTTTTAAAAAAAAACAGCTAGAAAAAACACAAAAACTGGTGAAAATAATGTTTTTAAGTAAAAACAAGCCTAGAACAGACAAAAGCTGTACTGCCGAACGTAGCACCGTTTTAAACAAAACTTTATAAAAAATAGAGTTGTAAAACATGCACTTATAAGTTATAAAGTTTTTAAGTATCTTACTTTGGCTTGTCATGTGTCGATGGTTGAACATGTTGACGAGGTGGAGAAGGAAGACGAAGAGGAGGAGGCAGGGGAAGAGCAGCTTCGGGCTTGGTGGGGGCCGGTTTTGCTTCTGCCTCGTGTTTAGAACCGGGGTGAGAGCTAGAGCTAGCGGTGTCTATCTTAGGCATTGTGATAATAAGTACACCGCCCTCGTACTTGGCACGAATACTCCTTATGTCGCAGTCGCCTGGAATCGTTACATCCTCCTGGAACCGGCTCCATTTGTTACCCCCAACGAGGTGCTCCCCGCGAATCCTGAGAGTGTTTGTTCCCTCGGTCGAAACCTTAAGCTGTTCCCTTGTAAAACCTAGATACAATCAAATAAAATGATATATTAAGCACAAAAATGAAACTCTATTGTATTGTAATGTTGGCTATAGCCCAAAATCACTTGAGTACCCGGTAGATAGACGAGGAGGATATTGGATTTTCCGTCGTGTCTCCACTCCATGACGGGCTTGAACTCTTCGTAGACTGGGCGTGCCCCGATTCTGGGACGGCTCGGGCCGTGCCTGCCGCCTCGCTGATGTCTCATTGCCATAATTTTTCTTGTTGGCTTTTGTCTTTTGATAAATCGCAACTCCAAGAACTTCTCAGGTGATTTGAGCTAAGTTGATTTGGTTGATGATTTGGGTTGAGAATGGTTTAGGTTTGTTGGTGCATTTATATGTGTGGAGAAATTCAAATTATTTCATTTTTTTAACTTTTGACTTATCTTTGGTGATAGACTATTCCAATTTTGGCTGCAAAGGTGGTACTACATGGGTATGGTGTTTAATTACTTTGGTGTTTGTATGAGGTATTTCTTTCCTAAGAAGACAAAGTAAGAGATGGTTCTTTGATTGAACTCTACACTTGTTCATATCAAGCTTGCATGGATAATTATCCACAAAGCTAATTCCAATCACCATGTACACACTTGCAGAAAACATACCTGTCTTGTTGAATAAATTGACTTCCATTAGCCAATCACTAAACAATCAAATCTTGTAACGCGAGGGAACGTATTAAACAAGAAACAAATAATATTCTTTGACTAGTTTCTGGATGCTGTTTTTCCGAGTTACCACCACAACGTTTGAAATCATCAAATTTTAACTAGTTTTTGTTTTGAATGCCGTTATATTTATAATATTGCTAATAAGTGTAGGGTTATTCGGGAGTTATAGATACACACACAAAATGTTGGAGCAATTTGCTAAAGTACTGAAACATGCATCAAGTGACAGGTGTATTGTATGACACAATTGGGGTTGGGGCAGCTTAACTTGACTCGTCTTTTTTCTCTTTTATTATGCACACAATTGTACAACATAGCTGAGGCATTTCCAAGTTTTTAATAATTAGGTGGTTAGAAAGCCAGTAAGATATACTAATTAATTGCATAACATCTACATCATTAGAGTTCTAATCATAGTTTGCTTCTTTGATGAAAATCTTAATCTCGTGACGCCACTCACTCAAGAGAATTGTTTATGTACTCGCTACAAGCACTTAAAAAACAACATTAATTGATCACTCGAGTTGCCCCTATCAGTAAAATTCAGGTGATTCTCAAGCTCTTTTCATATCTAAACCATGTGATTCTCAAGAAGCAAGACAATTTTGTAACGTTTTCAAGCGTAAATATCATCACAAAATATTTAAAAGCCGCTTACATACATCACATAATTAAATTAGGACTGAAGGAAATATGGTTTTGAGTTAGAAGACAATTTTCACCTCTCTGTTTTCTGCACAAAAGACATTTCTTTATAAAAGAGACAAATGACACCGCTATCTTCTTATAATTAATCAAACCTACTTACTACTGAGTACTGACTAATGGGAAGGGACAGAAAATGACATACCCTTAAAATTCCTACTTACCCTCACAGCCACAACCAGCGGCCGACATAAACCAACTTCAAACATAGGTGGTCATGAGGAGAGGGATTGATGTCAAAGGCTTAAACATACATCCAACTCCATCAAAGCTAATTATGACCTCTTTTTTGGCCGAAATTTAACATGTTGATTTGAATAATAAAACAATGTATTTTTTGATAATCTTTCAAACTGGTGCTGTAGAGTTATTCTATAACACCATGAAAAATTTATCAATTTTTTGCATCGTTTTACCGATTAAATCGGCGGATCAAAGTAACCCGGTAAATAATACAGAAAGTCCAGTTGAAAGTTTCAGGCGAAACATAGGTAGTATAATACAATTTAAATAATGGACATATCGCTTTTACAATTCTGGGATGAGTGAGGTAATGAGAAGCCCTCTCCACGATGAAGCAGGTCGGATTCATGGTCTCCTCTCATAAAACATGTCGCTTACTACTCACCGAAGGATAACTCTACACTTCTATCCCTACACTCATTTTATATTATAATTCCGAGTAAAAATAGTACAAAATAAACTGTGTACTTATCATGAATCCGCATATGTATGAGATATATTTACCACTTGTGAGTATCATATAAGAAGTGCTTGGTATGTATAATCTCCATATCACGACGCATGTAATCTTAATTATTTAAAAAAAAAAACTAAGTTTTTTTTTTTTTTAATATTTGCAACTATTCAGTTTGTGTCTTTTTGGAAGGTGTTTTCATTATTATAAAATAAAGTCTATATTAATCAAAATCTTCATTCAATATTCTCATCTCTCTCCCTCATTTTCTTTCATTATATATTGTTTACTTATTATGTTTTGACAATTATTTTGGAGACTGATCCGTACTTTGGTGGGGTTCCATTAGACTTAGGGCTAGTTTGGGAATGCTGTGGCGGTGGTAGAAAGCTGTTGTGTGAAAACACTATAGAAAGCTGCTGTGAATTCTTGATAAAATGTTGTTTGGTAAATATTACGTAGAAACTGCTGTGAAATATTGATATTGTAATTTTGTGTTTGGTAAAATCAACTGTGAAGTTGCTGTGAGAGGGTAAAATGACAAAAATATATGACACGTGTCATTTCGGGAAAAATAACTATTGGTATTTTAAAAAATTGTAAGGTCAAAATCGGTTGTAGATAAATTAATCAAAAGCACTTTCTGGAAAAGCATCTCCCCCTTGCTTCCTGAAAACTGCTGTGGAACAGCAAAAACTGTCCGGAAAAGCAGAAATTTTATTTTTTCCAAACACACTAAAACTGCTTCTCACCCTTAAGCAGACTGCACTATCCAATTTAAGTGGAGAAGAAAGCGTTTTAACATCACCAATGTTTTTAATGATTTAATAGCATCGTTAAAGACATATAAGCCTCAAGGAAATAATGTGTAACCTAATTATTATTTTACCTTTGTTTTATCCGACTTTCTTTTTAAAATGAGTATGAATTAAGAATAAGAAATGCATCATTTTTAGTTGGCCGCGTGAAGAGACCTCCAAGCAGCGGAATGAAACCTTGGGCACGAAAGCACTAGTGGAGCGCAAGGCGGCAGGAAAAAAAAGTCGCCAGAGAATTCGAGAAAATGAGGCGGCGTGTCCGCCGAAAACCTGCACAAGTAAATCTCTAAATCCAAACCAAAATGATAAACTGGAATTCCCGGTGAGTTTCGTCCGTTGTCGTGTTATCCTCGGCAATCATCAACAGTTCCCATGTTTCTTCGCTGCCTGTCATGCTGGTTGCGCACCCTCAAGTCACCGACAGCTCCACCGCCTCACCGCTTCAAGATGGGGATCTGCTTCCTTGTTGCTCTAAACAAGTCTAGTGACTTGTTTGAGTGCAAGTTTTTTTGTCGTTATTTTACTGTAGTTATTATTCCTCTTGTATTCTACATGTTTTTTCCTTGTCAACCTCAGATCCCTTGTGTAGTTTCTTGATCTTCGGTTAGCAGCTTCTGCTTTTAAATTCTGATAATAAATTATAGTTTTTGTTAAAAAAAAAAAAAACAAAGTGTCATAAAGATGAAAGATTATGTGGTAAAGGTAAAAGATTTATGTGTTTTACGTGCTCCACATGTAGCAGATAAAACACGGAATCACAGATCTAGTATGCCCTCACGATCCAATCACGTTCTCCTGCGGGAATCATTTCTTCCTCCTTGTATCTCTCTGCACGTGATATGAGTGCGGCAGCATAAATCGCTGTTTCTCACTTTCCCCAAAAAACCCTTTTCCAACCTTTACCCAAAGCTTCAATCTTTCCTTCCCCCATTCTCTCCTCCTCTCTTTCTCTCTCTCAATCCATTGAAAGGGAGCTACTGGTACTACTACTACTTTTACTCCATTTATCCTACTTCAATTTTTCCTCTTTTCAATCTACCCTCTGAATCTTTTCCTTATCTACTTGTGTGTTGCTTCCATTACGCGTTTTGATTCGCACCATGAAAAGTTTCTGTGGGTTGCAAAAATTATGTGAAGCTGAATCAAGAAACGGTTTCAAATATTGGCATTTTGTGTTAAGTGGACTGTTCTTGCAGTTCTTGAAGTTGGGATTCTGCTAATTTTTCTGGGTATTTCCTGAAATTTCTGGGTTTGAAAAGCTAAATCAAGAAACTCTTTCAAACAGTGGCATTTTCGTGTTCACTGGGTTGTTTTTAGCAATTTCTGGCATTGGGGTTGAACTAAATTTTCTGGGTAGTTCTTGTAATTTCTGGGTATGAAACACCCTTTTTCTGGGTGTCAAGCCAAATCAAGAAACAGTGTCCAAAAATGGCCCTTTTGTGTTCTCTGGGTTGTTCTAGTAATTCTTGGAGCTGGGATTTAACCAATTTCTTCTGGGTTTTTCCCCTATAGAAATACCCATGTTGTAGATTAAGCTTTTGGTATGATTCTGTTGTTGTTAAGGTGATTTCTTGATTGTTGTTGCAGGAATAGGAGACTGAGGAGAGGTGGCATTGGTGGCGGTGAAGATGGTTAGGGTTTGGGCTAAACTGGTGGCGGCGGCGCTGATTTGGTGGTGGTGCTTGTCCATTGCGCCGCCAGTGGCTGAGGCTGATGATAATGTGAAGTATAAAGATCCGAATCAGCCGGCGAGTGTTCGAGTGGCAGACCTTTTGAGCAAGATGACTCTGCAGGAGAAGATTGGTCAGATGATGCAGATTGATAGGAGTGTTGCAAATGCTGAAAACATGAAGGGCTTGTCAATAGGTAAGTGAAAACTGAAGTTTTATTTGGAGAGCATACATGTGTTCATTACTCATTAGTAACACTTTTCTACTTCCACCATCATTGAATAAGTGACGAAACCATATCTTGATTTGTATCAGTTGTGGCAATGTTTTTTAAGGTTTCAATTCATAAAACGTTGAGGTAGTCTTTGTCGTGCATACATTCATTCACAACCAGTGCATTTAGTAGTTGAAGCTGTTGTGCATTATGCAATGATGTTTTTGAACTGCAATTTAGTGTAGGAATTTAGTCGTAGACTGAAATGTTCCGCACTTGTGCCTTCTTATATGAGTATGTGTAGGTTTTAATTTAGCCTCAATGTCGTACATCTGAACTTCTGTCTAAAGCTACATTTGTTTTGTTCTCTTCTGAATCCTTTAAGTTTCCTTTCATTACTGAGTACTCCTTCCGTCTCAAAATGAGTGTCCTGCTGTTTTTAGCAACCATTTTGAGGGGAAGATTTCACTAGCCAAACTGTACCGAAACTTGTTATGCTTTTTCATGAAGTTGTAGAGTTAAGATTACTCTACGACATTATGACAAGAAAAGCAAGTTCTTGTATCGTTTTCCTAGTCGATCAACATCTGCAAAATGCTTGAAAAAGCAGTAGGACACTGAAATTGAGACCGAGGGATTGTATCTGAACATGAAACAATGCCTAAAAGTCATACAGGTATCATTCTGTGCACAAACTGTCCAGATTCACCAAGAACTTTCCTCCTAGGTTTTAAAGAAGTTGCATTTACTAGTGTAAAGTGTAAAGTCTTGTGATTCGTGAACATATTTGAGGTCTTGATGGTGCTTTGGGTTGCTTTTATCAGGAAGTGTTCTGAGTGGCGGTGGCAGCACACCTCTTCCACGTGCTACTGCAGCAGATTGGGTAAACATGGTGAATGAGTTTCAGAAGGCCTCATTGTCTAGCAGATTAGGGATCCCAATGATTTACGGGATTGATGCTGTTCATGGACACAACAATGTCTACAAAGCTACCATATTTCCCCACAATATTGGACTTGGAGCTACCAGGCAAGTATAATATTTCTCCCTTGGACCACTCTCCATGTTGTGCATTTATGGTGCCTCTCACCATGTTTTAGTTCTTTACTATTTCAATTTTCAGATAAGAACCCATTGATGCTGCAAGTTACTCTCTTTGATTAATTGAAAAATTCAGTCTTCAACCTTCACACTCTTTCTTGATGTCCTAGATTCTTGGTTAGTTTGTATCTGTGTTGATTAAACATGTGAAAGGAAATTGAGAACTTGACTTGTAAAATGCTTGTCTATTCCTGATAGTTATTCTCCTTCTAGGATATGGGTTCTAGCATGACAATATGAGATATGTGGAAACAGATAGATTAAGCATCATTCAAATATTACCTCTCTCTAATCATATAGTCACAGCTCTTGTGCCTATTAAGGATTTAAGCTTACTCACGTAACAACTTAGACATCAGTGGAAGTTTGCAACACTCTCCGCTCATAAACTATCATAATACAGCGATGACAAATATCACGCCAGAAAGAACTTATGAAGCACAAAGGATGGTGCAGGTGCGGCGTGGATTCGTCAGTTTGGGAAAATGGGGATGCGGGTGCTGTTGGGAGATGTCAATTTATATAGGGTAAAAGACTATAACCACCCTCAAGTTTAGGTGAAAATACACTTTGGTACCGTGTGTTTCGTAACGGAAAATATGAGGACACATAGCACCCTTATGTCATATTCCGTTAAGATCGTGGGTGACACCATTTTTCGGGACCATATTGCCCCTGTATATTTTTTAGACTTTATTACCCTTGATGTTCTTGTTCTTATTATGAACATCAAGAACTGCAAAAACGTCCAGAACACGAACAATGAGATCGCAATTGAAAACTGGATATGACAGAGGTGTAGGCTCAGATTTGTAACTGAAAACAACAAGCATGTTGTACCTATGGCTGCAAAACTATTTGCCTCGCCATGAAAGTACCTCTGCAAGTGAATTTAAAGAGAGAGCTGATCAAGAATTACAGAGGGTAATGAAAAAAACAGAGTTACCATGGCTGCAAAATCATTTGCCTCACCATGAAAGTACCCACAAGATCTGCAATAACTAACAATACAATCTCAAATGAAAATCAAGAACAATACCAACGAACCACCAGAAGAAGATAAAGAACAATCATCGCCATCTTCATCTTCCCTCACATTGGAGGTCACAATTCAACAGTCGTATACAACACAAACACTGAAGCAAGAAATCCTCCACCTCTGATTTCACCGTTGACCCCCTTTCAACCCTCTCTCCCTAACTCAGCCACCGCCATAAACAACCGTACACCGAAGCAACCCTCAACCTCCGATCAAACCCAGATAAATCCAATAATCCCAAATTGAACATGTGGTTATTGAACATGAACATGAACATTCGGTTCCAACTTATCAAAGAAGATAAACCCAAATCGAACCAAAATAAACTCAAATCGAACCTCTCCAGATCTAATTCGAGAACACACATGATAAAATAACCCACTGTCTCTTGTTGTTTCACCCACGAAGAATTAAAGACGAATCCTATAAATTTGGCTTCTTTTTGTCGTTCTTGGGCCGAGAAGAAGAGGAGGCAACAGAGAAGGAGATGAAGGTCGTGGTGGTTTCCGGAGGTGGAGGTGGCAGTGGCGATGGGTTCACGAAGGAGAGAGAGAGAGGAGGAGGAAATAGAGAAGAGGAGATCGAAGGAGGGAAACAAGAGGAGATCGAGTGAAGGAGGAGAGAGATCAGGTTAGAACGAGGGATGGAGGAGAGAAGAGAGAGAGGTGTTGGTGGTGGCTAGGTTAGAGCAGTGAAGAAGAAGAAGAAAATGATGAGAAGGAGAAGAAATGGGAATATATAGTGGCTAATTTTCTGAATTACCGAGGGTAAAGTTGTCATTTCAAGGAGCCGTTTTGGTTCCGTCAGTTTTGAGGGAGCAAAGTGGAATTATCCAAAAAACAGGGGACCAAAGTGTATTTTCACCTAAACTTGAGGGTGGCTATTATGTTTTGCCTTTTTTATATATCAACATTTCGTGTATTCTAGACAACTGATACCTTTATAAGTTAACTATGAATAAATCGTTATATTTTGTGCAGGGGAGGTTTTTAGTTGTAAATAAATAAAATAATAAAAATAAAAATAAATGACAGTTTTGTTTCAATTGTTTTCTACCAGCCACGTTCTCGTTTGCTCTCCGTCTCTTGCCTTAAAAACTAGTTAGCCAGGGATCTTCCATTGAGTTGTGGCCACATTCTACGTCTATCACATGCATCAATAATGAATCGGAAAATATGCAAAGAAAAGAAAGTGGCAAATCACACTTAGGTGAGTTGGAGAAGCACCTGAGAAGAGTTAGAATATCTGCGAATCAGATGTTCAGTGAGGCACCCTAAAGTAGCATCTGTGCTCCATAGGAGTTACTTAGAGCAGATTTACCATGAGAAGTACATTCATCAGAGTCCACCTTCATGGATATATTTCTCCCAAATAGATGATATTTAACATGATTGAGTATAAGTGCTTACTCATTACTTGAGTTTGATGCTTCAATCGCGGGAAAGATATTAAGTTTTCTTCTTGTAGTCTCGTACCCAATTTCTTTCATTTCCTGACATCCATTAAATGCATTCAACATGATTCCATAACCTAGCAAATTACAACATGGAGCACAACTTCAGAATCATGGTAGACCTTTATTTTTGAATTCTGAATTTGGTGATTCACAGCTATGTCAATGACGCTTTGCAGTTTGTTAGCTGAAGGTGTCCTTCACTTGCTAGGTTTTTGAGGGAAATGAAGGAAAATAGAGTCTGTTCCATTTTCCTGGGAGTCTGCACTGGTTGCAAGAAAGTTACGGGTCCCATCGTAATTGCTCGAAGAAATATTTTACAGTATTTCATTTGTATCATGCAAATCATAGAAAAGAAGTGGTTTTTAGTAAATGTTGCTTTAGTTAAAAATTACTACGTGCTAGCAAATTCCCTTGATAAGTGAATAAAATGAGAAGCTAAATTCGTGGCACTGCATTTTCCATTCTTCTCTTGTCCAAATACTTATATTTCATTTCTCAAAAAAAAAAAAAAATCAAATAAAATAAAAAAAACTTATGTTTCACGAAACATTCTTTATGAACCTCCTCTCTCTTTCTCTGTCTGTCTCTCTCTCTCTCTCTCTCTCTCTCATAAAGTCTTGGCGAGACTTCTCCGTCAGTCAATGGGGAGAAGTGTACCCTGTTATACAAAACTCATTAGAATCTTGCATTCTACATTTTCTACTTCCCAGCGAACTTGAGTTCACGGCGACATACGGGATTACTACGATATATTGATTGTAACTAGCTCCATGGTCTATTACAAAGTCGATGCAGTCTTTCAATCACAGTTTTCCTAGATTGAAATAAAAATAACTCAAAAGGAAAGATAACAAAAAAACAAGTGTTACAGACTGACAGCTTAACATTAAATTTGTTATAGGACTAATAAAATATGCAATCTAATCTATGTTTTGCTCTACCTTCGTAGTGAAAAGAAATTTAGTGGACTGTCAGGTCAAAAAGATCTTTTCTTTTCTCATCAGAAGAACAAAACTAATGAAAATTGGGACATTTGAGGAGAAAACTAATCCTAAGACGGGACAGAAAGAGAAGAAACCAGTGAACAGAAGTAGTATGACTTGTTTGAAGTGTACAACCAGCTTTTGGAACTATGAAATTGCCAAGTTCATAGCAGAAATGTACAACCAGCTTTTTAGAACGGTGACATCTGTTCAATGGGGCTGTTTGGATACCCCGGTTATTGCTTTGTTTTATAACATAAATCGGGGTGTTAGGGCTTAACGTGGATTATTTATGTTTCTCGAAACCATATACGCGGTCTGGAAAACCAGGGACTTCAATTTAAAAAGCATTAAATACCAGAGATTCAGTTCCCTTAACCAGGTACCAGGTATTTATTTAATTTAATTATCAGGGATCTGGTTCCTTTAACCAGGGACCTGGTATTTTTTAATTTAAATACTAGGGATCCGGATTTTGGCACTCCGGTTTCGGCGTAGTTTTTATCTCACTTTTAAAAAAATCTTAGAAAAAGTTTATGTTATTAAAAAAAAACCCAAATAATCTGAGGTTGCCAAAATGGCCTCAAATTGACTGAACTGAGGGGACCACATCATTGCATGTATCAAATAGCTCTGTAAGAAATATGAACACGTCGTGCACAGTGCTTCCAAGTGTGTTTTCGCAACAATGATTGAACATAGTACCTCATGGGTTAGACACCACCAGAACTTTCATCTGAACTTACTAATGCTGCTTCTGCTTGTTACATGTTATCTATCTTCTGTAGCACTTACGTTGTGGTAGTGGTAGATTAAGTAGTTCATTGTAATGAAACTGAACTGCATTTACCTTTTTCTCCACAACAATAGGGATCCTGAACTTTTGTGGAGGATTGGCGATGCAACTGCTCTTGAAGTCAGAGCCACTGGGATTCCTTATGTCTTTGCTCCTTGTATTGCAGTAAGTGGTGAAAATATGCTGTGCACGAAACCTAGCTACAGAATTTCTTTTCCATATTTGATGTTTTCATATGACTAGTTTTCCGAATGATGTCTCAAGTATTTCACCAAACATTCTTTTTATAGGTCTGTAGAGACCCTAGATGGGGTAGGTGTTATGAGAGCTATAGTGAAGATCCCAAAGTTGTTCAAGAAATGACGGACATCATATATGGTTTACAAGGCGAAGTTCTGAGTAACTCTCTTTTGGGAGTTCCATATGTTGCAGGAAGGTATGATATCCTGAAAACCAGACCAAAAAGCCTTTAAGGTCCTTGAGAAGAACATTTTTATCTAGAGTCTTGGGTTGTATCAGTTAGTACTGAAACTCTATTCTGAAAAAATTATTGTGTTAATTTGAAAATTCTCTTAACCCAGCTGGTTTTGTTTGTCTTCCCTGCACTGATGATCTGTTTGCAGGAAAAAGGTTGCAGCTTGTGCGAAGCATTATGTGGGAGATGGTGGGACAACTAGAGGTGGCAATGAACAAAACACCGTGGTTGATATGAACAAATTGATCAATATTCACATGCCTGCCTACATTGACTCGATCAGAAAAGGTGTCTCGACAATTATGGTTTCCTACTCCAGCTGGAATGGACAAAAGATGCATGCCAACCGCAACCTGATTACTGGATATCTCAAGGGCACACTTAACTTTAAAGTAAGTTTTCACCAGATGCTGTCCCTGTTTCTAGCTCTTGCTTGTGACTAGTAATTTGGTTCAAGGAGTTGCATTGTTTTGGACTGCGAACAACTATTTGCATAATTTGGGGCATTCGAATTGAGTCGATTGATCAGGAAACTAAAAATCCTTTGACTTAGTGACACTTTACGATTTAGTGACATCACTCTGATTGATCAGGAAGCTTAGATATATATATTTCATAGTAAAATCAAGGGCATGTGAGTATCCAAAAATTTGTTGCCTGAAATATCTAAAAGAAACGGTATCTTGAATGTCTATGAACTGTTTTCTGCATCTTTCTTGATGAGTCATCATTTTAACATGCTAGTTCGATGCTATATAGTCTGAAACTGTCATTCCTACTATGCTAATTACTTGGCTGATACGCCAGGGTTTTGTCATCTCAGATTGGGAGGGTATTGACAGGATAACCGATCCTCCTCACGCAAACTACACATACTCTGTTCAGGCTGGGATCTTAGCTGGAATTGACATGGTTAGTGCTTCTAGGGGCAATTCTTTGCACTGATTCACTGAACTGAAGATGAAAACAATCAGACAGTACAATCTTTTTAACTGTATCCATTGATATTTGAATAACAGGTTATGGTTCCTTACAAGTACACTGAGTTTATGGATGATCTCACCAACCTCGTGAAGAACAAGGTTATCCCTATGGAACGTATTGATGATGCTGTATCAAGGATTTTGCTAG
The DNA here is from genome assembly GCA_023055425.1 of Linanthus parryae. Taxonomy (NCBI): domain Eukaryota; kingdom Viridiplantae; phylum Streptophyta; class Magnoliopsida; order Ericales; family Polemoniaceae; genus Linanthus; species Linanthus parryae. Next base: position 63,781,014 of record JALGPY010000002.1, on the reverse strand, counting down.
TTAAGTTTAGTATGGGTATGTTTGAGAACCCTCTTGCTGATATGAGCTTAGTTGACGAAGTTGGAAGCCAGGTTAGTTTCGGCATTCAATCACAGAAACTTCTTTGACTTCTTTCAATGTGGTCACTTTGGTTAGAGTTCGGATTAGATTTGTTTGGTGAGGGGTTGGGATGACAGGATTTGTCCTTTTCCTTGAACAGGCTCACAGGAACTTAGCAAGGGAAGCTGTGAGGAAGTCGCTTGTGCTTCTGAAGAATGGGAAAAGTGAAGATTTTCCACTTTTACCCCTTCCCAAGAGGGCAACAAAGATCCTAGTTGCAGGAAGCCATGCTGATAATCTGGGTTATCAATGTGGCGGGTGGACAATCAACTGGCAGGGATTCAGTGGCAATAACCTCACAAGTGGTATGAGCTCTTAAATACATATTAGTGCAACAATGTCATACACGTATTATCGTGTGCGTAAAGGCACTATGCTAAAGAAAAGGGAGTATACAACTTTCATACAAGTCTAGTAAGATAAACATGTGATAACTGATAAGTGAACAGGTGATAAGTCTAGTAAAATGTACTAGTAATGAGAGTAAACGAAGGGTGAAGAAAAATTTCGGGGATGGAAAACTACAGATATTAAAGAAGGGATAGATGAGAAATTAACAGTTCACGGACCGGTTACTGGTAATTTTGAAATTCATAGGAAAAAATCAGTGGAGGGACAGACACGGAATATTGTTTGATGGAGAGGTGAAGTTGAATCAGAAACCAATAGAGATGAAAATGGAATTTAATACTTGGTTCACATTGTTGTCTTTTATGATATCTATGTAAGAGCATGATTAAGCGACTCAGTTCTTTTGAGTTTTGACACAAGCTTCTTTACTCTGTACAGGGACTACCATCCTCAATGCAGTCATTTCAACCGTGGAACCGACCACAGAGATCGTCCACCTTGAAAACCCCGATAGCAACTACGTGAGGTCCATGAACTTCAGTTATGCTATAGTTGTTGTTGGAGAGCACCCGTATGCTGAGACTCAAGGGGACAGCTCGAACCTCACCATAGCTGATCCAGGCCCAAATGTCATTAAAAATGTCTGTGGAGCGATCAAGTGTGTTGTTGTTATTATATCTGGTCGACCAGTCGTGATAGAGCCATATATTTCCTTAGCTGATGCAGTGGTGGCGGCGTGGTTACCTGGCTCAGAAGGCCGAGGTGTGACTGATGTCCTGTTTGGGGACTATGGATTTACAGGGAAGCTTTCACAAACATGGTTCAGAAATGTTAATCAACTGCCGATGAACATGGGAGATCCGAACTATGATCCGCTTTTCCCTTTTGGGTTTGGACTCACGACCAGGTCAACTGTGAGAAGGTAAAGAATCATCAACTAAATATCGGTGTGTGAATCATTCTCTTATCTGCCTTTCTCTATGCATTTCTTTATTAAGTATGCGTATAAAATACAATTTTGCTGTCCTATTTTACTTGCTTTCATAAAGTTATTGTTACTCATGCTGTAAAAAGAAATAGTATCTCCGTTTCACCAGAATCTTCCAAGTTGACTTTAAGGGGTCACTTTGACGAACTAATTTAGCTAACGATATGATAAGAAAATGTGTTAATCTTTTCATAATATTGTAGATCTTTCTTAAGTTACAATATTATTAAAGAAATTGCAAACTTCTGTATCATATTGTTATGCTAAATTACTCGGTCAAAGTGACCCCTAAAGTCAAATGGGAATATTCTGGTGAAACAGACCAAGTATGTCTTTTCTGTGGTAGGAAAAAAAAAAGTAAGGCAAGGAAAGAGAACCTTAACCATATCATACTTTGGGATTCATGCAAGTTTAAATAGATGAATCTGTTTTCAAAACGCTAAATATAATATTACTAGATTTTATTATTTTTTAATCATGTGATATGTTAGTGCTGTGAAATTTTGGGGTCAATTTTAACTATTATATCACTCGGTACTATCACCTCTCTTATTAATCATTTCGACGTGTCTCTGCAGGTCAATCTCAGCCGGTGTTGATGGAAGGCCATTTTTGCTTATCATTATGGTTTCGATTGTTATCAGCTTGTGTTTCACAGGTATATTCTCAAGGTGAAACAGTTTGTATACTGCAGAATAGGGGAAACTGTAGGACATCTACCACATTTGTTGTTGTTGGTCATCGTTAGTAATAAAAGTATAGTCATCTGGAAGGCCGAATGCATTGTGTTTCTGCTTTTAGCTGTGGTTGTTTACTCTTAGTACCTTAGGATGAACTTAAAACGACTCTAATAATGAATATTCAGTACAATATCCACGCAAACCCTAATGTTCCCCCATGTAAACATAGAGACCTTTCTGAAGAAGTTACCCAAATTGTTAGTTGTAAATCTTTTTTTATGACGTGGGAACCTGCAAATGCCACCCTTTGGGTGCGCACTGGGTAGACCCATGCTCCAGTGCAAAAGACTGCAAACCTCGAAAGGTAAACTAGCCTGGGTAGATCCATGCTCGCAATTGAGGAGGTCAATAGGCAGTGCGTAGGTTCCCCTAATGTTTGAAGTCAAGACCTCCAGGCAAACACCCAGAGAGTCAAGAATGCATACCCAACTTGTAAATCTTCGTTCAACAGAACTGTAGTTCAACAAAACTGAAATCTTTATGCAACTATGTTCTTAAAATTTTGTTGTCTTTCATCTGTTGGCCTCATTTCTTTCTGCAACTCCAGACAATTCAAACCCTTAAGGGGTTGGCCTAGTGGTGAAGACTAGGGACACTAGGGTTTGCTCCCCTTGTGGTCTCAAGTTTGATTCCCACAAATGTTATTTCCTCTTAAGGTCACCGGAGCTTTCACATGCTCTCTCTACGGTTACTGGATTTAATGGGATCTAGTTGGTCACTGACCACATATAAGCCAGAAAGCTTATGTATTTGCTTCTTTGATACAAGTTTAAGGTGGACAAAGATGTACCCGTGATATTATTTTTTAACTTATTAAATATAAATGATGCCTGGAGTCCTGGTATGTTAGTGAAGACTGCAAAAGAAACTATTTTCATTTTTTGAATTTTGTGGGGGTGTTCTTGGAGTTGAGGAGCCTATGAACATCTTTAGCGCCAATCATGGACATGCGGGGGATGGATACTGTATCTCATACGTATGACATCGAGAGTTCATTAACATGGGAAATTTATCAAATTTGGGCAGAAAGATGTCGGAATCTGTTGAGCACATGGTTTGGGAAGCTGCAATCGCGAAGATGGGGCTTGTACGGGAGGCAAGGATATGTTCTTGGAGACACAGAACTAGAGGAAATTGACCCTTGACTGTGCCCAGAAACGACCTCACTGAATTGAATTAAGTTTCCCTTCAACCATTCGAATTAATTTTGGTTGAAGGTCAACTCAATTGCCGGATATTTGGTTGGCATGTTTCTCTTCTGCATTCTAGAATTCTCAGTTCCGCTGGGGGAAACTCTTTTGTTAGCAATCAGTTCTAACTTGTAACCTGAGTAGTTTCAGATAAATTTTGTTCCAAGGTTTCTACATTTTTGACTTCAAGTCTTCGTCTCACTGAGGTCTCGCCTATCTTTAACAATCCGATTCTTTTCGTTCATGCCACTCTTGCAGTTAACTTTCCAGGAGGGTTTATGTTCTTCCCACTGATTAAAACTTGGTATCAACCAATTGTTTCGTGGTCCAATGGTATCATTACTTGCCCAAAAACCATTCATTGTTTCTTTTCTTTTTTCGTTTCTAATCCAAGAGACCCTCCATTGATGAGAGAGATGTTTTGGGTTCAACTCCTCCCCACTCTGGCAAAAGCTCCACCTAAACACGCTTGTATATTACAAATATTTACAATCCCAAGTAAGCCATGTAAACCCTAAAACAAAACCAGCACCACTACATATGACGAAACAGTCGAGACTCCGGAAGATCTGGTGTTCCATTGATGCAACATTTCTTTGATTACTAGTAGTAATTAGTAGGGGCGGATGCGAGAATTTGCTGCAGTGGAAGCTAAATCTGTGTGAGCGGAAGTTAAAAGAATAATGCTAAATAGTGGACGTTATCTGTGGGGGCTAGAGTGAATTCAATTCAAAATATTCATGCAAAATATTCATGGTAAAATTACAAAATAAAAAGTTGAGCGGCGGCTATACCGCTATACCCCTCACCTTTCTACATAGATCTATTATTACAGAGAATCTGAAGAAGTTACAGAGATGGCAAAATCAAAGTTGTATCAATCAGCTTCAACCAATAATGAGTGAAGTAGCTTCTATTGCATGTACCTGAACAAAGTTCACAGGGTTTTGCCATCTCAGCCAAATGTAGCAGCTGAATCAGCTACAGAAGAATACACCGGAAACTACGGCACCAGCTGAGTTCATAGAGGTTTAAATCGGCATTGAGATCAACGTAGTTGAGCTTTGGCACAAGCCACGACCATTTAGTAGTACATTTGATGGTGGTGCAACCAAAAACCATAAGCGCATATCGCATTATACAGTTTTACATGTTGCGGAAAGCTCCAAGTCCTTCAACAAACACGTTAGATTAGCCCTAGCTGAATTCCTGTCGAGCAAAGGGTCAAAGAGTTGCGTGCTAACAATGTTCCAACACCGTCGAGAAAATGTAAGAAGTTCAGACAAACATCTCGTGGGTTAGAGTTAGAAAGATACATTATTTGCGTTCAGAATTCAACAATAACTAGAATTCTGGTTCATCTTTGCATATGTAACCTCTCTAATTTGGCGAACAAATGAATGCAAACACCTTTTTTTTTGGTCATTTCATTTGGGTTAGCGCACCAACTTAGCGCAGAAAATTGAATATGAAAACAGAGACCAATTTGTTGTCAAGTTTCATCATGGCAGCAAAATGGCTGATAATTCATCAAGCATTAGAGCATGTCCACCAATTGCTATGTAGCCCAATTCCCCCCATCAATCTGGCCCATAATGGTACGGAATTTCCCTTTCATGCTCTCGTAACGACAAGCGTATGAAAGGAAAGTAAGACATTAGGAAAGATATCCATCGGTACCGTATATAAGGCTAAGAAGGAAAAAAAATGTGAAATCTTACATGATACGGACTAAGGGTGGGTTTGCTGTGGACTTTTTAGATTTTAAACCGTTTTTTAAGATGGTGTGAAAAAATATGTGATGCAAAAGTTAATTAAAAAAAGATATATGAGTTTCGTACTAAAAGTTAGTGATGTTAAAAAGTCGGTGGTGTGCCAGTTTTGTTGTTTAAGAAGTGTATTATTATACCTTTGGAACTAACAAAAATTTGTAAGTTGTAATTGAGGAACGATGACAATATTGTCAGCATAATGTTTTAGGACACAAAAAGTCTCATCAAACCCAACTTTTTCTTCTACAAACCCAACACTATAAATCTAAAATTCAAAATCCAGAATTCACTCTAAAAAATTCACACCAAACCTTCACAAATGGAAGTCCAAAAAAGTCAAAGTGGATTTTGAACTAAAATCCACATAAAAGCTCACACCAAGCCCACCCTAAATACTGTGTTGCAGCAGTTCTTTCTTTCATTCCGTGCTAATCCAATGCTTGAACACATGCATCCATAAGAATTCATTCTGCACTTCAGCCTGCTGATATACGCGTTAGAAGTGGGCAGAAAAAAATCACAAAATTTGCAGGCGCAATTTGACAAGCAATCTGAAAGTCATAACCGGAGGGACTCGTAAGACAATTATGAATAGAGATAGTTATATCATACCTTTGAACTAAGTAATACTGTGGTTCGACAGCATCTCCGCTCCTCCCCTACAAAAGAGATCTTCTTAGTCTTTACTAATCTACATCTTGTATAATTCTCATTCAATATAGAAAGCTTTGAATAGAACTTAGAAACGGAAAAATAAACTTTTTTTCACAATTGACTGCTCAACAAGGGGAGAAAGAAGTTAGCCTACGTTAAGTTGCTTGCTGTTTAGATTTTAAGGAACAGTAGTAATCGAGTCTAATAGATTACCATCTGACGGTAGCACGAGGAGAAAGCAACTCATAAGTGTTGGATTCATATGTTTTTAATGCCGTGTTTGTTCTGGAATGCTAAATTTGCTTATCATGTGCACTTCGATTAAGTCAAGTTCCTCCACAAGCAGAGGACACACATAAGAGGAACAAAGTCAGCTCAATTTATGTCTTCGGCTCTGCTCATCGCCATCTCAGCTTTTGGATGGGTATTTAACTTGTCATATAAATCTCTTTCCCAAATGGTCCCAATTCAAGTCAGATCCGAACTCTCTGCACACACCTAGAACCTAGCTACTTTCACCTTAAGAGGCTTCCTGGTTCTAGTCTTCTAGTATTCATGTTTTGGATACGATGGCTCAAGTCCTCCCCTCCATCGCCTTATAGCAACTACCATGTCGAAAATGTACAAAGCCATAACCAAATATAGCAACTACTAGTAGTATATAACTCCAGTAAAAGAAGTAAATACATGAAACACATCGGGAATCGTTCCTCTCCAACCCCTTAAGGGTCCAGCCATCCAAGGCTGGAGAGGATTCGTTCGCAAACAGATCTTACCGGACACTTCCCATTGGTCAAACTTCACCAACCATGCATCTGTATCTGTACCAACAAGCTGCCCTGGAGAAACTCGATCCAACCATACCCTGAATTCTCTTCCCTGCATTTCTCCGTACGTTCCAAACCCATCTACATATTGGTGGAGAGGTTTCTCAAGTCCCGAAGAATGAACAGAGACGCCTTGTTCATACTGTAAAAAACATGAAAAGAAAAAATCAAAAGGCCAGTATAAGCTTGAAAATGCAGGTAAAATAAACCATTAAGAGATCGGGAAAATACATCACCGAGTATTATTATTTCCATTTACTTGGTCTCAAATTATCAACTTATTTTTGCTATCTGTATCCATAATTATATGTTCCGCTCAGCAAATCTATGGTCATTTTCTATGACCTACACCAATATTCACTTTGGTCTTCCTCTATTTTATTTACAACCGTAAACATGAAACAAAAAAACTCCTTTTAACAAGTACATCAAGGAGCCAATGGTGTATATTGTACACAAATATTCAACCTTGCACTTCCTAGTTTCTTTTTCCAGCTACATGCTAAGTCATATCCAAAGGGTTACATCTTGTTTTCTGTTCTTTATAAATCTTTTACTCCCAAATCACTCACCTACTTAACATTATCAACTGAAGTTGCATCCAAATACGATAATGGGTTCTTCATTTGGACTTTCTGGTTCAGCTTGGTGTCATAAAGTCAGGACAAAAGAAGCATATAAAGACTATAGAGGAAAATATATAACCTATCTTCTAGCAAGTCAATTTGAACCTAAGAGATGAAGGAAAATAAAAGAACAAAAAAAATGACTAGTATGCTCTTAATCCAGGATATGAAGCTGATTGGTCTTGCCAAATACTTACAGATACTGCTAATGATTTAAGTATCGGAATAGGCGGTTCAGACTTTGGGATTTCTGCACGCTTCCATCTTTCGTAGAGCAAGTAAAACTTGACTACCTCAAGACTAGGATTAGAAGCTCCCTCTTCGCCCACTCGAAAGTCTGAAACATCTCTTGGAGATATATTTGGACCTAGATTGAAAATCCCAATGGCTTCAACTATGGCACCTGCACATCTTTTAGATGCATGGACTATTTTGGGATTGTTTTTCGCATTTTCTTCATGCCACTGCAATAACTCTTCCTGGGCATTACTGACCTGCTCATTAAACATAAATGAGCAATCTTTTTAATGTGCTCGCCAAGTGTGGCTAAACTGATATTACGCCACACGATCACATACTCAACACACGCAATATAGGAGAAGAAAAACGACAACACATGAATTTAACGTGGTTCGGCAAAACCGCCTACATCCACGGGAGGAGGAGAATTTCACTATATCAATGAGGGAATACATCGTAGGGGAGAGACGGCTCAATCCGCGGACCACGTCGACGCGGTACTCTCATCCTCATGGCCTACAACCATGAAACCCTAACCTCACACATCCGCTCAAAGATATCTCTCACCAATCTCTCTCAACTCGACTCCATTAGAAACAATAGCTAGCACCTCTATTTATACTAATATAGAAGAGGTGGAAAAGCCCACCAAGCCCTAGCTATCACCTCCTCAGAGATCACCTCCTCAGAGATCACCTCCTCAGAGGACAAATCAGACGCATCGGGTACACCGATTTGTCTTGCGGAATTCGAGACAAAACCCAACACATAGTTATTTCAATCTCTAGGCACTAAGTTGTGTCACCATAGTACTTATCATCCCCAATCAGATGAACAGACTGAGAGGGTGAATCAATTTTTAGAGGTATACTTAAGATGCGCTGCATAGAGGCCTAAGAACTAGCATAGTGGTTGACTCTGGCTGAGTATTGGTACAATTCCCATTACCACTCAGCTTTGTTTGTGCCCCCTTTGAAGCCCTTTATGGTTATAGTCCTCCAATGGTGAACTTACAGCAATAGACATGACATAAGAAAATGCAGTCCAACAGTAACTCAAGCAAAACCTCCTTACTGCTCAAAACAGGATGAAGTAGCAGGCAGATAAAAAGAGGAATGACAAAGTTTTTGAAGAAAGAGAACAGCTCTATCTCAAACTTCAGCCTTACAGACAGCTCACAGTAGCAAACATGACCAACCAGAAGTTGGGACCTAAGTTTTATGGACCATTCCTCATTCTCAAGAAAATTGGGAAAGTGGCTTACGAGCTTAAGCTGCCTGACACCTCAAGCATCCATTCAGTGTTCCATGTTTCACAGCCAAAAAAAATGTGTGATAGATCATTCCAGGGTAGGTCATAGCCTGTCAGGAATTGGAGAGGAAGGGAAATTAGTAGGAGAACACTGTTGGTAATGGGAAGGAGGATGGTAAAGAAGAATAATGTTGCTGCAGTTCAACTACTAATCCACTGATGTCAATCCTCAGCTACATAAACCACACGGGAGGATTATGATGAACTATGTAAGAAATTTCCCCACTTTGATCCATTAGGCAACAACTACAACTATCTAAACCAGCAAGAGGAGCATTGTGCAATTGGTAAAAGTTATTGTTCTTTTAGACAGCTGACCAAATGAACAGTAACCCTCATAGTAGCAGCTTCGTTGATCGGTATTTAGCAAGAAGCAACGACGCCATTTGAGAAAGGGGAGACCATTGCTTTAGGGGGGGGGGGGGGAATGTTGTGAATAACAAAGATAGAGAAGGGCAAAATGAACATTTAACCAATTAATGGCGTGAACCTGGCCACGTGTCTTGCAGCGATTGGGTCTGGGTTGAGAATCGGTTTATCTTCTTCCCCCTTTCTTCGTCTATATGTAACCTAGAGTTCGTGTATTTCACATTTATCGAATGAAATTATGAATTCTCTCTTTGTCTCTCTCTCTCTCTCTCCTTCGCTCTAAATTATGTGTTTCATTCGTTCATTATTCACAATCTAATTTGGTTAATTTCGAATTCCGCCATACTTTGGGTTTGAAGCTCAAATCCCAACAAGTTTGAATGTCGTTTTATTTTCAAAGCAACTAGAAGAAAAGATGCCGACGTTTATGTTTATGAACTTCTATGAAACAATTATTGTGTAATTTGATTAATATATCCTCGTATTTTAGTTAAGTTTAATCTTCCACTTAAGTTTAGGGTATATTTAACTATCAAGATGTGTGAGGTATTCAAGTAAATGATTTGACGTAAATTTAGCGGGAGTCTAATATCTTAAATAATTCTCTGGGACTAAGTTTAGAAAAAACGTGTTGTCTAACCACATGAACCACCCTCGCAACTGAATAAACCAAGAACCAGGGCCTCACCCGTCGTTTCACAATCAATCCTTAAAACTATGGTTCTAAGACATTGGCGCCTCCTAGTACATGTATACTGTTTTTCTCTTTGGAGTCGCAAAGTTTAAGAGGTTTATATCCTAGCCGGTCAATGGAGGGACTAACTTGTAAGGAACTAACAATATTGGGCAAAAAGTGAAATTACATGTGGAATAAACCAACCCTATTGACCTAAGTGCTCCTTTATAAATCCGTGTAGCACTCTGTAGTCTATACCTCTAGCTATCTCAGTACCTACCATGGCGGCTGCAACAACTTTTAGATCCATCGGACTGAGGCAATTCCTCTGTTAATTGGAGGATGGGCTTGTTCGTCAAACATGGTATCTTCTTTCTTCTGATATCATCATGCCTCCTATATTCTTTTTCTGGTCAGCTATGAATCATGTTTACTTACCATATGCAGGGCCGGCTCTAGCTTTTCGGTTGCCCTAAGCGGACAACGAAAATGAGGCCCTTAACACTTAAAAATAAAAGCTTAAATCACATTTTTTTGAAAACAAACTGTAGCAGATTTCATTCAAATGAAGAGAAGCCAGTTTAAGATTGGAACTGAGGGGAGGAAACAATTAGAACTCCTCACAAGTCACACAGTCACACTCAGAGAAAAGAAGAGCATCTCTGGCACAATAATGATCATCAAAGTTCCAAGATCTCTTAAGAAAAAGAACAAATACAGCACCAAAAAAGGGCCTTTCAAAATCATACAATGTTGCAGCATAGCATCAATGCAAGAAGGCCAAGAGATCATAAAGTTAAGAGAATCCACTACCATCTTGCAATCTGATACTTGCATAAGCTTCTCGGTTATACCACCAGAGAATATAAAGCAAAGAACAATTGCAATATTTTCAATTGCCCAGAGTACTGACTAATTTTCTGAGTGGGTTGTGTACAATAGACTCCTGCAGATTATAGAATCGAGGGAGATAGAGAGAGCTTCGTTGATAATCATGCACAAAGAACAGATAGAAACGTCAATTGTGTGAATTTGCACGATCTGAGAAGATGTATTTAACCCGAATCATGCCAAATGTAGAATGGCAAAGGCATAGCGTAATAATGGGGATTGAATTTGCCATCTTTGTTGGAACCGTGGAGGAAGATGGATCGATAGAAACCAGAGAGATTTGAGGGATGAATTGGAGAGAGAGAGGAACGATTGTGATAAGTGTTAGGGAAGGTAATGGGTTAATGGGTGTTTGACTAAATATTGATTACTCCAGTAGATAAGGATACATACTATTTTTATATAATATTTATTTTGTGAAATTACAGAAATACCCCTGGCTTTTTGAAAAGCTGGTGCCCCCCTTTCTCTGGTGCCCCAAGCAGCCGCCTTAATGGCTTAGGGGTAAAGCCGGCCCTGACCATATGGTTTTGTATGTTTTCTTCCTCTTAATAGGAATGGTTTCGTTTTCCGACCGTGATTTCTATGTATAAAATGAGATGTAGACCTAAGTTATGGAGAAGACAGCCTGAGTTGCGCATCGGTGGAGAAGATGCCAAACTTAGTGGTACGCTAGGAGGATGATTGTTGCCCGATATGGTGTGGGCTGACATCGCAGTTCGCCTGTAGCTATGGTTACACGAATCGTCTTCTAACTTAGAATGTACACCTCTTAACTCAGAATGTACATATCGTAACTCAAAATGTACGTATCGTAACTTAGAATGTACATATCGCCTACAATTGGACAACGACGGAGATAATCATATGTTGTGGGTGGGAGTGAGATTGAGCGTTAACGATGCATTTTGCAAAGAATGTATGTATCGTATAATTTATGACTCGGTTTTAGATGACGGTGAAAGTTAATGATGCATTTTGCAAAGAAGTAGTATATATGTATGCAAGAAGACAAGATATGTGGTTTTGTTGCTAAAAGTGTAAAAGTACGAGTTGTACGTGTTTTGATTTGATTTGAAGGATGTAATCATATTTTGAAGTATTTAACATTGTATACAAGATAAAAATGAGTTTCTTTAAGCTTTTGCATTATGGCTGTGTTGTGTTTCCACTTGTGCAATTTGTGGTTTAGGGCTATTCATGCTTGATATGGTGCATCTTTTGTTCCTGAATTTCATAGTCAAACAGATGGTATGATGCATCAAGTGGGAGATGTTCTCTGTTCCTGACTGTTTCGTAGCATGGGATGTTATCATGCGTCCTATTGCCTGTAACTATGGCCATATCTGCAAATTTGACTGGGTTCACATTTCATTCAAAGTAGGCCAACTCGTCAATTTTGTTAACCCATTGGTTTGGGCTACAAAGTTTTGAACGTTGAAACCCATTAAAGTGCATTGTTAACCATTGTTCTTGCCAATTGGTAACATAGGAATGCTTGATTGAACATTCACTCAATGGTAAGAGCTTTGTATGACACTAAATGATCAAAGCAAGAAGTGGATTTGGTAGAGTTTTGATCCATTTGCAAACGCCGAACTCCTTGTAGTTTTAATCTCTTGTTGGGTTTTACAACTAAGTGGAGTGCTCAATCATATTCCCCTAACATGTTTGAGATGCTCATGAACCATGATGGCGGCGAATAACCATTGATATTTCTAAGGAAAATTGCTTGGTTGGTAGCAGAAGAAAGTTATCATAATATTGTCCATTTTACAATACTATAACTCAAATGCGGTGTGGGGTTGATAGCTAGATGATCACAAAGTTATCAGAAATGGCTGACTCGTTGTCCATTTTCAATTTTGTGACGCCCATTTTACTGTGTACGCCAGCCTTGCCAAGCTCAATGGATATGGTCGCAAAATTCTACCTGCAATTTGTTCTGGAGACCATATCGTGCTTCCACCCAGTTGCAGTTAAGTCTTAACATATCATTAGAAGGTTATACCGCAAAACCAATTAGTTATGAGCTGAGCTCACAAGATCTAATCAACTTTTTCCATATGACTGACACCAAACAATTCCAAAACACATTATGAAATCTGATTGATAGTAAATTTGTAAATGATAGGTAGCAATCAGTCAGTTTTAGAAATATTTTGGAATATTTTTAGCAATTAATTCATGGTTGGGATACTTTTACTATCATCGAATTGATAATGAGTTTGCAAATAGCGCAATGAGCGAGTTTCAGAAAGAGGTGATACAATGTGACATTAATGCTTCTGGAATGTGTAATAAAACCTGGTGACATGCAAACGGGTGATTGCTCAGTGGTACCAGAGCATTTGAAGCTTCTCCATCAAGTCGGAGGTTTGAACCCGACTATATGATGTAACTCTAAAAAAACCCGGGTGACGTGGATTTCTCGAACATGGTCGATTCCTAAAGAGATACTAAAACTTTTATTTTGGTTGGTGTTACTTGCACCCGTGGCTTAACAAAACAAGAATCATAGCGAATTACTTCTAAAAAAATGAATCATAACGGATTTAATCATATAGTACAATCTTGAATGTAAATGGTATTCATATACAATATACACGCCCTTTAATATTTACATTCCGTTAGTCGCGATAATTTTACAGAACAAACATCATCAGTCTTTCCTAGACGGACCGTAAGAGTAAGCAATGTAAGCGCCCAACGAGACAATGACAAGAACAGCCACTCCCATATTCACCAGCAGTTGTCTTTCTTCTTTCAATTGTGTTGTATTCACAAGTTTCGCTTTCACCGCTCGCTTATACTTGTCCAAGTTCAGCCCACCAATGCCGCCAGGTGCAGCAGAAAAAGCACCACCACTAGAAGTTGCAGCCGTCGTGTCTTCATTTTTCTTCTCTTTAGTATCAGCAGCAGCAGACGGAGGAGCCGTTTCTGTTATTTTTTCAGTTTGTTTACCAATAACATTATTACGGTTGTCAGTTGCTACAGTTGGAAGTTGTGCTTCTCGTCCCTTGACGCCGGTCTTTGGTGGTGATTTCGAAGTCTCGGCTGCAGCAGGAGCAACTTTCTTCTTCTTCTCATCATCCGAGCTAGAGCTCGAGGTGGAGCTAGAGCTTGAGCTGGATAAGGTCTTTTTACCATTCCCGTCCACCTTTCTGGGCACTTTTTCAACATCCTCAAACCTTGCAAGAAGGGACAAATGTAAGAGTATATCCAACAGCTGGCCTAAAAACTGTCTTTGGTACACATTTAAGCCAATTTTGTCCAAAAACTATGCTCCAACAACGGGTGTAAAATCTGGCATAAATTTGATGAACATGGCCTATATTTGGTCCAAAGCTGACCTAAATGGAAGACAATTGCAGACGGTGTAAAAAAAACCCAAAAAACTCAAATGTAATGTAATGGTTTCAGCTTCTCGTTTGCTCGTCCAACGTTGGGATTCTTCTAGCAACGGTGAATTTAGAAAATATATGAATACTTATCAACAACCAAAATGAAAAATACAAAAATTATCTTCAATTCACTTCAATAACTTAATTAATTCGATATTAAAATTTTAAAGCATGATAATTATTAGATAAGTTTAATAATGAAAATTTTAAGTAATAAAATAATGTTGTTGGCCTATATTTAGGACAGCTGCTGGAGAAATAACCTAAAAAATGCTGGTGTAAAATCAGTGCAAGGACAAATTTAGTTCAAGGACAGTTTTTTTTGTTGGAGATGCTCTATATACAACATTTCATAGAGTGTGTATTGACTGGTAATTTTAGCAGATTCCTTGGTAACTTTTCATATAGAGCATGTTTGGTATCTGTTTAATTTTTGTTTTTTAAAAAAAAACAGCTAGAAAAAACACAAAAACTGGTGAAAATAATGTTTTTAAGTAAAAACAAGCCTAGAACAGACAAAAGCTGTACTGCCGAACGTAGCACCGTTTTAAACAAAACTTTATAAAAAATAGAGTTGTAAAACATGCACTTATAAGTTATAACGTTTTTAAGTATCTTACTTTGGCTTGTCATGTGTCGATGGTTGAACATGTTGACGAGGTGGAGAAGGAAGACGAAGAGGAGGAGGCAGGGGAAGAGCAGCTTCGGGCTTGGTGGGGGCCGGTTTTGCTTCTGCCTCGTGTTTAGAACCGGGGTGAGAGCTAGAGCTAGCGGTGTCTATCTTAGGCATTGTGATAATAAGTACACCGCCCTCGTACTTGGCACGAATACTCCTTATGTCGCAGTCGCCTGGAATCGTTACATCCTCCTGGAACCGGCTCCATTTGTTACCCCCAACGAGGTGCTCCCCGCGAATCCTGAGAGTGTTTGTTCCCTCGGTCGAAACCTTAAGCTGTTCCCTTGTAAAACCTAGATACAATCAAATAAAATGATATATTAAGCACAAAAATGAAACTCTATTGTATTGTAATGTTGGCTATAGCCCAAAATCACTTGAGTACCCGGTAGATAGACGAGGAGGATATTGGATTTTCCGTCGTGTCTCCACTCCATGACGGGCTTGAACTCTTCGTAGACTGGGCGTGCCCCGATTCTGGGACGGCTCGGGCCGTGCCTGCCGCCTCGCTGATGTCTCATTGCCATAATTTTTCTTGTTGGCTTTTGTCTTTTGATAAATCGCAACTCCAAGAACTTCTCAGGTGATTTGAGCTAAGTTGATTTGGTTGATGATTTGGGTTGAGAATGGTTTAGGTTTGTTGGTGCATTTATATGTGTGGAGAAATTCAAATTATTTCATTTTTTTAACTTTTGACTTATCTTTGGTGATAGACTATTCCAATTTTGGCTGCAAAGGTGGTACTACATGGGTATGGTGTTTAATTACTTTGGTGTTTGTATGAGGTATTTCTTTCCTAAGAAGACAAAGTAAGAGATGGTTCTTTGATTGAACTCTACACTTGTTCATATCAAGCTTGCATGGATAATTATCCACAAAGCTAATTCCAATCACCATGTACACACTTGCAGAAAACATACCTGTCTTGTTGAATAAATTGACTTCCATTAGCCAATCACTAAACAATCAAATCTTGTAACGCGAGGGAACGTATTAAACAAGAAACAAATAATATTCTTTGACTAGTTTCTGGATGCTGTTTTTCCGAGTTACCACCACAACGTTTGAAATCATCAAATTTTAACTAGTTTTTGTTTTGAATGCCGTTATATTTATAATATTGCTAATAAGTGTAGGGTTATTCGGGAGTTATAGATACACACACAAAATGTTGGAGCAATTTGCTAAAGTACTGAAACATGCATCAAGTGACAGGTGTATTGTATGACACAATTGGGGTTGGGGCAGCTTAACTTGACTCGTCTTTTTTCTCTTTTATTATGCACACAATTGTACAACATAGCTGAGGCATTTCCAAGTTTTTAATAATTAGGTGGTTAGAAAGCCAGTAAGATATACTAATTAATTGCATAACATCTACATCATTAGAGTTCTAATCATAGTTTGCTTCTTTGATGAAAATCTTAATCTCGTGACGCCACTCACTCAAGAGAATTGTTTATGTACTCGCTACAAGCACTTAAAAAACAACATTAATTGATCACTCGAGTTGCCCCTATCAGTAAAATTCAGGTGATTCTCAAGCTCTTTTCATATCTAAACCATGTGATTCTCAAGAAGCAAGACAATTTTGTAACGTTTTCAAGCGTAAATATCATCACAAAATATTTAAAAGCCGCTTACATACATCACATAATTAAATTAGGACTGAAGGAAATATGGTTTTGAGTTAGAAGACAATTTTCACCTCTCTGTTTTCTGCACAAAAGACATTTCTTTATAAAAGAGACAAATGACACCGCTATCTTCTTATAATTAATCAAACCTACTTACTACTGAGTACTGACTAATGGGAAGGGACAGAAAATGACATACCCTTAAAATTCCTACTTACCCTCACAGCCACAACCAGCGGCCGACATAAACCAACTTCAAACATAGGTGGTCATGAGGAGAGGGATTGATGTCAAAGGCTTAAACATACATCCAACTCCATCAAAGCTAATTATGACCTCTTTTTTGGCCGAAATTTAACATGTTGATTTGAATAATAAAACAATGTATTTTTTGATAATCTTTCAAACTGGTGCTGTAGAGTTATTCTATAACACCATGAAAAATTTATCAATTTTTTGCATCGTTTTACCGATTAAATCGGCGGATCAAAGTAACCCGGTAAATAATACAGAAAGTCCAGTTGAAAGTTTCAGGCGAAACATAGGTAGTATAATACAATTTAAATAATGGACATATCGCTTTTACAATTCTGGGATGAGTGAGGTAATGAGAAGCCCTCTCCACGATGAAGCAGGTCGGATTCATGGTCTCCTCTCATAAAACATGTCGCTTACTACTCACCGAAGGATAACTCTACACTTCTATCCCTACACTCATTTTATATTATAATTCCGAGTAAAAATAGTACAAAATAAACTGTGTACTTATCATGAATCCGCATATGTATGAGATATATTTACCACTTGTGAGTATCATATAAGAAGTGCTTGGTATGTATAATCTCCATATCACGACGCATGTAATCTTAATTATTTAAAAAAAAAAACTAAGTTTTTTTTTTTTTAATATTTGCAACTATTCAGTTTGTGTCTTTTTGGAAGGTGTTTTCATTATTATAAAATAAAGTCTATATTAATCAAAATCTTCATTCAATATTCTCATCTCTCTCCCTCATTTTCTTTCATTATATATTGTTTACTTATTATGTTTTGACAATTATTTTGGAGACTGATCCGTACTTTGGTGGGGTTCCATTAGACTTAGGGCTAGTTTGGGAATGCTGTGGCGGTGGTAGAAAGCTGTTGTGTGAAAACACTATAGAAAGCTGCTGTGAATTCTTGATAAAATGTTGTTTGGTAAATATTACGTAGAAACTGCTGTGAAATATTGATATTGTAATTTTGTGTTTGGTAAAATCAACTGTGAAGTTGCTGTGAGAGGGTAAAATGACAAAAATATATGACACGTGTCATTTCGGGAAAAATAACTATTGGTATTTTAAAAAATTGTAAGGTCAAAATCGGTTGTAGATAAATTAATCAAAAGCACTTTCTGGAAAAGCATCTCCCCCTTGCTTCCTGAAAACTGCTGTGGAACAGCAAAAACTGTCCGGAAAAGCAGAAATTTTATTTTTTCCAAACACACTAAAACTGCTTCTCACCCTTAAGCAGACTGCACTATCCAATTTAAGTGGAGAAGAAAGCGTTTTAACATCACCAATGTTTTTAATGATTTAATAGCATCGTTAAAGACATATAAGCCTCAAGGAAATAATGTGTAACCTAATTATTATTTTACCTTTGTTTTATCCGACTTTCTTTTTAAAATGAGTATGAATTAAGAATAAGAAATGCATCATTTTTAGTTGGCCGCGTGAAGAGACCTCCAAGCAGCGGAATGAAACCTTGGGCACGAAAGCACTAGTGGAGCGCAAGGCGGCAGGAAAAAAAAGTCGCCAGAGAATTCGAGAAAATGAGGCGGCGTGTCCGCCGAAAACCTGCACAAGTAAATCTCTAAATCCAAACCAAAATGATAAACTGGAATTCCCGGTGAGTTTCGTCCGTTGTCGTGTTATCCTCGGCAATCATCAACAGTTCCCATGTTTCTTCGCTGCCTGTCATGCTGGTTGCGCACCCTCAAGTCACCGACAGCTCCACCGCCTCACCGCTTCAAGATGGGGATCTGCTTCCTTGTTGCTCTAAACAAGTCTAGTGACTTGTTTGAGTGCAAGTTTTTTTGTCGTTATTTTACTGTAGTTATTATTCCTCTTGTATTCTACATGTTTTTTCCTTGTCAACCTCAGATCCCTTGTGTAGTTTCTTGATCTTCGGTTAGCAGCTTCTGCTTTTAAATTCTGATAATAAATTATAGTTTTTGTTAAAAAAAAAAAAAACAAAGTGTCATAAAGATGAAAGATTATGTGGTAAAGGTAAAAGATTTATGTGTTTTACGTGCTCCACATGTAGCAGATAAAACACGGAATCACAGATCTAGTATGCCCTCACGATCCAATCACGTTCTCCTGCGGGAATCATTTCTTCCTCCTTGTATCTCTCTGCACGTGATATGAGTGCGGCAGCATAAATCGCTGTTTCTCACTTTCCCCAAAAAACCCTTTTCCAACCTTTACCCAAAGCTTCAATCTTTCCTTCCCCCATTCTCTCCTCCTCTCTTTCTCTCTCTCAATCCATTGAAAGGGAGCTACTGGTACTACTACTACTTTTACTCCATTTATCCTACTTCAATTTTTCCTCTTTTCAATCTACCCTCTGAATCTTTTCCTTATCTACTTGTGTGTTGCTTCCATTACGCGTTTTGATTCGCACCATGAAAAGTTTCTGTGGGTTGCAAAAATTATGTGAAGCTGAATCAAGAAACGGTTTCAAATATTGGCATTTTGTGTTAAGTGGACTGTTCTTGCAGTTCTTGAAGTTGGGATTCTGCTAATTTTTCTGGGTATTTCCTGAAATTTCTGGGTTTGAAAAGCTAAATCAAGAAACTCTTTCAAACAGTGGCATTTTCGTGTTCACTGGGTTGTTTTTAGCAATTTCTGGCATTGGGGTTGAACTAAATTTTCTGGGTAGTTCTTGTAATTTCTGGGTATGAAACACCCTTTTTCTGGGTGTCAAGCCAAATCAAGAAACAGTGTCCAAAAATGGCCCTTTTGTGTTCTCTGGGTTGTTCTAGTAATTCTTGGAGCTGGGATTTAACCAATTTCTTCTGGGTTTTTCCCCTATAGAAATACCCATGTTGTAGATTAAGCTTTTGGTATGATTCTGTTGTTGTTAAGGTGATTTCTTGATTGTTGTTGCAGGAATAGGAGACTGAGGAGAGGTGGCATTGGTGGCGGTGAAGATGGTTAGGGTTTGGGCTAAACTGGTGGCGGCGGCGCTGATTTGGTGGTGGTGCTTGTCCATTGCGCCGCCAGTGGCTGAGGCTGATGATAATGTGAAGTATAAAGATCCGAATCAGCCGGCGAGTGTTCGAGTGGCAGACCTTTTGAGCAAGATGACTCTGCAGGAGAAGATTGGTCAGATGATGCAGATTGATAGGAGTGTTGCAAATGCTGAAAACATGAAGGGCTTGTCAATAGGTAAGTGAAAACTGAAGTTTTATTTGGAGAGCATACATGTGTTCATTACTCATTAGTAACACTTTTCTACTTCCACCATCATTGAATAAGTGACGAAACCATATCTTGATTTGTATCAGTTGTGGCAATGTTTTTTAAGGTTTCAATTCATAAAACGTTGAGGTAGTCTTTGTCGTGCATACATTCATTCACAACCAGTGCATTTAGTAGTTGAAGCTGTTGTGCATTATGCAATGATGTTTTTGAACTGCAATTTAGTGTAGGAATTTAGTCGTAGACTGAAATGTTCCGCACTTGTGCCTTCTTATATGAGTATGTGTAGGTTTTAATTTAGCCTCAATGTCGTACATCTGAACTTCTGTCTAAAGCTACATTTGTTTTGTTCTCTTCTGAATCCTTTAAGTTTCCTTTCATTACTGAGTACTCCTTCCGTCTCAAAATGAGTGTCCTGCTGTTTTTAGCAACCATTTTGAGGGGAAGATTTCACTAGCCAAACTGTACCGAAACTTGTTATGCTTTTTCATGAAGTTGTAGAGTTAAGATTACTCTACGACATTATGACAAGAAAAGCAAGTTCTTGTATCGTTTTCCTAGTCGATCAACATCTGCAAAATGCTTGAAAAAGCAGTAGGACACTGAAATTGAGACCGAGGGATTGTATCTGAACATGAAACAATGCCTAAAAGTCATACAGGTATCATTCTGTGCACAAACTGTCCAGATTCACCAAGAACTTTCCTCCTAGGTTTTAAAGAAGTTGCATTTACTAGTGTAAAGTGTAAAGTCTTGTGATTCGTGAACATATTTGAGGTCTTGATGGTGCTTTGGGTTGCTTTTATCAGGAAGTGTTCTGAGTGGCGGTGGCAGCACACCTCTTCCACGTGCTACTGCAGCAGATTGGGTAAACATGGTGAATGAGTTTCAGAAGGCCTCATTGTCTAGCAGATTAGGGATCCCAATGATTTACGGGATTGATGCTGTTCATGGACACAACAATGTCTACAAAGCTACCATATTTCCCCACAATATTGGACTTGGAGCTACCAGGCAAGTATAATATTTCTCCCTTGGACCACTCTCCATGTTGTGCATTTATGGTGCCTCTCACCATGTTTTAGTTCTTTACTATTTCAATTTTCAGATAAGAACCCATTGATGCTGCAAGTTACTCTCTTTGATTAATTGAAAAATTCAGTCTTCAACCTTCACACTCTTTCTTGATGTCCTAGATTCTTGGTTAGTTTGTATCTGTGTTGATTAAACATGTGAAAGGAAATTGAGAACTTGACTTGTAAAATGCTTGTCTATTCCTGATAGTTATTCTCCTTCTAGGATATGGGTTCTAGCATGACAATATGAGATATGTGGAAACAGATAGATTAAGCATCATTCAAATATTACCTCTCTCTAATCATATAGTCACAGCTCTTGTGCCTATTAAGGATTTAAGCTTACTCACGTAACAACTTAGACATCAGTGGAAGTTTGCAACACTCTCCGCTCATAAACTATCATAATACAGCGATGACAAATATCACGCCAGAAAGAACTTATGAAGCACAAAGGATGGTGCAGGTGCGGCGTGGATTCGTCAGTTTGGGAAAATGGGGATGCGGGTGCTGTTGGGAGATGTCAATTTATATAGGGTAAAAGACTATAACCACCCTCAAGTTTAGGTGAAAATACACTTTGGTACCGTGTGTTTCGTAACGGAAAATATGAGGACACATAGCACCCTTATGTCATATTCCGTTAAGATCGTGGGTGACACCATTTTTCGGGACCATATTGCCCCTGTATATTTTTTAGACTTTATTACCCTTGATGTTCTTGTTCTTATTATGAACATCAAGAACTGCAAAAACGTCCAGAACACGAACAATGAGATCGCAATTGAAAACTGGATATGACAGAGGTGTAGGCTCAGATTTGTAACTGAAAACAACAAGCATGTTGTACCTATGGCTGCAAAACTATTTGCCTCGCCATGAAAGTACCTCTGCAAGTGAATTTAAAGAGAGAGCTGATCAAGAATTACAGAGGGTAATGAAAAAAACAGAGTTACCATGGCTGCAAAATCATTTGCCTCACCATGAAAGTACCCACAAGATCTGCAATAACTAACAATACAATCTCAAATGAAAATCAAGAACAATACCAACGAACCACCAGAAGAAGATAAAGAACAATCATCGCCATCTTCATCTTCCCTCACATTGGAGGTCACAATTCAACAGTCGTATACAACACAAACACTGAAGCAAGAAATCCTCCACCTCTGATTTCACCGTTGACCCCCTTTCAACCCTCTCTCCCTAACTCAGCCACCGCCATAAACAACCGTACACCGAAGCAACCCTCAACCTCCGATCAAACCCAGATAAATCCAATAATCCCAAATTGAACATGTGGTTATTGAACATGAACATGAACATTCGGTTCCAACTTATCAAAGAAGATAAACCCAAATCGAACCAAAATAAACTCAAATCGAACCTCTCCAGATCTAATTCGAGAACACACATGATAAAATAACCCACTGTCTCTTGTTGTTTCACCCACGAAGAATTAAAGACGAATCCTATAAATTTGGCTTCTTTTTGTCGTTCTTGGGCCGAGAAGAAGAGGAGGCAACAGAGAAGGAGATGAAGGTCGTGGTGGTTTCCGGAGGTGGAGGTGGCAGTGGCGATGGGTTCACGAAGGAGAGAGAGAGAGGAGGAGGAAATAGAGAAGAGGAGATCGAAGGAGGGAAACAAGAGGAGATCGAGTGAAGGAGGAGAGAGATCAGGTTAGAACGAGGGATGGAGGAGAGAAGAGAGAGAGGTGTTGGTGGTGGCTAGGTTAGAGCAGTGAAGAAGAAGAAGAAAATGATGAGAAGGAGAAGAAATGGGAATATATAGTGGCTAATTTTCTGAATTACCGAGGGTAAAGTTGTCATTTCAAGGAGCCGTTTTGGTTCCGTCAGTTTTGAGGGAGCAAAGTGGAATTATCCAAAAAACAGGGGACCAAAGTGTATTTTCACCTAAACTTGAGGGTGGCTATTATGTTTTGCCTTTTTTATATATCAACATTTCGTGTATTCTAGACAACTGATACCTTTATAAGTTAACTATGAATAAATCGTTATATTTTGTGCAGGGGAGGTTTTTAGTTGTAAATAAATAAAATAATAAAAATAAAAATAAATGACAGTTTTGTTTCAATTGTTTTCTACCAGCCACGTTCTCGTTTGCTCTCCGTCTCTTGCCTTAAAAACTAGTTAGCCAGGGATCTTCCATTGAGTTGTGGCCACATTCTACGTCTATCACATGCATCAATAATGAATCGGAAAATATGCAAAGAAAAGAAAGTGGCAAATCACACTTAGGTGAGTTGGAGAAGCACCTGAGAAGAGTTAGAATATCTGCGAATCAGATGTTCAGTGAGGCACCCTAAAGTAGCATCTGTGCTCCATAGGAGTTACTTAGAGCAGATTTACCATGAGAAGTACATTCATCAGAGTCCACCTTCATGGATATATTTCTCCCAAATAGATGATATTTAACATGATTGAGTATAAGTGCTTACTCATTACTTGAGTTTGATGCTTCAATCGCGGGAAAGATATTAAGTTTTCTTCTTGTAGTCTCGTACCCAATTTCTTTCATTTCCTGACATCCATTAAATGCATTCAACATGATTCCATAACCTAGCAAATTACAACATGGAGCACAACTTCAGAATCATGGTAGACCTTTATTTTTGAATTCTGAATTTGGTGATTCACAGCTATGTCAATGACGCTTTGCAGTTTGTTAGCTGAAGGTGTCCTTCACTTGCTAGGTTTTTGAGGGAAATGAAGGAAAATAGAGTCTGTTCCATTTTCCTGGGAGTCTGCACTGGTTGCAAGAAAGTTACGGGTCCCATCGTAATTGCTCGAAGAAATATTTTACAGTATTTCATTTGTATCATGCAAATCATAGAAAAGAAGTGGTTTTTAGTAAATGTTGCTTTAGTTAAAAATTACTACGTGCTAGCAAATTCCCTTGATAAGTGAATAAAATGAGAAGCTAAATTCGTGGCACTGCATTTTCCATTCTTCTCTTGTCCAAATACTTATATTTCATTTCTCAAAAAAAAAAAAAAATCAAATAAAATAAAAAAAACTTATGTTTCACGAAACATTCTTTATGAACCTCCTCTCTCTTTCTCTGTCTGTCTCTCTCTCTCTCTCTCTCTCTCTCATAAAGTCTTGGCGAGACTTCTCCGTCAGTCAATGGGGAGAAGTGTACCCTGTTATACAAAACTCATTAGAATCTTGCATTCTACATTTTCTACTTCCCAGCGAACTTGAGTTCACGGCGACATACGGGATTACTACGATATATTGATTGTAACTAGCTCCATGGTCTATTACAAAGTCGATGCAGTCTTTCAATCACAGTTTTCCTAGATTGAAATAAAAATAACTCAAAAGGAAAGATAACAAAAAAACAAGTGTTACAGACTGACAGCTTAACATTAAATTTGTTATAGGACTAATAAAATATGCAATCTAATCTATGTTTTGCTCTACCTTCGTAGTGAAAAGAAATTTAGTGGACTGTCAGGTCAAAAAGATCTTTTCTTTTCTCATCAGAAGAACAAAACTAATGAAAATTGGGACATTTGAGGAGAAAACTAATCCTAAGACGGGACAGAAAGAGAAGAAACCAGTGAACAGAAGTAGTATGACTTGTTTGAAGTGTACAACCAGCTTTTGGAACTATGAAATTGCCAAGTTCATAGCAGAAATGTACAACCAGCTTTTTAGAACGGTGACATCTGTTCAATGGGGCTGTTTGGATACCCCGGTTATTGCTTTGTTTTATAACATAAATCGGGGTGTTAGGGCTTAACGTGGATTATTTATGTTTCTCGAAACCATATACGCGGTCTGGAAAACCAGGGACTTCAATTTAAAAAGCATTAAATACCAGAGATTCAGTTCCCTTAACCAGGTACCAGGTATTTATTTAATTTAATTATCAGGGATCTGGTTCCTTTAACCAGGGACCTGGTATTTTTTAATTTAAATACTAGGGATCCGGATTTTGGCACTCCGGTTTCGGCGTAGTTTTTATCTCACTTTTAAAAAAATCTTAGAAAAAGTTTATGTTATTAAAAAAAAACCCAAATAATCTGAGGTTGCCAAAATGGCCTCAAATTGACTGAACTGAGGGGACCACATCATTGCATGTATCAAATAGCTCTGTAAGAAATATGAACACGTCGTGCACAGTGCTTCCAAGTGTGTTTTCGCAACAATGATTGAACATAGTACCTCATGGGTTAGACACCACCAGAACTTTCATCTGAACTTACTAATGCTGCTTCTGCTTGTTACATGTTATCTATCTTCTGTAGCACTTACGTTGTGGTAGTGGTAGATTAAGTAGTTCATTGTAATGAAACTGAACTGCATTTACCTTTTTCTCCACAACAATAGGGATCCTGAACTTTTGTGGAGGATTGGCGATGCAACTGCTCTTGAAGTCAGAGCCACTGGGATTCCTTATGTCTTTGCTCCTTGTATTGCAGTAAGTGGTGAAAATATGCTGTGCACGAAACCTAGCTACAGAATTTCTTTTCCATATTTGATGTTTTCATATGACTAGTTTTCCGAATGATGTCTCAAGTATTTCACCAAACATTCTTTTTATAGGTCTGTAGAGACCCTAGATGGGGTAGGTGTTATGAGAGCTATAGTGAAGATCCCAAAGTTGTTCAAGAAATGACGGACATCATATATGGTTTACAAGGCGAAGTTCTGAGTAACTCTCTTTTGGGAGTTCCATATGTTGCAGGAAGGTATGATATCCTGAAAACCAGACCAAAAAGCCTTTAAGGTCCTTGAGAAGAACATTTTTATCTAGAGTCTTGGGTTGTATCAGTTAGTACTGAAACTCTATTCTGAAAAAATTATTGTGTTAATTTGAAAATTCTCTTAACCCAGCTGGTTTTGTTTGTCTTCCCTGCACTGATGATCTGTTTGCAGGAAAAAGGTTGCAGCTTGTGCGAAGCATTATGTGGGAGATGGTGGGACAACTAGAGGTGGCAATGAACAAAACACCGTGGTTGATATGAACAAATTGATCAATATTCACATGCCTGCCTACATTGACTCGATCAGAAAAGGTGTCTCGACAATTATGGTTTCCTACTCCAGCTGGAATGGACAAAAGATGCATGCCAACCGCAACCTGATTACTGGATATCTCAAGGGCACACTTAACTTTAAAGTAAGTTTTCACCAGATGCTGTCCCTGTTTCTAGCTCTTGCTTGTGACTAGTAATTTGGTTCAAGGAGTTGCATTGTTTTGGACTGCGAACAACTATTTGCATAATTTGGGGCATTCGAATTGAGTCGATTGATCAGGAAACTAAAAATCCTTTGACTTAGTGACACTTTACGATTTAGTGACATCACTCTGATTGATCAGGAAGCTTAGATATATATATTTCATAGTAAAATCAAGGGCATGTGAGTATCCAAAAATTTGTTGCCTGAAATATCTAAAAGAAACGGTATCTTGAATGTCTATGAACTGTTTTCTGCATCTTTCTTGATGAGTCATCATTTTAACATGCTAGTTCGATGCTATATAGTCTGAAACTGTCATTCCTACTATGCTAATTACTTGGCTGATACGCCAGGGTTTTGTCATCTCAGATTGGGAGGGTATTGACAGGATAACCGATCCTCCTCACGCAAACTACACATACTCTGTTCAGGCTGGGATCTTAGCTGGAATTGACATGGTTAGTGCTTCTAGGGGCAATTCTTAACACTGATTCACTGAACTGAAGATGAAAACAATCAGACAGTACAATCTTTTTAACTGTATCCATTGATATTTGAATAACAGGTTATGGTTCCTTACAAGTACACTGAGTTTATGGATGATCTCACCAACCTCGTGAAGAACAAGGTTATCCCTATGGAACGTATTGATGATGCTGTATCAAGGATTTTGCTAGTTAAGTTTAGTATGGGTATGTTTGAGAACCCTCTTGCTGATATGAGCTTAGTTGACGAAGTTGGAAGCCAGGTTAGTTTCGGCATTCAATCACAGAAACTTCTTTGACTTCTTTCAATGTGGTCACTTTGGTTAGAGTTCGGATTAGATTTGTTTGGTGAGGGGTTGGGATGACAGGATTTGTCCTTTTCCTTGAACAGGCTCACAGGAACTTAGCAAGGGAAGCTGTGAGGAAGTCGCTTGTGCTTCTGAAGAATGGGAAAAGTGAAGATTTTCCACTTTTACCCCTTCCCAAGAGGGCAGCAAAGATCCTAGTTGCAGGAAGCCATGCAGATAATCTGGGTTATCAATGTGGCGGGTGGACAATCAACTGGCAGGGATTCAGTGGCAATAACCTCACAAGTGGTATGAGCTCTTAAATACATATTAGTGCAACCATGTCATACATGTATTATCGTGTGCGTAAAGGCACTATGCTAAAGAACAGGGAGTATACTTTCATATAAGTCTAGTAAGATGAACATGTGATAAGTGAACAGGTGATAAGTCTAGTAAAATGTACTAGTAATGAATGTAAACGAAGGGTGAAGAAAAATTTCGGGGATGGAAAACTACAGACATTAAAAGGGATAGATGAGAAACTAACAGTTCACGGACCAGTTCCTGGTAATTTTGAAATTCATAGGAATAAATCAATGGAGGGACAGACATGGAATATTGTTTGATGGAGAGGTGAAGTTGAATTTAGAAACCAATAGAGATGAATATGAAGCCTACAAAGTTAAGAAACTACTTGAAGCCAAAAGAATGGAACTTAATACTTGGTTCACATTGTTGTCCCTTATAATATCTATGTAAGAGCATGATTAAGCAACTCAGTTCTTTTGAGTTTTGACAAAAGCTTCTTTACTCTGTACAGGGACTACCATCCTCAATGCAGTCATTTCAACCGTTGAACCTACCACAGAGATCGTCCACCTTGAAAACCCCGATAGCAACTACGTGAGGTCCATGAACTTCAGTTATGCTATCGTTGTTGTTGGAGAGCACCCGTATGCTGAGACTCAAGGGGACAGTTCGAACCTCACCATAGCTGATCCTGGCCCAAATGTCATTAAAAATGTCTGTGGAGCGATCAAGTGTGTTGTTGTTATTATATCTGGTCGACCAGTCGTGATAGAGCCATATATTTCCTTAGCTGATGCAGTGGTGGCGGCGTGGTTACCTGGCTCAGAAGGCCGAGGTGTTACTGATGTCCTGTTTGGGGACTATGGATTCACAGGGAAGCTTTCACAAACATGGTTCAGAAATGTTAATCAACTGCCGATGAATATGGGAGATCCGAACTATGACCCGCTTTTCCCTTTTGGGTTTGGACTCACGACCAGGTCAACTGTGAGAAGGTAAAGAATCATTAACTATAGTTTGGGGGTG
Source organism: Linanthus parryae (assembly GCA_023055425.1). NCBI lineage: Eukaryota > Viridiplantae > Streptophyta > Magnoliopsida > Ericales > Polemoniaceae > Linanthus > Linanthus parryae. The sequence continues at coordinate 63,752,697 of JALGPY010000002.1, read as the reverse complement.
TGAATCGTGTTCTATATTTGTCGCTCATTTGTCATGCTCTTATCTGCCTTTCTCTATGCATTTCTCTATTGTGTATGCGTACAAATACAATTTTGCTGTCCTATTTTACTTGCTTTCATCAAGTTATTGTTACTTATGCAAATGGGTGTTAGCTCAGTGGTAGAGTGTCTAAAGCCCATGCATGGGGTCCTGGGTTCGAACCCGGCTCTATGATGTCATTCTAAAAAAAAAAGTGATTGTTACTTATGCTGTAAAAAGAAATAGTACCTCCCTTTCGCCAGAATCTTCCGAGTTGACTTTTAGGGGTCACTTTCACAAAGTAATTTAGCTAACGATAAGATACGAAAATGTGTTACTTTTTCATAATATTGTAGATCTTTCTTAACAATACAATATTATTAAAAGAATAGCGAACTCGTGTATCATATCGTTAGCTAAATTAGTCCGTTAAAGTGACCCCTAAAGTCAAATGGGAATATTCTGGTGAAACAGACCAAGTGACAAGTGTCTTTTCTGTAGTAGGAAAAAAAAACATAAGGAAAGGAAAGAGAACCTTAACCATATCATACTTTGGGATTCATGCAAGTTTAAATAGATGAATCTGTTTGCAGCTAGGGTGGTAGCTCAAGTGGTAGAGCGTTGGAAACCCCTGCATGAGGTCTTGGGTTCAAACCCGGCTGACGACAAAACAATTTCTCAAAAAAAAAAAAAAAAAAAGAAATAGATGAATCTGTTTGCAAAACGCTAAATATAATATTACTCGATTTTTTTTTTTTTCATGTGATATGTTAGTGCTGTGAAATTTTGGGGTCAATTTTAACTATTATATTACTCGGTAGTCGGTACTATCACCTCTCATTAATCATTTCGACGTTGCTCTGCAGGTCAATCTCAGCTGGTGTTGACGGAAGGCCATTTTTGCTTATCATTATGGCTTCGATTGTTATCAGCTTGTGTTTCACAGGTATATTCTCAAGGTGAAACAGTTTGTATACTGCAGAATAGTAGAAACTGTAGGACATCTACCACATTCGTTGTTGTTGGTCATCGTTAGTAATAAAAGTATAGTCTTCCGGAAGGCCGAATGCATTGTGTTTCTGGTTATAGCTGTGGTTGTTTACTCTTAGTAGCTTAGGATGAACTTAAAACAACTCTAATAATGAATGTTCAGTACAATATCCACTTAAACCCCCTAATGTTCCCCCATGTAAACATATAGACCTTTCTGAAGAAGTTACCCACAGTGTTAGTTGTAAATCTTTTTTTATGACGTGGGAACCTGCAGATGCTGCCCTTTGGGTGTGCACTGGGTAGACCCATGCTCTAGTGCAAAAGACTGCAAACCTCGAAAGGTAAACTAGCCTGAGAAAACCTGTCTGACAGGCAAACGCCCAGAGAGTCAAGAATGCATACCCAACTTGTAAACCTTCGTTCAACAGAACTGTAGTTCAACAAAACTGAAATCTGTATGCAACTATGTTCTTAAAATTTTATTGTCTTTCATCTGTTGGTCTCATTTCTTTATGCAACTCCAGACAATTCAAACCCTTAAGGGGTTGGCCTAGTGGTGAAGACTATGGACACTAGGGTTTGCTCCCCTTGTGGTCTCAAGTTTGATTCCCACAAATGTTATTTCCTCTTAAGGTCACCGGAGCTTTCACATGCTCTCTCTACGGCTACTGGATTTAATGGGATCTAGTTGGTCACTGACCACATATAAGCCAGAAAGCTTGTGTATTTGCTTCTTTGATACAAGCTTAAGGTGGACAAAGATGTACCCGTGATATTATTTTTTAACTTATTAAATATAAGTGATGCCTGGAGTCCTGGTATGTTAGTGAAGACTGCACAAGAAACTATTTTCATTTTTTGAATTTTGGCGGGTGTTCTTGGAGTTGAGGAGCCTAGGAACATCTTTAGCGCCAATCATGGACATGCGGGGGATGGATACTGTATCTCATAGGTATGACATCGAGAGTTCATTAACATGGGAAATTTATCAAATTTGGGCAGAAAGATGTCGGAATCTGTTGAGCACATGGTTTGGGAAGCTGCAATCGCGAAGATGGGGCTTGTACGGGAGGCAAGGATATGTTCTTGGAGACACGGAACTAGAGGAAATCGACCCTTGACTGTGCCCAGAAACGACCTCACTGAATTGAATTTCCCTTCAACCATTCGAATTAATTTTGGTTGAAGGTCAACTCGATTCCGGATATTTGGTTGACATGTTTCTCTTCTGCATTCTAGAAATCTTAGTTCCGCTGCTGGGGGAAACTCTTTGTTAGCAATCAGTTCTAACTTGTAACCTGAGTAGTTTCAGATAAATTTTGTTCCAAGGTTTCTACATTTTTTACTTCAAGTCTTCGTCTCACTGAGGTCTCGCCTATCTTTAACAATCCAATTCTTTTCGTTTATGCCACTCTTGCAGTTAAGTTTCCAGGAGGGTTTATGTTCTTCCCACTGATAAAAACTTGGTATCAACCAATTGTTTCGTGGTCTAATGGTATCATTACTTGCCCAAAGACCCTTCATTGCTTCTTTACTTTTTTCGTTTCTAATCCAAGAGACCCTCCATTGATGAGAGACATGTTTTGGGTTCAACTCCTCCCCACTTTGGCAAAAACTCCAGCTAAACTCGCTGTCTATTACAATCCGAAGTATGCCATGTAAACCTAAATAAAACCAGCACCATGACATACCACGAAACAGTTTAGACTCCAGAAGATATGATGTTCCATCGATGCAACAGTTCTTCAGTTACTACTTACTAGTACTAATTATTAGGGCCTTGTGTGAGAGAGTTAAATGAATAATGCTAACCAGAGGACGTTGTTGTGGGGGCTAAAGTGAATTCAATTCGAAATATTCATGGTAAAATTACAAAATAAAAAGTTGAGTGGCGGCTATACCCCTCATCTTTCTACAGAGATCTATTATTAGAGAGAATTTCATCTTTCTACACAGATATATTATTACAGAGAATCTGAAGAAGTTACAGAGATGGCAACAAGTAAAATCAAAGTTGTATCAACCAGCTTCAACCAATATGAGTGAAGTAGCTTCTATTGCATGTACCTGAACAAAGTTCACAGGGTTTTGCCATCTCAGCCAAATGTGGCAGCTGAATCAGACTCCAGAAGAGCACACCGGACACTACGGGCGTTGAGATCAACGGAGTTGAGCTTCGATCCAAGCCACGACCATTTAGTAGTAGATTTGATGATGGTGCAACCAAATAACATGTTGACATATTTTTCTCTCTCTAATCTTTCTCTCCCAAAACCCTAAAACAGAACCAAGCCAGCCCCTCCGGCGGCTCCTCCTCCTCCATGGAGCTGCCGCCAGACCTCCTTGTCACCCTAGTTGCTTAGATCCGACGCCCCTGCTTCCATCGCCGCCCCCTTGACAGTTCCGAGCCGCTCCCACCGGCTCCAATCGGGACATTTCCAGCCCTTTCCGGCTTGCAATAGATCCGCGCAGCCACCGGCTTCTCGCCGGTATCGAAGTCGGGAGCACCCCTCTTCGACGTCCCTGAGGGACTTCGGTGATACAGTTTTATTATTTAGCAAAAGATACATATACCCCTATAACTAACAAAATGTGTAATTGTAATTGAGGAATGAGAACAATGTTGTATTTTAATGTTTTTAGAGAAAAAGACACAAAAAATCTCTATCAAACCCAACTTTTTTCTTCTACAGACTCAACACTACAAATCTAAAATTAAAAATCCAGATTTCACTCAAAAAAATTCACACCAAACCTTTACAAACAAAAGTCCATAAAAGTCAAAGTGGGTTTTGAATTAAAATCCACACAGAAGATCACACCAAACCCACCCTAAATACTGTGTTGCAGCAGTTCTTTCTTTCATTCCGTGCTAATCCAATGCTTAAGCACATGCATCCATAACAATTCATTCCGCACTTCAGTCTGCTGATATACGCATAAGAAGTTGGCAGAAAAATAATCACAAAATTTGCGGGCGTAATTTGACAAGCAATCTGAAAGTGGTAATCGGAGGGACTCGTAACAATTATGAATAGAGATAGTTATATCATACCTTTGAACTAAGTAATACTGTGGTTCGACAGCACCTCCGCTCCTCCCCTACAAAAGAGATCTTCTTAGCCTCTACTAATCTATATCTTTTATAATTCTCATTCAATATAGAAAGCTTTGAATAGAACTTAAAAACGGAAAAATAAACACAATTGATTGAACAAGGGGAGAAAGAAGTTATCCTACGTTATGTTGCTTGCTGTTCAGATTTTAAGGAACAGTAGTAATCGAGTCTAATAGATTACCATCTGACGGTAGCATGAGGAGAAAAGCAACTCATCAGTGTTGGATTCATATGTTTTTAATGCCGTGTTTGTTCTGGAATGCTAAATTCGTTTATCATGTGCACTTCGATTAAGTCAAGTTCCTCCACAAGCAGACGACACACAGAAGAGGAACAAAGTCAGCTCAATTTATGTCATTGGCTCTGGTCATCGCCATCCAAGCTTTTGGATGGTTATTTACCTTGTCATATAAATCTCTTTCCCATATGGTCCCAATTCAAGTAAAATCCGAACTCTCTGCACACACCTAGAACCTAGCTACTTTCACCTTAAGGGGCTTCCTGGTTCTAGTCTTCTAGTCATATTCATGTTTTGGATATAAATGGCTCGAGTCCTCCCCTCCATCACGCCTTAACCAAATATAGCAACTGCCATGTCGAAAATGTACAAAGCCATAACCAAATATAGCAGCTACTAGTAGTATATAACTCTAGTAAAAGAAGTAAATACATGAACACATCGGGAATCGTTCCTCTCCAACCCCTTAAGGGTCCAGCCATCCAAGGCTGGAGAGGATTCGTTCGCAAACAGATCTTACCGGACACTTCCCATTGGTCAAACTTCACCAACCATGCATCTGTATCTGTACCAACAAGCTGCCCTGGAGAAACTCGATCCAACCATACCCTGAATTCTCTTCCCTGCATTTCTCCGTACGTTCCAAACCCATCTACATATTGGTGGAGAGGTTTCTCAAGTCCCGAAGGATGAACAGAGACGCCTTGTTCATACTGTAAAAAACATGCAAAGAAAAAATCAAAAGGCCAGTAGAAGCTTGAAAATGCAGGTAAAATAAACCATTAAGAGATCGGGAAAATACATCACCGAGTATTATTATTTCCATTTACTTGGTCTCAGATTATCAACTTATTTTGCTATCTGTATCCATTATGTTCCGCTGAGCAAATCGATGGTCATTTTTTATGACCTACACCAATATTCACTTTGGTCTTCCTCTATTTTATTTACAACCGTAAACATGAAAAAAAAAAAAAAAAAAAAAAAAAAAAAAAAAAAAAAAAAAAAAACTCCTTTTAACAAGTACATCAAGGAGCCAATGGTGTACATTGTACACAAATATTCAACCTTGCACTTTCTAGTTTCTTTTCCGGCTACTGCTAAGTCATATCCAAAGGGTTACATCTTGTTTTATGTTCTTTATAAATCTTTTACTCCCAAATCACTCACCTACTTAACATTATCAACTGAAGTTGCATCCAAATACGATAATGGGTTCTTCATTTGGACTTTCTGATTCAGCTTGGTGTCATAAAGTCAGGACAAAAGAAGCATATAAAGACTACAGAGGAAAATATATAACCTATCTTCTAGCAAGTCAATTTGAACCTAAGAGATGAAGGAGAGCAAAAGAACAAAAAAAATGACTAGTATGCTCTTATTCCAGCATATGAAGCTGATTGGTCTTGCCAAATACTTACGAATACTGCTAATGATTTAAGTATCGGAATAGGCGGTTCAGACTTTGGGATTTCTGCACGCTTCCATCTTTCGTAGAGCAAGTAATACTTTACTACCTCAAGACTAGGATTAGAAGTTCCCTCTTCGCCCACTGGAAAGTCTGAAACATCTCTTGGAGATATATTTGGACCTAGATTGAAAATCCCAATGGCTTCAACTATGGCACCAGCACAATCTTTTAGATGCATGCACTATTTTGGGATTGTTTTTCGCATTTTCTTCATGCCACTGCAATAACTCTTCCTGGGCATTACTGACCTGCTCATTAAACATAAATGAGCAATCTTTTTAATGTACTCGTCAAGTGTGGCTAAACTGATATTACCAGGAAATAAGTTAATATTACCAACCATCACACCATAAACTTGTGGAACGCTGAAAAGCTCCACATCATTTCCTGAATCACCACAAACGAGAGTGTTGATGGGTTTTTTTCCTTGGTCTTGGAGCTTTTTCAACAAGTATATCAGAGCCTGCCCTTTTCCAGCACCTTGTGGTAATACGTCCAATGCAATACCACCGCTATAGATGATTTTCACATCTAACTGAAACATTATTAACAGTTTAGTCGATATCTACTGCATCATCAAAAGAGTAGCCAAGAAATCTCACTACAAGAGTATAACAACGCTGCTTTATCATGTGAAAATGATTCATACCCCTCGTTTTTCTAAAGATTGTGATAGAGCTTCTATTATGCGCTGGGCCTTCACTTTGTCTACATAAAAGCTAACCTTGTGAGGCCTTTGCTCTGTTTCAGACTGCGACAAATCCACAGATAATCGCAGCGTTAAGCTAACTGAGCAAAGAACCACATGTCTATGTCATGCGTCGAGTGCAAATCTTTTCATTTACATATTTACGTCAAAAGGCTAATGCATTTCTATTTTACTTCTCAAATGAGGTAAGTGGGAAAGAAGGATTTACTAAAATGTCATACCTGAGGGGTAAGCTCAGGAAACTTTGCTGTTTCTTCTGTGACTATACCTCTATCCCACTTTTTATTCAGAAACTGTTCCCAGTCATTGTCGGGCGTCATTGCTTCACCATACAAAATTTCAGTTCCTACAGACAGCACTGAGATGTCTGGGGTTAACAGGGGTTTTTCTTTCCTCAACTGTTTGTATATTGTAGGCGATCTCCCAGTTGAAAAAACTAGTAAAGAATCGCTTCGGTAATGAGCTTCCCAAAGCGCATTAAACCTAAGAAGATCATGGTTTTCAGGATCATCGTGATCCACCTGCGATTGGTAAACTCGCATTCAATGAAACAGCAGAATTTCGTTATCAAGAAAAGAAAACCGAGTGAAGGTCTACCATTGTGTAGTCAAGATCTGACACTATCATGAGAGGTGCAGAACTGTTGACGCAATCCATGCTGAAATCCATGAAGTCCTGAAATGATTATTATTAAAGCGCAAGTTTAGGCTCCAATTCTGAATTCACTATTGATTAATTTTGTTCTTCCTGGAAGTCAATCTTCCGATAGATCATTGTTCCCACTAAACTTACATGGTCTCAAAATAACTGCAGCAAGAACCCCAAGCATGGACATATGACTATACCCTAGTTTTAGGCAACTGGAGATACGGAAATATTAGTTCATTGAATTGAAGTCAAGCTACAAAAAAAAAAAAAAAAAAATGGCTATGCATACCCAGAATGCAACTGGAAAACCAGCTTATGGAGTCCACCCGAGAACTAATAAGCTACGTATGTTCTAAGCAAGTAAGACATCCATTTGAACTTTACCGATAAGAGTCATTGATTAGCAAGACATTGGCATATCACAAGGGTAAACATCTGCATATTTTCCGAACTTAAGAAAATACGATGTAAACAACTATGATTAATAGGTTTCAACAAGGTAGCTATGTAGCATCTCCACCACCAGGCAGCAGCTGAGATGCGGAGTTCAAGCAGTTTGTGTTTAGCCTTTTTCTGTATCTGTAGGGACACCGCGAGAGCGCGAATCATCATAATATGACTTGGGACACTGACTTACTGAAAAGGTCAACTTTCTATGTTATGGCCAAAATCATATTGACCATTGACATTCTGTCTATCATCAGAGTGTGGGACAAACCCCTCACACATGATACCCAGCATTCTCAACCCCAAATGGTAGCTAAAGAGGTAAGCCACACCCATTTAAGGAGAAGTTATTCAATACCACGGTGGTATAGTGATGTGGTATCACGGGTAGATTTTATTGGTTGGTGATTATTGATCTTAACATATTTTATACACCACTACATGGAAATGTATATCTGTTGTGAAAAACGAAAAATATGCAGAAAGGAAGAATCGAAACACACAGATTTACGTGGTTCGGCAAAACAGCCTACGTCCGCGGAGTTGCAGAGATTTCACTAAAACAGACGAATCGTCTCAGAGAGAATTACAAGCGAAATCAGAACGCTCAACATAACATGCTACGAACCCTAAAAACTCTATAAATAGACAACCCATCAAACCGGGCCGGATCCAAGCCCAAACGGGTCAAACGGGTCAAAATATTTTTTTTCGGTACGGCTTGGGCCTACCGGCCCAAGCCTTCGCTCCACGAATCATGTCTCCCTTTTCGGGTCGTAGCAAAACATGAATCGGGTCGATTCATAAAACGGGTCGCCCATGAACTAGGGCTCCAACCCAACAATATCGACAAGTTTTAAAATAAATTAAGGTTTAGGAGACCAGCATACCCTTTTACAGTTGACGTGGCCAGGCTAGTGTGGATTTGGGAAATGCTAAATGTCACCATTTTCTCTTCACCCTTTAATTTCACCGTCTATGTGGATGTTTGTGATGGGTGATATCATTATAGAAATATCTCAAAATAAATAGTTGCCAACAATCATATCTTGACACATAGGAGGTGAAATTAAAAGGTGAAGAAAAAAATGGTGAAGTATAATGGAGACATAACCCAAGAAACTGCAATTTTTGTGTTATTAATTTCTGAGAAATGAAAAACCCGAGTTAGCTTTGACAGTCATCACGCACTTTGTGAAGAGGCTGATCATAATTTTGTAACATGAGGATACGTATCGTCGAATAACTACTGTAATAAAAAAGAACTTCAAAAACCATCTGAAACCGAACAAACAGCGAAATGGAGTAGAGGGACGGACGAACGGGGAGAGCGTTACCTTCACTACAGCCGGCGAATCGCCGCTGACTTGGCGGTGGTTGTGCGCGCACAGGAGGAGGTCCACGCCCTGAGAAAGAAAGGGGGGAGAAAAGTGGAACTTCGATCTAAAGCCGAGTCTTAAACTTAAAACTCAATTTGAATCTTTCTTTCCACTGAGAAGTTCCAAAGCCGAGTCTTAAACTTGAACTCAGATTTGAATATTTCTTTCCACTGAGCTTTCAGGTATTCCTACCTCGGTCTGGTATGAAACTTCACGGTTGACTTTTATTTTCAACTATTTGCTCGGTAATTTGATTAACGAAACGATGCAAAAGTCTGGTAATTTTTGCATGGTTGTAAATTTGCATCGTTTAGTTATCCAAATCATCGGGTCAAGAGTGACATGGATACAGAAATGTAATAATAGGTAGCAGATTAATGTTTTAAACTGCATCTTTTTTTGGAAAGAATTACATCATATTATCATGTTCGAAACCGAGACAGCATGTATCTTGATTACTAGGTTACAACATGTAGTTGACTTTTTCTTTTTGCACAAAAAAAACGCCCATTATATTACATTAGAAAAAGTCTGAATACGACATTACACCAAACAGTAGTCCATAGCTACAAAGTACAAGGATGGACATAGCAACCACAGAGATATTTTAACTGAAAACTGAAAAACAAGCCAAAAACATCATGAAAATCCAAAATGGAGACTTGACCACCTGTGGAGTCGGGGTTTCAGTCTGATCATTCCTCATGTTGGTTGCATGAAAATAATTATACTTGAATTAATTTTGGTAGTTTATGGGCCTGTTAGCATTCTTTTTATAAGAAAATACTTGTATAACTTAATGTTAGTGTAGGAAAAACATGTCATTTGTTCAATTAACCCATGTCATTTGTTCCAATTAACCAAACACTTATCTTCAAATCTAGTTTAAAAACCATCACCAAACACACTTGTTTAAAAACAATTTTCAAAAAAAAAAAAAAACAAAAAAAAAAAACAATTTCTTTAACCAATAATCTAAAATCCAGTTTTTCCACCAAAACCATTCTACCAAAATAAAACAGAACGAAAGGAAAGAGGACCTTAACTATATTACTTTGGGATTCATGCAAGTTGAAATAGATGAATCTGTTTGCAAAATAGAATATAGATAGATTTTATTTATTTTTTGATTCATGTGATATGTTAGTGCAGTAATTTTTTATGGTCAATTTGAACTGTTATAATATGCCTCCTAGCACCTCTCTCATGAATCAGTTCGACGTTACTCTGCAGGTCAATCCCAGCTGGTGATGACGGAAAGCCATCTTTGCTTATCATTATGGTTTCGATTGTTATCACCTTGTGTTTCACAGGTATATTCTCAAGGTGAAACAGTTTGTATACTGCAGAATAGGGAAAACTGTAGGACATCTACCACATTTGTTGTTGTTGCCGGTCATCATTAGTAATAAAAGTATAGTCTTCTGGATGCATTGTGTTTCTGGTTTAGCTGTGCTTGTTTACTCTTTAGCTTAGGATGAACTTAAAACGACTCTAATAATGACGGTTCAGTACAATATCCACTGAAACGTAATGTTACCCACTATGTCAAACAGACCTTTCTGAAGAAGTTACCTAGATTTGTTAGTTGTAAACCTTAGTTCAACAAATATGAAACCTTAAATTTTGTTGTTTCCTCTGTTCATTTCTTTATGCAACTCCAGGCAACTCAAACCCTTACGGGTTGGCCTATTGGTGAAGACTAGGGACTCCAGGGTTTGCTCCCCTTGCAGTCTCAAGTTTGATTCCCACAAATGTCATTTCCTCTTAAGGTCACTGGGGCTTTCACATGCTCTCTCTACGGCTACTGGATTTAGTGGGATCTAGTTGGTCATATTCCACATCTAAGCTACAAAGCTAGATGTCTTTGCTTCTTTGATACAAGCTTAAGGTGGACAGAGATGTACCTGCGATGTTATTCTTTTTTTTTTCATTTACTATTTGTTAACTTATTAAATGTAAATGATGCCTGGTATGTTACTGAAGGCTGCAATCAGTTTTTGAATTTTGGGGGTATTGTCGGAGTTAAAGGAGCTTCGGAACATCTTTAGGTTTAGGAATCGAGTTCATTAACATGGAAAATTGATCAAATTTGGGCAGAAAGATGTCGGAATCTGTTGAGCACATGGTTTAGGAAGCTGCAATCGTGAAGATGGGGCTTCTACGGCAGGCAAGGATTTGTTCTTGGAGACACAGAACTAGAGGAAATCGACCCTTGACTGTGCCTGGAAACAACCTCACTGAAATGAATTGAGTTTCCCTTCGACCATCTGAATCAATTTTGTCAATTGCCGGATATTTGGTTGACATGTTTCTCTTCTGCATTCTAGGAATCTCAGTTCTGCTGGGGCTAACTCTTTTGTTAGCAACCAGTTCTAACTTGTAACCGAGTCACAGATACATTTTGTTCCAAGGTTTCTACATTTTAGACTTCGAGTCTCCGTCTCAGTGAGTTCTCGCCTATCTTTAACAATCCGATTCTTGCTATCAACCAATGGTCTTTTCTTTTTTGCTCTTATTCAGGAGAACCTCCATTGATGACAGAGAGGTTTTGGGTTCAACTGCTCCCCATTCTGGCAAAAGCTCATCCACCTAAGCAAGCCATGTAAAGTCCTAAAACAAAACCAGCACAATTGCGTACGACGAAACAGTGTTGACTGTGGAGATTTGATGCTCCATTGATACAACATTTCTTCAGTTACTAGTACTAATTACTAGGGGCGGATCCAGGACTTAGCTGTAGTATGGGCTAATTTCTTGTGTGAGAGAAAGCTAAATGAATAGCGTTAACTAGTGGACGTTACCTGTGGGGGCTAAAGTGAATTCAATTCAAATATTCATGGTAACATTACAATATAAAAACTGAAGTGGCGGCTATGCCCCTCATCTTTCTACTTAGATCCATTATTATAGAGAATCCGAAGAAGTTACAAAGATTGCAAGAAGTAAAATCAAAGTTGTATCAACCAACTTCAACCATTATGAGCTAAGTAGCTTCTGTTGCATGTACCTGAACTAAGTTCACCAGGGTTTTGTCATTTCAGCCAAATGTAGCAGCTGAATCAGACAGACTAGAGAAGAGCACTTCGGAGACTACGTCACCAGCTGATTTCATAGAGTTAGAGATCATCGTTCAGATTAATGTAGTTGAGCTTCGACACAAGCCACAAACAGCTAGTAGATTTCATGATGGTGCAACCGGAAAGCATGTTGTTGACAAGTGCAGTTTGCAGTTAAGATGTCGTGAAAAGCTTCATATATCCAGCCCTTCAGCAAACATGTTGGAAAAGCCCTATCCGAATTCCTGTCGAGCAAAAGGGTGCAAAGAGTTGGACAAAATCTCGGGTGCTAACAATGTTCCAACCATTGGGAAAATGTAAGAAGTTCAGACAAACATCTCGTGGATTGGAGTTAGATACAACAATATTCACTTTCAGAATTCAACAATAACGTGAACAAATAAATGCAAAACATTTCTTTTTTGTTTTTTCTATGGTTATTTCATTTGGGTTAGCACCCCTGCTTAGTGCAGAAAATTGAATATGAAAACAGAGACCAATTTTATGTCAAGTTGCACGCCAGCAAAATGGCTGCTAATTCATCAAGCATTAGAGCATGTCCAGCAATTGCTATGTAGCCCGATTCCCGCGTCATTTGGCCCAAAATGGTACAAAATTTAAGTATACACTATACACATGTCCACCAACATTTAAGCATCGGCCAGGCACCGCAGTGCCCAAAGACCAGCCCATAATCCTATGTGGCGCCCAGGAATTGAAACCCATGATTAATTTTCAACCACTAAGTTTGCCAAAAACACTATAAGCTTTTCTAACATCATAATATTATGCTCGGTACCAAATACTATACGGCTAAGAGGAATAAGGTGAATTTCTTGCTCGTGACACAGAGGCTCGATATTTTGGATTACAGCAGTTCTCTCTTCATTCCTTGCTATTCCAAGTCTTGTGCACATGCATCCATATGAATTCATCCCGTACTTCAGCCTGCTGATACACCACGTAAGAAGCGGGCGAAAAAAAAATCACGAAATTGTGTGCGCAACCAAAAAAAATTGACAAGCAATCTGAAAGTGGTAACCGGAGGAAACTCGTAAGTCATAACACGATTATGTATAGAGATAGTTATATCATACCTTTGAACTAAGTAATACTGTGGTCAGACAGCATTTCCGCTCCTCACCTACAAAAGAGATCTTCTAAGCCTCTACTGATGGAAAAATAAACTTTTTACAATTGATTCACATAGATGCACACATTTTTGGTTAAACTGTAGTTGTATGTAGAAGACATCTCAACTAAGACTTTCAAAATGACCATGCCTTATCCACAAAGCACCCCCAAAAGCACTCCACGAAGCACCCAAAAACACCCGGTGCGGGTGGGAACCCTCCAAGAAGCACCCGTGCAATTTCGGATGGTTATTTAACTTCACTCAGGAACCACAAGAAACCTGTCATATAAATTTATTTCGGGTAATGGTCCCATTCAAGTCATATCCGAACTCCAAAAGTAACTCTATGATCGTGTCTACTGGTTTGCCTCGGCTTCCCTTAATCTTCTACCACTCTCAGCACACACCTAGGACCTAGCTACTCCACCTTACGAGGTTTCCTGGTTCTAGGCTTCTAGTATTCATGTTTTGGATATAATGGCTGAAGTCCTCCCCTTCACCACACCTTGTCTAATTTCTTTTGGTGTCTACTACTCTAAAAGCCATTACAGTTTTAGTGAGTATGTAATATACTTTGATCAGATAGAGAGACAGTGTTTACAATTAACTTGAGAAGAACTTTGCGCCAATAGTTAAACTTGTATGACAGTTTGATCAGGCTAGCAACTTGGGCCACATGCCAAATAGATGGTAGAATCTCAAACGAGGTGTAGTAACTACTATTAGTCTATAACTCAGTAAAAGAAGCAAAACAGAATATATGAAACACATCTTACCGGACACCTCCCACTGGTTAAACTTCACCAACCATGCATCTGTACCAATCTGCGCTGAAGAAACTCGATCCAACCATACCCTGAATTCTCTTCCCTGCATTTCTCCATACGACGTTCCAATCCCATCTATATATTGGTGGAGAGGTTTCTCAAATCCCGAAGGATGGACAAAGACACCTTGTTCATACTGCAAAAACATGAAATCAAAAAATCAAAACGCCATTAGAAGCTAGAAACTGCAGGTAAAATACAACAACGAGAGATTGGGAAAATACAGCACTGAGTACTATGTCTCCAAAGTTTAAGTTTGATCATCAGGCAATATTTCCATTTACTTGGTCTCAGATCTATTTATCAACTTATTTCTGTGACCTACACCAATATTCACTTTGGCTGTGTTCATTTGACAAGAAAGTTGTCCGGATAAGTTCTTCCCGGGAAAATGAAAGAAAAGAAAAGAAAGGAAAATGAATTTCACTTTCTCGTGTCTGTTCACTTTGCAAGAAAAGAAAGTTAAAATCTAAGATTCCTGCGAAATCCTGTCAAATTTGTGGGATGTGTTTTACGGGACTTTGAGTACTATCAAGAAAGTTAAATGTGGGACCCACAACTTTCCTTCAAACTGACCGGCCAAAATATCGAAAGAAAACTATTTTCCATCAAAATTCTTTTCTTTCCTGGCAACTGAACAGAGCCTTTGGTCTTCTTCTTTTTTTTATTTACAACCGTAAACATAAAAAACAGCTCCTTTTAACAAGTACATCAAGGAGCCAATGATGTTCATAAATCTTCAACCTTACACTTTCTAGTTTCTTTTCCAGCTACTGCTAAGTCATATCTAAAGGGTTTACATCTTGTTTTCTGCTCTTTCTAAATCTTTTACTCTCAAATCACTCAGCTATATATCTTAACATTATCAACTGAAGTTGCATCCAAATACGAGAATGGGTTCTTCATTTGGACATTCTGATTCAGCTTGGCGTCACAAAAGAAGCATATAAGACTACAGAGGAAAATATATAACCTATCTTCTAGCAAGGCAACTTGAACCTACATTAAGACACTCCTCACGACACAAGATTAAGAAAATGAAAACAGAAAAAAAAAAACAAAGAGATAAAGGAAAAAAAATGCCTAGTATGCTTGTATCCTAGGGCATGATATGCAGCTGATTGGTCTTGCAAAGTACTTACAAAGACTGATTTAAGTTTCTGAATAGACTGTTCGGACTTTGGGATTTCAGCACGCTTCCATCTTTCGTAGAACAAGTAATACTTGACCACCTCAAGACTAGGATTAGAAGTTCCCTCTTCGCCCACTGGAAAGTCTGAAACATCTCTTGGAGATATATTTGGACCTAGATTGAAAATCCCAATGGCTTCAACTATGGCACCTGCACATCTTTTAGATGCATGGACTATTTTGGGATTGCTTTTCGCATTTTCTTCATGCCACTGCAATAACTCTTCCTGGGCATTACTGACCTGCTCATTAAACAAAAACGAGCAATCTTTTTAATGTACTCGTCAAGTGTGGCTAAACTGATATTACCAGGAAATAAGTTAATATTACCAACCATCACACCATAAACTTGTGGAACGCTTAAAAGCTCCGCATCGTTTCCTGAATCACCACAGACGAGAGTGTTGATGGGTTTTTTTCCTTGGTCTTGGAGCTTTTTCAACAAGTATATCAGGGCCTGCCCTTTTCCAGCACCTTGTGGTAATACGTCCAATGCAATACCACCGCTATAGATGATTTTCACATCTAACTGAAACATTATTAACAGTTTGAAGTGAAGGTGATATAACAAATTAGACAGTTTCTACTGCCTCATCAAAATCTCAGCATAAGAGAGTAATAACGCAGATTTATCCTGTGAAACAGATACGTACCCCTCGCTTTTCTAAAGATTGTGATAGAGCTTCTATTATGCGCTTGGCTTTCACTTTGTCTACATAAAAGCTAACCTTGTGAGGCCTTTGCTCTGTTTCAGACTGCAACAAATCCACAGATAATTGCAGTGTAAGCAATTGAGCAAAGAACCACACGTTAACTTATGAGTTCTGTGATATCATATGCGTTGAATGCATTTCTGTTTACTTGTCAAAGGAGGTTAGTGGGAAAGAAGGATTTACTAAAATGTCATACCTGAGGGGTAAGCTCAGGAAACTTTGCTGTTTCTTCTGTGACTATACCTCTGTCCCATTTGTTATTCAGAAACTGTTCCCAGTCATCGTCGGGCGTCATTGCTTCACCATACAAAATTTCAGTTCCTACAGATAGCACTGTGATATCTGGGGTTAACAGGGGTTTTTCTTTCCTCAACTGTTTGTATATGGTGGGCGATCTCCCAGTTGAAAAAACTAGTAAAGAATCGTTTCGGTAATGAGCTTCCCAAAGCGCATTAACTCTAAGAAGATTGTGGTTTTCAGGATCATCGTGATCCACCTGTAATTGGTAAACTCGCATTCAATGAAATAGCAGGATTTCGTTATCAAGAAAATAAAACAGAATGAAGGTCTACCATTGTGTAGTCAAGATCTGACACTATCATGAGAGGTGCAGAACTGTTAAGACAATCCATGCTGATATCCGTGAAGTCCTGAAATGATTATTAAACCACAGGTTACGCAACAAAAAAGAAAGTTCGATAGATTATTTGCATCAGTAATCATGTTTGGACTTCAATACAGTGCTCAGATTCTGAAAACACTATTGATTAGTTTTGTTCTTGGTGGAAGTCACTCTTCCGATAGATCATTGTTCCTACTTAACCTTACAATGCCTCGAAATAACTGCACAAAGAACCCCAAGCATGGACATAGGACTATGTCCTAGTTTTACACAATTGGAGAAACTAAAATATTTGTTCATTGAAGTGAAGTTACTACAACTACAAAAAATTAGAAAATAAGTGGCTATGCATACCCAGAATGCAACTGGAATATCAATTTATGGAGTCCACCTGAGAACTAACAAGCTACATATGTTCTAAACAAAAAAAAGACATCCATTTGGACTTTACCAGTAAGAGTCATTGATAAGCAAGACAATGGCATATCACAACGGGAAACATCTGCATGTTTTCCTAACCTAAGAAAAAAAACACAGTGTAAACAGCTATGCTTAATAGGTTTCTATGTAGCATCTCCATCAGACCATCACCAGGCAGCACCTGAGATAGTGCGGAGATCGAGCAGGTGGTGTTGGGCCTCTTTCTGTATCTGTAGGGACACCGGAGAGCGCGATATGATTTGGGACACTCACTTACTGAAAAGTTCAACCTTCTATGTTATAGCCAAAATCATATTAACCATGGACATTCTATCCATCACAATGTGGGACAAACCGCTCACACACGGGAGGAGGTACTTGAGGGTTTAGGGGCGGCCCCTGACTTTTTGAAAACTCCACTAACACACCCTTTAATTATAGCTATTTTTACTAAGACCCTTTAGAAAATACATAAATGCCCCGGCTGAAATTAAAAAGTTTCCGTCACATCCTAATTTTGCCCCGACTGGTTCGATTTCGTGGCTCCGCCGCTTCTCAACCCCAAATGCTAGCTAACGAGGAAGGTGCTCCCTCAGACCTATTCAAGAGACCACCAAGCCCTTCTACAGCTCATGTGGCCAGTGGGAAACAACCTACAAAACAGGGGCAGAGCCAGAAATGTATAATGGGAAACATAAACCAAAAAATATAATTTTTTTTTTTGTGTTATTAATTTCTGAGAAATGGAAAACCCTGGCTAGGTTTTACAGTCATCACATACTTTAGGCTGATGTTAATCTTGAAACATGAGGATACATACCGTCAGGTCGAATAACTAGTGTAATCAAAAGCACTTGAAAAACGATCGGAAATCGAACTAACAGCGAAATGGACGAATGGGGAGAGCGTTACCTTCACTACAGCCGGCGAATCGCCGCCGATTTGGTGGTGGTGGTTAGAAAGGGGGAGAAAAGTGGAACTTTGATCTAAAGCCGAGTGTTTGAATCTTTCTTTCAACTATTCACTCGATAATTTGATTAAGGAATCGATGCAAGATTTTTGGTAATTTTTTCGTGGTGCTGTAAATTATTAAGAAATTGCATAGTTTAAGTACTATTCAAATCATCGGTTTTCTTAAGGCTCATAGAGCAAATCCACGTGGTGTTTCATTTCACTCACATTTCAACATGTATAATAAAAAGTGAGGTGAGTGGGAAAGTGAAAATAGCCAAATAGGAATATGGTTTCTTTTCATAACTTATAGGAGTAGTGGTTAACCCTAGTGGGACATGTATCAGTTAATGAATGGTGAGCAACACCAAGTGTCGTGCTTACGTGGTGCTCTTGGAGTATCTAAAATTTTCTCGTCCGTACGACATGATTACGGACAAGAAAAGTAAAATTGCACAGATGATACCCATATTACGATTTTTGATGCACTTTAGTACCCAACTTTTCAATTGTATCAATGGTGGTATCTAAAGTTTGATGTTGTTGCATTTGTGGCACCAACATGTATAAAATGACAATTACATCCTCAACTTCTTTTCTCAGTTGTAACATGTATTTATATTTATTTCACTTTATCCCCACAACACTTTTCGTAATTTACACCACAACCACTCCATTAACCCAAATCAACAAAATCATTTTCACCACAACACCAATATGCATCAACACCACCATCGCCACTAGGGGTGAGCAAAATTCGCCCAAACCGGCCGCCCCAAATCGATCTGTCTCAAATCGGTCAAAATTTATCACCCGTTCATGATACTTGATTGATTACGATTATACAATTACAAACTCGAACTAACTTTGACTTATGATAATTACAGAGTTAGAAAACCGTTTAAAATAGGTTCGGTCCGATTTAAATTTCACACAAAAGTATTACATATTTTAGTTAGATACATCGTCCACAAATCAAGTTTTTTCAAGTTAGGTTTGCCTTGGATATCAAAAAGAATAGGGTGAGTTTGGGTTGAACATTCTCCAACTCATACCTACTGGTTCGGGGCAAAAAAATTGGCAAAACCTGGTCAAACCGGTCCCCACTCACCCAAGAGCTGAATATGTCATGTTTACGGACTTAAGTTTGCAAACGATTTTCAACATTTTGAATCCGTCTAAAACCGACCAGTCTTGGTCGAAAGGCTTGATTGGGTTTGGTTTTGTCCACTACTTGATTGAGTTGGGGTATCGATATGACCAACCCGCGATCGTTGGGTTGGGTAGGAAACTCACTCCTCGCCCACCCAACCCGGTATGTGCTCTGCCCTAACCACCACCATCACCATCTTCCACCCCATAGCCAACGATCCAATTTACAGCCCTATACCCTAATAACCATAGACAAAACTGAAAACATGTCTTCCCTCAACCATCCCTAATCCAATGATCCAACCATCACTCACTACCCTCCATTAGACCCCAACAGCGTCATCCAACACCATCCTACTCTTTCTTTCAATTCAATCCTTCATTTCGCCAAGAGCCCAGAGCTAAATTCGACTCAACTCGTCCTTATCGAAACCACCAAACCCAGATCCACGAGCGAACACCAAACCTCGTCCATGGAAGTCGACGTAGTAAAACCCAACCCTGGAACCCCTTTGCCACCATTGTCGGATCTAATTCAAAAAATAGAGGTTCACCAAAAACAAATTGATTTCTTCAGATTAAGCATCCAAAGTAAAATTGAATAAAAAAAAGTGTATCTAAATAATCTTAATCTGCTATGGAAACTATTGAATGACTTGAGTTAAAGCCAAACTTGGTGGGCCATCGGGCTTGGGCTTCTTCTAGGTTGTTTCCTTAGTACTGTATAAGGACCCCTTGGGTTCCTATTTTAGTATGACGTGAGTCTTGGAAAATCATTGTAATTGTTCCTCTTGTGAAATAAATGGTGTTTTTATGCCGTGGACATATTTAGCGAATCTTTCGCTAGCGAACCACGTAAGATCCTCGTGTTCTTATTTTATTCGTATATCGTTCGCGTGGTGATTTTTCATAAAAAACTAGTATCAGAGCCAAGGTGTGGCGGTGTTTCAAGATCAAGATCAAGGCGCAAAGCTAGGGTTTCAGACTCCAATCAAGGGTTTCGCGATCTAGGTGGAGCACTCGACTAAGGGCGGCAGCGGCGACTAGGGTTCTAGTTCGATGAGTTGCTAGAACAGTTCGACAGCGAAGGAACAGTTCGACGGGTTATCAAAACATTTCTACAGTGAAGGAGCAGTTCGACGGGTTGTCTGAGCAATTCGACGGGTTGAAGAGTCACCAAGAACGATGTCCGGATCGGTGGTGAAGATACAGGTTAACATGAGGAAACAACTTCAGTCTCCGGAAAATAAGATGGAGGCTTTGCTTAAATCGCAAGGCATATGGGCACCTTTGACTACAGAAAAGGGGGCATGAATGCTACAGTACAGGAGTATAGGTTGATGTAGGAGAAAGCATGCTCAAACATTATGTTTTGAATATCGGATGATGTGATCACCAGGTCGCAGACCAGAAGATGGCGGCAGCTCTTATAGCTCAAGTTGGAGAGTCTCTATATGACGATGTCACTCAGCAAGTTGATGCTAAAGCAACGACTATTCACTCTGCGAATGCTCGAAGGTACGACTCTCAAGAATCACCTTGGTCAATTGAATACAAATATTTTAGATTTGCATAATATTGACGAGAAGGTGAATGATGAGGATGCCGCACTATTGTTGTTGGTCTGGTTACCTCCATCATACGCGAACTTCATGCAATCCTTTATTGTGAATAATGATATCTTAACCCTAGAGGAGGTCATATCGGCGCTCCATGCTAGTGAATTGTGCCATAACGGTGCAGGAATAGGTACAGAGGACGATGCATCCAGATTGATGGCGACGGAGGGGGGGGAGGGGAAGAAGAATTTTAAGAAGAATAAGAAAGAGTTGTTTTCTTGTTCTAATTTTCCTAATGATGTCTGTGCTTTTCCAGGAAATGGGGACCTAGAAGAGAGGTTATCCGAAACGGGGTCAACAGGGACAGAATGGGTCCGTATGTTGGGTTTTGACGTAGGTGCAGCGGAATAACAAAAAATTTCCTACTCAAAGCCCACCAAGGATCACAGGACAAGCATCATAACATGATAAGAGCATAGAAGATGTGTACCTTGTTTTGGGAGATCACACGAAGAATAGTGTCTTCGTCTCTATGAATATCCACACCTTGGATTCTTGGGTGGATTCCTTCTCACCGTGTAGTGCTAGAATTTGAAGAAGAAGGAAGATATCACGCAAACCGAGTAGGAGGTCGCGCATATGGGGAGGCTGACGGCATCGGGAAGGGGGACGGGTGGGAACTTCCATTTCACAGAAGTTCACTGCATACTTCACTGTAGTTTTCTACACTCTAGTGTTCTTCTGTATAGTGCTTTATTGGTAGATCATTTCTGTAATATTTCTATCTTTATTCTCGAGTATTGTTCAAGGTGAAAAATAGTTAATTCTTAGTTAATCAGTTAGCTAGAGCAAGTACTAGATAGGTTAGAGAGAAGCACAAGCTGTAACAGAGTAAGGCATCTCTCTGTGCTTAAGATCTACGGCTTAGCTTTTGATTAATAAGAATTGTGTTGAAAATCCTGCAGGGATCAGATCCCTGAAGTAGAGATTAGGTCCAAGTGGACTGAACTCTATAAATCTTTTCTCTTGCATTTACAGTTTCATTACTTACTTGGTTTTTTTTATAGCATTCAAACTTGTCTGTTTTCAAGGGTTTGAAACTCTTTTCAAGGCCTTGAAAAAGACTTGACTGATCCATTCCAATCTGTATATCATTCCAAGGGCTTGAACTTGATTTCAAGGCCTTGAACTTCACTAGCTTTCACAAGATTTCATTATCTTAGCAAGTTTTGCAATAAGTTGGCTTACTCTATTCAACCCCCTCCCCCCCCCTTCTAGAGTATCTTAGCTGCATTACCATCTGCACACTCACACTTTCAGTTTCCGGTAGTTTATTGAGGGCCTTTGAGCCTGTATTCCAATTGGCGTTTGACTGTTTGTATAGGTAGGGGCTAGTTTATGGTAGGAGACTTTGCTTTTTGTTTTTTCAGTTTCGGAGTATGCCCCATTTATCTTTGTAACCGTTTGTTCCTTTATAAATCTTTCGTTGCATGCGGAAAAAAAATCACTTGCAGAAAAGGGATAGAAATGACACCTATTTCACATACAAGCTGAGTAAACTGAAGCAAAGCATTCGCTAAAAGGGGAAACAAACTAACGAAGGAAAAAAAAATAGAAACAACCTATCCAAAAAAAGCTACCATATTTCCCCACAATATTGGACTTGGAGGTACCAGGCAAGTATAATATTTTGTTGTAACAGAACTCCTGTTTCATAGCTCCATTACCAGTTTGTTATAACATGTGGGTATTCGAGCAAAAACGACGAAAGCGAAACAAGAATGAGACAGATATTTAACGTGGTTCACTAACGAATTCGCAACGAACCCGCTAGCTAATCCACGGCCAGAACCAGATATTTTATTGAGAAGAGAACCCGATTACAATACACGTCGTGGCCACAACGGCCACGGCGGCGACCCGAAACAACCCACCCGACACACGAAACAAAAGCTCTCAAGCAATTGCTCAACTATACCAATCTGTGTATGCTATGCGTGTGTTTTCTGACATTACAAACCAAATCCATGCATGCTTTTAAATAGCCATGTGCATGGCGGTGGATAGTGGCTTACTAACCTTCTTTGGAAACAAAGCAAAACAAAGAAACTTTTGCCCCAAGGCATGAATAATCACCGCTCCCCAAACAAAGTTGGAAACAATTTTGTTTCCTTGTTTTCAAACCGACCTTGATTCGAAGTCAAACCCAACAAATCTCCACCTTGACTTGAATCAACTCAGTAACACGAAAACTGAACCTGATGCTTCTCTTCTCAAACCTGAACCGGATGCGTCTCCCAGAAACCAGAAACGAGCACGCCTCCCCAAATAGATTTTTCGCAGCTGTATGCGAAACCCGAATCGCCAAATTGTTGCTCCAACTACCATGCGTTCCTGCAACGACTGCGCCCGATGTGGTTGCACTTCCGGAAAACAGGAACAAGTGCTCCACCCAGAACCAGACTCGAATACATTCACTGAGAAAGCAGGACCGAATGTATTCCAGATGCACCCAATTGCGCCAGACAGATGCACCATGACAGAATGCCCAGATGTCATCCAGACCAGATGTAATACTCCGTATTTTACTTAAGGGTAATTCAGTAATTTGGCAGGATAATTCAGACGTAGGATGCGAATAGTGACTTGGGTAAATTTGTAAGAATTTTAGTTGACGGGATTTCGCGTGAGAATTCTTTGATTTTTCGTTTGTTTTAAATTTTTCTCTACGTTGTCGCGATAGTGACCACCGCGTGAGTATATGCCTTAACCACACCCTAACATTTCTTTTTGTTTAACCATTTACATAAATGAAATCTTTTTCCTTTTCTTGCTTCTTCTTCACGACCACGAAATCTCCATCACCGCCCTCAACAACTACCGCCCTCATCACCACCGCCCTCCATTTCTTTCACCGCCCTTCTCTCCCTCTATAAAAACCAAGTTCAGCAGCCCGCCATGGCACACAACCACAACAGCCACCACTCTCTCTCTCCTCTCTCGCTTCTCCGGCGAAACAACCACCACAAACACCGGCACCACCATCACCAACTTCACCACAATCACCTCCACCTTAATACTCTGTCTCTCACTCCCTCTATCTCTCTGTCCTCCACGCGGAAGCAGCGCCACAGCAGCGAGAAACCCACCATCGTCGCCGCAGCTCCCGGCGGTAAAAGAGCCTCCACCACCACCGTTTCCTCTTCCCTCTCCACCTCTGTCCCTCTCTCTCCCGTTCCCCTCTCTGATCGGAACCCAGAAAAAAGAAAGAAAAGAAGAAAACAGAGCGGAAAAGACGCAGTTGCCGAGGACGCCGCCACCATCGCCGAACAGCCATACATTCCGGCGAAAGCTTGGCCCGACAAAACCAGTGATGGCCAGGCCTTAAGACTTGTCACACCTGACTCTAGGAGTCTCGACCGAGCTCCATAAGCTCCTTCCCGCACTCAGAAGTGGCCGGAGAAAGCCCCGTCGGCCACCATCTCCGGCGACGACTTTGTCGACTTAACTCGTCGCGTTCCTCGACCATTTCTCGCTGTTCTTCAGCTAGGTATGCTCTAAATCTTCCTAATAGTTGTTTTTAGGTGTTAAAATCATGTTTTTGTAGCTTAAATACGTGTTTCGATCGGGAGAAACGAAGAGCTTTACGTGGGTTCATATTGGGGGTCTTGTGTGCAATTTCAGAAACATGGGGATGCCCATGTCTTTTGTATAACATGTTGAGTAGTTAATGGGGTGGGGGGAGAGTGTTTGTATTTTAAAGAATCTTTAGGGGGGCTTCCATAGTTGCTTTCCTTCATATTATTATTAGTTTGTTTAAAGCTATTTATAATATTTGTTTAGTATACTTTGTTTCAAATAAATAAATAATGGAACGGTGTTTTAGTAATAAGAAGATGTAATTTAGTAATTTGTTATAATGAATATTTTCTTGGAAGATAAGCTATATAAATATTGTTTCAATACTAAAATGTCGTATTTATTCTACCTAAACAAATAGTAAGATTTGAATACTTATTGAACTTTTTACCACCAAGGATGTTTGTTCGAAATTAATAATGTCGTATTCGAAAATAGTGTTTTTTTTAGCCAAAATAATTCCTTCTAAATATGACAATTGCTCTTTCTCACTAGTGAATAGTAATATTATTTGTTTACTTTAAATGAATATTGCTTGAGTTATTTAATATCAATTTTGAAAATAATTATTTATGATTTATGAGTATATGACATAAAAATAGGTTTTATGGGAATAGTTGGAGATTCTGAGAGCTGAACTTAGCAACCGACCTAGATGAGCATTCCTTTATTTATTATTGTCGTTGTGACTATAGAATTGGTAATTGTGGACGACAGGTTAACAGACAAGGACTCCGATCAGCCGTATGAGTTGTATGTGATAATTGCTGTTGAATAAGGTGAGAATACATGCTTAGCCTTGTGTGCCTAGCTCTTTTTGTGTCAGACTGTGATTTCTATTTTCTGTCTCAAAATATAATTGTTATTATTTGGTTATACTTGTCAAATATTTGAACTGTTGGCTACTGTTCTTGATAACTCTCACGCGATAATTAATAATCGATTAATAATATAAAGTGGAAAGATTCACATGTACCGGAACCAGTTCTGTTACTTATATCAGGTTTCGATCCCTTGGGCTCAGGTCCCTAAAATGCGGGACTCCGTGTGCCCCTAAGGTTTAGATCCCTTAGGTTTTCATCCCTAAAATGCGGGACTTCGCGTGCCCCGGCTCTACGCTTTGTTGTCTAGGGTCCAGCATCTAGATAACACTCCTTCGATTGACGCTCTTAGGAGGGTGTTGCAACACTTAAGGTCTAGAATGTCTGATTGTGGTCACTGGTCTACCCGGGTACTGTGAAATGAATAAGTGACGATCCGATTGCCTTGTTGGCTTTATTATTATTGGGAGACCCTTTGTCGGCATTATTATATTCGGTTAACGCTTGGATTATTGATTTACACTTCTGTTTATACCGTTGCGAACTCTGAAACTGTTTTCATTCATACTCTGTCACTTTCATTATATTTAACTTGTGTCTAGCAGTTTATATTATATTTCCTGTTTTACATGCTAAGGTGTAGCTCACTCAGTATTTATTGGTGACTTTGAAAACTGCGGTTCCTGTTGTTTTATTCCCACCGCAGGTCTAGGAGCTGGAACTTAAGGAAAAGAAGGGGCGCGAGACTCACCTAGACTGAGAATGTCATAATTAGGTTTTAGTGTTGTTAAGTTATTGTGTAATAATAAGAACCGTTTGTATAAGACACTTTGTTTAATGTTTAATAATATAAGTTTTTTTTGTGTGGATTATATTGCTTTTTATCTCCGCCACTTCTATTAAGCATCGCCCTCCCGGTCTTGTCCCGAGCCGGATAAGGGGGTTGTTGCACCAGATGCACCGATGACGAGTTCCCAAATTGTCATGCCCGATGCGCCACGTATGCCTCAGATGCGCCAGATGCTCGCCATATGCGAGCTCAGTGCGTGTCATGGTACACGCTGCAAAACCTGATGCACGCCAGAACAAACTCGTGCATAATGCGCGCCAGAACCAGATGCGCGTGCCAGAAATCTCACGCGCAAGATGCTCCATGTCGTTGCTCCAAATCCAACGAGTTCCTGCAACGCATGAGCCAGAATTAGATTCAATTCACACGCCTGATGCTCCACGCCGGTAGCCGGATTGCGCTGAACGTCAATCGCCAGAACGCCAGATGCGCGTGAACCGCCAGTACTGAATGCGTGCTGGATTTGCCAGATCCCTTGCACGCCTAATCAGATGCGTGCAAGATTGCTCCGAACGGAGCCCGGATAGCCCCCTCCACGGGACTTCAGATGGTGGGTGTACCTGTTGGGTTTTGACGTAGGTAACGCAGCGGAATAACAAAAATTAACCCTACTCAAAGCCCACCAAGGATCACAGGAAGAGACATCATAACATGATTAAGGACATAGAAGATGTGTACCTTTTGATTTGTGAGATCACACGAAGAATGATGTCCTCGTCTCTACGGTTGATCCACGTCTAGAGGTGAGATCTAGATTCTTCCTTCAATCAAGTGCTAGCTTGAACCTTGGAGGAAGAGGGATGAAGATCAAAGCAACAAATCACCAAAGCACAAGGGAGGGGGCGGCCCTCTCTTGCCGTCGGGTAGGGGGGCGGACGGGTGGCTAGGGTTTCGGCCCTAGCACCTTGTCTTGCTCTCTCTTTTGCTCTCTCCCACTCTTTGTGTGTTATGACTAATAACTCATCTCATGTGGGAAGGAAGCTAGAGCCTCCTTTATATACTCCAACAACTCCTTGTTGTTTCCATAAAAGAGTTTTCTTGTTCTAGTAGGACTAGAACTATTCCCTTCCTTGCAAATTAGTCCTACTAAGTTTGCAAGGTGTTGCACAATGATCCTTCTATTAATTAATCCATATTAATTAATCCCAAATCTAGCTCTACTCTATTTGACGTGTGACCCCATAGGTTTCTATATAGTTGGTAGTAACTATTACTAACATGGAGCGGTGTCTAGCAACACATCCATGCAACCCAACCAATAGAAATAGTCAGTGATCCCGACAAACCTTTGTGCCCAATATGTCATATTGCATTATCCCTTTGTCTCCATATCCGGATTGGACACGAGACATAAATAGTCACACTCGTATATCCAATCCATAGTTCCTCGATCCTGGGAATATGCTTATGCTTGCAGATAACATTAATATCTCTATATTAATTTATCTGAGTCTGGCCAGACATTCAATAAGCCTCATCCCTCGAGTGGCCGTGGATATTTACCCGCATTATGTGGGAGGGACAAATCCTATCTACATCACTACGATCTCTAAGCTTGCTTCCTATCACGCCCGATAGCCACCTTTATGATTACCCAGTTACGGTGTAACGTTTGATGACATCAAAGCGCAATATTTCACAACTAGAGTATCTAGTGACTTCAAGTCCAAGGATTGCAATAATATTAGCACTGCGAAAAGCGATTGTGACTTCACATAATATAATGTATCCTTTTCGTCGTGGGTCAATCCAGTATGCCATTACTCCTAATGCATACCCATATGTTAGACTTGATATCTCCATATCAATCTACCCATATACTAGTCTATATTTGACTGCCCTATTAATCAATATAATGGACTAGGGACATTTAAGATAAATAACACAATTTATCTAAGGACTTCATTATATTAAATATCGCCATAAATAATAAATGAATATTCTAGCCAAAACATTGTTCATACTAAATCTACGATTGCCTCTAGGGCATCTATTCCAACAGTCTCCCACTTGCACTAGAGCCAATCCGGCGCATCTCGTATGCCTATAGATCTGGCGTGCCCTTCATGCTTTCGCTGCGCAAGAGGTTTCGTAAGCGGATCTGACACGTTGTCATCTGTCGGAATCTTGCATATCTTCACATCTCCTCGATCGATCATATCACGAATAAGATGGAATCTCCTAAGTACATGCTTTGACATTTGGTGCGATCTTGGTTCCTTTGCCTGTGCGATTTCCCCAGAGTTGTCACAGTACAACTCTACGGGATCCACTATGCTAGGGACCACACCGAGCTCAGTGATAAACTTCTTTATCCATACAGCCTCTTTCGCCGCTTCCGCAGCAGCAATGTACTCAGCTTCTGTTGTAGAATCAGCAACTGTGCCTTGCTTGGAACTCTTCCAGCTCACAGCTCCTCCATTCAGGAAAAACACGTATCCAGACTGTGATCTGTAATCATCCTTGTCGGTTTGGAAGCTTGCGTCAGTGTAACCCTTTACACTTAGCTCTTCTATTCCTCCAAATATCAAGAACACATCCTTAGTTCTTCTTAAGTACTTTAGGATGTTCTTGACAGGAATCCAGTGACTCTCACCCGGATTGGACTGATATCTGCTCACCATACTCAACGCGTATGATACGTCTGGTCTAGTACATAGCATTGATAACTCCGTTTTCGGAGTTATTTTATGCCTTTTATTTCTACGTTTTGCGTGCTTATAATGGAGAATTTGTCGTCTTTTGAGTAAATTGAGCGTAAATGTGAAAATATGAGTTCATGTGCAATACTTGTTAAATCCGGGCGTTTCTTTAGATTTTTGAGCTTTTTATTGTGATATGATCGCGGGTTGTGTTTTCGTGTTGTGATTCGCAGGAAAACAGGGCTTGGAGGATCGTGCGGGATTTGGAAGCGAACTTCGGAAACAAGGAACTCAAAGGCAAGTCAAGAGGAAGGAGAAAGTCAAAGTAAAGTCAAACAGAAGAGAAAGGTCAAAGAAAGTCAAAGGAAGATCAAGGAAAGAAAGAATGGAAGAAGAAAGTCAAAGAAGAGAAGAGAAAAGTCAAAGGAGGCAAAAAGAGGGCTGGACACAGTGGTCTTCGTGCGAAGACATTTGTCTTCGTGCGAAGACAAATATTTAGCCAAAATTTCAGTCTGCAACATTCTCTTCTCAAACACACTCGCAGTATCTAAATGAGAAGGCCTTCGCACGAAGAGGCAGAAGTCTTCGTACGAAGACTCTTCGTGCGAAGACAACTGTCTTCGTGCGAAGAGGTCGTGGGACAGAGCATATTTTTTGGGGCTTTTCCGTATTATTTCCAAACTTTTTAATATTATTATGGGAACGTATTTAAGACTTTTAGGTCGACTTTTTCAGTAGTTTTTGAAGATTAGAGACATCTTTGGAGATCAAGAAGCCTTGGAGAGAGCTTAGGAGCTTTTGGATCATTCGTTTGAATTCTAAACTCTCGTTTTTCTTGATTTTTATGTTTAAACTCATTATAATCGTCGTGTTGATTATGAATATGAGTAGCTAAACACCTTTTGCTGGGAATTCTCGTTTGGTGTAGCTAGGGTTTGATCTCAAGTTGACGTTTTGATGATTGTAATGCATGCTTTAGCTTAATCTCTCGTGTTCATTCACTATTATGGATTATTTGCGTTCTTAATCTTATTATCTTTGCGAGTAGCTAACGTAGAGATAGAATCAATTAGTTTCACGCGGTAACTCCGTGATAACTAGTCGGTACATTGAATAATCCACCTAGTCGTATCAATGTTTGGTAACTCGGCATCGTTAACTAGGATCGTTAAAGTAGAATTATAATCTTAATGCATACTTAAACCGAAATTAGGCTTGGTAACTCGGTTTAGTTTAGCTTAAGTATAGTGGATTTGCTTGGTAACTCGGTAAGTTCAACGTTGCTTGATTAATAGTGAATAACACGTGGTTGTTTTACAAATCAAAGCATAAATTTAGATCAACCTAGTGAACCTAGAGAATTCCCGGTGCTTTTCCCTTATTGATAAAAACCTCCAACTATTCATTCTTTATTAATCGTGAATTACTCACTTGGTTAATTGAGAACGTTGCGTTTAATTTCTTAGATTTAGATAAAAACACAACTTGCGACTTGCCCACATAAGGTTTAGAATAATAATTAATTTAAATAAAGTCCCTTGGGTTCGACAACCCGGATTTCCGGTTTATTACTACACACGACGGCTGTGCACTTGCAGTTGGAACGTGTCAAGTTTTTGGCGCCGTTGCCGGGGACTTCGGCTAAATTAGTTATAATTCCTAGCCTTAGGGATTTTAATTTATTGTTTATATCCGTTACTCACCTACGTTTTGCGTGTTTCGTGATTTCAGGTTGATTTACACGGTGCATGACCCGTTCTCGAGACGAGCCTTTGTATCCAACGTTTGAAGACCCGGAATCCTTATTAAAAGCACAGCGTAGAGACAAGAGGAATTCAAGCTCAGTAGTTATGGATGAAGAAACGAGAGCTGAGTTTGAGAGGATCCGCAAAGGTATGCAGGATGCAGAAGCAGCTAGAGTTGCAGCTGTAGAGGAGGCTGCACTCTTGGGGGTGGATATCATACACATGGTCTCTGTGATTTAGGCGCGAGTATTAATCTCATGCCATTGTCTCTGTTTCAGAGATTGGGCATTGGTGCACCGACTCCTGTGAAGATGGGTCTGCAATTGGCAGAAAATTCTATAGTTACGGCAAATGGGGTGATTGAGAACTTGCTCGTCAAAGTGGGTGCATTTGTATTTCCAGCTGACTTTGTGATAGTGGATATCAAGGAGGATCGCGATGTTCCACTCATCTTTGGAAGACCGTTGTTGAAGACAATGCGCGCAAATGTGGATCTAGAGGCAGAGGAGTTGACTATCAAGGCTCTAGACTCATCAATCGTGTTCAAGGCGTTTGTTCCTAGCAAGGGGAAAAATAAATTGGCCATGATCAAGTTTAGAGAAGATCGTGTGGATCCGTCTCCTGGTTTGCCTACCGTTTTGCATCCCGATCCACCCGAATCAGAGAAGAAGCCAAATGTGGTGAGAGCACATGATGTAGTACAGAAAATCAAGAGCATGAAATTGAAGGAGGAAGCACGTCGTACTAGGCCTCCTTAACATATCTCTGAGGTAACTGGGTCGGGCCGTCGACCTTAAATTACAAAGCGCTTGTTGGGAGGCAACCCAACCTATTTATTGCTTTAGGATAGATTTTAATACTGTTTTGTAATTTTTATTCGGTTTGATGTTATTGAGAGGTGCGAGAGAGTGGATTTAATATTTCCAATGAGTATGTGCAGGAATACGAGGTGAAAGGCCTATTTCGGATCCCCCTTCTTGATGCGCGCGTGCGAAACAGAGTAAAAAGTCCAGATTTGCAGCTAAATACGCGTATCGGGATCCGACGTGAAGGAATTGAAGGTAGAAGCCATTTCTGCATCTATTCAACACACGCACCTGGGGAAGATCATGTTCCCGGACTCCCCGTCTTGATTTGCGCAAGAATTTAATTAGTGAACGGAGAAAGCTAGCACGCCGGCACGAATTACGAGGTGAAATTTTGAAGGACAGACTGAAATGAGAATTGAACAATGCCAACGTGTGGGGGTGGTCGAGAGCTTTCTGTAGACAGGTGGATCGCGCAAATCGGAGTCCGGATGAGGAAGTTACGCCAAAAAGGATGTTTTAGCAAGTAAAACGAGGCCAAAAGCATCCGGAAATGCAAAACGTGCCTTGGAACGCGTGAAATTGACAAATAAAATATTCCCCGGATTTTGGGAATGTTTTAAGGTGAAAAGGGAGTCTCGAGGTCGAGGAGATCCTTCGGAAAGCAAAGGCACGATCGAAGACGCGAAAAATCGACAAAAAGGATGTTTTTGGCACAATTCAGCATTGTCTTCGTATGAAGACAATTGTCTTCGTAGGAAGACATTTTACTTAGAAAAAATTTCAACCTCTGAATTGTCTTCTTATAACAAGTTGCAGTATCTGTTTGAGAAGACCTTCGTGCGAAGACAACTTGTCTTCGTACGAAGACTCTTCGCACGAAGAAAAGTGTCTTCGCACGAAGACATCGCGCAGAATGACAAATTTGGCCAGCACGGATAGCAGCTTGTGGGTTATATCTTGGGGGCTTTTTAGACATTTTGGCACGTACTTGAAGCTTAACCAGCTGTGAATCGATTCACTCTTCATTCTTCATCTTCAACCTCAGTTCTTCTCCTCCATAGCCGCACACACTCAAGTTCACCCCTCACTTGATTCTTCACCAAAATCAACAATCTACCTAGGGTTTTGCTCGCAATTCCAAGGAGAACAAGATTCTACAGGAGGTTTTGAGTGAGAGTGAGAGACAAGAGAGAAATCAGAGGAGGAAGGAGCTAGGGTTTGGAAGGAGAATTGAGAAATTGGACGAGTTGGGGCTTGATTCAGCTTTCGGACGAGAAGGGAACACTAACGGGGACTACGCAAGGAGTACGGAGCATCAAGCAATTCGAGATTTCGACAAATTTTTTTCGGCACCATCAAAATCAGTCGGGGTTGGTCAAATTTTGAAATTTTTGCGTCCGTAAGACTTGCTCCGGACGCGTAGGTACTATCTAAACTTCGTAATTTCATATTCGAGTCTTAGGCACATTGAGTAAAAGCTCGGTTATTTGTTGTTGCGCTTAGAAGCGTACTTTGGGGGCGATTGCGTAAAGTCCTAGGAACTATTTGTCTTCGTGCCTACGTGTTTCGTTTAGTATACACTTCTTGTTCACGTGCACAATTGTTGAATTGCTTGTTTTACTTGAAACTGAATTTTAAATGGCGGGTGGAAAGAAACGGAAGACGGGGGAGGGTTCGTCACAAGAAGCATCGGGATCGGGCGATCCTCAATTAGAGATACCGCCTACTCCCCAATATGCCATCTTGACGGCCCCTTTCCCGGCTAAACCGGGTATTGTCGGCCGACGAAAGGCCAAGGCTAATTTGAAAGAGAGAAGTATTGGGCCCGGATACTATGATAGTTTCCGTTTCGTCACTCATGAGGCCCATCTTGACTCTCGAAGAGATACTTATTTGACTAAGAACGGGCAGCCCGAAAAGGCATTTCCATTGCACGAGGACATGCCTCAAGCAATTAAGGAAATTTATGAGCGCGAGAAGCTTGACAATTGGTTTAAGCTAGTGTGCACAAGAGATTCCGGCAGGGAGACCTCCGTGTACACCGTACGCAGTGGATCAGGGATCGCACAGGAAGAATAGGGGTGTGTGTAGGGAGAGAGTAAGTCAGTAGCAATGTCTGAGAGAGAGACAGAGGTTTGGCAGAGCTTCCGCGTATGGCAGTGTGTCCTCCTTTGTATGGAAAGGTTAACGATATATATATACTGGAGAACGTGACCGTTGTAGTGTGGTTAATGCGCCCATTGATGGCGGCTTAATTAGCTTAACCATAACGGCACGTTCGTCCGAGTATATAGGAACCGTTAGAGCACGTGGTGCGCGAGTACCGGAACCGTTACGAGGTTGACCGGGTTTGACCGGATTGACCGGGTTTATGGAGCTCGTGCCATAAATCTCTCAAAACAGTTACTAAAGGTCGCGCGCGGGCTTGGCTCGCACGCGACAGGGCTTACTCTAGCCTCCAGACCACAAAGTCCCTACAAGTCCCGTGCAGTGGTATGCGAGGGCTCTGTCTCGCAGCCCCCACATGGATCAGCTCGGCTGGTGATCCTGTGTGTGTGGAGCACAATATGGTGTGCTGGATGGTTGCCACGTGGCCTAGATCTGCCATGTCATAAAGCAGTATCTACATTAGCCCCCTTTCTGCGCGTGAAGGCTCATAGCTGTATAGGCTTCCATGCGCGGAAACCAACATGCGCGTCGTCGCCACGCACCAATTCAAATACGGGTAGGTTCAGCCCCCGTGCGTGTCATTATGACCTAAAACCCCTAGAGTCGTGCCGTCTGACCTTTAGGGTTTTAGGCGTGACGTCAGCCCGTCCTGTGATTGCGCGACACGACGGTGACGGTTGCGATTCGACTACTGAAGGGACGCAACTCTTCATTCTTCTGGATAAATACCTTGTATCCCATTATTGCAAAGCATCACTTCTTTCTCTTAAAGTGAATGGTACCCGGAGATCTTCGAGAGCAGATCCAGATAATCAATCACCAGTTCAGAACTGCAAATCGTATTCTCCAATTGTGTATATCCAAGCAAGCTTCAAGGAAACAAGGTTGGCCTCGTTTACTTTTGATTTAAAATACCAGTGTTTGCCTTGAATCGCGTTGAATCTGTAAATCCATGAAATTTGCGAAGAGGCTTTTGATCTTTGAACCCGCTTCGTTTTAATCTTTCAACAATATCAACTCCCCAATTTCTGAAATCGGCACTGGAACTGTTTGCTTTGGTTTGCATAGATCTCAAATTCCAAAATTCAAACTGAAGTGTGGTGTGGTATTTTTCCCCCCTTTTTCTTGCCCTTTCGCAGGAATGGCCAAGACAAGAGTAACCAGACCCGTCAAGGAAGACGAAGAGATGCCGGAGCTTCCGCAGGCTCTGTGGCGTAAAGCCCCCTTTTTGGGTGGGAAGGATTTTTATCATGCGAGGATAAGAGCGAAGAGAATGCCTGATCCTGTTCCTGCTGAGCAATTGCTGACGTTGACTCGCCCAGTTAACTCAGCCCTGCTCGAGTGGGTTGGTTCCGAGGATGTAGTCCGATTGGGGATCGAGAACGGGCACTTCCCGTATACTGCGATTTCTACTCAAGCGTTCGTCCAGAAATTGGACTACATGGATGAGTGGATTGACCACGTGTTGGATCATCACGCCGAGACTCTTGATAAAGCCGGCATTTTCTTTGCTATCCGCGCTATGAAGTGTGCTGCCGTGAAGTTGGATCAGTCCATGCTTCTAGACCTTCTGTCCCGTTATTCGCCCGCGACTCACACGTTTCATTTTGCTGAGTTCGAGGCTGCCCCCACGCTCGAGGACGTTCAGATGCTGTATGAGCTTTCCCCCATGGGCGAGGTGGACCCCTTGAGCCACTTGAGGACATCTGCTGAAATGGCCTTGTACACGCAGATGGAGGAGTGCCTAGCAGAGGTAAAGAAAATCTCCACTCGGTGGACCACTACAAAGCCTCTTCCGAACTGGCAGCTAGTGGATACGTCTGCGAAGAATACCTGGAACAAGTGGTTGCAGTACTTCTTCCGAGACTATGCGAACAGCAGCATTACTAAGAAGCTTTTGAGCGAGGACCCGGAGGCCGAGAATTATGTAGAGGGCAAGGGTCATCATTTAACCCTTTGTGCCTTTCTCTGTGCTTGGCTGTCGAGGTATCTGATTGATGGTCACCCCCATGACGGGGTCTTCTACCATGTGCTGCCACTTGCCGTGAGGCTCGCTCTTGGCCAGAGAGTCGCACTCGGACCCTTGGTCCTGGGGACGCTATATTACAGGCTGGATCAGCTGGTTCTGGCGATGAGGGAATCGCGTGGCCGCCTCGATGTTCTGACCTTTGTCAATATCAGCTTTTTGACAATGTGGGTTTTCGAGCGCTGGCCGTCTTATGCTCCAACTCCCCTCCCACTTGAGAAGTGGTGTCCCCCAGGCGAGACGGAAGCGCGCAACAGCGGAAGGGCTGCGAGATGGTTTGGAGCAAGCAACACCAAGTGCACTTGGAGTTTGATATGCGACAAACGAAAGGAGTTTACTGCCAGGCCCTATGCCACACGTGTTGAGAATGTACGGTGGTTTCCAAAGCTATACCCTTCCAGAGGTATGGTCTTGTCAGAAGACCTTCTCTTTGAAAAGGGGCCGCATTTCCACGAACGCTATCGTGACTTCTTCTGTTGGTGTCTGCGAGGTTCTCTTCCTGCCCTTGCAGAGCATATTCGTGAGCTCGCGCCACGGTATGAAAGACTTACAGTGGATGTTGACCCTACTCGGGTCTCTCCTCAGTTTGGTTTTGATGCAGTGGCCCCATCGATCTGGCCCCAGTCTATTATCAGAGGGTGCTACAAGCGTTTGCTGACAAAGGAGTGCAAGACGGTCCTCATGAGCAATCTTCCCTTTGAGCAGCCTGCGGGGACTCGCAAGGGTGGTTGTTCCCAGAACTGGATCGCATACTGGGTTGCCCAGCAAACGAGGATTGAGACGGAGGCGGCGGCGCAGCCAGGAAAGGCCCCCTTGATCAAGAGAAACTCTTTTCCGTTTCGCCCCAATTGCAGTTTGAGCGAGTCTGAGTATGGTTGCTACTCGCTGTGGGACCGCGAGAATCATTTGTGCCCCGATTTCATTCTGAAGGAGCAAGTCGACGCAATCAAGAAGGGTGACGCGCAGGTCATCAAATATAGCAAGGCGTTTGCTGAGGTAAGCAATTTCCTTATGTGCTTTGAGCCTTTTGATTTCCTCGCGTTGATGCTTTTCGTTCTGTATTGTTCAGTGTCATGTGCGGAGGTTCGCAGCTGGTGATCGTTCCAAATCGCTGGTGGACACCATTGTTGCCACTAGAAGGAAGGGGGAGTCGTACCGGCTAGCATGGAGGATGGATGCCGAGGTCGAAACAAAGGTTCGCGGAGTCATGAACACTTTTGCTGACTCGCTGATAGACAACCCTCCGGCTCCGTCTCCTCCTAGAGATGACCCGTCCCCTCCAGCGACTGCGGCGCCGAGAGTGAAGAGACCTAGGCAAAAGGGAATTACGATTTCTTCCCCTAGGAGTGCTCCAACTTCTCCCCCAGTGAGGTCCCTTTCCATCAAGGACAAAGGCAAGGGTCGTATGCCCAGCAAAGTGCGAAAAGATCTCGCAGTTGAGACTTTCGTTCCATTCAACCAAGAGGAGGAAGAGAGACAAGAGCCCCAGGCAAGTGATGAAGAAGAAGAAGCAACAGTTGTGATGTGCGAGGAAGAATCAGGAGGTACTTCCGTCGCATCTCCTTGCCCTTTATCTTGACTTCTTTGTAGTTCTTTTCTTTGAACCAAATATGTATTCGCAGATGATGATGATGAAGCCGTCGGTGGCCTTGTGGCCAAGAGGCAAAAGAGAGATGCCCATTCTGGCATTTCAGATGATCCTATAAGCGAGGATGTTCTTGCTGAATCCCGGAAGACAGCCGCGGAGGCTGCTGAAAGAAGAAGGCAGCGAGAGGAAGAGGAACTCGAGCGTGTGAAACAGCGGAGCCTCGAGGAGCAGCATGTTGACGACTTAGTGCGTCCAGTTGGCGAGGAAGACGAGCTTCCCGAAGAAGTGGCTCCTCATGCGGAGGAGGGAGATGAGGTTCCTGGAGAGGATGCAGCAGAGCTAGAGCAAGTCCAAGCGGACTTCGCAGAGATCGCAGGTGGCGATAAAGGTGAGATCTTTAATCTCGCAGTTACTTATAGAGATGTAATTGTAGGTGCGTTAAAGCACGGTGTGTCAAAGCCTGACATTCGCCGTTGGTTGGTAAGCAAATGCGGAGAACCCTCAGGTAACTATTTTGAGTGATATGCGCATACTAGGCTGCAGCCACTTGAGGCAAAATCATGACTGGTTTACTCGCGTCCCAGGTCACGCTTCTCTTAAAGATTTGCTTAGTGAGGATACACTGATAGGGCACGGTTCCACGTCCCTAGTGTACGATGAGGATACCTCAATCCCACCTTCGCGTGGAGGTGCTTATTCTTAGCTTTAGTAAAGATAGCGAAATAACTTATAACACAAGTTACCTCACATTATCGCATTTGGTATCGCAGGTCATGCTGAGGAACCTGAGCTGAAGCAGAGAAGTCAGCCTTCTGCATCCCATGTTCCAATTTCGAGCTCCCATACCGAGAAGCCCGTCGCAGCTGCTGGACACGCAAGTGAGCATCTCGAGGATGTCATCGAACTCTCCGACGATGTCGAAGCTGATGCTATGCCGATGGACGAAGGTGTCCGTACCGGTGGTGAGGAAGAGAGGACAAGTGATGCTAATGTTTTCGCATCTGGGAGTGTCCTTCGCCCAGCGACTTCGGCTGTTCCTTCGCCTCCGGCGATGACTGAGCCAGAAGCACCTATTCCTGCGTGGAGCATTTGGGGCTCGCAGGTTGGGAATGTAGTCGCAGCTGGTGCGGCCTACACTCTTCCTCCTGACTATGAGAGGTTGGAGGTCGCAGCTGATAGGAGAGCCATAGAGCGAGGGCAGTCTTCGAACAACCCAGTGGCCCGCATCCCTTCTCTTCATGAAATTCTGGAAGGCACTGGTAAGTAAAGATTTACCGTTCGCACGTCGCATTATTTGCTTGCGAGTTCTGACATTATAACCA
This sequence comes from Linanthus parryae, assembly GCA_023055425.1. Lineage (NCBI taxonomy): Eukaryota > Viridiplantae > Streptophyta > Magnoliopsida > Ericales > Polemoniaceae > Linanthus > Linanthus parryae. The sequence goes on along the minus strand of JALGPY010000002.1, from coordinate 63,714,436 downwards.
TTTTTGATGTCTCAGGTTTGAAGCAAACCGATGTAGACTGGGTGGTTCGAATGCGTCTCAGATACCCCCGATCGTTTGTGAGATCTCTGGAGATCGGACCTTTTGACAGGAGGCTATTCCTTACTGAAGCCATCTGGATACTGGAGCAGCTGTCTGCGGCTACACCTGCGACCATTTCGGCCCAGAGTGCTGAATTGCTGTGTGGCATGTGCCAGAATCTCCTGTTCAAAGTCCAAGGCAGACTTGGTTTCAAATTCCTCAAGGACAGAGTTACACTGATTCGCGCAGCTGTAACTTTGAATCTCGGTCACCAGAATCTCGCAGCTGAGATGCAGAAGGTGGAGCAGCAAAAGCATAAGGTTGATGAAGCTGTGAAGCTGTATCATGAAATGAACGCCAAGTGCGAGCAGCTGAAGCAAGAAGTGAAACAAGTGGAGAAGCTGAGCGATCAGTTCGAGCCCCAAGACTCCTTGATCAAGAATTTGTTTTGACTTTTCAAATTTTGAAAAGAAAACAGGAAAATGGCTGAGACATTAATGTAATGTTTTGAAACATTAATGTAATGTTGCTAGGGTTTCTCCCCCTTTTTTTAACAACAAACAATGAGCTTGCCCGTTTTGCCCTTTTCGGGATTTGATTGGACATTTTTGTGCATATCCAATTATGACATCAGCAATTGATTTTCTGCTTGATTTTCGCGCTAATTTCTCGGCAGATAAGCACGCTTCCGTTGGGAAGTCCATCTGAATCATGACTATCCGTCATTTATTAGGATACGCAACTGAATCGTCGTAGCCTTTAGTAGGGTAATTGATTGTTACCGCTTTTCAAGGCGTAAGTGATTGAACTTACCCTCTTTTTTGAATTTTGCTGACTCATCTTAGGCAACCGAAGAGTCTCCACAGGGTCTATATAAACCCTGTCTTTGCCATTTGGGTTCTTCATCCCAAACATGTGCTTTGCCGTGAGTCCTTACGACTGCTGGCTTCAACGCTTGTTTTTCGTTGATTCAAGGCAACTAGGAGTTTTGAATCCTGAGTTTGCGCTTTGTGCTATAGAAATAGTTTCCAAGATCCACTTTATGAGGCTTATTGCTGTTTATAACCATCATAAAGAGGATGCAGATAATACCTCATGTGTATTCGAAGAAATTTCTTCGTGTATTATGTGTGCAGGTCATGTTTCCGGCCGCCTCGTGGCGAGGTGCAGCGCCGAAGTGACCGTGCTACCGTCTCGTAATGAACGGCGGAATTCTCCTCCAGCATCCCTGGAGAAGAATCCGTTGCCCTCACATTTGTGAGGTCGGGGTGCTCGTCAATGCCCTTGTCCAACATGACAAGGAATCCATCACCAGAGGAATGACTGCTTCGCCTGTTGTGCGGAGTATCATCTGTCGGCACAGGAAGCTCCTCCGGCGCCTATCTTGGTCAGACAGAGGCTTTTGTCATTCCTTGGGGTCTTGGGCGCATCGTATCCCTGACCTTGCTGCTAGGGATGTGGCGAATGACGAGTTGATCTCTTCGCGGCAGCATCCCTTTTGCTATAGATCTTTGGCCGCAGATCTGCGTACTGTGCTGCCGGTGTCAGGACCGGTGGATTCTCTCTTTTCTTAGTCGAGAGTTCCCTTGGCGCATCTCTGGCTTACCAGCCATTTTTCGAATGTATTGTTAGCCATGTTGGCTGTGTAATTAGATGCGAGCTTTTCGCTTGTAAGCTGCTATCTAGATAGATAAATTGTAAGTCATTTGACTCATAATGATATATAGCTTTTGTATTATTTGCTCTCTTTGCAACAAAATACAATTTCGCATGCGTTTCGGCTTATTTTGCCTTGCAGAATGCCATGTAACGATTTCGCACATGCGACATCAATGCGCAGATGTTTCGCTAGATCATTCGAGATCGTAATTTCGCAGTTGTGCCATCTTGACGGATGGGCTTGCAGTTGGTCGTTGTAAATCATATGAAATCATGTTCACAACTTTCCTATCGTAACAGATAGTTTTTTAACAGATCAATTAAGATCGTTAAGTGGTGCGAATTGCTATCATAGAAGATAGGCTTTATTATAGAATTGCTTGAGATAGTTTCTTGCATGAATTGCTATCGCAGCAGATAGACCTTTAGAAGGTCTAGCAAGACGGTCCTGCAGTTACGTTGTCATCGTAACAGACGGGCTTGGGTGATCAACTTAAATCACTTTGCGTATAAATTGCTATCGTAACAGATAGGCTTGAGAAGATCATATAAGATCGCATTTGCATAAACCGCTATCGTGAAGGATAGGATTTTGATGATCGATTGAGATCGTTTTTGTATTTTGCTGCTATCGTAGGAGATAGGCTTTGGATGATCACTTAAGATCGCATTTGCATTGGTTGCCATCATAAGGGATGGGCTTTAGATGATCAATTAAGATCGCGTTTATGTTGACTGCTATCGTGAGAGATAGGCTTTGGATGATCATTTAAGATCGCATTTGCATTGGCTGCCATCATAAGGGATGGGCTTTAGATGATCAATTAAGATCGCGTTTATGTTGACTGCTATCGTGAGAGATAGGCTTTGGATGATCATTTAAGATCGCATTTGCATTGGCTGCCATCGTAGGAGATGGGCTTTTAGATGATCAATTAAGATCACGTTTATGTTGACTGCTATCGTAAGAGATAGGCTTTGGATGATCACTTAAGATCGCATTTGCATTGGCTGCCATCGTAAGGGATGGGCTTTAGATGATCAATTAAGATCGCGTTTGCTATCGTAAGAGATAGGCTTTGATGATCAATTAAGATCGCGTTTGCGTTTGGCTGCTATCGTAAAAGATAGGCTTTAGATGATCGATTGAGATCGCGTTTGCTATCGTATGAGATAGGCTTTGATGATCAATTAAGATCGCGTTTGTATTTGCTGCTATCGTAAGAGATAGGCTTTGATGATCAATTAAGATCGCGTTTGTATTTGCTGCTATCGTAAGAGATAGGCTTTGATGATCAATTAAGATCGCATTTGCGTTTGGCTGCTATCGTAAAAGATAGGCTTTAGATGATCGATTGAGATCGCGTTTGCTATCGTAAGAGATAGGCTTTGAGGATCACTTAAGATCGCGTTTGTATTTGCTGCTATTGCAGCGAATAAATCATTGTTAACAGTAATAACAAATTAAATAGAGCGATATAAACAGCTAGAAATATGAACTTCTCATTTGGGAGAATTCTTTTATTATGACATTCTCATATGTGAGAGATAGGATTACAATCCTCTCATATGGGAGAGGAGATTGCGTTAATCATAGCCACATGAGACATTAAGCAACGTTATCATAAAACGCATGAAATAAGAGAAGTCAAGGATAGTACTTCTTGATCCAGCGCATGTTGACTGAGCTTGGAGTTGAGGTTGTGCCGTGCAACCTTCGTCTGCTGCAGTAGCCGCTATCGAAGACTTCTGTGACTTCGAAGGGTCCTTCCCAATTAGCTGCGAACTTTGGGTGAGTTGCTTCTCGCATGCAGTGATCAGATGCGCGCAAGACCAGGTCGCCAACTGCGAAATCCCGTCGCTGGACTGTCTTGTTATAGGCGCGAGCGATTCTCTCTTGGTACCGCTTGTTAGTCCTTTTGGCTTGTTCTCGCTTTTCTTCCAGCAAGACTAAATCATGATCGCGTTGATTTTCATAGAGTGCATGGAAGGCCAGCCTCGCCGAATTGACTCTGACCTCCGCAGGTACTACAGCTTCGGCCCCATAACATAGCAGAAATGGCGAGGCCCCTGTAGGTGTCCTTGGAGAAGTTCTGTAGGCCCACAGAGCTATGTTAAGGGAGTCGGCCCACTTCTTGTGGTCATCTGCGACCATCTTGCTCAGAATTCTCAACAGCGTTTTGTTAGTCGCTTCGGCTTGTCCGTTTCCCTTTGGATAATAGGGGGTAGAGCATATCTGCCTGATATTGTACTCCGCGAGTTTCGTAGCTACCTGACGATTAACAAAAGGAGTACCGTTATCTGAAAGAATAGTATTTGGGATTCCGAACCTGCATACGATGTTTTCCTGGATGAAGTTAACCACAGCCAGCGCGTTTGCCGTCTTCAGTGGTATTGCTTCCACCCATTTGGTGAACAGCTCGGTTGCAGTGAGAATGAAATGGTTCCCATGTGACGTTGGTCGGATGGGGCCAATAAAGTCCAAAGCCCATGTGTGAAATGGCCATGGCGTCCCTAATGCATGTAGATCCACGGCAGGAGCGTGCACTAGGTTCCCTTTGAATTGGCATTCTTGGCAGCGTCGCACCTTGGTGCGGCAATCGACTTCCATCGTGGGCCAGAAGTATCCGATTGAGAGGAGTTGTCTGCATAATTTCGCACCTCCCTGGTGTTCCACCTGATGAGAAAGGTCCATGACTTCTTGTGCTTCCCTGCCGTCTAGGCATCGCAGCAAGTTACCCTCGTGACCTTTTCGCCAAAGCAGGTTCTCTTGAACCAGGTATCGAGAGGCTTTCCTCTTTAATTTGTCGGCTTCTTTTCTCGATTCGGGTACGGTGCCCTGGGTGAGGAATTCGAACAACGGCTTCCTCCAGTCTGTGTCGTCATCGGTTAGAGCGATGAGTAGAGAATCTTTGATTAGTGCGCAACTTTCGCACTTCCCTTGTATCAGGGCTGCAGCTGTTGACATGCCTGGCCAATGAATGCCATATCTTTGAGCTTTCCTGTAGATTGACACCTCGCTTTCTCCGCAAGCGTGTTGGTGAATCTTTTCTAACAGCTGTTGTCCCTCTTGCTCGGAGACACATCGCATGAGTATTCCTCCAGGACCCTTGTAGTAAAGGGTGTTGTCGTGGATGCAGTATCCTTTCGTGAGTACCCAGCTTTCGCTGCTGGTGCCTTTCGCAATAGCTTGCAGGATTGCTTTTCGCCAGTCTGCGTCATCCATGTGTTCATCGTCGCACGCATCTTCTGTTAATGCCGACGATGTTCGCACTTCGATGGAAATCCTTGCGGGGCATTTATCTATGCTGACCTTAGATCCCAGAGTTGCTAAGGCGTCTGCATGCCTGTTGTCCGCTCGGGGCTTGTGCTCGTATTTCACGTCGCAGAATTGCTGCATCAGCTTTTGCACTAGGGTGCGGTACGGCAGGAGGTTGATCTCCTTTAAACCATATTCGCCCGAGGCCTGCTTAACAATCAGTTTGGAATCTCCCATGACTGTTAAGTTGCTCACTTCCAAAGCTTTCGCCGCACGGAGCCCCGCGATCAGAGCCTCGTATTCCGCCTCATTGTTCGTGACTGCGAAGTTGAGTTTTGCGGACATCTGTATGACTTCCCCGTCCGGCTTTGTCAAGACTATCCCAATGCCTCCGCCTTTTCTGGTTGACGAACCGTCGAAGTGGAGGGTCCAATAGGGCACGTCGATCGCGTAGATTTCAGGGCCTTCGAGCTCTTCCTCGATCACAGGTTCGTGACTGTTGTCGGGAAACTGTGCCAGTAGATCTGCTACCGCCTGCGACTTGATCGCTCTTGGTTTCACGCATGTGATATCGTATTGAGAGATGGTCATGTACCATTTCGCCAATCTCCCGCCCGGAGTAGTGTGAGTTAGCAGGTATCTTATGGGGTCGCTTTTGGTGACCACCACTACTTTGTGCGATGCAAAATAGTGTCTCAACTTCTCTATTACGAAGAATAAAGCAAGGCAATGACGTTCGATGTCTGTGTACCTTGATTCAGCAGGCTGCACAATGCGAGAGATGTAATAGATGGGCCTCTCTTGGCCTTCATACACCTGAGCCAAGAGTGCTCCTATAGATTTCCTTGTCGATGTAAGGTATAGCAGAAGCGGTGATCCCAGCTGAGGCGCGATCATTATCTTTGGGGATGTGAGTAGCTCCTTTAGCTTTTCGAATGCGGCTTCGTGATCAGGAGCCCAGTTGTACGCGGCGTCCTTCTTGAGAAGAGTGCTGAAGCAGCATGTGATTTCGGCGATTGCTGGAATGAATCTTCGCAGATATGACAATTTTCCCAAGAATGTTTTCAAGGTACTTTGGTCGTGAGGTGGCGTCATGCTGGTGATGGCTGACACTTTCGCAGGGTCAGGCTCGATCCCTTGGCGATGGACTACGCATCCCAAAAACTTCCCCGAAGTCACGCCAAATGCGCATTTCATGGGGTTCATTTTCAGTTGGAAGCTCCTGCATCTGTTGAACACCTTTCGCAGGTCTGCAAGGTGATCTGCTTCATGCTTGGATTTGACTACCAAGTCATCCACATAGAATTCCACTTCTTTGTGCATCATGTCGTGGAATAGAGCCATCATGGCCCGCTGATAGGTTGCGCCTGCATTCTTAAGACCGAATGGCATTACCGTATAGTTGAATACCCCCACGGGAGTGATGAATGCGGTTTTCCTTGCATCTTCGGGATCCATCTTGATTTGATTGTACCCGCTGAAGCCGTCCATGAAACTGAACATGCGATGGCCCGCCGTTGAATCAATGAGCAAATCGATGTTAGGTAGTGGGAAATCGTCCTTAGGACAGAAGCGATTAAGATCTCGGAAGTCCACGCAGATGCGGAGCTGTCCGTTCTTCTTCACCACCGGCACGATGTTGGCCAACCATGTGGGATGGTGATTTGGCTCTATGAACTTGGCGTCTAGGAGTTTGACAATCTCCTGCTTGATCTTCACGTTGAGCTCTGGCCTGAAGCTTCTGGTGCTTTGCTTGACCGGTTTAGACCCTGGGATGATGTCTAAACGGTGCATGGTGATGCTCGTGTCCAGACCCGGCATCTCGTCGTATTCCCATGCGAACACGTCCTTGTATTCAGTTAGGAGCTGCAGCAGTCCTTGTTCCTCTTCGCTTGTGAGGTCCGCACTCAGGAAGACTGGCCTTTTCTTTTCCTCGTTCGGGCTGAGGAACACTTCCTTTAGCTCTTGCTTTTGTGGTCTTGGCCTGTCTTCCATGCATTCGGGCGCTTCTTTGAGTTTCTCCTCTGGAGTACCCTGTGTTGGCTCTTCTGTCAGCGCAACTTGCTCGATTTGATTGATTTGCCCAGGGACATCCCCCTGCCCGTGTGAGGACGTCCCCGCGCACCTTCATATGCGATAGCATTTCTTCCCGTTGGCGTAGAAGCTCTCTATCTCCTTACCCTCGGGGTCATGCTTTGCGATCCTCTTCAGAGTGTACACATTCTTCCGATGATATGCGATGCGCGGCGCCTCTTCGTGTGTAGGCGGCTTTTCCTTGGCATCTCCCCTTGTCACCATCACGCCTGCAGGTGACTGGTCCTTGATGTCCTCCCAGAGAGGTAAGGGAGTAGGGTTGAATGGTCCGGGTGTTTGCTCGTCCGCCATCTCGGTGAACCACACCGCCTCGCTGAGATGTGCTTCGTCCAAGTTGAACGGGTTAGTTGAGGCCGGTATCTCGACAATCCTGTCGTTCCAGATAGCTTTCATCACCTGGTGAGCCGTCGAAGGGATTGCGTCAAAGCGATGAATCCAGGCCCGACCTATGATCATGTGATATGTGGTGTTCGCGTCTATGACATAGAACTTCGCCGAGCACTTGATTTTGCCGATCTGAACGCCCAGGCGGATCCATCCGATCGTCATTCTAGAATCGCTTCCGAATTCCACCAGCGGGGATGGACGCTTGACTACCTTGTGCTCGGGGATCCCTGCTAGCTTCAGTGTGTGGAGTGGAACAACATTGACCGCTGCTCCTCCATCGACGAATGCTCGCTTGAATTCGACGCCGTTGATGATGGCGGTCACGTACAGGGGCCTCTGGTGGCTCGCATCTGTCTTCTTGTCGCTGGCAGAAAAGGTCATAATCTTTTCTGTGGGACGGGACGCCCTGACGACTTTCCCGTTGGAGACCACGAGGTCCTCCTCGTAGTCCTCTGCTACCCTTAAGATTGCTTTTGTCATGTCCGCTCGACATTTTTCGGAGAAGTTCATCTCGTTGAAGAATTTGTCGAAGCCGTGCGACCCTTTCATGCGGTCGGCACGCTCATCTTCCGTGTCCATGCTGCAGTCTTCGTCTTCATGGACTTCAGCAATGATGGGCAGACCATCTTCTGCGACTTCTTCCAAGTCCACTATCGAGATCATGGCGACCTCTTTGCCCTTTGAGCCCGAATCTGTATGGGCAGGCAGAGGGTTGTTGCGCACATCCTTCCGGTGGTCGCTGACAATGAGTTCGCCGTTCTTCATCTTCTGATCGAACGCGAATCTGAGCTTCTTGCACTCGGCTGTGGGGTGCATGACCTTGCCGTGGTATTCGCACCACTTAGGGTCCCTCGTCATCTCCTTGGAGGGTGCTTTCTCGAGCGGTGGCAGGACGCCGTCCTTACGCCACTGTCTGCAGAGATCGCTCGCTTCCTCCACCGAGCATGGTAAAGGTGGTGCATCGAAGGTTGCAACCTTTGTTTGCTTCTGGGGCGAAACTGTGTTGACCTCAGCTTCGCGTCCCCGCTTGTAGCCAAATCTGCCGATCTTGTAAGTGGTGCCGCTCGCAGGTCGTTCTGGAGCGCTCTTCTTTCTATGTCTCTCGACAATGGGCTCGATGTTCATCGTGCATTCGATGAGCTTTGAAAACGTAGGCGTTTGCAAATTGATCAGCATGCTTTTGTATTCGTCTCGCATGCACTGCAGGCATATCTCTACGAGCCGGCTTTCGAGCATTGGATCCTTGCACTCCAAGGATTTCGCTCTGAATTTCTTGATGAAAGTGATTCCATCTTCCTCGCGTTTCTGATACATCCGTGAGAGATGGATCATCGTCACCTTTTCTTCCATCTGGAAGAACTTGGTATAGAACTTCTGGACCATGTCGTCCCAAGTTTTCACAGATCCGGCCTCCAATGTTCGGTACCATTTGTATGCTACATTCCCAAGAGTTTTTGGGAATTCTCGCATCAGCAGCTTGGGATCAGCTCCGTATGGACCCATGACATCGATGAAACGCATGACATGCTCATGAGCGTTTCCATTGACGTCCTCGAACTTGTCCCATTTGGGAGCCTTGTACCCCGCCGGGTTAGGCATGAGATAGATCTCTCGTGGGATGGGTGGATCGTTGTCTAGCTTCGGGATGATGGTATCCGCGAACGACTGATGAGCCAAGATGGAGTCCACGCGCTTCTGCAAAGACGTCATGCATTCTGGAATGCTTCCCTCGGTAGTTGACGGAGGGGTTGCCGTAGGCGGTGGCGACACATATGCCGCCGGAGGATTGGGAGTGTATTGACTACCCGCGTTTCCCCAGATTGTCGCTGGTGGAGGCAGAGTGTACTGCAGAGTTGGGTTGGACGCCAAAGCCGGGGGCTGAGAGGCGTGAGCAGCAGGGGGTAGCATTTGTGCCGTTGACCCTTGGACCGAAGGCAGCTGCGTGGCCGACGGTGGAGTTTGCAGATGAGGGTTGGGAGGCGTGGCCGACACTCCCAATCCTGGAGCGGTAGGGGTTCCTCCTCCCTGAGGGATAGCGGTGGCAGGTGGAGGATTTGGCGCAAGAGTGCCCAGAACGGCCAAGATCCGTTCTAACTGCGCGGATTGAGACTTGAGAGCTTTTGCCTGACTTTGGACAGTGGTGTCCAAAGACTCTAAAGTTGGCGCCTCGCCGGGAGTCGTCGGAGTACGGCGAGCCTCGTCTCCCGAGGGAGTTTCGGTGGAAGGAGATCGGTTGCTGACATCGTCCTCCTGAGACATGGTTGCTTTTGCTGGTAAGATTCACGTCGGGTTCACCAAAATGTGCACAAGAGATTCCGGCAGGGAGACCTCCGTGTACACCGTACGCAGTGGATCAGGGATCGCACAGGAAGAATAGGGGTGTGTGTAGGGAGAGAGTAAGTCAGTAGCAATGTCTGAGAGAGAGACAGAGGTTTGGCAGAGCTTCCGCGTATGGCAGTGTGTCCTCCTTTGTATGGAAAGGTTAACGATATATATATACTGGAGAACGTGACCGTTGTAGTGTGGTTAATGCGCCCATTGATGGCGGCTTAATTAGCTTAACCATAACGGCACGTTCGTCCGAGTATATAGGAACCGTTAGAGCACGTGGTGCGCGAGTACCGGAACCGTTACGAGGTTGACCGGGTTTGACCGGATTGACCGGGTTTATGGAGCTCGTGCCATAAATCTCTCAAAACAGTTACTAAAGGTCGCGCGCGGGCTTGGCTCGCACGCGACAGGGCTTACTCTAGCCTCCAGACCACAAAGTCCCTACAAGTCCCGTGCAGTGGTATGCGAGGGCTCTGTCTCGCAGCCCCCACATGGATCAGCTCGGCTGGTGATCCTGTGTGTGTGGAGCACAATATGGTGTGCTGGATGGTTGCCACGTGGCCTAGATCTGCCATGTCATAAAGCAGTATCTACAGCTAGTAGGGCAGTCTAGTTCACATATTACGCGAGAGTTTTTGTTCAATTTGCGTTATGCAAAGGATGGTGAGAGTCAAGATCCTCGTCTCGTTTACTGTCGGAATGAGTGGATAGTCTTCACGCCAGAGACTATCGCTCTCGCCATGGGTTTTCCCGCATTGAAAGACGGTTGTGGGTTAGAGACGGTTCTTCGTAGTGAGAACCTTTGGTCTCGTTTAAATGCTTTTTGCTTTGCGAAGGGGGTTGATCCATGGGACAGGAAGGGAGAGGTGATTCATTGGAAGGCCGAGAAGAGGTTTTATAGGCCGGAGGCTAGGTGGTGCTGTGAAGTGTTAGAAAACTGGGTTTTGGGAATCACACGAAACCCTAGTTATACGTTCCGCCTCTCGGTTTGGGCTCTTTGTCTTTACACCGGGGTTAGGATTAATATCCCCAAACTGATTTGGGAGAACTGTCTTGAGAGGGTGTCGAGGACGAACAAATTGGGCCCCGGTCATACTTGCTTGATCACTCACCTGGCCAAAACTGCTGAAGTAGTCATAGGGAGAGATATGGACTTGAAACCGTTTACTGCTAGGAAGTGGCATAGGTTTGATGAGACAGCGAGGAAGAAGGGCAAGGGTAGGAGGATGAACACCTCTAGGTTTGACAACCAGGTTGCCTACGACCACCTGAGAGAGGAGACGCCAGTTTGCCCACACTCGGGACAATCAGGCGAAGCTGGGGGGATTAATCCAGATGGTGGGCCAGTGGGTTATACAGTCTAGTGGTCAGGCGGCGGGGGAGTTTGTTCCACCGGTCCCGACGGCGGATCCGTGGTTCCAGGAGGATGAATTTGAATATGAGGTTCCGCCGAGTGAGGATGAGGAAGAAGAAGATGATGAGGAACAAGAGGAAGATGAGGAGGAAGATGACGAGTAGTGGAGTGTGCCCTCGTGCTAGAATTGTTGAGTCCTCGTGTTATCGTTGAGGACAACGATGCATTCTAGTGTGGGGGTGGTTGAATCCTGTTTACTAGTCAGTGTCGTGTCTTTGCATCGCCAGTGTCTGCATGTAGTTAGAGGTTTTTGGTTATGTCCTTATTTTTCTTTTTATTATTCATCTTTTTGCACGTTTTGGTATTTTTGAGTCAACCCACCATTGTTGAGTCGTTAGTCGAGTTGGCCTTGCATATAGTGTAGGTAAAAAAAAAAAAAAAAAAAAAAAAAAAAAAAAAAAAAAGCTCAAAATGTGAAAACACCAAAAAAATTAAAAATTTGAGAAAGGGCAATTGAAAAAAGCTGAAAATTCGGTAAAATCGAGAAGTGTGAGACTTTTAGGCATAGGGCGTGAATTGCGATCGAGAGTGACGATGTGAGAGTCCCTTAGTAAGTATAGAGAAACTCTCTTTACGGGAATGCGTGCCTATTTTACACACGAACTTAATTCTTTCAAATTTAAAGTGTGTGCCTAATTTTCTTACAAGAGTTGAGCTAGGTGTGAGCTAAACAAGCCGAACGTTCTTGTGTACGTCTTAGGTAGTCGCCAACCCGCCTCGTAGTGGCACACAGAACAGCTGTGCGAGGTGTGTATTAGAGCACTCACTGCTTATAGAACTTACCTTGTAGGACCACTAGTAAACCCGTATTTGAACCATGGATTCTTTGACAACCTTTGGACTTAGGGTGACGATTCTTGGCCTTCAGCATTGATTGGTTAGGATCACCGCTTTAGTGCGTCACGAGGGTGTTGTAGTTGAGGGGGTTCGATGAGGGAGTACTTCATGCTATATTTGTGTGAGTCTTACATATCGCATGCACTTCATTTGTGATCTTCGAGGGGAATGCGAGGGTGAGTGAGAGTAGGCTTGCGCACTTCGGTGTGGCGGTGTTCCATGGCATTACAACATGGACACAAGTGAGGAGAGCCGTGAGTGTGTACATCTAATGCACACAAAACTTGGGTTGGGGGAATTTAATAGGTGGATCGTGCTAGGTACCGGATCTTACTCATCATGGTGTAGGAGGTTTGGTTGGATTAGGCACGAGACAGACATTTGATCGACTACTTGAGAGGGGACAGGATTACATTCGAGTGTGGGGGTGTCGACATTTGACTTCGGACATCGAGATTGCGTTTGCGACGACTCCATCCCCACACATGTTTCTTTAATGTTAGCGGCTTTGTTGATTTACACCGAGGATTTTATTGAGATAGGGAGAGACATTGATTTGTGACTTATACGTGTTGATTTGGATATTGTCTCTCCTTACGATTATATGTTAGCTTGATTCATTGGAAGACCACTCGTGAAAGATATTGAAGGAATTGTGCAGGATTTTGAGAGATAATAAAAAAAAAAAAATCAGAAAATCAGAAAAAAAAAAAGAAAGAAAAGAGAGAAAAAAAGGAGAGATGAATAAAGGAAGAATGAGAAGTTTGTGGAAGAACGAGTGGAGAAGCGACTAGTTCACGAACGGGAGATTTTTGGTTTATGCATCATTCATGACAATGGCCGCGGAAATCGTAATTGTACCGGGGTGTGAGGAGATCGAGGGTCGGAGATGGTGAGTTTCGGGCTTGGTTTCCATCATTGTTGCGAGGGTGTGTGAGCTATGGTATTTGTGAGAATGTGACGCTTTAGGACTTGTATTTGATTCTTATCCTATTTGCCCCTAAAGCCTCATCATTTAAACCCGTTAGCGGATTAGGAGCTCGGACCTTGAACGTGGCTTAGCCTAGCGTAGCCTTTCATTTTGTGGCACACATGAAAAGGTATTGCATTCTTGTACTTAGTAAAGTTAGGTTCTCTATACTAGCTAGGGGGAATTCATGTTGACGAATTTGATTTCGAATCATTCCTTGTGTCTAGATTTCTCATCGCTTCGTGTGAATCGGTTTAAGCTAATGGAGATTGCCCAATCTCACAAAAGAAAAGAAAAAAATTTGTATTTCAATACTTGCATTGTGAATATTGCATTTGCATATAGGTGCATTGTGTATAATCGAGTCGTGTCGACTAGTAGAAAGGATGGTTGGTGAATGGTTCTACTCGGATTAGTATGCAAGAGTTCTTGGTATTGTATGCAATGTGAGGTGATAGTATGCAATTGGCGTAGGGAAGATATGCAATGAGTAAGTAGGGTAGTATGCAAAGTTGGATGAATTGCGGAAAAGCGAAAGAAGCTTTGACTTGAGAGAGATGGAATTGACTTGGGAGATTTGCTCGGGACGAGCAAAAGGTAGTGTGGGGGTAATTGATAACTCCGTTTTCGGAGTTATTTTATGCCTTTTATTTCTACGTTTTGCGTGCTTATAATGGAGAATTTGTCGTCTTTTGAGTAAATTGAGCGTAAATGTGAAAATATGAGTTCATGTGCAATACTTGTTAAATCCGGGCGTTTCTTTAGATTTTTGAGCTTTTTATTGTGATATGATCGCGGGTTGTGTTTTCGTGTTGTGATTCGCAGGAAAACAGGGCTTGGAGGATCGTGCGGGATTTGGAAGCGAACTTCGGAAACAAGGAACTCAAAGGCAAGTCAAGAGGAAGGAGAAAGTCAAAGTAAAGTCAAACAGAAGAGAAAGGTCAAAGAAAGTCAAAGGAAGATCAAGGAAAGAAAGAATGGAAGAAGAAAGTCAAAGAAGAGAAGAGAAAAGTCAAAGGAGGCAAAAAGAGGGCTGGACACAGTGGTCTTCGTGCGAAGACATTTGTCTTCGTGCGAAGACAAATATTTAGCCAAAATTTCAGTCTGCAACATTCTCTTCTCAAACACACTCGCAGTATCTAAATGAGAAGGCCTTCGCACGAAGAGGCAGAAGTCTTCGTACGAAGACTCTTCGTGCGAAGACAACTGTCTTCGTGCGAAGAGGTCGTGGGACAGAGCATATTTTTTGGGGCTTTTCCGTATTATTTCCAAACTTTGTAATATTATTATGGGAACGTATTTAAGACTTTTAGGTCGACTTTTTCAGTAGTTTTTGAAAATTAGAGACATCTTTGGAGATCAAGAAGCCTTGGAGAGAGCTTAGGAGCTTTTGAATCATTCGTTTGAATTCTAAACTCTCGTTTTTCTTGATTTTTATGTTTAAACTCATTATAATCGTCGTGTTGATTATGAATATGAGTAGCTAAACACCTTTTGCTGGGAATTCTCGTTTGGTGTAGCTAGGGTTTGATCTCAAGTTGACGTTTTGATGATTGTAATGCATGCTTTAGCTTAATCTCTCGTGTTCATTCACTATTATGGATTATTTGCGTTCTTAATCTTATTATCTTTGCGAGTAGCTAACGTAGAGATAGAATCAATTAGTTTCACGCGGTAACTCCGTGATAACTAGTCGGTACATTGAATAATCCACCTAGTCGTATCAATGTTTGGTAACTCGGCATCGTTAACTAGGATCGTTAAAGTAGAATTATAATCTTAATGCATACTTAAACCGAAATTAGGCTTGGTAACTCGGTTTAGTTTAGCTTAAGTATAGTGGATTTGCTTGGTAACTCGGTAAGTTCAACGTTGCTTGATTAATAGTGAATAACACGTGGTTGTTTTACAAATCAAAGCATAAATTTAGATCAACCTAGTGAACCTAGAGAATTCCCGGTGCTTTTCCCTTATTGATAAAAACCTCCAACTATTCATTCCTTATTAATCGTGAATTACTCACTTGGTTAATTGAGAACGTTGCGTTTAATTTCTTAGATTTAGATAAAAACACAACTTGCGACTTGCCCACATAAGGTTTAGAATAATAATTAATTTAAATAAAGTCCCTTGGGTTCGACAACCCGGATTTCCGGTTTATTACTACACACGACGGCTGTGCACTTGCAGTTGGAACGTGTCAAGCATGGCGTACATGATGGATCCTATGGCCGAAGCATAGGGTATCCTGCTCATGCGGTCCTTCTCCATCTCGTTGGAGGGACAGTCATTCTTTGAAAGAGTGACTCCATGTGACATGGGCAAGAATCCCTTCTTGGAATCTTGCATGTTGAACCTCTTCAACACCTTGTCAATATATGTACTCTGACTTAGGCCAAGCAACCTTTTAGATCTATCTCTATAGATCTTTATACCCAGTATATAGGCTGCGTCTCCTAAGTCTTTCATTGCAAAGCACTTTCCTAGCCAATCTTTAACAGATTGCAGAGTAGGAATATCATTGCCAATGATTAGTATGTCATCCACATACAAGACCAGAAATACTATAGAGCTCTCACTAACCTTCTTGTAAACACAAGGCTCATCTTCGTTCTTGATGAAGCCAAACTCTTTGACCGCGTCATCAAAACGTCGATTCCAGCTCCTAGAAGCTTGCTTTAATCCGTAAATGGATCTTTGCAGCTTACAGACTTTATTGGCATTCTCTGGATCCTCAAAACCCTCTGGTTGTGTCATGTACACATCCTCAAGGAGGTTCCCATAAAGGAACGCTGTTTTGACATCCATTTGCCAAATCTCATAGTCGTAGTATGCTGCAATAGCAAGCAAGATTCGAATGGATTTAGTCATGGCGACTGGTGAAAAGGTCTCATCATAGTCAATACCATGAATCTGTCTATAACCTTTGGCCACCAATCGTCCTTTATAGGCAACTACCTTGCCATCCATGTCGGTCTTCTTCTTGAAGACCCACTTGCACCCTATGGGTCGAGCCCCTTCGGGTGGTTCCACCAAAGTCCATACTTTGTTGGTGTACATGGAATCCATTTCGGATCTCATGGCTTCCAGCCACTTCTTAGAGTCTGGGCCACTCATGGCTTCTCCATAGTTTGCAGGCTCATCATCCATGAGTGGTACGTCATCGGGCTCAGTCACGAGAAGTCCATACCTCTCTGGCTCATGACGCACTCTTCCTGATCTACGGAGTTCCTGTGTTACTTGAACAGGTTCTTCCACAACTTCTTGTGGTTCCCGTTCATGTTCCATTATCGGTTCAGTGGTTTGTGGTTCATGAATTTCTTCAAGTTCTACAACCCTCCCACTTGCTTCTTTAGAGACCAGTTCTCTTTCTAGAAACACGCCGGTCCGAGCAACAAACACTTTGTTTTTCGGTAGGGTTATAGAAGTAATATCCTTTAGTCTCCTTAGGATATCCCACAAACTTACACTTATCCGCTTTAGGCCCGAGCTTGTCTGTTTGTAAACGTTTTACATAAACGTCGCAGCCCCAAATCTTCATAAACGACACTATGGGACGCCTCCCAGTCCATATCTCATATGGCGTCTTCATGACTGATTTGGATGGAACACGGTTAATGGTAAAAGCTGCCGTCATTAGAGCATGTCCCCAAAAGGATATCGGAAGATCTGTTTGAGACATCATAGATCGCACCATATCTAATAGAGTGCGATTCCTCATCTCAGATACACCATTCCATTGTGGTGTTCCGGGTGGAGTGAGCTGGGACACTATCCCACACTCTCTAAGATACTCATCAAACTCTTGGCTTAAGTATTCTCCTCCACGATCCGATCGTAGAGCTTTAATACTTTTGCCAAGTTGCTTCTCTACTTCACTCTTGAATTCTTTGAACAATTCAAAGGATTCGGATTTGGCCTTCATAAGGTATACAAATCCATATCTACTGAAATCATCAGTAAATGTGATGAAGTAGGTATAACCACCTCTGGCAGGCGTGGGGAATGGCCCGCATACATCAGTATGTATGAGTGCCAACAACTCACTAGTCCGCTCGCCTTTCTTATTGAAAGGGGACTTTGTCATTTTTCCTAATAAACAAGATTCACATGTCTCATATGATTCCAAATCAAATGAGTCTAGAAGTCCATCCTTATGGAGTCTAGATATGCGTTTCTCATTTATATGGCCTAAACGACAGTGCCATAGATATGTAGGATTTAAATCATTAGTTTTAATCCTTTTAGTATTTATGTTATAGATTGGATTATTTAGATCAAGGATATACAATCCATTAGACAAATGCGCACTACAATAGTGCATACTATCAAAATAAATGGAGCAAAACTTGTCCTTTATTGAAATAGAAAAACCTTTCTCGTCCAAACAAGAAGCGGAAATAATGTTTCTGCTCATAGCAGGCACATAAAAGCAATTGTCTAATTCTAAAATAAGTCCAGAAGGCAAAGATAGCTCATAAACGCCTACAGCCAATGCAGCAACCTTTGCTCCATTCCCGACGCGCAAGTCTATCTCCCCTTTTCGCAATCTTCTACTTCTTTTCAAATCCTGCACATTACGACAAATGTGAGATCCACATCCGGTATCTAATACCCAGGATGATGAAATAGAAAGATTAACGTCTATAACATAAATACATGGTGGTGGTGGAATCACTATTCCAAGCTTCTTATCCTCCAGATATTTAGGGCAATTCCTCCTCCAGTGACCAGGCTGGCTGCAGTAGTGACACTCACCTTTAGCCACGCCTCCACTAGGTTTTAGGGCTTCCTTGGATTTCGCAACTTTCTTGCGTTTTCCTTTTGAAGTAGATGCAACTGACTTGCCCTTCTTCTTGTGTACCATCATTATGGCCTTGCCCTTGCCTTTATTGATGCTTTGCTCAGCTGTCTTTAGCATGTTCAATAGGTCTGGCAAAGACTTGTTGATCTCATTCATATTATAGTTCATAATGAACTGATTATAACTGTCAGGCAACGATTGCAAGACGAGATCAGTCGCCAAGTCCTGGCCGAGTGGGAACCCCAGTCTCTCAAGGTTCTCTATGTACCCGATCATTCGGAGTACATGAGGGCCTACTGGATTCCCCTCTGCAAGACTACTTTTGAACAATGCTTTAGACACTTCATAGCGCTCATGCCTTGCCTGTTCCTGAAACAATTGTTTCAAGTGTCTGATCATATCATAGGCTTCCATGTTCTCGTGTTGCTTCTGAAGCTCACCAGTCATGGTACAAAGCATGAGGCAAGTCACGTCATTAGAATCATCAATATGTTTCTGACGTGCCCTTACTTCCGCTAATAGAGACTCATCTTGTGGTGGGTCTGGGATTGGAGTGTCCAAGGCGTACAGCTTCTTTTCTTGCTTGAGGACAATCCTCAAGTTTCTGTACCAGTCAAGGAAATTTGTTCCAGACAATTTATCCTTCTCAAGGACAGATCGTAGGAATGAACTCGATGCGTTGTTGTTTGCCATTTTGGAATTCTACAAAACGAGAAATATGCAATTTTAGTATTTTAAACAATTTAACTATATTTAACAATGGCTAGATCATTAAATATAGCTCCCACTATTTTTCTCGGATTAATAGCCCTCACTATTAAAGCGGAAAATATCTTTATATTTTCTAGTGGGTCCAAGATCCTTATTTCACTTCTTCTTGAGCTTGCTTTGGCAAGTCACCCAAGAATTGGTTATTTAGGTAGGAACCATTCCAATTGCATCCCATGCAACTCTTGGTCCAATTAGGTGAATAAATTCCTTTTATTCTTTATCCAATTGGATAACTCCTAATTGTCATGCCTCTAAGCTCATCAATCCAATTGAATCTTGCCTAGTTGCGTCCAACCTCTTGCTTTCAACATACACGCATTACTAGCTTGCGTCGTCCGCGACACATCATGAAAATTAAAATCGCCTTGCTTTGGCAAGCCCGAATTTTAATAGGCCATGATCATGAAGGGTGTTTTGGCAAGAGAAGGCAAAACGCAATATTTAATTGAGGGATTTCTTTTAATATATTTGGTTGATCTTATCAACATGGTCTACTTATTTGGATTGGGCCATCCACAATAAAAGACCAACTTTGTTTATTATTATCTTGTTATTGTTTTGCTTGTAGCGCCATACACACAAAATAAATAACAAGGCATGAATAATAAACATCCACAAAATAAAAAAACGTGGCATGGATATGGCCTCTAGACTAATGATATTATCAAGCCAATGATAATATCTAATTGCCCTAAAGTGCCGAGCTCATCTCCATGTGCTCCACCATAGCTGCGCGCCTAGGGATGTCTTTTGGCTCCTTTTGGTTCTCCAGTCTTCTTCTCCATGCTCTTGGCTATCATCTAAATATTTCTAATTCTAGCCTAACATCTAGAATAAATAAATAACAAAAGCCTCACATGTCGAGGAGAAAAAGAACGACTCGCAGGCCGTAAAACTTAATTAATTATTACATTAATTTGATCAGCTCGCAGGCCGTAAACCAAACCACAAAAACAATAAACATCCAAATCCTAGGCCATATCCATCCACCATGCAATAAAGCACATAATACAGTTAAAACCAATTTTTAACGCGCTTGTTTAATTTTAATGAAATTGGGTAACTAGGGTTTCACAACGGTCCAAAGGGTCCAAGCCAACAAGTGGCCCGAACCCTAGGACCGCCGCACGCCTAAGGGGCCGCGGCCTTGCTTGGCGCGCAAGGGAGGGGCGGGCGGCTAGGGTTTCGGCCCTAGTCCCCTTCCTCCTTCCTTGTTGCCCAAGCAAGGTTGTTTCCATATGGATTTATTTCCATAATTTTATTTCCATAATTGAAAACCCCTTTTCAATCATGTGCCCATGAACCCTAATTTTTCAAGAACCCAATTATTCACATCCTATGTGATTAAACTCACTAATTCTAACATCCAATGTTAAATTGGGTCTTGTTTGATTGAATCAAATTCAATATTGCATCTACTATGCCAATTTTTCAGTTTTCGCGTAATAAACAATAATACGGTGTATGAACTGAAATCGTAAACACATAATATCATGTTATGCTCTACGACCTGTGGCTCTGATACCACTGTTGGGTTTTGACGTAGGTAACGCAGCGGAATAACAAAAATTAACCCTACTCAAAGCCCACCAAGGATCACAGGAAGAGACATCATAACATGATTAAGGACATAGAAGATGTGTACCTTTTGATTTGTGAGATCACACGAAGAATGATGTCCTCGTCTCTACGGTTGATCCACGTCTAGAGGTGAGATCTAGATTCTTCCTTCAATCAAGTGCTAGCTTGAACCTTGGAGGAAGATGGATGAAGATCAAAGCAACAAATCACCAAAGCACAAGGGAGGGGGCGGCCCTCTCTTGCCGTCGGGTAGGGGGGCGGACGGGTGGCTAGGGTTTCGGCCCTAGCACCTTGTCTTGCTCTCTCTTTTGCTCTCTCCCACTCTTTGTGTGTTATGACTAATAACTCATCTCATGTGGGAAGGAAGCTAGAGCCTCCTTTATATACTCCAACAACTCCTTATTGTTTCCATAAAAGAGTTTTCTTGTTCTAGTAGGACTAGAACTATTCCCTTCCTTGCAAATTAGTCCTACTAAGTTTGCAAGGTGTTGCACAATGATCCTTCTATTAATTAATCCATATTAATTAATCCCAAATCTAGCTCTACTCTATTTGACGTGTGACCCCATAGGTTTCTATATAGTTGGTAGTAACTATTACTAACATGGAGCGGTGTCTAGCAACACATCTATGCAACCCAACCAATAGAAATAGTCAGTGATCCCGACAAACCTTTGTGCCCAATATGTCATATTGCATTATCCCTTTGTCTCCATATCCGGATTGGACACGAGACATAAATAGTCACACTCGTATATCCAATCCATAGTTCCTCGATCCTGGGAATATGCTTATGCTTGCAGATAACATTAATATCTCTATATTAATTTATCTGAGTCTGGCCAGACATTCAATAAGCCTCATCCCTCGAGTTGCCGTGGATATTTACCCCCATTATGTGGGAGGGACAAATCCTATCTACATCACTACGATCTCTAAGCTTGCTTCCTATCACGCCCGATAGCCACCTTTATGATTACCCAGTTACGGTGTAACGTTTGATGACATCAAAGCGCAATATTTCACAACTAGAGTATCTAGTGACTTCAAGTCCAAGGATTGCAATAATATTAGCACTGCGAAAAGCGATTGTGACTTCACATAATATAATGTATCCTTTTCGTCGTGGGTCAATCCAGTATGCCATTACTCCTAATGCATACCCATATGTTAAACTTGATATCTCCATATCAATCTACCCATATACTAGTCTATATTTGATTGCCCTATTAATCAATATAATGGACTAGGGACATTTAAGATAAATAACACAATTTATCTAAGGACTTCATTATATTAAATATCGCCATAAATAATAAATGAATATTCTAGCCAAAACATTGTTCATACTAAATCTACGATTGCCTCTAGGGCATCTATTCCAACAGTACCTGCTTCTCTCTCACGAACAGATCGATCTTGATCGCCAAACCAGACATCGTTCTTGGCGGAATCTCGAAACCCAACCTCCCGATAGCCTGCTCCACCTGAATCGTGAAACCCTAGCTTTGAGTTCCACCAAAACGTGAAACCCTAGCTCTTGGCTCCACCCTGATCTTGGAACCCTGGCTCTGATACCAGTTTGTTGAAACCGGTGATCCCCTGACCTGGCTCTTATACCAGTTTGTTGTAACAGAACTCCTGTTTAAGAGCTCTGTTACCAGTTTGTTATAACATGTGAGTATTCGAGCAAGAACGACGAAAGCGAAACAAGAACGAGACATATATTTAACGTGGTTCACTAACGAATTCGTAACGAACCCGCTAGCTAATCCACGGCCAGAACCATATATTTTATTGAGAAGAGAACCCGATTACAATGCACGCCGCCGTGGCCGTACCGCCGTGGCCAAAACGGCCACGGCGGCAACCCGAAACACCCACCCGAACACACACAATAAAAGCTCTCAAAGCAATAACTCTACAATCTCCGGAGTGTTTTCTCACATTACAAACCAAATCCATGCATGCCTTTAAATAGCCATGTGCATGGCGGTGGATAGTGGCTTACTAGCCTTATTTGGAAACAAAGCAAAACAAATAAACTTTTGCCCCAAGACATGAATAATCACCGCTCCCCAAACAAAGTTGGAAACAATTTTGTTTCCTTGTTTTCAAACCGGCCTTGATTCGAAGTCAAACCCAACATATTTCTCCCTTGGATTACTCCCCATGTTGTGCATTTATGGTGCCTCTCGCCATGCATGTTTAGTTCTTTACTATTCCAGATAAGAACCAATCGATGCTCCAACTTATTCACTTCGACTAGTTAAAAAAATCATTTTTGAAGCTTCAAGCTGTTTCTTGATGTCCTAGATTCTTGGCTACTTTGTATATGCGCTGATTAAACATGTCCAAAGTAGTAATCTCTTGTTCTTGGGCACTAAATCAACAATCAATTGCATGTGGTTGTAGATTGAATTACGTGGCTTATTCAATATATTATTTAAGTTACCAAACAAGCACTAAATCATGGGTAAGATGTGCAACTAGTACTATTATGTGGCATGACTACTTCATTTAAGTATCAGCATCTTGGTGCATTTTGGTAGAGCAGTTTTAAATTGATGAAGTATCGGACCAAACTAAAAGCACAGACGAGCTATTTTTCTTCTGATATAAAAGTGAAGTATTGGAGCAAACTAAAAGAATAAATAATTAGGTTTTCCAAATTCATGACTAAGCTGTGCATAAATGCATCACGCCAACTGACAGAGTAATTCATTTAAATATCAAAGATTCAAGTGCATTTTGATAGAGCAATTTGGAAAAGTTAATTATACCATGTAATAAAGCTTTTTTATTGTCACAAAAGTGAAAATTGGAGTAAACTCGTGATATACCAATAAATTAGAGTTAGTTGATTTTATTGTGTGGTATTTGGATGAGAGGATGTGAAGATGGCATGTTTATGTATAGTAATTCAAGTCATTGCGTCGACTCGAGAGCCAAATGCTATAGCGGTGAGGTTTGAGTAGTGTGCTCGTAACCACCTACCAATATAAAAAAAGTAATATGGACCATTGAAAATGCGTTTGGGTCATAATATTTAGTACTATTGTGTTTAACACAACTCGTTGGGTCATAATGTTTGGTACTATTGTGTTTACCACAACTCGTTGTAATCAGATGCAAGCTCTGATACAAATAATGTGCGAACGTTTGCCACAATCATGTAGTCGAGAAATGTACTTATAACACCAAAACGTTGGTGTTGTTTTATAAGGGTAATAATAGCGAACTGTGATGTTTCTTCAAATATATTTCTACGGCTTCTAATTCGTAGACTAACTCTTCCAATTCATTGCTTCACCCTACAAAGTTACAATTCCACAAGTTTGCTTAAACGGTGTTGAAAAATAAAATGCCACCATAACGAAACATAATTAAAATCAACACATTACAGTATGGTTCCAGCTCCCAACCCGATTTCCAAGATGATAGTTAATTGGTTGTATATTTGTATTAGGAATCATGCCTTCTATTTCTCCGGAACATCTGAGTTTCCATGGCTCTCTTGTTTAGTCGGTTCAAAACTTATTTGTCACGTGGCTCTCTTTGTGCGACTCGAGAGTCTACTTGACTGCCACCACACAACGATAAACGGAAAGAACATCAAACAGATCGTTAATCCCAAAAATGGCTGGTCTTTCCATCCATCCACGTACCGATGTGAAGATGTACTACCATGCATGATCCTTCGTTTTTTCAATCAATTGCATTCACTTCTTCAAGCAGACATACATACTATAAAGAACGTGATCACTTGTTCAAGCATTTGATTTATATTGCACAATCACTTCTTATTCTTACTTTACATGCAAAAAATCACTTCATCTATTGCAATCACTCCTAGAAAAGGGATAGAAATGACTCCTATTTCACATACAAGCTCAGTAAACCGAAGCAGATCAATCACTAAAAGGGCAAACAAACTAACAAAAAAGAGAAATAACATATCCAAGAAAAAGTGGAATAAGTACTTGCAAATGTGCCAATCTCCAACATCTACACAGACTACACCTTCAGCGAGCATAAGCTGACACTGTACATGGGCTCTCTGTCTTCTATGACAATCCAAGTGGTGATGCGGTTCGCTTTCTCCAGTGCTTTTACTGGACGCATGAATCAGAATACACACCTGAAACTAAAACCCAAGTTATTGTTAGCTGATGTTCTAATATTACTCAGCAAGTTTAAGGATCAAAAGACAAAGTAACAGGCACAGTTGTAACTGATGAAGTCCCAACAAAATATTATTCCAAACTAGAGTTTACAGACAGGTAACGATCAAGTTTTCTGCTGTATGCCGTGTATGCCCCTTTCATACCAACTTCAATTAGTTCACTTGTCGATTAATAGACTATGTTAGTCACTACATGCAAGAAAAACTAGAAATTACGGTATTTACTCTATTGGGAAAAAACTAAAAAGTGCTAACCACAAATAGATAACTTTTTAACAATGTTCTAGACTAGTCTATGAAATACCCGCTAACATGGAGTCTTTTTACTTAAAGCTTAAGTGAACCCAAGCTTATAGTGAAATACAAAACCTGCCGAGTTTTTTCCACGACAATTACTGTTTATAATGAGAAACAGCATTGTGAATATAATGCAAATCATGCGAAATGAAGATATATACTACTATCATTCTACTAGAATGACTAAACCCTTTAAGGCTTTAAGCAATGGGAAATCTCTCCATTTCCATCGGAACAATTTCAATGATGTAATAACATATTTTACTTACATTTTAGACAGTAGTTATGCATCTCATATTTCACAAAAGTGAGATATTGAAGTAAACTAAACAATCGATATGATAATTAAACATGCAAAGGGCTTTAGCACTACAAATCACACAATTACGGCAGTTCCGTGAATTACGAAGGGGTATGAGCTTGGTGACCGGTTCCAACACAGATTGAAAAGCAATAGTAACGGATTGAAGCACGATGTAATGGTTCAGAGATGGAGGATGGTGACAATTGTGATTTCGCAAAATTTGGTGGCTAGATGGATGACGGTGAAGAATATGGAAAGAGATATGACAATAGGGTAAAAAGGGCAGGGGTAACAGAAATAGCCCTCACATGGTTAACGGCGGCCCAATTTCAGTGACGGGGGCCATGACTTCCAAATTAGACAGTGTGTGTAGTTACGAATCCAAACCAATACCGCGTTTAACTAAGTGAGAATTGGAAAAAATGTAAGGTAATTAACTTTCATTTATCCCAAACAATTCATTTAGAGGTTTTTTACATCATAGTTAATTCCCTGACATTATGCTACCATGGTTAAATATTAAAAGTTAAACCACAATGACATTAAACACTTCAAAAGTTAATTCCGTGCTACCCTGGTAAAAGTACATATTGTAGAAACATCTCATCCTCTTAACAATCCAATTGGGGGAATGGCTTCCCATATGCTCACATCGTGCCAAAATGATTATCTAATTATTGTTCTTATTCTGGTCATGAATCCACCAAGGCAATTCCTCCCCGTATGACTAATGCTGCCTGGTTATTTTTCTATTGAGTTCGGTATCACTCCACAATAGAGAGACGTAGTCTAGGAATGTTAAGGGTTGTTGCTCATTAATTTAGCAAAAATATGTGATTTTGTAGATTCTGATCAGGTAGGACTCAAAAAATGTGTTTGAAGCAAGGCCAATTTACAAAATTGTTACTTACATCACTTCAGCTTTGAGTTGAACATGATGGTTACTTAAACGTCCATCCCAAGTGTTGGTTGCTGAATTTTCCGGCTGCGCTGTTACCAAGGGGTATATGCATAATGGCTTTTACTTGTGTTGGAGTAAAGCATACAACACCACCTTATAGGCTGATAGTAGTGAGTGAAACCAATATCTCAAGGGGATATAATTGAGTTCATGTCACTGTCTTCTGCGTTATCCAGAAGTAGGCAACAGACAAATTCATGGAACAAACAATTCTAGATGAAAGGTTTCATGTACTTGTTGGGGATGCCGAGTTTCTCGAGGCACAATCAACTTTATCTTTTCAAGACCCTAAAAATCTATTTTCCCAAATTTACAAGTCCTTGAAAATAATTACCTCATTCTACTTATAACCGGTGTACTTAATCCATCACAATAATATTTCTGACTTCCCCGAATTGATATTCATTCAAAACTTACTAAGATACTTCAAACTTGTTTTCTTATTCTTATTTGGTCAACCTAGAAGTCAAGCGGATCCAAAGAAAGAGAGTATATCCTCCTAGTAGAAACTACCTATAAAGTTAAACACCCCCTGCATTACAGTATTTGTGTAACATATTTCTGATTTATTAAACCGCTTAAGTTGCAGTGAGAAATTCATTTCCTCCAAAATGCGTCCTTGTTTAGATTCAGATTGACTGCTGCCCTCAACCCATGATCTCTGGTTGTCTCCATCTAATTCTGATATCACTGTGTAGTGAAAATCACTTGCCTCAAATAGTCATTGAGCTTCAACCTACACGATCCCAATGTACATTTTAAGGAGCACATTTTTATCTTTTTCAGTCATAGTTGTCAGAACCTTACGATTCCAGATTCAATTCGATCCACCCATGAAACAATGTAAATCTTAAACAAAACAAAAAGTAATCTGATTTCTATTCGAGTTGAATGCGATTCAAAGCAATTCAGACCAATCATATGATTCATCATTGATGCAGCTGAAACCTACCTGGCACGGGTGCTTCTGGGAGTTCGCGCACCCGCACCGGGCACTTCCAGGTGCTTTGAGGATAAGGAAGGGTGATTTTGAAAGTTTTGATCAAAAAACATGCATCTATGTGAACATTTTTGACCCTTACATTACTCGTCTCTCCATAGCTACTAACAATGACACGAAGAGATTATATTGTTGATATAGTAACTCTAAATCTTTGAATCTGTGTACGAATTTCTGTCTGATTATGATTTGGATTTTTATTATTGTTTTTTAAATTAGTATAATGGTATCACACATAATTTAAAAATATAAATAAAGTCGCCGCAGCATCGCCGCACCCGCACCCATGCTACACAGGCTGAAACAGCACCTTAAATTTTCAATTTAAAGCTAGAATAAATCAGGCTTCCCTAATAATACCTGTTTTGCTACACATTTCAGGGTGTAGAAAAATTACCATGAACTGAAACAGCACTTATACTGAGGCAGGCTTAAACACCGCCAATTAAGCAGCGTAGTTTTCATTTTTATGAAACAGCCCTTAACTGACCATCATGATTTTCTGCTAAAAAATTGCGGGAAGTAATGAAATTTATAACCGTACCAGTGTAGCGTATTAATGATCTCCGTGATTTTAAGAAGTTATCCCTAGATCTATTAATTCAGTGCTAACAACTAATCGGGACCACGTGGAAGGAGCTCTGAGCTGTTACAATATCAAACAAAGAGAGTAAAGTAAATTGAAGGAGCAATAGTGGAACATGATTTTTATTTCAGTCAAAAACTAACAATAAAGAAAAACGTCATCAGTAAGAGGCAAGATGAGGATATTTCAGTTAAAATGTTACCTTAATTTTTCAAGTGACTCTCCTCCAAGCAATAATAATGTACCCATTTAATGAGAACCATAAGAGTTGTAGTAGGTTGCTAATTGTCCTCTGATAAGACATTGGCATCGTCAACCTCAACGTTTGGTGTATCTAAGTGCTCTTCTCTCGAATCTCGAGTCTTCAGATCAAAAGTTGACTCCATATCTTTTCCCAATGTCAATGCATCACCAAATTTGCTCCTGAAGAACTCCAGAGCAGCTTCTAGATCTTGTGTTTCTTTCTCCTTTTGTACAAGAAGATCATTTGCTTTTAGCAGTGCTTCCTCATCGTATTCAGCTTGCTCCTCCATTTCTCTGAGACACTGCAAAGCTTCCATATGAAGGGCTGCCTTCTCCTCCTGCAGCTTTGTGATCATGGCCATTGCTTGATTTGCAGCAATCGCGGATGCATTTCTTTCTTCTTCCAACTCTTTATACAAAGCACTCAGTAATTTCCTGTCATGCTCAACTTGTCGTCTTAGCCTATCAATATCACTTTCACCTTCTATTTCACTGATAATACTTCCATCCAAGGATA
This sequence comes from Linanthus parryae, assembly GCA_023055425.1. NCBI lineage: Eukaryota > Viridiplantae > Streptophyta > Magnoliopsida > Ericales > Polemoniaceae > Linanthus > Linanthus parryae. Next base: position 63,686,196 of record JALGPY010000002.1, on the reverse strand, counting down.
AACCAGATTCATTTCTCTCAAGAGACATCCTTTTTTGTAGTATATGTAACCCTATGAAACCTGATGAATCAGTTTCATCACTGGTTCTAGGAACTCTAGGACTCATATCACTCAATGGGTACTCAAGCCCTCGAGTAAAAGATATTTGCGATAGCAAGAGTTTCAAATCCTCACTAACTTTTGTTGAATCCTTCAGCGACATTTGACTTAAGAACTTGCCAGATAATTGTCTTGCCTTACTCCCAACTGCTAGCTTATAAGCATCACCAAGTTCCAGGGTACTCGGCATCTGTGAGTTAGAATCAACAACAACAGGTTTCATCTCAGAACTTGATTCACTTCCTGCAACAGACTTATCTCCTGCTTCAGAGACTTCTTTCTTGCATGTATCCTCCATATCATTGGTTACTGTGTTGTGCTCCACTTCACCTGCACGGAGTCCAGAGGGTTTAATAAAAAAAAAATGCATCGTGAAGACCAACAGCAGCAGGACATATAAGTCGGATAAATTTGATTAAAAATATATATAAAAAAAAAAAAAAAAAAAAAAAAAAACATTAAGTACAGTATCAACAATGGTGAAGACATATGGACACTTAGAAGGTGGCAAGGCCTCTTGTGGGTGATGTTTACAAAGGAGTTAACACTTCATAAGAAAGATGTGTGCATCAGATAATTCACAAAAGCCCTTCTTGTGTGAATATATTTCGGACCCATATACAAAAGTGTACTGTGATCTCAAATCTCTTCGACGAACTCTCAACTTGGGACATGCATGATGGATATGCAGCTCCACAAAGCACAAACACATCAATAGAGGTTTAAGGAATATTAATGTAGTTTTTTATTTTCCCGCCATCACGAAATCCATGTAGACTGTAATACTAATAGTACTAAATGAATACTGAAATAATTACTACGAAATCTATTGCATGCCAGTTTGATATCCTCAAAAAACCCAATTTTAGCATAAAACTAAAAGAAATACTAGTATTCCTGTCATAGTCACAGTCATAGTCAAAGGCAGAAATGTCCAGGTAATCTAGTTCTTCTGTTGTCTGAGTGTGAGTGTGAGTGTGTGTGTGTGTGTATTATTTTTTCAAACAATACATGTCTGAAACACTATTCTTAGCCATCAGTTTATGGCTTCATGAAAGAGGGAGCAAAGATAAGAGAGGACATTTAGATAGAGGCGGTATCTACAGAGGTCAGAGACATTAATGAAGTAATGATGATAAGCCAAAAATTCTACTAGAAGATGAAACTAGTTCTCACATATGAGACATAACATTATAGGAGATTAGGAGTAAATTTAAAATATACCATAAACTTCAAACTTACATAGCACAATCGATTCTTCAGTTGGGTTTTCCATGATGTTTGATACTTGATGTATATCATCAAAAGATTCAGATATAAGAGGTGAAGAAGCATCAATATCACGATCAACTTGTGACCAGCTCAATTGCTCTAACCCATGTCCAATTTCTTGAGCAGACGTTAAAGATTTGCTATCACTGTCACCATTACTTCCAAACTGAACCTCTGAATTTAGAACCGTTTGGTCATGTCCGAAATCCGTAAGGATCAATTTCTCGGAGGTCCAATCATCTGCTGGAGTAATAATGTCAGCATCCATCAACACCCCACCAGCGAAGTTTTTCTTGCGTTCTAAGGATTCGCGAACTAGAGGACTATCAAAACCATCCTCAGAATACGGAACATCTGATTCAGTATCAGAAGTAATCTTCACTTTCTCATATTCTATATGAGACAGAGGATCCGAATCATTCTTCCCTACAATGGTTACACCAACTGGCCTAAACGATTCTTCACTGATCTCCTTCAGGTCATCAAACTCGTGCGGAGAAGAAACAAAAAGAGGGATTTCAGAATCAGAAATCTCTGCAACAAGTGGCCTATATGGAACATCTGATTCAGTATCAGAAGTGATCTTCACTTTCTCATATTCTATATGAGACAGAGGGTCTATATCACTCTTCCCAACTGCCCCACTTGGCTTAGATGATTCTTCATTGATCTCTTTCAGGTCATCAACATCCCGTGGAGAAGCAACAGAAAGAGGGACTTCAGAATCAGGAACCTCTGACTCAACTGACATACTTCGAAGCAACTTGTATCCATGATTCCTAGAAACCAATGGTTCTTTGCAGCAGGTACAACTTCTTGTACTCATATCACTAACATTATGATCCTCAAGTAATGGGTCATGCCCAGGATGAGAGTCTGCACCTAACTTACCAACCAATAATCTATATGTTTCTGCATTGGATTTATTTATTGTGGCAAATGAGAAGAGGCAACCTTCACACATTCCATGAACATCGCCTAGTTTATTGTGCCCGTGACAAAGGACTAGAGAAGAAATCTCCCCCTTATGATGACCACATATCAAATCCCAATAAAACCCAGGTCTTTTGCGACCCCAAACGTGGTCAAGCCTAGAACATAGCAAGCAGGGAACTTGCAATTCGCAATGATAAGCAAACTGTGTGATCAGGTATGAGAAGATCGCATCAACGATCAACATGATCATAAGTAACCATTCAAGAACAGCTGATTTCAGAGACCTGATAAGTCTCCTCCTCGGTCCATTGTTGGATTCAATAGACGGAACCACTATTGCTGCCATTCCTCAACAGATGCGATCAAACACCAATTCTGATGTCTTAGAGAAAACGAACACCAAGCGTCCTACAACAAAAGTCAATAATATCGATACCAGCAACAGTCAGGTAAAAGTCCAAGTAGGAAGAGAAAACAATGCCAAAGTGCAGTCAAACGGAACAAATTAACAAGAATGACAGTTCAGTTTGAACAAATGAAACACCCATTTCATTTTCCACAACAAACCAATCATAATCTTCCAACATTTAGCCACTACTCTCAATAGTGAGGTAAAATAAGAAGGCTGCAAAATATACATTCAAGAGCAAGCAGGCAAAGAAGTGCAGTGGAAGCTAGAATTTTGTTTAAAATTATATTTTCTACTAGGGAAAAAAAAAACTTAAATTAGATCAGTCAATAGCAATTGATCTCCATGTATACGGAAAACATGCCAACTTTGCCCTCAATTATACATACAAATCATTTTCTGGAAATACCATATGGAACAACCAATTATGATACACAAGCAAGATTGAAGAGGTCAAACATTTTTGTTGATCAGATCAGCAATAGAAACTGAGAAGCCACAAATATAGGACACACGTATGACATCACCCAACACAGATCTTAAACCTGTAAAACCCTTCAGATATAGGGTGATCAGAAACTAAACCCACAAATCACAGTAATGAAAAAGATGATCTATTTGGTACAGAAACGAATCACTACCCAAATAGCACAAAAATCAGAACTCTGAACAAATCATGCAAAACCCATAAGAAGAAATGAAAAAGTGAACAACTATAGTGTGGAGTAGATCCAAACCTGATCAGAAGCAATAGATCGTGATTTCAACAGGTGGGTTTTGAACAGATGAAGCAAAAGAGTTCTGGGTATGGGAGGGATTTACAATTCACCCACGAATCGACGAAAGAATTAAAAGAAAAGAATAACCGAAGGGAGTTGAATGTTTACAACGCATATGTAATGGTGTATGAACTATATGGGACTGGATGTGTAAATCAAACGTGCGAATTCGTTGTCTAAGGATGGGTGCTCTTTTTTTTCCTTTTCCTTTGTCTTCCCAATGAAATGAATGGAAAAAGTAGGGAGAATGCGCCGACCAAGTCAAATAGTCGGCTGTAATAGTGCTGTTGATGAAGGAAGACGACGGCTACCGAAAGCCCACCATTATTAAAAGAAATGTGTGTTGGAGTTCACCAGCAAAAGATTCTCCTTTCCTTCAGGGCCAATGCAACTTGGGTGCAACTTGGAAAGGGCTGACCAACATGTATCCAGTCCAGACTAAAGTCTGACATTTGGCACATATTTTGAGTAATTCGGACGAGTTCGGGCAAAAATTCAAACATAAACTGTAATTAGGGTCGGACTTGAATACGAATATTAAATAATTAATATTGATTCATTTTTGTTTACCCATTTTGTAAAACTCGGAGGGCTGATTAACGGGCCAATTACACTAATTAACCCAGCCTACTAACCTAACTCTTACCTACCACAAACCCTAACTCACTAATCATCCCCCCCCCCAATGGCAGAACCGTTTATTTGCTCTCTCTCTCTCTACCTCCGTCTCTCACTCTATGTCATTCTTCCCCAAATTCCTCTGTCGCCGTTGAAATCTTGTGCAACAGCGGTTGATATCTTCTGTAGACGCTCAATCAAGCACAAATCTGTGATCTTCATGTTTTTGTTCGGTTGATTTTGCCCAAATCAAATGAAACCATTGTGTATTTATGGGTTAGGGTTTCGAACCTAACTTGCTATGGATGAATTCAATGCAATCGGTGAATGGGTTCCATATTCCGAAGACGACGACGGTGAATATGTATCGGAGTCCCTTCTAATTCCTGACGATGATGTCTCCAACGATTCAGACCCCTCCGGTGAAATCGATCCCGACTAGACACAACCTCCGGAGGAGAAGGAGTCCGATGAATCTGTGCCTCCATGTGATAGGCATCATGATCACGAGCTAATTAAGGCGACTGTGGACTACTATTTTGGTATATACTGCCATGCATGGTTGTCGATGAATCCTGAAGGGATCCGAAGGGAGGTTCAATTATCTATCCATGTTTAATTATGTTCTTATTTGAACTCTGATATGTGATTCATGTTCTTCTTTGTGAATCATGTTCTGAGATATGAACTGTTATCTGTGAATTATGTTGTCATATGTGATTCATCTTGCGATCCTGATTCTTGTGATTCATCTTGTGATATGTGATTCATCTTGTGATCTGTTAGCTTTTACCTGCGATTATGATGTTCAAGTATGAACTGCTCTATGATTGGGATATGTTTATGTTAGTGGGGGTTGTGATATGTGATTATTATGCTTAAGTATCAACTACTCTATGATATATGAACTGAGTAGTTGGTATCACAGATTCATGTGTGCAATTAGAAATGCATTACTTGTGCAATTAGAGCAACACATTAACATGTGAAGGCACTTCTTTGCATACAAGTAACCAACCAAGCAATGATGTGCATTTCGTAATATGTCATGAGCTTGTTTGGATAGGGGTTCTATAATTGTATATTTGTAATGCATTGTTTGTGTGCAATTAGAGTAACACATTTATCATGTGAAGGCACTTATTTGCATACAAGCGATCAAAGTTGCAATGATGTTGTGCATTTCATAATGTGGCACAAAGAACACTTTACATTTAATATGGCACTCCCCTTCACCACTATAGTTGGTGATTGGGAATTACACAATCTGAAATGTGCTTTATAAAATATACTAATGGCCTGGATTATCATAACGCTACCTACACTGGTTCATATCTTAATCCCTCCAAGAGGATTGGATTACAAGTGTCAACTTGTATTTCTCTCATGTAATCAATGTTGTCCATAACAATTTTTTGATCCACTTTCAAATACCTTGGCAAAATGTTCAATATCCCCAGTCTTTCCTTACCCATGTGTGGCATTTTGAAGTTGTTGTGTCCCTTGCAAGCTATAATTTCTGTCATGCACATTTGACTTGATATGAATACATCATCTAGTGTTTGTGGCTCCAACCCATGAAAAACCATTTCAACTGAATCTACTAGATATTCAAAGTCGCCGATTTGCATAAGCGGTTGCACACTTTGTAGAGAACTGAAAAATTCAATGTCATTGATGTTGCAATCTGGATACTTTGTTGGCTGGTTAACTAAGTTTATATGAAAATCATCACTGTCTGCTGCCTCTCTGAAAGCTAGATCAACATTTTTCACATGTGGAGTGGCATTATCCTGTTGAATTGTGATGTTTTTTTGCCAAACTTGCAGGCCATTGAGCCTAAATTGCTGGGATGACTTTGTTTATTAACATATCATGCATTACTTTTGAAATGACTGATGAAACTGATTTGATTTCAACTGTGCCTCCCACCCTATTTACGTAACTTCTGCTTGCTGCTACCTCCTCTGTAAATAGAAATATTCCCACTTTGCCATCCCATAGCAACTCTCCATTTGTGTCATATAGGGGTCTTCCAACAGCACACATGAACATGATCTTGGGAATATGTTATTTAGATTGAGTACTTTTGTATGGCACTTCTGCATGTGGTAGCAATATGTACTTATTAACTTGATTGGTAAAGTATCACTTCTCATATATGTGAATTGTGTACTGTTGGCTCTTGATTTCCCCATCCTCATTGAGCTCTAGTGCTTGTAGACTCCATTTTAGCATTGCAATCTTATGTGCATTAATGAGTGCAGGGTGTAATCGTGATTTCCTTCCTTTTAAAGATCCTTCTTTCAGCCATCTCTCAGTTATTGATCTACTAACACCATAATTTCTTGTACACAAATGCAAACTGTGATTCAATTGTTGATCTACTTCACAGAAATGAATTAGAACTTGTTACGTTTATTGAAATCCAAACAATGATTCAATTTCACAACATCGTACATGAACTTAATTACAAACTGTGATTCAATTGTTGATCTACTTGATAGAAATGAGTTAGAACTTGTTACATGAATTGAGATCCAAACTGTATGCGTTAGAATTTGTTACATGAATTGAGATGCAAGCTATATGTATTAGAACTTATTACATGAATTGAGATACAAATTGTATGTGTTAGAACTTGTTACATGAATTGAGATGCAAATTGCACGTGTTAGAACTTGTTACTTGAATTGAAATACAAAACTGTATGTGTTAGAACTTGTCACATGAATTGAGATGCAAATTGTGAGAAGATGAAGATGATGTGTTGTTTCTGTCATCTTCTCTGTTTTACACTCTGTTTCTGCCATCTTCTTCATCTCTGAAGTTCTGAGTTTACCAAGTGTTCTTCATATGAATAATTGTAAGATGCATGATGCTACACTACGTATACTAGTGAATGGTTTAGATTTGTGCCTTGCCAATGTTGGTGCTTGGGTTTTAGAATTGGACACTTATAAGTGTGGCTCCCCATTAACCTATAGTTTCAGGCGTGTAGCCTAAACCCATTCACAACCAATTCGATGATGATAAAAACAATATGAGAATTGGGTAAAAAGATAACATGTCAGTTGTCTGATTGTATGTCTATCTTTTTTGGGGAAAGCTTCCATCATTTCAGTATCAAGCTCTAGCTTTGGCACCATGTTCCCCTTCTGCTTTGATTTAACTTCCATGTAAATTCCTTCATTATAACATTGTTTCATTTCTCTCCAAATTGAGTAGATTGTCCTTCTATTGACATGAAACTTTGTTGTTGCTTCATTCATCACCCCGTAACTGGTTTCATGTTGGTTATACCATTAATTAAAAATTAATTAATTTCATGCATCTGCTTTAATGTCAATCATCTTATTGTTGAAGTCATTATGCTAATGAAGTTATTGTTTCTGCAGTAAGAAGGATTGACAGTAGGGTAATTGGTGGTGGAGGATTTTACCTAATTGTGGATGATTGGTGGTGGAGTTGAAGATGAAGATGATGTGCTGTTTATGTCATCTTCTCTGTTTTACACTTGTTTCTGCCATCTTCTTCTTCTTCATATGAAAAAATTTAATGTGTTTATGGTTTATGTGTAATATGTTGTATTTACAAAAAAATTGTGTAGTTGTGCCTAGTTTTGGCTCCACAAATTTTAATTTGGTAAAATTTTAGTGGTGGTTTAGTGTAGTGCTTCATATTTGGTTAGCCGGAATCGGAACCCAACCGTCTTTTGCCTAACCGGCCGTTCTTGGTTCAGTTAACCGGTAGGTTGGCTGGTTCGGTTTAGGTAACCGAAACCACAAATTTCCCATATCTAGGACCGAACTGGGACCGATGGACCGAACCAGGACTGGACCGGAACTGGTAGTTTGGTTTGGTTAACCGGTTTGGATCAGTTTCCGATAGTTTATGAATTTTTTTTGTTCAGTTTGTTTGTGGTGTAAAAAATCATTAAAAATATAATATTTTGAACATTTTTTTCTAACTTACATTGTCTACTAACTTATTGCAATGAACAAGAATAATCGCTTTCTTTTTTCAACACGTCGTCTAGGCGCCTTGATATTCCGATTCGTCCTCGCATAATCCTAATCTTTTGAACATTTCATCCACCGCCACATCCAAAGGGCGAACGTCTTGTACATGTTTGTCGGCATCGCACCAATCCTTTGAGCATATGAGCACCTCCAATATCTCCGATGTTAGACACGTTAGTTTATCCGACAACACTCGTTTACCTGCACTGAAGGTTGTTTCAGAGGGCACTGTAGAAGCTGGAGGGGTTAGTACATCACATGCCATAATCGAAACAATAGGAATGTTGATTTATGTTACTCCCACCAAGCGAGAACATCTAGGCTTTCTAGTTCTTCCGCGGATGTTTGTGAGAAAAAAATAGTGTTAAGGTACAACATTAATTCCGAGACGCTAGTTCCGGTGGTGGTGGATTGTCTAATCTTATTAAACAAACCAAGTTTTGCCTCACCCTTACCATTTGGATCACTTGAAAAATATGCATGAGAGACTTGCTTACCCTTACCATACTTAACGACGTATTTTTCAAACATATAATTAAGAGTTATTTTAACAGATCAATAGATGATGTAATAATATGACTCGTAGCATATACTCCAATGTCTCAACCTTAGCCCTTGGGTCAAAAATGCTACCGAAACAAAATTCCACAGGAATGTCAAAAAATATTTGAAAAAAATTTCTTCCATAGGCGCAACTGCTTTTGATAAACAATATTATCCCCAGCCTTTTTAAAAGCGTGTGCAATAAACACTAGTTGTGGAATAACTTTGTTAGTGGTTGGATAATAAACACCCGATGCAAGATTGGTGGAGATATAAAATGGTCAAGGAAATATCTCAAGGCCTCCCCAACTCTCAAATCAAAACTAGTTATGGAGATTCCCGCCCCCCTATATTCGTTCACAAACTGTGTGATAAGTTGCTCGTACCCAATAACACTAAATAACATCCAGTACGTTGAATTCCATCTTGTTTTACAATCATTTGCAAACTTCCGTATTCTCTTACCATCTTCATAACAGAAATTAAAAAATGTTTTGTTCGTGAGCTTGAAGAAGTAATAAAGTGAATCGCTTCGCGAATAGGGTGAACATGTGAATATAATTCTTTTAACCCATCTCGTACAATTAAATTAATAATGTGACATACACATCGGGTGTGTCCAAGAATCTTGTGAAAGGGTGTCCCTACCATCGTTTGAATATGAGAAATCTCACTATCACATGAAGAAGCATTATCAAAAGTAATTGCGGTAATTTGGTCTATAATATCCCACTCGTGAAAAAATTCCACAATAGTATCTCCCATGTTAATCATTTTGAGGATATGGATGTCGAAAACTAATTGCACATTTTTTTAATTCCAATCAGGGTCAATGTAGTGTGCGGTGACACAAATATATCATTTATCGTCTCTACCGATCCACATATCGGATGTGCAAGCAATGCAAAATTAGAGTTCCAAGACTTTGAATAATTTCCTCTTTCCTCTCATTGTATAAAACAGTTATATCTTTCCTGCTGGTATTTCTACCAATTCCCTTAAAAGTGGGACAAAACGACGTATTAAGTATTTTTACAAACTCTTCGTCGTCGGCCATACTAATAGGTTGTTCTTTAGCGATAATATAATGGGCTAATGCTTTTTGTACCATTGGACCATCATACATAAAAGGAACTAAGTTACCTGGAGCATTATATCCTAGTTGGGTTTGGACAAACTCGTCACCTACTGGTTGTGTATCTAATAAAATTATGCGTGTCATTTGTAAATGCTTTATAATTGATTCTAATCCACCAGTTTTATGAATTGTAAATATTTTTTTACAAAGATTACAAACGGCTTTAAATTTTGAATTACCATCGGCTCTACGTCATTCTCTATTTTTTTCCATAAATGGTCAAACCAGACTGTTTTTACTATTGCCTTTACGAGTTCTTTTATTTTTTCCTAGAGTCGGATCATTTTCTTCTACACCAAAATCTACACCGGAACCTACACTCAATACTTGCGAGAAGAAGCCATTTTTTGTTAAAAAAATTGGATGAAAATTTAAAATTAAGTGTAGCAAACAACTAACAAATAACAAGAAATAAAAACAAGTAAAATGTCCAACAAAAATTAAAACTTACAAACTCCAAGAGCAATTCTTGGAGGAAGAATGAGTAGGATGGAGGAGTTGGATGTATTGATTGATCGTTTCTTCACAATTGATAAGGAATGAGAGAAATTCCCCATTCACAACGTTGGAAGATTGAGAGAATTTGAGGGTTAGTAACTTATGTGAGCCAGAAGGTCTTAGAAAATTGAAGAGTGTTAGATGATTTTGAGTGAGGAAGTATGAGAAAATATGAGAGAGTTGGATGAGTTTGAGTGAAGAAAAATGAAGGTAGTGTGTTGGGTATTTATATAAGAGTAAGGGAGGAGCTGAGTGTAAATAATGAAAAAGTGGTGTAAAAATGGTCACTGGGGTGAAAAACAGTTACTTTCCGCGCGATGGGACTAGACCGAACGGTCACTTAAATTCATAAATTCAGTTAGAAACGCCGGTTCCGGTTTGGTTCGAATCCGGTTCCTGTAATGGTTCGGGTAACAAATAGATGGGACCGAACCGAGACCGAATATATACGAGTTCGGGTCCGGCCCTGATTTTGGTTAGTCGGTTTGGTTTTTCGGTCTTCCTTTTTTTGGTTATTCGGTTCGTTTTTAACTGAAAACGACAATTTAACCGAATCGAGTGCAGCTCTAGTTTAATGGGTCTGTAAAAATTTGGAGGGAAACTTTTAACCCTTGTTACTTTTTAATCACATCAACCATTTACAAAGAGGTTGCTGTGATGTGTGGTTTATTAGTAGTTTCTTTTATTTGACAGGGACAAAATGAACTTTCCGTCTTTACTCTTAAAACTCACGCCCAGTGGGTAGAAAGAGTAGAGACGGAGTGGTATGGTGCAACTTGGACGGGCTGATCAATCTGAATCCGGCCCGGGCTAAAGTCGAGCTTAGGCACATATTTTGACTAATTCGGACGGGTTCGAGCAAAAATTCATAACCCGAACTGCAATTGGGGTCGGACTTGGTACAAATATTAATGAGCTAGCCCGAATTTCCCGCTTGTATACTCATTACCTACAATGTTATATTTGGAGTGCAACAGCCCGTGGTTTCCCAAGCCTTCCGTTCCGGACCGGAAAGCCCAGGAGGGCGCTGCTAAAAGTAATGGCGGGAATCAAGCATAACATTCCAAAAGTATTTATTTATTATACAACATTAAAAGTCATGAGAGTCTCTAAACATTACAAAAGTGATTTCAAAAGCTATACATGATCCTGCTTGCTAACTAAACACTACACGTGAGCCCCGTACCCAGCTTCGCCATAGCCTCCTGCTTCTAAGCCTGCGGTGGGAAGGAAACAGGAACCGCGGTTTTCAAAAGTCAGTACGAAATACTGAGTAAATAACACCCAAACATGTAAAACAGATGATGAAGCTTGAATTTACTTTTTGCAATAATAAAACAGGAGGAATAAAACTTGTAAAGAATGAATTCAATAAATAGAGTAGGAACACTTATAAAATTCTTCTTATCTTAATATCTCTTCCAAACGGGGATTATCTTCCTCAATCTCTTCTTCTTTTCTTTCAAAAGCTCAAGCCAAAACTGTATTATTAGTTTTGTTGATACGGGGAAGGAACTACTAATCTATCACTAGCAACCATGACCTTAACTGCCGGCAGCCCCCTAAGACTTCTTGCGGCCAGAGAGGTGAGTACATGGAGCGACCCGGCAGGTTGCGACCGGGTTAAAATAAAATCTGATCTGTGGTCGAGTGACCGAAGTCAACACGACAATAATAATAAGCTTCTCCCGCACAACTCTTTCCACTTTACGTTAGTTACGAATTATTATTATTAAGGGTAAAAGACACTAACCACCCCTGAGTTTAGGGATAATTCCATCCCGCTACCCTGGGTTTTGGAAAAAGACACTTTGCACCCATTTAACGGAATATTCTGTGGACACTTAGCACCCTTCTGTTATGTTCCGTCAGTGTAGTGGGTGTTTGATTTTTTCCGGACCATATTGCCCTTGTGATTTTTTTGGGATTATTTTGTCCATTTGCTTATCATGAAGATCACCAACAATCTATTTCACTCTAATTACCACAAGAACAACAAGAACAATACCTATACCATCATCAGATCAAAAATAAAATAACAAATCTGATGAAGAAATTACAAATTTTATTAAGAAATTACATATTTGATGAAGAAATATTTTATTTTACCACAACACAACCAACATCACCAATCTTGAAAGCCTATGCTGGGTTTATTCCTTACATGTAGGCATCCACAAATATGCATATGAACTTCAAGAAACACAAGTTTAACAGAAAGAAGGGAGATTGAGAATCAGTACTTGAGGAAGTTTAAAGCTAAAAAGATATTTCCCCAACACACAGCCACAAACAGACCTTTTAACCCCAAATCAACACCCTAGAGCCTCTGCTCCGCAACCAAGTTGGCGCATCTGAAATCTCCACACACAAAAATTAGCAAAACCCAAACCAACGAAAACGTAGATCCAAACAGTGTCTTCCTTGTTTTCTTTTCCGATTGAATCTCCACAATGCCAATCAACTCTCTGCCACCGTTTCCAGATATGCCCTCATCCAAGTGCCCATATAACACATATACCCTTATCTCCTCTCCCACTGCAATCCCAGCCTCGAGGGTAGTTTCGTCAAAAACACCCCCCTTCGACCAGTCATTGTGGCTCTTGATAAAATACGCCTTCTCCTGCGAATTCACCACCACCATGCCGTCCTTCCTCACAGCGACCCCGTCTGCCGACATAAGGTCCTGGTTTAGCAGAACCGTCGTCGCCGACCCGTCGTCGGCGCTGACTCTGAACATCTTTCCGGTGTTCGATTGAACGACGAGGAGGTAGCCCTTGCTGACATAAGCGAGGTCGTTGAGTCCGCAGAAGCTATAGTACTTCCCTAGATCTACTGGGTGTGACGAGAAGACCGGAGATCTGGAGAAAACGGAGGAATCACCATCAGGCGTGACTTTCCAGATGAAATCCCCGGCGGCGTTAGGAGTCAACTGTAACGCCGTTGGCGAGCGGTCGCTCGTCGGAGTTGGGATCGGGATCTGTGAGCGGAGGGAGGAAGATCTGTGAGCGGACTAAGAAGAAGAGAAGAAGTTGAGAGGGAAGGACGAAATGGAGCTGAAGAAGACAACTGGGCAGAGAGAAACACAGTCGCCTTTTTGTTATGTAAATTGAGGGGAAGAGAGAGAATGATAAGGGTTAGAAATGAGGGAGAGGTAGGTGTTAGGTTAATATATAGGGGGTAATTTTATAAAATGTCAGGGGTAAAATTGTCTTTTTTTCTCGTGCTGTTAGTCAGCTGTTAGTCTCCATCCAAAAAAGGTGCGGAGTGTCTTTATCCAAAACCCAGGGTAGCGGGGTGGAATTATCCCTAAACTCAGGGGTTGTCAGTGTCTTTTACCCTATTATTAATCATGTGACAACTTCAAATAAATAACTTCTTTGAAATAGAAGGAAACTTCAAATAAAACAAGTAAATGAATAACCAAATAAAATGCATTTTGAGACAAGAAATAAAAGTCATATTAAGACACGAAGGAAGCTAGGCTCAACGCTTGGCATGTTACTTACCTTACTTCCGTAGCACTAGCACGTTCTAGAAATGTCTCGGCCTACAAACCGTCACCTACAACCCGCAACTTTTATGTTAACAAATATTTCAACAAAGTACTACTCGTCCTAAAAATATTCTCTTTTAATTCTACCCAACCCCTCTAGCTAACTTTCCTATCGTTTTATTTCGTTATAAACTTCTATTATAAATTATAAAGCCACGTGTTTATATTTAAACGGCTATTATTATTAGTATTACTATTATTATTATTATCTTTATTATTAGCTAAAAGTGCCTAACTAATTAGAGGAATTACTTTATAAAAGACTTGATATAGAAGGGAAAACAAAACTAATTTATTTTATGAAAAAGACATATTATTATTTCTATAATTATTTAAACAATATTTAAAACTATTTAATTTAAAGAGAAAACTTTTTACTAAATACTAATCACAACAAAACAATATTTAAAATCTAGCAAAATATCAAATTTGCAAGTGTTAAACATCCAAGTTATTAACTAATTGTTTTTAACAATATTTATTTAAAGTTTAGCTAAAAATATTTCTTATTTAATTTTAACAAACCGCATGTTATTTTAATACCAAAATTACTTTTCCGAGACGGGGATGAAAACTAGTATTTTCTTAGAAATTATTTATATTCCGAAATTATTATTTTTATTTTTAGCGAAAAGTGACAAGTTTAAGTTAAATACACATAAACCCCCATTCGTATTAAAAGTCTACAAATTCCTCAACTAGCTACCAAAACAAGATTAATATAGTATACTAACAGCCCCTATAGTTTCTGAAATTACAAACAACACCCCTATGCCATGTTTTAACAGTTTTCATAAACTACACTTTTACCCCCCCCCTTCTACAACAACTTTAGTTTCTTCAATCCTACTATGATTCAAGCTACCAAACTTCAATTTTAGCAACATATAACAACTAATCAGAAGGTATAGGACGTACCTAGGCCAAAAGTGGCCGGAAATCGCTAAGAAATGGGTCGGGTCGAAGCTTGGCGTCGGAGTCGCCGGAGTTGGACCTTGGTGGTCGGCTCTAATGGCTTTCCCAGCCTGGTTTGAGGCTCCTAGTGAGTTGGTCGGGGCCCTAAGAGTCGCCTGGAAGCAGAGAAGTCGACTGGGTGCTGCTACGAAGCACTCGCCGGAACTTGGCCGGAGCTTGGCCGGTAACAATGGTTGCGACGGCGGCAACAGTGGCTTCGTCCACGTTTTTGCTGTTGCTGCCTCTGATGCAGGTCAGGGACGTGCCGAGACCGCTCAGAGATGGCCAGAAGGGCCTACGGGGATGAGAGAGAGAGAAGTGGGTCTACTTTGTGGTTGCCCGACGGCGGCAATGGCGGCTGCGGTAGTTGCTGCTATTGCTTCTACTTTGTTCTGAAAAGTTCTGAGAATAGAGAGGGAGGGAGAGAAGGAGAGAGAGTGAGAGAGGCTGCTGGGAAGGTGGGTTACTCTTTCTCGGGTTTTGCCGCCGGTAGTTATGGCGACGGTGGTGGTGGTTGGCTGCTTCCACTTCTACGCTGCTGCTGCTGGTGGGGTTGGCTGAGAACAGAGAGCAACAGAGAGGGAGAGATAGAGAAGTAGGCTGCTGGGGAAGTGGTGGTGATGTTGAAGATGACGATGGTGATGAAGGAGCTGGTGGTTGTGTGGGTGGCTGCTGTTGGGAGGAGGGAGGCTGGGAGTGGCTTATATAGTTGAGTTTACTTGGGCTCCAAGCACAAGTGATGTGACACGGGCGGTGATAGTAGCTTCCCGAAGATGGTGGTGATGATGGTGAAGAATCGTGTTGGAGAAGAAGATGAGAAAGCTTGCTGGAAACAAAACATTTCAATTTAAATAATATTTGTTGGTAATAATTGGGTGTGGGTGGAGTACTATGTGGTTGGGTGATTGGGTGTGGCAAGTCTAGCAATTATCGCGGTAGTTGGACACGCGCTATAAATTAAAACTAGCTAAAATTTGTAAAACAACCACGAATTAATTATTAACTATTACTCTAATATTATTCTAAAACTTCTTACAAATTAAACTCAAAGATTAATTAAAATATTATTTTATCAAATTAATTATTATTACGCTTCTAAAATGACTGTTTTACCCCTGCTAGATAAACGGGGTATTACATGGAGGGTATTATACAGCATATTTATCAAGAATCTATTATTTTTCTGTTACTTATTAGTTATATTTTTAGATTATGTTTATGTTCTTAAGTAATAATTTTCAAAAAATATTTAGTATTCTCTTATATAAATGCATATTTTTTTAATTCACTGTAACAATATATAGTCACTATTTTTTAGTCTTAAATAATAATAAAAATACTACATTCGGTATCTAATTTATATGTAAGTCATTAACATAACTTTAAAGGGACACTTTTTTTGGAAAATTAATGGGACAATTTTAATGAGTTGAATGTGATAATTATGTTAATTTATTTACTTTAATGGGCTATCTCGAATTCAACCCGAAACCGAATTGGTTTGTTCTAATTTGGGCTTGAACGGGCTTGCGATGCTCCTAACCCGGCTGCGCTGGGCTTGGACTTGGAAAAGGGTCCGCCCAGTCCGCCTGAGTTGCAGTCCTATGCTCAAGTACTATTTTCAAGATGCAAATAAGTTTTTTTTTTTTTGGAGATTTGAAATCAAGACTTAATGCACGGACTTCAAACACTCTACCACTAAGCTATAAAACTCATTTGCGCAAATGATATCTTTTGGCAAAATGTTAAGGAATTTACCGATATCTCCCACTCACCATCCGTCTAGATCAAAAATTAACAACGAAAATACTTATTCGACATAACTATATACGCATGAAACTACTCTAAGATGAGTGGGAAATATTAGGAATAGGCCAAATGTTTCTCTTTTCTCTCTCGCACAGGGCCGTCTCAAGGATTTAAGGGGCCTTAGGCAAAGTTTTATGATAGGGGCCTATGATAAATTGGAAGCATAATGTTTGATTAAATTTCGTTTTTCATACTTATTTAGATGCAATTATTATATTATTTAAACTGAAAAATTAACATTTTTAGTGCTACTGTAATGGCAAATTTATCCATAGTTTTTTTTTGGATTTAAAGAATTTTTTCTTTTCTCATAAGTTCTATGTACACTGATAAATACTTTCTTGTAGACATTACAAAATAATAAATATTATATATATTTTTGTAAGAAAGAGAAAACAATATAAACAAAAGAAATTAGAAGAAACTAAAAGTTGAAGTAAAACAGAAAAACTTGAATTTTGTGTAGATTAATAGAGGAGACAACTTGAATTGCGCAAAACTTGAACAAGTACTTTTAAAGGTACTTAAGAACATGAATTAGATAAATGAAAGACATGTTCATAAAACATTTTTTAACATGAATGAGAAATAGAATCTACCGATAAAAAATGGTTGTGGTTAATGATATAATATGTCCATATTATTTAATTATTTTTTTGAAATTATGTCTCCCGTTTAACTTATTTTTTAAAAAACAAATTTATGTCTCCCGATTATTATTTTTTAAATAAAGTCCTGTTAATTATGCACAATTTCCATATAAAAATATTTCCTCAAAAAATGCATGATTTCCGACTCCTATCACTCTCATCTTCTCCCTTTCTTTACAAATATCTTTATTATCTCAAGTGCTATGAAATATATGATTAATATTGTGAATATTCATAACTTATTGTATTACCATATTGGATTATACTGATTGACCTCCACACCCTATATAAAGCGTAATTTGATGGAGAATAATACACAGTTAATATTCCTCTCTACTTCGTCTATCTTCTCTATTCTTGAGTTTACAACATCAACTAATTACTCATAATTCTTCTCATTGTCTTCATTTAAAAACACTGTCGCTATCCCAAAAAACTAAACCTCCCAACTTTCTCTCCATTATCTCTCGATCCAACACAGTCAAGATCTTATCTTAACTTCTTCCTAATGATCTGCCACTCTCTCCTACTAAATAGTGTTTCTCTACCGTGTTCTTATGCATCTATAATTTTATTTTCTAATGTATTTATTATACACATACATCTATATCACAAATTAGCTAGGTTTTTTCCTCCAAAAAGAATGTTGACGAGATGATCCTAGCTGTCAAATAGTTAAAAAAATTTCGAGATGTTTTTATCCCTTGATTGATTTTTTTTATTGAAGAAGTTATCAAAATCAGTTATGAATAAGTAAAACAAGGATAAGATACTATCCATATCTTCAAAACCTCTCTCTTAATATTTTAAAAAAATAATCTCTCACTTATCTTACTAACTTTCTGAGTGGGTTTTATTATAAGTTTGATAGTAAATTTTAAATATCAGTGAGTATAATTAAAAATTTATCCAAAAAACTAAATTTATAATGAATAATTTCAATTATTTCAAGCTATCATGGTTTAATATTTTTTACAATCGTGATTTAAATTAATTTCGAAATCTCTTATTTTATTAATTATTAAAATTCAATTTTATTAACTATCATTTGAAAAATTATTTTTAAAATATGCCTGAATTTATCGTTTTTATTTATCTAAAGAAATTAAATGTAGATGAAGAACATATCTTATTTAAAGTTATCACGGTTTATATTTATTTCTGTAAAATCATACGAGGCGCAAGTTTTGTTTGTTTTGTAGTGCCATGTGGACGAGTTATTTTCAAGTACTGATGTAAAGGAGATCGGGGGGCTTAGGCGACCGCCTACCCTGTCTAAGTGCAGAGCCGGCCCTGCTCTCGCATATATTTGGGAACCCCTTTATTTAAAGTTCCAATTATGCTCGTACAATTTCAGGTGAGTTCATTTATTGTGTGCCCTCGCCGTAGAGATGGCTCTAATTATGGACGCATGTCTAAGGCTTCAATATGAATATGTTTGGTCTAGTGGCTTACGCTTGGAAGTTAAGGGTGGGTGTCCTCTCTTTAGGTATTAGATTTGAACTCCACGCCGACCAATAATTCATCAAGGTGTTGGGTAACTGGGTATTCACTTGATCACGTGTAAATTACTGTAAGTCTAATTTCAGGGTGAAATACCCCGTTTGTGACTACGGGTATTTTGTGATATTATTATAAGTGTTGGGAAGTTAATTTAATTGTAGAGAGTTAAGTATAATGCTTTGAGAGTTTGGGGGGAACTTTGTGACTTTAATCAAAGGTTTTAGTGTCTTTTAATTGAGTTTGGGGGAGGTGTTTGTCTTTTGGCAAAACTAAGGGGAAATAAGTGTCTTTTGAGCTAACTTTTCTTCCTACGTAAAAGTTTCCTAATCCAAGAGGGTTTCTTACTTATGAAGTTGATATTATTTCCAACTCTCATAAAACCCTCACTCTCCCTATTTTTCTCTATCTCTCTCACGTCCCTCACTCTACCCGACCCTCTCTCTCTCGTCTCTCTCTTGTGACCGACGGCAGCCACCCACACCGCCGCCGCCGCTCTCTCTCTCTCTTCCGTTGAGGTAATTCTCTCTCTCTCTCTCTCTTTTTCTCTTTTATTTCTTTCTCTTTCCTTTCTCTCTTTCTTTTTCTCTCTCTCTCCGTCCGCCTCCATGGGCGGCGGGTTTGAGTTGTTTCGTTTCTTCTTCTCTTTTCTTTTGTTGATCTCTTATTATTGTGATCACTTGTTCATGATTCATGTATGTTGCATGTAATCTTTAATTTTCAGTTTGTTATTGTTAGGATCATTGTTCATGGATTCGTAAGATTGATTATCAAGTTTTAGGGTTTATCATATTCTTGGGTGTTGGGAAGAAACCCTAGTTTGGAGGAGAAGTTTGATTGAATAATTTGGGTGTTTGAATGATCATAATAGGTGGATAACAATCTCATTTAAATGTGGTAATCATGTTATATTAGGTTTAGTATGAATATAGGATGAACTAGATGCTTGGGGGAAAAGTTTCATGAAGATTGACAATTCCCGTATGGATATTTTGAATGAAGTTGGAAACTTGAAGCTAGTGTAACTTTTGATTCAGAAATCGAAATTAAGATCCGTTTGAGGCTAAACTTATTATTTCGAACTTTTTGAATCCAATGGAACTGTTTTTAGACCATGATCTGTTTGAAAAACTGGATTAATAGATTTGGTGGAGTTATGATAGATTATGTATGCTTTAGGTTAGGGGATTTTGAAGCAAAGCTTTGGATTATGTTTTGAAGTATGAATTGAGTTAGATGTTGGGGAAGTGTTAGAACCATAAACCATTGACTATCATATGCATGTAATTAGTATAGCAAGTATATTTCTAGCATATTGGTTTGATTAGCATATTGTTATGTGTAGGTAACGAGTTCGTCGACGACGAGTACGTAGAGTACGTTGATTGATTGCTATAGTTGGAATTTGCTTTGAGGTAAGTAAATATGCCAAGCCTAGTGTGCTTATCTCTTTCGTGTCAAACGAATATTTGATTTGTTACGTATCAAAATGTGTTTACGTGATACATGACTTGGAATATGTAATTTCTACTTGTTAAATGTTTTTGATGAAAACATCACCATGATAATGAATGAACTATAACGTAAAGTGGAAGAAGTTGTGCGGGGACATTATTATTCTCTTTGGGCGGTGTTGGCTGCGGTCCCGTCTCTTTTTTATCCGGTTGCAAGTCCCCGGATAGCGGCATGTACTCACTCCTCTGGCCGGCGTAGTCTTAGGGGGGTGTCGACACTTAAGGTCATGGAAGCTGTGGTTTATTTGGTTTTCCCCCGTCACAACGAATTAATAATGGATTTTTGGTTTTGTTAACGGAAAGAAGTTAACATTGGATTTTGGATTTTTCCTAACGATTATGGAATTGGTTGGAAATATATTATGGAATTGGGAACTCTTATGTTTTAATACAAGGGTCAACTTTATTACCGCTGTGTTTGTGAAAAACTTTTACTTATAAATGAGTCATTGTTTTATAACTATCCATCATCGTTTTACATGTTTGGATGTTTATTTACCAGTATTTCATGCTGATTTTGTACTGTGGTGTTTCTTTTTGATTCCGCACCACAGGTTTAGAGGATGGTTATCTGGCGTAGAAGGGGACGCGCATCACAAGGAATAATAGTAGTAGTATTTCATTTGAAATTGAACTCTTTAGTAGTTTAAACACTTTAGTTGTTATGCCGGTTTGTGGCTAGGACGAAGGTTTTTAATAATGCAATATTTTCAATTGGATTTAATTATTATTGTGGATGTTTTGTGCTTGCGAACCATGTTATAAAATCTCCTTGTATCCGGGCTCCTCTCGGGTACGGAGTGACATCCCCGGGTCTCCGGCTTGGGCCATTTGGGGGTGTTACACATGGACCCGTGGAACAGTCAAGGTGCATGGAAGTTGTCCTAGACACCATGGTCATCTAAAAAATGATATCTTTTTAGTAAGGGTGATGTCATGTGTAATACCCCGTTTATCTAGCAGGGGTAAAATAGTCATTTTAGAAGCATAATAATAATTAATTTGGTAAAATAATATTTTAATAAATCTTTGGGTTTAGTTTGTAGAAAGTTTTAGAATAATATTAGAGTATTAGTCAAGAAGTAATTCGTAGTTGTTTCACCAATTTTAGCTAGTTCCGAGTTATAGCGCGTGTCCAACCACCGCGATAATTGCTAGGCTTGCCACACCCAATCACCCAACCACATAGTACTCCACCCACACCCAATTATTGCCAACAAATATTATTTAAATTGAAAACTTTTGTTTCCAGGAAGCTTTCTTCTTCTTCCTCCACCGCCTCACTACCACCTTCGGGAAGCCACCATCACCGCCCCTGTCACATCACCGTGCTTGGGCTCCAAGGAAGCTCAACTATAAAAGCCCCTTCCAGCCTCCCTCCTCCCACCAGCAGCCACCCACACAACCACCACCTCCCTCATCACCATCGTCATCTTCAACATCACCACCACTTCCCACTCTCTGCTCTCAAAACCCAGCAGCCTACTTCTCTATCTCTCCCTCTCTGTTGCTCTCAGTTCTCAGCAACCCCACCAGCAGCAGCAGCGTAGTAGTGGCAGCAGCCAACCACCACCACCGTCGCCATAGCTATCGGCGGCAAAACCTGAGAAAGAGCAACCCCTGCCAGCGTCAGCAGTCTCTCTCGCTCTCTCTCCTTCTCTCCCTCCCTCCATGTTCTCAGGTCTCAACAGAACAGAGTAGAAGCAGTAGCAGCAACTACCGCAGCCACCATTGCCGCCGTCGGGCAACCACCAAGTAAACCCACTTCTCTCTCTCATCCCCGTAGGCTTCTCTGTCCATCTCTGATCAGTCTCGCCCTCTCCTCTTCCCTGAAACAGAAGCTAGCAGCAGCTGCAGCAGCGGGACAGAGGAGTACCGCCACCACCACCGAGACGCCATTAAAACCGGCCAAGCTCTGGCCGAATTCCGACGAGGTGCTTCGCAGCAGCACCCACTCTCCATCTGCTTCCAGTAGAGTCCTAGGAGGCCGACCAACTCACTAGGAGCCTCAAACCAGGCTGGGAAAGCCATTAGAGCCGACCACCAAGGTCCAACTCCGGCGACTCCGACGTCGAGCTTCGACCCGACCCGTTTCTTAACGATTTCCGGCCATTTTTGGCCTAGGTACGTTCTATACCTTCTGATTAGTTGTTATATGATGCTAAAATTGAAGTTTGATAGCTTGAATCATAGTAGGATTGAAGAATTTGAAGTTGTTGTCGTAGGGGGGGTAAAAGTGTAGTTTATGAAATTGTTATAACTTGAAATAGGGGGTTCTTTTTGCACTTTCAGAAACTACAAGGTGGCTAGAGTACTTCTATCTAACTGTTTTGATGACTAGTTGAGGTATTTGTAGACTTTTAGTATAAAGAGAGGTTTATGTGCATTTTACTTAAACTTGTCACTTTTCGCTAAAAAATAAAAATAATAATTTCGGAATATAAATAATTTCTAAAAATACTAGTTTTCATCCCCGTCTCGAAAAAGTAATTTTGGTATTAAAATAGCATGCGGTTTGTTCGTTAAAAATTAAATAAGAAATATTTTTAGCTAAACTTTAAATAAATATTGTTAAATCTCTTAGTTAATAACTTGGATGTTTAATACTTACAAAATTTGGACATTTTGCTAGATTTTAAATATTTTTATATTGTGATTAGTATTTAGGGAAAATTTCTCTTTAACTTAGATAGTTTTAAGTATTGTTTAAATAATTATAGAAATAATAATATGTCTTTTTCGTAAAAATAAACTAGTTTTGTTTTCACTACTATATCAAGTCTTTTATAAAATAATTTCTCTAATTAGTTAATAATAATAATAATAATAATAATAATAATAATAATAATAATAATAATAGCCGTTTAAATATAAACACGTGGC
This sequence comes from Linanthus parryae, assembly GCA_023055425.1. Classification (NCBI taxonomy): domain Eukaryota; kingdom Viridiplantae; phylum Streptophyta; class Magnoliopsida; order Ericales; family Polemoniaceae; genus Linanthus; species Linanthus parryae. The sequence goes on along the minus strand of JALGPY010000002.1, from coordinate 63,663,016 downwards.
TCTTATATAATTTTGTTATAAAAGATTATAGCGAAATAAAACGTTAGGAAAAGTTAGCTAGTGGGGTTGGGTAGGAATAAAAGAGAATATTAGGACGTGTAGTATTTTTGTTGGATTATTTATTGACTTAAGAGCTACGGGTTGTAGGTGACAGTTTGTAGGTCGAGGCATTTCTAGAACGTGCTAGTGCTACGGAAGTAAGGTAAGTAACATGCCAAGCGTTGAGCCTAGCTTCCTTCGTGTCTTAATATGACTTTTATTTCTTGTCTCAAAATGCATTTTATTTGGTTATTCATTTACTTGTTTTATTTGAAGTTTCCTTCTATTTCAAAGAAGTTATTTATTTGAAGTTGTCACATGATTAATAATAATAATTCGTAACTAACGTAAAGTGGAAAGAGTTGTGCGGGAGAAGCTTATTATTATTGTCGTGTTGACTTCGGTCACTCGACCACAGATCAGATTTTATTTTAACCCGGTCGCAACCTGCCGGGTCGCTCCATGTACTCACCTCTCTGGCCGCAAGAAGTCTTAGGGGGCTGCCGGCAGTTAAGGTCATGGTTGCTAGTGATAGATTAGTAGTTCCTTCCCCGTATCAACAAAACTAATAATACAGTTTTGGCTTGAGCTTTTGAAAGAAAAGAAGAAGAGATTGAGGAAGATAATCCCCGTTTGGAAGAGATATTAAGATAAGAAGAATTTTATAAGTGTTCCTACTCTATTTATTGAATTCATTCTTTACAAGTTTTATTCCTCCTGTTTTATTATTGCAAAAAGTAAATTCAAGCTTCATCATCTGTTTTACATGTTTGGGTGTTATTTACTCAGTATTTCGTACTGACTTTTGAAAACTGCGGTTCCTGTTTCCTTCCCACCGCAGGCTTAGAAGTAGGAGGCTATGGCGAAGCTGGGTACGGGACTCACGTGTAGAGTTTAGTTAGCAAGCCAGGATGATGTATAGCTTTTGGAAATCACTTTTGTAATGTTTAGAGACTCTAATGACATTTAATGTTGTATAATAAATAAATACTTTTGGAATGTGATGCTTTTGATTCCCGCCATTACTTTTAGCAGCGCCCTCCTGGACTTTCCGGTCCGGAACGGAAGGCTTGGGAAACCGCGGGCTGTTGCATCATGGAATAGTCAAGGTGCACGCAAGCTGGCCAAGACACCGTAGTCATCTAAAAACGATATCTCCTTATTAAGGGTGACCACTAATTCAATTTCACGACAAAGTAACTTTCAACGACGACATGAACTAGTCATACCACAAAGTAAAATGTTTCTTTATTTGCTAGCACAGGAATATAATAGTTAACTAACAAACATCTATAAAACAACGCATAAGTTATAGTCTATGAAAACCGTTTAATTTATTGTAATAACTATATAGAAAATAACATTACACTTTTTCGGAAAGATTCATTTAAGATTACTTAGAAAAAATCACTAACTTGCAAGAGAATACATGTAACATATACACTTTAATAAAAATAGATATGTAATCACAATGGCCAATATGATTGAATCTTTATAAAAATCTATTATATAAATAAAAACTCTAAAATAAATTGGAACGTCCCAAATTCAACAACAAAAACTCAAAACGAACCTCAAGACACTTGAAAAACAAAGAAACTACAAACTAGATAACTAGTTATTTTGTACAACACTTTCAGCGACCAAAACTTGACTTACAACAACTAAAGTATGACCTACAACGACAAAATTTTCACTTACACGGACGGAACAAAATATGTGTTATCATAATACTTGCACAAAATGGGTTTTAAACTTATAATTTTGATTTCGGGTTTATAGGCTAAGCACGAGTCGGTTCGGCCAGGCATTTCACTACTTCGCCAACCAACATACATACTCGGGTGAGATATATCTCGAGGTAACCCCAATCGTTAACACACAAAATGTAACATTTATAAGTAGTGATCATGAAAATCGGGCAATTCGATTAGCCCATCGTTTAATAATTGTGGCCAAGCCCGACCCTAATTGAAATCCAGGATGAGAATTTTTGTCCAAGCATGTCTAAAATACTAAAACTATGTACCACTTCCCTATTTTAGTTCGGGTTGGGCTCAGGTTGGTCGTGTTCAACCCGCCCAAGTTGCACCCCTACTAGTATGTGGGTAGATTGATATGAGATATCAAGTCTACACATTGGTACACGTTATGAGTAATGTACTTGATTGACCCACCATGAGAACACTACATGGATGTTATGTGAGTGTCACAAGTGCTTCTCATAGTGACAATGTTGTTGATCCTATGACTTGAAGTCACTACACTTCCTAGACGAGGAATGTCATGTTTTAAAATCGTCAAACATCATCCTGTAACGAGGTGATCATAAAGTCGATAGTTGGACATGATATGAAATATGCTGACAGGCGTGAGTGATGTAGATATGATTTGTCCCTCATACATAACATGAATAAATACTCATGGAAACTCGTTGAGTGAGACTTAGAAAAATGCATGGTCGTGCTCAAATGAAGCAATATGAGAAAAATGCACAGCCATATCCAATGTATAATTGTAACAACCCGGTCGGATTACTATCCCAGCAAATTCTTTATATGTACCACCAGGTAAAAATGCTTAACCGTTGAAGGTGCTAGTAGTAAACTAGTAATCCACAATGTGTATTATATACCAAATGTCGGTCTCACAAATCTCTAATTGTTGGACGGGGTATTACAAAACCCCCACCTTATATACATCTCATTCACAATATCTCGATGTGGGATGGGATATTACAATTCCCTCACCTTATTTACTCAACGTCCTCGTCGAATGCGCCCAGTTAAGTATCCCCTTGGCAGGCGACACACCGTCATAGAGCCCTTACAGGATCATGGTTGACTCTTATACCAAATATAACAAACCGAGCATAGTAATATCCCATCATTTTTTTATCCATACACCGGATAAAAATTCTTAAGCTTTGAAGCTGCTACTAGTAATTCACAAGGTTGATGGGATATTAATATGTTGATTGTTGAACTCACAAAATGTTGAACTCACAAAGTTCTGTTGTATGTTACAATCTCCCTACCTTATATACATCTCATCCATAATATCTCGATGTGGACGGGATATTACCAAAAACAATGAACTCGAAGTCGGCGGGTTTTAGCCCATCTTTTAATATTCAAAAGAAAAGTGTGCTCTAAAATATGCCAGAACAAAAGAAATTTGCATATGAGATACAACCTTTGGATCATGAGAAATATCCACCCATGTTACAACGTAGAAACTAAAGGATCTAGTGGCTTTAACGCTGGAACAAGACTTCCTCGCATATATGTAATTTCGCATGCACCCCGTCATGACATGGAGAATGCTTGTCCATTTTCATTATATGGATTCATCCTTAACGTCTGTGAATGAAGCCATGTGTACGATTCCGTTTGAAATTAAGACAATTGTTGTCTTAGGTGGTTATATACATCTCTACATATTCTTTATATTCCTTGCATTGAGTTCACTTTTATCTTGGGCACCAAAGAGTCAGTGAGTGCTAATCCTAAAATCCTGAGATTTCTCCCCCCTTCCTATCATGTGACATTTCCCTAACTCGGTTCAAAAATTTCAATTTCTTTCCCTTTTCTTTAATTGGTTGGATACGTCCTCATGATCACACTCTCATCTAACGAATCTTTACCGCTTTCTCAACAACATGTCTAAGAATATTCCATAATGCTAATGTAGCCATGTTGTCATGTCAACTTAAACCAAAATGATAACAAAAATCAACAATTCATATGTCGAACAACCATTCAGTTATTAAAGTGGAAGTGTCTATGGGTACTCCAAAATGTCAAAAATTAAATTTGAATCTTAAATGGCATCAGAATATAAAAATACAATACATCTATTACTTTCTTTGTTTCGCCAGAAATTTCCTGCTTGCCTTATTGGCATGTTTCTTCAAAAACTTCTCACTTACCTCATCTATGAGTTTTCATGTTAAATGATCAAGATGACAAACACTAGCCCCCATCCTTTACCTACCAAACCCCACCCAACCCTACCAAAACTTATTTTGTTATTTATGAGAGAGAAATAGAAGAAGAAAAAGAGTGTGGATTTGACAAGGGCTTCGGCCACTGGTCCTCCGTTGAAACCGATGAACTCCTTTACCTACCAAACCCCACCCAACCCTACCACAACTCATTTTGTTACTAATGAGGAAGAAATAGAAGAATAAAAAGATTGTGGATTCGAAAAGGGCTTCGGCCACTAGTCCTCCGTTGAAACCGTTGAACCAGAGCCGCCGATCCTCCGTTGAATCCGGCTAATGGCAGTGGGAAAGAAGGCAATGGGTAAGAAGGCGGTCGTGGATGCGACAGAGCTCCGCCGACGGACTGAGAGGAGGTTGTTGGAACATCTTGGATCTATTAGCAGCGATGAGAGAATCGACATGGATTCAGATCAGGAAAATCTAGATTCCACCATTGACAAGATTTCAAATCTTTGGATGCAGAGGTACTAATTTCTCATATATGTTTTTTCTTGTATGTGAAAACTGAATCTTGAACATGGTAATTCATTTCTCTATTGGGATCTCTTGATTTACTTCATCAGATCTCAAAATGGTTAGCTTGTTTTCTATGTTCTGTCCGTTTGAATCAAATCTTGGAGGTGGCGGTGGCGGTTGGAGGAGCGACGTTGCTATTCTTCCTCTTGTTGTGCTTCTTTTTCTTCTTCTCTTGTGTATTTTTAGATCTAAGATGTTGTTGTTGTTTCTTCTAGAAAAATCATGTTTCTTCTATAAAGTTTGGTCCAAAATTTGTTTAGGTATGTTACTTCTCATCAATAGTTTTACATTTTTGGAGTTGTTCCTGTTGTTCTTGTTGTAAATTGTCGTTGTTGATGTTGTTGCTATAAATCAGAGAGATAGATTAAAGACCCTATGAGAGTGAGAGAGATAGAGAGAGAGAGAGATGAGAGAGAGAGAGAGAGGAGCTGAGGGTAGTGGTGCAACTTGGGTGGGTTGAACCTGACCAACCAGAGCCCATCCCAAACTAAAATAGGGTCCGGATATATAGTTTTAGTAATTTTCACAGGCTTGGATAGAAATTCTCAAGCCAAATTGCAATTAGGGTCGGGCTTGGGCACAAAGATTAAACGACAGGCTAACCAGAATTGCCCAATTTGCATGACCACTACCTATAAATACTATATGTTGGTAGAATTATGTTGCATATCTAACATGAATACACTAATTTTATTTTGATTATTAGCGATGTTTTAAATTATGTTTTCTTGAATTATTTGATTTGGGTTTTCACCAAAAAAATATTATTCTCTCTTGTTTTTTAAAAGACGTTAATTTTAATGCACTAGCCCGAATTCAGACCGAAATCTGAATTGATTTGTACGAATTTGGGCTCGGACGAGCTGACGATGATCGGCTGGGCTGGGCGTGGGAAGCCTCGACACAACTCGGGCTCGAGTTAAGACATGGGTGTCAACTTGTCCAGTCCGCCAGAATTGCAGTCCCAGCTGAGGGTGAAATTGTTAGTTGGCCAAATTTCTTATTACATCTGAAAAAATCAACTGAAAAGTTTCTCATTAATTTAATCAAGGGTAAAAGACATTTTTCACCCTCCGAGTATGGAGAAAATACATTATGCTCCCATATTTATGGATAAATAAATATTGCACCCCTTTCAGTGGATGGAGGGTGGGCAGAGACCACCCTTCTGTTACAATCCGCTAGTGGAGGGGTGCAAACTGACTTTTTGTGACCATTTTACCCTTACTGATTGTGGGCAAATACCATATTTTGTTGGTTATTATAGTGTTCATCATGTTCTTGATGTTCTTGAGCACCACCTCCACTACCACCAAATCTCCACCACCAACACTACCCCCACCACCAACACTGAATCCCCACCACTACCAACACCAACACCACCACCACAACAACTGCAACAACAACAACCACCACCACCTGTATTCCACCATCAATTACACACAACCATGACCACCTTCATATTAACCATAAACAACCATCACCACTGCTACTCCCAACCACCATAATACCACTCCCAATTGTCAATTCAACCCAACCTATTCATCATCTTCACCAATCTACAAACACCCAAAGCATTCTCCACCATTTACACCAACACACCACCCAATACACCACAATAATCACCATCGCCATCTCCATTCACCAATACAAAACCATTAGTAAACCCACGGTCATTTAACCCATCACCACCATACCTTCATCCCTCATAACCAAAACCAGTTCCTCAATTACTAGCAAAGCAAAGCAGACCCAACAACTTTCCGACGGGTTCGCTGAATGTGGGCGAGGGAGAGAGATTAGCTCGGTTCCGCAGTGAGTCAGGGAATGGGGGAAGCAACGACGGTGGTCATGCTGGTTGGTTACGCCGGAAACTTTCGTGGTCTGGGTTTCAACAGAGAGAGGCCGATCGAGAGAGTGAATTGGGTTTCTGGTTTGACATGGTGTAGCGATGGTGGTGGGGAGGAGTGTGTCCGATTGTAGAGAGAGAGGGGAGGGGGGGGGGGTGGTAGGGTTAGAAATGGGAGGAGAATGAGAAGAATCGATATTTATAGTGGTGTAATTTCCTTAAATCTTGAAGGTAATTATTTCTTTTACACCTCCTTAGTGTGGTGTTAGTTTTTAACTCTGACAGGGGTGCCAAATGTATTTATTCATAAATTAGAGGGCAAAATATAGTTTTTTCATACTCGGATGGTGGAAAATGTCTTTTACCCTACAATCAAATATAGTAATAAAATTATGAGTATCCTCACATCATATGTCCGATTGCAACTGAACCAAAGAAAACAATTAAACACAGTTATTGCCTACTTAGGTATCCTACTATTATTTCTTACTATTTGAGAAACAAATTTCCTACTTGGGTATCCCACCATTATTTCTTATTTCAGAAATAAATTTATTGATATTTAACCAGGTTTAAGAAATTTATTGACATTTATTAATGAAGAAATTTCTTTCCTCAAAAAGAAAAAAAGTTGTATTAAAAAAAAAAAAAAGCAATGAGGAGGAGTATAAATTAGTGTTTGAGGAAGGGAGGAGAGGAGAGTCTTTTAGGTTAAAATCAGAGTAGAAGCTCTCAGGGTCACTTTCGTACTCCCTCAAAACCACAACTCGTATTTTCTCATCTCTCTCCTACCTTGTCCTCCTTCCTTGTCCCTGTAATTCCCATCTCAACCCTCATCACCTCCATCCTCTTCTACCCCTCAATTTCTCACTCTCTCCCTCTTGCCCTTCCCTCACTCCCTCCCTGCAACCAACTTACCCGCCCTTTGTATTGCTCTCTTTCAAATTCTCACCCTTCCGATCCATGCCCTAATCGTTCAAATCTGTGCCGGATCGCCTCTTTGCCTTACTGGGTCTTCCTCTTTTGATCGAAATCCATCTGGGTTTGCTTCGGTTTCGCTAGTTTGTAACTGTTGATTCAGCTGTTGTGGGATTAGGGTTTTGAAGATTTCGCCTTCTGGGTTCAGGTAAAGAGTGGTTTCTTTTGTTGTTCTTATTTAATTATGGTTTGGGTTTCTTATGACTGGTTGTGAATTTCGGTTTCTGTGATTTTGGTGTAGATTTGGACATCTATGTGAGGGTGTGGAGTGTTTGGAGACTGATAAGCCGAAAGGTAACAAAAGCAGCTGAAGCTGTTTTCTTTGTTTCTTGAAATTCAAAAACTTGTATGATGCTTTGTCTGAAGAACTCATTAGCTGCTCCGTACACTGCTCATTGAATGCTATATTGTGACCTTTGGCATTGTTTTAAACAAATTTCAACTGGTGTCCCATTTTTTTTTGTTCATAATTTTACTAGGAAATGGTTGATTCTGATTTTATTGGTGTTTCGAGGTGTCTATGAATCTTCAGTTTTAGAGAAAATTCACGTGGATCATGTGGACTGAGGCACTGATGTTGTTTTTGTTGTTTTGTTTGATTCTTATGCTTATCCATATCTCTTAGCGTTTTAAAATTTTCTGAATATTTTCTTTCCTTTCTTGATCTTGCAAGCATGCCTACGTAGAAAAACAAGCCGCTTTAGCTGGTTCTACTTCGGATTCGTATATATGATCTCTAAATTCAGAATGAAATTAGTACCCCAATGTGTTCCTGTTTGCCCACAACATGTTGCACTTTGTGTTTCATTCAGATGTATCGTTCGGCGATAAATGATTCTTTATTTCCCCTTGTGGCAGGTTTACTCTGTTGAGAGAAAGCTGAGGAGTAGCTGAAGTTGGCATTTGGGATCAACTTTTCCTTTCCTTCAATGGATAACCATGATATAGGGCCTGAGCAAGATCAAAATCTACTAGCTCATAACCACAGTGATCTCAGCCAAAACGATAACCTGGATTCGGAACAGACCCCCGAACACGAGATGGGCCAGGGAACGCCTAACCATGAGGTTAATTCAGGTTTGAACCATAGCCTTGTCGAAAACAACAGTCACGGTTACCAACACGACAGTGTATACCAGAATCCCAATCACGAAGAACATGAATTGCCTACTCCTGTACTAAACCAGGACTTGACTGTTGTATCTGAGGACAATGAGTTGGTTGTTCACCAAAGTCAGGAACTCGTCGACGGTATGGAACTAGCCGTGGTGGATCAAAACCACGAAATAGAAATCGAACCCGCCGACAACCACATGGATTATCAGCCAGGCCAAATCGTGATCCACCCTGGTCATGTCGTTCAACAGCGTGTCGTCGTCGCGAGTCCTTCTTACGAGTTGCGTGTCGGACAGGAGTTTCCAGACGTCAAGAGCTGTCGAAGGGCATTGAGGGACACGGCGATTGCGCTCCACTTTGAAATACAGACAATCAAGTCTGACAAAACTCGATTCACAGCGAAATGTGCCAGCGAGGGATGCCCGTGGCGCATTCATGCTGCGAAACATCCTAGTACACCAACATTTTCCATACGGACCATCCATGAAGAACATACATGTGGAGGAATCGCTCATCTCGGTCATCAGCAGGCGTCAGTTCAGTGGGTTGCTAGTTCTCTTGAGCAACGCCTGAAGGAAAACCCTAATTGCAAACCAAAGGAGATTCTGGAAGAGATTCATCGATCTCATGGCATCACCCTTTCGTATAAACAAGCATGGAGAGGCAAGGAGAGGATCATGGCTGCGATGCGTGGTTCCTTTGAAGAAGGGTACCGCATTCTTCCTCAGTACTGTGAACAAGTTAAGAAGACAAACCCAGGAAGCATTGCTTCTGTCTATGGGAACCCAACTGACAACTGCTTCCAACGGCTCTTTATCTCGTTTCAAGCTTCAATGTTTGGTTTTCTGAACGGTTGCCGGCCCCTCCTTGGACTTGACAGGATATTGTTGAAAAGTAAGTACCTTGGTACTTTACTTTTAGCTACTGGATTTGACGGCGACGGCGCTTTGTTTCCTTTAGCATTCGGTGTCATTGACGAGGAAAATGATGATAATTGGATGTGGTTCATCTCTGAACTCCACAACTTGCTTGAGCTCAACACAGAGAACATGCCGAGGCTTACGATTTTATCAGATAGGCAGAAGGGTATTATCGAAGGAGTGGAAGCGAACTTCCCTACCGCATTTCATGGGTTTTGCATGCGTCACTTGAGCGATAACTTCCGTAAAGAATTCAACAACACAATGCTTGTCAACCTGTTATGGGAAGCTGCTCACGCCCTAACCGTACTCGAGTATGAATCCAAAATCCTCGAGATTGAAGAGATTTCACAGGACGCTGCCTATTGGATCAGAAGAATCCCTCCTCGCTTGTGGGCTACATCTTATTTTGAAGGCACGAGGTTTGGCCATTTAACCGCTAGCATTGTCGAATCACTCAACACATGGCTTCTAGAAGCTTCAGGACTACCCATTATCCAGATGATGGAATGCATCAGAAGACAACTCATGACTTGGTTCAACGAAAGGAGAGAGGCCAGTGTGCAGTGGACTTCAATTCTTGTCCCTTCAGCTGAGAGGCGCGTCTCAGAAGCCCTAGAAAGGGCGCGTACATATCAAGTTCTCCGTGCGAATGATGCTGAATTTGAAGTCATATCTCACGAAGGAACCAATGTGGTTGATATCAGGAACCGTTGCTGTCTTTGCAGGGGTTGGCAGTTGTATGGTTTGCCCTGTGCGCACGCAGTTGCTGCACTCCTTTCATGTAGGCAGAATGTGCATAGATTTACTGAGAGCTGTTTCACGGTTGCAAGTTACAGGAAGGCTTATTCGCAGACTATACATCCAATTCCAGATAAAACCATGTGGAATGAAGACTTATCAGATCCAAGTGCTGTAGCAGGTAACACTGAGGTAGTTATTAACCCTCCGAAATCGCTGAGGCCACCGGGGAGGCAGAGGAAGAAGCGGCAGAGGGCGGAGGACGGCGGGCGTAACAGGCGGGTGGTGCATTGTAGCCGCTGCAACCAGACAGGTCATTTTAGAACCACTTGCTCGGCACCTATTTAATCTAATAGTAATGGTGGTGATTTTAGTGAATTTAACTGTGGAGCTTTGCTTGTTCCCGTTATGTGAATTGGGGTAAATGTAATATGACATTATTAGGTTATTATCATCTCAGTTGCCTTGTGTCAAGAACATAATTATGTCAATAAGTAGATGGGGTTTGGAGGTATGAATATGCTGGTGGCTCTGAAATCTCAAAAGAGATCTTGTTGAAATCTTGCTTTATTTGATTTTCTATCTCCTCCTTACACCTACTCAGTCGTGTATAATACACCTGTTTCTTCTTTTTACTAAAGAACCCTCAAACTTACTGCCTACCTCGAGAGTAGATTTACTTCCATCGATCTCATATCTCATCATTTAGTTGTCAAATCTACTCAAGAGTAGCAGCAGGTGCCAGAAACTTGCTGTGCCCTCTGTACGGTAGGATCCCAGAGACTATAGACGAGATCATGTCAACCAAGTAAGGTTGTGAAAAGAAACTTGCTGATTTGATGGGTCTCAAGCTTGGCTTGCCATATCTTACATGAGCTTAGGCAGGGCCGTCGTTCCGGAGGCCCAAGGCGATTTCAAATTCCGGATCCCTCTATGTACAAGAAATTAAATACAGATTCTTTTGAGAAAGCAGAAGAAATTGATTTTGTCAGGTAAATGAAAAAGGTTGTGATTATTCAATGGATTTTGGAGACTGTAACATCATAACTGTAACCTCATAAAAAAATCAACCGCTATTTAGAACTAGAAATGACCCGTAGGGCACTATAGATATAGCTATTTAATAGTGATATAGATATATAAATTGAAATGAAAAACAGTTATCTCTGACATATGTTTCATTTTTGTAGTAAATCAAACAATACTTTTAGTGAACACTACTTTAAATACTATATTTTAAATTATTTATTTAAACTAAACATATATAAGTTGTGTACAAAATAGTGAAGGCTAGCAAGGAATACTTGAAGTGGTATAAAGAAACAATCGCCACTGGGCAATATGAAGAACTCACCGGAGGAAACAGCGAAAGCTCTAACCACTGGATATGCCCAAAAGAGGGGTTCGTCAAAGTAAATTGTGATGCTACGTGGAGGCAATATTATCACGCAACGGGAGTCGGTTCAGTTATCAGGGATTCCGCCGGAAGTTTTGTTGCAGCGAGACAGAGAAGGATGCCTCGACAGCGATCCCCACTAATGGCTGAATTGTTGCTCTTCGGGAAGGTTTAAGTATGGCAGCAGAATTGTAATTCAACAGAGTCCAGCTAGAGAGTGATAGTATCACGGCAGTGACCCTTTTACGCGAAGGAGCAGCTGGTAAGTTGAAAGAAATTCAAGCAATCTCTGATCTTAAGGAAGAAATGGCAAGATGCAGAGCACTTATGGGACACTTCCAGGAGATAGAAGTTTTACACGTTCGAAGAGAAGGAAACGCCTTTGCTCATCTTGTCGCCATGAAAGCAATAGAGGAAGATGACATTAGCTATTTTCACAAACGCCAAATTGGGCGCAAAATGTACAAACTTTGGATATTTCGGGGCTGACTCCCCTTCAATAGATTACTTTTTTCACTCAAAAAAAAAAAAGATAAAGAACGAAATTTATGTTAGAAGAAGTAGTTAGATAAGAGAGGAATTTATGGATATTTAAAAGTATCTTTTTTCGATGATAAATAATTTCCATTGATCAAACGGCAAGTGGGTTTACATCATTACAGAGGTTTTGAGGCCAAATAGGCACGGAAAAGAACCACTGTTTGGAGAAAAAACTTCCCTTTGCTCTTGCGGCAAGAACATGCGCAGTATTATTAGCTTGCGAGGAACCCAGTTGAGCTTGAAATCTTCAATCTGCAGCAGCTTTGACTTGAGGATGTCCGCCGTCCGAGAGATGTCGCTAACTTCTCGATCTCGGAAGAACAGGTGGATGTCTTCGTATAAGTTCTTCGCTTTGCCTTCAATGACCACTCGTCGGAAACCCAACGAAATGGCCATAAAAAGGCCATACAGGAATGCCATAGCTTCTGCTTGTCTGGGGTTCTCAGCCGTCACCCCGGCAATTGCTCGTGCACCAATGAAGCTACCATCACTACGCCGGAGCATCACCCCTACACTAGCTTGTCCGTTATCAGCGTCAAAAGCTACATCAAAATTAAGCTTGACGAAGCCCGAAGGTGGACGCCAAACCTTATCTTTAGCCCTGAAGTTGTCATAGAGGCCTTTGTCCGCTAAAACCCAGTCCATCTCACGGATTCTCCACTCAGCATCCATACAAATCTGGTTTACTTCCCTGATCTTTCTTCGAATTGTTTGATATTTCTGCAGCGCCAAATCTCCCAGAAAGTTAGACAAATTTTGATCATTTGCTTCTCTGTAGCTTGAATGGTGATATTAGCAATCCAAAACTGGAAACCCAACTCAATTTCAGCAAATTTGGATCCATACCCATGCCAATCCATATCTTCTTTGTGACCGAACACTCCGAAAATAAATGCGATTATGACTCCTCTTTGTTACAACATAAACTACAAAAATTGTCAACCCAAATACCTCGCCGGATCAAGTTCATCTTTGTTGGCAAAATCTCATGAAATAATCTCCAAATGAAGTGGAGAACCTTCTTTGGGCATCGAATTTTCCACAGAGTTTCAAAAAAAAAATCCCCACGGAGACTGCCCCATATGATCTGGACTTACTCCACTTTCGGTAGCTAGCAAATAACTTGACCGCACAGTGTAATTCCCCTTTTCCTCATAGTTCCAAATGATTCTGTCCGGCCTAGGGGTGGCTAGAATATGAATATTTGCAATAGAATAAACATCAACATCCCACAAAATCATTTTCAAGTAAGGTATATTCCATGTGCGATCTTGATTGATAAAACTACCAACAAGAGGGCCAATTGAGTTGTTCGGGGTGATTACCTTGAAGTTGTGGTGATTTGGGATCCACGGATCAAAGATTGAAATTGAGTATCCGTCCCCCATTGTCCAACGGGTTCCTTTCTCGAGAAGCTTCCGGCAAAAAAAGAATACTCCTCCAAACAAAAGACGGTGCACTTCCAAGTTCTGCTTGCCAAAAGCTAGAGTTCGCGAAGTATTTCGCTTTCAATCGCGAAGTATTTCGCTTTCAATACTATACTAAGTAAGGAATTAGGATTTTTTAGGATCCTCCATCCTTGTTTGGCCAACATAGCTTGGTTGAACTCCTTCATCTTCTTGAAGTCAAGTCCTCCTCTTCTCCTAGACTCTTGAATTTTGTCCCACGCTTTCCAACTGATTCCTCTATCTCTGTCTTCCTTGGACCACCATAATTTTCTAATCAACATCTCCATTATGTCACAAGTGACTTCATGTAACATGAAGCATATCAGTGTGTATGTGGGAATTGCCTGCGCCACTGCTTTCACTAGGACTTCCTTACCTGCAACTGACAACATTTTCTCCTTCAATCCCTTCAGCTTGTTGCTGAGTCTGTCTATCAAAATTCTGAAGGTGATGGACTTATTTCGACCCATTGTGGTGGGAAAGCCTAGGTACTTGTCGTATTTGTCAACTTCTTGAACCCCTATCATTGCAAGGAGATCAGTTTTAGTTTCTACAGGTACACCGGCCGAAAAAACGAGGGTAGACTTGTCGAAATTGACAAGTTGGCCGGATGCCCTCCCATAATCATCAATAATCTGCATAAGAGTTACCATATTTGCTTGTGTAGCACATGTAAAAAATAGAGAATCGTCAGCGAAAAAAAAGATGGGAGATCACTGGTCCTCCCCTCGACGTCGTTACTCCTCCCAACAGACCCTCCGAGACTTCCTTGGTTACTGCACACGATAGAAACTCGCTGACAATATGGAATAGGGAGAGATAGGGCGGCCTTGTCGAAGGCCTCTCTTCGGTACCACCTTTCCCACCATTTCGGCATTCCTGAAAAACGAGTAAGATACAGTGGAGATGCAATTATGAATCAACTCCACATATTAGTGCCAAAACCCATGTGATTGAGAGCTTCACACAAAAAATGCCACTCAACCCTGTCATACCCCTTACCCATATCAAGCTTTAAATATGCAAAGCCCTTCTTCCCTTTCTTCCTTATCTTAAGAGAGTGAATTACCTCAAAAGCAGTAAGAATATTGTCCTTGATCAGTCTATCCGGGACAAAAGCACTATGCTTTTCTGCTATCAAATCAGAAAGTAACTTATTCAATCTATTTGCAGCGTCTTTAGCAACAATCTTGTAGATTACCGTGCACAAGCTAATAGGCCGGTAGTCGCTGGCCTTCCTGGGTTGCTTAGTCTTCGATATTAATGCAATAAGTGTATAATTAAATTAAGACCAATCATCCCCCTCATTCATAATGATCAAAGCCGTCTTTGTTATCTTTTCGCCGACAATATCCCAATAGTTTTGAAAAAAACTGCATTAAAATCGTCGACTCTCGATGCTTTATCAGGGCGATCTGAAACAAAGCTGGCTTAATCTCACTTTCAGTGTAACTTTTCTCCATCTTATCCCTATCCTCTTCGGGAAAATTTCGGTCCATAGAATTAAGGACTGACTCAACATCCTGTAAACTGGGATTAAAAGTGCGGAATAATTGAGAAAAATGATTTTCTAGTACCTGGGTAATCTGACCGGGCTCCGAGACCCAACCTCCTTCTTCATTCTCGATTCCTTGGAAATTGTTACGAGCTCTACGAATAGTGGTTTTCTGGTGAAAGAATATGGTATTATGGTCTCCCGCTTTTAACCTGTCGGACCGATCACGTTGAGACCACATAACTTCCTCCCTTCGGAGCAACTCGTTGAGCTCTTTCTTGAGAGCTTCCCTTTCTGAAATCACACTCATGGTCTGGCTTATCGTCTGAAGAGCATCCAACCGATTTATGATTTGGTTCGTTTTCCTCTTTACACTACCGAAGACATATTGTCCCAAGCCGAGCACTGCGAAGCCGTTTCCCGAAGCAAAAGAGAGGCTGAATGGTCCGAATGACCAGACCAACAACTTCGGACAAGGTCCTCAAACCCAGCATGACTGTTCCACATCTTCTCAAATTGAAATCTTCTTTTACCCCTTCTCGGAACAGTATTACATTCCATGAATATTGGAGTATGGTCGGAATTTGGGTCACTAAGGTGTTGAACCCTAGCACCTTGAAACCTATCCATCCACAGAAAGTTAGCAACAACCTGGTCTAATCTCTCACAAATGTTGTTAACATCAGCCTGATGTTATTCCACGTGTATGGATTCCCTGAGAATCCTAAATCAAGCAGATCCAAATCGTTAAGAACAGAACAAAACTGGGAGATATGACTGTAACTTAACACCAAACAACCTTCTTTTTCTGTAAAAGTTGTGACCGCGTTGAAATCACCGGCCACACACCACGGAAAATCTGCTTCTGGAGCAAGTCGTCTCAGCAATTCCTAAGATAGATGTATGTCCTCTCTATTAGGATCTCCGTAAGACCCTGTGAACCTCCATGCAAAGTCATTTGAGTTCTCAACAATGGTGGCATCAATGAAACGATGATTCCGACCATTGGTGCGAACTTGCATACCTTCCCTCCAAAGCAACGCTAAACCACCACTATTTCCTCTGCTAGCCACCACATAACATCTCCTGTAGCCCAATCTATTTCCAATCATCTCCATCTCAATAACATTTAACTTTGTCTCAATGAGAAAAATCAAGTCGGGATTATGTCGCATCACAAGCTCGCGAAGCGAATGGAACGTTCTCAGGTTCCCGAGACCCCGCACGTTCCAACTGAGAAGACTCACTGTGCTTGGCGGGGATGCTCCGCATCCGCCGCCATTATCGCATTGGTGGTTTTTAAGGCAACCTGGTCCTGTAAATCTTCGAAGACACTAGCTAGCGTGGGATTCCCCTTCCCTCTTCTAGGTCCTCTTCCCCGACCTCTACCTCTTCCCCTACTAACAGAGACACCCTTCGGGTTAGGGCTCAAAGAAGTATCTCTAAGCTTCCTCTTCGTACTTGTGACAGATGGACCCGAGGAGATGATAATATTTTTGCCCCTCTCTGCCGCAGGGACATGTGGTTGGTCTTGGTTCGAAGTCAAACTAGAAGCTGGTAAGGAATGTGAGGTATTCTCTGACAAACCAAGGGGGTTGTCAAAGATGGTCATCTTGTTACTTCCTTTTTCACCTTCTAGTTCCATTCTCTCATCGTCTTCCCAGTCACTGCCCTCTTCCCATTCGTCGTCATCTTCATAATTTTCATCACCATCGTTTGCCCATTCCTCAACAGACTCTAGATGTTTGTCCCTCTATGTAGCCATGCTGTCGAATACTCCTCTTTCTCTGGTCCTGTCTCCACCCTCACTCTCTTCAGCAGCTTGTTTCTGTTTTCCTTTGGAAGACTTGGAGTTGTCAGCATTGTGATCCCCCGGGTTCATGGGAGGAGTAGCAGACCTATGATTTTTTCCCCATTCCCGTTCGATGCTTCTTCCGCCACTTTTTTGCGAGGTGGTGGCCGAAACGTTAGCCATGAACCATAGCCCGGTTGCTTGCAACGCTTATCAACATCCGAAACCTCTTTACATGCCTCACTATAATGTGTAAAGCACCCACACCAATCGCAAAGCGAGGGAATACGTTCATAAGGATAATCGAGCCAAACTTTTTCGTCAATTACCTTGAAAAAACCCCCCACGGAGTAAAGGTTTATGAATCTTCAAGAGCAGCCTAACACGAACATAGTCACCTCCCGCACTTGACCGAACCGTTGTATCTACTTCCAACACAGTTCCAACCCTCCTAGATGTCATTTTGATGTCATCTTCAGTCCGAACCTGGACTGGAAGATTCTTGATTTGCAACCAGACCCGAAAACCTTCATACCCAACCTTTTCAAAGTTGGCTCTCCCATCACAAATTTCAGAAAGAGAATATTACCATCGAAGGTCCAAGGCCCTCCGACGAGAACATCCTCCATTGCTTCTTTGGTAGGGAACTCTATAATAAATTTGTTATCGTTCACCTGGCTGATAGAGGTTTTCTTGGCGGCCTTCTATAACTTCTTGAATAGTTCTTTCATGGCCCATACATTGAAGTTAATGGGGAAGAGAAAAGAGCCAATCAAACATGGCCCCAACTTCTGCAGAGCTTGCTTACAATGGTCGTCTCCGAAATCTTCAACTGCTTCTTCCTCCGGCCTCAGGATAGGCGTTGGAGGTCTATCCATCGTAGCCATCACTTTCAGGATCTCTGGAGTTGTCGCCTTTGACGCGAATTACTAGCGCGTATTACGCAAGTGCACGGTCAAGTAGTAAATGGAGTATTTTACGACTCCGAGTATCGAACCCAAGGGAATTTACGATTATTAGCTAATTAAGAATTAAATTTATGATACGTAAGTAACCGGTAAAAAGTGTTTGATTTTATAACGCTGTCGCCCACAAACAAGCGACTAAATAACAACTAAGTTAACTATTTTTGTATGCTTTTCTGCTGAAAAGAATAATTATCACGGAATACGATTATGGAGAAGGACTAGGCAATCAATGGTCCCTAGGGTTGTTAACGATTTCCGGGTTGTGCTTGAAACACTCTACGCACGTTCTAGTTATATCGGGTAATACTCATCACGATCTTCTCTCGATCTCACGTGAATTTGTGTAAACAATAGCTTTCGGGTCCTCTCGGTCCACCTCCGTCTACAATTACACTCTAGTTGATTTGTTAGGCTCGCTCACCGGGTCCTGTCGGTCCACCGAATTCACTAAGTTCTAACAAAATCAACCGAAACTACCCTCACACGATTAATCAAGTTTCTATCTCCTCTCGGTCTCAAGAAACTACAAGATTACCTACCTATTCTTTAACACGTCTCAATGAGTTCACTTTCGTGCAACCCTATCAACAAGTAACATTCTACGGGTGATCAAGCCAAGAACATTAAGAATTGAGTACAAGAATAGATAAACTAACAAGAACGTTCATAGAATTAAGCAAAAGCATGCATCAAGTCCAAAATCCGGAAAATCATCCAACAAACCCTAGTTTTCCATCAATAACCTAGCTTAAAGTGTTTAGCTAGACATCATATTGTTCAACATGATCAAAATCATAGAGTTCATGAAGAATAGAAGAAGAAAAGATGATCAAACGCTTGAATCTTCAATGTTGATGATCTTCCAAGCTCCAAGCTTTGTCTCCTATCTTCCCTAGCTCCCAAGACTTCAAAGATGCGTCAATCTCCTCTTCTTAGGTCGTCCCCCACGTTTTTTACCAGCTGGGCACGCTTTTTAATGAAAATATGCCGAAATTGCACTTCAGCCCCTCTACTTTGTAATTCCCGGGCAGAATTCTTTGCTGATTTTGCGCGGGCTGTATCTCCCTCATACGGACTCGTCTTCGGGCCTACCATATACCGTTGGAAAGCTACGGATGTCTACTTTCCAATGCCGCAAGCCTTGCTTCAAAATTCCTTGTAGATTTTCCTGGGCATCGAAAAGAGTGCAGGCTGGTCCTGTGTGAATTTTCCAACTTCTCTTCGTTTGTGCGTCTCCTTTTCTCCTCTTCATCTAGCTCCATTCCAAGCATATCCAAGCATCTCATAAGCTCCATTGCACCTATTTTACCTGAGATACACAACACTAAACAACCCGTGCAATTATCATAGCAAATATGAGAGAAAACATGCACAAATAAGCTAGAAACACAACTTTTCACTCTTAGGCTTAGAGATAGTCAAATTCACATATTTGCGCACATATCACATATAAATCATGTGAAATAAGCCTATTACAAGTAATATGGAAGTATTAAAATAACTCCTAAAAGGGAGTTATCAAATACCCCCACACTTACCTTTTGCGCGTCCCGAGCAACAAATCAAAATCTAACCACCTTCTCACTTCATCCCACCACCAACAAGATACGAGCCAAGACAATTGCATACTATTCGAAACGCCGTTGCATACAAATCTTAACTAGCCGACTCAATAACAAAATACGACTCAACAATGCAACGATATGATGCAAATGCAAGGTACGACTCGATCCAACACAACACATATTTACACACGCACACAAAAGTATTTCTTTTTTTTGTTGAGCTTGGGCAATCTCAATAAGCAAACTGGTAAGTCATCAGGCTCTCATATCCCCTTTGGAAACTCTACAACCTCCATGATCGGCAGAATTTGCGGCCAGTTTCGTTAGACAGAACAAGCACGAGCACTTAATATTTTGCACTCACACACTCATCAGACATATCCCTAGTACTTACCATCCGAGCTATTTATCCACGGGTTAAAACTGTTGACGGCTTAGGACGGGTGGGATAGGTTATTTAGAAGCGTAGTCCTAAACGTCATGATTTTCTCACATAACCCGTTTCTCACACTCCCTCACCGAAATCCAAGGAACCCAACCGAATCTCACATACCCCGGCCCTCATTCCCTCAATCCCGGTGCAATGCCGTTCTCGCGGCCACAAATGTGAAAGAGTGTCAGAAAGAATCATAGCTAATCTCTTCGGTTCCCTTGCAATTGCCAAAACACGCTCCTTTATTACCTTCTCATTCCTTTCATTCTTTCTATTTTTTTTCTTTTTCTATCTCTCTCTCTTTTTTTTATTTTTATTTTTTATTTTCTCACTTGCCACAAATAATCAACGCATGGAGCACAAGTAATACTGAATGAACCCGACGAGGTAAAAATATCATGTAGATAATGTGGGGGTGGAATGTGTCAGATCAAGGATATATAATAATAATCGTCGACACCCCCACACTCGATGTTAACCAACTCACAAAATCCGGTAGTCAAAGTGATACATGCTTTCCAACCGATCCTCCTCATCACCTAAGATATAGAGAATAACATGAAAAACTAGCACGTCCTCCTATAATATCAATCAACCCCACCCCATATTGTGCGGAAAGAATGTCACGCATTACGACACTCCACCTGTGATCGTGGTGTAAGGACACGATTCACCGCCACACCGAAGTGTGCTGCCGTCTCTAACTCACCCTCACATCCCCTCGTAGGAAAAAACCTGTAAGAGTATCCACAACGAATGTATCAAATCAGCACACCCTCATCGAACCTCCCTAACTCGACTCCCTCTATCATGACGCATAGGAAAGGGCCATTCTAACAAGTGATGAAAGTCACAATGAAAGGCTTCCTAGGCTAGAGGCTGTGAATAAAAGGGGTAAATGGATCGAAGAGGGTAACTAGTGGACCTAGGCTGTGAGACGGGACGTGAGGTCCCCATAAAAGTCACTCGCACGACTGTTCCGTTGCCACTACGAGGAGGGTTGACGACTACCTAAATGACGGCGGTGTAGTACTAGTAGGATATCTAAGTCTGAGAGACAGTTACTTGCATTTCTAGTGTGCATTAGCTCTATAAGTCTTCCTACTCCAGATTCTCGCGTCTCTGCCTCACTTCGGATCTTCATACTCCTAGAGAATTCTATCATTAAGCCCTCGCCAAGTTCAACTCATTTTTATTGCCCCTTCTCTTAAAAAAAATCAATTTTTACTTTTATGGATTTTTTTTTTTTTTTTTTTATTTCCTACTCTATATGCAGGGCCAGACGCGAAAGCAGACTCGAAACTGACTCATTTCAGGTAGGTGGACTCAATTAAGTAAACGTGCAAAATAAAAAAAAAAAAAAACAAACACATATATACACCGCTAATACATCACCATACGACACTATAATTAAACACGACATGGACCACGAATACGATACGATACGAACTAACAATCTACATGCTGACAGGTTAATGCAAACACGGACTGGCTAGTCAAGACTAAAAATCCCCCCACACTAGACTGCGTCGTTGTCCTCAACGAATTTAGAAGTAAAACCGAGGACTCAACATTTCTAATGTGAGGGGAGGTGAATCTACTTATCCTCCGGGCTCTGGTTCATCCTCTTTTCGGTAACGGTCAACTAATTCATTCTCATTCACCTTACGTTTCCCTTTATCGACCGACGAACCCATCACCATCTTGCCTCTATTAGGCCTCATCTCACACACACATCAATTTTCAAACAAATGCAGCAAGTACAAGTGCAAGAATCAAATAATACGCTGAAGTTTAGGAATACCTGACAAAATCAGTCAAATTGACTGATTTTTCTGAATTTTTCACGATGTGAGATTTTTAGCTCTTTAGCTTCCCCTTGGTGTCCCCGTCAAAACCCCGAAAACGGTTTGTTGAAATTTCAAACGATGAAGAACGAATCGACGATTCTTCGTTCTAGGGTTCGGACCTCCTTCTTCTCCCCCACACTTGTCTCTTGTAAACTAGCTGAATTGGCTTCACAATAGATGTAGAGGAGCTTGAGGCGAGCAAAACCCCTGTCTCGATTCAGAATTTGATGAACTTCCTCCAACCGTGTTCTTGAGCACTGAGAGAGCTCACAAGAGAGAGAGCGACGGAAAGAAGCTGGGGCGTGTTTCTGTTCTTCAATCCGTGAGGGAGCCTCATATATTTCTTTTAATTGTTGCCAAAAAGGCCCTATTGCCCCTTTTTAATGAGCCGCCTGCTTTGTATTTGATCTGAGATGGTCGCGCGATCAAGTATGTGATCGGCAATTCCAGTGAGTTTGTTGCGGCTGGCTCCTTAGCAGATCGTGCGATCACAATATGTGATCGTGCGATCACAATATGTGATCGTACGATCTGCTTTGATCGTAGGATCTCCTCTGTGATATTATTCTCCAGTGAGTTTGCTCAACTTTTTTCGTCAAAATTTCTTCTAAGTATTCCTGCTGATCCCACGATCTCACATGTTAATCATACGATCTCCTGGCAATTTTTTTTTTTTTTCGCTTTGTTTGCTAATCTTCACAGTTCCTTAGCTTTAATTCCATGTTCCTCTTCTGTTCTTGAGCTCAAAATCTGCAGAGACTCAACTCAAATGTCAAATTCACGCTCTCTCACCCCTCAGATAACAAAACAAAATTAAAAACTCACACAACAGTATTTAAAACACTCTCTCTACACTAATGCATAAAATACGTTGGGTTGCCTCCCAACAAGCGCTTGTAATTTAAGGTCGACAGCCCGACCCAGTTACCTCTGCCACCTCACGAGGGTGGTCTGGCACATTGTGCCGCTTCCAGCTTAGCCTTCCTGTGTTGGATTTGAAGCACTGCTTCATGTGCGTGCACCGCTGATGGCTTATTTTTTTCCCAGTAGTCAGGTGGATCCCCTTGCGACAACTCTGGGATTTGACGCTTCACTTGTACAGCAAATGGCACACCTGGTTGATACTCCCATGAACACTGGGGTGACGGTTTGAAGACCCGAAAAGTCTCCATGTCATCATGTACCCTCATAATCAGTTCTCCATTCTCCACGTCGATGAGAGTACGACCAGTCGCCAAGAATGGCCTGCCCAGAATGATAGGCACATCACCCACCGGCATGTCTAGTATTACGAAGTCAGCTGGAATTATCAGGCTCCCAACTCTCACAAGCACATCTTTGATCATCCCACATGCTCTCTTGGTCGATTTATCTGCAAATTGGAGAGTTATCCAGGTTTTCGGGGGCTCCCCCACACCTAACTTTTTGAATACCGACAACGGCATCAAATTCACGCTCGCTCCCAGATCACAGAGAGCTCTTCCAGTGTAGGAATCACCCAATGTAGCCTCAATGACAAAGCTACCTGGATCCTTCTTTTTCTTAGGTAACCCATGCAAAACACATGAACTAACCTGTTCATTTAAGTTTACTCTCTGAAACTCATCCACCCCTTTCTTTCCAAGAACTGCATCTTTAATAAATCGAGCATACTTAGGCATCTTTTGAAGTGCCTCAATCAATGGAATATTGATATGCAGTTTAGAGAAGACATTCAAAAAGCGTCTGTATTCTTCTGAATCATCCTTCTTCCCCCTAGTACGTAATGGGTATGGAAGTTCTGAAGAAGAAGGAGAAGATGAAAGCGGTACCTGAGTATGCTCCTCCTCGTCTGATGGAGTCATGCCCTTTGATTGGGGGACCACGACAGGTGTCTTCTCAGAATCAAAGACTTCATGTTCCTTTGCCTTTGAGACTTCTGCTCTGGCATGACTGGGATAGGGAGGGTCCTTAAGTGCAGTACCGCTACGAGTAGTGATGGCTAGAGCCTGTCCCTCAGATGTGTCAACCATGCTACCCAGTGCCCTTTGTTCAAGTTGTTCCTTTAGATCTTTTATTTCTGCTTGAGCAACTTGAAGTGCAATTGCTACAGAGCTGACTTGTGTCGACATGTCTGTCATGTGCTGAGCCATCGTCTTTATCATCCCTGTCATCTGGGTCAAATCTAATGGTGGTACTGGCTGCTGCTGATGCATCTCTAACACCTTTTCTTCATGCACTACCTCTACCGCATTCACCTGAACCGTGCTATATGCCACTGAGGTATACTTCATCGGTTCTTTTTGTTGGTGCTCATACTCCCAGCTCTCCTCTTGCTCAACCACACGTCTCATCAACTCATATGCACCGTCAACATCACATTTGAACAAGAAACTGCCCCCAGCTTCTATCAATCTTGTCTTTGTCGAGCATTCCAAGTGCATCATAGAAGAGCTGTATGATCGGGCTTTTTGCAATGCCATGGTTGGGGCATTTGCGTAACAAGAAGTTGAGACGCTCCCATGCTTTGACCATGGATTCATGTTGCTTTTGGCTGAAAGACCAAATCTCGTTCTGCAGCTGAATCATGCGTGAGATGGGAAAGAATTTACTCATGAACTGGGAGGCACAGTCTTCCCATGTCTTGATTGAGTTGGATGGCAATGAATCCAGCCAATCCATAGCAGCTCCCTTGAGGCAATGGGGGAAGAGCATCAGTTTGAGCGCTTCAGATGTGACCCCACTAAATCGGATTAGCCCACAATGGCTCTGAAATCTCCCAATGAAATCATGTGGGTCTTCCTCATATGTACCGGCAAATGTGCACTGTTCCTGAGTGAAGTGAATTGTGCCCAGCTTGAGACAGAAGGTTTCTGCCTGAATTGGTGGCACCACAATTGCTGGCTCCCTTCCTTTAAGATCCGCCTCAAATGCGTGGATTATTGCTTTCCCTGAACGATTATATGGCATTGAGGTCGGGTGCGGTCTTGATGTTGCTGCCAGTGCTTTCTCTACAGCTTCAGCCACCAACGCTTGTAGCTGCTCTGTGGTGAGGCTAATCTGCCCTTGTCCTTCCGCCATAGCTACCTGAGAAAACAACACTAGCACACCCGTGAGGTAAACAGATAATAACAAAAAGAGAATAAAAGAAGTATCCTAAATTAATTTTTAACTAAACTAATAAACCGTTTAATTCCCCGGCAACGGCGCCAAAAACTTGACGCGAATTACTAGCGCGTATTACGCAAGTGCACGGTCAAGTAGTAAGTGGAGTATTTTACGACTCCGAGTATCGAACCCAAGGGAATTTACGATTATTAGCTAATTAAGAATTAAATTTATGATACGTAAGTAACCGGTAAAAAGTGTTTGATTTTATAACGCTGTCGCCCACAAACAAGCGACTAAATAACAACTAAGTTAACTATTTTTGTATGCTTTTCTGCTGAAAAGAATAATTATCACGGAATACGATTATGGAGAAGGACTAGGCAATCAATGGTCCCTAGGGTTGTTAACGATTTCCGGGTTGTGCTTGAAACACTCTACGCACGTTCTAGTTATATCGGGTAATACTCATCACGATCTTCTCTCGATCTCACGTGAATTTGTGTAAACAATAGCTTTCGGGTCCTCTCGGTCCACCTCCGTCTACAATTACACTCTAGTTGATTTGTTAGGCTCGCTCACCGGGTCCTGTCGGTCCACCGAATTCACTAAGTTCTAACAAAATCAACCGAAACTACCCTCACACGATTAATCAAGTTTCTATCTCCTCTCGGTCTCAAGAAACTACAAGATTACCTACCTATTCTTTAACACGTCTCAATGAGTTCACTTTCGTGCAACCCTATCAACAAGTAACATTCTACGGGTGATCAAGCCAAGAACATTAAGAATTGAGTACAAGAATAGATAAACTAACAAGAACGTTCATAGAATTAAGCAAAAGCATGCATCAAGTCCAAAATCCGGAAAATCATCCAACAAACCCTAGTTTTCCATCAATAACCTAGCTTAAAGTGTTTATCTAGACATCATATTGTTCAACATGATCAAAATCATAGAGTTCATGAAGAATAGAAGAAGAAAAGATGATCAAACGCTTGAATCTTCAATGTTGATGATCTTCCAAGCTCCAAGCTTTGTCTCCTATCTTCCCTAGCTCCCAAGACTTCAAAGATGCGTCAATCTCCTCTTCTTAGGTCGTCCCCCACGTTTTTTACCAGCTGGGCACGCTTTTTAATGAAACTATGCCGAAATTGCACTTCAGCCCCTCTACTTTGTAATTCCCGGGCAGAATTCTTTGCTGATTTTGCGCGGGCTGTATCTCCCTCATACGGACTCGTCTTCGGGCCTACCATATACCGTTGGAAAGCTACGGATGTCTACTTTCCAATGCCGCAAGCCTTGCTTCAAAATTCCTTGTAGATTTTCCTGGGAATCGAAAAGAGTGCAGGCTGGTCCTGTGTGAATTTTCCAACTTCTCTTCGTTTGTGCGTCTCCTTTTCTCCTCTTCATCTAGCTCCATTCCAAGCATATCCAAGCATCTCATAAGCTCCATTGCACCTATTTTACCTGAGATACACAACACTAAACAACCCGTGCAATTATCATAGCAAATATGAGAGAAAACATGCACAAATAAGCTAGAAACACAACTTTTCACTCTTAGGCTTAGAGATAGTCAAATTCACATATTTGCGCACATATCACATATAAATCATGTGAAATAAGCCTATTACAAGTAATATGGAAGTATTAAAATAACTCCTAAAAGGGAGTTATCAGCCTTACCGTCGTAGCTGCCGAACAATGGGAAAAACACCGTCAGGAGAAACCTTTGATTCATGGTCGCCTCCGAGTTATTCGGAGCAAAACATACCTCGTGAAAACTAAAAAAAAAACTTTATATTTAAAAGTATATTATCTTTATTATTAGTTGTATCTAAACAATTTTTATTAATAATTTTTGTTTTAAAAAAAAAAATTGTTAGTCAATGGACCAAAATTTCTTGAGACATCTCTTAAGATTTAATGACTAGGATGTTCCCGTTGATATATTTTGGAGGGAAACACGTAGCTGATTTATTATCTATAAAATGACATGCCCGTAGGGCACTACAAAAATAAACGGCTCGTGCCCGTATAATATTATAAAAATAATTGTAAATTAAATTATTTTGAAATTAGAGATATCATTCGTGCAACTTTACTTGTTTTTACGTGTTTAATATTTAAAGAGTGAAATTGACTCAGATATAATGAGAGATGAGAGAGAGATTTTAGAAAATATTATCTTATCCTTAATTTATTTTATCATAACTATTTTTTAATAACTTGTGGCAATCAAAGAAAAAAGTAATAAAAACCAATCAATAGATCAAAATGTCTCAAGACATTTTTAGCAATTGGACGGTTAGGATCTTTCTATCAACATTTTTGGAGGGAAACACCCAACTAATTTATATATAGATAGGATATCAATTTTCGTAAAAGAAACGAATGAAACATATTACATGCATGTAAAATTACTTATATAATCCTTATTATGATCTAAAATCGGGCCCCTCACATTGTTGGAGCCCTAGGCAACCCAGTAGTTGGCCTAATGGTAGAGACAACTCTGAGCTTAGGTTTGACCGTTTGAGCATGTCATCAGAGTCAAGAAATGAGGCGAGTGGGAAAATAAACAACAACATTAAACATATGGATTGATATTCTATAACCTACATATGTGTCGGTCAATGAATGGAACAATTCTCAGAAGAATAATCTGTGACCGCGTTATAATATTCTAATTCTTCACTCTCGACCAAGGAGAAGATTCGAATCTATTCCTGCTGCAAAGATGAACTTGCCATTGCGGTTCACTTGTTCACACGAACACTTGCGTATGACCCTGAAATCGAGGTGATTGTAAAACCACTTCCTTGGACTTGGAAAACCCGCTTTGAAGTGAAGTTACTTGCTTGTAAACTACATTTATGAGCTCAAACAAGAAGCAGTCGGCCCTAAAAGAAAGGTCAAGATGACTCTTTTGTCATGCACGCGGCGGACAACAATATGGAACTGGTATCAGTTTGTCAGTTTGATCTAAACTTTTATAGCTCTCTTGAATGGAAACATTCTGTGCAATTTATTTGATTATATCTAGGTATTCTAAATGGGTACTGATGTTTGCACGAAAATTACTCAGATCCGAAGGGCATCAATCGGATCTTAAGTGTGAGTGCATCATTTTTGGGGCTAAAGTGATCATGAAGATGTTTCGAAATCGATCCATTAGATCTCGGTATCGAGATCAAAATCACTGGTAGTATTTGATTGTGGTAACCGAGCAATAGAATCGTTTTCGTGAGTTGTAGCTATAGTCTTTAGGTACACTACCCCTCTCTAAATGTCGTTAAAGCGAAGGTCTAAGCAACTCTACCCTGTTCCTTCCGAAATATACTGTGTTTTTTTCTAGGCAAAATCCATTATTGGCACTTCGAAACATCAATTGCAGCGATTTTGAGAACGATGTTCGTCTATACCGTGTCTTGCTTCTTCAATTACTGTTAAGGGTAAAAGACATTTCCCCCCCTCAAATTATGGACAAAATACATTTTGCCCTCTTATTGATAGAAAAATACATTTTGCACCCCTGTCGGAGTTAAAAATTAACGGTGGCTAACGGAGGAATGAAAAGACAAAAATACCCCTGAAATGTTGAGAAATTATCCCACTATAAATTCCCTTTCCTTCCTTCTCTTTCTCTTTTCCAAACCCTAACCTTATCTCTTCCGCCTCTCTTTTTCTCCATTCCTCTGTCTCTCTCTCCCCGTCGGACCCCCAACACCACCACCGCTCTCCTTCTTTTATTCAACCACCACCGTCGGGTGAAGTAAGTGTTGTGACACCCCCGTACTTCGTCGTGGGAGAAATACAAAAATTCCACTCTTCACCCAAGATCGCTCCCGCATGCAAGGAACAATGGTAATCAAAACCAACATCGCCATAGCTACTTATTACAAACCATAATGTCTTCAACAGTGAAATAATGCATACTATTAAACATGATGAAATATTATCTAAGCGTTTCAAATATTTTGTACTAATCACAACTAGATGAGTCCGCGTTTCCCCTTAAGCCGAGCTCCCTTCACCTAGACATGCCGGGAAAAGAAACAAAGACCGCAGTTTTTCCAAAGTCAGCAAGAAATGCTGAGTAAGTAAACACCCCAACGTGTAAACCGGAAAGAGGCATATTTTTATTTTAAGAAATAAGGATGATATGTAAAAAGTAAACAATATGTTCTCATGTAAGAAAAGAAATATATTTTCCAATATTTAAATCTTTTGTTTCCAGAAACGTGATCTCAAATCATCACAGTACAAATAGTCATTTATCCAAAATAAACATTTCCAATCCATAATGTTACATATTATTTCAAATGACCGAATTTAAATTATCTAACTCATTATTTAGCATTGTCAACCCATTTCCATATTTTCCAAAATAAAACAATTCCTTCCATCATCCACATCTCAAAATCAACATTTTTTTTTATTTAGTTGTAGCGGCGAACGAACCAATCCAACAATATTGAACCAACCATATCCCATGCATTCAAGACCTTAAGTGCCGGCACCCCTCTAAGACTTCTTGCGGCCAGAGAGGTGAGTACATGGAGCAGCCCGGGGCAATTGCAACCGAGCAAAATATCATAATCAGAATAAATAATAATCCGCATATGGTTCCACCGCACAACTGTTTCCACTTTACGTTATTACGTATTATTAATTCCATGTGATATTCTCCAAAAGAATCATTTAGACAAGTATTTGAAATCTCAAGTCAAGCACGTATATCACAAGTCACATTTTGAGACATAAAATCATAAAAATATTTGGACACGAAAGAAGGACGGGCACACTAGGTCAGGCATATTTACTCACCTCAAGTAGCAAAGCAAATATCACGAAAATGCTTCTACGGATATACGTAGCCCTTGCTTACGAACTTGTCACCTACAATTTATAATTGCTAAATTAATTACAAGTCTAATTATGCAAGTATGATACGCAAAATGCTATAACTCCTAATGTGTTATTTGAAATTATCCCCTTTACCCCCATTAATTATTAGCATGCAACAATTATTTAATTAACACTTATATTTTTCTCATAAAAATATTACAACTTATATAAATGTAAATTCGTAAAGTTATTGAGTAATAAATCCAATATTAAGCTCATACACTCTCTTTATTTAGGAAATAATAATTTATTAGACAACTTATTTATTTGTAAGTGACTACAAAAATTTAATTCAAACTAATATAATTGTAGCTATTTATTTATTAAAAAATGTATATACTATAAAAGAATTATTATTCATAAATGAAATTCACAAAATATTTATTCTAATAAAAACAAGTCATATATATATATATATTTATAAACTTATGTTGGATAAAGAATTTATAGTATCTAGGAAAAATAATCAAGTACTATTAGATAAGAAAAGTATAGATATTTATTTAAAGAGTCTAGTTACTAGTTAACTTCAAACTTATTTTATTTTACCAATATTGTCCAAATAATCTCTTTTACTCAAAACACTAGTTTACGAGAACTTAAAATATTTAGTCAAACAACCTAAATTATATGATTAACCCAAAGTGTACATTTTTATCTTACTTCTTTTCAAATACAGCAATATTTCATATAAACAAATTTCCATATAATTTTAATAACCAATTTACTTTTATATAGCCAAATTAACATCTCAAAATATTAGGATATAACTTTAATCCATAAATCACATGTTTAATTTCATATATTATATGCAGTTTATATAAACAACAACTAGATCCCCCAAACTTATCATAAAAGACAATTAGTTACTCCCCACTATAAGCAGTTCCACTTTGTACTCAAATCACCCCCAACTTTTCAGAATATAAACATGCAGTTCACATCTCACTCTTAACTTTTCAAACTACATAAACAACCCCCTTTCAAGAACATATGCATACAACTTCTACCCAACATACCCGATTCGATTTAGAGCTAACAAGATGAGATTTTGATGATAAAAAACGAGCTAGAGAGTGATTTATAGTTTACCCATGTGAAAAATCGTGAGAAATGGTCAAGAAACGGAGCGGGTCTTGGTCCCGAAGGTGGTGGTCGGCGGTGATGATTACGGACGATGAATCCGACGTTGTAGGATCTGTTTGATGATGATAAAGGACTCCTCGGGTCTCCAGGAGCTGATTGGTACCAACGAGAGAGAGTGGGTTGCTCCGGTTAGCTCGGTTGAGCTTCTCGCCGGAAAGTATGGTGGTCGGCGGCGGTTTGTGGTGGTTCGGGTGCTCTGCAGCGTTCTGCTGCTGCTGGGGGTCTTCTTCCTGGCTCGAAACAGAGGTAGGAATAGTTTAGCTAACAAGATAGAGAGAGAGAGAGAGAGAGAGAGAGAGAGAGAAGCAGGTGGTGAGGGTGGTGGCTTCCCGTCGGGGTTGGTTTCGTCGGCGCTGGTCGGAAGCCTCCTCGTCGGGGAGCTGCTGCTGCTGCTGAAGTGTGACAGAGAGGGAGGGAAGAGATGAGGAGGAGGAGGATGAGGTTGTTTTGGTGGTGAAGGTGGTGGTGATGGAGGTACGGTGGTGGTGGTGGTGGGTTTGTGTTTCTGCCGTGGGTTTGCAAGAGAGAAAGAGAAAGTTTTGTTTATGATTGTTTTTGGTGTGAGAGAGAGAGAGAGAGAGAGAATTAAATAATAAATTGATGACTTGGAGAAGTCATCTTCCTCAACCGACTTTGCCTCTTTCTTTTTTTTTGTCCTCTACTAGTTAGACTAGAGTGTTTTGGGAGTACCAAATGGATGTGTCATCTAGTGGATTGGGTACACACTTTGTTATATTTAAATAAACTACATAAAATGCTAAAGAGAATACACAATAAAATATCGTTTTCCATAGAATTATTGTAAGAACTTTACGGATATATTTTGAACCCAAAAAAATAATCCAACTCATCACTCGCAATAAAAAATTAAATTTTACGTCTCAATTACCAATTTACCCTTTGTAATAAAACGGGGTATTACACCCTTCCCCCCTTAAAGAGAGTTTCGTCCCCGAAGCTAAAATCAAACAAATACTCGTCATGCTAAAACCACGCAACCAGCCTCTGATTCTCAAAGTTAGAAACATAAAATCTCTCATAAGCGATAAATCTCCATTTTACACGTATATTGTAATATGAAAGGCATATGAAATATCAAGTAATGCTATAACTCATCCAAGTTACACAAAAGAAAATTCTAGACCCGACATAATAATACTGAGGTTCTAATCGTGTAAACGGTCTCACGTAGCAGATCTAAACGAAGGGTGCTAAAAAAAGGGTGACATCCTCTTCCCCTTAGAGGAGTGACGTCCCGGAACTCAATATAATTTGCCACGATGGATGGTCATACTTGGATAATACAACTCGTGGATATACCTCTTTAGTTGTGCATATGGACCGTATCATTGTTGTTCCACAGTAAATCCTTATTTGAAACTAAGTCTATCTTCCAAAATAGGTTGAGCCGGAAATTAAAGTAACCTCCAAGATCCTACGGCTTTAAATGACATTTAGAAGTCGCATTCCTATTTCTATTTCTTATCGAAACCTATGTCGTCTACCGGTACATGATCATCCAGTCAGAGGCTGCTTCACCCGAATACCACATAAGATATCGTCTCCACTAGCCCATTTCCTCTAGATAACTCGTTTCACAAGGTCTGTTAAAGAAAATTTATACCGTTTGGTTCAAAAAAATAAGACTTAGAGTAATCCTATAAAATTGTGTAACACCCAAAAATAGTCAATAAGAGAACGAACATCCCATGGACCCAAATATCTATTTAGAATTAACTCTCAATTTGCACACTGGCGCTGGTTAATCGTACTAACTATCTGAAGTCCGAATCTGTACCATAATTCGATAGACATAGCCTAATTACACCAAGTGATTGAAATATTTCTATAAACCTCCAAAATCTTGATAAGCTACTAAATTCACCTTTAGTATGTACTTGATATTGCCAGTAGTCCAGAACGTAAATCAACAAAGAAATTAAAATGTATTCCCCTGATACATAACACATAATCCTACTGTTTTCGTGACTCCAACAGTAACTCATGACTCGATATTTATGCTCCTTGGTGATGTTCAAGTGACAAAACTCCATACAGCGATGGCAAAAGAAACTATCAACTTCTTAAACACGCAAGGCGCTTTATTCATCACAAACATGACTTAAGGAAATAACAAGCAAGGCTTTAAAATAAACAATTCTTCTTAATCTTAGAAATCTAGCTACCGACCCAGATTCCGCGATGCTACTCAGGAATCCCATAATACTGTTTCAAATTACTAGATAAGGCTCAATTCGAAAGACGAACTCCCAAGAAACTTATTACGATTCAATCATCGTAGTCAAACCTCGGTTAAGCGAACATTTTATACTACAACAAGACATTAACAACCAGACATCAATTAAGATTTATGGGAAGAGTAAGTACCCCAAATAAAGAAAAGTTAGGCTACCAAGACCTAATTATGTTACACAACTCCGGAAAGCTTACAAAGACTTACTAGTCCACACACGTTATGGAGAATTCCCGACCACACACGTTATGGAGAATTCCTCAAGGTGGTTGATCTAAACAATAGAACTCCAAATAGGCATCTCAAAACCGAACTTAGTGTCTCCAAGCCGATCTAGCCGAGGGTATCTAAAACTTAGTGGTTTAGTCTCCTGATAATCCAGATGCCAACGTCTCCTCGAAGTTCCTCAAAAATTCTACATGACAGAGTCCCCTTTTAATCGCATGTTACCCAAATATACCTAGAATCATGTTGATCTTTCGAAGCAATTATTGTGTAAGATTTCAAGTATGTCTTACTAAAGTCTTCATATTCGATTTGGTGCTAATTACCCACTTGCTTCTACTAAGTATTCTAATTGACCCCAATCAACCATTTAAATCCATAAATTTTCTTAGTCCAAGTTTATTACTCCAATGAAAAATATGGATTCATGTAAATTCAACCAAATAACCTGATATACTGACGTCATGCCTATATTGAAACAAATCCCCAAACGTAAAGCTGTAATGTATCTCCAAATTTCTACACGAATTCCAAGCTTTTCTTAACATTTTCTTCCTAGGTAATTGGTAGTATCATCTCCATAAAGTTCGTATCACCCACTAAACCAAATAACGCGAAGTTGAAGAGTGTACAACTTTCCTCTAAGCCCAAAAAAATGTTAGAACCTTATAATGACATATGCTAAAATATACATCCCTTAGAAAAAATTCATAACTGAACACATTCCTCGACCATGAGAAACAGTATCGTGACAACACTCCAAGTATGCTATAGTTACATATAAGAAGCTTCCATAATTTCTCAAAAAACAACATCTCCCGATCAGTCGTCTTAAAATATGAGGCTCCGAATATAAATTTACTAGGCTCTAAACGTAAATTTCAAAATCTGAGTCAGAACTCCCAATGCAACACTAAATGTGTAACTTCATAATAAACCGGCTTAGATCTGTCATAGGGTGCGTCCACATATTATAGGCGACCATCAATGAACTAGCAATACTTCTTTCACAAATTTAAACACCATTTCTCCCAAGTGAATCATATAATTCCGAAAGTAATGCGTAACCGAATAGACATCCCAATTATCAAGTAATATTAGAATAACCAGAATACAAGTAACGCCTCAAATAGTTATATATCATCGGTACCCTCAGATGACAAAGCAGTCTAGCAAAACTCTTAGAATAATATTATGAAGAAGTAGACTCCAATCAGCCATTAACACATCATAATTCCTTTAATCACCAAGGTTGTAAAACTTTATTTAAAACTAGTCAAAACTCAACAGGTTGACTTCTTAGTTTCTTAGGTGTGGGTGGGTGGGACCTTTCCTCGAATAACTTTCTTTGATCACCAGAAAAAGACTCAAAATATAATTTATTCTCAACCACTTACTCTAAATTAATATCTCAAACGGTACCTCACATATATCATCAAAGTCTTCACATATCTTGTAAATGAAACTACGGTTCACCAGTAAAATATTTCAACATTTCCGTTACGTCTTTTTAACCCAAAGTCTCCAACGGTCGGAATCTAATACTTCTCTCCTAGAGTTGTCGTAAGAGTCATGTATTCCTACAATATTATTATCGGACGAAGAATTGCCCCATGTGGTTATTGCTCTGGGCCGTCTATCCTTATCGGGTCCTCCTAGCATATTGTTGCAATGATTTATAAGTCACATTCTCATGTATTCACTTATTGTACCCTTGTTTGTTATATCCCCGCCTCAGGGATTTAAATCATCTTATAAACGTATAAATATTTTGTCACATTTAGCAACTCATATGAATCTTATACACAACATATACATATTCAAATATGGCAATGCATCATTCATAATTCACAATCCAATTTCTATAATTCATAATCAACTTCCTCGTATTTTAAGAGAATTATTTATCTAACAACCAATCAAAATGAAGACACCACATAATCCAAGTATCAACGACCTTATAGAGGTCAAATCATGCAGGATATAGTTATTTTCACATATAATCCATCTTTTCAAATCACTTACAATCCATAATTTGGTTTCAATAATCCATATTTCTTACTCTCCACAAACAGAGTATCACTGGTCACTCAACCCATCAGAAATGAGGTTACCAATTTAAACAAATAATCCAAGCACCATTTAATCACATAAAAAGTAGCAAGAAAGAATGTGAGTGGGATCAATACCAGCACTTAGACTACCCATAACCCGATCGGCTTTTCCAGTTTTATTATTTTTCCCTATATCAATTTTAAGTTGCCCTACAGGTTTTAATCCCTTATTGGACTGTCTGCTCTGATACCAATTCTGACACCCCCCTACTTCGTCGTGGGAGAAATACGGAAATGCCACTCCACACCCAAGATCGCTCCCGGATGCAAGGAACAATGGTAATCAAAACCAACATCGCCACAGCTATTTATTACAAACCATAATGTCTTCAATAGTGAAATAATGCATACTATTAAACATGACGAAATATTATCTAAGCATTTCAAATATTTAGTACTAATCACAACTAGATGATTCCGCGTTTCCCCATAAGCCGAGCTCCCTTCACCTAGACCTGCGGGGGGAAGAAACAAAGACCGCAGTTTTTCCAAAGTCAGCAAGAAATGATGAGTAAGTAAACACCCCAACGTGTAAACCGGAAAGAGACATATTTTTATTTTAAGAAATAAGGATGATATGTAAAAAGTAAACAATATGTTCTCATGTAAGAAAAGAAATATATTTTCCAACATTTAAATCTTTTGTTTCCAGAAACGTGATCTCAAATCATCACAGTACAAATAGTCATTTATCCAAAATAAATATTTCCAATCCATAATGTTACATATTATTTCAAATGACCGAATTTAAATTATCCAACTCATTATTTAGCATTGTCAATCCATTTCTATATTTTTCCAAAATAATACAATTCCTTCCTTCATCCACATCTCAAAATCCACATTTTTTTTATTTAGTTGTAGCGGCGAACGAACCAATCCAACAATATTGAACCAACCATATCCCATGCATCCAAGACCTTAAGTGCCGGCACCCCTCTAAGACTTCTTGCGGCCAGAGAGGTGAGTACATGGAGCAGCCCGGGGCAATTGCAACCGAGCAAAATATCATAATCAGAATAAATAATAATCCGCATATGGTTCCACCGCACAACTGTTTCCACTTTACGTTATTACGTATTATTAATTCCATGTGATATTCTCCAAAAGAATCATTTAGACAAGTATTTGAAATCTCAAGTCAAGCACGTATATCACAAGTCACATTTTGAGACATAAAATCATAAAAATATTTGGACACGAAAGAAGGACGGGCACACTAGGTCAGGCATATTTACTCACCTCAAGTAGCAAAGCAAATATCACGAAAATGCTTCTACGGATATACGTAGCCCTTGCTTACGAACTTGCACCTACAATTTATAATTGCTAAATTAATTACAAGTCTAATTATGCAAGTATGATACGCAAAATGCTATAACTCCTAATGTGTTATTTGAAATTATCCCCTTTACCCCCATTAATTATTAGCATGCAACAATTATTTAATTAACACTTATATTTTTCTCATAAAAATATTACAACTTATATAAATGTAAATTCGTAAAGTTATTGAGTAATAAATCCAATATTAAGCTCATACACTCTCTTTATTTAGGAAATAATAATTTATTAGACAACTTATTTATTTGTAAGTGACTACAAAAATTTAATTCAAACTAATATAATTGTAGCTATTTATTTATTAAAAAATGTATATACTATAAAAGAATTATTATTCATAAATGAAATTCACAAAATATTTATTCTAATAAAAACAAGTCATATATATATATATTTATAAACTTATGTTGGATAAAGAATTTATAGTATCTAGGAAAAATAATCAAGTACTATTAGATAAGAAAAGTATAGATATTTATTTAAAGAGTCTAGTTACTAGTTAACTTCAAACTTATTTTATTTTACCAATATTGTCCAAATAATCTCTTTTACTCAAAACACTAGTTTACGAGAACTTAAAATATTTAGTCAAACAACCTAAATTATATGATTAACCCAAAGTGTACATTTTTATCTTACTTCTTTTCAAATACAGCAATATTTCATATAAACAAATTTCCATATAATTTTAATAACCAATTTACTTTTATATAGCCAAATTAACATCTCAAAATATTAGGATATAACTTTAATCCATAAATCACATGTTTAATTTCATATATTATATGCAGTTTATATAAACAACAACTAGATCCCCCAAACTTATCATAAAAGACAATTAGTTACTCCCCACTATAAGCAGTTCCACTTTGTACTCAAATCACCCCCAACTTTTCAGAATATAAACATGCAGTTCACATCTCACTCTTAACTTTTCAAACTACATAAACAACCCCCTTTCAAGAACATATGCATACAACTTCTGCCCAACATACCCGACTCAATTTAGAGCTAACAAGATGAGATTTTGATGATCAAAAACGAACTAGAGGGTGATTTAGAGTTTACCCATGCGAAAAATTGCGAGAAATGGTCAAGAAACGGAGTGGGTCTTGGTCCCGAAGGTGGTGGTCGGCGGTGATGAACACCGACGATGAATCCGACGTTGTATGATCTGTTTGATGATGCTAAAGGACTCCTCGGACCTCCAGGAGCTGATTGGTACCAACGAGAGAGAGTGGGTTGCTCCGGTTAGCTCGGTTGAGCTTCTCGCCGGAAAGTATGGTGGTCGGCGGCAGTTTGTGGTGGTTCGGGTGCTCTGCAGCGTTCTGCTGCTGCTGGGGTCTTCTTCCTGGCTCGAAACAGAGGTAGGAAGAGTTTAGCTAAAAAGAGAGAGAGAGAGAGAAGCAGGTGGTGAGGGTGGTGGCTTCCCGTCGGGGTTGGTTTCGCCGGCGGTGGTCGGCAGCCTCCTCTTCGGGGAGCTGCTGCTGAAGTGTGGCAGAGAGGGAGAGGGACGGAAGAGATGAGGAGGAGGAGGAGGAGGTTGCTGTGGTGGTGAAGGTGGTGGTGATGGAGGTACGGTGGTGGTGGTGGGTTTGTGTTTCTATCGTGGGTTTGCAAGAGAGAGAGAGAGAGAGAAAGTTTTGTTTCTGATTTTTTTTTGAGTGAGAGAAAGAGAGAGAGAGAGAGACAGAAAGAATTAAATAAGAAATTGATGACTTGGAGAAGTCATCTTCCTCAACCGACTTTGCCTCTTTTTTTTTTTGGCCTCTACTAGTTAGACTAGAGTGTTTTGGGAGTACCAAATGTGAAGTAACCCGCATAATTATGTTGCATGTTTATGTGTTAAGCGATATTATTATCTTCTAAATATGTGTGTTAATATTAATATTTTATTAAGTATGCTAGACTTTAAAGAAAATATTTTCAAGAATGTTATGTTTGTGTCAACTTGTTAGTTAATATTAAACTTCTAGTTTGCCCCATAACTTTATGTAAATTTGTAAATGTGTTCCAAACTTTATGTTTTATGCATTAACCTCTCAATTATTGAATTTAGCATCATTTATCCAAATAGCATGTCTTTCAATTAACTTTTACATCTAGATCCTTCTTCCACCCAACTAATCATCTATAATATAATATTTTGTTCTGTCATTCATGTATGGTTATGTTTACCCCCATATCCCATCAAGTCATTCCCTATCATTTTCCATACCTATCATGCTCTCTCTCACTCTCTTCAACAATCAAACTCTCCCTCAAGAATGCAATGCCCGATTTTGGGTGTTGACCCTCACAAAACACCCCCAAAACTCCATTTTCCACCACTCAAATCATGAGAAACTCAATCCTAAAGTTATACTATGCATTGGGGGAGTCTTTTCCTTCATCTTCTTCAAGAATCCATGCTCCTACAAGCTCCAAGAACCCAAGATCAATCTCTAGTTCCTCTCAAGGTTCATATGTAAGCACTCCTTCTTCTTTGTTTGCTCAATTTGTTCATGATTCATGTTCTTGGCATGAAGTTGCTTGATCTTGAGTTGCATGTGTTATTTGATCTTTGATTTCTAACTTTTAAACTTGATCTTCCTCATCTCCAAGCATGATTCATCTTATTCATGGCTAGATCATCATATTGGTACTTGAATGTTGCATATTTCATAAAACCCACATTTGAACATACATGCATGTCATCAAAATCAAGTTTGTTGTTAGAATCATGTAAGAAAATGATGTGGGTAGTGATATGTGTGTTATTTAGACCTTGTATTAGTTCAATTTCATATTTTGATGGAATGGTCCTTGCATGCAACAAGTTTTTGAAGTATAGAAAACCATAAAGTTCATGTTTGAGCCTATTTTAACAAAATTGGGAAAATACCTAAACTTTTCAGAAAAATATGAAAAATTTACAGTTTGTGTATTTGTATGTGATACTTGTACAGTAAAAATTTCAGAGCCATTGGACTAGTATTTAATTTTTAATCGGCCAAAAACTTGGGCTGTTTTTACAATCTGTCCAACCCAGACCAGAGAAGTTTTTCATTGATTTCATGTACTTATTATACTCCAATAGTCACAAAATTTGGATATGTTATTCACAATGGTGTTTTTTACTTTCAGTTAAAATTTCATAATTTTTGGAATTAATATGAATATTTTATGAATTTATTATCAAGACCGCTTTTCAGCCTCTGTTTTATACCTAAACAACTCTGAAAGTTAATGTTTAAAAAATACCTAGAAGTTTTCATAATTTTTGATATTTTTATATGTTAAGTGTAAACTCTTTATCTATGTTATGTCAAAATTTGAGGCCCCGAATAATTATTTTGATTCACCTATGAATTTTGTACTAGCGATGGTTACACTTATGTTATAAGCATGATTTAGAAGGTTATCAAGTTATTAAAGCTAGTTTATGCAAGTTACCTTTTAGTTCATTATATGTTATATTGCTCTTATGTGCTACATTTTACATTGCATATGCATCTAATAATATGTTTAATACAATACAAGTATATGAATGTGTGAGAAATTTGTTTATCTTGCATTGATAAGACTAGTATCATTTTGCTAAGTGATTTAGGCATGTCTATGTTTGGAATAATTTCATGCTAAATCATTATGTGCTATGTTTGGAATGTATTCATGCTAAGTGCTTATGTGCTATGTTTGGAATGATTTTGTGCTAAGTGATTATATGTATGCTTTGTAGCGTTCTTTGCTATTTACGTGACAACGGAGTTGATGATCGTTTGCTTAAAGATGAATGAATTTGGAATAAGGGATGTTAAATAAATGGATTAAGCTCGCAAGGTGAGTTACCCTACCTCCCGAAGTTTGTACCGAGCCTCAAGTTTCTTAAAAGCTTATGTATGTTCATGTTGTCCCTATTATTATGTAGGTATATTTTCCTACTCAAATGAAATGTTTGTGCCCCATGGATGCTGATAAAGAAAATAAATAAACGTTTTATAAGATAAAACACGCTTTCAGAAAGGCCACGGTTACCGTAGTGAAACCCCCTGTCGGGTATAGGCAGGCTACGGCCCTTTTGCCGGGGCAATATAAGCAGGCAACGCGTCGCCTCACGAGCCGTCGCGATGGACATGTCCCTACGTTATGTTAAGTCACGAAGGTTACACGGGCCATAAGATAAGAAAATAAGCAAGCATGTTCAAGTATGTTAAGGTCTCCACGTGAGACAAAGCAAGGTTCCTACTTGGAACAATACGATTTCTCATGACTCAAGTTATGCTTTACGTTACGCTTTCTTTACGATACACGTTATGCTTTATGAATGTCATGCTCTTTCAAGCTTCACAAGTATATGTATGTATGACTATGCCTTATGTTCATGTCGCTCCATGGGAAAGTTAGCCTATTTTAGTTTTTCAAACCTACGGAGGGGCGTAGATGTAACTCATTGAGCTAGTTGAGCTCACTCTTTCAATTTTAATTTTTTTTTCAGGTTTTAAGGACACGTAAGACAAGAAGTAACAAGGTGTTAAGTTCACATGTGTTGGCTTGTTGACTTCATGATGATTATGTGCTTAGATGCCGAGTATATGCTAGACGACTCGAGCTATTATGGAATACATGTTTTTATATTGTTTTAAGAATGTGAGATTTGTATAATTATGTGTATGAGACTTTCTATGAGCCATTGTATGATACCTAGAACATTCCCGAGTTATGCTCTGTTTACGTATGAGTCGAGATGGCTAAATAATATTGATTTTTATGTTCCAAATTTCTTTTCTTTACAATTCAAATTGTTTATCAAGACGACCCCAAGTTTTTTTATTTACGCTTCCGCAAAGTTATTTTTAGAAACTTTAATCACGACTTTTATAAATTACTTATTTAGCCTCTCGACGAGTCAAGGCCGCATTGGCATGTCGCGCTCTCCTCCCGTTAACGCAAGTTTTATTAATCGCTAATCGGGGTCGGCGGGAGGGGGATGTGACAAAATGGATGTGTCATCTAGTGGATTGGGTACACACTTTGTTATATTTAAATAAACTACATAAAATGCTAAAGAGAATACACAATAAAATATCGTTTTCTATAGAATTATTGTATGAACTTTCCGGATATATTTTGAACCCAAAAAAATAATCCAACTCGTCACTCGCAATAAAAAATTAAATTTTACATCTCAATTACCAATTTACCCTTTGTAATAAAACGGGGAATTACAAGTGTTCCCCGTCTTCCCGATGCTTATCACGGTGTAATCGAGACCCAATTTCTTCAATTTGGTGATCCTTTTCTCGGTTTTCTTGATGATTTGGTTGTTGAAACCTTCGTAGAGCCCACGATCGCCAGTGAGGCAGTGACGACCACCAAAGCCACCTTCTTGACGGGTCTGACCTTGGTCAACCGAGCTTCGATGTCCACTGTTTGGAGCTGTTCGTTGAGATACGCAGTTCGATTAGGGACTTGTTGTCTCTCCAAAATGTGTCCTTTGCTTCGAATTCACTCTCCGGGGAGATACCAGAATCAATGGAGGCGATTCCCTCACTGGTTCACCTCAATCTGGGTTCGAATCAGCTCAATTGTTACCCCCGGGTAACGATCGGGCACACTCACGCACACAAACACGAAAATAAGTACTAAACAATAAATATTCTTCTTGATTGTCTGCATAAGCTGGGGGAATACAAAAACTTAAATAGATAAACTCCTAACTCTAGACTCCTACGGGCCAAAGCCCGGATCAACTTAATACCAAATAACCCAAATAACATAATTAAATGACTAATAATTGACTAACTGATAAATAAGTGGATAAATAAATAATATCGATACGGGCTACCCGTATCATCAATCAAACGATTCCCAGGTTCATTGCAGATATGAAGAACCTGGAGTACTTGAATCTCGAAACAGATATGGAGAGAAGGGCAATTATGGGTGGCACCGCCGCGAATCCCATCAAAATGGGTGTTGACTGTTAGTGGTACGAACAACACAGATCTGTCAGAAATTCAGAATTGGGGGTTAAGAGGGGAAATTAGCTTTCTCTCTGTTCCACCTGATTAAGAATTTGCAGAGATAAATGGAGATTGATTCAGAGGGATGAATCGAAGATGGCAGTCGGCAAATTTATCAGTTAATGTGTCTTTATACAGAGAGTAGAGAGGGTATGAATCGCTATGGACTCAAGAGACGAACATAGCACAAGAGGTCTGATTCGATTGGTACATGGGTCGGCCGTTGTGGTTTGTTCTTCAGATGAGCTATCAACACCGATGACGCTTTTTGGGTTTGAATTTGAAGGAGAATAAGAAGGAAACAAATGATGGTTTGTTGGGCATGTGAGTGAAGGCAGAGAGAGCTTAAAAATTATTTTTGTGCTAGTGTGATTCTGCAACTTGAACTTATAGGTGGTGATGTGTGTATTCGTCAAAACAGTGAGGTAGAGGTGTGTGTGAGGCTTCGGTAAAACAGAGGGTATTTGTTGTTGTTTAGTTGTTGGTGGTGGTGGTGGTGGTGTGGTTGGTGGTGGTGGTGGAGAGTTGGTGGTAGTGGAGGTGGTGCTCAAGAACATCAAGAACATGATGAACACTGGTAATAAACAAAGAGGGTGGTATTTGTCCACAATCAATAAGGGTAAAATGGTCACAAAAAGTCAGTTTGCACCCCTCCACTAACGGATTGTAACAGAATGGTGGTATTTGGCCACCCTCCATCCACTGACAGGGGTGCAAAATATATTTTTCCATAAATCAGGGGGTAAAAAATATTTTATCCATAATTGGAGGGTGAATAATGTCTTTTACCCAACTGTCAAATGTAAGAACTTGAATGAGTTTGGTTACAATTTAGTGAGAAAAACGATGGAACTTGGTCACTGAGTTTAGAGGGTGAGAAAGAGAGAAGAAAAATAAACGAATTTGAGCGAAGAGAAAGAGATGAGATAGAAGTGTGGGTGTGCAGCAGAAATCGAAGAAGATTATGAGAGAGAAACGAACCATGACGATGCTAATATAAGGATATTTTAGTAATTGAACGAACAAGCAAAATGATTCGTGTAAATAGCAGTACCTTTTCAAATCTATATAATAAGATAGAACTGTGTGAGTATCCCACATTATCAATGAGATGTTTTATATTTATTATTATATTGTATTGTAGCCATAAAGTTCGTAAAAATTATAGTATGACACAAACTTTATCAAAAACACGGTCCTACAATCTTAATGGATTAATGGCCCATAAATTTTGATGTTTCGTACTATGACCACAAACTTATGATATCTTCCTCAAATATTTATAGAGATATACACTTACAACCCTCATATTTGAACAATTTATGTTATGACCTATAGCTTTTAGATAATGTTTTTAGGCATAGACAATATCTAATGTTCTAATATGATAGAAAATGATATTTACTCTGTTTAAATCACTTACCACCATATTAAAAAAGCATGAAGATGAAGGATTGTTTTCGATGTAGTTACCCCTCCCTTTTGATTATACTGACAAACAAATAGCAACTCTTAGCTCCTAATGAAAATTTATAAGAGAGGACGTTTGATTTCAGATCAAGAAGTACTATCAGACATGATATGTCAGTTGTTAAATGTAAGATGATGCTTATGAATAGAATAGAATGCGACAATCTTAACATTATACAGGTGTCAAGATAGCCTGAGCCCACATAACATGACCAAGCCCGCCCTGAATC
Source organism: Linanthus parryae (assembly GCA_023055425.1). NCBI lineage: Eukaryota > Viridiplantae > Streptophyta > Magnoliopsida > Ericales > Polemoniaceae > Linanthus > Linanthus parryae. The sequence goes on along the minus strand of JALGPY010000002.1, from coordinate 63,618,575 downwards.
AGCCCGAGTCCGTCCCAGTTAACCAAAAGCTAGATGGTAGTGAAAAGCATTGTTCTTGAAACTGTAAGGGCACTATTGGTATAAAATTGAAGGGTAAAAGACAAAAACCACCCTCCATGTTTGGGTTATATACAAAAAAACCCTCGTGTTTGGGGATATACAAAAACCACCCATTTCAGAGACAAAAAAAAACCCCTGTCATGGATGGACGTTGGACAAATAGCACCCTTCTGTTACAATAAATTAGTATAGGGGTGCAATTTGTATTTTTTATGACCATTTTGCCCCTACTTGTATTTTTGTGTTCCAAGCGTTCTTGACCACCATTCTTGGTGTTCTTGAACACCACCTCCACCACCAGCAACACCACCACACCACCACCACCAACACCACCACCACCATAACAAAGAACAACCAAATCAGCCCACCAACAAAACAACAACCCCGAATTTCTTTCGTCTCATCACACCCAATCTACCCATATTAAATTCATTGAAGATACCTATTTCAAAAAAAAAATGAAGATAAAGCACAAAATCAAGCAGATAACCAAACATATATACTTATCTAAAGAAAAGTAAGTTCAATGGAAGATACAATACAAATCAAGTTCTCAAATCAAATTCAATTGAAGATACTGATTTCAAAAAAAACTTTATAGATACAACACAAATCCGTGAGATCTGTTCCTCCTCCTTCATATCCGTTTCTTCTTTCTTTCTGCTTCAGATCCGTGAGAGAGAGAGAGGTGAGGTTGAGGGATCAAACTTGTTCCAGGAGTTCCTTCAATTCTGACCCAATAACAGTACCTCCTCCACCTAGCCATTTTGAACCCCAACTGATCTCAACTTGTATACCTCTCCTAGTGGTCCAGCAGTTGTTGAATACATACTTCAAACCTAGTTTCTGAAGCTCAAACTCACATACAACCTTGAACGCTATGGTAATCTTCATCGCCATCCGACTCAATTTTGTACCAGAATCGAACCATGATTCTGTATTTTCTGCTATGAATCATCATCATAAACCCAACTAAGCTAAAATATTCCACGTTTGATTTCAAAATCATCATCAAATGAAAACCCATATCCATGACTACCCCAAATTAAATCTTCAACAAATTGGTTCAACATACAAACAGTACTGAAAAGATTTATCCTAATTCAACAGATTTGACCCAACAGAGAGAGAAAGAGATGGCAGTTAAATCTACCTTGAAATGCTGGGTTGGAGTAAGAACGATCGACGGAGAGAGATTAGACAGTGGTTGTTCTCCTACCTCGTCGTCGCCGGTGATGTTTCTTCCCGAAACCAAGTCCGGAGCCGGCGCAACCCGCCGTCTTGGTGACATCGGTTCTCACATTACAGACACAGAAATCAGATTGACCAACCCCCAAAACCACCAGCCACCATCGACGAATACAACATATCTGAAGACTAACCCTGAAATATAAGTCTTTTCTAAGAGAAACTCGTCGAGAGACTTCAAACCGGCTTCAGTGTGCAGATCGGAGAAGGTGACTGCCATTGTCGACGACGGTGTAGAGATTGGGGGATGAAGAGAGGCGGAAGATAAAAGAATGTGTATGAGACTAAAAAGAAGAAAGCATACGTTGGTGATGCAGTGGAAGGGAAGGTGTTGATGGTGAAGAGGAGTGGGAGGGAGTGAGAGAGAAAAGATGGGCTGTTAGAGTTAGAATTGAGGGCGGGGTGAAGAAATGGTTTTTATTGCAACGTAATTTTTCTTGAAGGTGGGGGTATATATGTTTTTTTGTCCGTCCGTTAGTCGCCGTTAGTCACCGTTAGCTGACAAGGGTGGTTTTCGTATATCCCCGAACACGAGGGTTATTTTTGTATATAACCCAAATACGAGGGGTGGTTTTTGTCTTTTACCCAAAATTGAAGGACTTACTTATACAGTAGGCCTTTTACAAGTTTGAGGAGAGAGCTGGGGTTAAGCAGGAGCTTGCGAAAATGGCGAGTACAGGGTTTCTGGAGAAATGGATTGGTGTATGCAGAAGAAGACGCACAACAACGAATCAACCCTTTTCTCGACGGGAAGTGGAAGAAGACGGCGGTGAGCTGGTGGAGATTGTCGTCGATATCTTGCCCAAAGATGAACCTGGACCTGGAATTCGAACCTTACCGATCAAGAAATTTCAGAAATGGTGTCTCCAATACTTTGCCGGTGGAAGCAGAAGAGCAACGGAAGGGTCTTCTCGAGATGATGTTGAATCTGGGATCAGAACCAAAGAAGATGAAGCCAGAAGAAGCTTGCCGAAAGAGATTGTGGTTGCAATCGTGATAAGGGTCAGTTTCAAAACACTCTTGCGACTCCCAGCCTTGTTTCCCAGCCTGGCATTCCTTTATTTCCCAGCCTTGTTTCATTAAAATGCAACTCCTGAAGAATCACAATGCAAGAAATGATGGAAATGGAATTGGGGATTATGTGATATACTCTAACAAAAAATGTGGTTCAAGTGGATTTTATTTCCATTCCTTGTGTGGTGGCTATGACTGTGTGACTAAGAAACTCCAACTTCCCATTAGACCCTCGTTGGGGTTTCGCCACTTTGTCCCCTCTGTAGGGTTTTGATTCATGGATCGCGCAAACGGAAGCATAATCAAATAAACAACCATGCAAAACCCTCCAAGGATCATAAGTCTAGATGCATAACGATAGTGAAGGTAAGAAATCATAAACACACCTTTGGGTTCTCCTTGATGACTTCAAACGCGAATAGTGTCACGTTCTCTATAGTTGATCCACGCCTAGAGTTGATCCTAGATCTCCAATCACCTTGGTGCTAGCCCGGAATGAAAGGAGGGTGAAGGAATCACGCAAAACGAGGCACAAAAGGGGGTTCGGCCCCTTTGTGGCGTTGGGGACGAGTGGGCGGCGGCAACGGGGCGGCGTCCCTCTTGTTGCTTGCTCTCTCTCTCCTTTGTTCTCTCCTACTCTTGTTATGTTCTCTTTAGAGCATAAGTTTTGTGTAGGGAAGGAAGGAGGAGGGTCCTTTATATAGTCCAACAACTCCTTGTTAACTACCTAAAGGACTTATTCTAGTCCTACTAGAATTCAATTTAGTCCCTTCCTTGCAAATTAGTCCCTACTAAGTTTGCAAGGGTTTGCAAAGTGATCCTTCTAATTAATTAATCCTATTAATTAATTCCCAAATCTAGTACAACTCTATATAGCGTGTGACCCCATAGGTTCTATCTAGTTGGTAGCAACTCTTTGCTAATATGGAGCGGTTTCTAGCAAAACATCCATTCTAGCCAACTAATAGAATAGTCATCTAGACAACCTTGTACAAGTAATTGTCTCATCCCTTTGCCTCCATATCCGGATTGGACACGAGACATACAAGTCACACTCGTATATCCAATCCCTAGTTTCTCGATCCATGGAATAGCCTTATTCGTGCAAATAACATCAATATCCCATATATTGATTTATTTGAGTCTGGCCAGACATTCTATAAGCACTATCCTCGAGTGGCCTTAGATATTTGCTCCCGTTATGTGGGAGGGGCAAATCCTCTCTACGTCCACTACGATCTCTAAGCTTGCTTCTCATTGTATCCAGTACACGCCTTTATAACTACCCAGTTACGGTGTAGCGTTTAACGCTACCAAGATCACAATGATCCACAACTAGAATATCTAGTGACTTCAAGTCTAAGGATGACAATACCATTGTACCCGAGAAGCACTTGTGACTTAACATAACGTGTATGTAGCCTTCTCGGTAATGGGTCAATCCAGTGCAACATTCCGTAATGCACACCTATGTGTTGGATCGTGATATCTCCATATCAATCCAACCCCATACTAGTCTATAGATGATTGTCCCAATTAATCATTATACTTGACTAGGGATATTTAAGATAAACAACACGATTGTAAATCTAAGGACTTCATTATATTAAATATCCAATAAATAATAAATGAATCTCTAGCCAATTACAAATTCATACTAAACTAGATTGCCTCTAGGGCATCTATTCCAACAGTCTCCCACTTGCACTAGAGCCAATCTGGCGCATCTCGTATGCCCATACTCCTAGTGTGCCCTTCATGCTTTCACTGCGTGAGAGGCTTCGTAAGCGGGTCTGACAGATTATCATCTGTAGGAATCTTGCATATCCGAACGTCTCCTCTATCGATAATATCTCGAATCAGAGAAACTTCCTGAGCACATGCTTGGACTTCTGGTGTGATCTGGGTTCCTTTGATTGCGCGATCGCCCCAGTGTTGTCACAGAACAACTCCACTGGATCCGCAATGCTAGGGACCACACCAAGTTCAGAAACAAACTTTCTGATCCAAACAGCCTCCTTTGCTGCGCCATTTGCAGCAATGTACTCAGCCTCTGTTGTAGAATCAGCTACCGTCTCTTGCTTGGAACTCTTCCAGCTCACCGCTGCTCCATTCAGGCAAAACACATATCCCGACTGTGATCTGAAGTCATCTCTATCGGTTTGGAAGCTTGCATCAGTGTAACCCCTTACACGCAACTCTTCCTCACCGCCAAACATCAAGAAAGCATCCTTAGTTCTTCTCAAGTACTTTAGGATGTTCTTGACAGCAATCCAGTGACTCTCACCCGGATTGGATTGGTATCTGCTTGTCATACTCAAGGCATATGACACATCTGGTCTAGTACATAACATGGCGTACATGATAGATCCTATGGCCGAGGCATAGGGAATCCTACTCATGCGTCCCTTCTCAATCTCATTGGAAGGACATCCACTCTTCGAAAGAGTGATTCCATGTGACATGGGCAAGAATCCCTTCTTGGAATCTTGCATGTTGAACCGTTTCAACACCTTGTCAATATATGTACTTTGACTTAGGCCTAGCAACCTCTTAGATCTATCTCTATAGATCTTTATACCGAGTATATAGGCTGCTTCCCCTAAGTCCTTCATTGAGAAACACTTTCCTAGCCAATCTTTCACAGATTGCAGCATGGGAATGTCGTTTCCAATGAGTAGTATGTCATCCACATACAAGACCAGAAAAGCTACAGAGCTCCCACTAACCTTCTTGTAAACACAAGACTCATCTTCGTTTCTGATGAAGCCAAACTCTTTGACCACTTCATCAAAACGTCGATTCCAACTCCTAGAAGCTTGCTTCAATCCATAAATGGATCGTTGCAGCTTACAGACTTTGTTGGCTTGCTTTGGATCCTCAAAACCCTCCGGTTGTATCATATACACGTCCTCGAGGAGATTTCCATAAAGGAATGCTGTTTTGACATCCATCTGCCAAATCTCATAGTCGTAGTATGCTGCAATTGCAAGTAGGATTCGGATGGATTTGGTCATTGCGACTGGTGAAAAGGTTTCATCATAGTCAATACCATGAATCTGTCTGAATCCTTTAGCCACCAATCGGCCCTTATAGGTAATCACATTACCATCCATGTCGATCTTCTTCTTGAAGACCCACTTGCACCCTATGGGCCGCGCCCCATCAGGTGGTTCCACCAAAGTCCATACTTTGTTGGTATACATGGATTCCATCTCGGATCTCATGGCCTCAAGCCACTTCTGCGAGTCTGGGCCATTCATGGCCTCCTCATAGGTAGTAGGCTCATCATCTATGAGCATCGTGTCACCGGAATCAGTTACGAGAAGTCCGTACCTCTCGGGTTCCTGGCGCACTCTACTAGATCTACGAAGCTCTTGTGTTACCTGAACAGGTGGATCCACAACTGCTTGTGATTCCTGTTCATGTTCCATAATCGGTTCAGTAATTTGTGGTTCTTGAACTTCTTCAAGTTCTACATTCCTCCCACTTGCTTCTTTAGAGACAAACTCTCTTTCTAGAAACACGCCGGTCCGAGCAACAAACACTTTGTTTTCGGTTGGATTGTAGAAGTAGTATCCCTTAGTTTCCTTAGGGTACCCCACAAATTTACACTTATCCGATTTAGGCCCTAGCTTGTCTGATTGTAAACGTTTTACATAGACATCGCAGCCCCAAATCCTCATGAATGACAGTGTGGGACGCCTCCCACTCCACATCTCATATGGTGTTTTCATGACTGATTTAGATGGAACACGGTTAATGGTAAAAGCTGCACTTAATAGAGCGTAGCCCCAAAATGATAATGGAAGATCGGTTTGACACATCATAGACCGAACCATATCCAATAGGGTTCGATTCCTCCTCTCGGACACGCCATTCCATTGTGGCGTTCCGGGTGGAGTGAGTTGGGACACGATCCCACACTCTCTAAGATAGTCGTCAAACTCTTGGCTCAAGTATTCTCCTCCACGATCCGATCGTAGAGCCTTGATACTTTTGCCAAGTTGCTTCTCTACTTCATTCTTGAATTCTTTGAACACTTCAAAGGATTCGGATTTTGCCCTCATAAGGTACACAAATCCATATCTACTGTAATCATCAGTAAACGTAATGAAGTAGACATAACCACCCCTGGCTGGCGTGGCAAATGGTCCGCACACATCGGTATGTATGAGCGCCAATTGCTCACTAGTCCTCTCACCTTTCTTATTGAAAGGGGACTTTGTCATTTTTCCCAACAAACAAGCCTCACATGTCTCATATGATTCAAAATCAAATGAGTCTAGTAATCCATCTTTATGGAGTCTAGATACACGTTTCTCATTTATGTGGCCTAAACGACAATGCCATAAATAAGCAGGATTTAAATCATTTATTTTAATCCGCTTGGTATTAATGTTGTAGACAGGATTGCTTAGATCAAGGACATAAAGTCCATTATATAATTGAGCACTAAAATAGTGAATATTATTCAAATAAAAGGAACAACAATTGTTCTTTATTGAAATAATAAAACCTGCCTTGTCCAAACAAGAAATAGAAATAATGTTTCTGCTCATAGCAGGCACAAAATAGCAATTATTTAATTCTAAAACTAATCCTGAAGGCAGAGATAGCTCGCACACGCCTATGGCCAACGCAGCAACCTTTGCTCCATTCCCAACGCGCAGATCTACCTCCCCTTTAGCCAATCTTTTACTTCTCTTTAGATCCTGCATATTTCGACAAATATGAGATCCACATCCAGTATCTAATACCCATGATGTAGAGACAGTTAAATTGACATCTACAACAAAAATACCTGGTGGTGGTGGAATCACTATTCCAAGCCTCTTGTCCTCCAGATATTTTGGGCAGTTCCTCCTCCAGTGTCCAGGTTGACTACAGTAGTGACATTCACCCTTAGTCACGACCTTGGCAATGCCACCAACAGGCTTAAGGGCTTGTTCCTTGGACTTAGCAACTGACTTGCCTTTGTCCTTGGAAGAAGAGGCAAACTTTTTACCCTTTCCTTTATGCACCATCATTATGGCCTTGCCCTTACCCTTGTTGATGCTCTGTTCAGCCGTCCTCAACATGTTGAGCAAATCTGGCAGTGGTTTAACGATCTCGTTCATGTTATAGTTCATAATGAACTGTCCATAACTCTCGGGCAACGATTGCAACACGAGATCGGTTGCCAACTCTTGGCCGACCGGGAACCCAAGCCGGGCGAGATTCTCCAAGTACCCGATCATTCGGAGTACATGGGGTCCCACCGGGTTCCCTTCTGCCAGATGACATTTGAACAGTGCCTTTGAGACCTCATACCTCTCTACCCTCGCCTGCTCTTGGAAGAGCTGCTTTAGATGTTCGATCATATCGACAGCATTCATGTTCTCATGTTGCTTCTGAAGCTCAGAGGTCATGGTGCAAAGCATTAGGCAGGCCGCATCATTAGCGTCATCAACACGCTTTTGATACGCCTTTAAGGCAGCAGGTGTCTGATTCTCTGGACCTTCTGGAACTTGCTCCTCTATTGCGTACAGCTTTTTCTCTTGCTTGAGAACAATTCTCAAGTTTCTGTACCAATCAAGGAAGTTGGTTCCAGAGAGCTTGTCCTTCTCAAGGACAGATCGTAGGGAATGTTGTGAACTCGATGAGTTGTTTGCCATTTGGAATTCTACAAAAAGGAAAATACGCAAGTTTTAGTATTTGTGAATTTTTGACTATATTTAATAATGGCTAGTTTATTAAATATAGCTCCCACTATTTTTCTACGGATTAATAACCCTCAAGATATTAATGCGGAAAATATCCTTATATTTTCTAGTGGGCCAAGATCCATCTTTTTCATCTCCTTATGAGCTTGCTTTGGCAAGTCACCCATAATTCGATTACTTCTTAGGTAGGAACGATTCCAATTGCATCCCATATGCAACTCTTGGTTCAATCGGGCAAATAACTCCTTATTTATCCATCCTTATGGATAATCCCAATTGATTGCCTCTAGGTTTTTTAATCAAATTAATAGCCTAGTTGTGTTCAACCTCTTATCTAAACAATTGCACATTGTTACGTGCCATCGCATTCCATCATTATGAACCAAGTCGCCATGCTTTGGCACGCACGAACTTGATAAATAATGATGATAATGAGTGTTTAAATAACGAGAAGGCAAGAACACAATATTTTAAAATTTGAGGGATTTTTCAATTTTAATTATTTTGTTGATCAATATCAACTAATCTATCTATTTGAGTTTGGGCACAACTCCAAATAATAGATCCGGGTTGTCTAATTATCTTATTATCCTAATTGCATGCATCATCCATACACCAACCACACAAATAATAAGACAATAAATAAACAACCACAAAACAGAAATTAAACGTGATGTGGATATGGCCTTTTCTAGACTAAGATAATTCCAAGCCAATGGAATTATCTATGAACCCTAAACAAACACATCTCCATGCGTCTTGATCTTTTGGTCCATCCTTCATAGTCATGTGGAATGCTCCATGCTCCATGCTCCATCTTTTGTGGCTTCTTTGGCTTTGGGCTTCTTTTCTCCAATCTTGGCTAACAATCTACTTTATCTAGCACTAGCTAATATCTATACTAAATAAAATAAATCTCACAAGTTGAGAAAAAAATGGCACGCAGGCCATAAAACCCTAATTAATTATTACAATTAATTGATCAGCTCGCAGGCCGTAAAACCAAACCACAAAATTAAACATCCACATCAAACCACATCCTAAGGCCATATCCAATCACCATGCGATTTGCACATAAACAGTTAAAATCCAATTTTAACGCGCTTGGTCAATTTTAATTGATTTTAGGATTTCTAGGGTTAAAACGGTCCATGGGCCCAACAATCCAATTGCCCGGGCCCAAATAAGTGAACCATAAAGCCCTAGGGCCGGCCCGGCCCAAAACCCGCAAGCTAGGCCCGCGGGTTAGGGCCGCCCGGCCCCATAGGGCGCCAAGCTTGGGCGGCAAGCAAGGGGGCGGTCCCCTAGGGGGCCGAACCTCCTTGTGGAGGTTGTTTCCAAAACAACCTCCTTGCTTGGAGCCCAAGTTTGGTTGTTTCCTTGTTGTGGGAGAACTCCTTCTTCCCCAAGGATGCCCAAACCCTAGATCTAAGATCCTAAAATTTCTCAAACTCACCAATTCATGCATCCAATGCAATAATTGGGTCTTGTTATGATTAATTCTTTGACAAATTGCATCCAATGCTTGATTTGTCTTGTTTTACGCGATTAACAACAAATTAAGGTGTAAAACAACAAGAATGTAACACATAAACTACGTTTATGCTCTATGACCTGTGGCTCTGATACCACTGTAGGGTTTTGATTCATGGATCGCGCAAACGGAAGCATAATCAAATAAACAACCATGCAAAACCCTCCAAGGATCACAAGTCTAGATGCATAACGATAGTGAAGGTAAGAAATCATAAACACACCTTTGGGTTCTCCTTGATGACTTCAAACGCGAATAGTGTCACGTTCTCTATAGTTGATCCACGCCTAGAGTTGATCCTAGATCTCCAATCACCTTGGTGCTAGCCCGGAATGAAAGGAGGGTGAAGGAATCACGCAAAACGAGGCACAAAAGGGGGTTCGGCCCCTTTGTGGCGTTGGGGACGAGTGGGCGGCGGCAAGGGGGCGGCGTCCCTCTTGTTGCTTGCTCTCTCTCTCCTTTGTTCTCTCCTACTCTTGTTATGTTCTCTTTAGAGCATAAGTTTTGTGTAGGGAAGGAAGGAGGAGGGTCCTTTATATAGTCCAACAACTCCTTGTTAACTACCTAAAGGACTTATTCTAGTCCTACTAGAATTCAATTTAGTCCCTTCCTTGCAAATTAGTCCCTACTAAGTTTGCAAGGGTTTGCAAAGTGATCCTTCTAATTAATTAATCCTATTGATTAATTCCCAAATCTAGTACAACTCTATATAGCGTGTGACCCCATAGGTTCTATCTAGTTGGTAGCAACTCTTTGCTAATATGGAGCGGTTTCTAGCAAAACATCCATTCTAGCCAACTAATAGAATAGTCATCTAGACAACCTTGTACAAGTAATTGTCTCATCCCTTTGCCTCCATATCCGGATTGGACACGAGACATACAAGTCACACTCGTATATCCAATCCCTAGTTTCTCGATCCATGGAATAGCCTTATTCGTGCAAATAACATCAATATCCCATATATTGATTTATTTGAGTCTGGCCAGACATTCTATAAGCACTATCCTCGAGTAGCCTTGGATATTTGCTCCCGTTATGTGGGAGGGGCAAATCCTCTCTACGTCCACTACGATCTCTAAGCTTGCTTCTCATTGTATCCAGTACACGCCTTTATAACTACCCAGTTACGGTGTAGCGTTTAACGCTACCAAGATCACAATGATCCACAACTAGAATATCTAGTGACTTCAAGTCTAAGGATCACAATACCATTGTACCCGAGAAGCACTTGTGACTTAACATAACGTGTATGTAGCCTTCTCGGTAATGGGTCAATCCAGTGCAACATTCCGTAATGCACACCTATGTGTTGGATCGTGATATCTCCATATCAATCCAACCCCATACTAGTCTATAGATGATTGTCCCAATTAATCATTATACTTGACTAGGGATATTTAAGATAAACAACACGATTGTAAATCTAAGGACTTCATTATATTAAATATCCAATAAATAATAAATGAATCTCTAGCCAATTACAAATTCATACTAAACTAGATTGCCTCTAGGGCATCTATTCCAACACCCTCCGGAGTAGGAAATATCCGCCCTTATTGCCCCTTGACTAAACCATTCAACTTTTCTGAATTTCAATTGGTGGGTTCCTGTAATGGTTTACTTTGTTTATTTGGTTGGCAATGCGTACTTCTGTGGAACCCCGCAATTAACAGGACGAGGTTTGTAGAGCAAACTGAAATGACCCGCATCGGCTTAGTAGGTGGGATTGCCTTTTCCCCTCAAACCATGGATTACAAGGTGGTACAGATGTGTCATGAGTTCCGTTTCCAGCCACCCAATGTTCAAGTCTTCAGTTCTTCAACAAACTCATGGACAAAGGCTGCGCAACACAACTCTGGTCGGTGGCTGATCCAACAAAACTGCCCTGCTCCATTTGTGGAAGGTGCTCTCCATTGGAGTGCAGACGGGGACCTGGGGAAGGTCATTTTGTGTTTTGATGTGTCCGAAGAAGCATTTCGTGAAGTTGGTGTGCCGGTTGATAGAGAAGTCGCCAAAATCACTGAATTTCGAGGCAGGATTGCTTGTTTCCTCGACGACCCAATCGATCATACTTGGGAAGTGTGGGTGATGAATGAATACGGCGTGGAAGATTCTTGGACTCAATTATATACTTTTGGGTATGTGCATGGGACTCCTCGAGTGATTATGAATGATGGCGAAGTAATGGTAACCACTTCAAATGGCGACTTCTTTCTGTTTGACCCGACAACACAAAATTACAGGAAAAAAGTTGAAGTGATGCCTGGCTGTCATGACATGGTTGCTTATAAGGGGAGTCTCGCCTTGCTCAATGAAGGAAAACAGTCCAGAATCTGCCTTTTTTGTGGTTTCATGATCTTGATGTTACTTCTTCAGAGTATTGCAATGATGTTTTGGTCTTCTAGATTTCTGTCTAAGTGATTGATGTTTAGATTTTGCACAAGTGATGGTGAAGGGTTCTGTTTCTTGTGGGGATACATTTCTATGGTAATCCTGTTAATTCAAGGGAATATCCACAGTGCGAGGTGATTACTGATGGAACGTTTCTGATTAGCAGGTTTGTTAACTAAGTAACCCGCTTGTTACCTTAGTCTTTTGACTTCATAGTACTCGAATGTCTTTTTTATTATTTTATGAAAATAATGCGAATGTATTAATGTTTGAAATATGGTTGTACGGCTTGAACATCGGTTTTGTGGCTCTTGTGATGAAATTATTTTGTTGAACCCTTTAGTCTTCTGAAATGGAAATGAAATTGATAAATGCGCGAGAAATCTAAGTTTTTGCTTATTGGTAATATTTTGTCTGGAGTTCAGTAGTTTTGGTCATGTGTTAAGATTCATGCGAAATCCACTTGTTACCCATTAGGTATAGCTTCGGTGTGATTCATATGAAATCAGCTTGTTACCCATTAGGTATAGCTTCTGTGTGATTCATATGAAATCTTGAGATGTATGTACCAGTGTTTTATGTCTTTGTTTTTTATGTCTTTGTTTTCAGTGACTGAAGGGTTGCAGATATTCTGTTTGCACTACCTAGTATATCTTATTGTGGATCCAGCAGAGAAGCTAAGCGCCTTCTGTTTCTCCTCCCAGAACAATACATTTACTGGGAGAATCTATAATGTTCATTCTAATTGATTAACTGTGACTTGGACCTCATTTCTGTTTTTCTCATACTTCTCACGATTGTGGAAAAACATTCTGGTTAGGGCTTTTAAATTACTTCAGTTCTAGCAAGGACTGTCTCATTCTTAAAGTGTTTTTCAAAGAGTGTAATCCACCTTAAAAAAGCTTAATATGATGCTTCTATACGGGCACAATTTGATGTAAGAAGGAAAGAAGAGTAATAGTATACTTCAAAATCGTGGGTGGAAATCTTATTTCTTCAGTATGTTGGATATTCCGGATGACGAAACCAGATAGTTAGACCCTGGTTCGTTGCAGAGGCATTAGAAATTTGATTGGTCTTTTTAACTACAAACTGACCAAGTTTGCTCATTTTCTCATGTCTTAGTCTTTTCTTAAGTAGAACTGTGCACATCTCATTTTGATCACAGAGAGACTGGATAGTCTAGTTCCTTGTTGTGTCTATCTGATGAGTGATGATGATCCAGGACCTCCAGGTGACGAGCGAATCTCAGTTATCTAGAACCCCTCACATAAAACTTAGGATTGTTTTAGTAGTGATTGTTGCATTCATTTTGTTATGTCCTCTGGTATGACATACATATGGGGTAACATGTTCTACCTTACTTTGCATCTCTCGTAAGCATTGCTATGTGTTTCAGTCCTATGATTCGGGAGATAGATGTTTCGGTTGAAGATTTGAAGGAGATCTGAAAAGAGGTGGCTGGTGTAAGTTTTTCAGTACAGGATTCTTGGGTTCAGTGGTTATATATAGGAGCTCATTGTATTTCGCTGACTTATGAGGATATGTAACCTTTGTTGCTTCTTAGGATTCACCAAATGAGAAAGATGAAGAGAATGGGTAATAAATTAGAACTTGGCTAGCTGGGGAAGATGAAGTGGACTTTGTCGAGCTTTGGGGCATCCCTTAGCTTTGGAAATGACTTGATAAAAGGTGAGCTAGTTGGTAGATGTTAGGGACTGATGGTTATCAGGTTTATCAAATTTCAAAGTCGCTGCTCCAACTTTTAATCAATGTTTCAAAGTTTGCAGCTCATTGAACTCATGGATTCAAACATTTTAGTAACAAACTGTGTTATGGTCTCTGTTGCGTTAATGTATCTTTGTACTGCTATTCTTTTGTTTAGTTACATAAATTTTGGCTCAGATAAATGAATTGATTGGGGCTAACCCTAGTATTGATGGTTATCGATCCAAGTCAAGAACATAAATGGTCAAGTACAAGATACTAAACAACTCCCAAGGCTTTAACCTTGATACATTAATTCTCAATGTAATGCCTTTTTATCCACTAGGCTACACAAGTAGTTCGGTATTCATGATTATCAGGCTACACAATGTAGGTATAGGTAGATTATTGATGGTTTGAGTATTCACTTCACTGATTATGTTCCACTTTTTAGGCTTTTGTTCCCCGGTGGGGGTAAAACTGTGTTCCATTTTTTATACTTCGGAAACTTGATCTTAGATAAAGCGGAAAATCTTGTCCTGCATGAGCGAAAGCTTTGGATTTTCTGTTGGTGAGTTATAGATCCAGTAGGTATTTGGTCTTGGTCTTCGTCTTGGCAAGGGTGGGTATGCACAGACATTTCTTTCACGAGGAATATGGGTGATCGTGCTTCTTGCAAATATCAAAAGGTTTTTCTTTGTCCGGGAGCTTTTTTGGGTTCAATGAGTCTGTTTCCACATATCTCAGCTTGTGTTTGAAATATTATCTGTCGTGGTGAAGTATACATACCCCTCATATCTCAGCTTGTGTTTGAAATATTATCTGTCGTGGTGAAGTATACATACCCCCCATATCTCAGCTTGTGTTTGAAATATTATCTGTCGTGGTGAAGTATACATACCCCCATATCTCAGCTTGTGTCACCATCGTCTGCACTCGCTGAAGCTTTGGACATGAGATCCACAGTTCTAGGGAACACACACTCCCATCAGTATTCAAATTTCAACCTTGACTTAGCTGCAACTAGGAGTTCATAATTAGCCCAAATGTTGTTAGTCATTGAGTTTGCATGTTCATGCTGGAAACTTCAAACTTGAAAAACCTGACTTCTCTGTGGAATACTACTGATAAGTATCAAGAATGCAGTTTTTAAAAAATATCATTGCAGCTTATGTTTCTGAACCCTATTATCTTTCTTTTTCAGATTTAGTTTTGCCCAAGGCTTATTATTCATCTCCTACTTCAGGTTTGCAATAATAGATTATGTGATATTTTGAAGCTTTGTGGAGATCTCCATAGTATTAGTCTTTTGTGAAATGGTAGGATACTGAACCACTCCCGGAGGCGTACTGATCTGCAATGGCACACCACCTAGTTCTCTCTCAGTGTAGTGTCACTAGTCGAAGTAATCAAATAATCATATTTTTCCTTCTTATGATCCTGAGACTCTCACATTATCCGTTCTAGTTTGATTGATATTCGTCAGAGTACAGAGTAAGTAACAACCAAGATGCTTCCCTCGAAAACTACAGTAGTTTGTTTAGGCTCTGTGTTTTTTTCTCTTCGTTGGCGTACTTGGTTCTGTCGGGCCTTCCACTTGGCGGTGCCTCTGAAATATGGACATGCTAAAGTTTGCTTATTGTTTTGGCTTTCTCGTTTGTCCTCCTCTCTGAGGTTGTTGCAACTAGGGTAATGGGTGGCTTCACTGCTGGTACAATTTTGAATGCATTTGACCGCCCTCCCCAAGTCCCATCTACGGTGCCTCTCGTGAAGCAACTTTCTTTGGGCTAACAAGTCATCACATTGGGTACATCTGCCTATAGTTCAGCTTGCAATGAGTAGGGTACCTAAACTTGTTTTTTCTTCATTTTAGAAACTGGTCGGGTAGCTTCTGGAAATCATTTTGCTATTTGTTTTAGGATTCTTGCATGAACACTCAGAGCTTTGTTGCAGCCAACTTGTTGATTGTTGTCTGTGGTCTAGTTTTATTGGTCTCGAGTTCCAATCATCCAGTAGCTCTGTTCACTCAAAATTATTTCCTGGCTTTCTGGGTTGGGATTCAAACTTGTTGTGACAGTCCTTTTTGCTTTGTTTTGTCCTACGAGGACCAATGCATGATCTTCTCCATGTCTACGCCGAAATTATAATACTGTTTTGAGTTTGTAGAATGTTTGTACCATGCTTTCTGATGAAGGAGAGGTAAATTTGGTGAATTGCAGTTTCATGTAAGCATTATCTAGAGCTGTCAACACAGTTAACCGTAATCGGCCCGCTAAACTGTAAGAACCGCCGGTTACGGTTATGGTCCGGTTACGGTTAAGGGCTTGCGGTTATGGTTAACCGGCCCGTGGAACCGTAACTGCTTAAACCGGGCGGGTTAAAACGGTTTTTTTTTTTTTTTGTATTATATATTTTATAATACATACTCCCTATGTTCTTTCATGGCATGTTTGGTTTTCTAGTATTAGTGGTATTAACTAGTATTGGACTAATTATAGTACTGTGATTATTAATACTTTGTTTGGTTTGTTCTGGATTAAATTTAATACCGGTTGTAGATACTGCTTTATGACATGGCAGATCTAGGCCACGTGGCAACCATCCAGCACACCATATTGTGCTCCACACACACAGGATCACCAGCCGAGCTGATCCATGTGGGGGCTGCGAGACAGAGCCCTCGCATACCACTGCACGGGACTTGTAGGGACTTTGTGGTCTGGAGGCTAGAGTAAGCCCTGTCGCGTGCGAGCCAAGCCCGCACGCGACCTTTAGTAACTGTTTTGAGAGATTTATGGCACGAGCTCCATAAACCCGGTCAATCCGGTCAAACCCGGTCAACCTCGTAACGGTTCCGGTACTCGCGCACCACGCGCTCTAACGGTTCCTATATACTCGGACGAACGTGCCGTTATGGTTAAGCTAATTAAGCCGCCATTAATGGGCGCATTAACCACACTACAACGGTCATGTTCTCCAGTATATATATATCGTTAACCTTTCCATACAAAGGGGGACACACTGTCATACGCGGAAGCTCTGCCAAACCTCTGTCTCTCTCTCAGACATTGCTACTGACTTACTCTCTCCCTACACACACCCCTATTCTTCCTGTGCGATCCCTGATCCACTACGTACGGTGTACACGGAGGTCTCCCTGCCGGAATCTCTTGTGCACATTTTTGGTGAACCCGACGTGAAACTTACCAGCAAAAGCAACCATGTCTCAGGAGGACGATGTCAGCAACCGATCTCCTTCCACCGAAACTCCCTCGGGAGACGAGGCTCGCCGTACTCCGACGACTCCCGGCGAGGCGCCAACCTTAGAGTCTTTGGACGCCACTGTCCAAAGTCAGGCAAAAGCTCTCAAGTCTCAATCCGCGCAGTTAGAACGGATCTTGGCCGTTCTGGGCACTCTTGCGCCAAATCCTCCACCTGCCACCGCTATCCCTCAGGGAGGAGGAACCCCTACCGCTCCAGGATTGGGAGTGTCGGCCACGCCTCCCAACCCTCATCTGCAAACTCCACCGTCGACCACGCAGCTGCCTTCGGTCCAAGGGTCAACGGCACAAATGCTGCCCCCTGCTGCTCACGCCTCTCAGCCCCCGGCTTTGGCGTCCAACCCAGCTCTGCAGTACACTTTGCCTCCACCAGCGACAATCTGGGGAAACGCGGGTAGTCAATACACTCCCAATCCTCCGGCGGCATATGTGTCGCCACCGCCTACGGCAACCCCTCCGCCAACTACCGAGGGTAGCATTCCAGAATGCATGACGTCCTTGCAGAAGCGCGTGGACTCCATCTTGGCTCATCAGTCGTTCGCGGATACCATCATCCCGAAGCTAGACAACGATCCACCCATCCCACGAGAGATCTATCTCATGCCTAACCCGGCGGGGTACAAGGCTCCCAAATGGGATAAGTTCGAGGACGTCAACGGAAACGCTCATGAGCATGTCATGCGTTTCATCGATGTCATGGGTCCATACGGAGCCGATCCCAAACTGCTGATGCGAGAATTCCCAAAAACTCTTGGGAATGTAGCATACAAATGGTACCGAACATTGGAGGCCGGATCTGTGAAAACTTGGGACGACATGGTCCAGAAGTTCTATACCAAGTTCTTCCAGATGGAAGAAAAGGTGACGATGATCCATCTCTCACGGATGTATCAGAAACGCGAGGAAGATGGAATCACTTTCATCAAGAAATTCAGAGCGAAATCCTTGGAGTGCAAGGATCCAATGCTCGAAAGCCGGCTCGTAGAGATATGCCTGCAGTGCATGCGAGACGAATATAAAAGCATGCTGATCAATTTGCAAACACCTACATTTTCAAAGCTCATCGAATGCACGATGAACATCGAGCCCATTGTCGAGAGACAGAGAAAGAAGAGCGCTCCAGAACGACCTGCGAGCGGCACCACCTACAAGATCGGCAGATTTGGCTACAAGCGGGGACGCGAAGCTGAGGTCAATACAGTTTCGCCCCAGAAGCAAGCAAAGGCTGCAAACTTCGATGCACCACCTCTGCCATGCTCGGTGGAGGAAGCAAGCGATCTCTGCAGACAGTGGCGTAAGGACGGCGTCCTGCCACCGCTTGAGAAAGCACCCTCCAAGGAGATGACGAGGGACCCTAAGTGGTGCGAATACCACGGCAAGGTCATGCACCCCACAGCCGAGTGCAAGAAGCTCAGATTCGCGTTCGATCAGAAGATGAAGAACGGCGAACTCATTGTCAGCGACCACCGGAAGGATGTGCGCAACAACCCGCTGCCTGCCCATACAGATTCGGGCTCAAAGGGCAAAGAGGTCGCCATGATCTCGATAGTGGACTTGGAAGAAGTCGTAGAAGATGGTCTGCCCATCATTGCTGAAGTCCATGAAGACGAAGACTACAGCATGGACACGGAAGATGAGCGTGCCGACCGCATGAAAGGGTCGCACGGCTTCGACAAATTCTTCAACGAGATGAACTTCTCCGAAAAATGTCGAGCGGACATGACAAAAGCAATCTTAAGGGTAGCAGAGGACTACGAGGAGGACCTCGTGGTCTCCAACGGGAAAGTCGTCAGGGCGTCCCGTCCCACAGAAAAGATTATGACCTTTTCTGCCAGCGACAAGAAGACATATGCGAGCCACCAGAGGCCCCTGTACGTGACCGCCATCATCAACGGCGTCGAATTCAAGCGAGCATTCGTCGATGGAGGAGCAGCGGTCAATGTTGTCCCACTCCACACACTGAAGCTAGCAGGGATTCCCGAGCACAAGGTAGTCAAGCGTCCATCCCCGCTGGTGGGATTCGGAAGCGATTCTAGAATGACGATCGGATGGATCCGCCTGGGCGTTCAGATCGGCAAAATCAAGTGCTCGGCGAAGTTCTATGTCATAGACGCGAACACCACATATCACATGATCATAGGTCGGGCCTGGATTCATCGCTTTGACGCAATCCCTTCGACGGCTCACCAGGTGATGAAAGCTATCTGGAACGACAGGATTGTCGAGATACCGGCCTCAACTAACCCGTTCAACTTGGACGAAGCACATCTCAGCGAGGCGGTGTGGTTCACCGAGATGGCGGACGAGCAAACACCCGGACCATTCAACCCTACTCCTTTACCTCTATGGGAGGACATCAAGGACCAGTCACCTGCAGGCGTGATGGTGACAAGGGGGGATGCCAAGGAAAAGCCGCCTACTCACAAAGAGGCGCCGCGCATCGCATATCATCGGAAGAATGTGTACACTCTGAAGAGGATCGCAAAGCATGACCCCGAGGGTAAGGAGATAGAGAGCTTCTACGCCAACGGGAAGAAATGCTATCGCATATGAAGGTGCGCGGGGACGTCCTCACACGGGCATGGGGATGTCCCTGGGCAAATCAACCAAATCGAGCAAGTTGCGCTGACAGAAGAGCCAACACAAGGCACTCCAGATGAAAAACTCAAAGAAGCGCCCGAATGCATGGAAGACAGGCCCAGACCACAAAAGCAAGAGCTAAAGGAAGTGTTCCTCAGCCCGGACGAGGAAAAGAAAAGGCCAGTCTTCCTAAGTGCGGACCTCACAAACGAAGAGGAACAAGGACTGCTGCGGCTCCTAACTGAATACAAGGACGTGTTCGCATGGGAATATGATGAGATGCCAGGTCTGGACACGAGCATCACCATGCACCGCTTAGACATCATCCCAGGGTCTAAACCGGTCAAGCAAAGCACCAGAAGCTTCAGGCCAGAGCTCAACGTGAAGATCAAGCAGGAGATCGTCAAACTCCTAGACGCCAAGTTCATAGAGCCAAATCACCATCCCACATGGTTGGCCAACATCGTGCCAGTGGTGAAGAAGAACGGACAGCTCCGCATCTGCGTGGACTTCCGAGATCTCAATCGCTTCTGTCCTAAGGACGATTTCCCACTGCCTAACATCGATTTGCTCATTGATTCAACGGCAGGCCATCGCATGTTCAGTTTCATGGACGGCTTCAGCGGGTACAATCAAATCAAGATGGATCCCGAAGATGCAAGGAAAACTGCATTCATCACTCCCGTGGGGGTATTCAACTATACGGTAATGCCATTCGGTCTTAAGAACGCAGGCGCAACCTATCAACGGGCCATGATGGCTCTATTCCACGACATGATGCACAAAGAAGTGGAATTCTATGTGGATGACTTGGTAGTCAAATCCAAGCATGAAGCAGATCACCTTGCAGACCTGCGAAAGGTGTTCAACAGATGCAGGAGCTTTCAGCTGAAAATGAACCCCATGAAATGCGCATTCGGGGTGACTTCGGGGAAGTTTTTGGGATGCGTAGTTCATCGCCAAGGGATCGAGCCTGACCCTGCGAAAGTGTCAGCCATCACCAGCATGACGCCACCTCACAACCAAAGTACCTTGAAAACATTCTTGGGAAAATTGTCATATCTGCGGAGATTCATCCCGGCAATCGCCGAAATCACATGCTGTTTCAGCACTCTCCTCAAGAAGGACGCCGCGTACAACTGGGCCCCTGATCACGAAGCCGCATTCGAAAAGCTAAAGGAGCTACTCACATCCCCAAAGATAATGATCGCGCCCCAACTGGGGTCACCGCTTCTGCTATACCTTACATCGACAAGGAAATCTATAGGAGCACTCCTGGCTCAGGTGTATGAAGGCCAAGAGAGGCCCATCTATTACATCTCTCGCATTGTGCAGCCTGCTGAATCAAGGTACACAGACATCGAACGTCACTGCCTTGCTTTATTCTTCGTAATAGAGAAGTTGAGACACTATTTTGCATCGCACAAAGTAGTGGTGGTCACCAAAAGCGACCCCATAAGATACCTGCTAACTCACACTACTCCGGGCGGGAGATTGGCGAAATGGTACATGACCATCTCTCAATACGATATCACATGCGTGAAACCAAGAGCGATCAAGTCGCAGGCGGTAGCAGATCTGTTGGCACAGTTTCCCGACAACAGTCACGAACCTGTGATCGAGGAAGAGCTCGAAGGTCCTGAAATCTACGCGATCGACGTGCCCTATTGGACCCTCCACTTCGACGGTTCGTCAACCAGAAAGGGCGGAGGCATTGGGATAGTCTTGACAAAGCCGGACGGGGAAGTCATACAGATGTCCGCAAAACTCAACTTCGCAGTCACGAACAACGAGGCGGAATATGAGGCTCTCATCGCGGGGCTCCGTGCGGCGAAAGCTTTGGAAGTGAGCAACTTAACGGTCATGGGAGATTCCAAACTGATTGTTAAGCAGGCCTCGGGCGAATATGGTTTAAAGGAGATCAACCTCCTGCCATACCGCACTCTAGTGCAAAAGCTGATGCAGCAATTCTGCGACGTGAAATACGAGCACAAGCCCCGAGCGGACAACAGGCATGCAGACGCCTTAGCGACTCTGGGATCTAAGGTCAGCATAGACAAATGCCCCGCAAGGATTTCCATCGAAGTGCGAACATCGTCGGCATTAACAGAAGATGCGTGCGACGATGAACACATGGATGACGCAGACTGGCGAAAAGCAATCCTGCAAGCTATTGCGAAAGGCACCAGCAGCGAAAGCTGGGTACTCACGAAAGGATACTGCATCCACGACAACACCCTTTACTACAAGGGTCCTGGAGGAATACTCATGCGATGTGTCTCCGAGCAAGAGGGACAACAGCTGTTAGAAAAGATTCACCAACACGCTTGCGGAGAAAGCGAGGTGTCAATCTACAGGAAAGCTCAGAGATATGGCATTCATTGGCCAGGCATGTCAACAGCTGCGGCCCTGATACAAGGGAAGTGCGAAAGTTGCGCACTAATCAAAGATTCTCTACTCGTCGCTCTAACCGATGACGACACAGATTGGAGGAAGCCGTTGTTTGAATTCCTCACCCAGGGCACCGTACCCGAATCGAGAAAAGAAGCCGACAAATTGAAGAGGAAAGCCTCTCGATACCTGGTTCAAGAGAACCTGCTTTGGCGAAAAGGTCACGAGGGTAACTTGCTGCGATGCCTAGACGGCAGGGAAGCACAAGAAGTCATGGACCTTTCTCATCAGGTGGAACACCAGGGAGGTGCGAAACTATGCAGACAACTCCTCTCAATCGGATACTTCTGGCCCACGATGGAAGTCGATTGCCGCACCAAGGTGCGACGCTGCCAAGAATGCCAATTCAAAGGGAACCCAGTGCACGCTCCCGCCGTGGATCTACATGCATTAGGGACGCCATGGCCATTCCACACATGGGCTTTGGACTTCATCGGACCCATCCGACCAACGTCACATGGGAACCATTTCATTCTCACCGCAACCGAGCTGTTCACCAAATGGGTGGAAGCAATACCACTAAAGACGGCAAACGCGCTGGCTGTGGTTAACTTCATCCAGGAAAACATCGTATGCAGGTTTGGAATCCCAAACACCATTCTTTCAGATAACGGTACTCCTTTTGTTAATCTTCAGGTAGCTACGAAACTCGCGGAGTACAATATCAGGCAGATATGCTCCACTCCCTATTATCCAAAGGGAAACGGACAAGCCGAAGCGACTAACAAAACGCTGTTGAGAATTCTGAGCAAGATGGTCGCAGATGACCACAAGAAGTGGGCCGACTCCCTTAACATAGCTCTGTGGGCCTACAGAACTTCTCCAAGGACACCTACAGGGGCCTCGCCATTTCTACTATGTTATGGGGCCGAAGCTGTGGTACCTGCGGAGGTCAGAGTCAATTCGGCAAGGCTGGCCTTCCATGCACTCTATGAAAATCAACGCGATCATGATTTAGTCTTGCTGGAAGAAAAGCGAGAACAAGCCAAAAGGACTAACAAGCGGTACCAAGAGAGAATCGCTCGTGCCTATAACAAGACAGTCCAGCGACGGGATTTCGCAGTTGGCGACCTGGTCTTGCGCGCATCTGATCACTGCATGCGAGAAGCAACTCACCCGAAGTTCGCAGCTAATTGGGAAGGACCCTTCTAAGTCACAGAAGTCTTCGATAGCGGCTACTGCAGCATACGAAGGTTGCACGGCACAACCTCAACTCCAAGCTCAGTCAACATGCGCTGGATCAAGAAGTACTATCCTTGACTTCTCTTATTTCATACGTTTTATGATAACGTTGCTCAATGTCTCATGTGGCTATGATATTCGCAATCTCCTCTCCCATATGAGAGGATTGTAATCCTATCTCTCCCATATGAGAATGCTATAATAAAAGAATTCTCCCAAATGAGAAGTTCATATTTCTAGCTGTTTATATCGCTCTATTTTATTCGTTATTGCTGTTAACAATGATTTATTCGCTGCAATATTAGCAAATACAAATGCGATCTTAATTGATCATCAAAGCCTATCTCTTACGATAGCAAATGCGATCTTAATCGATCATCAAAGCCTATCTCTTACGATAGCAAACGCGATCTTGATTGATCATCAAAGCCTATCTCTTACGATAGCAGCAAATACAAATGCGATCTTAATTGATCATCAAAGCCTATCTCTTACGATAGCAAATGCGATCTTAATCGATCATCAAAGCCTATCTCTTACGATAGCAAACGCGATCTTGATTGATCATCAAAGCCTATCTCTTACGATAGCAGCAAATACAAACGCGATCTTAATCGATCATCAAAGCCTATCTCTTACGATAGCAAACGCGATCTTGATTGATCATCAAAGCCTATCTCTTACGATAGCAGCAAATACAAACGCGATCTTAATCGATCATCAAAGCCTATCTCTTACGATAGCAAACGCGATCTTGATTGATCATCAAAGCCTATCTCTTACGATAGCAGCAAATACAAACGCGATCTTAATCGATCATCAAAGCCTATCTCTTACGATAGCAAACGCGATCTTAATTGATTATCAAAGCCTATCTCTTACGATAGCAGCAAATACAAATACGATCTCAATCGATCATCTAAAGCCTATCTCTTACGATAGCAGCCAAACGCAAATGCGATCTTAAGCGATCATCCAAAGCCTATCTCCCACGATAGCAGTCAACGCAAACGCGATCTTAATTGATCGCCTAAAGCCCATCCCTTACGATGGCAGCCAATGCAAATGCGATCTTAAGTGATCATCCAGAGCCTATCTCTCACGATAGCAGTCAACATAAATACGATTTTAATTATTCATCTAAAGCCCATCCCTTACGATGGCAGTCAGCGCAAATGTGATCTTAAGTGATTCTCAAAGCCTCTCTCTCATGATAGCAGGCAACACAAATATGATCTTAATTGATCATCTAAAGCCCATCCCTTACGATGGCAGCCAATGCAAATGCGATCTTAAGTGATCATCCAAAGCCTATCTCCTACGATAGCAGCAAAATACAAAAACGATCTCAATCGATTATCAAAATCCTATTTCTCACGATAGCGGTTTACGCAAGTGCGATCTTATATGATCTTCTCAAGCCTATCTGTTACGATAGCAATTTATACGCAAAGTGATTTAAGTTGATCACCCAAGCCCGTCTGTTACGATGGCAACGTAACTGCAGAACCGTCTTGCTAGACCTTCTAAAGGTCTATCTGCTGCGATAGCAATTCATGCGAGAAACTATCTCAAGCAATTCTATAATAAAGCCTATCTTCTATGATAGCAATTCGCACCACTTAACGATCTTAATTGATCTGTTAAAAAACTATCTGTTACGATAGTAAGGTTGTGAACGTGATTTCATATGATTTACAACGACCAACTGCAAGCCCATCCGTCAAGATGGCACAGCTGCGAAATTACGATCTCGAGTGATCTAGCGAAACATCTGCGCATTGACATCGCATATGTGAAATCATTACATGGCACTATGCAAGGCAAAACAAGCCGAAACGCATGCGAAATTGTATTTTATTGCAAAGAGAGAGCAGATAATACAAAGGCTATATATCATTATGAGTCAAATGACTTATAATTTATCTATCTAGATAACAGCTTACAAGCGAAAAGCTCGCATCTAACTACACAGCCAACATGGCTAACAATACATTCGAAAAATGGCTGATAAGCCAGCAGAGACACGGTACGGAAACCCGGACTGCAAAGAATGAACCGCCCTGGCTTCAAACGCCGGCTACACGATGCCCAGATCTGTGGGTGAACATCTGTAGCAAGGGGGATCTTGCTCTAAAAAGAGCCACATGAAGCCATACGCTCGACAATCCGCTATCCGACAAGACCGTTGTCAGATAGGCTCCCCATAACATTTGCCCAAGGAACCACCGGTTCCGGCGATCCACAGGCAAGCAGAAGCTCCAAAGGGCAAGGGCTCCTTGTAGACGGGGATGAACGCGACGGTTCGTCACCCCGGGCTCACAAACGTGAAAGTGACGGATTCTTCTTCGGAGATGCTGAAGAAGAATTCCGCCGTTCATTACGAGACGGTAGCACGGTCACTTCGGCGCTGCACCTCGCCGCGAGGCGGCCGGAAACATGACCTGCACACATAATACACGAAGAAATTTCTTCGAACACACATGAGGTATTATCTGCATCCTCTTTATGATGGTTATAAACAGCAATAAGCCTCATAAAGTGGATCTTGGAAACTATTTCTATGGCACAAAGCGCAAACTCAGGATTCAAAACTTGAAGTTGCCATGAATCAACGAAAAACAAGCGTTGAAGCCAGCAGTCGTAAGGACTCACGGCAAAGCACATGTTTGGGATGAAGAACCCAAATGGCAAAGACAGGGTTTATATAGGCCCTGTGGAGACTCTTTGGTTGCCTAAGATGAGTCAGCAAAATTCAAAAAGAGGGTAAGTTCAATCACTTACGCCTTGAAAAGCGGTAACAATCAATTACCCTACTAAAGGCTACGACGATTCAGTTGCGTATCCTAATAAATGACGGATAGTCATGATCCGGATGGACTTCCCAACGGAAGCGTGCTTATCTGCCGAGAAATTAGCGCGAAAATCAAGCAGAAAATCAATTGCTGATGTCATAATTGGATATGCACAGAAATGTCCAATCAAATCCCGAAAAGGGCAAAACGGGCAAACTCATTGTCTGTTGTCAAGAAAAAAAAAAGGGGGAGAAACCCTAGCAACATTACATTAATGTTTCAAAACATTACATTAATGTTTCAGCCATTTTCCTGTTTTCTTTTCAAAATTTGAAAAGTCAAAACAAATTCTTGATCAAAGAATCTTGGGGCTCGAACTGCTCGCTCAGCTTCTCCACTTGTTTCACTTCTTGCTTCAGTTGCTCGCACTTGGCATTCATTTCATGATACAGCTTCAAAGCTTCATCAACCTTTTGCTTTTGCTGCTCCACCTTCTGCATCTCAGCTGCGAGATTCTGGTGACCGAGATTCAAGGTTACAGCTGCGCGAATCAGTGTAACTCTGTCCTTGAGGAATTTGAAACCAAGTCTGCCTTGGACTTTGAACAGGAGATTTTGGCACATGCCACACAGCAACTCAGCACTCTGGGCCGAAATGGTCGCAGGTGTAGCCGCAGACAGCTGCTCCAATATCCAGATGGCTTCAGTAAGGAACAGCCTCCTGTCAAAAGGTCCGATCTCCAGAGATCTCACAAACGATCGGGGGTATCTGAGACGCATTCGAACCACCCAGTCTACATCGGTTTGCTTCAAACCTGAGACATCAAAAATGGTTATAATGTCAGAACTCGCAAGCAAATAATGCGACGTGGTAACGGTAAATCTTTACTTACCAGTGCCTTCTAGAATTTCATGAAGAGAAGGGATGCGGGCCACTGGGTTGTTCGAAGACTGCCCTCGCTCCATGGCTCTCCTATCAGCTGCGACCTCCAACCTCTCATAGTCAGGAGGAAGAGTGTAGGCCGCACCAGCTGCGACTACATTCCCAACCTGCGAGCCCCAAATGCTCCACGCAGGAATAGGTGCTTCTGGCTCAGTCATCGCTGGAGGCGAAGGAACAGCCGAAGTCGCCGGGCGGAGGACACTCCCAGATGCGAAAATGTTAGCATCACTTGTCCTTTCTTCCTCACCACCGGTACGGACACCTTCGTCCATCGGCACAGCATCAGCTTCGACATCATCGGAGAGTTCGATGACATCCTCGACATTCTCACTTACGTGACCAGCAGCTGCGACGGGCTTCTCGGTATGGGAGCTCGAGATTGGAACATGGGATGCAGAAGGCTGACTTCTCTGCTCCAGCTCAGGTTCCTCAGCATGACCTGCGATACCAAATGCGATAATATGAGGTAACTTGTGTTATAAGTTATTTCGCTATCTTTACTAAAGCTAAGAATAAGCACCTCCACGCGAAGGTGGGATTGAGGTATCCTCATCGTACACTAGGGACGTGGAACCGTGCCCTATCAGTGTATCCTCACTAAGCAAATCTTTAAGAGAAGCGTGACCTGGGATGCGAGTAAACCAGTCATGATTTTGCCTCAAGTGGCTACAGCCTAGTATGCGCATATCACTCAAAATAATTACCTGAGGGTTCTCCGCATTTGCCTACCAACCAACGGCGAATGTCAGGCTTTGACACACCGTGCTTTAACGCACCTACAATTACATCTCTATAAGTAACTGCGAGATTGAAGATCTCACCTTTATCGCCACCTGCGATCTCTGCGAAGTCCGCTTGGACTTGCTCTAGCTCTGCTGCATCCTCTCCAGGAATCTCATCTTCCTCCTCCACATGAGGAGCCACTTCTTCGGGAAGCTCGTCTTCCTCGCCAACTGGACGCACTAAGTCGTCGACATGCTGCTCCTCGAGGCTCCGCTGTTTCACACGCTCGAGCTCCTCTTCCTCTCGCTGCCTTCTTCTTTCAGCAGCCTCCGCGGCTGTCTTCCGGGATTCAGCAAGAACATCCTCGCTTATAGGATCATCTGAAATGCCAGAATGGGCATCTCTCTTTTGCCTCTTGGCCACAAGGCCACCGACGGCTTCATCATCATCATCTGCGAATACATATTTGGTTCAAAGAAAATAACTACAAAGAAGTCAAGATAAAGGGCAAGGAGATGCGACGGAAGTACCTCCTGATTCTTCCTCGCACATCACAACTGTTGCTTCTTCTTCTTCATCACTTGCCTGGGGCTCCTGTCTCTCTTCCTCCTCTTGGTTGAATGGAACGAAAGTCTCAACTGCGAGATCTTTTCGCGCTTTGCTGGGCATACGACCCTTGCCTTTGTCCTTGATGGAAAGGGACCTCACTGGGGGAGAAGTTGGAGCACTCCTAGGGGAAGAAATCGTAATTCCCTTTTGCCTAGGTCTCTTCACTCTCGGCGCCGCAGTCGCTGGAGGGGACGGGTCATCTCTAGGAGGAGACGGAGCCGGAGGGTTGTCTATCAGCGAGTCAGCAAAAGTGTTCATGACTCCGCGAACCTTTGTTTCGACCTCGGCATCCATCCTCCATGCTAGCCGGTACGACTCCCCCTTCCTTCTAGTGGCAACAATGGTGTCCACCAGCGATTTGGAGCGATCACCAGCTGCGAACCTCCGCACATGACACTGAACAATACAGAACGAAAAGCATCAGCGCGAGGAAATCAAAAGGCTTAAAGCACATAAGGAAATTGCTTACCTCAGCAAACGCCTTGCTATATTTGATGACCTGCGCGTCACCCTTTTTGATTGCGTCGACTTGCTCTTTCAGAAAGAAATCGGGGCACAAATGATTCTCGCGGTCCCACAGCGAGTAGCAACCATACTCAGACTCGCTCAAACTGCAATTGGGGCGAAACGGAAAAGAGTTTCTCTTGATCAAGGGGGCCTTTCCTGGCTGCGCCGCCGCCTCCGTCTCAATCCTTGTTTGCTGGGCAACCCAGTATGCGATCCAGTTCTGGGAACAAGCACCCTTGCGAGTTCCCGCAGGCTGCTCAAAGGGAAGATTGCTCATAAGGACCGTCTTGCACTCCTTTGTCAGCAGACGCTTGTAGCACCCTCTGATAATGGACTGGGGCCAGATCGATGGAGCCACCGCATCAAAACCAAACTGAGGAGAGACCCGAGTAGGGTCAACATCCACTGTAAGTCTTTCATACCGTGGCGCGAGCTCACGAATATGCTCTGCAAGGGCAGGAAGAGAACCTCGCAGACACCAACAGAAGAAGTCACGATAGCGTTCGTGGAAATGCGGCCCCTTTTCAAAGAGAAGGTCTTCTGACAAGACCATACCTTTGGAAGGGTATAGCTTTGGAAACCACCGTACATTCTCAACACGTGTGGCATAGGGCCTGGCAGTAAACTCCTTTCGTTTGTCGCATATCAAACTCCAAGTGCACTTGGTGTTGCTTGCTCCAAACCATCTCGCAGCCCGTCCGCTGTTGCGCGCTTCCGTCTCGCCTGGGGGACACCACTTCTCAAGTGGGAGGGGAGTTGGAGCATAAGACGGCCAGCGCTCGAAAACCCACATTGTCAAAAAGCTGATATTGACAAAGGTCAGAACATCGAGGCGGCCACGCGATTCCCTCATCGCCAGAACCAGCTGATCAAGCCTGTAATATAACGTGCCTAAGACCAAGGGTCCGAGTGCGACTCTCTGGCCAAGAGCGAGCCTCACAGCAAGTGGCAGCACATGGTAAAAGACCCCGTCATGGGGATGACCATCAATCAGATACCTCGACAGCCAAGCACAGAGAAAGGCACAAAGGGTTAAATGATAACCCTTGCCCTCTACATAATTCTCGGCCTCCGGGTTCTCGCTCAAAAGCTTCTTAGTGATGCTGCTGTTCGCATAGTCTCGGAAGAAGTACTGCAACCACTTGTTCCAGGTATTCTTCGCAGACGTATCCACTAGCTGCCAGTTCGGAAGAGGCTTTGTAGTGGTCCACCGAGTAGAGATTTTCTTTACCTCTGCTAGGCACTCCTCCATCTGCGCGTACAAGGCCATTTCAGCAGATGTCCTCAAGTGGCTCAAGGGGTCCACCTCGCCCATGGGGGAAAGCTCATACAGCATTTGAACGTCCTCAAGCGTGGGGGCAGCCTCGAACTCAGCAAAATGAAACGTGTGAGTCGCGGGCGAATAACGGGACAGAAGGTCTAGAAGCATGGACTGATCCAACTTCACGGCAGCACCCTTCATAGCACGGATAGCAAAGAAAATGCCGGCTTTATCAAGAGTCTCGGCATGATGATCCAATACGTGGTCAATCCACTCATCCATGTAGTCCAATTTCTGGACGAACGCTTGAGTAGAAATCGCAGTATACGGGAAGTGCCCGTTCTCGATCCCCAATCGGACTACATCCTCGGAACCAACCCACTCGAGCAGGGCTGAGTTAACTGGGCGAGTCAACGTCAGCAATTGCTCAGCAGGAACAGGATCAGGCATTCTCTTCGCTCTTATCCTCGCATGATAAAAATCCTTCCCACCCAAAAAGGGGGCTTTACGCCACAGAGCCTGCGGAAGCTCCGGCATCTCTTCGTCTTCCTTGACGGGTCTGGTTACTCTTGTCTTGGCCATTCCTGCGAAAGGGCAAGAAAAAGGGGGGAGAAATACCACACCACACTTCAGTTTGAATTTTGGAATTTGAGATCTATGCAAACCAAAGCAAACAGTTCCGGTGCCGATTTCAGAAATTGGGGAGTTGATATTGTTGAAAGATTAAAACGAAGCGGGTTCAAAGATCAAAAGCCTCTTCGCAAAGTTCATGGATTTACAGATTCAACGCGATTCAAGGCAAACACTGGTATTTTAAATCAAAAGTAAACGAGGCCAACCTTGTTTCCTTGAAGCTTGCTTGGATATACACAATTGGAGAATACGATTTGCAGTTCTGAACTGGTGATTGATTATCTGGATCTGCTCTCGAAGATCTCCGGGTACCATTCACTTTAAAGAGAAAGAAGTGATGCTTTGCAATAATGGGATACAAGGTATTTATCCAGAAGAATGAAGGGTTGCGTCCCTTCAGTAGTCGAATCGCAACCGTCACCGTCGTGTCGCGCAATCACAGGACGGGCTGACGTCACGCCTAAAACCCTAAAGGTCAGACGGCACGACTCTAGGGGTTTTAGGTCATAATGACACGCACGGGGGCTGAACCTACCCGTATTTGAATTGGTGCGTGGCGACGACGCGCATGTTGGTTTCCGCGCATGGAAGCCTATACAGCTATGAGCCTTCACGCGCAGAAAGGGGGCTAATGTAGATACTGCTTTATGACATGGCAGATCTAGGCCACGTGGCAACCATCCAGCACACCATATTGTGCTCCACACACACAGGATCACCAGCCGAGCTGATCCATGTGGGGGCTGCGAGACAGAGCCCTCGCATACCACTGCACGGGACTTGTAGGGACTTTGTGGTCTGGAGGCTAGAGTAAGCCCTGTCGCGTGCGAGCCAAGCCCGCACGCGACCTTTAGTAACTGTTTTGAGAGATTTATGGCACGAGCTCCATAAACCCGGTCAATCCGGTCAAACCCGGTCAACCTCGTAACGGTTCCGGTACTCGCGCACCACGCGCTCTAACGGTTCCTATATACTCGGACGAACGTGCCGTTATGGTTAAGCTAATTAAGCCGCCATTAATGGGCGCATTAACCACACTACAACGGTCATGTTCTCCAGTATATATATATATCGTTAACCTTTCCATACAAAGGGGGACACACTGTCATACGCGGAAGCTCTGCCAAACCTCTGTCTCTCTCTCAGACATTGCTACTGACTTACTCTCTCCCTACACACACCCCTATTCTTCCTGTGCGATCCCTGATCCACTACGTACGGTGTACACGGAGGTCTCCCTGCCGGAATCTCTTGTGCACACCGGTATTATTAGTGAAAAATATGGATTTAATACCCTATTTTAATCCCCTCCCTCAAGAGAGTATTAACAGTATTGGACTATTCATAATAATCGGTATTGAACATTAATTACACCAACAACTATTCTTAATACTTTGACGATACATAACCAAACACAGTATTAAATATGCTAATTACAGTCCAATCATATCCGACCTAGTCCTGTCCAATACAATCCAGTCCGGCTATTTCGAAAAACCAAACGTGACCTCAGGTTCTTCAAAACATTATTTGGGCATTATTTGGGCCTAGCAATTTGGTTATCAAAACGATGAAAGAATTTGGTAATCTTTTTATGGTGTCGTAAATTAAACTCTGTTCTGCAATACCACAAAAAATTACTAATTTTTTGCTTTGTTTTCCTAACCAAATCGCTAGGCCCAAATAATACACGAACAATTTTGAAGAACCTGGAGAAACGGAAAGTGTATATGTGATATAAGACAAATTACACTAAACATATATGGAGTTTCACACTCGTGACACTAAACCTCCATCACTTGCAAGTCATAGAAAAACACCCCACATTTTTCATTTTGAGACATATAACGTCCAATCGTGAACAATATTAACTTAAATTAACGATATTTACTGTAATATTCATTACGAGATGGGTATTATATGCCATCACGTGCTGAGTATTACAGTAAATTTCGTGAATTTAATCTAACATTGTTCAAGTTTGGAGGCTATTTGCCTCGAAATGAAAAGTGCGTGGGGTGTTTTCCATGAAATTGAAAGTGCTAAAGGTTTAGTGTCACAAATGTCAAACTGCATATAGGTTTAGTGTCATTTGTCCTATGATATATATATATATATATATATAACTCGTATTATAACATAAATTGTTGTAAGGGGTATTAAATTAGCTGTTTGGATAAACAGTAGTGGTTAACTGCGTTTACGGTTCATGTTATTTGTCGGGCCGATTATGTGGTCCTGTAACCGGACCACCAACTAACTCGGTCCTGGGCCGTTATGGCCTGTCCAATTAAGACGGTTAAAGTGGGCCGATTGAACATGTTAAATTGTTAACCACAGTTACCTGGGCCCGTTAAGAGTTGTAAGCTTATCTAACATGTTTTCCGTTTTGAGAATAAAAGGGTTACGCTGCCTCATTCATCCCAACACAAAATTATACGTCCATGAGATTTGATTCTAATTCACAAGAGATTTGACCCCGTTTATGTCTGAGTAGGTTAGCGGGAAGTTGGAAGATTGCCCGAGTTCTGGTTCTTGGTCCAAAGAATCCGATGCTTTTGTGGATGAGTCGACTGTGGATGGGGAAGATGCAGAAATCTTGGGACGTCTAAAAATGAGACTAATTTTGCAACTTTACCCTCTTGTACAGATACTATATAGTTAGGCTGCTGATATAAAAAATGTTTTAGTTTCCCCTGTGATTAAAAGCGGCAAAGACTTTTGCACGTAAACAAGGCCTAAGGAGAGGTTTGGCTGATAGTTTTATAAATTTCAATTGTCTTATTTAGTATTATCTCTGTTTCTCCTGAATTAACTTAGAAATGGTGCAGGTTTTAAGAAATCTGTGCCATTTACTAAGAAAAATATGTGTCATTTACAACTCTGCACCTAAAAGCAATGTGTACAAAAAAAACATTATGATTCGTTAAATAGAAAAAAAAAAAAAAAAAAAAAAAAAAAAAAAAAAACAATGTGACCATTATTCGGCTCTTTAGAATTTTTCTTAGCACAGAAAAACTAGTAGATCCTAAACTACGAACCTCAAGTGGGGCAACTAAAATATGCCCGTTTAACAGCTCATCAAGCTTGTGTTTCGTCTCGAGCTTAGCTTGGCATGTCAGTTCAACAACCTTGATATCGATCTCTGGGCGACGACATTTTTCATCTATGATTGTAAGCCAGTGAAATATCTTCATAAGATTCTGAACCTCATCGGACAACTGATTTCTGAAAAGGCAGATACTACAAGGACTCAGCCTCTACGGAATCACTGCTGGCGAACAGATTCAGACAAGAAGATAGCTCCTAGATTATGATATAATCACAGAAGTATGAAACATCAAATACTACATTTGTTTCTTCTCTTTCAGCCTACTTCACTTTTTGCCAGCCCGGTGATTTTATTAGCAAAACGATATTAGATCTTGATAATCTTTGCATGGTCTTGTCAAGTAAACTTTGCCCTACAACACCATGGAATAATTGTCAAAAAATCATATCATTTTGCTATCTAAATCATAGAGTCAAAGTGACCCAATTACGGGTTGAAAAGTCGAAGTAAGACAATCCAGAAGAAACGGAGGTAGTATGATTGAACCTATGGCTAAAAGACGAATAATGCACACATTCAGCCTGCTCATAGTACACAATGTTACAGATGAATACATCTTATTTGGTCTTCTCGTTGGACTAAATCCCCAATATAACAACAATGTTTTGCAACTAATGATGTCAGATTAAATAGAAGTCAAACAACTTAGTAACCATAGTTGGCTCCATACACCGAGCCATATCCTCCACCAGTTTGTCCTGAACCATATCCTCCGGTGGGTTGACCTGACCCATATCCTCCCGCAGGTTGGCCTGAACCATATCCTCCTCCAGCTTGGCCTGAACCATAGCCTTGGTCTGCAGCAGGATAAGAGTTATAGCCTTGGTCTGCAGCAGGATAAGAGCTATAGCCTTGGTCTGGAGCAGAATAAGAGTTGTAGCCTTGGTCAGGAGCACCCCCTGTCTGTGCTTGTGTTTGGCCAGCCGCTTCTGCCATGAAATTCTGTAATAAAACGTGAAAGTACGCTGCCATTAGGATTCAGAAGAAGCATGTCTGTTATATATTTTGGCCCATCTCAAATTGAAAAATAATGCCATATTCAACCAGTGCCCGTAAGCAAATGGTGGCAAGCTGAGTTGGTAAAGCATCAAGAGCTCCACACACCAAGTCAAGGGTTCAAACCCTCTCAGCTGCTTAGGTTAGAATAGGATAGTTCTTGTTGTTCTTAGATTACTGGTCCCTGTCATTATTAAGACAAATTTCAAGCATTTTATCGTTGCAACTAAAGATTATGACAGTAGAGGTTAATGTCCTTAAGAAAGAAAGGGAGTGCATATTTACGCTTGCCAGACCCATTGAAGATTCATAAACATTCACCTCCAGCATATAGCTCTTTAAGGGGTCTTCATCAGCAATGAGTCTCGTCCTTGGCACAAGAAAGAGAGAAATGCCAAACTTAACTAAGAAGTCAAAGGAAGCACTCTAGCCAAACTAACTGAAAGAAGACTTCAACTACGTGTCGAATTACACAGCACATCTGATGATTTTTTGCTTCACAACACAGCGAAGTTCTTGATTGTCTAATTTTATTAAGCTGATGTGTGTGAGCCAATAATCGTACCCCAAACACGTTAGGTAATGACTACTGGTTGACGTAGTCTGCATGTGTCTGCACAGTAAAGTTCGTGATTGTCTAATCATACTAAGCTGATGTATGTGAGCCACTAAATTTACCGAAACGTGTTAGGTAATAACAACCGGTTGTCTGCACATGTGTGATCCATGGCTCTCTGTGGTTAGGTTGCTCTATGAAGTTTGTTTTGTTAGGGAAGTGATGCAAGTTATATTTTGTATGGGGAAATGATCTATTAGATGCTCACTCAATGCCAGAAAGTAGCTATCTAGTGTGGCCTTGTACACTTTATATTACAGATGTTAGGTGCTACTTACGTTTTTTTATTCTTTTTTATTTTTGTTTAATTTTTTTATTTTGGAAGGGGCTCCAACAAAATTCAAAGCAGAATGAAGCCGGTGAAGACACAGAACATAACTATGGCGTTTGGGCACTTGGGCATATGTTGGTATGGACTCACTTGTTCAAATTTTCAAGTCAACTGAACCTTTAAGATTACTTCAGCAAAAAGGTCATGCTTTCTCTGACTTGAAGTTGTCAACCTATGAGTTCATGATGTTAAAGATTCTCCAAGAAAAGCCAACTATAGAGGAACCTTTCCAACTCTTTTACTATATTGACTTTTTAACCAGACACTTCCAATTTTCATCTCATCTATTTTCTGAACTCTTTTGTCAGTTATCACCGACCCTTTCCGCTCAATAGTCAATTTAGAAGTTCAAAAACTCCATCTCATCTCGCATTCTCGCTCGTTACCTAAAAAAAAATCTTATCCGTAAAGCACCGTGGTATGGTATATCATTAAGGGTGTTCCAGCCGTCCTGGGAACTTACCTTTCAGCTTAATCGGGACCCTAAAATCTATATTACAATGGAGCATAGATGCTCTAACACATCTTTCTGTCCCTTGGAAGGAGATCAATTTCAAGCATAGGATACCGCGCCTTTTACACATCCAAATGTTTTGTAGGAGTCTTACTAGCACTAATTCCCCCGTATCACTTAATTTATCTTTCCATTACATTGCTAATCATTGGAACTTTTTATACCTAAAAGGAAGTTATAGATATCTTGATCACAATTTTGTTAATTGGTGCCTTTAGGCAGGGGTACATATATGATACACCCCACTTTATCCACTCTGCCTGACGTTAATACACCCACTTATAACATGCAGGTGTTTTTGAATAGCTAGGGTCTACAAATATTCTTCTCAAAATTTGACTGTGCGATCTCGAACTTCCAAAGCCATTCTTACGAAAAACTGATCTTATGGTTCCAAGAAAAACAATTGGGGTGGAAAATTCCTTCGATGGCCGAATACAACTTTCCATTGCGATATAGATAATTGTTTTCCTATTTTTGGTTTAAGCTATTTATATCTTCGAAAGTCACTATCTATATTGCAGATAGCTTTTTTGGGGTTATCTATATAATTTACAACACTGCAACCCCCCCATTGGCACATTCTTTATGTGGTGGCACATCACCCTTAGGGTCAGCTACATATCTATTGCTACCAGTCACTTTTTTTTTTCTTCATTTGACTTCAATGTTCCCTTTGCCTTAATCTTACTTCGAGAACTTGTAAGTGCTTACCTTTACATCCTACAACACCGTGTACATCCTTTAGTTCTGCGACCACTCATATTTCATCTCCTACTGCCAACCGAGAGAGTCAAGCTTTCTCCTACAATTAATTTACAATCTCCGCAAATCTTTTTTTCATCAGCTCATAAGAGTACAGTATATTTGGCTTGAGTCTAAGAATAAAATGTAATCACATAAACACTAAAAATTGTCATGTGATAACCACAGGTCTAGGATGCATGCCTCACAATCCTCTCCAAAAAAAATGTCCATGTACCCTATTTTATCCGTGACTATCCTTCTCAACGTGATCGTTAAGATCATCACTTATGCTGCTTCTTTGTTCGATTGGTAGCCATTCTACTAACTCCTCCGAACCCTCCAAAAGTCTCATTAGCATCTAGTCCTACTTGTGGTCTACAAAAGTTGATTACAATCAGAATCACTTTCCTAAGTTTTAGTAGGATCATCCTCTACCGCCTCCCCTCCCCTCCGTTCCCTTCCGTTCCGCCAACAACCACAAACCCCATTGCAGCCCACTCTGACTACAACCACCATCACTGTTGATAATGGTACACCACCACAAAGAAGCCAAGATAAGGTATTAGAATTTGATCCCTAACCAGCAGAAGATCATGTTGAGAGAAAGCCAATATAACGTTCCGCCACATCCAAATCCTAATTCAATTGAGAAAATACTGGGTAAATCAAACTCAACCAGCACTAGGCCCATATTCTATTCGAACTACGATTAGTCATTAACTTTGGATTCAAATTCTGCTATCACTTGATTTGGAATTTTGGATTCCTGGTCTCAATCAAGTACGCTGATTGGCTCAACTTCTCTGTTGCCAGATCCACAGCAGAAGCTGTGAGAGTGAACTGGGTGAGTAAGCAGATAAAGTATATTCAAACATAGTTCCTGCTACAATGTTCATTTTATGTAGTCTTTCCCAAAAAACAGTTTGTTAACCCAATATGAATATGAAGAAATTAAGGTCTGTGCAGTAATGAAATAGGAATTGTAACAAGGTAGGGATAAGAAAAACTGCCTGAACCAACTGCTGGGCTGTTTGGACTTGGGAAGCAGTTCCATTAATTTCAACGGTCATTTCTCCTGGAACACCCCTTGTCTCCTGTATGGTAACAGTTGCCCCACTTGCACGTCTTATGTAGCTTATGCTTGCACCACCAGTACCAATCACTGCATCAGCATATGATAGCGGGATTTGCATTTGCTGTGTGAGCTACAAAATGTAAATATGAATTAGTCACGAAAAATTAATTGAAGTGCTCAATAAGAATATGCCAGCTACATTTTCTATCCATTAGTCGACCACCGAGAGCACATATGACTACACAACTAAAACTTCACAACTGGAAAGTTGACAGTTGAATATTAGGCCTGGAAAATCTTATAAATCGTCTGGAGATGGAATGCTCTAACAACTTGCCAAATCACTTTTCCTAACATGCCCAAATAATCCACCGACCAGTTTGAATAGTAAATTCCTTAACCAAAGACATCAACATCTCATTCCAATTCATAGCAACATAACAAGCTCTTTTGGCCTTTCTAGAAAAACAATGGTTGCTTTCACCAGGTTTACCAACGTTGCAAATTGTGATACCCTTTGACTTCTAAAAAGGATTGACAACATATCATTTTTCTTCCACATAAATAATTAATTAATTAGTTTATTTATTTAAAAAAAAAACATGATAATCAATGAATAACTCCAATCAGATTTAGGATACATTCATGTTGATAAACTAAATTTCATACGATAGAAACCTCCAAATTCATTTCTAACGGTGATTAGGTACATGAGAAGTGTAAATAGGAGGAAAACCTTTGTAACCACTGAAGGTGCGGGTTGAATATTGGATGATGAATGAACACTCGTTGGAGGTTCTCTTCCATAGGCTGATATACCCTGATGAGGAGCTTTCTCTAGTGTCGGTGGAACATCAGCCGGTGGATAATAGTTGTCGTACTGCCTAGGAGGTGGCATGTAGTGAGGATTAGCTCCATAACCAGGACCACCACCAGCATTTGGAGGAAAGGCTTGAGGTGGAGGACCCCAAGCTTGTGGAGGAGGTACATGTTCCATCGGGGGATTTGGCGTTTGCATCTAACAAAAAGATATAATTAGTCAGAAACTCAGAATAGAAAAGAGCTCTTCAAATGTCAAATATCATGATTCAATTCCTTCTTCTTGGGGTGAAAGATAATACTATTACTAAGCATAACTATCTCACCTGCATTTCAAATACCGATATTATACTGCGATCAACTAAAAATTTCCTCAGGTGAGAAGCAATTAATTCAACTGCCTTGTGAATCCCTGCTGGTTCTCCAACTACTTCAACAATCCTATCATCTTGAAGTGCAAACATGGGTAGTTCTTCTGCAGTAATTCAATCGCCAACGGAAAGGGTAAGATGTTTAGACCAGATATAGAAGTCAAAAAGGAAAGAGTAAGATGTCTAGACCAGACATATAAGTCAAACTAGAGCCAAACAGTATAATGCTTGACAGATGAGTCAGTGAACAAATGAAGACGGAACTTAGGAGAAAGCTTAGATATGAAAAGGCGCACAATCTAATCCAAAAAGAAATGCAAAACAGGTGAACTTCTCCACAGAACAGGAGTTCTGGCCAGAATACATTTCCTGCAGAATTTGTTAGAAGTTAAATTGGCCTTTTCCACGGGGGAGAATGTTTACTTCAGTTAACCATGCTGAAACTGGAAAATCTTTTCATAATTCTTGAGTTAATTCTCTTCTCCAGTCGTCACTCAAGATTACCTTGTTGTCTCATAAACTCCTCCATGTTGTCTCAAATCTTATTTTATCAAGGCTCCGATGTTTACACCTGTCTCCCTTCAGTTATTATACCACCTGAAAGGCTTAAACGTTGTTGAAATGACTCTCACCAGCTGACCATGCGGGATTGGGTGGCCATAAGACCATGTTCACCAGTGTGGCACTGGGGCAGGGGCTCTGGGGGCACTAGGACAATAAACTGATCATGCTTCTTTTGGTGTGATTTTCCACCAGTTTGGCAAAGTTGTGAAAGAGAGGCACCGAGGCAATTCAAAGTGCCCCAAGGGCAGGTTCAGAGGGCACTGAATTGCCCATCCAGCGCCCCTGGGGTACATCCTGCGAAGGCACCCCAACCCTGATGAAAAAGCAAATAGTGATTTCACATTTCCTCATCAGGCGGGTACTGGTGAACATGCCCTAAGCACAATGCCTGATATGTTTCCTCATCTAATCGTCTGGAAAGGAAATATCTAATTTACTTCTTCGCTGATAAGACTAATAAACAGATAATCTGTGTTGCATACCCAAATTTCATGTACACTAGACTATCTTGTTCTTTCCTCAACAATTTAATAGACTAGAGTATCTTGTTAGAGAAGCTAATCAATCAAACAAATCACTCGTTTTCCGAACGCTACCACGATTCTTTAGAGATTCAACTAGTTCTGGCGTCTTAATTAATTTCTGAAATTAAAGTTTTTAAGAAAATAAGCTCCTTTTTAATCACTGTAAGTTTCATGAACATCTGAAGAACATCTAAATTGTATGATCCTGTAACTTAAAAGAGTTTATCTCTTACACTGTCACGAGGAAGTTCTGGATAAATGAGATACTAACTTATGGATAATACATAAACGGGACTTTTTAGATAAGGGAATTAAATACATGAAGTAGGAGAGAGGACAGGAAACTATTGAAGTCAGCAATATTGCAGACTGACATCCCCTGGATGGCCTGGACTGTTCCAACTTTTTCCCCAAATAATATATATTGCCAATGCCACCACATAACTTCTCCTTTATAGGCCATAGAAATGTATTAAATAAATACTCATCAGAAAGCAGTGTCATCTCGTCCGGATAACAAAGGCTAAAAGAAGTTAACCTATATCATTCAACAAATCAGAAGTCCATTGATATAATGATCACAAGAAAAGGCCATTAATATAATATTTAGGCACTCCATATCACATGGAAAGTAATTAAACACATCCCTGTAAAGGTTTCCTTCTCCTCCTGTGCCTAGGCAGTTCTATAACATTTTTCCCATAAAATTATATTTTGATACAGCGACATCATAAGCTTTTCAAATTCGTGAATCTAATAGTGTCCTTAGATTCAATATTATCTATCAGAGAAAGGAAACATTCTGAAGGTAGCCTACCCCACTTTTTTCTGACCAGCCATCTTCAAAACACTAAGGCATGGAGGTCGCCAGGCAATCCAGAATCAGTAATGACAGTTTCAATTTCTGGTTTAAGAAGACCAGGGTTGGTCCTCGCAGGTTTGACAACTTGCAGCAACTTTGCAACACGGAGTAGTGCTCTTCATTCACTTGCTAGAAGAATAAAACCGTGCATCTTAACCAGTTCTGAAGAAAATGGTCTGCTCTTGATGGTTAGAATCTAAGAGCGGTGCCAGGCTTGTGACTCAAATCATCTCACATAAAAAAAAAGGCTGAGAAAACTATATTGAAAGCCTATAGATCCAAGACAATTGTTCCTACAAGAGTAGAGAACTTCGACTCGGCAAAAACCAATATACTGTGGAAGGTTTTTGTGAATTTCTTCTTGTTGTGGGTACTTTAGGACATCTTCACTCAGAGAAAACTTCTTTCATTACTACTTCTATTAGAAAGCAACTTACACAGTTGGGGACTGACCATTTTCCTAAACTTCGCCAACGACTTTTTTTACTCTTTTGACACAGCTTGCTGCATCCCCAACTTACAGCCTCGCAACATTTTTCTTGTTCAAATTCCACTTTCCTCTTACACTGTTCAAGTTTTAAATGCAATTACCAACTTACCTTTTCGCTTTTTCCTCATATATATACACATCTGGTAAAAACAGCCTTTGTTTTCTGGTAACTGGTAAGAATCTCTCCAACTGTATCCAACATCCATATATGCAAATCTATTACTTCTCTTACTAAGAACCAAGAGTCATTGCATACTATATGTTCCCTTTTCATGCAAAAACCTTTCTCCCTTCTTGCAACCGTTAGCTACTACACGGTCAAGCATAGAATTCTGAAGGTTTTCCCCTCACTTTCAAATTACAGTGTCTATGTAGCATGGAAATGGAGGTGGAGACAATATGATCATGAAAGAATTATATGCCGATTGGGGGAGAAATCGGCACGGAGACGGCAAGATATATACATAAATGATAATTTATTTTATTCGTATTTTAGATGGCATGCATTTTATCATTAACCTCTTGAGTATACTTTTACATGCACTGAAACTGTTGATTACATTAAAACAACTAAATTCAAAGTTTTAAAACTGTAGGATATCTATAAGTTATCTAGGAAACAAGTATTGCGTGTGTGTGTATACATACATTTTGCCAAGACAAAATATCACAATCAAAATCAGATCTTCTGTATCTTTAACAGTAGCCGCCTCCATACTTATCTTTAAAGATCACAAATTTAAATCTCTACCATCTTTAGAAAAAAGAATTATTTCAAAAAAGAATTATTCTTTAGGATAAAGCGAGATTTAGAAAGTCGTAGGGGTATCAAATATGGAAGTTTTTGCAAACGTTCGTTCAATAATTATATATATATATATATATATACACACATATATATGTATATATATATATATGCATATATATATATATGTATATATATATATAGACACACACACACACACTAGATTTTTATCCTTTTATGAGAGTGAATCAATGTGGCAACAATGTAAATTGTTTAACATGTAATAAACAAATGAAATACCAAAGTTTGAAAGGTAAAATAGCTAAAAGTATGACTGACAAGATATGAGATCTTTTAATTTTGGAGCAACTTTCTCACTTATCAAGAACCGTAGTCCAAAGAAACCTAGACAGATCAAACGAACAGGACATGAGGAGAGAAAGGAAGGTAACTGAGCGAGGAAGTAACAACGTCGTTAGTGACTCTTGCCAGTCATAGCCACACCCTTGACGGCAGTCACAAACAGCAGTA
Organism: Linanthus parryae; assembly: GCA_023055425.1. Taxonomy (NCBI): domain Eukaryota; kingdom Viridiplantae; phylum Streptophyta; class Magnoliopsida; order Ericales; family Polemoniaceae; genus Linanthus; species Linanthus parryae. The sequence goes on along the minus strand of JALGPY010000002.1, from coordinate 63,575,652 downwards.
CCACCACTACCCGTGCCAATAATAGCGACCAAGTTATGACCATAGTAACAGGCTTCACTGGGATGAACATATGCCCAAGGCAATTCTGGCAAATCTCCTGTGTGTCTCGCCGTCTTTTAAGGATATCAGAAGTAATTAGGAGACACCATGTTATGTGTCTGGGAGAGGCATCTATCTTTCTCTCATGCATTTTAGTATCAGTAACATCTTTTAGGCCACGTTTACTAACCATCCAGCTACTACGGACGTTATTTAAATAAGGGCTATGTTTATATTTATGCATCTCTTCCAATTTTGCAGGTGCTGCGCATACTCCTTATTCACCTGTTGAGTCGTGCTATAGGTATTCATTTACACGTGTTGTTCTAAGAACTCCTTTGCAGAATTTCAACATTATTTTACGGAGAAAGCAAGTGAACAAACCACTGAAATCTAAGTGGAGTTCAAAAGCTAATAAAGCCATCCCAGGCACAACAAATAGCCAACTCCAGTGCATACCAGATGTTAGCAAAACGTTATGTGACTTGTGAACTTGACAAAGATGCAGAATGCAGAGAATATTTGAAACAAAAGATTTACATACCAAAATACATTGTATGGTGTATACATTGGATGGTAGCATAAAAACATTTGACGACAGTTGCTTCATAGTTCAAAGTAGGATTAATATTCAACAACCCATGACTCCACGACTAACTACATTTTCCACCAAAAACAGTTAGCTGCTTTTTGAAACATGTTTTCTAGCAAGTGGAAGTTAGTGTAGCCATGTAAAAATGTATGCATACACAGTAACCCACAACAAATCATGTTCTCAAAAACCACACTACAGTGTTGTGGAATAATGTATCAGCGAGCACATGTGATGAATTTGGAAACATCATGAGATACCTGATCCCAGCACTCGAACAATGCAACTAGATGCATCTTGAATAGTCTTGACGGTTCCTCCTTGTTTTCCAATTAAACTTCCTGCTTGAGCAGCCGGGACCAATAGCCTAGAAGAAACCTTGCCACCCGTGCCTTGTTGAGCATGAGAAGAATCACCGTCCAATCCATCCAAAACACGAGTATGAACCCTCAGTAGACCATCTACGGCAGGGGGAACGGCAACATCAGGCTCCTCCTTGGCAGATACCATTACCTTTCCAGAAAAACAACAAAGGTGCGTCAACGATCTCCCCCAACCAGAACTCTATTTGATTGGGTATTGCAAACAAGCTGCATGAAATATCTACTACAAATATAGAAAATGAAATGTTTGAAGATTGTGCTAACACTTAGACCAAATCTCTGATTTACGGATAACCCATTTTATTACTCTAGTAAGGATGCATAAGAGGGAGAGTGTGTGTGTGTGTGTATTGTCTGACAACTCTTCAAAGCCATGACCCTGCTTGCAAAGGATGACTTGGAAGAGTACTCACTGTAACATATTAGAAAGCCACAAGTCCACAACCATCAAACTAAAACATCGTGACAGATGACACAATTAAGAGAATGTGTGCACGATGGTATCGGGGCAGTGAAACACTTAATAGTGGACAATACGACCTCACATAATGTCCAAATATCCACCAAAATATAAAACAAATGTGAGTACGGTAAGTCCTGCAACATTTGCATACCAAGCTTTTCGACAGGCAGAACGCTTAGCCAAAAATTTCCGTCTAGGTGATTTGATCATCTGTTAAAGAAGTCACACCAGTCACAGAATTATAATTCTAACTGACAGAACACCGGTAATCTTTATCTGAAGGATCAATTCGATCTTCCCTCAGCTTCCTTGGCACTTCTTATAAGATGCAAATCCATGGCCTGGTATTGATGATAGATCACGGTTTGTGGTGACAGGTTAAAGACAGGTTATCGGCATAAAATGGCGACTTGACAGTTGTTCACAACAACAGTCACTACCATAAGCTCGATTAAGCAGTTGGCTGCTTGAGGTCCAATAATTTGGACCCTCTTGTATTCATGCCATTGCCAAAGAACGTAAATGACTTTGAAAGAGTTACACAACTATAGACATCACTCAGTTAGTTGCTTTTCCCTGTTAGAAACCTAGATTTTCACGAGAATGTGTAATATTTGAAACTTCGGAAGGCTTATATATGTTCAAACAGGATACAGCTGAAAACAGAGTTTGCTACGTGCTTGATATCGACATAAAATGCCGACTCGACAGTTGTTCACAACAACAGTCACTACCATGAGCTCAATTAAGCAGTTGGTTGATTGAGGTCCAGTGAATTGGACCCTTGTGGAGATGATCTTGGATACATGCCATTGCCAAAGAAAGTAAATGACTTTGAAAGAGTTACACAAGTACAGACATCACTCAGCCATTTGCTTTACCCTGTTAGAAACCTAGATTTTCATGGGAATGTGTAATATTCGAAACTTTGATAGGCTTATATATGTTCAAACATGATACAGCTGAAAATAAACAATAAGAGTTTGCTAGATGCTTGAAAGACATGTTCTTATGGCTGCAACATGTTATAGGTTTGTAAAACCTGAAACACAAGAGCCCAGATGTGTCAACTGCAAAGCTAATTTACACATGAATGAATATATGTAATATAATTAGGGAGCCGGCCAATTTTTCTACATATCCATCCTAGGTCACCTGGATCGGGAACAAGTATGGAGCGGGAAAGTGGCTAACTCTAAAAGAACTGCATTTGAGAGTGCTGATATATTTTAATCATTCAATAAAAAAATAGTTAATTTGATGTAATAAAGCAGTCGTGGTTATACAGGTGCTAGCAGATTGTAGTGAGGTTTGCTTAGCTTTACTATTTCCAACTATATGAGTACAATAACTAGATTTGGTAAACTACTTACAAGATACTCTTTCTATCCCTAAACTAGAATCCTGCTTTGAGCTTCCAACTTTTTAAATGAAACATGTAATTATTGCACTGCAACGACCTTTATGAGATGTCATTTACTACACTACCCCTACTTCCTCACTTTCCTACGGAAAAATTGAGAATGCAACGACTAAAAAGGAAAGTGGACAAATTTTTGGGGACGTCACAAGTAGGAAAGATGGACTGAGATTTAAGGACAGGGGAGTGTGTACTTACCTTCATTATTTTCTTAATTAGTTGATTCATAGAAGAGTGTCTACGTTTTTAGTAATACTAGTCATCGAACATAGTAGAGCAACGAAGTTACCTTCTATAGTTCTATATGAAATGCATGTTATTCAACATCACATCTGAGATATGAGAGTAAGGTTGCTCCTTTAGTGTCAACTCCGAGGAAATGAGACAATTGAGCTCGTAATAAGTTTGGGACTTCTCTTTAACTTAAGGAGTTCGTTGTCCACTAAACGAGTTCATTGTCCCAGATAAGTAGTCCATTTTTTGTTTAGTAGTATAGCTTTGCAACAAGAGCCTGTTATCCAAGAAATTTTGCAATTTTCTCCTCTTCTTTAATAGTCCACACTCTGATTTCTGGTACGTGTTTTATAGGCTGATTTGCCCTCACGCTGGAGTGAGGTTTCGGATGGTTTGGTATTATTTAAAAAAAAACTTGTTATCCAAGAAATTATGCAACTTACCCCTCTTTTCTTTATAGGCTGACTTCGCGACCTATCCCCTTCACCAACTTTGAGAAAAGTGGCTGCATTCTCTTCCAAAAGAAAGGTTAAACTAATAAACTGAATTTTTAACTGAAATGAGCCTATTTTGGCTGGAAAACCTGAAATGATCCCCAACTGAGAGATAATACCACTATGGGCTCCTTTAGGAACCGTATTCAAACAAAAGAAAAATGAGGACATGCATCGCATAATTGCATCCCACATGCTAGTCAGGTTTTGAATTAATCATAAATTATAATCTGTAGGCAACGATTTCGCAGACGACAAGTTTGTTGAGTACGAGTGGTTTCCTAATAGTGCATTTAGTCCCCCTGAAGACTTCTTTAAAGTCAGTTAGTTCCCCTTCTCACGTTTATGAAAATGACAAATATCACCCAGATAGTAGGAGTGTAGGTTTTTGTGTTTAAAATTGATAATCTGATTGAAGGTGATTCTCTCTAAAACCGCTAGTTAACTAAGTTTTCATACTTGAGTAATTACTGCTATGTATATAGCTAAAAACCGCTACTCACGTTATCGGTTTTAAGGGGAATAACCTCGAATAGAATTATCGATTTTAAACTCAAAAACCTATACTCCTACTATCAGTTTCTAAAGGAGCCCATATTGGTATTACTATTACCCCTCAGATGGGGATCATTGAGGTTTTTCGGCCAAATAGGCCCATTTCAGTGAAAATTACAAACTACTTTGGGACGCATTACGCATCATTAATCTTTTGCTCTGCACCAAAATATACTCGTACGTTACGAGAATCCATCCGTGGAACACAGAAAATTATAACTGAAACAGAATGCTGTCAAGGAGCTGGAGCTGCCTTATTCACTTGAGTAGAATGCACCTGACTTCATCTTTTCCCCAGGCGTACCGAAGTACGTTTTTACTGATAAACAGACTATAAATTCAGTCTCCATAACAAACTACTTATGTTTGATACTTCTATCAAGTCCTACTCCGACTCCCAGCTTAGGGCAATAAGACAGACCATTAGGACTTGTGTAATCAGAAGCCCATACTTAAGGACAGAAGACTTCTAAAAATAAAAAACAAACTAAGAGGATTACTTAGTTTACTATGTAATACCAGAGACAAGATACATACAATCCAATATTCTGATTCTCCAAAAAAAATGAAAATTGCATGACCCTTTCACCAGGATCCCTTCACAGCAGTTTCCATCGATTTTACAATTGACATCATTCATTCATTGTCTCTTACAGTCTTAATCATTAGCTGGATACTATTAGCTTTCCAGATTTAGAGTATTAATTTAATTATTTCAATAATTCAAAGATCACTAAAACGTGAGAAGTACTGCGTATAAATTATTAAAAGGAGATTAAAGTCAGTAATTAAGGTTTTAGTGGAAGCCTTAGACAGGCTAATGTAACGTGAGCTTGTTTAGACAAATGAATTGTTAGACAAAAAATTCAGATTTGATAACCATGTGAAGCAATATAATGTGTTTGATGCGGAAGAAATCGAATAATTTGGATTCTGAGTTTACCAGAGAACTCCGAGCTTCTTGGTACACGTGTTTGTAATATGTTTGTCTAGGTTTAATCAGATCACTTCAAAGGTTGCAATGCCCAAAGTGATTCCTTGCAATCTGCATCTTTGATTCTTCACGTTTGAAGTATATAGGCAATTGATTTGGTGCCTTAACTTTTGCAGAGAGAACCTGCAAAGACCCGTTATTGTTATACCTCTCAAATCTTTATGGTTGATTGTTCGATGGTTCGTTTTTCCTTTTCACATTTTAATTATTCTAAGGCCACTTGGTTATATATACGTCGATGAAATTACCATTTAGAATTTTGATATTTGTACAGATTCAACCCCAACTTCTCATCTGCGAGCTTTACATAATGTGGTTTGACAAATCAAAACATCAAAAAAAACGTAGATGAAAGGAGGCATAAAAGTACTGTATGATGGTCGTACCAGTACCTAGATACAAACTTGAGATATTTCAGCACTTGGCTAAACCAATTTATTAAATAACCACCCACGGATGTACACGCTGGTTAATCCCTAGTATTCTATAGATGGGGCTTAGCTTTGTATAGAGACCAAGCATCATTTGAAAATTGAAACCAATGCTTGTATCAAAGTTCCATATTAGCATTGTTTCCATTATTTTCCTCTAACTTGAAACCTAAAACAGAGCTGCGCGAGTTGATCATGTGATCCCTACAAGGACACGGATGACAATCTATCTTCTTGCATGAGAAAGCAATCTAAATTCAGCATTCATAATGTCAACCATTGATGCTTCAACAAATTTACTCAAACCTCATATCCTCGCGAATTTCAAGGTAAGAATAAAATATGAGTTATGTTCAAGCTATTATTAATCTTCCAAACTCCCACTTGGATTGTTTACCCACTCAAAAACTTAAAATATTCTAGCAGTCATTGGTTTTGCTGCAAGTCCATAAGAAGGGTTACCTTTTCCAGTGCTATCAATAGTTCTGATTATCATAGCTTCAAAGAATCAATGTTCTACTATATCTCATTTCATGTTTAGCATTACTTGATTGACAAGATAATTAAAATGCGTAGACAAAAAGTCCCCACATATATTGAATAGCGCTGTTCGCAAGTGGAAACAATAACCTTCATCACATCATATTCTAAATAAGTGAAGTCAAGGACAACAAATGCAAGGAAAAGTGCATGGTAAATACTAACTGTTATCTGTGCATGTCACTGGATCATGCCATAAAATGTCATGAACACTACACCCTCCCTCGTCGAGGCTGTCTAAAAACAATCAAGGAAAACACACAGAAACCAACATAAGACTGTAGAAGCTTACAGCTCTCTCAGCAGCTCCCGGAGGACCATCAAGAATCTTAATGCGAGCTTTTGTCTCTTCACACATCTTCTTTATGAACTCTCCTTTGCGTCCAATGATACTCCCAACCTTTTGGGCGGGAACCAACATACGGAATACACTCTCCCCAGGCCACCCGGGCCACCTCTTTTCAGGACCTGCATCCGCTAAACTATCTTCTTGCTCTTGATGGTCCTCAGGTTGTGAGTGCTCAGGCATTCCATTTGTATCAGGTTCAACAAAATTTTGTTCAATTTCAGCCATGATATCTGCCCACAAAGGCACGAGACAATGTTAAACTTAATGGATATACAGTACAATCAATAACGCTTAATACATAACAATTCATAAGCATATTCCAGAATTTAATTAGTGCATAACTTTCTAGTAACGTATCTTAAGGATATTAGCAAGTGAATGGAAAATACATATCACTTGTAACAAGAACCAAGTTGATAGAAGTCAAGACAGGTGAAATTTGATCATAAGAACTAGAAGGATATAAAAAGTATTAACACGCTATAGCATGATCACGTTTTCCAAACTAAATTATATAAATAAATATACATACATACATACATACATATATGTAGATATATCACTCAGTGTTATAGAATTATTTGATTGGTGCTTTGTATGTGTGAGTTGGTGGGCGGGTGGGTGGGAGAGTTAAACGATAGGTCACAAACTCTGCAGAAACATAAACGGAACCAAATCACAATGATAGCTAACAACAAAAACAGCCAAAATAACTATTCAACGAGATTGAGGAGCATGAAAAATAAACTAAGCAAATACACCCTCTCAACTGAACTTCTGAGAGTTCTTCCCCTCCAAATAAAAGATTTCAGCAAAAAGTTTAATGAAGTAGAAGCTGCAAACTGCAACGATTGGAGATGGGAGGGCAGGAAACTATATAAGCTACGCGTCACTTCTACTGTTAGCTGATGCTTAGTTCTGAAAATGTCAATAGCATTAGTGCCGATATTCACATTCAATCGCAATTCCGAATTCACATGTATTGTCCAGCACCACTCGTTCTTGTCCAGTATTTGTACGATATCGACCCAAACAGACAATATAAGCACTTCAATGTATCAATTAGAGAGGATATAATTTTAATAACTACTTACCTCCGTTCCCTCTCTTTCTTCCTGGGCTGACGTTTTCACTCGTAATTGGGTCACATTGACCCGGTGATTTGTATAACCAGACAATACAATTTTTTGATAATTTTTGCCTGGTGACGTAGAGCAAAAGTTTATCTACAACACCATGGAAAATTTATCAAAAAATTGCATCGTTTTACTATCCAAATCATCAGGTCAAAGTGATCCAGTGAATAGTGATATGAATAGTACCAGGAAGAAAACGGAGGAAGTACGAGATAGCAGTCACGGTGTTGATTAGACCTGTTATAAACTTTATAAGTACATGATTCACTGGATGTGACTTGACTCATCAATGAGCTTTTTGTGTTTGATAGTGATTCAAGAACATTCAAAGCTTTCACTACCACAAATTGCCTGATCCTCGAGCTATTAGCATATTACTATACTACCTTTGCTAACATCAGCAGATAACGAAATTTAAATTAATAAACTTGACCTGGGAATAGACAGAGGTAGGATCTGAAGAGGAAGACTAACAAAACAACCTTTGAACCAGGGCACCAACAAGAAACAAACGGTTGGTACAAATATAGATCAATTTAACTCTTGGGATGAAGGTAAGAATCAGCAAGGTCTACAATTTGTATCAACTGTTATGTCGCATCACTTTGCGATTATGTTGTGTGTTGAGCGACCTCACTTCGTTGTTGATGTAGGAGGCGGAAGCATAAATAACATTAACATATCTGGATCACGCATCGGGGTTAATGTAGTTCAGAAGTGCAACCCTGCACAATCTGATGCTACAACGGTGCAAAGTACACCTTAGAGAGAATCTAAAACTAGAATAGTTTATGGAGCTGAAATATAGAATAAACTGAAGTGGGAAATAAAGAAACTCTTGGTTTCTAGGGTTAAAACCCAATAGAACTCTAGGTTCCTTTACCTTACAAGGTTTTTCATACAAAATTCAACTATCCTAAAACTTAATACTATAGCCATATTTATAGAGAAACAACTAGCTGCTTCGCTTATGTAACAAAAGACATATATAACCATAAACTACCTTACCTCTAGGCTAAGTAAGACCTTTCTTCATGGCTAAGTAATAAGCTAAAGAGTTACAAAAGCTGCAGCCTAAAGGCTGTAGATAAAAAGCTGCAGTAGGAGGGACCCACTAACATGCAATTTCTGCTATTAGGTGTGCAGGGATCAAGCTGCTAATTGAGAACCAGAAAATCATATAAGCTATGTTAGGATCACCCTGCATCAGGGGTACATTACCTCTACATAATAATGTGGTCACGTGCACAAATTGCCTGATCACGCATCACTGTAAATTACCACTACAGCTTGTGGCTAACTTAAAATGGCAAGGACGTGGGAAGGGGGAAAACTAGGAACTGCACAGAAGCTAGGGATGCATATTACAGAACTCACTATATATCGGTAAGATGATATCTGGTGTTAACCGAGCGACAGGAGTTCCCAAAATAAAAGGCTCGGGCGACTCTCATCCCTGTAAATCATGATCCACTCATGACCCAATAGTTCCATTTTATACTGGTTCAGGCTAGTTGGCACTTGGCATGACAGAATTCGAACCCCCTTTTCATATTATTGACCTGTTAGAGACAGTAGTATTGGCTGAGAGCAACAGTTGATGCTTTGAGCTACTCTACTACTTATCTGATACTCGTTCTAAAATCAGTTGACTGGCTCACTTACTATGATTCTATGTTTAATTCTGTCTCCCGAGATGCTTGGTAGAACACGCTACTCTTTATACCACAAGATGGTGTATGTGCTTATCAGGTGGATGCGCACCGATTTGTAATTAATAGTGTGTTAAGAGTTCTCAACTGAGAACGTATATTCTACTTCAGACAGCTTACACAGCGAACAAGAATACTTAATCTAGTAAACTAACAATCCACCAACATCAAACCAGTCCATTTAACTCAGAAAATGCCTAACAGTACACAACCGAATATGAAACAAGTGCATTGAATATATAACAATAAGAAAGAGATTCATCATCAAGCTATGTATTCCACCAAGTCTACCAAATATCATGGAAAAGAATACGCGACAAATATCAAAAAAGAAAACAAGCTTCAGAAATAAAAAGAACCAAAATTGGATGAGCCAAAAAGCAGCCAAAGAAAATGTGTGATCATGAACCTCAAACCCCATCTAGGTAAACTAAAATCGAAGTCCATTGAACTACAAAGTAACCCTTTTCAACACCCAATGAAACGACGAACCCCTATATAGGCTCCGGAAACAAGAAAACCCAGTTTACGGCAAAATCACGTAGCGAAATTGGGTGAATCAACGGAGATTCGTCAGTAATCGAGCATGAAACAGGGAATGGATAAGAAGAGAAGAGACAAATCAGATGACACACAATCACTCAAACAAAATTAGCGTTTCCGATTAGGGTTTAGTGTGGAGCATTCGTGTACTTACTTGGATGATGAGGATTAGAGAGCTGGCTGTGGCGAATTGCAGACACTCTTTGGAAGAGCAACTTAGGTTTTCGGGGGTTTATGGGTATCGTTCTGAGAGCGCTTCAGGATTTGATGATTTTGAGGGGAACAAAACACGGCTGGCTCTGCTAAGCTTGTAAAATTTTGCACATTCGCCCACTAATTTTGTAACACCTAACGGAAAGACCCTTATTTTATGCTTTGGGGGGGCTCTACTCAATTGTTGATAGAAATAGAGGCTACAAATCAGGTGCAGTTGAGTTGGTTAGATATGCAAGCTTGAGTCTCGAGCTTGGGTGTTTGCTTGGAAGTAGGGGTGTATAGATACAAGTTACATATTGTATTCGTATAAATAAACCAGTATATGTGCTTATATCATGATAAATTTGACTTTTTATATGATTGTTAATGAAATATATAAACTAATGACCACTGCGGCTCTCTCTCCTTCTCTGGACCTTTCTCTCTAGCTCTCTCGACCTTTCTCTCTTTCACTCTCTCTCTCTCTCCCGTATGTGTTCTTTAGAGAAGAGAAATGGTTTGAGGGATTGAGAAAGTTAGGTTAAACTGTTTGGGGTTTGGAAGGGGGTTGGGTTGTATTAGTAGTATTGGGTTTGTTTAGTGTATTGGGCCACTACTCTGGTTGATTGGTGACTCAATCTGATTATAAAATAGGTTTAACAAAAATGTGGGGTAATATTTGTGAGGGTAAATGGGTAACTGATTATCATTAAACTTGCCAAAAGAAGAAAGGGAGAGAAATATAGTGAACATACCAAAATAGAAAGGGGGAGAAAGAGAGGGAACGGAGTGGTATCACGCAACACACACGGGCAGACACCTATGGTTCTTCTCCAAAGTTTTGAATTTGATTGATTGAATGAGAAAAACGTCCTTGAACAATAGTGGTAGGAATAAATTTTTCTAAAAGGCACTTACGTCCCCTCTTGACTAACTTAATATGCTACCCTCCTCACAATAATAATGAAAATATATAAAATGACATAACTAATTAAACGAATTAGCACTACTTGCTAACACAATCCTTGAGGTAAGTTGGAGGATGACATGCTCGGTCTCCACGTCTCGGAGACATGTCATCCAAAGTATGCACATCATATCAAATCCCCCCAATTAACTACCGCGTTGGGGGATTTGACCGATGCGCGCCCAAGGCCGCTCTCATCAAACCCGGCTAGATCACACGCGAATTCACATGCCGAACCTCCATTGTCATCTTGGCATAATCTTTAATTACATTGCCGAGCTGTTTGAGCCACTGCACCCCCGACACGACCTGTGATCCCTAGAATTCCAAGAGGAACAATTTAGCCAAAAACTTGTTCCCTTGAAGAAGAAATTAAACCTGACCGCAGAGAGTATCACGGTGTAGACATTCCCCATTACCAACGACAACCTTGAAGGCTGGTGTGGCTTTAATCTACAACCGCAGTCGCCTGCCAACTCCGGATGAATGAAGTGTTGGGCCAAACTGCTAGCAACGAAGACATATACCTCGCGACCTCCTATGTACCCAAGGCGGGGTAAAGAACCCATTCGGTCATTGCAGATCAGTGTGAAGAGACTAGAAGCATCGGCATCAATGACATACTCGTGTTGAGGTGCCTGATCCGTGTCGTGGCAGTCCATAAATAGAAATTTACAGTCGCACTTGTGTTCACGATAATACCGCTGATCGCAATTGTGGCATAAACCTTATCTATGTCGTTCCTGTTGTTCAACAAGTGTAAGCCGCTTGATCGACTATGTAGGCTCCACATGCGGCGTCTTCAACTGAACAAATGTGATGGCCAAAGCTGACGGTGATGTGACCCGAATCTCGTGCGATTTTCGATAAGTATCCAGGGCGGAAACCGTTTCGGACAAGGAAGCCTCCAGCTCACGTGCCAGAGTAAAGGCTGCCACAAGTGAACAATGTTGTCGTAACTCCAACTCACTTCCCAACATGGTATGAGGCCACTCATGAACATAGAAACTAATTGTTTCTCTGGTGTTTGACCAACTTTGTTCACGAGCCTTTCAAATTTGACTACATAGGAATTAATATTGGACTTCTGTTTCGCTTTAGATAGCTAGCCAAAATAGTTATGATAACATAGCGGGTCAAAACCAACTTTTACCTCGTCGAGAAACGCATGCCAAAACAGGAGTTGATAATTGTCTTGCTTGTAGCGAATTAATCCGCTGCTTCGATCCACCATCACCCAAACGAGGTGAAGTCGTTCATCAGGCGGGATATGAAAATAGTTAAAATACGGATGCACTTTAAAGATCCATGTGTGTGGATCGTTAACCCGAAAATTTTGGTACATCTACCCGTAGTCTGTGACCGTGGTCATCTTCTTCTGCAAAATTGGGAGGACCACGCCCACAAGTGTGGTACCATAAGTGCTCTGACTTGCGTATTGGGGCTGCTCAGGATAGGCGGTTGCCTGGGCGGCGGGGATGCTAAATTCCTGACAGGATCCGTAAGGTGGGTGAATCGTAGTACCTAATTCGACATGACCGGAGCCCCCATGGATTGAGGACGCCGCCATCGAAGGAAGGCGACTGTCACTGTAGGAGGCAGATGAACCCAGATGATCGGTCGACGCTGGAGGTCGAACACCAACAAACTAATGTTGAGATGTCAGTGCCGGAAAGGGTTCGACTGGGTGGTATCCCGTTGGAATCGCCGATTGTGGCGGGTATTTGCAGTGACTGGCGGGAATCGCCGATTGTGGCCGTTGTTGCAGTGATTGGGGGTGACACAGATTTGGATGACCGTGGTCAAACAATCCTGTTGTGGAGAAGGGGGCTCCCTCTTGAACTGGGCAGTCAGCGGTGGTGTCGACGTTGGTGGTTGGCACGCAGCTTGCAAGGAGGAGAGTGATTGCCGTCTAGCTTGTCTCCAGATTGGCGACTCGAGCCTTGAGGCGTTCGGTTGCCGCAAGCAGTCATTCGCCAAGATCAGATGGAATTTCTTCGTTGCTTGTCATTGTGACCACCGTGATGTGCTGCAATGAAAGTTCCACTTGATAGCGATTTGCTATCACAGATACACACACGAACGCACACCTAGGTTCTTCTCCAAAGTTCCGAATTTTTGATTAATTGAACGAGAAAAACGTCCAGGAAAAATAGTAGTAGGAATAAATTTTGCTAACAGACAGTTACTTCCCCTTGACTAACTTAATACGTTGTCCTTCCCATAATAATAATGAAAAGTATATAAAATGACAAAAACTAATTAAACGAGTTAACACTACTTGTTAACATAATCCTTGAGATAATTTGGAGGATGACGTGCTCGATTTCCACGTCTCGGAGCGTGTCGCTCGGCAGAAGCACATCCATTAGTTCTATTATTGGAAATGTGACAAAAGTAAGAACCAACCTATTAACCGATTGCGGTGGGAGGACATTTATTATTGCAATATATTGTTCTAAAAGAGAAAGTACAGACTGAAGAAGAACCGCACCAATGTTACGTCATATTTCATCTCCCAGCCCAAGAAAGTACAGACTGAAGATAAAGCCAAAAGAATTATAAAAACAAACAAATAAACAAACAAAACACGTGGTTTATGTCCTATCTTCTGGAACATTTGCTTTCTTATTTTCTAAGTATAGACAAAGGTAAAACTTGTCAAACCTAAATGTAAAATATTTTTAACTGTTGAGACATAGACGACGACGACGAACTTACACAATTGAAATGTAGTTAACTGTTGAAGATTGTGTAAGTTACATTTTACTACATATGGTTAAAATGTAGTTAAAATATAATTAAATATTTTAACTACATACAATTGAAATGTAGTTAACTGTTGAAGATTGTGTAAGTTACATTTTAACTACATATGGTTAAAATGTAGTTAAAATATAATATTTTAACTACATTATTTTAACTACATTTTAACCATATGTAATGTTTATCGTATTTATCGTATATGCTTGAAGAATCTAGTATTTGAATTAGGAGAAGATTTGGATCATCACAATTTAGTTTCGAGAAGATCTGAATATACTTTATTAGACCACTGAAGATTTATGTTATCATTTTGGAAGTAAATATGTAATTAAACATTTTAACTACATATGGCAATGTGTATCTATATAGTATGGCCAAGCATGTAACAAAATAATTTGATATTGAAATATTGTAGGTTGATTTACATGGTGACATTTCCGGCTTTCTATCAGCACACCCACAAGCGCCTCTCATATCGCTTCACCATCCAGAGAAGGTCGAGCCTTATTTCCCCAATAAGGGACGTTACGGGTCGGTGCTGCAGCTCATGAAAGCGGCGAAATTTGACCAGTCGCGAATGTTACAACAAACAATATGCAATGACCGAGCGACCAACTGGTCGGTCGCGGTGTCGTGGGGTTACTCGGCCCACATATATGAAATATTCCTGCCCAAAAGCGTCCTACAGAGGCCCATTGAGACGTTCCGGCCTTGGGTGGAGGACGCTGACCCACCTCGATTCATTTTCAACACACGTTCCCCAATCAGGGACCCGTGTCAGACCCCTCATGTATTCTACTTCCAGTCGATAAAAACGGTCTCCGAGAACTTGACTGCGACGACTTACGCTCGAGCGGCACCGCGTGGCCTACCGGCTTGTGACGTTAGTGGTAAACACTCGGCCGATCGTATATTCAAAATCCATGTCTACACATTAAGAACAAAGCTAGAGGTGCAAAAACTGAACTTGCTCTATCATATTTATTAATGAAATGTCATTCACTTAGCCTTATCTAATATCTTTTTAATTGACTGCAGGCCTGGAGAAGGGAGTGTTGTGATGTTATGCGTTTAGATGGCAAGAGCAGAGCGAAGGTGAAATATAGAGAATGTATAAAGGACTAGGTTTGCCTCGCGCGCGTTGCGCGCCCGGCACCGGTGTGTCGGGTAGAGCAATGTCTTGTCGGTTAGAATTTGTGCATAAAGTCAAGACATTAAAAGTAGTATATAAATATTTGCGGGAGAGGTCATTGAAGCGATATATTCGAAAACACATTATTACAACAACAGGAATTTTGAAACGGGAAAATACAGGATTGTAGTAGTACAAACACAGCAATAGGAGACAACTGCAAAATTACTGGGAGCTTCAACAGGCGCAAATGTAAATACTAACTGCAATGTCCGTGGGAAATTTACGATCACTTAAGAAATTATATCGTGCCAACGCCAAAGTGGCATGCTTATAGCGAAATCAAACCATGTGCTTCAAATATATATCGTTGCCCACCTCTCCAAGATCGACAACTAATATTCTTATTGGATTCGATGTAAGCTATCGTGAACTTGATGATTTTCTTTTCTCTTGAGAAGTAGAGAAGGTTTGTTGTAGCCTCCACTTGTGAAGCTTCCTCTCCATGGTTACATACTGCAAGAAAACAACCCCATATAGAGGACATCAGCTAATACACAAAAATATGAGATCATGGAATCATCTACAATTTCAAATGAAACATGTACATTGTGAATGATAAATCCAAATAGCCAGATTCCACTAAACACAGATTACACTGCAAACTCTATGCCATTCCTAGCTACCGCGAAGGACACTGCCCTCAATATCAATCATAATCAAACAATGAGACACAATCAAGCAACAAGACATGGATGAATTGGCGATCGCTGGCACCAACATTGGCATGGAATAATCAAACCAGATCATGTATCGAAAATGAGATAGAATAGCCGAATTCTACAAAACACATATTACACCTGTGACCTAGATGATGTTCTTAGCTAACCCTGAAGAACCGGTGTCTTATGATATCAAATACCTACTATAATCAAATGGACTGAATATAACATACATGCATTGAAGAATAATGAAGTAGAAGATCAACAAATGTTTGTAAATTGGGTAAACCATTACTAATTAATACATCAATTAATACCAATTACCTTATCGGTTAATTAGTATATATATTTTTAATTACTAAATTTTGGTGGTCCCAAGAGAATTAATTTATAAAGTTTCTATTGTATTTCTTTTCACCGTATGCATACAATAAGATATTTGTAAGATTCACTTGCAAAGACTCACCTCAAAAACAGCACAAATACAGTTCCCTTCATTGGCAATGGCGACTAAAGCAACAAGAGCTTGTAAACGCTCTTCAAGAGGCAGGTATGAGTATTCGCCTCCTGTAAGTCCAAAAAACCCATGCTTCACCATCTCTGCTTTCATCAACTTCTGTGTCTATTTCACTGGCTTTACTTGTGCAGTTATCTCTACCACCATCATCTTAAAAAACATCGGAAGACTCTGAAAAAATTATTGATGTTACCTCAGACAACAAAATAAAATATATCTTATCAAAGTGGATTAAGCATAGACTGTACTTACCAGCCACATATGTCTCTTTTTTCAGGAATATTGTATTATTTCCTAAAATATTCTCCTTTTCTTTCACAACTTCATCACAAGCACCGCTTTAGTCCTTTGCATTTGGAGTATCAAAGTCATCAGCTTCAGGACTCTCGGCACCTTCACCTTCACCTTCCAATTCTTCGTCTCTTTCTACATCTTCAGCATTTTCGGCACTCAAAAACCCAATTTCAAAGCACCTAAAATTCACGGAGCACCAAAAAATCAAAAATAATGATCATCCCTACCTGGAACTTCATAAGCCGATAACCCAATGATGTCCGAAATACTCACCAACAGTGGCCTTAGGAGTTTTCGAATTACCTAAAGCTGATTTGTACCTGAAACGATTTCAATCCATAAAAAATATCATATGAGGGAAACCTCTGTTGTACGTTCGATTGGCCATAGGTAATAGGCCGCAACAGGATAGGAAACTTCGAGAAGAGGCTCAGATCTGCAAGCGCAATTAGACTGCATTCGCAGACCTATTCGCGGAATGATTGAGCTTGACAGTGTACAGAAAATAGGAGTACTTAATAAGCAACGGTATAAATCCTCTAGGAGATTTTTGAAAGAGAAAATAAGGTGAGACGAGATGTTAAATTCAAACACTTATCTTCATAGATATAAAATTGATTTCTTTAATAAATCTTAAGAATAAACACAAGGTTGAACGACAGAGGACCAGTAAATGAACAAGGGCATCACAGGAAATAATCATAGAGCTACAACTATCAACATTAATAGTGGTGGTACCTGGTCAATTATAATGATCCCAAATTCGACTATATGGGATAGGTTGTGGTTTTTACCCTTAATCCAAATCAATTATAATGATCCCAAATGTTACAAATATCTTTAGACAATAAAAATGATACAAATATTAAATATAATTAGAATGTTTTGATATACTTAGATTTTTAGTACTTGAATTAGTCTAGAGCTAGCGCCATCACATCAAAATTCTAAGTTCAAATTAACATTAATGTCATTGAAAAATAATAATATTTTATGCACTCAGTGGCAAAAAAAGATACCACATTAAAAGAAATTATAAATAAATTGTTTTTTAGGAATAAGTATAAATAAAGTGTTATTAGCAAATTAAAGTGAACAAAGGTTGCAGGGTAGTGATAATACTGATCAAGTTTTGATGAGATCAACCTCTGTAAGGTTGAACTCAATGCTCTCCTGGCAAATGAAGAGGTCACGTGGCTTCAAAGATCGAGAATTCAGAGGTTGTGTCATGACCCGACTTTCACTTTTCGCTTTAAGTTGATTACGAATCAGAGTAAATGCGCGATTTTCGGCCGCGACGGAAATGGAAGCTTGAATCAATAGACAACTCTGTTCGATTTCAACAAAACGTCATATTCCTATTCATTTTAACAATGATCGTTTACAATTATCGAATAAACAATCCTAACAAATAGTACAATTAATCAAAAGGCTACAATTCTAACCCGTCTATACTCTTCGATCACCCC
This sequence comes from Linanthus parryae, assembly GCA_023055425.1. Lineage (NCBI taxonomy): Eukaryota > Viridiplantae > Streptophyta > Magnoliopsida > Ericales > Polemoniaceae > Linanthus > Linanthus parryae. The sequence continues at coordinate 63,557,705 of JALGPY010000002.1, read as the reverse complement.
GGTACGGTACCTGTAGATATTTTAGCACTAATTATTATCACTACGTAACTACAGTAGACGTGAAATCTATATTACCCCTACCTCATAGTACCTTCATGATAACAACTTTGAAATTATACGATTAGCTCCAAATATTTTATCTCGAAATATTTCCAGTATCTCTGAATCTCACTTATCAGTATTTGAATCGAATATGGAATGAGAATTAACTAAAGCACTGGGCCCTATTTATAGAATTCAGCGACCAATCAGAGAGCGCTGAGTCACAAAGACACATGACGTGCATGCAGCGAAAGTTGTGCCACACGCCGACACATGTCGCCTGTGTGTCATACATGGATAAGGATGGCCTCAGAGCATTACACGCAACCCCCATACGTGTCGCGCATGCAGGGAAAGACGCAGATGTTGTGACACGTGTCCCTCCGCTTGTCACACATTTATTTGGCCAAATCTAAATGTTTATCCTCAACCACCGCGTCAACAAACATGTAATTTAGGCACATCAAGCATATGACTAACACTTAAACTAGTGATTAGCACTAATTAAACAATTAAACTAGTGATTAGCACTAATTATTACGTAAATATTTTTATCCTTAATTAAGCAATAAATAAGATATTACGACTTTCAATGTATTTATAGACGAGCTTAACTATTATAGCTTTGGAGTTATTGATAAATCTATCATAATACTACTCCCTTAACCTTAGCCACTGTGTCAAATAAACATGTAATTTAGTCACGTCAAGCACGTAAAAAGTCACGCATTACAGGATGCATACATATGTACTTAATTAGCACTTAAGCTTCTAATTATCACTAATTATTCGTAAACATTTTTATCCTTAATTTAGCAATAAAATAAGATATTATGTCTTTCGGTGTCTCTCTAGACGAGCTTAACATTTACAGTTTGAAAGTCATGGATTCATTTATGAAACGACTAAATACCTAAACAGGAAATCAACTTTAAGTAATATAGGCTTAAGAAACGTTGTCATTACATTCTTCCCTCATAAAAATTTTGTCCTCGAAATTTAGCTTTTAATGATTGTGTGTTTCTACGTTAAAAACCATTTATAACATGATATAAATGATACCATCACTTTCACATAGTCAGGCAGCGTGCCTACACAACTCCCCTTGTACCCCGGCATACCTCGCTTGGATCAAGTTAGCCAAGACCGAGTCCCGTGCGTAGGTGACGAGCGATGCAGGTACCACACTCTACCCCAAAACGTATCCGGCATACCTCGCTTAGATCAAGTTAGCCAAGACCGAGTCCCGGGCGCAAATGTCGGGTAAGGTGGATTTAACACACCGGGATGGCACCGCTCTGATACCAAATGTCACGACCCGACTTTCACTTTTCGCTTTAAGTTGATTACGAATTTATCAGAGTAAACGCGCGATTTTCGGCCGCGACGGAAATACGAACCGTATCGCTTTTCCGATAAAAAATATAGCGGAAGCTTGAATAAATATACAATTCTATTCGATTTCAACAAAACATCATTTTCATATTCATTTTAACAATGAGCGTTTACAATTATCGAATAAACAATCCTAACAAATAGTACAATTAATCAAAAGGCTACAATTCTAACGCGTTTATAATTCGATCACCCCGGTACGGTACCTGTAGATATTTTAGGATGAGCAAAAATCCCAATAGGTACCGCCTAATCACTGACGTAGAAATATAATAATCAATTAAGCTGTAACATCGATCACGAATCACGTAATTATCATGCTTATACTTCATGCGAATAACAAATAATAACTTAACAATCAACATATAAGCATATAATCATGTATAGACCGTAATTATAGTAGACGTGAAAACTATATTACCCCTACCTCATAGTACCTTCATGATAACAACTTTGAAATGATACGATTAGCTCCAAATCTTTTATCTCAAAATATTCCCAATATCTCTGTATCTCACTTATCAGTAGTTGAATCAAATATGGAATGAGAATTAACTAAAGCACTAGGCCCTATTTATAGAATTCAGCGACCAATCAGAGAGCGCTGAGTCACAAGGACACATGTCGTGCATGCAGCGAAAGTTGTGCCACATGCCAACACATGTCGCCTGTGTGCCATACATGCATAAGGATGGCCTCAGAGCATGACACGCAACCCCCCTACGTGTCGCGCATGCAGGGAAAGACGCGGATGTTGTGACACGTGTCCCTCTGCGTGTCACACATTTATTTGGCCAAATCTAAATGCTTATCCTCAACCACCGCGTCAACAAACATGTAATTTAGGCACATCAAGCATATGACTAACACTTAGTGATTAGCACTAATTAAACACTTAAACTAGTGATTAGCACTAATTATTACGTAAATATTTTTATCCTTAATTAAGCAATAAATAATATATTACTTTTTCGGTGTATTTCTAGACGAGCTTAACTATTATAGCTTTGCAGTTATTGATAAATCTATCATAATACTACTCCCTTAACCTTAGCCACCATGTCAAATAAACATGTATTTTAGTCACGTCAAGCACGTAAAAAGTCACACATTATAGGATGCATACATATGTACTTAATTGGCACTTAAGCTACTAATTATCACTAATTATTCATAAATATTTTTATCCTTAATTTAGCAATAAAATAAGATATTATGTCTTTCGGTGTCTCTCTAGACGAGCTTAACATTTACAGTTTGAAAGTGATGGATTCATTTATGAAACGACTAAATACCTAAACAGGAAATCAACTTTAAGTAATATAGGCTTAAGAAACGCTGTCATTACAGGTTGAATGAAGGGAATCGCAACACCGGCTTCTTCCACCAACGGGCGTCGATGCGCAAAACCAAAAACTCTCTTAGCGGCTTGGAGGGAAGTAATGGCACTTGGCATACTTCGGGTGAGGATATGGCTGACGTTCTTGAGGAACATTTCATGTCACTTTTCTCTTCTTGCCACCCTACTTCCCAGGATGTGACAAACATGTTGGCTCAAATCCAGCCGACGATATCTAATAGACAAAACATGGACCTCGACAAACCCTTCTCTCGATAAGATATCGAGATTGCTCTCGATCTGATGGGCCTTAAAAAAAACTCCAAGCCCGAATGGCTTACCCGCTTTATCTTTTCAGGAGAAATGGGATCTAGTGGCATATATAGTTTCTAATACATGTCTGAAGATTCTAAATGAAAATTGGAGCATTGCGGGTTTCAATAATACTGTCATTGCTCTCTTTCCTAAAGTGAAACAGGTTAGAACTCAGAGTGATATCCGTCCTATTATCTTATGTTCTATTATTTACAAGCCTGTTACGAAGGTAATTTACAAGCTTGTTACGAACGAGGGCTTGGATAAAAAGATCACTAAACCTACTTACGCACTGTCGTTCTCAAATGAGTCAATACGAGATATTTATGCTATTTGTTTGTCTAAGTCTACTAAGGGAATCGAGAAACTATAGATTATATAAACAAGGGTGACAGTCCATGCCTAGTGTCCGATCATAATACATGGAAAAAGCGATTATACGACACGGTAACATTGGAGGTTCGTCATATCAATGGCATTTCAATTATTTGGGTAGCAATGATGATTTTTAGATACCACTCAATGTTTGTAATTGCTACCGCAAACGTAATTATGTAACATGGGGTCACACAGAAGAATGAATCAAACCGTCATTATTTGTATTAAAGAGAAATTATGGACTTTAACTTAAGTACAAACTAATCATAACTGGCAGGATCAAAGGGCAAGTCGAATTCTCCCATTCTATAAATATCATTGCACCGTGGCTAGGGTTTTGACATGCTTTCAACACTATTAGTCTCTAATTCATTATAGCTAGGTATCAAGAGAGAGAAGTTCGAGTCGTTCTATTTCAGTTGATTTCATGAGACGAGATCATCAATATTCCTCTAGCAGGTTAGCACCGGCGAAGAGGGAGTTCAGTGCAAATCGTTTGTATAGATACCGTAGAGGCGCTGCATCTTTTCAGCGTTTGTGATCGTCATCAGTCAGTGCAAACGAGGTGGACCCCTAATCATCAATTTTTTATCATTCACATGGGTGCTTGGTGGGTATTATTGCCCTAAATCCAATTGCATTTGATTGCCCTAAACCCAAAAGTGGTATCGTATCCACTTGAGAAACCATATCTGATTGTGTGTTACTTTCAGTTATTCACACGATAATTTGTTAACTGTTAGATCGTATGAGATTCAGAAGAATCATGATCTGTATGTGATAGGATCATGGAGTTGTATAAGATACAATATGGGTATATTATGAAGTCATATATATGATATTCGAGACTGCTATTAGGGTTTTTACCATATGAATAAGTTGGTAACATCAAGAGTTGATGATAAGGTTATTTGTCAGTACAATTCCTCAGTGTAGTTGGATTAGCACTACGACAGTGAACTGAACATGTGATTTCGTTGAGGTTTTGGGGCGCTGCCCCAAACCACGCGAGGGGTCGTACCCTTGAACCCTGCCCGTTGACATGGCAGGCGAGACCCCGTGAAAGGGCATTGCCCCTCCACTGGCAAAGGGGGCTCTGCCCCCTTGAACCCCCATAGAGTCACAATAAAGTGATTACAAATTGCCCGTTAATTAATTGTTCCATTAAAAACTGTATAAATTTTACGTTTTGTTTTATGTTTTGTAGCATGATGTGTGGAAGTGGCCTAATGTGGGGTTGGTTTTTTGTAGTCTAGTTTTGATGGTTTCTTATGTAATTGATGCAGTCATAATACGACATGTGTGTCGTGCCTTTCTATTCAATCTTATTGTACTTCTCATCCAATTCCCCACGTATGTGAGTTTTATGTACACACATATATATATATATTTTATATAGGTAAGTATAGGTTATCAATTTCATTGAAGCAATAAATAAGGAGACGCGCATACATGAACACTTGGATTAAAAGCAGGAAGCACTTGGAGAAGAGTTTGGAATTCTTATAGTTCTACATATATTCCCATTACCTTGGGAATATCACATAATTTAGAGGCCACAACAATGGCACATTTATTTTATGTCTTGTTTATGTTGATGTATGTGATGCATGATTCAATGATAAATAAGATAATAATCTAAGAAAGATTGTTAATCGAAATTGCCAAATTCATTTGGATATATTAGTTGATGAGGTAAACTAAAAGGAATAAATCCCTTCAGATTGTTTAAGTGTATGATTGCCAAATTAAGGTACATTTATTTATCATGGTAAGACGTGATGACATATGAAGGTGACATGTAAACTGTCAAGCAAAGGGTCTAATTTGACTAAGTTTGCAACACCCCCCCCAAATCCACACGGCCGGCCGGGCCGCATGTTTGGAGAGATGTCTCACCCCCAGGTGATGAGCCTCATTGGGAACAGATAAGGATCGTCGGTTCACAGTTAGTAAAACCATCGACTAATCAAAACATAAGTTATTACATAATTCAGGATAAACAGTGACATTTGAAAAATCAGGAATGCATTTTTCAGTGATATATTATGCGATCGATGTTCTAAGCATCAAGCCTCCTATCCAGCTGTGTTGTGAACGTCCCCACTTTGAAGAATAACCTGCGATTTTAAGATGGCAAAAGCCGACGAAGTTTTACAGAAAATTATCAGCAAACGGCTGAGTAAGCTAACACCCATAGCATGTAAACATATTATGAGACATATGACAGGAATAACATAACATATTCGCTAATGAGAATAAGATATTTGTGGGAATAGCGTTCTCATTGATTTGATGTGTATTACTTCGTGATGATCTTAAATTTCGTATATCCAACTCAATGATGTGGACCATCTTGGGGAATCACTGTTAATAGTATTTCGCAATATCACACTAAATCTCAAGATGATAACTTTTGCTTTTCTCAATGATAAGATAATCGAGTCAATGAGTTCATTTTACTAACTAGTTGATACCGGGCGTGACCATATTCAATCCACAACCGCTTTCTCATAATGTGCAAAATCACCACCATAACCATAACTCAATCACAGGAGGTTCGCACCATAGCGCCTCATAACCATAACATAATCAAAAGGAGATTCGCATCATAGCGCCTCATAATCTCATAACAGTAACCAATCACAATATGTCATAAATGTATCGTATCAGGGATATGGCACAAACCCACGCACAACAGGTTCCACTTTACGTAATTACGTTTTTTACTTCCAAGATAGTACAAGATGTAAATCGGGTTCTCCAAGTAAAGTCGGTGTGGCAATATTCATAATAATCGATGTATGATCGCGAGGGATATGCGTATTTGACCAACAAGTGAGCGGTGTGCTACTTTTCGATAATCGTGGTCCGTGAACTAGGTAATCACGGCCTAATTTGGTAGTCGTGATTGGAACGGCACTTCATTTCGAAATAAAACTTCCATGTTCTTCTTTCGGATTCTTATTTGGATTACCAATTTCATACGATGCTTCCAAAGTAAAGTTTTTCAAAAACAAGTGAATAACTCAAATAAAACATGTATAGTAGTATTTCAAAGATAACACACGCGATGCACGATAGAATGAAAGGCACACAAGGCTAGGCATATTAACTTACGTAATACAAAAGCGCGTCCTAGATGTAGTTCTCGTCTACGAAATCGTCACCTACAATTGGAGCTTCTAACTCAATACAACCGCAACCAAATTTAATTGCTCTAACAAAAACAACCAATATATTCTATCTCCGTTTATTTTTCTCAAAAATGTCGTTTTCTATAATATTCACTCCCAACCATTTTATGAAAAATATAGTTATTAATTTATAAATAATAATCTAGACAAATTTAGTAAAACCCAATTTTGTTAATGAAACCGAAATTGAAAACTACACTTAGTACCCCAAAAGTTTCGGAAAAGTCAACAGACTCCCCCTTAAGTTTCTAAAAGACTGAAACTACAAAATACCCCCCCCCAATACTTTCTGAAAATTGCAATTTAAACCCCTAACCAAGAGCATTCAAACTAGTGGATCAAAACATGGATTCAAGGCCTAAAGACACGATTTTGATTAGTGAAAACAACTTAGGGGAATAATTAGAGCATACCCAGTCCAAAAATCACGAGAAACGACCAAGAAAAGGGACGGGTCGAGCTTGCCATCAGTGGTGCTTAGCAGTGATGGCCGACAGGGCCTCTGCGGCATCTTCTAGCTGCGGATGAGCCTTCCAAAGGCTTGGCCTGACCTTTCTGAGGTGATTTGAGTTGGTTTGGAGGGGTGGGTGTCGTTGGTTTGAGCTACTCAAATTTCTCGCCGGAAAAGATGGAGTCTCGCTGGCATTCTCGCTTCTCCGGTCACTTTTGGGCGCGTCTGAGCATTCCATCAGCTGGTTCGAACCTCCAGGAGGCTAGAAAGATAGTAGAAAGGGGCTTGGTCTTCGTGGTTTGCTTGGGCTCGAAGCTCGCCGGAATCCATGGTGCGGCGGCGGCACGGTGGTTCTGTTGCAGTTGCTGCTACTGTCTCATCTTCTGGTAGCTCTGTTGAGAAAGGTAGAGAGGGGGGAGAAGGAGAGAGCAGGTGAAAATGAGAGGTGGATGGGCAGTGGTGGTGGCGGTGATTTTCCGGCGGTGGCAGCGGCCATTGTTGCCACTGCTGCTGCTGCATCTTCTTCGCTGCTTCCAGTATAACAGAGAGAGAGAGAGAGACAGAGAGGTAAGAGAGGCATAGAGGGAGAGAATAGATGAGGTGGTGAGGGTGTTGGTGTCGGGTTGGGTTGGCGGAGGAGAAGAAGAAGGAGAAAATATAGGAGAAGGGAAGGAGAGAGAGAGAAAGTGACGGGGAGAGAGAGAGAAGAGATGTTTAAAACACTAAGTTTTTGGCAGGTGGGTTAACGTTGGAAGATGGGATACAAAAATTATATTTTCTTGTTGTTATTATTATTATTATAAAAGTAATATAGTATAAAATACATTACGGAATATGTAGTATGTATACGGTATAAATACGCATAAAAGAGAGTGTATAATATGTATAGTATAAATACAAATGCAGGTATACATACTAAAAGTTTTATAAAAGACAAATAATACCCCCAGAATTAACTATTTAATATTATCTAAAATTACAACAACCTCCCCACTAGCCATATATTTCGAAGGTAATGACACGATCCAACCGCAAGTGTACGGCTGTCGCGTGTAGTAATATCCGGTAAATCCCAGTTTGTCGAACCCAAAGGACTTCTCGTGAACGAATTAGAATGATTAACTTTAATGTGGGCAAGTAATTGAGTTTGTTTGACTAATATAAGAAAGTAAATAATAAGCTAATTATTAAAATTGAGATATATACGAGGGACAAGTATCAGGATATCTCTTCGGGTTCACTAGGGATCTCACACCACTTATGATTTATGTTCAAGAAACACGAACGTCTTTTATACCGTATCAGTGTCGATGGTGGCGGTTTCTCAGGTGGGTTGCGATGGTGGTCTGGATCAATTGGGGATTCAAGTTGGTAGTTGTTGTGGATCGGAGTTCTGTGTTTCGGTGATGGTGACGGTGAACGGATAAGAGTGAGCTGGCGGGTTCTTGATGGAGGGTCGGTGGTTTTGGGTTGTTGTTTGGTGGTCGGAATCAGAGAGAGACAGATATGGGGTGGGTGGTCTAGTTCGTTGAATTGGGAGGAAGTTGATTGATGACAGGAGATTCTGCAGGTGGTGGTGATTGCATCAATTGGAGGTCTCAGGGGTGAATTGGGCGGTCTCGGTGAAGTGGGTCTGAGTCAGAGATAAGAAGGGATGGAGGAATTGGTGGTTGAAGGGTGTGAATCGTTGTGGTGGCGATGGATGGGCTTTGAAATTCTCTGTCGGCTCTGTGTGTTTGTGGTCGGCGGCTGGGTTTGTTTCGCGGCAATCACGGGTTTGCCGGAGAAGGGAGAGATGGTGGTCTGGGAAGGGACATCCGTCTGGTTGGGTGTTGTTTAGGGCTAACAGAGAAGGAGACGATGAGTTTTAGAGTTTATAGAGAAGCTGCAAGGGGGGTCTCTGAAGTTGCAACGTCGTGTTGCAACACAGAGGGGAGCCAAGTGACTTTTTTGAAACATCAGAAATTACACATACCTCCCCTGCTGCTGGTAAACAGTAAAACCAATCCTTCAATGAATTTTTCGCACTTCTAGAACACACAATAACCTCTCCAATTCTGAAATTACTTCTTTTCTTTCCACTTCTTCTTTTTCCACAATCGTCTTTCTTTCATTCTCTTCTCAAGTGAGCCACAACAAAGCGCCAATCTCAACAAAGATGAACATGTGTTGCAAAGATGAGAGCCCTCTAAAAACTTTTTCTTCTTCTTCCAATTCACGAGCATATATATCACAATAATTTCGAAAATAAGCTCAAGCCTCCCGTGTCGCGAGAAGAGATTAATGTTCTCTTTGATCCTCTTCTCAATTTGTGATAATTTAATTGAAGTTTCAAGAGACAAATCATTAACTATGAACGCTTGAGTACCTTTATCTCCTTCGTTTGAAGAACCCGAACCATCAACAAATTCAATTCCGGCGTCTTGTTCATCTTCAATGAACTCAAACGTGAGACCCTCTAACAAATTTGCAACCGGAGATTCAAGATCATCAATATTAATTCCATGAAGGATGGCGTCAATCTCACCAAAAATTTCATCATGTTTGACCCTCATATTTGACTCGAGCCATGATTCTATGTTTGGACAATTTGGGATACACAATGGCTCATCACCCCCCTCTTTGAGCTTTTCGAAGGTCGGATTATACTCTTGATTTGAATGGAGAACAAGTTGTGCGTCCACATATGTTGTCTCCATTCCCATTCTTGTTGCTCGTTGTCGCCATTCTTCCACATTAGGGATTATCTCCTCAAACATCAAACCAAGGAAGAAAAGTAACTTAGAGGGAGGAGTTGGGTCATTAGGACAAAATGTATAACGTTGCATCTCCATTGCTACCCTCTCTCTAACGCCATTCACATGGAACTCCTTCACGAATTTCCCATATGCAAGGTTGCATGCTTCAAATATGCTCGCAAAACGATTATATTTCTCATCCTCCATGCTTAGAGTTGAATGCCTGCACACATAAAATCTCAAGTAATATCGTGAGGTAATAAGAATAGAAAATAACAAAAAAAAAAAAAATTACCTAAAGCTAATAATTCTAACTAATACAACCAAAGTCCCCGGCAACGGCGCCAAAAACTTGACACGATCCAACCGCAAGTGTACGACTGTCGCGTGTAGTAATATCCGGTAAATCCTGGTTTGTCGAACCCAAAGGACTTCTCGTGAACGAATTACAATGATTAACTTTAATGTGGGCAAGTAATTGAGTTTGTTTGACTAATCTAAGAAAGTAAATAACAAGCTAATTATTAAAATTGAGATATATACGAGGGACAAGTATCAGGATATCTCTTCGGGTTCACTAGGGATCTCACACCACTTATGATTTATGTTCAAGAAACACGAATGTCTTTTAATTAGCCAAACAAGCACCTACGCTTTGAAGATTCCTCAACCAAAGCCTATATTCAAACTCTTGTACCTGATTCCTCTAGCCTACTCAAGTTCAAATAAGCATTATGTTATTATGGTCTACTCTTAGTTCTAGCTAACTAGCAAGATTCCTCAACCCTAGATACGGCTAGTGCTTGATTCAAGTTTCCGGGTAGAGAATGTTGATTCCTCTAACATCCTATACCTATAATCATCCTATTGAGAGCTCAAACAATAGAAACAATAGAAACAATAGAATTAAGTACATAAATCAAGCATAGCTAAGAGAAACACATTCAATTAAGCTAAAAGATCCATAAATCACCAACATGGTGTTCAAACCCTAGCTACCTATGAGATATCCCGAATAGAAAGTTTAGCTACTCATAGTTGGGAATACAATGAAGAATTTTCAAGTATTCATCAAAAACAAGAGAGATAGAAAGATCAAACGATGAATCCGTGATCCGGCGGGAATCCGAGCTCTCCAATGGCTTTGGAGCTGTCTCCTCCCTTCCTCCAGCAGCGTCGTCCCTGTTCTAGGGCTGAGAAGTCGTTTCATAAGCCCTGGGCACGTTTTTTAATGAACTTTGGCCGAATTTGCACTTCAGCCCCTCCAGTTTGTAATTCCCGGACAGAATTGTAAGCTGATTTTGCGCGGACTGTATCTCCCTCATACGGACTCTTATTCGGGCCTACCATATATCATTGGAAAGCTACGGATGTCTAATTTCCAATTCCGTAGGCCTTGATCCCAAATTATGTATAGATTTTCCTGAGCATCGAAAATAGTACAGGCTGGTCAGGAGTGACTTTTTCAACTCTTCTTCGTCTTTGCGTCTTCTTTTCTCCTCTTTATCTAGCTCCATACCAAGCGTATCCGAGCCTCTCATAATCTCCATTTCACCTATTTTACCTTCGAAACACAACAAAATACTACCCGTGAAATTACATCGCAAATATGAGAGAAATCATGCGCAAATAAGCTAGAAACACAACTTTTCACTCTTAGGCTTATAAATCGTCAAATTCACATACTTGTGCAAATATAACATATAAATCATGTGAAATAAGCCTAATAAAAGTAATATGGAAGTATATTAATAGCTCCTAAAAGAGAGTTATCAGGTAAACACATAAATTTTACGAAAAAAGACGTATTTTATACTTAGAAAAAGACGGGGTGTTACAAAGCTACCTCAATAGGATTGAAAGCCTAGAGGCAAATTGACTGAGGACTAGTCTGTGAGATAGATTTGAACAAGGAGTTATTCATCCAATTGAACCAATAGATGTGATTGGAAGATGTTATTTACCTAAATAACTGAATTTTGAGTGTTCAGCCAAAGTTGACTCAAACGAAAGTGAAACATTGATATAGGCCCGCTAGAACGAATGATACTTCATGTATGTCGACAAGGCGTGGACTTTGGAGGAACCACCTGAAAGGATAAAATCTATCGGGTGTAAATGGATTTTCAAGAATAAAATCGACATGGATTATAAATGTGATTACATGAAGGGAAGATTGGTGGCTAAAGGTATCATGCAAGTTCATGGTATAAACAGTGACAAAACTTTTTTTGTCCAGTTGCGATGCTTGAATCCATTCACATCTTTATTTCAATTGCTTCTTACCACGATTATGATATTTGGCCGTTGGATGTCAAAATATAATTTCTCTATGGAAACCTCCTTAAGGATGTGTTCGCGACACAACCAGAGGGTTTTGTCGATCTGGAGCATGCCAGAAAGGTGTGTATATTGCAACGATCTATTTAAGAATTCAATAAAACTTCTCAAAGTTAGAATCTTTGATTGATGATGCAACCAAATAGTTTGGTTTCATTGAGAATGAAGATGAACTTCGTGTTTACAAGAGGGTTAGTGGGAGCATAATTGTATTTCTGGTCTTGTATGTGGACGACATATGGCTCACTGGGAATAATTTCCCCACTTTGTACTATGTTGAAGAACATTTAGGCGATGCAACATATATACCTGGTATAACAATCTATAGAGATAGATCAAGATGGTTGCTAAACCTAAGTCAAAGTACATATAGTGACGAAGTGTTGAAACAGTTCAACATGCAAGATTCAAATAAAGGATTCTTACCTATATATCATGGAGTCGGTCTTTCAAAGGCTAATTTTCCTTCCACTCAAATGAAGAAGGAACACATGATGAGGATGCATTATGCCTCAGCAATTTGATATATCATGCACACCATGTTGTGTACTATGCCAGATGTATCATATGTTTTGATAATGAAAAGTAGAAACCAATCATATCCTGATGAGAGTCACTGAATAGTTGTGAAGAATATTCTTAAGTACTTGCGAAGGACTAAGGAAAAATTATTGATATATGGAGGAGAGGAGACCTCGCTGTAAAAGGTTGCACAGACGCGAGCTTCCAAATTTACAAAGATGATTCGATATCACAGTCAGGTTTTGTGTTTTGCTTTAATGGAGGAGTTGTGAGCAAAAAAAATTCAAATCAAGATACGATTGTTGATTCTACGACAAAGTCGGAGTATATTGCTACTTCCGATGCATCAAAGGAGTCTGTTTGGATCAAAAAGTTGATTACTGTACTAGGAGTTGTCCCTAGTATTATGGATCTTATAGCACTATACTGTGACACCAATAGTCCGATTGCACAAGCTAAGGAACCCAAATATCACAAGTGATCTAAGCACATACTTAGGGGATTTAATCTCATTTGAGAGATCATCGACAGATGAGATGTCGGCTATGGCGGAGCTGTCGACTAAGGGAATGACCCGGACTACAACTTTAATTGACACTTCTTTACCTGCAACCGACAACTCCTTCTCTTCCATCCTTTGAGTTTTCAGCTTATTTCTTCTGAGAGGTAGCCAAAAGTGGTAGTTCTCCTTCTTACGTTAGAAGTAGGAAGATTCAGATAGATGTCATGCTCCACGAACGGAACTCCATGTTGTTGGCTCAACGCGGTCGTCTCAGGCTCACTGATATTGTAATACTCCGTATTTTCGTAAGGGTAATTTTGTAAATTAAACTGTAAAAGTTATGTTTAGAATCTTCGAGAAGTGATTTGAGAAATTTTCGAGATTTAAATTTTATTTGATAAGAAACTCGCTTAAGAATTTGAGAGCAAAATAAAAACTTAGTAGCAACAACAACAACAACAACAACAACAACAGCAACAACAACAACAACAACAACAACAACAACAACAACAACAATAATAATAATAGTAATAATAATAATAATAATAATAATAATAATTTGAGAAAATTATTCGGGAATGATTTTTAGAAAATGTTAGATTAACATTTATGATTTAATTCGGGATAATTTCTTTATTTTAAACGTAATCGCATATGCGACCACCGCGGGATGTGGTACGTGCACCACACCCAATCATCCTAGCAATTGGTGTGCCCAACCACACCTAAGAGTTTCTAAAAGCTTCCTTTTCTCATTTGAATTGTACCAGACCTCATTGTTCTTTTTGTCCTCTTTGTTAACAGATTTTTTCTTGTTTCCTCTGTCATCTTCCTCTTCTTCTTGTTCATCTTTTCTTCTTCGTGTCCCTTTTTCTTCTTCGGCAATGATTTTGCCGACACCGACACCGCCACCGAAAACCCACCTCTGTTTCTTTCCTATTTAAGCTCAGCTCTCCTCCCTCACAACACAGTCACCACCAACAACATCATCATCCTCATCACCGTTCACAACCACCACCACCCTTCGACCACCAAACCAATCACCACCACCACCAACCCACTGCCCAACTATCTTCTCTCCCACCATATCTCTTTCCCTCTGTCCCTGTTCTGAAAAAACAGCAGCAGCAGCAGCTAGTGGCAAACCCAGCCACCAACCACCGCCGCTGCCGCCGTCGGGAAGAAACCCGAGAGACACCAACACCCTCTGTTTCTCTCTGCCTCGTTCTCTCTCACTCCCCACTCTGTACAGACCTGAAACAAGAAAGAAAAAGGAGAAACCAGTAGCTAAACAGAGCACCACCATCGCTGGACCTCCATTAAAGCCGGAAGCACCCCGTCGATCTCCATCACCGGAACCGTCCTAATCCACTCTTAGGGACCCGACTAAGCTAGAGAGAGCTTCAAACGAATCCAAGAGTCACCGGAAGCAGCCCGTCGATCTCCATCACCGGCGACCCCCGACGCGACGTTGACCCGACTCAATTCTCTGTCGTTTCTTACGTTGCTTGGACCGGGTACGCTCTAAATCTTCCCCTAGAATGATTTCAGTAGTTAGAATCACGTTATAAGGCTTCGTTTCTTGTTTCGTTCGAATGATTTGTTATGTTCTTGGAAGGGGTAGTTTATGTAATTTCCCGAAAACTAAGGGTAAAGTGTATAGCTTGTGAAACTGTTTTAATTGAGAAAGGGGGTATTTGTGTTCTTTTAGCATATCTTGGGGGATCTCTTGACATTTAAGAATCTGAAATATATAAATGAAATAAAAGCATGATTTTTATGTTTAAATCAATTTTTACAAAATCTAGCTATCATGTAAATTAAATAAAAGTGAGAAAATATTAAAGTAATATGAGTACAAATAATTGTTAGTTAAAAGTACGTCTTTTCTTGAAAATATATCAATTTGTTTAAATAAACATCTATTTTGAATATATTGGCTACTAAGTATGATTTTAGAATTAAAGTTAACGTTTTCTCAATTAATAGCAAACGTTTATTTGTAAGAGTAATAATTTCTACTAACTTAAGCATTTATATTCATTTATTAAAAATATTATAAATAGTTTCCATACTTTAGCTTTATATATTTGATAAATAAATAGTTGTTCTATTAATATTATAATTTAAATAATTTCTTGGTTACTTAGAAATAAATATGTTGGTAAAATAGAATTTAATAAGTATTAAAAGATTAGGGACCTAAGTTATGATTTTCTATATAATAAAATTAAAATGTAAGATGTTACTACGAGAAAAATAGAAGTGTTGTATCAGGGGAATTTAGTGATTTCTAATAAGACTCGTTTAGACTTATAGCTAGTCTTGTCGGCATGCTTGTATAGATAAATTCGTAATCAAATAAAGGAATGTACTGTGTAGGTGACGAGTTCGTTGACGAAGGCTACGTGTCCTTCTAGGGGAACTTTATGTACTAATCGTTGAAGCTCAAGGTAAGTATACATGCCAAGCCTTGCGTGCTAGCTTCCTTTGTGTCATAACACGATTTTAATGCATGTCTCAAAATGTGTTTTGCATTATACATGCTTTATTTGAGTTTTGTTTGTATTTTGAAATGACTGCTTTGAAACTGCCACACGATAGATCATAATCTGTAATAACGTAAAGCGGAAAGAGTTCTGCGGGGGACGTCATTTGGATCTTTATCATTTGGTTTGGTCGTTGTTGGATTCGTCCACTCGACCCATTATTATTTAGCTCGGTTGCAATTAGCACCGGGTTTGCTCATGTACTCACATCTCTGGCCGCAAAAAGTCTTAGAGGGGTGCCGGCACTTAAGGTCGTGGTAGCCTGGTGATGGGAAATACTTGTGATGTGATTGGATTTTCCCCGTTCAACTCAAGAATTGAAAATGGTATATCTGGTTTGGAAATTTATGAGTAAATGGTTCTTTCTAACTAATGGGAACCTCAGATTCGAATTATTGGAATCGGATTGAAATTTTCCTCCTATTGTTGGATATGGATTAAAGATTGGTTTCTGAAATCTTATGAAATGGAGATTGGAACTCGAGAATATCTTATTCTTCAACTGTCTTTTTACTTCCGCTGTATTTTACTCTGATATTATAAATTTGTCTCCATTCCGTGTTTTGACATGCTTGGGTGTTACTGTTGGAATTGTGCCATAGAGGCAATCAATTAATTGTGACGAATATATGGATTTACGATTCATTATGTTATCAATATGGAGATATGTTAACATGGTTGAAGTCCTTAGAATATAAGAGTTATATTCTTAAATATCCCTAGTCAATTATAATGATTAATGGGACAATCATCTATAGACTAGTATGGGGTTGGATTGATATGGAGATATCACGATCCGACACATGGGTATGCATTAAGAGTAATGGCATACTGGATGACCCACGACGAGAAGGATACATTAGATTATGTTGAAGTCACAATCGCTTCTCGTAGTGCTAATAATATTGCAATCCTTAGACTTGAAGTCACTAGATACTCTAGTTGTGAAATATTGTGCTTTGATGTTATCAAACGTTACCCCGTAACTGGGTAACTATAAAGATAGCTATCGGGCATGATAGGAAGCAAGCTTAGAGATCGTAGTGATGTAGATAGGATTTGTCCCTCCCACATAATGGGAGTAAATATCCACGGCCACTCGAGGATGAGGCTTATTGAATGTCTGGCCAGACTAAGATAAATCAATATGGAGATATTGATGTTATCTGCTAGTATAAGCATATTCCCAGGATCGAGGAACTATGGATTGGATATACGAGTGTGACTATTTATGTCTCGTGTCCAATCCAATTATGGAGACAAAGGGATAAGTGCAATATGAGATATTGGGCACAAGAGGTTTGTCGGGATCACTGACTATTTCTATTAGTTGGGTTGCATGGATGTGTTGCTAGACACCGCTCCTTGTTAGTAATAAGAGTTACTACCAATTAAGTAGAAACCTATGGGGTCACACGTCATATTGATTAGAGCTAGATTTGGGATTAATTAATATTGATTAATTAATAGAAGGATCATTGTGCAACACCTTGCAAACTTAGTAGGACTAATTTGCAAGGAGGGGAATAATTCTAGTTCATGTAGAATTAGGAAACTCCTTTATGGAAACAACAAGGAGTTGTTGGAGTATATAAAGGAGGCTCTAACTTCCTTCCCATTGATGTTAATGTTATGAGACATAACAAAGAGAGTGGGAGAGAGCAAAAGGAGAGAGAGCAAGACAAAACACCAAGGCCGAAGCCCTAGGTGTCGTCCGCCCCCTCCCATGCCGTCGGCCTCTTGTAGGCACGACCATGGGTTGTTCCCGTTGCTTTGATTCTTCTTCCCTCTTCCTCCGGGTTCAAGCTAGCACTTGTTTGAAGGAAGAATCTAGATCTCACCTCTAGACGTGGATCAACAGTAGAGACGAGGACACTATTTTTCGTGTGATCTCCGAAATCACAAGGTACACATCTTCGATGTCTCTCATCATGTTATGATGTCACATCCTGGGATCCTTGGTGGGCTTTGAGTAGGATTAAATTTTGTTATTCCGCTGCGTTACCTACGTCAAAACCCAACAGTGGTATCAGAGCCACAGGTTGTAGAGCATAACATGATTTTATGTGTTACGATTTCAGTTTATACACCGTATTATTGTTATTAAGCGAAAACTGAAAATAATTGGCATAGTAGATGCAATAAACAATATATAATTTAACATTGGATGTGTAAATTAGTGAGTTTAATCACATGAGATGTGTGGATTTTGGATCTAGATCTAGGGTTTGGGCACATGCTTGGAAAGGGGTTTTCCAAGTATGGAAATAATTAAACTTGGGCAACAAGGAAGAAGTTGTTTTGGAAACAACTAAACTTGGAAAACAAGTAAGAAGTTGTTTATGGAAACAACTAAACTTGGGAACCAAGGAAGGAATTATTTTGGAAATAATACCATAAGGGTGTTTTGGAAACAACCCAACAAAGAAGGAATTGTTTATGGAAACAATTCCATATATTGTTTATGGAAACAATTCCATAAAACGTTTATGGAAACAATTCCATAAGGAGGTGTGTCCCATGAAGGGACCGCCCCTCTCTCTCCTTGCCGCCCAAGTAACACACGGCCCCAAAGGGGGCCGGCGCACCCTAGCACACGGCCTAGCCGTGTGGGCTAGGGGCCGGCCGGCCCCGGCATAGTGTGGCGGTTCTTTGGTTGATTTTGGCCATTCTCTTGGTAAATCTCTTGGACCGTTTTAACCCTAGTATGTCCAAAAACAACTAAAATTGAACAAGCGCGTTAAAAATTGGTTTTAACTGTATTATGTGCTTTGTTGCATGGTGAATGGATATGGCCTAGGGTTGTGGATGTTTATTGCTTTGTGGTTTGGTTTACGGCCTGCGAGCTGATCAAATCAATGTAATAATTAATTAGGTTTTACGGCCTGCGAGTCGTCTTTTCTCCTCGACATGTGAGGCTTTTATTATTTATTTATTCTAGATGTTAGGCTAGAATTAGAAATATTTAGATGATAGCCAAGAGCATGGAGAAGTAGACCGGAGGACGAAAAGAGCCAAAAGACAAAGAAGACAAATCCCTAGGTGCGCAGCTATCGTGGAGCACATGGAGATGAGCTTGTCACTTTAGGGCGTATAAATATTATCATTGGCTTGGTAATATCTTAGTCTAGGGGCCATATCCATGCCACGTTAATTTTTCTTTTGTGGATGTTTATTATTTACGTCTTGTTATTTATTTTTGTGTGTATGGCGATACTAGCAAAACGTTAACAAGATAATAATAAACAATGTTGATCTTTTATTGTGGATAGCCCAATCCAAATAAGTAGATCATGTTGATGTGATCAACCAAACGAAAAATAACTTTTAAATCCCTCAAATAAAATATTGCGTTTTGCCTTCTCTTGCCTAAACACCCTTCATGATCAGGGTCTATTAAAATCCGGGCTTGCCAAAGCAAGGCGATTTTAATTTACCATGATGTGTTGCGGACGACACAAGCAAGTAATGTGTGTATGTTAAAGCAAGAGGTTGGACGTAACTGGGTAAGACTCAATTGGATTGATGAACCTAGATGCATGATAAGTAGGCGTTATCTCAAGGATAAAGAATAAAGAGTTATTCACCTAATTGGACCAAGATTTGCATGGGATGCAATTGGAATGGTTCCTACCTAAATAACCAATTCTTGGGTGACTTGCCAAAGCAAGCTCAAGAAGAAGCGAAAAAGGGATCTTGGACCCACTAGAAAATATAATGATATTTTCCGCATTAATATGGAGGGTTATTAATCCGAGAAAAATAGTGGGAGCTATATTTAATAATTTAAATCCTTGTTGAATATAGTTATACGTCACAATGCTTTGCATAATCCTATAAGTGTTGAATACCCATCGCATTTAACAAACAAAACGCAACTTTATGTCCATGAGATGGACAAGATGTCTGGAATCTATTTTCTAGATTGGTATAAAATTGAGAATTGTTCACAAATAAAGGAAAAATGTTGTACATTGTAGAGCATAAAGTTCTCTTCCCACCAACTACCAAAACACACTAAAGCCTTATGGAAGGAACATCAAAGAATGGTTCTTTGGATGTAACTTGTCTCATGTCAAGCTCCCATGGACTCTGAGCTTTAGAAGCAAGATGAGAAATATGGAGGCGTGTGATATGATCATACGAGCTTGTCATGAAAGGATTGAAGTATTTCTCCACTTTGCACTCTCTTGCTTAGCACTCGTCATGGTCGAGATGGAATAAGTTCGGGCTTGCCAAAGCAAGGCGACTTAGTTCATCTAGATATGACGCGACGACACAAGCTAGTAATGTGTGACTGCTGAAGCAAGATGTGAAGCGCAAACTAAGCTATCTCAATAGGATTGAAAGCTTAGAGACTAGGGAGTTATCTATATGATAGATAAAGAATATATAGTTATTCTCCCAAATGGACCAAGAATTGCATTAGATGCAATTATAGTGTTTGTTCAAAAGTGATTTACTCAATATGATTGAGAATAGCTAGACAAAGCACTCATAAAGGGATAAAGGCAAAACATGTTAATGGTTAACAGCATGGGTAAAAGCAAAAGGGTTTGCGTGGACCTCATGGGTATAAAGCAAGATTGTTGCTAAAACCAAGTTGCCTTAAAGATCCCAAAGGTGGCATGGAGGAAGAGAAATTGCCTAAAGTACCTGGAAGGAAATAATTTAGGAATTATGAATTCCAAACTAAGTAATTTTGTAATATAAGTCAATATGCCTATCTCATCATCATGAGTATATGATACTAGATGAGGATCTCACATTTATATAGAAATGTGGTGGATCTCAAGAGAAGTAGAAAAATTGAATAAGGAAGAAATAATCCTACACGTGTGGCAATGAAGCAAAGGGTTGCTGAATTAGCCGTAGGAAAATATTTCGACCTCTATGAAATTGTTCATGAATTAGACAAAAGTGATTATGACCCTCCCATGAGTAGGATCATTATCAGAGTTTCTTGTTTGGACAAGAAAGCTCTCTATCATAATAAAAGGACAAATGTTGTTCCATTTATTCTGGTGTGCATTATTGTAATGCAATTTTGTCTAAATGGATTGTATATCCTTGATCATGATAATTTCATCTATAACATTAATACCAAGAAGTTTGCATATAATGATATGAACTTCACTCATCTTTAGCGTTATTGTTTAGGCCACGTGAATAAGTGAAACATATCTAGAACTCCATATAGATGGAATTATAGAACTCATTTGATTATTGAATCATATGAGATATGTAAGACTTATTTATTAGGCAAATATATGATCTTTTGGGAATCATACATATTGATGTATGTAGGCCACTAAGCGCAGATACTGAAGATGGTTTTCAATACTTCATCATATTTACTGATGAGATCAGAGAAATATGGATTTGTATATCTTATGAAGAAACAAATCAGAATCCTTTGAAGAGTTTAAGGAATTAAAGAATGAAGTAGAGAGATAGCTTGGCAAAAGTATTAAGGCTGTGCGATTTGATTGTAGAGGAGAATACTTAAGCCAAGAGTTTGACAAGCATCTATGGGAGTGTTTGATATGATCCAAACTCGCTCCACCTAGCACGCCACATGGGTTTGGCGTGTATAAAAGGAGAGTTCGGACCTTGTTGGACACGGTTCGGTCCATGATGAGTCAAACAGAACTTCCAGTTTACTTTTAGGGGCTATGTTCTAATTACAGCAAAATTCGCCCTTAATCTTGTTCCATCCAAATAAATTATGAGAACCACCATATGATATATGAACTAGGAAGTGTCCTAGTAGGATGTTCATAATGATTTGGGTTATGTATTTTATGTAAAGGCATTAACAGATAAACTTGGACTCAAATCGGATAAATGTTTTGTGTGGTATCCTGCGGAAACAAAGGATATTATCTCTACACTCCAATCGAGAACAAATTGTTTGTTGACTCGAATCGCTGTATTTCTAGATAGAGATTGTCTCTAAAAGAAACAGTGGGAGCACTGTAGAACTTGAAGGAGTTCAATAACCACAACAGAACATTGATCCGTTTGATGGAACATGAGCAGGATCACAAGATGTTGTGGAGAAACCTACTCAAGTAACACAAGAACCTCGTAGGTTATGTAGGATATGTCAAGGGACTAGAGAAATACAGATTTCTCATAAACCGTGATATATTGCTCATCGAGATGAGCCTACAACCTATGAGATGGCCACGTGTGGGCCATACTCTCAGAAATGGCGTGGAGACATAAGATACGATATGGAATCCATGAACACCAACAAAGTATGAACTTTGGTGGAACCACCTGAAAGGGTAGGACCCATAGGGTGCAAGCGGGTTATGAGGAAACCAACATGGATGGTAATATGATTACTTTTAAGGGACAACTGGTTTGAAAAGATTTCGTGAGAGTTCATAGTATAGACTATGACGAAATCTTTCCCCAGTTGTGATGCTTAAATTCATTCGCATCTTGCTTGTAGCAATCTGTGTATAGATTGAATCAAGCTTCTTGGAGTTGGACTATTCGAATTAATGATGCAATCAAAGGAGTTTGGTTCCATCAAAATTGAAGATGAGACTTGTGTTTACAAGAAGGTTAGTGGGAGCATAGTTAAATTTCTGGTCTTGTATGTAGAGACATACTAATCATTGGGAATAATGTCTCTACTCTGCAGTCTGTTAAAGATTGGCTAGATAAATTGATTTCCAATAATAGACTTAGGCGAGACAATCTATAAAATCTATGGAGATAGATCAAAGTAATTGTTCAGCCTGAGTCATGGTACATATATTGACAAAGGTGTTGAAATGGTTCAAAACGTATAGAATATGGATTCTACCTATATCACATGGAATTAGCCTTTGGAAGACTAATTGTCTTTTCAATTAGATTGAAAAGGGACCGTATGAATAAGATTCATGAGATATGCCATGTTATGTACTGGGCCAGATGTGTCATATGGTATGACGCAAAGATACCAATCAAATCCAAGTGAGGTGTCACTTGATAATTATCAAGATTATCCTTGAGTACTTGAGAATGAATAAATGATGAATTCATGATAAATAGAAGATAAGAAGAGTTTACTGTAAAGAGTTAAAGTGATGCGAACTTCAAAGAAGATTTCAGATTATAGTCAAGTTTTATGTTTTGCACTAGTGGGAGTGACTGTGAGCTGGAAAGGTTCTACGCAAGATTCAGTTACCGATTCTATCACAGGGGACTGAGTATATTTATGCATAAGATGCACTTACTCAGAATATTCAATCTTAATCAAATTGTTGATGGAGGAGATGTGAATATTTGCAAGATACCAGCAGGAGTCTCGCCCCTACGCAGTGTGAGCGTGGAGGCCCGCGCTAGATCAATAGGCATATGATGCAGGAGATTGACTCTAGTGCAAGTGGGAGACTGTTGGAATTGTGCCCTAGAGGCAATCAATTAATTGTGACGAATATATGGATTTACGATTCATTATGTTATCGACATGGAGATATGTTAACATGAATGAAGTCCTTAGAATATAAGAGTTATATTCTTAAATATCCCTAGTCAATTATAATGATTAATGGGACAATCATCTATAGACTAGTATGGTGTTGGATTGATATGGAGATATCACGATCCAACACATGGGTATGCATTAAGAGTAATGGCATACTGGATAACCCATGACGAGAAGGATACATTAGATTATGTTGAAGTCACAATCGCTTCTCGTAGTGCTAATAATATTGCAATCCTTAGACTTGAAGTCACTAGATACTCTAGTTGTGAAATATTGTGCCTTGATGTTATCAAACGTTACACCGTAACTGGGTAACTATAAAGATAGCTATCGAGCATGATAGGAAGCAAGCTTAGAGATCGTAGTGATAGATATAATTTTTCCCTCCCACATAATGGGAGTAAATATCCACGGCCACTCGAGGGATGAGGCTTATTGAATGTCTGGCCAGACTCAGATAAATCAATATGGAGATATTGATGTTATCTGCTAGTATAAGCATATTCCCAGGATCGAGGAACTATAGATTGGATATAGGAGTGTGACTTTTTATGTCTCGTGTCCAATCCGGATATGGAGACAAAGGGATAAGTGCAATATGAGTTATTGGGCACAAGAGGTTTGTCGGGATCACTGACTATTTCTATTAGTTGGGTTGCATGGATGTGTTGCTAGACACTGCTCCATGTTAGTAATAAGAGTTACTACCAACTAAGTAGAAACCTATGGGGTCACATGTCATATAGAGTAGAGCTAGATTTGGGATTAATTAATATTGATTAATTAATAGAAGGATCATTGTGCAACACCTTGCAAACTTAGTAGGACTAATTTGTAAGGAAGGGAATAATTCTAGTTCATGTAAAATTAGGAAACTCCTTTATGAAAACAACAAGGAGTTGTTGGAGTATATAAAGGAGGCTCTAGCTTCCTTCCCACTTGATGTTAATGTTATGAGACATAACAAAGAGAGTGGGAGAGTGCAAAAAGAGAGAGAGCAAGACAAAACACCAAGGCCGAAGCCCTAGGTGTCGTCCGCCCCCTCCCATGCCGTCGGCCTCTTGTAGGCACGGCCATGGGTTGTTTCCGTTGCTTTGATTCTTCTTCCCTCTTCCTCCGGGTTCAAGCTAGCACTTGTTTGAATGAAGAATCTAGATCTCACCTCTAGACGTGGATCAACCGTAGAGACGAGGACACTATTCTTCGTGTGATCTCCCAAATCACAAGGTACACATCTTCTATGTCTCTCATCATGTTATGATGTCTCATCCTGTGATCCTTGGTGGGATTGAGTAGGATTAAATTTTTTTATTCCGTGTTTTGACATGCTTGGGTGTTACTCACACAGTATTTCAGTGCTATTTTCGAAAAACTGCGATTCTTGTTTTCCTTCCCACCGCATGTCTAGGAGACGGGAACTACGGAGTTGCGGAGTACGAGACTCACATAGAATAGAGATGTCACGATAAATAAGCTAGTATGCTAGTCTATGTATAACATAGCAGTACTATATAACGTATGTAAGATACGATGTGCGTAATGTTTAATATTAATGTAATATAATGGAGATTTTGCTTTCGATGTCCGCCGTTACTTTCAGCAGCGCCCTCCCGGATTTTCCGAGCCGGATAAGGGGGTTGTTGCAGATATTATCTGAAAAAACCACTGATGACTTATAAGGACTCAGAACCTCACCGGATGCTACTTCATAGTCCCTCAAAATGTTGGGAAGATCTTCGATCTCAGAACTTGTATCTGCGAAAAATAAATGAGAAATAATAGGTTCTCCTCTAGACACCGACAAGCCAGACAATCATCCATCTTGCACAACTAAAGAAAATTTATGTGAGAGATTTTCACTAACAAGGAGGAATAAATTTGGAGATAAAGGACAATCTTGTCTCAGCCCCCATTCAGGGAAAATCAGACCCATAGCTTATCCATTCACTATAAGACTATATGTAGCCAAGGAGACACAATTCAGGACAACATCAGTCAACCTTGTGCTGAAGCCCATACGCTCCATAACTGCCTCTGTGGTCTCCGAATCGTTCGGAGCTATTTTCCTCATGAATGAATTTTTTTAACTAATTTTACTTTTATGATGTTTGGTAGCAGAATTAGATATATAGAAAAATGAAATGATAACATTTTAATGTATTTTTTGGTACATCTATAAATTTTAGTTTATTACAAATATACCATAGAATAATAGTATACGAGCAATAATATACCTTCTTTTGTCCAACTAAACAACACATATTTTATACTAGTCAAACTAGCGCCTCCCTCCTTTTCCTCCCTCACCAGTCACCATCCTCATCCTTCACCCTCTCACTCTTCTGTTACATGAAGACACAAATCCAAAAAATCACATACTCTCCTTCGCCGATCTCAATCACCACCACCGTCATCTCGTCATGCCCGACCAGAACAGCCGCCATCGACCACCATCCTCACTTCCCCAATCGCCGCCTGATCCAACATCTCTCGCCATTCACCCCGACCAGCACTGTCGCCAACACTAATAAACCCAACCATGAATGATTTCTGACAACCCACCACCATTCCTCTCTCTCTTTACCTCCAAAAAAAACTCCAAACTCATTGTAGTATCTGGAAAAGGGAGAGACAGAGTAGAAGAAGAAATAAAAGAGCCGAGAAAGATACGGCTTAGGAAAATCCAATTTGTATTTTAGTTGGATGTAGAAACTGAGAATGTATAATCCTATATCCAGATTAGACTTAAAGCATGTAGTGTCACCCTTGTATATTCAATTTATAGTTTTCAATTACCCGAGATACTTAGACGGGCAAATGACATCAATATCTCATATGGATTCATTTGAGCATGGACATGAATTTTCTTAAGTCACACTCATCGAGTAGCAATGGATATTTACTCCCGTTATGTTGGAGTGAGAAATCATATATGAATCACTCACATCCCTCAGCATATTTCATAACATGTCTAATTACATGCTTTATAATCACCTTGTTACAAAATGGTGTTTGAATATATTAAAGCATGTCACTCCACATCTGTAGTGGCTTCAAGTCATAGGATCACAACACCGTTTTCATAATGGAAGCACTTGTGACATTTAAATAACATTCATGTAGTGTTTCTCATGGTGGGTCAATCCTGTACGTCATTACTCCTATTACGTATGTGTTAGACATGATATCTCATATCAATCTACCAGCATACTTGTCTCGATGCATTATAGTCATCATAATTAATAATAATACTAGACTAGGGACATTTAAGAATATGACATGTTTTATAAGGACTTGGTTATGTCAACATATCACCATATAGATAACAGAACGAGTAAGATGCATTTTATCATTAAATGAAGGTCACGATAATATAGATTGCCTCTAGAGCCAATCTGGTGCATCTCGTATGCCTATAGATCTTGTTTGGACCTTATGGTTACGCTGAGCAAGGGGTTTGTTAATTGGGTATGCGGAATTTTTATCTGTTGCTACTTTGCATATGGGATCCTTTTTACTTCCAGTGAAACTTGCTATGATATGGAGCGATTAATCCGCCAGTTCTGGTGGTCGGAGGGGACGAAGAAAAAAGGAAGATCAACTGGGTCGCTTGGGACAAGATGAACGGAAAAAGAAGATGGGTTGAAATTTCGAGATTTAACGACTTCAATATTGTAATCCTAACAACTTAGTTTGCAGAGTTTTCAAATCTAAGTATTTTTGGGATTCGAATATTCTTAATCTGCAGGTGAAATCGTCTTGTCAGGCATCCGACGCTTTCAGGAGTATTATAGTTGGAAGAGACCTGGTTAAAACAGGCTTGGCGTGGAAGATTGAAAATGGCAAACAAGTTAACAAATTTCAGGATAAATGGTTACATGGGTGCAGTACTCACAAGGTAATCACTCAGTGTCCAATGGGTCCGGCCGAGACCAAAGTCCAATGGGTTTGGACTTTATTTGATATATTCTTTAGATCCTACCCGCAAGAAGACACATTTTATTGGTATTATTCGGATGAAGGGAACTACACAGTGTCCTAAGGCTACAAAGTCCAAACTGTCTGATGTAACGGGAAACGATTCTCTTCGGTGGGGCCACATTAACAGGCAGTGGCTTTCGAAGATGTGACGTTTGAAGGTTAAAAAAAAGTTATTTTCCCGTTTGGCGTCTATGGCACAATTATCTCCCCGTTTCAATGAGCTTGAGAAACAAAGGTATGGAAGTCCCTACGTTGTGTCAACTTTGTAAGGAGGGTAAATAAACGGGCTATCATGTTTTCATGGATTGCTCTTTTATGAAACAAGTATGGAAGGCAAGTATGGGGTGAATAAAATACCGGATTTTATAGACGTTCTCCAAGCAACCACCCATGGTTTGTGAGAACTTTACTGTAACTATATGGTTAATCTGACGTTCTAGAAATGACATGATGTTTAATGGAGCTTTCAAAGCCCCCCCCCTCGTAGCTCAATTTAGTCTGGACTATCAACTCTGGTAAAAAGAAGTCGTGGTGGGAGGTTTTTTAGCTAGATGTGGCAGATGAAGAGTCGGTTTGGAGAGCTTCGGTGTCAGGCTTTCAAGATCAATTCGGACGGTGCTTGGCCTGGCCACGGACCGACTTCAGGCATAGGAGCTGTCATTAAAGATCAACCGGGATGCTCAGGGCAGGTCGGCACTGCCGTATTCGCAGAGTCCACTCCCCTTTGCTGGCGGAGCTGTCGGCTATAGTGGATGAGCTTAGCTATTTATTAGTCTAAGTCCAAACGGACAGCTTAACGGCATGTCAGCTCTTACTGGAGGGATCAAAAGGAAAGTTAAGAACATGTGATTCCCTAGCAGTGATGAGTCCCATCATTAAAGACTGTCAACTAAATTCCAAGTTTGACTCCGTTATTTTTTCATTCGTGGGTCGTGAAGGCAATAAGCTTGCTCACAACTTTGCAAAAAAAGAGGATGGAGGAAGAAGACACATCGTATTATTCTCAAATTCTCGATTGCTAAAGTTATATATCGAGACATTTTTTTTTGGGAGTGACAACCCAGTTTTAATATAAATCATTTTTCCCTAAAAAAGATTAAAAGAATGTCGACCGAATTCATTTTCTCTCCATTTTTTCCTTCCAAATTTCGAAGTTATAAAAATAGACTTAAGGGACTCACAGTCATTTTTTTTTTGTTTTTCTTTTATGACTTACCTTTTTGTCGTCTGTTTGGTTTGAACTAGGGATGGCAACGGGTCGGATCTGGATCGGATCGGCCATTTCCATATCCGAATCCGACCGAGTGGAGCAGGATCCAGATCCGGTCCGGATCCGTTCGGATCGTCATCGGATCCGGATCGGATCGGATCGGATATTAATTACCAAATCCAAATCCGACCCGGAGATCCGCTGAGTATGGATCCGGTTCGGATCCGGATCGAATCCGGGTCGAATCCGAACAGAGAAAATAAAAAAACTTCTTCTGACTTTTACTGTTGGAACAGTAACAATTTAAAGAAAAGCATCATTTGCACCAAAAAAAACAATTAAAAGAACACATGATTGTCCTAAAAAAAATACAGAAATCCTTCATATCCATGTTCACAAATAGAGATATGAGAAGCTAAAAATCAAAAAGTTCACAACCATTACGAATTTGTCCACCAAAATAGTACAAACTTGTCCACCAAAACAAATGTTGCAAAAGTTCACAAATTGTCCACAAAGTTCAACGAAAATACATAAATATTATTCTAAAAATTCATGATCTCAAAACAAAGGAACTCTTCTTTCATGAATATTCATTGGAACTTGGAAGCCATTCTTGTCATTGTTCTTTGTGAAGAACCTACAATACATAAAAAAAAAAAAATCTTTATTTTGTATAAAGTGAACATAGTAAAATATTCAAAATATGAAGTAATAAAAAACTAAGCCTTACCATAATTCCTCACGAGTCCGTGACAACACTCTCACATTCATCATTTTCTTGATCATCATCGAGGATACTTTGAATATCATCACCCGGATTTGTTGATTTACCTAAACACAACATTTATGTTAAAAATATAACATATATGAATATTTGATGAAATATGAAATATACATGTAAAAATAAATCATTGTTCACTAACCTTTAATTTGGCTCCACAACCAACTTTGAGCACACATCAACGCCTCCAACGTTTTAGGATTGAGTCTACTACGATGATCACTCAAGATCATTTTACCAATGCTAAATGCCGATTCCGAAGCAACCGTTGAACGGGGATGGCTAAAATGTCTCTCGCAAGCGCCCTCAAAGTAGGGTACTTAACCCCATTTGTTTTCCACCAAAACAAGACATCCAAATCCGAAGTTCTTGGTAAAACATGATCCTCAAGGTAGTGGTTCAACTCCATTTCCACATCCTCGGTTTTGTGAGCTTGACTATTAACAAACATATCATACTCATCAAGGGGATCAATACTATTGCTTTGTGAAGCATTAGACTTATCTTTGTTAGAACCCGAACTAGAAGCATGTCTCTTAGTGAAATATTCACGCATCAAGTCAAGACAAACACTCTTAACCCTCTTGATTTGATTCTCCGCATGCTCCGATCCATAGATTTTTGCAAACATAAAACCAAGAATGTCATCTTAAAGCGAGGATCCAACATAGAAGCCACTCCCATTATGCCATGTGTGTCACTCCAATAACTCTCAAATTTATCCAACATCAACCTAGCCATGTCACTTATATATGCCAAAGGACTAAATAACCATTCCATCATTTGAATTTTCATTTGGCACACTTTCGAGAAGTAAACATTGGCCGTTGGATAATTTGTTCCAGAAAATACACATGTGACTTCATAAAACAAACCCAACCTCACACATATCTCTTGGGCCCTCTCCCACTCCTCTTCGGTAGGCAAAGTAACATAATCCTTCTCACGTTGCCTTAAGCGAAAAAACACATCCTTATACTCCAAAGCAATAGACAACATAAAATAAGTAGAATTCCACCTAGTTTTGCAATCAAGCACTAGTTCTTTGGTGCATGCAACGGGAATTTGATCGGCTGTCTCTCTAAATTTTTGTCTCCTCTTAGGAGAAGCTATCCAAAAACTCACACTATCCCTCACTTTTTTAATGCATCCCTCAATCACTTTTAGCCCATCTTGAACAATCAAATTTATGATATGAGCAGCACATCGCATATGAAAGAATTCTCCACGAACCAACAAAGTACTCAATTGAAGCTTGTCCAAAAGTAAGCTTACCATCAAATCATTTGTGGAGCAATTATCAACCGTCAAACAACCCATCCTCCTGTCAACATTCCACTCCAACATTGCATCAAGCAAAACCTCTTGCAACACAGCTGCAGTATGTGGTGAAGGAACATAAATGAACCTACATAAATACAAATTTTAGAGTTAATATTATAATTATTAAAGTTATCATTAAACATAATATGAACAAAAAAATTAAAAATTATAATTTACCTCAAAATAATGGATTGCAACTTCCATGTCTCATCAACAAAGTGTGCCGTGATAACCATGAATCCTCTCCTTTTGTTCTTTGACGTCCACATGTCAGTCGTCAAAGACACTCTACCACTACACAATGACAATAACTTCACCACCTTCTCCTTCTCAATGCCATACACCTTGAAGATGTCACTTTGGAGTGTGTTTCTAGGAATCATCTTGAAAGAAGGTTGAAGAGAAAATACAAACTCCCGAAATCCAACATAATCCACGATACTCAATGGAAAATCATGTAAGATAACCATCTTAGCAAGCTTATCTCTAGATACTTCTTGCTCAAAGTTACCCACACTCATAATCTTAACTCCATTAACCGTTTCACCAACCAATGCTTTTTGCCCTCCCATCATACCTTTAATGTCTCGTTGAGTACAATTATATTTACGACATCTACGATCAATGTGATTCAACAAATGACTAGTACCGGATTTGCTTTCACCCACAAATTCCTTTTTGCAATGGCTGCAAATAGCTTTAAGTCCATCCTTAGTATGCTTCTTTGTGAAGTGTTCCCACACCCTTGAAGTAGATCTCTTAGACCTCTTTGAATTATTCTCTTCTCCTTCCTCATTGAGTTTTCTCTTACCTCCACTCTCCCCATGAGTTTCCCCTTCAATCCCTTCTTGAGTATCAATTGGAGAATCTTCAACTATAGAGGGGCTGCTTCCAACTTTTGTTTGACGCGAGCTTCGATCTTGTGCATCCATTTTACCTACACTTTCAACAAAACACAACTAGTTATTTGAAAACATAATATATACCTACTAGAGAAATAAAAGAACAAATAATCATGAAAATATGTAGAACATGATGATATTTTATGTGTACAAAACCTAATACACAAGATCTACATTTGTCACAAGAGATCTACTAACTGTGGGGTACAAAACCTAACAACATGATAATTCTGAAAAAAAAAAAGTAGATTAGGGTTTTCATTCATGAATTACTATTGAACGGAGGAATAAAGACGCGAATCACATTAGGACCATTTAAACCCCCTTCCAAATACAGCTTGTTGATGCCCTACCTACTCCCTAATCCCTCCCTATAAAAAGTTTCCTCCCCACGGCCACACACATTAGAAAAACAAACTAATTGAACCCCTCTCATACAAACCAAAAAAACTAATCTTGCTTTATCTTATCTCATATCTACAGTCATTACCCAGCTTCAATTTAAAGAAGTCTCAATTTCATTATATGCACTTGTTAGCAAGGGTGATTGACAGGTTTCTCAGCATAACAATCAGAACACTAAACTGAAAAAAATTAACATCATGATCTAATCTTTTTCATGATGATACTTCACATTATGCTGAACTGAAAAACTATATTGATTTAACAGCGAAATGTTAAACTGATCCGACATTGCTAAAATAAACGAATTTGACAATAAAAGATAAACTGATGCAAGAATGAGAAAATAAACCATTCATCAATAACATACATAAAAATAAGTCAGAATCGGCTCTCAAAAAAAAATCACAATCAAGTACCTTGACGAAGCAGCCGAGACCCAAGAATGAAGATCGACTGCTGAAGAGTGAAGTTCCCGGCTGTTTGTCGCGGCGGTGGAGAGAGAGCAGCGGTGAAGACGGCGGCTTCGCAGTGAGAACGCCCGTTGGAGATGGCGTCCGTGAGTCACAGGTCGCAGTGGAGAGCGAAGAGTCACCGTAGCCTCACTGGTATGAAATAGAAGGAGGAAAAGAGCGGGATTGTTTATTGGGAATAGTTGACTGGGAAGATGTGGGAATATGAAGAGAGATTTCATCGGGGATGTGAGAAGACGGAGAGAGAAGAGGAACGCAGTTTAGGGCTTGGATCCTGGGATTGTATTGTGTTTGTGATTTTGTGTGCCGTGGAAGTGGGATTAAGAATTGATGACAAAAGATAGAGGTTATCAATTTACCATATACTAATATACTATCCCTTATATATAATATATAATATATAATATATTAATATATCCTATACTGTTAAGTCGGACCGGGTCGGATCGGATGCCCGACGGATCTGCACTCTGATCCGAATCCGGATCCGAATCCGACCGGGTCTGATTTTTTTGATCCAGATCCGATCCATTTTTGTATGGATCGGATTCGGGTCTGATCCATTCGGATCGGATCGTCCGGGTCTCGGATCGGGTCGGACCGTATTGCCATCCCTAGTTTGAACCCAAGACTTGACTTTTAAATACTCTACCACTTGAACTACCAACCATTTGCGCCTCACAATCAATTTCACTAAGCCTACTTGGTTCGTTTAGAGGCCTTACAATCAATTTCATTAGAATATGATACGGGTCACCGTATCATAATTATTTAGTTATTCATTAGTTAATCGTTTATTATTATGTTATTAATAATCCGGGCTTGGCCCGTTAGGTCTAGGGTTAGGGTCAGTTTATCTATTTAAACAGTTGTACTCCCTCAGCATTATTCAGTCAATAAAGATATATTTCTCTGATCTCTAATCTCTCTCTCCCTTTATCTTCCTTTATCAGTATCTCTCCCTCTCTTTTATCTGTTTATTCAATTAACCGATACGTTCTACGTATCATTGGTGCTTTCATTGAGAGTGTCGGTCGGACTTTTGTTCGCGGCACTCGCCCCCGGACTCATGGATCTCCCGTTCGCGATTGTTGATCTCAGTTGCAAAGGGGTACAACTAGTGCTCCTAGATGAAATCGACGAACTCTACCGCCAAGGTGAAACAATCAACTGTCTCACCATGGCAGAACTTGAATATTTCCAAGCAATGAAATAATATCAATCTCTTCCTTAAACTCTCGTCTCTCTCTTTCGTCTATCTCTCAATTTCTTCATTATCTATCAATGTCTTCTTTATCTCGATACTATCAACGTATCATTTGTAATAGATTTGAGCTTAATTCCTATTTGAGTTACCTAAATAATTTGGATCAGCCTATACTTTCTGGAGTTGGACTCCACAGTGGGTTTTTCACGAAAGTTCGTCACCAATTCGATCCGGGCAAAAGTATTGGCAAATTTTCAACCCCCACCTTGAGGGCAAGGTGGTTTTTAAGGGTGGGAGAGTTGATACGGGTCACCGTATCATAATTATTTAGTTATTCATTAGTTAATCGTTTATTATTATGTTATTAATAATCCGGGCTTGGCCCGTTAGGTCTAGGGTTAGGTTATTTGGCTATTTAAGTGATGTAATCTCTTAGTATTAGGCAATGAATAAGAATATTACATTTCTCTAAATCTAAATATCAAATCGGATTGAAAGACGAGAGAGAGACTAGAAAGATATTTAGATTCATAGAAATGTAATATTCTTATTCATTGCCTAATACTAAGAGATTACATCACTTAAATAGCCAAATAACCTAACCCTAGACCTAACGGGCCAAGCCCGGATTATTAATAACATAATAATAAACGATTAACTAATGAATAACTAAATAATTATGATACGGTGACCCGTATCAGAATACTCCACAGTCGCTTGTTTTCGAGAGAAAGAGCTTCACAAAATTAACCAACAATTAGATAGCTATATTACAAAATACTACCAAACAAATGCTATAATCAATTTCTCCTAGAGATTTACATAGATTGATCACTATACATATGCGATACTACGAGCTATCGGCTGTGTTGTAGGGAGATGTTGCTTGAATCCTCTGCTTTCTGTTCTGAAGGAACCTCTGTAATGATTTCTTCATCGTAACACCTAGAGGAGGAGGAGGAGGTTCAAAATTCGTGGTGGTTGTTTCTTCCTCGACTTCCTGTTCCATTGCTCTTCTCGCGTGCCACACAATCGCTCTGGCCTATATTTATACAAATTCATTTAATTGTTATATTGTTGGGCTAATCAAATAATTTTCACAAAATGCTTGGTTAAAAATCAAATACATAAAAGAAGACCCAACTTTTGTGATGCAGGCTTATTGAAGTTCGGCCCACTAAAGAGGTGAATGACTGAATGTGTCTTTCTTCCAAACTAGAAGGGGTGAAAGTGTAATTCTGTCAAACTAGTGTGGTGAAAGTATCTTTTACCGTTTTATGATACTGCTTATGTGAGGTTCTTGAAGGCTCAAGTTTGACATTCACCCTCTTCTAGGCTAGGAAAGGACACTTTCAAGCCTTTAGTATTCCAAATTTCAGGACACATATGCTACCTAACTGTGACTTTGTTAGCCAGGGTGGGACTCTTCCACTGATAGTAGTTTTGGAGGAAAATTTATCCTCTTAGAGCATGGAAAGACATAATTAGAAGATGTAAGTGCCCTGGAGGTTGCCATACTCAAGGGGACGTAAGTATCATTTCCAAGACTAGAAGGGGAGAAAAAGTCTTTGCGTCAAACTAGAAGTGGTAAAGTTGCAATCTTAGTACCTGAAGTTCAGTGAGATTGCAAATCCGTCCACCCCTCAAGACACAGATCTTGCTCCCAGATAGCGGATCACTCCTGCATCAAACACATCGTCAAACCGAAACCTCATATAACATGTTCAAGAAAATTGGAGCCATTTTACTCAATTTTCCAGAAAACTACAACTAAATGAAAATACAACTTACATTGAAGCGCAATAAGGCGAGTAAGTAAGGAGATAAATGCAATAATCAAAAGTCTTCGAGACCAAGTCTGTGATCCTTCAGTGCATTACAGACAGAGATGGGAATAGTAAGAGAGAATGAACATGGGGATCTTCAGACTTATTTATGGTGGTGGGAATGGAAAATCTCGTACAGGAACGAAAAGATCGGTGACAACGTTGGATTGCTAGGTAAAAAGCACGAGGAACACGAGAAGAATCACGTGCTTTGAAAAGATCAAGCTTATATTTTTGGACTGATGACAACGATACTTTTCACGTGCTCAATTTTCTTTTCTAAAATGAGAGTAGAGATCCCGTACCACTGTGGCACTATGATATTGTACCACAATGACTTATTTTGGTTAATGATTTATCATATTTTACGAATCATCACACTTACATGTATTCAGTCAATAGTAAATATTGTTATTTAGACCATGTCTGTCACACCATGTCATACGTTATGACCATTTGAGTATATATGTGCATCAAAAGACATCTTTTCTCAAAAACAAAAAGAGAAAAGAAAAAATAGACACACCCTCTTCATTTAAACTTTTTTTTTGACTAATAAGTTTGCTAAACCATTGCCTTCGCGACCACGCAGGTGATATTCATCGAATTGATCTGAGAGCAACATTTGGATGTAATCTAGAATATTTTCTTCAACAATATTTACATGTTTTATTCATTTTCCCTCCACGATCTCTTCCACAGTTTTAGTCATAATTTTATTTAATATTTGTATATATTTTAAACAAAACAATTTATATACTTTAACTAAACGGTAATTTTAACGGATTCGTAATCTTCATCATATTGTACGGTCTCTAGACCCTGATCAATATCCTGATTGAGATGCTCATCCAACTCTAAATCATCCACAAGAAATTGTAAATATTGGAATATCATGCATCTGCATGCTCTAAACTTATATATTTGAGCCAAACGTCTGCACTTGGTTGCGAATATGAGATGAAACCGTAATATTTTTTGAAAGATGGTACTAACATCGCAAGGTTTTGAAGAAGTTAGCGAGTTAGCGACTTTTTTCTTGAGGAACTTTTGTTAACCATGGTGATTTTGAAGCCCGTTTACGCGCACATCTTGACATGTTATTCACAGAATCGTAATTTTTTTCCTATATTAGAGCTCCAAGAATAAATGGCGTTTGCGAAGTTCGAACTTGAAATATAAGAGCAAAAAATTAATGAATTAGCGAAGCGTATGAATCACACATTTCACATCATCAAGACATCAACACATGCGAGAAACTTGTGACTCAAGACTATTCTATAACCAAAGAAACAAGAAATGACCTCGGCAGGTCGGCTATGCATGTGCGATATAATCTTGGCATCTTGTGTCTGCTTACATTTGGAGAGACAAAATCAAAGCTAGTACAACGATGGAACGCCAAGAACCTGATCGGTCGGGGACCATTTGAGCAATAATGATGACGAACGGGCCAAGCCGTGGACTTGAAGTAAGAAAAATGTGTTATTTCCAAATGTAGAAGTTATGTTTTAGACTCGATTGGAAATGCGGGGTGGTATAGAAATTCGTGGTGTGAAAAATTACTGCGGGAAAGTTGTCATTACTATAAGATAATATATTGAATGATAAATATTTGGTAAAATTTATTGTGAAATATAATATAACGATTTCATGTTTATTAAAATAAACTGTGAACCTACTACGGAAGAATATAACGAAAAATAATATACATAACTTATTAGCTCTATAATGATAAAAATTTAAATTTATAAACATTGAAAGAATAGAATCGGTTGTAATTCTATTAATTAAAATCTGGTTCTGGAAAAGCATCTTCCTAAAGTTGATGTGAGACAGTAAATTGAACGAAAATTCAAGAAATTATTTATACTAAACACACTAGAAACTGTTTTTGTTGTCGAAATGCATTTGTACATGCAGCAGAGAACTAGGCCTAAAATGGTGACTTGGTATTGTAATTGAGTAATACAAAATTAGGATGGGATGCCTAATATGTTTTTTTTTAATGTTCCAAAAAAATCCATTGAATTAAACGGATACATGAATAAGCCCATTCGGGGCCCACTTAATAAATAAGTCGGGTTAAACAATGCTATAATGCTAAATTGTTTTTTATAGGAGTATTACAACTCCGTCCCACATCTTTTGCACAATGTGAACTTTTTCACTATTCATTGGTCATTTTGACTTGGTGATTTGGATATCAGAACTTTGTAATTTTAAAATATATTTTTTGTAATGTCGTAGAGTAATTCTTGTTCTATAATATCATAAAAAATTACCGAAAAACTGCATAGTTTTTTGCAATCCAAATCACCGGGTTAAAATGACCTTGTTACGGGTGAAAAAATCAAATGGTGCAAAAGAGGTGGGACGGAGTGGTACATAAAAAGGGCCAACATGCCAAACAAAACTCCTACTAGAACACTAGAAGTCTAAAAATAAATCCACCCGTGAACCATTTGTCTTTATCATTCCTCCAAGTCTCGAGACCATCAATTCCCAATCCACGCCTTGCAAGCCAGTCAGCTTCTCCATATTCGTCTCTTGGGATGTACTGTCAATTGACGGAGAACATTTCTTTGAAGACTTCAACTCTCTTTGTCGGCTCTCTACATATCGATATCTAATTCTATGGGTTTTGTTCATCTCGTTGGATCTCAATAGAGCATCTCCATGAACTGTGATTATCCGGATCTGCTTCTCGGCCACCATCACTAACCCTAGGGAAAGGGCTTGAGCTTTGTTATCCATTGTTCCATGTCCCAATTGAGCTTTGTTATCCATTGCTCCATGTCCCAAGACACCGGCATCGACCTTCTTTGACTTATAAGGCCACACTTCATCAGATTGAAGGATCGCCTCTACAATTTCTTTGTTCGGATCTTCATTTTTAATCGGTGTCATATGTAGATGTGAGTGTATCTGCTAGTTGATGTTGGCGGATTGTAGAATTGTGGAGTGACGATTAAACCATTTGGGGGCATAACTCTTCTCCCCTTTGAATCTGGTTCTGTTTTTTTGTTGATCCACAACGCACAAAGCCCGATACACATTATTTATTGATATGGAGTGTAGCTACTCCTGAAGAACCGCCGGATCCATTCACTGTCTTGAAATTCCAAGTTCACTTCCAGCTTGTCACATATTAGATCTCAAAACCCTTGCGCCATTTGACAATGAAGAAATAAAAGTTGAGTATTCTTACCCATCTCTGCAAACTGAGCATGTTTTGTCAATCTGAAATCTTTTTTTTTGCTAAGTTAAGTGTTGTGGGAAAGTGTCGTGGTGGGTTCTCTGATAATTCCGTACATGGATTTATATTCTATATAGATTATTTAATATTTTTTGTAGTTTCCTGTGTATTTTGATAAGTATTTGCCGGATAAGTGAAATATTCGAGAATAGAAGCTTTATGGGCATTATCGTAGAATCCGGGCGTTTTTGCGATTAGCGTGAGCATTTTATATGTCAAATATGATCCTGGTATGTTAGTGTTGTGTAACAACACGCTTAACGATCTATTAACAACAACTAAATCTACACCAAGTTCCATATAATGTAATGATTAAAAAAGTATATCTTTCTCTCTTTATTTTATTATATACTTTCCGAAGCCACCATGGTCCTTTCTTACAGACGCAATCCACCTTTCCCTTTCTTTTGGTATGGAAAGCCTCTTCTGATCCACGGTTGCTTTTAAGGCAAAAACGAAGAAGAGCTAAAGTTACACTGGACCAGTCTTCACTCTTTAGGCAATATCTGGAGCTAGATAAATTATTTTGGATGAAGTCCTTGCCATTAGAAAGTAGACATTTAGAGATTGCCAACGATAAAAGATATGACCAAACCGGAGTCCGGATGAGGGAGAAAAGCCCTGTGCAAGATCATCTTATGAATTTGTCCGAGAATTACAAATTGTAGGGGCTGAATTGCAAATTTGGCCAAAAATAATTAGAAAATCGTGACCAGACCTTGAAAAACAAATTTTAAGACCTAGAAGGCAGATGAGGCTGCCAGAGAACAAGTTAGAACACGTTGGAGGAAGGATTGGAGCCTGGAGCACATCGTTGAAGCAAGGATTTTATCGTTTGATCTATGTTATCCTTCTTTTTTTGTGTTTTTTAGGATCTGATAACTCTGTATTAGAGTTATATTTTTTACACAATTTGCTATTGTTTTGTGAGATTTCCGGGTAGAATATGTTAGCTTTACACTATGAACTTGAGGAAATTTAGTAACTGTATCTTTGAGCAACAACTTGTAAATCATAGCGTTTCTCATATTATTTCATGTATTTTGTCACGTTTGATCGCACGGGTTGTGTTTCGTGTTGTATTGGCAGGATACGGAGCTTGGGAGATGAAGCGGCGATGAGAAACAATCTTGGGAGATTAATTGGGAGCTAAAACGATGAAGAAATCGTGAAGAAACAGTGAAAATACATGAAGAGGGGAGGCAAATGCAATTTAATGAAGTTTCTGTAATGGCACTTTAACCCCCTATATGAAAAATGGCCAAGCACTTGGTGAAAATTTGGTGGCCATACGTGAGAGCAACTCACTGGAAGTGTAGGATCACAAAAGGTGATCCTACAATCACAAGATCACCCACAAGACCACAATGTGATCCTAGGATAAAAAAAGGTGATCACAAGATCAAGTGCAAGACCAGATCTAGGATCAAAAGTGATCCTACAACCACAATGTGATCCTATGATCAAAAATTGTGATCACAAGATCACAATACTTAAAAAAAATAAAAGAACGCGGCTCTTTTATTAAGGGGACGCACGAGAAAAAAAAGAAAGAAGAACACTCACGCTAGGAGAAGACTCACGCAAGAGGAGGCTAGGGTTCAAGAGTAGAACACCTCCATTGAAGATTTAGGTTTTTCTTCTTCTTCTTCCTCTCTCAATCCTTGTATGGAGAAACTTGTAAGCTTTGTTTGGTTGATTACTATTAGCTAAACTCCATTGCTAGGCTTCTCTAGAGAGCCTAGGGTTATGTAGACGATGATTTTTTCCGGATTTTAATCTTTGTTTCATGCTTATTGATTTCTTCTATTGAATGGATGTTAGTTCTTGAATCTTGTTAATGATCTTAGTATATTGACACGACTAAGATAGGAATTGATAATCAATGAACTAGGGTTTGCTCATAGGATGAATCATGCTTAAAGTTGATTAAGTTCTAAATCAATTGTTCATAATCTATGCTTAGTTCTTAATGGGGATGGAGTAATTAACTGAAACCGTTAGTTGGCTACTGAAGTGCGCGACAGTGACTTTAACTAGCTAGGTTGAGATATGAGCATCAATCCAGAATCACCGAGACCGGTAGGAGAAGTGAGTAGGATTGGCTAGTGTGGGTAGATTCGGTAGGATTATTAAACTGTTCCGTGAAACGGTGGACCGACAGGACCCCTTATCGTTCCAGTAGATCACCTACTAGAACAGACTGGTAGATAACATGAGACCGAGAGGAGATTGTAGTCTACCGAGACGTAATATGACATGAGACCGATAGGAGATTGTCATAGCCTATTACCCGGCTTGATTAGGATGGAATTAACGCGTTACTCAGATAATCCAGAAATCGTCTACAGCCCTTGGTGATCTAGAGATTGCCTAGTTTCTCCAAATCTATTTATTAAAAATAAAAAAAAAAATACAAAAATAGTAGATTAGTTGTTATTTCAATTCTTAAATCAATTAACTCTTTCCTCCTGCACCGTACGCTAAATTAAATAACTAATTAAATATTCTCAAACATGTCCTCGTGGGATCGATAACTCGGGGTTGAAATATCACCCCTATATTACTTGACCGTGCACTTGCGCATACGCGTTAAGAAATCGCGTCAAGTTTTTGGCGCCGTTGCCGGGGACAGCGGTAGATTATTTAGTTAGGAGTTAGTTAAGAGTATTTTTATTTTAGTTTTAGTTTTATTTTTTTATTCTATATCTCTGTGCTTCACGGGTGTCTTGTGAGTCTGTTTTTCAGGAACGCAGGAAGCAAGTGACAATATGAGCATGTGGAGCGAAGAGTGTGATTCGGGTCCCCCCTACTGTTTCCACTGCAGGGGTAACCATGAAGACGAGGACGCATGCATAATTTGGTGCTACGTATGCGGCATTTGGCATGACCGTAGAGACTCATGTCGAGTACATGTCCCCCAACTTCATCAACTCCAGGAAGACTCATCAGCAATTATGGCAGAACGGCGTAGTATTATGAATGACATCGAAGTGTGCGCCAATTTTTTGTCCATAGCTTCACAATTACCACAAGAGGATTCTTCCACAGGTAGGGAATACGTGAGGGAGATGTTGGAGAGGATAAAGAAACGAATAGAAAAACTACCAACAGGAGGGGAATCTAGTATTCAAGAACCACAAGCGGATCCCTTGCCACATGA
This sequence comes from Linanthus parryae, assembly GCA_023055425.1. Taxonomy (NCBI): domain Eukaryota; kingdom Viridiplantae; phylum Streptophyta; class Magnoliopsida; order Ericales; family Polemoniaceae; genus Linanthus; species Linanthus parryae. The sequence continues at coordinate 63,515,915 of JALGPY010000002.1, read as the reverse complement.
CAGTGAGCCTCACATTGAACCTTCATCATCCCCACCACAAGTGGAAGAAGAGATGCTTGAGCCGAACAAAGACTGCAGTGTCCAGAAACCATTGGTGTACACCGCAACTTATGAGGACTCAGACTCTGATTCAGACTGGGGTGGACCTGTGTGCCCAAGATGGGAGGATCTTCCATATTTCCAGCCAAAACTGCAAGAGCCCTCACTTCCTTGGCATGAATTGGAAGACACCAGCATTGGAAGCCCGTGGGGTGCCGACGATGAAGCTGATGATTCACTTGTTCCTATACCTATTGAGGTAAAAGCCCCTTCTCATACTTTCGAAGAATTCTCCGTATCTCATATTAATCAAGTCTGTGATGAGTTGGAAAGACTTGTGTATGAAGATTCTTATGGGGAAGAGCATCATGAGAAATTTTCAATTCCTTGTCATATTGGCGACTTTATTGATGATCCATATGCCATATTCAAGGAGTTGGAAATCAACAAGTGTGGGGGTGTGGATGAATTGCATGGGTCATTTGAAGAGCATCTAGCACAAATGAGGTATTATTGGGATGATTTTATTGCCAGAGATTCATTTGAGCCCAGTGGTACTTGGTGGAAGTTTCTCAAGAAGATCAATTGCAAAATGAAAGGATTCAGCTTCCACAACTCTCCACCGTCTTTGCAGCACATGGGTGCACGCGAGGTTCTGGAAAAGAGATGGTGGAAGAAGAAGAAGTGGAGATATAATGCATCCTCCATCATCCTTTTCGGTTGAGGTAACCGGGTCGGGCTGTCGACCTTAAATTACAAGCGCTGCTTGGGAGGCAACCCAATGTAGAGTAGGATGCTATTTATTTCTGTTTTTGCTTTTAGTTCTCCATACATGATTTTGAGGGGTGAGAGAGAGTAGTGTTAATTTTTCCAATCAGTGTGCAGGGACACGGGTACAAAAGACGCTTCGGGTTCCCCTTCTTGATGCGTGTGATAGAATGTTGAGTAGGCGCATCGGAATCCGGACGCGAGGTGAGACTTTTGCGGAAACTGTCAACGGTCCACAAGACCCCTTCTTGTTGCAGTTTCGCGGCAACGGTGCCCATGTAGGTCTGGGCACCAAAGGTATCTCTAACTCTCTCTGTTCTACGTTTTGAGCGCTAATTTTTGAAATCCACCGCCAACACATTTAAGCGAGGAAGCCTCGTACTTGATCTCTAAATTCGTTGAGGACAACGAAACGCTTAAGTGTGGGGGGGGGGGGGTTTGTGTATATTTTGCTAGCCATGTTAGTTATGCATCGCCAGTTACATGTAGTTGTGTTGTATTGTGTAGTACGTGTAGTTAGTGTAGAGTGTTTAATATAGTGTCGTATGGTGTTAGGATTGTTATCATGCATTTCTTTGCACTTTTACTTTATTGAGTCCCCTACCCAAAACTTGTGGTTAATCGAGTTGGATGTAAGCATGTAGAGTCTAAGAAAAAAATAAAAAAGAAAAAAAAATAGAAAAGTGAAAATCCATAAAAATTAAAAATTTTGAGTTGGGCAATTGATGAAGCTTGAAACCAAAGAGAGTTCAATGAAAGAGTCTCAATGGATATGAAGCACCGGAGTGGGGAAAACCTTAATTTTTAGTATCTTGCGCACCAGTTTCACGAAAGGAAGTCCCGGGTATTCAGGGGAAAGTGGAAAGAAGACGAGGGCATACCTTTAGTTCCTTTATTGTGCTAGGAGGATTTAGTCCTAAGGAGTTGAATAGTCTGTTTTCAAGTGGAAACTTGTGGCCTCTTGTAAATCTGGGGTGGACCTTCGTGTAGAGTTGGTTCCATGTGGTACGCTGGCTTAGCCTAAGTGAAGTTAGGGAGTGTACACCACCATCCCTTAAGGCGGTTTCAAGAGCTAACCGAAAAAGCCCACACTTAGTTACAATAAATGCACGGCTGAAATAAATTGAAAGAGAATGAAAAAGAAAAAAAAAAACATAACAAATCAAAATCTTCTCTTGGACTAGATACGGTGAACAGTCTAATGTGCCCCCGTTAGCGCGGGGAATTTGGATTCAAACCAATTAGAGTGTCTAAGGAAAATTAAAGTCAAGCCGTATTACACGGAGTTGTGTCTCCCGTCACTGGGACAACTTGCATTCAATACAATAATTGCTAAGAGGGTCTGAAAACCTCATATGACTTGGCGACGAAAGACTACTATAGGACTAAGGGTGCCTAGACCCTCTGAGCTAAAGGACGTGCCCGGATCTTGGATTAAGTTTGGTGGATGTTTGGGGACCCCTTAGTGAGCTTGTGCGTATGATCATTGTATTTTCAAGTCCTTATTTCGGTTGTGTGAATTGAAAAAGAGATTTGTGAGAACTTGATGATTTTGGTTAGTGATAGCGAGATTGCCCGTCTCTTAACTAAAGAAAAAGAAAAAAATATGTTGTTTCAATTTTAGCATTGTTCTATAATCGAGTTGCATTGTATAGTCATCTAGATTGCATTGTGTGTGTGTGTTTTGTTTGTGTCACATGGCTAGTAAAGTTTTATGCGATTCGATGGGTTAAAGCGTAGTGCAAGGTTTGATTTTGCTCGGGACGCGCAAAAAGGTAGTGTGAGGGATTTGATAACTCTGTATTAGAGTTATATTTTTTACACAATTTGCTATTGTTTTGTGAGATTTCCGGGTAGAATATGTTAGCTTTACACTATGAACTTGAGGAAATTTAGTAAGTGTATCTTTGAGCAATAACTTGTAAATCATAGCGTTTCTCATATTATTTCATGTATTTTGTCACGTTTGATCGCACGGGTTGTGTTTCGTGTTGTATTGGCAGGAAACGGAGCTTGGGAGATGAAGCGGCGATGAGAAACAAGCTTGGGAGATTAATTGGGAGCTAAAACGATGAAGAAATCGTGAAGAAACAGTGAAAATACATGAAGAGGGGAGGCAAATGCAATTTAATGAAGTTTCTGTAATGGCACTTTAACCCCCTAGATGAAAAATGGCCAAACACTTGGTGAAAATTTGGTGGCCATACGTGAGAGCAACTCACTGGAAGTGTAGGATCACAAAAGGTGATCCTACAATCACAAGATCACCCACAAGACCACAATGTGATCCTAGGATAAAAAAAGGTGATCACAAGATCAAGTGCAAGACCAGATCTAGGATCAAACGTGATCCTACAACCACAATGTGATCCTATGATCAAAAATTGTGATCACAAGATCACAATACTTAAAAAAAATAAAAGAACGCGGCTCTTTTATTAAGGGGACGCACGAGAAAAAAAAGAAAGAAGAACACTCACGCTAGGAGAAGACTCACGCAAGAGGAGGCTAGGGTTCAAGAGTAGAACACCTCCATTGAAGATTTAGGTTTTTCTTCTTCTTCTTCTTCTTCCTCTCTCAATTCTTGTATGGAGAAACTTGTAAGTTTTATTTGGTTGATTACTATTAGCTAAACTCCATTGCTAGGCTTCTCTAGAGAGCCTAGGGTTATGTAGACGATGATTTTTTCCGGATTTTAATCTTTGTTTCATGCTTATTGATTTCTTCTATTGAATGGATGTTAGTTCTTGAATCTTGTTAATGATCTTAGTATATTGACACGACTAAGATAGGAATTGATAATCAATGAACTAGGGTTTGCTCACAGGATGAATCATGCTTAAAGTTGATTAAGTTCTAAATCAATTGTTCATAATCTATGCTTAATTCTTAATGGGGATGGAGTAATTAACTGAAACCGTTAGTTGGCTACTGAAGTGCGCGACAGTGACTTTAACTAGCTAGGTTGAGATATGAGCATCAATCCAGAATCACCGAGACCGGTAGGAGAAGTGAGTAGGATTGGCTGGTGTGGGTAGATTCGGTAGGATTATTAAACTGTTCCGTGAAACGGTGGACCGACAGGACCCGTTATCGTGCTAGTAGATCACCTACTAGAACAGACTGGTAGATAACATGAGACCGAGAGGAGATTGTAGTCTACCGAGACGTAATATGACATGAGATCGATAGGAGATTGTCATAGCCTATTGTAGATAGTGCTTTCTGAGCTGACAGATCTTGACCACGTGGCAACCATCCAGCACACCATATTGTGCTCCACACACACTGGATCACCAGCCGAGCTGATCCATGTGGGGGCTGCGAGACAGAGCCCTCGCATACCACTGCACGGGACTTGTAGGGACTTAGTGGTTTGGAGGCTAGAGTAAGCCCTGTCGCGTGCGAGCCAAGCCCGCACGCGACCTTTAGTAACTGTTTTGAGAGATTTATGGCACGAGCTCCATAAACCCGGTCAATCCGGTCAAACCCGGTCAACCTTGTAACAGTTCCGGTATTCGCGCACAACGTGCTGTAACGGTCCCTATATACTCGGACGAACGTGCCGTTATGGTTAAGCTAATTAAGCCGCCATCAATGGGCGCATTAACCACACTACAACGGTCACGTTCTCTGCTATATATAGGACGTTACCCTTTCCATACAAAGGGAGAACACACTTGCCATACGCGGAAGCTCTGCCAAACCTCTGTCTCTCTCTCAGACATTACTACTGACTTACTCTCTCCCTACACACAACCCCACTCTTCCTGTGCGATCCTCGATCCTCTACATACGGTGTACACGGAGGTCTCCCCGCCGGAATCTCTTGTGCACATTTTGGTGAACCCGACGTGAACTTACCAACCAAAGCAACCATGTCTCAGGAGGATGATATCAGCAACAGATCGCCTTCCACCGAAACCGCCTCGGGAGAGGAGACCCGCCGTACTCCTACCACTCCCGGCGAAACACCGACGCTGGAGTCTTTGGACGCCACTGTTCAAAGTCAGGCGAAAGCTCTCAAAGCCCAATCCGTGCAGCTAGAACGGATCTTAGCCGTTCTGGGCACCCTTGCACCAAATCCTTCATCAGCCACCGCCGTCTCTCAAGGGGGAGGAGCCCCTACCGCTCCGGGACTGGGAGTGTCAACCACACCTCCCAACCCTAACCTGCAGACTCCACCGGCGATTGCGCAGCCGCCTCCAATTCAGGGGTCAACAGCTCAGATGTTACCTCTCGCTGCCCACACTCCTCAGCCCTCGGCTTTGGCGTCTAACCCAACTTTGCAGTACCCTTTGCCTCCTTCAACGGCGATCTGGGGCAATACGAGTAGTCCATATGTCCCTAATCCTTCGACGGCGTATGTGTCGCCCCCGCCGGCGGCAACCCCTCCTTCAGCTACCGAGGGAAGCATTCCAGAATGCATGACGTCTCTGCAGAAGCGCATGGATACTATTCTGGCTCATCAGTCATTCACGGATACTATTATCCCGAAGCTGGACAATGATCCACCCATCCCACGAGAGATCTATCTCATGCCTAACCCCGCGGGGTACAAAGCTCCTAAGTGGGACAAATTCGAGGATGTCAACGGAAACGCTCATGAACATGTCATGCGTTTCATTGATGTCATGGGGCCATACGGAGCCGATCCCAAACTGCTGATGCGAGAGCTCCCAAAGTCTTTAGGGAACGTAGCGTACAAGTGGTACCGAACGTTGGAAGCCGGGTCTGTGAAGACTTGGGATGACATGGTCCAAAAGTTCTACACCAAATTCTTCCAGATGGAAGAAAAGGTGACGATGATCCATCTCTCGCGGATGTACCAGAAACGCGAGGAGGACGGGATCACTTTCATCAAGAAATTCAGGGCGAAATCCTTGGAGTGCAAAGATCCGATGCCCGAAAGCCGGCTTGTAGAGATATGCCTGCAGTGCATGCGAGACGAATACAAAGGTATGCTCATTAATTTGCAAACACCTACGTTTTCAAAGCTAATTGAATGCACAAAGAACATCGAGCCTATAGTCGAGAGACAGAAAAAGAAGAACGCTCCGGAGCGACCTTCGAGCGGCACCAACTACAAGATCGGGAGATTTAGTTACAAGGGGGGACGCGAAGCTGAGGTCAATACAGTTTCACCCCAGAAGCAAGCGAAGGTTGGGAACTTCGATGTACCACCTCTCCCATGCTCAGTAGAGGAGGCAAGCGACCTCTGCAGACAGTGGCGCAAGGACGGCGTCCTGCCACCGCTCGAGAAGATACCCCCTAAGGAGATGGTGAGGGACCCTAAGTGGTGCGAGTACCACGGCAAGGTCATGCACCCCACAGCGGAATGTAAAAAGCTCAGGTTTACATTCGACCAGAAAATGAAGAACGGCGAGCTGATCGTCAGCGATCGTAGAAAGGATGTGCGCAACAATCCGCTTCCTGCCCACGCGGAGCAAGAATCAAAAGGCAAGGAGGTTGCCATGATCTCAATTGTCGACTTGGAAGAAGTCGCAGAGGATGGTCTACCCATCATCGCAGAGGTCCACAATGACGAGGACTACACTATGGACACAGAAGACGAACGTGCCGATCGGATGAAGGGGTCGCACGGCTTTAGCAGATTCTTCGACGAGATGAACTTCTCCGAGAAGTGCCGGACAGACATGACGAAAGCAATCTTGAGGATAGCGGAGGACTACGAGGAGGATCTCGTAGTCTCCGACGGGAAAGTCATCAGGGCGTCTCGCTCTACATAAAAGATTATGACCTTTTCTGCCAGTGACAAAAAGACAGATGCGAGCCACCAGAGGCCTCTGTACGTGACATCCATTATTAACGGCGTCGAGTTCAAACGAGCATTCGTTGATGGAGGAGCAGCGGTCAACGTCGTTTCGCTACACACACTGAAGCTAGCAGGGATCCCCGAGCACAAGATCGTCAAGCGTCCATCTCCGCTGATGGGATTCGGAAGCGACTCTAGAATGACGATCGGATGGATCCGCCTGGGCGTTCAGATTGGCAAAATCAAGTGCTCAGCAAAGTTCTATGTCATAGACGCGAACACTACATACCATATGATTATAGGTCGAGCCTGGATTCATCGCTTCGATGCGGTTCCTTCAACGGCTCACCAGGTTATGAAAGCTATCTGGAACGACAGAGTAGTCGAGATACCGGCCTCGACGAACCCATTCAACCTGGACGAAGCACATCTCAGCGAGGCGGTGTGGTTCACCGAGATGGCGGACGAGCAAACACCGGGACCATTCAACCCTACTCCTTTGCCTCTCTGGGAGGACATCAAGGACCAGTCACCTGCGGGAGTAATGGTGACAAGGGAAGATGCCAAGGACAAGCCGCCTACACGCGAAGAGGCGCCGCGTATCGCATACCATCGGAAGAATGTGTATACTCTGAAAAGAATCGCAAAGCACGATACCAAAGGCAAGGAGATAGAAAGCTTCTATGCCAATGGGAAGAAATGCTATCGCATATGAAGGTGCGCGAGGATGTCCTCACACGGGCATGGGGATATCCCTGGGCAAATCAATCAAATCGAGCAAATTGCGCTGACGAAAAAGCCAACGCAGGGCGCTCCAGACGAGAAACTTAAGGAAGCACCTGAATGCATGGAAGACAGGCCCAGACCGCAAAAGCAAGAGCTAAAGGAAGTGTTCCTCAGCCCGAACGAGGAAAAGAAAAGGCCAGTCTTTCTAAGTGCGGACCTCACAAGCGAAGAGGAGCAAGGGCTGCTACAACTCCTAACTGAATACAAGGATGTGTTCGCATGGGAGTATGATGAGATGCCAGGTCTGGATACAAGCATCACCCACCGTTTAGAGATCATCCCAGGGTCTAAATCGGTAAAGCAGAGCACAAGGAGCTTCAGGCCGGAGCTTAACGTGAAAATCAAGCAGGAGATTGTCAAACTCCTAGATGCCAAGTTCATAGAGCCGAACCACCATCCCACATGGCTGGCCAACATCGTGCCAGTGGTGAAGAAGAACGGACAGCTCCGGCATCTGCGTGGACTTCCGAGATCTTAATCGCTTCTGCCCCAAGGACGATTTCCCACTGCCCAATATCGATTTGCTTATCGATTCAACAGCGGGCCATCGCATGTTCAGTTTCATGGATGGTTTCAGCGGGTACAACCAGATCAAGATGGATCCCGAAGACGCGCGGAAAACTGCATTCATCACTCCGGTGGGAGTGTTCAACTACACAGTAATGCCGTTCGGTCTTAAGAACGCGGGTGCGACCTATCAGCGGGCCATGATGGCTCTGTTCCACGACATGATGCATAAAGAGGTGGAATTCTATGTGGATGACCTGGTGGTTAAATCCAAGCACGAAGCAGATCACCTCGCGGATCTACGAAAGGTGTTCAATAGATGCAGGCGCTTTCAACTAAAGATGAATCCCATGAAATGCGCATTTGGGGTAACATCAGGGAAGTTCTTGGGATGCGTAGTTCATCGCCAAGGAATCGAGCCTGACCTTGCGAAAGTATCAGCCATAACCGGCATGACGCCGCCCCATAACCAGAGTGCATTGAAGACATTTTTAGGAAAGCTATCCTATCTGCGAAGATTCATCCCAGCGATTGCCGAAATCACATGCTGTTTTAGCACTCTTCTCAAGAAGGACGCCGTGTACAACTGGGCTCCGGAGCACGAAGCCGCATTCGAAAAGCTGAAGGATTTGCTAACATCCTCAAAAATAATGATCGCACCTCAACTGGGATCACCGCTTCTGCTATATCTGACATCAACAAGGAGATCCATAGGAGCACTCTTGGCTCAGGAGTACGAAGGTCAGGAAAGGCCTATCTACTACATCTCTCGCATCGTGCAGCCTGCTGAATCAAGGTACACGGACATCGAACGTCATTGCCTTGCCCTATTCTTTGTGATAGAGAAGTTAAAACACTATTTTGCATCACACAAAGTAGTAGTGGTCACCAAGAGCGACCCCATACGATATTTGCTAACTCACACTACTCCTGGCGGGAGATTGGCGAAATGGTACATGAACATCTCTCAATATGATATCACATGCGTGCGACCGCGAGCGATTAAGTCGCAGGCAGTAGCGGATCTGTTGGCACAGTTCCCCGATAACAGCCACGAGCCCGTGATCGAGGAAGAGCTCGAAGGCCCTGAGATCTATGCAATCGACGTGCCCTATTGGACGCTCCACTTCGACGGCTCGTCCACAAGGAAAGGTGGAGGCATTGGGATAGTCTTGACCAAACCAGATGGGGAGGTCATACAGATGTCCGCAAAGCTCAACTTCGCAGTCACAAACAATGAAGCGGAATACGAGGCTCTCATCGCAGGGCTCCGTGCGGCGAAAGCCTTGGAAGTAAGCAATCTAACAGTCATGGGAGACTCCAAGTTAATCGTCAAGCAAGCCTCGGGCGAGTACGGTTTGAAGGAGATCAACCTTCTGTCTTACCGCACCTTAGTGCAAAAACTGGTACAACAGTTTTGTGATGTGAGATACGAGCACAAGCCCCGAGCAGACAACAGACATGCAGATGCTTTGGCAACCTTGGGATCCAAGGTCAGTACAGACAAATGTCCCGCGAAGATCTCTATTGAAGTGCGAGCATCGTCGGTGTTGACAGAAGATGCGTGCGATGACGAACACATGGATGACACGGATTGGAGAAAAGCAATCCTACAAGCTATTGCGGAAGGCACAAGCAGTGAAAGCTGGGCACTCACAAAAGGGTACTGTATACATGACAACACCCTTTACTACAAGGGTCCTGGCGGAATACTCATGCGATGCGTCTCCGAGCGAGAGGGACAACTGCTGTTAGAAAAGATTCACCAACATGCTTGTGGAGAAAGCGAGGTGTCAATCTACAGGAAGGCTCAAAGATATGGCATTCATTGGCCAGACATGTCAACAGCTGCAGCCCTGATACAAGGGAAGTGCAAGAGTTGCGCACTAATCAAAGATTCTCTACTCATCGCCCTAACCGATGACGACACGGACTGGAGGAAGCCACTCTTTGATTTCCTCACCCAGGGCACCGTGCCCAAATCAAGAAAAGAAGCCGAGAAATTGAAGAGGAAAGCATCTCGATATGTAGTACAGGAAAACCTACTTTGGCGAAGAGGTCACGAGGGCAACTTGCTGCGATGTCTAGACGGCAGAGAAGCACAAGAAGTCATGGACCTTTCTCATCAGGTGGAACACCAAGGAGGTGCGAAATTATGCAGGCAGCTCCTCTCAATTGGATATTTCTGGCCCAAAATGGAGGTCGATTGCCGCACCAAAGTACGACGCTGCCAGGAGTGTCAATTCAAAGGAAACCTGGTGCACGCTCCCGCTGTGGATCTACATGCATTAGGGACGCCATGGCCATTTCACACATGGGCTCTAGACTTCATCGGTCCCATCCGACCAGCGTCACGCGGGAATCAGTTTATTCTCATTGCAACTGAGCTATTCACCAAATGGGTGGAAGCCTTACCACTGAAAACGGCAAATGCGCTAAGTGTGGTCAACTTCATCCAGGAAAACATCATATGCAGGTTCGGAATCCCAAACACCATTCTTTCAGATAACGGTACTCCCTTTGTTAATCGCCAGGTAGCTGCGAAATTAGCGGAGTACAATATCAGGCAGATATGTTCTACCCCTTATTACCCGAAGGGAAATGGACAAGCCGAAGCGACCAACAAAACGCTGTTGAGAATTCTGAGCAAGATGGTCGCAGATGACCACAAGAAGTGGGCCGACTCTCTAAGCATAGATCTTTGGGACTACCGAACCTCTCCAAGGACACCCACGGGGGCCTCACCATTCCTACTATGCTATGGGGCCGAGGCCGTGGTACCTGCGGAAGTGAGAGTCAATTCGGCAAGGCTAGCCTTCCACGCACTCTACGAGAATCAACGTGATCATGACTTAGTCTTGCTGGAGGAAAAGCGAGAACAAGCCAAAAGAACAAACAAGCGATATCAAGAAAGGATTGCTCGCGCTTACAATAAGACAGTTCAGCGAAGAGATTTCGCAGTTGGAGACTTGGTCTTGCGCGCATCTGACCACTGTATGCGAGAATCGACTCACCCGAAGTTCGCAGCCAATTGGGAAGGACCCTTCGAAGTCACAGAAGTCTTCGACAGTGGCTACTGCAGCTTACGAAGGTTGCACGGCACAACCTCAACCCCGAGTTCAGTCAACATGCGCTGGATAAAGAAGTACTATCCCTAACTTCTCTTATTTCGTGCGTTTTATTATAACGTCGCTTAATCTCTTGTATGATTACGATTTACACAATCTCCTCTCCCATATGAGAGGATTGTAATCTCATCTCTCCCATATGAGAGCGTTATAATAAAAAAAATTCTCCCAAATGAGAAACTTCGTATTTCTGGATGTCAATTTTGCTTCATTTTAGTTTGTTATAACTGTTAACAATGGGTTATCCGCTACAATGGCAATCTGCTAAACGTGATCTTAATTGATCATCTAAGCCTATCTGTTACGATAGCAGCCTATGCAAATGCGATCTTAATTGATCATCTAAGCCTATCTGTTACGATAGCAGCCTATGCAAATGCGATCTTAATTGATCATCTAAGCCTATCTGTTACGATAGCAGCCTATGCAAATGCGATCTTAATTGATCATCTAAGCCTATCTGTTACGATAGCAGCCTATGCAAATGCGATCTTAATTGATCATCTAAGCCTATCTGTTACGATAGCAGCCTATGCAAATGCGATCTTAATTGATCATCTAAGCCTATCTATTACGATAGCAGCCTATGCAAATGCGATCTTAATTGATCATTTAAGCCTATCTGTTACGATAGCAGCCCATACAAATGCGATCTTAATTGATCATTTAAGCCTATCTGTTACGATAGCAGCCCATACAAATGCGATCTTAATTGATCATCTAAGCCTATCTGTTACGATAGCAGCCTATCCAAATGCGATCTTGATTGATCATTTAAGCCTATCTGTTACGATAGCAACTTATGCAAATGCGATCTTGATTGATCTTCTAAAAGTCTATCTGTTACGATAGCAACTCATGCGAAAAAGAAATGATCTTAATTGATCTACTAAAGCCTATCTGCTGCAATAGCAATATCATGCAAAATGATCCTAAGTGATCTACAGAGGTCTATCTGATATGATAGCACTTGAATCTGAAAGCAGATCACAAGCCCATCTGCCGAGATGGCACAGCTGCGAAAATATGATCTCGAACGATCTAGTGAAACATCTGCGAATTCATATGGCAGATAGCAAATGCGAAACCATTACATAGCATTATGCAAAGCGAAATATGCCGAAACGCATGCGAAGTTGTACTTTGTTGCAAAGAGACAGCAGATAACACAAAAGGCTATTTATCATTATGAGTCGAAAAGACTTACAATTTATCTGTCTAGATAGCAGCTTACAAGCGAAAAAGCTCAAATCTAACTACACAGCCAACATGGCTTACAATACATTCGAAAAGTAGCTGACAAGTCAGCAGAAACACACTACGGGAATCCTGACTGAAAGGGATGAACCCACCGGTTCTAACACCGGCTATGCAATACACTGATCTGCGGCCAAAGATCTATAGCAAAAGGGATGCTGCTGCAAAGAGATCAACTCGTCATTTGCTACGTCCCTAGTGGCAAGATCTGCGTGACGGTACGTCCAAGACCCCAACGGGTGACAAAGGCCTCTGTCTGATCAAGATAGGCACCGGAGGAACCTCCTGTTCCGACATATGCTGTCCTGCAAAACAGGCGAAGCAGTCATTCCTCTGGTGATGGACTCCTTGTCATGATAGACAAGGGCATTGACAAGCCCCCTGAGTTCAAGAACGAAGAGGCAAGAAATCCTCCTCCAGGGATGCTGGAGGAGAATTCCGCCGTTCATTACGAGACGGTAGCACGGTCACTTCGGCGCTGCACCTCACCGGGAGGCGGCCGGAAACATGACCTGCACACATAATACACGAAGAAATTTCTTCGAACACACATGAGATATCATCTCCATCTTCTTTATGATGGTTATCAAGAATAATATTCCTCATAAAGTGGATCTTGGAAACTATTTCTATAGCACAAAGCGCAAACTCAGGATTCACAACTTGAAGTTGCCATGAATCAACGAAAAACAAGCGTTGAAGCCAGCAGTCGTAAGGACTCACGGCAAAGCACATTTTTGGGATGAAGAACCCAAATGGCAAACACAGGGTTTATATAGACCTTGCGGAGACTCTTCAGTTGCCAAAGATGAGTCAGCAGAATTTGAAAAGAGGGTAAGGCCAATCACTTACGCCTTGAAAAGCGGTAACCATCAATTACCCTACTAAAGGCTACGACGATTCAGTTGCGTATCCTAATAAATGACGGATGGTCATGATTCGGATGGACTTCCCAACGAAAGCGTGCTTATCTTCCGAGAAATTAGCGCGAAAATCAAGCAAAGTATCAATTGCTGATGTCATAATTGGATATGCACAGAGATATCCTATCAAATCCCGGAAAGGGCAAAACGGGCAAGTAGATTCTTGTTGTTAAAAAAAAGGGGGGAGAAACCATAGCAACATTACATTAATGTTTCAAACATTACATTAATGTTTCCTTGCTATTTTCAAAATTCAAAAAGTCAAAAGCAAATTCTTGATCAAGGAGTCATGGGGAGCGAACTGATGGCTCAGCTTCTCTACCTGCTCCACTTCTCGCTTCAATTGCTCGCACTTGGCATTCATCTCATGATAGAGCTTCGTAGCTTCTTCAGCCTTTTGCTTCTACTGCTCCACCTTCTGCTTTTCAGCTGCGAGGTTCTGGTGGCCGAGCTGCAAAGTTACGGCTGCGCGAATCAGAGTGACTCTTTTCATAAGAAATCTGAAACCCAGTCTGTCTTGAACTTTGGTAAGAAGATTTTGGCACATGCCACAAAGCAATTCAACGCTCTGGACAGAGATGGTCTCAGGCGTGGCCGCAGACAGCTGCTCCAAAATCCAAATGGCTTCGGTGAGAAATAGCCTCCTGTCAAAGGGCCCTATCTCCAGAGATCTTGCAAACGATCGGGGGTAGGTGAGGCGCATCCGGACTAGCCAGTCCACATCAGTTTGCTTCAAACCTGAAGCAATGTCAAAGCTAAGTTATGCTATCAAACTCGCAAATGCACCATGCGAGATGCAAACAGTGAATCACTACTTACCAGTTCCTTTGAGAATCTCACGAAGAGAAGGAATGCGCATTACTGGGGTCGTTAAAGACTGCCCTTGCTCCATGGCTCTCCTGTCAGCTGCGAGCTCTAACTCCTCATAGTTAGAAGGAAGAGTGTAGGCCGCACCAGCTGCGACTGCATTCCCAACCTGCGAGCCCCAAAAGCCCCACGCAGGAATATGTGCCGCCGACTCAGTCATCGCCGGAGGCGAAGTGACAGCCGAGGTCGCTTGGCGAGGAACATTCTCAGATGCGGAAGCATCGGCAGTTCTTGTCCTTATTTCCTCAGCGCCAGCATGGGCATCTTCATCCATTAGCGCAGCACCAGCTTCAGCATCGTCGGAAAGTTCGATGATGTCCTCGAAAGGCTCACCTGCATGATCAGTAGCTGCGACGGGCTTCTCAGTATGGGGGCTCGGAGTCGGAACATAGGATGCAGAAGACTGACTTCTTTGCTCCGGCGCATGTTCCTCAACATTGCCTGCGATACAAATGCCCATGGTATGAGGTAACTCGCATTAAATAATATTTTGATATCTTTACTTAAGCTAAGAGCAAGCACCTCCACGCGAAGGTGGGATTGAATCCTCTTCGTCATACACTAAAGACGAGGAACCATGTCCTATTAGTGTGTCCTCACTAAGCAAGTCTTTAAGAGGGGCGTTACCTGGGATGCGAAGAAACCAGTCATGATCCTGTTTCAAGTTGCTCAGGTCTAGCACATGCATATCGCTCAAATAATTACCTGAAGGTTCTCCGCATTTGTCTACTAGCCAACGGCGAATGTCAGTCTTTGACACACCATGCTTTAACGCACCCACAATAACATCTCTATAAGTTACTGCGAGATTGAAGATCTCACCTTTATCGCCGCCTGCGATTTCTTCAAAGTCCGCTTGGACTTGCTCCAGGGCTGCTGCATCCTCTTCTGGAACCGCATCCTCCTCCTCCGCCTGGGGAGCCACTTCTTCGGGAAGCTCATATTCCTCGTCAACTGGACGCACTAAGTCGTCAACATGCTGCTCTTCGAGGCTCCGCTGTCTCACACGCTCGAGCTCCTCCTCTTCTCGCTGCCTTCTTCTTTCAGCAGCCTCCGCGGCTGTCTTCTTGGACTCAGCAAGAATGTCCTCGCTTATGGGATCGTCTGGAATGCCAGAATGGGCATCTGTCTTTTGTCTCTTGGCCACAAGGCCGCCGATGATCTCATCATCATCATCATCTGCGAAGAAATGATCGGTTCAAGAAAGAAGTGCAAAAGAATTACGATAAAGGAAATGCGACGGAGGTACCTCCTGATTCTTCCTCATGCATCGCAACTGTTCTTTCTTCTTCTTATTCATCACTTTCTCTGGGCTCCTGCCTCTCTCCTTCTTCCTCTTGGTTGAATGGAACGAAAGTCTCAACTGCGAGCTCTTTCCGTACTTTGCTGGGCATTCGACCTTTGCCTTTGTCCTTGACAGAAAGGGACCTCACAGGAGGAGAAGTTGGAGCACTTCTAGGGGAAGAAATTGTAATTCCCTTTTGCCTAGGTCTTTTCACTCTCGGCGCCGCAGTCGCTGGAGGGGACGGATCATCTCCGGGAGGAGACGAGGCCGGAGCATTGTCTATCAGCGAGTCAGCAAAAGCATTGATGACTGCGCGAATCTTGGTCTCGACCTCAGGGTCCATCCTCCATGCTAGCCGAAACGACTGCTTTTGTCTTCGGGTGGCAACAATGGTGTTAACCAATGACTTGGAGCGATCACCAGATGCGAATCGCCGCACATGACACTACAGCAAACAGTACAGAATAAAGGCGTCAGCATAAGGAAATCAAGAAGCTTAACGCACGCGAAGAAATTGCTTACCTCAGCAAATGCCTTGCTGTATCTGACGACATGCGTGTCGCCCTTCTTAACTGCGGCGACCTTCTCCTTCAGAATGATGTCAGGACAAAAATGGTTCTCACGATCCAACAGTGAGTAGCAACCATATTCAGACTCGCTCAGACTGCAATTGGGGCGAAACGGAAAAGAGTTTCTCTTGATCAAGGGGGCTCTGCTTGGCTGTGCGGCCGACTGCGTCTCAATCCTCGTTTGCTGGGCGATCCAGTATGCGAGCCAGTTCTGAGAACAACCACCCTCGCGGGTCCCTGCAGGCTGCTCAAAGGGAAGATTGTTCATGAAGACTGTCTTGCACTCCTTTGTTAGCAAGCGCTTATAGCAACCTCTGATAATGGACTGGGGCCAGATTGATGGTGCCACCGCGTCAAAACCGAACTGGGACGAAACTCGAGTGGGGTCAACGTCCACAGTAATCTTTTCATACCTTGGCGCGAGCTCACGAATATGCTCTGCGAGGGCAGGAAGGGAACCCCGCAGACACCAGCAAAAGAACTCACGATAGCGCTCATGGAAATGCGATCCCTCTTCGAAGAGCAACTCTTCTGAGAAGACAACACCCTTAGAAGGGTACAGCTTTGGAAACCATCGCACGTTCTCAACACGTTTAGCATAGGGCCTGGCAGTAAACTCTTTCCGTTTGTCGCATATCAAGCTCCAAACGCACTTGGTATTGTTCGCTCCGAACCACCTCGCAGCTCTACCGCTGTTGCGCTCCTCCGTCTCGCCTGGGGGACACCACTTGTCGGGTTTGAGAGCAGTTGGGGCATAGGATGGCCACCGCTCGAAGACCCACATTGTCAAAAAGGAGATGTTGACGAAAGTCAATACATCGAGGCGGCCACGCGACTCTTTCATGGCCAAAACCAGCTGATCAAGCCTGTAATACAGAGTGCCCAAGACCAAGGGTCCGAGTGCGACTCTCTGGCCAAGGGCGAGCCTCACAGCAAGTGGCAAAACATGGTAAAAGACCCCATCATGGGGGTGACCGTCGATCAAGTACCTCGACAACCAAGCACAGAGGAAAGCACAGAGGGTCAAGTGATAGCCTTTACCCTCCACATAATTCTCGGCGTCTGGGTTCTCACTCAGAAGCTTCTTAGTGATGCTGCTGTTCGCATAGTCTCGAAAGAAGTACTGCAACCATTTGTTCCAAGTGTTCTTCGCAGACGTATCAACCAATTGCCAGTTTGGAAGGGCTTTCGTAGTAGTCTACCGAGTGGAGATTTTCTTTACCTCTGCCAGGCATTCCTCCATCTGCGTGTACAAGGCAATCTCCGCAGCCGTCCTCAAAGGACTCAAAGGGTCCACCTCGCCCATGGGAGAAAGATCGTACAACATCTGCACGTCCTCGAGTGTAGGGGCGGCCTCGAACTCAGCAAAGTGGAATGTGTGAGTCGCAGGCGAGTAGCGGGAAAGAAGGTCTAGAAGCATGGACTGGTCCAGCTTCACGGCAGCACCCTTCATAGCACGAACAGCGAAGTATATACCGGCTTCATCGAGAGTCGCGGCATGATTGTCCAACACGTGGTCAATCCACTCATTCATATAGTCCAATTTCTGGACAAAAGCCTGGGTAGAAATCGCAGTGTAGGGGAAGTACCCGTTTTCGATCCCCAATCGAACCACATCCTCGGAACCAATCAACTCGAGCAAGGCTGAGCTAACTGGGCGAGTCAGTGTCAGCAATCCCTCAACTGGGACAGGATCAGGCATCCTCTTAGCCTTAACCCTCGCATGATAGAAATCTTTGCCACCTAGATAGGGAGCTTTTCGCCACAAGGCCTGCGGAAGGTCGGGTATCTCTTCATCTTCCTTGACGGGTTTGGTTCCTTTTGTCTTGGCCATTCCTGCGGAAGAGCAAGAAAAAAAGGGGGGAGAAAGGTTCTACACTTCAGTTTGAATTTCGAAATCCAAGATCTATTATGAAAAGAAAGATGAACAGTTTCTGGTATCAATTTCAGAAATTAAGGGTTGCATTATCAGTGATTTCAAGATCTCACATCCGAAGCCCTTATTATTGAAGGATTAAAGCAAAAGTGGGTCCAAAGATCAAAGCTTCTTCGCAAGTTTCAACAGATTATATGTTCTGGGCTTACAGATTCAACGCAGTTCAAGGCAAACACTGGTATCTTAAATCAAAATTGAACAAGGCCAACCTTGTTTTCTTGAAGCCTGCTTGGATATGCACAACTGAAGAACACGATTTGCAGTTCTGAATTGGTGATTGATTATCTGAATCTGCTCTCGAAGATCTCCGGGTACCATTCACTTTAAGAGAAAGAAGTGATGCTTTGCAACAATGGAGGATACAAAGTATTTATCCAAAAACAATGAAGGGTTGCGTCCTTTCAGTAGTCGAATCGCAACCGTCACCGTCGAATCGCGCAATCACAGGACAAGCTGACGTCACGCCTAAAACCCTAGAAGCCAGACGGCACGACTCTAGGGGTTTTAGGTCATAATGGCACGCACGGGGGCTGAACTTATCCGTATTTGAATTGGTGCGTGGCGGCAACGCGTATGTTGGTTTCCGCGCATGGAAGTCCATACAGCTATGAGTCTTCACGCGCAGAAAGGGGGCTAATGTAGATAGTGCTTTCTGAGCTGACAGATCTTGGCCACGTGGCAACCATCCAACACACCATATTGTGCTCCACACACACTGGATCACCAGCTGAGCTGATCCATGTGGGGGCTGCGAGACAGAGCCCGCGCATACCACTGCACGGGACTTGTAGGGACTTAGTGGTTTGGAGGCTAGAGTAAGCCCTGTCGCGTGCGAGCCAAGCCCGCACGCGACCTTTAGTAACTGTTTTGAGAGATTTATGGCACGAGCTCCATAAACCCGGTCAATCCGGTCAAACCCGGTCAACCTTGTAACGGTTCCGGTATTCGCGCACAACGTGCTGTAACGGTCCCTATATACTCGGACGAACGTGCCGTTATGGTTAAGCTAATTAAGCCGCCATCAATGGGCGCATTAACCACACTACAACGGTCACGTTCTCTGCTATATATAGGACGTTACCCTTTCCATACAAAGGGAGAACACACTTGCCATACGCGGAAGCTCTGCCAAACCTCTGTCTCTCTCTCAAACATTACTACTGACTTACTCTCTCCATACACACAACCCCACTCTTCCTGTGCGATCCTCGATCCTCTACATACGGTGTACACGGAGGTCTCCCCGCCGGAATCTCTTGTGCACACCTATTACCCGGCTTGATTAGGATGGAATTAACGTGTTACTCAGATAATCCAGAAATCATCTACAGCCCTTGGTGATCTAGAGATTGCCTAGTTTCTCCATATCTATTTATTAAAAATAAAAAAAATACAAAAATAGTAGATTAGTTGTTATTTCAATTCTTAAATCAATTAACTCTTTCCTCCTGCACCATACGCTAAATTAAATAACTAATTAAATAATCTCAAGCATGTCCTCGTGGGATCGATAACTCGGGGTTGAAATATCACCCCTATATTACTTGACCGTGCACTTGCGCATACGCGTTAAGAAATCGCGTCAGGATCACACAAACTCTTCCTATTGTGATCGTGAGTAGCAGTAGCTAAACTTGTTATTGGGATTTCTCTTTGATAGATGGGGTTTGATTAAACTGAATAACTTAATAGATGATGAAATGTTTTGCTATGTTTATTTCATGTTTTGTTTATTTCTTGCTATTGTGAGACGTTGCAGTAGGATGATTATGAGTAATACGCTAGTGAAAGCAACAAATTATCCGGATAGTTGAATTAAACACTTAATCGCACCTAGGTTATAGGAATCAACCTAATTGATTAAGAACTTTGAGTATATAAGATGTTCGTAATGCGAGTCGCCGATTTGTGAGTTAGTGAAAGCGATTTGCGTATCATAGACATAGGTTTTGCTAGTGGAAGCAGTAAAGACTCTTGCTCGTTTGGCAAGCAAATCGTCATATGAGTTTCAAGAACGTAATTCGTTAGCGGTGGATACCTAGTGATCAATGAGAAATCGTTATGCTTGTATTTCATCATAATCTCAAATTTTAATAATTACTTTGTCTTTTAATTTCTTAGTTTAGTTAAACACCCTTAGTTTGGAAATTTTAATGCAACATCAATAGCTTTTATTCCAAAGAAGAAGCAACCAAGAAAGACGAGTGAGTACCGGTCGATGAGTTTGTGTTCAGTTATTTACAAAATTGTGGCTAAATCAATTGCAAACAGATTTAAAATATTGCTACCTGGTTTGATTGATGAAAATCAAAGTGCTTTCACAGGAAGATTAATTACAGATAATGTACTCACAACTTTCGAGATTATACATCATTTGAAGACAAGAAAGAAGGGGAAGAGAGATTACATGGCGTTACAAGTTGACATGAGTAAAGCATATGACAAAGTGGAGTTGAAGTTTCTTCAGAACGCTTTCAGTCATCTAGGCTTTGGCACACAGTTATAGATCAGATTCTCAATTGCATCACCTTAGTACGTTATTCCTTCATTCGTAATGGTACTATGTGGGCAGCGTTGTGCCCGAAAGAGGGTTGAGGCAAGGGTTTCCCCTATCCCCTCACCACTTCCTTATTTGTAGTGAGTTTCTATCACGAGCAGTTACTTCAGCAGTCATGGAGGATCGGTTGGAGGGTGTTACAGCGTCTAGGGGAGGACCAGCGGTCTCCCACATATTTTTTTACTGACGATTCATTGTTTTTTACAGGTGAAAACATGGAGAATGTCAACCTATTAATAAATTTTTATTTCTGACTATGGAAAAGCTACTGGACAATTAATCAATTTGGAGAAATCAGCAGTAGTCTTCTCATCTGGAGTTGACGCAGTGACCCGAGCATCAATTCTTACGGCATATGGAGTTCAGGAAGTAGATCGCTATGATAAATATCTTGGGCTCCCTACCACCATGGGTTGCAACAATCCATTACTTTCAGCTCTCTTGTGGACAAATTCAGTGGCAAGTTAAAAGGTTGGAAAGAGAAATCTCTATCTGTACCAGGTAAGGAAGTTTTAGTAAAAGCAGTTGCTCAAGTTTCGCCAACTTACACAATGAGTTGCTTACGATTACCTGAGGGATGTTGAAATAGGTTCCCTATAGGCAATCTACATTTAGTATGAACAATGTTTTGGCTAGAATATTCATTAATTAATTATTGTGATATTTAATATAATGAAGTCCTTAGATACAGTGTGTTGTTTTTCTTAAATATCCCTAGTCCACTATATTGGTTAACAGGACGATCAAATATAGACTAGTATGTGTGTAGCTTGATATGGAGATATCAAGTCTAACACATGGGTATGCATTAGGAGTAATGGCATACTGGATTGACCCATAACGAGAAGGATACATTAGATTATGTTAAAGTCACAATCGCTTATCGTAGTGCTAATATAATTGCAATCCTTAGACTTGAAGTCACTAGATACTCTAGTTGTGGAATATCATGCTTTGATGTTATCCAACGTTTTGCCTTAACCGGACAACTATAAAGATAGCTATCGGGCATGATACGAAGCAAGATTAGAGACCGTAATGATGTAGAAAGGATTTGTCCCTCCCACATAATGGGAGAAAATATCCATGGCCACTCGAGGGATGGTGTTTATTGAATGTCTAGCCAGACTCGGATAAATCAATATGGAGATATTGATGTTATCTGCTTGCATAAGCATATTCCCAGGATCGAGAAACTATGGATTTAATATACGAGTGTGAATATTGTGATATTTAATATTTATGTGTTACGATTTCAGTTTATGCACCGTTATATTCATATTACGTGAAACTGAAATTAATTGGTATAGTAGATGCAAATTGAATTTGATTCAATATAAACAAGATCTTATTTAAAATTGGGTGTGTAAATTAGTGAGTTTAATCACATAGGATGTGAATAATTGGGTTCTTGAAAATTAGGATTCATGGGCACATAATTGGAAAAGGGGTTTTTCAATTATGGAAACAATTATATGGAAACAACCAAGCTTGGGCAACAAGGAAGGAAGGGGAAGGAGACTAGGTCCGAAACCCTTGCCGTCTGCCCCCCTCTTCCTTGCGCGCCAAGCAAAGGCCGCGGGTCACCATAGGGCAGTCGGCCTAGGGCCGGTCCAAGGTGGCGGGCGGCGGTCCTTGGGGTTCGGCCTATGCCTAGGTTGGACCCCTTGGACCGTTGTAACCCTAATTACCCAATTAAACTAAAAATTGAACAAGCGCGTTAAAAATTGGTTTTAACTGTATTATGTGCTTTGTTGCATGGTGGATGAATATGGCCTAGATTGTGGATGATTTGTGTTTGTTGTGGTTTGGTTTACATATGCGAGCTGATCAAATTAATGTAATAGTTAGTTAATTTTACGGCCTACGAG
Organism: Linanthus parryae; assembly: GCA_023055425.1. Lineage (NCBI taxonomy): Eukaryota > Viridiplantae > Streptophyta > Magnoliopsida > Ericales > Polemoniaceae > Linanthus > Linanthus parryae. The sequence continues at coordinate 63,493,646 of JALGPY010000002.1, read as the reverse complement.
CTGATCATCTTCCTCAGCATGTGAAGCTTTATTTATTTATTTATTCTAGATGTTAGGCTAGAATTACATAAATATTTAGATGATAGTCAAGAGCATGGAGAAGAAAACCGGAGAACCAATAAGCCAAAAGAAAATGAAGACACCCTACCCTAGGCGCGCGGCTATGGTGGAGCACATGGAGATGAGCTTGTCACTTTAGGAAAAATAGATATTATCATTGGCTTGGTAATATCTTAGTCTAGGGGCCATATCCATGCCACGTTTTTCCTTTTTGTGGATGTTTACTATTTATGTCTTGTTATTTAATTTTGTGTGTATGGCGATACTAGCAAAACGTTAACAAGATAATAATAAACAAAGGTGGTCTTTTATTGTGATTGCCCAATCCAAATAAGTAGATCATGTTGATGGGATCAACCAAACAAATTATGACTATTAAATCCCTCAAATGGAATATTGCGTTTTGCCTTCTCTTGCCTAAACACCCTTCATGATCAGGGTCCATTAAATTCGGGCTTGCCAAAGCTAGGCTGTTTTAATTCACCATGATGTGTTGCGGACGACACAAGCTAGTAATGTGTGTGTGTTGAAGCAAGAGGTTGGACGCAACTTGGTAAGAATCAATTGGATTGATGAACCTAGAGGCATGACAATTAGGCGTTATCTAAAGGATAAAGAATAAATGAGTTATTCATCTAATTTGACCAAGAGTTGCATAGGATGCAATTGGAATGGTTCCTACCTAAATAACCAATTCTTGGGTGACTTTCCAAAGCAAGCTCGAGAAGAAGTGAAATATGAATCTTGGACCTACTTTTTTTTTGAGAAAAATTCCAAATTGCATTGATAAGAATTGGCCATTACATCGCATGCTTCCCTCTTAATACAATCACGAAGCCAAGAGGGCACACTCTGTTTTGAGAACCTGGAAACAATATCATCTTCTTTTTCATGTAAAGCCAAAATATGGGCTGCGTTGTTAGAGCTCCGATGCCGGAAGACAATCTCAATCTCAGTGAACATCCTTGTTAAGTTCGCAGTGTGTTCGATGGATCTACCCACTTCAGTGATATCCTCGCCCTTCCTTCCTCTTCGAGCCCGCATAATTTGATATATCACAACCTTTGCATCCCCTTCCAAAATAAGTGCATCACAGTGGAGTTGCAAAGCCACACGAATGGCCTCCTGTGCCGCAATAGCCTCTACATGTTTGGATGAGAGCCCACAGTAAATAGGAATGCCCAGGCCACGAACAATTTCCCCATTTTCGTTGCGAAAAATTACCCCAATACCAACTTTCCTTGAGCCTTCACACCAAGCACCATCAAAATTGGCTTTCAGCCATCCATGTGGTGGTTTAACCCACTGTTTCTTATGAATATTACCAAAAATAGGAGTATTCCCTTGACCTTCTTCAACATTACATAGCTCGCTCTTTAGAAGATTGATTTCCCTGCAAATTTGGTTCGGTTGGAGAACTTTGTTTTGAAATAACCGGCTGTTCCGCGCTCGCCATAACCACCAGGTAGTAATGGCAAATGGAATTAAATCAAGAGGACTCAATTTTTCCAGCCAGTAGCAGGCCCAAGAGTGGAAATTAGCAGGATTCTTTGTCAAGAAGATACCACTCTCAATGTTTCCCCAAACTTCTGTAGCTACTGGGCAAGTTCCGAACACATGAGAAGTCGATTCACCGCGATGGCCACAGGCTTGACAGTGAGTAGGGACTTCAATGGTTCGTCTTCGGAGATTATCAATCGTAGGAAGTCCATTGAGCACACTACGCCAAAGATGATGTCGGATAGTAGGTGGAACTTTGATCCTCCAGATTTTCCTCATTGCTTCTGACGACGCATTTGATGAGCCCTCCATATTACCGAAAGCCTTTTGCCTTTGAGCTAGTTGGTACCCCGACTTGACCGTGTAATGACCCGATTCCGAATAGTGCCAAATAAGCATGTCTTCAGAATCGGTTATAGACAACGGAATTCGTCTAACATTTTCTACATCAATAGAAGCCAACTGCTCGTGTAGAGCTCGGACATCCCAAGTTTTGTCTCCTTTGATGAAGTCTTGTACTCTAAAGTCTTGATTCGGCGGTTGAACATAAAGTTTTAGTGACGGTTCCCGTGGGATCCACTTCTCCGACAAACGGATTTTGCTACCATCTCCCACTTTCCATCGTAAACCGGAGTCCAAAAGCTTCCTCCCGATGAGAATACTCCTCCAAGCATAAGAGGGGGCAAGAACAAGATCAGCCTGCATAAACTCTTTATTTTTGAAATACTTCGCTTTTAGGACTTTACTTAGAAGGGAATTCGGGTACCTTAAAATTCTCCAACTTTGTTTAGCCAACATCGCATCATTGAACATTTTTAGATCCTTGAAAGCTAGCCCACCCTTGTCCTTTTGTTGTTGAATACGCTCCCACTTGATCCAATTGATACCCCTTTTGTCTTCCGTTTTACTCCACCAAAATTGCCGTATAAGAAGCTCCATACGGTCACAAGTACTGTCAGGGAGTTTAAAACATGACATGGCGTAAGTGGGGAGGGCTTGTGCAACAGCCCGGATAAGCACCTCCTTACCACCTGTTGAAAGCGTACGCTCCTTCCATCCCTTAAGTTTAGAGAGAAGCCTCTCAATCAAATGAGCAAAGGTAATGGACTTCTTCCTTCCCATAGTAGTTGGTAGTCCCAAATATTTGTCATATTGGTCCACCTCAGCAACTCCACAGTGCTCCATAATATCCTCTTTGACTGCAACAGGAGTATTAGTAGAGAAGACGATAGCTGACTTGGAGAGATTTAGTTGTTGACCCGAGGCCTTGCTATAAAGCTCAATGATCTCCATCAATTTTGTTATGCGCCCAGCAAAAAATAGATGGGAGACCACTGGTCCTCCCCTAAAAGCGGTTACGCCACCCAGAACTCCACTATTAACGGAGGCCGTAATCACTCTAGAAAGCATCTCACTGCATAGGAGAAAAAGATAGGGAGAGAGAGGACATACCTGTCTTAATCCCCTTTCCGGGGTAACTTGACCCGTGATCACTCCCTGCCTGACAAAACTATACGAAACCGTAGTAACATAGTTCATAACTGAAGAGATAAATCGTGGTCCAAACCCCATATGGAACATCGTTTCCCTGAGAAACTTCCACTCAACTCTGTCATAGGCTTTACTCATGTCAACTTTGAGTGCTAGACATCCTTCTTTACCCTTTTTCCTTGTCTTCAGGGAATGAATCATCTCAAAAGCTGTAAGAATATTATCTGATATAAGCCTGCCCGGAACAAAGGCACTCTGATTCTCCGCCACCAGACCATGGAGCACTGTTTTAAGACGATTTGCGATTGCCTTTGACACAATCTTATAAATGACATTGCATAGGCTAATCGGACGGTAATCGCTTGCTTTACGGGCCTGCTTAATCTTCGGAATAAGAGCTATAATAGTAGAGTTGTTAGATTCAATACTAAGCCCTTCATTAAGAACTTCAAGACATACCTTTGTAACATCCTCTCCCACAATCTCCCAATGGGTTTGACAGAACCCAGCAGTGAACCCATCGACACCCGGCGCTTTGTCTGGACCCATTTGGCGGAGAGCACAGTACACCTCCTCGGCCGTATAGACTCTTTCAATCTTGAATCTGTCCTCTTCAGAAATCCTCGGTACCGAATGATGAAGAAGGGGATTGATCGCTTCCAGCGACGGGTTAGAAGATTTGAAGATCTCGGTGAAGTAAGCTTCAAGGCAATGAACAATATCTTCCTCCTCTGTCATCCAATCTCCCGCACTATTTTCGATCCCACTGATAGTATTTCTGGCCCGTCTAACTGTCGCTTTCAAATGGAAGAAACGGGTGTTACGATCACCGTGTTTCAGCCACTCCACCCTTGACCGCTGCCTCCACATATCTTCCTCTCGTGTCAAGATCTCGTTAAGTTCGCAAGTGATCCGCCTAGACTGTGCAATACACTCTGCGGGCTGTGATTATTTGCCGAGTACGTCAAGTCTCCGCAATAAGTCCTCTTTTTGACGAGCAACACTCCCAAACTGACTTTTCGCCCAACCCGAGAGATGGGTCGAGAGAAAACGCAGCTTCTCCTTCAGACTAGAACTTTCGGTAGAGGCCCATTGTGTTACCACGGTATGGTGGTATGATTCATGACGCCTCCACATGTTCTCGTAGTTGAAACGTCTCTTTCCTGAAACCTTCTTCTTTCTTTCGGTCCACTCTATCAATAGTGGCGAATGGTCAAAGTTTGGCCCTACTAGATGGATCACCTTTGCACATCGGTATTGATCTAACCATGCAATATTTCCCACTGACCGATCAATTCTTTCGCGAATATTTGCACTATCTGCCTGATTATTAGACCTAGTAAAAGGATTTCCTGCAAAGCCGAGATCACAAAGCTCAAGATCATGTAGCACAGCATTGAAATATTTTACCTGACTAAAGCTGAAATCTCTCCCTCCTTCTTTTTCAGATTGAGACTTGATTGCGTTGAAATCACCCGCAACAAGCCACGGAATCTCCGAAGCTGGAGCAAGTCTGCGAAGTAACTCCCAAGAGTGTACCCTCTCCTCTCTAATCGAATCTCCATAGAAACCAGTGAATTTCCAACCCTTTTAGTATCAACATCCTCAACCGTGACATCAATGTGGCGTAGATTAGAGCTAAGTAGGGTTATTTTCACCATGTCTTTCCACATGATCGCCAACCCTCCCTTCCGTCCATCCGCATCCACATAAATACCACGCGCAAAGTTCATCCTATTCCTCACGCTTTCCATGTCACTAGAATTCAACTTTGTCTCCGTGAGAAAGACAAGTTGAGGGGCATGACGTTTGAAAACATCATGAAGAGTTCGGACCGTGTCGGGGTTCCCCAGTCCCCGCACGTTCCAACATAGAAGACTCATTGTGCCCGGCAGTGCTGCTGAGCAGACACTGCCGATGACGCATTAGGAGATTTAGAGGAGCTCCCATCCTCGTTGGTATTCAATCCATTTCCACCAAAAACAGCGGCAAGGCTCTTAACAGCAGCCCCCTTCGAATTTTTGTCATTAATAGTCTCCTTATTTTGAGTCTTCGGAGGGGGAGTGATAATTGCTTCAAACTTCCTCTTGTCTTTAGTAACAAGAGGTATAAGCTCTTCCTCCATGTGATTGTCTTCACCTTCAACAGAGGGTAACTCTTCATTCTCACCGAAATTCTCACCTTCTGTCATCATACCATCAACTGCGTTGCTATGGATTTCATCCCCCATCATCTCTGTAGCTGTTGGTGTAGGAGGATCATCAACCTTTTCTGGATTGGCTTCGGCTTTGCCTCCTTCGCTCCCTGTCGATCTCTTAGGTGATTCTGAGGGTCGAGTCTTCCTTGGTGACTGAGTCCTTTGCTTCTTTTTAGCCGGCGGGTGGTGGAGAAGCCACATGCTGTAACCTGGGTTCTCACCCAGATTAATGCAATCCTCTCTAACGCTACAATCTCCACTAGTGTGATTGAAACATCCGCACCAAACGCAAATATCCGGAATCCTTTCGTACTCAAAATCAAGCCACACTATACCCTCCTTGAATTTGGCATAAACACCTCTTCTCAAAGGTTCATGAACTGGTATACGGACTCGAGCACGGACATACGGAGTGCCATCACTGAAGGACATCGCCGGATCAGAGTCAATAACCTGACCCATAATACTAGCTGCCTTCTTACCCGCGTCCGGTTTGATCATGTGTACAGGGAAGTTTGAAACTTGAACCCACACGTCGACCGTATCGAGTCCGGAATCATCAATACCTTCATCTAAGCTCCATTCCTTCCATAGCAGAATAAGGCCATCGAACACCCAAGGCCCACCCCCAACGATTCTTTGCTTTACTTTCTCCTCTGGGAACTTGAAGAGAAACAATCCTTCTTTAACTCCAAAGATCTCGGCTCGATCCCCACTATTCCAGATACGCTTGAAGAAAGCTTGCATTGCGAAACTGTTAACTTTGCCTCCCATAAAGGTCCCGATCATGCCATACTTGCACTCGTTTTCCGCCTTCTCACAAAATTCGTCCTCAAAGATGATTAGATCTTGCTCTTCTCGAAGAGTAAGTGAGACTTCAAACTTCTCAGCCAAGGATTCCACCATTGTTGGCGGCTGTGAAAGTTTCCGGCGACTTTAGGGTTTTTCTTATCTTGGACCTACTAGAAAATATACATTATATTTTATGCATTAATGGTGAGCGCTATTAATCCGAGAATAATAGTGGGAGCTATATTTAATGATCTAGCCATCATTGAATATAGTTAAATTGTTCAAAATACTAAAATTGCATATTTTTGGTTTTGTAGAATTCCAAATGGCAAACAATCACGCATCGACTTCATCCCTACGATCTGTCCTTGAGAAGGACAAACTGTCTGCAACGAATTTTCTTAACCGGTACAGAAACCTAAGGATTGTCCATAAGCAAGAAAAGAAGCTGTACGTCTTGGACACTCCAATTCCAGACCCACCCCAAGATGAGTCCGTTCTAGCTGATGTAAGGGCACGTCATAAACATATAGAAGATTCTAATGACGTGACTTGTCTCATGCTCTGCACCATGACTTCTGAGCTTCAGAAGCAACATGAGAACATGGAGGCCTATGATATGATCATACACTTGAAACAGTTATTTCAAGAACAGGCAAGGCACGAGCGATATGAGGTGTCCAAAGCATAGTTCAAAAGTAGTCTTGCGGAAGGGAATCCAGTTGGGCCTCATTTACTCCGAATGATCGGGTACATTGAGAACCTCACAAGACTGGGGTTCCCACTCGGCCAAGAGTTGGCTACTGATCTTGTCTTGCAATCGTTGCTTGACAGTTATAACCAATTCATCATGAACTATAACATGAACGAGATCATTAAGACTCTGCCAGACTTGTTGAACATGCTGAAGACAGCTGAAGAGAGCATCAACAAAGGCAAGGGCAAAGCCATAATGATGGTGCATAAGAGGAAGGGCAAAGGAGTTTCCTCTATTTCCAAAGGAAAACGCAAGAAAGTTGCAAAATCCAAGGAAGCCCTAAAGCCTAGTGGGGGCGTGGCTAAAGGTGGGTGTCACTACTGTAGCCAGGTGTGTCACTGGAGGAGGAATTGCCCTAAATATATGGAGGATAAGAATCTTTGAATAGTGATTCCACCACCACCAGGTATTTATGTTATAGACGTCAATCTTTCTATTTCTTCATCATGGGTATTTGATACTGGATGTGGTTCTCACATTTGTCGAAATGTGCTGGATTTGAAAAGAAGTAGAAGATTGGCTAAAGGGGAGATAGATATGCACGTCGGGAATGGAGCAAGAGTTGATGCATTAGCTTTAGGCGTTTATGAGCTATCTTTACCTTCTGGACTTATTTTAGAATTAGACAATTGCTTTTATGTGTCTGCTATGAGCATAAATATTATTTCCATTTCTTGTTTGGACGAGAAGGGTTTTTCTATTTCAATAAAGGACAAGTGTTGCTCCATTTATTTTGATAGTATGCACTATTGTAGTGCGCATTTGTATAATGGATTGTATATCCTTGATCTAAATAATTCAACCTATAACATAAATACTAACATGATTAGAACTAATGATTTAAATCCTACATATCTATGGCAATGTCGTTAAGGCCATATAAATGCGAAACACATATCTAGACTCCATAAGGATGGACTTCTAGACTCATTTGATTTGGAATCATATGAGACATGCGGATCTTGTTTATTAGGAAAAATGACAAAGTCCCCTTTCAATAAGAAAGGTGAGAGGACTTGTGAGCTACTGGCACTCATACATACCGATGTATATGGGCCGTTCCCCACACCTGCCAGAGGTGGTTACACCTACTTCATTACATTTACTGATGATTTCAGTAGATATGGATTTGTATATCTTATGAAGGCCAAATCCGAATCCTTTGAATTGTTCAAAGAATTCAAGAATGAAGTAGAGAAGCAACTTGGTAAAAGTATTAAGGCTCTACGATCGGATCGTGGAGGAGAATACTTAAGTCAATAGTTTGATGAATATCTTAGAGAGTGTGGGATAGTATCCCATCTCACTCCACCCGGAACGCCACGGTGGAATGGCGTGTCCGAGAGGAGGAATCGCACACTATTAGATATGGTGCGATCTATGATGTCTCAAAAAGATCTTCCAATATCATTTTGGGGACATGCTCTAATGACGGCAGCTTTTACCATTAACCGTGTTCCATCCAAATCGGTCATGAAGACACCATATGAGATATGGACTGGGAAGCGTCCCATAGTGTCGTTTATGAATATTTGGGACTGCGATGTCTATGTAAAGCGTTTACAAACATACAAGCTCGGGCCCAAAGCGAATGAGTGTAAATTTAAGGGATATCCTAAGGAAACGAAAGAATATTATTTCTACAATCCAACCAAGAACAAAGTGTTGTATCTCGGACCGGCTTGTTTCTAGAAAGATAGTTTTTCTCTAAAGAAGCAAATGGGAGGACTGTAGAATTTGAAGAAATTCAAGAACCACAAATCACTGAACCGATGATGGAACATGAGCAGGAACCGCAAGTTGTTGAGGAAGAACCTGTTCAGGTAACACAGGAACTCCGTAGGTTAAGAAGAGTACGTCATGAGCCAGAGAGGTACGGACTTCTCGTGACTGAGCCCGATGACGTACTACTAATGTATGATGAGCCTGGAACCTACGGGGAGGCCATGAAAGGCGTAGGATCCAAGAAGTGGCTTGAAGCCATGAGATCCGAAATGGATTCCATGTACACCAACAAAGTATGGACTTTGGTGGAACCACCTAAAGGGGCTCGCCCCATAGGGTGAAATGGGTCTTCAAGAAGAAGACCGACATGGATGGCAAGGTAGTTTCCTATAAGGGGCGATTGGTGGCTAAAGGGTATAGACAGATTCATGGTATTGATTATGATGATACCTTTTCACCAGTCGCCATGACTAAATCCATTCGAATCCTACTTGATATTGCAGCATACTACGACTATGAGATTTGGCAAATGGATGTCCAAACGGCGTTCCTTTATGGGAACCTCCTCGAGGATGTGTATATGACACAACCGGAGGGTTCTGAGGATCCAGAGAATGTCAATAAAGTCTGTAAGCTGCAAAGATCAATTTATGGATTAAAGAAAGCTTCTAGGAGTTGGAATCGACATTTTGATGACGCAATCAAAGAGTTTGGCTTCATCAAGAACGAAGATGAGCCCTTGGTTTCCAAGAAGGTTAGTGGGAGCTCTGTAGTGTTTCTGGTCTTGTATGTGGATGACATACTAATCATTGGAAACGATATTCCTACTTTGCAATCTGTTAAAGATTGGCTAGGAAGGTGTTTCGCAATGAAGGACTTAGGAGACGCAGCTTATATACTTGGTATAAAGATCTATGGGGATATATCTAGAAAGCTGTTCGGCCTAAGTCAAAGTACATATATAGACAAGGTGTTGAAGAGGTTCAACATGCAAGATTCCAAGAAGGGATTCTTGCCCATGTCGCATGGAGTCACTCTTTCCAAGACTGACTGTCCTTCCAACGAGATTGAGAAGGGCCGCATGAGCAGGACACCCTATGCTTCGGCCATTGGATCCATCATGTACGCCATGTTGTGTACTAGACCAGACGTATCATACACGTTGAGTATGGTGAGCAAATATCAGTCCCATCCGGGTGAGAGTCACTGGATTGTTGTCAAGAACATCCTAAAGTACTTAAGAAGAACTAAGGATGCGTTCTTGATATTTGGAGGTACGGAAGAGATAAGTGTAATTCGTTACACTGATGCAAGCTTCCAAACCGACAAAGATTACTACAAATCGCAGTCTGGATACGTGTTTTTCCTGAATGGAGGAGCTGTGAGCTGGAAGAGTTCCAAGCAAGGGACAGTTGCTGATTCTACAACGGAAGCTGAGTACAATGCTGCTGCAGAAGCAGCAAAAGAGGCAGTTTGGATTAAGAAGTTTATTACTGAGCTCGGTGTGGTCCCTAGCATCGTGGATCCCATAGAGTTGTACTGTGACAACTCTGGAGCGATCGCACAAGCCAAGGAACAGAGATCACACCAGAAATCAAAGTATGTACTCGTGGATCCATCTTACTCGTGATATGATCGATCGAGGAGATGTGAAGATGTGCAAGATTCCAACGGATGACAATCTTTCAGATCCGCTCACAAAACAACTTGTGCTGCGAAAGCATGAAGGGCACACAAGATCTATAGGCATACGAGATGCACCAGATTGACTCTAATGCAAGTGGGAGACTGTTGGAATAGGTGCCCAGAGGCAATCTACATTTAGTATGAACAATATTTTGGCTAGAATATTCATTTATTAATTATTGTGATATTTAATATAATGAAGTCCTTACTGTAACACCCCCAAAATGACCAAGCCGGAAACACGGGGGTGTCACTCCGTACCCGAGATTAAACCCGGATACAAGGAGGTTTAAAAAAGAGAATCTGAACATAAATTTATTAAACTCCAATCCTTGAGCCTCAAACACAGGCATACAATCCAACTACAATTTTAACGATACTAAAAGAATCTCTAAGAAACTAAGTGTGATATCACTAAAAAAAAATCGTCTAAGTGATGATTCGCGTCCCTTGCTAAGCTATGCTCCCATCATATAGACCTGTGGTGCAAAAAACCAAAAGAGAAACACCACAATTTCCAAAGTCAGTGGAAATACTGAGTAAGTAACACCCAAGCATGTAAACAGATTATGAAGTAATTTGAAAACCAGTTTGTAGTAGTTTCGCTAAATCAAAGTGAAAGTAAAAGCTTTGACCCTTTTATAAAATAAATGAGATGAGAGATTCCAAGTTCATTTATATTTTCCAAATCACATCCATTATCCAAATAATGGGATTTGAAAACTCATGATATTCCATTTTCCATTAACAACATCCAATCCAAAACCAATTTGTTAATTTGTTGATACGGGGAAAACCAACCATCTCGCAAGCATCCATGACCTTAAGTGTCAACACCCCCCTAAGACTCTTGCGGCCAGAGGAGTGAGTACAAGGAGCTATCTGGGAACTTGCAACCGGATTATATAAAATAGATTGAACGGAAGACCAAAGTCAACACGCACAATGCCAATAGTAACCAATAATAAAGGTCCCCGCACAACTCTTCCACTTTACGTTGTCTTCGACTATTAGATTACAGTGATATTTTCAGAGAAACATTTCAACAGTTTGAAACAAGTATTCATGTAGCACGTATTTTACGTAAAATCATTTTGAGACAAATAAGAATGAAACCATTTGACACGAAGATAGGAAAGGGCGCTAGGCCTGGCATGTTTACTTACCTTGAATCTCAAGCCAAATCAATTAATTTCCTAGTAATACTCGACGTATCCTTCGTCAACGAAATTGTCGCCTACAAATTTAATAGTATCCTAATCAACACATTGCACACGAAATCCTATAGGTAAATGAAATAAATCTCGTACTAACTCTCCCCAACCTTTACTAAGGCGAACAACCTCTTTATAATAAAATACGCTTTATAAACCAAACACTTATTATTTGTAAAAACACACTAAGCTGTAATTATATAAATAGATTTTGTAAGATTAACTAAACCATCGTTTTTATTATTTAGGGTAGAGAAGCATATTATTTTACTCCAAAAACACTTTTGATTCTAATAGTAGTTTCTCCCAACCAAACAAGCCTTAGTAGAGAATATATGTTATAAACTAACTAACTTTTATTTAAAAGAAATAAAAATTTATTTATAGAAAATAACTTATTCTAATTTGCTACAAACTTATAAAAATAAATAAGAAAAATATACTTTTATCATCTTTATTCTACACTTTTATTTTGGAGTAAAGATGAGTACAAAAATATTACTTTAAACTTGTATAAAAAGAATTGGCTCTTGTAAGATTCGAACAAGGAACCTACCTCCCACACACCCCAAACTCTTAAGTGTTCTCCTCTGACCACTGGGCCAAGCCCACATTGATGTCTTCTTCCCAACTAATAATAGTTCACCTATCTTTGAATAATACTAATAATAAAAATAATAAAACAAAAGAAAAGAAAGAAAAGAGAAGAAGAACATACGGGTTTCAAACCCGAAGAGATAGAGAGGACGACGGGATGGAGGCGAACGGCGGTGGTGGCGCCGGAGAGAGGCGGACTACGGAGGCGGGGTCGCCGGCGGCGGACGGAGGCGTTGGGCAGCGGCTCGGTCGGTCCGGCAGCGGTTCCGGCGAATCCGAATGGATACGGGAGAGAGTGAGAGAGGGTTGTGTGAGAGAGATTGATGTGGTGTTGGTGTGAGAATTATTCTGAGATTTTAGGGGTTTATATATGCGAAGAGATGAGCAATTCAACCGCTTGAAGGAAACCCACTTCGAAAACTTTGATTCTGAATTGGGACCAAAAATTGGCGAAATTGATTTACTTTTTCGCTAAAGTAGATGAGAAATTCAACCGCTTGAAGGAAACCCACTTCGAAAACTTTGATTCCGAATTGGGACCAAAAGTTGGCGAAATTGATTTACTTTTTCGCTAAAGTATCGAGCTTTGATGAGATTAAATCGAATGGGGAGTGATTTGGGACAAACATCAACGAATTTGGTGAAGATTTGAGGCGGTGGTGGTGTTGGATTCGGACATGGAGATGTCTCTCCCGTCCATGGAATTGTTGAGGAAGAAGATGACTCTTTTTAGGGCAAAAGACACTTTCACCCCCCATGTTTTAGTAAAAGACAGGTAGCACACCTCAGTTTAAATTAAAGACACTATATAAGTTTAGGAAAAATACATAAAAGCACATAGGTAGTTTATAACATTAAACTTAACTCTTTAAGTAATAACAACTAATACCCAAACTTATACAAATGTCATATCAACACCTATATTATTATAAAATATCATAAAATACTCGTATCCACAAAACGGGGTATTTCACTTAGATACAATGTGATGTTTATCTAAAATATCCCTAGTCCATTATATTGGTTAACAGGACGATGAAATATAGACTAGTATGTGTGTAGCTTGATATGGAGATATCAAGTCCAACACATGGGTATGCATTAGGAGTAATGACATACTGGATTGACCCATAACGAGAAGGATACATTAGATTATGTTAAAGTCACAATCGCTTATCGTAGTGCTAATATAATTGCAATCCTTAGACTTGAAGTCACTAGATACTCTAGTTGTGGAATATCATGCTTTGATGTTATCCAACGTTTTGCCTTAACCGGACTAGGAGCTGCCGACCACCTCCGGCGAACAACCCGACGGGAATCAACCACCGCCACCTCTGCCTTTTCTCTCCCTCACTCTGTTTTGACCTCTTGAAACACTTATCCTCTCTGTTTCGTCACAAGGAGAAGCCATAGCAGCAGCAACACGCTGCAGAACGGCCAGAACCATCAAACCCGCCGCCGGCCACCATTAATTCCGGAGAGAAGCTCACCCGAGCTAACCGGAGCAACCCACTCTCTCCCGTTGGTACCATTCAACTCCTGGAGGTCCGAGGAGTACTTTAGCAACATCAAACAGCGGCCATAACGTCGGATTCATCGTCGATGTTCATCACCGCCGACCGCCACCTTCGGGGACGTAACCCGCTCCGTTTCTTCACAATTTCTCGCGATTTTTCGCCCAGGTGAGTCCTAAATCACTCTCTAGTTCATTTCTAATCATCAAAATCGCATCTTGTTAGCTCTAAATCAAATCGGGTATGTTGGTTTTGAGTTGTATGCTTGTGTTCATAAAAGGGGGTTGTTTATGTAGTTTCTGAAAATTGGAGGGTGAGATGTGAACTGCATGTATAGTTTCTGAAAAGTTGGGGGTGATTTGTGTATATTATGAAACTGCATATAATATATAAGATTTAAAATGTGATTTTTGGATTTATGTTATAAGTTAATATTTCTATATATTATTTTGACTATATAAAAGTAAATAGGTTGTAAAAATTACATAGGACTATATTTATATGAAATATTGTTGTTTTTATTGAAATTAAGCAAGACAAAAATGTACGATTTGGTTTAATTATATAATTTTGGATTGTTTAACTAAATATTTGAAGTACTTGTAAACTAATATTGTGAGTAAAATAAATTATTTTGAGAATATTGATAAAATAGATAAGTTGAAAGTTAGTTCATGAAATAACTATTAAGTAGACTTTTTAAATAAAAACCAATATTTTTATTGTTTGATATTACATGATTATTTTTCCTAAATACTAGAAATTATCTACCCAACATCAATTTATAGATATATATGACTTGTTTTAATGAAATAAACATTTTGTGAATTTTATTTAAGTATTTAGTTCTTTTATAGTGTATAATAAATAAATAGTTAAAATTGAATTAGTTTGAATTAATTTTTACAGTCACTTATGAATAAATAGTTTGTTTATTAAATTATTATTTCCTATAAAATGAGGGTGCATGAAATTAATATTGGATTTATTTCTCAATAACTTTACGATTTTGTATTTATATAAGTTATAATATTTTTATGAGGAAAATATAAGTGTTAATTAAATAATAGTTTTATGCTATTAACTAATGGGGTTAAGGGGGGATAATCTCAAATGACACATTGGGAGATATATCATTTTGCATATCATACTTGCATAATTAGACTTGCAGTTAATTTAGGAATTATAAATTGTAGGTGACGAATTCGTAGACGAGGGCTACGTGTATCCGTAGGAGCTTTATCGTGATATTTGTCATGCTACTTGAGGTGAGTAAATATGCCTAACCTAGTGTGCCCGTCCTTCTTTCGTGTCCAATTATTTTTATGATTTTTACGTCTCAAATGTGATATGTGATTTAAGTGCTTAACTTGAAATTTCAATTACTTGTTTATTGATTCTTTTGGAAACTATTACATGAAATTAATAATACGTAATAACGTATTGTGAAAACAGTTGTGCGGTGGAACCCTATTCAAATTCTTCTATATATTGTGACTATTATATTTGGCTCGGTTGCCATTGCCCCGAGTCGCACCATGTACTCACCCTTCTGGCCGCTAGAGTCTTAAGGGGGTGTCGACACTTAAGGTCTTGGTTGCATGCGAGATGGTTGGTTCTAAATTATTGGATTGGTTTGTTCCCCGCTACAACCAAATATTAAATGTGGATTTTTCATATGGATGATGGATGGATTTGATTTATTTTGGAAAATATAGAAATGGATTGAGAATTTTAAATGATGAGTTGGATAATTTATACTGCTCATTTGAAATGATATGTTGTTTACTTACTCATTATTCCTCTTTTATTTAAAATAAAATATGCCTCTTTCCGATTTACATGTTGGGATGTTTACTTGCTCAGCGTTTGTGCCGACTTTGGAAAACTGCGGTCTTGTTTCTTTCCCCCGCAGGTTTAGGTGAAGGAAGCTCAGCTTAACGTGAATCGCGGACTCACCTAGTTCATCTAGTTCTCAAATAATTGAAACACCTAGACAATGTTTCGTCTTGTTTAATAGTATGTAATATTTCACTGTTGGAGACTTATGGTTTGTAATAAATAATTATGCGATGTATGTTTTGTTTACCATTGTTCCCCTCGCACCCGGGAGCGATCTCGGGCGCGGAGCGTCATCCCGTATTTCTCCCCACGGCGAAGTGCGGGGTGTCGCAGTTTTGACCACCAAACCAGAACTGCTACTGGTGGTGCTTTAGTTTTGGACGAATCATGTAAATTTCTAGCGGCAGGCTCAACAGTGGGGTTTATTGTTAATAGTCCGAGAGAAGCCGAAACTCAAGCACTGAAAATGGGAAATTTGTTAACGCAATCCATGTGTTGGGTTTTGACGTAGGCAACGCAGCGGAATAACAAAAATTAATCCTACTCAAAGCCCACCAAGGATCACAGGAAGAGACATCATAACATGATCAAGGTCATAGAAGATGTGTACCTTTTGATTTGTGAGATCACACGAAGAATGATGTCCTCGTCTCTACGGTTGATCCACGTCTAGAGGTGAGATCTAGATTCTTCCTTCAATCAAGTGCTAGCTTGAACCTTGGAGGAAGAGGGATGAAGATCAAAGCAACAAATCACCAAAGGCACAAGAGAGGGGCGCCTCTCTTTGCCGTCGGGTAAGGGGGCGGACGGGTGGCTAGGGTTTCGGCCCTAGCACCTTGTCTTGCTCTCTCTTTTGCTCTCTCCCACTCTTTGTGTGTTATGACTAATAACTCATCAAGTGGGAAGGAAGCTAGAGCCTCCTTTATATACTCCAACAACTCCTTGTTGTTTCCATAAAAGAGTTTCCTAATTCTAGATGAACTAGAATTATTCCCTTCCTTGCAAATTAGTCCTACTAAGTTTGCAAGGTGTTGCACAATGATCCTTCTATTAATTAATCCATATTAATTAATCCCAAATCTAGCTCTACTCTATTTGACGTGTGACCCCATAGGTTTCTATATAATTGGTAGTAACTATTACTAACATGGAGCGGTGTCTAGCAACACATCCATGCAACCCAACCAATAGAAATAGTCAGTGATCCCGACAAACCTTTGTGCCCAATATATCATATTGCATTATCCCTTTGTCTCCATATCCGGATTGGACACGAGACATAAATAGTCACACTCGTATATCCAATCCATAGTTCCTCGATCCTGGGAATATGCTTATGCTTGCAGATAACATTAATATCTATATATTAATTTATCTGAGTCTGGCCAGACATTCAATAAGCCTCATCCCTCGAGTGGCCGTGGATATTTACCCCCATTATGTGGGAGGGACAAATCCTATCTACATCACTACGATCTCTAAGCTTGCTTCCTATCACGCCCGATAGCTACCTTTATGATTACCCAGTTACGGTGTAACGTTTGATAACATCAAAGCGCAATATTTCACAACTAGAGTATCTAGTGACTTCAAGTCCAAGGATTGCAATAATATTAGCACTACGAAAAGCGATTGTGACTTCACATAATCTAATGTATCCTTTTCGTCGTGGGTCATCCAGTATGCCATTACTCCTAATGCATACCCATGTGTTGGATCGTGATATCTCCATATCAATCCAACCCCATACTAGTCTATAGATGATTGTCCCATTAATCATTATAATTGACTAGGGATATTTAAGAATATAACACCTTATATTCTAAGGACTTCATTCATGTTAGCATATCTCCATATCGATAACATAATGAATCGTAAATCCATATATTTGTCACAATTAATTGATTGCCTCTATGGCACAATTCCAACAGTCTCCCACTTGCACTAGAGTCAATCTCCTGCATCATATGCCTATTGATCTAGCGCGGTCCTCCACGCTTACACTGCGTAGGGGCGAGACATATGCTGGCACCTTGCAAATATTCACATCTCCTCCATCAACAATTTGATTGAGATTGAATATTCTGAATAAAAACATCTTATGCATGAATTTACTCAGTCCTCTATGTTAGAATCAGTGACTGAATCTTGCCTGAAACCTTTCCAGCTCACAGTTACTCCCTCTAGCACAAAACATAAAACTCGACTATAATCTGAAATCTTCTTTGTCAGACGGAAATTCTCATCACTGTAACCCCTTACAGTAAACCTTTCCTATCCTCCATTAATCAAGAGTTCATCCTTTATTCCTTCTCAAGTACTTAAGGATAATCTTGATAATTATCAAGTGACACCTCACTTGGATTTGATTGGTATCTTTGTGTCATGCTTTATGACACGTCTGGCCTAGTACATCTCATGGCGTATCTCGTGAATCTAATTCATACGGTCCATTCCCAATCTAATTGGTAAGACAATTAGCCTTTCAAAGACTAATTCCATGTGACATGGTAAGAATCAATATTCTTTTCACGTTGAACCATTTCAACACCTTGTCAATATATGTACCATGACTCAGGCTGAACAATTACTTTAATCTATCTCCATAGATTTTATAGATTGTCTCGCCTAAGTCAATTATTGGAAATCAATTTCTCTAGCCAATCTTTAACAGATTGCAGAGTAGAGACATTGTTCCCAATGATTAGTATGTCTCTACATACAAGACCAGAAATTTAACTGTGCTCCCACTAACCTTCTTGTAGACACAAGTATCATCTTCAATTTTTGATGGAACCAAACTCATTTGATTGCATCATTAATTTGAAGAGTCCAACTCCTAGAAGCTTGATTCAATCTAAAAACAGATTGCTACAAGCAAGATGCGAATGGATTTAAGCATCACAACTGGGGAAAGATTTCGTCATAGTCTATACTATGAATTCTAATGAAATCCTTTTAAACCAGTTGTTCCTTAAAAGTAATCATATTACCATCCATGTTGGTTTCCTCATAGCCTACTTGCACCCTATGGGTCCTACCCATTCAGGTGGTTCCACCAAAGTCCATACTTTGTTGGTATACATGGATTCCACATCGTATCTTATGGCTCCTAGCCATTTCTGAGAGTATGGCCCACACGTGGCCTTCTCATAGGTTGTAGGCTCATCTCGATGAGCAATATATCACGGGTTATGAGAAATCCTTATTTCTCTAGTCCCTTGACATATCCTACCTGTCCCACGAGGTTCTTGTGTTATCTGAGTAGGTTGCTCCACAACACCTTGTGATCCTGCTCATGTTCCATCAAACGGATCAATGTTCTATTGTGGTTCTTGAACCTTTCAAGTTCTACTGTCCTCCCACTATTTCTTTTAGAGACAATCTCTACCTAGAAACACTGTGGTTCGAGAAACAAACAGTTTGTTCTCGATTAGGTTGTAGAAATAATATTCTTTTCAGAATATCCCACAAAACATTTATCCGACTTGGGTCCAAGTTTATTTGTAAACTATTTTACATAAACCTCATAACCCCAAATATTTATGAATGACATACTAGGACACTTCCTAGTCCATATCTCATATGGTGTTTTTTATAATCCGTTTTCGATGGAACAAGGTTAAGGGCGAAATTTGCTGTAATTAGAACATAGCCCCTAAAAGTAAACTGGAAGTTCTGTTTGACTCATCATGGTCCGAACCGTGTCCTACAAGGTTCGAACTCTCCTTTTAGACACGCCAAAACCCATGTGGCGTGCTAGGTGGAGCGAGTTTTGGATCATATCCAATACTCCCATAGATTCTTGTCAAACTCTTGGCTCAAGTATTTTTCTTCTATGATCCAATCGTAGAGTCTAAATACTTTTGCCAAGTTGGTTCTCTACTTCATTCCTGAATACTTTGAACAATTCAAAAGATTCTGATTTGTTTCTTCATAAGATACACAAATCCATATTTCTCTGATCCTATCAGTAAATATGATGAAGTACTAAAACCATCTTTAGTATTTGTGCTTAGTGGCCTTCATACATCAATATGTATGATTCCCAAAAGATCATATCTTTGCCTAATAAGTCTTACATGTCTCATATGATTCAATAATCAAATGAGTCCCAGAAATCCATCCTAATGGAGTTCTAGATATGTATCTCTTATTTATGGGCCTAAACGATAATGCTAAAGATAAGTGAAGTTCATATCATTATATGCAAACCTCTAGGTATTAATGTTATAGATGAAATTATCATGATCATGGATATAGAATCCACTTAGACAAAATTGCATTACAATAATGCATACCATAATAAATGGAACAACATTTGTCCTTTTATTATGATAAGGAGCTTTCTTGTCCAAACAAGAAACTATGATAATGGTCCTACTCATAGCAGGGACATTATCCCTTTTGTCTAATTCATGAACAATTTCTGAAAGGTAGAAATAATTCCCTACGGCTTTTCAGCAACCCTTTGCTTCATAGCCCCACGTGTAGTATTATTTCTTCCTTATCCAATTGTCTTCGTCTCTTGAGATCCTACACATTTCTATAAATGTGAGATCCTCATCTAGTATCATATACTCTTGATGATGAGATAGACACATTGAATTTTATAATAAAATACCCAAGTCGGAATTCATAATTCCTTTATTATTTACTTCCATGTACTTTTGGGTAGTCTCTCTTCCTCTACACCACCTATGGGACTTCGAGGCAACTTGGTTTTAGCAACAGGCTTGCTTTATACTCATGGGTTCGGCGCAAACCATTTGCCCTTACCCATGCTGTTAACTATTAACAGTTTTTTCCCATGCCCATTATGAGTGTTTTGTTTAGTGATTTTTCAATCATATTGAGTAAATCAACTTTAAAACAAAACTGTAATTGCATCCAATGCAATTCTTGGTCCACTTGGGAGAATAACTATGTATTCTTTATCTATCTTATAGATAACTCCCAATATCTAAGCTTTCAATCCTATTGAGTTAGTTTAGTTTGCGCTTTACCTCTTGCTTCAGCAGCCACACATTACTAACTTGTGTCGTCGCGTCATATCTCGATGAACTAAGTCGCCTTGCTTTGGCAAGCCCAAACTTATTCCATCTTGATCATGACGAGTGCTAAGCAAGAGATTGCAAAGTGGAGCAACTCCTTAAGCCTTTCATGACAAGCTTGTATGATCATATCACATACCCCCAAATTTCTCATCTTGCTTCCAAAGCTCAGAGTCCATGGGAGCTTGACATGAGACAAGTTACATCCAAAGAACCATTCTTTGATGTTCCTTCCATAAGGCTTTAGTGTGTTTTGGTAGTTGGTGGGAAGAGAGATTTATGCTCTACAATGTACAACATATTTCCTTTATTTGAGAACAATTCTCAATTTTATACCAATGTAGAAAATGGATTCCAGACATCTTGTCCATCTCATGGACATAAAGTCGCGTTTGTTTGTTTAATGCGATGGGTATTCAACACTTATAGGATTATGCAAAGCATTGTGACATATAACTATATTCAACAAGGATTTAAATTATTAAATATAGCTCCCACTATTTTTCTCGGATTAATAGCCCTCACCATTAATGCGGAAAATATCTTATTTTCTAGTGGGTCCAAGATCCCTTTTCACTTCTTCTTGAGCTTGCTTTGGCAAGTCACCCAAGAATTGGTTATTAGGTAGGAACCATTCCAATTGCATCCCATGCAACTCTTGGTCCAATTAGGTGAATAAATTCCTTTTATTCTTTATCCAATTGGATAACTCCTAATTGTCATGCCTCTAAGCTCATCAATCCAATTGATTCTTGCCTAGTTGCGTCCAACCTCTTGCTTTCAACATACACGCATTACTAGCTTGCGTCGTCCGCAACACACCATGAAATTTAAAATCGCCTTGCTTTGGCAAGCCCGAATTTTAATAGGTCACGATCATGAAGGGTGTTTTGGCAAGAGAAGGCAAAACGCAATATTTAATTGAGGGATTTCTTTTAAGTTGTTTGGTTGATCTTATGAACATGCTCTACTTATTTGGATTGGGCCATCCACAATAAAAGACCAACCTTGTTTATTATTATCTTGTTAACGTTTTGCTAGTATCGCCATACACACAAAATAATAACAAGACATAAATAATAAACATCCACAAAAATAAAAAAAACCGTGGCATGGATATGGCCTCTAGACTAATGATATTATCAAGCCAATGATAATATCTAATTGCCCTAAAGTGCCGAGCTCATCTCCATGTGCTCCACCATAGCTGCGCGCCTAGGGATGTCTTTTGGCTCCTTTGGTTCTCCAGTCTTCTTCTCCATGCTCTTGGCTATCATCTAAATATTTCTAATTCTAGCCTAACATCTAGAATAAATAAATAACAAAAGCCTCACATGTCGAGGAAAAAAAGAACGACTCGCAGGCCGTAAAACTTAATTAATTATTACATTAATTTGATCAGCTCGCAGGCCGTAAACCAAACCACAAAACAATAAACATCCACAATCCTAGGCCATATCCATCCACCATGCAACAAAGCACATAATACAGTTAAAACCAATTTTTAACGCGCTTGTTTAATTTTAATGAAATTGGGTAACTAGGGTTTCACAACGGTCCAAAGGATTTACCAAAGAATGGCCGAAATCAACCAAGGAACCGCCACACTAGGCCCGGGCCGGCCGGCCCCTAGCCCACACGGCTAGGCCGTGTGCTAGGGTGTGCCGGCCCCTCTTGTGCCGTGTGTTACTTGGGCGGCAAGGAGAGAGAGGGGCGGTCCCTACATGGGCCACACCTCCTCATGGAATTGTTTCCATAAACAATTCATGGAATTATTTCCATAAACAATATATGGAATTGTTTCCATAAACAATTCCTTCCTTGTTGGGTTGTTTCCAAAACACCCTTATGGTATTGTTTCCAAAATAATTCTTTCCTTGGTTCCCAAGTTTAGTTGTTTCCATAAACAACTTCTTACTTGTTTCCCAAGTTTAGTTGTTTCCAAAACAACTTATTCCTTGTTGCCAAAGTTTAATTAATTCCATACTTGGAAAACCCCTTTTCCAAGCATGTGCCCATGAACCCTAATTTTTCAAGAACCCAATTATTCACATCCTATGTGATTAAACTCACCAATTCTAACATCCAATGTTAAATTGGGTCTTGTTTGATTGAATCAAATTCAATATTGCATCTACTATGCCAATTTTTCAGTTTTCGCGTAATAAACAATAATACGGTGTATGAACTGAAATCGTAAACACATAATATCATGTTATGCTCTACGACCTGTGGCTCTGATACCACTGTTGGGTTTTGACGTAGGCAACGCAGCGGAATAACAAAAATTAATCCTACTCAAAGCCCACCAAGGATCACAGGAAGAGACATCATAACATGATCAAGGTCATAGAAGATGTGTACCTTTTGATTTGTGAGATCACACGAAGAATGATGTCCTCGTCTCTACGGTTGATCCACGTCTAGAGGTGAGATCTAGATTCTTCCTTCAATCAAGTGCTAGCTTGAACCTTGGAGGAAGAGGGATGAAGATCAAAGCAACAAATCACCAAAGGCACAAGAGAGGGGCGCCTCTCTTTGCCGTCGGGTAAGGGGGCGGACGGGTGGCTAGGGTTTCGGCCCTAGCACCTTGTCTTGCTCTCTCTTTTGCTCTCTCCCACTCTTTGTGTGTTATGACTAATAACTCATCAAGTGGGAAGGAAGCTAGAGCCTCCTTTATATACTCCAACAACTCCTTGTTGTTTCCATAAAAGAGTTTCCTAATTCTAGATGAACTAGAATTATTCCCTTCCTTGCAAATTAGTCCTACTAAGTTTGCAAGGTGTTGCACAATGATCCTTCTATTAATTAATCCATATTAATTAATCCCAAATCTAGCTCTACTCTATTTGACGTGTGACCCCATAGGTTTCTATATAATTGGTAGTAACTATTACTAACATGGAGCGGTGTCTAGCAACACATCCATGCAACCCAACCAATAGAAATAGTCAGTGATCCCGACAAACCTTTGTGCCCAATATATCATATTGCATTATCCCTTTGTCTCCATATCCGGATTGGACACGAGACATAAATAGTCACACTCGTATATCCAATCCATAGTTCCTCGATCCTGGGAATATGCTTATGCTTGCAGATAACATTAATATCTATATATTAATTTATCTGAGTCTGGCCAGACATTCAATAAGCCTCATCCCTCGAGTGGCCGTGGATATTTACCCCCATTATGTGGGAGGGACAAATCCTATCTACATCACTACGATCTCTAAGCTTGCTTCCTATCACGCCCGATAGCTACCTTTATGATTACCCAGTTACGGTGTAACGTTTGATAACATCAAAGCGCAATATTTCACAACTAGAGTATCTAGTGACTTCAAGTCCAAGGATTGCAATAATATTAGCACTACGAAAAGCGATTGTGACTTCACATAATCTAATGTATCCTTTTCGTCGTGGGTCATCCAGTATGCCATTACTCCTAATGCATACCCATGTGTTGGATCGTGATATCTCCATATCAATCCAACCCCATACTAGTCTATAGATGATTGTCCCATTAATCATTATAATTGACTAGGGATATTTAAGAATATAACACCTTATATTCTAAGGACTTCATTCATGTTAGCATATCTCCATATCGATAACATAATGAATCGTAAATCCATATATTTGTCACAATTAATTGATTGCCTCTAGGGCACAATTCCAACACCATGGGCATACGCATGATACTTATTGATGGAGATCCACGCAATTTAATTGAAGATATGGAGCAGTTACGAATGTGCAGGACCATACATGATTCGTTGGGAACTCGGGAAACTTTGGCAGAAATATTTCACATAATCCAGAATTTTGATAGCCACACTTTCTTTTGGATATCAAGGAACAGAAATGGCGCGGCTCATTCTTTAGTAAATAGGCCTCGAGGAGCTCTCTGCTCTACGCAGTGGTTTCATTCTCCACCGGAATGGCTTGTCTATGTTCTTGATATTGTAATCGGTTCTTAGTTTGAGTAAAATGTTTTTACCTAAAAAAAATTGCTTGCCCACACAAAGTTGATAGTAGTAGTTGATACACGACAAGTCCACTATGTTCGATAAACCCGGATTTCCGGATATTAGTACACACAACGACCATACACTTGTGGTTAGATCGTGTCAAATTTTTAGCGCCGTTGCGGGTGATACAAATATTCTTGCTGGTTCGTGTTAAACCATCTCAATTAATTCTCGTAGTATGTTAATAAAAAAGTATGGATAAATTAATCACTTTGTTGTTAAAGAAGAAAAAAGTCTTAAAAAAAAACTCGTGAAACCCAACTTTTTCAGAAATTTTACACCATAAAGCCAAAAGCTAAAATTAAAAAATTGGCACGATAAAGATATACCACCCCGTCCCACCTCAAACGCACCATTTGGACTTTTTCACCCGTAACTGGGTCACTTTGACCCGGTGATTTAGATCGCAAAACGATGCAATTTTTCGATAATTTTTTTATGCTCGTGTAGAATAAGAGTTCCTTTACAACACTACGAAAAAGTTATATAAAAATTATAAAATTTTACTATCCAAATTATCGGGTGAAACTGACCTAGTGAATAGTGGTAAAGTCCAAATAGTGCAAAAGAGATGAAACGAAGTGGTAAAAAACTTACGAGACAAGTTCAAAATAAATTAAAAAGTTCAAAATGTATTAAAAGCTAGAAAAAAGTAATACCAACAAATAAGAACAAACCCACTTAAGGTAAATTAAGACTTAGGGTAAATTAAGAGTAGCCGTTTCCAATGTACTACCTACTAGGGTAAATAAAGACTTGGAAGGAGTATAAAGTTTCAAATCATATGGAGCTCCAAAACGACGATTTCCGCTCTCTCTCTCTCTCTCTCTCTCTCTGGTGGCTGACGCCGCCAAGCGCCGTAGAGTCACCACCGCCGTCGCCACCACCAACTCCACCACGGTCTTGTCTCAGCCAAAAGAAACTGGAAGGGACCATAAGCCAGTCGTTTTAGCAGCAGCAGAACAAGCCATCCGATCAAATCCCTTGTCGGCGGTAGGCCAATGGCGATTTCCGGCGGAAACAGCGGTGGTGGAAGATCGTGCTTCAGTTGCGGAAATTCAGGCTCGCGATTGGGGGTTTGTGCTGAGTGTGCTCACAGAGAAGTGTATCCATCTTTTCCCTCTCTTACTTGTTGAGTAATTTCTTTTTTGATGAATACTTGTTGAGTATGTGTGGATTCAGTTAGCAGATTATTGTTTATATGTTGTGTTGTGTTAGTACTTTAAACCCTGTAAACCTTGGAAGGTTGATGTGTTAGTTGTTCATGTACATGTCATTTTTCTTCAGTTATACCCTGGTTATGATTTTACAAAGTATGGGGCTGATAGTGACTATGGCAGGAATACTATATGTTAGCTCCTTTGGGCATTCATGTTCACTTAATTGTATTTGGATGGCGTGTAGCACTTGGCTTAGTGAACAAATATAAACTCGAGCTAGTCTACGCGTGTATATTTTTACGGAGGTTAACTGGCCACACAAGGAACATTACCTCTCTTGTGTAATTCTTTGATGTATTTCAGAGGATGTTAGCTCAACTATTGGGACCCCATTTTTCTATAATCAGTTGTGCCAAGAGTTTTAAAAAACGGAAGCGGCTAACGTATCGGTCGCGGTCGCGTGTAACGGGATCGGACTATATCGGAGGGAATGTAACGGAAAATGGGGATCGAATGTGTGAATTTTAGAAAACATTCACGGACGTTGTCTCCGTTTTTTCCCGTTACTGACGCGAAACGACCGTTTTTGTGTGAATAAAATTCACAAGACACGTAACGGGAAAAACGGTGGCGCTCTCTGCCGTTTCCGTTACAACACGGCCGCTCAGCGCCGCTTTTTCCGTTTTTTGAAACCCTGGTTGTGCCACAGTCCCATTGTTGTTTCACTTCACTTACCACAGTGGTCTGTTTTACGGGTAACCTTAGTAGAAAGTAGAATGAACCGCCATTTCTTGTGAGATTATTTATCCCCAAAAATTCTTCTCTATCCAGTGGTCATAAATCACTGAGTTATCACGAGCTCATTGCTTATTTCTTCTAGACTTACATGATCTATTTCAACGTATTGACATTTGAAAGTTTTCTCTTTCACGTTGCAGTAGAATTTTGATACTTAGCTAATAAGGCAGGGTATTCTATCATTAGTAATTATTTTTCCCAGTTTAAGTTCTTTTTCTTTTCATGAAGGCTCCTCATGTGCGAGTAAATTATTTATTCAGGACAATGGGGGCTGCTTTTCTGAGTGGTGTGACAACCATAACGGATATGGCATGACTATGGGAGACAAAGTATGTATAATGTATCCTGTCTTTCAGTTCTAGATCTTTCATTTCCTTGTGGGTCTGATTCCTGTCTGTCACTTACAGGCTACAGCAAAGATAGAGAAAAATATTGGACAGCAATTTTACCGTGGTCCTGCAAATCAGGTATATTTGGTCTTTATCTTAGATAGTTATTTGTATGCTTATTGTAAATATTTTTTAATGACCGTTTTCTTTTGAGAAATTAATAACCGTTTATGAATAGACTATTATAAGATGGAACAATTATAGTTAATTTGGAAAATGAATTACTTGATATCCTCGGGTTCTTGAAGCATTAAACACGATCAACTCTTGTTCCGTTTCTCTTATGGGAACTTGAGGATCGTCTGGATCCTGTAATATGGGGTAGCCCTGATCAGTGTGAGTTGACATTCTAGTTTTACAATTGCTTGTATTAGCATTTCATGTATGAAACAATATTCATTTAGTATTTTAAAACATAACCTTTATTGTAAACATTAAGAGCCCTGGTAAAATCCAATGAAGAAGTTCTGAACTTCTAATTATTGATTATATGTTTTTAGCTGGAAAGAAACTTTATAATACAGTAGGATATATGGGTTCGAGACCCTTGACTGTTTGTAGGTAAATCTCGTATACTATTCAAATGAAATCTAAGATCAAAGGGAACATTTATATGTGAAAATTTTCATAAATAGCTTTAGAAGCATCCAGCCACAAAGGAGTTGGTTTGGAAGGCATTCTCTAGAGAAAGTTATTGACGTCGAGAATATTGCTAACAGGGATTTGGGCTGGTGATTTTATCTTTTTTCTTGCTCTGAAAAGTGGTTTTAGATTCGAAGGTCTCTTTAACTATTTCAGCTTATCAGCATGATTTAGGTAATTAATGTGTGTGTTCTTATCTGTGTTGGTGCGGAAAGAATTAGGTTTGATGGGGTTATTAGGTTTTCCTGTGCGCATCCTTAGTGACATCTGTATGCCACTTCAATAAGATTTTATCTTAAAAATGTCTGAAGTGATATGAAAAATATATTATCCACATACCGGATCTTATATTGTACCAATTGATGAATGTCACGTGTTTCAGATAGTTAAATGCAGCAGTTTTATTCAGCCTTGCAGCTGTCAAATAAAGCTTTAATTTTGATGGTGGATGGCCACAAACTTGTCTAACAATATAGACTTGTCTAGTATTCTGAATCAACCCCATCAAAGATGGTATAATTTGGATTTTCAGTACCATTACCTAAACTAACTTTCCATGGAGATGATAGAGTTTTGTGAGTATAACTTCCAGCGTCCAAGTATTCTAAACTTTAAAGACGTAATTGTTGGGACATATCTAAATTGTCCTTCTCTTTAGTGCATGATCTGTTCTTATATCAATCTTCTTCATTACTTTGCCTCACGAAGTAATAGTAATATGTGTTTTTCTTAAGAAACAAGTACACTCCGTTGTTTTTTACCTATTAGAAATATAAAAAACACCGGATCTTATATTGTACCAATTGATGAATGTCACGTGTTTCAGATAGTTAAATGCAGCAGTTTTATTCAGCCTTGCAGCTGTCAAATAAAGCTTTAATTTTGATGGTGGATGGCCACAAACTTGTCTAACAATATAGACTTGTCTAGTATTCTGAATCAACCCCATCAAAGATGGTATAATTTGGATTTTCAGTACCATTACCTAAACTAACTTTCCATGGAGATGATAGAGTTTTGTGAGTATAACTTCCAGCGTCCAAGTATTCTAAACTTTAAAGACGTAATTGTTGGGACATATCTAAATTGTCCTTCTCTTTAGTGCATGATCTGTTCTTATATCAATCTTCTTCATTACTTTGCCTCACGAAGTAATAGTAATATGTGTTTTTCTTAAGAAACAAGTACACTCCGTTGTTTTTTACCTATTAGAAATATAAAAAACACCGAGAATGTTTCTGACTCGTGCCTGATTGTGCAGGAACGCTCTTATGGTTTTTTTTCAAATGATGCCATGATGTGAAAAATGAAGACAAACTCAGTCTCTGTAAGCTCCTAAATGTACAAAGAAATGAACAAAAGAATTTCTGTGACTGGCATGAATGGTACTTCATGTTTCAAATGTGGCAAGAAAGGGCATTGGGCAAAGGACTGTCAGTTGTCTACTAATCAGTATCCTGTTGGCCATGATCAGAAAAATGCAGACAAATTAGTGACCTCTGTCCTAAAATGTGTAACATTGAAATGAACAAAAGGGTTGGCTATGGCACAAGTGGTTCTTCATGTTTCAAATGTGGAAGGAAGGGCATTGGGCAAAGGACTGTATGATGCCTTCTAATCAGAATCCTGTTGGACCTGGAAGAAGTTTGAGATCATCAGCCTCTTGTTACAATTGTGGTAACCCTGTACACTAGGCAAATAATTGCTCTTCCAGCCAAGGTATGTGTCCATCATTTCTGTGTGATAGCTTTGATTGTCAATAGTTGTGCTATAATGCTGTCCTAGTATGCCTCAAGAGAAAGTTATTCCTTTTTGTTGCTGGAAGGTATAGCTATCTGTATTTATCAATGTCACCTTTCGTCGTTAACTTCTCAGCTTCACAGTTTATTCCAAACTATTTCTAGCTTACTTGAACCACCAATCCATCCGGAATGTTATTAAGTTGCTAAAAAGTAGAAGTTTACCTGGATCTTCCTTGCATTCTGTGGTTCCTATGGAAGTAAAGAAATCGTTGCATATTTCAAAATGAGAGGTTACCATTTTATAGGTTGAAAAACAGATATGCGAATACCTTACGATTTGGGTATGGAGGGAATTGTAGAAATTATGATGTTGCTTTTTTGGATTTCATAGATGAACTCAACCGCCGATCACAAGGGTTGTTTTTTTACCGATGATTCTGTGCACCTGTTCTATTTTGGCAATATACTAGTATTATCAGAAATAATAAGTGACAATGTGACATAAAACACTAGAATTTCTTTTATCATTCAGCCATTGAAGGTACATTACATAAGAAACCCAAGATCAAGGAAAGGAAAATGAAGGATATAATCTCGTAGGATTTAATCCCCCAGAATCAGGATCTACAAAATATTCATATGCAGCACATCTACAGCTTGACTTTCCATAATTTCAGCTGCAGAATCTGCAGACTTAATTTCCAAACTAACTATTGATCTTAACACTCCCCTTCAAGCTAGTGAGTGGATATTGTCACTTCGTAGCTTGCTAAAGATAGAGCGAAATGCAAAACCACTGAATACATTCATAAGCTGCCATTGGTCGACACGACGAAGAAGAATATCCAAATCCGTCCCGCAAGAGATGCTTGGCAGCATTTCAGTGCGTGGTTGTCGGCCGATCCATGAACCGAGACAATCTTTTGACCGCAAATGCAACATCAGGTCGAGTGAGAGAAAGATATTGAAGACTGCCAACAACAATACAATATTCACGCGCATCTGGGAGCGCATAGCCAGTGTAGTGTCAACGACACAGACATATCAAAAGGGGTGAGGACAGGAGTGGGAGTTGTCATCCTAGTCCGATACAACAGATCAGTAATATACTTCTGCTGCGAGAGCAGCAGCCCAGTGGATATGAGAGAAAAACGAGCAGACAACAAGTCAATAAATAGCTGCACATGAATAGCATTAGGCCTGTAATAATAATATCATCCACATAAACAAGCAGGTACAATGTGACACCAAAGAAGATAAATAAGGAGGCGCAAGCTCTGGTATTAGAGAAGCCCTGCTGGAGTAAAAAGGTATGAAGCTCCGAGTACCACGCACGAGGGCCCCCAAAAAGCTTCACGGAGTCTGCAAACATGGTCTCCATCAACACATCCTTGTAAAGAGTTCCCTGAAGAAAAGCATTATTAATATCAAGCTGCTTGAGAACCCACTAGCGACTCACAGCAAGAGATAGAATTAGACAACCTATAGCAGGCTTAACAACCAGTCTAAATGTATCAGCGCAATCAACGCTCGCTAGTGCGCTGATGGAACCCCTTGGCCACTAACCGGTCCTTGTACCGATCAATCGGGCCATCTGGATGATGCTTAATACGAAAAACCCCTTGAAGCCAACTAGATTATTAGTGGCCCAAGGGGGTACAAGATTCCAAGTATGATGGCAAGAAGCGCCTGCAACTCATCATCCATGGCAGAGGGTTGAGTGCCTAAGCAACTGTGTGTGGTTAATGTCTGAAGAAGGGGGAGAGACAGTGCCAGAAAGAGTATACTTAAGTGTGGATTTGAGTGCACCAGATTTGGACATAGTAGTCATGGGGTGGGTTGGCAGAGAGAAGATGTGAATCTGCAGGAGGAGTAGCCGGTGCTGGACGATGCACGGAGTATTTGGGTAAAAGTAGGGAAGGTAGATCGGGTAGGCACATTGTGACGTGGCGGAGAGGCCGGGACTCGGGCAGCGGTGAAGCTGCAGCTGCAGCCGCGGGAGGCTCAGACTGAGCACGAAAGACGAGGGAAGGGGACAAGGTAGTGAGACAAAAGAGGGGGTAGATGGAAGGACATTAGTGAGTGGACCAAGCCGGTGGGAAATGGAGATGGGAGAGGACGAGACGAGCGAGGAACCCTGAGATTGAAAGGGAAAAGAGGACTCAACAAACTTGACATGACGATGAGAGACATAAAGCAGATGAGAGGTGATGTTAAGACAAAGATACACACTTTGTGTAAGATAACTACCAAGAAACACACAGGGAAGGGAACGATCATCAAGTTTGTTGGAAGTATAGGGGCGCAACCAGGGATAACAAAGACATCCAAAGACTCAAAGTTTGGAAGAGTTAGGGACTTGTTGATGGACTTAAAGGGTGACTTCATGAAAGAAGATCAACCAGGAAGAAGATTGATGAGGTAAACGGCAGTGGAGAAGGCATAAGGCCAATAGGACAGCGGAACAGACGATGGTGAAGGACGGCGAGACCGGTCTCAAGGCAACGCTAAGAGTATCCATTATGTTCTGGCGTATATGGAGTAGTAAGATGAGTGATGCCATGATCTGAGAAAAAGGATCGAAGGGCATAATATTCGCCCCCGTTGTCGGAGTAGAGGATTTGAGAGGAAGCGAGAGGAAATTTTCAACAAGTGCCTTAAAGCGAAGAAAAATGTCATGACCTTGAGATTTACGTTTCATGAAGTAAATCCAAACAAATCAAGTGAAGTGATCAACAAACATAACATAACATTTCATTCCATTGCGAGATAAGATAGGAGAGGTCCAAACATCAGAAAAAGTGTGCCCGAGAGGACTGAAGACTGAAATCGAAAAAAGGTAACTTACGACAC
The DNA here is from genome assembly GCA_023055425.1 of Linanthus parryae. Lineage (NCBI taxonomy): Eukaryota > Viridiplantae > Streptophyta > Magnoliopsida > Ericales > Polemoniaceae > Linanthus > Linanthus parryae. Next base: position 63,461,596 of record JALGPY010000002.1, on the reverse strand, counting down.
TTCGTGCATTCGCACGCATTACAAGGTTGAACACCGGAGCTAGAATTGACTGGAAGAGAAAACTTTCAGACTATATGTTGACAAATGGGACGAGCACGGGCCGAGACGATGGTGCCAGACGAGACTAGGATGTGGTACCCATGCCCTTTGTGAACCGTTAACAACGGCAACATCGTACTGTCACTTGTAATATACTAGAATGTTCTAGAATGTAGTAGAACTAATAGAAAGGGTATTTATGTTATTGTGCGAGATTGGGAGCCTTGGTGCAAGCCCACGGTCCAAGGCTCTCCGTCTCCACAATTGGATGAGACAGATCTAGACCGTGGATGTAGACATGCACTTGTGTGTGTGTGTGTGTGTGTGTGTATAGAGGGTGAGACTGTTGGCCAAACCACTCAATCTTGTATTCATTTGAGTGATAGTGCAATACAAACTTTCTCTCAATCTCTCTGCTTATCATTTTTGTGTTCATGTTTTTGTAGGTTCGAAGGCTCACTTCGAAGATCAAGAGGGAGGATCGACATAGTGCCGCGCGGAGGTGACTTGTGGAAACACTTGGCCAATGTCAATGTGCTCTGTAAGAATCACTACCCAATATTTTTTCTCATTTGCTTTCGCAGTTGTCGTATATGGTCAATAATAATTGATCTTATCTTATTAGTTTAGGAAAATAACTGACCACCATCTTGTAAGTCTAAATTACTACCATTAATGTGGGCCTAATACCAATAGATTTAGTAGCTAACTAAAACAGAACAAATTTTATTACCACATTTATTTTGACCTCTTAAATTACTATTTATTTATTTCATTGAGAAAGAACACACTGGGAATGCAAACCACAAGCAACTCAGCTTTGATACAATTGTGCACCACACATTAATATCACTGTCTTTTTATACGAATCTCAAGTGAATTAGCATCAATTTGCCATGCTTTGCAAATGCAGATCCAGATAAAAGTTGATCAAATCGAAAGCTGAGACTACTGGAGTCGTAAGGTATTGAAGTGCTCGCCTTCATAAAAAAAGGGTCAAGACTTCTGACATCACGATATTAGACGAGAAGATACAACATGTTTGTTTTGTAGGACAAATCATCTTTCACCATGGACTAAGTAGAAACTAACCACTGGCAGGTAAAATCAAACAATGTCTGCAAATCAACAGTAACCTGATAAAAAACTCAAGAAAGGGAATATATTTATTTCATATAGAGACTACATATTATGTTCTATTGGACTTTGAGTTCTGAGCAATAAAAATGCAAAATGAAATGAAAAACAGAAAGACTCGAAGACTGCTTAATTTTGTCGAAAATGGATCTAACAAATTGTGCAATCTAGGACTAGACCAATTACGACCAAAAGAAAATGAAAGAACGGGCAAATGCTAGCGTAATGGCATTGACCTGCAAATGTAGATCTAAATCAAATGTCCCCAACCGACTCTTCATCAACTCCATCTATTGAGCCCTCTAGGCCAGATGGAGATTTCTCCTTGTTTTCATCCAAATGTGGTTCCATCAGATGCCTTGTTGTTGCACAGACCCTTTCCTCTATTTCACCATCGGTAAGTACGTCTGAATCCAAGCATGGCCTTTTTCTTTGGGCTCTATCACCAACCTCGTTTTCATCCAGGTATTCCCTCTTACATTGCAATTTGTTGACTGATTGTGTAGGACTCTCCTTTAAACCGGACAATTGAAAATTATTTGTTGGTTGATGATGTTGATTGGTCTCAAAGGAAGGGGTGTCCTCCACTGTGGTCCCTTTGGGAACGATTGTGAAACGAACCATGTCGTGCAAATCCCGCATGCACAACATGAGATCATTTCCACAATCTTTTTTGTGAAATGCTGGATTCTCAAGAATGTCTTTCAACTCGGCTACTTCTTCTGTAACATGACGAAGATGATGTTTCCACGCAGAGAGTAGGTCTCTTAGCTCCGACTTACATGTAGAGCACTGAAAAGTATTCATGACCTTTCTCTAAGTGTGAACCGAGGAATGAAAGATTTTACGCTCAATACTCGAACACAAAAGTGAGAATTTAAAGGGGCGAAACTTAATTGTCCTTTCACCTATTGGTTCAATTAGGATAACTCTCATGCGTATCACATTACATACGTGGATACATAATTAGATAAAATACTAAACACCTTCCATAAATTGTTCTCTATCCAATTTGGTACTCATTTTTTTATAGTTTTTATACAGAAGTATTTGAACTATTTTACCTATTTTGTGTTTGAAATACTACTACAATCTGGTACTTAATGTTTACCTGTTTTGTATTTGAATGATTAGGTCCATTTATGAGATATTGTTCCTTATTTGGAAGCTTCTCAAATCCACCTAGTCGAAATTAATTTGGATTACTCAAAAAAAATGGAAAGCAATGAGCTGTATCGACATTTGATGCATTCCATCAATTTTGTTGATACACGTATTTCTTTATATTGTTTTTTATCTAACTGATTAGTATTTTATATAATTACATTTCTAATTAATTTAATGGGCTATACATAAGATGCTAAAAAGATCAAGTGACAATTGCATTTATACCCTTTAAATTTTCAGTTTTGTGTGAGTTTCTGGTGCCAAAATTTTCATTCATCTTTTGATAAAAAAGGAACGAATATCTGTCTTTCCCCATGTAAGTGGCAGTTAGGGAACCTAAACTCTTTCTGAGAACATAACTTTCATCACGTCATAGAAGTAGCCGAGTTGAAAGATATTCCTGAGGATCCATGTATTCACAAAAAATATTGTGGAGTTGATCATTTGTCGTGCATGCAGGATTTTCATGACATGGTTGGATTACCTGTTGGTCCCCAATAATAGGATAGTGCAAGACTCTCCCAGTTTTCAGAGCAGTCAACATCATCAACAACCAATAATTTGCAATTGCTCGGATTAAGTGAAGGCCTTCATGCAAAATCAGCTAGCAAGTTGGAATGTAAGAGGGCACACATAGGCGATTATGATTTTGGTAATAGGATATGGCCGAATAGAAAATGCCGTGCTTGAATGCACTTGTACTTGGGAGTGAAAGTGAGAGATGTCTGTGCAAATACAAGTCAAGGTCGATGGAACTTTGGCCGAAAACTGGAGAAGTCCATCTATATGGATTGGAACAGTGCTTCTTGATGGGTGGTTGGAGAAACTTGATTTAGATTAACATTTGTAGGTTGATGCCATTTCTTTGGCATTCCACCTTCTCTTTGCTTTATTTTGTCTCCGTTAGAGGACTTCCTTGCTTGCTTGTTGTTGTAGTTGTTCCAGTCCTTTCGGTTTATGTGATTTTTCGGATTTCATTGATTTGATTAAACAACTTATGCAGTCTCTGGCTCTATTTCTTTGTTTCATTTACTTGTACCGTATGTGTACTTGATGAAGTGCCAAGTCCAAGAAAAATTAGTATGACAACTTAGTAGTATATCGTTAGGGAGTTCAATTTATTTCCATTTTACATAAAATTTAGACCAAACAGCTACCTAAAATACATGAGAACCTACGCTGCAGTTCTGTATCATGTCTTTCAATTCTAGATCTTTCATGTCCTTGTGGGGCTGATTCCTGTCTGTCACTTACAGAAAAGATAGAGAAAATATTGGACAGGAATTGTACCGTTTCCATGCAATTCAGGTATATTTGGTCTTTATCTTATACAGTTATTCGTATGCTTATTGTAAATATCTTTTAATATCCGTTATGAATATACTATTGTAAGATGGAACAAATTCAGCTATATTTGGTCTTTTGATACCCTCTGGTGCTTGATGCATTAGCCACTATTAACTGTTGTTCCGTTTCTCTTATGGGAACTTGAGGATCGTCTGGATCGTGTAATATGGGGTAGCACTGATCAGTGTGAGCCGACATTCTAGTTACAATTGCTTGTATTTTTCATATATTGCATGTATACAACAATATTCATTGAGTTTTAATAAACATAACCTTCATTGTAAACACTAAGAGTCCTGGTAATTATGGAAATCCAATGAAGAAGTTGCTACGAATTTTTAATTAAAGATAATGTGTTTTAGCTGGAAAGGAACTTTACTCTACAGTAGGATATATGGGTTCGAGACCCTTGACAGTTTGTACCCAAATCTCGTGTACTATTCAAATGAAATTCAAGATCAAAGGAAACATTTATATGTGAAGATATAAAATATCTTTAGAACCATCCAATCACAAAGGAATTGGTTTGGAAGGCATTCTCTATAGCAAGTTATTGACGGCGAGAATATCTTGCGCAGAAAAGTGGTTTTAGATTCTAAGTCTCTCTTAAACTACTTCAGCCTATCAGCATGATTTAGGGAACTAATGTGTGTTCTTATCTGTGTTGGTGCGGAAAGAATGAGGTTTGTTTATGTAATTAGGTTGTCCTGTGCGCATTCTTTTGGTGACATCTGTATGCCATTTCAATAAGAATTTACCTTGAAACTGTCTGAAGTGATATGGAAAATATATTATCCACATACCAGATCTTATGTTGTACCACCATTGATGAATGTCGTGTTTCAGATAGTTAAATTCAGCGGTTTTATATTCAGCCTTGCATCTGTCAAATATAGCTTGAATTTTGATTGTGGATGGCCACAAACTTGTCCAACAATATAGATTTGTCTAGGATTCCAGGAATCAACATATCAAAAATGCCATACTTTGGATTTTTATAGTACCATCACCTAAACTAATTTTCCACGTGAAAGGATAAAGTTTTGTGAGTATAACTTCCAGTGTCCAAGTAATTTAAACTTTAAAGACGTAATTGTTAAGTTCACAACAAAACTTTGAATCTTTGACTTACAGGAACTCCTCATAGATGCATATCTTTGAATCTTGTTGGATGCCAATTTCGTAGGAAACTGTCTTCATTTTTTGAAGACTAGTTTGCCTGGCTGGAATTCAAACTCTTTCATTAGTTCTTTTACCCATGGTTCACATTTCAAGCTTACTTATTAGTAATTGTAATTTTTGTCTCTAGAGTTAGGACATATGTATCTAAATTATCCTTAGGGTATGATCTGTTCTTATATCAATCTTCTTCACTACTTGGCTTCACGAAGTAATAGTAATTTGTGTTTTTCTTAAGAAACAATTACACTCCGTTGTTTCGTTTACCTATTATAAATATAAAATACACCGAGAATGTTTCCGACTCATGTCTGATTGTGCAGGAACGCTCTTTTGGTTTTTATCAAATGATGCAATGATGTGAGAAATTAAGACAAACTGTGTTTCTGTAAGCTCTATTTGTATAAAGAGATGAACAGAAGAATTTCTGTCACTGGCACGTATGGTACTTCATGATTCAAATGTGGCAAGGAAGGGCATTGGGCAAAGGACTGTCAGTTGCCTACTAAGCAGTATACTATTGGCCATGATCAGAAAAATGCAGACAAATTGGTCACCTCTGTCCTAAATGTGTAACATTTAAATGCACAAAAGGGTTTTGGCTATGGCACACGTGGTTCGTCATGTTTCAAATGTGGAAGGAAGGGCATTGGGCAAGGGACTGTATGTTGCCTTCTAATCAGAATCCTGTTGGGCCTGGAAGAAGGTTTCACATCATCAGCCTCTTGTTACAATTGTGGTAACCCTGGACACTAGGCAAATAATTGCTCTTCCAGTTAAGGTATGTGCCCATTATTTCTGTGTAATAGCTTTGATCGTCAATAGTTGTGCTATAATGCTGTTTTAGTATGTCTCAACTCTCAAGAGAAACTTTCTTCCCTTTTGTTGCTGGAAGTTCTAGCTATCTGTATTTGTCAATGTCACCTTTCGTCGTTAACTTCTCAGCTTTACAGTTATTCCAAACTATTTCTAGCTTAGTTGAACCACCAATTCCATCTGGAATGTTATTAAGTTATTAAAAAAGTAGAAGTTTACCTGGCTTTTTCTTGCATTTTGTGGTTCTTATGGAAGTAAAGAAATCGTTGCATATTTCAATATGAGAGGTTGCCATTTCATATGTTGAAAAACAAATTTGTTTACCTTTTAATTTTGGTATGGAGGGAATTGTAGAAATTCTGATGTTGCTTTTTTGGATTTCCTAGATGAACTCAACCGCCGATTAGAATTAAATTTACTGATGATTCTGTGTACCTGTCCTGTTTTGTCAATATACGAGTATTATCAGAAATAATAAGTAACATAAAACACTGGAATTTCTTTTATATACATTATATAAGAAACCCAAGACCATATAAAGGAAAATGAAGGATAAAATGTCACAGGATTTAATCCCCCAGAATATGGATAGTAACTACTAAATATTCATTCTGTGATATGCAGCACATCTACAGCTTGACTTTCCATCATTTCAGCTGCAGAATCTGCAGACTTATTTGCCAAAATATCTATTGATTCTAACACTCGCCCTCAAGCTTGTTAGTGGATATTGTCAATTCCTAGCTTGCTAATGAGAGAGCGAAATGCAGAACCGCTGAAACTTCACTGAATACATTCATAAGCTGCGATTGGCCCAAACAAACGGAGTGCAAATCAACCCACTATCCAACTTCTCCGTTATGAAAGGTCTATCCATTTCCACATACTTGGTGCGTTCGTGTTGCACATGATTACGTGCAATATTAATTGCAGGTTTGTTATCACAATAAACTTCGTAGGCCCTTCTCAAGGAATCTTCACTTCTTCAAGAACAATTTTCAACCATAAAAGCTCACAGACGCCTCGTGCCATAGCTCTGAACTTAGCTTCCGCACTTGAATGTGCAACTACATACTGCTTCTTACTCCTCCATGTTACATGATTTCCCCCAAGATATGTACAATAGCTTGAAGTTTTTCTTCTCTCATTAACTGATTGATGCAGAATTGATGCAGGATGCACCAAGCAACATGAATCACACATATTCGATACAAAATGATCACTCAATATATGAGGAAAAAATTAAAAATATTCAATTATAAAAGCTGCAAAACAATTGTAAAGTGGAGTGTAACACCCCCAAAACCGCCAAGCCGGAAGTCCGAAAAGGCCGACCCGGTAGCCCAGGGATGTCACTCCGTACCCGAGATTAAACCCGGATACAAGGAGATTTTATAACAGAATATCCAAACCAAATCCATAAAAATATTTAATTGAAACTTTAAAACTTGTCTCGCCACAAATATGGGAACAATTCCAATCTAAAATTTAAATACTAAATAAGACAAGTCTAGATGTGAAATTTAAATTTACTAAAGTGATGTGTCTCGATTTCCCCCAAAAGGCATGCTTCCACCTAAACCTGTGGTGCAGAAACAAAAAGAAACACCACAGTTTTCAAAGTCAGCTGAAAATACTGAGTAAGCAACACCCAAGCATGTAAATAGATTATGAAGCAGTTTAAAAACGACACATGAGTTTGAAGAGTAAAGTATTTGAGTAAGAGTATAAGTATGAAATAAGAATTCACAAATCTTTTCCTTTATCACTTCACTTGTGGGGAAACATTCCCAAACTCTTTTCACTTTAGTATCTCCATTGGGGAAACATTCCCAAACTTCATCATTTGTCCAATCGGGACTTCCAATTCTCAGTCATAAAGGTCCATCATTCATAAAACATATATTAGCATGTTGACACGGGGAAGATCTACTAATAACTGGCTACCAGACCATAAGTGTCGACACCCCCCTAAGACTTCTTGCGGTCAGAGAGGTAAGTACTGGAGCGAACTCGGGGCGGTTGCGACCGAGCAAATAAAATATAGTGGGTCGAGAGACCGCAGTCCACATCGACCAATCTCATAACATTGATCCCCGGTACAACTATTCCACTTTACGTCTTTACGTTTTATTAATTTATCATGTGATAGTTGTGATGGAATCACCTTTGTAAAATCAGTAAGCTTTCTCAAATAAACAGTTCAAGTAGATATTCAAATTTTGAGACAATAAATCACAAAATCAGTTTAGACACGAAAGAAGATATGGGCGCTAGGCCTGGCATGTTTACTTACCTTGAATCTCAAGCAAAAGCAATTCACGTCTTAGAAATACTTGACGTATCCTTCGTCAACGAAATTTGTTGCCTACAAATTTAATAATATCCTAATCAACACATTGCACACAAAGTCGTATGGAATAAATCCCTTACTAACTCTCCCCAACCTTTGCTAAGGCGAAAACCTCTTTTATAATAACATACGCTTTATAACGTTTATTATTTGTAAAAACATAACTATAGTTATATAAATATAACTTATAAGATTAGATAAAATATCCCTTTTATTATTTAGGGTAGAGAAGCATATTATTTTACCTCAAAAACACTTTTAATTCTAATACTAGTTTCTCCCAACCAAACAAGCCTTAATAGAGAATATAAGTTATAAACTAACTTTTATTTAAAAGAAATAACAAATTTATTTCAAGAAAATAACTTATTCTAATTTGTAATAAACTTATAAGAAAAATATACTTTTATTTTTGGGTAAAGATGAGTACAAAAAGATTACTTTAAACTTGTATAAAAATAATTATCTAATTTTTACTACTATAAAGTATAATCCAAGAGTATTATTTTTCAAAAGATTAACCTTTAAACAAGAAAATAAACTTCCTAAATAAATAATTCTCAAGTGTTTTAATAAGGCTTTCAAACCCTCAAAACTTCTCTTTCAAATTTTGAGTGTAGAGTAGTAAAAAAAATAGTTGCTAGCTATAAGACTCGAACCCCAGACCAACACAATACTAACAATCAGCTTTAACCACTGGGCCATTGCCCACTCTCATTAAATTTACTCAGATAATAATTCTATGTCTTACAGCTAACTAATGTTAATAATAAAAAAAAAAAAAAAAAAAAAGAAACAAACGGGTCTGCTCTCTTCTTACCCGAACAGAGCATGAAGAAGACGACGACGATGGTGACGGGGTGGCTCGCGGTGGTGGCGAACGGAGGTGGCGGCCGACGGCAAGTCGGCGGCGCCGGCGTTGGCGGGCTGCGGCGGCGTTGGTGGGCTGCGGCGGCGGCGGTGGGCAGCCCGTCGGGTGTGAGAGAGAGAGAGAGAGAGAGAGAGATTGGGTGTGGGAGATTGAGAGAGAGATCGAATGAGAGATTGAGGGATTGAGATTGTGGGTTTGAAATCTGAGAATTGATGGGTTTATATAGGTAGAGAGGTGAAGAATTCAACCTCTATGAGGAAACCCACTTTGAAAACTTGGATTCCGAATTGGGACAAAAAAATTGGCGAAATTGGTTTACTTTTCGCTAAAGTATCGAGATTTGATGAGATTAAATCGAATTGGGATTGAATTGAGACAACAATCAAGAGTTTTGGTGAAGATTTGAGGTGGTGGTGGTGTTAGATTCGGACATGGAGAAGGAGAAGCAAATCCTCCATTGTTGGGTGAAGAAGATGACTAATTTATAGGGTAAAGACACTTTAACCCCACTAGTTTTAGGCTTAGTACAACTACTACCCCCAATTTCACTTAAAAGGCACACTTTAAGTTAGGAAAAACTACATAAAAGCCCCTAATGGATTATAACATTAAAATTAACTTCCTAAATAATAACAACTACTACCCAAACTTATACTAATATCATATTGACACCAAATAATATCTTAAAATATAATAGTAGCATATTAACACCCAATACCTATAATAATATTATATTAGAACTCAATAATTTCATAAAATATTCGTTTCAACATATTAACACTTAATATTATCTAAAATACACTTAATACTATATATAATACACATAATATCCGTTTCTAAATAACGGGGTATTTCATGGAGCCCTATGATAGCAACAATGGAGTCTTGAAGTGACTGAAACTATTAAATAAGATAAGTCCTAATAAGATAAGATCCTAACAAGATAAAAATGACTGATTTCCTAATATCTTAAGGCCTCGTTTTGGGTGAGGTATAAGAAAGAGGGGTATGGGGCATATACTAGAATAAGAGGTTGAATATGGCTGTACTGGGATAAGGCAAAATATGTTTTATTTTTCATTGCTTGGCAAAGACATGATATGAGTGGAGGGATTATGTTGAAATGACCATTTAAACCCGCCCCGCCCCGCCCCGCCCCGCACAAACTTCAACCTGCCCCGTTTCAACCCCGTTTCACCCCCAACCCGCAGGGAATCACCCCGCCCGACCCGGGTTACTCGTTTTGACACCATGTTTGTTTTGTAGGACAGATCATAGATTTTTCACCATGGACTAAGTAGAAACTAACTGCTGGCAGGTAAAATCAAGCACTATCTGCAAATCAACATTAACTTGATAAAAACTCAATAAAGGGAATACATTTATTTCATATAGAGACCCCATATCAAGTCTCTCGGATTCTGAGCTCTCAGAAAAAAAACGCAAAATGAACTGAAAAACAGAAATAGACTCGAAGACTGCTCAATTTTGTCAAAATGGATCTACCAAATCGTGCAATCTAGGACTAGACCAATTACGACTAAAAGAAAAGAGAAAGAACGGGCAAATGCTAGCACAATGGTGTTGACTTGCAAATGTCGATCTAAATCAAATTTCACCTACCGACTCTTCATCAACTCCATCTATTGAGACCTCTTCCCGGCCAGAGGGAGACTTCTCCATGTTTTCAACCAATGGTGGTTCCATCAGAGGTCTTGTTGTTGCACGGACCCTTTCCTCTATTTCCCCATTGGTAAGTACGTCTGAATCCAAGCATGGCCTTTTTCCTTGGGTTCTATCACCAACCTCATAATCATCCAGGTATGGCCTCTTACATTGGAATTTGTTGACTGATTGTGTAGGACTCTCCTTTAAACCAGACAATTGAAAATTATTTGCTGGTTGATGATGTTGATTGGTCTCAAAGCAAGGGGTGTCCTCCACCGTGGTCCCTTTTGGAACGATTGTGAAACGAACCATGTCGTGCAAATCCCGCATGCACAACATGAGATCATTTCCACAATCATTTTTGTGAAATGCTGGATTCTCAAGAATGCCTTTCAACTCGGCTACTTCTTCTGTAACATGACGAAGATGATGTTTCCACGCAGAGAGTAGGTCTTTTAGCTCTGAGTTACATGTAGAACACTGAAAAGTATTCATGACCTTTCTCTGTGAACCGGTGGATGAAAGATTTTTTACGCTCAATACTCGAACACTAAAGTGAGAATTTAAAGGGGCGAAACTTAATTGTCCCTTCACCTATTGGTTCAATTGGGATAACTCTCATGCGCATCACATCACATACGTGGATACATAATTTGATAAAATACTAAACACCTTCCATAAATTGTTCTCTATCCAATTTGGCAATTTGGTACTTGATGTTTTTATCATTTTATTCATTTCTACATAGAACTATTTGAAATATTTTACCAATTTTGTATTTGAATGATTAGGGGCATTTATGAGATATTGTCCCTCACTTGGAAGCTTCTCAAATCCACCTGGTCAAAATTAATTTGGATTACTCAAAAAATAAAATAAATATGGAAAGCAATGAACTGTATCGACGTTTGATGCATTCCATCAATTTTGTTGGTACACGCCTTTCTTTATATTTTTTTTATTTAACTGATTAGTATTTTATATAATTACACTTCTAATCAACTTGATGGGCTAAACATAAGATGCTGAAAAGATGAAGTCACAATTACATGTATAACCTTTAATTTTTCAGTTTTGTGTTGAGTATCTGGTGCCAAAATTTTCATCCATCTTTTCATATAAAAGGAACGAATATCGGTCGTTCTACATGTAAGTGGCAGTTAGGGAACCTAAACTCTTCATGAGACCATAACTTTCATAACGTCATAGAAGAAATAACCGAGTTGCAAGACAGTCCTGAGGATCCATGTATTCACAGAAATTATTGTGGAGTTGGTCTTATGTCGTGCATGCAGGATTTTGCATGACATGGTTGGATTACCTGTTGGTCCCCAAAAATAGGATGGTGCAAGACTCTCCCGGTTTTGAAAGCAGTCAACATCATCAACACCCAATAATTTCCAATTGGTCGGATTCAATGAAGGCCTTCATGCAAAATCAGTTAGCAAGTTGGAATGTAAGAGGGCACACATAGATGATTACGATTTTTGTAATAGGATATGGCCAAATAGAACACGCCATGCTTGAATGCAGATGTACTGAGGAGTGAGAAAGTAGGGAGATGGTCTGTGCAAATACAAGTCAAGGTAAATGGAACTTTGGCCGAAAACTGGAGAAGTCCATCTATATGGATTGGAAGGGTGCTTACTTGATGGGTGGTTGGAGAAACTTGATTTAGATTAACATTTGCAGGTGGATGCCATTCTTTGGCATTCCACCTTCTCTTGCTTTATCTTGTCTCCGTAAGAGGACTTCCTTGCTTGTTGTTGTCGTAGTTGTTCTAGTCCTTTTGGTTTGTGTGATTTTTTGGATTTTATTCATTTGATTTAACAACTTAAGCAGTCCCTATCTATTTCTACGTTTCATTTACTTGTACCGTATGTGTACTTGATAAAGTGTTGGAAGTCCAAGAAAATTTAGTATGTAACTTAATAGTATATCATTAGGGAGTTCAGTTTATTTCCATCTCACATAATAAATTTAGACCAAACAGCTACCTAAAATACACGAGAACCTGCAGTTTTGTTGCTTTTTAAAGTTAATGCTCAGTTTTTATCTTGCACAAACTGCTCAATTCAACGAATTTGCCTAACAAATTCAACATGCTATAACACAAATTACATAGAGGTTGAGAATTTTCTATCTTACGCCATACAATTTATCATGGTTTTCCATTTTCTCAAACATGAACGGAACAATGTGAGGGCACATCCAGCTTCACAAGCATAAAAAGAAAAATAAAACGAAAAAAAACCCAGAAAGAATTATATTCACCCAAAAATTTCTCATCAAAATATCAAAATTGAAGCAGTCCTCACAATTCTGTTCATCGATCTGTTGATTCATACACTTCAAGCAATTTTCCAAAGGTTGGCAGCTACTATACGAAATTGTACATGCAAGGAAGTATGACTTGTCAATCTAGGTCTTTCTTATACCCCATAGAGAAGATAGTATCACAGTGTCCTGAATTAAAAGAGCTGTCGGTTATATGTGTTGAATCAGAAACACTTGATTTATATTTGCATTTGTAAGTGATTGCTGTTTCTTTGGAATTTAAGTTTTGTATCGCTACATGTCTGCTTCAGATTCTTGTTTCTACAGGGATTCTGTTGTTTCTGATTTAACTTCCTATCTTTGTCCAATTGGTCATCTTGTATCTTAGATTTGGTTTGTCTTTATATGAAGAAATAGATGTGTGCCTTGTTATTGCTTTCGTTTTTCTTCTTTTTCTACTCTTCATCTATGTTGTTGCGCCTTTACTCTTTGTCAAGAGTCTAAGCCAGATGCCACGGTCACGACTTGTGGCGCATTTATGGAATTGATTTTTTTTTTTTAATTGTATTGTGAATAGTATTTCGGTTGGTTTTTTATCAAACTAGTTATCTGCATATTGTGGCTGGTACATTTTAGATAGGAGCAAATGGTAAGGCATGGTACAGTAACCCTGTGTTGATTATGATTTATGTACTAGGTAGACGTAATTTATTTATTTCTCTTCCTCGGAAAATTCGAAGAAAAGGCAATATAGTTGTCCGAACCAGTAAGACCAACTGTCTTTAACCAGCAAAACAAGCTCTTTTCCTCCACAATTTTCGAAAAAATGCTGCTGAACTTTGTAGAACCTAAAATTCAGACAATACTTAATTTTCTGGTCCTCACTTACTTTGTGTGTGGAATTTAATAAATAAAATGTAAAAAACATAGGGTTGGAGTTTGGTTCACTTGGCTTTGTGTTTATGTTGCATGAAAGTTAAACCCATTGATATGCATCTCCTTCTTCTCAACCTGTTTTCTTGGCTATGGTTTTGTTTGAAATTTCAGTAGAGTAGAAAGAACACAGGGTATTGGACTATATGTCTGCAAAAACTATAGCAGTACTCATTTTTGATAAGTTGGATGCATTAGGGACTGTTGTTTTACAATGACTTCAAGCTGGGAACGGGGATGATTGAATTGGGATATTTCTGGTTCTGGTGGTGTTGCTAGATGGTCATACCTTCTCTCGAGCACGCCTTTATTAACTGAAGATTGAACTAGTTTTAGAGATATATGGTGCTTACGCCCATTTCCCGTGTTCAAGTCACTGCCACATGGAGGATTCGTAAGAGTTAAAGCAAGTGAATGTTGGGTAGACTGAACGCAGCATTTATTCAAAGAGTGTGCTAAATGATATGTTGTCAGAAGCAATTTTGGGGAGTTGATAAATAAAGTGCCTAGTTGATCTGCTGACGAACTGCCATTTGTTGAACTGCCATTTGTTGTTGGTGAATGGATACGATATATGGCTGAAAGCTTTCATGTTCTGAAGTCTTGAAAACACACTGTCTATTTTAATGCAACAACTGTATAACTTAGAATGAGTGTTCGTTCTTTTGAGAATACGTAGGTAATTCCTGTAAGTGTCTACGGAAATAGGGGGTATCCAAATAGAACATCTACGTCATGGTCAATTGTGACGATGGGAACGAAACAGCTGAAGTAACTATTCTGTTTACCTCTCCGAAAACATTTGACTGTAAGAAGTTGTTGGTATACAGCTGGCAGGACATAGTCTTGATGTTTTTGAACCGTTGTGGTTGATAGTGTTGATGGCCAGTTCTAGGGAAGGCCTGGCACTCACCAGAACCAGACCCATGTCAAATCCAACCTTTCTAGTTGTAACAATTAACTTCTTCACCATGAAGTCACTGGGACAGCTCGCGTAGAGGAAGTTCCTTTAACCGAGTGTTGATTGTGACAAACCTTTCTTTAAAAAATGAAATGTTAACAAGTGTTAGAGTTGTAGTAGGTCAATGAGAAAATGTTTCGAGGGTGATGAATAGTGGTGACCCCAATATTGAAGGTAGGGCATGTAGTAGGTCCATGATTGATGGAAGATTAGCAGTTATATGGAATAAGGATGGTGTGACTGAAAAGTTTTGAGAGGGTAACCTATTGGCAATTGCACAAAGGTTTTGCCGATGATTTAAAACCGTGTGGCCTCTATGTCGTGATCTGTCAATCTCTCTTTGGCAATTGACGTAATTGTTGGAAAGACAATGGCTAAGGATGGTGTGACTAAAAAGTTTTGAGAGGGTAGCCTATTGGCAAATTGAACACAGGTTTCCCGATGATTTAAAACCGCGTGGTGTCTATGTCGTGATCTGTCAATCTCTGTTTCGCAGTTGACGTAATTGTTGGAAAGACAATGGCCAGGCACAGTATAAGACAGACATAATTGTTAATCAAAGAATACCTCTGCTCTACACACAGCAGTTTCGAGATGGAACACCAAGTTGTCATTGTTTCTTGAGGCTGCTGCTGCTGCTGCTGCGACTCTTTTACCTTGATGGTTCCTTGGGTATTCAGTGGTAGAGAGACGAAGCATCCAAGCATGACAACTACAATGGACTACTTCGGTGGTGGTACCTGAAAAAAGTGTCGGCATTGTTTGAAGGTTCGAAGTGCTGTAGAATGGTTGTGGAGATGTTGTTATGATGCTTTCGGATAATTTTGGTGGATTATAAGAAGCTGTAACAATTAGATACTAATGAGAGTTGTAACAATTATTAATAGAAACATCCAATCGGATCCACGGTTTCGCGGATCGAACCGGATTAATCCGCGGATCGCAAATATTTCAAATATTTTTCGAATATGTTCAACTAACAAAGTAAACACTAATACACAATTATCATTTCGTATAATTTTTAGTTAACGTATAAAATATCTTCCTCTTTATATCATCAAAAATCAAAATTATTCAACACAATATTGATAAGTAATGACATTTCTAAGTTAAAGTTAGCATTAGAACAAATCATATTGATCAAATTAGTACAAATAACATAATAATAAGTATAAACGGATTGACGGACCGGATCGGATTTAATCCTAGTCCAATCCGTCACGGATCGGTCTGGACCCAATCCATCACGGATCGGACGAATTTGCGGATCGGTGCGAATTGACTGATACGTGTGCACCCAGCTGTGAGTTCAATGAGAGGAGACCCTTAACCACACCATACTCACTTAAGACCACAAAACCAGATCTCCCTCCACATCTCCTTCTCTGTCCGAAACAACCACCAAACCATGAATCCACCTTGCTTTGCCCTCAGTTTTAACTCGAACCCAACGCTCCCGTGAAAAACCTTCATAATCACCCGAAATCCAAAAAACTCTTCTCCAAATCAACACTGAACAGACATCTGTTCAGCTCAACATACTAGACACTCAATTCGACCCTCAATAACCAAGAACGCAACACCATCAGCTATATGACTTCTGTCAGTGAAAGAACCCAATTCGACCCTCAGCCTCTATCCCCAACCTCTGGTTTCAATCAAACGAACCCAAGGCCCTTCTTCGTCATCCTGTTCCTCTGTCTCAGTCTTATTATTATTATTATTATTATTATTATTATTATTATTATTATTATTATTATTATTATTATTATTATTATTATTATTATTATTATTATTATTATTATTATTATTATTATTATTATTATTATTATTTTTGTTGGGCGTTGTTAAGGATTGAGTTAATTGTCACCGTGTATAGAAGTGTGAGATTTAGCATTACACAATACCAAGTGCACAGTACAGGTTTAACGTTAATGACCCGACAAGAAATGATGAAGGTATTGTTGCTCACAACAATTACAATGCCACCACAATACACATGTAAATGTGGTGTATAAAGAAAGTACTGTAATTGTTCCTTAATTATCAAATTACTCATAACAGGTGGTAATAAAAGGACATGCACAATTCTCTACCAAAAAATATGATGTGTATTTCCCTAAAACAATATACGATGTGTATTTATTTCATATAATAATAATAATAATAATAATAATAATAATAATAATAATAATAATAATAATAATAATAATAATAAATACCAGCAATGTCGACGTGCAAAGAAAGCAACAAACAACTAGAGAAGTGTATCCTATAGATCCTCATGCACACAACGTGGGAGACAAACAAAACATTCCCCTCACTATTGGGGACTCGGTAAATTAGTAGTATAGCATCAAAGAAATTATAGTTGTCTCAAAGAAACAGATTAATATTTGTTTTTCATATTTTATCTTGCATTTTTTCCATTTGAACTTGAGAACTGTGAAAATTTATTTTCAAGAATAGAAAACTACGAAAATCCTGGCTCTCACATGAGAAATGATGGATAACGAAAAAATATATAATAAAACAGTGCAGTAATGGTCAGTATTTGGACAGTTATTTATATTGAAAGTTTTGAACATACAACTTAAAGCTTCAAACATGAATACAATTTCCGTACTTCAGGTATGAAGTTGAAGATTATATTATGTAAGTACCGATAAACACGATGAATTGTAAATACCGGCGGTGAAGTAAATTCGCACAAACCAAATCCAAGAGTTGAAAATTAATTCTATTATATTATTATCAAAATATAAAACCAAGTCCATGTATTATTTATTTATTAATCTAATTTTGTGCTGAAAACAGAAAAGAGCTAATAATAGACAAAGAAACAACAATGGCACGACATTTCTGTACGGGCCTCCACAGAGCTTAAATTAATCACCCAAACATTCTCTTTGCCCTCTGTTCTGTTCTAGAGAGAGAAACAAAAGCAACAACAACCATTACACAGAAAAACAGAGGACTTCGTCGTCATCGTCGTGATTCACAATACAATTTATCCTCTCTGAGACGAATTCTTCGTAAATTTTGTCTTCTAATTTTCAGGTATCAGCTGCTACATGTAAGAATTCTTTCTGGGTCTTCATCAATTTCTCGTTTCATATCGATTCTGCAATTCCTCTGTTTCTGTCTCTGTGATTTTGCTTTTGACTTGAAAGTTTCAATGTATGTAACACACATTGATGACGTTCTGGTCAATTAACAATCGAATATGAAAGATCTTGTTCATCTTCACTGTTGTATAAATTCATGGATTTGGCAGATTAATTGTTGTTCATGGAAGGAAAATTGGTGATTGCAGGGCATGTTTTCTGGACATGGTGTTGATGTACATGCATATATTCATCTCTATGAAAAGCATGTTTGTTGCTTGCTGAAAATCTGAAACTTGTTTTAAAAATCGCAACAAAGTTGGCTGATAAATGCAGCACCCGTTCGGTATAACTTAAAATTTTAAATAATTTGCAATAATCATGGAAGAAAAAGACGAATTTGTTAATATTTTCTTGATGGAGAGAGTTGATCAGGAGACAAATGATGTAATTATGCAGTTGAAATGAGGCGATTACCGAGGTTGACAACTTTGAGTCGGAACCGAATCTTTTCTTTGGAGTATTATAATTTTGTTTTGAATGTTTTCGGCTTTAGTTTGTGGGCAGGAAATGGGGAGGGATGTCAGCGTCCTAGACAGTAATGCCGAGCCAATTACTGCCAATGCGACTTCAAATGAATCTGATGCCGAAGCAGCTGCTTCTCATGTTTCTCCCGAGTTATCATCGGAGGTAAAAGCAGCCGCCGATGAAGAAGACCGTGCGACAGAACATGATACTACGAAGAATTCATCGTCAGAGTCTCCTGATAAACCACAAGATGTTGTACAAGGTAGCACTCCTAAAGCTGCCGATTCTGATGCCCAGGTGGAAACCTCAAAGCCCGATGCTACCGCTGCCGTTCGCAAGCCGATCAAGAAACTGAGCTCGACCGTGTTGACGAAATTTCAACCAGAAGAGCCTTCCGATGCTCGTTCGCCGATGTTCGACGAGACGAAACAGAAGGCGAGCGTTGAAGTTAGAGAAACTATATTTGGCGCTCGAAAGGTATTCAACCGGAAACCGCCGCCACCGGCGGCGAGCTCCCCTGCCACGCCAGTCGCCGATCAAGTGAAGGATGTAGCGGCGGATACTACTCAGAAGCCGACCACCGAAACGAAAGTGACCGCACCTGCTACTAAGGAAGATGATGGGACAAAAGACGCTCACAAGTCTAGCGACAACATGAAGGTGAATTCAGCAGACAAGGTTGTTGATGATGATCAAACGAAAGGCAATGATTTGGGTACTGATAAGAAGCTGAACCTCGGAGAAAATGATACGATAAAAGAGCCAGTTCCTGATGATCATACTCATGAGCCAAGTAACGAGAAGCTGAACGTAGCGGCTGATCAGGGAAACGATGATACAGTAAAAGAGACTGTTTCCGATACTGATCAGAAGCCAATCGACAAGAAGCTGAACATAGCGGCGAATGAAAAGGATCAAGTGAAAGAGATTGTTCCCGAGACTCATAATAATAAGTCGAGTGACAAGAAGCTGAATTCAGCAGCAGTAGCCAAGGGAAGTGATCAAGTGAAAGAGATTGTTCCTGAGACTGATAAGAAATTGAGCGACAAGAAGCTGAATTTAGCAGCGGCCAAGGGAAGTGATCAAGTGAAAGAGGTTGTTCCAGAGACTCATAAGAGCGGCGACAAGAAGCTGAATTCAGCAGCGGCCAAGGGGAGCGATCAGGTGAAAGAGGTTGTTCCAGAGACTCATCATAATAAGCCCAGTGACAAGCTGAATTTAGTAGTGGCCAAGGGAAGCGATCAAGTGAAGGAGACTCCCAAGTTAAATGACAAGAAGCTCAATTTAGCGGCCAAGGGAAACGATCAAACGAAAGAAACAGATGCAGAAACTCGTAAGTTGAGTGAGAAGAAGGTGAACTCACCGGCCAAGAGAAACGATCAGATGAAAGACGCGGCTTTTGAAGCTCACAAGAAGGTTGTCAAGGGAAATGATACGATGAAAGATATCCGTGCACCTGAGACACATTCTGATGGGGCTGAAGAAAGCGTTGATTCTGGAGGATCTTCTCCAAGGGAAAATAGTTTCTTCCATTACCCTTCTAAGTCCAAGAAATCGCAGGTATGTAAATGATCGCGTAGATCAAACTATGCCCCTTTTTTGATGGATCCAACCATTAGGTATTGATTATATACGTCAAAGAAATTCAAGAAACATAGGAGAAATCAAGGAAAACATTGATATAGTTGTCAAAATAAATCATATATAAGGGACAATAGAAAGGGTTTGTTCTGTAACATGGTGATAATAGTTAAGCAACATGGTGAAATCATTCTTCTGATGGTTTTTGGTTTCTTGAAAACAGGAGATTCATCAGCATATATCGAGGAAGTTCCACCCTGAATTCAGGAGGCACGATGATGATAACTGTTCTGTTGCTTCCTCGTATCCTTTTTTGCTACACTTATTTGTTCTTCTTTTCTTCGTGTTCTCCCTATCTTAATGTTGTTTTATCATCAAGTTGTTCTTAACATTCCAAAGCACTGCATCATCTGCGCGGACAAACAAATTTAAGCCCACTGTTGGAGTAGCTCCTACGTTTAGATGTGTTGAACGTCTAGAGAAGCGCAAAGAGGTAATGTTTCTTAACCATACATGGATGACGGTGATTGAGATACGAATTTTCTCTATTGATAACCTTCAAATTTCTCACCTTCATCGACTTCCATTTTCATAGTATTACTCGAAGTTGGAGAATAAACATCAGGCTCTGGAGGCCGAGAGAAAGGAGTATGAAGCTAGACGCAAGGTATTTAGATTCTTCTGTATACTGTGTATTGGCGCTAGTTATATGAATATGACTGCGATCTATTTCATTTTCACCCATCTTTTTGTATTTAGGAGGAGGAAAAGGAATATGTAAAGCAACTCAGGAAAACTATGGTTTTCAAAGCAAATCCCGTCCCTAGCTTCTACAAAGAAGGGCCTCCACCGAAGACTGAGCTCAAAAAGGTAATTCTCTATCCTATTCTCAATCCCTTATTAGTAAATGTTGAGAATTGTTATCTATCACACATCGAGATTCTGGATCTTGTATTTGTATCCTGGATTACTCCATTCATTGTCAGTTGGTTTTGAGTTGGAACCCCATGATCCTTAACTGGTATCTCGGGATGGCGACGGATCGGGATTGGATCGGATAAGCCTATATTCAAATCCGATCCACAAAGATTCGGATCGGATTCGAATCCGGATTATCCACTCGGATCATAGAAGACGATATATTTAGTTGGTCTAACCTAAGATAATCACGAATTACTATCAAAATTAGATTTTGTTTGGGTACTTTACAAGTATAAGTTCATCAATAGTATTATCATAACAAAAAGCATATTTATGTAAAACTTGTGATGTTATTTAAAGTACATCTAACAAATTATATGTTATAATTTAATTATATATTTATAATTATATTAATTCATGTATGATATTGAAATCGCACCGGATTGGATCTCACGGATCACAAAACCTAGATCCATATCCGATCAATTTTGTAAACGTATCGGATCTGCTCCATTAGGGTCGGAAGATGTCAGATACCTTACCGGATCAGATCCAATTACCATCCCCGCTGTATGAGAATCGTGTTCTGTTGATCAGCTACACTAGGTTGGTTGACATTGTAAGATGATAAAATCAATGTCTTCACTTGTTACCCAGTTTATAACAGCGGCGTCCATGCTAATGCGTTAATAAATTACATGGATTAATCACCTAGTCGGATATACACAAATTGGTGAATTTCTACAATTACTGTTTCGTGGTACTGATTTAGCAAACTTGGATGGATTGATCCAGCTTCCAGTAACACGTCCCAAGTCGCCAAAACTGACTAGGAGAAAGAGCTGTGGTGATGTAGCCAGCCCTGCTGCAGCGGAGGACAAGGGAGTTACTCCCAGAAGAACCAGTACAAGCAATGCAAAGAGCCCTAAAAAAGTGAAGCAAAATGCTAAAACCACGTCATCAAAACATCACACGGTGGCCGAGCAGCAAACTGCTGACATCAGTGTCAACGGCTAGGATCTGATTTGCTTCGAATAGGAGACGAAGATTTCGAGAAAAAGGAAGAGAAGAAAAATGGATTGTGAGAGGAAACAACTAGTGATGTTTACTGGCTTGAAATACGGCTCGTGCTTCATGTCTTGCTCAGTATTTGATGTGTAGTTTTGCATATTGCTTCTTGTACTGATAACCTATGTATAATATTTGTGACGGGAGATGCATATATAACATGTATAGCCTCGCCTTCTTTTGCTTTTGCAAAATTATATAATACGGTACATATGTATCTTGTTTCAGCTATTCATATATGGTTTTTGGGTTTCGTTTTACACAAATGAATTCTTTTCACAAGCATTTTGTGGAAGTTTATTAACTAGATTAACGATTCATGAATCAATTGTGTAGATTGTAGAGTGATCTTGATTGTACAATATTATAAAAAACGAACAAGTTACAGTAACGTTTTATTGAGTTCGTACTACAATCTTCTGCTATCTGACACAAATGCCAACAAAATTAGAGCCTGGTAAGTAAATGAGTGGTGACATTGGAGAATGAAATGTGCGGTGTGACATCTCTAAGAAGAACGTGTTCCCACTTTTCAATTCTCTCACACAATCTCCTCAGCGCACCTGGGTCAAGCCACACTCTTTTATCGACCATTTGAAAGAAGCACGAGTATGATCAAAGTTGTCAACGTAGTGTTTAGATAAATATAAATTTAGCCCCCGGGGCGTAGCGCAGTTGGTACTTGGTGGGGTAACTTTGTTCTAAAGTGCAAGGTTTGAGTCATGACAGTAACACTGTGGGAGTTCCATTCTCAATAAGTGGCCTGTTTGTGGGCACCATGCTCTGGCGCTCCCCCATTACGAGACCATCGTGTACTTGATTTGTCCCTCTCTAATGACTTGAGACAAAGTCAGCCGTTCAGAAAGATAACACCGCCCAACAACTCTTAGATAAATATAAACATATTATTCCTCGGACACAACTTTTTTTTTTTTAGAATTGGTTTTGTCGTCAATCAGATTTGAACCCGAGACTTCATGTAAGAGCTTCCAATGCTCTACCACTTGAGCTACCACCCTAGCTGCACGACCCAATTTTAGGGTTGATTGTTTTCCTTTGCCCTCCTCTCTCTATATAATGTTCCCTCCTTTTGTGTGACTTGAGTAATTAGAAATTCCGAAATTTCAGGTGAAAAAAGCGCGCAGCTTCTTATCTCATAGCCTCTACCATGACAAGCTTGTTAAGCAGTAGAAGCAGCTTAATCGCTTCCCCCTTCCTTCTCCAACCCATCATCAGATTCCCAAACCAACCCAAACCCACTTCAATCACCACCCATTCAACCAAACCCACAACCCCAATTTTCATTTGCAGAGCTGAATCGAGACCCACCTCCAATCCCCAAGAGAACCCGTCCATGGAGGGCTCTGACAAGCCTTACCGGAGCAGGACACCGAGGAAGCCCTCTTATGGGACCTCCAGGAGGTCCGTCATCAAGAAGACGTTCAGCCAAGAGCAGGTGAAGTTCACCGTTCCACCCTCCGACGACCCTGTGGTGGCGATTATAGGCGGTGGGATGTCGGGTCTGGCTTGTGCGATGAGTTTGGAGAAGAGAGGGATTAAATCGACGGTGTTCGACACGGTTGGTTAGTTCTTCCATTTGTGGGTTTTACTTTGCATTAGTAGAAAAAAAAAAAAAACTTAAGTGGATGAGCCTAAAGAAGCTTAATTGAGTCATGGAAATGAGGCAGAAATAGCTCAATTGAGATTGAACTGTGGTGGTTCAAATGTTTTAATGAGTTTGATTAGAAGAGAACTACTGCAGAAAAAAATATGAAGATATACTATAAGATTACATAGAGGAACTGGGACTGGAACTATACCCTAGGGTCAGGGCATTTCCTCCATCTCCATTTGAAGTCTCTAGTTATCATTTATGTCCCCGTAGTGGTGTGAATTTGTAATGGGATTCAAAGATTTCACTTGGGTATTTTTTAAATAAACTTATTTTGGTACATGAGTGGCTGTTTATAAATCAATCGCAACTAGTATTAAACTCTCTGTCTCAGGGCCATTATCAATATTGACAGATGAATTACATACACAGTCATTAAAAACAAGATTAAAAAAACTGGAATTATCACCTAGGGTCAGGGCATTTCCTCCATCACCATTTGAATTCTCTAGTACCATTTTAGTTCATGATAGGTCCCTTTTAATGGTGTGAATTTGTAATGGGATTAGAAAATTTCAGTTGGGTATTTTTGGCTTAACTTATTTTGGTACATGAGGGCTGTTTATAAATCAATCGCAACTAATACTAAACTCTCCAAATCAGGTCAATATTAATATTGACAGATGAATTCCGGAACCCTGAAGCTTCACTATTCACCATGATCAAACTTCACACTTCTAGCTATAAGGAGCTAGAAAAACAGAACGACAAGTACATGATTGTGACGTTGATAGAAATTACATCATTTCCAGAGTATTGAGGAGTGGTAACCATATATTCACTGAATTAGTTTTCTCAAAACAACTTAATTAGCACTATTTTAATGGAACATTGGCATTGAAGAATACAAAGTATATTAAGAAGACAAGTGTGAGTGAGGATGATTCATAGTAGGAGACCTGTTAGAACATAATGTGATGTTATGGAATGCCCAATAATTTTACTGGATTTGATAAAATTTCAGGGAGTTCACGGGCTGGGTGGAAGAATGGGAACTAGAGTGATTGATTCCGAGTCCCTGATATTTGACCATGCTGCTCAGTTCTTTACTGTCAGTGATCCTCGATTTGCTGAGCTTGTGGATGAATGGTCTGGAAAAGGCTTGGTTCAGCAGTGGCAGGGTACTGTTGGAGAGCTTGAGGTGGGTGGTCGGTTTGTTCCGCTTCCTACTTCGCCTCCGAGGTACATAGCTGTTAATGGGATGCGTCGTCTTGCAGATTCAATTCTGTCTGAGGTAATTAAGTTTACTTTTATTACATATACAAAGTGATTTGTTTAGTATGTTTTTCCTCTATCCATCACAGATTGATTCATAATATACATGGCATAATAGGATTAAAAGTATTTACGAAGTGTTTTTCCTTTATGCATTTAAAGAAACTCCCAAGAACACTGTGACCTCCATATTGCAATGTGTGCGATCCAACCATAAGATCAGGGATTGCTCTTTCATACCCACTATACAGTTTGGATACGCTCTCCGAAAGTAATGTATATGTGGTGCAATTTCAGATGATCAAATTTTATATTTGTATTTATTCTGTAGCTGGGAAGGTTTGTGAAGTATTCCATGAATGGGTACCCTGTTGTGGTAATGTGATGATTTTATACCAGCTGAGAGGGGGGAGTATCAGACCATGGATATCCTCAAGGTTTGTGTCTAGTGTTGCTCCTGGATACATCCTCATGCACGAAGCAGCAAAGATCTTCTGTAGCAGCCAGATTACATGTCCCTATACTTTTATACTAGGACTCCTTGAGCCTTGTTATTATTTTGCTGCTGGAAAGTTGTGGGGACTTTCATTTATTAATTAGTCTGTTATACCGTCAGTACGAACAATAGCTGGGAGCCTAAAAGGCTGAAATTTTGAATACAGGTTTCTTAAACGTTTTTTAAATCCAACACTTAATCCTGAAATCCATCATTCTGTTTATTGGAGAAAGCATGTGATTATGTGAAATAGACATGTTGAAAGTTGAAACCCATACGAAAGGACGAAGACAATATTTCCTTAGAAATCCTGATTACCGGTTTTTCTCCTGGTGTTTGACTGCTTTGGCACATAAATAATAATTATCAATCAATAACTGAACAATAAATATGCATTTTCTTGGAAGGATGGATTGTTTAGGGTCCTCGGCCAAGCACTTTGAGGACGTTGCTGGTATTAAATGCTTTTAGGTAGTCTACCAAGTCACTAATAGGTCACAAGAAGATAGTGGCTACCAAGAACTATGAAGGGACTCCCATGACTTGCTTATCGAGCTTTGATTCGAGGCAATAAGGGACCAATTTGAGCTTATGGTAGGTACTGTAGTGTTTTCCTTTGTTCACTCTTTTAGGGGTTTTTTGGAATCTGCTATATGTTAACTTATAACAGAAGTCATTGTTTTTTATGGATGAATTAGTTTCACTTATCTTAATTTTCGTTGTTTGATTCCACTATTCCAGATACCAATTTGTTGTAACTGAGTCAGCTTATCGTAGTATTATAGTATTATGGTAATGACCTATTTCAGCAAAAAGCTCATTGTTGTCTGTTCTATTTATACTGATGGAAGCTACCTGTTTCTAGTTCATATAAATTTCCATATTTGTTAGGACACCTCACATTGTTAAGTTCACAAAATTGTGATGTTTTACAGGCTCAAATGGTTAATGTGGAGCGGCCTTGCTGGATAAGTAAGCTTGAGCCATATAATGGGATGTGGTACTTGAGTGAGAATAAGAAAAAGTGTGGTCAATTTGATGCCATTGTCATTGCACACAATGGTGAGCCTTCTATCATACTGATTTACATAATGCTTTAGAGTCATTCGATGTTAGTTACTACTTTTCGTAATCTTATTCTTATTAGTTGCTTTCTTGATATTCTTAAGATCGGAATATAACCATGAAAACCAAGCTGATGTTGGCCACAATAAGGTAGAGGGTTAGTGATTTTACAAAGAATTGTTTGGGGAATTGTTCGTAACTGTCTCATTTAAATTTTATACTTAGGCTTGTTAAGTAATTCTATGAAGGATTAATTAGTAGACAAAAACAAGACAGGTTTAATGTTATTGCTAATGAAGTTGCCAAAATTGACAGAAATGCTGTGCATTCCAATTTCATGAAGTTCCTCAAACACACACATATATCTATAATACACACACACACACACACCTGTACATACAGATTACCTCACGCACACACACTTGTTCAACATTGATCATATGAGACCTTGACTTTATTTCTTAAGATAACGGGGCATATTGAATATCTTATCTGCTAATGATAAAAATAAGTGGATTGATGTCACTTGTGTGATAAGACTTTCCTGAGAGGCTGAAACCATAAGGGATGGTAGGAGGTCCGGGAATTAATGTGTGCTATACCTGAGAAAAAAATGTTTTTAGCTCATTTTTGTTACAGAAGATAAGGCTTTGGTAATACTTAAAAGACACCTAACCATAGTTGTCTGGTCAAGGATTATGTAGAACAGGAAAGGAGATCTTTTGATTTAACAAGTTAGCTAATCGTTCATTTATAACTTTGTTTGCAAATAGTGAATTTTAAATCTGATTTTGCCAATTCTTGATTTGGGTCTGGAAAAGACTAGTGAAGTTAGCAACTATGGTCACTAGTTCTAGAAGTACTTTGCTGCAAATAGAGGCGGCAACTACTGCAGGGTG
Source organism: Linanthus parryae (assembly GCA_023055425.1). Taxonomy (NCBI): domain Eukaryota; kingdom Viridiplantae; phylum Streptophyta; class Magnoliopsida; order Ericales; family Polemoniaceae; genus Linanthus; species Linanthus parryae. The sequence continues at coordinate 63,434,296 of JALGPY010000002.1, read as the reverse complement.
GGTTTCTAAAATGGAAAGCTATAAGCACCCTTTTTTGAGATTTGGATCTCTGTTTAGAAGTTGCAGACTATGAAACCAGGGCTCTCAGTTGCAGACACTCCTGAGTCCTGTCTATCACTGTATCTATAAGGAGACAATTAGATAACATAACTACACTTCTGCCTTTAAAAAAAAAACTTATGCTGCGTTAAAGAAGTTCAAAACAACGCACTTCCTGCAATTACCTGATGATGTTGCTTAACTGATACATATTAAATTGTTAGGTAATGTCTTTTTATTAGCATATCCGTTTCTCACACTCGATATATGCTACTATTTATATATTGCTAGCATCCTGTTCTTGATTAACACTGTATCACTGCCAGGAAAATGCGCAAATCGGCTACTTGGTACATCTGGCTTACCACTTATTGCTAGACAAATGAAGGTAACTTTCTCTATTTAGTATAATTAAGCTCTTGATGCGCAAAGCTTATAATACATGCAAGTTTAGTGGAACTTCTGAACTTCTAGTCTTTTGTACTTTTAGCTGACAAAAAACTTGTTGGGAGATTAAAATATGAGTGAATGGTTGGGAGTGTTTGGTTAGGTGAACCAAAAGCGTTAAAAGTTACTGTTCCCTAGCTTCTTTTTCTCCCTTGCACCGTGAACTTTTAGTCGGTAGACAAATAGTTCAGGAAACAGCATGGTTATGGAATACAGTTATTGAGAGGATTTTGATGAATTATCATGTTTTTATTAATAAATACATATTTTAGCTATTTTACGATTTATTTTTATAAAACTTCGCTATTTAAAGACACAGAGTATGGCTGAAAGATTAGTAATTATCATGTGATGATTCACGATAATTTGATATTTTCCCACCAGCACATATTTAAATATTAAGTTCATAGTAAGTTACACGTTATAATAGTTATATTGGTTTAATTTCTATTCTGTAATTATAATGAAATATATTAAAATGTAAGACCGTTTATTTCTGTAATTACCAAGATTTTTTTGTTATGACCCAGGAACTGTGACCATGTTTCCAAGACTAGCTATTATGACCCATGAAACATCTAAAAAGGACAGCAAGACAAAAAGATATGTGACGCTTGAAGTAACAACCAATGCGTATCCCACACTTTTTGCTGAAAAATACCAAGCATTTAATTTATGAGCAAAAATGAACTAATAGGACAGTCGAAAAGACTGACCCTTTTCTCCTTCATAATTAGCCTACAGCAAAAAGATTACTAAGTCATGTTTAGATTAAAAACCTCAGAAAGACATGACACTTACCTGAAAAGACACCAACAAAATCTCCTTCTTAGCCAAAAACGATGGGGTATGTGGTAGGATGAGACATGGCCATATTGTCGATGGCTATTTAAGTTGCATATATAAATATCTGGTATGCTTTTGGCTCTAGTTACGAAAACGTAGTAATCTACTGTTCCAGACTTTACAATATCCTTTTCTTTCTACTTTGTTACTATTTGCAGAGGCTCGACCTCAGTTCCATATGGGCTCTTCTTGCTGCATTTGAGGAACCTCTGCCAATGCCTGCTTCATTTCCTTTTGACGGAGCATTTGTAAAGGGAGTTGATTCCTTATCTTGGATGGCAAACAACACACAAAAATTATGTTCCTCGAACACTGGACCCCACTGTTGGACATTCTTCAGTACTGCAGCTTATGGAAAGAAGACTAAAGTTCCACAGGTCAGTTCCACTTATTGCTTATACAAGTATGTACACAGGCACGTGTGCCCATAGTAATCAAGTATAAACTGTTAATGCCTTTGGGCTCATACCAATCACTTCCTCAAAAAGCAGTGTGGGGATGCACCCACACCTAATGATGGGAACCATAACTGCAGAGGCACAACACTTCTTTCCACTCCTCTATTCATGAGAGTACATGTGATGGTGAAGACAAGAGATATTTGTTAGCTCTGTTGGATATCCCCTCCTTGGAGTGATATGGGAGATTTCTACTACAGAATCACGGAATGTAGCATCAAGCTGAATTATCGATTAACCATTATCATTTGATGCTCTTAGCTCCTGACTGCGAAGTAGTTGGTCATAAATTTTAAGTATTCAAGCTACTAGTTAGATCGTTCTGATTGATTCACTTGTGCAATTGCAGGAAAATATTCCAACAGTAACAGCAGAGAAGGTGAAGCAGGCCATGCTTGAGGGTGTTGAGGATGCACTTGGACTACCAAAAAACTCACTAAATAGACCTTTCTATACACGATTGCAGTTATGGTATGTACTTCATTATGCAATTATTCTAATCATCGGCTGGAAGAGCTGTAATATATATTTAGGCTATAGTGAATATGTATGCTAGCATTATTCATTATGGTAGCTTGATAAAGTTAAGCAATGTCTGGCCTGCATTTATGAGCTATTTAATCGTTCTTAGTCATTTTTCTTTAGTCAAGGATCTGAGGTTGAACAATATTAAAGAATTCATTTTTCCATCTTTGTTCACGACTTTTCAGCTTAGGTGAATACAGGGTTGGTTTACTCTAGTTTCAAGATGAAGCCTTTTGTAATTTCTAAGTGATTTCATCAATAGTATTGTTTTGTAATAAAGCTGTGCAAAATTTTCCTTGTAAAATATGGAATTTTGAGGAGCTGGTATTAAGCTGCGAATGACTATGACTGCGTTCTGTTATAATTGGTTGCCTGCGTATGAGAGAAATATGATGTTCCACATGTCTTGTGCTCTGAACGAAGGCTCTTCATCCATCGTTACCTGAAATTTCAGTGGCTAAAATTTATAAAAAAAATAAGTGAATTTATCATGTGAAATCAGATACATGAACTAACTTTTTTTTCATTAATCCAATTTTTTTGGACTTTCTCCAGTCAAGTCTCTGATTGTACTATCTGTTACTTCTACTTTTTACAACAAGAAAGATTAAATGCAAAGTTTCTAAACATGTAGGGGTGCTGCTCTTCCCACTAATACTCCAGGAGTCCCCTGCATCTTTGATCCACATGGAAGGGCTGGAATATGTGGTGATTGGTTACTGGGTTCAAGTTTGGAGTCAGCAGCATTAAGCGGCATGGCTCTTGGTAACCATGTAAGTTTTCTGTTAATATAATTTTTTTTTTTTTTACTTATGTATTTACTTAAAAGAAAATTTCATTTTCCCTAGCACTTCATTCCTTTAGGTACCTCCTACATAGACAGTTATCTTTCCTCTACCAAGAAAAAAAGGCATCAAGAATTATGTACTCATATAATATCGTCTTTGTAATCAGATGGCAGATTATTTTCAAAGTGGTGGAAGTCGTCCAGATGAGTTTGCTATTGGTTTGAACGACCAATTTCAACCACTTGGGGGAAGTGATATTGGACAATTTCCTGGGTTAGAGACTAAAGAACAGCCAGTGCCAGCTTAGGTTGTGCAGATTCACATTCGAATCATATTCTGGTATGGGAACTTCGCTAATGCTTTTCCTTTCTATGTGATTTATGCAGCTAGGCTTTCCCCGTTTTCTTTTACAAAACTGTCTAAGGTTGTACTCTAGTACTCAACTGAATGGCCATTTCCGCGAGTAGTTTTGCTGGAATTCAGTAGTTTCCTTGATTCTGCTTAAAATCACCAGAATAGTATGCTTAGCCGTTTATTTGAGTTGGAATTTTAAATGAAGTGTTTTTATTTTTATTTTATATTTTTCTAAAGTATTTCTTATCCTATGAAACATGAAGCACATGGTCTTTTTTCATATTGGATAATGAAAAAGTGCAACTTGAAGCTGAGTTGTAATGCGCTATATCTACGAATTTAAATTCGGAACAAAAAAATGTTTCTTAAATTTAAGGTTCAATTCTTATATAAGATTAATACTATTTAAGTTCTCATTCGAGCGTCCTAATTTTAAAAGCAGTACACAACTCGACAGGTCAAAGTTGACACCCCAAAGACCTGCTTTAAGTCAATAAAAATTAAGGGACCTCGAGTAGCCCAAATCTATTCAAGGATAGCCATTATTCTAATTTTGTAAAATCTATTAGCTTTCTACATAAATTCAAATAAAACCCAACCAAAATTCTCTAGAAGGTACAAAAGACTAACTGAACTGGTCTTTTTTCTTTCTCAAAAAACGAGCTGAACTGTGCTAAATTCTTTTTAGATCAATTGCAAGCATCTCCAATAGACATTAGTTGGAACAGATTGTGGTAGGCTGAGACTGATTGAATTTCAAGTATCTTCAATAGGAACATTACATATTTCATTCTTCTTGTGGAAACAGAGGACTACTAGAACATATTTTCTTTTCTTGAAGGTGCAGCATGTTAATATCTGTTGGGCCTTGGCGCCAACCAGTGTCTTGCAATCTAATTATCTTTCACAGAAACATATATTCCTAAAAAAACTTGGAGTATACTGCGGTTGATTGGGCAGCACGAACATACTGTGGTTTCTACTCTTTATTCTTGTGTAATGTTATAGTGGCTTTGAGTGGAATTGTTGGTTTTTCGGTATAAAGTTTTTTTCTCCGAAAACATGAGGAAGTTGCGAACTTCGAGAATATTTTTTCAACGTGGCCTTGTTAAATGGCACACATAATAACCCTTGGATGCTCCGCTCCGTCCCACGATGCTCTGGGTATGGACAATGATTGGAATAACCACATTTTAGTCTCACCTATGTACCTAAGACTCCGTTCACTTCTCACAATTGCTCAGAACCTAAGAAACACACGTGTGATTGTGTTCAGGGGTGTGGCAGTTTGTCAAACAATAAGGGTGTTGGTGGGTTCGCCAAATTTGTGTGTGTGTGTGTGTGTGTGTGTTATATGTGAGATATGCTTGCATGCAATAATGAAAATGTGTTCAACAATAGTCCAAATTATATATAAACCACACACACTAACTATTCTACAAAATAGATAATATGCATCACATGTTCACACGCTATAGAAGACGCACGGTCTTTTGGTTGAATTGTAGCTGTATTTTAGAATGTCTCTCAACTAAAATTTCAAGATGACCTTGGCACACTCACAAAGCAGCCAGAAGCACCCGTGCTTCCCAGCTCAGAACATCCCGCAGACATTAGATTACAATTCAATCTAGTATAAAATCTTAGTCCTCAAATAACACCAGTGTGGTTTTTCATAACAGAACATTAGTATATATGCAAGTATAATGTCTATAGAGTGTTATTTCAGCTATATAGTGTCGGGAGTTCTCAGATACCAATTTAGCTTGTTTTTTCGTCTGCTTCTTAGCATCCAACTGCGGCTTGCTAACATCGCATTTGTTTCGTGGCTGGAGTAGTTTATCTTTATTTTTATTTTTTCATCTGGTAACCGTCCATGTCCGGTCCAACTTGCGCGCAGCTTAATTTATCCACGGGGTCTGAAGTTAATGACTGGGTAAACATCAAATGGCCGCTAACCACAATAGATTTTGGCTATGTCGACCTTAGACCTCAGCGGTGAGCACACACCTGACCATAGCCATTACCAATAGGCCAACTGGCCAACTTGTCGGAGTTGCAGTGATCTCAAGTCTTTTATTTTTATTTTGCTCCACGTCCATCACATGATTGCATTCTTCTTGGTGGTTATTCCGTGCTAACATTGAGTTTCCTTGTGTCAGGTTAATAGGCAGTCCTCCTAATGGTTCAAGTAACATATTGCAGCCCCGGTAACAAAGGGAGCCTTGAGGATCCATCTACAAAAGCATCCGTTGATCGTTTTAAATGGTACAGTGAGATTTAATCTGGATGTTTATATGCCATGAGTAATATGGAGACATTTCATTCGAAGAATTAGGTTCCTCTTAGTTTTCAACGTAATGCTCTCATCCTATTTTTATAGCATAGCCTTTAACTGCTTGACGTTTATCTCTATCAACATGAGTAGAAAACATATATGCCTGCATTCATATGGTTTAATATGCATTTTCCATGGTTGGGCATGCAAGCACGCACGTAACTGTTTTGACATTGCTAATTTCGTATGTAAACTAAAGAAAGATGTATAATAACCATATGTGCATTTTTGTGTAATTTCAGGTACACCTGACACTTGGTAGATCACGTTTTGCTGGGGTTGCTCCAGACAGACAGTTTCAGGCATTTTGTTCCTGCTATGCAGAAGACGATTGATGCCTGCTGATTGCCTGAAGTTTGTATATATTGTTGTTGTTGTTTTTGTTTTTTTTTTTTTTTTTTTTTTTTTTTTTTTTGTAGTCCCTAGGGAAAAAAAGAAAATGGGAAAGTTAGATGGCACAACTATTTTGGTAGCTTTAGTTAGATTGCACAACTATTTTGGTATGCATGATGTGAAATACCAGAAGTTCCTCTATACAAGATGCCAGTGTGCTCTTAAGTAGGAAGCCATCTTTTAATCACCTTCTCACTTTGAACATACTCCTTCCGTCCCAAATTTTTTGTTTTGTTTGCCATCTTGTCTTGTCCCAAAATTATCTTCTTTGAAAACACTATCACTTTTTATTACCATATTTTCCACTACTTTCCCTCATTAGTTGCATGGTTGTAGTGTTCTCATACGGATTCACATGTACAATTATCATTAATATGCAAGGGTGATTTTGATAATGAATGATTTTTTTGACATAAATCTGAGAAGTCGAACAAGAAAAAAAAAATGGGATGGAGAGAGTATTCTCTTTATCATTACGCTTCGTCACTCTTAAATCCAATTCTCCGAAGAGAGGCTCCTTTACTCTTAACAATAACTCCTCTAGGTCTGGAAGACGGGCGTGATGTAAGATTATCATGGAGAAACCGATGAACAATTGAGAGGGAGAGATTCAGAGAAAATGCCAGGGAGAGAACATAAATTGGTGTTATCATTCATTTGATAGATACATGTTTACATATCATTTCACGCATTATTATGAGGGCAGAGATGTACTAGTAACCAATGTACTGCAACCTTGGAATTGCATCAAATTCATTTCTAGCATTACATTTGTGGCAGCATATAGTAACTAACACTCAAGAATATTCACTGTAATAACATCGTATCTTTAAGCAACTTCTGATCGGAAAAACTACTGCGAGACCCAAACTCAACTTCCCAAATTCAGCTTGCAGCATCATGTCATCATCATAATTAGGAACGCGAAGAACTGTTAGATTTGCTACGTTACATCCATTTTTAGAGTAATAAATTTTAAATATTGCATTTATATTGAGCAGTTTTTAAACTTTATGGTTTGCGAAATGGTGTAGAACTCCTACGAAGGTACCCAAAGAAGTCTAACATTGGTAGACCGAATTCCATAGGGTATGATGTTCCGCGTTCCTGTTCCGCGAACCAGAACGATGCAGGTAACTTACGAATGAACTGAAAGGAAGTTAAGCCAATAATGAAGTGGTGTTATGTGAAAATGAGAAAATTCTCCAATTCGACAAAACAAACAACTACCGCTGCAAAAAAATAACATGGCTATCATTTTCTGTTTTCCAAACATATCAAATGGAAAATAATTGTAATGTCAATAGCCTTAACATTCTCTTACTTCTTCATACTCATCCGACACCACTAGCTTGACACCAGCAGAGATTCTCCTATTCTGTATTTCTTCACCCATTACTTCTTCAGACTCATCCGCCGATTCAACCATCAGCTCGTCCATATCAAAGCTTTTAGCCATTATATTGAAACTGTTGATTAACTCGTCGATCTTATTGTCCAATGATCAGCCACCATTCTCCTGGATACACGTCTTCACTTTACCTAGCAAACAATCAATATCATCCACTCAAGATTCAATTTTCTCGATCCAAACCTTGTAGTCATTGGTGAATTTAGTCATGATTTGGTTTTAGGCATACACAGCATGCTCTGATACGAAATGTTACGATTGATAGGGACAAAGCCTGGATGTGAAACCGAATAACAATTGAGAGGGAGAGATTAGGAGAGAAAATGCAAGGGAGAGGAATAGGTTTCGATTCGGTGTTTTCATTTGATAAATACTACTACCTCCTTCCCGCCAAGTTATTCCGAGTGCACTATTCACCGCTCACTTTGACCCGGTGACTTGATTAGGAAAATGATACTAAGATTTGGTAATCTTTTCATAGTGCTGTAGCGTAAAATTTTGTAAATTTTTCATGGTGTTTTAGGGTAAACTTTACGCTACAACACCATAAATAGATTGCCGAATTCTAACATCGTTTTGCTAACCAAACACCAAGTCGAAGCGACCTCAAAAAGTCAACCAGGAAGAATCTGACGGGGTGGAGGTAGTACCTGTTTACAGGATCATTTGACGCATTATAAGGGCAGAGATGACTACAACTGCTAAAATCTGTCATCATACTTTTCATTCATTACAATTAACCCTGTTTCTTCTCTTAGTACCCAAAATGCTCAGTGATTACGATTTGGCCTTTGATTCGTGACAGGAATTTAGGGGAGGGATTGTTTGCTTGTTTTTTTTTTTTTGATGAAGTGATGTACACTGAAGAACCAAAACTAAGAACTGAGAGGATCAGCCCTTACATTACAATCCATAATCTGATTCAAGGAATAAAAAGAATTAAACCTGAAAACTTCATAGTTGCAGCTAGGGATGGCAATATGGTCCGATCCGATCTGAGATCCTATTTCTCATATCAGGCCTTCCCTAGTTGCAGCCGAAGGAAACCCGATCCGATCTTATCCGAATCCGGTGATGATCCGAACGGATCTGGATCGGATCTGGATCCTATTTCTCCTGGTCGGATCTGGACCGGGAAGGGCCTGACCCAATCTGAATCCGACCCATTTCCTTCCCTAATTGCAGCCCATTTAGCCACCTTATGGGCTGAACTATTTACAATTCCAGGACAAAAGTTTAAATTGATCTATTGATAATCTTTCCACAAGCAGCAGCTCTATTCTTCCAACGCCAATGGGCCTTTTGTGGGTTCTTCACACTTTGCATAGCTAGAATCAGACTCAATTGAGATCAGGTCCATTGTTCAGTCATCACCCTCTTAGTAGCCAATTCTCTCTCTCTCTCTCTCTTTTTTTCTTTTTTTTTTTTTGATAAAACCTTAGTAGCCAATTCAATAGCTGCAAATTCAGCCTCCATAACATCAGAGTCGTGTCCAAACATAGCTTAGCTCCCAAGCAAATGCCTAGATCATTATGTATCGCATACACAGCTGCATACATCCCATTTTTGAAAGCTGCATCAGAGTTTAGTTTTATACCGTTCCTTTCTGGGGGGGCTCCAAGATAACACTTCCTTTAGACTCTCCTCAGACAGAACAATATCTTTCTCACCATTTTCATGTTCAGCCCAAAGCCTCCTAATACTGTCAGTCTATCACAAATAGTGTGTACCATAGGTTTCTGACCTTTGAAGACCACAACATTTATGAGCTTCCACACTCTCTCTAGAGTGATCCCCACCAGAATGAAATTGCAGCTTGTCTTCACAAATCTTACGACCCTGTATTGGCTCATTCCTAAGCAAAATTAAAAATTGAAACGACATGTTGTTAACATCAGACGATCAGCATCAATTGGATTTCATCCATCTGTTCTTACCTATTTTCGTGACATTCAGGTCATAGAGAACCAAAATATGTCCCCCTAATCAGTCAGTATAAGTTGATAAACAACCAGTCTACGAACACATTTTTAGATGATGTAACAGAGATTTTTTTCCGAATCCTTACAACATCAGAAACCATTTGGTTCAAGAGATGCGATACCATGCAAAGCTTCAAGAACATATTCATCATAACAAAAATTCTGACTCTGAAAATCAAAACCGGTCAAGAAACACTCACGTAAAGCTGACAATGAACAAAAGCCCCTGACGCCGGAAATCCACCAACAGCTAACTGTTTAGAAGAATTCACTAAAGTAAAAGCTTTTACGGCGACAGAGGACGTGCTCGGTATGAGCACATTTCCAAGAAGCTCGTCGCGTAAGATGCAGGCTCCTTCAAAGATAATCAAGCAGTTCTTTTGCAAACTGGTACATTATGCTTTATGAATGAAAGCCAGCGAAAAGGACCGATGGGAGTTGGTCCAAGTGGTAAGCAACTTGGTTCCGCTTAAGCAGGTCTCGGGTTCGAGTCCTTGTGTATGCAGACAATTCCCACTGGGAGACTCACCTGCCATACCAGGCATGCGTTCGCCCCGGAACTGGTTGGGAAACCAAAAAAAAGGCAGCGAAAATGTGCATTTCTGTAAGCAACATTAAAAATCATTCCAAGAACAAAACTCGGAGTCATTTTCGCAGCGACAACAACAAATCTTCAGTAATCCAAAGAGATTCGAAAAGTTAACGAAATCGTCACGTAGTCGTCCTTGTACAGGTGATGTAACCAAGAATAACAGCACAACCACACGTCTCAAACCTCATCCCTCTGCACACTCCTTCAAATTGCACTCATCCTCTTATTCATTCATTCCAAAACTGGGTTTTGATGATTACAGCGTGAAATCGAAATCAGTTAGAAATGAAGAGATTGAGCTTGTGATTCCACCAGTGTTTGAATCCTGCACCAGAGTTCTTGACTCAGGTGATCAAATAGCTGCAAGAGACTTGTACTGGGAATGTGTCTATGAGGTGTTTGATAAAAGTCATGAGAGAGTTGAGGAGTTGTTGTTGGGGTGTATTGAGAAGAACCCTTTTGTTAGCCTTATGTGGTGTTGGGTCAGTTTTATCCGAGTGAAGGAAGGTATGAGGATGCTGAGAGAGGGCTAACTCAGTTGCTGGAAAGGGGGAGCCCTTGGGACAAGAGGAATTCATGGGGAGGTTGGGTTGCTTGGGCTAGGGTCTTGTTGATGAAAGCAAAGGAGAGCTCATGTATTGAAGAAAGATGATCACTTATAATTAATTCGCATACGATATAACAGAATTGAAAAAACTGGAGTCATGACATAAAACACCTGCAAATAAGAGGATGATGGTACATAATTTCAAAACTTCCTCATTACCACCTCCTTGTCCTATCTGCTATACCATGACTCACTAGAAAACAAATGTAGTACAACTTTTGGACTATTTCTTCCCCAACTTTTTTGCTAAAAAACAAAAAAATAAAAACAAAACAAAATAGGTGAAAAAAACCCAGCAGACCAACCATGCCCTCATCCACAGATCAGTACCTCCATTCCCTCACTCCGGCCGCTGCCGCCGCCTCTGCCAGAGATCCTCCTCCGGTTGCTCTCCTGGTCGGTTCACGTGGCAGTGGCCGGGGTGCCGCCGCCTTCGCCACCGATCCTCCGATAGCTCTTGCCGCCGGCGATTTTCCGGTAGTCGTCACCGCCGTCGCCGCCTCCGCCACAGAACGTCCTCCGGTTGCTGCCGTCGCCGCCTTGGCCACAGATCCTCCTCCTCGGATAGCACTTGCTGGTGTCTCGGGGAATGGCACACGTAAGAATATTGCATGATTAGGTGGCAGCTCTGGAGCCGGAGGTGTACTCTGCTCACCACCAGCTGGTGGTAGCTGTGGAGCCGGAGGTGTACTCTGCTCACCACCAGTTGGTGGTGTTGCTGGTGGTAGCTGTGGCGGTGGAGGTGTATTCTGCTCACCACCAGCTGGTGGTGTTGCTGGTGGTGTTCTCCGAACAAGAGACACGATGAGAGAGAATATGAAGGTCAGCAAGAACGCAGTCGCCCTCTGGTGGTTCCCATGGTGAGTACCACACCATTTTTGCAATGGTGAGAACCCCGAACTCAGTAAGATAGAGGTCTTCCAAGAACGGCATGTCGCAGGAGATGGCTTTGTAGCCGGCGAGGAAAATGGAGGTAATGACCCCTAATTGTATGTTTTTGGCCTCGTGCCAACCCGTCAGATAGTTCTGAAACTCCTCGGCAAGATCAGGACTAGCTTCTGCAAAACCCATGACAATGGCCCCCGCAACAGAAGAGAAGAGGACGGGAAGGCACAAGTCCTTCACCATCTCAAGAGCGACGCCCTTCACGTGGTGGAAAACTACGAGAGCAGAGTAGCAGCCAAGTGTCATGGGCTGATCCATTTTTCCTTGGTTTATGCCTTATGGTCTAGCCCATGACTCCTTAGCCACTTGGGTCACTTGTTCTTTGGGTCTAGGATTCACCTAGCCCATTTTAGCCCACTTTGTAGCCTCATTTCTAGAAGCTTCCATCATTTGTATGTAGCTAAATTGTGTAGGAGGCTCTAGATCCTTGTATAGAAAATATCTTAGGCTAGATGATCGATGAAGGTTCTAGTCCTTCAATCCTAGCCGTTAGATCGTAGATCATCTAGATCCTTCCATGGAGAAGGGACTTGTATATAAGGAGGGGTGGAGCTCATTTGCTACAACACATCCAAGCATTGTAAGCTCTTCACAAGTAATACAAAACTCTTTCTCCAAGCTCTCGTGTGTTCTTTCTGTTGTTCTTAGGCTTACAACGGTCGATTTTGAATCTGCCAATGAATTGGGCATTCACCCTGGCACCCTGGATCATGATCGGAATCTGCTCAACTATCGAAAATTTGTAAAGAAAGAGAAAGAGAGAGTGATGCGGGAGAGAGAGTGAATGTGATGGGTGGGTTAATGCACAGAGGGAGTGCAAGTCAGGGCGCGTGAGTGTTTGTTTCATTTTGTTACGAACGCCACGTGGCTCACCGAGAACCACATGATTTCAACAGCACCGGAACTGCATGGATTGAAACCGGATCAAATTCGATCCCCTTGGCCAAATACTGCTTTCGGAGCTCATGTATTGAAGAAAGATGATCACTTATAATTAATTCGCATACGATATAACAGAATTGAAAAAAAATGGAGTCATGACATAAAACACCTGCAAATAAGAGGATGATGGTACATAATATGTGATTTTCAAAACTTCCTCATTACCACCTCCTTGTCCTATCTGCTATACCTTCCCCAACTTGTTTGCTAAAAAACAAAAAAAGAAAAACAAAACAAAATAGGTGAAAAGAACCCAGCAGACCAACCATGCCCTCATCCACAGATCAGTACCTCCATGCCCTCACTCCGGCCGCCGTCGCCGCCTCTGCCAGAGATCCTCCTCCGGTTTCTCTCCTGGTTGGTTCACGTGGCAGTGGGTCGGGTGCGTCCGCCTTCGCCACCGATCCTCCGATAGCTCTTGCCGCCGGCGATCCTCCGGTAGTCGTCACCGCCGTCGCCGCCTCCGCCACAGAACGTCCTCCGGTTGCTGCCGTCGCCGCCTTGGCCACAGATCCTCCTCCTCGGATAGCACTTGTTGGTGTCTCCGGGAATGGCACACGTAAGAATATTGCATGATTAGGTGGCAGCTCTGGAGCCGGAGGTGTACTCTGCTCACCACCAGCTGGTGGTAGCTGTGGAGCCGGAGGTGTACTCTGCTCACCACCAGCTGGTGGTGTTGCTGGTGGTAGCTGTGGCGGTGGAGGTGTACTCTGCTCACCACCAGCTGGTGGTGTTGCTGGTGGTGTTCTCCGAACAAGAGAAATGATGAGAGAGAATATGAAGGTCAGCAAGAACGCAATCGCCCTCTGGTGGTTCCCGTGGTATGCCATGGTCATTGCATTGAAAAGGTTGTTGGAGACCACAGGGTATACCACCTCCGCCACCATCGGAGGTGGTCCAAAGTACCACACCATTTGTGCAATGGTGAGAACCCCGAACTCAGTTAGATAGAGGTCTTCCAAGAACGGCATGTCGCCGGAGATGGCTTTGTAGCCGGCGAGGAAAATGGGGGTAATGACCCCTAATTGTATGTTTTTGGCCTCGTGCCAACCTGTCAGATAGTTCCGAAACTCCTCGGCAAGATCAGGAGTAGTTGCTGCAAAACCCATGACAATGGCCCCGCAACAGAAGAGAAGAGGACGCTATTAACATTAATGAACTTTCCAGAATAATGAAGAAAGGTCCCAAGTGTAATTATCTTGAATGTTTGGGAAATTATAGAATGCCCTAGAAATATCTTTGTAATAACTAGAAAGTTAGGGGCTCATTGTAGAATAGTCTAGAACTAAGGACTAAGGAGAAAATAGTAGAAAATTCTAGAGACATTTGGTGGAAGACTCCACCACCTACGTAGTACTATAAATAGCACAAGATGTATTATGCTTTCTATCAACAACTAATGAGAGGTTCTCTTCTCAGCTACTAGCATAGCACAACACCTACTACTCCTCTCTTCTATAATACTCTAGTTTACACTTCAATCCACAATAGTCCCTCTCCACCAAACATACAACTACACACTTCCGCATCACTCCCTCTCCTACAACAACCAACACCAACATCATCACCCCCCTAATAACCAACATACGGTAAGGCACAAGTCCATCACCATCTCAAGAGCGACGCCCTTCATGTGGTGGAAAACTACGAGAGCAGAGTAGCAGCCAGGGAGGACAATCGGAGAAGAGACGGCTGTTATCATGAGTATGCTACGCAAAAAAGAGGAGATTGAGGTGAGAAAAGACATTTTTCCGGTGACTAGAGACAGAGAGAGAGAGGCTAGTGTGGGTGGCTTGCTAGGTCATGATGGGTTTTGGGAGGTGAGAGAGGTGAGAGAGTCTGGTAATGTTCAAGTGACAGGTTGGGGAGGGTGTGAGAAGAGATAGAGAGCTATTGAGAGGATTTTGACTGCTAGGATAATGAATAGGAATAGAGCTGTCCTATACGCTTTATAGGGGGTGTGTGGAGGGGGGGTTGTACCTTTTTCTTGGAGGAATACGCAGAAAAATGTCTACCTTTTTCTCATAAAAATATCTAAATACGGACGTGATTCAAAATGGATAACGGATAAGATTCAGGGTTATACGGGAGACGGTGGTAGAGCGCGTGGCGTATTAGTGCGAGATTCTTTGGGTACTGTACTAGCAGGGAGAAATATTTTGGTGCGGTACTAGTAGGAGAAATTTCTTTTTCTCTTGGTGAGTAAACTCTCCGTTTCCAAAAAGTGGGATCAATTTTGCGTTTGATATTAATTGTAGAGACCGGATTGTTGTGATTTCGTGAACTCCACAAACTAATACAAAAATGTAACTAATAATGTTAACTGTTTAATCGATTATTGATACGGATCTGGTACACACGAGTGGAGACGAAGAAGACCCAGGGGTGGCAGAAGATGTATCCAACGTACGACACAGACGTAACGTTGGTCCTCCAATTTATTTCAAAGATTATGTTTAAGCGTTATTTAATTTGCTAGCAGACTTTATTTAATAGTTTTGAGTTATTTGGATTATCGTAAGAGTTATTTGAATTACCAGGGGTTTCTATACAGTTCTTTACCTAATTTAGGATTAGGGTCGAACCGTCCGGGTTAAAGGTCATATAAATGGTGTAAATTTTCTTCAGACAAGTAAATCAAGAAATATTTTGCCCTAATTTTATTTTTTTCACTTCTGTTGCCGCTGCTCACGGTCGGGCAGCCTCCTTCGCTGAACGCCATTGTTACCAGGGGTAACATTGGTGCTTTCATTGCCTTCGTCGGTCGAACTTTCTCCTTCGCGACGATCTCCTACTCACCCTCCCCTTCGCCTTCGACCATCCATGGCGATTGACAAAGAACAACAACCCACGGCATCGGTGTTGTTGAAATATCCAGCAAATTTTAGGGATATTTTTAGAAGTTTAGTGAAAATTTTGGGCCGTTGGTGTGATTTATAAAATTAGTTCTTCTTAATTTTTATGTGTTATATACTATTTTAGGGTATGTATATTTATTTTATATGTTAAGAAAAAAAAAATAATAATAAAAATGAACTTTTTTTTTATATATATTTACTTTTAGTAAAAGTTATAGGAGTTACTTGAGTATTTTTGTTATTAGAAGTTACGTATCGTGTAACGTTTTTAACGTGACTAAAACGTCATGTTTTAATTAATTTTTACGAGCAACCACCGCGTCACATGGTACTCCAGCCACACCCAAGTTTTTTTTCTGTCATCTTCCCCATTCCCTGCAACGAACAGGAGAGTCCTCCTCCGATTCCGTCTCCGACTAGAACACATATGCCACCAATTCGACCGCCAAATCACCGAATTCCAGTGCCAATTCAATCCTTACCCGACAAAGACCGATACTTTCGCACCAAGAAATCAATCGCACCCAAAATCGTGACCCAATTCGGAATCGAATTGAACCCGGAATAGTCATAATCGTCGCCAAATTGCTCCCTTTCCCCACCTATAAATACCCGTCTGAGAAAACCCGAAATCACACAATCGATTCAATCTCTCTCTCACCCTCGATCACAGCAAAGGAGAAGCGATTATTGGTCTTTCACAAACAGTATTGTCAAGAAGCTGAAGGGGATCTAGAGTTCCCTCTTATCGGAACTGAAGGGCAGGAAGGATCTATCACATACAGATCTACAACATGAATTATAGCGGAAGATTCATGTGTTTACCTTCTCTTCCTTAGCTCCTAGCGCAGCGGATGATCGTAGGTTGCTTGGTTTCAGGTGCCTTCGTCTTGATCTTGCTCCCACCAATCTAGTGTGAATCTCGAGGACGAACATTGTGATCCACCCCACGTACCACCTCCTTGGATGTAGTTGGAGAAAGACTAGGGTTCTCTACAACTTGAGAGTGAATCTAGACAGAGTAACTTTATTGTGTGGAATAGCATTATAGTCACATCATAATGTGTAGGAGGCTACCTCTTTATATAGGCAAAACTTCTCCTAGGTTTACACCTAAACCCCTAGGGTTTGAGCCTTAGCTACTAACCCCTCTAGGTTTGTGCATTAGTGCAACTAACCCCATCAGATTATGATAATTGCATTGGGCACCCCACATGGGCGCACCAATTGTTAACAGGAACCTTTGCAACAGACAAAAAGTCAACGGGAAGGTGATGCGCAACATTTTCAGAATGATTTGCAATTGTGGAGGACATATGTAAATATGGTTAAAGTTGATTTTAATGCATATTTGTATTCCCATATCAGAAGTGCATGGAACGAGTTGCTTCCGGACGACCCTGAGTACTCAACGTAAAGATCCTACTATTGAAGCCATGGTCAGTAGGTGATTCAATCAAGGATGTAGTCTTTGATAGTGTTGATATAGGGGTGCAACTTACGAATATATCGTTGGCTTTGATTTTAAAAGAAGGTGCAGGTAGAAGGGTGGTTGAAGCGGTAGCATATGTACTTATGACAGATGATTGTATCGACAACAAAGGAGAGAATTTCATAAGAGTCAGAGGACGTTTTCCCATAGGACAGCCCCTCCCAAGAGCGGTACACATATAGGCTGGGGAGGAAGATATATTGATGGATTCCAAGTACAAACGGATTGCAACAATACGCGAATAGTGTGGGCAATTAACACATGAAAGGCATTGTGAAGAAGTCCGAAAGATGCTTAAAATGAATTTGAGCCAGGCTGTGGAGACTTGCTCTTATGGGCGCCCAAAGAAAAACGAACAGAACATAACCCGGAACAAATCAAAGAAGATGAGGACAACAAAGAGAAATGAATGGAAGAGAACAAAACCAACGAAGAGACAACGAAGAGCGATGTAGAAAACTCGAAACTGAACTTCCTGAACTCTTTACAATACCCTTCTACTGACCAAGGGATGATCACAGTAGAAAGGTAGAGCATAGTGACTATAATGGCGAACAAGGATGGAAAACTCAATTCAGGAAACCAAAGGAGAACCAGAATGAAAAGGGTAGTAAAAGTCATGTCAAAGGGGTACAAAGTGGTGGAAGCAGTGTTCTGGACAAAATTAGAAGTTTTGACGAAGCAGGGCAACACCAGCAAGCCATCTACAATCCATGGCAAAACTTTCCGAAGAGGAAATGGGAAATTATGAGTTTTAGCCCGCCACAAACCAAGAGCCAGGCTACGGTAGACAACAAGAAGACAAGACAAGCATGGCGACATGCAAAAGGAAAATGGTCCTTCCGAATCCCTTAATGCACAAATTGCGGCGACTGCTAAAGCAGTCCCGTCAAGCACAATGAGTCTTCTCAGCTAAAACGTACGAGAGCTTGGGAACCCAAGTATGTTCCTATCTATGGCTTCGCAATCTCGTGAAGCTTAAATTTTTCGATTTGGTCTTCTTGGTGGAGACTAAACTTTTGACTAAATTTTCTGACAGTTGTTTCTAACTTGTAGAGGTGTGAACAAGTATCTTAGAAGGACGATACGTGTCTAGGATTATTCGTATGGCTGGAGGACTTGACTTATGCACTTTTACCAAAGTTCTCACTTCTAGGTATTTAGTCATTGACGCGCTTTCTCGGGCGAAGGTGAAACTAAATGAAGTCAACGAAGCACTAGTCGCAACTCGCAAGGTAGTGAATTTCAGCTCAATCGTGTCTATAGACCTTGGAAACTTCATACAACAATGTCGCTTCCTGCCAAATAGCTTCCAAGATTGATGCACCTCCATATACCTGGTATGAAGTTCCTTGCCGCTGCAAGATAGCCACGAGACACTCTGATAATATTGAAATATGGGAGAAATGTGAAACTTTTTTGCATATGAAACCCCACCTAAAATGACTAAACTTTGCTAAAAGAGGTGAGCGGTTAAAGTAGTGCTTCTCTGCCAGGTTTTTATATCTTCTGGGTCGATTTAAGTGTTGTCAGGAGTGAGTCCTCTTCCCAAATGAAAGTTCTAAACACTCCAAGCTTTCCGTAGGAAAAAAGCAAACGAAGGATACGCGGCATACGCCGGCCATCCCTACATGCAGACGCATTTGATGATCTAACTTCCAAACAGCCAATTCTTACGAAGTCTGATCAATTCTTTTTATATCTCAACTTCTTTGTGGCAATGAGATAGTTCCATTTGTTAATTGTTCACATAAGTACTATTTTGAGATGTAATGCATGCTCACCACAGGCTTTTGGAAAAGATAACTAGTGAACGAAACCACACGTATATTGCTTTCGGCTTGATAGTATTTTGACCTCTTATTTTTCCGAATTAATTGGGGAGATAACAAAGGAGAGCATTGTAGCTGTTTAGACGGAAAAGAAATGTGCCTAGCAAAATAACCACATCGCTACCTTTTCTTCTTATACGGGCACATTTCACCTTCCATTTAAGAATTAGAGCAAAATCAAGTTGCACGCAGAACTACATAAGAGGTAACTGATGCAGTATTATTGCGTAGCGGAGGAAATGCAGAGGCCAACAAACAAGTTTCCCCAAAAATGGTGAAAACAAGCCGAACGGACCTGTATATGGAATGACAAAAGGAACGACACACACACGATCTCTACTAATCGTGCGCAGAACAAGGAACCCATGTCCACTTTCCTCTGAGCTTCTGAAACAGTAACAAAACAGGTTCACACAACAAAATATCATATCGAACGAGTAGGCGAAAGATTAACCACCAGCAGTTGGATTCCACAGGAGAGTGATGACAATATCATCCTAAGCCAGCCCTGAAACTGGAGCTGGAGCACAACATATTCCAATCCTGCCAGCAAAATGAGTAGAACCATAGTCAGAGTTTGAAAGATATTGAATATCCAAGGGCAAAGAGGCAAAGAACGGTCCAAGAACCAAACCCCAAGAGAGTTTGATAGCAATTGTGAAAGTACAATGTGCAAAGCAAATTCGTAATTTTATTCATGAAGCACCATTCCCTGAATAGAACATACGGTATGCATGTAGATAGTTGGGTTGGTTGAATAGAATCAACAAGCAAACCACTACAGTATTTACTGAATTATTTCAAGCACCCGATTCAAATTAACTACTAAAGCCCGTTCAGTATGGGTTTGGGTTGCCTCACATGTACATCTACGATAGGAGGATAGGTATTCCCGGTAAATGAATTGATAACACATAGAATTGCCCTTCTGTCAGAAGTAAACAGTGTGTGTCTGAAGACCATAAACAACTCAGATCAGAAATATACAGTTTGCTTATTTATTCTATATAAGGTTCTGCTATTTGGGACAGTAACCAAACAGAAATATGTTAACTACAAATCTCGATAAGAATTAGGATTGCATAAGAGCTACTAGCCTCAAACTTCGACCAACCACACAGAATGGGTTTTTATATATCAAGGGTATGGTATCAATGTTGCTATTACAAACAAAAAAAGTCCAAACTCTGCCATCTCTCAAGGATCAACAAAACTATCGTCTCAAGTCCTACAGACTCGTAAAAATCTCTCAAGGGTATGGTATCAATTTAACAAATACTGGTTATCAGAGACAGCTCTTCAAATGAATCGAGAAAAGATGTCTGCAACATACAGACCCCTCTCAGACCCCAAAGCTATTGCAGTACCAGAGGTCCAAGTGGCATACTAGCTGTCACAATGGATACATTCATATCCGCTATATCTGTTCAAATCATATGCATGTAAAAATCTCATAAACTCTCATTGAAGCAACAGCTTTGCTACTTATTTGAGAAATCAGACACACTAAAGAAACATACGCAACCCCTTAAAGCAAGATATACAGAGGCAACGACCTAGTAAAAGTAACAGTTATTGCTAACTAATAAGGTCGCAACAACGATATATATAAACCACCTACCGTATTCGTTTGAATTGGTGGGACCCCACTCCCTCTCATTCTATCTGGGTGCAATATGTAGTCTCTATGGTAAAATGTGGTGTGTAGGGAGTTATACAAAACTTTTATGCTAGATAAGTGAATAGTTATTGATGATAAAAATAAGGGGGAAAAGCCAGCCCCACTAGTTCTTTCGTTGTATCGAACATGGTGCATGAAATTTCCACAGTATTTACACTAATTACTTTTATGCATATACATGTATCACAGGTTAAGCTGAGACATCCAAAAGTACGATTCTGTTAGTTGAGCTCGAATTAGATGATTGGTTTTTCACTTCTTTGTGACATGAGAATCCGATGTATTAATCTATCAACTTGCCATTGGCGTGAATATTATAAAAGCTTTTGCAATAATGTAGCATTTCCTCTAAGGTACTGTCCACAACCAAAAATAAGCCACATGGTACTCTTTCCACCTTTATACATGAAAAGTTGAAATGCAAATGCTCGTGTTGATACTGATGACTCAAAATGAAAAATATCCAACCTAGATTTAAGTTTATGATTCAACCGATGTAGGAAGCAAATCATCAAATATTCAGTCTTAATACAAATATGTACCATGGAAGTACCATCTACTAGAAGGTTTATCCGAAACACTTACTAAAATCAATAGTTCTCATCCTGAAACTAACATTTGTTGTAATAATCATCCAAAATCACCTCAATAAGCCCCTTTTCTGTATTACTTGAGTTAACTGAATGGGTAAATTTCTCCTCGCCCACTTTCCAAACATTTCGTCTGTTAATATCTAGACATGTTTTTGTCATATACTAGATATTTCCAACCTACCATCCAGAATTTCAATCAAATAGTTTGTCTAAGCATTGAGCCAAGCAGCCTATAGTATATACATGATGAAGTGATGAACCACCTCAAAAATCTCTCACATCTAATTTAATATTAAAGTTTCTCCTACATCATTCATTATAAACTCATTTCTTACTCATCTCTCTTCAGTCAAGATGTCCACTGTCAGCTTTTGCTTTACCTAGGAATGATCTTCGTATAATGTTTATCGGTGGGCAATTTGGTATGACACAACACATTCTGATGATTGATGGTTGATTCATAAAGTTCTCCACAACACTCCATTTGAGGACCTTTACACCCAAGCCACTATTATCCTCTAAGTCACGTCTTCCGCAACTTATCCTTCCTTGCAAACAACTGATCCGTGATATCTGTAATTCACCTTCATTTAACTGTCTGTGATCACTTTTTGATCCAAGCCACATATGTTTTCTCTTGTACAATTGTCCTTCAAATTTCAACTAGATCACTTATTCAGAAATCATACTAGTCTAGGTTTGCCAACTCCAACCTCTACGAATTATTAATATTGATCTTCTGTGTTTACCCTACACTTGCAATCTTGCATGTTTCATGGAGGAAAAATCTGATAAAAGTAAATGACCTACACCAACAAACACTTCATAAAGCAGAAAATGAGAGAACCAAGAAAAGCCAACAGATGGGTCATAGTGTTAATTTAGAAAGGTAACAGAGAGGATTCCCTCCATGTGTTAGGTTGAGATTCATGGGAGAACTTTAAGACCACCACATAATGTCATGTTCAGAGCTAGAACCGACCAGCTAGTTCTGACTTCTGAATCATCCCATTCTAGAATTCATATTTTGTCCTTCCATCATCATCAGATGTCTCCTTAGGTCCAGAAGGAAAAAAGTTAAACCAGTTTAATATATCATTGAGGTTCACCTATAAAGACATTCAAAACTAACATAATATAATTTGGGCTTTAGTATATGCATCACCTATATGGTTCTTGATATGGCCACTACTTTTATGTGATCCATAATTATTACTATTCCAGGTAATGTGGCTTTATCTCATCGACTAAATTGCTTTCAGCTAGTTGAGACTCAAAGAGAAGCAATTAGTAAACTAATGCAAGATAACCTCAGTCGATAAAAAAGCAAATGAAGCCATTCTTCGTTAACACCATAGACTTTCTTATAGACCAATAGATCTTTCCTTCGAAGCATAAGAGGTCTGAGCTAATCATGTCTACATTTAAACTCCATCATTTTGCCTCTCAAATACTACTCGACCCACAGTTACAGCACATTAATTCCAGCTATGCCCTGTACAGTAATTACCTTTCTACCTCACTGCCCAACTCAAGTGCCTTCCATCACGAAAGTTCTAACAGAATTTGTTAAGATCCATCTCCATTCGACTCAGTTGGAGTTCTCCAATAAAACAACAGAACTGACCTACATCCATACGAATAATTGTATCTTACTGCCACAGTCCTATTTGATTCCTCCAGCCGAGAGAACAATTGAGTAATAGTACCATGATTTCTAAGATAATTTCTCTATCCATCAAACTTCACTTCACATTCTACCATTTTCTTTTTATTTCTGAATCTACACTGTGCATAACTGCTCCACTACTCCAGACAATTCAACGAGTTTCTAACCAGGACACTTGGGTCGAATTCATTAATCAATTCCTTGTATTGTTAATATCGGCAATCATGCTCTTCTAAAATTCAAATCATTCTAGTCATGTTTCATAGTCTCCAGACTCTACTATTTTTTCTGATCTCCTTCAACTCTTTCACTGACCTCAATGAGAATCAAAATTACTCACCCTTGCCTGAGTTAAAAGGTAGAAGGTACATGACCATAACTCAAATAGTTTGCTTCATCCTATCCTCTTTCTGTGCAATTTCAAGATTCTTACTGATTTTTTACCAACTGATGTGCATCCTTTTCCACTAAGAAAGCGAAAAATTAGAAGTCTCGGCTGCACATTCACAAGCACCATCAAACATTCTACAATACGAGAAAGCAACTGACCTCTTGTAACACATTGTCTCCATCAGCAGCTAACTTCCAAGCTCATTTCTGCAGATTTGGCATACAGGACAAAATCATGAACAGAAGTTGCTCAATTCTCTATCAAAATCTACAGTCTAAAATCTTATCACAGTGATAACTTAGGCACATAATTAGCAACATGCACTTCTACTATCATCTTCAGTGATTAGTTTATTTGAAAGAAACCAGCTATGTGCCTCTTTATTCTTTGATGTAATATCTGCGTAACTTTGATGAAATTGGTTGTTCTGCGTGCTGATTCACACATTCTATTTACTTTCTTCAAAATTTAGTTCATTTGGCAAACATGTTAAAAATGTGTTCATGCAAAACAAGCCAAAACATAAGCTGTAGAGATAAAAACTGATCAAGCAGGTTTCACAACAAAAGGAATGAGAAAAGCAGGCAACTCCTGCCCTGAAAATCTTGACAACGTAAAAAAGTTTGTTCACTTCAACTGAAATGCATATGACATTTCATCAACTGACCTCATTAGATCAATGCTACAAAAGAGATCGGGCAGTTAAGGGAAAGTAGCACACAGTAAAGACACAACACTTCGTCTGTTGTGTAATTAAATTACCACTCCTGCCCTGAGAATCTTGACAACGTAAAAAAGTTTGTTCACTTCAACTGACATGCATATGACATTTCATCAACTGACCTCATTAGATCAATGCTACAAAAGAGATTGAGCAGTTAATGGAAAGTAGCACACAGTAAAGACACAACACTTCGTCTGTTGTGTAATTAAACTATGACTCAAGTTGCATTCACTAATGTGGATATTGGAAACATAATAAGACGGAATACTGATAGTTATGAATGTTGATTTATGATTCAGCGGATGAACTTAGAAAACCAAAATATCCTCATTAGATCAATGCTACAAAAGAGATTGAGCAGTTAATGGAAAGTAGCACACAGTAAAGACACAACACTTCGTCTGTTGTGTAATTAAACTATGACTCAAGTTGCATTCACTAATGTGGATATTGGAAACATAATAAGACGGAATACTGATAGTTATGAATGTTGATTTATGATTCAGCGGATGAACTTAGAAAACCAAAATATCCCATTAGTGCCATTACCAATCAGCCAATTACACTCAGAATTTCTGATATTACTCATTGTAAGAAAGTTAGTCGACCCACAACAGGCTCAACACTTCGTCTTTTGTGTAATAAAACTAAGACTCAAGTTGCATTCACAAATGTGGATATTGGAAACATAATAAGACGGAATACTGATAGTTATGAATGTTGATTTATGATTCAACGGATGAAGTTAGAAACCAAAATATCCCATTAATGCCATTACCAATCAGTCAATCTTACACTCAGAATTTCTGATATTACTCATTTGTAAGAAAGTTAGTCGGCCCACAACAGACTCAACACTTCGTCTTTTGTGTAATTAAACTAAGACTCAAGTCGCATTCACAAATGTGGATATTGGAAACATAATAAGACGGAATACTGATAGTTATGAATGTTGATTTATGATTCAGCGGATGAAGTTCGAAAACCAAAATATCCCATTAATGCCATTACCAATCAGTCAATCTCACACTCAGAATTTCTGATATTACTCATTTGTAAGAAAGTTAGTCGACCCACATTTTCACCTTAACCAAAAATTCTGACATCTCTACTAAGAATCATTCGTGCCTTGATTATTGTTCATTGGATACATAGTTTGGTAACAAAAATTCTCATATACCTTACTAAATTTTAAACTCTACTTCAACTGCTTTCAAAATATAAGTGATGGTGTCTCAGGAATCAACCAATTACCGAGGAAAGCAGCATACAGAACTTCATATCAATAGGATAGAAATAGAATGACTCACCTGAAGATTACAGTTGGAGCAAGGATTGTTTTCCAACAATATCAGTACTCTCTGAAGGATTGCTGCAACTGTTAAAAACGGGAGTCAGGACAAGAGGAACTTCAAAAATATTCAGCTACTGATACATATGGAAAAGTGCAACCACAGAAAATGAGGCGTATTTTTTAAGGGGAAAATTGTTCATTGCTTTTCAGATAATCACAACCACAAGTGTGAGTTAGCGGACTCAAGCACACTTGCCGCTCTAATGCTCTATGGAACACCACCTCAATGTGCTCTTGGAGCACTGAAAATTATCTAAGGATGTAGGTAGTTACTTCTCACCATACTTGAAATGTAAACAAAACATGCATCTACTGGTGTGGATATTGATGATTAGATATTAGGAAGTCTACATAACTTTAACAGATGATGATTGGAAATTTAATCAATATATGGTAGTTTAAGAAACTGAATATTTACATTAATGCAGTGATGGAACACACAATCTACTTCAACTTTAAGGCGAGATAGGAAAAATTTGCTCAAGGTATGTCTGTGCAAGCCTCTCTTTTATAGACAGTCATTAAGGGAAACAATTTAATCATTCATACCAACGGAGTGCATCAAACCAGTCCGTGAAGCTAAGCACTCTTAAGAGGAAGCCTTAGTATCTTTCTTTTTAATTGATAGCAGGCTTCATTACGAAATGCTATAATCTTCCTTTTCAATTTACCATCAACTGCTATCAGAAAACACAGGTGACATGTATAATAAACCAAATACCAGTTGGAGGAAATTTTCATATATAGAACTCTAAGTAAGAACGAAGATCAACTACAAATTAACAAACATAAATAGACAACACGCTTTGAACACTTCAATGACTATCACAAAACACAAATCAATGATAAATGTAACAAGTTTAGCTTCTGAGATTATAGGTTGAGCCAACCAAACAAAACTAGGTATTGTTTTTTACCTGACTAGAAATGCAAGAACCTGCTGACTCCCATCCCCCAGCTCTCTATCAACCTCTCTCAACTGGAATCATCAATCAAAGAGCAGGCATTGACATTCCAATTTTCCATATCCTCAACATGTGCTTACACAGCCCTCATAAAGACATGCAAGGCAGAAAATATAGTGAGGGCTTAAGCAGATTATACAAATAGGATAAAGTAATTGAATCACACTCAAAACCCAATGGTACAGCAATCACATGTTAACCCAACATCAGAATCCCATAAACCAGGCTGAATTAACAGATGAACCTTTTCTGCACATGCTCATATATTCTTATAAAACAAAGTCACTTTTCAACCCACAAAGAGAACATGCATTGTAGCGAGGGATGTGAGACTAACCTTTTTTAATCCCTTGGATTAAGGTGCAAGATAGCCACATTTCACAGAATTTTTCTGGATCTGCAATCTCTGCTTATGATCTGTCAGTTCAGCTTGCAATCACAGTAGAGATGATAATGATGATGATGATGTTAAACACAGGCTAATTCACAGAGGCACACAATAGACAATTCACAAAGATTCCAAAAACAGCAAATCAACATATCATGATATGGATCTAAGACCAAATGTTAGATGACGAATCCAAAATATCCCCAATTACAGCTAACCATGAAAATGAAACCACTGTGCTCTAGTTTAAGACTGACTATTCCGAGAGAGAAATCAAAACGACCACACCCAACAACAGATTTACTGGTCTACCACCATCCCTGTGCAAACCCTAGGGCTATGACTGACTATCCTCCTTTCACTTCTTTGCTTTCCTTGCCGAACTCCTCACTGGCTGGGCTTTGGCTTTGGTCTTGGCTGGTGCAGCTTTTGCCTTGGTCTTCGCCGCCGGCTTGGTCGCCGGAGCCGGCTTCTCAGCTTCCTTAGCACGCGGACTCTTCCTGGTTGACGCCTTCTCTGGTTGCGCCGCCTTCTTCTTCGCCGGAGTGGCTTTGGCCTTAGCTGCTGGAACCGCCTTAGCCGGTGGAGCCGGCTTCGGAGCAGCTTTCGCCGCCGGAGCCGGCTTCGGAGCAGCCTTCCGACCTGGAGTTGTTCTAGTTGAAGTCCTCGCAGCCTTCGCTGGTGGCTCAGACGCCTTCTTCGCCGGAGCAGCTCTCTTCTTAGACTTAGGTTCCGGCTTGGGAGCCGGAGCCGGCTTCTGAGCGGCCTTCTTGGCTGGAGTGGTCCTAGTCGAAGTCCTGGCAGCCTTGGCTGGTGGCTTGGCCTTCGGCTTAGCAGCAGCGGCTTTAGGTTTAGCCGCTGCCTTAGCCTTCGGCTTCGCCACCTCCTTCGTTTTTGCAGCCGCTTTGGCCTTCGGCTTCGGCTTCACCTCCGCCTTGGATTTTGGAGCCGGAGCTTTCTTCTTCGGAGCCGCTTTGGCCGGAGCCTTCTTCTTCGGAGCCGCCTCCTTCGGCTTAGCAGCAGATTTTCCCTTCGGCTTGGCAGGAGCCTTGGATTTCTTCGCAGCGGCCTTCGGCTTCGCGGCTGGCTTCTTAGCCGGCTTCGATGAGGCCGAAGCAGAGGGGAGTTTGTAAGAGTTCTTCACCCTGACGAGCTTAGCGCCGGAGACGAGCTTCTTCAGATGAGTCAAGAGCACCTTCTTGAAATTCGCCGGCAAGTCCTTGTGCTTCTCCTCGATGAACTTGGCAATCGCGATCTGGCTCGATCCGTTCCTCTCTTTCAGAGTAGTAATCGCATCAGTTATCATCTAGGGTTTTCACAAAATCAGATACACACATTGTCAAATCGATGCAACAACCTAGACGTTTTCCACAAATGTACATCCACAGAAACGGAAACGAGAGTTATACCTCAAGAAATGGGGGATGAGTAGGCGCCGACTTCTTCTGGCCACCGGAACCCTTCTTCGCCGGCGCAGATTTCTTCGCCGCCGGCTCCGCCTCAGGAACAGCCTCTCCTTCTGGCTGCTCAGCCACAGGAGCGTCCTCCACCACGGCGTCTTCCACGGCTGCTTCCTCCACCACGGCGTCCTCCGGCGCTACCTGCTCGGGATCTGCAACAGCTTCCGGTGGTACGACTGGAGCGACTGGTGGCTCTGGTTCTCCGGCGTCGGCCATGGATCGGAACTTGAGGTGAGCTAGGGTTTACAGGAAATGTAGAGAGAGAGAGAGCTCTGTGCGTATATTGGTAGTGAAGACGACGGTTGTGGTACGAGCGTTTTATATATAGCCCCCTCACAGGTGGCGAGAGGCGAATGCTGAGCGCTGATTGGTCCGTATTCACACTGCCTGAACTTTCTGATTTTGAATCGCAACCGTCCGATTCGACTCTTATCTACGCTCTACAATTTCCCCTATCAAGGACAGATAGGGTTTTGCCTTTCCATTTTGTGTTGATGATGGTTAATGGGTATTGTTTTGGTGGTGTGCTTCTCGCCTCGATTTGATCGATTGTAACACGAGATTTACTCGTCGGTTCGACGTGCGGTCAAGCTGGTTGCGTAGCTGGAGATTTTAGCTTTCCAACGCATATTTGTTTGCATCGTAAAAGTTTAGATATGTGGGTAATTTTCACGTTTTAAGTGTTGACTGTTTCGATACGTGTTTTTCTCGTCGTCTACTAAGAATATTGGGAAATTTTCATCGATCTCTTGCATCTACAACACAAGTATTGACCGATAATGTGTTATGAACAGTTTAATGGTTCAAAAATAGTGAAAGTTAGAAATTATGAGATGAATTAAATTTCTTTACCAAAATATTTGTTAAAATATATTATTAGGTTGAAATACTAATTTTGTGGCGGACAACTCTATTCACATAAGGGAAATAACTAAAAGACCCTTTAGGGTTCTTGATCAAATATACGGAAATAAAATGAAGAAGACGAAGAGAGAGAGAGAGAGAGAGAGAGAGGCGGAAGAACTCTCTAGATATAAACACTCAACCTAATGAAACCCTAATACAGAGAGGCTTTATATAGCCTACATCTAACGGCTGGAAATAGAGCCGGTACATATCAACGGTAGGAATAAAACGATAGAAAACATTGGGCTAGGCTTTGTACTACAATTAAAGGTTTGGGCTTATAGAGAGAGAGAGAGAGAGAGAGGCGGAAGAACTCTCTAGATATATACACTCAACCTAATGAAACCCTAATACAGAGAAGGCTTTATATAGCCTACATCTAACGGCTGGAAATAGAGCTGGTACATATCAACGGTAGCAAACATTGGGCTAGGCTTTGTACAACAATTAAAGGTTTGGGCTTATAGAGAGGCCCATACATTAATGATAATGGATAAATGAGCCCAAAGAGTAATATAGCCTTTTACACCCCCACCCCCACCCCCTCTTAAATGAATGGTGGAGTTTCCATGAGATTATTCTTCAAAGCTTCAAATTGAGGAGCATGAAGAGGCTTCATGAACAGGTATGCTAGTTGACCTGCACTTGACACAAAAGAAACAATTAGTTCTTTTTTATAGCATTTTCACGCACATAATGGTAATCGATTTCGATGTGTTTTGTTCGTGCGTGAAAAAGGGGGGTTAGCGGTCATAGCAATAGAAGACTTGTTATCTGTAAATAATAAATGAGGATAAGTAATTTTAAGTCGTAGATCATTAAAAAGCAATTTAAACCATGATAAATCAGCTGCTGCCGTAGCAAGCGCTCGGTATTCTGCTTCGGTGGATGAGCGAGAAACGGTAGGTTGTTTTGTTAGGCCTAGTGGACTGGGTTAGGCCCAATAAAAACAGCAATTCCGGTAGTGCTTCGGCGATCAGATGGGTTTTCGGACCAATCTGCATCAGAAAATACATGTAAAGGAATAGGAGAAGCATAACAAAATAGGCCTTGAGATCGTGTGCCTTGTAGGTAGCGAAGGATTCTCTTAGAACCACTAAGATTAATATCAGTGGCGTTGTGCATGAATTGGCACAAGCGATTGACCGCAAAAGCGGTGTCCGGACGAGTGGAAGTAAGATATTGAAGACCGCCGAGGAGTTGTCTATAAACAGTGGGTTCAGTTAAGGGAGTGTCTTGTGTCAAGTGAAATTTAACTCCTGCCGCTAAGGGACTAGGACAAGGCTTGCATGCACTCATGTTAAAATTTGATAAAAGGTCAATAATGTATTTCTCTTGGGTAATAGAAACCCCATTGTGAGATCGAAAAATTTACAGGCCCAAAAAGTATGTTAATGGGCCGAGATCTGTCATTTGAAATTCATGGACCAATTTAGTAATAAGAACAGAAATACATAAAGTATCACTACCGGTGATAATAATATCATCGACATATAGTAAAAGAATCGTAATATTTCATTGCTGTGACGGATAAACATTGAAAGAGTCAGAAAAGGCAGCAGTAAAACCCAATGATAGAAAATGAGTAGCAAAACGTTCAAACCAAGCCCTAGGGGCTTGTTTTAAACCATATATTGACTTGTGAAGAGGGAAAACGTGTTTGGGAAATTTAGGTCAATAAAACCAGTGGATTGTTTCATGTAAATAGTTTCACGCAGGTAGCCGAGTAAAAAAGTATTTTTAACGTCTAATTGACGAAGAGGACAATTATAAGTAGTGGCAAGAGCCAAAATGGAGCGGACAGTAGCATGTTTCACCACGGAACTAAATGTTTTGTAGTAATCAACCCCAAGTGTTTGATGAAATCCTTTTGCCACAAGACGGGCTTTGTACCCGAGAAATGGTACCATTAGGGTTAAAATTTGTTTTAAAAACCCACATTTTTCCAATAACATTTGTCTTTGGTGGTAAAGGAACCAAAGTTCAAGTCTTTTGTTGTACGAGACTATTGTATTCATCAATCATGGCAGATCGCCAATGTGAATATTTATTTGCCTCGGTAAAATAAGAAGGTTCACTTAATGAAGAATGTCATGTGTGTGAGGCTGTAAAACAAGCCTGAGAGTGAGTACATGGTGTATGAAAAGCCAACTTTTTATTACCAATACCCCACTTGCTTCGGGTTCGCATCGGATACCCAATCGAAGAATGAGGAGGGGAAACTCATCACCGGGTTAGGAGGGTCTGCCAGGCCAGAACTGGTGGTGGGTAACTGATTCCCGAAAGTTGGTGTAGTATTAGAAGTCGGCACAGAAACAGACACATCACCAGTTGGTTGCAGAGGACCCTTGAACCCTCGGAAGTTGTGTTAGGTGTCACACAGTTAGTGTGTGAAGTAGTAGCAGATGGAACAGTGCTAAAATCATGGACATGAAATGAACCTGAAACAAAAGATGGAGAATGTGAGCATGGAGGACAGTTAGAAGTAATAGCAGTAGCATAAGGGAATTTATATTCATAAAATGTTACATCATGACTGATAGAAAAACGCTTAGATGTGCGTTCGTAACATAAATAACATTTGTAACCATTTGCATAGCCAAGAAACGTACATAAAGTGGACATAGGAACAAGTTTAGAGGAGATATAAGGTCTGAAATTGGGAAAACAAGCACAACCAAGTATTTTTAAGTGCGAGTAATCAGGTTTTTGAGGAAATAAAATCTCATAAGGAGATTTATGTTGAGTATTTTTGCTAGGTAACCTGCTTATCAGATAGGTGGCTGGTGAAACAGCATGAAACCACAATATCTTAGGTAGTGATGCATTATGAAGCATAGTGACTGCAGTCTCAATGATATGTCGGTGCTTGCGCTCAGAAACCCCATTCTGTTGGGGTGTATGAGGGCAAGATTCTGGTTTTGAATTCCATTTGTAGACAGAATTTGTCGAAAATGAATGAGGTGTATTCACCACCCCCATCTGATCTTAAGACTCTAATAGCATAGCCAAGCAATTTTTCAATGAATTTTTTAAATTTAAAAAATATTGAAGAAACTTCAGATTCAATTTTAACGGAAAGAGCCAGGTAAAACGAGACACATCATCAATAAACATAACATAATAGCGAAAACCAGTCAAAGAAAGTGTAGAAGCTGGTCCCCATACATCACTGCGGAGTAAGTGAAGAGGATTAGTGACAGTATATTTAGAAGAAGAAGAAGGTAGTCTACGCATTTTACCACATAAATAAGATTCACACATAAAATTAGTGTCTTTAACAGAAGATTAGGAAGAGAAATTTAAACAGTTTGATAGCACATCCTTAGAAGGATGACCCAGACGATTATGCCAAAGACCAGACTGAACTCGTTGACCCAAATAGGCTTGAGGACCAGGCGAAGAACAGAGAGAAGATAGAGGATAAAGACCATTTTTATTGGGACCCTTAAAAAGGGTTTGACTAGTGATAACTCCTTAATAAGAGTTATCTTATATACACTTTATATTGTTATTTGTGTGCGTTTCGGTGCAAAGTGCCGAGATTTGAGCCAAAATAAGAAGAAAATGCACATTTGGATGTTTTTGAGCTTTAAAGTACAATCCGGGCGTTTCTTAATGGTTTTGAGTATGATTTTGATAATTTATCACATTTGATCTTCGCGGTAGTGTTCGTGTTGTTGTTTGACAGGAATTACCCATGCGGGAATCAAGTGGAGAGAAGAAACGAGCTTCGGAATAGAAGAAAAAGGCGAATTTGGCGCATTTTGGATGTTTTCGCCAAATTTGGGAAATAATTGAGAAAAACGAGAAAATGGTCTGGAAACGGAAATTTCTCTACATGGGCGAATTCTACGTCGCAAAAGGAATCCAAAGGTGCAAAAATCTCATTCATCGGAGTTCGGGATCAAAATCCGGGTTCTTATTTGCTTTTCAAAAAGCTTAGTTGCCTTTCCAGGATGTTTTAGAGCAAATTAAGGATGATTTGAGGATTTTTTGCATTCTACAATGAAGACGGAGGTGAGACTGGTGGCAATTGAAAGTAGACTCGAAGAGCTTTACAACGGCGGGGCACGGAGAAAGTCGGAGAGGAAAAGCTGAAGATTTTGGCTAAGGAAACAAGTCACAGGACTTGTTGAAACAAGTCACAGGACCTGTTGGACAAAAGCAGTTTGCTGGAAGTCTGCCAACAAGTCGTAGGACTTGTTGGCAGAGGTCACAGGACTTGTTGGGGGTCGGGCAGATTGCTGAAATTCTCACAACAAGTCACAGGACTTGTTGGCAGAAGTCACAGGACTTGTTAGATGCAGCGGAATTTTCTAAGTGTTGGGAACAAGTCACAGGACTTGTTGAAACAAGTCACAGGACTTGTTCGTAGGCAGCAGTTTTTTGGAAACAATTTGGGGTTATTTTGTAATTACTTGTAACTTGTTCTAAACTCTTTGGGAACGTATTAGAGAGAGTTAGGGCTGGTTTTATCGGTATTCGAATGTTAGGGAACGTGCTGGGAGCTAGGAGAGCTTGCTTGGAGCTTTTGGATCATTCGTTTGGCTTCGCAAACTCCGTTTCTTCTCTATTTTTGTTATTTGATCACGAAACTTTGTACGTGAATCATGTTTTGGAGTAGCTAAACACTTTTCTCAGGGTATCTCGTAGGTAGCTAGGGTTTGATCACGATATTTGTGATTTATGGATTTGATTTCATGCTCTTGGCTTAATTGATGAACTTTTTATCTAGCTATGTGTATTTTATGTGTTTAATTCATCTTTGCTATCAATAGACGTATTGTTAGGATAGAGCTAGGTTATGAATGTTAGAGACATCAATATTCATTGCCCGGAAAATTGAAATACACACTAGCCGTATCTAGGGTTGAGAAATCTTGCTAGTTAGCTAGAACAAAGAGTAGACGAATTCCCGTAATGCGTGTTTAAACTCAATTAGGCTAGAGAAATCAGTTTTTAATAGTTTAATCATAGGAGTTGGTTGAGACATATTCAACGTAATTGTGCTCGTTTAGCTAGATAAATGTTAATCGTGTTAACAAAACATAAATCCAATATCGTGTGAAATACCTAGTGACCCGTAGAGATATCCTGACTTTTCCAAACTTTGAGAAATTTTATAATCGTTCATCTTTATTAATCGTGAAGCAATTCAATTGATTAATTGAGACATTTGTTTTTAATTTTAGTAGGATCAATAGAACAAAACAACTGCGCTTTGCCCACACAAAGAACAAATTTAATAGCTAATTTACACGAAGTCTCTTGGGTTCGACAACCCGGATTTCCGGAATATTATCACTACACCGACAACTGTGCACTTGCAGTTGGAGCGTGTCAAGTTTTTGGCGCCGTTGCCGGGGACTTCAAAAATATTAGTTATTATTTTTCTCTTTAGGGATTTACTTTTTCAGTTTATATCTGTTACTCACCTACTTTCTGTGTGTAATATGTGTTTTCAGGTTGAACTTCACGGTGCATGTCCCGTTCTCGAGACGAGCCTTTGCACCCAACACTTGAGGACCCGGAAACTTTGTTACGCGCACAATGTAGAGACAAGAGGAAGACAAGCTCAGTTGCTATGGATGACGAAAATAGAGCTGAGTTTGAGAGGATCCGCAAAGGTATGCAGGATGCGGAGGCAGCTAGAGCAGCAGCTGTAGAGGATGTAGCCAATAAAGCACGAGAAACTGAGGAGCTGAGGGCTCAAATGGCTAAGATGCAGGCAATGATGGATCGCTTGGCTCCCCCAAATCCACAACCACGTCCTGGTGTGGGGGCACAAGTGGCGAACATCGGTGGGAACAATAATGGAAATAATGGGGGAAACAACAGGCAGAACAATGCCGAGATTGAAGAACGCCCTATGGTGGATTATTTCAGGACTACTCCAGCGTGTTATCAGCCTACCATTTTCAGGCCACAGATCAATGCCCAACACTTCGAGTTGCGCCAACATATGATCAATATGGTTCGTGATGAGTGTGCATTCAACGGAGCTCCAGGAGATGATCCCAATCACCATCTGCTGGTATTTGAGCAAATCACATTAACCCTGCACGACCAACGAGTTCCAAATGAAACAGTTAAGCTATTACTATTTCCCTTCTCCTTATCTAGAAAAGCCAAGAAGTGGCTTATGGAGCTGCCAGCTGGTAGCATAGTGACATGGGCGGATTGTTGTCATGAGTTTCTGAGGAAGTATTTTCCACCATCCAGAGTCGCTCAGCAGATGGCTGAGATTGCAAAATTCACTCAGGAAGAAGACAGCTCATTGGGAGATGCTTGGAGGAAGTTCAGCCAAATTCTCCGTAGATGTCCGAATCATGGGGAGCCATGGCACAAGCTCTTCCATTATTTCTACACTGCACTGGACAAGGAGACAGCTGATCAGTTGGATATGCTAGCTGGAGGAAATTTTATGGGGCTTGGGGCACAACGAGCTCAAGATCTGCTGAATAACGTGTCGAAGAGGGAGACTACACGAGCTGAAACTCGTAGGTACTCCAAACCAGGGGATGCAGCCTTACTCAACAAGATTGAGTCTATGGAGCAAAAGCTGGAATCCATGACCTCAGCATTTCACAGCATGCAACCTCCATCACAAGTGAAGCCCATGGGTGAGTTACTCGCGGATGAGAATCAGGGATATGGCTCCATTGAAGATGTGAATTACATGGGTCCACCACGACAGCAGCAGTGGACTAACACTTATCATCCTAACAACCGCAATCACCCCAACTTTAGCTATGCCAACCCTAACAATGGGTTATATGCGCCCGGACAGCAGCCGAATTCTCAGTATCAAGCTCAAGGGAAATTTCAACAGCAATAGGCTCAGCAACCAGAAGAGCAAGAGACAAATGCCTTATTGAGAAAGCTCCTAGCTAATCAAGACAGGATGGAGAGCACGATTGTCTCAATGCAAGCAACAATAAAGAGCCACGAGACTCAGATTGGGCAGATTGCCAATCAGAATGCTAAATTTCCGCCAGGTATGCTTCCTTCCAATACCATTCTTCCTGCTGAGCAGCTCAAAGCTATTACTACTCACAATGGTGTGACTACTCAGGATCCTCCATATCCTAGCCATGCGAGAGCCGAAGCTACAAAAGCTACAGAGAAGGAATTGGGTGAAGAGTTGCCCAAGGCCGTGAGTCCCCAGTCAAAGGACACGGTTGAGAAGAAAGAAGAGTCCAAGAGCACTCCTGATCCGGCTACTTATGAGCCACGAATTCCATATCCGGCGGCGATAAAGAGGAATGATGATGAACACTTTGGGAGATTTATGGATATATTCAAACAATTGCATATCAACATTCCTCTTGTAGAAGCACTTGCTTAGATGCCCAGGTATAAGAAGTTCTTGAAGGAAATCCTATGGGGGAAGAAGAGCATAGAACCCTATGCCACGGTAAAGCTAACAGAGACGTGTAGCACTGTCATACAAAGAGACATTCCCAAGATGAGAGATCCAGGCAGTGTCATCTTAGGCTGCACTCTTGGGGGTGGATATCATACGCATGGTCTCTGTGATTTAGGCGCGAGTATCAATATCATGCCATTGTCCCTATTTCAGAGATTGGGCATTGGTGCGCCAACCCCAGTGAAGATGGGTCTGCAACTGGCAGACAATTCAATTGTGACAGCAAATGGGGTAATTGAGAACTTGCTCGTCAAAGTGGGTGCGTTTGTCTTTCCAGCTGACTTTGTGATAGTGGACATCAAGGAGGATCGCGATGTTCCACTTATCTTTGGAAGACCGCTTTTGAAGACAATGCGCGCAAATGTGGATCTAGAGACTAAGGAGTTGACTATTAAGGCTCTAGATTCATCACTGGTGTTCAAGGCATTTGTTCCGGGCAAGGGGAAGAATAAATTGGCCATGATAAAGTTTAGAGAAGATCGTGTGGAT
The DNA here is from genome assembly GCA_023055425.1 of Linanthus parryae. Classification (NCBI taxonomy): domain Eukaryota; kingdom Viridiplantae; phylum Streptophyta; class Magnoliopsida; order Ericales; family Polemoniaceae; genus Linanthus; species Linanthus parryae. Next base: position 63,397,395 of record JALGPY010000002.1, on the reverse strand, counting down.
CCTTCTCTTGGGTTGCCTACAGTTTTGCATCCCGATCCACCCGAACCAGAGAAGAAGCCAAATGTGGTGAGTGCACATGATGTGGTGCAGAAGATTAAGAGTAAGAAATTGAAGGAGGAGGCACGTCGTGCTAGACCTCCTTAAACATCTTTTGAGGTAACTGGGTCGGGTCGTCGACCTTAAATTACACGGCGCTTGTTGGGAGGCAACCCAACCTATTTATTGCGTTAATTTAGGGAGTTAGTTTTTAATACAATTGCGTGTTTTTTTTTGTTTATTTATTTTGGTGAGATGAGAGAGAGAGGGACTAACATTTGTTTCCAAGTGACATATTTGAGCAGGATATGGGAGAGTCGACCCCGGGGTGCCATGGCACATATGACCTTTAGAGGGACTCGTGCATACGAGTTGGGGATTCTCAATGCGCAGATTCATGAAGAGGAGAGCAGTCGACCCCGTTGTGCGAGTACACACTGACCTAGTGGGAGCACAAGTGGTGTCACACTGTGCTTGGGGACTGCTGTACACGATTTCTTTCCCACCCTTGAGGTGGTTGTGAGTATTTCTTCCCTCTAGCTAAATTTGTATTAATTTTATATGTCAAGCTCCATCTCATCTACTGGCCTTCCGCATTGATTGCTCAGTCTTCTTGCATACTCTCTAAATTCGTTGAGGACAACGAAGCATTCAGTGTGGGGGTGGTTTAACTGTCTACTAGCCAATATTGTCTTGCATAGCCAGTTACATGTAGGATGTGTTTAGATTGTATTGTGATTCACTATAGTGGTTTATGTTGAGTTTTTACTTATATTGTCGTATTGTGTAGGATAGATTGATATTTGGTTTGCACTTTTAAATAATTGAGTCTACCCACCAAACAAAGTTAGCTGTGTTGTGTCAAATTTTTTCGAGTCAAATCCTTGCATATAGAGTTAGGATATTATGAAAAATACAAAAAAAAATGAAAAAAGAGAAAATTCATAAAAATGAAAAATTGAAAATTTTGAGAAAAAGCAATTGAGAGAAGCATAGACTTGGTTGATTTAGTGAGATGTGAAAACTATAGGCATAGGGCGTGAATTTTGATCGAGAGTGACATTTTTAGTTCCCCCTAGTAAGTATAGAGAGAATCTCATTACGGGAATGCCTACCTATTTTTAAACTAAAATTAAATTTTAAAAGATAAAGTGTGTGTTGTTTTTCTCTAAAAGAGGTGAGCTTGGTGTTTGCTAAACAAGCTGAACGTTCATGTTGTCCGTCTTAGGTTGTCGCCAGCCCGCCTCGTAGTGGAACACAGAACAGCTGTGCGAGGATGTGTATTAGAGCACTCACTGCTTTTAGATCTTACCTTGTAGGACCACTAGATAACCCTAATTGATCCTTGGATTCATTGTTAGCCTCTTTGACCTAGGAAGACGATTCTTGGCCATCATCATATATCGTTTAGAATTACCTGTCTAGAGCGTCACGAGGGAGCAGTCGTTGAGGGGGTTCGATGAGGGAGTGCTTGATTTCACATTTATGTGAGTCCTATTATTCGCATGTGCTTTATTTGATATATTCGAGGGGATGCGAGGGTGAGTGAGTTGGCTTGCACACTAAGGTGTGGCGGTGTTCCATGTCATTACACCATGGACACAGTAGAGGAGAGCCTAAGTGTGTGACGTCTAATCCGCACGAAATGGGTTGGTTGTACTTAATTGGTGGAACGTGCTAGGTACTGGATTTCTATCATCTTGGTGTAGGAGGTTCGGTTGGATTAGGCACGTGACATATATCTTATTTGACTACTTGAGAGGGGGATATGACTACACTCTAGTGTGGGGGTGTCGACATTTGACTACGGACATAGAGATTGTGCATTGACGACTCCACCCCCATACACGATTTGACTTTGACGGTTTGTGGCATCACACTTCATGGACTTAGGGGGAGATGTATTATTGTTGTGATATACATTCATGGGTTTGTTTATTTCCTTTCCCTGACATGATTACTATAGCTTGATTCTTGAAAGAGGCCCACTCATATTTATTTGATTGTATTGATGTTTGGATGAGAGAGAGAAAAAAAAAGAGAAAAAAAATTAAAAAAATAATAAAAAAAGAGAGAAAAAAAGGAGGAATAATGAAATACAATTGTGCTTATTGGAAAACGAGTGGTGAAAGTTCCTAGTTCCAGATTGAAGATTGATTGAGTTTTTGCACAGTATTCGCTTTGATGGCCACGGGATTGACATGGTACCGGGTTTTGAGGGGATTGAGGGCCGGATTATGTGAGATTCGGGTTGTGGATTCCTGTCATCAAGGTGAGGGTGTGTGAGATATGGGGTTTGGTGAGCTTATGTGACGCTTTAGAATTTTTTCTTCATACAAGTTATATCCTTTTTGTCCTTAAGCCTCATCATATTTGACCATTAGCAGAATAGGAGATCGGACTCTGAATGTGGCTTAGCCTTGGTTAGCCTCTTATTTTTATCGGCACACATGAAGAGGTAGGTTGTTCTTTATAGTAAAGTTAAGCTTTCTATACTCACTATGGAGAATTACTTGTTGTCGAGTTTAGTTGCGATTCACACCTCTTGCCTAACTTTTTCAGCATCCATGAGCACTAGTCTATTGTGGATTGAAATTGCCTGTTCTCACAAAAAGAAAGAATGTAAAAGTTTTTATGTGTTTAAGATCGAGTCTAGAATTGCATTTGCATCATCTTGCTGCATTAGAGTGTCGTGAGTCATGATAGAGTCGTTTGAGTCTGTTTGGCTATTAGACAGTTAGATGGAGTAGATGAGACTTTTCTCGGGACGCGCAAATGGCAAGTGTGGGGGTATTTGATAACTCCTTAATAAGAGTTATCTTATATACACTTTATATTGTTATTTGTGTGCGTTTCGGTGCAAAGTGCCGAGATTTGAGCCAAAATAAGAAGAAAATGCACATTTGGATGTTTTTGAGCTTTAAAGTACAATCCGGGCGTTTCTTAATGGTTTTGAGTATGATTTTGATAATTTATCACATTTGATCTTCGCGGTAGTGTTCGTGTTGTTGTTTGACAGGAATTACCCATGCGGGAATCAAGTGGAGAGAAGAAACGAGCGTCGGAATAGAAGAAAAAGGCGAATTTGGCGCATTTTGGATGTTTTCGCCAAATTTGGGAAATAATTAAGAAAAACGAGAAAATGGTCCGGAAACGGAGATTTCTCTACATGGGCGAATTCTACGTCGCAAAAGGAATCCAAAGGTGCAAAAATCCCATTCATCGGAGTTCGGGATCAAAATCCGGGTTCTTATTTGCGTTTCAAAAAGCTTAGTTGCCTTTCCAGGATGTTTTAGAGCAAATTAAGGATGTTTTGAGGATTTTTTGCATTCTACAATGAAGATGGAGGTGAGACCGGTGGCAATTGAAAGTAGACTCGAAGAGCTTTATAACGGCGGGGCACGGAGAAAGTCGGAGAGGAAAAGCTGAAGATTTTGGCTAAGGAAACAAGTCACAGGACTTGTTGAAACAAGTCACAGGACCTGTTGGACAAAAGCAATTTGCTGGAAGTCTGCCAACAAGTCGTAGGACTTGTTGGCAGAGGTCACAGGACTTGTTGGGGGTCGGGCAGATTGCTGAAATTCTCACAACAAGTCACAGGACTTGTTGGCAGAAGTCACAGGACTTGTTAGATGCAGCGGAATTTTCTAAGTGTTGGGAACAAGTCACAGGACTTGTTGAAACAAGTCACAGGACTTGTTCGTAGGCAGCAGTTTTTTAGAAACAATTTGGGGTTATTTTGTAATTACTTGTAACTTGTTCTAAACTCTTTGGGAACGTATTAGAGAGAGTTAGGGCTGGTTTTATCGTTATTCGAAGGTTAGGGAACGTGCTGGGAGCTAGGAGAGCTTGCTTGGAGCTTTTGGATCATTCGTTTGGCTTCTCAAACTCCATTTCTTCTCTATTTTTGTTATTTGATCACGAAACTTTGTACGTGAATCATGTTTTGGAGTAGCTAAACACTTTTCTCAGGGTATCTCGTAGGGAGCTAGGGTTTGATCATGATATTTGTGATTTATGGATTTGATTTCATGCTCTTGGCTTAATTGATGAACTTTTTATCTAGCTATGTGTATTTTATGTGTTTAATTCATCTTTGCTATCAATAGACGTATTGTTAGGATAGAGCTAGGTTATGAATGTTAGAGACATCAATATTCATTGCCCAGAAAATTGAAATACACACTAGCCGTATCTAGGGTTGAGAAATCTTGCTAGTTAGCTAGAACAAAGAGTAGACGAATTCCCATAATGCGTGTTTAAACTCAATTAGGCTAGAGAAATCAGTTTTTAATAGTTTAATCATAGGAGTTGGTTGAGACATCTTAAACGTAATTGTGCTCGTTTAGCTAGATAAATGTTAATCGTGTTAACAAAACATAAATCCAATATCGTGTGAAATACCTAGTGACCCGTAGAGATATCCTGACTTTTCCAAACTTTGAGAAATTTTATAATCGTTCATCTTTATTAATCGTGAAGCAATTCAATTGATTAATTGAGACATTTGTTTTTAATTTTATTAGGATCAATAGAACAAAACAACTGCGCTTTGCCCACACAAAGAACAAATTTAATAGCTAATTTACACGAAGTCTCTTGGGTTCGACAACCCGGATTTCCGGAATATTATCACTACACCGACAACTGTGCACTTTCAGTTGGAGCGTGTCAACTAGTATCAATATCAATTATAGAGAAAGATTTTTTTGTCAAAAATGAACTTAACATTAATATCATAACACATTTTATGAACCGGAAACAAGTTAACATATAGATTAGGAACGTGCAAAGTGTGTGATAATGTAAAAGAAGCATGTACATTGGTTAAGTAGGAAGTACCAGAGTGATGTATATGCGGATAGTAGCCGTTACCGACAGTGACTTGGTCGGACCTAATGTAAGGCTTGGTGATAGAGAGATTCCTTAGCTCCATTGTCATGTGATTGGGCGCACCAGTTTCAGTGAGCCACACTTCAGATAGAAAGGACTGTTGAGGGGTAGAAGAAGCAACCATGACAAACAATTGCTCAGGTGGATGGCGTCCTTGAAATGCATAGTCCATTCGGTGTCAGCAATCGAGCGCGAAGTAAAAGTGATTTCCATAGATCTCGCAAGTAATTGGAGTAGAGCGATTAGACCCGGAGTTCCCTCTTTGTGAACCGGATCAACCAGTACCGCCACGTTTAGATCCAGAACCATACCCGGATCTGAACCCAGATCCATATCCTGAAGCGTAACCCGAACCATATTCGGATCCGTACCCGTACCCGCTATTGTAGGGTTTTGATACGGATTACGCAGCATAATAAAAAATAATTGACTCCGTTCAAGACCCTCCAAGGATCGCAGGACTAGACATCATAACGATGGTAAGGTAACAAACTCATGTGTACCTTAGTTGGTTGAATTGATGACTTCACGTGAAATAGTGTCCACGTCTCTATGGAAGTCCAATACTAGAATTGCACCGAATCCTTCCACGACGTGTGCTACCTTGCGTCAAGAAGGACGAAGAAGAAGATCACGCAAAATGAGACCAAAGAAACCGCGCCTCTTTGTGGCCGACGGGGTAGGGGTTGACGTCACTAGGGGTTCGGCCCTAGTGTTGTTCTCTCTCCTTGCTTTGTTCTCTCTCAATTGTGATAACAATTATGACACACTTATGAGAAAAATAAGCTAGTAAAGCCCTTATATAGTTAATAACTTTTTATTAACTGCAAATAAGCCCCAATACTAATCATGTCCATACACGGATTAGTCCACCTTGCAAATTAGTCCTACTAAGTTTGCATGTGGTTGTGTATTGATCCTTCTATTAAATTAGTCCAACTAGCTAATTCTCAAGTCCGGTTGAATCCATAGAGGGTGTGACCCCATAGGTTTCTTACTAACATAGAGCGGTCTCTATCAAGACATCTATACCACCCAACTAATAGAAATAGTCAGTAATCCTACAAACCTTGTGACCAATGTGACCGCATTGTATTATCCCTTTGTCACCATATCCGGATTGGACACGAGTCATACAATTCACACTCGTATATCCAATCCATAGTTTCTCGATCCTGGGAATAGTCTTATCGATGCATATAACATCAATATCCTATATTGATTCATTTGAGTCTGGCCAGACATTCTATAAGCACTATCCCTCGAGTGGTCGCGGATATTTGCTCCCGTTATGTGGGAGGGACAAATCCTCTCTACATCACTACCATCTCTAAGTTTGCTTCCTATTATGTAACTACCTTTATAGTTACCCGGTTAAGGCGCAACATTTGATAATATCAAAGCATGATATTTCACAACTAGAGTATCTAGTGACCTCAAGTCTGAGGACCACAATAGCATTGTCATTACAAGAAGCACTTGTGACTTTACATAACTTGTATGTAGCCTTCTCGGGGTGGGTCATTACAGTATGCCATTACCCCTAATGTATACGCATGTGCTAGACTTAATATCTCCATATCAATCTACCAACATACTAGTCTATTGTTGATCGTCATGTTAATCAATATAATCGACTAGGGATATTTAATATAAACAACACATTTGTAATATAAGGACTTCATTATATTAAATATCTCTATAAATAATACGATGATTTTTCTAGCCAAAATAATGTTCATGCTAAAATAGGCATCTATTCCAACAGTTACCAGATCCATATCCGGAACTCTGGCCCGAACCATATCGGGATCCATATGAAGCTCTTGACCTGCCTGATCGGCCCCCTATGGAATGATCAAATCGACCACGTGAACCGAACCGGCCACCACCCCAGTTCGATGTAGGGTAGCGAGAACCACGGCCACCGTCACAAAATTAGGGTTGTCGGCAGAGTTTAAGGCAGCATGGGGTTGGATCTGGAGATAGGGACTAATTTACACGCATATGTTCACCCGCCTTTAGGAGAACATGAAGTTCTGCAAACTAAATAGAGTTGGAGTGTATGTGCATAGAAGAGAGAAAGGGATCGAACTCAGATAGGAGGCCGTTAAGGGCACATAGAAGCATGTCTTCATCATCGATGTGAACCAATGAGACAGCTAATTGATTGCGGATGGTGGTGAGTTTTGGCATGTATAGATCGATGGTACCGGTGCCCTTCTTGATGGTTTGAATCGCATATTTGAGATGGATGATGTTAGATCTGGTTAGAGATGCATACCGTTGTACAAAAACAAGCGAGACGTCGAGGAGCCAATAACCTGTATGAGAGCCTCTGTGGAGAGAGAGGCATTGAGGATTGTGGGGACGGCTTGGTCCTGGAGAGTCCAAGACGTATAGGCCAGATTCACAGTAGACTGAGAACCATAACCAGGGGCCGGAAGAAACTCCAGCAGACACGGATTTGAACCGTCACTGAAGCCAAAAAGGCTGTGAGTGCAAAAAATCAATGAGATCTGATGGCGCCATATAAAAAAATTGTTTCCGACTAGCTTAAACGGAAAGAGATTGTGTATATTGGATAGGATATAAAGAGGTGTGTAGATGAATTTGAGGTGGATGAGAGCATTTTGAGGCTCTAATACCGTAAAAAAACATTTTGGGTTCTCGATCAAAGACGCAGAAACAAAATGAAGAATACGAACAGAGAGGGGCGGAAGAACTCTCTAGATATTTACATTCAACCTAATGAAACCCTAATATAGAGAATGGAAAATATAGCCTACATGTAACGGCTGGAAATAGAGCCGGTACAAATCAACATTAGGAATAAAACAATAGAAAACATTGGGCTAGGCTTTGTGCTACAACTAAATGTTTGGGCTTATAGAGAGACCCATACAATAATGCTAATGGATAAATAAGCCCAAAGAGTAATATAGTCTTTTAATAACACATAAGAATTAGGAAGACTTGCATAAGACTTCATTTCTCTAAGGCACAACTCTAAGTCCCTTTTTTGCCTATGATCCACAAAACATTGAAAGCCATAATTGAATTTACAATCACGAAGAGCAAAGAGAAAATTTATATAACTTAAATTTATCTACATAACAAGTGGTTGGCTGGAAATATCCGACCGAACTTCACAACCCGACACGAACCCGACACGAATTTAACGGGTTTATATTGACACGAGCCGGTGTGTGTGACAACATATCAACCCAAAATTGACACGACCATTAACGTTCCAGATTGGGGGCAATGACTACTAATCTATGAGTTCTCTCTAGCAAGGTCACTAGATCGTCAAGAAGGAATTGTCAAATGTATTTAAATTTCGGGTTGTTGATCCCACAAGCACAATCTACACTTCACATTTTCCAATACCAAGGGTAGATAGATTTTGTTTTTGGGGGTGTGCTTCTCGCCTCAATTCAATCGACTGTAACTCAAGATTCACTCATCGGTTCGATGTGAGGTAAAGTCAGTTACGTGGCTGGAGAGTTTAGCTTTCCAATACATATTTGTTTGCATCGTGAAGTTTAGATAAGTGGGTGATATTCACGTTTCAAGTGTTGACTGTTTGGACACGTGTTTTTTCATAAGATACTGAGAACGTTGAGAAATTTTCATCGACATCTTGCATCTACAGCACAGGTATTGACCGATAATGAATTATGAACAATTTAACGGTTCAAGTATAATGAAAGTTAGGAATTAGGAGATGAATTAAAATTCAATCAGAAGAGTATTGTAGATAAAAATATTAACAAGTAAATATTACCTCGTTTTGTTAGACTGTTGTTCGCTAAAACCTAATGCAACTTTCTATTATTGAGCGGCGCGATTGTTTTGATTTGTGTCAACATAATATAGGGGAAAATTAAAGTGATATGGTAACTTTTTTAGAGAGGTTAAGATAAGTGAAGAAGCAAGAGATTTATAATAATATGAAAAGTATAAAGATGACACGAGATTTAAGCGTTGAGATTATTTCACAAATGCGAAATTGGTTATGTGATTTTTTTTTAATTTCAAAGTATTGACGAAGTCGTGGTATTTCTTTACCAAATATTTATCAAAATATATAGTTGGGTTGAAATAGTAATTGTGTGGCGGACAACTCTATTCACATAAGGGAAATAAAATATAAGAATTAAGAAGACTTGCATCATACTTCAATTCTCTAGGACCCTACTCTAAGTCCCTTTTTGCCTATGATCCACAAAATATTGAAAGACATACTTGAATTTACAATCAAGAGCCCCAAAGAGAAAATTTATATAACTTCAATTTGTCTGCATAGCAAGTGTTTGGATGGAAATATCCGACCGAACTTGACAACCCGACACGAACCGGGTACGAATTTAACCGGTTTGGATCGACACGAGTCGGTGTGTGTGACAACATGTCATCCCAAAATTGTCACGACAATTAATGTTCCATATTGGGGTCAATGACTACTAACCTATGCGTTCTCTCTAGCAAGGGCACTAGATCGTCAAGTAGTAATTGTCTGATGTATTTAAATTTCGGGTGTTGTCAAACCCACAAGCACAATCTAAACTCTACATTTTCCAATACTAATGATCGATAAGGGTTTTGCTTTCCATTTTTTGTTGATGGATAATGGATTTTGTTTTGGGGGTGTGCTTCTCGCCTCAATTCGATCGATTATAACTCGAGATTCACTCGTCGGTTCGATGTGAAGTAAAGTCAGTTACGTAGCTAGAGAGTTTAGCTTTCCAATACATATTTGTTTGCATCGTAAAGTTTAGATAAGTGGGTGATATTCACGTTTTAAGTGTTGACTGTTTCGACACGTGTTTTTCTATTAGATACTAAGAACGCTAAGAAATTTTCATCAACAACTTGCATCTACAAAACAAGTATTGACCAATAATGAATTATGAACAATTAACGGTTCAAGTATAGTGAACGTTAGGAATTGGGAGATGAATTAAATTTCAATCAGAAGAGGATTGTAGATAAAAATATTAACTTATAAATATTATCTCGTTTTGTTATAATTTTGTTCACTAAAACCTAATGCATCTTTCTACTGTTGAGATGGCGCGATTTTTTTGATTTGAGTCAACATAATATGGGGGAAAAATAAAAGTGATATTCTAACTTTTTAGAGAGGTTAAAATAGGAGAGGAAACAAAAGATTTATAATAATAAAAAAAATATAAAGATGGCATGAGATTTAAGCGTTGAGATTATTTCACAAATGCGTAAATAATCATGTGATTTTTTTTTTATTTCCATGTATTTACGATGTCGTGGTATTTTTTTACCAAATATTTGTCAAAATATATAATTGGGTTGAAATACTAATTGTGTGGTGGACAACACTATTCACATAAGGGAAATAACACATAAGAATTAAGAAGAATTACATTTGACTTCGTTCTCTGAGACCCAACTCTAAGTCCTTTTTTGCCTATGATCCATAAAATATTGAAAGACATACTTGAATTTACAATCACGAGGCGCAAAGAGAAAATTTATATAACTTTAATTTATCTATATAACAAGTGTTTGAATGAAAATATCCGACCGCACTTGAAAACCCGACACGAACCGGGCACGAATTTAACAGGTTTGGATTGACACGAGCCGGTGTGTGTGACAACATGTCAACCCAAAATTGACACGACAACTAACGTTCCATATTGGGGTCAATGACTACTAATCTATGTGTTCTCTCTAGCAAGGGCACTATATGGTTAAGTAGGAATTGTCTGATGTATTTAAATTTCGGTTTGTCGAACCCAGAAGCACAATCTACACTCTACATTTTCCAATACCAAGGATCGAAAAGGGTTTTGCATTCCATTTTGTGTTGATGGATAATTGATTTGTTTTGGGGGTGTGCTTCTCACCTCAATTCGATCGATTATAACTCCAGATTCACTCGTCGATTCGGTGTAAGGTAATGTCAGTTACGTAGCTGGAGAGTTTAGCTTTCCAATACATATTTGTTGCATCGTAAAGTTTAGATAAGTGGGTGATATTCACGTTTCAAGTGTTGACTGTTTGGACACGTGTTTTTCCATAAGATACTAAGAACGTTCAGAAATTTTCATCGACATCTTGCATCTACAACACAGTTATTGACCGATAATGAATTTTGAACAATTTAACGGTTCAAGTATAATGAAAGTTGGGAATTAGGAGATGAATTAAAAAGTAAATTAGAAGAGGATTGTGGATAAAAATATTAACTAGTAACTATAAGCTCGTTTTGTTAGAATGTTGTTCGCTAAAACCTAGGGCATCTTTCTATTGTTGAGCTGACACGATTGTTTTGATTTGTGTCAACATAATATTGGGGGTAATCAAAGTGATATTATAACTTTTTTAGAGAGGTTATATTAAGAGAAGAAACATGAGTTTTATGATAATAAGAAAAGTATGAAGATGGCATGGGATTTAAGCGTTTAGATTATTCACAAACGCGTAAATGGTTATGTGATTTTTTTTTATTTCCAAGTATTTACGATGTCTTGGTATTGTTTTACCAAATTTTTGACAAAATATATAATTGGGTTGAAATACTAATTGTGTGGCGGACAACTCTATTCACATAAGGGAAATAACACATAAGAATTAAGAAGACTTAAATTAGACTTCTTTCTCTAAGACCCAACTCTAAGCCCTTTTTTTGCCTATGATCCATAAAATATTAAAACATACTTGAATTTACAATCACGGAGCGCAAAGAGAAATTTATATAACTTCAATTTTGTCTACATAACAAGTGTTTGGCTGAAAAAATCCGACCGGACTTGACAACCCGACACAAACCCGACACGAATTTAACGGGTTTGGATCGCACGAGCTGGTGTGTATGACAACATGTCAACCAAAATTGATACGACAATTAATGTTCCAGATTGGGGCCAATTACTACTAATCTATACGTTCTCCCTAGTAATGGCTCTAGATCGTCAAGTAGTAATTGTCTGATGTATTTAAATTTCGGGTTGTCAAACCCACAAGCACGATCTACACTCTACATTTCCAATACCAAGGATCGATAAGGGTTTTTCTTTCCATTTTGTGTTGATGGATAGTTGAATTTGTTTTGGGGGTGTGCTTCTCGCCTCAATTCGATCGATTATAACTCGAGATTCACTCGTCGGTTCGATGTGAGGTAAAGTCAGTTACGTAGCTAGAGAGTTTAGCTTTCCAATACATATTTGTTTGCATCGTAAAGTTTAGATAAGTGGGTGATATTCACGTTTTAAGTGTTGACTATTTCGACACGTGTTTTCCATTAGATACTAAGAACGCTAAGAAATTTTCATCGACAACTTGTATCTACAACACAAGTATTGACCAATAATGAATTCTGAGCAATTTAACGGTTCAAGTATAGTGAACGTTAGGAATTGGGAGATGAATTAAATTTCAATCAGAAGAGTATTGTAGTCAAAAATATAAACTTATAAATATTAGCTCGTTTTGTTATAATGTTGTTCACTAAAACGTAATGCATCTTTCTACTGTTGAGAGGGCGCAATTTTTTTTTTATTTGAGTCAACATAATATGGGGGTGGGGAATAAAAGTGATATTCTAAATTTTTTAGAGAGGTTAAAATAGGAGAAGAAACAAGAGATTTATAAATAAAAAAAGTATAAAGATGGCATGAGATTTAAGCGTTGAGATTATTTCACAAATGCGTATATAATTATGTGTTTGTTTTTTATTTCCAAGTATTTACGATGTCGTGGTATTTCTTTACCAAATATTTTTCAAAATATATAATTGGGTTGAAATACTAATTGTGTGGTGGACAACACTATTCACATAAGGGAAATAACACATAAGAATTAAGAAGTATTACATTTGACTTCGTTCTCTACGACTCAACTCTAAGTCCTTTTTTTGCCTATGATCCATAAAATATTGAAAGACATACTTGAATTTATAATCACGTGGCGCAAATAGAAAATTTATATAACTTCAATTTATCTACATAACAAGTGTTTGGATGAAAAAATCCGACCGAACATGACAACCCGACACGAACCGGGCACGAATTTAACAGGTTTGGATTGACAGGAGCCGGTGTGTGTCAAAATATCAACCCAAAATTGACACGACAATTAACGTTCCATATTGGGGCCAATGAATACTAATCTATGCGTTCTCTCTAGCAAGGGCACTAGATCGTTAAGTAGGAATTGTCTGATGTATTTAAATTTCGGGTTGTCGAACCCAGAAGCACAATCTACACTCTAAATTTTCCAATACCAAGGATCGATAAGGGTTTTGCATTCCATTTTGTGTTGATGGATAATTGATTTTTTTTGGGGTTGTGCTTCTCATCTCAATTCGATCGATTATAACTCGAGATTCACTCATCGATTCGATATGAGTTAATGTCAGTTACGTAGCTGGAGAGTTTAGTTTTCCAATACATATTTGTTTGCATCGTGAAGTTTAGATAAGTGGGTGATATTCACGTTTCAAGTGTTGACTGTTTGGACACGTGTTTTTCCATAAGATACCAAGGACGTTGAGAAATTTCCATTGACATCTTGCATCTACAGCACAGGTATTGACCGAAAATGAATTATGAATAATTTAACGGTTCAAGTATAATGAAAGTTGGGAATTAGGAGATGAATTATAATTCAATCAGAAGAGTATTGCAGATAATAATATTAACTAGTACATATTAGCTCGTTTTGTTAGAATGTTGTTCTCTAAAACCTAGTGCATCTTCCTATTGTTAAGCAGGCGCGATTGTTTTGATATGTGTCAACATAATATAGGGGGAAATCAAAGTGATATCATAACTTTTTTAGAGAGGTTATATTAAGAGAAAAAACAATAATTTTATGTTAATAAGAAAAGTATAAAGATGGCATGGGATATAAGCATTGAGATTATTTAACAAACGCGTAAATGGTTATGTGATTTTTTTTTTATTTCCAAGTAATACGATGTCTTGCTATTTCTTTTCCAAATATCTGTCAATATATGTAATTGGGTTGAAATATTAATTTTGTGGCGGACAACTCTATTCACATAAGGGAAATAACACATAAGAATTACGAAGACTTACATTAGACTTCATTTCTCAAAGACCCAACTCTAAGCCAATTTTTTGCCTATGATCCTAAAAATATTGAAACATACTTGAATTTACAATCACGGGGCGCAACGAGAAACTTTACATAACTTCAATTTAGTCTACATAACAAGTGTTTGGCTGAAAAAATCCTACCGGACTTGACAACCCGACACGAACCCGACACGAATTAACGGGTTTGGATCGCACGAGCTGGTGTGTGTGACAACATGTCAATCCAAAATTGACACGACAATTAATGTTCCAGATTAGGGCCAATGACTACTAATCTATGTGTTCTCCCTAGCAATGGCACTAGATCGTCAAGTAGTAATTGTCTGATGTATTTAAATTTCGGGTTGTCAAACCCACAAGCACGATCTACACTCTACATTTTTCAATTCGAAGGATCGATAAGGGTTTTGCTTTCCATTTTGTGTTGATGGATAGTGGATTTTGTTTTGGGGGTGTGCTTCTCGCATTAATTCGATCGATTATAACTCGAGATTCACTCGTCGGTTCGATGTGAGGTAAAGTCAGTTACGTAGCTAGAGAGTTTAGCTTTCCAATACATATTTGTTTTCATCCTAAAGTTTAGATATGTGGGTGACTTTCACGTCGTAAGTGTTGATTGTTTCGATAGGTGTTTTTCTCGTCGGCTACTAAGAATATTGAGAGATTTTCATCGACCTCACACATCAACAACACAAGTATTGATCGATAATGCGCTTTGAACAATTTAATGGTTCAAAAATAGTGAAAGTTAGGAATTATGAGATGAATTAAATTTATTTACCAAAATATTTTTTAAAATATATTATTAGGTTGAAATACTAATTTTGTGGCGGACAACTCTATTCACATAAGGGAAATAACTAAAAGACATGGGGTTCTTGATCAAATACACGGAAATAAAATGAAGAAGACGAAGAGAGAGTGAGAGAGAGAGAGAGAGAGGCGGAAGAACTCTCTAGATATATACACTCAACCTAATGAAACCCTAATACAGAGAAGGCTTTATATAGCCTACATCTAACGGCTGGAAATAGAGCCGGTACATATCAACGGTAGGAATAAAACGATAGAAAACATTGGGCTAGGCTTTGTACTAAAATTAAAGGTTTGGGCTTATATAGAGGTCCATACATTAGTGATAATGGATAAATGATCCCAAAGAGTAATATAGCCTTTTACACCCCCCCCCTCTCTTAAACGAATGGTGGAGTTCCCATGACATTGGGTGGGTTTGGTATGACTTTTTGGACTTTTAAGTCGACTTTTAAGTTGTTGTGAAAAAAGTTCGTGACAAAGAAGTTGATGAAAGAAGATGTATGGGTTTGGTGAAAAAAGTTATGCTGTAAAAAAGTAAGAATGCAACACTTTTGTTTGTTATTGAAAATTATCATTTTATATTTTCTATATTTACTAATAAAATTATAATAGGTCTAATTAGATGTCATAGTATGTTGGTACAAAAAAAAGTAGAGGTAAATTGGTCATTTGTATTGTTTAGGAAAAAAGTCCAAAAAAAGTTCATGAAACCCAACTTTTTTCAGAAGTTAGTTTTACACTACAAGACAAAAGCCAAAATCCAAAAGCTGTCACAGAAAAAGTCATACCAAACCTTTCAGAAAAGCTCAAAACAGATTAAAAGTCCAAAGTGGATTAAAAGCTAGAAATAAGTCATACCAAACCCACCCATTATTCTTCAAAGTTTCAAATTGAGGAGCATGAAGAGGCTTCGTGAAAAGGTATGCTAGTTGATTTGCACTTGGCACAAAAGAAACAATTAGTTCTTTGTTTATAGCATTTTCACGCACGTAATGGTAATCGATTTCGATGTGTTTTGTTCGTGCGTGAAAAAGGCGGTTAGCGGTCATAGAAATGAAGATTTGTTATTCGTAAATAATAAAGGAGGATAAGTAATTTTAAGTCGTAGATCATAAAAAAGAAATTTAAACCATGATACAATTTAACGGTTCAAGTATAATGAAAGTTGGGAATTAGGAGATGAATTAAAATTCAATCAGAAGAGGATTGTAGATAAAAATATTAACTAGTAACTATAAGCTCGTTTTGTTAGAATGTTGTTCGCTAAAACCTAGGGCATCTTTCTATTGTTGAGCTGACACGATTGTTTTGATTTGTGTCAACATAATATAGGCGAAAATAAAAGTGATATTATAACTTTTTCTAGAGAGGTTATATTAAGAAAAGAAACAAGAGTTTTATGATAATAAGAAAAGTATAAAGATGGCATGGGATTTAAGCGTTGAGATTATTTCACAAATTCGTAAATGGTTATGTGATTTTTTTTATTTCCAAGTATTTACGATGTCTTGGTATTGTTTTACAAAATATTTGTCAAAATATATAATTGGGTTGAAATATAAATTGTGTGGCGGACAACTCTATTCACATAAGGGAAATAACACATAAGAATTAAGAAGACTTACATTAGACTTAATTTCTCTAAGACCCAACTCTAAGCCCTTTTGTTTCCTAAGATCCATAAAATATTGAAACATACTTGAATTTACAATCACGGAGCGCAAAGAGAAAATTTATATAACTTTAATTTTGTCTACATAACAAGTGTTTGGCTGAAAAAATCTGACCGGACTTGACAACCTGACACGAACCCGACACGAATTTAACGGGTTTCGATCGCACGAGCTGGTGTGTGTGACAACTTGTCAACCCAAAATTGACACGACAATTAATGTTCCAGATTGGGGCCAATTACTACTAATCTATGCGTTCTCCCTAGTAATGGCACTAGATCTTCAGGTAGTCATTGTCAAATGTATTTAAATTTCGGGTTGTCAAACCCACAAGCACGATCTACACTCTACATTTTCCAATACGAAGGATCAATAAGGGTTTTGCTTTCCAATTTGTGTTGATGGATAGTGGATTTTGTTTTGGGGGTGTGCTTTTCGCCTCAATTCGATCGATTATAACTCGAGATTCACTCATCGGTTCTATGTGAGGTAAAGGCAGTTACGTAGCTAGAGAGTTTAGGTTTCCAATACATATTTGTTTGCATCCTAAAGTTTAGATATGTGGGTTATTTTCACGTTTTAAGTGTTGATTGTTTCGATAGGTTTTTTCTCGTCGGCTACTAAGAATATTGAGAGATTTTCATCGACCTCACACATCTACAACACAAGTATTGATCGATATTGTGCTTTGAACAATTTAATGGTTCAAAAATAGTGAAAGTTATGAATTATGAGATGAATTAAATTTCTTTACCAAAATATTTGTTAAAATATATTATTAGGTTGAAATACTAATTTTATGGTGGACAACTCTATTCACATAAGGAAAATAACTAAAAGACCCTTTAGGGTTCTTGATCAAATACACGGAAATAAAATGAAGAAGACGAAGAGAGAGAGAGAGAGAGAGGCGGAAGAACTCTCTAGATATATACACTCAACCTAATGAAACCCTAATACAGAGAAGGCTTTATATAGCTTACATCTAACGGCTGGAAATAGAGCCGGTATATATCAACGGTAGGAATAAAACGATAGAAAACATTGGGCTAGGCTTTGTACTAAAATTAAAGGTTTGGGCTTATATAGAGGCCCATACATTAGTGATAATGGATAAATGATCCCAAAGAGTAATATAGCCTTTTACACCCCCCCCCCTCTCTTAAACGAATGGTGGAGTTCCCATGACATTATTCTTCAAAGTTTCAAATTGAGGAGCATGAAGAGGCTTCGTGAAAAGGTATGCTAGTTGATTTGCACTTGGCACAAAAGAAACAATTAGTTCTTTGTTTATAGCATTTTCACGCACGTAATAGTAATCGATTTCGATGTGTTTTGTTCGTGCGTGAAAAAGGCGGTTAGCGGTCATAGCAATGAAGATTTGTTATTCGTAAATAATAAAGGAGGATAAGTAATTTTAAGTCGTAGATCATAAAAAAGAAATTTAAACCATGATACAATTTAACGGTTCAAGTATAATGAAAGTTGGGAATTAGGAGATGAATTAAAATTCAATCAGAAGAGGTTTGTAGATAAAAATATTAACTAGTAACTATAAGCTCGTTTTGTTAGAATGTTGTTCGCTAAAACCTAGGGCATCTTTCTATTGTTGAGCTGACACGATTGTTTTGATTTGTGTCAACATAATATAGGGGAAAATCAAAGTGATATTATAACTTTTTTTAGAGAGGTTATATTAAGAGAAGAAACAAGAGTTTTATGATAATACGAAAAGTATAAAGATGGCATGGGATTTAAGCGTTGAGATTATTTCACAAATTCGTAAATGGTTATGTGCCTTTTTTAATTTCCAAGAATTTACGATGTCTTGGTATTGTTTTACCAAATATTTGTCAAAATATATAATTGGGTTGAAATATAAATTGTGTGGCGGACAACTCTATTCACATAAGGGAAATAACACATAAGAATTAAGAAGACTTACATTAGACTTAATTTCTCTAAGACCCAACTCTAAGCCCTTTTGTTTCCTAAGATCCACAAAATATTGAAACATACTTGAATTTACAATCACGGAGCGCAAAGAGAAAATTTATATAACTTTAATTTTGTCTACATAACAAGTGTTTGGCTGAAAAAATCCGACCGGACTTGACAACCTGACACGAACCCGACACGAATTTAACGGGTTTCGATCGCACGAGCTGGTGTGTGTGACAACTTGTCAACCCAAAATTGACACGACAATTAATGTTCCAGATTGGGGCCAATTACTACTAATCTATGCGTTCTCCCTAGTAATGGCACTAGATCTTCAGGTAGTAATTGTCTGATGTATTTAAATTTCGGGTTGTCAAACCCACAAGCACGATCTACACTCTACATTTTCCAATACGAAGGATCAATAAGGGTTTTGCTTTCCATTTTGTGTTGATGGATAGTGGATTTTGTTTTGGGGGTGTGCTTTTCGCCTCAATTCGATCGATTATAACTCGAGATTCACTCATCGGTTCTATGTGAGGTAAAGGCAGTTACGTAGCTAGAGAGTTTAGGTTTCCAATACATATTTGTTTGCATCCTAAAGTTTAGATATGTGGGTTATTTTCTCGTTTTAAGTGTTGATTGTTTCGATAGGTTTTTTCTCGTCGGCTACTAAGAATATTGAGAGATTTTCATCGACCTCACACATCTACAACACAAGTATTGATCGATATTGTGCTTTGAACAATTTAATGGTTCAAAAATAGTGAAAGTTATGAATTATGAGATGAATTAAATTTCTTTACCAAAATATTTGTTAAAATATATTATTAGGTTGAAATACTAATTTTGTGGTCGACAACTCTATTCACATAAGGAAAATAACTAAAAGACCCTTTAGGGTTCTTGATCAAATACAAGGAAATAAAATGAAGAAGACGAAGAGAGAGTGAGAGAGAGAGAGAGAGGCGGAAGAACTCTCTAGATATATACACTCAACCTAATGAAACCCTAATACAGAGAAGGCTTTATATAGCCTACATCTAACGGCTGGAAATAGAGCCGGTATATATCAACGGTAGGAATAAAACGATAGAAAACATTGGGCTAGGCTTTGTACTAAAATTAAAGGTTTGGGCTTATATAGAGGCCCATACATTAGTGATAATGGATAAATGATCCCAAAGAGTAATATAGCCTTTTACACCCCCCCCCCTCTCTTAAACGAATGGTGGAGTTCCCATGAAATTATTCTTCAAAGTTTCAAATTGAGGAGCATGAAGAGGCTACGTGAAAAGGTATGCTAGTTGATTTGCACTTGGCACAAAAGAAACAATTAGTTCTTTGTTTATAGCATTTTCACGCACGTAATGGTAATCGATTTCGATGTGTTTTGTTCGTGCGTGAAAAAGGCGGTTAGCGGTCATAGCAATGAAGATTTGTTATTCGTAAATAATAAAGGAGGATAAGTAATTTTAAGTCGTAGATCATAAAAAAGAAATTTAAACCATGATACAATTTAACGGTTCAAGTATAATGAAAGTTGGGAATTAGGAGATGAATTAAAATTCAATCAGAAGAGGATTGTAGATAAAAATATTAACTAGTAACTATAAGCTCGTTTTGTTAGAATGTTGTTCGCTAAAACCTAGGGCATCTTTCTATTGTTGAGCTGACACGATTGTTTTGATTTGTGTCAACATAATATAGGAGAAAATCAAGGTGATATTATAACTTTTTTTAGAGAGGTTATATTAAGAGAAGAAACAAGAGTTTTATGATAATAAGAGAAGTATAAAGATGGCATGGGATTTAAGCGTTGAGATTATTTCACAAATTCGTAAATGGTTATGTGCTTTTTTTAATTTCCAAGAATTTACGATGTCTTGGTATTGTTTTACCAAATATTTGTCAAAATATATAATTGGGTTGAAATATAAATTGTGTGGCGGACAACTCTATTCACATAAGGGAAATAACACATAAGAATTAAGAAGACTTACATTAGACTTAATTTCTCTAAGACCCAACTCTAAGCCCTTTTGTTTCCGAAGATCCATAAAATATTGAAACATACTTGAATTTACAATCACGGAGCGCAAAGAGAAAATTTATATAACTTTAATTTTGTCTACATAACAAGTGTTTGGCTGAAAAAATCCGACCGGACTTGACAACCTGACACGAACCCGACATGAATTTAACGGGTTTCGATCGCACGAGTTGGTGTGTGTGACAACTTGTCAACCCAAAATTGACACGACAATTAATGTTCCAGATTGGGGCCAATTACTACTAATCTATGCGTTCTCCCTAGTAATGGCACTAGATCTTCAGGTGGTAATTGTCTGATGTATTTAAATTTCGGGTTGTCAAACCCACAAGCACGATCTACACTCTACATTTTCCAATACGAAGGATCAATAAGGGTTTTGCTTTCCATTTTGTGTTGATGGATAGTGGATTTTGTTTTGGGGGTGTGCTTTTCGCCTCAATTCGATCGATTATAACTCGAGATTCACTCATCGGTTCTATGTGAGGTAAAGGCAGTTACGTAGCTAGAGAGTTTAGGTTTCCAATACATATTTGTTTGCATCCTAAAGTTTAGATATGTGGGTTTTTATTTTCACGTTTTAAGTGTTGATTGTTTTGATAGGTTTTTTCTCGTCGTCTACTAAGAATATTGAGAGATTTTCATCGACCTCACACATCTACAACACAAGTATTGATCGATATTGTGCTTTGAACAATTTAATGGTTCAAAAATAGTGAAAGTTATGAATTATGAGATGAATTAAATTTCTTTACCAAAATATTTGTTAAAATATATTATTAGGTTGAAATACTAATTTTGTGGTGGACAACTCTATTCACATAAGGAAAATAACTAAAAGACCCTTTAGGGTTCTTGATCAAATACAAGGAAATAAAATGAAGAAGACGAAGAGAGAGTGAGAGAGAGAGCGAGAGGCGGAAGAACTCTCTAGATATATACACTCAACCTAATGAAACCCTAATACAGAGAAGGCTTTATATAGCCTACATCTAACGGCTGGAAATAGAGCCGGTATATATCAACGGTAGGAATAAAACGATAGAAAACATTGGGCTAGGCTTTGTACTAAAATTAAAGGTTTGGGCTTATATAGAGGCCCATACATTAGTGATAATGGATAAATGATCCCAAAGAGTAATATAGCCTTTTACACCCCCCCCCCCCTCTCTTAAACGAATGGTGTAGTTCCCATGACATTATTCTTCAAAGTTTCAAATTGAGGAGCATGAAGAGGCTTCGTGAAAAGGTATGCTAGTTGATTTGCACTTGGCACAAAAGAAACAATTAGTTCTTTGTTTATAGCATTTTCACGCACGTAATGGTAATCGATTTCGATGTGTTTTGTTCGTGCGTGAAAAAGGCGGTTAGCGGTCATAGCAATAAAGATTTGTTATTCGTAAATAATAAAGGAGGATAAGTAATTTTAAGTCGTAGATCATAAAAAAGAAATTTAAACCATGATACAATTTAACGGTTCAAGTATAATGAAAGTTGGGAATTAGGAGATGAATTAAAATTCAATCAGAAGAGGAATGTAGATAAAAATATAAACTAGTAACTATAAGCTCGTTTTGTTAGAATGTTGTTCGCTAAAACCTAGGGCATCTTTCTATTGTTGAGCTGACACGATTGTTTTGATTTGTGTCAACATAATATAGGCGAAAATAAAAGTGATATTATAACTTTTTTTAGAGAGGTTATATTAAGAGAAGAAACAAGAGTTTTATGATAATAAGAAAAGTATAAAGATGGCATGGGATTTAAGCGTTGAGATTATTTCACAAATTCGTAAATGGTTATGTGATTTTTTTTATTTCCAAGTATTTACGATGTCTTGGTATTGTTTTACCAAATATTTGTCAAAATATATAATTGGGTTGAAATATAAATTGTGTGGCGGACAACTCTATTCACATAAGGGAAATAACACATAAGAATTAAGAAGACTTACATTAGACTTAATTTCTCTAAGACCCAACTCTAAGCCATTTTGTTTGCTAAGATCCATAAAATATTGAAACATACTTGAATTTACAATCTCGGAGCGCAAAGAGAAAATTTATATAACTTTAATTTTGTCTACATAACAAGTGTTTGGCTGAAAAAATCCGACCGGACTTGACAACCTGACACGAACCCGACACGAATTTAACGGGTTTTGATCGCACGAGCTGGTGTGTGTGACAACTTGTCAACCCAAAATTGACACGACAATTAATGTTCCAGATTGGGGCCAATTACTACTAATCTATGCGTTCTCCCTAGTAATGGCACTAGATCTTCAGGTAGTAATTGTCAAATGTATTTAAAATTCGGGTTGTCAAACCCACAAGCACGATCTACACTCTACATTTTCCAATACGAAGGATCAATAAGGGTTTTGCTTTCCATTTTGTGTTGATGGATAGTGGATTTTGTTTTGGGGGTGTGCTTTTCGCCTCAATTCGATTGATTATAACTAGAGATTCACTCATCGGTTCTATGTGAGGTAAAGGCAGTTACGTAGCTAGAGAGTTTAGGTTTCCAATACATATTTGTTTGCATCCTAAAGTTTAGATATGTGGGTTATTTTCACGTTTTAAGTGTTGATTGTTTCGATAGGTTTTTTCTCGTCGGCTACTAAGAATATTGAGAGATTTTCATCGACCTCACACATCTACAACACAAGTATTGATCGATATTGTGCTTTGAACAATTTAATGGTTCAAAAATAGTGAAAGTTATGAATTATGAGATGAATTAAATTTCTTTACCAAAATATTTGTTAAAATATATTATTAGGTTGAAATACTAATTTTGTGGTGGACAACTCTATTCACATAAGGAAAATAACTAAAAGACCCTTTAGGGTTCTTGATCAAATACAAGGAAATAAAATGAAGAAAACGAAGAGAGAGAGAGAGAGAGGCGGAAGAACTCTCTAGATATATACACTCAACCTAATGAAACCCTAATACAGAGAAGGCTTTATATAGCCTACATCTAACGGCTGGAAATAGAGCCGGTATATATCAACGGTAGGAATAAAACGATAGAAAACATTGGGCTAGGCTTTGTACTAAAATTAAAGGTTTGGGCTTATATAGAGGCCCATACATTAGTGATAATGCATAAATGATCCCAAAGAGTAATATAGCCTCTTACACCCCCCCCCCCTCTCTTAAACGAATGGTGGAGTTCCCATGACATTATTCTTCAAAGTTTCAAATTGAGGAGCATGAAGAGGCTTCGTGAAAAGGTATGCTAGTTGATTTGCACTTGGCACAAAAGAAACAATTAGTTCTTTGTTTATAGCATTTTCACGCACGTAATGGTAATCGATTTCGATGTGTTTTGTTCGTGCGTGAAAAAGGCGGTTAGCGGTCATAGCAATAAAGATTTGTTATTCGTAAATAATAAAGGAGGATAAGTAATTTTAAGTCGTAGATCATAAAAAAGAAATTTAAACCATGATACAATTTAACGGTTCAATTATAATGAAAGTTGGGAATTAGGAGATGAATTAAAATTCAATCAGAAGAGGAATGTAGATAAAAATATTAACTAGTAACTATAAGCTCGTTTTGTTAGAATGTTGTTCGCTAAAACCTAGGGCATCTTTCTATTGTTGAGCTGACACGATTGTTTTGATTTGTGTCAACATAATATAGGCGAAAATAAAAGTGATATTATAACTTTTTTTAGAGAGGTTATATTAAGAGAAGAAACAAGAGTTTTATGATAATAAGAAAAGTATAAAGATGGCATGGGATTTAAGCGTTGAGATTATTTCACAAATTCGTAAATGGTTATGTGATTTTTTTTATTTCCAAGTATTTACGATGTCTTGGTATTGTTTTACCAAATATTTGTCAAAATATATAATTGGGTTGAAATATAAATTGTGTGGCGGACAACTCTATTCACATAAGGGAAATAACACATAAGAATTAAGAAGACTTACATTAGACTTAATTTCTCTAAGACCCAACTCTAAGCCATTTTGTTTGCTAAGATCCATAAAATATTGAAACATACTTGAATTTACAATCTCGGAGCGCAAAGAGAAAATTTATATAACTTTAATTTTGTCTACATAACAAGTGTTTGGCTGAAAAAATCCGACCGGACTTGACAACCTGACACGAACCCGACACGAATTTAACGGGTTTTGATCGCACGAGCTGGTGTGTGTGACAACTTGTCAACCCAAAATTGACACGACAATTAATGTTCCAGATTGGGGCCAATTACTACTAATCTATGCGTTCTCCCTAGTAATGGCACTAGATCTTCAGGTAGTAATTGTCAAATGTATTTAAAATTCGGGTTGTCAAACCCACAAGCACGATCTACACTGTACATTTTCCAATACGAAGGATCAATAAGGGTTTTGCTTTCCATTTTGTGTTGATGGATAGTGGATTTTGTTTTGGGGGTGTGCTTTTCGCCTCAATTCGATTGATTATAACTCGAGATTCACTCATCGGTTCTATGTGAGGTAAAGGCAGTTACGTAGCTAGAGAGTTTAGGTTTCCAATACATATTTGTTTGCATCCTAAAGTTTAGATATGTGGGTTATTTTCACGTTTTAAGTGTTGATTGTTTCGATAGGTTTTTTCTCGTCGGCTACTAAGAATATTGAGAGATTTTCATCGACCTCACACATCTACAACACAAGTATTGATCGATATTGTGCTTTGAACAATTTAATGGTTCAAAAATAGTGAAAGTTATGAATTATGAGATGAATTAAATTTCTTTACCAAAATATTTGTTAAAATATATTATTAGGTTGAAATACTAATTTTGTGGTGGACAACTCTATTCACATAAGGAAAATAACTAAAAGACCCTTTAGGGTTCTTGATCAAATACAAGGAAATAAAATGAAGAAAACGAAGAGAGAGAGAGAGAGAGGCGGAAGAACTCTCTAGATATATACACTCAACCTAATGAAACCCTAATACAGAGAAGGCTTTATATAGCCTACATCTAATGGCTGGAAATAGAGCCGGTATATATCAACGGTAGGAATAAAACGATAGAAAACATTGGGCTAGGCTTTGTACTAAAATTAAAGGTTTGGGCTTATATAGAGGCCCATACATTAGTGATAATGCATAAATGATCCCAAAGAGTAATATAGCCTCTTACACCCCCCCCCCTCTCTTAAACGAATGGTGGAGTTCCCATGACATTATTCTTCAAAGTTTCAAATTGAGGAGCATGAAGAGGCTTCGTGAAAAGGTATGCTAGTTGATTTGCACTTGGCACAAAAGAAACAATTAGTTCTTTGTTTATAGCATTTTCACGCACGTAATGGTAATCGATTTCGATGTGTTTTGTTCGTGCGTGAAAAAGGCGGTTAGCGGTCATAGCAATGAAGATTTGTTATTCGTAAATAATAAAGGAGGATAAGTAATTTTAAGTCGTAGATCATAAAAAAGAAATTTAAACCATGATACAATTTAACGGTTCAAGTATAATGAAAGTTGGGAATTAGGAGATGAATTAAAATTCAATCAGAAGAGGATTGTAGATGAAAATATTAACTAGTAACTTTAAGCTCGTTTTGTTAGAATGTTGTTCGCTAAAACCTAGGGCATCTTTCTATTGTTGAGCTGACACGATTGTTTTGATTTGTGTCAACATAATATAGGGGAAAATCAAAGTGATATTATAACTTTTTATAGAGAGGTTATATTAAGAGAAGAAACAAGAGTTTTATGATAATAAGAAAAGTATAAAGATGGCATGGGATTTAAGCGTTGAGATTATTTCACAAATTCGTAAATGGTTATGTGCTTTTTTTAATTTCCAAGAATTTACAATGTCTTGGTATTGTTGTACCAAATATTTGTCAAAATATATAATTGGGTTGAAATATAAATTGTGTGGCGGACAACTCTATTCACATAAGGGAGATAACACATAAGAATTAAGAAGACTTACATTAGACTTAATTTCTCTAAGACCCAACTCTAAGCCCTTTTGTTTCCTAAGATCCATAAAATATTGAAACATACTTGAATTCACAATCACGGAGCGCAAAGAGAAAATTTATATAACTTTAATTTTGTCTACATAACAAGTGTTTGGCTGAAAAAATCCGACCGGACTTGACAACCTGACACGAACCCGACACGAATTTAACGGGTTTCGATCGCACGAGCTGGTGTGTGTGACAACTTGTCAACCCAAAATTGACACGACAATTAATGTTCCAGATTGGGGCCAATTACTACTAATATATGCGTTCTCCCTAGTAATGGCACTAGATCTTCAGGTAGTAATTGTCTGATGTATTTAAATTTCGGGTTGTCAAACCCACAAGCACGATCTACACTCTACATTTTCCAATACGAAGGATCAATAAGGGTTTTGCTTTCCATTTTGTGTTGATGGATAGTGGATTTTGTTTTGGGGGTGTGCTTTTCGCCTCAATTCGATCGATTATAACTCGAGATTCACTCATCGGTTCTATGTGAGGTAAAGGCAGTTACGTAGCTAGAGAGTTTAGGTTTCCAATACATATTTGTTTGCATCCTAAAGTTTAGATATGTGGGTTATTTTCACGTTTTAAGTGTTGATTGTTTCGATAGGTTTTTTCTCGTCGGCTACTAAGAATATTGAGAGATTTTCATCGACCTCACACATCTACAACACAAGTATTGATCGATATTGTGCTTTGAACAATTTAATGGTTCAAAAATAGTGAAAGTTATGAATTATGAGATGAATTAAATTTCTTTACCAAAATATTTGTTAAAATATATTATTAGGTTGAAATACTAATTTTATGGTGGACAACTCTATTCACATAAGGAAAATAACTAAAAGACCCTTTAGGGTTCTTGATCAAATACAAGGAAATAAAATGAAGAAAACGAAGAGAGAGTGAGAGAGAGGCGGAAGAACTCTCTAGATATATACACTCAACCTAATGAAACCCTAATACAGAGAAGGCTTTATATAGCCTACATCTAACGGCTGGAAATAGAGCCGGTATATATCAACGGTAGGAATAAAACGATAGAAAACATTGGGCTAGGCTTTGTACTAAAATTAAAGGTTTGGGCTTATATAGAGGCCCATACATTAGTGATAATGCATAAATGATCCCAAAGAGTAATATAGCCTTTTACACCCCCCCCCCTCTCTTAAACGAATGGTGGAGTTCCCATGACATTATTCTTCAAAGTTTCAAAGTGAGGAGCATGAAGAGGCTTCGTGAAAAGGTATGCTAGTTGATTTGCACTTGGCACAAAAGAAACAATTAGTTCTTTGTTTATAGCATTTTCACGCACGTAATGGTAATCGATTTCGATGTGTTTTGTTCGTGCGTGAAAAAGGCGGTTAGCGGTCATAGCAATGAAGATTTGTTATTCGTAAATAATAAAAGCGGATAAGTAATTTTAAGTCGTAGATCATAAAAAAGAAATTTAAACCATGATACAATTTAACGGTTCAAGTATAATGAAAGTTGGGAATTAGGAGATGAATTAAAATTCAATCAGAATGGGATTGTAGATAAAAATATTAACTAGTAACTATAAGCTCGTTTTGTTAGAATGTTGTTCGCTAAAACCTAGGGCATCTTTCTATTGCTGAGCTGACACAATTGTTTTGATTTGTGTCAACATAATATAGGGGAAAATCAAAGTGATATTATAACTTTTTTTAGAGAGGTTATATTAAGAGAAGAAACAAGAGTTTTATGATAATAAGAAAAGTATAAAGATGGCATGGGATTTAAGCGTTGAGATTATTTCACAAATTCGTAAATGGTTATGTGCTTTTTTTAATTTCCAAGAATTTACGATGTCTTGGTATTGTTTTACCAAATATTTGTCAAAATATATAATTGGGTTGAAATATAAATTGTGTGGCGGACAACTCTATTCACATAAGGGAAATAACACATAAGAATTAAGAAGACTTACATTAGACTTAATTTCTCTAAGACCCAACTCTAAGCCCTTTTGTTTCCTAAGATCCATAAAATATTGAAACATACTTGAATTTACAATCACGGAGCGCAAAGAGAAAATTTATATAACTTTAATTTTGTCTACATAACAAGTGTTTGGCTGAAAAAATCCGACCGGACTTGACAACCTGACACGAACCCGACACGAATTTAACGGGTTTCGATCGCACGAGCTGGTGTGTGTGACAACTTGTCAACTCAAAATTGACACGACAATTAATGTTCCAGATTGGGGCCAATTACTACTAATCTATGCGTTCTCCCTAGTAATGGCACTAGATCTTCAGGTAGTAATTGTCTGATGTATTTAAATTTCGGGTTGTCAAACCCACAAGCACGATCTACACTCTACATTTTCCAATACGAAGGATCAATAAGGGTTTTTCTTTCCATTTTGTGTTGATGGATAGTGGATTTTGTTTTGGGGGTGTGCTTTTCGCCTCAATTCGATCGATTATAACTCGAGATTCACTCATCGGTTCTATGTGAGGTAAAGGCAGTTACGTAGCTAGAGAGTTTAGGTTTCCAATACATATTTGTTTGCATCCTAAAGTTTAGATATGTGGGTTATTTTCACGTTTTAAGTGTTGATTGTTTCGATAGGTTTTTTCTCGTCGGCTACTAAGAATATTGAGAGATTTTCATCGACCTCACACATCTACAACACAAGTATTGATCGATATTGTGCTTTGAACAATTTAATGGTTCAAAAATAGTGAAAGTTATGAATTATGAGATGACTTAAATTTCTTTACCAAAATATTTGTTAAAATATATTATTAGGTTGAAATACTAATTTTGTGGTGGACAACTCTATTCACATAAGGAAAATAACTAAAAGACCCTTTAGGGTTCTTGATCAAATACAAGGAAATAAAATGAAGAAAACGAAGAGAGAGTGAGAGAGAGAGAGAGAGAGAGAGGCGGAAGAACTCTCTAGATATATACACTCAACCTAATGAAACCCTAATACAGAGAAGGCTTTATATAGCCTACATCTAACGGCTGGAAATAGAGCCGGTATATATCAACGGTAGGAATAAAACGATAGAAAACATTGGGCTAGAATTTGTACTAAAATTAAAGGTTTGGGCTTATATAGAGGCCCATACATTAGTGATAATGCATAAATGATCCCAAAGAGTAATATAGCATTTTACACCCCCCCCCCTCTCTTAAACGAATGGTGGAGTTCCCATGACATTATTCTTCAAAGTTTCAAATTGAGGAGCATGAAGAGGCTTCGTGAAAAGGTATGCTAGTTGATTTGCACTTGGCACAAAAGAAACAATTAGTTCTTTGTTTATAGCATTTTCACGCACGTAATGGTAATCGATTTCGATGTGTTTTGTTCGTGCGTGAAAAAGGCGGTTAGCGGTCATAGCAATGAAGATTTGTTATTCGTAAATAATAAAGGAGGATAAGTAATTTTAAGTCGTAGATCATAAAAAAGAAATTTAAACCATGATACAATTTAACGGTTCAAGTATAATGAAAGTTGGGAATTAGGAGATGAATTAAAATTCAATCAGAATGGGATTGTAGATAAAAATATTAACTAGTAACTATAAGCTCGTTTTGTTAGAATGTTGTTCGCTAAAACCTAGGGCATCTTTCTATTGTTGAGCTGACACGATTGTTTTGATTTGTGTCAACATAATATAGGGGAAAATCAAAGTG
Organism: Linanthus parryae; assembly: GCA_023055425.1. Taxonomy (NCBI): domain Eukaryota; kingdom Viridiplantae; phylum Streptophyta; class Magnoliopsida; order Ericales; family Polemoniaceae; genus Linanthus; species Linanthus parryae. The sequence goes on along the minus strand of JALGPY010000002.1, from coordinate 63,367,218 downwards.
ATATTATAACTTTTTTTAGAGAGGTTATATTAAGAGAAGAAACAAGAGTTTTATGATAATAAGAAAAGTATAAAGATGGCATGGGATTTAAGCGTTGAGATTATTTCACAAATTCGTAAATGGTTATGTGCTTTTTTTAATTTCCAAGAATTTACGATGTCTTGGTATTGTTTTACCAAATATTTGTCAAAATATATAATTGGGTTGAAATATAAATTGTGTGGCGGACAACTCTATTCACATAAGGGAGATAACACATAAGAATTAAGAAGACTTACATTAGACTTAATTTCTCTAAGACCCAACTCTAAGCCCTTTTGTTTCCTAAGATCCATAAAATATTGAAACATACTTGAATTTACAATCACGGAGCGCAAAGAGAAAATTTATATAACTTTAATTTTGTCTACATAACAAGTGTTTGGCTGAAAAAATCCGACCGGACTTGACAACCTGACACGAACCCGACACGAATTTAACGGGTTTCGATCGCACGAGCTGGTGTGTGTGACAACTTGTCAACCCAAAATTGACACGACAATTAATGTTCCAGATTGGGGCCAATTACTACTAATCTATGCGTTCTCCCTAGTAATGGCACTAGATCTTCAGGTAGTAATTGTCTGATGTATTTAAATTTCGGGTTGTCAAACCCACAAGCACGATCTACACTCTACATTTTCCAATACGAAGGATCAATAAGGGTTTTGCTTTCCATTTTGTGTTGATGGATAGTGGATTTTGTTTTGGGGGTGTGCTTTTCGCCTCAATTCGATCGATTATAACTCGAGATTCACTCATCGGTTCTATGTGAGGTAAAGGCAGTTACGTAGCTAGAGAGTTTAGGTTTCCAATACATATTTGTTTGCATCCTAAAGTTTAGATATGTGGGTTATTTTCACGTTTTAAGTGTTGATTGTTTCGATAGGTTTTTTCTCGTCGGCTACTAAGAATATTGAGAGATTTTCATCGACCTCACACATCTACAACACAAGTATTGATCGATATTGTGCTTTGAACAATTTAATGGTTCAAAAATAGTGAAAGTTATGAATTATGAGATGAATTAAATTTCTTTACCAAAATATTTGTTAAAATATATTATTAGGTTGAAATACTAATTTTGTGGTGGACAACTCTATTCACATAAGGAAAATAACTAAAAGACCCTTTAGGGTTCTTGATCAAATACAAGGAAATAAAATGAAGAAAACGAAGAGAGAGTGAGAGAGAGAGAGAGAGAGGCGGAAGAACTCTCTAGATATATACACTCAACCTAATGAAACCCTAATACAGAGAAGGCTTTATATAGCCTACATCTAACGGCTGGAAATAGAGCCGGTATATATCAACGCTAGGAATAAAACGATAGAAAACATTGGGCTAGGCTTTGTACTAAAATTAAAGGTTTGGGCTTATATAGAGGCCCATACATTAGTGATAATGCATAAATGATCCCAAAGAGTAATATAGCCTTTTACACCCCCCCCCCCCTCTCTTAAACGAATGGTGGAGTTCCCATGACATTATTCTTCAAAGTTTCAAATTGAGGAGCATGAAGAGACTTCGTGAAAAGGTATGCTAGTTGATTTGCACTTGGCACAAAAGAAACAATTAGTTCTTTGTTTATAGCATTTTCACGCACGTAATGGTAATCGATTTTGATGTGTTTTGTTCGTGCGTGAAAAAGGCGGTTAGCGGTCATAGCAATGAAGATTTGTTATTCGTAAATAATAAAGGAGGATAAGTAATTTTAAGTCGTAGATCATAAAAAAGAAATTTAAACCATGATACAATTTAACGGTTCAAGTATAATGAAAGTTGGGAATTAGGAGATGAATTAAAATTCAATCAGAATGGGATTGTAGATAAAAATATTAACTAGTAACTATAAGCTCGTTTTGTTAGAATGTTGTTCGCTAAAACCTAGGGCATCTTTCTATTGTTGAGCTGACACAATTGTTTTGATTTGTGTCAACATAATATAGGGGAAAATCAAAGTGATATTATAACTTTTTTTAGAGAGGTTATATTAAGAGAAGAAACAAGAGTTTTATGATAATAAGAAAAGTATAAAGATGGCATGGGATTTAAGCGTTGAGATTATTTCACAAATTCGTAAATGGTTATGTGCTTTTTTTAATTTCCAAGAATTTACGATGTCTTGGTATTGTTTTACCAAATATTTGTCAAAATATATAATTGGGTTGAAATATAAATTGTGTGGCGGACAACTCTATTCACATAAGGGAAATAACACATAAGAATTAAGAAGACTTACATTAGACTTAATTTCTCTAAGACCCAACTCTAAGCCCTTTTGTTTCCTAAGATCCATAAAATATTGAAACATACTTGAATTTACAATCACGGAGCGCAAAGAGAAAATTTATATAACTTTAATTTTGTCTACATAACAAGTGTTTGGCTGAAAAAATCCGACCGGACTTGACAACCTGACACGAACCCGACACGAATTTAACGGGTTTCGATCGCACGAGCTGGTGTGTGTGACAACTTGTCAACTCAAAATTGACACGACAATTAATGTTCCAGATTGGGGCCAATTACTACTAATCTATGCGTTCTCCCTAGTAATGGCACTAGATCTTCAGGTAGTAATTGTCTGATGTATTTAAATTTCGGGTTGTCAAACCCACAAGCACGATCTACACTCTACATTTTCCAATACGAAGGATCAATAAGGGTTTTTCTTTCCATTTTGTGTTGATGGATAGTGGATTTTGTTTTGGGGGTGTGCTTTTCGCCTCAATTCGATCGATTATAACTCGAGATTCACTCATCGGTTCTATGTGAGGTAAAGGCAGTTACGTAGCTAGAGAGTTTAGGTTTCCAATACATATTTGTTTGCATCCTAAAGTTTAGATATGTGGGTTATTTTCACGTTTTAAGTGTTGATTGTTTCGATAGGTTTTTTCTCGTCGGCTACTAAGAATATTGAGAGATTTTCATCGACCTCACACATCTACAACACAAGTATTGATCGATATTGTGCTTTGAACAATTTAATGGTTCAAAAATAGTGAAAGTTATGAATTATGAGATGACTGAAATTTCTTTACCAAAATATTTGTTAAAATATATTATTAGGTTGAAATACTAATTTTGTGGTGGACAACTCTATTCACATAAGGAAAATAACTAAAAGACCCTTTAGGGTTCTTGATCAAATACAAGGAAATAAAATGAAGAAAACGAAGAGAGAGTGAGAGAGAGAGAGAGAGAGAGAGAGAGGCGGAAGAACTCTCTAGATATATACACTCAACCTAATGAAACCCTAATACAGAGAAGGCTTTATATAGCCTACATCTAACGGCTGGAAATAGAGCCGGTATATATCAACGGTAGGAATAAAACGATAGAAAACATTGGGCTAGGCTTTGTACTAAAATTAAAGGTTTGGGCTTATATAGAGGCCCATACATTAGTGATAATGCATAAATGATCCCAAAGAGTAATATAGCCTTTTACACCCCCCCTCTCTTAAACGAATGGTGGAGTTCCCATGACATTATTCTTCAAAGTTTCAAATTGAGGAGCATGAAGAGGCTTCGTGAAAAGGTATGCTAGTTGATTTGCACTTGGCACAAAAGAAACAATTAGTTCTTTGTTTATAGCATTTTCACGCACGTAATGGTAATCGATTTCGATGTGTTTTGTTCGTGCGTGAAAAAGGCGGTTAGCGGTCATAGCAATGAAGATTTGTTATTCGTAAATAATAAAGGAGGATAAGTAATTTTAAGTCGTAGATCATAAAAAAGAAATTTAAACCATGATACAATTTAACGGTTCAAGTATAATGAAAGTTGGGAATTAGGAGATGAATTAAAATTCAATCAGAATGGGATTGTAGATAAAAATATTAACTAGTAACTATAAGCTCGTTTTGTTAGAATGTTGTTCGCTAAAACCTAGGGCATCTTTCTATTGTTGAGCTGACACGATTGTTTTGATTTGTGTCAACATAATATAGGGGAAAATCAAAGTGATATTATAACTTTTTTTAGAGAGGTTATATTAAGAGAAGAAACAAGAGTTTTATGATAATAAGAAAAGTATAAAGACGGCATGGGATTTAAGCGTTGAGATTATTTCACAAATTCGTAAATGGTTATGTGCTTTTTTTAATTTCCAAGAATTTACGATGTCTTGGTATTGTTTTACCAAATATTTGTCAAAATATATAATTGGGTTGAAATATAAATTGTGTGGCGGACAACTCTATTCACATAAGGGAGATAACACATAAGAATTAAGAAGACTTACATTAGACTTAATTTCTCTAAGACCCAACTCTAAGCACTTTTGTTTCCTAAGATCCATAAAATATTGAAACATACTTGAATTTACAATCACGGAGCGCAAAGAGAAAATTTATATAACTTTAATTTTGTCTACATAACAAGTGTTTGGCTGAAAAAATCCGACCGGACTTGACAACCTGACACGAACCCGACACGAATTTAACGGGTTTCGATCGCACGAGCTGGTGTGTGTGACAACTTGTCAACCCAAAATTGACACGACAATTAATGTTCCAGATTGGGGCCAATTACTACTAATCTATGCGTTCTCCCTAGTAATGGCACTAGATCTTCAGGTAGTAATTGTCTGATGTATTTAAATTTCGGGTTGTCAAACCCACAAGCACGATCTACACTCTACATTTTCCAATACGAAGGATCAATAAGGGTTTTGCTTTCCATTTTGTGTTGATGGATAGTGGATTTTGTTTTGGGGGTTTGCTTTTCGCCTCAATTCGATCGATTATAACTCGAGATTCACTCATCGGTTCTATGTGAGGTAAAGGCAGTTACGTAGCTAGAGAGTTTAGGTTTCCAATACATATTTGTTTGCATCCTAAAGTTTAGATATGTGGGTTATTTTCACGTTTTAAGTGTTGATTGTTTCGATAGGTTTTTTCTCGTCGGCTACTAAGAATATTGAGAGATTTTCATCGACCTCACACATCTACAACACAAGTATTGATCGATATTGTGCTTTGAACAATTTAATGGTTCAAAAATAGTGAAAGTTATGAATTATGAGATGAATTAAATTTCTTTACCAAAATATTTGTTAAAATATATTATTAGGTTGAAATACTAATTTTGTGGTGGACAACTCTATTCACATAAGGAAAATAACTAAAAGACCCTTTAGGGTTCTTGATCAAATACAAGGAAATAAAATGAAGAAAATGAAGAGAGAGTGAGAGAGAGAGAGAGAGAGAGAGAGGCGGAAGAACTCTCTAGATATATACACTCAACCTAATGAAACCCTAATACAGAGAAGGCTTTATATAGCCTACATCTAACGGCTGGAAATAGAGCCGGTATATATCAACGGTAGGAATAAAACGATAGAAAACATTGGGCTAGGCTTTGTACTAAAATTAAAGGTATGGGCTTATATAGAGGCCCATACATTAGTGATAATGCATAAATGATCCCAAAGAATAATATAGCCTTTTACACCCCCCCCCTCTCTTAAACGAATGGTGGAGTTCCCATGACATTATTCTTCAAAGTTTCAAATTGAGGAGCATGAAGAGGCTTCGTGAAAAGGTATGCTAGTTGATTTGCACTTGGCACAAAAGAAACAATTAGTTCTTTGTTTATAGCATTTTCACGCACGTAATGGTAATCGATTTCGATGTGTTTTGTTCGTGCGTGAAAAAGGCGGTTAGCGGTCATAGCAATGAAGATTTGTTATTCGTAAATAATAAAGGAGGATAAGTAATTTTAAGTCGTAGATCATAAAAAAGAAATTTAAACCATGATACAATTTAACGGTACAAGTATAATGAAAGTTGGGAATTAGGAGATGAATTAAAATTCAATCAGAAGAGGATTGTAGATAAAAATATTAACTAGTAACTATAAGCTCGTTTTGTTAGAATGTTGTTCGCTAAAACCTAGGGCATCTTTCTATTGTTGAGCTGACACGATTGTTTTGATTTGTGTCAACATAATATAGGGGAAAATCAAAGTGATATTATAACTTTTTTTAGAGAGGTTATATTAAGAGAAGAAACAAGAGTTTTATGATAATAAGAAAAGTATAAAGATGGCATGGGATTTAAGCGTTGAGATTATTTCACAAATTCGTAAATGGTTATGTGCTTTTTTTAATTTCCAAGAATTTATGATGTCTTGGTATTGTTTTACCAAATATTTGTCAAAATATATAATTGGGTTGAAATATAAATTGTGTGGCGGACAACTCTATTCACATAAGGGAGATAACACATAAGAATTAAGAAGACTTACATTAGACTTAATTTCTCTAAGACCCAACTCTAAGCCCTTTTGTTTCCTAAGATCCATAAAATATTGAAACATACTTGAATTTACAATCACGGAGCGCAAAGAGAAAATTTATATAACTTTAATTTTGTCTACATAACAAGTGTTTGGCTGAAATAATCCGACCGGACTTGACAACCTGACACGAACCCGACACGAATTTAACGGGTTTCGATCGCACGAGCTGGTGTGTGTGACAACTTGTCAACCCAAAATTGACACGACAATTAATGTTCCAGATTGGGGCCAATTACTACTAATATATGCGTTCTCCCTAGTAATGGCACTAGATCTTCAGGTAGTAATTGTCTGATGTATTTAAATTTCGGGTTGTCAAACCCACAAGCACGATCTACACTCTACATTTTCCAATACGAAGGATCAATAAGGGTTTTGCTTTCCATTTTGTGTTGATGGATAGTGGATTTTGTTTAGGGGGTTTGCTTTTCGCCTCAATTCGATCGATTATAACTCGAGATTCACTCATCGGTTCTATGTGAGGTAAAGGCAGTTACGTAGCTAGAGAGTTTAGGTTTCCAATACATATTTGTTTGCATCCTAAAGTTTAGATATGTGGGTTATTTTCACGTTTTAAGTGTTGATTGTTTCGATAGGTTTTTTCTCGTCGGCTACTAAGAATATTGAGAGATTTTCATCGACCTCACACATCTACAACACAAGTATTGATCGATATTGTGCTTTGAAAAATTTAATGGTTCAAAAATAGTGAAAGTTATGAATTATGAGATGAATTAAATTTCTTTACCAAAATATTTGTTAAAATATATTATTAGGTTGAAATACTAATTTTGTGGTCGACAACTCTATTCACATAAGGAAAATAACTAAAAGACCCTTTAGGGTTCTTGATCAAATACAAGGAAATAAAATGAAGAAGACGAAGAGAGAGTGAGAGAGAGAGAGAGAGAGGCGGAAGAACTCTCTAGATATATACACTCAACCTAATGAAACCCTAATACAGAGAAGGCTTTATATAGCCTACATCTAACGGCTGGAAATAGAGCCGGTATATATCAACGGTAGGAATAAAACGATAGAAAACATTGGGCTAGGCTTTGTACTAAAATTAAAGGTTTGGGCTTATATAGAGGCCCATACATTAGTGATAATGGATAAAATGATCCCAAAGAGTAATATAGCCTTTTACACCCCCCCCCCCCTCTCTTAAACGAATGGTGGAGTTCCCATGACATTATTCTTCAAAGTTTCAAATTGAGGAGCATGAAGAGGCTTCGTGAAAAGGTATGCTAGTTGATTTGCACTTTGCACAAAAGAAACAATTAGTTCTTTGTTTATAGCATTTTCACGCACGTAATGGTAATCGATTTCGATGTGTTTTGTTCGTGCGTGAAAAAGGCGGTTAGCGGTCATAGCAATGAAGATTTGTTATTCGTAAATAATAAAGGAGGATAAGTAATTTTAAGTCGTAGATCATAAAAAGAAATTTAAACCATGATACAATTTAACGGTTCAAGTATAATGAAAGTTGGGAATTAGGAGATGAATTAAAATTCAATCAGAAGAGCATTGTAGATAAAAATATTAACTAGTAACTATAAGCTCGTTTTGTTAGAATGTTGTTCGCTAAAACCTAGGGCATCTTTCTATTGTTGAGCTGACACGATTGTTTTGATTTGTGTCAACATAATATAGGGGAAAATCAAAGTGATATTATAACTTTTTTTAGAGAGGTTATATTAAGAGAAGAAACAAGAGTTTTATGATAATAAGAAAAGTATAAAGATGGCATGGGATTTAAGCGTTGAGATTATTTCACAAATTCGTAAATAGTTATGTGCTTTTTTTAATTTCCAAGAATTTACGATGTCTTGGTATTGTTTTACCAAATATTTGTCAAAATATATAATTGGGTTGAAATATAAATTGTGTGGCGGACAACTCTATTCACATAAGGGAAATAACACATAAGAATTAAGAAGACTTACATTAGACTTAATTTCTCTAAGACCCAACTCTAAGCCCTTTTGTTTCCTAAGATCCATAAAATATTGAAACATACTTGAATTTACAATCACGGAGCGCAAAGAGAAAATTTATATAACTTTAATTTTGTCTACATAACAAGTGTTTGGCTGAAAAAATCCGACCGGACTTGACAACCTGACACGAACCCGACACGAATTTAACGGGTTTCGATCGCACGAGCTGGTGTGTGTGTGACAACTTGTCAACCCAAAATTGACACGACAATTAATGTTCCAGATTGGGGCCAATTACTACTAATATATGCGTTCTCCCTAGTAATGGCACTAGATCTTCAGGTAGTAATTGTCTGATGTATTTAAATTTCGGGTTGTCAAACCCACAAGCACGATCTACACTCTACATTTTCCAATACGAAGGATCAATAAGGGTTTTGCTTTCCATTTTGTGTTGATGGATAGTGGATTTTGTTTTGGGGGTGTGCTTTTCGCCTCAATTCGATCGATTATAACTCGAGATTCACTCATCGGTTCTATGTGAGGTAAAGGCAGTTACGTAGCTAGAGAGTTTAGGTTTCCAATACATATTTGTTTGCATCCTAAAGTTTAGATATGTGGGTTATTTTCACGTTTTAAGTGTTGATTTTTTCGATAGGTTTTTTCTCGTCGGCTACTAAGAATATTGAGAGATTTTCATCGACCTCACACATCTACAACACAAGTATTGATCGATATTGTGATTTGAAAAATTTAATGGTTCAAAAATAGTGAAAGTTATGAATTATGAGATGAATTAAATTTCTTTACCAAAATATTTGTTAAAATATATTATTAGGTTGAAATACTAATTTTGTGGTCGACAACTCTATTCACATAAGGAAAATAACTAAAAGACCCTTTAGGGTTCTTGATCAAATACAAGGAAATAAAATGAAGAAGACGAAGAGAGAGTGAGAGAGAGAGAGAGAGAGGCGGAAGAACTCTCTAGATATATACACTCAACCTAATGAAACCCTAATACAGAGAAGGCTTTATATAGCCTACATCTAACGGCTGGAAATAGAGCCGGTATATATCAACGGTAGGAATAAAACGATAGAAAACATTGGGCTAGGCTTTGTACTAAAATTAAAGGTTTGGGCTTATATAGAGGCCCATACATTAGTGATAATGGATAAAATGATCCCAAAGAGTAATATAGCCTTTTACACCCCCCCCCCCTCTCTTAAACGAATGGTGGAGTTCCCATGACATTATTCTTCAAAGTTTCAAATTGAGGAGCATGAAGAGGCTTCGTGAAAAGGTATGCTAGTTGATTTGCACTTTGCACAAAAGAAACAATTAGTTCTTTGTTTATAGCATTTTCACGCACGTAATGGTAATCGATTTCGATGTGTTTTGTTCGTGCGTGAAAAAGGCGGTTAGCGGTCATAGCAATGAAGATTTGTTATTCGTAAATAATAAAGGAGGATAAGTAATTTTAAGTCGTAGATCATAAAAAAGAAATTTAAACCATGATACAATTTAACGGTTCAAGTATAATGAAAGTTGGGAATTAGGAGATGAATTAAAATTCAATCAGAAGAGGATTGTAGATAAAAATATTAACTAGTAACTATAAGCTCGTTTTGTTAGAATGTTGTTCGCTAAAACCTAGGGCATCTTTCTATTGTTGAGCTGACACGATTGTTTTGATTTGTGTCAACATAATATAGGGGAAAATCAAAGTGATATTATAACTTTTTTTAGAGAGGTTATATTAAGAGAAGAAACAAGAGTTTTATGATAATAAGAAAAGTATAAAGATGGCATGAGATTTAAGCGTTGAGATTATTTCACAAATTCGTAAATAGTTATGTGCTTTTTTTAATTTCCAAGAATTTACGATGTCTTGGTATTGTTTTACCAAATATTTGTCAAAATATATAATTGGGTTGAAATATAAATTGTGTGGCGGACAACTCTATTCACATAAGGGAAATAACACATAAGAATTAAGAAGACTTACATTAGACTTAATTTCTCTAAGACCCAACACTAAGCCCTTTTGTTTCCTAAGATCCATAAAATATTGAAACATACTTGAATTTACAATCACGGAGCGCAAAGAGAAAATTTATATAACTTTAATTTTGTCTACATAACAAGTGTTTGGCTGAAAAAATCCGACCGGACTTGACAACCTGACACGAACCCGACACGAATTTAACGGGTTTCGATCGCACGAGCTGGTGTGTGTGACAACTTGTCAACCCAAAATTGACACGACAATTAATGTTCCAGATTGGGGCCAATTACTACTAATCTATGCGTTCTCCCTAGTAATGGCACTAGATCTTTAGGTAGTAATTGTCTGATGTATTTAAATTTCGGGTTGTCAAACCCACAAGCACGATCTACACTCTACATTTTCCAATACGAAGGATCAATAAGGGTTTTGCTTTCCATTTTGTGTTGATGGATAGTGGATTTTGTTTTGGGGGTGTGCTTTTCGTCTCAATTCGATCGATTATAACTCGAGATTCACTCATCGGTTCTATGTGAGGTAAAGGCAGTTACGTAGCTAGAGAGTTTAGGTTTCCAATACATATTTGTTTGCATCCTAAAGTTTAGATATGTGGGTTATTTTCACGTTTAAAGTGTTGATTGTTTCGATAGGTTTTTTCTCGTCGGCTACTAAGAATATTGAGAGATTTTCATCGACCTCACACATCTACAACACAAGTATTGATCGATATTGTGCTTTGAAAAATTTAATGGTTCAAAAATAGTGAAAGTTATGAATTATGAGATGAATTAAATTTCTTTACCAAAATATTTGTTAAAATATATTATTAGGTTGAAATACTAATTTTGTGGTCGACAACTCTATTCACATAAGGAAAATAACTAAAATACCCTTTAGGGTTCTTGATCAAATACAAGGAAATAAAATGAAGAAGACGAAGAGAGAGTGAGAGAGAGAGAGAGAGGCGGAAGAACTCTCTAGATATATACACTCAACCTAATGAAACCCTAATACAGAGAAGGCTTTATATAGCCTACATCTAACGGCTGGAAATAGAGCCGGTATATATCAACGGTAGGAATAAAACGATAGAAAACATTGGGCTAGGCTTTGTACTAAAATTAAAGGTTTGGGCTTATATAGAGGCCCATACATTAGTGATAATGGATAAATGATCCCAAAGAGTAATATAGCCTTTTACACCCCCCCCCCCTCTCTTAAACGAATGGTGGAGTTCCCATGACATTATTCTTCAAAGTTTCAAATTGAGGAGCATGAAGAGGCTTCGTGAAAAGGTATGCTAGTTGATTTGCACTTGGCACAAAAGAAACAATTAGTTCTTTGTTTATAGCATTTTCACGCACGTAATGGTAATCGATTTCGATGCGTTTTGTTCGTGCGTGAAAAAGGCGGTTAGCGGTCATAGCAATGAAGATTTGTTATTCGTAAATAATAAAGGAGGATAAGTAATTTTAATTCGTAGATCATAAAAAAGAAATTTAAACCATGATACAATTTAACGGTTCAAGTATAATGAAAGTTGGGAATTAGGAGATGAATTAAAATTCAATCAGAAGAGGATTGTAGATAAAAATATTAACTAGTAACTATAAGCTCGTTTTGTTAGAATGTTGTTCGCTAAAACCTAGGGCATCTTTCTATTGTTGAGCTGACACGATTGTTTTGATTTGTGTCAACATAATATAGGGGAAAATCAAAGTGATATTATAACTTTTTTTAGAGAGGTTATATTAAGAGAAGAAACAAGAGTTTTATGATAATAAGAAAAGTATAAAGATGGCATGGGATTTAAGCGTTGAGATTATTTCACAAATTCGTAAATGGTTATGTGATTTTTTTTATTTCCAAGTATTTACGATGTCTTGGTACTGTTTTACCAAATATTTGTCAAAATATATAATTGGGTTGAAATATAAATTGTGTGGCGGACAACTCTATTCACATAAGGGAAATAACACATAAGAATTAAGAAGACTTACATTAGACTTAATTTCTCTAAGACCCAACTCTAAGCCCTTTTGTTTCCTAAGATCCATAAAATATTGAAACATACTTGAATTTACAATCACGTAGCGCAAAGAGAAAATTTATATAACTTTAATTTTGTCTACATAACAAGTGTTTGGCTGAAAAAATCCGACCGGACTTGACAACCTGACACGAACCCGACACGAATTTAACGGGTTTCGATCGCACGAGCTGGTGTGTGTGACAACTTGTCAACCCAAAATTGACACGACAATTAATGTTCCAGATTGGGGCCAATTACTACTAATCTATGCGTTCTCCCTAGTAATGGCACTAGATCTTCAGGTAGTAATTGTCTGATGTATTTAAATTTCGGGTTGTCAAACCCACAAGCACGATCTACACTCTACATTTTCCAATACGAAGGATCAATAAGGGTTTTGCTTTCCATTTTGTGTTGATGGATAGTGGATTTTGTTTTGGGGGTGTGCTTTTCGCCTCAATTCGATCGATTATAACTCGAGATTCACTCATCGGTTCTATGTGAGGTAAAGGCAGTTAAGTAGCTAGAGAGTTTAGGTTTCCAATACATATTTGTTTGCATCCAAAAGTTTAGATATGTGGGTTATTTTCACGTTTTAAGTGTTGATTGTTTCGATAGGTTTTTTCTCGTCGGCTACTAAGAATATTGAGAGATTTTCATCGACCTCACACATCTACAACACAAGTATTGATCGATATTGTGCTTTGAACAATTTAATGGTTCAAAAATAGTGAAAGTTATGAATTATGAGATGAATTAAATTTCTTTACCAAAATATTTGTTAAAATATATTATTAGGTTGAAATACTAATTTTATGGTGGACAACTCTATTCACATAAGGAAAATAACTAAAGACCCTTTTGGGTTCTTGATCAAATACACGGAAATAAAATGAAGAAGACGAAGAGAGAGAGAGAGAGAGAGAGAGAGAGAGAGAGGCGGAAGAACTCTCTAGATATATACACTCAACCTAATGAAACCCTAATACAGAGAAGGCTTTATATAGCTTACATCTAACGGCTGGAAATAGAGCCGATATATATCAACGGTAGGAATAAAACGATAGAAAACATTGGGCTAGGCTTTGTACTAAAATTAAAGGTTTGGGCTTATATAGAGGCCCATACATTAGTGATAATGGATAAATGATCCCAAAGAGTAATATAGCCTTTTACACCCCCCCCTTCTCTCTTAAACGAATGGTGGAGTTCCCATGACATTATTCTTCAAAGTTTCAAATTGAGGAGCATGAAGAGGCTTCGTGAAAAGGTATGCTAGTTGATTTGCACTTGGCACAAAAGAAACAATTAGTTCTTTGTTTATAGCATTTTCACGCACGTAATGGTAATCGATTTCGATGTGTTTTGTTCGTGCGTGAAAAAGGCGGTTAGCGGTCATAGCAATGAAGATTTGTTATTCGTAAATAATAAAGGAGGATAAGTAATTTTAAGTCGTAGATCATAAAAAAGAAATTTAAACCATGATACAATTTAACGGTTCAAGTATAATGAAAGTTGGGAATTAGGAGATGAATTAAAATTCAATCAGAAGAGGTTTGTAGATAAAAATATTAACTAGTAACTATAAGCTCGTTTTGTTAGAATGTTGTTCGCTAAAACCTAGGGCATCTTTCTATTGTTGAGCTGACACGATTGTTTTGATTTGTGTCAACATAATATAGGGGAAAATCAAAGTGATATTATAACTTTTTTTAGAGAGGTTATATTAAGAGAAGAAACAAGAGTTTTATGATAATAAGAAAAGTATAAAGATGGCATGGGATTTAAGCGTTGAGATTATTTCACAAATTCGTAAATGGTTATGTGATTTTTTTTTATTTCCAAGTATTTACGATGTCTTGGTATTGTTTTACCAAATATTTGTCAAAATATATAATTGGGTTGAAATATAAATTGTGTGGCGGACAACTCTATTCACATAAGGGAAATAACACATAAGAATTAAGAAGACTTACATTAGACTTCATTTCTCTAAGACCCAACTCTAAGCCCTTTTGTTTCCTAAGATCCATAAAATATTGAAACATACTTGAATTTACAATCACGTAGCGCAAAGAGAAAATTTATATAACTTTAATTTTGTCTACATAACAAGTGTTTGGCTGAAAAAATCCGACCGGACTTGACAACCTGACACGAACCCGACACGAATTTAACGGGTTTCGATCGCACGAGCTGGTGTGTGTGACAACTTGTCAACCCAAAATTGACACGACAATTAATGTTCCAGATTGGGGCCAATTACTACTAATCTATGCGTTCTCCCTAGTAATGGCACTAGATCTTCAGGTAGTAATTGTCTGATGTATTTAAATTTCGGGTTGTCAAACCCACAAGCACGATCTACACTCTACATTTTCCAATACGAAGGATCAATAAGGGTTTTGCTTTCCATTTTGTGTTGATGGATAGTGGATTTTGTTTTGGGGGTGTGCTTTTCGCCTCAATTCGATCGATTATAACTCGAGATTCACTCATCGGTTCTATGTGAGGTAAAGGCAGTTACGTAGCTAGAGAGTTTAGGTTTCCAATACATATTTGTTTGCATCCAAAAGTTTAGATATGTGGGTTATTTTCACGTTTTAAGTGTTGATTGTTTCGATAGGTTTTTTCTCGTCGGCTACTAAGAATATTGAGAGATTTTCATCGACCTCACACATCTACAACACAAGTATTGATCGATATTGTGCTTTGAACAATTTAATGGTTCAAAAATAGTGAAAGTTATGAATTATGAGATGAGTTAAATTTCTTTACCAAAATATTTGTTAAAATATATTATTAGGTTGAAATACTAATTTTATGGTGGACAACTCTATTCACATAAGGAAATAACTAAAAGACCCTTTAGGGTTCTTGATCAAATACACGGAAATAAAATGAAGAAGACGAAGAGAGAGAGAGAGAGAGAGAGAGAGAGAGAGGCGGAAGAACTCTCTAGATATATACACTCAACCTAATGAAACCCTAATACAGAGAAGGCTTTATATAGCTTACATCTAACGGCTGGAAATAGAGCCGATATATATCAACGGTAGGAATAAAACGATAGAAAACATTGGGCTAGGCTTTGTACTAAAATTAAAGGTTTGGGCTTATATAGAGGCCCATACATTAGTGATAATGGATAAATGATCCCAAAGAGTAATATAGCCTTTTACACCCCCCCCCCTTCTCTCTTAAACGAATGGTGGAGTTCCCATGACATTATTCTTCAAAGTTTCAAATTGAGGAGCATGAAGAGGCTTCGTGAAAAGGTATGCTAGTTGATTTGCACTTGGCACAAAAGAAACAATTAGTTCTTTGTTTATAGCATTTTCACGCACGTAATGGTAATCGATTTCGATGTGTTTTGTTCGTGCGTGAAAAAGGCGGTTAGCGGTCATAGCAATGAAGATTTGTTATTCGTAAATAATAAAGGAGGATAAGTAATTTTAAGTCGTAGATCATAAAAAAGAAATTTAAACCATGATACAATTTAACGGTTCAAGTATAATGAAAGTTGGGAATTAGGAGATGAATTAAAATTCAATCAGAAGAGGTTTGTAGATAAAAATATTAACTAGTAACTATAAGCTCGTTTTGTTAGAATGTTGTTCGCTAAAACCTAGGGCATCTTTCTATTGTTGAGCTGACACGATTGTTTTGATTTGTGTCAACATAATATAGGGGAAAATCAAAGTGATATTATAACTTTTTTTAGAGAGGTTATATTAAGAGAAGAAACAAGAGTTTTATGATAATAAGAAAAGTATAAAGATGGCATGGGATTTAAGCGTTGAGATTATTTCACAAATTCGTAAATGGTTATGTGATTTTTTTTATTTCCAAGTATTTACGATGTCTTGGTATTGTTTTACCAAATATTTGTCAAAATATATAATTGGGTTGAAATATAAATTGTGTGGTGGACAACTCTATTCACATAAGGGAAATAACACATAAGAATTAAGAAGACTTACATTAGACTTAATTTCTCTAAGACCCAACTCTAAGCCCTTTTGTTTCCTAAGATCCATAAAATATTGAAACATACTTGAATTTACAATCACGTAGCGCAAAGAGAAAATTTATATAACTTTAATTTTGTCTACATAACAAGTGTTTGGCTGAAAAAATCCGACCGGACTTGACAACCTGACACGAACCCGACACGAATTTAACGGGTTTCGATCGCACGAGCTGGTGTGTGTGACAACTTGTCAACCCAAAATTGACACGACAATTAATGTTCCAGATTGGGGCCAATTACTACTAATCTATGCGTTCTCCCTAGTAATGGCACTAGATCTTCAGGTAGTAATTGTCTGATGTATTTAAATTTCGGGTTGTCAAACCCACAAGCACGATCTACACTCTACATTTTCCAATACGAAGGATCAATAAGGGTTTTGCTTTCCATTTTGTGTTGATGGATAGTGGATTTTGTTTTGGGGGTGTGCTTTTCGCCTCAATTCGATCGATTATAACTCGAGATTCACTCATCGGTTCTATGTGAGGTAAAGGCAGTTACGTAGCTAGAGAGTTTAGGTTTCCAATACATATTTGTTTGCATCCTAAAGTTTAGATATGTGGGTTATTTTCACGTTTTAAGTGTTGATTGTTTCGATAGGTTTTTTCTCGTCGGCTACTAAGAATATTGAGAGATTTTCATCGACCTCACACATCTACAACACAAGTATTGATCGATATTGTGCTTTGAACAATTTAATGGTTCAAAAATAGTGAAAGTTATGAATTATGAGATGAATTAAATTTCTTTACCAAAATATTTGTTAAAATATATTATTAGGTTGAAATACTAATTTTGTGGTCGACAACTCTATTCACATAAGGAAAATAACAAAAAGACCCTTTAGGGTTCTTGATCAAATACAAGGAAATAAAATGAAGAAGACGAAGAGAGAGTGAGAGAGAGAGAGAGAGGCGGAAGAACTCTCTAGATATATACACTCAACCTAATGAAACCCTAATACAGAGAAGGCTTTATATAGCCTACATCTAACGGCTGGAAATAGAGCCGGTATATATCAACGGTAGGAATAAAACGATAGAAAACATTGGGCTAGGCTTTGTACTAAAATTAAAGGTTTGGGCTTATATAGAGGCCCATACATTAGTGATAATGGATAAATGATCCCAAAGAGTAATATAGCCTTTTACACCCCCCCCCCCCTCTCTTAAACGAATGGTGGAGTTCCCATGACATTATTCTTTAAAGTTTCAAATTGAGGAGCATGAAGAGGCTTCGTGAAAAGGTATGCTAGTTGATTTGCACTTGGCACAAAAGAAACAATTAGTTCTTTGTTTATAGCATTTTCACGCACGCAATGGTAATCGATTTCGATGTGTTTTGTTCGTGCGTGAAAAAGGCGGTTAGCGGTCATAGCAATGAAGATTTGTTATTCGTAAATAATAAAGGAGGATAAGTAATTTTAAGTCGTAGATCATAAAAAAGAAATTTAAACCATGATACAATTTAACGGTTCAAGTATAATGAAAGTTGGGAATTAGGAGATGAATTAAAATTCAATCAGAAGAGGTTTGTAGATAAAAATATTAACTAGTAACTATAAGCTCGTTTTGTTAGAATGTTGTTCGCTAAAACCTAGGGCATCTTTCTATTGTTGAGCTGACACGATTGTTTTGATTTGTGTCAACATAATATAGGGGAAAATCAAAGTGATATTATAACTTTTTTTAGAGAGGTTATATTAAGAGAAGAAACAAGAGTTTTATGATAATAAGAAAAGTATAAAGATGGCATGGGATTTAAGCGTTGAGATTATTTCACAAATTCGTAAATGGTTATGTGATTTTTTTTATTTCCAAGTATTTACGATGTCTTGGTATTGTTTTACCAAATATTTGTCAAAATATATAATTGGGTTGAAATATAAATTGTGTGGCGGACAACTCTATTCATATAAGGGAAATAACACATAAAAATTAAGAAGACTTACATTAGACTTAATTTCAACTCTAAGCCCTTTTGTTTCCTAAGATCCATAAAATATTGAAACATACTTGAATTTACAATCACGTAGCGCAAAGAGAAAATTTATATAACTTTAATTTTGTCTACATAACAAGTGTTTGGCTGAAAAAATCCGACCGGACTTGACAACCTGACACGAACCCGACACGAATTTAACGGGTTTCGATCGCACGAGCTGGTGTGTGTGACAACTTGTCAACCCAAAATTGACACGACAATTAATGTTCCAGATTGGGGCCAATTACTACTAATCTATGCGTTCTCCCTAGTAATGGCACTAGATCTTCAGGTAGTAATTGTCTGATGTATTTAAATTTCGGGTTGTCAAACCCACAAGCACGATCTACACTCTACATTTTCCAATACGAAGGATCAATAAGGGTTTTGCTTTCCATTTTGTGTTGATGGATAGTGGATTTTGTTTTGGGGGTGTGCTTTTCGCCTCAATTCGATCGATTATAACTCGAGATTCACTCATCGGTTCTATGTGAGGTAAAGGCAGTTACGTAGCTAGAGAGTTTAGGTTTCCAATACATATTTGTTTGCATCCTAAAGTTTAGGTATGTGGGTTATTTTCACGTTTTAAGTGTTGATTGTTTCGATAGGTTTTTTCTCGTCGGCTACTAAGAATATTGAGAGATTTTCATCGACCTCACACATCTACAACACAAGTATTGATCGATATTGTGCTTTGAACAATTTAATGGTTCAAAAATAGTGAAAGTTATGAATTATGAGATGAATTAAATTTCTTTACCAAAATATTTGTTAAAATATATTATTAGGTTGAAATACTAATTTTGTGGTGGACAACTCTATTCACATAAGGAAAATAACAAAAAGACCATTTAGGGTTCTTGATCAAATACAAGGAAATAAAATGAAGAAGACGAAGAGAGAGTGAGAGAGAGAGAGGCGGAAGAACTCTCTAGATATATACACTCAACCTAATGAAACCCTAATACAGAGAAGGCTTTATATAGCCTACATCTAACGGCTGGAAATAGAGCCGGTATATATCAACGGTAGGAATAAAACGATAGAAAACATTGGGCTAGGCTTTGTACTAAAATTAAAGGTTTGGGCTTATATAGAGGCCCATACATTAGTGATAATGGATAAATGATCCCAAAGAGTAATATAGCCTTTTACACCCCCCCCCCCTCTCTTAAACGAATGGTGGAGTTCCCATGACATTATTCTTCAAAGTTTCAAATTGAGGAGCATGAAGAGGCTTCGTGAAAAGGTATGCTAGTTGATTTGCACTTGGCACAAAAGAAACAATTAGTTCTTTGTTTATAGCATTTTCACGCACGCAATGGTAATCGATTTCGATGTGTTTTGTTCGTGCGTGAAAAAGGCGGTTAGCGGTCATAGCAATGAAGATTTGTTATTCGTAAATAATAAAGGAGGATAAGTAATTTTAAGTCGTAGATCATAAAAAAGAAATTTAAACCATGATACAATTTAACGGTTCAAGTATAATGAAAGTTGGGAATTAGGAGATGAATTAAAATTCAATCAGAAGAGGATTGTAGATAAAAATATTAACTAGTAACTATAAGCTCGTTTTGTTAGAATGTTGTTCGCTAAAACCTAGGGCATCTTTCTATTGTTGAGCTGACACGATTGTTTTGATTTGTGTCAACATAATATAGGGGAAAATCAAAGTGATATTATAACTTTGTTTAGAGAGGTTATATTAAGAGAAGAAACAAGAGTTTTATGATAATAAGAAAAGTATAAAGATGGCATGGGATTTAAGCGTTGAGATTATTTCACAAATTCGTAAATGGTTATGTGATTTTTTTTTATTTCCAAGTATTTACGATGTCTTGGTATTGTTTTACCAAATATTTGTCAAAATATATAATTGGGTTGAAATATAAATTGTGTGGCGGACAACTCTATTCACATAAGGGAAATAACACATAAGAATTAAGAAGACTTACATTAGACTTAATTTCTCTAAGACCCAACTCTAAGCCCTTTTGTTTCCTAAGATCCATAAAATATTGAAACATACTTGAATTTACAATCACGGAGCGCAAAGAGAAAATTTATATAACTTTAATTTTGTCTACATAACAAGTGTTTGGCTGAAAAAATCCGACCGGACTTGACAACCTGACACGAACCCGACACGAATTTAACGGGTTTCGATCGCACGAGCTGGTATGTGTGACAACTTGTCAACCCAAAATTGACACGACAATTAATGTTCCAGATTGGGGCCAATTACTACTAATCTATGCGTTCTCCCTAGTAATGGCACTAGATCTTCAGGTAGTAATTGTCTGATGTATTTAAATTTCGGGTTGTCAAACCCACAAGCACGTCTACACTCTACATTTTCCAATACGAAGGATCAATAAGGGTTTTGCTTTCCATTTTGTGTTGATGGATAGTGGATTTTGTTTTGGGGGTGTGCTTTTCACCTCAATTCGATCGATTATAACTCGAGATTCACTCATCGGTTCTATGTGAGGTAAAGGCAGTTACGTAGCTAGAGAGTTTAGGTTTCCAATACATATTAATTGTATCGTGAAGTTTAGATAAGTGGGTGATATTCACGTTTCAAGTGTTGACTGTTTGGACACGTGTTTTTTCATAAGATACTGAGAACGTTGAGAAATTTTCATCGACATCTTGCATCTACAGCACAGGTATTGACCGATAATGAATTATGAACAATTTAACGGTTCAAGTATAATGACAGTTAGGAATTAGGAGATGAATTAAAATTCAATCAGAAGAGGATTGTAGATAAAAATATTAACAAGTAAATATTAGCTCGTTTTGTTAGACTAATGTTTGCTAAAACCTAATACAAATTTCTATTATTGAGCGGCGCGATTGTTTTGATTTGTGTCAACATAATATAGGGTAAAAATTAAAGTGATTTTGTAAATTTTTTAGAGAGGTTAAAATAAGAGAAGAAACAAGAGATTTATAATAATCTGAAAAGTATAAAGATGGCATGAGATTTAAGCGTTGAGATTATTTCACAAATGCGGAATTGGTTATGTGATTTGTTTTTTAAATTTCAAAGTATTGACGAAGTCCTGGTATTTCTTTACCAAATATTTATCAAAATATATAATTGGGTTGAAATAGTAATTGTGTGGCGGACAACTCTAATCACATAAGGGAAATAAAACATAAGAATTAAGAAGACTTGCATTATACTTCATTTATCTAGGACCCTACTCTAAGTCCCTTTTTGCCTATGATCCACAAAATATTGAAAGACATACTTGAATTTACAATCAAGAGGCGCAAAGAGAAAATTTATATAACTTCAATTTGTCTGCATAGCAAGTGTTTGGCTGGAAATATCCGACCGAACGTGACAACCCGACACGAACCGGGCACGAATTTAACGGGTTTGCATCGACACGAGTCGGTTTGTGTGACAACATGTCAAACCCAAAATTAAAACGACAATTAACGTTCCATATTGGGGTTAATAACTACTAATCTATGCGTTCTCTCTAGCAAGGGCACTAGATCGTCAAGTAGTAATTGTCCGATGTATTTAAATTTTGGATTGTCAAACCCACAAGCACGATCTACACTCTACATTTTCCAATACCAAGGATCGATAAGGGTTTTGCTTTCCATTTTGTGTTAATGGATAATGGATTTTGTTTTGGGGGTGTGCTTCTCGCCTCAATTCGATCGATTATAACTCGAGATTCACTCGTTGGTTCGATGTGAGGTAAAGTCAGTCACGTAGCTAGAGAGTTTAGCTTTCCAATACATATTTGTTTGCATTGTAAAGTTTAGATAAGTGGGTGATATTCACGTTTTAAGTGTTGACTGTTTCGACACGTGTTTTTCTATTAGATACTATGAACGCTAAGAAATTTTCATCGACAACTTGCATCAACAACACAAGTATTGACCAATAATGAATTCTGAACAATTAACGGTTCAAGTATAGTGAACGTTAGGAATTGGGAGATGAATTAAATTTCAATCAGAAGAGGATTGTAGATAAAAATATTAACTTATAAATATTAGCTCGTTTTGTTATAATGTTGTTCACTAAAATCTAATGTGTCTTTCTATTGTTGAGAGGGCGCGATTGTTTTGATTTGCGTCAACATAATATGGGTAATTGATTTGTTTTGGAGGTGTGCTTTGTTGGAATAGATGCCCTAGAGGCAATCTAGTTTAGTATGAATTTGTATATGGCTAGAAAATTCATTTATTATTTATTGGATATTTAATATAATGAAGTCCTTGAATTTACAATTGTGTTGTTTATCTTAAATATCCCTAGTCAAGTATAATGATTAAATGGGACAATCATCTATAGACTAGTATGGGGTTGGATTGATATGGAGATATCACGATCCAACACATAGGTGTGCATTACGGAATGTTGCACTGGATTGACCCATCTCCGAGAAGGCTACATACATGTTATGTTGAGTCACAAGTGCTTCTCGCGGTGCAATGGTATTGTCATCCTTAGACTTGAAGTCACTAGATATTCTAGTTGTGGATCATTGTGATCTTGGTAGCGTTAAACGCTACACCGTAACTGGGTAGTTATAAAGGCGTGTACTGGATACAATGAGAAGCAAACTTAGAGATCGTAGTGGACGTAGAGAGGATTTGCCCCTCCCACATAACGGGAGCAAATATCCTAGGCCACTCGAGGGATAGTGCTTATAGAATGTCTGGCCAGACTCAAATAAATCAATATAGGATATTGATGTTATTTGACGAATAAGGCTATTCCCATGGATCGAGAAACTATGGATTGGATATACGAGTGTGACTTGTATGTCTCGTGTCTAATCCGGATATGGAGGCAAAGGGATGAGACAATTACTTGTACAAAGGTTGTCTAGATGACAATTCTATTAGTTGGCTAGAATGGATGTTTTGCTAGAAACCGCTCCATATTAGCAAATAGTTGCTACCAACTAGATAGAACCTATGGGGTCACACGCTATATAAAGTTGAACTAGATTTGGGAATTAATTAATTGGATTAATTAATTAGAAGGATCACTTTGCAAACCCTTGCAAACTTAGTAGGGACTAATTTGCAAGGAAGAGACTAAATTGAATTCTAGTTGGACTAGAATAAGTCCTTTAGGTAGTTAACAAGGAGTTGTTGGACTATATAAAGGACCCTCCTTCCTTCCTTCCCCATAACTTATGCTCATTAGTGAACATAACAAGAGTGGGAGAGAACAAAAGGAGAGAGAGCAAGCAACAAGGAGGCCGACCCGACCCCCTTGCCGCCGCCCTCACCCCGTCGGCCAAAAAGAGGGCCGAAGCCCCTCTTTTGTCTCGTTTTGCGTGATTCCTTCATCCTCTTCCTATTCCGGGCTAGCACCAAGGAGTTTGGGAGATCTAGGATCAACTCTAGGCGTGGATCAACTATAGAGAACGTGACATTATTCGCGTTTGAAGTCATCAAGGAGAACTCAAAGGTGTGTTTATGATTACTTACCTTCACTATCGTTATGCATCTAGACTTGTGACCCTTGGAGGGTTTTGCATGGTTATTTGTTTGATTATGCTTCCGTTGCGCAATCCATGAATCAAAACCCTACAATTGTATCAGAGCCACAGGTCATAAGCATAAACGTAGTTTATGTGTTACATTCTTATTGTTTTACACCTTAAATTGATTGTTTATCGCGTAAAACAAGACAAATCAAGCATGGGGTGCAATTTGTCAATAATTACTCATAACAAGATCCAATTTTTGCATTGGATGCATGAATTGGTGAGTTTGAGAAATTTTAGGATCCTAGATCTAGGGTTTGGGCATCCTTGGGGAAGAAGGAGTTCTTCCAAAATAAGGAAACAACCAAACTTGGGCTCCAAGCAAGGGAGTTGTTTTGGAAACAACCCCCAAGAGGAGGTTCGGCCCCCCTAGGGACCGCCCCCCTTGCTTGCCGCCCAAGCTTGGCCGCCCTAAGGGGCCGGGCGGCCCTAACCCGCGGGCCTAGCTTGCGGGTTTTGGGCCGGGCCGGCCCTAGGGCCTTATGGTTCACTTTAATGGGCCCGGGCAATTGGATTGTTGGGCCCATGGACCGTTTTAACCCAAGAAATCCTAAAATCAATTAAAATTGACCAAGCGCGTTAAAATTGGATTTTAACTGTTTATGTGCAAATCGCATGGTGATTGGATATGGCCTTAGGATGTGGTTTGATGTGGATGTTTAATTTTGTGGTTTGGTTTTACAGCCTGCGAGCTGATCAATTAATTGTAATAATTAATTAGGGTTTTATGGCCTGCGTGCCATTTTTTTCTCAACTTGTGAGATTTATTTTATTAAGAATAGATATTAGCTAGTGCTAGATAAAGTAGATTGTTAGCCAAGATTGGAGAAAAGAAGCCCAAAGCCAAAGAAGCCACAAAGAGGATGGAGCATGGAGCATGGAGCATTCCACATGACTATGAAGGATGGACCAAAAGATCAAGACGCATGGAGATGTGTTTGCTTAGGGTTCATAGATAATTCCATTGGCTTGGAATTATCTTAGTCTAGAAAAGGCCATATCCACATCACATTTAATTTCTGTTATGTGGTTGTTTATTTATTGTCTTATTATTTGTGTGGTTGGTGTATGGATGATGCATGCAATTAGGATAATAAGATAATTAGACAACCCGGATCTATTATTTGGAGTTGTGCCCAAACTCAAATAGATAGATTAGTTGATATTGATCAACAAAAACGATTAAAAATTGAATTTAAAATCCCTCAAATTTTAAATATTGTGTTCTTGCCTTCTCGTTATTTAAACACTCATTATCATCATTATTTATCAAGTTCGTGCGTGCCAAAGCATGGCGACTTGGTTCATAATGATGGAATGCGATGGCACGTAACAATGTGCAATTGTTTAGATAAGAGGTTGAACACAACTAGGCTATTAATTTGATTAAGAAACCTAGAGCCAATCAATTGGGATTATCCATATGGATGGATAAATAAGGAGTTATTTGCCCGATTGAACCAAGAGCTGCATATGGGATGCAATTGGAATTGTTCCTACCTAAAGTAGTCAAATTATGGGTGACTTGCCAAAGCAAGCTCATAAGGAGATGAAAGATGGATCTTGGCCCACTAGAAAATATAAGGATATTTTCCGCATTAATATCTTGAGGGTTATTAATCCGTAGAAAACAGTGGGAGCTATATTTAATAAACTAGCCATTATTAAATATAGTCAAAAATTCACAAATACTAAAACTTGCGTATTTTCCTTTTTGTAGAATTCCAAATGGCAAACAACTCATCGAGTTCACAACATTCCCTACGATCTGTCCTTGAGAAGGACAAGCTCTCTGGAACCAACTTTCTTGATTGGTACAGAAACTTGAGAATTGTTCTCAAGCAAGAGAAGAAACTGTACGCAATAGAGGAGCATGTTCCAGAAGGTCCAGATAACCAGACACCTGCAGCCTTAAAGGCGTATCAAAAGCGTGTTGATGACGCTAATGATGCGGCCTGCCTAATGCTTTGCACCATGACTTCTGAGCTTCAGAAGCAACACGAAAACATAAATGCTGTCGATATGATCGAACATCTAAAGCAGCTCTTCCAAGAGCAGGCGAGGGTAGAGAGGTATGAGGTCTCAAAGGCACTGTTCAAATGTCATCTGGCAGAAGGGAACCCGGTGGGACCCCATGTACTCCGAATGATCGGGTACTTGGAGAATCTCGCCCGGCTTGGGTTCCGGTCGGCCAAGAGTTGGCAACCGATCTCGTGTTGCAATCGTTGCCTGAGAGTTATGGACAGTTCATTATGAACTATAACATGAACGAGATCGTTAAACCACTGCCAGATTTGCTCAACATGTTGAGGACGGCTGAACAGAGCATCAACAAGGGTAAGGGCAAGGCCATAATGATGATGCAGAAAGGAAAGGGCAAAAGGTTTGCCTCTTCCTCCAAGGGCAAAGGCAAGTCAGTTGCCAAGTCCAAGGAACAATCCCTTAAGCCTGTTGGTGGCATTGCCAAGGTCGTGACTAAGGTTGAGTGTCACTACTGCAGTCAGCCTGGACACTGGAGGAGGAACTGCCCAAAATATCTGGAGGACAAGAAGCTTGGAATAGTGATTCCACCACCACCAGGTATTTTTGTTGTAGATGTCAATTTAACTGTCTCTACATCATGGGTATTAGATACTGGATGTGGATCTCATATTTGTCGAAATATGCAGGATCTAAAGAGAAGTAAAAGATTGGCTAAAGGGGAGGTAGATCTGCGCGTTGGGAATGGAGCAAAGGTTGCTGCGTTGGCCATAGGCGTGTGCGAGCTATCTCTGCCTTCAGGATTAGTTTTAGAATTAAATAATTGCTATTTTGTGCCTGCTATGAGCAGAAACATTATTTCTATTTCTTGTTTGGACAAGGAAGGTTTTATTATTTCAATAAAGAACAATTGTTGTTCCTTTTATTTGAATAATATTCACTATTTTAGTGCGCAATTATTTAATGGACTTTATGTCCTTGATCTAAGCAATCCTGTCTACAACATTAATACCAAGCGGATTAAAATAAATGATTTGAATCCTGCTTATTTATGGCATTGTCGTTTAGGCCACATAAATGAGAAACGTGTATCTAGACTCCATAAGGATGGATTACTAGACTCATTTGATTTTGAATCATATGAGACATGTGAGGCTTGTTTATTGGGAAAAAATGACAAAGTCCCCTTTCAATAAGAAAGGTGAGAGGACTAGTGAGCAATTGGCGCTCATACATACCGATGTGTGTGGGCCATTTGCCACGCCTGCCAGGGGTGGTTATGTCTACTTCATTACATTTACTGATGATTACAGTAGGTATGGATTTGTGTACCTTATGAGGGCAAAATCCGAATCCTTTGAAGTGTTCAAAGAATTCAAGAATGAAGTAGAGAAGCAACTTGGCAAAAGTATCAAAGGCTCTACGATCGGATCGTGGAGGAGAATACTTGAGCCAAGAGTTTGACGACAATCTTAGAGAGTGTGGGATCGTGTCCCAACTCACTCCACCCGGAACGCCACAATGGAATGGCGTGTCCGAGAGGAGGAATCGAACCCTATTGGATATGGTCCGATCTATGATGTGTCAAACCGATCTTCCATTGTCATTTTGGGGCTACGCTCTATTAAGTGCAGCTTTCACCATTAACCGTGTTCCATCTAAATCAGTCATGAAGACACCATATGAGATGGGGAGTGGGAGGCGTCCCACACTGTCGTTCATGAGGATTTGGGGATGCGATGTCTATGTAAAACGTTTACAATCAGACAAGCTAGGGCCTAAATCGGATAAGTGTAAATTTGTGGGGTACCCTAAGGAAACTAAGGGATACTACTTCTACAATCCAACCGAGAACAAAGTGTTTGTTGCTCGGACCGGCGTGTTTCTAGAAAGAGAGTTTGTCTCTAAAGAAGCAAGTGGGAGGAATGTGGAACTTGAAGAAGTTCAAGAACCACAAATCACTGAACCGATTATGGAACAAGAACAGGAATCACAAGCAGTTGTGGAGCCACCTATTCAGGTAACACAAGAGCTTCGTAGATCTAGTAGAGTGCGCCAGGAACCCGAGAGGTATGGACTTCTCGTAACTGATTCCGGTGACACGATGCTCATAGATGATGAGCCTACTACCTATGAGGAGGCCATGAGTGGCCCAGACTCTCAGAAGTGGCTGGAAGCCATGAGATCCGAGATGGAATCCATGTATACCAACAAAGTATGGACTTTGGTGGAACCACCCCATGGGGCGCGGCCAATAGGGTGCAAGTGGGTCTTCAAGAAGAAGATCGACATGGATGGTAATGTGATTACCTATAAGGGCCGATTGGTGGCTAAAGGATTCAGACAGATTCATGGTATTGACTATGATGAAACCTTTTCACCAGTCGCTATGACCAAATCCATCCGAATCCTACTTGCAATTGCAGCATACTACGACTATGAGATTTGGCAGATGGATGTCAAAACAGCATTCCTTTATGGGAATCTCCTCGAGGACGTGTATATGATACAGCCGGAGGGTTTTGAGGATCCAAAGCAAGCCAACAAAGTCTGTAAGCTGCAACGATCCATTTATGGATTAAAGCAAGCTTCTAGGAGTTGGAATCGACATTTTGATGAAGTGGTCAAAGATTTTGGCTTCATCAGAAACGAAGATGAGTCTTGTGTCTACAAGAAGGTTAGTGGGAGCTCTGTAGCTTTTCTGGTCTTGTATGTGGATGACATACTTCTCATTGGAAACGACATTCCTATGCTGCAATCTGTGAAAGATTGGCTAGGAAAGTGTTTCTCAATGAAGGACTTGGGGGAAGCAGCTTATATACTCGGTATAAAGATCTATAGAGATAGATCTATGAGGTTGCTAGGCCTAAGTCAAAGTACATATATTGACAAGGTGTTGAAATGGTTCAACATGCAAGATTCCAAGAAGGGATTCTTGCCCATGTCACATGGAATCACTCTTTCGAAGAGTGGTTGTCCTTCCAATGAGATTGAGAAGGAACGCATGAGTAGGATTCCCTATGCCTCGGCCATAGGATCTATCATGTACGCCATGTTATGTACTAGACCAGATGTGTCATATTCCTTGAGTATGACAAACAGATACCAATCCAATCCGGGTGAGAGTCACTGGATTACTGTCAAGAACATCCTAAAGTACTTGAGAAGAACTAAGGATGCTTTCTTGATATTTGGCGGTGAGGAAGAATTGCGTGTAAGGGGTTACACTGATGCAAGCTTCCAAACTGACAGAGATGACTTTAGATCACAATCGGGATATGTCTTTTGCCTGAATGGAGCAGCGGTGAGCTGGAAGAGTTCCAAGCAAGAGACGGTAGCTGATTCTACAACAGAGGCTGAGTACATTGCTGCAAATGGCGCAGCAAAGGAGGCTGTTTGGATCAGAAAGTTTGTTTCTGAACTTGGTGTGGTCCCTAGCATTGCGGATCCAGTGGAGTTGTTCTGTGACAACACTGGGGCGATTGCGCAATCAAAGGAACCCAGATCGCACCATTAGTCCAAGCACGTGCTCAGGAAGTTTCATCTTATTCGAGATATTATCGATAGAGAAGACGTTCGGATATGCAAGATTCCTACAGATGATAATCTTTCAGACCCGCTTACGAAGCCTCTCACGCAATGGAAGCATGAAGGGCACACTAGGAGTATGGGCATACGAGATGCGCCAGATTGGCTCTAGTGCAAGTGGGATACTGTTGGAATAGATGCCCTAGAGGCAATCTAGTTTAGTATGAATTTGTATATGGCTAGAAAATTCATTTATTATTTATTGGATATTTAATATAATGAAGTCCTTAGGTTTACAATCGTGTTGTTTATCTTAAATATCCCTAGTCAAGTATAATGATTAAATGGGACAATCATCTATAGACTAGTATGGGGTTGGATTGATATGGAGATATCACGATCCAACACATAGGTGTGCATTACGGAATGTTGCACTGGATTGACCCATCTCCGAGAAGGCTACATACATGTTATGTTGAGTCACAAGTGCTTCTCGCGGTGCAATGGTATTGTCATCCTTAGACTTGAAGTCACTAGATATTCTAGTTGTGGATCATTGTGATCTTGGTAGCGTTAAACGCTACACAGTAACTGGGTAGTTATAAAGGCGTGTACTGGATACACTGAGAAGCAAGCTTAGAGATCGTAGTGGACGTAGAGAGGATTTGCCCCTCCCACATAACGGGAGCAAATATCCTAGGCCACTCGAGGGATAGTGCTTATAGAATGTCTGGCCAGACTCAAATAAATCAATATAGGATATTGATGTTATTTGCACGAATAAGGCTATTCCCATGGATCGAGAAACTATGGATTGGATATACGAGTGTGACTTGTATGTCTCGTGTCCAATCCGGATATGGAGGCAAAGGGATGAGACAATTACTTGTACAAAGGTTGTCTAGATGACTATTCTATTAGTTGGCTAGAATGGATGTTTTGCTAGAAACCGCTCCATATTAGCAAATAGTTGCTACCAACTAGATAGAACCTATGGGGTCACACGCTATATAGAGTTGAACTAGATTTTGGAATTAATTAATTGGATTAATTAATTAGAAGGATCACTTTGCAAACCCTTGCAAACTTAGTAGGGACTAATTTGCAAGGAAGGGACTAAATTGAATTCTAGTTGGACTAGAATAAGTCCTTTAGGTAGTTAACAAGGAGTTGTTGGACTATATAAAGGACCCTCCTTCCTTCCTTCCCCATAACTTATGCTCATTAGTGAACATAACAAGAGTGGGAGAGAACAAAAGGAGAGAGAGCAAGCAACAAGGAGGCCGACCCGACCCCCTTGTCGCCGCCCTCACCCCGTCGGCCAAAAAGAGGGCCGAAGCCCCTCTTTTGTCTCGTTTTGCGTGATTCCTTCATCCTCTTCCTATTCTGGGCTAGCACCAAGGAGTTTGGGAGATCTAGGATCAACTCTAGGCGTGGATCAACTATAGAGAACGTGACATTTTTCGCGTTTGAAGTCATCAAGGAGAACCCAAAGGTGTGTTTATGATTTCTTACCTTCACTATCGTTATGCATCTAGACTTGTGATCCTTGGAGGGTTTTGCATGGTTATTTGTTTGATTATGCTTCCGTTGCGCGATCCATGAATCAAAACCCTACATGCTTCTCACCTCAATTCGATCGATTATACTCGAGATTCACTCGTCGATTCGATGTGAGGTACTGTCATTTACGTAGCTGGAGATTTTAGCTTTTCAATACATATTTGTTTTCATCGTAAAGTTTAGATAAGTGGGTGATATTCACGTTTCAAGTGTTGACTGTTTGGACACGTGTTTTTCCATAAGATACTAAGAACGTTGAGAAATTTTCATCGACATCTTGCATCTACAGCACAGATATTGACCGATAATGAATTTTGAACAATTTAACGGTTCAAGTATATTCAAAGTTGGGAATTAGGAGATGAATTAAAATTCAATCATAAGAGGATTGTGGATAAAAATATTAACTAGTAACTATAAGCTCGTTTTGTTAGAATGTTGTTCGCTAAAACCTAGGGCATCTTTCTATTGTTGAGCGCACGCGATTGTTTTGATTTGTGTCAACATAACTTGGGGGAAATCAAAGTGATATTATACTTTTTTAGGGACGTTATATTAAGAGAAGAAACAAGAGTTTTAAGATAATAAGAAAAGTATAAAGATGGCATGGGATTTAAGCGTTTAGATTATTTCACAAATGCGAAATTGGTTATGTGATTTTTTTTATTTCCAAGTATTTACGATGTCTTGGTATTGTTTTATCAAATATTTGTCAAAATATATAATTGGGTTGAAATACAAATTGTGTGGCGCACAACTCTATTCACATAAGGGAAATAACATATAAGAATTAAGAAGACTTACATTAGGCTTCATTTCTCTAAGACCCAACTCTAAGCCCTTTTTTTCCTATGATCCATAAAATATTGAAACATACTTGAATTTACAATCAAGGAGCGCAAAGAGAAAATTTATATAACTTCAATTTTGTCTACATAACAAGTGTTTGGCTGAAAAAATCCGACCGGACTTGACAACCTGACACAAACTCGACACGAATTTAACGGGTTTGGATCGCACGAGCTGGTGTCTACTAATCTATGCGTTCTCCCTAGCAATGGCACTAGATCGTCAAGTACTAATTTTCCGATGTATTTAAATTTCGGGTTGTCAAACCCACAAGCACGATCTACACTCTACATTTTCCAATACGAACGATCGATAAGGGTTTTGATTTCCATTTGGTGTTGATGGATAGAGGATTTTTTTTTGGGGGTGTGCTTCTCGCCTCAATTCGATCGATTATAACTCGAGATTCACTCGTCGGTTCTATGTGAGGTAAAGTCAGTTACGTAGCTAGAGAGTTTAGCTTTCCAATACATATTTGTTTGCATCCTAAAGTTTAGATATGTGGGTGATTTTCACGTTTTAAGTGTTGATCTTCTCGATAGGTGTTTTTCTCGTCGGCTACTAAGAATATTGAGAGATTTTCATCGACCTAACACATCAACAACACAAGTATTGATCGATAATGCGCTTTGAACAATTTAATGGTTCAAAAATAGTGAAAGTTAGGAATTATGAGATGAATTAAATTTCTTTACCAAAATATTTGTTAAAATATATTATTAGGTTGAAATACTAATTTTGTGGCGGACAACTCTATCACATAAGGGAAATAACTAAAAGACCCTTTAGGGTTCTTGATCAAATACACGGAAATAAAATGAAGAAGACGAAGAGAGAGAGAGAGAGAGAGAGGCGGAAGAACTCTCTAGATATATACACTCAACCTAATGAAACCATAATACAGTGAAGGCTTTATATAGCCTACATCTAACGGCTGAAAAAAGAGCCGGTACATATCAACGATAGAAATAAAACGATAGAAAACATTGGGCTAGGCTTTGTACTACAATTAAAGGTTTGGGCTTATAGAGAGGCCCATACATTAATGATAATGGATAAATAAGCCCAAAGAGTAATATAGCCTTTTACACCCTACCCCCCTCTTAAACGAATGGTGGAGTTTCCATGACATTATTCTTCAAAGCTTCAAATTGAGGAGCATGAAGAGGCTTCGTGAAAAGGTCTGCTAGTTGATCTGCACTTGACAAAAAATAAACAATTAGTTCTTTGTTTATAGAATTTTCACGCACGTAATGGTAATCGATTTCGATGTGTTTTGTTCGTGCGTGAAAAAGGGGGTTAGCGGTCATAGCAATAGAAGATTTGTTATTCGTAAATAATAAAGGAGGATAAGTAATTTTAAGTCGTAGATCATAAAAAAACAATTTAAACCATGATAAATCAGCTGTTGTTGTAGCAAGCGCTCGGTATTCTGCTTCGGTGGATGAGCGAGCAAAGGTAGGTTGTTTGTTTAGGCCCAGTTGACTGGGTTAGGCCCAATCAAAACAACAAGTCCGGTAGTGCTTCGGCAATCAGATGGGTTTCCAGACCAATCTGCATCAGAAAATACATGTAAGGGAATAGAAGAAGCATAACAAAATAGGCCTTGAGATCGTGTGCCTTATAAGTAACGAAGGATTCTTTTAGAACCACTAAGATTAATATCAGTGGCGTTGTGCATGAATTGGCACAAGCGGTTGACCACAAAAGCGGTGTCCGCACGAGTGAAAGTAAGATATTGAAGACCGCCGAGGAGTTATCTATAAACAGTGGGTTCAGTCAAGGGAGTGTCTTGTGTCAAGTGAAATTTAACTCCTGCGGCTAAGGGAGTAGGACAAGGTGTGCTTCTCGCCTCAATTCGATCGACTATAACACTAGATTCACTCGTCGGTTCGATGTGAGGTAAAGTCAGTTACGTAGCTGGAGAGTTTAGCTTTCCAATACATATTTTTTTGCATCGTGAAGTTTTAGATAAGTGGGTGATATTCACGTTTCAAGTGTTGACTGTTTGGACACGTGTTTTCCATAAGATACTAAGAACGTTGAGAAATTTTCATCGATATCTTGCATCTACAGCATAGGTATTGACCGATAATGAATTATGAACACTTTAACGGTTCAAGTATAATGAAATTTAGGAATTAGGAGATGAATTAAAATTCAATCAGAAGAGGATTGTAGATAAAAATATTAACAAGCAAATATTAGCTCGTTTTGTTAGACTGTTGTTCGCTAAAACTTAATGCAACTTTCTATTATTGAGCGGCACGATTGTTTTGATTTGTGTCAACATGATATTGGGTAAAAATTAAAGTGATATTGTAACTTTTTTAGAGAGGTTAAAATAATAGAATAAACAAGAGATTTATAATAATCTGAAAAGTATAAAGATGGCATGAGATTTACTCGTTGAGAATATTTCCAAATGCGGAATTGGTTATGTGATTTTTTTTTAATTTCAAAGGATTGACGAAGTCGTGGTATTTCTTTACTAAATATTTATCAAAATATATAATTGGGTTGAAATAGTAATTGTGTCGCGGACAACTCTATTCACATAAGGGAAATAAAATATAAGAATTAAGAAGACTTGCATTATACTCCATTTCTCTAGGACCCTACTCTAAGTCACTTTTTGCCTATGATCCACAAAATATTGAAAGACATACTTGAATTTACAATCATGAGGCGCAAAGAGAAAATTTATATAACTTCAATTTGTCTGCATAGCATGTGTTTGGCAGGAAATATCTGACCGAACTTGACAACACGACACGAACCGGGCACGAATTTAACGGGTTTGGATCGACACGAGTCGGTGTGTGTGACAACATGTCATCCCAAAATTGAAACGACATTTAACGTTCCATATTGGGGTCAATGACTACTAATCTATGCGTTCTCTCTAGCAAGGGCACTAGATAGTCAAGTAGTTATTGTCTGATGTATTTAAATTTTGGGTTGTCAAACCCACAAGAACGATCTACACTCTACATTTTCCAATACCAAGGATCGATAAGGGTTTTTCTTTCCATTTTGTGTTGATGGATAATGGATTTTGTTTTGGGGGTGTGCTTCTCGCCTCAATTCGATCGATTATAACTCGAGATTCACTCATCGGTTCAATGTGAGGTAAAGTCAGTCACGTAGCTAGAGAGTTTAGCTTTCCAATACATATTTGTTTGCATCGCAAAGTTTAGATAAGTGGGCGATATTCACGTTTTAAGTGTTGACTGTTTCGACACGTGTTTTTCTATTAGATACTAAGAACGATAAGAAATTTTCATCGACATCTTGCATCTACAACACAAGTATTGACCAATAATGAATTCTGAACAATTAACGGTTCAAGTATAGTGAACGTTATGAATTGGGAGATGAATTAAATTTCAATCAGAAGAGGATTGTAGATAAAAATATTAACTTATAAATATTAGCTCGTTTTGTTATAATTTTGTTCAATAAAACCTAATGCATCTTTCTATTGTTGAGAGGGCGCGATTGTTTTGATTTGCGTCAACATGATATGGGTAATTGATTTGTTTTGGGGTGTCCTTCTCACCTCAATTCGGTCGATTATAACTCGAGATTCACTCGTCGATTCGATGTGAGGTAATGTCAGTTACGTAGCTCGAGAGTTTAGCTTTCCAATACATATTTGTTTGCATCGTAAAGTTTAGATAAGTGGGTGATATTCACGTTCAAGTGTTGACTGTTTGGACACGTGTTTTTCCATAAGATACTAAGAACGTTGAGAAATTTTCATCAACATCTTGCATCTACAGCGCAGTTATTGACTGATAATGAATTTTGAACAATTTAACGGTTCAAGTATAATGAAATTTGGGAATTAGGAGATGAATTAAAATTCAATCAGAAGAGGATTGTGGATAAAAATATTAACTAGTAACTATAAGCTCGTTTTGTTAGAATGTTGTTCGCTAAAACCTAGGGCATCTTTCTATTGTTGAGCGCACGCGATTGTTTTGATTTGTGTCAACATAATATAGGGGAAATCAAATTGATATGATACTTTTTTAGAGAGGTTATATTAAGAGAAGAAACAAGAGTTTTACGATAATAAGAAAAGTATAAAGATGGCATGGGATTTAAGCGTTGAGATTATTTCACAAATGCGTAAATGGTTATGTGTTTTTTTTTTTATTTCCAAGTATTTAAGATGTCTTGGTATTGTTTTACCCAATATTTGTTAAAATATTTAATTGGGTTGAAATACAAATTGTGTGGCGGACAACTCTATTCACATAAGGGAAATAACACATAAGAATTAAGAAGAGTCACATTAGACTTCATTTCTCTAAGACCCAACTCTAAGCCCTTTCTTTTCCTATGATCCATAAAATATTGAAACATACTTGAATTTACAATCAATGAGCGCAAAGAGAAAATTTACATAACTTCAATTTTGTCTACATAACAAGTGTTTGGCTGAAAAAATCCGACCGGACTTGACAACCTGACACGAACCCGACACGAATTTAACGGGTTTGGATCGCACGAGCTGGTGTGTGTGACAACATGTCAACCCAAAATTGACACGAAAATTAATGTTCCAGATTGGGGCCAATTACTACAAATCTATGCGTTCTCCCTAGTAATGGCACTAGATCGTCAAGTAGTAATTGTCTGATGTATTTAAATTTCGGGTTGTCAAACCAAGAGCACGATATACACTCTGCATTTTCCAATACGAATGATCGATAAGGGTTTTGCTTTCCATTTTGTGTTGATGGATAGTGGATTTTGTTTTGGGGGTGTGCTTCTCGCCTCAATTCGATCGATTATAACTCGAGATTCACTCGTCGGTTCGATGTGAGGTAAAGTCAGTTGCGTAGCTAGAGAGTTTAGCTTTCCAATACATATTCGTTTGCATCGTAAAATTTTTATAAGTGGGTGATATTCACGTTTAAAGTGTTGACAATTTCGACACGTGTTTTCCAATATATACTAAGAACGCTAAGAAATTTTCATCGACAACTTGCATCTACAACACAAGTATTGACCAATAATGAATTCTGAACAATTTAACGGTTCAAGTATAGTGAACTTTAAGAATTGGGAGATGAATTAAATTTTAATCAGAAGAGGATTGTAGATAAAAATATTAACTTATAAATATTAGCTCGTTTTGTTATAATGTTTTTCACTAAAACCTAATGCATCTTTCTATTGTTGAGAGGGCGCGATTGTTTTGATTTGAGTCAACATAATATGGGGGGAAATAAAAGTGATATTCTAAATTTTTTAGAGAGGTTAAAATATGAGAGGAAACAAAAGATTTATAATAATAAAAAAAGTATAAAGATGGCATGAGATTTAAGCATTGAGATTATTTCACAAATGCGTAAATAATTATGTGATTTTTTTTATTTCCAAGTATTTACGATGTCGTGGTATTTCTTTACCAAATATTTTTCAAAATATATAACTGGGTTGAAATACTAATTGTGTGGTGGACAACACTATTCACATAAGAGAAATAACACATAAGAATTAAGAAGAATTACATTTGACTGCGTTCTCTGAGACCCAACTCTAAGTCCTTTTTTTGCCTATGATCCATAAAATATTGAAAGACATACTTGAAATTACAATCACGAGGCGCAAAGATAAAATTTATATAACTTCAATTTATCTACATAACAAGGTTTGGATGAAAAAATCCGACCGAACTTGACAACCCGACACGAACCGGGCACGAAATTAACGGGTTTGGATTGACACGAGCAGGTGTGTGTGCCAAAATGTCAACCCAAAATTGACACGAAAATTAATGTTCCATATTGGGGCCAATGACTACTAATCTATGCGTTCTCTCTAGAAAGGGCACCAGATCGTTAAGTAGGAATTGTCTGATGTATTTAAATTTCGGGTTGTCGAACCCAGAAGCACAATCTACACTCTACATTTTCCAATACCAAAGATCGATAAGGGTTTTGCATTCCATTTTGTGTTGATGGATAATTGATTTGTTTTGGTGTTGT
This sequence comes from Linanthus parryae, assembly GCA_023055425.1. NCBI lineage: Eukaryota > Viridiplantae > Streptophyta > Magnoliopsida > Ericales > Polemoniaceae > Linanthus > Linanthus parryae. Next base: position 63,329,407 of record JALGPY010000002.1, on the reverse strand, counting down.
GCTTCTCACCTCAATTCGATCGATTATAACTCGAGATTCACTCGCCGATTCGATGTGAGGTAATGTCAGTTACGTAGCTGTAGATTTTAGCTTTCCAATACATATTTGTTTGCATCCTAAAGTTTGGATAAGTGGATGATATTCACGTTTCAAGTGTTGACTGTTTGGACACGTGTTTTTCCGTAAGATACTAAGAACGTTGAGAAACCTTCATTGACATCTTGCTTCTATAGCACAGGTATTGACCGATAATAAATTATGAACAATTTAACGGTTCAAGTATAATGAAAGTTGGGAATTAGGAGATGAATTAAAATTCAATCAGAAGATGATTGTAGATAAAAATATTAACTAGTAAGTATTAGCTCGTTTTTTTAGAATGTTGTTCGCTAAAGCCTAGTGCATCTTCCTATTGTTGAGCGGGCGCGGTTGTTTTGATATGTGTCAACATAATATAGGGGGGAAATCAAAGTGATATTATAACTTTTTTAGAGAGGTTATATTAAGAGAAAAAATGATAGTAAGAAAAGTATAAAGATGGCATGGGATTTAAGCGTTGAGATTATCTAACTAATGCGTAAATGGTTTTGTGATTTTTTTTTTATTTCCACGTAATACGATGTCTTGCTATTTCTTCACCAAATATTTGTCAAAATATATAATTGGGTTGAAATACTAATTGTGTGGCGAACACCTCTATTCACATAAGGGAAATAACACATAAGAATTAAGAAGACTTACATTAGACTTCATTTCTCTAAGACCTAACTCTAAGCCCCTTTTTTGCCTATGATCCTAAAAATATTGAAACATACTTGAATTTACAATCACAGGGCGCAAAGAGAAACTTTACATAACTTCAATTTTGTCTACATAACAAGTGTTTGGCTGAAAAAATCCTACCGGACTTGACAACCCGACACAAACTCGAGACGAATTTAATGGGTTTGGACCGCACGAGCTGGTGTGTGTGACAACATGTCAACCCAAAATTGAAACGACAATTAATGTTCCAGATTGGGGCCAATTACTACTAATCTATGCGTTCTCCCTAGCAATGGCACTAGATCGTCAAGTAGTAATTGTCTGATGTATTTAAATTTCGGGTTGTCAAACTCACAAGCACGATCTACACTCTACATTTTTCAATACGAAGGATCGATAAGGTTTTTGCTTTCCATTTTGTGTGGATGGATAATAAATTTTGTTTTGGGGTGTGCTTCTCGCCTCAATTCGATCGATTATAACTCGAGATTGACTCGTCGGTTCGTAGTAAGGTAATGTCAGTTACGTAGCTAGAGAGTTTAGCTTTCCAATACATATTTGTTTGCATCGTGAAGTTTAGATAAGTGGGTGATATTCATGTTTTAAGTGTTGTGTTTCGAAACGTGTTTTTCCATTCGATACTAAGAACGCTAAGAAATTTTCATCGACAACTTGCATCTACAACACAAGTATTGACTAATAATGAATTCTGAACAATTTAACGGTTCAAGTATAGTGAACGTTAGGAATTGGGAGATGAATTAAATTTCAATCAGAAGAGGATTGTGGATAAAAATATTAACTTATAAATATTAGCTCGTTTTGTTATAATTTTGTTCACTTAAACCTAATGCATCTTTATATTGTTGAGAGAGCGCGATTGTATTGATTTGATCAACATAATATGGGGGCAAATAAAAGTGATATTCTAACTTTTTTAGAGATGTTAAAATAGGAGAGGCAACAAAACATTTATAATAATAAAAAAAAAAAAAGTTTAAAGATGGCATGAGATTTAAGCGTTGGGATTATTTCACAAATGCGTAAATAATTATGTGATTTTTTTTATTTCCAAGTATTTACGATGTCGTTGTATTTCTTTACCAAATATTTGTCAAAATATAAAATTGGGTTTAAATACTAATTGCGTGGTGGACAACACTATTCACATAAGGGAAATAACACATAAGAATTAAGAAGACTTACATTTGACTTCGTTCTCTAAGACCCAACTCTAAGTCCTTTTTTTGCCTATGATCCATAAAATATTGAAATACATGCTTGAATTTACAATCACGAGGCGTAAAGAGAAAATTTATATAACTTCAATTTATCTACATATATAACAAGTATTTGGATGAAAAAATCCGACTAAACTTGACAACCCGACATGAACCCGAGACGAATTTAACGGGTTTCGATTGACACGAGCCGGTGTGTTTGACAACATGTCAACACAAAATTGACACGACTATTAACGTTCCAGATTGGGACCAATGACTACTAATCTATGCGTTCTCTCTAGCAAGGGCACTAGATCGTCAAGAAGGAATTGTCTGATGTACTTAAATTTTGGGTTGTCGAATCCACAAGCAGAATCTACACTATACATTTTCCAATAACAAGGATCGATAAGGGTTTTGATTTATATTTTGTGTTGATGGATAATGGATTTTATTTTCAGGGGGGGCTTCTCGCCTCAATTCGGTCGATTATAACTCGAGATTCACTCGCTGTTCGATGTGAGGTAAAGTCAGTTACGTAGCTGGATAGTTTAGCTTTCCAATACATATTTGTTTGCATCGTAAAGTTTAGATAAGTGGGTGATATTCACGTTTTGAGTGTTGATTGTTCCGACACGAGTTATTCCATTAGATACTAAGAACGTTGAGAAAATTTCATCGACATCTTGCATCTACAGCACAAGTATTGACCGATAATGAAGTTTGAACAATTTAACGGTTCAAGTATAGTGAAATTTAGGAATTGGGAGAGGCATTAAATTTCATCAGAAGAAGATTGTACATAACTATATTAACTAGTAAATATTAGCTCGTTTTGTTAGAATGTTGTTCGCTAAAACCTAATGCATCTTTCTATTGTTTAGCGAACGCGATTGTTTTGATTTGTGTCAACATAATATTGGGGGAAAATTAAAGTGATATTGTAACATTTTAGAGAGGTTAAAACAAGAGAAGAAACAAGAGATTTATAAGAACAAGAAAAGTACAAAGATGTCATGAGATTTAAGCATTGAGATTATTTCACAAATGCCGAATTGTTTATGTGATATTTTTTTTAAATCCAAGTATTACGATAACGTGGTATTTCTTTACCAAATATTTGTCAAAATATATAATTTGGTTGAAATACTAATTGTGTGGCAGACAACTCTATTCACATAAGAGAAATAACACATAAGAACTAAGTAGACTTGCATTAGACTTCATTTCTCTAAGACCCAACTCTAAGTCCCTTTTTCGCCTATGATCCAAAAAATATTGAAAGACATACTTGAGTTTACATTCACGAGGGGCAAGAGAAAATTTATGTAACTTCAATTTGTCTATATAGCAAGTGTTTGGCTAGAAATATCCGACCGAACTTGACAACCCGACACGAATTAACGGGTTTGGATCGACACGAGCTGGTGTGTGTGACAACATGTCAACCCAAAATTGACACGAAAATTAACGTTCCATATTGGGGTCAAGGACTACTAATCTATGCATTCTCTCTAGCAAGGGCAGTAGATCGTCAAGTAGTAATTGTCTGATGCATTTAAATTTCGGGTTGGAGAAAAGAAGAAGGATGACGAAGACCATGGTGAAGACCCGAAGCTCCACCATTGGAGATCTTTAGGTTTTGATTTCTTCTGCTTCCTTTCAAATCTTGTATGGAGAAACTAATGTGCTTTGGTTGGTTGATCTTTATTAGCTAGACGTTTTGCTAGGCGTCTCTATGAGAGCCTAGAGTTTATGTAGACAATTATTTTCCGGATTTTAGACTTTTGTCTCATGCTTTGGATTATTTTTATCGATTGAATGTTAATTTCATGAACATGTTGATGAATCTAGTCTATTGACACGACTAGTTTAAGATTTAATAATCATGAAACTAGGGTTCTTCGTAAATTATAATCTTGCTTAAAGTTAATACTTGTTCTTATTACATGTTCTTACATTGTGCTTAATACTTAACAAGAATGGATTCGCTACCCGGACTTGATAATTAACTAGAAAGTGCACGACGGTGACTTAACCTAGTTCTGAAGAGTGTATAAGCACAATCCCTTATCACCGAGACCGAAAAAGAGAAGTGTTAGGGTTAGCCTAGTGTGGGTAGATTCGGTAGGATTATTTAGCTGTTCCGTGAAACGGTGGACCGACATGACCCGTTATCGAATCAGTAGATGACCTGCTAGAACGGACCGGTAGACAACATGAGACCGAGAGGAGAGTGTAGTTAACCGAGACGTAAAATGACATGAGATCGAGAGGATATTGTCATAGCCTATTACCCGGCTGAACTAGAATAGGATTAACGTGTTACATAGCTGAACCGGAATTCGTCTACAGCCCTAGGTGATCTAGATATTGCCTAGTTTCTCTATATATTTGTTTCTTAATTAAAAAAATATATAAAAATATTAGCTTAGTTGTTATTTTAATTCTTAAATCAATCAAATCTTTCCTTCTGTAACGTGCTCTAAATTAAGGAACTAATTAGATAATTTAAAGTCTGTCCTCGTGGGATCGATAACTCGGGGTTGAAATACCACCCCTATACTACTTGACCGTGCACTTGCGCATACGCGTTAAGAAATCGCGTCAAAAGCCATACTTGAATTTACAATCACAACGCAAAGAGAAAATTTGTATAACTTCAATTTGTCTACGTAACAAGTGCTTGGCTTGAAATATCCGACCAAACTTGACAACCCGACACGAAACCGACACGAATTTATTGGGTTTGGATGGACACGAGTCGGTGTGGGTGACAACATGTGAACCCAAAATTGACACGACAATTCACGTTCCAATTTGGGGCCAATGACTACTAATATATGCGTTCTCTCTAGCAAGGGTACTAGATCGTCAAATAATTGTCTGGTGTATTTAAATTCCATATTTTCGAACCCACAAGCACAATCTACACTCTACATTTTTCCCTAACAAGGGACGATAAGGGGTTTGTTTTCCATTCTGTGTTGATGGTTATTGGATTTTGTTTTGGTGGTGCTTCACGCCTCAATTCGATTGATTGTAAATCGAGATTCGCTCGTTGGTTCGATGTAAGGTAAACTCGGTGACGTAGCTGGAGAGTTTAGCTTTCCAATAAAAATTGGTTTGCATCGTAAAGTTTAGATAAGTGGGTGATATTCACGTTTTAAGTATTGACTATTTTTCTACACGATTTTTTCCATTAGCTACTAAGAATATTGAGAAATCTTCATCGACATCTTGCATCTGTAGTACAAAATATTGACCGATCAATCGTTTTCAACAATCTAACGGTTCAAGTAAAGTGAAAGTTAGAAATTGGGAGATGAATTAAATTTCAATCAAAGAGGATCGTAGATTAACGTATTAACTAGTAAATATTAACTCGTTTTGTTAAAAAAAAAGTTAGGATTGAATGTTGTCTGCACAAAGAAGTCACGACGACCCTTTTTTGCTTATGATCGACGATATATCAAAAGTTGTTCATGAACTTACAATCACGAGGCGGAAAGAGAAAATTAAAATTACTTCAATTTGTCTACATAACAAGTGATAGGCTGGAACTATACGGCCGAACTTGACAACACGAGACGAACCTGGCACGAATCTAGCAGGTTTGGATCGACACGAACCAGCGTGGGTGACATAATACCCCATATTTAAGTTAGTTTTTTTTTATCATTTTGGAAAAATATTTTATAATTTTAAGAAATTTAATTTCAAACTTGGTTCCATTTGACATCTATGATGATATATATTTTTAATTTAGGGTTATTTTGTAGTTTTTGAAACTGTGATAATACTATATGATACTTATTTTGTATTTTTGGGAGATAGTAGTAGCTTTCTGAAAGTGGACTTTGATATTTATATACAAGGTGGTTTATTTTAAATTATTTGGAAATTTTATAATTTATGAAAATTAACTTTTATGTGTTGTCTATTATTTGAGAGTTATATTTTCGCCCCTAAACTTTTAGCTTTCACATTTCTACCCAGCTAGCAATTCATCTATTGATTATTTATACTCAAGTCCTCCTCAATTATCTTTGGTCAACTCTACTAGAAAAATGGAGATGTTCTTTCTTTTTTACAAGCATCTCTCAATTTGCTCTACTAATACATCAAGAACACTACACCCATTATACTCCATCATTTTTTATCACTCCAATCTCCATCAACCTCCCATTACTACCTTCACTTTGTATCAACATCTTTTGAGAGATTCTCCACCACCAACCTCCACCATCAATCCCGTTTCATTTCTCATTTTTTTCATATGTTTTCCTCTTCAAAAACACTCAAATACTCTCTCATCTGTCTCAAAATACTCCATTTCCATTTTCGGGTGTTGACCTCATAAAAACACCATCAAAACATTTCTAGCATTCAAATAATCAAAACTTGAATCCAATCACAGTATGATCATGTAGGGGAGTTATTTCACCATTCTTCTCAAGGATTGAAGGCCAATTTTGTAATACCCCGTATTTAAGTTAGGGGTTATTTGGTCATTTCGAAAAGAAAATAATATTTGAAAATTTTGAGAAATTTATATTTCAAACTTATTATTGAATTTTCTTAATTTTAACGCACAAGTGTGTCATTTGACATCTATGATGATATATATTTTTATTTTGGGGTTATTTTGTAGTTTTTAAAATTTGGAAAAAATACTATATGAAACTTATTTTGTATACTTGGGAGGTACTTGTAGTTTTCTAAAAAGTGATTTGTACAAAGTGTTTTATTTGAAATTATTTGGAGATTTTATAATTTATGAAAGTTATATTTTATGTGTTACCTATTAATTGGTAAATATATTTTCACCCCTCAATTTTTGGCATTTCTATATCTACCCCAATTATGTTGTTGGGAGAATTGTTAGTTGTACTCAACTCCTCCCTCAACAACTAGCACTACTACATACCATCTTGCATGTACATATTTTTGTTGAATATCCACCACTTACACTCCTATATCCATCATCTCCATCATTTTACTTCTCATGACTACTCCTTTTAAAAAAAATCAATTCATATGTAAATATTACACCTTATGCATACCTACCCCCCATCATGTTCATCACCATCACTCTTTTCCCACATCCACCAACTCTCACACCCATTGCATCATCATCTTCTTATCCACTAAATTCCTCCATTGAAGAACACTTAATAGCTCTTTTCTCTCTCTCAAAATTCTCTTCCCGTTTTTGGGTGTTGACCTCACAAAAACACCATAAAAAATTCATTTTCTAGTCTCCCAAGCATGAAAACATTGGTTCCAAGCTTGGTATAACCATGGAGGGGAGTTATTTCATCATTCTTCTCAAGGATGGAAGACCAATTTCACTCTTTTCCTCCCATCTTCTTGAATCTTGGGGTAAAGTTTTCTTCTACCCTGCAACTCATTCTTACATGTCTATGTTTAGCTTCGATTTATGAAAATTCATCTTATATTTCTTCATCCCCAAACTCGATTCTTCATTTTGTTGGCTTGATCATGTTTTTTACTTCAAAATCTTGACTATTTCATGAAACCCACACTAGAACCAACATGCATGTTGTGAATGTCATCTTCTTGCATTTGTTACTCAAGTGATTTTTGATAATTTATGTCAAGAGAATGTAAAAATGTTATTTTCATGATTTAAATGGTGCTATTTGAGTGAAAATCAAGTCTTCTTAGCTTGCATGTACTACTAGAACCATTCTTGTTGATTTTTTGAAAAATTTCATGTTCATACAATCTGACCAGTTTGTGAAAAACGTACATTATCTCTAACTTTTCTCTATGTGAAACTTTTAAATCTTATATATTCTTAAACTAGACTCAAAGAGGGTCATTTTGAAAAAGAAAAACAACTTCATAGCCTTTTTGGTTTGGGAGATAAGCTCATTCTAAGTTGTATGTTTTCTGAAAATTCGTTTCTGGACCACTGATGCCGTTTTTGCTAAAACTTTATTTTCAGAAACCTATGGCATCTCATCTTTTTTGTGATTAAAGTAGACACATAGGGTATTCATCATGGAGAGGATGGGCATTTTTCCTATTCTCCAATTAGTACTAATTGCTCTTCAAAGTTGAAACTTTCTGCCAAACTTGTCTCTGCATAGCAGTGTTTGTTATTTTTGTAACTTTAGTTTTATAATAGCTATGCATGATTTTCTTGGGGTTTCTAAAAGTAAACACATTTAGGTTCATCATACATTAATTTCAAGATTTTAGGAGATGTTTTGATATGGAAAATATGCATCTAAAGTTAGAGCTACAATTCTGTAGTCACCGTTTTTAGAAAACTCGAGTTTTTGAAATTCTAAGTGTATTGTTTGGTTTATTTTGATAAGTGAACATCATTATATGTGCATTGGTGACATATAGGACTACTTGGCATGTAGGATTGCATTTGTATTATGCATGTGTAAATTAGTTGTAACGAGTACTTTATACGTGTGATTGTAGACCTCGACCCCGTAGGAGATAGTGGTTCTCGTTGGAGTGATCGACTTACCTTATCACTTTTTCTTTTGCTACATCTTGGTGGTAAGTACATACGTGCGAATTTTACTGATCAAAATGTGAGTGTTTGTGATGTCTCGAATGAATATTTGTTGATTGAAAATGTATGCAAAGCATGATTTAATACTCGAAATTGTTTGGATATAAATTGAATCCTCTTTATAAGTTCCGGAACTTTACTTCTGATAAGTTTATAATCTGATTTTGTCTATGAAAAAGAGAAGAAATAAAAATACATATGTGCGAACTTTAATTATCACATTGTGACCATGTGTCTTTTTGGAAGAGTATGAAAAACATGATTTTTACTGAAAAATTCTGATTATTGATTTATACTGAGAACTCTTGGAATGACTTATAAAGATATTTATACCAACTTTGGTTATGAAAAATAAGGGTAATAAGATACCTCTAATAGATTAGGACGATGTACAGAGTTGTGTTGTTAATGGGAGGCGCCAAGCGATCCTCCATTTTCTTATGGATAAGACCATTGAAGCAATGCTTCTTGTTATTGGATAGAACTTTAATATTCACAAATCCTCCCCCGATGAGCCAAAATGTATAAAGATATTGAGTCCAAATGGGTTTATAGAGCTATAGAGTGCTACTTATACTTGTAAGGGTCACTACGGTATAGGGGTGTCGACACTTAAGCCTTTTAGCTAATGTTGTGAGCGGGGTTGACGAATGGGCTCCCTTAACGCTCAGGTGAAATAGGGTTTTATAGACCCTAAAAGGAACCCTTTGTGATTACTTCGTGATCCCTCTGTCTACATCGATCCTGCTGGTGGCTCTGGACATGCCTCAGCTAAACTTAACAGTTAAATTGGAATTGAAAGAAAGTTTGATTACTCTATTGATGTTGTTTGTGGCTCTTGATTGCCTAATCTAATTAAATGAATTGAAAAGCTTCTGCTACTCGTGAATTAATATTGTTATCAGTTCAAATGGACTTGTTTACTGTTGACACTTTACTTGGCTATGAATATCTTGAATACTCGTGATTTATAAATATTTTAAAAATGAGAGTTAACGCTACGCGATTAATTATAATTGTTCCAAATTGTTCCCAACTCTATTACTTATGATTCTTTCCAATCTCTTGATTTATTTCAACTCATAACTATGTGCCACTCGTTGCTTTACATGTCGTAGTGTGTATTTACTCAGTTTTTACTGATCATTTTCTTCAAAATTGCATCGGCTTTTGCCATTTTAAAACCGCATGTCATCAATCAAGGTTGGGTCATGGGAACGCGGATCGAGACGAAGACGTTTAGATCACTTAGTAGATCACATAGCTTATTTCACACATTGCTTTTGTAAACTTATCGTCTCAGAGATTTTTGTATTAAATAAATTGTAATATTTGTAAATATAGTTTTACTTTTGGTTATCGATTGTCGCATTAGCCCTGAACCGAGATCCCGGGTTGTTTCAAATTTCATTCTTACTAACCATGTTCTTGAATCTTGGAACATTGGACTCGTAGGAGAGAGTGGTTGTCGTTGGAGTGCTAGTTCATGCTCTTGATTGTACTTCATCTCAGTGGGAAGTACATATGTGCGACCCTTACTTATCAAAATGTGAGTATTTGCGTGATTTCTCAAATGAATATTTTTTTGATTGAAAAAGTATTACAGCATAATTAATACTCGAAAGTTGTTTGGATATTAATGAATCCTTTGTGAGAACTCTTAAAAATTACTTGTGAAATCTGATTTGGTTATGGTAAAGAGAAGAATTAAAAAACTTCTAATAGATTTAGGAAGATGTACAGTTGTGTTATTTATGGCTCCGACCGGAGGCGCCAAGCGATCCTCCAGTTACTTATGGCGACGACCATTGAAGCAATGCTTCCTTTTATTGGATAGAACTTAATTGTTCACAAATTCGCCCCCGACGAGCCAAAATATACCAAGGTATTGCGACCAATGGTTTGTAGAGCTACAGAGTGCTACTTATACTTGTAAGGGTCACTACGGTATAGGGGTGTCGAAGCTTAAGACATTTTAGCTAATGTTCTGAGCGGGGATTGACGTATGGGCCACCTTAAAGCTTGGGTGAAATAGGGTTCGATGGACCCTAGAAGGAACCCTTTAGATTACATTGTGATCCCTCTGTCTACATCAATCCTGCTGGTGGCTCTGGACATGCCTCAGCTAAACTTAACAGCTATTTAGACTTGAAAGAAAGTTGACTACTCTACTGATGTTGTTTGTGGTTGTGGATATACCCTAATCGAATGAAATGAGTTGAAAATCATTGGCTACTCGCGATTTAATATCGTTATCAGTTCAAAATAACTTGTCTACTTTTGATACTTTATTGGTTTAAGAATTTCTCGAATACTCGTGGTTTATTGATGTTTTAAAGTTGAGAGGTTCTTTCTACGTAATTACTTATAATTGTTCATACATTCCCAACACATTTACTTATAAATATTTCAAATCTCTTGATCTAGTTCAACTCATGCTTGTGTGCCACTCGTTGCTTTACATGTCGTAATGTGTATTTACTCATTTTTTACTGATTGTTTTCAAACCGTGGTGTATGCGTTTGTTATTTCAAAACCACCACATGTTAGTGCAAGTCAGGATGGGAACGTGAATCGATACAAAGACGCGAGCTTAAGTTAGATCATTTAGTAGATCACAAACATTCTTTTCTTCTTCCAAATTGTACTTATTTTTGGAATTTTGTTGTATACCATAACCGTAATGTAATATTAATTTGGTTATCGATTGTCGCTTTAATCCTGAACCAAGATCCCGGGTTGTTTCAACAAGTCAACCCAAAATTGACAAGATAATTAATTAAACGAAGATATAGTTGTTCACTTGACAAAATACATGAGGAAAACTCCTAGGGTACACGCATGTACGAGGTGCACCATGTATCTATGTCACTAGCTCGAGGAGTTAGTGTGCTACTACTGACCAGATTCAAGCGAGGCTTGGATTGCCACAAGTGTGGGGTGCTACACGAGAGATTACAGAAACTATGCATATAAAAGATGGTGGGGTGAGTAGTTGATCTGTGTGACAACTCATTATCTATCTTGTATTAGACATTTCGTGCAAATATGGTGTCTAGCACGTGTTGGTGCTAGCAGATGGGGTTTTACTCCTAACTGTCCTTCTCTGGCAGACAACAAGTGAATGTTTCCCCACCGTAAAAATCTTGTCTGTCGTGTCTTTTACTGCTATACTGTTAGATTACTTATAAAGTTAAATTATACTACTTTATCTGGTATATCTTTACGCAATTCTTGTTATTGGAATAGACATGATCTTTTAGTCGTGTCTATTATCCGATATATGGTCGCACAAGAACCGCTCCTCTTGGCTCTACGATTGTAATCTTCCGATATATCGCGTAGTATCGCGAATTGAGGGTGTGTAGGAGCAGACACACTCGTACTTTGTGTGTATTATTGTCTGCGAGTATGCTCTCCCCTCCATTTTCAATTGGTACCAGAGCCAGTTTACCTTAGTTTATATTATTTATTTAGTTGAATTAGCGTAAAGATCCAAGATGCAGGAAATCATAAGTTTTTCTAAGCTCCGGTACCGGATGGAAGGTTTTCTCTTACGTAAGGGCTGGGATCTTGTTGATGTTTGAATACCAAGGAGGCAACGTTGTATTCTGCTATATGATCAAGGTGCTTGTAGAGGTTGGTGAGGACAAGGCTAGCTAAGGAAACCCCTTACCCTTAGATAATGACATAGCTAGATGGAATACTTCTCGCTGGCACCATTAAACGGGAGCATGGATAGAGGGTCAGCGAAAGAAGGTAGGCTAAGAGGGCAAGATAAATCAAGGAAAATTTGAGAAGTCTCATCTATGCACTTTAGTCATACTCATCTTGTTTCGGGCGCTTATCACTCCCCAAGGTATCAAAGGTGCCAAAGTGGCTAACTAACCAAGTGACTGCTTGTACTTTTAGCATTTTGGGGGAGAGAGGTTCCTTTCGCTGGCCTTGATCGCCTTTCATCATTACTTTAAAAGGTTTGGCACATACGTTTGTAGTTGCTTAGTGACTTCTCCATAAAGTCGCCATTTCTCTATCTTCTTTATATGCAACCTATATACTCCAATAATTCTCTCCTATGATGGGAAGACCTAGGACGAAATTAACATCTTTTAAATGTATGCCAATCTCCCAGTTTCAAGTAATGAAATTTTTGGTTTGGTATTCCAACAGGTGAACATATGCTCCGGGGTTGTGTTATCTTTGAGAATGGTTTGATGTACTGAGGCTTGAGCGCAGGAATACAGGCTGATGAACTGGGTATGCTCACCCATGGGACCAAAGAGTGTCAGCTACCCATTATGCCAGCTAGCGGAGGGCTCAACAGGGAATTGTAATTGAATTAGGGAAGAAGGCTCCACACCTACTCTCTGCCTTGGAGTAAATGCGCATGGAAGGTGGGGATGTTTCACCTCGACCAACAGAGTGGGTTCCGGCACACACAATGTTGTGTACTGACTATTGAGAGTCATTGTGTCCTTATGTCTTGAAAGTACGGGTGTGGGCCTATAATTAATCTTCTCCAGGGCCAAAGTAGTGAGCCCCTCGCCAAAAAGCATTGGAGGGGCACCCGAAAGGTCAAAAGTATACGAGGTTTCAGTGGAGGGTGTTCGTTTGCTACCACGTTTAGACTAATTGGAGGGAAAATTGGATTGAGACATGGTGAAGAAATTAAATTTCGAGAATGAAGGAAAATTGAAGATTAGGGTCTCGCAGAAGAAAGCAAAAAGAACAAAGGCTTTAAGGGTTTGTAAGTCAGGTGAAAATATGATAAGAAGTGTAAAGGATAATTTATATAGTAATGGGACAAAAAAAATGTTCGCATTCGGGAAAGATGGAATTAAATGACAATCGTCAATTAGCATTCAAAAAATAGGAGAGAGTTATGTTTGTGTGAATGTGGCGGTAATGGAAAGTTGTGCCCTGCGTATTCGTAATGATTGCATAAGCCCTAGAGTTGGACGCCTCCATGCCGCTGGAAGACCAATGCAACATGGACAAGTGCAAGGGGCTAATATTGACACACGGGCCTCAGTTACAAATTTGCGGGGTTAAGTTACAAATTCAAGGAATTGCAGGGCTAATAGAATGGGGGAGTCAACATAGAGCAAGAGATTGAGTGAAGAGGAAAGCAAGGCTGAAGCAGGATTCAACGGCCATCTGCTTGTTAAATCGCAATAGCTTCCGCTAAAGAAGTAGAGGAATTGCTAAACTGGCAAGAAGGATTGCACGCCATCAGCTACGCCTATAAAATGAGGCCTTCCATTCGGAGTCGAGGATCTTCGACCGATCATCAAGCAAGTACAACTATTGTCTTCTTAGAGAGAATTATTCAAACTTTGTACTTCCTCTAAAAGAAATTAAGCTTGATTGTTTCTATATCGGTATCCATACGTTGTTTTCAACAGTTATGTTGATGATCTTGATCCCAATGGTCTTCAAATAAGTTGTTATAATGGTTTGCTATATCCTCATATTGGCTTATTCTTCTCTAGTTTCTTTGAATTCGGCCATTTGATTGGTATTGGTAACCCGACGTGTCTTTGATTCATGGCAGGCATTTCGTTTACCATTGTGTGTGTCGGGGGGAGGGGGTTTGAGCTGCCAAAAACATCCCAGCCCATGTTGGTGATAGAATAAACGGGTTAAACAGGGTTACAACCCGCCCAATTAAAAGATGAATGTTAAAACGAGATGGGCTAATTATGCTTGAACCCGTTTATATACCCGCCCTACCCGCCCGTTTGACAGCTCTAGATCTTCATTGGCAATGCTAAAGCATGTTTCTCAGTGTAATTTTGCAGGTATTTTAGGCTCTTTTAGTCATGTACGCATATTAGAGGGGCGTGATTGCAATTCACCATTCCTGTATAAAACGCCACTCACAATTCCTCTGTTTACAGTACTACACTACTACAAATACGAATCGTCATCTTCCCTTCCTCTCATTCCCTCTCTCTGTTCATCAATTCGCTTCCCTTCCCACAATCCCCACGAATCTCCACTGAGAATGCATAAGCCCTCGATGAATTCCGATTCCGTCGCTTCAACTTCATCATCCTCTTCCTCATTTCATTCATCAATCACCGTCCATTCGATCGCATCCTCCACTGATTCGTCCTCGTCGCCGTCGCGACCCTATCTCCGTTGCGAGGGTCTGGATCTACTAGTGAAGGCGATTCACCACGTCTCGGCCGGATCGGCGGTGGGTTTTCCTTATATTCAGAGGAGGGTGATCCGTAGACGGAGACGAGCCGTGAGATTCGATCACTTCATCGTCACTCCGTTTGAGAAGGAAATGGAATTGAGCTCTAAGAGGAATCGGAGATTGATGGCGTTGCCGTCCAAGTATCAAGACTCTGTTCTTCAGCCGTTGAAGCCGAGAAGCCGTCGGAGGCAATCTGGTAAGATGGAAGATGAATCTGTGATTGTGATCTCGTGATTTGAATTGGGTTTTTTGTATTTCGTAGTTTCTGATTTGGGTTTTTGAGTTTTATTAGAATTGGTGTTCTGGGTATTGGGATTAGTTTCAGGATCTATAGATCTCAGAGTGTAGAGTAATTGGAGGAGGTTAGGGGTTGCTATTGGTGTATCATGTATTTTAGCACTTCATTTTACTGTTTCTAGCAATATATCAAAATTCTTTTCAGTCCCAGTGTCATGATTTTTTCAAGTTTTTTTGAAGTTTTGATCTGAATTCTGATATGGGTTTGATGAGGAAATTGATTCTGGTAATGGGTTTTTATGAAACTATGAACTTGCTACCTTCTCATATTTCTCTCATCTGAATGCCTTCTTTGATCCAATCTTGGTTTCTTATCCGAATACCTTCTTCTTTGATCCAATCTTGTTGGTTACCAGCATGCAATGGAGTCCATGCATTGATATCTGAGATAGAATGTTTCTGAAGCTGTCTGATGAACTAAAAAGATGGGTTCCAGTAGCTGATGTTTCTCCTCCATTCTGTGATTGATCTCTGAGATACAATGTTTTGATCTGAATTCTGATATGGGTTCGAAGAGGTATTGAATCTGTTGACAGATTCATATGAGCTTAACCTGCCCATTTGTCGTATTTCTCTGATCTGAATGCCTTCTTCTCCAATCTTGGCAAGTGTTTTTTACAGTGTTCATTGACGTTTCTTATGCAGACGTTTCTTAGACGTCAATGTATTGATCTATGAGACATAATTGCTGAATTCTCTTCAATTTCACTATGTCTGCGCGTGTGTGGAATGCTGGAAGGTAAAGATCTCTCTACAATTTTAGCCTTTTGATGGAAGTGTGTGTTCTTAACGGCCCAACAAAGTTATTGTCGAGCATTTTGTAGTTTTTGAGAATGTTCATGTCATACATTGCAAGAGTTCATGAAGTTGGCAAAGTTGTGCTCTTACAGACTACAAGTGGCAAGTACCACTTATCCTGCTCAAGTAAATCCTCCGATTCAGATGCAGAATGTCTCATTTTAATTCTGAACATCAAAGGCTTCGACATGTTTGGGTTCAGCATATATGCAGAAAAAGATGAAAAAAAGGATGCTACTTATTGTTACCCTACTTTTGTATTAGGGTGAAAAATAAGGAGGAAGTGCATAACCATGTATCCACGATAGTGGGTACTTTGCTGATATTTCTTTTAGCGTTGAAAGGTGCTTTGCTTATCTATTTAATAAAGAATTAACACGATTGTTTAACTGTTTAACTGTTCAATTGACTTCAAGGTGTGGGATTTTAGAAAAAATCACATTATTACCTACATCTTTTGGTCACTCTGAAAAGCGGAGGCTGCTTTTAAGTTTGGAGCTGCAGAAGTTATATTCTTGACTTGTGGTATGTTAAGCCAAGATATTGGATAATCAGTTAGTGATGGTTGTGCTAATTTGTCGCTAGTTTATGTACGTCATGCCCCTTCGGTGATTGCTGCACATAACTGTTCAAGGTGCATCAGAGAAGAGTGTGCTCTCTTGTAACAGGTAACAGCAGTGAACAAAAGCCTGGACGGAGGGAGAGGAGGCCGGAGGAGAAACTAGCTATTAAAATGTTATGTCTTGAACCGGGAATGGATTGCTGAATAAATCCTTCCTTCCGAGGACACGTGATTGTCATTCCAGACATATCCTGGTCTCATTGAATCTATTGCTAGATATTTGTCAGTGAAATTTTCAGTTTCGTTCTATTAGTGCAATCCTCCGGCTTGACACTGCTGTTTGTCTATTTTTCGCTAGAAATGAAGTTGTGATTTATGCGGATTCTATTATTATGTTTTGCTCGTACCAGTAGATTTTGGGCATGTTTGGATGAGAGAAAATCGAGAGGTAGAGGATTGGTCAATAATTCAAATTTTTTTTGGTCAAACCTCTCAAAACCCAAACAAATCCGGATTTCCGTCCAAAAATCCAGAATCCTGTCGTTAAATCCGGAATTCTGGATTTTTTTTTGGAAAATTCCGTACTTTTTCGGGTGATTTCTGGATTTTTTACGCACATAGCTGGCTGCTAGCTCAGTTGTAGAGCATTTGAAGTGGCGGAGCCACATAGAGGCACGGGGGTGCAAGTGCACCCCTGAACTTTTGAATAACTACTACTATACTCCCATAATGCTTTAATAATTTTAGTTGGGCCCTCATTAAATAGCAGTAGTGCACCCCAAAAAATTTACACTCTGCAGTTGTGCCCCTCCTCTTACGGATTTGTGCCTCCCCTCTTACAGATTTCTGGCTCCGCCATTGTTCAATTTGAAGCCCCTGCATGAATTCCCTAGTTCGAACTCTTATATGACACAAAAAAAATATTTTTTACCAATAATCTACGCACTACAAATTAAATGAGTTATCAAGTTTAACCTCTCACTGCTCATCCAAACAATCACATTATGTTTTAATGCTTTCAACTACTCATTGGGCCTAAACTAGATGACTCGTACCACCGGTACCCTCGGCGATATTGCAGAGGCCTTCTACCTTCTTGTTTGCTTGTAGGAATTGCTGCTAGTAAACCACCTTGGCTCTGGCACATAAATATCCTTTCTGTTGCTGCTGATGCATAATATCGTTCCAAAAACTATTAAATTCGCCTTCATTCAAAGCATTCCTTCAGCTAGAAAGATAGTGGAATCAGCATCGATCTCCTTGCCGTCACTATTATACCAGTCTTATAGTTCCGGGTACAGTGTGGAATTAGCAAGGCTACTAGAAGAGGTAGCAAATGGGCCGAATGACCACAAAACTGGCCCAGACCAGTCTGTTTGAAGGGTGGACTGGCCCCGGACTGAGGGATAGTGGTCCTGAACCAGCCCAGGACCTGAGGGATAGAGTGGTCCTGGCTGGTCCTGGATATGGGGGGACCAAAGGACCGTACCAGCCCGACAGGAATTGGACTTTTTCTTCCTAATTGGACTTTTTGACTCGTAATTTAGTCACTTTGACCCGGTGATTTGAGTAACAAGATTAGGTGTTTTTTTGATAATTTTTGCATGGTGTTGTAGAGAAAAAGTTTATCTACAACACCATGTAAAAAATGTCAAAAAGTTACACCGGTTTATTATCCTAATCATCGGGTCAATGCGATCCAGTGAATAGTGATATGAACAGTAAATGGAAGAAAGAGAGAGAACGGAGGCAGTATATATATAGACACACACAAATATGAGAGTACCTTTTAGAAGTACAACTATTATATTTTAAATAAGTATGCATCTTCCCAGTGCACTACACTATTCATCCATTCATTTGACCAACTAATTTAGCTAACGATGTAATGCGAAAATATCATAATCTTTTACATAATATTGTACATATTTCTTAACACTATAATAAGCAAATTTTTGTATCACATCGTTACCTATTTTAAGATATTTCGTATCACATCGTTACCTAAATATTGTAGATATTTCGTAACACTATAATACGCAAATATTTGTATCACATCGTTAGCTAAATTAGTCGGTCGTAGTAACATCTGTGAGAAAGTATATACTTTTATGAAAGTAAATAAATAAATAAAAAAATTCTGAAAAAAAAAAAGTAAAACCCACGGGCTAGGACCGGCCCGCCTGTAGTAGTCTGGTCCCGTAAGCCGGGCCAGTTACAACATATCCGTTCTCAAGACCGGGAACGGCCCACTTGAGACCAGGAATGTACTGGACCAGGCCCAGTGGTCCTCTCTCAGCCGGTCTCAAGCCTGTTAGGACCGTTTGACAGAACTAGCTACAAGGTTTTGAACCGGAGGACATGGACCTAAAAAGAAAAGCTACAAGGTTTGGCCATTTTTCCCCAGTTGTGTGGAGTGTGGACTGAGTTGACGACATGGGAAGAGCCTACAACCACCCTGCCGTTGCAATCGAACTGGATGGTTGTTTTTTTTTTTTTTTTTTTTTTTTATCCAACATAAACTGGATGGGTTTGCCATAAGCAACAATTTAGGGTTTACATGATAAGCATGGCTTAATTTTCACTCTGTGGTGTGCAGAGCAGGAAGAAGGTAATACTCGTAGATACCACCTCCACCATCCCAAAATAAATGTGTGCCGTACACAGTTGATATGTCCGTATATGGATCGATTCTTGGTCCCCTCTTCACTAATAGACACGGTCACAATGAAGTTGTCGAGTTGCTGTCATTGAAAAATGTTCTAGACTTGTCAGAGAACAAGTTCGCCAACGACAACTCCTGATCAGGCAAAACACTACAGATATGAGGAATTTTCAGCAATTGGAAACAAACTGGAATAATAACAGCATATTCAAGCTGCAAATTGGTGAGAACCAACATACACATATTTCTTCATTGGGCATAAACATAGAATCATACATTCCAAATTAATTCACACATATACTACAATTATTATTTCCTACTTCTAGAGACAGGTTTTGGGGGACAATATTGGGCTTGTTTGGGAGAGATGATGGGTGAGATTCTGAGATGGTCATAAATCTGAAATTCGTAAGTGAACAATGATAAAATCTGCATTACTCTACTTCATTCAAACAATCAAAATCAATATTCCGATGAATGAAAACAATGTAATATCATGACTGCACGATCAATCCGCGATTGTAGTGCAACAGATTACACGACAAATGCGAAAGTCATGCACCCTATTGAACACCACATAGGATACCAGTTAGCTAGACACTCGCAAATTGCATACCGAAATATAGAAACCACTTGGAAAAAGCAGAAGCAAAAGTCATACAACCACTAACTTCTTTTGGTAATGAAACCTTCCAACAATATCTCTGATACAGTCATAACAGGCTCATACCACCACCACCACATTGATATATAAAGCTACTAAAAGACTCTGACTCTTCCCTATTCTTCTACTATCAATCTGCCTAACCATGTTTTGAGTTCTCAACCCTATGATAATAACCTTAAGCTCACTACAAACATCAAACCAAACCAAAATCACAGTTCATATCTGGTGATTGTTTGTTTGCTCTGTATGACCAGATTGCGACGCTATTAACATAGAATGGTTATGTTCACCTTCATAAGTTACAATCAGCATTGAAGGCTCATCCAAGCACCTCTCCACATGTTTCCTTGCCGGGCAGCCTCTCATGGTGCTACATTTATAGTACCCCCTGTATACCAAAAAAAACATCGCATTTTTTAAATCAGATTAGAAACGTCCAAATGCACACGACTCGGTGATAACATAAAAGGAATGCTAAGAACTCATAAGAAGAAGAAGCAAAAAACACTTCGGACACAACATAGAACCAACAATTCAAATAATTAAACTCAAATCCAACGATGTGGTTTAAACGGGTTTCAAGATCGAAGCATAGAGGATCATCCCAAAATATGCAACTTTCAACGAGTTTGCTTAACGATTGTGGCCAATGCAGCATCTAGCTCCCTGATTGGTTGCCGAAAAGTAGTCATTATCCAATGTTAAATCTAAGTCTCTAACAGTGCAATGCAAATCAATCCACTTCTCTACATAATGCAATCAATGAGAAACATAAATGCGGTGAAAAAAATCAATGATCATATGAATTTAAACTTGTGATTTCATACCTTGGATGTGGCGATCCCTTAATAGGCTTCTGCCCGTACTTTCTCCACGAATACTCATCAGAAGGGATATCGGCAACTTTGTCACTAATAGCAGGCACCTTCACAGTTCTCTTGACCCTCAGTTTCCTATAAAAAGACTAACAAAATCAGCAAACAGAAAAAAAGGCTTAAACTGAAAATGCAAATCACATATGAATAGCGAACCAAATCAAGAACCCAACCTCTTCTTTGAGCAATGGCATTTCCCACTAGTTCCACACCTGCCACTACCATCCGCTCCCCTACCACCACACCTCTTTCTGGATTGTTGCGATATATGATCCGACGACAGAGGCACGCCGATGAGCTGGAACGAATTCCCACTCAGATTAGTGTCATCCAAGCTTATAGATGACATGAATGACCTATTGGATGACAAAGGGTGTGCGTGTGTTGAACTAGAACCGCCGCCGTCGAATTTCAAACTCATCCCACTGTTGGTGTTACTAAAACTCCTGGAATAAAGCATGTCAGCATGAAGTTTCTTCTGTTTCTGCTGCTGGATTTGCAGTGCCTGCATCTGTTGCA
Source organism: Linanthus parryae (assembly GCA_023055425.1). Lineage (NCBI taxonomy): Eukaryota > Viridiplantae > Streptophyta > Magnoliopsida > Ericales > Polemoniaceae > Linanthus > Linanthus parryae. Next base: position 63,308,269 of record JALGPY010000002.1, on the reverse strand, counting down.
GATGAAGCTGGTTTTGGAAAAACTTGAGATGTTGTGAAGATGATGATGATGATGCTTGAATAGCTTGCAAAGGCGGGGGATTGATCGCCTGAACGGTGTCATCTCTCGCCGGAGGATCAAGAAAGGGAACAATTTGCATACTCTTTGGATCATTTTCTCTTTGGATTGATGGGTTTTTATGAAGGGAACTAGTTGGAAGTAAACTTAGAGGATTTTGCGATAAATTAGGGGCTTCTAAGAAGATGTTTTGGGGCAAAGGTGACCTGAACTTCATCCTCCTCACCCTTCCATGACCAAGGCCTTCACTAGTGTTCATGAGAGAAACAACTCTCTTGAACTTCAAAACTGCTTCACCTGCTTCCAGCATTAGGCTTTTGTACTGAACTTGGTCTTTGCAGTGACACAGATTGCTGATAACTCTATTGCAGCTCTCAACAGCTTCTTTGTTAGCCTTTTCAACTTCCTCCATCTTCACCCCCCACCCACCAAAATCACAGACCTAGATCTCCAAACCCTAGAATTGGCAAAAACACATGAATCATCACAAGATTCACAAAATCAGAAACTCTTGAGATGAAATTCCAAAAACCCAACTCAGAACACACAAATTGGGAAATGACAAACCCTTTGCAATGATTATATACTTACCTTTCTTGAAAAACTCCAATGATTAACTCTTCAGCACACCATAATTATCCAACCCCAAGAAAAGAAAGCCCTGAACATCAAAAACAGGGAAATTCAGAATCAGAGGATCAAAGAATCAATAGAAACACCAATTAGGGCAAAAACCCAGATGGGCATTGCTCAGAAATCATTCACAGGAGGCTTCTCTTTTCACCAAAATTGATATTTCTAGGGATTTAGAGTGAAATCAGACAATACCCAGATGAGAAATGAAGGCCATTCTTGGCAAAAACTAGGTAGACAATCAAAACAGAGCAATTGGAATCAACCTTTTGAAGAATTTGGAGGTGTGAAAGAGAAGAGTGAAGACCAGGGAGAGAGCTTTTGGGACAAGGGTTTACCAAAAGACAACAAAGAGTCTCTTTTGATTTGCAAAAATAATGGGTAAAGGGAAGGGGAAAAAGTAGATAAATTGAAAGAAATGTGCAAAAGAACCAGAGAGAATAAAAGCAAGATGAGAACTTACAGAGAGAGTGAGTGAGTGAGAGGCTAAAGGCAGAGGAGGCTTTGTAGTACAAGCAAGAGCAGAAGAAGAGGGAGAAGCAAGAAGAGAGCAGAGCTGCTCTGTAAATGACAGTGACGTCTCTGTCAAAGATCCTAGTGGGGTCCACCAATGACTCGTTCTTTCATGTTAATCCTCCTTTTTAGTAGTATTTAATGGACTTTAAATGAATTATTAACTGTTTGCATTAAATGATTAGTTTGTACACTAATAAAATTAAATGCTTGATTTGTATCCAAAAAACTTTATTTGATTTGTATCCAAAAATTAAATGCCTTTTTTAAATCGAAAACAGAAATTAAATGCTTCATTTAAAGAAACCGCGTAATTTCTTTTTTCTTTATTTTTTGAGTGGACATAATTTCTTTTTCTGATAGAACAGTCTAATAAAATTCACCAAATTATTATGTTCATAATTTATCCATTATTCTGATTTATGATTTGTACATAAATGTAATGAAATTATACCTAGAATAAATTTTGATAAGAAGTGACACAATTTCTGTCTACCCTAGATAAGTGAATTTAAGTTGTCGGGGTGGCATTAATAAAAGAAGATTTTTACTACTCTTATTTATGTGGCTTCTTAATCTTATTTCGGTATATGCAACATTATAACTACCCATTTTTTTATACCCATTTTTTCCAGCTAATAATTTCCTATATTACGTATTCTTGCCTTTCAAAAATATTTTATAATTTATCTTTTTTAGAAGGAAAAATAATTTATAGTGTATGAAATTTATCGCTCTATGAAACAAAAATGCTTTATCGCTGTATGAAATTTACCTTGTAAGGGATAACAGTTGTGAGTAATGATTTTGCTTGATCAATTGCCTTCTTATTATGCACATCCTTGTCGTTTATAATTAACGTCCCCGATAATGCATTGCACCGAGCTGAATACAAATTTCGACAACCAAACTGGTTTAAGATGTTGAAATAAATGGAAAAGAACATGATTCATCCGATTAAATCTCTTTAATGCATAACTTCATACAAAATTATGTCTTTTGTGAGAATGACACTTGTATAGCTGTCTACACTAATGTAATGTTCATAATTTCATAGTATTTTCATAGCTGCTAAATTAATGATGAATTACTTGATAATTATAATCTCATTACTAGTATTTACAGTTTGTTGATAGTGCACCCGAGTCTCATCATATATGGAGTTTTCTAAAGTTATTATCGACGAAAACTGAAGTACCATATTTTAAAATTCAACAACAATAAATTTGAATTTCTTCCAAAATAATGTTCTAATTTCCTTTTCCCTGAAAAGAAAATAAACAAATGTAACCAAATGCACTATATTATTTGTTTTGTTATTATTTATACCTACATATAATTAAATATACATAGAATAAATTTCAATTTGAATAGCATAAAATTTGCATACCCTAGCCAAGTGAATTTAAGATGTGGGGTCATCGTAAATGAAAGAAGATTTACTACTTTTGTTATTTATGTATGTACTGGGTCACTTTAACCCGGTGATTTGGTTAACAAAACGATACACAAAGTTGGTAATCTTGGCAAGATACCATGAAAAAATTACAAAAAAACATATTATTTTGCTATCCAAATTACCGAGTCAAAGTGATCCAGTTACTGGTAAAAAAGTCAAGCTAAGTTGAAAGAGAATAAACAGAGGTAGTAGGATGCAACATTATATCTAGTGCCAACAAGTAACTTCCTGTTAGGTATGGCAATTTCCGACCCCACACCTTGACACGACACAAACACTACACGAAGTTACCGACCCCACACCTTGACACGACACAAACACTACACGAAGTAAACAGGCTTGGGTAGACACGAACCCGGAACATGTCAAAAAATGGGTCTACATGAATAATTTAATGCCCATCATTCGTAGTCCCTTCATAGCTGTTATTAATGATTATCATTTTATTATTGGTCGTTTCAGTTTTGTTGATGACGTTTGTAACAACCCCGATTCTCGAGTGGTGCCCTCCGTACAGGGGTTTTTCCCCTTTCGTACAAGGAGTGGTAGCAAAAAATAGGTGAAAATAGACATCAGATACTGATTAATTACAATAAGAGTTAACAACAATCGTAAGTGGCTCCAAACTTGACACAAAGTCTAACAGAAATAATTACAACAAAACATGGCTTTCTTGTTAATTACGAAGATAGCTACTTTTTGCATGAGAGAGCGATCGTCAATACAGCGCATTACCCCCCCCCCCCCCCCAAGAAAACCAGTCATATACCTACGTTGGGGATTAAAAAGGGAAACAGACACCGCAGTGGGAGTATCAGTTTAAACTGAGTGAATAAACAACTTAGCATGTAAAAAAAGTGACTGATGCTGCTTATGCAGTGTTTAAATGAGTTTGAGTTGTTTTAAAAGTATAAAATCATATTACGGAAAACAAAATTCACTTTTCTATAATCAACAATGTTAATGATAAATAGTTGTTCTTGTAAAATATGTGATTTATCAAGTAGATAGTTCGTTTACCAAGATACTCATAAGTATCCAAATGTAGGATATTTCTGAAATGGAAATCTTTCACAAGTAGCATGACACATTCCTACCGCAAGTGTACGGTTGTCGTGTGAATTAATAGATAAGAATACGGGTTGGTATCCCAAGAGACTTCTTGTAAACTAGTTAATTGTGTATAACGTTTTGTGGACTAGCAAGTTGATTTTGATTGCTCTATTTCTACTAATTAAAAGACGAACTAAATTACTGATTCACGCTTTGAACAACGTCAGAAATGAGTTAAGAGATAATATGGAGACAAATACCGGGATTCCTCTAATGGATCGCTAAGGTCACTACGAATATTAATATACGTTTTGATTCACGAAACACTAACACGTTTATTCTTGTTAATCAAGCAATTGCAACTTACCGAGTTACCTAGCAAGTTCTCTATGCATAGAATTAGTTTATACTGAGTTACCAAGTTCAATTCAATCATAAACATGCATTATGTCTCAATATTCTACTTTTTGATCCTAGTTAACATTAACGAGTTACCAAACAATGATAAAACTAGGTGAATAGTTCACATCTCTGGCTAACATTCACGGAGTTACCACGTGAACACTAATTAAAGTCAATCCTACGTGACTTCATACGCAAGAGATATGAAGATAATAGCATAACTACTCATAACAAGATAATAACGCATCTAATTAAGTTTAAACATGAATCGAGACATCAAAACGTGTATTTCAAAGAAACCCTAGCTATCAAACGAGGATCCCGATAAACTTATCTAGAACACGACATGATCAACAAACCAAGGTTTATGATGACCATGTAACACAAAACTAAAGAAAATACGAAGTTTAGAGATCAAAACGATGAAATCCAAGCTCCAAAGTGCTCCCAATCTTCAAGAACAATGTACGTATTGAATAACTGGCCAAAATCACGTCATAAGGTCTTTATATAGGTTTCATAATAGTTTAAACGTGTCTTGGATTAATTACGCAAAGCCCCAGAGAGTTTCCAAAAATATCTGATGCACGACCTCCTTCCCCAGGTCGCACAACCTGTGGGTGGGATTGGAGGTCGTAGGATCTCTGAACCAGGTCTTGCATGACCTCAAGTGTTGATGGCTGCATTCTGCTCTCTGGACACCAAGTCGTGTGACCTCTGAATGAGGTCGTGCGACTTCACTATGCTCCAGAATTTTGCTGATCTTGCGCGGGGCTTATCTCCCTCATCCGAACTCTATTTTGGGCCCATCTTATATCGTTAGAAAGCTATGGATTCTAATTTCCAATGGCACAGGTATTGATCAATAATTCATTATGTAGCTCTAGATACATCTCAAAGAGTGAAGACTAGTTCAGTGAACGTTTTCCAACTCTTCTTTGTTTATGTGTCTTCTTTGATGAACCACATCTTCCTTTCCCGGATTTTGATTTAGCTCCATGACCAACCGTTGGAAAGTTATTTGAGTCTAATTTCACTTTTAATTGGTCTCACTCCAAAATGATTTGTGGAACTCAAGATATCGTTAAAATAGTGCATGCTGGTCACTTTGGGTCCTCTAACTTTTCTTCTCTTCATTCTCCTTGGCCATTCCCGAGCTTTTCTCGTCTTCTTAAGTTCGTTTCTTTTATCCAAATGCTCCCCACGTATCTTATTCCTGCAAATCACAACATGAACAAACCCGCGAATATCAAATGTGATAAAATGCAAATCACACGTATAACAGTGCATGAAACGCCCGGACTTCACATTTACGCTCTAAAACTCATTTATGCTCGTTCTCATATTTATGCTTGAATCTCATCACTTTGCACCGAAACACACACAAATAACATTGTAGAATGTACGGAAGATAACTCTTATTAAGGAGTTATCATAGCATGTCAATCAAAACACGCTTCCAATAACTTTTCTCCAAACCTAGGAATGAACAAGTTATATTATTAATTCGTCGTAACCAACGTAGACCAGAATAACTAGTAACAGGTGATATTGGCTTATAGGGTTTCTGGCAGCCTCTCTGCCAAGCGTTGTTGGTCAGATTTCCCGTCTCGCTAGTCATCATATGTATAGCCAACTAGAAATTAAGTGACGACACACCTTAAGATTGTAAGTCACAAGATTAGTACTAGATGATGTACTCCAACCTACAATGAAAGGAGTCGAAGCACACATAGTAAGTAGTAACGGGTCCAAGACTCCAACATGAAGTCAAGGGAAACTCGTAAGATCGTGTTTCCGATTGGAGCCAGTCAGTCGAAGATTCCAACAAGTAGTCAACGGAAACTGGCAAATCTCCGCTTTCGGCCTAAGCCGACATAGTGATACTTCAATACTCCACGATTAGTCAATGGGAACTCACAAATATGTGTTCCTATAAGACTAAACTAGGTTATCAAAATAAGAATAAAGTAGCTTATCAAAATAAGCATAAACAAATAGTTAACCAGTAAGCAATCACGCATATTTTCTCCTACGTCTAACTACGGTTAACACTAATATCAAACTAACACGTTCTCAAATAATCTCTATGACGTGTCAAATTACTAAAATACTCCAAGGTCTCGTTTGTTTTTCTTCTTAAGGATGTGGGATGGGATTGCTAAGCCCAAGTTCATCAAGAATGATGTTTGTTGAGTAAATCGGACTGTTTCATTAAATGCCCTGGCCCACCATAGTCCATGTATGAAGGCTTGAAACAATACCTAGGGGTACTAGGTATTAATAAGGATTGTGATGTGGCTTGGCTGTAAAAGACATATGTACCTATAGGTTTTTGTTCTCCTCTAAAACTTATTTGAATTAAGAAGGGTAAAGTTGACATTTTAGTATTTTATACCATACTAATACTATCTCCCACCAGACACCACCTTATATCATATTAGTCACTATTAATCTCAACACTACTAATCTCATCACTGTTATTCCCATCACTATTAGTCCTACACCCGTAAGCCAAAAAACAAACGAGCCCTTTTATTACATCATTTATGAATAAGTTTTGTCCTCGAAGTTTGAACGCGGTATTAGGATTTAAAGGTCTCTATTTGAAGTCATCGTTAATGAAACGATAATTAGCAGGCAATTGAATATGCATTGACATGCATTGGCGTGAGATTCATTGGTGCGGAAATATCGGGTCGATACAATGTACTTGATTCTTATTATATGTATTTTACAAGTTAATATTGAAGAAATTAAAGTATTTTTATTTTTAGAAATTATTTTTTGTCGTCAAACGAATTTGAACCCGGGATCTTATGCAGGGACTTCCAACGCTCTACCACTTTAGCTAAAACCCTAGCTAATTAAAGTATCATTTTAACGTATCAACAAAAATAAGTGAAATTTTGTACCGAATCAGAATGTTATAGGGAGGATTTTCTTTTTGTTTGTCAAATTAAAGCTTCAGAAAAACAGAAAATAAAATAACTCACTAATCCACTCTGTGAATTAGGCATGCCAAGTAGCAAGAACAACCAATGAGATTGTGACACGCTCAAGAATATTTGGAAGAGTGTGTCCATTTGTTTTTTTTTTTTCTTCTCTTTTCGTTTTGATATTTTATTTTTAAATTATTTCGTAGTTTCTCCTTTTAAGAATGTCTCTTTGTTTTTTGGCGGTAAAACATAAATAGAAGGGGCAGGTTCCACAGAGCAAAGGACACAGTTGACCCTGACAGAGATTCTCTATTCCCTCCCCAGTTTATTGTTTCCCGTTTTTTATTAACAAAAATAAGATTGATTTATATAATAACTTAATATAGTGTGACTATCGAGATTTTGATTTGTATTTTCATTGTAATATTGTTTGATCTCAAATTCTCAACCACTATTTCATTCAATCATGAAAAGTTTTTGAGAATTTGTCTGAGAAAAAAAAGCTTTATGCACGTTTGAAAAAATCAATCATTCCACATTTATTCAATTTGTTTTGTAAAGTTTTTGACCACTTATGAGTTGAATGTAAATATTTTTTCCGCATTTTTTTTAGGAATCAAACTTTCATTAAGAAGAGCCTTACAGGCCTTCACAATCACTCACCAGTACATCGTATGTCCATTCAGGGGGATGGGTATAAAGACTATATACTGGGGAACTATCAAAGCTCTACGAGCGAAAAGATCCGCCACTACACTGTCTAGGAATGAATCTAAACACTACATCTTCAAAAGTATTGCATAAATTCAAACATTCGTTGATGATTTTGACCAAGTCTTCGCTTACTTCATCGTTGTTGCCGCAACCTTGACGCCATTTACCGAGGAGATTAATGCTAAGCTCGGAGTCGGATTCTGCTACAATTTTCCGGCAACCCGCTTCCTTCGCCATTTCCAAGCCTCTTCGAATGCCGATCAATTCAAGAGCCATTACTGATGATTGAGTAACCTTTCGTTCAAACCTTCCCGCGATGAAACCTCCGAGGGCATCCCGCAGAACACAACCAGAACCAGTCTGTCCGTTACGATTCAATCGAGCAACATCGGTGTTTATCTTCTGCCACCCCTCCGGCGGTGCCTCCCACCTGGTTCGAATAACAACACCAGGAGCTGAATTGTTATCAATCCTTTCCTGGACCTTGAAATTCGTGAAGAAAAACCGGGCACGCCAAATCACTTCCTGAACAACAAATGGTACTCCATTAAAGCGTGAATTGTTTCGTGCGTTCCATAAACACCAGGCTGTAATTAGCCCATTGGCATTGAATCTCAACTGTACAGTTTGAAAAAATTGCCTCAATCCAGTCTTTGATTGACCCCTTCCTCTCTGCATAGAACTGCGCTCCGAATACTTCCACCCAAACAAGTTTTGTTGCTGGGCATCTCATAAAATTATGTTCGAGTGAATCTACTCCTTCATCGCAGCCACAACAGAAAGATGAAACTGTCATACCTCTATTCTAAATGTTATCCGCCGTTGGGAGGGAATTGTTCCACATACGCCACACATGATGTAAAATTTTCGTTAAAAGCGGAAGTTTCCAAAACTTGGTGAGCCAATTGTCCGTCCTTCCCGTAGAGGATCCCTTACCATCACTTGCTTCTTGTTGCGGTAGTTTATAACCCATTGAGACTCAGTAGCATCCATCCTCATTGTAAGTCCATTTGAAGAAATCTGGGTTACCATGCTTTATAGGAATGTTAATAATATCAAGAACGTCCACCTTCCGGAGGTAGGAACGGAGGCGACGGATATCCCAATTCCCGTTCATAATGCAGTGTGAAATCTTCATGTTAGCAACAGACGGGCTAGGAGTTATTACTCGAGAGTAAAAGCCCCTTGGCACCCATCAATCTTTGAACAAGCTTATAGAATTGCCCGTCCCTACCCTCCATTGTAGACCTTTTTTCAACAATTCCCGACCTGCTAAAACACTTCTACACGCATACAATATCTGTGACTTCGGAGTATAGTGAAGAAAATCCCCGTGGCGGAAGTATTTTCCAAGAAAAACTCGGCTCAATAAACTGTGGTGGCGTCGTAAAATACGCCAAGCTTGCTTCGCCAGGCCTCGTTAAACTGCTGAAAATCTTTAAAACCGACCCCACCTTTCTCCTTGCTTTTCTTCACGACTTCCCAGCTTACCCAATGTGTTTTCCTTCGAGAGTCAAAAGCACCCCACCAGAATTGACGAATAAGCTTTTTCATATCCTTGCAAATACCCACCGGAAGTAGAAAACAGCTCATAGCATAGTTGGGTACTGTTTGTGCAACCACTTTTATAATAACTTCCTTTTCCCTTATTGAGAGTGTTTTTTCTTTCCATCCTTTCAGCTTGCAGCTCACGCTTTATGGAATTTGTTGAAACATAACCTTCTTCTTCTTACCGAACATAGTGGGCAAACCGAAGTAGTTATCATGACTGTCAACAACAGGGATACCGCATAGCTCACTAAGATGCTTTCGGACTTGGTCTTTCACATTGTCAGAGAAAACTAACGAAGTGTTCGCAGTGTTCAAACATTGCCCTGAAGCTGTTTCATAAACCTGTAAAAGATTTAATAAATTTGTGAGTTCCACATCAGAAGCTTTAATAAAGATGAAACTGTCGTCTGCAAAAAACAGGTGGGACACAGCAGGTCCTCCCCTAGATGCCGCTGCCCCTGAGATTTGCTTGTCATTAACAGATTTTGTCAAACTCCTCAATAACGCTTCACTGACCAATATTTTTTTAATTGCATTTAAAAAAATTGTTAATCTCATCACTTTTTATCATGCATGTTTGCTACTTACTCACGTCCCATATTTTTCTCCTCAGTTTGAATTTTTCATTCGTAACATGGTCCCTTTGATGTGGTGAGTTGTGTAGCATAATGGAGTAATTTGTTGGTATTTCTTTCATGGAGTCGGAGAAAAAAATTTGCTCTACGACACCATGAAAATATTATCAAATTATTTCTTTATTTTGACCCAATAAATAGCGGTAAAAGTCAACCCGTAGAGAAATAGATGGAACGGCGGTAGTACATTTTACATATTACTACTACAAATGGGAGACAATAACATTTTCTTTCATGTATGTCGTATTCGAGAGTTGATTTTGAGTTTCGTAGTTTTGCTTGGGTAGTTCCCTCCGGGCACGACCAATTTTCTAGTACATCTATATAACAAGATTAACTTATCCCCCCAATATGACACATCCCACCAAATATATAACAGTTCTCACCCATTTTTTTGGTTTGCTATTTTATGCAAAAAGACCTCATATTCATGGTTTGCATAACTATAGTCTAAGAGTCTCGGCAGTGCCTAAAGACAGAGTCATGTCTTTGTAGGCAGAATATAACACATCACTCCAATACAAGTTGATTCATTCCCAACCTGAAATCTCGTGTGAGAGTTAGAAGTTTCACATTAGAGCATCTTTATTCCAGCATCTCCAATTATTTTCATTAATTTCTCCATATTTAATGATTTTTTGAAAATTTTGGCCCCTAACCTCAAATCTTCACTTCTTAATTTTTCCAAAGTTGAGAATTTTCTTCTTAGGCCTTCAATTATCTTTTACCAATATATATATATATATATATATATATATATATACATATATATATATATATATATTCCATTTCTTCATTTTTTATCCATTTTTTGGTGGTAGAGTTCTTCATCTCCAACCATATCCAATTTCTCCAACCAAAATCTCCATTATGAGATACACCTCCATTTCATCGAGTAACGTATAAACTGAAAAATGTAACTCTAATTGCATGCATTAGTAACTTACAAACACAAGTTACATAACAACATTATTATTGGTTTATGTAGGGTTGAAGTATATTTATATTATTCTATGTAACTTAACAACATAATTAGATTTAACATTTCTTAAAAAATGGTTCTTATTATAAGAATGCAAACGAGCACATGCAAATATTATTAAATAAAAATGTTATACATAAACAAAATAAGTAAGAACATTACATTAAAACTCTGAGGGACAACTTAAATTTTCATCCATAATATGGAAATCTTGGTTTTTAGTCTCAAGTTGATTTTTATGTTTCTTCCTCGCTAGGTTTAACCTTCATTGTCTTCTTGTGATGCTTTTTCATAAGTGTGTTGCTCTTTGCAACACTTTTCTATAATGTTTCGATTTATATGTTCATCTCTTATCTGTAGAACTAGTGATGGTGAATGAAATATTTTGTAAGAAGTTGTAATCATTTAACTAATGGCTTCTGATTTATATTTTTATGTATTTGCAACTGAGATTAGCTTATTGAAACGAAATGATCGAAATTATACTACTTACGTTTTTCTAGAGGAATTTTGGTGTTAATCATTTGAGACTAAAATCTCAATTCTCTACAAATGGAGAAATTGAGATAAATTATTCTAAGATTTTGACGTATAATTTGGTCGAATTGGTAGGAGGCTAAAATCTATATTTTTTCTTTATGGAAAATTGAAGTTGAATAGTTGGAAGTTGCTCTATTTTTTTCTTCTAAAAAAGTGAATTAGAGAGAAAAACTGGATGAAATGCTCTTAACCTTGGTGTATGATTTGTATATATAAGAGAATATGATAAGTGTAGTGATGGGGCTTAATTACTTGTGTTCGGATTACAAATAATCTAGAGACGTGTATTGCCAGTTTCTAGCTCCTAGTTTTTCGGAGGCGATCCGAAAACCCTAGTGTGAGAAAATTGACGGCAGCGGCGGCTACGGCGGAAGGCGTTGATCCTCAAGCATGGAAGGTACCGAACACATGTCGGAGTTTACGGAGAAGGAGAAGCAAGTCCTGATCTTGGAGGAGGAGTACTGGAAGGAAGGAGAAGAGGACTTCAAAGCGTGCTTATTGGGGCTCTTTGCCACGGAGGAACCAATAAACACAAAGGCTATGAGAGCCATGTTTCGACGCATCTGGAACCGAGGTAACGAAGTAAACGTTATTGAAGTTGATACAAACACCTTCCTCTTTGTTTTCCCAGATCAGGCTTGTCTGGAGAGGATCTATTCAGGGGGGGCATGGATCTTTAATGGGAGTATCCTTCTATTGAAACCCTGGAGGCTAGACGACCCATTGCAAGGTGTTGAGTTCAGCACTGTTGATTTATGGGTGCAAATCAGCAACATACCGATCCATGTTATGAAACCAGAGACGGGCAAAAGGGTAATCAATCTAGTTGGAGAAGCCATTACTACTGATCCCAGAATCGAAAGCGAAGATGGGATTAATTTCATAAGGGTGAGAGGAAGATTTCCAATAAACGAACCACTTCCCAGAGGGGTTCACATCCAAGGAAGAGAAGACCTGATCTGGCTGGACTTCAAGTATGAAAGATTACCCTCCATTTGTCAGTGGTGTGGTCTTATGACGCACGACGACAACTGCTGTGACGCAAAACCATCTGCCAACAGTGAAGGAAAGACCCCAGGCTATGGGGAATGGCTTCTATGCCATCCCAGGCAACAGAAGGTGAAGAAGGAGAGGAATGAGAAGACCAGAGATAGAGACGAGCCAGAAACAGTGAAGATCCCAGAAGAACCAGTGAATATGGTGGATAACATGATATTCGATGCACCTGAGGATCCCGATCCTTTAACCACAGCCACTGGAAGCAGAGAGGCACCGATAGAAGAGCAAGTTGCTGAGAACTTGACGACACAGGATCCATTTAATCTAGATCCAGCCATTTTGAAGTATGGGCAAGTCCAAGTCCTGAGGAACCGTTCCAGAAATAACAGCAGACCGAACTCAACCCCGAGTAGAGAAGATCGGGGAACAACTCCAGAGAGAATTGAAACGCAGAAGTCCATTAAGGAGAGGATCAGTGAACTAAATGGAGCAGGGAAGACATCGAGTGCAGGAAGATGGAAGGAGCAAGCACGAAACAGAAGTGCTAATTCTAGGGGTGATCAAACAAACCCTAAACGTAAAGAATCGGACACGGTGTTTAGTCCGATTGCCACGAAAGTTTCGGAAAAAGAAGGGCATAAGAAGGGGCGTCAACTAGATATGAATGTCAATCTGAGAACAACTTCTCAAGCGATGGAGACGGAAGAGGAAGAAAGGCCTCCAACATCACACAACAAGGCAGTGGCTGCGATGCAGCACTGCCAATCATCATGAAACTCCTAAGTTGGAACGTGCGGGGTATCGGGAACCCTAGCACGTTCCTAACTCTTCGCGATGAAGTGAGGAGTCAGAATCCCGATATTATTTTCCTTGTCGAAACCCGCCTTGATTTAACGAAGATGAAGAGACTACAAGACAGACTTAACTTTCAAAATGGTCACCACGTTAGTTGTGTGGGACTTAGTGGAGGGTTATCTCTAATGTGGTCACATCAAGTTTCTATCAAGATCGAAAGAAGCTCGAGGTTTCATATCTCAGCATGGATCTGTGATGAGGATAATAATAGAGATTGGCTATTGACGGGTTTCTATGGGGATCCCTCAGCAAGTCAAAGATTCAATTCTTGGGACCTTCTTGAAAGGATCCAACCTTACCCTAGACGCCCCTGGTGTGTGGTGGAGGACTTCAACGCAATAGCGTCGACAGTTGAGAAAGAAGGAGGAAGAACAGTTAGGTTCTCTCAAATAGAACCATTTATCAGTGTCTTGGACAGATGTGGCCTCCGAGATCTGGGATATGACGGGGTGCCGTTTACTTGGTCCAACAGACATAGCGATGGAACTATTATTCGCGAGAGGCTAGACAGAGTTGTAGCCAATTTTGATTGGAAGGAGAAGTTTAGTAGCTCTATTGTAACTCATAGAGTGCTAGCAAATTCAGATCACGTGGCCCTTTTGCTCAATATAAAGCAAATGGATCAGGCTCCTTTCAAGCGGAGAAGATTCATGTTCGAAGCTTTCTGGTCTACGCATCCTGGATGCAAAGATCAGATCGAGAGTGGCTGGGTGAGCCAACATAATTTATTTGGACAGCTCGAGGAAGTCTCAACCAGGCTAAAGGCCTGGGAAAGAACCCAGTTTGGCAACATCAGAAAGAAAATTGGCTATTTCCAAGCCAAACTGCAATGGCTGTGGAATCAAAACCAAACGTCGGTAATTTTGCAGGAACAACAGCTGGTTCAAGACGAACTAAACAATCTCCTTAGGCATGAAGAAAGCCTATGGAGACAACGCAGTAGAGCAACTTGGCTCAAACTTGGAGATCGCAACACAAGCTTCTTTCACAAGAAGGCTTCAAATAGACGAACTCGCAATAGAATTGCCGGACTCAAAGATGAGGACGGTAATTGGGTTTCTAGCTTCGATGGGATGACGAAGCAGCTCCAACAGTATTTTGGTAGCATTTTCCAGTCTCAAGGGCCTTCGTCACAGGCCATTGAAAATATGACTCAGTGGACGCCTGAGCTACTAAAGCAATCGGATCGTGATATTTTGGAGGTGGAGTTCTCGGAAATGGAGATCCATACAGCTCTAAAGAGTATGCATCCCCAAAAATCTCCATGTATTGACGGTTTCCCGGCGTTGTTTTTTCAGAAATACTGGAGTATAGTTGGGTCCGATGTTGTCAAAACTTGTCTCAATTTTCTTAACAAAGACGGCGATTTGGGTAAATTGAATGAGACTGTTATCACATTGATTCCCAAAATAAAACAGCCACAGAGCCCAGTGGACTTCAGGCCGATAAGTTTATGCACTACAGTGTATAAAATTATAGCCAAAGTCATTGCCAATAGAATCAAGGGTCTTTTAGACAAAGTTATCGGCGACACTCAAAGCGCATTCGTGCCAGGTCGTCAAATTTCAGATAACATTCTTGTGGCATTTGAAGTTTTGCATACGATGAAAACTAGAGTTAAAGGCAGAGATGGCTACGTAGCTCTCAAAGTTGACATGTCAAAGGCATATGATAGAGTTGAATGGACTTTCTTGAAAGCCATGTTATTAAAACTGGGGTTTGGCAGCAAGATAACTGATTTGATTTTGAAGTGTGTCAACTCAGTGCAGTATAGTTTTAACCTTAATGGTTCGACAGTTGGAAGAATCATACCTGAACGGGGCTTGAGACAGGGGTGCCCCCTCTCCCCGTATTTATTTCTGATCTGTAGCGAAGGTTTGTCCCGAGCCATCTCAGCAGCGGTGTCAAATGGGTGGCTTCATGGTGTGAAAGCTTCCCGCTCCGGACCAATCATATCCCACCTTTTCTTCGCGGACGATAGTATATTTTTTACAAAAGCTAAGCATGAAGATATAGATACACTTTTACAAATTATTACAGATTATGAAATGGCCTCGGGCCAGAAAATCAATCTAGATAAATCTGCGGCTGTATTTTCAGCAAATGTCCACGTCGATATACAGAAGTCCATCAGTGCTGCTTGTGGTGTGATTGCAGTTGACCAACATGAAAAATACTTGGGTTTACCTACAACATTGGGGAAGAAGAAAAAGATTACTTTCAATCATCTACTGGATAGGGCTCAAACCAAAACCAAGGGGTGGAAGGAGAAGTTCTTATCTGTCGCAGGGAAAGAAATATTGCTCAAGTCAGTGGTCCAGGCAATCCCAAGCTACGCCATGTCCTGTTTTATGCTGCCAGCAGGTACAAGTCAGAGATTAGAGCAAATAATGAAAGATTTCTGGTGGGGCAATGGTACTAAACGTGGTATCAACTGGGTAAACTGGGAAACAATGAAGCTGCAGAAGGACAGAGGGGGAATTGGTTTTAGAGACATGGAAGACTTTAATAGAGCTCTGTTAGCAAAACAGAGTTGGCGTATTCTCATCAATCCCAACAGCTTAGTCTCAAGAGTGTTTAAACACAAGTACTTCAAAGACAAAGATTTTATAGAGGCGGAAATAGGCTCTGGGCCTTCCTTTGCGTGGAGATCAATATTTGAAGGAACAAAACTTTTGAAAAAAGGTTTGAGAAAGAACCTGGGTAGTGGAAATTCAATCAGAATCTTCAAAGATCCTTGGCTACATCGACCTCCGAGCTTCAAAGTGTTCACTGTTAATCCTGCAGAAGAAGATAGAAAGGTTAGTGAATTCATCAATCAGAATAGTCAATGGGATCGTCAAAAATTGAGTAATTTTCTATTACCAGTGGATGTTGAAGAAATAGTCAGAATTCCGATCCCAGCCGAAGAAAATCGAGACGAATGGAGTTGGTTCTATGAAGATAATGGTAACTACACGGTGAAATCAGGATATGAGCTTCAGAGAAGCATTTCTAACAGCTCAATACAGCCTCGCAGTTCTAACAATAATCATCAATGGTTATCAAAGCTATGGAAATTGAAGATCCAGAAGAAAATTTTATTTTTCTGCTGGAGAGTCTCAAGAAACATACTCCCGACAAAGGACCGTCTGAAAATCAGAGGGATCCCAATCGATGAAAAGTGCCATTTTTGTGATTCAAAGGAAGATCTAAGCCATGCACTGATTTCTTGCCCCTCAGTTCAGCAGTTTTGGAACAAATTACTCCCCCAAAATTTGTTAACCAAAATTGGGGATCTGGAGAATCAATCGAATTGGTTTGAAGACTGCTTCAAACAATTCTTAGATCCAGACAAAATAAAATTTTGCATCGGTCTCTGGATAGTGTGGAACAGCAGAAATGAAGGAATTTTTCGAGGATCTTTGAGATCCACAAAGCAAATTCTATTCAAAGCTGAGGCTCACCTGAGAGAACTGGAACTGGATTCGCTAAATCAGGACCGCTCAGATCACGCAGTCCACACCGATTCTAGCACATGCAGCTACGGCAAGTGTAGAGTTCAGGTGGATGGAGCCTGGTCTTACATCAAAAAGATCGCCGGCTCCGGCGTTGTCATCTGGGATCATCACGGCGGTTTCAAGGCAGCAAGCTCGACAAAGCTTCAGTGGGGAAATAGAGCAAAGGAGGTAGAAGCTATGGCGATTGAACAGGGTCTAGATCTGGCGATTAGACTCAATATCCAGAAGATTGATCTGGAAAGTGACTCTCAAACGCTGATTAATCAGCTATTGGATGAGGAAACTCTCTTCAACGAGAGAACCATCATCAGAGAAATCGGACGGAGAATTAGAGAGAAGATGAAAAGCTTCCATGAATGCAACCTGATATGGGTACCTCGAGATAAGAATCGGCAAGCTCATCGTTTAGCGAGACACGCGTTGAATGTAGCTACCGAGGAGACGTGGCTCTCGGATAGCCCATCGTGGCTTTTAAATGATGTAACGTAGTGTCCGAAGCTTGGTTTTAATAATATTCCATTTCTCAAAAAAAAAAAAAAAAAAAAAAAAAAAAAATCTTACTCAAATGGATCAAGAGCAGAAAGAGATAGATGAAGGGGGTGGAAATAAGTAGTGCTTGCTACGAAGGAGAGAGACATCTTGTTGTCAGCAATTCAACAATTTAACATAGGACAATCTGAATGAATAGTGCAGAAATGTACTGTCTTATTTATATTATGCGGACTAGGACAACCCAATGGGTGACATATGTTCGTACGGAGGGCCCACGAACCATTAAGGTGGCGTACCCTATATCCCTAGAGATCGTCACGGATAACGTCAGACTAGTAGAAGAAGATTGTAGAACAAGTCAGCTCCATAACACGTACGAGTCGCATTTAAGACGAATCCTATCTGTGACGAGTCTTATTCCAGCCTCCAAACCACTAGACCCTCGGACTCCCTTGCGAGGTGATGGGATGCGAGGTACGTTGTCTCATAGTCCCTCCAAGGTGACTGTCACGTGGATGCATTAGCAGCCTACATAAGCACCGTTGTGAAGACACATGTAGGCTGCTAATGGATCCACGTGACAGTGACTCAGTGCTTCAATCTTGACTGCAACAAAAATTATAGGAAAGTGTATAAATTCATGCAGTTATGGTCTAAAAAATCCGTATGAGCAGTGGCGGAGCTAGAAAATCAACTTAGCCGGGACAAAATTCGCGAAGTCAAAATTACAAGTCAAAGTCAACAGCTAAAATGGTAAATTGGCAAAAAAAAAAAAAAAAAGAAAAAGAAAAAAAATTGTTGACTGGGAGGGGATTAAAACCAGAGAAATTGCCTACTAAAACAACTAACCACTTGGACAAGTGGGCAGTTTGGAATTTTCGGGGGGGGGGGGGGCAAAATTCTATATTCCTTACCGTATAGTCTTAAACAGGGACGGACCCAGAAAATTTTCTCAAGGGAGGCCATGCTAAATATGGTAAAAAAACAATTAAGTTCACATAAAAATTATACATAATAACCACTAGCTTAAATGCAAGTTTTCAATTTATAAGTAATATAAGTACTACTTTCATACTTGTCTATATGAAAAAATGAACATTGGAGGACGAATCTAAAATCATTATAGAACATGAAATGATTAATTTTCATCTTAGCAAAAAGTTATAGTTCATTCCTCAGAAAAAAAGTTATAGTTTATTAAACGCAAATTTAGAAAATATAGGGGTGGCCACATGCAATAGTAAAAGAAATATGCAAAGATTTTGGGGGTGGGGGTGGCTGTAGGCTATCCCGCAGGCCCGTCCCTAGTCATGAAAAATTTATAAAAACTACGGATACTAGTAGAAATTTCCAATTTTTTTGGGGGGGGGGGGGGCAACTGCCCCCCTTGTCCTGTTGTGGAAAATCCACTAAATAAGAACAATTTCAGAAAATGGTTAGTACAAAAATGTGAATCGAAAAATACAAAAATGAAACAGAGAATAATGAGAAAAGAGATAGAAAGACTTATCGAATTTGTAGAAGATGAAGAGATTGATGGTGTAGGCTAAGGCGGTCCAGGACCTATCTTTAGGATAGTAATTTCCCCCACTATATGGTGCAAAATGGGATACACGGAAATGCTACCCACCGATACAATGCCTACCACGGTGGAGAAGAAGCAAGATTGCACTTCTTGTCTTCTCCTAAATTAGAACCCAACCCAGAAATGTAAAGAAAGAGAGACACAAATCTGAAAACTTGTTTTGACATAAAATGACCACTTGTATTTATAGAAATGAAATGATGCTTGAAGCACCTCTTCGGAAAAGACACTACAAAAAGACATAACTTTTTGTTAAAAGTTACAACTATTTGGAACAACACAATTTTTCTGAAAAGTCACAATTAAATTTCAAACAAAAATAGCATTTTGCAATTTTTATACAACAATCCCCCACTAAAAATTCGCAAAATACTCGACGCGAAGAAAAGAAGGTTGGGTATAGTACCACGTATCGCCAACGGTGGACTGGGCCTTGAACCGTGGTTTGAATAGAGACTCATATCCGTGAGGATAGTAAGAAACTATTCACGTAGGTACTGGGTTCTAATTCTTCAAGAGGCAGCGCTTTATTAATGGGCCTTGCGCTGAATCGGTCGTAGCAAGTACTCTCAGGGTCTTACCGAGTAACCCCTAGAAAGCGGCCTCTCACTTCCTTACTTGCAAAGGCAGACTCATCTAGAGCGTCCACAACCGCTTTATCGCTCCACCATAAAGGCTATGAGTTCTGTTAAGGACATTGCGTCCAACCTACTAATATTGTTGTGGATGAACAGTGCATTAGTCAGATACAGGACTTTGAAGGAATAGCATTCATTTCTTAGTAAGAAGTTTATACCCCCACTATTCCTTAAAATAAAGCAATGCACTTGGAATGTAGTCTCACACTAGCATTCCACGGGTAGTCTTTTAATTGAATTGCCCTTGAACCTCCATGCATGTGATTTTCGATAATGACCGACATCATCATGATGAGGTAGGTTTCAATTTAGACACCGCTATAGATCGGTAATAGTCCCATATCTCCCATGACTTTAAATTCATCAACCTAATAATATTAGGTTGGGACTTCACTCATTATCTCAATTGTCATGACATTTTGTCTTAAATGACAAATCCCATTTTGTGAGGAATTTCAAGCATTCTCAAAAAAATTGCGCCAAACATTACCTTTTTTACTTGAGGTGCTTCTATATCAACTTTCCATCTCATTGAATCGCAAAGAAATTATATATATTTCATCCTCAATGAAAGTAAACATTGGTTGACGATGACTTATTTCTGTAACATCACACAATCAGTAAGTCAACTAAGACAATCGTCATATTGAATGAATAAATAAATAAATAAAATGCATTGCTCTTCTTCATTAGAGCTGTGGTTTTGCACCAATACTTTTTGAAGAAGTTATATATCAACTTCACACAAACACTTGAAGCTTGCTCAAGTTACGTCTGTCATCCACAAAACACAAGTTAGCAACACAATAAGATGATAATCAACATTATATCAATATACGAAAATGACAATTCTGTTTTTCGCATTATCCTTCAATATAAGAAATTATAGTCACTGCATAACGCGACATGGCATCGCCATATTGTTCTATGCATGATAGAAAATATATTTGATAAATCCATGGTAATTTGCTGTGAAAAATGATACTGAGCTCATACTAAACTAACTAGTAATATATCACACTCAAGAAGTCAATATAAATGTAGGCTTACCAAATAATATGTAAGACCCATGTTCTCTGCAACAACAAAATTAAAAAAAAAAAAAAAAAAAAAAAGAGAAGAAAAGTTTTTTTTTTTTTTTTCTCAGTCAATGTTTGCTCCTTGCGTAATGTTGTACATAGCCGGTGGCACCAAAAAGAAATATTACGTAATATCTCATAATTAATACTGAACCGCCACGCAAAAGCTTCCACTGTAGTTAATTAAAATATGACTAGAGTCTAGATGTACCAAATATAAGAAACGGCAACATTAACTGCCATGTAGCTTTTTAAACAAAACTGTCATTTGGCTTTGGATGCATACAAACACAAAAAGTAACTACTCTGTCTTTATTTGTATCCCCCACTAGAAATGAAAATGAAGAAAAGAATGCAACAAGTTCATGCTTAGAATAAGTCATATGAAACCACGATTGGGTCACTGGGATGAATCAGCCATAGTGGCCTTGGGAAACAACGTTGCTCAACTATTAGCACTAATATTGATTACTCACAAGTGAACACATATAAAGTTTGACAGCCGACACGTCTTTTATACGCAGTAAAGTAAAAGATTCGAATCATGGTTATCAAAACAACCGCAAAGTAAAATGTAGAAACATGTTATTCTTGAAACCAATGAACATGCTAATACACTGTTTTTTTTAAACGATGCTTAAAGCGATTAACAGAACACATATGCACATAAAACGGAGAATAGAAAAGTTGCAACTTAATGTGGCAAAATCCAAAAGAAATGAAAATAATGTAATCAAGCACTTATCTGGGCATTTCGCCGAACGTCTCAGAACTTCTGCGCTTCGATATGCTTTTTGCTCTTCTGACCGGTGAATCGAGTTACTAATTATTATGGAGTGCCTTCCCAAAGGCCTTCGGTTGAGTTGTTGAATGGGGGTTCGTAGTGCAACTGTGGGAGTTTGAAGTTGTCCTATCTCCAAAATGCCTGAAGTGGCCATAACAAGAACCAGAGAGCCCACGTCTAATCCCCTTTTTGTTCTCATGAACATAGGGGTTCACAACATGTTTGTCCATACTCTGGAGGTATCAAGGAACAAACTAACAGTCTTCAATGGCCAGCGCACATGATTTCGTCCATACTTTAGTCACTTGGTATTGACAATAACATATTCTGAAATTGTATCTGTCCATCATAAGAAGATTACTATCCTAAAATTGTTGTGGAAAATCCACTAAATAAGAACAATTTCAGAAAATGGTTAGTACAAAAATGTGAATCGAAAAATACAAAAATGAAACAGAGAATAATGAGAAAAGAGATAGAAAGACTTATCGAATTTGTAGAAGATGAAGAGATTGATGGTGTAGGCTAAGGCGGTCCAGGACCTATCTTTAGGATAGTAATTTCCCCCACTATATGGTGCAAAATGGGATACACGGAAATGCTACCCACCGATACAATGCCTACCACGGTGGAGAAGAAGCAAGATTGCACTTCTTGTCTTCTCCTAAATTAGAACCCAACCCAGAAATGTAAAGAAAGAGAGACACAAATCTGAAAACTTGTTTTGACATAAAATGACCACTTGTATTTATAGAAATGAAATGATGCTTGAAGCACCTCTTCGGAAAAGACACTACAAAAAGACATAACTTTTTGTTAAAAGTTACAACTATTTGGAACAACACAATTTTTCTGAAAAGTCACAATTAAATTTCAAACAAAAATAGCATTTTGCAATTTTTATACAACATGCCCCTATATAGATCCGCCTCTGCGTCTTAAGTAATTTTTATCCCGATATATTGGTTTGTTTCCAAAAATGTTTTTCACTTAAAATTTCACACTAGTTACATCAATTCTCATGATTGTGTACTAAAAGAAAAAGAAAAAAAAAATAAAATCGCATGATTGTCCTAGCAAGATGTTGCAGGTTAACGGTTATAAAATGAGTTTGAAAAGATTGAAACTCAGTTGAGAAAATAAGTCCTATATATTCGCGGTTATAAAATGTGAAATTTTAAAGCTCGAAATCAAGTTGCAAATTGTCGCCAATGATACTCTCAAGGTTTTCTCAAAAAAAAAATGATACTCTCAAGGGTCAACAAATGAGTGAAAAAATTCATCACGCCCAGTGGGACTCGAACCCACAATCGCCTGATTAGAAGTCAGACGCCTTATCCATTAGGCCATGGGCGCTTTGCATTTGTCACTGATTTTCTTAGTTATTAACAATAATGAAATGTACTCCAGAGCTGAAGACCACCAACCTCAAAATGTTCCCGAGTTTTCACCACCTTTTTAGTCTCCTATACACGAGTCTCCCTATACATAATAACACACTTCATTTAGTGTACACGCTCAAGGTTTCGTTTCTGTTCCCATCTGACTTTTTTGACTCGTATCTGGGTCACTTTGACCGGATGATTTGGATAGCAAAATAATACGATTTTTTGATAATTTTTTCACCATTTTATAGAACAAGTTTTACTTTACAACATCATGAAAAAATTATCAAAAAATTACATCGGTTTGCTATTCAAATCACCGGGTCAAAGTGAGCCAGTGAATAGTGACAAAAGTCAAATTGGAAAGAAAGAGCTGAGACAGACTGGTACTACTTTGTCTGTTTAAGTTCTTTCTAGTACACTATTTACGGAGTCTTTTTTAAAAAAAAAAACAAATCAAATTCATATCAATTAGCAGTACATGTAGCATTGATACATTGTATCCTGTTATGGAATTTCTGAACTTTTTTGCGCTTTACAAGTCTAATAAGAACCGAAATAAATTGATTACAATCTTGTCGGATATCTTCAACCAACGTACGGATGCTGAAGTTAAGATCTTTGGCTCTTAGATTGGAATCCATGTTCAAGGAGTCAATTAGTATTTCCACATCCTTATAACCATATGAGAACATCCATTTCAGTAGGGCTGTAAGAAAAACCGAATAAACCGGTCAAACCGACCGAACCAAACCGAAATGCTTGGTTTTGGATGGATTTTTTGGATGTTCGGTTTATAAACGGTTCAATTTTTCACAAACCGGTCTATTCGGTTTGGTTTTTGGTTTGTGAAAATAACACACCGCACCAAACCGAACCGAACCGATATGTGCTTAACATACTTTACTATAATGTATATTCCGTAAAATATATTAAGTAATCTATAAAAGAAAAACACGAATAGATAGATACAATTAAACTGATTATATCAATCTTAATTTTCTCCATTCCTATCACGTTTCATCTTATTTTCTCTCTAAAACAATAGTTGTGCATATTTTTTTAAGTCTATTTAATTTATTTTTCACTTAAAATTTGAAATTCGTTGACAAAGTAGTGTTACAATATCAATTCGATAATTTTTACGCAAACCAACCGCACCGAACCGAACCAGACCGATATTTTTTGGTTTGGTTTGGTTCGGTTCATCCTTTCAAATGGTTTGGTTTGGTTACAAAATTAGTAAACCGATGTATTCGCTTCGGTTTATGGTTTTAGCAAAAACCGCACCAAACCGAACCGCTTACACCCCTACATTTCAGCGCTTTGGATAAGCCGGCTGTCTCTGCTTGCAATGGCGACTCCGACTTGAAAAACACAAAGCTATTTTCCACTGTTTGGTTCATCCAAGCTGTTGTTCCTCAGTAGTCCTCATTCCAAGACGCATCAATTAAAAAGGTAATCATTGTCTGATTGCTATTACCCATTCTCCATTATGTTACTGTAGAATCTTGAATATTATCCCTGAGTAAATGAGGAGGAGAGAACGAGCGCCTTCCTTGCTGAGTGTTAATCACCATCTGACCAAGGATTACAAGTGAAGTTTTAGGAGTAATAGAACGATTGTGGTTTATTACCATTTCACTTCGATGTAGACAAATCTGTCGCATCGTGAGGAGGAAATAGGTTCTGTCCTCAATGCAAGATAAAGAAGAAATGAGATTCAAAAGGAAGTCTGAAGATTCAGACGACATGCAAGACGTGATTCAAAGACTTAGATGGGAACAAACCAAATGGCTCGAGAGGATGAGCAGATGGAGAAACAATGAAAGAGGGATTCTTCAAAAAGGTTACACCCGGCCAAATAGTATGTGAGATTAGACAGTGACGACGAGAACTAGAAGAACCGGAAGGACATTGAAGAGCATTTTCCAAAAAAAGGAGATAATTTTGGGTTGCACATTGAGACTTCCAAAGAGTTAACGAAGAGCTATTCATGTACGAAAGAGAATTATCACTAGCATATTTGAGAGAAAGGTACCAAGATTTTACCAAATAAACACCACTGGGATTGAGAGGCGAAATAAGTTTGTCCGGTTGGTCAGATCTTGGAATATAGATTGAAGAGATTTGACGAGCCAGCTGATGCCCAGAGAATTGATGAACAATGGTTTGCTTCCATCTATGATTTCATGATCAATGAAGCTTCCAACTGTGAGGTTCGGGTAATGTTGTTTGAGATGTGTTGGTAGCAGAAAAGTCGATTTAAGAATCTAAAAATCTGTAAAAGGGTCTATGGATTTACCATATTTACCCATTAGAACTCTTGCCGGTAAGGAGTTGGGATTATGAAGAATTCGGAACGTTGTCATTTTGACTAGTAGTTTACTTATCAAAAAATTACCAATTTGTCTATTCTCTTTCTTCTCATCGTGATTTTTATCACTATTTACTTGGTCTCTTTGATCCAATGATTTAGATAGCAAAATGACACAAAAAATGATAATTTTTTTATGGTGTTATAGAGTAAACGTTGTTCTACAAAACAATGAAAACATTATCAAAAAATTGCATCATTTTGCGATCCATATCACCCGGTCAAATCGACACAGATACGAGTCAAAAGGTTAAGATAGGGAGAAAGAGAAGAGACAGAGTGGTACAAGAATTTGGTGCTTACCAAATCATCACGTCAAAGTGACCCTCAAAGGTCAAGTAGAAACATCATAAGAAAACAAATGTAGTATTTTGTACGACATGCATTTATAGTGTTTGTTCCAACAATATAATATATTTATTCTATCTTATAGTTATGAAAAATAGGGGTAGAGAAGGATCATATCAGTCCAGATTGAGGTTGAATTAAATCTGGTCCACGGTTCACTGATTGGAAAAGTCTAGTCTAATTCAAACCGCGATTTCGGGGATCAAACCGCATTAATCGGCGGATCGCAAATAATTCTAAATATTTTCATATATCTTGAGTTATTTATCCACAAGGTAGTGATATGGATTTTTTTCCATACCACAAGGGTGGTTTCTGTCATCTACCCATATAAAATCCCAGAGTCACGAGGATTGTGACTATAAAAGATATTGCTCGATTTAAAAATAGACTTATTAAAATAATTTGGTTAGAGAGCTTCACCAATGAGTTATGTATTTCTGTTTCTTAAAAACACTTCGGCATCTTGATCTCGTACATGATGATCTTGAGATCCCTCAAAAGATTAAAAAAAAACTTTTTAAAAAGGTTCGTAATTGTGCAATTCTAGTAAGGAAACTTCATTGGATTGAGAAATTTTTCAATTGAATCAAAGAACACATTAAACATGTAAGGTTCTGAAATCTTAACTTTTGGAGTCCTAAATGTCATCTAGTGTAATAGTCTAATTTTCTGGTTCCAGCTCCCCGCAGTGAGAATATGAGTGTCTCTTTGCATGAAAATTCCACTCCGGAAACAATCTCCCTAGATGATGGATTCGAAGAAGAACACAAACTGACCAGAAAATGCCTTTAAGACAAGGTTATGGCGAAAAGGGATATTTGGTTGCAAAGCACCTCGACTCTATTCAAAAATATCTGGAAACTGAAAGCGAGCTTCTCTGTTCAACTGCGAGGATATAACTTATTTGTTTTCATATTCCACAAAGAAGACGACTGCGATAGGGTCTGGACAGGCACCCCATGGTCGATTGAGAATAAAATGATGGTAATTAAGAGGTTTCAAGAGGAAAAGCACCATAAAACATAGAGTTTCATAACACACCAAATTGGGCATAGCTACAGGGCCTAAAGTTGGAGAAACTATGCAACAACCCCCCTTAATCCGGCTCGGGACAAGACCGGGAGGGCGATGCTTAATAGAAGCGGAGGAGATCAAAAGCAATACATTCACAACATTTATTCATATTATTAAACATCAAACTTAAAAGTCTTATACAAACGGTGCTTACTATTACACAATAGTTATCTAATAACATTAGATAGTCTACCGATGACGATCACAGTCTAGGTGTGTCTCGCGCCCCTTCTGTTCCATATCCCAGCTCCTAGACCTGCGGTGGGACGAACAACCAGAACCGCAGTTTTGAAAGTCAGCAAGAAGTGCTAAGTGAGATACACCTTAGCGTGTAAAACAGGAAAGAATATATAGACAACTGGGATAAGAGTTGAAAATAACAGTGACAGAGTATGAGTAGAACAATTATCAGAGGACGCAGCAGCGTGAACAACAAAGTCCGAAATGAATCATCAATAGATAGATTTTAAGAACAAATGCCATGCACAGTTACTGAATAAAGAAATGCTGACTGAGGGCTTCTCAAATAATGTCTCTAGCCAACAAGGCATAAAGTGGAAACTCCCGAATCGGTGTTTCCGGCCGGAGCCAATAAGTCCAAGACTTCAACAAAGTCAGGGGAAACTCCAGAGTTAGTGTTTCCGGCCGGAGCCAACTTTAAACTTAGTCCATGACCACAACAAGTAGTCAAGGGGAACTCCAAAGTCTGTGTTCCCGGCCGGAGCCGACAAAGATCCATGACCCAATCAGTCAAGGGAAACTCCCTGGTATCGGTGTTTCCGGCCGGAGCCGATCATAATAACAGTCCACTGGATACGGTACAGGTGATATTCGACGAGTATAGAAATCACATTCGACACGCAGAAGATCATAGAAGTCATATCATGACACAGAAGAAGCTAAGCGTACAAGACTTAGCATGTATAACTCACAAGAATATCTTGAGACGGAATATAAGATCACAATTTGACACGAACGAAGCCGGACAAGCAAGATTAAGCATGTAGCTCGGAAATATATTATGAGTGAAAATAGAAATAACATCAGAGCACCAAAGAGGACAGGCACACGAGGCCAAGCATATAACTCACAAGTATTTTGAGACAAGAAACACAAATAACACAATTCGATACGAACGAAGCATGTAAATCACGAGTATAATTTGAGATGGATATATTCTGAGATGGAATCAAGATCATATATTGACACGAAAGGAGCCAGGTGTGCTAGGCTAAGCATGTCAACTCACCTGAAGTCGATTTAGCAGCTTGTACGTCGGATGGTCGGTGAAGCCTATGTCCACGAATCCGTCTCCTACAATTTAAAAATCTCTAGTCACAGCGGTGTTACTTCTGAATAACCGAATACACTAGCCCAATATCACTGCTCGGCTAGGTTGAATACTAATTATATCTCTCACGATCCCCAGTTAAAACTCGATTTCTGGTCGTATACTTTTAAAATAGACAAAGAAGTATTTTTTGATATTAGATAGTTTACTCAATGCTTGGGAATATTTAACAAAGTAAACAAGTAATATTATAATTACTAAAATAGTAAGAAAATAATAATTTATTTATAGTTATTTTGGCTAGAAATACTATTTTTGGATACCACAAATGTTTTTGTTGGCAAAAGTTCATATTTCTTCTAAATCTCACTATTTATTTAGGTAAAACAAATACGACATTTTGTATTGAAAGAATATTTATATTCTTAAAAGTATTTAGCTTATTTTTCAAGAATTATAACCAATTATTAAAACACATATTTTTATCGATAAAGAATTTCTTATATTGTTTATTTACTTATATATATATGGCTATTATGAAATAACCAATTAATAGTATTAATATAAACTATAACAGCCCCCAGTTTTAATGAAATAACAGAAATACCCCCATCTTCTAACTAAAATAGTTTCTGAAAAATACAACTACCTCCCCCTAAGCATGAATTCCAAACTTGATCAATTTAGATGTGAATTCAAGCATCGAGACACGATTTTGATAATCTAAATCAAATCAGGGTGAAGAGTAGAGCATACCGGAAGCAAGAATCGCAAGAAACGGTCGAAAATTGAGTCGGGTCAAGTCGTCGAAATCATCGCCGGAGGTGGAGCTCGACCGGACGGTTTACGGTGGTTCTTGGCCGCGGCTGAGAGTTCCAACAGCTCAGTCGGACCCTAGGGAGTTGAGAGAGACCACCAAAATGGCATGGGTGTCTCTGATTTGGGTTGGCCGAAGCTTCGGCCGGCAAAAATGGAGGTTTGGCCGGCGGCGTGGCTTCGGCTATTGCTGCTGCAGCCTCTGTTCTGGCTTCTCCTTTCCGATTCTGGATTCTATACAAAGAGAGGAGAGTCGAGAGAGAGAGAGAAATAGAGGCGAAGACAGAGAAAGAAGGGTGGCGGTGGTGGCTTCGGGTTGTCTTCCCCGACGGCGGCAGCGGCGATGGCTGGGTCCTTTGCCGCTGCTGCTTCCTGCTCTGTTCTGAGGTAGAGGAACAGAGAGACAGAGAGATGAGAGAGGAGAAGAGAGGGTGGCTAGAGAGTGGTTGGTGATGGTGGGTGTTTGCCGAAGGTGGGGATTACGGTGGTGGTGTTGGCGGTGATGAAGATGAGGATGATGATTGAGTTAACAGTGGTGATGGTGATGAGCTTGTGAGGGAAGAGAGCTGCTTATATAGGTGGTGAAGGAGGCTTTCGGGGGAAGAATGGGTGTACGGTGGAGGCGGTGGTGTTGGAGCTTGCCGAAGAAGATGGGTTCATTTGAGGGTGACAAGTATTGGAAAAAAAAACTAAGGTGTGGGTGGCACACCGAAGGGTAGCGTACTCTAGTGTAGCACACACACACACAATCTCGCGGTGGTTCTACCCGCGTTACAATTCAAAATAAAATTAACTCTCGCGTATTCAATTTCACATACTAATTCGATATTTTTCTAAAATCTTAGAAAAATCTCTTAGTTACAAAATATAATATTTTACCTGAGTTTCAATTTCTTAATTAAAATTGTATAACGCTTTATAAATTACTGATTTACCCCTAGCAATTTATCAAGGTATTACAAACTAATTCAAAAACACCGAAAGAATAAGCAAACTCATCGAAACATTTGTGGGTATTGAAGCACTGAAAGAGGGACACATGGAACCAAGAGTTATAGCTCCGATGTGAATCAAAGTGGTGATTAATACCAGAAAGCATCTCGAAAAGGAGTTTTTATGATATAAAAAGACGGAAGCAGCTCTTTATCCTGTTCTTATACGAGAAGCTCATGGACTATTGCTATGATGTGGAAGAATATGTCATGAAGAAGAGGTATGCTAGCGCATGAACTAGCGTGAAGGAATGAACTCTGGTTACGAAAACCACCTGAAGACACCATAAAAGAAAAGATACCTTGCTGCAAAAATGGTCATGCTAACGGGGAACCACAAAATGGAGGTTGGCAGAAGGAGATTGAAAGGCGATAGAAACACTCAATGGAGCAAATCACATCCCCATAAACCAAAACACCAGAGCCTGAGAAGACGGAGGTGCATGAAAAGGATTTGGCGATAGTCGGATGTAGCAGTAAATCTGATCGAATCCGCTCGTGGATTTTGGAATCACACTCACAATTTCAACACATGTCAGTGGTGACAAGCTTGAGGACAAAGGAAAACCTCCACATCCCTGATTGGATCTCTTCCATCATTCCAAACTCCATATAAGAAAGTGAATGGGACATCATGCCAGCAACCCCAATAGATGAAGATATTTTTGAAGTGATCTGCAGAATATGTAGCTACAATGTCCCACGCCTTGATGCGTTTTCTGCACTTTTCTACAAGCAAAATTGGCTCATTGTGGGGGCTAATTTTTGTGAATTGGTAAAGAATTTATTCGTCCAAGGGACAATGCCAAAGACTGTCAATGACTCCTACATTTTGCTTATCCCTAAATCCATCTCCGCCCACAAAGTTGGTCACTACAGACCACTAATTCTTTTCAACATTACTTAAGAAACCATCACCAAAATCATAGTTGAAAGAATCAAGCCCCGTCTCCACAAAATCGCCAGCGCCTCTCAAGCAGCCTTTGTCTCCAGCAGAAATATTTGAGACAACCTTATAACTACTCCATGAGGTCCTACACACCACAAAGAAGAAAAAAGGTGAATGAGGGCTAATGATAATAAAGTATGATATGTAAAATTAAAGTATTTGACAAGCTCGAATGGATATTTATTGAGAAAATGATGCTTTAGTTTTGCTTCCCCCAGCTCCTAATTGATAGAATCATGACTTGCCTTCCTACTGTCAACTACTACTCCATATTGTTTAATAAAGGCACCTTTCGGAAATTTTGAACCTCAAGAGAGATTAGACAAGCGGATCCTCTATATTCAATCTTAATCATCTATGAGATGCTGTCCATAACCTTTGATAATGCTTTTGGAGAAAAGCGGGTCATTGGGATTAAGCTAGCTAGAAATAGTTCATCTATTAATCACTTGATGTTTGCTAGTGACCTGTTTGTCATGTTTAGAGAAAATGAAGTGGAAGTTGAGTTCATTACCCTTTGCTTGAAGCTTTATGATGAAATTTCATGTCAGAAATTAAACATCCATAAATCTTCTATTTTCTACAGCAGTAACACCCCAAAGCAAGACAAAATGAATGTAAAAGTTGTCATGGAGCTTAAGAAGGGGTTCAAAGATTCTTTCTACCTGGTTTTACTACTTTTCATCAAACGCTCTAAGTGTTCCACCTTCAAAACCACAATGGCGAAGTTCAGTTCCAAGATAGGAGGTTGGAGAAGGAAAGTTATAGCTCAAGAAAGCAGAAGAATTATGCTCCAGGTTTCTCTTTCAAACATTCCCTATTATCTAATGTCCATGTTCCTTCTCCCCGATAAAATCACTTGCGAGTTCAAATCAAGGAGTGCCTATTTTTGGTGGGGCAACAACCACAATAACTTAGAGTAAGTTCATTATAAAATTTGGGAGTTTTTCTACAGAATACCTAAAGATGGAGGAGGCTTCAAGGAGGCAAAAACCCAAAATTTAGCTCTCCTTTCTAAGTTCTCCTGACAACTTAGGTCTCATACTGATAAACTATGTGAAATTGGTCTTGGAAAAATATTTGCAACTTGATTGGATTTCAGTGAAAATTGAGAGAAGGCCTAGTTATTCTTACTTTGGGGGAAGGAATGATGAGATGTGGAGATTTGTGGCTTCTAATGCAATCAAAGTCATTAGAAATGGGGGTAGTATTAATATCTGGAAGGACCCCTGAGTTTCTAGCCTCGAAAATGTTAATCCCAAACCCCGAGATGATATCACCTTTGGCCCCCAAATGGTAGCATACCTGATTTTTTGGGAGTAAAGAAGGTGGAATGAGCAACTCATGAGAGATTGGGTGACAGAGGAGGAAGCAGAACATGTCCTGACAATCAAAACCCCAATTTTGCAGGTAGAGAACAAATTGTGTTGGACACAAGCCCCATAAACGGTCCCCTTCCCGTCCTAATGTCCTCAAGGTGAATTGTGATGCTAGCATAAGAGATGGAAATGTGGGAATGGGAAT
This sequence comes from Linanthus parryae, assembly GCA_023055425.1. NCBI lineage: Eukaryota > Viridiplantae > Streptophyta > Magnoliopsida > Ericales > Polemoniaceae > Linanthus > Linanthus parryae. The sequence continues at coordinate 63,276,100 of JALGPY010000002.1, read as the reverse complement.
TGTGGGAAGAAATCATAGAGGTGACCTCATTTTTTAAGAAGTTAAATGTGTAGATGAGCTAAATATAGAAGAAGATGAATTCATGACAATGGAGTTGGACATTCAACATGTCTATCTTCCCTCTGCAATTCAAGCTTAAGTGATCATCGAAACAGATGACACAAATGTAGTAAAAGCATTCATAACCATCCATAACACAATGTGATTGAAGAACGGACTACTTGTACTGCACAATATTTATTTTTTATGGTAAATTTTGTTTTTCTTATGGTCCTATAGCTTCAAATAGAACAACCCGTGAAATAGCTAACTGGTGTAGATTACATAATTATACATGTCGGCTGATCTTAAAAGATCTCCCGGATAGCATTTCTAAGGCCCGAGCTTTTGATTGAGCCTCTTTCAGTTTTAGTTTCCGTTTTTATACAATCCCTTCCGTAACAAAAAGAAGAAGAATTCGTCCAGGTTGATGGAGTTTGTGAGCTCCATTGAATGGACATGGGTCGAAATAGAGATAGCTTGAACATTAACAAGCTCAATTCTAAATTGATGGTGTTTTTCAGTACATTTCGTCGCCACTACGTCACATTCTCCTCTGTCATAACCTTCAGTCAATTTAGTCGGAACATTACTTGTTCTAAAGAGAGAGATTAAAGAGACATAATCACAAAGATATCAATTATCAACAGCTCATGACTAGGAGAACGTAGTCAAATTCCTTAGTCTCCAAAATGTATTTTTAATATAGCTAAAGAAAATTAATCTTTTAAGTGGGTCTTGAACGAGAAATTAGAGATGTACTTCTTCTGAATTATCTTATAGAAATTAGAGATGTTTTAAGAAACTTGTGTCATTTACAATTCTGTCCCTAAAGTCAAATTTATTTTATAACAAAAATTTGCTAAATAAGAACAGTTGACATAAAGAAATGAACAGTCAAATAAGGAAAAGTAGAATAAAAAAATGAATTAATACAGAAGAGTAAGCAAATTGGGACAAAAATAACCAGTAGTCTAGATGGAGTGAAAGAAGATAAAAGCAATGGATCCACACCAAGGAGTTAATGGAGCATTTTGATATACTAATGACTCGGGAAAATCCCCGTGTTGTTGGCACTATTCTGATTAGTTTTGAGGGGAGGGTGGACTGATAAAGCGGGTGTGAGGTAGTATTGTAGATGACATGACAGTAAGATAATAATGAAATGAGGTGTAGAGTGTAAGTTATTTTCGGCCATTGATGCTTTGCTAATCTAAGGGCCATTATTTTGACAACTAAACTTTCATGAAAAGTGTGTATCATTCTTTAGTATATACTATAGACATATATTATTTGCATTTTATATATTGTTAATGGCTCGTACTATAAATTCATGCTCTGTAAAAATTGAGTTGTTATTTAGACAATTCACAAGTGCTTCTCTTTTCTTACTTCTTTGTTGCTACTCCATGATCAAACACCTTAATGCAGTATTAAATTTTCTTATCCAAAAGTCTCTATGTTTTTTTTAGTTCACCAATTAAGTGAAAATTATATGAGTAACTTTAGTTATGACGCTACTAACAAATTGTGTCCATCATAACGAATCATGGCTAGTTCTATAAGTAGGCAGTAGAGGCGGCCCCCTTAGGCCCCCGTGTTTTATTAGTGTACTTTATTTAAAGATAGTCGTCGTTAAGTTCACACTTTAGTATAATTTGATAAAGTTTGTAGTAGGTTGGTGGTAATATTTTTGCCACATGTTTGACACAAGTTTGAATTTTGTTGACGATGTATGATTTTTTTAAGAAAAAATTTACTTGTAGAAGTTTAACAAGTTAATGAAAATTAATTAAAGTTAACACAATCTATTCTCTAACAATCAACCTAATATATTACACACAAGTGTTAAAAAGTCTAAAAATGTTTTATCCTAAATAAACACTTTTGTGTGTATTTATTTTTAAAATTAGCGGCCTCAAATTTCTTATTCGCTTTATGCTCCCGAGAGCATTGGGCCGACTCTGCAAACAATATAAAATGTTTCACCATGTCCGCACACTATAGAGCAGACATCAAATGCAATTGTTGCATTACTATTGCAATTTAATGCTTATTCGCTAACACAATTTTAATCTATTTTGATCGAAAGTTCCATTTAATTTTGTTTTGGCCATTGTTTTACAAATGAAATTAAGACAAAAAAACTTGTGAGTTATTAAAACTCCAATTGTATAGATCGTCCCCCGCTTTGTGGATTTGTAATTAAGGTTAACTATTTTTGAATTTAAGCCAACTTATTACACATATTTTCAGTTGATCTCAACTAAGACCATTCAATCACTTTGAATTGAGCAAATATAATTGAAAGACATAAATTCAAAGAACTTTGTCCACTAAAACACAAATGCTATATGTCCTAATATTGATGTCCCAAAAATGTCTCAACTTCTCATGTATGTTGTGGGTAATTTAGAATATGAATTCAACATTAGTATGTTATTCAGGCAGTTGGTAGTCATGGTAAGATTGCAATAGTTTTATCTCAAATTGTTGTAAGAACATATTTACTACATTTTTAAAAAGGAAACAATTTTAAAAAGCACTATCAATAGCATGTTTGATTTTTATTTTTATTTTGTAAAAAACGAGAACTTCAATTCATCATATAAAAGAGTACACAGAGTCATTTCATAACAAAACATAATAAACCAACTAATAAGCCAAAACAAAACTAAAAGTCACAAGCTAGCCTAGCAACAAATTAAGATACAAACTTCCACTACACCAAACTCATGAACTTCATCATTGCATGTTTCCTTGTTCGAAAGGTTGATTGACATGTGTTAAGAAATAGCGATTAAAGTAAAAAATATATTTGACGACACTATTACATATTAGTATGGGTGCTTGCTCAATGGCAGAGTATTTCAAGCCCTTGCATGATGGCTGGGATTCTAACACGACTATATGATGCACTATATAAAAAAAGATGCATAATTATTACTTTATTTATTTGTTAAGGATAGGGTTTTCTTTAATTAACAAAAGAAAAAATTAAAAACCACCTGAAATGGATTTGTTCCTGTAACAGAGATAGTTTTTTCTTTTGAGAATGCTGAAAATATCTTTGGTATTCTAATAAGAAGGTTCTTTCTCCAGAGAGAAAAAATGATACCAAATGTGCACTTAATCTTCCTAAAAAGTGCACTTAATCTATTTTTTTAATAAAATCTCTAGTTTAATATAGTAAATTGTTTGCCCAACTATAAATATATTAGTTTAATTCCTCTATAAGAATAACACTAGCTTAATTAGTACTCTTTATTGATTTTGTCACTAAAATAATGGAGATGATGCTACGGAGTTGATGAACATTAGGATTGCAAATTCTCTATTTGGCACATTAAGTGTGTCCTTGTCCTAATATTTTTTTTGAGGGGCCCTGTCACAATATTTTAAAGTTCTTCTAGAATGAATTAGGGATATATAATATAATAGACAGAGTTTACATAGTTATTTATTATGATTATTTTTTTATCATATGTTTATTATTATTATTATTTGTCAAAGCATATAGTAAATGTAGCATTCGAGGCACGTATTTGAGATATGTCTATATTTTATTATTAAAAAAGAGTAAGTTGTGGGTAATATTTATAATGTTAGCCGGTTATCTCAAACAAATAAAAGGAAAAAATGATTGTGTCACACTAGGTTGACTTTCATATTTTTCTTAAGCAAAAGTTTTATCTTATTTTATGAAATTTCTTCGTTCAAGTTTTCACAAGTTATTTCTAAATAAAATATCTCACGAGTTTGAGTTGAGTCCATGCTTGCTTAAAGACATGGGTTAAGGAATGATGAATATGTAACCTTTTTACATGGCAATTCAACTATCTCAAAGTGGAGTTTACACGAAACAAATATGTTTTGATTCTTTACTTTAATAAGGTACAAACATCTTATTTTAAGTTTTTATGACTTTTCGAGAATTAAGTAGAAGTAGTAGTCAAAAGTTAAATAGTTGTTTTTTAATCATATTAACTTTGGGTATGCTTTAGAGAAAGAGAATCCTCTCTCCAATCTCTAGAAAACCCACTTTGCTCTCTCTCGGTTCTGCTCGGCGTTCGCCGCCCACCTATCTCCATCGTCGTCGTCGTCCTCATCATTCAGCCAGTGACCTCTTGTTTTTGCTTTTAGATCTACCCGATCTACTCTTGTGTTCCTTTGTTTTTTGTTCTTGCTCTGTTAGCATCTTTGATTTGATCTGCAAAATTGGAATGGAATCTTGTTTCATTCCACCACTGGTTTTTCAATCAATGGAGTAAGTCCTTGTTCCAATTCAATCTTTAATCATAGTTTATTATCAGATTTTTGTTCCTTGGTTTGTTGCTATTTTGCTTCCAGTTTCGAGCCCTTCCACAATTGCTCTTGGGTGGGCTCCTTGTTCTATCATGTTTTCTTTGTTCCACAATTGCTTTCTTCCTTTCCATTCAAATCTCTATCTGTTTTAATTCTCTACTTCCTACCCTCCTTAACCCTCCTCTTTCTTCCCTGCTTTCATGGATGTATTTGTTTGTGGCTTAGCCAATGATGATCTCTTTCAAAGAAAACGAAGGAGATATTCTATCCCTCCCTCAAATGCATCTCAGATATGGATTGATGTCAGTAACCAGAGCCCTTCCACAAACGAGAAAAATCGCACCAGGAAAAGAAATCGCTGTTGCGTTTTGGAGGTCCCTGGATCAAAAAGAATAAAAAAGAAAGGTGTTTTTCAGCACTTGGGTCGTAAATCAGCTGAACAGGGTCGTCTTTACAGTAGATCGGAGCTTCTCAGCCTACGTTTCACCCGTCCACCAACAGCGGAGATTATAAACGCCTGCAATGGTGTCAAAGCGTCACTGGATGACTGTTATGCTCATACTCAATCGAAAGGGTTCCGTTTTGTGAATCGACGGACCAACCAGGTAATTCAGGTTGATCTCTCGTGGTATGAGAGGTATTCTCGTTGATCTTATCAGCAGAATGGAAATCATACGGGTCCGATTCATATTGAGTATTTCGTTCTCTGTAAACTCTTCCGAAGAAAGAAGGGGCGCCATAGGAATTCAGGTTCGCAGCCTGAAGAACCTATTGTTCAAGATACAACACGGTATTTCAAGGTTCCTCAAGCCTCGTCACAAGCTGATGGTGGTATTTTACCCAAAAACCCGTTCCATACAAAAACCCACATCCAGGATGTCAACTCCAACCCATCTCGCAAACCGACCCAGCAAGTTCCCCTTGACCCGACTCAACAAGTTTCAATTGACCTGAACCAGCAAGTTCCCCTTGACTCGACCCAACAAGTTTCCATTGACCCGACCCAACAAGTTCCCCTTGACCCGACCCAACAAGTTTTCATTGACCCGACCCAGCAAGTTTCCCTTGACCCGACCCAGAAGTTTACCCCCAATCTTGACCCTAATACCGGTTCAGAACCGGGTCATACTAATGTGAGAATTGACAACCCGGTTGTTACTCAGAAGATGCAGATTATGAAACGACGGAGGGATGATATGTGGGAGTTGTCACCTGGGGGTAATCGTGCTGTTAAGAAGCTCAGACTCTCTTTCAAGTTCCGATCACCGACGGAGGGACGCCCTGTTTTACTGCCTGCCCTTCTTCTCGGCTCTTATGGTTAGTAATTTGTTCAAGTTCGTTGTTTGGTTTGATGTTTAATGTTTTCTCTCAGGTTACGAAATCTAGCTACAGTGTTCTGCTCTCCATCTCGTGGCCAGTCGCCTTTCAACTTGGCATGTTCTTAGTGTTCATCCTATGTTGTCTATTGTACTAGTTTGATATGTTGCTATCCTCTATGCTGTAGTTTGTTAGGCTTTCGGCAGTTGAATCTCTTTTGTAATCTGCTTTTATGATGAATTGATTGCAACGACCCGGGATCTAGATTCAGGGTTAAAGAGACAATCGATAACCAAAAGTAGAAATATAGTTACGAATATTACATTTTATTTAAGAAATACAACAATCTTGAGAAGATAGGTTTACAAACATAATGTGTTTGAAATAATCTATGTTATCTACTAAGTGACATAACTTAAACAAAACGTCTTCGTCTTGGTGCGCGTTCCCATCCCCCACCTTGAGTCATGACCTGCGGTTTTAAAATTGCAAAAGCCGAAGCAGTTTTTGAAGAAATGATCAGTAAAAACTGAGTAAATACATACTACGACATGTAAAGCAACGAGTGGCACGGAAGCATGAGTTGGAACAAATCATAAGGTTTAAACAGTAAAACTATCATGTTGGAGAATTTGGAACAACTGGAAGTAACCGAGTAACAAAAACCTCTCAATTTAATAACATTGAGAAACCACGAGTAGTTGGTAATATATCAAGAGTAAACAAGTCCATTTAAGAGAATAAATTATTTCATGAGTAGCCAAAGCATTTCAAATCATTTCAATTTATTAGGGCAATCCAGAGCCACAAACAACATCAATGGAGTAATGAAACTTTCTTTCAATTCCAATTTAACCGTTAAGTTTAGCCGAGGCATGTCCAGAGCCACCAGCAGGATCGATGTAGACAGAGGGATCACGAAATAATCACTAAGGGTTCCTTCTAGGGTCTATCAAACCCTATTTCACCCGAGCGTTAAGGGAGCCCACTCGTCAACCCCGCTCACAACATTAGCTAAAATACCTTAAGTGTCGACACCCCTGTACCGTAGTGACCCTTACAAGTATAAGTAGCACTCTATAGCTATATAAACCCCTTGGCCTCAATATCTTGATACATTTTGGCTCATCGGGGGCGGATTTGTGAACATTAACGTTCTATCCAATAATAAGAAGCATTGCTTCAATGGTCTTAGCCATAAGAAAATGGAGGATCGCTTGACGCCTCCCATTAATAACAGTACTCTGTACATCGTCCTAAGTCTATTAGAGGTATTTTACTTTTCTCTTTCACATAACTAGAATCAGAATATCAACATTTCACAAGTAATTTCCGAGAGTTCTCAAAGGAGATGAATAAAATAGTTTAGAAACATTCGAGTGGAAAACATGCATTTTCATACTTCTTCATATAACAAGCATTCATTTGAAACATCGAACACATACGCACATTTTGATATGAAAAGGTCGTACATATGTACTTACCACTGATATGAATCACAATTAAAAGCAAGAAACTAAGCCTAGCACTCCGACGACAATTGCTCTCTCATACGAGGTCGATGTCTACAATCACACGTATGACGTACTCGTTATAACCAATTTAAACATTTATAATAAAATAAAAACTTACATGTAACATAGTCCTAAATGTCACTAATGCACACATAATGATGTTTAATTATCAAAATAAGTCCAACAAAAAACCTAGAAGTTCAAAATTTCAAGTTTTCAAAAAAATGTGAAACTACAATTATGGACAGAATTGTAGCTCTGACTTTGGAGCCACATTTACCATATCAAATCATCTCCTAAAATCTTGAAATTAATTTATGATGAACCTATATGTGTCTAATTTCAGAAACATCAAGAAAATCATGTATAGCTATTATAAAACTCAAGTTACAAAAATAACAAACACTACTATGCAGAGACAAGTTTGGAAGAAAGTTTCAACTTTGAAGAACAATTACTACTACCTGGACAATAGGAAAAATTCCCATATTCTCCAGAATGAATCCCTTATGTGTCTAGTTTCATCACAAGAAATATTTGGTACCATAAGTTTCTGGAAATGAGATTTTTAACAAAAATGGTAAAACTTGTCCAAAAACAGAGTTTCAGAAAACATGCAACTTAGAATGAGCATATCTCCCTAATTAAAAAGGATATGGAGTTGAATTTTCTTTCAAAATGACCCTCTCTGAGTCTAGTTTCAGAATAAGAAAGATCTAAAATTTTCACAGAGACAAAACTTGGAGATAATATACGTTTTTCATAAACTGGTCAGATTGTAAAAATGTGCAATTTTCTCCTAGAGCACTCAAAACATGATCAAATCAATTATATGACACATGCAACTAATGGAGGCTTGATTTTCACCCAAAATTACATCATTTTAGGCATTAAGTAAGACCTTTACATTCTATTGACACAAATGATCAAAACCCTCTTGGGTAACAATGCAAGGAAGATGACATTCACAACATGCATGTAGGTTCTAGTGTGGGTTTCATGAAATAGTCAAATTTTTGGAGTTCAACTCTTGATCAAACCATGAAAATGAAGAATCAAGGATAGAAATGAAGAAATCTAAGATGGAATTCCATCAATCAAAGCTAAACATAGATATGCATATATGATTTCAAGACTAGAAGAAAAGTTACCCCAAGATTCAAGAAGATGGTGGATGAAAGAGTGAAATTGGCTTTGAATCCTTGAGTGGAATGATGAAAGAACTCCCCTCCATGATGATGCTAAGCTTAGACTCAATTTTTTCATAATTTGGAGACTAAGAAATGAAATTTTGGTGGAGTTTTGTGGAGGTCAAGCTCCAAAAATGGGAATGGAGTTTGTGGAAAGAGGAGAGAGCTCCTTTGAGTGTTCTTGAAGAGGAAAAAATATGTGAAAAATGAGAGGTGTAGATAAAGAGTGATGTAGATGATGAAGTGTTGATTCAATAAGATAATATATACATTCATATATAAAATTGACTAGCTAGAATCTCTTATTTTAATGGGGTTGACTAAAGTAGTTGAGGAAGAAATTGGGATGTAAATATTAAATAGAATAGTTGATGGGTGATGATGAAATATGAAAGTCAAGTGTGGATGGTGATTGAGGTGAAAATTAAAAGTCTCCCAACAATAAGTTGGGGTCGAAATTAGAATAAAAAGAAAATAAGGGTTGATGTGCATATATTAGAAATTTAGGGTAACCACAAAATTTCATAGGTGAGAGGGGTAGAAATGAGAAATGACAATAATTAAGGGGTGATAATATCAATTACATGAGTTGATGGATGGGGTTGAAGTAATAAAACAAAGAATAAAGGGGGTGAAAATGTAATTTTCATATACTAACTATCACATACAAGTTAATTTTCTTAAATTACAAAATCGCCAAATAATTTCAAATAATCCACTTTGTAAATAAATATAAAAATCTTTTTTTTTTAGAAAATTACAAGTATCTCCCACGTATACAAAATGAGTTTCCTATCGTATTATCTAAGTTTTCAAAACTACAAAATAAGCCCGAAATAGAAAATCTATATCATCATTGATGTCAAATGACACACTTATATTTTAAAACTAAGAAGAAGTCAAGGAAAATTTTGAAATGTAAATTTCTTAAAATTCTCAAATATTTTTCGAAATTACTAAATAACCCCAACTAAAATACGGGGTATTACATAATATCCCCCTTAAAATGAAGCTTCGTCCCCGAAGCTTAAGAAAACTTTTGAGCGAAATTACAAACATATTTCAAGAGAATGCAACTAATGCACATGAGACTTGTATGCAGTGCTAATGCACATGCGACACCTTAATTAACGATAAACGCGCTCTCGATCGGTTACGTCTCATCTCACTCGTACAATAGTAGGGACTCAAATAAAATTAGCTCAAGTAAATAGTCGGCACCAAATTTTGAAAGGTCTAGACCAACTTACAGGGTCTCACGTTTTCAAGGCAATTCGAAAATTTTCTAGCGTTTAAAAAAAATCTTGAAATTTATAGACACAAAATAATTTGATTGAAACTAACACGTTGATAACTCCATAATTGGAGTTATATTTGTATATTTTCCTTACCGTTTTGCGTGCATTCCGATGCGTTTTGATGGATTTTGGACCATTTCTTGCTAGATTGGAGCATGTTGAGTCTTTGCAAGTAAATGATGAGTCCGGCACTTTTTGCGTTAATTTTGACTATATTTTATCACGTTTGATCTTCCGGTATGTTTCTCGTGTTGTGGTTGTCAGGAACCGGGAGCTCGGGACGTGGCATTGGAGCAAAAGTGAACTTCGGAAAAGTTGGAGGCTCAAAGGAATGCTCGGAAGTGAAGACGACGGGAAAAAAGAGCAAGAAGATGGGATTTTGATGTTGGCTGCCCAGAAGTAATCGTACGATTACCTTGATGTAATCGCACGATTACCCCTTAGCCAAATATTGAAGATGTCAAGTAATCGCACGGGTGATCTTGTGAAGTAATCGCACGAAGTAATCGTACGATTACATCAAGGTAATCGTACGATTATCTATGCTGCCAGGATCGTATTTTTGGGGTTATTTTGCTATTTTGGCATAGTTTTGAGGTTGTAGAGCCACGAAATACTTAGGAAATATTGGGGAACGTGATTGGCATGAGAGAACACATTGGGAGACGTGCTTGGAGAGCTTGGAGCTAGGTTGGAGAGCTTGGATCATCCGTTTGGCTTCTAAATCTTCGTTTCTTCTCTAGTTTTTGCTATTTGATCATGAAACATTGTGTATTGATCATGTTTATGCGTAGCTAAACACTTATTTCGGGATATCTCATAGGAAACTAGGGTTTGATCACTGCGTATTGTGATTTATGGATCTTCTTTCATGCATTCATGCTTAATTGATGAAGTTTTGTCTAGTTATGTGTATTTTACACCTTTCATCTATCTTTTCTATTAGTAGACGTATTAATAGGATTGTTTTAGGTTGTGAATGATAGAGGAATCTACGTTCGTTGCCTGGAAACTTGAAATACACACTAGCCGTATCTAGGGTTGAGGAATCTTGCTAGTTAGCTAAGAACAAAGAGTAGAATCAATATCGTAATGCGTGCTTAAACTTGAGTAGGCTAGAGGAATCACTTATGAGAGTTTAAGCATAGTTATTGGTTGAGACATCTTCAACATAAAATTGCTCGTTTAACTAGAATAAAAACTCATCGTGTTAGTAGAACATAAACACAACGTAGTGTGAAATACCTAGTGATCCGTAGAGATATCCTGATCTTGATCAACTTTGAGAAACAACCAAATCAACTCGTGCTTATTAATCTTGAATTAATTCATTGAATTATTTGAGATACTCATTATTTTAATTATAAGTAGAATTAGAACACACAACTCAACGCGCTTTACCCACACGAAGAACAAATTTAGTAGTTAATTTACACGAAGTCTCTTGGCTTCAACAACCCAGATTTCCGGAATATTACTACACGCGACAGCCGTACACTTGCGGTTGGATCGTGTCAAGTTTTTGGCGCCGTTGCCGGGGACTTCAGATAAATTAGCTATTATTTTTCTCTTTAGGGATTTACTATTTCAGTTTATATCAGTTACTCACCTGTTTTGTGTGTGTGATTTGTGTTTTCAGGTCTGATTCACTTGGTGCATGTCACGTTCTAAAAACGAGCCTTTGCATCCAACACTTGAAGACCCGGAATCCTTATTGCGAGCACAGAGTAGAGACAAGAGGAAAGAAAATTCAGTTCAGATGGACGAGCAAACTAGAGCTGAGTTTGAGAGGTTCCGCAAATGCCTGCAAGATGCGGAAGCAGCAGCAAACAGAGCACGAGAAACTGAGAAGCTTAGGGCTCAAATGGATGAGATGCAAGCTGCAATGGCACGCTTGACCCCCCCCCCCCCCAAATCCACAACCACTTCCTTGGGTGGGGGTACAAGACGGAAATAATGGAGGAGAAAATGGAGGCAACAATGGTGGAAATAGAAATAATGGGGGCAATAACCGGGACAACCATGGGAAGAAGGCGGCAATCCCTGTGAATAATGTCGAGGAGGATGAATGTCCTTTGGTGGATTACTTCAGAACCACACCAGAGGGATATCAACCCACTATTGTTAGACCACCTATCAACGCAGCTCACTTTGAATTGCGCCAACAGCTGATCAATATGGTTCGAGATGAGTGTTTGTTCACTGGAGCTGTAGGGGATGATGCCAATGCCCACTTGCTGAACTTTAACCAGATCACATGCACAATTCATGATCAGAGAGTGCCAGATGAAACAGTTAAGCTGATGCTTTTTCCCTTTTCTTTATCTGGAAAAGCAAAGACATGGCTCTTGGAACTTCCAGCAGGTTGTATCACTACATGGGCAGAGTGTTGCCAAGAGTTTCTAAGGAAATATCTTCCACCCTCCAAGGTTGCGCAGAGAATGGCTGACATCACAAAGTTTACTCAGCACGAGGATGATTCTTTGGGAGACACATGGAGAAAGTTCAATAAGCTCCTTCGCAGATGTCCTACGCACAGAGAACCATGGTATAAGCTACTACATTACTTTTATAATGCCCTAGATAGAGAATTTGCAAATGAACTGGACTTGATGGCTCAGGGAAATTTTATGGGCTTGGGAGTGCAAAGATGCCAAGACTTGCTTAACAGTGTGGCAAAACGTGAGTCTACGAGGTCTGAGACTCGTAGAAATTCAAAATCTGATGGGGCACTGGTAAACAAGATTGAAACAATGGTGGAGCATAAATTTGAGCAGCAAATGGCAGCCTTGACTTCGGCTTTCAGCAATATGACTCCATCAGCACGAGTAAAGTCTGTGGGAGAGATGATGGCAGATGAGAATCAGGGATATGGCGTTGCAATTGAAGATGTGAACTACTTGGGTCCACCACGACAGCAGCAGTGGCCGAATACTTATCATCCCAACAACCGTAATCACCCCAACTTTAGCTATGCCAACCCAAACAGTGGGTTATATGCACCGGGTCAGCAGCCAAATCCTCCATACCAGGCTCAGAGACAAGAACCGCAGCAGCAAGCTCCGCGACAAGAGGAATCGGAGACAAATTCTTTATTGAGAAAACTGCTTGCTAACCAAGACAGAATGGAGAGCAGAATTGTCTCCATGGAAGCTACAATGAAGAGTCATGATACGCAGATTGGGCAAATTGCCAATCAGAATGCTAAATTTCCGCCAGGTATGCTTCCTTCTAATGCCATTCTTCCTACTGAGCAGCTCAAAGCTATTACTACTCGCAGTGGGATCACCACTAAGGATCCTCCATATCCCACCCACGCGCGAGCTGAGGCGAAAAAGGCCACTGAAAAGGCGTTGGATGAGATTCCCGTACTTACCGTGAACCCCCAATCAAAGGACACGGAGAGGAAGTCGGATGAGACGCAGAAGCCAAAGGAAGAATATAGTGTGCGTGTGCCATACCCAGCGACAATAAAGAGGAATGATGAGGAACACTTTGGGAAATTTTTGAACATATTCAAACAATTGCATATCAACATTCCTCTTGTAGAAGCACTTGCTCAGATGCACAGGAATAAGAATTTCTTGAAGGAAATCCTATGGGGTAAGAAGAGCATAGAACCCTATGCCACGGTAAAACTACCAGAGACGTGTAGCACTGTCATACAAAGAGACATTCCCAAGATGAGAGATCCAGGCAGTGTCATTTTAGGATGCACTCTTGAGGGTGGATATCATACACATGGTCTCTGTGATTTGGGCGCGAGTATTAATCTCATGCCATTGTCTCTGTTTCAGAGATTGGGCATTGGTGCACCGACCCTTGTGAAGATGGGTCTGCAATTGGCAGACAATTCTATAGTTACGGCAAATGGGGTGATTGAGAATTCGCTAGTCAAAGTGGGCGCATTTGTCTTTCCAGCTTACTTTGTGATAGTGGATATCAAGGAGGATCGCGATGTTCCACTAATCTTTGGAAGACCATTGTTGAAGACAATGCGCGCAAATGTGGATCTAGAGACTGAGGAGTTGACTATCAAGGCTCTTGACTCATCACTCGTGTTCAAGGCATTTTTTTCGAGCAAGGGGAAGAATAAATTGGCCATGATCAAGTTTAGATAAGATCGTGTGGATCCTTCTCTTGGGTTGCCTACAGTTTTGCATCCCGATCCACCCGAATCACAGAAGAAGCCAAATGTGGTGAGTGCACATGATGTGGTGCAGAAAATCAAGAGCAAGAAATTGAAGGAGGAGGCACGTCTTACTAGACCTCCTTAACATATTTTGAGGTAACAGGGTCGGGCCGTCGACCTTAAATTACAAAGCGCTTGTTGGGAGGCAACCCAACCTATTTACTGCATAGTGTAGATTTCAATACTGTCTTGTTATTTTATTCTGTTCTAACTATTTGAGAGGTGCAAGAGAGTGGATTTAATATTTCCAATGAGTATGTGCAGGAATTCTAGGTGGGAGGCCTATTCCGGATCCCCCTTCTTGATGCGCGAGTGAAGAATTGCACGAAAAACGAGAAAGAGCAGACCAAAACGCGTATCGGGACCCGGAATGAAGAAATATAGGATTGACGTCATTCCTACACTTACTCAACACACGCACCTGGGGAAGATCAAGTTCCCGAACTCCCCTTCTTGATATACGCAAAGAAGGCGTAAAGAAATTGGGAAAGCTGGCACAATGGCACGAATTACGAGGTAAATTTTTGAAGAAAGGACTGTGAGCTGATTTGAACAGTGCCATAGTGTGGGGGTGGTCGAGAGCTGTCTATGGATAGGTGGATCGCGTATATCGGAGTCCGGACGAAGAATTTATGCCAAAAAGGATGTTGAGCAAGTGAAAAGGTGCCAAAAAACATCCGGAATTGCCAAACGGGTCTTTGGAATGATCAAATTGAAGAATAAAGGTTCCCCCGACATTGGGAATCTTTTATAACGTAAATGGAGTCTCGAGGTCGAGGAGCCCATGACAAAGCAAAGAAACGAGCAACAAAGACGAAAAAGGATGCTAAAAGGTGTCCAAAAGCATTCGGAAATGCAAAACGAGCCTTTGGAAGCGCGAAATTGAAGAATGAAAGGTTCCCCGGACTTTGGGAATTTTTCTACATGAGCAGAGATCCCGCACTCCCCCATCTTGATGAATGTGATTGCAAAATTTTGAAGAAAGCGACGAATTTGGCACATTTTGGATATTTTTCGCGTAATTGGGCGATAATTGAGAAAAGTCGGGAAAATGCTCCGGAAACGGGACGTTATTTATGTGAGCAAGAAATACGTCGAAAAAGGGATCCAAAGGTGCAAAAATCACACTCATCGGAGTTCGGGATCAAAACACGAGGTAAAGGTTATATTTTGGCTAAGAAAAATTTTTCCCTGCACAAAAGTAATCGCACGATTACCTTGACGTTTACTTTTGCCTTAGAATTTTTTTTGGGGTTAACTTGTTGAGAAAATCTTATAATCAATCGTACGAGGTAATCGTATGAAGTGATCGCACGATTACCTTAAAGTAATTGTACGATCACTTCCAAGTAATCGTACGATTACTTTAGACTTAGAATTTTTTTTGGGAAGAATTTTGTGGAAAACTAACTGATCAATCGTGTGAAGTAATCGCACGATTACTTTCAAGTAATCGTACGATTACTTCAAAGTAATCGTACGATTACTTCTGAAGGGTCAGAAAATCGAGGGTTTTCTTAGTCAAAACAAATTTCAACTTCTTCTTCTCCTTAACATACCCGACCTTCTTCTCCTTCCTCTCTCTCTCATCACCACCACGACCGCCATCTCCGCCACCACCGCTGCTCCTCACTCATAACCCTCCTCACCACCACCGCTACTCCCACCAACACACCAACGCCGCTCATCTGTTCAGACCCCGAAGCCCGCGCCAGAACCCGACAGATTCCGCCCTCTTTCCGCCTGTCTTCGCCGCCGCCGTCACCACCTGTGCTGGTCGCAACACACCACCGGAGGGAGAAAAGGAGCTAGCAGTGCTTGAGCTCTCAAATTTGGGGGCTGTTTGGTTGGAAATTTTGAAAAGACAAAATCTAGGGTTCTTGAGCAAAAGTTGAAATTGGTGTTGTTTGGCTGGGATTCAAGAGTTGGCGAAGAAGGAAAGTTTGACGAAGGCATCGCAAGGAGCAAGAAGCACCAGTCAATTGCAAAAGTTGGAAGAAAATTTTCGGCGACCCAAAACGGTCCATCTTGCCGAAATTTTCTGAAAAGTGTGCCCGTAAGACTTGCTCTGGGCATGTAGGTACGTTCTAAACTCTCTCTTTACGAGTACTAGGCACGAATTTTCCTTAGTTGGATAATTTTTGTTTTTAATTTTTATCGATACGCAAAGGCCTCGAGCAACATGCGAGGAATTGCGTCGTGCCTTGCCTAGTTACTTGTTTTTACGTGCTTACGTGCTTAATTTCAGTTTACACAACTCGTCACCGTGCACAGACTGAGTCTGAGTAGAAACACCGTCTCCCGCACTGGTTTGCTAAGTCCTTTACTTTATCTCTATTTTCGTTGAGGACAACGAAGCGTTCTAGTGTGGGGGAATTTTTAGCCTTGACTAGCCAGGTCCGTGTCTGCATTACCCTGTTACATTTAGGATGTGTGTGTCGTATTGTGAGTCAGTATTTGTAGTCCATGTCGTGTTTATATATATTGTGTGTGTCGTATTGTGAGTAGTTGATGTTTGCATATTAGTATAGCTTGTTTGCACGTTTTATTTAATTGAGTCCACCTACCCAAATTGAGTCAGTTTCGAGTCTTCTTTCGAGTCGGCCCATGCATATAGAGTAGGAAATATTATATAATATATATATATATAAAAATTAAAAAAAAAATTGAAAATTGAGAAAGGGCAATCAAAAGAAGCTTGAATTTGGAAAATCGATGAGTGTGAGAACTTTAGGCATAGGGTATGACTTGTGACCGAGAATGACAATGTGAGTTCCCCTTAGTATGTATAGAGAGACTTTCTTTACGGGAATATCTGCCTATTTTAATACACTTAAATGATTTTCAAATCTGAAGTGTGTGCTTTGTTTTCTTACAAGAGTTGAGCTAGGTGTGAGCTAAACAAGCCGAACATTCATGTGTACGTCTTAGGTAGTCGCCAACCCGCCTCGTAGTGGCACACAGAACAGTTGTGCGAGGAGTGTATTAGAGCACTCACTGCTTATTAGATCTTACCCTGTAGGACCACTAGAACGCTCTAATCGAGCCTTGGATTATTTGTCAACCTTGTTGACCTAGGGAGACGATTCTTGGCCTTCATCACAAATCGTTTAGAATTACCTCTTTAGTGTGTCACGAGTAGGGGTGCAACTTGGACGGGCTGAACCCGACCAACCCGAACCCAGCCCGGACTAAAGTCGGGCTTGGGCACATGTTTTGAGTAATTTGGACGGGCTCGGGCAAGAATTCTCAACCCGAATTGCAATTAGGGTCGGGCTTGGGTACGGATATTAAAAGACGGGCTAGTCCGAATTGCCCGATTTGTATACTCATTACCTACAAATGATATATTTGAAGAGTATTATATTCCATTTTTATCAAGAATATATTATTTTTCTATTAAATATTAATAATATTTTTAATGATGTTTATGTTCTTAACTAATAAATTTTTCTCACAAAATATTTAGTATTGTCTTGTATAAACGGATAATTTTTAAATTTATTCTAACAATATATAGTCATTCTTGTTTAGCCTTAAAAAAAATTGAAGTATCTACATTTAGTATCTATTTTTATATGTATGTTATTAACTTAACTATAAGGGCACAATTTTAATTGAGTTGAATGTGAAAATCATGCTATTTTATTTAGTTTAATGGGCTAGCCCGAATTCAACCCGAACCCGAATTGGTTTGTTCGAATTCGGGCTTGGACGGGTTGGCGATGCTCGTAACCCGGGCTGGGTTGGGCCTGGGCAACCCTGACAGAACTCGGGCTTGGGCTTGGACAAGGGTGTCAACCCGCCCAGCCCGCCCGAGTTGCAGTCCTAGTCACGAGGGTCGTATTTGAGGGGGTTTGATGAGGGAGTGCTTCATTACACATTCTTGTGAGTTCTACATGATCACTTTTGAGGGGAATGTGAGGGTGAGTAAGTCGGCTTCCACACTACGGTGTGGCGGTGTTCCATGTCACTACATCATGGACACGGTTGTGGAGAGCCAAAAGTGCGTGACGTCTAATCCGCACAACAATGGGGTTGGTTGATTCTTATCGGTGGATCGTGCTAGGGATCGTTTCTTTTCATCATCTTGGTGTAGGAGGATCGGTTGGATTAGGCACGAGACTTATATACGCTTGATTACTTGAGAGGGGACATGGGTATATTCTAGTTTGGGGATGTCGACTTTTGACTACGGACATTGAGATTGAGCTTTTGACGACTCCATCCCCATACATGTACTTGGATTTGTTTGTGGCTTTGTTTGGTGGCACCGTGTATTTCATCGAAATTAGTGGGAAAGGAATTTATTTGTATGCATTGACTTGGTTATATTATCCCCTTATCATCTTATTTTGGCTTGACACTTGGAAGACCACTCGAGATATACATTGTAGAAGTTGTGCAGAAATTTGAGAGATTTGAAAAAAAAAATAATAATAATAAAATAGAGAAAAAAGGAGAGATGAAATAAAGGAATAAAGTTGAGCTTAATGAAGACCGAGTGGTGGGAGCAAATATTTCATTTACGGCGATATTCATTTTATGCATGTTTCACGACGGTGGCCACGGAAATCGTTATTGTACGGGGGTTTGAGGGGATCGAGGGCCGGAGATGGTGAGTTTCGGGTTGCGGTTCCTATCATCGTGGTGAGGGTGTGTGAGATGTGGATTTTAACGTGAGAATGTGACGCTTAGGACTTGTTACCATATGATTATCCTTTTGTCCCTAAGCCTCTACATTCTAACCCGTTAGCGGAATAGGAGCTCGGACCTTGAATGTGGCTTAGCCTAGCGTAGCCTCTTATTTATCGGCACACGCGAAGAGGTAGATTATTCTTACACTTAGTAAAGCTAGACTTTCTATACTAACTAAGGGAAATTCTTTTTGTCGAGTTTAGTTGCAATTCATACCTCGTTCGTAGATTCTTTATCACTCCATGAGAACCTGTTTAAGCTAATTGAGATTGCCCGATCTCGCCTAAAAAGATGTTATGTGTATATATGTGTTTAGTTAGGATCGAGTTGCATTGCATCATCTCGTTGCATTGTTAAGTCATTGTGTGTATTGAGTCGGCTAATTGAGGTTAGTATGCAATTGGTAAGTTGAAAAGTATGCAATGGTCTTGGTTGGAATAGTTGACCCGAGAGGTGAGATGAGAGGAGGAAGGTTCGGATGATTTTTGATAGCTTATGATTTGGATTGTTTCTCGGGACGCGCAACGGGTAAGTGTGGGGATATTTGATAACTCCATAATTGGGGTTATATTTGTATATGTTTCCTTACCGTTTTGCGTGCCTTCTGATGCGTTTTGATGGATTTTGGACCATTTCTTGCTAAATTGGAGCATGTTGAGTATTTGCATGTAAATGATGAGTCCGGGCACTTTTTGCGTTAATTTTGACTATATGTTATCACGTTTGATCTTCCGGTATGTTTCTCGTGTTGTGATTGTCAGGAACCGGGAGCTCGGGACGTGACATTGGAGCAAAAGTGAACTTCGGAAAAGTTGGAGGCTCAAAGGAATGCTCGGGAAGTGAAGACGACGGGAAAAAAGAGCAAGAAGATGGGATTTTGATGTTGGCTGCCCAGAAGTAACCGTACGATTACCTTGATGTAATCGTACGATTACCCCTTAGCCAAATATTGAAGCTGTCAAGTAATCGCACGGGTGATCTTGTGAAGTAATCGCACGAAGTAATCGTACGATTACATCAAGGTAATCGTACGGTTACCTCTGCTGCCAGGATCGTATTTTTGGGGTTATTTTGCTATTTTGGCATAGTTTTGAGGTTGTAGAGCCACGAAATACTTAGGAAACATTGGGGAACGTGATTGGCATGAGAGAACACATTGGGAGACGTGCTTGGAGAGCTTGGAGCTAGGTTGGAGAGCTTGGATCATCCGTTTGACTTCTAAATCTTCGTTTCTTCTCTAGTTTTTGCTATTTGATCATGAAACATTGTGTATTGATCATGTTTATGCATAGCTAAACACTTATTTCGGGATATCTCATAGGAAACTAGGGTTTGATCACTACGTATTGTGATTTATGGATCTTCTTTCATGCATTCATGCTTAATTGATGAAGTTTTGTCTAGTTATGTGTATTTTACACCTTTCATCTATCTTTTCTATTAGTAGACGTATTAATAGGATTGTTTTAGGTTGTGAATGATAGAGGAATCTACGTTCGTTGCCTGGAAACTTGAAATACACACTAGCCGTATCTAGGGTTGAGGAATCTTGCTAGTTAGCTAAGAACAAAGAGTAGAATCAATATCGTAATGCGTGCTTAAACTTGAGTAGGCTAGAGGAATCAGTTATGAGAGTTTAAGCATAGTTATTGGTTGAGACATCTTCAACATAAAATTGCTCGTTTAACTAGAATAAAAACTCATCGTGTTAGTAGAACATAAACACAACGTAGTGTGAAATACCTAGTGATCCGTAGAGATATCCTGATCTTGATCAACTTTGAGAAACAACCAAATCAACTCGTGCTTATTAATCTTGAATTAATTCATTGAATTATTTGAGATACTCATTATTTTAATTATTAGTAGAATTAGAACACACAACTCAACGCGCTTTACCCACACGAAGAACAAATTTAGTAGTTAATTTACACGAAGTCTCTTGGCTTCAACAACCCAGATTTCCGGAATATTACTACACGCGACAGCCGTACACTTGCGGTTGGATCGTGTCACACGTCATTTTGCTTGGCTCATCCGCACTAAAAATGTTGTCTTATCTGTGTAGGGTTTGATAAACCAATCACCTCAAGTGTTCCACGCATACGAGGAGAAAAGAACACTATGTGTCGTCACATAACGTGTCTATCCATCACAACTCGAATGCGTTTCAAATGTTCCAAATAAGTCTACACAGCGGCTACAACTCATAGTACCGTCGTACTAAGAGTTACGCCAGCGGACTGCTAAACAAAGTGGTCCATATCACTTGGCATTTGGTATCTCGACCCCCAACATTTTTTTTTTCAAAACTATTTTTTTGGGTCAAAATTTTCTAATTTTTGAAACGACCAAGTCGAATTAACTCAAAATGAAACAAAACAAGGTATTATCTTAAAAATCGTCGCCCGTAGGTATAAAAAGAATGGTCTCAGGGTATTTAAGTCAAAAGGTCGTTACTCTCTCGTAGACAAGGTAGGATGACCAAGCAAAGGAACACGGATACACATCACACGACAATGACAAATTATCTCTATATAGCAAGTAAACATGTTCATAGGATAGAAAACATATAAATAAGCAAGTCGATTCCGCATGGAGCACATACCAATTAGCAAGTAACAGTTGATCAACAAGTACGGTACAAATCGTGTTTAAGAATACGTAAGTACCCCAAAATCCCCCGCGGCTTGCTTACTTTGATATTACCAAATTGAGATATCCTAATCAATTTTAAAATTTTGAAAACGTGTTATCTTTCTTCTTTATCTACTTAAGGAAATCGAAAAGTCTCGTTAACCGGAGAACCGATGCTCTGATACCAGCTGCAACGACTCGGGATCTCGGTTCAGGGTTAAAGAGACAATCGATAACCAAAAATAGAAATATAGTTACGAATATTACATTTTATTTAAGAAATACAACAATCTTGAGAAGATAAATTTACAAATATAATGTGTTTGAAATAATCTATGTTATATACTAAGTGATCTAACTTAAACGAAACGTCTTCGTCTCGGTGCGCGTTCCCATCCCCCACCTTGAGTCATGACCTGGGGTTTTAAAATGGCAAAAGCCGACGCAGTTTTTGAAGAAATGATCAGTAAAAATTGAGTAAATACATACTACGACATGTAAATCAACGAGTGGCACAGAAGCATGAGTTGGAACAAATCAGAATGTTTAAACAGTAAAACTATCATGTTGGAGAATTTGGAACAACTGGAAGTAACCGAGTAACAAAAACCTCTCAATTTAATAACATTGAGAAACCACGAGTAGTTGGTAATATATCAAGAGTAAACAAGTCCATTTAAGAGAATAAATTAGTTCATGAGTAGCCAAAGCATTTCAAATCATTTCAATTTATTAGGGCAATCCAGAGCCACAAACAACATCAATGGAGTAATGAAACTTTCTTTCAATTCCAATTTAACCGTTAAGTTTAGCTGAGGCATGTCCAGAGCCACCAGCAGGATCGATGTAGACAAAGGGATCACGAAATAATCACTAAGGGTTCCTTCTAGGGTCTATCAAACCCTATTTCACCCGAGCGTTAAGGGATCCCATTCGTCAACCCCGCTCACAACATTAGCTAAAATGCCTTAAGTGTCGACACCCTTGTACCGTAGTGACCCTTACAAGTATAATTAGCACTCTATAGCTCTATAAACCCCTTGGCCTCAATATCTTGATACATTTTGGCTCATCGGGGGCGGATTAGTGAACATTAACGTTCTATCCAATAATAAGAAGCATTGCTTCAATGGTCTTAGCCATAAGAAAATGGAGGATCGCTTGACGCCTCCCACTAAAAACAGTACTCTGTACATCGTCCTAAGTCTATTAGAGGTATTTTATTTCTTCCCTTCACATAACCAGAATCAGAATATCAACATTTCACAAGTAATTTCCGAGAGTTCTCAAAGGAGATGAATAAAATAGTTTAGCAACATTCGAGTGGAAAACATGCATTCTCATACTTTTTCATATAACAAGCATTCGTTTGAAACATCGAAAACATACACACATTTTGATATGAAAATGTCGTACATATGTACTTACCAATTATATGAAGCACAATTGAAAGCAAGAAACTAAGCCTAGCACTCCGACGACAACCGCTCTCTCCTACGAGGTCGATGTCTACAATCACACGTATGACGTACTCGTTATAACCAATTTACACATTTATAATAAAATGCAAACATACATGTCACATAGTCCTAAATGTCACTAATGCACATATAATGATGCTTAATTATCAAAATAAGTCCAACAAAACACCTAGAAGTTCAAAAATTCAAGTTCTCTAAAAAATGTTAAACTACAATTATGGACAGAATTGAAGCTCGGACTTTGAAGCCATATTTACCATATCAAATCATCTCCAAAAATCTTGAAATTAATGTATAATGAACCTATATGTGTCTACTTTCAGAAACATCAAGAAAATCATGTATAGCTATTTCGAACTCAAGTTACAAAAATTACAAACACTACTATGCAGAGACAAGTTTGGAAGAAAGTTTCAACTTTGAAGAACAATTACTACTACTCGGACAATAGGAAAAATGCCCATATTCTCCAGAATGAATCCCTTATGTGTCTAGTTTCATCACAAGAAAGATTTGGTTCCATAAGTTTCTGGAAATGAGATTTTTAACAAAAATGGTAAAATTTTTCCAATAACAGAGTTCAGAAAACATGCAACTTAGAATGAGCATATCTCCCTAATCAAAAAGGATATGGAGTTGAATTTTCTTCAAAATGACCCTCTCTGAGTCTATTTTCAGAATAAGAAATATTTTAAAATTTCACAGAGACAAAACTTGGAGATAATATACGTTTTTCATAAACTGGTCAGATTGTAAAAATGTGCAATTTTCTCCTAGAGCACTCAAAACATGATCAAATTAATTATATGACACATGCAACTAATGGAGATTTGATTTTTACCCAAAATTACATTATTTTAGGCATTAAGTAAGACCTTTACATTCTCTTGACACAAATGATCAAAACCCTCTTGGGTAACAATGCAAGGAAGATGACATTCACAACATGCATGTGGGTTCTAGTGTGGGCTTCATGAAATAGTCAAATTTTTGGAGTTCAACTCTTGATCAAACCATGAAAATGAAGAATCAATGATAGAAATGAAGAAATCTAAGATGGAATTCCATCAATCAAAGCTAAACATAGACATGCATATATGATTTCAAGACTAGAAGAAAAGTTACCCCAAGATTCAAGAAGATGGTGGATGAAATAGTGAAATTGGCTTTGAATCCTTGAGTGGAATGATGAAAGAACTCCCCCCCATGATGATGCTAAGACTCAAGTTTTTCATGATTTGGAGACTAAGAAATGAAGTTTTGGTGGAGTTTTGTGGATGTCAAGCTCCAAAAACGGGAATGGAGTTTGAGGAGAGAGGAGAGAGCTCCTTTGAGTGTTCTTGAAGAGAAAAAAAGATGTGAAAAATGAGAGGTGTAGATAAAGAGTGATGTAGATGATGAAGTGTTGATTCAATAAGATAATATATACATTCATATATAAAATTGACTAGCTAGAATCTCTTATTTTAATGGGGTTGACTAAAGTAGTTGAGGAAGAATTTGGGATGTAAATATTAAATAGAATAGTTGATGGGTGATGATGAAATATGAAAGTGAAGTGTGGTTGGTGATTGAGGTGAAAATTAAAAGTCTCCCAACAATTAGTTGGGGTAGAAATTAGAATAAAAAGAAAATAAAGGTTGATGTGCATATATTAGAAATTTAGGGTAACCACAAAATTTCATAGGTGAGAGGGGTAGAAATGAGAAATGCCAATAATTAAGGGGTGATAATATCAATTACATGAGTTGATGGATGGGGTTGAAGTAATAGAACAAAGAATAAAGAGGGTAAAAATGTAATTTTCATATACTAACTATCACATACAAGTTAATTTTATTAAATTACAAAATTGCCAAATAATTTCAAATAATCCACTTTGTAAATAAATATAAAAATATATATTTTTTTTAGAAAATTACAAGTATCTCCCACGTATACAAAATGAGTTTCCTATTGTATTATCCAAGTTTTCAAAACTACAAAATAAGCCCAAAATAGAAAATATATATCATCATAGATGTCAAATGACACACTTATATTTTAAAACTAAGAAGAAGTCAAGGAAAATTTTGAAATGTAAATTTCTTAAAATTCTCAAATATATTTCGAAATTACTAAATAACCCAACTAAAATACGGGGTATTACATTGATGTTCTCGAATGTTTGCTAAAAAAATCATATTAACTTTGGTTTTTTTTTTTTAAAGAAAGCCATTTCATTAATGGGTTTGGCAGCCCATGAAGTCCAACGCGAATACATCATAAGTTCATAGTGGAGCTAATTTAATCCATAACATGAAATCATTTTCTTTTAGCCTATGGTAGCATAGGCGTGTGCAATTGTATTCTTGCTCTTCGGAACGTGGATTGAAACATCACCGACACTCTTATATTACTCTAGCACATTCTGATGTATCTTCTTCATCGTCCATGCCTCTTTTCCTTCTCTCTGGCAAGCCCTTGACCACAGTGAGAGCTTCACTATCCAAGATTTAGTTTCAAACTTGGAGCGCCTGAGCCAAGATGATGGCTTCTTTGATTGCTCCAGCCTCCACATCTTTTACCGAGGTTCCGAAGGCCAACAACACATCATGTTCGTCGATGATGAGGTTGTCGGCTTATCTAATAACGATTTCATCAGCTTCTCGTGTTCTTCGATTCTAGGACGCATTTCAGTTAATAGCTCTAATTGAAGACAATAATTATTGACAACTCCCGTTCTAAATTACATATTAGCTCATTAGGTGTATGATTAGTCTAATTTGAGAGAAAATGTCATAGGTCTTGTTAAAATAGTTGTTATCTCCACTTATGTAGTTTGACTGAGTCATAGGGAGTACTAGCGTTAAGTTCGTGAAATCATATTTGTTAGTTGTGTCTTGTATATGCTATTTGTTTTTGCATTTTTATTTAAGACTTGAAACACATGCATGAGTGACTTGGAGCAATGACAGAGCTAAAAAGAGAAGGAGACATTGAGCATCCGTGTCTCTTCAACAGAAGGAGAAGAAATATTATCTCTCCATGTTACAACACCATGTCGCGAAATCACCTAGTAGTGCACCATATTGTAACATCAGCGACAACTGCAAGGTTTTGTCTCCTTTCCCAACATTGCCCCTTGACGAGTTTTTGACACTTTTCAGGGCGGAACTGGAGGAAGAAAGTAATATTCTTTAGTCCCAAAATTGATAGAACATGAGAGGGTACTCAATAACACAGGAGGATGAAAAGTTACAATCATCATATGAAAATTGAAGCAATCACTGGAGAATTATTGATTAATCTCTTTTCCTTTTCCTTGTCTGGACACATGCTAAAATCATTGCTCTCCATATTTTTTGAGTAAATCCCATAGTTAGGAATAATAAGAGTTAGTCTATTTAATGATTATCACGAGTTTAATACTTCTTATAGCTACTAATTACGATTTATGATGAACAAATATGTACTCACTGCTCTAATATAGTCATGAACTGTTGCTGTTCTTGAATTTTCATTTTGTGAATCAGAGAATTTTATTTATTATGTAATTGGTTTAGATGAGAATGCCTTGAGCATGTGATTGCGGAATATATGTCATTTATTATTAAGATGCTTAACAATCATATTTAAGCTGCAACCTTACCTATTCGTAAAGTGTTAAGCTACATATATTGCTTAGTTAAGTACAAGAAGTCTTGTGTAGATTGAGAAATTATATAATGTACTATTATTTTTTGCGTAATTAGTACTTTGATTTTATATTAGACCAGTCCAGGCAATAAATTAATTCGGTTCGTGAGAATGTCCAACGTTTGGCATTTATTGAATCAATAATCATATTTCTCGGATTCACATTCTTCTTTTAGAAAGTCTTGCAATAACATTTCATGAATACCAAATTTGTACCAACAACACCTCAAGCTATTACTTAACAAAGAAGGATTCTAACACTGTATTTCCTATATTTTGACAATTCTAGTAGTGCACTACTACTCTTACTTGTTCTCGACCTTGTATAGTTGCGAATAAATGTTGATCAACAATCATGTTACAGGAATACATGTTTATTAAGTTAGAACATTAATATAGACATCTTTATGAGAAGATAAAAAGAAAATTGATATTGAGTGGTCTCAATTTTGGTTTATTAAATGACAACTATTACCATTACAAATAAATTAAAGAGAGGGAGAAATTATAACCACTCATAAGAATAGAAGATAGTGGGAGATTAGGAGTAATTGTTGCCTCAAACCTCTCCGCATCCATCATTAAATGTAACAAAAGAGTAATTCCCCTAAGGTGAAACGTCTTCCCATTTTTTTATTTCTAAACTTACCCGTAAACCCCAATACCGTCTGGCCGAGGCGGTGGAACATCTGCTCCGCCGCCGCCCCTTCATCGTTAGAGCTGCCAACCCAAACAACGTTAAAGCTGTCCATCATGGTAGATTCACAATCCAAACACCTCACGGTGATAAATGCGACATCATCCTCATCAGAGTCGGAGAATGATGAACTACAACGCTTGGAGCATGCACCACCTTTTTGGAAAAGTAAGAAAAAATTGTCTAAGCAATTGTCAATGTGCGAGACTCCTCGCGACAGAGCATGGGAGAGGCGACGTCGCCAAATTCTGAACCAACAACAGAGGAACCAGGTGTTGCAAATAAATTACCCAGTGCTAATGATTCTAAGTTTAAATTATTTTACTAGGCTCGACTTAGGTCGTTTGTACCCCTACGTAAATAGTAAAAATAGTATTGTTAGAATTATGTATTCAGTTGTTAGAAGACTCGCGGTTTCAAGATTATTGAATTGTATAAATTTTGTTTCATTAACTTTTCATAAAAAATAATCCATGCTTCTAATAGGTTTGAAAAATATATCGCACCATTAATATAATCAATATCAAAAAATAATCATGCACAAGAACAAAAGACATTTAAAGGCAAGTTATCAATGATAGTTTCGATTTTATCACTTTCACTTATTTTTCCTCTGAGCAAATTCATTACAATTGTTACACATCTATATAAAATCTCAATAACTATATAAGAAAATATATTTACTATGTTCTTCCCGTACTATTTGCTACAATGTCTATGATATTTAAGACGATAATTAAAAACGTGTGATGAAAATTTAATATTTTTGGATATTGGTTCGAGATACATCTGTTTTCTAAATTGATCTCTTTAGCATTGATTCATTTCTTATTTTGTAAAATGATTGATTTGAGATGTACAAAAGTCATAATCATTTACTCATTAGTTCTTAATAAATATACAAATAGGGACTCCTGGCGGATGAGGATTTAAATGAGCTCAAGGGTTCCATAGAGCTTGGTTTTGGTTTCAATGAGGAAGACGGGCAGAGGCTGTGTAATACGTTGCCGGCGCTTGACCTTTACTTTGCAGTTAACCGTCAATTCTCAGTAAGTCCAATGTTGTCACCTGGAAGTGGATCATCAGCGACTACTTTTGGAAGCTCATCATCGTCTCCATCAATTGGGAGTGGTTCATCACCTTCTTTGGGAAGCCCTAGAGATGATCCTGGACATTCTTGGAAGATTTGCAGCCCTGGTTAGTTGTATGCATAATTTCTCTTTCATTATAAACTTCATAAATAGCAAGTATCCAAATGAGTACATGTTGTTAGGAATAAATTATTGACACATGTATTTGAAATTAAAATAAATTTCTTTAAAAGTGAAATTGTGAAATTTTTAATTCATGATTAGATGCATGTTTGTCATATATTTAGTTATAAAACTAGGCGAACTTCATGCACAATAAAAATATTATAACCATGTTTAAGTTCTCAAAATCGATTTCCATTAATACCATATGAATCGTTGTTTTAAAGTTCAAACAACAGTCGTTTATGAAGTTTGGGAATTAGGACACATCGTTTCATTAAACTTGCCGATTATTTTTTCTTGCAGGAGATGATCCTCAACAGGTGAAAACGAAACTAAGGCACTGGGCACAAGCGGTTGCGTGTTCTGTGCTACAGACACATTGAGTAGCATCATGCGTAATGCTCAGAAACAAAGAGGGAAGCGACTAAAACAATTGCCAATACTTTATATGTTGCAATTTTAGGGTTTTATCTACGTAACTTGGGCAGCAAGTAATCGTGCTAACGGGAATCGAGCGACCTGAATCATCTCTTCACGGGCAGACATGTGTGATTAAATGCACATAGTTTTTCATATATGTTTAAGCACTCAGTTAATTAGCCGTTACAATTGACATACGTGTCCGACCTTTTAACTGAGACACATGTCCTACTAGTTTTCGTGCCTTTGTTGGGTTGTCTCTTTGGTAGCATAACTTTGAAAAACACGTTGTTCAAATGGGAAGATTTCTTGATTGTACATCAAATGGTGCGATGGAGCGAAGACCCGACTTATAATAGTTTTGAGGAAAAATGTAAACTTTTATTTGTGGAACTTTGCTTGTAACAACCAGTAATGGAACTTGTACTACTGTTAATTTATTTTACCTATTGCTTTGTAATTTTGAGACATACTAATGGGGGGATTTATTTTTAACGGAGCATTGTTGTTGGTTCATTATATATTGTATGTTATTCTTTTAATTTTCCATTTGAATGTGACTGTTGATGCTATCAGTGAATTATTTATTTTACACTTGGACAATATATGAATTTGACGTGAATGTATGGTGCTCACCAACATTGTCATCACATATATTAGTCATATTTAAGTGTTTATTGGATTTTTTTAAATGAAGATGTGCAATAGAATTACTTTATGTCATCATTGGTTCTAACTTGTGAGCATATTTCGAAGTTATTTTATGTTGTACATGGTAACAATCCATGCATTTGACAATGTTTTTTAGACAAAATATAATTTTCTCATCAAACATGAACACACGCACATAATTGAGCGACATCATCAACCCACACACGTCTGTCAACTCTTGTTTGTTTGGCCTGGAATGTGACGTGTAACAACTTTTTTAACTATCATTGTTAAACTGCTAGTTTTAATGACTGGGCTATAGGCATGCCTAATTAAAGAATTACGATTATGAAATAACAAAAGGGTAAAGAAAACTAATCTTCACGTGTATTCGCAAATGTAAAAAATAAGAATTCATAATTTGTTTTTACCTCACATGGTAAGTGTACATTTTCAAAGTAAGGGTACCCCATAATCACACTGAAACTGAGCATAATATCGAATACAAAAATAGATAACAATATGATCGAATGGCTCCATCTTCGTCTTCCCCGGAACGAACACTTTTCTCTTGCTTTTGCCCTGCATGTCGTTTCCTTGCCTGTCCAAACTATCCAACCTTTGTTATGAGTCATCATATGGTAGTTTTAGTAGGTTCATGTATAATTAGCCACAAAAAACAACCCAACTAGGTTGAAACTTGTACCACATACGTTGACACGGGTAGAGGCTACGTGACGAGCAAACACCATATTACGAAGTGCCTCCCCTGCATCTCTTGAACCCCTTTTGCATCCTAAGACCTTAAAGTCTTTGATATTTGCAACCCAACCCTTACAAGTTTCTTGTGAGAATGTCCAGGGTCCTTTAGCTCTCTCTTGTAAGACTTTCAAGCCTTTCAAATTCCATCTCTTACTCCATTATCCACTATGTCCATCATATGTCTATCTAAGACAACTAGCAAAAAAATCATGATTATGTATTACAAAGCCAGAAATAATCACTACTCAAAAGCAACCCGAGAACATGTATAAAAGCAAATGATGCTCATAGTACTCACAAGCTCAGTTTCATCTTAAATGTAGATAAAAGAGCTTTAATGTCTCAAAACTCTCCAACTAATGGGAAAACTACTACCCAAAATACTGTAAATTTGAGTGTTACCAAACATCTCACCTGAACTCATGTTACAAACTTGCATGACCTTATGATAGCAAGTTTGTATGGTGATTTATGAAGTCGATTTGAAGTAAATACCTGCTTTGAATGACATAGGAGGAAGGTGCTTTATGAAGTCGATTTGAAGTATTTATTACTTTTTTATTGTTTTTTTTTTCAAAATACTTATTGCTAAAATTTGAAATATG
This sequence comes from Linanthus parryae, assembly GCA_023055425.1. Lineage (NCBI taxonomy): Eukaryota > Viridiplantae > Streptophyta > Magnoliopsida > Ericales > Polemoniaceae > Linanthus > Linanthus parryae. The sequence continues at coordinate 63,245,360 of JALGPY010000002.1, read as the reverse complement.
TACATATATACACGTTCGTTCGCATTATATATAAATTACTAGTTTTTTAATCGAATAACCCTCAAATAATCTTGGTATCATATGTGCAACATAACTTGAATTTGAATTCGAGCAAATCTTGTTTCTAATAACCGTATTCGGTCTCTATAGATATATCGGACTCAGACTTAATCCATTCAGATTGGATCACTCAGGTCTCGGATGAGCTTGAGTGGCACATTTGCCCTCACATAAAATATTAAATGTTAGGGGGAAAGTTCTGAATTTCTCAAAACATTGGAGGCAGTAGTGTAATTTAGTGGGACCCAATGAATTCTTCTAGTAGCACCCCATTTCGCCCGGACTATATAAAACAACACAAAACACCGCTCTCTCTTTCTGCTTCCCTAACCTCTCGCCGTCGACGTCGCGTCTCTCCCTAAACCCCCCAGGGTTTATAACATCTCCGATGTCCAACAAAATGGCTCCTGATGCTTCCACAGCCTTAGCAGGTCATCTCCACCTCTCTCTTCACACAATTTCACTCTCTTCACCTTCTTACCTCCTCGTTCATCTCTCAATTTTGTTCAATTTTTGCAGTGAGAGAAAAAGTTCAGCAGTTCCTCAATGCGGCTTGCACCGGAGACCTCGATCTGTTGAAGAGTAAGTTTGAATTTGAAATTTCTTCGTCGTTTGATCTTTTGCTAATTTGAATATTTGTCACTGAAGCTGTTTTTGGGGGTTTTGTGGTGATTAGAGTTGGCAAAAGAGCTTGATGACGGGAAAGGGCTGTCGGCGACGGTGGCGGACGTGAAGGATGCGAACAAGCGAGGGGCGCTCCACTTTGCGGCGAGAGAAGGGCAGATTGAGGTCTGCAAGTATTTGGTGGAGGAGTTGAAGCTCAATGTGGATACTCAAGATGAGGATGGTATAATTCACTTGTTAGTTCTTGTAATTTGCATTTTGTGATTTGTTTTCTGCGAATGAAAATGTCGTTTTTGAGTTGGGAAATAGTTCATATGCACTGTTTTGCTTAAGAATTGTGTGGCGATTGGGGTGGGGTTGTTGATGAATTGGAGGAGTGATCGATGGGATCACATGCCTTGCTGTCTTCGACGTGCCTGCATTCGCAGTTCTCTCCCCCATCTGATGGTTGATTGATAATTTGTTGGCATAGTAGTTTGTAACAAAAAAAATCTAGGGTATAACCGAGTTCTCTAAGTTCATTAGCAAATATAGTCATGAGCCGAGGGTGTAGAAACTAGAATCAATGGAAGGATACCCTAATTGCCGATAACTTTCTTGCTATCTTAAAAGCTTTTGTCTGTTAATTTTTTTGGTACACGGGTGTTGTTTCATTTTCTTTGCATTAAGTACGACTAGAACAATACTTAGTTACATTAGCAAATATAGTCATGAGCTGAGGGTGTAGAAACTAGAATCTATTGGTGAGTTGAGGGTGTAGAAACTAGAATCTATTGGAAGGATACCGTAATTGCCGATAACGTTCTTGCTATCTTCAAAGTTTTTGACTGTTAATTTATTTGGCACACGAGTATTGTTTCATTTCCTTCCATTAAGTAGGACTAGAACAATACTTAGTTTCTTCTGTTTTTCGGTAATGAAGGGTGGTATGGTTTCTCTGATCTGATGTCTATTATAAATGCAGAGGGTCTGGATACTGAAACAGTTTTTTCGGTCAAATACCAGCAGGCAGCAGCTTTCAAAATGAAACTATGTTCTTCGAGCATTTTTTTTTGAGTTCTTTTAGCATTTTAGTTGTATGCATAACAATAACTAAAAATAAATATTTAAATGATTTGAGAAATGACGTGACAACTTTCTTTGTCCAAGTGTATCCTCTGCATGACAATTAGCTAAAACAAGATAGTATCTTTACTTTTGAACATGATTTCTGGAGTGTCTGTTCATATTTTGAGGTGTTGGTGTGTGACCAGGGCCAGCCGAAGGCATTTGGGGGCCTAAAGCGAATAGTAAATTTGAGGTTTCAAATAAATTAAGAAGTGTACATGTAAAAAGTTTATTTAAAAAAACATTTTTAAATTTGTGATTCTTGTGTGTAATGTGTTAAATTGATTTTAACTGGTACTATTTTTTAAAATCACAATATCTTTAATAACTAAACTACACTCTTCTTATATGTCATCAAGGAGATTTGAACAGTGGTCAATTTGTGGCAAAAATACTAATCAACCACCAAGCTAACATGAAATTTATGAACATTATATGATATTACATATAATTTACATAACTGCAGATATAAAACACGGGCCCGCTGACGCGGGGGCCTAAAGCGGCATCTTCGGCTGCCTAGCAATAGGGCCGAACCTGTGTGTGACCTGCGTGTGGAATGTCTGACGCTGCTATGGTATTTTGGAGATGTATTGTATGGGTGCTAAGAGGAAAACGATATCTCTTGACATGACTGTTTATGTTCCTCTAGAAGAGTACAATTTAGGAAACAGACACTGGACATTAGCTGTGATTTTGCTTACATTCAATAATGGTGGCAATCTATGGTCAGGGCTTTGTGTTGGTTTTAACCTCTTACTTTCTCAGCATTTGTTAGGTAATGTTACATGGTACTATTATGTAGTTCTCTTGCTATTCCGCCGCTTTCTTCTTATCTTAGCCCATCATTTTTAGTGTATATTTAATTGAGAGTTCGCATTCATTAGGTTATCATTATTTTCCAGTAAAAGACCTACTTCTGATTTTCGTCAAGGTCTCTTAAAGAAATTCTGCTGTTTTCTTAACTTGAACTTTTGATGCATTGTGTATTCCGTCCAAAAGAAAATTAGATTCTAATTGCATAGACAGGTCCAGTGGTGAAAAGTTAAGCTGCCATGAACAACCTAATTGGTGTGTATGATAGCATATTTGTAGTCCACTTCTTACCGCATGGCTACAAATAAGTGTTCTGGACTAATTATGCTTATGTTTTCGATTTTCTTACCTCAGGAGAGACTCCTCTTCTTCATGCTGCTAGGCAAGGTCATACCGCAACAGCCAAATACCTTATCCAGTGTGGCGCTGATCCTGCTATTCCTAGTGAGCTGGGAGCTACTGCTATGCACCATTCTGCTGGAATAGGTCTTGATTCTATTATATTTCTCTTTTTCTTTTTAGAATGTGCTAGGATGTATATTAACGTACAATATTCTTTCATATGTGGAATGTGAATGCATTGTTTTTTTTGGTAGGAATCTATTCTTTAAACATTACTCCTTGTCAAGATCTTACTGATGCTTTGGTGTGAAAGAGCATTTATGAGTTATTTCTATTTCCTTGTGTGTGTGCGTGTGATTGTTTTTCCAATATGTGCATTTACGAGGGAATCTGGTAGGTTGTGTTGTGGGACACAGGTTGATTTTGTATGATGTGGTAAAAGCATAGTTATTGTTTGTTATAAAGTTAGTGATGGCCTGATGGGAGTCATTGGGCTTTGTTGTAACAGCAGCTTTTACTGCTACCCTAACAAAAAACAAACCAACCTAAGATCCTCATAACTGTTAAGGTGTATAGGGTCTTTCTTTCAGCCTACTAAGATTTTTATTTCGTCTTCTTGAATTACAACTTTGAACCACGAAAGGTGCCAAGTGATTTTCTTTTTCATCATTTTGTAAAAAGAAGTCGCAATGAGATGAGTTGATTCTACTTTAGTATTTTTTCTCCTCATGCTAGACAACTTTACATGGTTGGACTTTGGGGGTAGAACGACGAAGTAGCTACAGCCTTTCTACCGAAATAACAATGATCTAATATGATTGTGGAGCTCTACTTCCAGAGATTATTGTGTTCAAGCTTCCTGTTCTTTACTATTCTAGTACCTCAATATTGTAAATAAATGTCAATGTTCATAGTCTTCTATTGCTCTCGATGTCCTCTGCACCTGCATAAGATTGCATGTAAGTGCAGGCTTCTTTTCATAGTATATTTGGGTTTTTCGGACTAATAGGATTGGATTGGACTGGATTAGCCGGATTGGATTAGCTGGATTGGATTAGCTATACTATATTTATTCCTGTGTTTGGTTCTGTGCAGTATCATCTCGGGATCACACTAAGATTAGTCCAATCCATTCAATCCCTTCATGTAAGAGGGTACTAAAATAGGGAATTAAACACCAACTATTCACTATCTAGTACAAGTATTAAAAAATATTCTAATCCTATCCGAACTAAATATTACTAATACCCGACCTAAATTAGTCCAATTCTAGCTAATGCGACTAATACTGAAAACCAAATATGTTAATGTTTTGTTCAACGTAGGTCCTAGCAACTTTAATTTCTGTAACAGAGAATGATCCAACGTAACATGTTTTCAGAACTTTGTGCTGGTGCATTTCCAATAAACAGAACAGTGTTGGTCTCGGACCTCATGTCTCAATCTCGAGTTAACTTGAGTCGTGTACTACCACATATAACCTTGTTATTTATATTATAGTCTCTGTTTACCCTTCTAGAATTTGCACCAAGCAATTTCTCTATGCAGGAGCATTGAGTTGTTGGTTGTTTAACTCTAAGGCTTCTGACTTGTGTTTTTCAATGATTGCTTATTGCAGGAGATGTCGAGTTGCTTAGATTTTTACTTTCCCGAGGCGTAGATGCTGATTCACAAAGCGATGCTGGTACACCACTGGTTTGGGCTGCTGGTCATGCGCAGCCAGATGCTGTCAAAGTATTGTTAGAGTACCATGCAAATGTGAGCTACTGAGCTTGCAGTTTTCTCTTCTGACTTTTTGAAATTCTTTGCATCAAACCTTTGAAGAAAGCTATGCTTTTGTAATATTGCAACATCTTCTTGGAAATCTGGGCACCAAGTGGTTGGTCACCTTAGATGTTGATGCGTCATAGGTTGACTCGAGTAGACAACTTTTGTTAGTGTTCGCCTTAGCCATGCATCTAATTACAGAGCTTAACCTTACGTAAGTCAACAACGCTGAGTTTGTTTATATGGTTAGTGAACACCGTCGAGTCATCTTGGGACTATTCTAGAGTTCCAATCCCTTATCACCAAAATACCAAGACATTTGGGTTGAGGACGTCGTATGTGCATGTTTGAAAAAATTCAACGCCTGAACATTTGACCTTTTTCTGCCTGAAGCTAGATTAAGTGTATCTTGGCGTGTTTTATTGTCTCCCTTGAACGTCTTTCTCGAAAAGGTAAATTCCTGATAGCCTAACTACTCTAAAGATAAGTTCTAGAGGATGTAGTGAAAAAATAAAGAAATGATAGGATACCTAATAGGTAATACTAATAATACAATGTGAAAGCAATTTCATTTTTGCTTGCAATCGCTAGTAAATGCTCCCACATTTTCTTATGATGCCTTTTCTTTTCTTCTCTCAAATTAAAGTTTCTTTCTATAAACCTTTCGGAATATGGTCTGGAAATTGGTAGGCTGTCCAGAATCTTATTACCTGAAATATATATAGTTCCACTGAGACAATAAAATAAGCTAAACTAAATTTTTCCAGAAAAGGGCATTTTTGGACTTGTGAAGTCGATTTTCCACCTTTTCCCATTAGATTGGGCTCAGCATTTTAGAACAGCAAAGTCCTACTAACAATAGCTACTCTTATTATGACTTAGGAAGTGAGCATTCACCTTGTTCAAAAGGTTATTGCTAATACCCTATGCAGTAACTGTCCAAAAAATGTCGACAGACAAAGATTTTCAGGAAACATAGTGCACCCAGCGTTGCAATTTAGGTTTATTTAGGATGTTAGTTTGTATACTAGCTTGTACAAGCCGCTCACTTAAATTTGTTTTATCTTCTTCCGGTGTCATGTTATTGCAGAATCTTGTTGTGTAATGTTATTTTTTTCTCAACTTGTTACAGCCTAATGCCGGAACTGATGACAATATCACTCCGCTTTTGTCATCTGTAGCTGCTAATTCACTTCCATGCTTAGAGCTGTTGATTCAGGTAAGTTCTTTTTGTTTTGTAATGTTCTACACGTGCTTATTGGCAAACCTATCTTCCATCTTTTCTGTAATGTATATTGAGCATGCTGTCTCTCATTTATCATCGAGATTAGCTCTTGTGATGGTGTGACCATGACCAGTCTCTGTTACCCCTCCAGTTTCACAAGACACATGAGACAGGGTTTCACAACTCCTTAAATAGAGTTACAAAAATGGAACGAGGACCTGGATCTAGAATTTCAACGACCCTATTCACTCATTAAAGTATCATGATATTTTCTTGAAATATGTCTAGTTTCTACCTGGTAACATATGCGAAAAATTTGTTAAGAAATTCAGCTACACCAGAAAATTCTGGATCACTAAACCAAGATCGAAATGCCTACAAATTCTGGATCAATGTTAGATGTTATACATTATATTTTTCCAAATCTACAATCATCCAGTGGGAAAGAAGTTGTTAATCATTAATTTTCTCCCAATTTACAATCATCCAGTGGGAAAGAAGACTTGTATATTTACCATACAAGCAGAGCATGGAAAAGCTAAATACAATTTGTTCACTTAAAAAAAAAGGTTACAGTTTCATGTCATTAGTTCCAATTGAGCCGCATTTCATGAAATTTTTAGCAAATCCACAAATTTCTTCAGTTATCTGTCTACCGGGAGTGATATTGCTTGCTCCAAGAGTAAATTTGACGTGGTACTCCAATCCATACAGTACAGGACATGTAGGAAATCCACTATCTGTTGTCTCCCACTCATTCTCTTTCTTATCAGTGTGCCTTGTGGTTTATGGATTAGAGCAAGCCACATCATTTGCTCTGAGAGCAAACATAAATTTCTCATCTACCGGAGACCTTTTTAAACAAAAGGGAAGCTCAGGGGTAATTATTCTTAAACCTTCTTTGGTTTGGGTTTCTGAACCATGTTCCCTTTCTCATTTGGAAACCAGAACGATAGCTATGTGATGCATTTGTAAACCTTACATGAGATGTGGCGTCCGAACACCTATGATTAGTTGCTCCTTCCACAAAAGCTAACAACCATTTATGCTATCGATCACAGAACCACTAAGCCACCAACATTCTTGCCCTACCAGTCGATCCCATTAGCCCACATCCCAATTAACTACTCAAACTACAATTATCTCCACTGAAATACCATAACAACCAATGCAAACTTGAGGAGATTACCGAGTAAAACTATATAATATCTTCTTGCCTACCTCTGTTATCAGCTTAATATCCCATTACCTGTGATGCATAGGAACTCCATGTAGGTTGACGTCCCCGTTCCGGGAACGTCCCAACTCCGGAACTCCGCCGGAACTTTATGAAACGTTCTCCTTACGCCACATGCCGTTCCGGTAAAAGTAATTATGAATCCGGAACTTATGAGGAACTTCCCGGAGCCACGTTCCCCCTTTCCGGAACATTTTGGAGACGTCCGTGGGTATAAAATAACACTCAAGTGTCTTTTAATAAATTTAAAAAGATAAGGGATGCTACTTGTAAATAAAATATGATGTATATTACTAATCCTATCAAGATCACCGACCCCAATCTAACCCTAGCCACTTAAACTTAAACGGAGAGAATAAATTTGGGTACTTTCAAGACTTCCAAACAACCTCAAAGACTTATGGAACTCTGATTTCTCAAGTACCTCCACATATTTATAAGTATATGTGTCTTCCTTGTATTGATCTTAATTATTGTCTCTCAATTTTGTCTAGTATGTATACATTAGAATACATTTGTTTGTGCATCTATTGATATATGTATATATATAAATATTTGTGCCGTTCCCCCGGCGTTTCGTCTCCCCAATTTCTGAAATTTGCCGTTCCGGCATCCCCGTCCCCGTTTCGTCTCAACCCTGTTCCCGTTTCAGTGCTACATAGCCCATTACTAACCACTTCACCTACGGTCATCTCCACATAACAACCATAACATCAATCAATCCAAACTTGAGGAATTTTCTGTGTAAAATTATCTAGTCTGTTCTTACCCATTGTTTTTTCTAACTACTAAGTAGTATTTAAGAAACTATCTATCTCTTGGGAGGCATATATTGTTTACTAGGAAAAAAAAAAAAAAAGTACTGAAGCTATTCCAGCCTGATTAAACCCGTCTATTTTATAACTCATGGACACTTTGTATATGTGCAATAGAACCTCCATAGCCATTGGCCATACCCTCACAAAAAGCTCTGGGGAAATGGTAGGTCATTGTACTCAATAGGTGCATAGTCATGAGCAAACCTAACGGGAAAATCTCTATTTGATTTGGTTACTCATAGTTGAACACCCTCTTTGTTCTTCTCATCAGGTTATGCTATTTGTCACGCACGTATTCAAAATGTTGTATGCTGAAAGCCTACATCTCTCTTGAATTTTATTGTTCTATTTCATTATTGTAAGGTCTTTAACGGTGCAGGCCGGGGCTAAAGTAAACATTACTGCCGGTGGAGCAACTCCGTTGCACATTGCTGCTGATAATGGGAGCCCAGAAATAATTGATTGCCTGTTGAAAGCTGGAGCTGATCCTGATGTCGTTGACGAGGTAATTCAACTTTTGCAACATCAACACTTCTTTATTTGTGTTCTACATTGGAGGACATACTTTAGGAAGACCAAAAATATATGGGTCTTTCCTGTAGCTTCCATGCTGATATGAGTTCTGCTCAGCTTTAGTTGGTACTATTTTTGGCAAATACTAGATATCAATGCGATGTAATCTTTAGGCAATCTTTTTTAAAGGGTCCCAGTGCACTCTTAGTCAATAAGACCACCACATGTCCATGTGGAAATCGCCTCATAGTAATGATTAAATCCAATGTAACTACCATGAGATACCTCATCTGCCGGATTTGATAATAGGGTTCAACCATACCTTCTTGATTTGTAGAAATGCTTTTTCCCTCTCAAGACTTACCGAAGTACTATTATTTCTCTCCCAAAAGTGTAATATGCATTCTAAAAGTGCTGGTAAATGTTTAATGGTTGAAACTTTTAAATTCCAGGATGGGCTGAGGCCCGTGCAAGTTGCTGCTATTAGAGGTTATCAGAAGGCTGTCGAGATTCTATTTCCCTTGACAACACGGATTCAATCAGTTCCAGATTGGAGCCCTGATGGAATTGTGGAACATATGCAATCAGAAAATAGAAAAGAACAGGTATTTAACTTATCTGTTTTCTCTTTAAATCTTACTGAAGGTAATCATGATGCAAAAAGTTCTAAAACTGGCTTGATGTTGGTGAGGTATTCAATAGGACTCGTCTGTTTGTAGGAAAAACTAATGAGTGGAACCAATTCCAGTTTTAATTAGTGGAACTAGCCTTATTGAGGGGGTTGGATAGTCATGTGCTGAGCACCCAAGAGCAAGACAATTAATGCTGTAATTGGAAATTGGAATACTCTTCTGTAAAAGATTGTTCTCCTTTTTCCTGGAAACTTTTCGTGCACGGCATTGTCTGAAGACAGATTTCATGTCGCATGAAGGTAGGATAGAATCATAATCATTTAACAAATTATTTTGTGCAATTGTTTGCTAGTACTTTATTCATACAGAGTTATCATAATGTTAAGTTATTGTGCTTTTCAGACAGGAGAATGATTGTGTTTGAAGTATTTGTTAGTATTGTTACTTCAAACACAATAACTGATTCTCTTGGTTTACTCATTGGGAAACATTATGAACCCCTTTTGTAGTTCAAGAGGCTCCCCACTGAGTTCTGATTCACTTCTCCAGCCTATGTTTCGGTGTCCTATCTGTTGAGAAGTCCCACATCGGCATTCAAAAAGAACAATAATCTATAAGTTTCCTGGGCTAATCCTCTCATTGCCAATTGGTTTTGAGGTGGAACCCCATGGATTAATACATGGTATTCATTACAACCCATGTGCTCACCGCCACCCGCAAACAAAAAGATCCACGTGTAGGCAAAATGATGCCACACATGAGGGCGCGTGTTGAGAAGTCCCACATCGGGCATTCAAAAAGAACAATAATTAATAAGTGTCCTGGGCTACTTCTCTCATTGCCAGTTGGTTTTGAGGTGTAACCCGTGGATTTCTACGCTATCTCTCTAACACTCCAGCAGGACTCTAGGCTACTAATCTGTGTGGAGTGGATGCTTGAGTGGCCCTTGTGCTATGTTACTGGCTCTATGTAGCCTTGTCGCTAGTTGTAGTCTTGTAGCCTTGTAGGTAGGTAAGACCGAAATTGATCTTTGGTAAGGGAATAATATGACCTTTGTATACTGAGATTGAGTCTTCTGCATTGCAGTTTGGGTATGGAGTTCTAATTTTTTAAAACAAGATATATTGCTTATTTGATAGATTACGAGTATTGTAGGACTACATATGCACGTACTTTGACTGTTAGTTGTAGTATGTTAGCCGGTACTTAGCTCACCTGATCTCCGTAAATCAAACATATAATTCCTTCTGGTTAGTGCTCAATTCTGCCCCCATTAAACAAAGAGATAAGGAACTCCCTGTTTGTAGAAAATCTATTCCAATGCAAATATCCAGTTATAAGTTTTGTGAAAACCGAACAGAATTCAAGTGTGAAAGAGTATTTGATAGGCTTATGTAGATTCTGATCCAGCTAAATATTTTGAATGCCATTTCAAAGTGAGGTCTTGTCTGATTTTATTTGGTTAAGATAGACATGGTCGGGATGTTTCTGTGAACTCTACTGTTTCCAGCGGACTAAGTAGTTAATGCCTTGATGGGTCAATTGCCATCTGCTTTGTAATTGAGGATTTATTGCCTGGTTGTCTCTGAGTGGATCATTGTGAAATGGAGTGTAGTGTTTTTTTATTCATGAGGGCCGAAGTGTAATTCTTTATTCAAATACCGTAGTTAGTCTCTAAAGAAAGTAGAAAGACAAAATTAAGCCGCGTATAATTTGATCTTGCTAAGTTTGGGAGAGTTATATTTCCTCCTAGTATTAGGTCTGTTCAGATGACTAATCGGGATATTGCAGGAAGGGGCACATCAAGTTAAGTCGCAGAAAGCTGCCACATCAATACAAGATATGCCTGAGGTACAAATCTATTCTTCTGTACTTCCGTTACCATCCTTTTTAACAACTTTGTTTACTTGTACATTGGGTTTCAGTTGGAAAATAATGGAATGACAACAAAATGATAATATTGTATTCTCTGTAGCTGATTAGCAAGATAACAAATAATTCCATCATGCTGGTTTAAATTAGTAGAGTGCAGCTCTGTGCTTTAACTTGAGGAGATGGATATTGCATGCATGAATGGTTTAGATAATTTGTCAGTGATCAATTTGGTAGAATGGACAATCAGTGTGTATTTGAGTTGATCAGTGGACAGCAAGCACAGGACTAACGCTTTAACTCTTAATAACATAACAGCATTCCACTTGCATGCATTCTAAAAATATTCTCCTGGTAGCAGAATGGGCTTTCTGGTATTGTGTACCAGTTATTGGATGTTGGGTTACTTTTTTAATTTGCTTCCACTGTACTTCATAACTACAAATCAGGATTTGTCTACTTGTTGATGTAATAATGCTTCTCCAAATTTAGTTCCAAGGGGTTGATGTATTGGTAATGGCCTTGGTCTTAGGGGTGTGCTCTCCTCCTTAGGTCCTAGGTTCAGACTCCACAAAAGCCAAAATATCTTGGGTCCTCTGAAGCTTTACCCGGTCGTTATCTTCAGGGTCCTGGATTAGTCGAGGCGCAATTAAGCTGGCGCGGACATCGACAGCTATCAAAAGCAAAATACTTTTTCATATGTTGAAGGGATACACACCGTTGGATCCAGCTTAGTTATGTTATTTTGTTTCATAGTTAAACAAAACTTGTCTAGGTAATACAATAAAACCGAACCGTTCCGGTTTGGTAGTTGAATCAGCCAGTAGAAAATATGGTTAAAACCGCGTTTTTATACATCATCTGGCGAACCGGCCAGAACTGGTGCCAGAACCAATGCTCATTTGTTTCAAATTGCAAATAAAAACTATATACTGTACTACTCCTTAATCACTATAAAGTAAAACTTTCTTTAACATTATATAATTAAAAAAGTCATTTGAAAACATTTGATTGTTTAATCAATCAATATTTCTTAAAAACAAGTCTACATTTAAATGTTTCAAGTAAATAAAGCTGTTTTAACTATCATTTTGATTATTTATTAGATATGAAAAACTATTACTTAAACATGGGGTTCAGTAGCAATTTGTGTTTTATTTTTTCTGGTACTCAATAAAATTTCAGTTATATACTTGAATGTGTAATTTGTCTAGATGATTTTCACGTCATTTTTATGAACTTAGATGATGTTAAATGTATGTTTATGAACTTAAATGATGGTATTTTTGTGTATATGTATAATATGTCAGTCATGTTCAAGTTTGTTTAGTTTTTTTTGATAAAGTTGATTAGATATGCATATAAGAATATATCTATGTTATTAAAAATAAGTGTGCAGTCCAACCCAACATTAATACAAAACCTGCTTCATAAAGTTGTCCTTGCATGGAGATTGGCACTTCAAAAGAATTTGCATTCTTATTAATGTTTAACAAATAAATAATAAAGTTGTCCTTGCATGGAGATTGGTACTTCAAAAAAATTTGCATTCTTATTGATGTTTAACAAATAAATAAATACGTAACAGGTTACTCCTGAGGCGAAGAAGAAAGCTGCAGAGTCAAAATCAAGGGCAGATGATGCCTTCAGACAGAAGAATTATGAGTTGGCTATAGACTTTTACACACAGGTATCAGAAGATTTGTTTGCATCCTCTCCTCTCCTCTCTCTCTCTCTCTCACACACACACACACACACACAGATACCGCGCCAACTTCGTTGAAGTACACCATGTGTAGAGTGAACGAGGTGTGGTAAACTGTTATTACCTCTAACAGAAGTATGAACTAGGAACTCGAATTATGAACTAAAAAAAACTGCAGAACACGGTTATCGGCGAAGTTTTGTTCTTGGGTGAGCATTTTTGGCCAGATTTTATCTGCAAATCCTTACAATATATTCTGCTCACCATCGTCACAATAATGTTTATTAGACACATAAACTAACCATAATCCATAATCTACCCCTCTTAAACTACCCATAATCCATAATCTAACCACAGAACACTTGCAGATTATTAAGCTCTCGACAAAAACTGGCATCCCAAGAAAATTTTCACGAATAATCTTTTACCAAAGCATCTACATGTAGGTATTTCATTAATGGAATAGCAGAATAATGTCCAACGACTCAAAAGTACACCAGAACACCCCCAAGAAAAGAACAAGACACATGAACCACTAGCGTGATGAAGTCCCCTATGTATAGTGATTGACTTTGGAATGAACAATCCCAAGAACTAAGGGACGAGAGAATGATCCCCTCTTCTGTATCAACCCTCAATCCAGCATCTGATATTCCAACCAGATTGTGATATGAGGCAATCAACATAAAAACCCAGCCATTCTCATAATGTGAAAATGGATGATTTACCTATCCTTTTTGTACCTTCAAAACAACTTTGAAACGTTTTTTGGGATTCTTTGGGGGTTACTAACAGGAATGACATCTCAACTGCTGGTCACAGAGCAGTTCAGGTGGTGCTCTAGACCCCTTTCCCAAATGACGTTCCATTGAGTTTACAGCTGCACTGACTAGATGAACTCACTCAACCCATAAAGCTTACTTTTTTTTGAACTTCATCGACGCTTGTCGTCACTTGAACTATGCTTTTTTATGTGTCCAAGAAAGCTCAAGAAGTCTATTGCAGCAAAAATCTCCCCATCCTGTGGTGACCCTCTAATTTGCCCCCCTCGCAGTTCCTGGAATTAGGAATCTTTATCCCTAGCAGCTACTTGATTTATGCAATCAGCTTTAATTAGGAACAAGAAATTAGGGGTTTGGATTACTTGATGTTTGCTTTCCTATTTTCCTAGTAATCTCTTATGAAAAGAGAACATTTACATCAATAAAAAGCAGAATATTATTAGAACTATACGGGATTTAGCTTTCTCTCTCAACGAGTCCTAAAGTTCTTGCTCCCTTTGACAAGCTTGATTCATTTATTGTCATTATAGGTCACCCTGTGACACGATCCATATGACCATAACAAGTACATTGGTACTTTCATCGAGGTTTACCGTGAAAATAATCTGGAATTCAGTGACGTATTTTCTATTGATTGATTGTTCATGATTGTCTCTCTTTCTGGAAAAAAACTCAAGAACTTCATTAATAATAATAATATTGTAGGATTAAATCTCCTGCAAGACAAACAAATGACAGCAGTATTAGCAAGTAAAATCCAGGAGATCAAAACTCTTCAAACCAAACCTGAAAACACACTGAACTTGACAAACTAGAAAGTGGGCCTAAGATGGCCCAGATGCTGAGTTGCCCCGGATGAAGTACTAGTACTCCTGGAGTAACCCACAGCCCAGTCGCTTGAAAGAGAGACCCAAAAGTCCAGAGTCTGTTTAGGTGACAGTGCATAGGTTTACTGTTTGAGGCTCGTGCAAGCTCCATAAGCCGATGTCCATCAACCACCAGTGTCTGCTTCTACAATGGAAAAAGAGCGCGACCGGTCTCGGCGCTGTGTGAATTGTCCGGGCTGGTTTGGACTTTGGACGGATGAACTGTGCCTTCTGTTTGATTATGAGAAAAATGAGTACGGCGTTCTGCGTTCCAGTTCACGAACCAGAACGATCCGCGTTCCTGCTAACTTAGGTCACTAGTGTCAACTGTATACAGGTTTAGAGTCATTTGTGTCCTAAATTTTGGGTTTTAAATCAAATAGTTTATATAGAATAGAACTATTACATGTTCCTGAAGCACAATTCTTTGTTGGTTCTACCGAGCCTGACAATTGTATACATCAGTCCAAAATTTTGAAATGATTAATGCTTGCATAAAGTCACAAATTGTATTTTGGAACCTATCACTGATGAATTTTCCGTGTACCATTGGATTCACAGGCAATAGAGTTTGACCCGACTGATGCTACTTTGCTTTCAAATAGAAGTCTTTGTTGGATGCGTTTGGGACAAGCTGAGCATGCCTTGGATGATGCCAAGGCCTGCAGAGCTTTGAGACCAGATTGGCCAAAGGCTTGTTATAGGGAAGGTGCTGCTTTACGGCTGTTGCAGGCATGTTTTCTTTTCTATTTTCTGCAAAATTACAATCTCAAGCGGCTAGTTTTGATTAATTGTCTTTTTATCTGGAAAACTCACTTTCTTATTACGCTTTTCTTACGGTTATCACTGCAGAAGTTTGAAGATGCGGCCAATTCCTTTTATGAGGGTGTGATTCTTGACCCTGAAAATCAAGAGCTCGTAAATGCTTTCAGGTGTGGCTTGTTCGTTAAAGTTCTGCTTGTAGATATTTCTTCTTTGCCTAACACTTCCATTAGAATGCAGAAATTTTTGCACCAACAAATTGTTACCATACAAGTACATTTGCAGTGTAATTTCTCAGACTTTAATAGAGAAACATGAAAAATTACTATTAAACATGGGGAATATATTCGGTTGCCGAAAGATGATATGTTCCCTTTCTGAGAACTTTTCTCTTCAACTTTTGATGTGAAACTTTAGGAGAAAAACTATCAAATAGTATTCGGTTGCCGAAAGATGATATGTTCCCTTTCTGAGAACTTTTCTCTTCAACTTTCGATGTGAAACTTTAGGAGAAAAACTATCAAATAGTAGTATGTGCATCGCCCGACATTTCCTTTCCAATGAAATATAAGTTGCAAGGGTCTTCTTAGAAGCATGATTTGCTACTCCAGAAGTAGAAAATTCTGAGCGGCTATGGCCATAGGTTCAAGATCGATTTTATTCTTTCTTCCTCTTCTCTAGGAATTAGTTACTGTAGCGCTTTTTCTAGTGGAAATCACGATACTTTAGTAAACCTTTGCAGGTTGGAAGTTGAGAAGTTAAAAATGATGTTCACTGTTGGGTCTGGTAGTAAGTGCATTTAAACATTTAAGATCTGTAATTAGAAAATGAAATAATATTAATCGGTGAATTGGTAGTTCAGGAAAAATATCAAATTATTAACGTCTGGCTTCGGGTGATAGCTCACATGGCAAGAGTTCTGATGTAGCCCCTGCATCAGGTCTCAGGTTCGAGACCCCAAAGTAGCTGCAGGATAATAGATTTAGGAGTTGTATCATTTGGTATTTGGACGCCACCAAAAACAATAGCTTTTGGATATCGCCTTTTTTCCGTGTTTCACTATGCTCTCTACTTGTTATATTTGCAGGGAAGCCGTCGAAGCTGGCAGGAAATTTCATGGTACAACGGATGAGAAAAAACCATAGAAATTCTTTTACAGAAGCATGCAAAATGACCCAATCAGGACGGCGCTCGAGGAGGAAACTTTGCAAATTTTGCTCCCTTGTGCGATGTCTGTGTTTATTAGTCTTTCCAAAGAGCGCTATATTGGCGCAGGTTCTCTAGTTTGGATTCATCAAATACCTGTTTTACAATTTTGATGTAACAACTTTTGGTTGGTTAAATGAAGAACAGTATCTAGCCGGGCTCATTGCTGGTGCAAAGTTATTATTTGTAATCGTTTTTTATGTCATAAAAAGAACGATAACATCTAAGATATTGGCTGAGGAGTCCAAATGACCGCAAATAGTTACTTTTTTTTTACCATTGATTTATATCACAGGGCATCTTTGTGTCCTGAAATCAGTACAAAGCACTCATACGTAGAAATACTCAAAATTTGTTATCAACCACTGAATTCCCGAAGCCTTTGTCCGTGACTGGAAACAACACTATAGCATTTTAAGGCCCAAGAATCCCCGAAACTTTTGGCCGGCCTAGAGGAGTAGACACACTCTTAAGAACATGAAAACTCAAGAATATCTGGTAATATCTGGTATATGAATTGAAATCTAATAATCAGAGAAAAGTTGCAGCATTGAAAATTAAATGGTCTGTAACAAAATTTTAATCTGAAATCTAAAATAGAAAAAGAACATGAAGGGACATATTTCATCCAACTAGCTCAAAATCCGGTTCTCAAAACTTAGCGATTATACATAATACATCAATTACAGCCTAACTGCATGTATGTTCGCGACCTAAATATTGCATTTACCAAGCATGTTGATGACCTAAATATTGCATTTACCAAGCATCACCTGCCCTGCAACTGCAAGAAGTCAGAAGAATTTCGAAAGCTCATGGATTCTGTTAAAATTAAAATTTCGAAAGCTCAGAAGAATTTCTCATGGATACAGAAAAGTTAAAATTAAAACGTGGATACAGAAATGTTGAAATTAAAACGAATTGTCAAGTACTGATACGGTGCTTGATTAAATTTATCACCCAAAAGAAATTCATATATCCTCTGAAAGGGCATCAAATATCAAATAACTCTTTTCAATAACTCTAGTTTGTAAACCGGAAGACTCCCCTAGAAAAATAAGACTATCTTGCCGACTCATAACATGGCAAAAGCTACACGCGGTGTACTTGTTCTCATTGATTTCCTAGTAGGGCAAATACATTTTTACCCATTGAAGTTTGACTGAAGAACACTTTCAACCCTTCTGCTTTGAAAAGGGACACTTTCATCCCTTTAGTGCCCCGACTTCCAATATCTTACATACCCTGGTTGTGATAGTCTTTGGGGGGGGGGGGGGGGGAGCTTTACCGAACATAGTTTGCAGACCAATTTGAGCTCCATATCATGCAAAAATGTTTATTACAACCTTGAGTAACCTCTACATTTTGCGTAATATGAGGAAAGTTGTTGTCCCAGAGACTATTTTTAGCACCACATGCCAATTCCAAACTAACGGTGTGACAATTTGGCCGTAAATTTCCTGAACTATGACACGATATGGGGTCAAAAGTTCCTTTTTCCAAAATGGAAGGGGTTAAAATGTCCTTTAATCAAATTAGTGGGGGTGTAAATCTTTTTTCTTTTTCTTCCTGATACTATTCATGTCACTATTCATGGGATCACTTTGATCCGGTAATTTTGATAGTAAATGATATAATGTTTTGATAACTTTTTGCATATTGTTGCAGATAAACATTTCCTCTACGAGACCATGCGAACAATTAAAAAAATGTATGCCTTGTTATCAAAAACACCGAGTCAAAGTGACTGAAAAAGTCAACCTAGGAAGAAATAGAGAGAACGGAGGTAAGTGTATTTTATTTACGATCACTAAGGATCATAGTGAACATCAACAGGTGGAATCATCGTTATATTGATGCCACTATTGTTGAATCTGTTGACAATTTTACTCGGAGGTTTACGGGATTTTACGGAGATCTAAATAGAGGAGACATACATCATTCATGGGAACTGTTACGTAGACTTGCGCCAAACTCAGATTTTCCTTGGTGTGTTGCCGGTGATTTCAACGCGGTGACAACCTTTTCGGAGAAAGAAGGTGGTTTGGGGGTAAGTTATAGTCAGCTTTCTCAGTTTCGTTATGTTCTTAACGACTTGGATCTTCTTAATTTAGGATTCTCAGGGAATCCATACACGTGGAATAATAATCAGGCGGATGATCATAACATCCGCGAGAGGCTAGATAGGGTGGTAGCAAACCCTTTGTGGATGGACAAATATCGGGGTGCTAGGGTTCAGCACCTCAGCGATCTAAATTATGACCACAATCCAAATTTTTTGGAGTGGAGTACTATATAGCGAAGTGGAAAAAAAAGGTTCCAGTTTGAAAATATGTGGAACACCCATGAGGGTTTTGAAGACCTGGTCGGAGAGTGCTGGGATTCGACTTCTAACAGTAACGTTACTTAAATTCTCCGGGATACGACATCAAAGTGCACAGCTTGGGACAGAACGATTTTTGGCAATGTCAGGAGGAGAACGGGCCGGACTAGACAGAGATTGAATGAGCTTCAAGGTAGAAACCAGACGAGATATGTTATTGATGAAAGAGAAGAACTAAAACAGGAGTTCAATGAGCTCCTTCGTAGAGAAGAAGGTATGTGGGCTCAGCGAGCTAGATCAGATTGGCTGAAAGCTGGTGATCAGAATACTAGATTTTTCCATCAGAAAACCTCTATCCGTAGAGCAAGGATCACTTTCCAAGGCATTGAGAACGAAGGTGGTGTGTGGGTTTCTGAACCCGAACAGATTAAGCAGGTACTCGAGCATCATTTTCCCCTTATTTTCAGTACCACTAATCCAACTGATCAGGACATTGACAGTTCTCTTAGCACTTTGGACCGTAAAATTTCTGAAGCAGACAGGGATATGATGGATTCGATGTATACAGTGGAGGAAGTAAAATCTGCTCTTTTTCAGATGGCACCTGATAAAGCTCCAGGTATTGATGGGTTTAACGTGGGTTTTTTCAGAAGTATTGGAATATTGTGGGAGAAAAAGTCACGAAATCTGTTTTATGTATCTTGAATGATGGAGCTGACCTTGAGGATTTTAATGCTACTTTAATTGCGCTGATTCCGAAGATAAAGAAACCAAGGAAAGCTAGTGATTATCTCCCTATAAGTCTGTGTACCGTTGTTTACAAGATTGTTGCTAAAGCGGCGGCAAACAGGTTAAAAAAGCTTCTTCCTGAGTTAATTGCAGAAAATCAGAGTGCTTTTGTGCCGGGTAGATTGATCTCGGACAACATATTGACGGCGTTTGAAGTTATTCATTCCTTGAAGACGAGGAAGAAGGGGAAGAATGGCTTTGCAGCTTTAAAGGTGGACATGAGCAAGGCGTACGACAGAGTTATAATGGCGTTTCTTGACGAAAGCCCTTACTCATTTGGGTTCCGGACCCAAATTTGTTGCACCGATCTATAACTGTATCTCATCCGTGTCCTACTCCTTCGTTAGGAATGGGACTACGGTTGGGAAGGTGGTCCCAAAGAGGGGTCTTCGTCAGGGCTGCCCTATTTCACCTTATTTATTCCTTATAAGCAGCGAATTTCTATCGTCTGCGGTTTCGAAGGCTGTCTCGGAGGGTCGGATGGAAGGTGTCACGACTTCTAGGGGAGGACCAGTGGTCTCCCATCTTTTTTTCGCTGACGATTCACTGTTTTTTACAGGTGCATCGAAGGAAAACTTTGAAGTCCTCATGAATATCATTGCGTATTATGGAAGAGCTACCTGCCAGGTAGTTAACCTTGATAAATCAGCCATAGTTTTCTCCTCGGGTGTATCTCCGGATGTGCGAGCAGATCTTTTGGCTATGATAGGCGTGCTAGAAGTGGAGAAATATGACAAATATTTAGGCCTTCCGACGACGATGGGACGGAACAAGTCTATCACTTTCAAGATACTGACTGACAGAATTTACAGCAAGCTCAAAGGGTGGAAGGAAAAACTGTTATCGATTGCAAGGAAGGAAGTGCTTGTAAAAGCTGTGGCTCAGTTAATTTCCACATACACGATGAGCTGTTTTATGCTGCCAGACGGTATTTGTGACAAGATAGAGATGATCATCAGACAATTTTGGTGGTCGAAGAGTGATAGTGATCGTGGAATCAGCTGTCGAGCATGGGATAAGATGCAAGATTCCAGAAGAAAAGGAGGGCGAAGATTCAAGAAGATGAAGGAATTTAACCAAGCAATGCTGGCCAAACAAGGATGGAGGATTCTCAAAAATCCGAACTCCTTATTATCTAGAGTACTCAAAGCAAAGTATTTCGCGAACTCTAATTTCTTGTCAGCAGAACTTGGTAGTGCACCTTCTTTTGCTTGAGGAGTATTATACATGGAAGGAAACTTCTTAAGAGGGGCATTCGGTGGAGAATTGGGGACGGTAGCTCGGCCTCACTCTTTGATCCTTGGATTCCGACGCACCACAAATTCAAGGTAATCACTCCTAATCATGCTATTGGACCCCTTGTTGGTAGCTTTATTAATCAAGATCGTACGTGGAACATTCACTGCCTCAAAATGTTTCTTTGGGATGTTGATGTGTATGCAATTGCAAATATTCCGATCCACTCCACGCCTAGGCCGGATCGAATTATTTGGAACTTTGAAGAAAAATGGTGTATACAGTGAGATCGGGTTACCAGATTGCAACTGAAGGGGAACCAAGTGCTGCCACTGTGGGCTCTGACCCGTGGGGCAGCTTCTTTGAGCTGCTGTGGAAAGTTTGATGTCCCAAAAAAGTTCTTCATTTTATTTGGCGGCTTTTTCCCGAAAACTTACCAACAAAAACCAATTTACTGCGACTAGGTATTCGGGTTGATAACTTTGCAGTTTGTGTGGACACCTTGGAGAATCTGAGACTCATATTTTCGGAGAATGTTCAATTGTTAGAAAAGTTTGGGTGAATATGGGATTAGACCCAAATCTGCTGAGGATTGAGCTGGGATTAAAATTTTGGATAGCCAACCTACTTATGCAAGCTTCTGAACCCCAAAGAACAAAAATATGTCTGGTGTTTTGGGAAATTTGGAACTGCCGTAACTGTATCATTTTTGAAGGTAAGACTAAGGAGGCCCAGCAGATCTACAGTGATATTAATTGGCAAATTCGTGAAGCTGAGTGGGTTAGTGCTGCCCGTAAGATATTTTTTCGTTTGAAGCAAAGTGAAAAAATCTGGCAAAAGCCACCTCCTGGTCTTGTCAAGCTTAATTTTGATGGGGCTTTTAATGTTGGGACGGGTTCTTCAAGT
The DNA here is from genome assembly GCA_023055425.1 of Linanthus parryae. NCBI lineage: Eukaryota > Viridiplantae > Streptophyta > Magnoliopsida > Ericales > Polemoniaceae > Linanthus > Linanthus parryae. Next base: position 63,223,772 of record JALGPY010000002.1, on the reverse strand, counting down.
TCAGGATTTGTGATCCGTAGCAGTGATGGCCTGGTTCTAGGAGCTCGGGCAGCGGCTGGAGGAATTGCGGAAAGCCCTCGCCAAGCAGAAGCTTCTGCTCTGCTCATGGGATTATCTATGGCTGCTCCAATGGGGTTCAACAGAGTAATATTGGAAGGGGATGCGAAGGTTTTAGTAGAAGACGTACACTTGATGATGCGAGCTCGGGACTTCAGTGATATTTCTCGAACTACAGACATTTTGAGACAGATTCAGACACTTGCGTTACAATTTGAAGAAGCCACTTTCCAATGGGTGATAGTGATAGTGATCGTGGAATCAGCTGGCCTGCTACAGTATTGGCATTATAAATCCCAATATAGAGATGATCATCAGACAATTTTGGTGGTCGAAGAGTGATAGTGATCGTGGAATCAACTGGCGAGCATGGGATAAGATGCAAGATTCCAGAAGAAAAGGAGGGTGCGGATTCAAGAAGATGAAGGAATTTAACCAAGCAATGCTGGCCAAACAAGGATGGAGGATTCTCAAAGATCCGAACTCCTTATTATCTAGAGTTCTCAAAGCGAAGTATTTCGCGAAGTCTAATTTCTTGTGCAGAACTTGGTAGTGCACCTTCTTTTGCATGGAGGAGTATTATACATGGAAGGAAACTTCTTAAGAGGGGCATTCGGTGGAGCATTGGGGACGGTAGCTCGGCCTCTCTCTTTGATCCTTGGATTCCGACGCACCACGACTTCAAGATAATCACTCCTAATCATGCTATTGGACCCCTTGTTGGTAGCTTTATTAATCAAGATCGTACGTGGAACATTCCCTACCTCAAAATGTTTCTTCGGGATGTTGATGTGTATGCAATTGCAAATATTCCGATCCCATCCACGCCTAGGCCGGATCGAATTATTTGGAACTTTGAAGAAAAAGGGTGTATACCGTGAGATCGGGTTACCAGATTGCAACTGAAGGGGAATCAAGTGCTGCCACTGTGGGCTCTGACCCGTGGGGCAGCTTCTTTGAGCTGCTGTGGAAAGTTTGATGTCCCAAAAAAGTTCTTCATTTTATTTGGCGGCTTTTTCCCGAAAACTTACCAACAAGAACCAATTTACTGCGACTAGGTATTCGGGTTGATAACTTTGCAGTTTGTGTGGACACCTTGGAGAATCTGAGACTCATATTTTCGGAGAATGTTCAATTGTTAGAAAAGTTTGGGTGAATATTAGACCCAAATCTGCTGAGGATTGAGCTGGGATTAAAATTTTGGATAGCCAACCTACTTATGCAAGCTTCTGAACCCCAAAGAACAAAAATATGTCTGGTGTTTTGGGAAATTTGGAACTGCCGTAACTGTATCATTTTTGAAGGTAAGACTAAGGAGGCCCAGCAGATCTACAGTGATATTAATTGGCAAATTCGTGAAGCTGAGTGGGTTAGTGCTGACCGTAAGATATTTTTTCGTTTGAAGCAAAGTGAAAAAATCTGGCAAAAGCCACCTCCTGGTGTTGTCAAGCTTAATTTTGATGGGGCTTTTAATGTTGGGACGGGTTCTTCAAGTTCAGGATTTGTGATCCGTAGCAGTGATGGCCTGGTTCTAGGAGCTCGGGCAGCGGCTGGAGGAATTGCGGAAAGCCCTCGCCAAGCAGAAGCTTCTGCTCTGCTCATGGGATTATCTATGGCTGCTCCAATGGGGTTCAACAGAGTAATAGTGGAAGGGGATGCGAAGGTTTTAGTTGAAGACGTACACTTGATGATGCGAGCTCGGGACTTCAGTGATATTTCTCGAACTACAGACATTTTGAGACAGATTCAGACACTTGCGTTACAATTTGAAGAAGCCACTTTCCAATGGGTGATAGTGATAGTGATCGTGGAATCAGCTGGCCTGCTACAGTATTGGCATTATAAATCCCAATATAGAGATGATCATCAGACAATTTTGGTGGTCGAAGAGTGATAGTGATCGTGGAATCAACTGGCGAGCATGGGATAAGATGCAAGATTCCAGAAGAAAAGGAGGGTGCGGATTCAAGAAGATGAAGGAATTTAACCAAGCAATGCTGGCCAAACAAGGATGGAGGATTCTCAAATATCCGAACTCCTTATTATCTAGAGTTCTCAAAGCGAAGTATTTCGCGAAGTCTAATTTCTTGTGCAGAACTTGGTAGTGCACCTTCTTTTGCATGGAGGAGTATTATACATGGAAGGAAACTTCTTAAGAGGGGCATTCGGTGGAGCATTGGGGACGGTAGCTCGGCCTCTCTCTTTGATCCTTGGATTCCGACGCACCACGACTTCAAGATAATCACTCCTAATCATGCTATTGGACCCCTTGTTGGTAGCTTTATTAATCAAGATCGTACGTGGAACATTCCCTACCTCAAAATGTTTCTTCGGGATGTTGATGTGTATGCAATTGCAAATATTCCGATCCCATCCACGCCTAGGCCGGATCGAATTATTTGGAACTTTGAAGAAAAAGGGTGTATACCGTGAGATCGGGTTACCAGATTGCAACTGAAGGGGAATCAAGTGCTGCCACTGTGGGCTCTGACCCGTGGGGCAGCTTCTTTGAGCTGCTGTGGAAAGTTTGATGTCCCAAAAAAGTTCTTCATTTTATTTGGCGGCTTTTTCCCGAAAACTTACCAACAAGAACCAATTTACTGCGACTAGGTATTCGGGTTGATAACTTTGCAGTTTGTGTGGACACCTTGGAGAATCTGAGACTCATATTTTCGGAGAATGTTCAATTGTTAGAAAAGTTTGGGTGAATATGGGATTAGACCCAAATCTGCTGAGGATTGAGCTGGGATTAAAATTTTGGATAGCCAACCTACTTATGCAAGCTTCTGAACCCCAAAGAACAAAAATATGTCTGGTGTTTTGGGAAATTTGGAACTGCCGTAACTGTATCATTTTTGAAGGTAAGACTAAGGAGGCCCAGCAGATCTACAGTGATATTAATTGGCAAATTCGTGAAGCTGAGTGGGTTAGTGCTGACCGTAAGATATTTTTTCGTTTGAAGCAAAGTGAAAAAATCTGGCAAAAGCCACCTCCTGGTGTTGTCAAGCTTAATTTTGATGGGGCTTTTAATGTTGGGACGGGTTCTTCAAGTTCAGGAGTTGTGATCCGTAGCAGTGATGGCCTGGTTCTAGGAGCTCGGGCAGCGGCTGGAGGAATTGCGGAAAGCCCTCGCCAAGCAGAAGCTTATGCTCTGCTCATGGGATTATCTATGGCTGCTCCAATGGGGTTCAACAGAGTAATAGTGGAAGGGGATGCGAAGGTTTTAGTTGAAGACGTACACTTGATGATGCAAGCTCGGGACTTCAGTGATATTTCTCGAACTACAGACATTTTGAGACAGATTCAGACACTTGCGTTACAATTTGAAGAAGCCACTTTCCAATGGGTGATAGTGATAGTGATCGTGGAATCAGCTGGCCTGCTACAATATTGGCATTATAAATCCCAATATAGAGATGATCATCAGACAATTTTGGTGGTCGAAGAGTGATAGTGATCGTGGAATCAGCTGGCGAGCATGGCATAAGATGCAAGATTCCAAAAGAAAAGGAGGGCGCGGATTCAAGAAGATGAAGGAATTTAACCAAGCAATGCTGGCCAAACAAGGATGGAGGATTCTCAAAAATCCGAACTCCTTATTATCTAGAGTACTCAAAGCGAAGTATTTCGCGAAGTCTAATTTCTTGTCAGCAGAACTTGGTAGTGCACCTTCTTTTGCATGGAGGAGTATTATACATGGAAGGAAACTTCTTAAGAGGGGCATTCGGTGGAGCATTGGGGACGGTAGCTCGGCCTCACTCTTTGATCCTTGGATTCCGACGCACCACGACTTCAAGATAATCACTCCTAATCATGCTATTGGACCCCTTGTTGGTAGCTTTATTAATCAAGATCGTACGTGGAACATTCCCTACCTCAAAATGTTTCTTCGGGATGTTGATGTGTATGCAATTGCAAATATTCCGATCCCATCCACGCCTAGGCCGGATCGAATTATTTGGAACTTTGAAGAAAAAGGGTGTATACCGTGAGATCGGGTTACCAGATTGCAACTGAAGGGGAACCAAGTGCTGCCACTGTGGGCTCTGACCCGTGGGGCAGCTTCTTTGAGCTGCTGTGGAAAGTTTGATGTCCCAAAAAAGTTCTTCATTTTATTTGGCGGTTTTTTCCCGAAAACTTACCAACAAGAACCAATTTACTGCGACTAGGTATTCGGGTTGATAACTTTGCAGTTTGTGTGGACACCTTGGAGAATCTGAGACTCATATTTTCGGAGAATGTTCAATTGTTAGAAAAGTTTGGGTGAATATGGGATTAGACCCAAATCTGCTGAGGATTGAGCTGGGATTAAAATTTTGGATAGCCAACCTACTTATGCAAGCTTCTGAACCCCAAAGAACAAAAATATGTCTGGTGTTTTGGGAAATTTGGAACTGCCGTAACTGTATCATTTTTGAAGGTAAGACTAAGGAGGCCCAGCAGATCTACAGTGATATTAATTGGCAAATTCGTGAAGCTGAGTGGGTTAGTGCTGACCGTAAGATATTTTTTCGTTTGAAGCAAAGTGAAAAAATCTGGCAAAAGCCACCTCCTGGTGTTGTCAAGCTTAACTTTGATGGGGCTTTTAATGTTGGGACGGGTTCTTCAAGTTCAGGATTTGTGATCCGTAGCAGTGATGGCCTGGTTCTAGGAGCTCGGGCAGCGGCTGGAGGAATTGCGGAAAGCCCTCGCCAAGCAGAAGCTTCTGCTCTGCTCATGGGATTATCTATGGCTGCTCCAATGGGGTTCAACAGAGTAATATTGGAAGGGGATGCGAAGGTTTTAGTAGAAGACGTACACTTGATGATGCGAGCTCGGGACTTCAGTGATATTTCTCGAACTACAGACATTTTGAGACAGATTCAGACACTTGCGTTACAATTTGAAGAAGCCACTTTCCAATGGGTGATAGTGATAGTGATCGTGGAATCAGCTGGCCTGCTACAATATTGGCATTATAAATCCCAATATAGAGATGATCATCAGACAATTTTGGTGGTCGAAGAGTGATAGTGATCGTGGAATCAGCTGGCGAGCATGGCATAAGATGCAAGATTCCAAAAGAAAAGGAGGGCGCGGATTCAAGAAGATGAAGGAATTTAACCAAGCAATGCTGGCCAAACAAGGATGGAGGATTCTCAAAAATCCGAACTCCTTATTATCTAGAGTACTCAAAGCGAAGTATTTCGCGAAGTCTAATTTCTTGTCAGCAGAACTTGGTAGTGCACCTTCTTTTGCATGGAGGAGTATTATACATGGAAGGAAACTTCTTAAGAGGGGCATTCGGTGGAGCATTGGGGACGGTAGCTCGGCCTCACTCTTTGATCCTTGGATTCCGACGCACCACGACTTCAAGATAATCACTCCTAATCATGCTATTGGACCCCTTGTTGGTAGCTTTATTAATCAAGATCGTACGTGGAACATTCCCTACCTCAAAATGTTTCTTCGGGATGTTGTTGTGTATGCAATTGCAAATATTCCGATCCCATCCACGCCTAGGCCGGATCGAATTATTTGGAACTTTGAAGAAAAAGGGTGTATACCGTGAGATCGGGTTACCAGATTGCAACTGAAGGGGAACCAAGTGCTGCCACTGTGGGCTCTGACCCGTGGGGCAGCTTCTTTGAGCTGCTGTGGAAAGTTTGATGTCCCAAAAAAGTTCTTCATTTTATTTGGCGGCTTTTTCCCGAAAACTTACCAACAAGAACCAATTTACTGCGACTAGGTATTCGGGTTGATAACTTTGCAGTTTGTGTGGACACCTTGGAGAATCTGAGACTCATATTTTCGGAGAATGTTCAATTGTTAGAAAAGTTTGGGTGAATATGGGATTAGACCCAAATCTGCTGAGGATTGAGCTGGGATTAAAATTTTGGATAGCCAACCTACTTATGCAAGCTTCTGAACCCCAAAGAACAAAAATATGTCTGGTGTTTTGGGAGATTTGGAACTGCCGTAACTGTATCATTTTTGAAGGTAAGACTAAGGAGGTCCAGCAGATCTACAGTGATATTAATTGGCAAATTCGTGAAGCTGAGTGGGTTAGTGCTGACCGTAAGATATTTTTTCGTTTGAAGCAAAGTGAAAAAATCTTGCAAAAGCCACCTCCTGGTGTTGTCAAGCTTAATTTTGATGGGGCTTTTAATGTTGGGACGGGTTCTTCAAGTTCAAGAGTTGTGATCCGTAGCAGTGATGGCCTGGTTCTAGGAGCTCGTGCAGCGGCTGGAGGAATTGCGGAAAGGCCTCGCCAAGCAGAAGCTTCTGCTTTGCTCATGGGATTATCTATGGCTGCTCCAATGGGGTTCAACAGAGTAATAGTGGAAGGGGATGCGAGCTCGGGACTTCAGTGATATTTCGCGAACTACAGACATTTTGAGACAGATTCAGACACTTGCGTTACAATTTGAAGAAGCCACTTTCCAATGGGTACATCGAGATTCCAATCGGATAGCGCACGAACTAGCAGGTAGAGCTAAGGTAGGGAATTCTCTGAGCAACGGATAAGCAACATACCGAGCTGGACTCATAACCTGTGCATTGCACTTGTAATTAATCGGCATTTTTTTTCCTCCAAAAAAAAAATAGGATCATAGTGAAACTGTGTCAAAACTTTAGAGGAGGTCGTTTAGTCTCCAAGTCATAAAAGCTACTTTTACCTTCTCTCTCTGAAAAAAGCCACTTTTCCCAGCTACCAATATCACCTCCGTCCACCTCCGTCCGCAACCGCCGACCCCACTCTCCACCAGACCTCCTCCGTAACTCCAATGTCGTCAAAATCAACCTCCACTTACGGCACAATCCCGACCTCATCCTCCAGAACGCCGCACTCTTCATCGCCGCCGTCAACGTTCATCTCTTTCTCCCAAACCCAAACCCAGAACCTGATCTCCACACAACGCCCATGGCACTCCTTCTTCGACCTCAACTCCTTCTCCAAACCCTACAACTACCCCGACGCCATGTCCCGACTCCGCCGAAACCTCAACTACTTCCGATTCAACTACACTCTGCTGATGCTAATAATCGTCTTCCTCAGCCTCTTGTACCACCCCTTTTCGATGATTGCCTTCTTGGTTGTGTTCCTGGGCTGGATGTTGTTCTACTTCTGCCGTGAGGGTCCGATTGTGGTGTTGAATTATAGGGTGGATGAGAGGGTTGTGATTGTGGGGATGGGTTTGGTGACGATTGGGGTTTTGGTTGGGACCCATGTGGGGTTGAATCTGTTGGTGGCGTTGGTGGTTGGGGTTTTGGTGACTGGGGTACATGGTGTTTTGAGGGGTAGTGAGGATTTGTTTTTGGATGAGGAGGAGGCGGCGGAGGGCGGGCTTTTGTCGGTTGTTGGCGGCGGTGATCGGTTCCGTGGTTGATGGTGATGTAACATTGGTGGTGGAAATGTTGTGGTTAGTGATGATTTGATTCATTTTCAAAAGGTTCAGCTTCCAACAAGTAAGGTGATTTGGGAAGAAACTAGATAGGCTCTTGATTGCTGCAAAGGGATTCACATTTCGGAGAATGGAGGTGAATATCGCTGTATTCTATATTTATTAATGTTGCTTTTGTAGTTGGATTGTGGAAATTTTTGAGGTTTCTGCAAGTATCAATATGATGAAATTTTATTTATTTGGTATGTTGGGAAAGCTTTTCTAGTTGATTCGAATTCCTTTATGCTTGTGGATAGTTCCATGGGGGGTTTGTTCTTATTGCTTGAATCATGTACTGCAAAAACTTGAATCGCCAGTTGTCCTACGAGTAAGCTCTTGTGCAGGATGTTTACTTGGAATATTGAATAAAACAATTGAACCGTAGAAAACAATGTCTCTTCATTCCATTGGATCAAGAACCGTGAGCTTCCTTGAGGAGGTGTTGTAGTTATTTGGAACCCACTCTCCCATCCTTCCTTTGTACTTGGTGGTTAATAGTGAGTCTTAAATGCTGCATTTCGGTTGGAAGGTTGACATTGGAACTGCACTTGAGGTGATTTGATCGGTAGCATCGCACCATTGTAGCCTTTCTAGTGGTACTTGTACAGCGATCTCTTTGTCTTGTACTAGTTTCTCAGCCGTGTCTTAGGGCTTCCCGGGAGTGATTTGGTGATTGACATAAGTCACTAGGATCTCGTGTTTGGTTTTTTCGGACTAGCTGAACTGTACTGAACAGGAGTACATTTTCCGGATAGGATTGGATTTGATTAGCTAAACTATAATTAATCATGTGTGTTGGTTTCGTATTAATTCAACATCAAGGTACAAATAGTCCAATCCAGCTAATACCTTCATGTGCCAGGGGATTAATTTGGGGTATTAAACACATCTTTTCACTATTTAATACCGGTATTAAAATTAGTCCAGAACAACCAAACACAGTATTAACTGATACCTTGACTATAATAATCCTGAAAAACCAAATGTACCCTAAAGTCAAGCACATCTACAGGGCATTAGCCGTGAAGGAGCCTTGTAGTAGTTTCACGTTAACATGCATAATCTTTCTTCTAGCTACTGAGTCAATTTTTCAATTATTCTAAATTTTCTGGGCGTTTTTCTCTCCTCAAGAAGTTTACAAAGATCTGAAAGTTCGCTTTGAATTCTGGAGAGAGCACAACGGTAGCATAAGATGGCATCCTTGCGTGGTGTTCCCAAATGTGAAGTATTCATATGATGCGATATTAAACTGGGGGTGTAAACTTCTGTGAAAAGGTTGTAGAAGTTTCTGAGTTTAGCAGGATAGTTTCAACTTGACTAAATATGTAGAGGAAGTTTCCGAATGGGATCGCGCTGTTATGTGAGAGTTTTATTGGTGAGTTTGGTTTTGGTATCTCGTGCGACTTCTGCAGGAAAGGAAGATCAGAAGCAGCTTCACTTGAAAAATATACTTAAATGGAAAAATGTACTTGAAAGAACGGGTAGAGGAAGAACATGCACTGATAGATATAATTACAAGTCATTTGGTATCTGGACTCACTTGGAGAGTCCAATTTGATCATTCAGAACATTAATAGTATTGAAGGAGGAAGGAAAGTAAAATTAGAAAGTAAAATTAGAAAGCTCGTCTAGTGATGAAGTTACCAGTACGAGTAGAAACCAACAAGGATCATCATCAATCTATGATTCCTCAATCTTGTTGAATCTCGTAAGTTAAAAGTTGGATTCAACCAGATAAGCACAAGGATATATGATGATAGGTCAATGCCACATATTCTGATCAACTTTTTTTTATAAGATCTAGGATGTGGATCAAACCTGGAAGGTTCAAATCAGGATGAAGGATTTGACGTTGGTCATTGTGTTTGAGTCACCGTTTTTGTGTCATCAAACACAAACTCAATCTGACAATACGGATTCTTGGGCATATCAACTTCACCAACAGCTTGTTAGGCTTCTCCTTTGTAAGGTAAGAGTTTATATCGATCTTTGTTTCTTCAACACATGATAAGCGTGTATGTTGATGTGGCACATTGTTTTTTGAGGGATTTTTTTGTTAACCGTGATGTCTGGGCTAGCCGTTGCACACCTCGACAAATCCACGGAGTCCTGGGGTGTATCTACAGTTTAAATAGTAATGTCAAACTCCAGTGGCCTCAAGGATAACTGGTGTTCGTGGGATTCGAATCTGAGACCTAAGGCGAACAAACCCTTAAATCCCAAGCCTCACCCACTAGGCCAACCCCTTGGCCGTTGATGTGGCACATTGTTGCCGGATCGATATCTGGCAATGGCATTTCCGTTCCTGAAATTCTGCTGTGAGACCATTCGGCCACCTGGTTAACCGATTGTTTATCTGCTTAGGATTCTTTATTGCCTGATAAACAACAGAGACTGTTATGTGTGAGTTTGGCACTATTTCTATCTTGATGATATGGAGAGCTGTTTTTGTTTTTGATGTACTAGGAAAAAGTGGTACCACAGAAAGGAGGCTAGCCTTTGAAATCTGAAACCAAGTAATATTCGTTCGCCTTCTGGTCGTAATCCTTTATGTTTTGCAGTTGTTTTTATGCAGCAGGTTGATGGGTAGTTTGTCTGAGAGATACCTCAATTGCATATGGTGTATTTCACGGTTGACCTGTGAAGTCAATATGTGTTTGGCCGATCGTAGCCTTTTTTTTTTTTTTTTGATATTTCAGATTTTTATTAGAGAACAAAAGGAACTTGGAGATCAACTCCTACAGCCAACTCAACAAAATGGGGAAGATGATCACCTGGGATGAACCCAGACTGTCTTACAGAAAAACCCCATTGAGCTAAACAATGAGCAACACATTTCACATTCCTACTACAGTGCACAAACTTGAAAATTTTACCCTCTATGATCTTCAAAGCAGCTTCTACTCTGTTTTTCCAAGACCCTTTAGCTTTCTTCACATCATTAAAACCATTTATCACCCATAGAGAGTCAGATTCAAAAGTTATAGCTTTCCATCAAGAATCTTTTTTAACAGCAACCTTGATGGCATCTTCTACTGCTAAGAACTCAGCATCTCCAGCATTATCACCATTTTCACTTCTAGTTCCTCCAAACAACACCTCACCTTTTTCATTCCTGCCAAATGCAGCAATAACCTGGTTACTCTTGAAACTAGCATCACAATTGAATTTGACTTCACCATGATCCGGATATATCCATCTTGGACAATTTACTTCTGTTTGATCATTATTCGCAGTATCTCTACAGCTTCTGTGCTCCTTCCAAATGTTCCATATTTCCTCTATAACCACCTGAGTCTTGAAAGCCCTTCAAAGTAGGTTCAATTTCTATGTGTCCAGACTCTATCAAGAATGATTCCACACATTGAGGCTACTTCATTTGCATCCTGTTGCCAATTCAGGTTCAGCACATAATCAATCAACTTCTGTATATTTAAATCACTCAGCTGATCCACCCTGATTCCAAAAATAGTGAACCATATAGGTCTTACTGCTGGACAAAAAAAGAAGATATGCTTGCTGTCAGCATTCTCTTCATTACACATGTTGCATTTATGCAGGTCTGGGCAACCATATAATTGAGAGTGGTTATGAACATGTTCAAGAATGGGGAGACATTTTGCTGCAGTTCTCCAGATCATAATTGCATGTTTACCTGCTGGCTGCAATTTACTTGGATTCATAGTTGGTCAGTGGTTAATTATAGTGGCATGTGGTCAGTCTAAATTATAGTGGCTTAGTTTGACAAATATAGATTATTAGATAGATTATTGAATGAGTGCTTCAGACAAATGAAGTGTTTTTGTCTCTCTCCCATCTCAATTCAAATGATTCAATAAAATATCCTATCTTACCAAAACTAGGCCAATGTCTTTCATTAAATCCGAGTTTCTTTTCTTTCTTTTTGTAACTTGGACTATTGGTCCGAAAGGTGATTACGAACACAGAATCTCGCTCCTGTCTGTAATGCATCGTGATGTATTGTCCTCAATTCTTGAGTAATACGATGGCGCAGATGTCGCCTATTCAAGTGAGGAAAAAGATAGACAGACGTTAGCATACATTTTTTATGGCAAAAACTTCAAAAAGAATGATAAGTTTTTGTGGTAGGCAGATGAATAGTAACACTCTCATTGTACGAGGATTCATTCGCGCAATTAATTAAGCAGATAAAAGTCACCCACCCTGATGTACGAAAGCTCCATCATACCTGAAATTCATGTAACATGTAAGGATCGACGGGCTGCGTCGATACGTCACCATAGTATTGTCGGAGATCCATTGACGAAGACGGAGAATTAAAAAGAAATGAAGAGAAATGAAGAGAGTTTGTTATTGCTGCACCGATTGCTTACTGTATTAGTTAGTTTATTTTATTTAGTCAGTTTATTTTGGTTTTTAGAGAAAATCAAGAGGGTTGCATAAACAATTGATAGTATTTGAACACGAATGCCATTTTAATTTTTTGTAGTTTTGGTTTTCTATTGACTTCATGTTAGATTCATAGTTTTTGTATATGCTATTTTCTGCCAGTAGTAAAGTTCACTTATCAGGATACCATGGTCTAGGCCCTAGGGTTGTATCTTGGTCTATTTCTCCATGTCTGTCTCACTTGTCTTCACACTCACATACAATTGCGGAGCCAGAATTTGAGTAAAGGAGAGTACAAATTTATAAAATGAAATTCATGTAAGAACATAAAAAAAAAAAAAAGAAATACTATATGGCATTTTAGTATATTTTGTATCCTTGGGAAGAATATAACATCACTATAACCAAAGAAAACATAAATTAATTACAGGACTAATTTGATAATGACAAGTTCTTATAAAATTAAGTTCATATGAAACCAATTTGAAACCAACACAATAAGCATCATTATTCATGTGGATTTGTTCGTCTCTATCAATCAACGTCGCATCACCGGTCTTCGAGAACAAATTTCCATATCGAAGTTTTAACTTCACGCTCTCCGATCTCCACAATCAAGCTCCGTCACGATGATGAACCAACACGTTGAAAACAACTACTGTTTCCGCTGCGGCGGAGGGGTGAGGAACTCCAACTCTTTGGTCTAGCACAACAAAAGAATGCACCGCGGCTGTGGATTCACCTGAGGATTATGTGGATACGTCTTTGAATCACAGGCTCGGGTGGTGGAGCACGAGAATGCTGTCCATGCTCCCCCGTCTCCCCCGCCATTTTCTCCTGCCGCCGCCACTGCCGACCCCGCCGACGATCCCGCCCCTGCCGCCGTCTAGTCTTTGCTTGTGAAATGTGCAGTACACTGTGTCTTAAAATTTGCAGAATATTTGCAGTATCATCTTCTTAAGATTTTAAAGCCATTGAGGTAGTTTTTGGTTGCATACTAATATATGAGTATCTGGAAATGAAATAGTTGTTGGGTAAAAAAAAACATCATTATTAATAAAGTTCATATGAAACCAATATGAAACTCACACACTAAGCATCATCGTTCATCATTGAGTAAGGAACTGAAAACTTCACAATTTCATAATTTCACTCCGAATGTCAGTAGCCCCAATTTCATTGTCAACTCAAGCCCTTTTGCAATGCAGAGGAGAAGAAGAATACGAAGAAGAGGAGGAATTCTAAGTTTTTTTTTTTTTTTTTTTTTTGCAAGAAAGGAGAACATCATATTAACCACAACTTGTTCAAAAACATCCACATCAAAACATGTTGGGAATCAAGGGTGCCTTTAATGTATTTGAGCTTGGTGATGAGTTGGCGACGAAGCGGGGGAAGAAACGGACCAAACGGAGGAGCTCGAGATGAAGAGAACAACATGCACGAGCAGGGTCTTCGTGCGAAGAAAAATGTTTTCGTACAAAGAGTCTTCGTGCGAATACAATTGTCTTCTTGCAGGAAGACACAACTGGAGGCGGCCATAAAGTTGTTTCTTTGTTCGTTTAGCTCATTTTTTGGTATTTTTTGGGCACCAAGCTGTATAGTAGGCCTACATAAAGGCTATAGGTCGTGCTCTACTGACGTGGGTTGTAATCGTGGATTTCTCTCTAATAAATTGGAGTTTTTCGGGTCGTGGAGGTAGCTAGATCATCGTTAGTGAACCATGTTATATCGAGGTGTTCTTGTTTTTCATCGTTTCATCGTTCTCTAGGCTCTGCCCGGATCATAACAAAACAGGCAAACTACTAGGCATTCAAAAGCTAGACAAAAACCCCAAAAGACATTTAGCATCCACAAAGCTAAAACCGAAGACTAAAAACAGAACTATCCAACAAAGAAAAGCAGCATCAATCAGGTAGTAGCAGTAATAGCATCTGGCTCTGGGACGATAATAGCACAACATACATCATGCAGTTGAAGGGGTCAATCAGCTTCATCTTCCAGCGAGGCGGGAACTTCCTCCATTTGGCTAAACTCTGATCCCTCAGCTATTGAAGAGCAAAACATAAATTAACATTAAAATATGCAGCTTGAAATGGAAAAAACCTCTAATGTTCATGGCACAAAACAGTTGATCCAGACTTGTCATAGGACTTGGCATGGTTGTGGTGCAGCTGTGAAAATCCAAAGTGAGGCCATGATTTTGAGCCATCCAAAAGACTTTACTCCATCAGGAGAATCCACCGTGCCTAAATCTTCCTCTGATTGGCTTCTCCTACATCTATAGCTAAAAAATTAAGCACCCTCTGATTTGTGGCTGCTGCTACCACCATCAGAAGGAGAATCCACCATGTCAACATCTTCATTCTTAACATCTAGACTATACAAACTGCTTTAAATTATGCAATCTTTACATTGCCAACAGATCCATCACCTACTTCTTTCATAACTCCACGGCTCTGTGATTGGATTATGCTACCTCCATCAGCTAGAGAATCCACTTTGTCTACATCTTCCTCTAATTGGTGGCTGCTGCTACCTTCGTCAGAAAAAATATCCACCATGGACGTACCAGCACCATCATGTACTACTGTCATAACTCGTTGACCTCCTTCCATTCTGTAGATCATATGCAACTTCATGATTTTCATATATGACTCAGAAGTATACCTTAGTACAACGTAGCTATTCACATAATAAGTATAATTTGGACGAAGAAAGTCCCACTCGTTATATAGTACATGTACATTATCTCCACAAAATACTGTCGGCAACAAATCCTTTGGGAGATTGAATGAACCTCCCGTTCGATAACAAAGCAACGCCCACCTAAATCATTAGCAAATCGAAATCTGAATCTTCCATCGGTAGAAGACACAGTTATTTCGTAGCCAAACATGTAGCGATTTGGAGTATTTAAGTTCAACAAATAGCAAATCTCACTTCCGACAACTACAAATCGGTACATGCTGATGTATTCGTATCCACTAAGAGACAATGGTGAAGGAGGCGACAACAAAATATCTTGAAAAACTACGGGTCAATTATGAATAGGCGATCATTACAGTTAACCACCAAAAAGTAACAAACTTGGGTGATACTTGATGGGGAAATCTGCCTTTGAGGTGTGAGGTGAAGGCGAGCCACGTTCATCGTTCGTCGGCGAGCCACGTTCATCGTTCGTCGGAGACTTCTCCGCTGCCTCTAGTAAAGAACGCTTCAGGGAGAGCGTTCTTTTTTTGTTTATTTGGAGGTAAAAGTAGTTGTTTTAACTCAATTATAAAATTAGACATATTCTATTTATAAGTGGGTAATTTATGTATTCCTAAAAAGTTAGGGGGTCATATGTTATGTTTTCCAAAAGGCACTGATGAATATTCTTGAGCGCATTTAGTGACCCCCTTTCCCCTTCCGAGCTCCGCCCCTGCTCCAATATATATAAAGGGAAAGTGCAGAGGTTTGGGAACCCAATATGTCTCAAAGCTTTATATTTGTAAAATTCTCCACAAAGTTCTTTACTTATATACTTTTTCTAAAATTGTAAAATATTCCACAGTTGTCGCAACTTAATTATATTATACTGTGACACAATACAATTTGGTACGAAGATGAATTCAATTGAAACTAGACACAATGGTGCTTCACAAGTGTGTGAAAGATCTCTTTAGCGATGCATACATGTTTAAATGTTTAATTAATTTAGCATATAATACTCCTGCTACGAAGTTTGGACACCTCAAAATATGGGTTGTGTCTTTGTCGGATATTTGTGATACTCGAATACTCGTACGATACTCTAAAATGCATATCAAATTGAAACAACCCGGGATCTCGGTTCAGGGTTGAAGTGACAATCGATAACCAAAAATAGAAATATGTTTATGAATATTACAATTTAGCTAATAAATAAAACAATCTTCGAGAATTCAAGTTTACAAGATCAATATGTTTTACAAAAACTATGTGATCTAATCTTAAGCTAAACGTCTTTGTCTCGATCCGGGTTTCCATCCACCACATTGACTTATGACATGCGGTTTTAAAATGGCAAAAGCCGACGCAGTTTTGAAGAAAATGATCAGTAAACACTGAGTAAATACACACTACGGCATGTAAAGCAACGAGTGGCACACAAGCATGAGTTGAAACAAAACATAAGATTTAAAACAATAAAAGTAACAGGTTGGGGATTTTGGAACATCTGAAAGTAACCGAGTAACAAAAACCCCTCAATTTAAGAACATTAAGGAACCACCAGTATTCAGTAAAATATCCAGAGTAAACAAGTTTAGTTGAGTTTATAACGATATTAGATCACGAGTAGCCTAAAGATTTTTAAATCATTTCAATCGGTAGAGCAATCAACTTTCGTTCAATTTCAATTAATAGTTAAGTTTAGCTAAGGCATGTCCAGAGCCATCAGCGGATCGATGTAGAGAGAGGGATCGCGAGGTAATCATAAATGGTTCCTTCTAGGGTCTATCAAACCCTGTTTCACCCAAGATTTAATGGAGCCCATACGTCAGTTCCCGCTCACAATTTATAGCTAAAAGGCCTTAAGCGTCGACACCCATATACCGTAGTGACCCTTACAAGTATAAGTAGCACTCTATAGCTCTACAAACCCATTGGCCGCAATAATTTGGTACATTTTGCCTCATCAGGGGTGGATTTATGAACATTCAATGTCACACCCCTCTCCCGTCGACCCCGATTAGCGGGAGGGAAGTGCGACAGGCGCCGGTGAGGCCTTAACTCATCAAGGGGCTAAACAAGTAAGTTATGAAAAAAAAATAGCTTTAATAATGATATTTATATTTTTTTTTGTTAGCGGAAGCGTAACTAAGAAAACGTTTAGGGGTCGTCAAGGATAAAAATGAGAAAATTAATTTGTAAGATAAAAATAATTATTATTTCGGATGAAAAGTCTCAAAACTTGTACTTGTAAATAAAATATTATTTAGCCCGCTCGACTTGTGACATGACAGAGCATAATTCGGGGGTAGCGAGGGATAACAACAAACTTAGTCCATGAGTCATACATACATAGTTCCACTTTATACATAGCCAAAAGCCTCCTTATGCCAAAATATGCTAACATAGCTTACACATTCAAAACAAAGTTCATACATATCCTACACGACATAGCTTAGGTACCCAAAACAAAGCAGCCACACCTCATGCAAGTTAATCACTCTAGGGCGTTCTCGGTCTCCTTGTTACCTGAAAAGAATAAAGTCCCAAAAGGGTGAGCTCAACTAGCTCAGTGAGTTACGGTTACGTCCCTCCGTAGGTTTGGAAAACGAAAAGGCTAAACTTATTCCATGGACACGAATTAAATCGTTTCATAAACTTCAGAATAATATTATTTCATATAAATCAAAAGCATAACATGTGTAACTGAGAACATACTTGCATGAATCATACTAGTTTTTCTTAGGCCCGTGATAACCATCATGACATAACATAACGTAGGGACATGTCCAACACGACGGCTCGTGAGGCGACGCGAGCCTGCTTATATTGCCCCGGCAAAAGGGTCATAGCCTGCCTATACCCGACAGGGGGTTTCACTCCGGTATCGTGGCCTTTCTAAAACGTGTCTTGAGTCATAAAGAATTATCTTAAATCGTTTATTGTGTCCATGGGGTCATAACAATCGTTTATGAGTACAAATCGTGTTGCAAATAACAATTGAACATTTATAATTTGGAGCATTTCATCATAAACATTGAAACATGTAAATCATATCATGGGACCAATTTAAAACGTATACATATCGAAACAATAAGTGAGGCTGGGTACAAACTTTGGGAAGTAAAGTAACTCACCTCGCTATGCCCGAATTAGTCTCAACTCTAAGAATCTTACCGCGGAGCTTAGCTAGGTCCTAACTTGATCTAGATACACATAACACAAGAATATAGAAGAATAACATAAGTGTCGTGAATCACATATACTTCCTACTACTACATGCATTGCAACCTAGGGGATTCATAACGTGCCACTTACAAAAACTATAGAATTTACTAACTAAAATGGTAAAAATATATTATAAACATAATAAAATTTAATTTGGACCCAAACTTAAAGTTTGTAAAACTTATATGAAAAAGTTTCTACATTTTACTTGTAGGCAAAGTGTAACCATCGATAGTTCACAAATTCATATCTAATTCAAAATAATTATCCGGGACTCGAAATTGTTACGTTACATAGATAAAGAGTTCACCTATAACATACTGTAATATCAAGAATTATAAAATTTTCTAAATATTTTTAAAGATAATAGTTCGGATCAATTTTAGTACAAAAACATGGGCTGGTAGCAGCCTTGGAAATAAATTCATAAAATATTCATATAAATTCTAAAAATTATAATTTTTTTTAAAGTAGGTAGAGAACATGTCTGGGAACAACATATCCAAATTTGGTAAGAATTGAAGTAGTTTAAGTACATGAAATTGATGATTTACCGGACTGGTTCAGAGTTGAATAGAGTATCAAAACAGATCCGGTTTTTGGTGGATTAAAAATTCAATTTAGCTCCATTTGTTCTGAAATTTTTACTGTATAAAAAAAACATGCAAATACACATACTGTAAATTTTTCATAATTTTCTGAAATTTTAAATATTTTTCCTAATTTTGTTAAAATGGACTCAAAACATGAGTTTTGTGATTTTTCATACTCCAAACTTGATGCATGATGAAATTACTCTACTAAAACATGAAATTACACCAAAAAAACTCTAAATCACTTACTTAAAACAAGTCATAACATATTCCTACATGATCCTAAGGGTGATTACCCATAAAACTTAATTTTGTCGACATGCATGGCTAATCTATATGAATGGGAGTGAAAAAAAAATTAAACCCACAAGATGAATTTTACCTCAAGTGATGATGATGAGGTTGTTCTTGAATCTCCTAGCCTCCTAAGATGAAGCTCCTAGCATAACTTGGTGGAAATTGTGAAGAATTGAGGGTTGGTCTTCTAATTTGGGAGATTTTGAGAGAATTTAGGAGTTGTGCTAGAGAATGAAGAAGTTCATAAGAGAAGAATGAATAGGAGGCCGGATGTGTTTTGGAGGAGGAGGAGATAGTGGATAATGAAGTGGGAGGAAGATAGACATGTGGCCTTGAGGGGGTGTGACAAGTGTTGAGGGGGGAGTGACAAGTGGAAGAGTTGTTCATGCACATGGGGGGAGTGATTTGGTGCAACAATTGTACCATTCTACCACTCTATGAGTTTCTAAATTCGACACGTATAGACATGTAGTTACGCGTGTGGCAAAACTACTACGTAATACTTGTACAATTACAACACACTATCATACATACTAAACTAATTTTTAATTATTCTCTTAACCCTACTCCAACTTATTTCTTGGTTATGCCAAACACCCAAAATTTTAGCAAATAACAACTTAGTACCCAACAATTAATTTTTTATCAAACATAGTCATTTAACATAATTAGGCACATATTAATAGTAATACTATTTAACTAACACAGTTAATAGAATGTAAGAAATAACTTCATGACTTGAATATTAGAGTTACCACATTCAAGTTCTATCCAATAATATGAAGCATTGCTTCGATGGACGTAGCCATAAGTAATAGGAGGATCGCTTGGTGCCTCCGGCCGTAGCCATAAACAAATAAAACTCTGTGCATCGTTGTAACTCTATTAGAAGTATTTTTTTGCTTCTTTTGCACATAACCAGAATCAGAATATCCACAGTTCACAAGTACTTTTCATGAGTCCTCAGATAGATCAATAATATTATGAAACAAATTTCCAGTATATATCCTGCTTTTCATATTCTCCAAATAAGAAGATACTCATTTAAAACGTCACACACATACGCACAATTTTATAATTAAGGTTTGCACGTATGTACTTACCTATGAGCCATGGAAGGAGCAAAGCAAAGCTAGCACTTCTACAACGCTCGTCTCATATTGGATCCGAGTCTCACAACCAATGTGGCAGCACGAATACATACGTCTATCGCGGAACGATCCTCAAAACCGGCTGGATACACACGAGTAAAATATACAACCTATTAGCATATACTCTCTATATGAGGTTGTATGCAAGAATGTATGCATGTCATGCAAGCTAACTGACCAAAACGCCCCTAATACTCCAAAACTGTGTAGTACAATCCCTGACTATGCCCGGACCCCAAATTATACTAATATTAGACCAAAACCATGCAATACAACTCCTAGCTCTCCCATATGAACTTAGCAACGAAATCTGTAACTTTCTATAAATTACACTTAGCCCCCTAAAGTTTGGTAAAATTACAAAAAAGGCCCCAACTGTTGACTTGGCCAACCCTAGCCGAGAATGACACACGAGTACTCCAAATACGCATACAAGACATGCTGACAAACTCCAAGTTACTAAACTAATCTCAATTCAAAGTTTAAGTGAAATTACAATTATGCCCCTCCTATACAATTCAGTCAAACTAGGGTTTACGGAAAGTAAAACTTGCTCAAACTTGATATTTAGACATAGAAAATAAATACGAACAAGTTTCATGAAGAACACTAAGGCTAGAAATGAAATACCCCGTTATTTAGAAACGGGTATTTTTAAATAATACTAAGTGTTAATATGTTAAAACGGATAATTTTAAATAGTATTGGGTGTTAATCTAACATTTGTATAAGTTTGGATACTAATTGTTATTATTTAAAAGTTAATTTTAAAGTTATAAACTACATAGGTGCTTTTATGTATTTTTCATAACTTAAATAATATCTTTACATAAACTAGGGGGTTACTATTTGTCTTTCATCTAAACTCATGGGGGTGAAAGTGTCTTTAACCCAAAACTATCATCTTCTCCATCTCCTGCAACTAGCAGGAGAGTTATCCACGCTTCCTCCTCCGACTCCAACACCACCATCGCCCGATTCGACCGCCAAACTTCCCGATTTCTGTCCCAATACGATCCTAATTCATCAAAGATCGATAATTCCTCACCAAGCAATCCAATTTTGCCCAAAACGTGACCAAATTCAAAAATCAAATCGAACCCGGGGGAGTCCTATTCGTCGCCGGAATTCTTCACTCTCCGCCTATAAAAGCCCCTGCAAACCCAGAGCAATTCACACCATCAAAACCCCTCTCAATCTCTCTCTCTCTCTCACGCTCTCTCTCCTCGCTGTTTTGTCGAGGCCAAATCCAGCCGGAAACCCAGCCAGGTCCGACCGGGCAGAGCCCAGCCGCTCCGACCGAGCCCCAACTCGCCGTCCCGCCTCGCCACCGACGCCGCTGGCGTCGTCGCCGGCCGCCACGTCGTCGTCCGCCCTCTCTCCGGTGCCACCGCCGCCCGTCCTCCTCTTTCTCCATCGGGTAAACAAGAAAAAGAAAACCCGTCTGATCTCTCTTTCCTTTTTATTTTATTCACTTATTATCATTATTATTGCTGTTAAACTTACTAGTTGGGAAGAGGGTAACTAATGTGGGCCTGGCCCAGTGGTCAGATGGTAACACTTAAAGTTTTAGTGAAGTTTGAGAAGAAGGTCATGGGTTCAAACCCCATAAGGGACAATTCTTTTTGCACAAGCTTAGAATGACCTTTTTGGTACTCATCTTTACTCAAAAATAAACATATAATATGAGGGTGATAAATATATATTTCTAATTTATTTTTGTAGGCTTATAACAAATTAAAATAATTTATTTTCTTCAAATAAATTTATTATTTCTTTTAAATAAAAGATAGTTAGTTTATAACTTATATTCTCTACTAAGGCTTGTTTGGTTGGGAGAAACTACTATTTGAATCGAAAGTGTTTTTGGGGTAAAATAATATGCTTCTCTACCCTAAATAATAAAAAAAATTATAGTTTATCTAATCTTATAAGTTATATTTATATAAATATAGCTATGTTCTTACAAATAATAAACGTTAACTTAATAAAGCATATTTTTATTATAAAAGAGGTTTGTTCACCTTAGCAAGGGTTGGGGAGAGTTAGTAAGGAAATTATTTCATTTACCTATAGGACTTCGTGTGCAATGTGTTGATTAGGATACTATTAAATTTGTAGGCGACAATTTCGTTGACGAAGGACACGTCGAGTATTACTAGGAAGTGATTTGCTTTGCTTGAGATTAAAGGTAAGTAAACATGCCAGGCCTAGCGCCCTTTCCTCTTTTCGTGTCAAATGTTTTCATTCATACTTGTCTCAAAATGATTTTATGCAAAATATGTGCTACTTGAATACTTGTTTCAAATTGTTGAAATGTTCTTTGAAAACTGTAATCTAATAATCGATGATAACGTAAAGTGGAAGAGTTGCACGGGGATGATTATTGTTGTATGGTTACTATTGGCATTGGGCGTGTTGACTTCGGTCTCTCGTCCAATTTAATTTATTTAATCCGGTTGCAAGTCCCCGGATAGCTCCTTGTACTCACTCTTCTGGCCGCAAGAAGTCTGTAAGGGGGTGTCGACACTTAAGGTCTTGGATGCTTGCGAAGTGGTTGGTTTTCCCCGTATCAACAAATTAACAAATTGGTTTTTGGATTGGATGTTGTTAATGGAAAATGGAATATCATGAGTTTTGGAATCCCATTATTTGGATAATGGATGTGATTTGGAAAATATAAATGAACTTGGAATCTCTCATCTCATTTATTTTATGAAAGGGTCAAAGCTTTTACTTTCACTTTGTTTTAGCAAAACTACTACAAACTGGTTTTCAAATTACTTCATGATCTGTTTACATGCTTGTGTGTTACTTACTCAGTATTTCCGCTGACTTTTGGAACTGTGGTGTTCTCTTTTTGTTTTCTACACCACAGGTTAGATGGGAGCTTGGTCCGAGGGGAAAAACGCGACTCATGAAAGTAGTAACATTCACATTTGGTTCATTTGAACATTAGATAGTAGTTGATTTGTAATAATGTCCATATTTGTGGCAAGACGAGTTTTGAAGTCTTAAATAATTATTTTATGGATTTTGGGTTGGATATTCTGTTATAAAATCTCCTTGTATTCGGGTTTAATCTCGGGTACGGAGTGACGTCCCCGGACTTCCGGCTTGGTCGTTTTGGGGGTGTTACAAGAAATGTCATTTAGAATGTTGAATTCCCAAGTCAAATATAGAGGCAAATCAACTCAAATAGTCGACTTCACAGCTGATTCATGGTCAATTGAGGAGGATACTTGTGAATCTATGAATAGTTTTTTTAAGATGGTAGTTCAAGGATTCCATAACATATTTGAACTCCTAAAAATTCAAAATACACAAAAAGTTATGCTTGTTCAAAGTTGGGTAAAATAATGAATCAACACTTAGAAAAATTGAAGTGTTTCTTTATGTTCACAGTAGCTAGTTTGGATAAAAATTAAGAAAAAATCGTTACGAGTTTGAAGATGAACCAGAGAAAATGATTCAAATTATTATGTGCCAGCTACACAGAGGAGAAAGAAAAATAAGATTTCATGAAGAATTGAGAGAGTTATGGTAGTTTGAAATTGGCTGTTCCAGTAAAAAAAAAAAAAAAATCAAACACTTAGAAAAAGCTGCTCCAGACAGATTCAAGAACACGAAACGCAACGAATTCAACTCGATTTTTAGGTGGTTTAGAGACTAAATTTGAGAAAAGTTAAAACATAAAGTAGTAGCCAATTGTCCGAGGATTCTAGAAAGTCCAGAATCACTCAAAACGGGAATAATAAAAAATAAGTTACTTAGGTTGCAAATCAACAAAGAAAGTGAAAAATGGCTCCAAACCGAAGTTAGGTTTCATCGTGTTCTTACCCGATTATCTCACTCTACACACAACCAATTCCCAAATTGTTTAGGGGCTTTTGATCCTCGTGTTGAGGGCTAATCCCAATCATAGCAGCTTCGAAAGAGAGGAAATATTGAGAGAGTTGTTCTTTAGAGGGTCGAAGAATACCATGCATGTATTCTTGAGAATTTCCATTTTCTTTGGAAGAGAATTGAGTATTATGAGAAGCTGATAAGGAATTTTTCTTCCTAGTGATTGCAGGAAATTTCCACAACAATAGGTTGGGAAGATATCAACAACATTGGTAGAGATTTGAGAATGAGAAAATGATGAACACTATGTGTTCTTGAGAGTTTTCCAAAACAAGAAGAAACTTCAAGTTTGATCAAATGGGCTGGTGTTAGGGGTAATCTCCTAGTTTGACTCTCCATGGGGTGAGGTGTCAAGTCTTCAATGAAGCTAGGCATGCAAGAGGCCACATGTAAATGGGAGGTAGTGTAGTTTTTCAAACTTTTGGGTACTAACTAGAATTATACAACAACTAATTCTCAAAGAATTACACAACCACCCGAACATTTTTAGTGCTCCGTAATCATTCCAACAACTTCCAAAACTTGCAAACACTCCAAATTTCTAACTTTAAAGACTTGAAAATTTATCTACACATTTTTCCCAAAGTCTTGATATTGCACTTGGAACCGGCTTGAAAATTAGGGGTGTTACACAAACACTACAACTAACATGTCGTGATATTTTAGAGAGTATTATTAGAATGGACACGTGGGATACTCGTACGACAGTCGCCCCTTTGTGTTTATGAGACTTTCACAAGAGTTGTTTTATGAAATATTTTCACTTTTGATGGGTTTAGAAAAAAAACTATGCTAAAGTAGATATGATATATACGATCAAATGATGAGGTTTTAGGTTCTCACATGGACAACTTCAAGGATTTTCACAGACACAACTTGTCAAACTCGCACGCCCTTAGATTACTCCTCTTTCTTCTTACCAATATTTTGTCATATATTAGTATAAAAATTCAAATGCATAAAAAGAGATGGTATATTGTTGTCTATCATCATTTTCTAGAAGATGAGTACCCTGTATATGTTCATGTATCGTATGAGGCACTCATATCCGTATGTATGCTTCTTAATACTCCAGCAAGTGAGTTCCATTACGATCAATATAAATAATCGTACTACATCAGTATGCCATAAACACATGTTTCTTTTAGGGTTGGCAACTGAAATAATATGATTAATAATAAAGATTTTATTGATATAAACTTAGATTAACGATTAACAAGAAATAATAGAAGCTAAATGAGAGAATAACGAGTTGATGCATAGGACTTTGGTTCTAAATTTAGTCATCAGACTAGCTTCAAAACACTAGCTCAGGGAAGATGAATTCAATTGAAACTAAACACAAGGTGCTTCACAAGTGCGTGAAAGATCTCTTTAGTGATGCATATATGTTTAAATTTTTCATCAATTTATCAGCATACACTCGACCTAGGAAGCTTGGACCCCTCAAAAAAATGCTTGGAGTTTCCGCTATGAAAAGAGAGGTTATTGGGTGGGTTTGCTATGAACTTTTTTTTTTTTTTTTGGTCTTAAGCCATGTTACTCTTCTTCCACGAACCTTCATCACCCAAACGCATGTACATGCACTGAACGCAGAATTTGTGGCTTGATTTTTAAGCAAGTGATACCACATACATACCTCAGTAAAAGCATGACGATTGTACCTCTTCCAAGAAAAAAATGGTAAAGATTGATAGTAGTTTACTGTTCCTAAACGAATTTCAGGCGAGATGGAAAAATGCTATAATGTTCAATTAAGTTGTGTTTATGAATATTGTCGGGCCATCTTCGGAACCTGGAAAATGGGAGGAAACAGAAAAGGAAATGAACAACAACGAAGAAAAATTCTGTTTGTTCTCTCATCTGTTTGGTAAACTTAGAGGAAAGTTGAAAGGAAATTGAAGGATTATATTATAAAAACTTTCAATATACAACTCTATAACAATATTGCTTCGCTGACAGTGCACTTCATGCACTATGAAAATTGACACATTACTCCTTTGCAATATGAGTTTGCTCACATCACGACAAAAACTACACGTCTGTTATTTGTTTTTAAAATGGCCGTTTTCATTTAAACCGGGGCAAAAAGCGTCCTTTCACACTCATATAGCACTATGAAAATTGACACATAACTCCCTTACAATATGAGTTTTACTGACATTCCGCCCCAACACCAAACATTCGCTAGAATAGTGTTGAAAATGGTCGTTAGCTTCATTTTAAGCGTCTTTGTACACTCAAAGTGCTCATTAATTAAGGCTAGAAATAACATTTTACACTCAAATTAAAAAAAAAAACATGTCTCAAATATATTTAGAAAACTCTGACACCCACTAACATAAACAACAAAGTCATTAGACATATAAAATTATTTTGAAATTATTATTGTTTGTTATTTTTATATTATTTTCTTTGGATAACTTTTTTTATGAAAAATAAAAAAATTATTGTACACTCACGGCTCATTAATAAAAGCTAAGAAAGATATATTACACTCAAAATATTAATAATAAAACGATTGTTCTGTGTTACGTTCAAAAAACATATACATAAGTTTATTCGATATGTGTGTGTATGTTATAACAGCATTATGAATCATTTGTATTCCACAATTAGAAAAATACATTATAGTTCTGAATATTATAATGGACCTCATTGGATTTTAATCTCTTTTAAGAGAAAAAGAGGATTGATCTCCCTAAATAAAATGAAAAAAGAATACTGAGTGAGTTTTTTTTTATCAAGTCTTTTAGAACATAGATCTTTTAACTATAAAAAAGAGCATGATTTTTTTTTTTTTTTTTTTACATAAAACGGAACAGTTATTGGTGCGAGATGTCAGTAAACCCATACCGCAAGGGAGCTATGTGTCATTTTCCATTGTGTTATGTGAGTCATGAGTGTAAAAAGACACTTTTGCCCCTATTTTTAATGAAGCAAATGGTCATTTTCAAAAAACAGTCTAGCGGACATTAAAATTTTGGTGCGCGATGCTGATAACTCCCCACTAAGAGTTATCGGTGAGCCTATTTTAGGGGTATTTGTGTCATAATTGAGTGTTTTAGCCAGATTTCAGCCTTGTTTAGCCCTGGAATCTAAGATTGAGAATGTCTAGCTTCTTTATGCATTACTGTTTTATTTCACGCATTTTGAGATAGAATCACGGGGTTTGTTTGTGTTGCCTATACAGGAACATGACTTGTGTAGGAGCCAGGTAAGAAGCAGGGTTGCAGGATGAAGAGTCGGGGAGGCTAAGGACGCAGCAGTACGTAGCAGTACGTAGCAATACGCAGCGGGACGCAACAGTACCTAGCAGGACACAGGCAGGGAAGAGAGATAGGCATCTGAGTCACTAGAGGACCCTGTTTGCGTGGCCAATTACCAACTACGCAGCACCATGCATGCAGGGGGCTAGAGAGAGATTTTTGGAGCAGACAAAGTCACTGTCTGCGTGGCTAACTGCCAGCTACGCAGACGGACGCATACAACACCTATTTCTGAGGCGGTTTTGGCCAGTGGCAGTTTGGTAACTTCATGTAGTTTTCCGGAAGCTTCTCAGCACTATATAAAGGAACATCCAGAGCTTGTTTTATGAGACAAAATACACCCAAGGAGAAGTCAGAGCATCCACAAAGACCACGGAAGCGCGAATCTAGAAACCGAGACACTCGTTTGATTTCACTCTCTCTTTATTTCAGAACATTGTTATTTAATTATGTCATTCAGTAGCTAAACTTTCTACCTAGGTTCTCGGTGAACCTAGGGTTTCGTATTCAGTATCTAGTTATGTTTTCGACTGTGGATTCATGATCTCGAGATCTTAATAAGAGCAGTTTTCATTCGTTTTTCTGTCTTTGATTTTACTCTTATGCATGCTCGATTTGGTCACCCAGAATTGCCACCGACTCGACCCAGTAGGTGAAAACGGCTAGTTAGGGTTAGGAAGAGAAGAGAGAATTTAGCGCCTTACCCCGATGGACCAATCAGAGAAGGGAGATAGGACTAGCATAAAAACGTTAGACCGACTGCTAGCGGTTTTGACCGAGACCTTTAGGACAGGTTAGAAACCCTAGCAGACTTAGAACGGACTGCAGATTTAGGTAGCTTAACAGGGGCCAATGATCTGCAGAATTGTGATAACGTGCAGGAAAAGAAAAGATACTGCACAATTGGTACGTGGCACGGATAAGTGACTGTTGTGTGTTTTCATATCGATAAAGAACGAAAAAATGAAGGGACCCTAGGGGATCCCGGAATCTAGTACCCTAAACCCTAGATTTACAACACTAAAGATTTTACCAAAAAATTCTCACAAAAAATATTTACATTTCAATTTTTACCGTACTTACTTAAATCTCAAACTACTACTTCAGTTTACACTTTTTTAGTTCAAATTGATTACTTGAGAAACCGACAATAGTCCTCGTGGGAACGATAACCCAAGTTGAAATAAACCCGCTACTACCTGATTCGTATACTTGCAATTAGAACTTTAATTTGCGCACCAAGTTTTTGGTGCCGTTGCCGGAGAATTTCTACGGCTTATTTCGTAGTCAGAATTAATTTTCAGAGTTTCTCTTATTTTTTATTTTTTGTTTTCTTTCGTTTATCTCACTGTTCTTGAGATCTTTTTTTTCAGGAATTTCTAGTGAATGCCCAGATTGCCTCGCGAATGGGTGCAGCCACTCAAAAATCCAGACCAACTTTATACAGAGCGAAACCGCAGACTCAGAGAAAGCATAATAGCCAACAACGCAGGCGACCAGCCATCAGTCGTCCCAGAAGGCACTCTAGCTCAGACGGCTCGGTACATCGAGGAGTTGATCGCAGCAGGGTTTGCTACCCAGAACAACTAGAGGACATACAACAGATCTGGAAAAGATTTTGTGGAGAACTTTGAAGTCCTTACGGGAGGGCATGAGCCAGCTATTGTGGTGCCCGAGATCACTGCAGAGCACTTTGACCTTAAACCCTCCACCATCTAGACTGTTCAAACTCTCTGCCCGTTCCATGGGAGAGCTGATGAAGACCCAAACGACTTTATCGGGAAATTCGAAGATTACTGCAACAAAGTACGGTACAAGGGAGTCAACGCAGAGGCACTCAAGCTAATCATGTTCTCATATTGCCTGTACGGAGCGGCTAAATACTGGCTCGAATCCCGAGCACCCAGATCCATCACCACATGGGAGAAATGTGTTGCAGATTTTCTTGCAAATTCTACCCCGCCTCTCGCGTAATCAAACTGCAGAGCGCGATCCTTTCATTCAAGAAAAAGATGGGAGACACGGTGGTAGATGCATGGGACAGGCTAATGAGATTGGTGAATAAGTGCCCTAATCACGGTTTTGGGGACCCGAAACTTCTGCAGGTATTCTACCATGCCCTAGACAGGGAGAATGCTGACAGGATTGACAGAGAAAGCGGAGGTAACTTTATGTACCATGTGGAAACGGACGGAGCCTATGAGTTGATGAAACAGTTAGCCAAGCAGGATACTCGCATATTTGATGACCGCAGGCTCACTGCCCGAGCCAAACCAGTACTTGATGATCAGATTGAGAATCCGACCAAAGTCATCACATATTTGGTCAAAAAGGTTTATTCGGAAAAGAAGGATGTTGCAGCGATAGGAGAGCCAGATTTGGACGCAACCATTTGTAGGGTTTTGATTCATGGATCGCGAAACGGAAGCATAATCAAATAAAATCCATGCAAACCCCTCCAAGGATCACAAGTATAGAGACATAATGATAGTAAAGGTAAGAAATCATAAACACACCTTTGGGTTCTCCTTGATGACTTCAAACGCGAATAATGTCACGTTCTCTATAGTTGATCCACGCCTAGAGTTGATCCTAGATCTCCCAAACTCCTTGGTGCTAGCCCGGATTAGGAAGAGGAAGAACGAATCACGCAAAACGAGACAAAAAGAGGCTTTCGGCCTCTTTTTGGCCGACGGGGTGAGGGCGGCCGCAAGGGGCGGCGTCGGCCCTCCTTGTTGCTTGCTCTCTCTCCTTTTGTTCTCTCCCACTCTTGTTATGTTCACTAATGAGCATAAGTTATGAGGAAGGAAGGAAGGAGGGTCCTTTATATAGTCCAACAACTTTTTGTTAACTACCTAAAGGACTTATTCTAGTCCAACTAGAATTCAATTTAGTCCCTTCCTTGCAAATTAGTCCCTACTAAGTTTGCAAGGTTTTGCAAAGTGATCCTTCTAATTAATTAATCCAATTAATTAATTCCCAAATCTAGTTCAACTCTATATAGCGTGTGACCCCATAGGTTCTATCTAGTTGGTAGCAACTATTTGCTAATATGGAGCGGTTTCTAGCAAAACATCCATTCTAGCCAACTAATAGAATAGTCATCTTGACAACCTTTGTACAAGTAATTGTCTCATCCCTTTTCCTCCATATCCGGATTGGACACGAGACATACAAGTCACACTCGTATATCCAATCCATAGTTTCTCGATCCATGGGAATAGCCTTATTCGTGCAAATAACATCAATATCCTATATTGATTTATTTGAGTCTGGCCAGACATTCTATAAGCACTATCCCTCGAGTGGCCTAGGATATTTGCTCCCGTTATGTGGGAGGGGCAAATCCTCTCTACGTCCACTACGATCTCTAAGCTTGCTTCTCATTGTATCCAGTACACGCCTTTATAACTACCCAGTTACGGTGTAGCGTTTAACGCTACCAAGATCACAATGATCCACAACTAGAATATCTAGTGACTTCAAGTCTAAGGATGACAATACCATTGCACCGCGAGAAGCACTTGTGACTCAACATAACATGTATGTAGCCTTCTCGGAGATGGGTCAATCCAGTGCAACATTCCCTAATGCACACCTATGTGTTGGATCGTGATATCTCCATATCAATCCAACCCCATACTAGTCTATAGATGATTGTCCCATTTAATCATTATACTAGACTAGGGATATTTAAGATAAACAACACAATTGTAAATCTAGGACTTCATTATATTAAATATCCAATAAATAATAAATGAATTTTCTAGCCATATACAAATTCATACTAAACTAGATTTCCTCTAGGGCATCTATTCCAACAGTCTCCCACTTGCACTAGAGCCAATCTGGCGCATCTCGTATGCCCATACTCCTAGTGTGCCCTTCATGCTTCCATTGCGTGAGAGGCTTCGTAAGCGGGTCTGACAGATTATCATCTGTAGGAATCTTGCATATCCGAACGTCTCCTCTATCGATAATATCTCGAATCAGATGAAACTTCCTGAGCACGTGCTTGGACTTCTGGTGCGATCTGGGTTCCTTTGATTGCGCGATCGCCCCAGTGTTGTCGCAGAACAACTCCACTGGATCTGCAATGCTAGGGACCACACCAAGTTCAGAAACAAACTTTCTGATCCAAACAGCCTCCTTTGCTGCGCCATTTGCAGCAATGTACTCAGCCTCTGTTGTAGAATCAGCTACCGTCTCTTGCTTGGAACTCTTCCAGCTCACCGCTGCTCCATTCAGGCAAAACACATATCCCGATTGTGATCTAAAGTAATCTCTGTCGGTTTGGAAGCTTGCATCAGTGTAACCCCTTACACGCAACTCTTCCTCACCGCCAAATATCAAGAAAGCATCCTTAGTTCTTCTCAAGTACTTTAGGATGTTCTTGACTGCAATCCAGTGACTCTCACCCGGATTGGATTGGTATCTGCTTGTCATACTCAAGGCATATGACACATATGGTCTAGTACATAACATGGCGTACATGATAGATCCTATGGCCGAGGCATAGGGAATCCTACTCATGCGTCCCTTCTCAATCTCATTGGAAGGACAACCACTCTTCGAAAGAGTGATTCCATGTGATATGGGCAAGAATCCCTTCTTGGAATCTTGCATGTTGAACCGTTTCAACACCTTGTCAATATATGTACTTTGACTTAGGCCTAGCAACCTCTTAGATCTATCTCTATAGATCTTTATACCGAGTATATAGGCTGCTTCCCCTAAGTCCTTCATTGAGAAACACTTTCTTAGCCAATCTTTTATAGATTGCAGCATGGGAATGTCGTTTCCAATGAGTAGTATGTCATCCACATACAAGACCAGAAAAGCTACAGAGCTCCCACTAACCTTCTTGTAGACACAAGACTCATCTTCGTTTCTGATGAAGCCAAACTCTTTGACCACTTCATCAAAACGTCGATTCCAACTCCTAGAAGCTTGCTTCAATCCATAAATGGATCGTTGCAGCTTACAGACTTTGTTGGCTTGCTTTGGATCCTCAAAACCCTCCGGCTGTATCATATACACGTCCTCGAGGAGATTCCCATAAAGGAATGTTGTTTTGACATCCATCTGCCAAATCACATAGTCGTGGTATGCTGCAATCGCAAGTAGGATTCGGATGGATTTGGTCATTGCGACTGGTGAAAAGGTTTCGTCATAGTCAATACCATGAATCTGTCTGAATCCTTTAGCCACCAATCGGCCCTTATAGGTAATCACATTACCATCCATGTCGATCTTCTTCTTGAAGACCCACTTGCACCCTATGGGCCGCGCCCCATCGGGTGGTTCCACCAAAGTCCATACTTTGTTGGTATACATGGATTCCATCTCGGATCTCATGGCTTCCAGCCACTTCTGAGAGTCTGGGCCACTCATGGCCTCCTCATAGGTAGTAGGCTCATCATCTATGAGCATCGTGTCACCGGAATCAGTTACGAGAAGTCCATACCTCTCAGGTTCCTGGCGCACTCTACTAGATCTACGAAGCTCTTGTGTTACCTGAACAGGTGGCTCCACAACTGCTTGTGATTCCTGTTCATGTTCCATAATCGGTTCAGTGATTTGTGGTTCTTGAACTTCTTCAAGTTCTACATTCCTCCCACTTGCTTCTTTAGAGACAAATTCTCTTTCTAGAAACACGCCGGTCCGAGCAACGAACACTTTGTTCTCGGTTGGATTGTAGAAGTAATATCCCTTAGTTTCCTTAGGGTACCCCACAAATTTACACTTATCCGATTTAGGCCCTAGCTTGTCTGATTGTAAACGTTTTACATAGACATCGCAGCCCCAAATCCTCATGAACGACAGTGTGGGACGCCTCCCACTCCACATCTCATATGGTGTCTTCATGACTGATTTAGATGGAACACGGTTAATGGTGAAAGCTGCACTTAATAGAGCGTAGCCCCAAAATGACAATGGAAGATCGGTTGGACACATCATAGATCGAACCATATCCAATAGGGTTCGATTCCTCCTCTCGGACACGCCATTCCATTGTGGCGTTCCGGGTGGAGTGAGTTGGGACACGATCCCGCACTCTCTAAGATAGTCGTCAAACTCTTGGCTCAAGTATTCTCCTCCACGACCCGATCGTAGAGCCTTGATACTTTTGCCAAGTTGATTCTCTACTTCATTCTTGAATTCTTTGAACACTTCAAAGGATTCAAATTTTGCCCTCATAAGGTACACAAATCCATATCTACTGTAATCATCAGTAAATGTAATGAAGTAGACATAACCACCCCTGGAAGGCGTGGCAAATGGCCCACACACATCGGTATGTATGAGCGCCAATTGCTCACTAGTCCTCTCACCTTTCTTATTGAAAGGGGACTTTGTCATTTTTCCCAATAAACAAGCCTCACATGTCTCATACGATTCAAAATCAAATGAGTCTAGTAATCCATCCTTATGGAGTCTAGATACACGTTTCTCATTTATGTGGCCTAAACGACAATGCCATAAATAAGCAGGATTTAAATCATTTATTTTAATCCGCTTGGTATTAATGTTGTAGACGGGATTGCTTAGATCAAGGACATAAAGTCCATTAAATAATTGCGCACTAAAATAGTGAATATTATTCAAATAAAAGGAACAACAATTGTTCTTTATTGAAATAATAAAACCTTCCTTGTCCAAACAAGAAATAGAAATAATATTTCTGCTCATAGCAGGCACAAAATAGCAATTATTTAATTCTAAAACTAATCCTGAAGGCAGAGATAGCTCGCACACGCCTATGGCCAACGCAGCAACCTTTGCTCCATTCCCAACGCGCAGATCTACCTCCCCTTTAGCCAATCTTTTACTTCTCTTTAGATCCTGCATATTTCGACAAATATGAGATCCACATCCAGTATCTAATACCCATGATGTAGAGACAGTTAAATTGACATCTACAACAAAAATACCTGGTGGTGGTGGAATCACTATTCCAAGCCTCTTGTCCTCCAGATATTTTGGGCAGTTCCTCCTCCAGTGTCCGGGCTGACTGCAGTAGTGACACTCACCCTTAGTCACGACCTTGGCAATGCCACCAACAGGCTTAAGGGCTGGTTCCTTGGACTTGGCAACTGATTTGCCTTTGCCCTTGGAGGAAGAGGCAAACCTTTTGCCCTTTCCTTTCTGCACCATCATTATGGCCTTGCCCTTACCCTTGTTGATGCTCTGTTCAGCCGTCCTCAACATGTTGAGCAAATCTGGCAGTGGCTTAACGATCTCGTTCATGTTATAGTTCATAATGAACTGTCCATAACTCTCGGGCAATGATTGCAACACGAGATCGGTTGCCAACTCTTGGCCGACCGGGAACCCAAGCCGGGCGAGATTCTCCAAGTACTCGATCATTCGGAGTACATGGGGTCCCACCGGGTTCCCTTCTGCCAGATGACATTTGAACAGTACCTTTGAGACCTCATACCTCTCTACCCTCGCCTGCTCTTGGAAGAGCTGCTTTAGATGTTCGATCATATCGACAGCATTCATGTTTTCGTGTTGCTTCTGAAGCTCAGAAGTCATGGTGCAAAGCATAAGGCAGGCCGCATCATTAGCGTCATCGACACGCTTTTGATACGCCTTTAAGGCAGTAGGTGTCTGGTTCTCTGGACCTTCTGGAACATGCTCCTCTATTGCGTACAGTTTCTTCTCTTGCTTGATAACAATTCTCAAGTTTCTGTACCAATCAACAAAGTTGGTTCCAGAGAGCTTGTCCTTCTCAAGGACAGATCGTAGGGAATGTTGTGAACTCGATGAGTTGTTTGCCATTTGGAATTCTACAAAAAGGAAAATACGCAAGTTTTAGTATTTGTGAATTTTTGACTATATTTAATAATGGCTAGTTTATTAAATATAGCTCCCACTATTTTTCTGCGGATTAATAACCCTCAAGATATTAATGCGGAAAATATCCTTATATTTTCTAGTGGGCCAAGATCCATCTTTCATCTCCTATGAGCTTGCTTTGGCAAGTCACCCATAATTTGACTACTTTAGGTAGGAACAATTCCAATTGCATCCCATATGCAACTCTTGGTTCAATCGGGCAAATAACTCCTTATTTATCCATCCTTATGGATAATCCCAATTGATTGCCTCTAGGTTTCTTAATCAAATTAATAGCCTAGTTGTGTTCAACCTCTTATCTAAACAATTTCACATTGTTACGTGCCATCGCATTCCATCATTATGAACCAAGTCGCCATGCTTTGGCACGCACGAGCATGGTAAATAATGATGATAATGAGTGTTTAAATAACGAGAAGGCAAGAACACAATATTTCGAATTTGAGGGATTTTTAAATTCAATTCTTTTAATTGTTTTGTTGATCAATATCAACTAATCTATCTATTTGAGTTTGGGCACAACTCCAAATAATAGATCCGGGTTGTCTAATTATCTTATTATCCTAATTGCATGCATCATCCATACACCAACCACAAAAATAATAAGACAATAAATAAACAACCACAAAAACAGATATTAAACGTGATGTGGATATGGCCTTTTCTAGACTAAGATAATTCCAAGCCAATGGAATTATCTATGAACCCTAAAGCAAACACATCTCCATGCGTCTTGATCTTTTGGTCCATCCTTCATAGTCTTGTGGAATGCTCCATGCTCCATGCTCCATCTTTTGTGGCTTCTTTGGCTTTGGGCTTCTTTTCTTCAATCTTGGCTAACAATCTACTTTATCTAGTACTAACTAACATCTATACTAAATAAAATAAATCTCACAAGTTGAGAAAAAAATGGCACGCAGGCCATAAAACCCTAATTAATTATTACAATTAATTGATCAGCTCGCAGGCCGTAAAACCAAACCACAAAATTAAACATCCACATCAAACCACATCCTAAGGCCATATCCAATCACCATGCGTTTTGCACATAAACAGTTAAAATCCAATTTTAACGCGCTTGGTTAATTTTAATTGATTTTAGGATTTCTAGGGTTAAAACGGTCCATGGGCCCAACAATCCAATTGCCCGGGCCCATTAAAGTGAACCACAAGGCCCTAGGACCGGCCCGGCCCAAAACCCGCAAGCTAGGCCCGCGGGTTAGGGCCGCCCGGCCCCTTAGGGCTCCCAAGCTTGGGCGGCAAGCAAGGGGGCGATCCCTAGGGGGGCCGAACCCTTCTATGGGAGTTGTTTCCAAAACAACTCCCTTGCTTGGTGCCCAAGTTTGGTTGTTTCCTTATTTTGGGAGAACTCCTTCTTCCCCAAGGATGCCCAAACCCTAGATCTTAGATCCTAAAATTTCTCAAACTCAGCAATTCATGCATCCAATGCAAAAATTGGATCTTGTTATGTTTAATTGTTGACAAATTGCATCCCATGCTTGATTTGTCTTGTTTTACGCGATAAACAATCAAATTAAGGTGTAAAACAACAAGAACGTAACACATAAACCACGTTTATGGTCTATGACCTGTGGCTCTGATACCACTGTAGGGTTTTGATTCATGGATCGCGCAACGGAAGCATAATCAAATAAAAGCCATGCAAAACCCTCCAAGGATCACAAGTATAGAGACATAACGATAGTAAAGGTAAGAAATCATAAACACACCTTTGGGTTCTCCTTGATGACTTCAAACGCGAATAATGTCACGTTCTCTATAGTTGATCCACGCCTAGAGTTGATCCTAGATCTCCCAAACTCCTTGGTGCTAGCCCGGATTAGGAAGAGGAAGAACGAATCACGCAAAACGAGACAAAAAGAGGCTTTCGCCTCTTTTTGGCCGACGGGGTGAAGGCGGCGGCAAGGGGCGGCGGCGGCCCTCCTTGTTGCTTGCTCTCTCTCCTTTTGTTCTCTCCCACTCTTGTTATGTTCACTAATGAGCATAAGTTATGAGGAAGGAAGGAAGGAGGGTCCTTTATATAGTCCAACAACTCCTTGTTAACTACCTAAAGGACTTATTCTAGTCCAACTAGAATTCAATTTAGTCCCTTCCTTGCAAATTAGTCCCTACTAAGTTTGCAAGGTTTTGCAAAGTGATCCTTCTAATTAATTAATCCAATTAATTAATTCCCAAATCTAGTTCAACTCTATATAGCGTGTGACCCCATAGGTTCTATCTAGTTGGTAGCAACTATTTGCTAATATGGAGCGGTTTCTAGCAAAACATCCATTCTAGCCAACTAATAGAATAGTCATCTTGACAACCTTTGTACAAGTAATTGTCTCATCCCTTTGCCTCCATATCCGGATTAGACACGAGACATACAAGTCACACTCGTATATCCAATCCATAGTTTCTCGATCCATGGGAATAGCCTTATTCGTGCAAATAACATCAAAATCCTATATTGATTTATTTGAGTCTGGCCAGACATTCTATAAGCACTATCCCTCGAGTGGCCTAGGATATTTGCTCCCATTATGTGGGAGGGGCAAATCCTCTCTACGTCCACTACGATCTCTAAGCTTGCTTCTCATTGTATCCAGTACACGCCTTTATAACTACCCAGTTACGGTGTAGCGTTTAACGCTACCAAGATCACAATGATCCACAACTAGAATATCTAGTGACTTCAAGTCTAAGGATGACAATACCATTGCACCGCGAGAAGCACTTGTGACTCAACATAACATGTATGTAGCCTTCTCGGAGATGGGTCAATCCAGTGCAACATTCCCTAATGCACACCTATGTGTTGGATCGTGATATCTCCATATCAATCCAACGCCATACTAGTCTATAGATGATTGTCCCATTTAATCATTATACTTGACTAGGGATATTTAAGATAAACAACACAATTGTAAATCTAAGGACTTCATTATATTAAATATCCAATAAATAATAAATGAATTTTCTAGCCATATACAAATTCATACTAAACTAGATTGCCTCTAGGGCATCTATTCCAACACCATTGAGGAGCGCAGGACTGAGGATGCCAATTACGTACAACAACAGTGGGATCCGAGCCGGTACAGGCCGGGCACAAGAGATTATCCCTGGTTCCGGTACGGAAACCTGAATTCTGCAATTTAT
Source organism: Linanthus parryae (assembly GCA_023055425.1). Taxonomy (NCBI): domain Eukaryota; kingdom Viridiplantae; phylum Streptophyta; class Magnoliopsida; order Ericales; family Polemoniaceae; genus Linanthus; species Linanthus parryae. The sequence goes on along the minus strand of JALGPY010000002.1, from coordinate 63,185,757 downwards.
GCACCAGGCTTTCAGCACAAGTCACAAGACCAGCAGGCAGCACAGCCTAATACCGAGTTAACAGAAGTAAAATCTATGCTGAAGAATATGACCACCAGTTTCAGTGCTAAGTTTGCATAGACGGACGCAAAGATCGACACAACTTTCAACACCCTGACAGCCGATCTCCACCAGACCAAAACTACATTACGGACACTGGAAGTCCATTTGGTCAGTTGGCACAACAACAAACAGAAAGCCAGCCAGGGAACTTACCCTCGACCACTGTTAACAATCCACGTGCTCAGATCAATGCTATCACCACTCGGTGTGGATTAGAACTACAGGATCCGCCGTACCCTAGCCTTGCATGTCCACAAAAGTCGAAAATATCGAACACGAAGTTTTTGGCCAGGATGACAATTTAGCCGTCAGTCCCCAGTCGAAGGGCTTGGTTGAACAGGATGCAATGCAGAATGAGAAGGGAACTAAACGGTGTCTGTTTCCAAAGAGGTACCGTATCCTTTGAAGACATGGAAGAGGGATGATAGCAAGGACTACGCTAGATTTCTCGAGATGTTCAAATAGATGTAGATCAAAATATCGTTTGCTGAGGCATTGGCGAAGATGCCCACTTACACCAAATTCCTCAAGGACATTCTGTACGGAAGCAGGCAGATGAGCGATTTCGAGACTATAAATCTGACGGTAGAAGTCAGCAACTGTTTGAAGAATGGGATACCAAGGAAGAGTAAGGACCCTGACAGTTTTGTCATCCCGATGACCCTATGTTATGCTTACACAGGAAAGGCTCTGTGTGACGTAGGGGCCAGTATCGATCTGATGCCCTTGTCGATTTTCGAAACTTTGAAATTCGGTGAACTCATACCCACCAAAATTATGCTTCAGATGGCGGACAGGTCCGTAAAACAAGCATATGGAATCATTGAAGATTTTCTGGTGAAGTTGGAGAGTTGATTTTTCTGAAAAATTTTGTAATTCTGGACATGGAGGCAGGAGATGTACCACTCACTATGGGCCAGCCGTTTTTGGCCACTGGAGAGGCCAAGATAAATTGAAAAAGAGGAGAACTGACCATGCAAATTAGTGAGGACAAGGTGAAATTCAACGCCTTCAAATATCTCCAAATTCCAAGTTATTACGAGCATGAAGACTGCTTCACTGTGGAGGTAGTCGACGATGGCCAAGAAAACGAGGATTTGGACTGAGTTATAGGCAGAGATTGACAGAGTGTACAAAGAGAAAGAGGAGAGGTTCCAGGAGAAGCAGGACATGCAAGCAGAACACAGGACCGATTTACATCTGGATGAAAAAGGAGGGCATAAATTGGCCCTGGTCCCGTCACTCAAAGATCCACCAACCCTGGAGCTGAAACCGCTCCCGAGCTATCAAAGTTCAGAGCAGCCAAAGCAGTTTCAAGTAAGGTAGAAAGTATTTCACTCTCGAGTCATCAAAGTTCTGGAAAAATTGAGATACAGCAGGTCAGGACCGTTCATCATCAAAGAGATATAATCATGGGATACATTTGAGCTAGAAAATCCACGAGACAACACAACTTTCAGGGTGAACAGAAACCGAGTCAAGCCATATTTGGACCCATAGCAGTTGTCAAGGTAGACTGTTTTGACGTCCCTTGAGCAAGCATGAGGTAACGGGGTCGGGCCGTCGACTTTAAATTACAAACGCTTGTTGGGAGGCAACCTAATTTAAGAGTATGTTAATTTAGTTTATTATGTTGAAATTAAGAGAGGTGACATGAGTGTGATCTAATTTCTACACAAGCATGTGCAGACAACAGTAGAAAATTAAAGGAAAACGGGACAGAAAGTTGCTGTCTTCGTGGCTGGCTGGTAGTTATCTCATGAGCTAAAAATCCGACTAGTTGCCACACCACCGTCATTTAAGTAGTTGAAAACCCGTTTATGTGCGCCATCACGGTCATCGCATTTTTCCGTGGAGTGATTGGCTCATAACGGGCCCACTGCCCTGTTTCTTAACCCTAGGTCCAACAAGTAAATATGTTTGAAGTCGTTTACCCCCTTTATTCCGAGCCATTGTAGCCTAGGAAGCCTTCTTTGTGACTTTCATCACTCGTTAGTTAGTTGTTTCTACGCGTTATGACAGAGGGAGTGAGTTAGGGAGGATTTCGACTGGTGAGAGCTTCATGACAGATCATTGTTGGACAGTTTGACATTTGCACGTTTTTCCAGGGTTGGACAGGGTGAGTTAGAGGCGACTGCATTCATTTGCGTAGGTGATTCACTGCATTACGTAGTGTTCACAGGTGGAGAAAGTCGCGTGCGAGGCATCTTTCCGCACAAAACTGGGTACCGGGAGTTGTTGGGTCAATAGGTGGTTGTGCAAATTTTCTACATCTTTGGTGATGAGGAGGTTTGGTAGGACTGCACGTTTTATCTTTCGACTACGGGATCAACGCTTCATGATTAGTTCAGGTACTACACACGAGGACATTTTTCGTACCCCGCGACATTGGATTATTTCAGCGCCACTTAGCTTATGTCACTGTATTTTTATTTCTGTTTCGTGTATTTGTGTTTTCATCAAAAAAATGAAAAAAACAAATATTGTAAAATATAGAAAAATAGAGAAAAAAAGAAAAAGAAAAGAAAAAGAAGAAAAGAAAAGTGCTATTTTTACTGTTTTACAGTTTATTTAGTTATTTACGTTATTTAGTTCAAAGCTGAGTTGGTGGCACTGTTTTCTGGATTTTGCACCGCTTCACATACTTGGCCGCGAGAACGACGAAGACAAACCAAGAGTTGTGGAAATTGAGTGAGCAGAAACTTAGGTGTTTCGGTTAGTTTTTCGGGAACTCGGTGAGGGGTGTGAGTTGGGAAACTGTTAGATGTCATAAAAAGTAGGATCATGCCTGAATTTGATACATATATATATATCCTACCTATTAGACTTAGGATACTGGATTCGGAAATAGCTCGGATGGTCGGTAAACTAGGGATTTGATCAGGTTGAGTACAGAAGTAACAGTATGAGGTGTCAGCGCTTATTTTCCACTCTCAAATATGGCCATACTCGCCGATCGCTTGCAGATAAGTACTTCCTGAAAGAAGGTGAGGTTTTGATGACACACTCGTTCGCGTTTTTTAGGTTGCCCGATCTCACCCAAAAGAAAATTTGTCATTTAACGTTTTGAGTTTGTGTTTTTTGAGTCATTGTATAATCCCTCCGAGTCAGTCAAATAGTCGAGTCTTCTGGTACAAAATTGAGTATGGGTCAGTTGGTTGGTATGCAATGGTGTGTGGGTAATTTGATAACTCCCCACTAGGAGTTATCGGTGAGCCTATTTTGAGGGGTATTTGTGTCATAATTAAGCGTTTTAGACATATTTCATCCATGTTTAGCCCCGGAATCTAAGACTAAGAATGTCGAGCTACTTTATGCATTACTGCTTTATTTCACGCATTTCGAGATAGAATCATGGGGTTTGTTCATGTTGTCTATACAGGAAAAGGACTTGTGCATGAGTTAGGAAAGAAGCAGGGTTGCAGGAGGAAGAGCCGGGGAGGCTGAGGACGCAGCAGTACGCAGTAGGACGTAACAGGATGCAACAGTACGCAGCAGGACGCATGCAGGGAAGAGAGACAGGCATCTGAGTCACTACGCAAGCAGGGGGCTAGAGAGAGATTTTTGGAGCAGACAAAGTCACTGTCTCCGTGGCTAACTACCAGCTACACAGAAGGACGCACACGACACTTATTGAGACACAATACACCCAAGGAGAAGTCAGTGCATCCTCAGAGAGCAGGGAAGCGCGTATCTAGAAACCGAGACACTCGTTTGATTTCACTCTATCTTTATTTCAGAACATTATTATTTAGTTATGTCATTTAGTAGCTAAACTTTCTACCTAGGTTCTCGGTGAACCTAAGGTTTCGTATTCAGTATCTTGTTCTGTTTTACTATGGATTCATGATCTCATGATCTTATTATGATCAGCTTGTTGTCTTTGATTTTACTGTTATGCATGCTCGGCTTGATCACCCAGAATTGCTACCGACTTGACCTGGTAGGTGAAAACGGCTGGTTAGGGTTAGGAATAAAAGAGAGAATTCAGCACCTTACCCCGATGGACCAATCAGAGAAGGGGAGGTAGGACTACCCTAAAAACGTTTGACCAACTGCTAGTGGTTTTGACCGAGGGCTTTAGGACAGGTTAGAAACCCTAGCAGACTTAGAAAGAGACTGCAGATTTAGGTAGCTTAACCGGGGCCAAAAAAATATGCAGAATTGTGATAACGTGCATGAAAAAAAGATACTGCACAACTGGCACGTGGCACGGATACGTGACTGCTATGTGCTTTCATAACGAAAAAGAACGAAAAACTGAAGAGACCCTAGGCGATCCCGGAATATAGTACCTAAACCCTAGATTTACAACACTAAATATTTTATAGGGTAAATTCTCACAAAAAATATTTATGTTTCAGTTTTTACATTCCGTACTAACTTAGCAATCAAAATCACAAATTTCTTCTCCTTTTTACACTTTGTTAGTTAAAACTAGGGGTGTAACCGGTTCGGTTTGGTGCGGTTTTTGCTAAAACCATAAACCGAACCGAATACATCGGTTTACTAATTTTGTAACCAAACCAAACCATTTGAAAGGATGAAACAAACCAAACCAAACCGAAAAACATCGGTTTGGTTCGGTTCGGTGCTGTCGGTTTGCATAAAAATTATTGAATGGATATTATAATACTACTTTGTCAACAAATTTTAAGTCTTAAGTGAAAAATAAATTAAATAGACTAAAAAATATGCACAACTATCGTTTTAGAGAGAAAACATGATGAAACGTGAGAGAAATGGAGAAGATTAAGATTTACATAATCATTTTAAATGAATTATATACTCGTGTTTCTCTTTTCTAGATTATTTAATATACTTTGAGCATATACATTGTAGTAAAAGTACGTTACACACATATCGGTTCGGTTCGGTTTGGTGCGGTGTGATATTTTTACAAACCAGAAACCAAACCGAATAGACCAGTTTGTGAAAACTTGAACCATTCATAAACCGAACATCCAAAAAAACCATCCAAAACCGAGCATTTCGGTTTGGTTCGGTCGGTTTGATCGGTTTTTTTCGATTTTCCTTACACCCCTAGTTAAAACCGATTACTTGAAAAACAGTCAATAGTCCTCGTGGGAAGGATAATCCGAGTTGAAATACACCCAGTACTACATGATTCGTATACTTGCGATTAGCACGATAATTTTCGCATCAAATGCCGGTAAAAATCATACTGCAAGGGGGGTTATGTGTCATTTTCCTGAAAATATGAAATATAATCTCCTCAGTTACAAAAGGCTACCACCCAATACAGGCCCATGCTCACTCACCTCACCCACCTGTACAAATACATAGGTATGAGCTCTTTACAATTTACACATTCTTACCGCTTGAGAAACGGGAAGGTAAAGTTGTACGGACAAGGCGAGAAACTTCAATGTCTCTCGGTGCCTAAATTTCCGACAACACTGCATTTTCGTTGCCAGCCGTCGGAGGCGAGACTTCTTACTCCCATCACTTCGCTTGATGATCATGTTAGTAATGCAAGCATTTCGCCTATCTGTATGTAACAACATTTCACCACCAGTAAAAACAATAAGCATGTTTCTTTGCTTGTTTCTTTTTTATCACTGTCGTTCTTCATTTTTTATTTACAAAGATGATATGATTTTTTTAGTTGTTCTCTGTGCTTCTCATTAATCTTAAAGTTGCCATCTGGTATGAAACAAATCGTTTGCTTGCTGGTATGAGATTTTCCTAAATTAGTTCGTTTGCTTGTTGGTATGAGATTTTCCTAAATTGGTTTGTCTCTGTTAAACAGACTCCAAATCTCTGGGATATTTCGAAGGCTGGTCAAGTTCTTCGTGTCCCAAATGTCAGTTTCAATTTTTGGTTACTCACTCTCTAGTTATTGCATTCGTGCATTTTGGGTTTACTTGCATATGTCCTCATTTTAGAAGGAGTAGTGTTGTGACTCTGTTGAAAATTTTGGGTGGGTATAATGGAGGTTTGCTACTACTAGACTTCACTCATTAGGTGAAGTTTGATTACAGATTTCAAATAGGTCTCGGAAAAAAATAGAAAAGAAAGAGTATACACAAACTAGTAGTACTAGTAATGAAGGAGAACAATCGACTCCTCGGCAACGGGATCGGCTGGAAATGCTATGTGTAAAAACACACAAAGGTAATTATGATGTTGTATTTGAGATGTTGACGTAGGAACCGGATGGTCACAACTAGCTGCAGGATATCAACAACTTCTCAGTGTATGATGATGATCCAAAAGTTTCTGCTCAGCCACTTTTCTATGTCAATCAGCACATCATTACAAGTAAATGTGCCATCGATGACCCAAAAGTTAATATTTTATTAGATGACTGGTATGAAAAAATAACCACCGTTTAGGATCCGTATTACAAGAACTCGTTTAAGGAAAATTAGCCAACGGATGATGTACGACAGGTTTTGAGGGGTTTGTTGGTCAAAGCTTGCGACTTGCACATATCAGGCAAGTTACATGACGGGTTGCGGAATAAGAAGAATTATATTTTGAGGTCCAACACAAAATATGCTTATCATGATGAACCACGTGTCAATGTAACCCTTAGCATGTTCCATTTTGTAACTAAGGAGGTTGTATGTCGGTAAAACTTAGACGATGAGGAGTTTGTATTTCAGGCTTGTAGTTAATAGAATTTCTTATATTTTAATTAAGAGTATACATTTCCCAAGTTGGAACATCCATCGGACACTTTGAGCATGCTCGTTTCAGCTTGTGAATCACCCATTTTTGTATGTGAATCAGTTGAGCACAAGAAGTTATGTAGGTAGATTGGAGATGTTGGAGGATGAAATAAATTGGGAGAAAGGAGCTCTTTGTGTGCTGAAAAGATAGAGAGAGTAATAAGAGCAAAATAACAGAGCAAGGGAGGGGGAGTGTTTGTGTATGTTATCAGTAGATTCATAATTTTTGTATTTGACATCTTTGCCAGTAGCAAAGTTTAAGAAATCATGGTCTATGGTTGTACATTGGTCTATTTTTCTATGGTTGTCTCACTTGTCTTCACACTCCGATATATATAAATGGAGAGTGTAGAGGTCGGGAAACCCACATTGTCTACAAGCTTTAAAATATTCCACAATTGTCGCAACTTAACTATACTTAAGTTATTTTTGGAAAAAAACTTAATTGTACTATAATGTGGCACAATACGATTTAGTACGAAGATGAATTCAACTGAAACTAAACACAATGGTGCTTCAAAAATGTGTGAAATATCTCTTAAGTGATGTATATAAGTTCAAATATTTCATAAATTTATAGTCTCTTACACTCGAGGTAGAGCTTGGACACTCTAAAATATGGGGAGTATCCGTGTAGGACATTTGGGATACTCGGATACTCGTACGACAGTCTAAAATATATGTCAAACACTACAACTAAACTCTCCTAGTATTTTAGGAACTTTATTAGACTGAACACTTGGGGACACATTGTGGACACCTGATGAGAGAGGAAAGCGATAGATACCCTATGAAACTTTCACATGATTTATTTTATATAATACTAGAGTATTGCCCGTGCCCGAGGGCGCTATCCCTAAATTGAATAGTTTTTGAATTTATATGTGTTTTTTGTAAATGAATTTAGAGGTGTTATCCAAAAATTACATTTGCAAATGTGGTGAAAAAAAAGTACAACTTCCAACTATGGAATGAGCATTATTAATGGACGTGGGATCACTCACAACCTATCTCCTATTAGTTATGGATGCAGTTGAAAAAAACCTCTCTCCTATTAGTTAGGGATGTCCAAATAGAGTGGGTAGTTAGAGATGTTTAAGGAGAGTGGGTAGTTAGAGATGTAATAAGTATGTGAGATCTAATGGTGGGGATGGGGTTGATTTAATCTAACGGTTGAAAAAACATAGTTAAACCATGCTATTTTATAATATAGATTTCAATTTTTGATGGAAAATAAAACTATGCTAAAGTAGATATGATATATACAATTAAATGAGGGCTTGATATATGAAAATTTATTCTTTTAAAGAAAATATTCATTCGAGATTTTAAGTTCTTACATGCACAACTTCAAGGGTTTTCATATCCACAACTTGTCAAACTCGAACCCCCGTAGAGTAATCTTCTTTCTCTTCTTACTCCTATACTTAATCTCTGTCTGTTCGTGATGTTTAACCTATATATATATTAAAGAAGTTGGACCAATATTTTGTCATCTATTAGCATAAAAAATCTATAATGTTGTTTATCCTCATTCTAGAAAATGAGTATCTCGTGTAAGTTCCCGTATCGTAGAAGACACTCATATCCATATATGTGCTTCTTAATAGTCCATCAAGTGAGTTCCATTACAATAAATATAAATAGTTGTACTACATTAGTATGCCATAAAGGCCAGGGTTGGCAAATGAAGAAATAATAATAATAATAATAATAATAATAATAATAATAATAATAATAATAATAATAATAATAATAATAATAATAATAATAATAATAATAATAATAATAATAAATGCGTTATAGATACCACTGTTGGTGTTGATCTGCTTCTCTCACATACCGTTACATGAATTTGATAAGAACATATTACATGCATTTGATAGTAGATAAGAAAAGATTATATGCATTTGATATGAAGTGATTGCATTACTTGATTTATGTATATAAGAACAAATTATATACATTTGATCTGAAGTGATTGCCTTACTTGATTTATGAGATAAAAAAAGATTATATGCATTTGAGATGAAGTGAATTCCTTACTTGATTTATGTTGATAAGAACAGATTATATGCATTTGATAAGTATAGTTTGTTGCATGTGATGTTAGGTCAATAATGTTGTGTGATTGTGTATATGCATTTAAATTGTTCATATGTGAGTTGAGGGTAACAATTTAAACACAAATTGTTGCTCTCCATACTATGTTCATTCTGCAACTCAATGATGATTACACACAAGATATGAGAGTTGTCATATGCACATTGCATTTCTCAAAAACATACATTATGGTATTATTATAACCAAAATGTATGCATTTCTCAAAAGCTTGTCTGCCCCCAAGCTGGAACATATAACACAATCCAGCTCTCCCGTTAGGTATAGATAACGTGTTCCCCTATGCTCAATATATATTCAATGGTATCCTTCACCAATTGATTATCAACCTTCAAGTTCTTGGAAATTTCACCCAGCTTTTTCGGGTTTTCTCTCCCGCATGTGAGGGGTCTTGTACTTGTTGTGACCTTATTTTTTCACGATCTCAATCATGCAGCTTTGAAGGATAAGGAACACAAAGTTCAAAGTTTCATGTTCCATACCTACAAAACTCATGTGTACTGTCAATCAAATCATCAATTATCTTAGTTTCTATCTTGTTTGCACACTCTGAATTTAGTTGAAAAAACCAAATCATTTATGTTCAGGTATGGAGAATTTACTGGTTGATAAACCAATGCTATGTTGAAACCACAACTTGTTGCAGCACTCTTAAACTCATCATCTTCACTGGTTGTGTGTGGAGTTGCATTGTCTCGTTGGATAGTTATCTTTTTGCACAATGTACTTGGCCAAGCTGCTTTGATTGCTGGAATGATGTTATGAATTATCACGTCTTTGATGACCTTCTTATTGACTGAAGGGATGGATTTTGTCTCCAAAGTCCCTCAAAGTCTCTGCCTTGAGCTTGTTTGTGCTTCCCTGTCTTCTACCAATGGTCAAATGCCTAGCTTGCCATCCCATAACTCTTCCCCTCCTTACCAAAAATTGGTCTTGCTACTGTACACATAAACATGACATTGGTGATGAAACTCTTTGACTGACATATTTTTTGTGGTGCTTCTTCATCTGGTAAAAGAATGTACTTCACATTTATTTTTGCAAGTTGAACCATTTCTCATCTATATGCACAATAATACTCATGTCCTTGAACTGAATTTCATGATCTTGGGTCATTTCTAATGATTTGAGCATAACTTTAATCTTGCAATTTTGTGTGTATCTAACAATGTCGTGTTTACATGACTATTAGCCTTTCTTGGCTCTCCATCTTGCAACCATCTACAAATTTTAAAACGGTTGACCTCATAAGACACTACATTCAATATTTTGATCATTCAAATGTTAGGTAAATGTGAGTGTTAGTGTTAAAAATATAATCTTGAAACTGAAATTCATGTTTCAAAAGGTGGTTGCGGTAATATATGGCGTGTTAGTTGTATTGTTTGATCATGTTACTTATATTTTCTCACAATCTTGAAACTTGATTTCATGTTTTAAATTGTTAGGGTAATGTATGTCATGTTACTTGTATTGTTTGATCATGTTACTTGTAAATTTTCACAATCCATGTTTTAAATGTGGTGTGGTAATGTATGTCATGTTACTTGTATTATTTGATCTTGTACTTGTATTGGAAAAGTGTTAGGGTAATGTTTGTCATGTTAGTTGTATTGCTTGATCCTGTTACTTTTATTTTTTCAGAATCTTGAAACTGAAATGTCATGTTTTAAAAGTGTTGTGGTATTGTATGTCATGTTACTTGTATTATTTTATCATGTTACTTGTAATTTTTCAAAAATCTTGAAACTTAATTTCATTTTTTAAAAGTGTTAGGGTAATGTATGTGATGTTACTTGCATTGTTTAGAGCTTGGTAATGCTTTTGCTTTCTAGAAAGCTGCTTTCGAATGTAAAGTCAGTACTAATGTGTTTGGTAAATTTAAAATTTACTGCTTTCTGGAAAGTTGTTGCTTCCCCACAGCAACTTTAGAAAAGCAGGGGGGTTGCTTTTCAGGACCTGCTTTCGAAAAATTTAATCTTTGACATTCTTATTCATTAATAAATATTAATAATTATTTATTGTAATTACGCTATTTATCTAATCATGTCTGATATGGTCTTTTCGACAAATAACAGCAACTCAAAAAACACTAATTACCAAACAAAAAATGTCAAAACCGCTTTTCCGCAACAACTTAAATACAGAATTTACCAAATAATTTTCGCGTAAATTTCCACATAAGCTTTCTTACAGTACTTCCTACACAGCAGCTTTTTAAAACACCACAGCATTACCAAACTGGCCCTTAATCATGTTACTTGTATTTTTTCGCAATGTTGGAACTTAATTTATGTTAACATATCATGTTACTTGTATTATTTCACCGTTATGAAATTGCTCCTTCACTCCGAAGAGTGTATGTGATTTGGTGTTAGTGATGTGGATTTACATAGGGAGATTGGTTAGAACCCTATAAATGTTCATGTTTTAATTTCTATGCAAGTCAATGACTTATTTCCACAACCTTGGATGAGGGTTGTATATGTACATTTGGCAGTTCACATTATGTCTCATTTTAAAGAACATATAATGGGTTGAAGTGGCATAAATATTTGTTGCTTCTCATGCATGATTCTTCTCAACTCTGATGAAAATCCATGAAATTCTGAGAGTTGAAAATAAACAATAACTCAATCCTAAACATAGATTGAGTAAGGAGAATATTTTTGAGTTTGGAGATGCCTAGCTTCGACTTAGGTTTTTCATTCCCTTTCTGCCTTGACTTCAAATTTATGTGCACGTCAAGCTTGCTGCATTTACGTGCCCTTGATATTATGGCAGTAACAGTTCTTGGGAGAATTTCAAATTTCGTCGCCACTTCGACTACTTTGCCATAGTTAACAACCATATTTGTACTACTCGACGATAAAAAAATGCATAATTTGACCCTCCAAAAGTGTATACGCAGTGAAATTTGCAAAAAATTCTTGAATAAAAATGTAAAAGGCACAGATTTACTAAAACATGTGTTAAGTTTTTCTAAGATGTTTCTACAGAAACAAATGAAATTTATATTAAGATTAACGATTAACAAGAAAGAATAGCTTCATAAACGAGAGAGAATAACGAGCTGAAGCATAGGAATTTGGTTCCCGAGGGATTCTTGGGACTGGCTTCAAATCATTAGCTCAGGGATTGGCTCAAGTGCTCGAACCTTCCCAGCATGGAATGAGATTATTGGGTGGGTTGGCAAGATTTTTTTTTTCTTTCCATTTTCTTTTTATGTCTGGGATTTTTTTAAGAGTTTGGTAGGAATTTTTGGGGGGTGCATTTTGAATTTTGACCTTTTAGCTTGTAGTGTAAAATTAGTGCAAGAAAAATTATCTGTGATCCGCTTAAAATTCAAAAAGTCCACACAACACCCAAAGTCCACACACCCATAGTAAGATGCTTCTCCTTACTAGTTCACAGATCTAGAGAAGCGTTGCAAAGTTCCACCGAGTGAAGAACATCAAAAAAATTAGTCATTAGAACGTGAATTGCATCCTGTGTTGACATGACAGAATTAACATTGATGTTTAGTTGAAGTTTTCTAAGAAATGAAATACTCGGGAACTTGTAGACTAATTTAGTGACAACAATACAGGAAATTCAAACTGTAATAAGCAAAAAAGACAATCAGAGGGACTTGATTAGTCCTCCTCTAGGTTGATTGAGTCCTTGAACTTGCCATACAGAATCTTCTTTAACTCGGCCATCTGAGCAACCACAGATTCCTTCTCCTTTTCCAGCTTCTCCAAGTTCTTGCTGGTTACCTCTTTCATCTCCTCTATCTTGGTCTCAACCTCGTCTTTTGAAACATGAGCAAAAACCTCGCCTATCTGGAAACGGACAACATCCTCGTCAGTCAGAATTAACTCATTGCTCGCGTCCTCAAGATTCTCGTTCGATTCCTGCACAGAGGTGAAGCAAGAAGAAGAGCTCATCACCATGGGTTAGCAGTTTCACAACAGATCATTAAGAAACTACTCAAAACATAGGTTTATCTTTCCTAGTTACATTGCTCATCCACCTCAACTTTCCAGATGGATCAGAATTCTACGTGCATGAATTTTGCTTGAAAAAATCAACTCAAAACATAGGTTTAATGAAGAGAGATGCAAGAGGAGCAAGGCCAAAATATGGTTCTGCGAGAAAACATGCTAACTAAAGCTGTTCAAGAAGACGATCTAAGTAAGAAAAGAGCATGATGTTATCAGATTAGGCCCAGACACACCCACGGCCCATTCTTCATTCATGATGGAGATCAGTAGATGGCTCAAAAGACCAAGAGCATGACCATTGACAAAAGCTTGCAAAAAAAATCTTAAACAAGAACCCTGTGACCACGATCCAAACTATATAAAGATGGAAAATATACATCATCTAAAGCTGAACGTGGGAAGCATCAACACTTGACAAAAAGGGTTTTTACTTTTTACTCCTACATTCTATCTCTGGATGTAGACGATGTGAGTTATATGTTTGAGTTAGACTCCTACCCTGGCATCATACGCAAGGGCTACTTGTTGGGTTGCAGTCCTTTTAGACATAGAGGCTCAGCCTTCAAGAGGTTCCCCCTCACCAAGAAAAGCTACCTTACATTCCAGGTCATAGCTGAAATACTTCAACACAATTTGCTAATTTACAGGGCAAGTTGCACTTATGAATGCTCATCTAAATTGAGGAAATATCACGTGTTTTCTATGTTTGCTACACATATCCAACATGCCCGGCTTATCCAGAGAGCACCAGAGTGGGAAATACAGCTGACCATAAAACATCAAGTGTTGCTCTTCGTGCACTACCAAGTGTATACATCTATCTTGCAATATTATAATGCCCTATCTGAGCTTTGCAATAGGAGCAATGGGTATATCATATGCATCCTTTGAATCAAACGATCTTGAGTTATACCTCAAATTAGCCACACAGCGGGATCTGGTATAACAATGAAGAGACAAGACAGGTTTAGATGACACCTTCAAGCTCTCTATCTTATAGCTAAGAGGTATGACCAGGGCAAGTCAAACAAGTCAAGATGCAGGCAGACGGCCTACAGCATATTGTGACTTTGGGGTGTTACAAGCACATTTTCATCCTTCACGGTCATCTTTTGGGTATTTCTGAAAGTTCTCCTCCTCATTTTTCCTTAGGTGTAGTTAGTTCCTAGGTTCAAAGCTTGGTTTTCTTACGAACTTAGTCCCCGCTCTCTCTATTTGTACTTAGGCGTGTCTTTGTCTCTGCCAGCTCAGCTCAGTGCATTCTTCTATTAATATAAAGGATTTTCGTGACAACTCTAGGCTCTCCGATCTTTTCGGACTGAGGAGATTCAAGGACTTCAAATATGGTCATCATTTGCCAAATGACGCTCTTAAGCCATGTTACTCTTCTTCCACGAACCTTCATCACCCAAATGCATGTACATGCACTGAAACCAGTCGCTTCATTTTTAAACAAGTGATGCCACATACCTCATAAAAAGCATGACAGATGTACCTCTTCTAAGCAAAATAAATGGTAAAGATTAATAGTAGTTTACAGTTTCCAAAACGAATTTCCGGAGAGAAGGAGAATGTTATAGTGTTCAATTAAGCTGTGTCCAAGAATATTCTCGGGCCCTCTTTGGAACCTGGAAATGGGAGGAAACGCAAAAGGAAATTAACAAAAACAATGAAAATTTCTGTTTGTTTTCATCTGTTTGATAAATTTAGAGGAAAGCCATAAGGAAATAGGAGTTTTTTTCTAAAAAATCAAACTAATGCCCTATTAGGTGAGTTGCAGTCACTTTTTCGCCAACTTCAGGTGAAACTGTCACAAAAATTGTCATAATCTTATCATCTCTCTCTATTACCCTTGCAGCAGCCCCCATAACCACCGGAACCCAGACATCACCACTCAGAACCAATGTTGACGAAACCCAGAGATCACCGCCATCGGCAACATCTAACCAGCAACGTCAGACATCACACAAACCGCGATCTGTACCATCACCACCACCCATTCGAACCCATAGTCCCATATAAGTCAACGCCAAAGCTACCACTGCCACCAAGCCTACAACACCACTGGCAGGGCTGCCACCAATATATTAAGGGTAAAAGATACTTTGCACCCCTATGTTTAGGCAAAAAGACACCCGACGCCCGTGTTTTATTAATGACAAAATCATATATTAATGACAAAGTGTCTTTTTGCCTAAACATAGGGGTGCAAAGTGTCTTTTACCCAGATATTAATGACAAAATCAGGAACACCACAACCGTTTGTCAGATTCATGATAGAAGAAATTTCGATCTAAAGAAGAAACCAATCCATCAGATTTCCGTCGATATAACCTTGTCAGTCTCCGGTTGGAAAGATCTGAGGATCAAACCCGCGGAGGCTTCGTGATGAGCCGGACATATCGTGAGTAAAAGTTGAGTGTCTCAGTTTATCTCTGATTTTTGCGCTTGATTTGGGTGCCGCGTACCTTATGCCATTTTCTATGTTTTTATTTAATTTTAATTTTAATTTCTGTAACCAAACGTAGAAAATCCTTTTCCTGGACAATACTTTCTTTTCCTTCTTGCTTTCCACGATTCAGACACACCCTCAAAGAAAGTAGTGTTCATGCAACTACACAGGGACGGACCCAGGAATTTTTTTTAGGGGGGGGGGGGCAAGGTAAAATAATAACATTATAAATTTTATGTAAGACTATAATTTTCTCACTAAATAATAAATAGTCCATAAAAAGAAGTAACTCTAAGCGAAATTAACTTCAATTAAAACACAGTTACGTACCAGATTTAAAATAAATAACCTCTTTTTTAGAAAAAAAAAAAAAAAAAAAACTGATGTTTACTCACTTTTCCACGTTTCTATCATTTGTATAATGATATTTTTGCACTTCAAAAAAGATAATGATTCTTCTCAAAAAAATAATGATTCTTTCTAATTTGAACCGATATTTATCTATTAAAAACGACAATCATTTATGCCGACAAATTAAAATTGACTTTCATGTGAACACAGATTAGTATTGTTATCTAAACCGTAATTTTCTAAACTTTGTAACGAATTTTGATTTTTGTAAATGGTGGTGATATAAGATGGAGAAGTAATTTTTCTAAACCATTTAATCTAGTGGGTTACAAGTGAAATGGTGCTAGAAGGGGTGACTCTATCAGGTCTCTAAGACCACAACAACTCATTTGCTGTTAATACTACTACGTGCTATGAAACTTGAGGGGGGGCCACCTAATAACCTAATGTTGTTATATGGGGATAAGCTAAGATTTGTAACTACTTATCTACTTCTAAGCAAAAAATTAGGGGGGGGGGGGGGGGGGGGGGGGGGGGGCACTGCCCCTGCTAAGCATACTGTAGTTCCGTCCCTGCAACTACATGCATCACAAAGACCTGGATATATCTTTGGTTAACTCCACTTCAGTTCTCAAGTCTTTGGGAGTGGGACGAAGTAACTCACATATAGAGAAGAACACATCAGAGTGAAGTGAGAAAATCAAGCAAACTGCTCTGGTAATGTATGTAGCCGTTAGTTAAGGTGAAGTATGTCCCTCACTGTAGGAAGAGCAACTATCAAATATCCACAAGACAGTATTTTTCATGAGTGGAGCTATAGTTGGACGGTCCGAGATGGTGGAAACATAGACTATGCTAATGGTGGCTTTCATGAGTGGCTATTGGCAGGCTGCTCGGAGGGAAAGCTCGATACCATGGCACATAATCAGTATAGCAGTGTGTCACAGTATATGACTGGATAACAGGAGACAATGGCGACTGGATCTTTGATATAGAAGCCAGGCACACAAATATTTTGCGAGATATCTCTACGAACAACGACTCCTTGTTTGATAGGTAAAGAGAGTGTATTATAAGCAAAGACTTCAGCTTAGAGAGACTACAACATAATATTGAAAAGGGAATATCTGAGTTTTAAAAGTAGCTTCTGGAGAAAGGAGTAGTGGTTACAACCATAATGGCAAAACAAATAATAATTAAGTCTAGAACCAGGGGAGTAAGAAGAAATTAAGATTAGAAACGTGGAAGTCGGATGCCTTTGTTAAAGGGCTTTTGTTTCAGTTGTTTATGTAGTTTTCTACTTTCACCTTTGTTTAAAAAAAGGAGTTAGTCAGATGGATTATATGGGTTCCTTAGTATAGTTTGTTTGAGTAGTTTTCTCCTTTCGTTGTGTACGGGAAAGACATATCTTTAAACATTCTTTTTCAGTTTGATACAGTTTTCTTACCTTTGAAAAAGCATGTAAGCCATCATGTATATCTTGTTTCACTAGAATTTGAATATAATTCCCATAAAACCAACAAATTTGGAGGTTTTACCCTAGCTTTTGCATGTTCCAGAGATCAGTTTGCCTATCCTTTTGGATCAATTTCTCTTCATGTCATGTGACTCCTCTAAATGTTAGCCGGTACATTCAACCAGCTCTTAATCAATCAGACATATCCACAAGCAAAGAAGTCAGGACTCTACGAGAAACGGAGGACCAAACAAAATCTCCTATTTTGGATACGAAGCTTCCATCTTTGCACACATAACAAGGTCACTATGGACATATATGCTCCCGAGTTTGTCCACCCATTTCTCAAGACACTCCCCCAACTGCCTCTTTGTTTTCTAACCTTGCCCCAATTTAAAATTGGGCATCTACCCTCCATTTGTGAGAGGCAAAATTGTTTGTCTTTTTCCTCCGGGGTTAGATGTCCAATTTCGAATTTGCGTGAGGTTGTATGACCAATTGCTCCCCAGTCTATAGTAAAAGTACTGGTGGCAGTGCAAACAAAGAAGACCCATCTCTAGGGTTTCACCGATTCAAGTCAAAATGGCAAATCTCAAAATCATGGAATCCTCAACAACATTTTTTTCTGCTCCAATAACAGGCCCATTACAAGATAGAAAGCAGAGCATATGTATGTTCATACTGAGCAGACCAACACATATGAAGCAAAACAATCCAACTTTAGGGTTTCACTGATTAGCAAGCATATGCGGCAAAGATAAGAAAAGGTAGAGATTGAAGGTATATTACACACCTTGGCGATCTTGATTTCGTCATCAAGATCGTGCAATTGGTTGTTCAATCTGCCAAATTTGTTAATGTTCTGTTGGTCTTCCCATGTCACCACCGTTTCCGAGCCCGCACCCTATTTTCCCCACACAAAAAATTCATATCAAAACAATGAATAGAGGAACCCGTTAATAAAAAGACGAATTGGGTTTAATACGTTACCTGTTGCTGCATGTTGAATTTGAATGAAGAAGATGATGATGCAGACAAGATCTCTCAGGAGCTAAAGCTTATTGCTGCAGTACACGAGACTTGGAGAAGGAGGGACGATAGTGAACAGAAGAAAAATCTGGAAGGTCGTCAAGGGTTTTAGAGTTCGGACATTTTTTTCCCTCTTTTGACCATGAGGTTTTACTTTCATTGCATTTAAGGCCATTCTGAACATGTTCATCTCGTATGGTTTATTTTGCGTACATGAAGGTGCGTTTGGTAAAATGGTTTTTTTTTTGGTTTTTAGTTTTTCCACCATTTGGTTTCTCTAAAGTGTTTGTTTAGGGTAGTTTAAAAACTGGTTTTTAAACTGGTTTTTTTTTTAGCTTTTGGGGTGCAGAAAAAAACCATGTTTTTGTGGTTTTTTTCCAGTTTCTTTCTTTTTCTTGTTAAGTCCATACTACCCCCATAGTTTCTGTATATTTCCAAGTGTATCATTAGGTCACTCTATTTATCAGACTTATTCACTTTGGTGCTATTATTTTTATGTTAATTGTGTGTTTATCCTTTTTTTAGAATGTGTTTATTCTATTCTAACTCTAAGCAATTCAAGTATATGACCCCAAAGTTGCTCATACTTTAATTTCATTGAAACAAGTCTTGAATTTTTGCTGTGAACAAAACTTCATGAAATCGTTAGCTTTTTGTTGAATCCAAGTTTGAAAATATGATTTTTTTAGATTTCACAATACCATTAATTTCTTCTTCAGATTGTTACTTCATGAAATAGTGAAGCTCACGAAATCGTGAACTTTTTACATTGCATTTGTTCTTCGTGAATCTGTAAATGAAAAATACAATTGGAGGGTATATTTGTCATTTAATCTACATCATCTAGTTTAAAAACCACTACCAAACACATTTCTTCAGTTTTTAATCTAGTTTAAAAACCACTGTCAAACACACTGGTTTAAACGGAATCTCGTTTAAAAACCAAAAAAAATCCACCACAATCTAGAAACCAGTTTTTCCACCAGATCTTAGTGGACTGACAGAGTTGAGCTCTAAAGATAGAATAAGACATACGAATTAAAAGATACTGATCTGGTCTTTTTCTAAAAATGACAGAATTGTCGAGTGACAATTGACAGAGAGAAGTCCATGATGCACCTAGATATAAATTTGTCAATAAAAAAAATACAAGTAGAAACTAGTGAAAGTGAAAGAGGAGTAAGCAAGAGACGGCAAAGCCTTTGCCTAATGCAGAGCACGTAAGCTAGAATATATCACATGGTATACTTTTGAATTGCCGAGTGACTGAGAGTGCTCTGTCGTGATGGAGTGCTCTCTGACAGTTTCGCTCTATTATTGCCTCCTATCGGTGAGGTGAACATTATCTTGCGACCAATTCGACTTTATAAGTTATAAGGCAATCTTCTACGTTCTAGATGGACGCATCCAAAACAAGTGTCTAAAGGCTAAAAGTGGTTTTTAGTATGTGACTTTTCACAAGTGAACTGTTCTTTAAATGAGCCAACTCTACCGGAAATTTGTTCATTTACAACCTTAATTGGTTATAACTCGTGAAACAAACTTGTAGGAAACCTACCGCAAGTAGATTGTGAAACGTTGATTTAGATTGCGCCACTTATGAGCATAACAAATTACTACCTCCGTTTCGCCTCAAACTTTCCGATGAACAACCAATAATAGCTAGCTGTTTTACTATTCACATTAGTATTATTCACTAAACAAATAGCCCTTGGATTTTAGATAAATGAATAGCTGGGATTAAACGGACAAGGGGAGATTAGATGCTTCAGTTCCAAAGGAACGTGATTTGTCCTAGCGAACAGCTAAAAAAATGAACCATAGCAACCTTGCATAGTTAATAATTATCTGGGCCTTTTTTATCCCTATTTGGCAAATTTTCCTTCAAAGGTTAATTGGGCCCCTATTTGGCAAATTTTCCTTCAAAGGTTAATTGGGCCCCTATTTGGCAAATTTTCCTTCAAAGGAGTTGACAATCTACGAGGAAGAAGTTCCCTATGAATAGCATCGGATCAGCAATAGTTCGAAACTCAACATTCCATGAACACCCCGAGACATTCATCTTAACAAGGATGAACTCAAGATAAAATGTACCAACACAAACCTGAAACATCCTTTCAACTGTTAATAGGAAAACGGGTACACATTTTATCCCCCACAATGCCAAACAAATATACACATTTTATAAGGAACATTTATGGATGGATGATTATAAAACTTGTATCAAAACTCAGCTTATATGTTAAAGATTATGGGAATAGGCGGTGAGCAAAGAAAATAATGGAACGCAATATTCTAGATGTTTATGGATGGCTACGGCGGAACGACTCTTCGGGAGTATGTCAGGACCATCACGAAGTCCTTGGCGGAGCTGCCTATAGTCACTGGTATTCTTTTTGATGTTGATGCAGTCTGTAACCAAAAATCAACCAAGCTCTGGAGTTGCACAGTAGGAAGTACCGGTTGACCTTGGCACGATATCTCCACCTGCAGAAGAAAAAATAAAAATAAACTACATTATACTTCTATGTAAAATAGTTTCTCACACCAGTATGGCAGTATGTATATCCACATGTTATTATTTATAAGTTTTAAGTCATATAACCCAAAGAGAGCGTTTTGTCAAAGTCACACACGAAGTGATTTCATATATCGCCATTCTATTCCACCATCGATGCCAAACTAACTTCATCTATTGGCACAATATCTGTCACTTTCAGTTTTCCCAGTCACCCCTTCAACTGTGTCAATTTGCCACATTCAACTACCAGAAGTCTCAGATGTGCTCCAAGGCTCCAAAAGCTTCCACTTTCAGTAATTATGTCTCATCAACATAATCTTTACCCTTTATCCCACACCTACCACAAATGAGATCAGTAGAAGTTACCCCCAAAATATGAGATCAGTAGATGAGAGCACAAATCCAGTCTCAACATCTCCATAGGTAATAATTGCAACTTCATCTGTTGATCTCTCACGTTCGTGACTGTTGCCTCACTGACCAGTCTACGAACTCCGAGTTCCACCCCCCCCCCCCCCCCCCCCCCCCCCCACACACACACACACACACACGTTCTTTTTCCGCCCAGACTGTAGATATGAAGTTATCATCATCAGCCAACCATGCTCACTCGTCACCATAATGAAAAAGACGCGCACTTTTCCTATGCACAATTCTCTTATAATTGTTTGAAGTTGATGAGCAATTCTAAGAAAAGCATCTCAAATATAGCAGCTTGGTTTTTCTTCATACTGGTTGTGGATTTATGGAAAATTGACAAGTTGTAGACCGATGGTTGTAGATTTATGGAAAATTGACGAGTTGTCGACCTGGATGGGGTTCATTGTGTACTGCACTTCTAAAAATGAAATATCTGGAGCAGTTATAAACTGATTGCTTGATGTTCTCATGTTTGATCACAACCCGTCATTTATATTATGATGAAACTAGGTTAAGGGAACGAGTTCTCGTGACTGTTTATGCTGATTCACAGTTGGGGGAGATGATTGTATTATTGCTAATTAAATATAGGGTCAATGGTCAATGGGGTGTTTGGATACCCAATAATCCAGATTTTGATTACTCGATTTTTAATGTACAATGATATGAACAAAAATTCTCTGTGCATCTCACCGTACACAGAAATTACTAAAGTTTGAAACATTTTCCGAAGATGGGTGAAATTGCGAATTTGTGGTTGTTGGGAGTAGATTAAGATATGAGTTGTGAGACCAAAGACACCCAGAGTCAATTTCGTTTTATGCCATGGAAATCGACGATGAAGGCTTACTCAGGCGCCAAATGGAGAAGTACACAGAAAAATTAGAAAGACATCCATTCAGAGTTCACACAAAAAGGATAGAACGCCCAGAGTGCTATGTGGAAAGCCTTGGAGAAGAAGGGTACCTACATACCTATACAATGAGGGAGCAGTGAGTGACAATGGGAGGCCAAACAAGAGAGTCCCCCATAATAATATACCTTGGCAATGGATGGTTATAATCAGCATCCAAGACATATCATGTGGTGCAAGTTGTTCGCTGACGATATAGTTTTGATTGATGAAATGAGTGGGCAAAATAGTAAGTTAGAATTATGGAGGGATAATTTGGAACCTACAAGATTTAGGACTAGTCCTACCAAGACAGTATACGGAGTGTAACTTTAGTGGATCAGACACTGGGAGAGGAGGCAATAATATTGGCAGGCAAGAGGTACCGAAGAAGGATCATTTTAGATATGTTGGGACAATTTTACCCATAGGATAAAAGCAGGGTGGACGAAGTGGAGGAGTGAATCTAGATCGTGCGATTGTACGACCCCTGCTAGGATGAAGGGTAAGTTCTATAGAACCGTCGTTAGACCCACTTTGGTGCATGGACAGATGCTGGCCAAGCTTAACCCCTTCTTTGTATCCCCCAAATCAATATGGCCATTACAGAATTAAAATGTATTTCCACCAGATAGTATTGCTCAATATAGATTTACAAAGCTTATTCTCCTAACGACAAAAAAATCGGATGTTATAGTCTCAGAACAACCACAATGCAAAGACGTTTTTCTAGCCATGCAGCAACCAGTAGATCAAAGGCTCTCATCAGTCATCTCCCCCAGGTTTAATCCCTCGACTGGAGTCAACACCCAAAGGTTTGTGTTAGAATCCATGGTGTTCCACCTCAAAACCAATTGGCAATGAGGGGAGTACTGAGTAGACCAGAAACTATTAGCTACTCACAATTCTCTCAAACTCTCGATGTGGGGAAAATCTCAACAGGTTGGTTTTGTTGATCATGTTTGATTGAAATTCTCGTCTTCCAATCAGTTAGCCTTCCATCCCTATCTTATGGTTAGTTAACGTCTTGTACTTGTCCCATTCGATCAAACAGATAGAACTTCCTCAGGTTGTGACCTTCCTCAGGTGTGTTCATTTTCAATTTCCTAGGCAATTTTTTAAATTTTAGAAGAGAAAAAAATGAGAAATTGAGAAAAGTTATGACCTTCCTCAGGTGACTGTAAAAAGCCCTCAGCACATGGCAATTGATTTTTATGCCATATACCTCGTACTCGTAACTTTGAGTTCCAAACCCAAGTTGAGCAGAGCAAACTAACTGAACTAATAAATGCTAACACATGAACATTTAGCTCTTTTCTTTTATCCATGGTAGAGTCCATCTATTTAATAAAAGGAAGCTGAAAAGACTTACCTCAGACTCACTAGCAAGATCAAATTTCTTTACAAGGTACTTCTGGACAAACGAGACGGGCAAGTTACCATCCCTGGAGGAAAGAACACATGAATATACAAGTTAATCAATATAACTACCTCAATCAGTTCATTGACAAGTCACAATTTCAAAACACCATGTTACACAGAAAACTTATTTCATGGGCTATGTTTCAGATAACGGAAAACCTCGTCGAAATGTAATTATAATAGATCACGAGGAAGATTGTCGGCTGAGAATCTTAAAGAAGCAAAAAAATAAAAGTCAATCCAATAAAGAGAACGGATAGATTAAAGTTACATCTCAGATGCAAATCTCTTGAAAGCATACAGTACTTGCACAGTTATGCACCAGGGCATCTCAAAGATCTCCCAAAATCTCGTAACTTAAAACACTGTCCCTACATCCAGAAATTATAAAATTTCGGGTCTGGCGGGTTATCCTTACAGGTATGGTGCGGGTTTGGGTTCTTTGAAAATTTCGGGTAAATCTGGATTTGGGTTGGAACAATTCTAAACCTGCCCAATCGCCACCAATCATTAGACAAATAGATAGACATGCAACCCAATCAAAAGATCCAGTTCAAGTTGTTACAGAATTTTTTCAACTTCATCGAGGGACAATTCTAAGTTATATTTAGTCGCATTCTTTACATGGAAAAGCAATTATCATGTGAAGTTGATTATAAACTTCCACAAAAGAAACTGAATAGAAATGCTAGTTTACTGCTGCAACTAATACTGAACGCCTTCATAAAACCACATATGTAGCTTGGAACTGACTATAATATTAACATAGATGCATTTGGTCCTTAATAAATTCATCGACCACTCTATATGACCTATATTTTTGTAAGCGGTTCATAATGTTTCCCCCTGACATGCGTAAAACCCATTAACTCTTTTTCAGATAAATTAAAGAGAACACATTGCTACTGATTTGAACATTGCTCCATCACTGCCCCGAGTGCTTTGAAAATTTACAGGAGGTGCTATGTTTATGCGAAGACAGCAAAAGATTATGCATGAATATGGAAATATTGCTTCTTAAACATACACAAACTTTAAAAGAGGGCTTTCACAAGCATGCTTTTGTCATGGAAGTTTAAATTAAAAGGCTTTCCCGGAATTCACAAAAAAAAGTTGCATATGTATACCCTATCATCCTATCATTTAGCTTGTTGGCACCAATTTGAAGATTGAAGGGTTCAGTGATAAAGAAACTTCCTTTTGAGAATGTCATACAAACAATCATATGTGGCACACTGTTGGAGAGATATCGAGCTATAAGATCTTACCAACTGCCACCTTGAAGGTTTGTTTCTTTGTTTAGAAAGTGGTGTGCTACTGAAATGAGAAGCAGAATATACTGATGTTTGACTTAAAAGTTAGATTTGTACCCAATGTCAGCTACCCCTACTCTAGATTATTGCTGTTAAGAGGCTAGTAATAGACTATGCAATTCAAGCAACCAAGGAAGCCTGATTAGTGATGACCCATCTTTTTAAATGAAAATAATATCTACTCTACGTGTTCTGTGAATTAACTAATTAAAGGGGATGATAATGTGGCAGAAACTATTGTCTCAGCGAAATGAAGCGCAGAGACCACTTTAATTTTAACCAAAAGAGCATCTTGGTTCGGGAAACAAGACTTGGAGGAACTGCCCAGTAATGCCACTTATGATGCCATTCTACATCCAAAAACTCAAACCAAAGAGAAATATAGAAAATGCAACATTCCAACTTTTACAGATTTCTAACACAATCATCAGTTTCTCCTTAAATACGCGGACGAGTGGACGATTTTAAATGCGTAAAAGTACATGCAAAATTATTTAAAAGATTGTCTCCCCCCTCAAAAATCAAAATTATGAAGGGAAAAGAGGATTGAAAAAGCCGCGAACTACTTAAACTGAGCTTGTTGTGAGGGCACCCTCGAGTGAACTGCCCTCACAACAGCTTTTCGTCCTACCAGTTGTCTTGTCAACTAGAAAACTTACTTTATCCTCAAGTAACATCCAGATATCTGCGGCAAGGGATTGCCTCCTTCCCTGAAATCATTATCAGATCAAATATGGAGAAGAAAACAAGATAAACTAACTGGAATCATCTGAAAGTTGAAGTATGGTCTTACTGGTCTTCTGAGGCAACCAATGAAAGCCAAATGGGATATTTTCTTTTTATTTGCCTATCTACTTGTGCATCAAGAATAGCCTGCGCTGAGGCAAACGTGCCTCCTGCTGTAACTTTCCGAGCAACTCCAGATAACCTTTTTCTTTTGGCAAGTCCAGGAAGGGGAGATTTCCCGTTCTTGTCAACATGAGTTTTTGATTTGGCCTGATGCTCCTTGACCTTGAATTTAGGCTCATCATAGTCAGGACCATTGGCTCGCTCTGATTTCCCGTTTGATGAGTCTTGTGAACTAAGCTTAGAAAACTTAGATCTGTTTGCCGCCTCAACAAGACAATTCAAGGGTTTCCACAGATCAACATTCCCTTCCCACCCTCCAGTACCATTCTCCTTGTCTTTGTTAGGTAACCGATCATTGAAAGTCTTAGTTGGGGAAGCACTCTATAGTGAAAAAGGAAAATGGAGTAATGAGCTTGAGCAGTAACAGGATACCTCACAGTTAAAATACAAATAGATTTGAACAAGCAACATCAGTAAGAAATATTAAGCAACTGATATAATGTTTCATCACCTGTTTCTTATCTGGAATAATCTTGTTCAGAGTCTCAGGTGAGCTCGACCTTTTTGGATAATCTACTGATGGATGTTCTTTCTTAGGAGTGTCCTCCATGGAAAAACTAGAACCTCTAGCGGAAGCACACTTTCTAGCTATAGACTTTGCTCTTTTCCCAGTAAACCCAGTACGAGATGACACTTTGGGAGTGCTGACGACCAACGATGACAAAGATCTTTCCTTCCTTTTGACTGGAAGTGAATTTGAAGGCATACTCTCCGGGGTCAATGTCTTCCTTCTTCTGAAAGGAAAGAGCTTCGCTCTTATATCTTGCAAATTGTGGTCTGGCCTGCATGGTTTCCATCCACAATTAAGTGAGTATAAATGTATGTGACCCTATAACATCCATAGTAAAGAGTAAAGACAGTTAACTATATCACATTGTTCTTACAGTTCACATTTTTTCATGGACCTAAAATGGATCCGTAGTTCAAATAATTAACAGGGCACTTGCCATATTCAAACAAAGTACCATGCATATAGTTAATATAATCAACCAAACTAATAATTTGATATACTTGGTGAATACATATAAATCCTATTAAGCATGATACAGTTTGCCAAGACACATTAATCTCGGAGCATTGAGTATCTTTAAGACTTGCATTAGAACACCCACAATCACCCTACTGATTCTTTGGGTGTAGGGATGGCGTTTTGGGAGGAAAATTCGGATCCCTGCCAGCACTGACCCATTCTGGGTCACTGGTTCTTCAGCTAAATTTGGGACGGGGCGAGTCTAGGTTGGTATTTGTGGGTTTTACTTTTAAATGGTAGCATTCGGGTATGAGAGTGGTTGGTTGGTTCAGGTATTTGGTATCAGGGAGCAGAAGGGTAGATCTTGGGAATAAAACATAATATTTGTGACCTCACAAACTTTGTTCTTCCAGTTGCATTTCTCAAAGAACACAAAGACGGCAAGGGAGGGCTTGTCTAAATCCCAGTAGAAAGTTGCTCTCAACGGCGTCAGCACTGACCTGGACTTTTACAAGGCTATGGTGACCTCGATCCCCAGTAGCAACGACGGCTTCAATTTACTTGTCTCGTTTTTTACAAGGCCACTTTTTGCTACTATCTCTCTCCTCTCTATTGATCTGTATTTTTAGTTCTATAGATGAGTAAATACGAGAACTTTATGAACAACTATTATCAATTTGTGAAAGGTTGATTTGGATCTTGAACTCACAGGCCACAACTATCTCTCTGTACCTGAAAACCCCCCAATTTTGTGGGCAACTGTGGAGTCCAAATCCGAGAATGCCAGGGGGAAAACGGGAAGGAGGACGAAGGATGGGAAGGCAATAGTGCACAAGAGAAATTTCCAGAGGTAGTCAGGATCCAAATTAGACAGGTGGACTCCTCAACCTGCTGCTCCTGAGAGTACTCCTCTATCAAAAGGAAGAGCTGAGAGATCATCCTCCAAATACAAGTATACAACTACCACGACGTGTAGGAAGATGATTACTCGGGAGGCCATATCGAGGCTGCATAAGGTGTACAAAGAGAGAGCGCCCCTGAAAGAACAACCAAGCAAGCTTCATCCGCAGAGCAGTGCCGATATTAAGATGAGAGGGGAGGCCAGCCTCCGTCCTCAAAAGGGAATGATAGCCGAACCCCGATCCCAATCAATCAAATGTCGTCGAGAACTATCCCTAAACGATTCCGTAAAGAGAGAGTGCAACCTCTGCATGATGGTCATTGAGTTTGGGACCACAGACATCAGTGAAATGATAGAGAAGCTAAAACATTACGAATAAGTGTCAGTCGACCCAGTTCAAAGGGGCTTAGCTTTCCATCCCGGAATGCGAACTAGGCCTTGGAAATCCGCAATTTTTAGTCAATTTTAAGAGATTGGAGCTTCTAGATTTTGAAGTGGAAAGGCGATGCAAACCCCAACCAGTTATATAAATTAGGTTTCTCCTAGATAAGGGCACTACATCCGCCATAGAGAAACTACCCTTCCCTGCATTGATCTGTTGTCCTGAAATTGCCATGTACTCTGCTAGTACCTGTTTACCCCCTCTATGGATCTTTTTGGATCCATTCAGAAAAAGTAGTTTCTCTGAATGGATCCACAAGATGCATAACCGCGCTGACGAACCCAGGGAAGCACCCCGAAGGTCTGAAACTGAAAAAGTCATAAACTGAGAAGCAGAACTAATCAAAGACAAAGAAACGGTGGCTGTCCAAAAAAAACCCAAATGTGCGTGTGCGCATGACGTCCCTGAACGAAGAATGGCATACCAATGGTCCTAGCAAAGGCAGGAATAATGTCAACCGGTATCTTCGGCTCTAGGATAACAATATGTCCGGCTTTTACAGGCGAATAAGATATTTCATGTGGGCCACCTTTCAGGTGACTGCACCCCCCTAGCATTCCAAGAGATAGAACTAAACATAAGAACATCTGGGTATTTGTTTGAGAACCTTTTAGGTCTAGAGCTAACCCGAGCTGCGTGTTTGTATCCTTTTCATGGCCACCCTTTACCCCTAAATCAAACGAAATTGATTGCCGAATCTCAACTGGGGACGGCGGCTGCAATTCACAAGACAAAACCGCTTTGTTAGCCTTGTAATATAGACTAGTATTCAAAGCATTCACCCTTGCAAGAAGCTCGTTATCCTCGTGACCCGTCTCAACGGTCATTTTGGTATTTTCATTGTTTATCTCAGAGGCCACTCCCAAATAGCTATCCGTGTTTTGGACCTTATTAGAATGAAGGTCATCCTTGTCCACCGCATATTACCTGTATGAGCAGTACCTTGAGTAGTAACCGGTGCATTCATAGAGCAATAAGAAGGAAATAGGAGATCATTGTGAGCACCTGAAGTTGTCATGGTCATTAACGAACTAACCACAGCCATATGCTCCAGGCGATTAAGGGCGGTATCATGTGTTTGGACACTATTGGTTGATTTCGCGGTGGATGGAAGTGGCGTCACAACAGGAGGCGGATTTCCAGGGTTCAACTCAACCTTTAGCTCGAGGAAGTGAAAATATTCGCTGAACTAATGGCCGGTGAAACCAAAGCAGGAGCAGCCCCTGTGACTATAGTTTCATCAACATGTTCCTCCGCAAAAACCGAAAAAGGGTTAATTGAGGCCACATGAATTGTGGTAGGAGGGAACTTTGCGATTTGGGGTTGCACATCAGTTACTCTAGAACTCAAACAGGGAGCTTCCATAGTCTGTGAGAGAGCTCCTACTGCTGAAAGGGAAGAAGTGCAAGCAGGCGCCGGGTGGGAATGCTGAGGTGGTGGCTGGGTCTGACCCCGAATTGACACAGGAGCTGAAGCAGAGTCTGAAGCAGTAGATTACCCGTTGGAGCTGAGGAAGACGAATTGGAACCTCTGGTTTTGAGGCGGTAGAATCGACATCATGCCTGTTTTTTACAATGATTGCAAAAACATGATTTTTTATTCACGTAATCTCTCTCCTTGCCACCAACCCTTGTCTTTACCAATGGCAATCCATACCCGTTCAGGAAATTCCTTAGTACCATCAATCTCGACACTAATTCGAGCATGTCCGATGTATCAGAACCAGAGAGAAGCATTGTCCACTCTAAGAAATTTACCAAAAAATTGCCAATTTTAGCTAAATAATCTTACGTGGAAAAATTCATTGGGAAGTCAGGGAGAGCAACCCAAGTAGAAACCCTTGACAACTCTCAGCGCACGTTGAAGTCTGGCGTCCAACTGAAGGCTCTATATAGGCAGTTTTTGATATGCTTCGATTCTCTCGTTAAAACAACCACGAGATCTTCGTGTGTTTGACAGTGAACTACTATGCGTCGAGAATAGATTACTCCAACAACAAACTCTGAACGAAGTAGGTCGTAGAACACAATTAATTCTGGAAAACGGCTCTTTAATTACCAGTAAGTCGTAGAACTTCTTAAACGACAGAATTATACCAACCCACACAAGAAATAGCATACATCCAAAAAACCAGTACATTTCGAAAACCATTCAAGTCCTGTAATATACTTGAGGTCCATCTAACAAAAACCCTTCATTACATCTGTGCGGAAGGGGTGAGCTTCATACATCAACCCATAAAAATGTCCGGCAATCATATCCTATTATCAAAGATAAATACATCCCTCGTTTGAGCCTCCATGTGTGTATGTTTGTGAACACACACACACACACAAACGCACACACCCACATATATGCATACAAAATTCTTAATTTTGTTTTCTCTACGCAAAAGGAGTATCATCATCTTTAGATTTATATACCTATGTTGTGCATCTTTAGTATGAAGAAAGCAGGTGACGTTACACGATATAGTGAAAGAAACAGCAGCCGTCGCTTATACTGAAAATAAATGATTATTTCGATGACAAAATACTATGAACTTCATTGTCGAGTTCAACCCCAAATTAGACAAATTTCTGAGCGTGTTGCCAAATACATAAATCAGCCTAGCGGCACAGGAGCCATTGAGTGCCAGAGGCAACCACAAAAAGACAGTTGTGTTACAAGTTACTTGAACAAATAATGAAATGTTTCATCAATCAGATTCCATTGATAGAACTAAAAGCAGATCAAGCTTTTATAGAGAGAAGGGAATACCTGAGTTTCTCAGTTGGAACACAGCCCAAATCAATGTCACAAACAGGACAGGTGTCCACCTCCTCATCTGACAGTTTGTCATAGATGCATTTCCTGCAGACTGTTTCAAATTGACAAAACAAGCATATTAAACAGTGTAACTTTAGAAATTTCATTACGATCAGAAATTCTAACTTACAACTAGATGGTAACAAATGTCTTCAGATGTGATCGTCAGGCTTGCTTATCATTCCAAACAAAATATATAATCGCGACTAAAATTCTCAATCCAGGACATTCTAACTTTCTAATAGTGCATTTAAATCTCAACGCCCAGCAACTTTGAAAAGGCTAAAAAATTCAGTAACAGTCCAAATCCTTAGGGGTGTGATTCTTGCAACTACCATCATGTTAAGCGAGACGACCTGAAAACCTACTTAAAACATGTATGTAGCCAGTGGACAAAGGTACGGAAAATTACTAGTCTCAAAGGGAATAGGAACTACATCACTGGAACAATTTAGAGGCCATTTTTTCCAAGGTAATTGAGTTAAACATCGTCACAACCAACTGAATTTTATCACCAGAAAATTGAAGGACTAGAAGTAGATACAGTAATGAAATAGAACTAAAGGGGTATCCTATAATATTTCCTGATAAAGTACACATATGTTTAAACAGAGTTCATAAATTCAGAAGGGATAGATCATGAAAACATAAGCAGCAGAAAAAGGGACTGGCATAGCTCGATATCTGGGATTATAAAGGATTTCTATAATCATGCATAGGTTTTTTGTAAGATCTATTATTGGGGTAGTCTGATTTATTGGTTTATGGTTTATTGTGAATGAGTAGCTGTTGCAAGGAGAGAGATTATGTGGTTTATAATATATGTGTGCGTGTGTGTGATTTCAGGGGTCAGTACATACAAACATTTTCTACAAATATACTTAAAGTCTAGCAATTCAATACAATGAAGGGTGTGAACATAGTGTGAAGCTCTTCAGTTTAGTAAGATGCTTCACATGATCCATAGCTTAAGGGGCATCAAAGTGGAAATCACTAGGACGGTGATTAAGGATATTTTACGTTAGATTCCGTCCAAAGTTCTCTTATTTATGTCCCCAGTCCTGAAAGTGTGCACTTACCAGCCCCAAAACCTTGCCCAACTAATGATTATTAACAAAGCCATGCTCCTACAAAAATCTATTTGCAACACATGGAACCCATTGAATACCTTCTGAGTGACAGAAAACCGCAAGTCATGTAACCAGAAAGGGTGCAACCTCACTAACCCTAAGAAGTCTCCTACGAAAAGTTTGATTCCTAATTTTCCCCAAATCGGTAAATGGCTAGTGCAAGTAGTCTTATAACCTCAGTGCTTTGATAAGTAAATGTAAAAGAAAATAGGGAAGTAGTGAGGCTGGCCCATTTAACCACAGACTCATGAAAATACCAACAAACTTTCCAAACGAACTATTACACGATCCACCTAAGGATGCAAATTGAGCAATGTTCGATATATATAAGCAAGCTGAAATAACCATTTCTAAGTGGTGATACACATCTTTCCACCTTGTCACAAGTGCTGTATTCCCTCTCCATTTCACAGCTCTTCTACACTCAAAATTCCATGCTTGAAATAGCAAAAAAGCCTAACATGAGAGTTTGAACTACACAAACTATTCAAAGTGTGCAACACACCGAAAGGCACCTGCATAACCGTGGCCACAATTTTGCATGCTGCTGCGACAAATAGTACTTACTACTCTCACATTATGTCCTAACTGGGTATCGTGTCTTGATCTTAATTCCTACTGCGACAATGCACAAGATAACTGTTCAGCATCTTAGCTTAATCCCTGATTGCGCTCTTAGTGCACTGCAAGCATAAAATGTTCTGGAATTTAAGAGGTGGCCGTAACTCGTAACTACTAATACCTACACTCTTTGAATGTAGATGTAACAAAAACTGGTAAGAGGCCTAAATACCAATGCTCAGCAAAGCGAACAGACTTTCCAGACAGATGTATAAAATTGGAAAGCTGACAAAAGCGGCGTGTTGCACCAAAGAGACTGGCTGGCACAAACTAAGTAGGAGTACTAGTTATGTACAAATACTGCTCCAGGATACTCCATAAAAGATAGAAAAAAAATAAATCACTCCCCTGATATGAAAAAAGAGCACACATATCCAAATCTGAGTCTCAGAAGCAGGTAAAACTATAAAAATGAATCTATTCCTTAGATGGATGAAAGAAAACAGTAGATACTTGAAATCCTTTCACAGTCTGATCTGAGATAAAATAGAACCTGAAACTACAATATAATTATTGGCAGCCGGTGAATAACTGCAGGGTTTATTAGTTCAATGTGACGTGATAAACTATGAAGGAACAGATAAAGTTGACAGGAATATGAATAAATCCACAAGAAGAAAAAAAATGACTATCGACAAAAAGTAACCAACAAAAGAAGACCATATGTACTGCAACTACAGTCAAGGGCGGACACAAGAAGGACCCAAGGTGGGCCTTGGGCCACCCTCAAATCTGATTTTCAATTGATATTTTTTTTATATTTTCCAAATAGTTACATATATGACCCCCCCCCCCCCCCCCTAAGAAATACACAAATAACCCAATTGCATATAGAACCCCCCTAACAAATACACAAATAACCCACTAATTATAAAAATATCACATATGCAACTATATTGAACTAAAACTATTTTAGAAAAGGACCAAAACTTTAGAGTTTGTTAAAAGATCAAAACTATATAATATTTTAGGATAAAGTATAGTAAAAGGGTACTATAAAATTTTGTACGATATATTCACTTTTACAGTAAGAAAATTGTAATGGCTTGTCTCTGTTAACGTGCCCCTAACAAAAATAAATGTGTCCCCCCTGACAAAATTCCTGCGTCCGCCCCTGACTACAGTTTTGAGTGATGCAGATGATCCAAAAGTACTTTTCCGAAAAATCGGTTAGCTTTGAAATGCCAAACAGTAAGAGGAATGTGGTAGGCGCCGGAGGATCACCGTATATGGTAACAATGTCATGAACTTGAAATAGGCTGGACTAATAGAATGCATGGTACTTGAAATCAATTACTTTCCTTTCATGTCAAAATTCCTCTATCAGCGAATTCCATTTTAGATATACAAACACCCACAAGCAATCCATGTAGATTAAGCTTATCCCAATAGCCGATTGGATCCATCTCTCTCATCCACTCTGTGAAAAACCGAGTAAAGGCGAAACAGATACAACATAGAACCAATGCATCTTTCTATTCACATAATTCATGCACCAATCGAATCACAAAAACTCCAACCCAATAGAGACTAACATTAACTTTGTCTACGTTAAATCCTGTATCAGCTCAAATAGTAACATTTCCTTCATACTTCTAAAATTAGCCTAACACTACCAAATCATGGAATCAACCAACGTCACAAATGTCCAACACACAAACACAATTTCAACTAAAAAACCCACATCGCGAATCCGAAACCCAGAATCGCACAAACATGAAAACGCAATTTCAACTCAATCCCTAATCCAGATCAAAGGGAAAAAGGGTCTTTAACAATCAATCGACAGCAAAAACATGGTAGTATTCGAAACCCAAATCAGGCGAAAACCCAGAGAGAGATTGAGAGAGAGAGAGAGACTAACATGTATGAAGACAGAGAGAAATAGTTGTGGCATCTCTCAACAGCTTGTCGCAAAGAGGGCATGTCATGCACGCCGCCAGAGTCTCCCGTCGAATGTTCACAACCTGACCCGCCATACCCACCTCCTAGAATCACCTCACAACCGCATTCAGCACAGACCCATCACCGATAAAGCGAGAAATTGGGGAGGGAGACGATGAATGGAGCACAGCGGATCTGTTGAGTATGGAGGAGATTGAGGTGAAATTGGGAAAAGGGTTTGGGTATTGGGGGGAGATTTACGTGGGTTTTGAGAATGGAGAGTGAGAGGGTGGATCAGTGGAGAGATTGGGTGAGGGAGATGAGAGAGAACCGCAACAAGAAGAAGAAGAGAAGAGAGTAGTAGAGAGGAGGAGACATGCGTGGTGTTGTAGTTTCAACAAAAGACGAGTTCGGTGACTGTTTCTTTTTTCCCTTTTTACTATACATTTTACTATTTAGCTCCTTGGAGTTTATACTCATTTTCATCCTTTTGGTTGTGTTGGCATGGAGGAAATAGGCATGGAAAATTATTTCCAAATAAAGTTATATTAATGAAAAATAAATAAATATATTATAATTTACATCACTTTATGTGTGAGAAAAAAATAAAGACTAAATTTATTTTTTTGCATAATTTATCTTTTGGAATAGTTGTGAATATTTGGTTCATACATTTTCGGGTGTGTATGTTTATCGTTCATGGATAGTTGTGATTATTTAATTTGTGTCTTTTC
This sequence comes from Linanthus parryae, assembly GCA_023055425.1. Classification (NCBI taxonomy): domain Eukaryota; kingdom Viridiplantae; phylum Streptophyta; class Magnoliopsida; order Ericales; family Polemoniaceae; genus Linanthus; species Linanthus parryae. The sequence continues at coordinate 63,150,595 of JALGPY010000002.1, read as the reverse complement.
GAATTGGTAGATCGCATCTGAAGTCTGTAATTGTAATTTTGTTTAGTAGGCATGATGAATTATTATTATAAGGGTAAAAGACAATTTCCACCCTCAAATTATGGAGAAAAAACATTTTGCCCCCTGATTTATGGAAAAAGACATTTTGCACCCTTGTCAGAGTTAAAAACTAACTGTTGGCTAACGGAGGTTTGAAAAGACAACATTACCCCTGAAATATTGAAAAATTACCCCTATATATGTAAACTAAACCCTAACTCCTCTTTTGTTTATATTCTCTCTCTCCTCCTCCTCTCCACTCCTCTGAAAACCCATCGCCGGTTCTTCCTGGCTCCTCTCCACCCTCGTCTCTCTCTCTCTCTCTCTCTCTCTCTCTCTCTCTCTCTCTCTCTCTCCCCCTCCTGGCTCCTCCTTCCTCTCACAACACCATCACTCCCCCTCGTTTCCTCTCGGCTCAGACGGTGGCTCTGGTCGGCGGATTTGGGAAATCGGTGAAAGTGGTTGACCATCTTCACTAAGCGATGTTTTTGCCTCCTGGCCCTGATGTGCCTCGGGAATCAACACGAAGAGAAGCAAAATGAACAGATCGGACGGTCCAGATAGAGATTGTGTAGAGCATGAATCGCTTCAACGCTCTCAATTTATGGCCCAAATTGGGGAAGATTTTGTTCCGAAACCCAGGCGACAAGGGGGTTGATGGCTGTGAGGGTGGCGTTGACCGACCATGGCAGTGGTGTGTGGTTCAAATTCGGGTGGCTTTTAGTCTCCTCTCTCTCACGTCTCAGATCTGGGCAGGGATGGAAAATGGTGATGTCTTCGTCTGAATTGGTTGGGTTTGGTTGGGTGAATCTTCAATTAGATGTAGGGGGTTTGGTGGGCTTTGATTTGGTGGGGTTGGATTTATGTCAATCTGGCAGTTGATCGAGAAATTTCTAGTTATGGGCAAAATTCATCCAACAATGGGTTGGATAGTAAGTAGTAACAGTGGGTTGGTTAGTTACCATTTTCCAGGTTTTTTTTTTTTTTAATGAATGCATTTTCCGGAATGTGTTTGCTAATGAAGAGTTTAATGACTAACCATGTTTCTCAAAAAAATGACTAACCATGTTGGGGCCAATCTCAACTCTCTCAAATCAATTGAACTCATGGTGCCGGGTATTTTGGCGAAATTAATTTGTTGTTGTGGATGTTGTTTGTTTTGTTGGTTGGGTGGTGGTGGTGGTGGTGGTGCGGATTTGGTGGTAGCCGAGGCGGTGCTCAAGAACAACATCAAGAACATTGTGAATTCAATAATAAAACAAAAAGGGTGCTATTTGTCCACAATGTGTAAGGGTAAAATGGTCACAAAAAGACAGTTTGCACCCCTCCACTAACGGATTGTAACAGAAGGGTGGTATCTGTCCACTCTCCATCCGTTAACAGGGGTGCAAACTGTCTTTTTCCATAAATCAGGGGGCAAAATGTCTTTTATCTATAATTGGAGGGTGGAAAATGTCTTTTACCCTTATTATCCATCTGTATGGGAAGTCTGTTTGCTTTGCTGAGCATTGGTTTTTAGGCCTCTTACCAGTTTTTGTTACATCTAGTATTAGTGAGTTACACTCAAAGATTGTAGGTATTAGTAGTTACGAGTTACGGCCACCTCTTAAATACCAGAACATTTTATGCTTGCATTGCACTAAGTGTGCAATCAGGGATTAACTGATTAAGATAAGATACTGAACAGTTATCTTGTGCCTTGTCGCAGTAGGAATTAAGATCAAGACAAGATACCCAGTCAGGACATAATGTGAGAGTACTAGGTAGGAGTATGTCGCAGCAGCATGCAAAATTGTGGCCACGGTTATGCAGGTGCCTTTCGGTGTGTTGCACACTTTGAATAGTTTGTGTAGCTCAAACTCGCATGTTAAGCTCTCTTGCTATTTCGAGTCTATGGATTGAGTGGGAATACGGCACTTGTGATGAGGTGGAAAGATGTGTATCATCACTAAAAAATGGTTACTTCAGCTTGCTTATATATTCAACATTGCTCAATCTGCATCCTTAGGTGGAACGTGTAATAGTTCATTTGTAAAGTTAGTTGGTATTTTCACGAGTCTGTGGTTGATGGGCCAGCCTCACTTCTTCCCTATTTTCTTGTACATTTACTTATCAAAGCACTGTGATTATATGACTACTTGCACTAGCCATTCCGATTTGGGGAAATTAGGAAACCAAGGTTAGAATGTCTATCGTGGGAATCACACAAGATTCTTTCGTAGGAGACTTCTTAGGGTTAGGTATAGAATATGAAAACCTCATAGGTGCTCTAGGAGGAAAAGTTTCCTCCCTGTTTAACATAGTGAGGTTGCACCCTTGCTGGTTACACGACTTGCGGTTTTATGTCACTCTGAAGGTATAGAAATTTAATTCAATGGGTTCCATGTGTCGCAAATAGATTTTGGTAGGAGTATCGCTTTGTTAGTAATCATTAGTTGGGCAAGGTCTTGGGGGCTGGTAAGTGCACAATTTCAGGACTGGGAATATAAATAAGAGAACTTTAGACAGAATCTAATGTAAAATATCCTTGAGCACCGTCGTAGTGTGTTCCATTGTGATACCTCTTAAGCTATGGATCATGCAAAGCATCTTACTAAACTGAAGAGCTTAACCCTATGTTCACATCCTTCATTGTATTGAATTGCTAGACTTTAAGCATATTTGTAGAAAATGTTGGTATGCATTGACCCCTGAAATCTCTCTCACACACACATATTATAAACCACACAGTATCTCTCCTTGCCACAGCCACTCATTCACAATAAACCATAAACCGATAAACCAAACTACCCCAATAAACCATAAACCGATAAACCAAACTACCCCAATAATAGATCTTACAAAAACCTATGCATGATTATAGAAATCCTTTATAATCCCAGATGTAGAGCTCTGCCAGTCCCTTTGTTTCTGCTCCTCATGTTTTGCATGATTTATCCCTTCTGAATTTAGGAACTCTGTTTAAACATCTGTGTACTTTATCATGGGAATTATTATAGGATACCCCTTTAATTCTGTTTCATCACTGTATCTACTTCTAGTCCTTCAATTTTCTGGTGATAAAATTCAATTGGTTGTGACGATGTTTAACTAAATTACCTCGGAAAAAGTGGCCTCTAAATTGTTCCAGTTATGTAGATCTCCCTTACAGTCTTTACCCTTTGAGACAAGTAATTTTCCGTACCTTTGTCCACTGGCTACATACATGTTTGCATAGGTTTTCAGGTCGTATCCCTTAACCTGATGGAAGTTGCAAGAATCACAGCCCTAAGGATTTGGACTGTTACTGAATATTTTAGCCTTCTCAAAGTTGCTGGACGTTGAGATTTAAATGCATATTAGAAAGTTAGAATGTCCTGGATTGAGAACTTTAGTTGCGATTATATATTTTGTTGGGAATGATAAGCAAGCCTGACGATCACATCTGAAGATATTTGTCACCATCTAGTTGTAAGTTTGATTTTCTGATCGTAATGAAATTTCTAAAACTACACTGCTTAATATGCTTGTTTTTCCCACTTGAAACAGTTTGCAGGAAATGCATCTATGACAAACTGTCAGATGAGGAGGTGGACACCTGTCCTGTTTGTGACATTGATTTGGGCTGTGTTCCAACTGAGAAACTCAGGTATTCCCTTCTCTCTCTTGAACACTATTAAAGCTTGATCTACTTTTAGTTCTACCAACGGAATCTGATTGATGAAACATCTCATTATTTGTTCAAGTAACTTGTAACACGGCTGTCTTTTTGTGGTTGCCTCTGGCACTCAATGGCTCCTGTGCCGCTAGGCTGAATTACATATTTGGCAACAAGCCCAGAAATTTGTCTAATTTGGGGTTGAACTCGATAATGGAATTTTCATAGTATTTTATAATCAAAATAGTGTTTTTTTTTTTTTTTTTTTAATGTAAGTGACTGCTTCTGTTTCTTTCACTATATCTTGTAACATCACCTGCTTTCTTCATACTAAAGATGCCCAACATAGGTATATAAAAAAATAAAGATGATGATACTCCTTTTGCGTGGAGGAAACAAAATTAAGAATTATATGCTTGCATATATGTGTGTGTCTGCGCGTTTGTGTGCACAAACATACACACATGGAGGCTCAAACAAGGGATATATTTAGTTTTGATAATAGGATATGATTCCGGACATATTTATGGGTCGATGGATGAAGATCACCCCTTCCGGGTAGATGTAATGAAGAGTTTTTGTTAGATGGACCTTAAGTGTATTATTGATTGGTTTTCAAAATGAACTGGTTTTTTGGATGTATGATATATTTTTTTGGGGGTGGGTATAATTCTGTCGCTTAAGAAGTTATACGACCTACCGGTAATTAAACGAAGCGTTTTCCAGAATTAATTGTGTTCTACGACCTACTTCGTTCAGAGTTTGTTGTTGGAGTAATAGATCCTCGGCGCATCGTAGTTCACTGTCAAACACACAAAGATCTCGTGGTTGTTTTAACGAGAGAATCGAAGCATAACAAAAACTGCCTATATAGAGCCTTCAGTTGGACGCCAGACTTCAACATGCACTGAGATGAACTATAAATATCGTGCGATCCGATCCGATAGATAATCCGATGTGAATACGGTGAAATCCGACCCGAATCTGATACGATCCGGACTCCCGTGGATCGGATTTGAATATAGGCTGATCCGATCCGAACCCGATCCATTGCATAATCATTATCATAGAGACAAATACCCCAGCTACAAGGACCTAAAGCTAACAAACGCGGTGTTGCACCAAAGAGACTGTCTGGCACAAACCAAGTAGGAGTACTCGTTATGTACAATGCACAAATACTGCTCCAGGATACTCCATACAAGATTGGAAAAATAAATCAATCCCCTGGTATGCAAAAAGAGCACACAGATCCAAATCTGAGTCTCAGAAGCAGGTAAACCGATAAAATGAACCTATTCCTTCGATGGCTGAAAGAAAACAAATGCTTTCACAGTCTAATCTGAGAAAAAATAGTCACTGGAAACTACGATATAATTATTAACAGCCTGTGGATAACTGTAGGGTTGGTTAGTTTAATGCGACGTAATCAACTAAGAAGGAACAGATAAAGTTGGAAGGAATTTGAATAAGTCCACAAGAAGAAGAAGAAAAAATGACTATCGACAAAAAGTAACCAACAAAAGTAGACCATATGTACTGCCACGACAGTTTTGAATGATGCAGATGATCCAAACGTATGTTTCCGAAAACTCGGTTAGCTTTGAAATGTCAAACAGTAAAAGGAATGTGGTAGGCGGATCACTGTATATGGTAAGAATGTCTAATAGAATGCATGGTACTTGAAATTAATTACTTTCCTTTCATGTCAAAATTCCACTTGCTCTATCAGCAAATTCCATTTTCGTCGTCCACGACTCAGAGATACACAAACACCCACAAACAAATCCATGTAGATTAAGCTTATCCCAATAGCCGATAGAATCACAGAACTCCAGCCCAATGTATCTTTCTATCACATAGTTCATGCACCAATAGAATCACAGAACTCCAACCACAATAGAGAGTAACATTGGCTTTGTCTACGTTAAATCATATATGAGCTCAAATAGTAACATTTCCTTCACACTTCTAAAATTAGCCTGACACTACCAAATCATGGAATCAACCAACGTCACAAATGTCCACAACACAAACACAATTCCAACTAAAAACCCACATCGCGAATCCGAAACCCAGAATCGCAATTTCAACTCAATCCCTAATCGAGATCAAACAGAAAAAAAAAGGTCTGAAACAAAACAATCGATTCGACAACATACACGCTAGCAATTCGAAACCCAAATCAGGTGAAAACCCAGAGAGATTGAGAGAGATTGAGATTGAGAGAGAGAGACTAACATGTATGAAGACAGAGAGAAATAGTTGTGGCATCTCTCAACAGCTTGTCGCAAAGAGGGCATGTCATGCACGCCGCCAGAGTCTCCCGTCGAATGTTCACCACCTGACCCGCCATACCCACCTCGGTACTCACTCAAAACCGCATTCAGCACAGACCCATCACCGATAAAGCGAGGAATTGGGGAGGGAGACGATGGATGGAGCAGCGGATCTGTTGAGTATGGAGGAGATTGAGGTGAAATTGGCAAAAGGGTTTGGGTATTGGGGGGAGATTTACGTGGGTTTTGAGAATGGAGAGTGAGAGGGTCGATCAGTGGAGAGATTGGATGAGGGAGATGAGAGAGAACCGCAACAAGAAGAAGAAGAGAAGAGAGTAGTAGAGAGGAGGAGACATGCGTGGTGTTGTAGTTTCAACAAAGACGAGTTCGGTGACTGTTTCTTTTTTCCCTTTTTACTATACATTTTACTGTTTAGCTCCTTGGAGTTTATGCTCATTTTCATGTTTTTGGGGTGTGCTGGACTGGAAAGAGGTATGGAAAGAGGTTTCCTGATAAAGTTATGTGAATGAAGAATAAATAAACATATGTTTGACAAAAAAAAAAGAAAAATAAACAAACATATTATAATATATATTTTTTTGAGAATTAACATATTATAAAAATGTACATCACTTGATGTGTGAGACTCAAAAAAAAAACTGAATTTATCTTTTTGCATAATTGTGTTTCTATCTAACATTATCTTTTCTGTACAAATTAGATCACGTCTGAAGTCTGTAATTATAATTTTTTTAATAAGAGTGATGGATTATTATAATTGAAATTTTTGGGCGTTGTAAAGGATGTGGGGGTAAAACACTCTTGTAAAAGGTTAAGATAGATGCATAACATAATGCACTATCGAATTGGACACAAAACCTCACACACGTTAACATCCCTAGAATAATTATTGCATTAGACTCCTGACATTGTTTGATTTACGTACTAGACGAATTCAAGGGCATACTTTGTCTTCTTTCTCTGGTCTCCTCACGATCATCACCACCAATTTCAGTGAAACTAATGTGGTCACCATCTGTCAACTTCACTTCCAATTGCCTCGCTAGGAAAGTAGCAATTTCTCAACACCTATATTCAACCGATCAGTAACACTAGGGTTTTCAAGCAGCAACACCTTCCACCTGAACTAGAAGGAGTACCACCCATACTCCCAAAAAATGCATTATAGCAGCGGCTAAGGTAAATTTGAACTTGACATGCGATGAGTAGCACTGACACTTGGATAATCACAACGAAGTTTCAGAAATTTTAACAAAAAAGCAACTTTGACGTATCAAAAACCCTCTACTCCTGAACGTCTAACAAGAGAGAGAGATTGACGACGAAGAGGTCCGTTTGTTGGTGCTCCAAATCGGGCAAATCGATTTGAATCGAGGAGGGGCGATTTTGCCCAGATCTGCACCACCCACAGTCGCCTCAACCATCGCCTTTTTTCGTGGTTGTGAGTACGGCCCGAATGATCTCCTTATCCAGACCCATCAAAAACCCTCTATTCTTGCGTCTCCGACACCGTCCTTTGCAAGTCCCAAGTCAATTTTGAACTTCCACTGTGCTTTGTCCCGAACCCCTACGACCCACAACAGCGGGAAGGGGTCCGAGATAGACCTGGAAGTGGAATCAGTATTTCATGGCAAAGGAAGAAGAAGAGAGATAGAGAGGTGATGGTGCGGTGGAGAGGATGAGGCAACGGAGGTGATGGTGTCAGAGGTATTGGTGGCCCGTGAGATTGTTTGGTCGTGGAGAGAGAAAGAGGAGGCTGATAGGATTAGAAATGAGAGGAGAAGGAGAAGAATTTTCATTTATACTGGTGCAATTTGCTTTAATCTTGAGGGTAATTTTGTCTTTTCTCCCCTTCGTTAGTGTGTTGTTAATCGTTAACTCTGACAGGAGGTATTTGTATTTCCCCAAAGTACAGGGAGGTGTTGAAATTGTTTTTTACTTTTGTAAATTAATTAGGTTGATGAGGGTATTTTTATCAAAGAAGCTCAATTGTTATCCTAGCTTATACCTTGGTGGAAATGGTCCATTTTTAAGGGAAAATGCAAAATTAAAAAATGGGGTAAAAGACAAAAATCACACCCTGTGTATGGGTAAAATACAAATACACCCCTCGTGTTTGGGTATATACCAATACCCCCTTGTCAATTGACGGTGTTAGACAACTACCACCCTTCTGTTAGTGTCATGAACTATTTAATTTTTCAGTGACCGTATACCCCTCTCAATGGGTAATTATCTAATTGCCCTTACCACTAAGATGTAATTACATAATTTTGCAGAAAATTATGCCCTTATGACTATATTTAATTAAAACTTAATTATAAACAAATTTATAACACATTTTTACATCATCACTGAGTACTGTTAAATAACCATTATATCCATGGCACTATTCATGAGGGCAGTTTCCACCTTTTCTGGAAAAATTTCGACAAAAGTTCGAAATTTTGGATGAAAAAATTGCACTCCTCCCCCCATAAAAGACACTTTTCACCCATGTTCTTAAAAGACAATTTCCACCCCTCTGGAAAAAATACAGAGCCGCCCAAAAAAAATCCCTCGATAATAATGTAATAACAGAACTTATATTCCCTCCAAAAACCTAGCCTAATCCCAACAACTTCCCTCCAATAATAACTTTCCTCCAAAAGTTCCCTCCCAAACCCTCAGACATTCACAGTAACCCTCTAGGCTATTTATTTGAATCCCAACAACACAACTCCTTTCACTTCATATCCAAATCTCTCTCTATGTAAGATTTTATTCAAGTTACAAGCAAGACAAGTGTATCTTTTTTCTACTTGCCTTTCTTGTAGAGAAGAAATACACTTGCTTTGCTTGTAACTTGAATAAAATCTTACGTAGAGAGAGATTTGGATATGAAGTGAAAGGAATTGTGTTGTTGGGATTTAAATAAACAGCCTAGAGGGTTACTGTGAATGTCTGAGGGTTTGGGAGGAAACTTTTGGAGGGAACTTAGTATTATGGAAAGAAGTTGTTGGAGGTAGGCTTGGTTTTTGGAGGGAACATAGGTTATGTTATTACATGATTTTCTGAGGCATTGTCTTTGGAGGGTGGAAATAAATAACCCTACTCCTGCATTTTTTTCAGATGAGTGGAAATTGTCTTTTAGGAACATGGGTTGAAATTGTCTTTTATGGGAACGGTTGAAATTGTCCATCCAAAATTTTAAACTTTTGTCGAAGTTTTTCCGGAGGGTGAAAATTGTCCTCATGATTAGGTCAGGGATAAAATGGTCATTTATCAGTACTCAGTGATGATGTAATCATGTAAAAATGTGATGTAAATTTGTTTATAATTAAGCTTTAATTAAATATAGTCATAAGGACATAATTGTCTTTGAAATTATGTAATTACATCCTGATGGTAAGAGTATTTAAGTAATTTCTCAAGGAGAGGAGTATAACGGTCACACAAAAATCAAATAGTACATGACACTAACACAAGGGTGGTAGTTGTCTAACACTTTCAACTGGCAGGGGGGTATCTGCAATTTTATTTACATTTTTGCATCCATTATAGTTCGCAAACTATATACTACCTCCGTTTTTTCTCTATCACACCGGTTTGACTTTTTGACTCGTATCTGGGTCACTTTGACCGGGTAATTTGGATAGCAAAACGATGTGATTTTTTGATATTTTTTTCACCGTGTTATAGAGCAACCTTTACTCTACAACGCCATCAAAAAATTATTAAAAATATGCTTCGTTTTGCTACACAAATCACCGGGTCAAAGTGACCCAGTGAATAGTGACAAAAGTCAATACGGTGTGATAGAGAAGAAACGGATGTAGTAGCTCTTAATATTGGATGTCTTTTCGACATGAGTAATTATCAGACGGAATTGAGCCCGTGATAGCTTGCATGCTATGTAATTTCTTTCAACGTTTGAGTTTATTGCACATGTGACAGTTTTAATTAATCACGATTCTTCTAAACAAGCTAGTGAAACAACTCTCTGATGATATAGGCATAGAGAGAAACCTGAAGTTCAACCTAATAATTAATTATAAAACACATAGCATCTTTTATTTAATAATGTAATCATAGTAGAAATACAGATCAAGGAAGCAAATAACCATTATTTAGTACTAGTTTTGTTTAAATATGTCTCGCTTAATTATTTCTCATCTCAGTCACCACAATTAACAAACTGGTAGCTAACAGTGAGGCTACCCTTTGCATATCCCTTTCCATCAGTGTCAAGTTTCTTGAACACACCTTCGTCCAAATCCAGCCCTCCATTACTGCACTGATCCACAATCCTCACCGTCGCTTCGGCCCCGGTCCCACTGTTCCTCACCTTTTAAGACAACACACGTATATACGCAGAATCATAAATCAATAAGAACAGTAAAGACTGACATCCTCAAACATATAAGAAGATACACTTACCCTTAAGCACTTCCCGCAAGCAGCTCGGCCATGAGGCCCGACCGGCCCACAAAAGGCAGTCCAACCGTACTTACGACGCCACGCCAAGGGCTTGCTTGCATCCCACGTAGAGCAATAAGCGCTCACCGCGTTCAAATCCCAATTGTTTTGGGCCGGGCGGTAGAAATGGTAAGTAGCCCTAACATTGGAAGCACTCTGTGCCGTGGCAAAGGTCACTAGGGAAAGCAATAAAAATGCCAAACAAAGCCCTATCTTTCCCATTTTCACCTGTTGGCTTCTATTTCTTGGTTGTGTGATGAATGGTGATAGAAAAATATTCGAAGTGTATTTATAGTGAGGAGGCTAGTGCATGAGAAGAGAAAAATGCCTATCAAGTGTCGAAATGTGGGGCATTGTTTGTCAAATTTCCAGTCATTGCTATGGAGACCAATACAAGTCAGAATTGATGGCTAATGTTATCTAAGATTCGCTCTTATTCTAGAGGATTAATTTAGCTTTTTGTAATGAAACTTGACGTAAAATTTCATTTGCATCCTTCCAGATTAGTGTATATAGTTTAACCAACTGTGTAGCTTTCTGGATATTGGAAAGATTTCTGAATTTGACATCTTTGGTTTCTTTGAACAATTTTGTTTTTTCTTGTTTTTGTCAAGAACATACTACTTCATTTGTGGTAAAATAGAAACAGGAGGAGAGCCAACCCTCAGCCGTCCACAAAATAACAAAAAGAGAGACAAGAAGTAAGATGAAGCGCAAAGAGTCCCATAAAAAACGTAAAGGGTTTTTAGGGCAACTTGTTCAGCTCCATCTCCACAACTAACGAATTGGTAATTAACAATGAGATGGCCTTGTTGATATACATTAGTGCCGGTAGCTGGAAAGCAATCATCTTTGGCATTCCACAACTCCTCCCAAACTTAGGGTGCGTTTGGACAATTGGTTTTTTTTTTTGGTTTTTGGTGGAAAAATCAAATGGTGTCTACTTTTTGTTTGTTTTGGGTGGTTTAAAATTGGTTTTTAAACCAGTATTTTTGACATTTGGGAATGTGATAAAAAACCATCATTTTGAGGGTTTTTTTCAGTTTCTTTCCACTTTTTGCTAACCCCTGTTGGAAAATGGTCTTCGACAAGTCGGTTTTTGCCCGACTTTGAGCCCGGTTTTCGTCCGGCTCATTCGAGAGTCAACCACACTAATCACACCAACACATAAAGGGTAACTTGGTGATCGTTTTGGTTAATCACTCGTCGAAAACCATTAAGAAATGAATGAACAATAAGCCATAGAAGTTGGGGTTTTGAGGTTGGGTTTATGTTCCCAAAATAAATGAACCCACATCTTGAGGAAGAGAGAGTTTGAAGTGTTTATATACTTCAACATTGACCTATAAGGGCACGCCCTTAGGGCGAAGCACATTTTGTGCAGGAGGGAGGACCTAGACACGCGCGCCGCCGCCGCCGTCCGGCCGGCCGGCACGGGCACGGGTCGTGGGTTTGGGTTGTTGGGCTTTACTATGGACTAATTCTTTTTGGGCCAGAAACTAACTTTTCTAGCCCAGAAAATTAACAGACACAATTATTGTTTTCAGTAACTAACAGTGTCGTTAAATAGTCGTTAATTAACCGAGCGGTTAATTAACTGTCAAACCCAGCAGTTGCAACCGTCCGAACGGTTGTGTCTCCTCAACCAACCCGTTCAGCTTCTATAAAAGGAAGTTTCCTCCCTCAGATTTCCTCATTCCGAACTCGTTCATTCTCTGCTATCAATTCTCTCTCTACCAAATTCTCCGTCTGCTAGTCTTGTTCGTTGGGTGTTGCAGCCCGGTGCTTCGTCTGCAACATCGGAAGAGCTTTCATCCTGGGAGGCAGTTCACTACAGCAAGAACCAAGGCACCTAAGGTACCCAGCGAATATTGCCTTAAGGAGATCGTGGATGCACGAGACTGCTCTTCGCCACATTATTGCGTCTCTAAGCCGTCTGTATATCTGTAAGTTCTCTCTGATTCGTCTTTTCCTTCTTCTTCAGTTACTGCTTTATTCTAACAAGAACAAAACGAGTCCATTGTTTCTAACAACCCCATATTACCCTTCTATATTATTTATATTACCAAATATGTCCTTAGGTCAAACCTTTAACATCCTTATCCAGTTTACTTCTGTTGCTTCTCTCTTCTCTTCTTATATGTGTGTCGGCTAGAGGTTCTCTATACCATCGACGGGAACGGAAGAGAAGTCATAGATTTGACACATGATTTTTGTGCAAGCGACGTTGCTGAAATCAAAACAATAGTTAAATTAGATAGGGGCCTCCTGTTTTGGTGCTTGTATTTTTATGTTCATTGTGTTTGTTTTTGAATGGAAGTGTTACAATGTGTCATAACTTGTGTTCATTTGGAACTCGCAATTCGAAGAACTGTTGCTGTTGTTTTGGTTGGGTATGAAAGTTTGTTTTTTTCATTAACTTTTTTGTTCAATTCAAGTCTGAAAAATATGATTTTTTGGATGTCAAAAATATCGTTAATTTGTTCTTCAATTTGTTAACTTTTACGAAACTATTGAAAGTCATGAAATTGTTAACTGCTTGCCTCACATTTGTTGTTCATGAATCTGTAAAAGAAAATACAAGTGGAGGGTATACATGTCATTTTATATACTGCATCTAGTTTAAAAATCACTACCAAACACATTTCTCTAGTTTTTAATCTAGTTTAAAAACCATTACCAAACACACTGGTTTAATCAGAATCTCTAAAAAAAATCAAAAAAAAAAAATCCACCACAATCTAAACACCAGTTTTTCCACCAAAAACCATTCTACCAAACTCACCCTTAATGGACTTTTAATCCATTTTCTTCTACGAATAGGTGATGCTATAAATACTTCGAGTCACTCTTTATAGCTCTTGATTAAATTCCTGATAGATTTTCCTCAAAATCTAGCTCAAAGTAACTAAGTAAATCTCAAAACCATGATATGTGCGTCGAAACAACCAACTTCTATCAATATTTAATGAAACTGCATTATGCTTTCTCCGGTGAAAGCTTGTTCATAATACTTCAAATAAGTCATAGAGGAGAACTCTCTAAATTCCTAAGAGATTGCTCAGAAATAAAGCATAATTTTTCGAAAAGTATTGTATGAACTCTACCCCCCCCCCCCTCCCCCCGGTCCCGTTCTTGAGCGATTTTGACCGATTCAATGCACCGGCGGCCACACGATCGAACCGAACTGATCAGTGACCAGTTCATCGGTCCGACCGGTCCGATTTTTAAAACTATGCTTTTTGGTATTTTTGTTTCTTTAGATGATATGATGGGTTAAATATATGCTTTATTGGTCTTAACGGTGACAACTCTATTGACATATCCAAGTTGTACTCCTATAAGTCAAGGGAATGTGATTATGGAACTTGTACTTCGTGTGAGAGTAGAATAACAAATATAACTAACATTTATCAATTTCATGAAGATAAACATTGATTTTTTTATAAAATTACAAGGTAAAAATCGGTTGTAGATTATTATTATTATTTTTTTTTTGCAGCCATGAAGAACATCAAATTAAAATAGAAGAAGTCTAGTACAAATAAACATAGAGATTAAGACTAGCAAATGACATCCACAGCACCTAACAAACCCCAAAAGTCAGGCTGCAAACAAGGACAGCCAGGACCAGAAGACACCAACAGAAGCCTATGTGGAAGCAGGCCCAACAAACCAAATACACCGTTATAAAACAAACATTACTGACAATACCAAGAGAAAAAAAAAACACAAAGCTAGGCTATTGCACCCTAATTAATTTTAATTAATTAATCGGTTGTAGATTAATTAATTAAAAGAAGGTTTAAGAAAATCGACTGCCCACTTGTTTCCTGAAAGCTAATGTGAGACGCCATAAATTTTCCGAAAAATCAAAAAACTCATTTTTAACAAAATTACTACGGTACAAACTAATGTTATCATGTCATAAAGTATTTGTACTAGCAGTAAAAATATTCTCAAACTGACACTAAAAAGGTTTGTGACTTATTCTTCGTTCTATTGACACTAAAAAGGTTTGTGACTTATTCTTCGTTCTATTAGAACATAGTGGAAGGCAGTAGAAATAAGTCACAAGTTGTAATAAACTAGTCAACACATTGGACGTTTACCAAGAAAATAGCTAAACATGATCGTACAGCAACAATGAAAAGTTTGTAATTATCAGAGAGATGGCCTCGAGCATTTTCATTATTCAACAAACACAAAATGGGGGAGAAAATGCAAGAATCGATCGGTTTCCACGTAGGCCATTAAGCTACGGTGGAGGAATCAGTGATAGAAAACAAAGGGTGCTGAGCTCCGTCGCCACAATTAACAAATTGGTAATTAACAATGAGATGGCCTTGTTGGTATCCTCTTCCATCGGTATCTATCTGGTTGAACACGTTCACATCCAAGTCCAATCCCCCGTTACTGCATTGATCAACAATCCTCACTATCGCTTGCGCACCTGTAGCTGAATTAGTCACCTGGGATTCACATTATAAACATAGAGCATCATGTCAGTAACTCCAAGATCAACGAACATTTTTTTCATTAACAAACAAATGGCAGGATGAGTTGGATATTTAGTTTCTTCTTACCCGTAAACACTTGCCACAAGAAGCTTGTCCACGTGGACCAACGGGCCCACAGAAGGCCGTCCAACCATACTTCTTACGCCAAGCAAGCGGCTTGTTGGCGTCCCACGTAGAACAATAAGCGCTCACCGCATTCAAGTCCCATCCAACCTGTTGTGGGTTATAGAAGTGGTAGGTAGATCGAACATTGTTAGCACTCTCCCCACCTCCACCTCCGCCGCCGCCTTTGCAGTTGCTCTGACAGTTATTAGAAGGCAGACAATATTCGTCAGTGGTCCCACAATAACCCCACTGGCTACAGCAGATATTGCCGGGGCAAAACTTGCCACCGGCTTGTTTGCCGCACTGCTGGGCCACCGCGGAACTCATCAAACAAAGGGTGAGCAACACAAAGAGACTGGAAATTTTCTCCATTTTGATTTTGCTTGGAATGAATATTGCTAGTTGAGTGTGTTTATATGCAAGGTAGGTTTGACTAAGATTGCATTCCTGGATAAGACTATAAGACCAAAAATATATAAATGTGGTAAGTATAGACCGTCCGATCATCTTTCAGGGACTTGTCTAGGGATTCAATGGTGGATGATGAAGGGAAGTGCACATGAGGTGGCGGCTTTTGTGAGGCGGCTGCTGCTCTGGGGGAAAAGTCAATCACTCAAACGGCCCCCTATGCTTTCGCTAATTGAACTTACGACCTCAATTCTCTAAAACTACACAAATGCACGTCCAATAATTCTTTTGTTAAGTTCAGAGATACTGCTCACACAATCTCTGACTTACTAATCTGGTCACACAATATTGAAAGATTGTGCTCAAGATATTGGTTCTAGTATGAGTCTACCACTTGATCCAAATTTTATTATGACATTTGTAGCACTACGAATTCTCGTAACCCAAAAAAACAACTCAGCGGTATTATTGCGCAAAATAGTCGTCCTCGGTTACGCTCAACGCAGGTAAATTTGTCTTTGACTGTAAAAAGATTTACTAACTAATATTGTGCAAAAATAAAGTTAAAGGTTCTTTCTCGGTTTACTTGGGTGAAATTAACAACTTCGTCTCTCTAGTCCATGGTGTGACCGCGTGATAGAACCCAATACAAACAGAAGTGTCGCAAAGTGTTAATAATCTAAAGATATGGGTATTACTATGATATTCTTGAACTTAATAATATGATATTCTTGAACTTAATAACTCTTGTCAAAGTTTATTGATGCCGGTCACCTACATTTATATGTTGGTAATATAAATAATAATGAGACTTATAACATTGTCATGGACGGAGAACTTGTAACTTTGTCATAAATATTATTTTGAAATTAGTTCACACAGCCAATTCTTAATAAGGGATGTCATTCACAAGACTACGGATTTATTAGTACATACAGCACTTAGTTTGAACTATGTTAAACGTAGACTAAATCAGATTATAAATGATTGTTAACATGAACACCTGCTATTGACGAGCTATTAGTGGCAAGGGATAGCAATTGCCACCTTCACTTTTATCAAATACACAAATGTCCAAGTTCCCACTTATTTGGTACCTTAAAAGAAGGTGCGTTTGTGTGTATATTTGCCCCGGCTGTTTAGCTCTGCCACTGATACATGTCCATATAAATTGGAATTCCGATATAAATCAATTCTACAGGAACTAAAATAGCAATGGTTCAAACTGACATAAGGCGATAGAAACATCAAACATGAACAAAACATGAACAAATCATAAGCAGGGAGTAAATCAAACAAGCCAACACATTACATTTTTCTAACATGAAAGTTGAACATGATCATACAACAACAATAACAATGTTGTTGTTCATTGTCGAATCCCTAACGAATTCGACAATCTCCTCTTATGCTTCTCTATATATATCATCAAGCTACAAACCCACATGGAACTTTTTACAGACGAGTAAAAGTCTTGAATACTGATGAATTACACCCTGCTCTTCCGCTTCTCCAATGCCCTTGGTGCTGCATTCACAACAAATCACTCTCAGTCATCAAGAAAACAACAACTATAAAGATCACACCAAGCTTTAATTAAGGAGACATCTGATGGAAGTTTCCAATAGAACGCAGTGACCAGAGACGAAAATGTTCAAATTCTTTGTCGCGTGAGAGCATCTCCAATAGGTCATTTATATAGCGGTTATCTTTAAAATAGAGATAAGATGAGAAAAATGTTGTCTCCAATAAGCTCTCTACTCCGCTCTTTATTTTTTTGAAAGGTATCCTGCTCTCTACATTTAAAGATCCCGATAGAGATCTATATTTCTCTTTAACCATGTTCAAACCGTTTATGTCCTGAATTTTGTAAAGTTCTCTTGCAAGAGATATTAAGAATGTGCCCCCTGTTAATTAACTAATCATCTAACTAACAATAGTGGAACGCTTACTAAAATTTTACAATATCTAAAATAAAGATACAGGATTTTCATCAGATTATAAATAAATTTTAGCTAGTGCCACTGAAGATGCTCTAGAATCATAATGTTGTTTGGAAAACTTACCAAGTCCAACGGCCTCTGAGCCTTTCATTATCCGTAACCTCTTGCAGGAATCAACAAACATCCTGATCATCGGATCAGAAACAGATAGTTAGAACGATGCAAATTGAGTCTGACGTTTATGTGATGAAGCGCGAATAAATTTTGGAAAAAACAAATTAAGAACTTACTCCCACGGAACATCTCCAACAAGCATCCAATCACCATCCTTGTCCTCATAAGTAGGGACATAGTCCGAACCATTCAAAAGATCGATCAATTTGGTTTCGTTCATGAAGTCCTTCATTCCTTGAGACCCGTAGTTACCTTTTTTTTTAACAGCGACAAACAACTTGTAAGACAATGATCTCCAAAACAAAATAAGGAATTTCAAAGCTAGTAATTTTTTTTTCACAGAAATGGAAATTACCAATGGTGAAGGAGCTGAACATTTTGGCCAAGGCATCTGAAAGCTGTTGGTAGCTTCTGTACATCTTTAAGTCCACCTTACGGAGGTATGGGGCGCCATCCACGCTCACTTTCACGAATGCTGCACCAGCAGCAGTGTTACCTTTCTCGCACTCTTCTTTGGCATTACTCTTTTGGACGGTCAGAATGTTCTTTCTGAATGATCGGACTGGTGGCCAACCCACAACTTGTGCCCTGCAAAGAGTTAAAGGTCGTCTCACATTAATTTCGCGTTCTTTGTTCTAACCGGATTAACAACAGGGTACTGGAGATACATCGAGTTAAAGGCTGTCACATTAATGCAAATGATGTTTACAATTTGAGCTATAAAATGGAGTAATTAGTAAGGTCTAATTAAAAGTTTGAAACAAGAAAAAAAGGTCTTCGTCGAAGTCTTTTTTAGAAGTTACGGAAGGCTATAGGTAATTAGGTATATATATGATTTGGCTTCTGAGATGCGAGTACAGTAGAATTACTTGGATTCGGAAGGGATTCAAGTAATGCGCTCTCGGGTCTCGACATAAGATTCAATGGTATGAGATGCATGACACCAAGTCGAGGTTTAGTAAAACTAGCTTGCTATTTTCTACTGAACACTGTGGTGATCTACAATTATGTGTACTCGTCCCTAATCCTTGAGGGGTTTTCCAATAGAGTACCATTTGCTTGATATAGAAGATCCAATTTATTCAGAAATTTGAGCTTCTTGGCCAAGCCAAATGTGAACTAGTTTAAGCCAGGTCAATAACTAGTCCGTCTAAGGCCTATTCCAAATTGAGTTGCAATTTCCCTGCCCACTTTCAAGTGGGGTTGGGGCCTTGGTGGCACCGGTGAGAGTCCACCAAGCATTACGAAACATTAATAATTGGTGCACATCAGAAAATGGAATTATTACCATCTGCAATAGCCATCCAACGACTTGCACCTATGTGATCTAGATCTTCCATAATGGCTGTCAAGAAACCCACGGATTGCCTTTAAAAGCATGGTTCTACTTTTCTACATTCTCGTGTAATATGCAGTTCGTTACTATGAGCCCTAATGCCCTTAGAATCAAAATTACAGTGTATCACAGGGAGTTTTTACTTTTAAGAATCTGAATCCTCTTAGACAAATTCCAGATAACACAGAAGAGCAAAGGCAGAGAAGAGAAGAGAGATTGACACATAGTTGAACACCTTTTTTGGAAAGGTAAACAATGATTTTGAATTGCAACTGAGGAAAAAGACCAGACAGAAACCAGTAATGGACATGGCCCATGTGGGCTCTAAACCAGACTTTTGATTGTTTGTTTGGTTGCCAGATTTTGGGGGTGAAAGATAGGTACAGTTGTGTTTTAAGCCAACCTTTAAAGACTGGGTTTGGTTTGGTTGGTATAAAGAAAAGAAGATTGAAAGGAAATAAAGATTCCAAATGTTTTGTTCTTTCCAATCTATAGCCGACAACCAACCGTGGCCTAATAAGAAAAATAAAGCATTCACGGGTCCAGCTCTTTTTGTCCACCCATCTCCCATCATGCTCATTCATTATTAATTATCACAAACAATAGTAGTTGAATCTCTGAAATAAAATTATCAAAAAACCAAAACTAAAAAATAAAATAAATTTCTCCATTTTCCTAGTATATAATTTTATAATAAGATAATCAACTTTGAATCTAGAGGTTGAATAGATTTCCAAGGGTTGGTATTGGCTGAAATCTGAACATAGAGTTAGAATGGCTCATCTAGCTCTCATGTTTGGTTTTATAAGACTACTGTTCAGACTGATCCTAGCCAAGCAAAAATCTCAGTAACATATGCAAAATTATATGCTACCTCAATTCTCTCTGAAACATAACGATGCATTTTTTAATAATATTTTGATGGTGTTGTAGACTGAAGTAGAAAGATTATCAAATCACTAAATTAAAGTGAATAGTGATAAAATGAAAAGGGTGGAGATTCATAGAGAATAGACGAAGTATCGGTCTGTCCCAGCTCTTTCTTCCCGATTTAACTTTTGTCACTATTCATTGGGTCACTTTGATCCGGTGATTTGAATAGCAAACCGATGTAATTTTTTGATAATTTTATCAATAAATTGTATTATTTTGCTATCCAAATCACCCGGTCAAAGTGACCCAGATACGAGTCAAAAAAATCAGATGGAAAGAAAGAGCCGGGACGGACTGGTTATCGATAAGAATGTATAATATAATTTCATCGTTAAGCTGAAATGTACCAGGCCATACAATTTTGAGTTAGAACATGTTTGGTATCTGTTCAAAAGATTAAAAAAGACATCAACAAAACACTGCAAAACATACCAACAAACACTGTTCTTAAATGTGTTTCTTTGTAAAAGGAGTGTTTAAACATACCAAGAAACAGTTTATTTTTTGTTTGTGGCAAACAGAGCCTTAATCAGCCTTCAAAGACGTGGCTTAGCATTACAGTTTCGTTAACTAGATTTTAAAATACAAACTTCAGATGATTAGAGGGCAAGATCTAGTCACTTTAGCAAATAGAAGCAACAGAAAGGAATTCAATTACTTGGCAGGAGGCTTCGACGGATTAGTAGCAGCGCTCTCCTCGGTCTTCTTCTCCGGCCGATCGATGACGTCGGAGGAGAGGTTGAGCTTGAGATCGACGGTCTCGGAGAAGCCTCTCTTGGCGCAGCTGGTCTTGGCCGACGATTCAGCTTCGGCTCCGGCGCCGGGCAATCCGAGCCTCAATTCAGTCTCTTCGAACTTCAGGCGAGGCTCGTCGGAAGAAGCCATTGTTGCAGTGGTCATTTCTCTCTCTCTCTAACTTTCAGAGTTGTTGTGGTTGGCAGAGCTTTTTTTTGGGGGGGGGTGCGGAACGTGTGATGGCCGAGATGTCGCGGGAAGTAAAGAGAGCAGTGGGGAAAGTGTGGGATAATATATAACGTGGGTGATGAATTTGGACGGTAATGATGGAGTCAACGTGGAAAGATGTGATTGGGGAGCATCTTGTGGAGGATGTGACGTCCTGAATGACGGTGCGTTTGGTAAACAAGATTATTTTGGTTTATGAGTTAAAACCCAAATCGATTATTGAAATTATTTGTTTACCGTGATTTAAAAATAAGATTTTATTTACTCTTTTTTTCAGAAATAACTTAAAAAAATAAGATTTTAATTTAGGTTATTTGTCATTTTGCCTTCGTAAAAAAATAGTTTGGTTTCTAAAAAAAAATTGTTTTTAATTGTTTTTTCTGTGATTATTTCTTCTTCTTTTTTAGAAAAAGATTTCATTAATAAAGGTTATAAAAAACCATATCTTCGGTACTACGTTTTGTGCTCAACAATGATTGTTCCTACCCTAATTATTGACTCTGTAAAGTTTAGAGCTGCCTTAGCATAACAGTGTGCTACATTATTCATATCTCGCGATATCCATGACACATTGACTTTCTTCAAATCTTCTCAAGATAGCTCGGCAGTCCGTCATAATCGAACCAAACGAAGACCGCTCGCTATCCGTCGTTTGGTTACAGCACAATTAGTTTGACATGGATTTGCGGTCAACTTCTACCTCAATTTCATTGAAAGAAAGTTGAGATGCCATAAGCAGAGCCTCTCTCAAAGCCAGACCTTCTGATATGTTTGCTAAAGCCACCATTGGCAAATGGGTCACCATAGTCGTTGTCGTAACACCCCGGTGGTCGCGAATCACTGTCCATGCGCCAGCCTTGCCGCATGAACCATCCCACGCTCTGTCGCTCTTCAGCTTGTACCGTCCTTCAGTCGATGGGCACCAGTTTCTCTTCGGTTGCCCATGACTTGCAGTTCCCGGATTATACTTCACCGAATCCATGACTATTCGGTATTCATCACACAGTTGACCAATCCGATCCAGAATAGCTGCCAGAGATTCAATTCGTTTCTCAAAAACCCGAAAGTTCCGAGATCGCCATCCAACCCAAATAGTCGTGATGAACTTTGCTCGGTCTTCAGCGGTTAGATCCTCCAGCGATTCATATATCCAGTCCCGGGCATTCCCGAACTTGTCATGGCTTAATTTACTTCCCATAACATCATACCACACCTTTTTTCATGAACTTGCACCTCGTGAGGACGTGTTCCTCCGTTTCGTCGTCCTTCCTGCAACGCATACATCTACTGGGGATGTCCACTCCTCACTTTGCCAAATTCTTTCTCGTCGGCAAGGCTCTGTGATAATGCCTCCAAACTATGAACAGTACGCGTCGTGGAACATTGATGCTCCACAACGATTTAGGGGAGCACGTACTAGGCTTCCCCATGTGGGGTCAATTCCTCGTAATTCCTTTGCTAGATAGTATTCGGACAGTACTGAATAATCCCCATTGATTTAAGAACCAAGCCCAACTATCCTGTTGTGGGGTAACTGGGAGAACGATTCGGTTCACTGCCTCCACATCTTGTACATTAAGAACGAAGGCTACCTGATCTAAGTCCCAAGCATTATTGGTACTCTCAATCAAATCCCTTACCCGTATATCACCATGAATGTCATTCCTTGAACACGCCTTAAAACTGGTAGGTCGCGGTATCCACCTTCCTGTGAAAACGTTGACATATTCACCATTCTCGATTCTCTGAAAAGCGCCTCTTTGGAGTACCTTTCTGCCCGTCATAATGCCTCGCCAAATTTGTGAAGGAGCTGCCCCCATACTAGCTTCAAAGAAATTAGTATCGGAGAAATACCTGGCCTTCAACAGTCGCGACATTAAATATTCCAACTTCGTGATCATCCTCCATCCCTGTTTTGCCAACAAAGCTAGAATAAATTAGTGAAAATCTTGAAAGCCAAGTCCTCCTTGACCCTTTGACCTCTTGACCTTGTTCCAATTCACCCAGCAAATACCCCTCCCTAATTATGAACCAACTTTTCTATATGTTCACATAACGAGTTTGGTAAGAGAAAACAATACATAGTGTAATTCGGAATAGCTTGTACCACTGCCTTGATCAATATCTCCTTGCCCTCTACCGACACGAATTTCTCATTCCACCCATTTATCTTTGCGCTAATTCGTTCCAGTATTGGTGAGAACGCAATGTTCTTAGAGCAACCCACCTTAGACAGGGGTCCCAGGTACTTCTCAAACATCATAACAAGTTGGACGCCGGCAAGTTGACATAACTGTTCTTGTGTGGAAACTAGGACGTTGCTTGATAACATTGCTGCAGACTTCTAAAGGTTTATTTTCTGACGCGAAGGGTGGATTTGGTAATTGGTTTGTTCCAAGTAGCTTAAGATAGGCAGAGCGGTTTACCATGGGAAGGCTTATCTCGATCCCGATGACATTGCACGAGAAACGCTTGCTTGCCTTTTGCTTTTTCTAGGTATCAATGGATTCGAGAGGGATCACAATTCCGCCGGTTAAGAAAGAAGTCACATTCATTAATAGGAAGATTACAACTCCGACATTTCTTAGCTAAGTAGGCTCCAGGATAGGGCGGATTTTAGAGGAATCCACCTTTTGGAGAGAATGAATTAAAAGAACAAGGGGAGGAAGTCTTCGTTGAAGCATCGAAACAGAGATCTATCAAGCGAGAAGCCTCAACAACAGGCAACAGAGAAGCAGCGCTAAAAGGGGATTAGAATTCCATAAACCGTTAACAGATCGGAAGTCATTAACAACTGTTCATACTCTTTTAACATCCTCTGTAGAGTCTGGATATCCAGGTATCAGCTTTCGAGAAGAAAATGCTATCATATGCAAACAACAGGTGTGATACGGGGGGCCCCGATGTAGAGGCTTTCGTCGGCGTGATGGTCTTATTCCTTTTAGCCACAAGAAGTGAGTGAGAAAAACCTTCTGTACATAGCAAGAACAAGTATGGAGATAGGGGACATCCCTGTCTTAGTCCCCTTTTGGGAACTACATCACCAACCACCTCTTCATTGCGCACAAACGAGTATCGGACAGATGTAACACAACCCATAGTATTGGAGATGGATCTATATCCAAACCCCATCTTAGAAATAACCGCCCATATATAATCTCATTCTACCCTATAATAGGCTTTATTCATATCAGCTTCAAAGGCCAACATTCGCTTCTTCCCATTCATACGGTTATCCATCGTATGGATAAGTTCATAAGCTACTAGAACATTGTTCGTTATCATTCTGTCCGGCACAAAAGCACTTTGATTATGAGAAATGAGACCATCTAGGACACATTTCAAATGGTTTGCAATCGCCTTGTCAACAGTTTTATAAAGCACCGTACAGAGACTGGTGGGGGTATAGTGAGAAGGTCGACCGGCTACTTAACCTTTGGAATTAAAACTAGAAGCGTATGATTAAACGAATGTACCTCATCTCTGTGATTGAGAATACCCAAGCAAGCTAAGGGGATTCCATCGGACTTTCCAACTACCCCGCAACCCCATTTCAAAGCCAGCTTCGTTTTGCTAGCTCAGGAACCAACCATTTCAGGTCGTGAGTCGTCCAACCGCCTTCATCGATCCGTCGTGCCCAGATCCGCCTCTCCATCCAGCCGCTCTGCCTCTCGCCGTCATCGCTGCCTTCCTTGGCTCCTCCCCCACCCCTCGTCTTTCCCTCCGCAGGTCCCCCGTGGGTCTCAGGCGCTGCACCTCCCAAGGGTCCCGGTTATTCTCCCCCTCCCCCCGGACGACTTGCCAGTTTGTGGAGAAAAACGACTCTTCTTGGTTGCTGCAGCGGATGTTTCCCCTCCCCCCTGTGGCATGATCAGTGACAGGTGTGGGACTTAGTCGTCGTCCTCGCCACCCTGCACCATGGTTGTTTTCGTCTCAATTTCAGGAGCTAGGATTGCAAGGGTCTGGGCTTTTTGTTGGCTTTGGGCTCCTTTCCTATTTTGGGCCATGGATCCTTATGGGTTGTTTTGTTTTGGACTGATAAAACTTTGTCTTGTTGGCATAGGAGGCTCTTGAAGTCCAATGATCCTGGTTATTTTTTGGGGTTCGTTTTGTGGGTGTCTTTGAGCTTAGCCCACTAGGATTCTAGTTATTATTTTGAAGCTTTTGGCTAGTTGTAGGATCTGTCATTTTCCTTTTAGGGGTATGCCCCTTTTCGTTTCTAATCGTTGTTTGATGAATGAACTTCTTCCGTTGGCGTTGAAAAGAAAAGAAAAAATCTAACCCCGACAATAACTTTATTCTTTTCTTGTAAATTTTGATTGAGTAGCTAAAAATGAAAACATAACTTATTTAATTTTATATACTTCAAATTGTACTTAAAAAGTGAGTTTAACTAATAACTAGTGAGTTTATTATTTCACAATCAGTGTAATCCACTTTAATTTTTCTTTTATGGTAAGTGTCAGCTCGTTCGACATCCGTTTATAGTTGCATTTCACCTACCTTCCCACGGTTCAGTGCACCGAATGAAGATGTATGTTTACTTCAAACGTTAATTAGAGAATAATCACTTGTTACCTTTTTCTCGTGAAATTTATATTAGTATATAATAAGTGGCAAGATAATACAATTTTGATAGCAACTAAACATAGGATTAAGAACAACAAATAGTCAAACGGAATTGGTTGGAAACAAGTGTATAAAATATTTAGCCAACACTAATCGACATTTTAAATATAGTCACATCACATGAAGAAAATTTAACATGTTATGGATCTAGCCAACACCTATCTGATACCACTATGAGTGGTGGGCTGATTGTGGGTTGTGGAGCCCCATTGGAGTAGTACTTATGAAAGAAACTTGTTTTTGTTTGCAGTTGTATTTTTAATAAACGTTAATTAAAAATGTGTTTCACAAAAACTTATTTGGTAGTAAAAAAATAGTTTCATATTTAGAAACACAAATTAAGGAAAAAGTAGTGTTTTTACAAACACAACTTTTGGTGATTTTTTCTCATTTTCTAGCACATTTCTGCTGTTAATTAGAGGTGCACACGAATCAAATCGGTCATGATTGGTGATGAATTAAATTCAATTTGTGGTTCATAAATTTGGGAAAAATATATAGTCGGATCCGATCCATGATTTCATGGATCATATCGGGTTATTCCACGAATCGCAATTAATTTCTATATGTTTGACTACGATTAAAAATTGATATATAATTATCATTTAGCATATTTTTAGTTAATTTACGACATATCTTCCATTGCATATTAAAATTATTCGGTTCAACAGTAATGTCTAATTACACTACTTGGTAGAAGTTAACATTTGAACAAATCATTTTAGTGAAAGTAGTAAAACAACATAATTATAAATACAAACGGATTGACACGTCGATTTTGATGGATTTATATTTCTCAATCTAAGGGATTGGATCAGATCCATTCAGTCACGTATCGAACCGATTTGAGGATTTGTGTGGATTGATGGACACTTGTGCACCCCTACTTTTGATGAATGCATAGCATAACAACTACATGCGTTATTGTATGTACGCAATGATGCTCGAGTTAATCAACACTAGGAAAGCTCATCTCTCTCATAACCAAGGCCAAGGCCAGGTCCATCCGACCAAGAGGGCATGCACAACAGCAACGTTGTCGAGCCATGTCTCACTTCTCGTCCATTGTCGAAGTAATCGTACCATGGTGGTGGATCGACATCGCCTTTTGGAGCTCCAGCAACAATCAAGCGGACGACCCTTCCAATTCAACGGCACGACGTGCTCTCGCTTTGTGAATAAACAATTCGTCTCCACCATCGATGCACAGTCGTCCAGAACCCAAGGCTCCAAGACACCATTGTCTAAAGCAGATTTCAAGTCGACTACACAAGACCAATGTCCCCCTCTAAAAGGCGTGTCTTACACTTTAGGAAGAAATTTTCATCTTTCCCTTCACTGGTGCGCAACCCAGCGTGTTCTATGCACTTTATGATTCCAACTTGGGCAGTAGCTCTGATCACAAGTCAACCACCCACATATCTACCGCCTACCGCCCACTGCCCCTCGCAAGTTAACACCCTGCACCTCTTCGGGTTTAACCGCCAGCGATCTCTATTTAACAAATTCAAGGCATAGGCGATGGTTTTAGGAGTTTTAATCTTGACAGTTTGGGCCTCGGATGACTGCAGGAGCACTTCATCGGGCTAGCATGTTTTCTAGGCCAGTTTAAGCCCATTATCTTAACCATACTAGTGATTTCTATTAAGTTTTATCTTATGTCTCCTCTTGCTATGTTACTACTAGTACTGTTGCAGGTCATGTTCGTCTTTCAGGTTGTTTGTCTTTGCACTCATGTATCACCGCTACTACTATAAATAGAATTCTCTATAGTTGTCAGAAGTTCTTTGTTAAAAGTAAATAAATATCATTAAGAGGAAATAAAAGTACACATACCCAAAAAAGTATGAGGAATAAAATTAGGAGACCTACCCCTAGACATAGTTAAACCAAATTAGAAGAGGGAGCCTAAGCTACTACATCACGCTGAAAGAGAAATAAATATGTAAAACCAACTAGACAGAGCATACTAAGACAAGAGAACAAAGTAGCTATGTGCAGATGATACTGCTTGCTTATGGGCTTCCAAAACAAAAGAGCGCGACACCTTCTGAACCGCACACTCAGACATCAAACCCACCTCCTGTAAAAAATAAGCTAAGACCAGTCCATCTTTATATGATCAGCACTCACTCTCCTGTAAACTAAGATAAGCTATTAGACTATCTATTATAAATGACGTTAGTAGTAATATGAAAAGCACGCGCGCAAGAACTTCCATGTAAAATAACTAAAAGCTCCATATGTATGAGAGAAGCCGCTGTTAAGTTTTTGGAAAAAGTGTGCAAAAAATCGTTGATAGTGGATAGATGTTCTCCAACAGTTCCAGAGGAGCAGGTAACCTTCCAAGCTCCATCCACCGGATGTAACTTTGAGAATCAGCAGGGGGATATAGCATCGTAATGCTTTTAAGGGATAATGCATTGGTGGTGAGCAAACTTTGGTGCTGGTTTTGAAGTTGCAGCCAAGAAGTTTGGGTTGAGGTGAAAGTCGGGTGCTCGTGATGAGAGGTGGTGATATATTCAGATGATCTTCCATAGTTCTAATCTTGGTGTCGATAAATAACTGAATTTCGTGTCTTCCAAAGAGACAACACGACTGGGACAGTTGCGATCATGAACCTAGGTTTAATGCAGGTTGTGATTTGAACCCATGATAGAAAATTGGGATATGTGCGGGTGTGAAATCCATTTAGGAGTAATCCCTTAAGGAGAAGACTGTACAGTAGTGGCAAATCGACATGTGAGGTATAGGTGATATGTAGTCTCATTTGGTATGGCATATCGGACATGAGGGGCCTATCGAAGGTATTTTTGAATCGCATGTAGAAAGGCAGGGGAGGCCGTTATGTAGGAACTTCCATAAGAAGAGTTAATACTTTTGGGATCTGTCCCAAACTTGATCAGGAGTTTAGAGCTGGAAAAAAAATTCATGCTGGGAAGAAAACGGGGAGAAATTGGCCTCCAAGAATTGTAGCCAGATCTAGCAGTGAAGGCACCATACTTGTTGAAATTCCAAATAACCTTATAATGTGGATCTTGGGGAGGAAACTGAATGATGAGAATTAGGCGGAAAATGAAACCAGGAAGGAGTTCCATGCGTCGCGGGAATAAGATCCGAGAACAGATGTTGTTGCAACGGTCTGTATTGAGGAAAAAGGACATGGTAGACTGTAAGCCTGGGACCCATTTGTGCAGACCAACATTAATTGAATGGCCGTTTCCAAATGACCAACCATGCCCCTTCAGATAAAATTCCGTCGTGAAGCAGCACTCTTCCAACACCAATAACTAGTGGATGGGGTCACAGGAATAGAGTCATTTGTCCCATTTAGTAAAAAAATGTGACGCTCGTAGATCGAGGGTGGTTTTAAAATGAAATTAAAATAAACTAACCGGATGAACTTGGCAACTAAGTTTTTTCATTTCTCAAATTGAAATATATTATATAGTACCCGCACTTCAAAAGATGAACTCTGGTGGCGTGGCTACCGCTGCTGAACAGAGAGGGAGGAGAGAAAGAGGGGAGGGAGATGGTGTTCGCCGCAGCTGAGGGAGGGGACGCGATGGTGGTGGTCTCTTTTTTTTACGTGTTCCTGAACTATGAGGGGAATAAAGCATATAGATGGCTATGGTGAGTTGTTGAGGAATAATAAGGAAGAGAAAGGAAGTTAAGTAGGAGACGTATAAGATAAGGGGGTGAATTTGTTCGGGAGAATATAGGAAAAATCGAACTGGAGAAGAAGATAGAATAATGATGCGGAAGATTGGAGATATTATGTGGTGGGTTGAGTGTACCATTAGTACGTGAAAATTGTAATGTGCTTTGACGATAAAGCTATAGGGTAGATTGGGTGTACTATTTTGATAGTTTTATGGGTGGAAATGGGAAAATAAAAATAAAATTAGCAAGGATGTTATTTAGAAAAAATAAGAATATCATAATCGATGTCTAATTATCAGATTACCTACTTGTAAATAGTGGGGGTATTACAATTACAGTATTTGATGATGTGGTAGTGCCATTTCATTTTTTTCTACGTTTCTGTTTGAAATTTTGACTCACATAACGCGAGTAAATAGTTTAAGATTTTGTGTAGAATTTGATTGAATGAATAGAAGACTATAATCAGAGGCGTATCTACATGGGGAGGTGTGGGGGCTATAGCCCCCATTCAATTTTCAAAAATTACAATTTGACCTTGTATTTTGACCAATAATTTCATTTTGGCCCCCACTTAAATCGAGCAATAACTTCGGCTATTTATGTTTATTCATCAAAATATCATCTTTTTAAAATTTAGCCCCCACTGACACAAAATCCTGGATCCGCCCCTGACTATAATCTCAAACTTTTCCTCTGAAAATGAACAAAATATAGGTCATACGTTACCCATATTCCTCCAAGTTACAGTGTTAATACTCTGTTTACAATTTACTTTCGCTAATCACTTTGTTCAATAATTCATAAATCGAATGATTCTCAAAGTAAGTGTAAAATTTTGTGTTGAAGTTTTGACTTGGAATCATTATTTGGTAATAACTTTGGGTCCAAGTAAATTAAAGGTCGCGAGAAATTAATTGACTCCAAGAAAAAAATGTTTGGGACCGCGTCCATGGTATCTATTTGTGGCGGTGGAATCTTCAATTTTTGGTAACAAATTAAGGGTCAAAGATTGACCATTGTTTGTTAGGCACCAAGTTACCAAAGTAACTAAAGTTCCACGTCCATGCAGGTTTTAGTATTTAAAGGCATTGCTCTTTTGATTTGTAAGAGGGTCAGTAAGCAACACAATACACATACACGGCAGAGAGTACTAGCAGTGAGTTGATAGGCTTTCTAGTGCATGTGTTTTTGTGATTGTAATTCTCGGTTCGGGTTTGTTTATCTCAATAAATTAGGTTCGGGTTGTGGAGTAGCTAGTACTCAAACTAGCGATCCACGTTAAATTTCTTGTCTCTCGTTCTCTATATTTTGTTATCATTCTTTCTTGATACCGGATTCATAACAAACTAGTATCAGAGCCTGGTCAGGTTAGGGCTTCAAGAAGGAACGATGTTAGGTACTATGAAGATCAAGAAGTTCAGTGGGAGAAACAGTTTCAATCCGTGGCAAATCAAGACCAAGGCGTTGTTGAAACGCGAGGATCTTTGGCTGCCTCTGGCGTCCAACAAGGGCAAAATGGACACAACCACATCGGTGTATCTGAAGATGGACGAGAAGGCAAACGCAATGATCATGTTGTGTCTGACGCACGACGTGATCACCGGTGTCGCAGATCAGGAGAAGGCTGCTGCTTTGTGGGTAAGTTGGAGGAGCTCTACATGAAGAAATCCGTGGAAAACATCCCAAGTTGATGCTCAAGCAACGCCTATTCGGGTTGCGAATGTATGATGGTACGCAAATTAGTGATCACTTAGAATAGTGAGGAGAAAATAAGTGATGAGGATGCAACCTTAATTCTCTTGGTGTCGCTGCCTCCATCGTATGAAGGTTTCGTGCAATCTTTCATTGGTGGGAAAGATACGATAACCCTAGAAGAGGTTAGATCTGCTCTTCACACCAGGAGTATGAGGCACAAGGCTGCAAGTCAGGGTTCAGGTGATCATTATGCGTCTGGTTTAATGGTTAAAGCATGAAAAGGTAAGGGATACAAGGGGTTTGCAGGATCCAGCTTTACCACAGGACGTCTGTGCCTACTGCAAGGAGAAAGGTCACTGGAAAAGGGAGCGTCCCAAGAAGAACCAAACGAATCTGGTTCTAGGTGGAGGGACGTCCTCCGAGGACGACCTTCTTCTATGAGGCCCCTGGGGCGTTTCTGGGCTCCTTGCATGGAGCATCTGGCCCGTGAGATCTCTGTAACGCGAATCGAGTTCTGGATCTAGGGGAAAAGATTTTTGGCGCGCACTAGGTTTTCAGGCTCATCTGAGGCATGCGGGGCGCATCTGGCATGACAATTTGTAGCACTCGTCGTCGGTGCATCTGGTCTGGACGACATCTGGGCACTTGTCATGGTGCACTGGTTCTGGTGCTGTTTGGAGCATCGGGAATACATTCGGTCATGCTTTCTCAGTGATTGTATTCGAGTCTGGTTCTAGGTGGAGGCGTGCTCGTTTCAGATCCAGGGAGACGCATCTATTTCAGGTTCGAGAGAAGCATCAGTTCTGGTTCAAGGTTGATGAGATGATTCAAATCAAGGTGGAGCTTTGTTGAAGTTTTGACTTGGAATCATTATTTGGTAATAACTTTGGGTCCAAGTAAATTAAAGGCCGTGAAGAATTAATTGACTCCATGGCAAAACTGTTTGGGACCGCGTCCATGGTATCTATTTGTGACAGTGGAATCTTCAAGTTTTGTAATTCTCGGTTTGGGTTTGTTTCTCTCAATAAATCGGGTTCGGGTTGTGGAGTAGCTAGTATTCAAACTAGCGATCCACGTTAAATTTCTTGTCTCTCGTTCTCTATATTTTGTTATCGTTCTTTCTTGATACCCGGATTCATAACATTTTGGATAATTGTTATGATAAAGCTGGAGGAAATAGTTGGTGAAATATTCACCCACTCAGGAGCTAAAGTGAAGGAAAAAAGAGATTTGAACCATGTGACAAAGATTAAGAAAAAATATTTGTACCATATGAAAAAGATATCATCTTCATATCATGAAGCTCTAATGCAGTAAAAAAAAAAAAAAAAAAAACTTGGTTAATCACAACCAGTGATAGGAGAGTGGGTATGTTGTGGGGGCCCACTCTGGATGCAGTGAATTCGGGATCAATAGGTTTCGTTATGCACATGTAATCATGTACTACCTCTGTTTCTTCTCTTTCAGCCTGTTTCACCTTTTGTCACTATTCACTGAGTCACTTTGACCCAGTAATTTGATCAGCAAAATAATACAAGAATCTTGTAATCTTTGCACGGTCTCGTAGAGTTAACTTTCCTCTACAGTACCATGAAAAAATTGTCAAAAAATTATATCGTTTTGCTATCTAAATTACCGAGTCAAACTGACCCAGGTACATGTTAAAAAGTCAAAGTAGGACAATCCAGAAGAAACATACCAAGTATTATAGTGTATGACATATAGCTGACAGCAAAAAAGCATGCAACTATTAACCTATTGCTTACTTCTAGTAATTCTTTCTCTTAAAACAATATTACCATTGCGGATTGTACCACCGTTCATTCACTGACTTCCTTCACGATATATTTTTTTAATCTGAACGTTTGATTTCTTTTTACTTTCTTTTTTACTTGAACAATTTATTTTAACTTTAGATGCTGACTTTGGATATTTTTATGGTGAATTTCATTTTCTATAAGAGCTATACATTTGCTGTCCTGAGGCATAGGCATATATCGTAAGAATTGCAGTGGATATGTGTCGGATTTTGAGGCAGGTAACGCAGCGAAATAACAATAAATCAATCCTGCCCAAAGCCCTCCACGGATCGCAGACAAGCCTTTCATAACATGATAAAAGAAGAGAATTGTGTAATTTAGTTTGTGTGATCATTACGAAGAATTGTGTCTTCGTCTCTACGAGTATCCACACCTTGGATTAGTAGTTGGAATCTTTGTCCACGTGTAATGCTAGAAATGAAAGAAGGAGGCAAGAGATCACACAAACAGAGCAAAGCACTGTGCCTATGGGAGGCCGACGGTGCAAGGGGGCGGACGGGTTGGGAGGCTCAGCCTCTTGACTTGTCTTTCTCCTTGCTTTGTTATGTTCTCACACTAATGACTTGTGTTGGAGAAATAGTAAGTTATGATTGCTTTATATAGTTAATAACTCCTTATTAACTACAAATTGGCCGCAATACTAATCTTGTCCATACACGGATTAGTCCACCCTTGCAAATTAGTCCTATTGACTTTGCTTGTGGTTGCGTTTAAATCATAGTTTTAAAAATCGGACCGGACCGGCTGGTTCGACCCGTCGGACCGGTGAACCGGTACTTGACCGGTCCGGTTAGATTATTGGACCGTGGATGCAAGAACCGGTCAAATCCAGTAAAAAAAACGCCCGGTTTTATGGTCCAATCGGCGAACCGTTCGGGATTAAAGCGACCGATTTTCAAGGAATTGAACTCGGGCTCACCTGTCTTCGGCTGAGACTCATGCTTATTGCTTCAAGGTCGACAGAATCGGAGATCTGAGATTGGTAGGTTTTATATTCTAACCGGCGAACCCGGTTATTGCAGAAATAGTGAGAGGAGGATGATGATGGAGAAGGCCAAGAGGTCGCATCGTTGCAGTGAGAGAGAGAGAGAGAGCAACGTTGCAGAGAGAAAAGAGAGACACACAGAAGATATAATCGGGAGAGAAAGTGAGAGTTATTCATAGCTACCCTATTTAAATTAGGAATTGTAGTCTTTTTGACTTTTCAACCCTCAGTGACAGTATTTACATTTAAAAGAAATCACAAAACATTCAATTACTATATCGAAAAAGGGTAAATATATAGTCATAGTTTTTTTTAGAATATCTAGTCATAGTTTTTAAATGCTCCCTTTTTTTAGATTATGTATGGAAGTTTCTTTTGAAAAGCTATTATTGATTAATTTCAACTTCTCTATTATATTTTTATTACACATATGAATAAAAATAATATTTATATATTATTAAAAAAATGTGCGGTTCAACCGGTCCGACCACTGGTCCGACCGGCCCGACCGTGAACCGGTGTCTCACCGGTGCGATGACCGGACCGGTTCTGAAAACGTTGGTTTAGATCATCTTGATTAATTAGTCCTACTAATTAATGCCCATATTCAGTTTAATCCATATAGTGTGTGACCCCATATGTTTCTACTTAGTTTGTAGTAATTATTACTAACATAGAGCAGTGTCTAGCAACACATCTTTATCGCCCAACTAATAAAAATAGTCAGTGATCCGATAAACTTTGTGCCCAATGTTACCGTATTATATTATCCCTTTGTCTTCATATCCGGATTGGACACGAGACATAACTGTCACACTCGTATAGCTAATCCATAGTTTCTCAATCCTGGAAATATGCTTATCCATGCAGATAATATGTTGATATTATCTGAGTCTAGCCAGGCATTCTATTAGCACCATCTCTCGAGTGGCCCGTGCATATTTGCTTCCATTATGTGGGAGGGACAAATCCTCTCTACATCACTACCATCTCTCAGCTAACTTCCTATCATGCCTGATTACTATCTCTATGGTTACCCGGTTAAGGCGCAACATTTGATAACATTAAAGCATGATATTTCACAACTAGAGTATCTAGTGACTTCAAGTCTAAGGATTACAATACCATTAGCACTACGAGAAGCACTTGTGACTTTGACATAATCTAATGTAGTCTTCTCGCTGTGGGTCAATCCAGTATGTTATTATGCCTAATGCATACACATGTGTTAGAC
Source organism: Linanthus parryae (assembly GCA_023055425.1). NCBI lineage: Eukaryota > Viridiplantae > Streptophyta > Magnoliopsida > Ericales > Polemoniaceae > Linanthus > Linanthus parryae. The sequence continues at coordinate 63,115,750 of JALGPY010000002.1, read as the reverse complement.
TTGATATCTCCATATCAATCTACATACATACTAGTCTATAGTGATTGTCCCGTTAATCAATATAATGGACTAGAGATATTTAAGATAAACAACACATTGTAATTTAATGACTTCATTATATTAAATATCTCCAAAAATAATAAATGAATATTCTAGCCAAACAATGTTCATACTAAATCTAGATTGCCCCTAGGGCACCTAATCCAACAACATGTAACTTCATTGTGTACTGCATTTGTGAAGATTAGACTTTCATCAACAAGAAAGAGGTGTGAGACACTAGGTCCGCTCTTTAGGGTTCTACAGCCCTAAACTTACGAACGTTTTGAATGAGATTTTTTATGAGTTCTTCCTAAACGTATTGGGTTCAGTTTTAAGTGAACTGAACCAATGATGAAGTGTGTTACTACGGTTACATATAGTTTGGTTGTTAATGACAAAGTTGCGAGAAAGATTATGCCTGAGGGTCTCAACATGGATGTCCGCTTTTCCTTAATCTTTTCCTCTTCGTGAGTGCGACGTTGTTCCGAAGGCTTATGGAAAGCTCTGAATTATAATTACATCACCGGTGCGACTGCCTCAAGAGGGGGACCTAGTATCTCACTCTCCTTTCGCTGATGACAGCTAAATCTTTACAAATGCCATACACAGTAAAAGTACATATATACTGCAAATCTTACAAGAATATGCTTATGCGTCGGATAACAAATAAATTTCCAAAAATCAGCAACAATTCTCTGAGAACGTCAAGGCATGGGCTCAACAGGAATTGAGTCAGCTTTGTGGGGTTCCTGTGGCAGAGAAACATGAAAAGCTGTTTTCTCTGAGAACGTCAAGGCATAGGCTGGGCAAGCGTTGCGTCAACTTGTGGGTTTCTTCAAGCAGAGAAGCATGAAAGCTATTTAGTGCTCCCACCTACAATTAACAAGAGGAAAAATATAACTTTACGGACATTAATTGAAAGGGTCAGCAACAAATTGGATGTTTGGAAGCAGAAGACCCTCTGTACAGCAGGTAAAGAAGTTTTAATAAAGTATATCTCTGAATCTATTACTAATTTACACCATGTGATGTTTCTTACTCCCTAAGGTACATGCGAAGACTTCTAGAAGATAATTTGCGAGTTTCTGTGGGGAAATAAGGACGATAAAAAATAGTATCCTTTGGATTAGTTGGGAGAAAAACTAAAACTTAGTATAGTTAAGGGACGTCTTGGGTTTCAGGATCCACAACTTCTTAATACATCAGTCTTAGCTAAACTAACTTGAAAAATCATCCGTGGCCTAACAAATCGATTAGCCCAGTTTACAAAGCCAAATATTTCAAATATACCAATATGTTAGAAGCGAAGATTAAACCTACCCAAGCCGTTTCATTCGGGTTCAGAGGTATCCTGACTGGGAGGGACTTAATTCAGAAATGTACGGTAAAGAAACTAAGCAGTGGAACAAAAAATGATCACTTCTGTGATAGATGGCTACCCAGGCCAACAACTTTCAAAGTAATGACATTGAATCCAACAGAGATTAAAAATAAAGTCTCTGAATTCATCCTACCGAGACAAATGGAATAATGCTCTGCTGGGTCAACACTCATTATCCAGATAACGACGATCGAACATGGACTCAGACTCGCCGTTGAAACAAATCTGCAGAGAATGATTGTAGAGAGTGATTCTCTCCTTGCAATAAGGTTGCTGGAAAAAAAGGGAAAGAGGTGAACATCTGAAGAGGGTCTCTCAAGAAATGAAAAGGCTACTGAGTGAGTGTGTTGCATTGATGAAGCAAACCCTATTCTGTCAGCTGAGACATGTAAGGCGAGGAGACAATCGTTTGACATATCTTATTGCAATGAATGCTATAGCACTAAGTCAAACCATGACTTTTACCGATTTGCCCCCGTAGGATTGGGATGTAACCTAGGTGCTGTTTGTGCTTTGGCCTTTTTATTGAAGCCCATTTTTCTGCTAAAAATATTAAAAATGAAAGGAAAAAAATGAAATAAATTACTGAAGATGCCCTCATTTTGTTCACAACATATAAATCCGGGAGTTTCGAAAACAAAGAATAATTTGGGTCTCAAACTTTTATTTTTAGAGAAATAATTTTGTCGTCAACTGAGTCTGAACCCAGTATCCCATGCAATAACTTTGAACGTTATACTACTTGACCTTCCACCCTAGTTGTAATGGGGTCTCAAATCTGAAAGAGTGTCAAACCGGTTCAGACTTCCGACCCGTGTCTTGAGAATTCTCCTCCGAGGAACAAATAAAACAAGCGGCGCAGCAATTGGGCAAAAAAGGGTCTCTCTTTCTGATAAACATGGCACTATATAATTGTTAGAACTTTCAACTTTCTTCCAGCAAAGGAAATAAAGAAAGGAAGCCCTCTCGTCTCTATATCTCTGTCCCTCCCTCTCCAGAAGACGAATAAGAAGCGTGTTCTCTGTGTCTCTTGACAGTATCAATTTCACAACTTGTGTATCCAGTAACGAGAGGGAGGCGGTTGAATTTCTAGGGTTTCATCTCCTACACAATTTCATGAACTTGGCGGTGTTGGGGTTCTAGATCGCGCATCAATGGCGGAACTAGGGCAGCAGACGGTGGATTTCTCCACCCTGGTGGGTCGTGCGGCGGAGGAATCGTACCTGTCGCTCAAGGAATTGGTGGACAAGTCCAAGTCGTCGGAGCAGTCTGATTCCGAGAAGAAGATTGACCTTCTCAAGTTCTTGGTCAAGACCCAGCAGCGTATGCTCCGTCTCAATGTCCTCGCCAAGTGGTGTCAGCAGGTAAATTCCCAATTCCCCCCTTCTTGTGTGCCCTCTGATCTCTTTAGTGCTAGTAGTTCTTGGAGATTTTTCTGATGGGTAATTGAGTGGAATGAAAAACTGAAAATTGGCATCTTGTGTTCCTTCTTCAAGTGGGTAATGAAAATTGAAAATTGGCATCTTGTGTTCTTTCTTGAAGTGGGTATAATCAGAATCATCTGAACGGTACAAGTACGATATTTTGTTGCCTACGTTGATGGAACATGAGTTAAGTTCATCTTGTTTTGGAGTTGAGTCAGTTGTGTGCATTGAGTGGAAGAAAGGGTTTTCAGAGGAAATGAAAATTGAAAAAAATTGGCAATCTTGTGTTCCTTCTTGAAGTGGGTATAATCAGAAACATCTGAACTGTATAAGTACCGATCTTTTGTTGGTTATGTTGATGGAACATGAGTTAAGTTCATCTTGCATTGGAGTTGGGTCAACTGTGTGCCCTATTATTACCTCTTTTGTGGTGATTCTTGGAGATTTTTCTGATGGGTAATTGAGTGGAAGAAAGGGTGTTGAGAGGGAATGAATGAAGAGTGGAAATTGGCAGTTTATGTTCCTCCTTGAAGTGGGTATAGTAGGAAACAATCTGAATGCGACAAAGTACGGTTTTTTGTTGTTTATGTTGGTGGAAAAGAATTTATGTTCATCTTGTTGCTCTGTCGTTTTGTTTTCACGGGATACTTGGTACCCTGGATAAGGAGTGGATATGATTTGACTATGCTTTTAGTCGAAGTATCTTTATACGGTAGCACTCTGGTGAAGCTGGAAGCTTGTGAAAGAGAGAAAATTTGAGTATTTGATTGAGAGCCGATTTGAACTAGGGAGGTTATGTTCTGATTCGGTTGAATTGTGATATATGATAGGACATATAGATGAAAAAGTCATTTGCCAGTAAGTAAAGTACCTCCAAGAAGAGAGCACTAGTATAATTAATAATAATTTGTAGAATGGAAAGCGCAAAATCAATGTCTAAAGAATAGTTGGTACAGGAGGATCAACCCTGACGTAGCTTGTAGTATATAAGAAGCAAAATGCTATTGAAATTTCGACACTGGTTTGCGAGTACTGCATCTGCATCAAGGTTTTAAAAACGGAAGCGGCTGACGTATCGGTCGCTGTCGCGCGTAACGGGACCGGACTATATCGAAGGGACTGTAACGGAGAACGGGGATCGAATGTGTGAATTTTGGAAAAACATTCACGGACGTTTTCTCCCGATTTCCCCTACACAAAATGGCCGTTTTCCCCGTTTTTCCCGACGCGAAACGGCCGTTTTTCCCGTTACCGATGCAAAACGGCCATTTTTTATGTGAATACAATTCACACGACGCGTAACGGGAAAAACGGTCGCGCTCTCTGCCGCTTCCGTTACAACACGGCGCTCCGCGCCGCTTTTGCCGTTTTTTGGAACCCTGATCTGCATACATGTAGCGAACATGTCTTGAGACGTTGTCTTTGGTGCTGATGCATGTCTCCTTAGAAGCATTCAGACACTTGCTTTACTCTATTAACAGTTACGTATCTTACTGCAATTCTATTTCGTCATTCATTCAACGATACGAAGGAATAGGTGATTGCCTGTCACCCTATATATTATATGAAGGAATTGATAGTTTCGAAAGCACAACCATTCACAATATGTTTTTTATGTCGCTAATATTAACTCACTCCCTCTGTCCCAAAATAAGTAATAAGTTTCTTACTTTCCAAATTTTTTCACTTTACTTCCCTTAATATCCTTTTCGGATTTTCACTTTCCAAGAAAAGTTTCAAATAAGACAATTGACATTTTAGTAAAACTATCAAGTCAAAAGAACCTCTTTAAACCATGCCAAGTCAAAGTAACACACTTATTTTGGGATGGAGGGGTAAGATTTAATAGAATTTGTTTTTCGCTGTAATGGACTTAGCATCTTCGCTATAAATGAGAGGAAATTTCAGTAATTCATTTATTTTCCTTGATTGCTTGGAACTTAAGATTCATTATCTCGTAAAGTGCAATCCTTCTTCTTTGTTTGCTCATTTGTAACCGGTAGGGGCAATAAAGTTGTAGATTGATGAGGGGCTGAATGACGAGGGGCTGAATGGTAATTTTATATTATAACAATGATGTGGGTGAATGTCAGAGCAAGCGGAACTCCTTTAGCCTGGTGACCACAGTTGTCAAATAGAGATTCAGATCACGAATCGAAATTCCACTTTACTGAATCGTGAATCGAATGAAATCGTGAATCGTAAAGATTCAGTTTAAATCTTCTTAGGTATATAGAACATTGCATGTCCCATAAATTGTCAGCATGTGTGAATAATACATTCATATTTAAACACAAGTAGTCAGAAAATTGCAGCCATAATGGGTGATTAGGAGCCTTATGCATCTACCCCAAAAGTAAAAAAAAAATGACAGATATAAGAAGGTATGCAAGTAGAGAAAATAAATATAAGATTCCAAGATAACATATAAATAATATGGAAATTAGTTATCTTGGCCATAACATATGTGGACTAGTTATTTTGAAACATAACATGGGTATCAAAACTGACAGAAATAGGAAAAGTACGATTTCGTAGACCGACTCTAACTTAATTAGGTCATGCCCGCATCGATGATGAACCCTCTGAATCGCTAAGAATCGTAAGATTCAGGCTCTTGAATCGGGATTCGAATTATTTTTTCTCCATTTAAGATTCACAGAGGGATTTACATCGTTTCGTGGGTGAATCGAATCGCATCGCATCAATTGAATAGTGAATCGTAAATGCTGGTGACGACCTCTCTAATCAAACAACAAAACGTAAAATAAAATAAACGCAAACCTTTTGTTCGAAATTGTTTACAGACAATACTGATGTGATCTGTTTACCAGAATGAGCACATGAGAAAAAATGAAGGGTTTTATCAAACTATTGAGATTATTTTTGAAAGATGCCACAACCAACCCCATCATATATCCATAATGAATTACCAACATTTGCATAGCACCGTTGAAAATACTACTGCCTAAGGTATGCACTTCACAGGGGAAGGGATGGAGCTGTGGAGGCACATATAGTTAAATCCAAGGATTCTAAGGGCATATAGTAAGAAGTAGAACCATGGATTCTAAGGGCATTTTGGTATGAACTGGAAGCATGACTTTTACCTTCGTTTACTAGAAGTCTATAGATAAAAGTTAAAATGAATATGTTGGACAGTTCAGAACTATTTAGACTTTAGTTTGCTGACTGTATTAAATGAACACAATTCCCTTAAATATTATCTTTGGAAACAAATAAAGAGTTGTGTCAGTATTTATCACTGAACAGCATAACAATCAAGTGACCTAATTTTTTACTTCAGAAGTTCATCCCAAATTTGCGCCTAAATTGAGACGACTTGTGTCAGAAATACAGGAGAGACGACACAGTTCAATAGATGTTGCTTTCTCTGAAAACATGAGCCCCTGCAGATTTTACACTCTGATTAGCTATTACACGACCAAGAAGTCCATGGATTAAGGGCCAGCTCTACGAACATAGAAGAAGTAAGAGAATTTCCATAGGAGTAAGCTTCACAGCGTATTGTAATTTTGTGCTTGTAGCATACCTGACAAACTTCTCTAATTGTGTTATGTGATTTGATTTTAGCAAGAAAAATGTCGTTTAGATTTATGAGATTTGGGGTAGAAAGGGATACCTTTTAAAGCTGAGAATATGGGTACCTGTAGTGTTTAAATCTACCTCTGTACATTACAAAAGGGCAATATTCCTGCCAGCTCATTGGATTTTGTTTTTGTAATTTTGAGCATCTTTTTTCTTACAACATGAAACTTCTTTTTCTGTCTGTCAGATTTTGTTCTGTAATTGTTGGTATTCTTCCTTTGCATATCCACCACATGGCTCAAGTATAATTAATAATGAGTCGGGTGCTTTTGTTATAGAATCATAGTTTTTCCTAAATTTAACGGGTGTTTTTTACTGCCTGATTATTGACTGTTGAAGGCTTGTAGAATACCATATCTTCTGTTTCTCACGGTCTTGGAGGTTCAGTTAGCTTTCTATATATGTATGATACTTCAATGCCATTTCATTCTTGAATTAGTACTTTATTACCATTTTTTTTTCTTATGGTGTCTCAAACATATGAAATGGTTGGATTTATTCACTTCTGCTGGGCGAAGTTGCACTTTTTGACATGCATGATAATTGTAATATTTTTTTATGTGAAATACTCAGTATTCTATTTGTAGTATCAACTATTGTAGTGGTTATATATACGCGATACTGCATGTCTGGTTTTGTTGACGACCCAAATGTGTAATAATATCAGGAGCTTCTTGCAAGCTTATCTTCGTTTGATTTGTAAGAGCATCTACTAGTTCGATCTTAACCGTTAACTGGAATTCTCGTAGTTGTAAAAGCATCTCATAAATTTTCTCCTAGTTTGTATGGTCTCATCTAAGCTTTGGAGTATTACTACATAATCGTGTTGGCATGGTAAAAGGAATTTTCAGAGATAAGGGAAATCTTCTTTAAAGTTCAAGTTCACCTTAGTGACACCCGCCCAAGTCAAGTTATTGAATAAATCAAGTAGATGGTTGCTTCTTTTACTTTTTTGGGTCAAAGATGGTGGTTCCTTGTTCATGTGTGTGTGTGTGTGTATTGTGCATGTTGAAAGAATTGAGTCTAAGGCCCTGCTTTCTGTGTCTAATTTTATGTGAATTTTTACATTTTTTAAGTCATAACAAAAGTTCTAATTAAGTCATTTTCGTTAGAATTTATGTCTGATAACTTTTTTACCTTTTCGTAAGACTAAAAAAGGTCAGTTTTTTTAACACAACTTTTTTTTTATTCCTTAAAACTACTTTTAGGAGGTAAAATAGAAGTTAAGTAAACAACCCTTTTTTTACAAAAAATGTAATTGAAGCTTTTTAGAAAAACTCAATCGCAAAGTAAACAACCTTTTTATCTGTTTCTAAAAAAAAGATAAAAAGTCGATTAAATTTAGGTAAAGAAAGCGGGGCCTAAGCTTGTTGGCTGTGACTGCTTTTTAGGTCCGAGCAAACAGAAGTGGCGGTAATGTTGGAGGAGAGGTTAGCTTGTCTATCTGAGGGGTTGTGAATTTAGACAGTTAGTCAAGTAGCAGTAGTGCTTCTTCTCCTTGTGTACTAGTTGAATACACACCTTCGCCTATTTAGGGTACGCAAATCATGGCTGATCATCCAATGGGCATGTAAATGTAAAACAAGATCAAGAAAACTATTGAGTACTGAAAGCTTGTCAAAGGTTATGAACATTCCCCTCAAATAGCAACAGTTTCGCTCTTGCTAAGTTCAATCTGGAATTCTGGATGTTTCTGTGCCTCCTTTCAAGTCTCGACGCTGATTCGATGTTAGTGACATTAAATTGAAGATTATCTTATAGTGGTCCGGGGATTGAAACTAGGATTTTTTTTTTCTTCTGTTTATTCAGGATAAGAAGATCACAAACAGGAAGCCGTGGAAATGGTTTTCTGTTCAAAGTTGAATATCATGCTAAACGAGTTGGGTTTATTTTAAAAAATGTGATAGCAAGAATAGCTAATTAGTTTCATTATTTCTTTGTCGTTTCTGAGATTTATCCCTGGGTCTGATTTTCTCCTCTTGGTTATATTCCATTATAAGGAAAGGGAAAGTAACAATAAGTACTGATTTCTTACCTGCAGGTTCCTTTGATACAACACTGCCAGCAACTTGCATCAACTCTATCCAATCATGAGATGTGTTTCACCCAAGCAGCAGATTCTCTTTTCTTCATGCATGAAGGGTTACAGCAAGCTCGAGCTCCTATGTATGATGTCCCTTCTGCTATTGAGATCCTTTTGACAGGAAGTTATCAACGTTTACCAAAATGCATAGAAGATGTTGGTAGTCAGGGTACATTAACAAAAGATAAGCAAAAGCCAGCTTTGAAAAAGTTGGACACACTGGTCAGGTCGAAGTTACTTGAAGTTGCACTTCCTAAAGAAATTTCCGAGGTTAAAATTTCTGATGGTACGGCAATGATCCGTGTGGAAGGAGAATTTAGGGTCTTAGTTACTCTGGGTTATCGAGGGCACCTATCAATGTGGAGGATATTGCACTTGGAGCTACTTGTTGGTGAGAGAAGTGGTCCTGCGAAGCTCGAAGAATTGCGGAGACTTGCTCTTGGAGATGATTTAGAGCGAAGAATGGCATCTGCTGAAAATCCATTTATGACTATGTACTCTATTCTGCATGAGCTATGTGTGGCGATTGTTATGGACACTGTTATAAGGCAAGTGCAATCACTTCGTCAAGGCAGGTGGAAAGACGCTATCCGCTTTGAGCTTATATCTGATGCTGGTTCTATTCAAACAAGTCAAGAGGGAGAAACTGATTTGGCGGGTTTGCGTACACCTGGTCTTAAAATTTTATACTGGTTAGATTTTGAAAAAGGTTCTAGTAACTCTGATTCAGGATTATGCCCCTTTATAAAAATTGAACCTGGACCAGATCTGAGAGTCAAGTGTATCCATAGCACATTTGTTGTAGATCCAGTTACTGATAAAGAGGCTCAATTTTCCCTTGACCAGAGTTGCATTGATGTTGAGAAGTTGCTTCTAAGAGCTATTTGTTGTAACCGATACACACGTTTGCTTGAGATCTACAAGGAGCTGACTAAGAACGGCCAGATCTGTCGAGCTGCAGGTGATGTTACTCTACAGTGTCATACGGATGAACTTGACGAGGTCTCTGGAAAGGTTAGCTGAATGAAAAATATTTCTCATATTGCACCCGGCTTCTTTTTGTGCGGCAAGACATCCATTCTGTATCTGTCAGACTCTGATTGAACATTTCAGATACCTAATTCCTGATTCTAACACTTCCATTGGTGTGAATGATATGTTTCCTTTCTTCCCCATTTATATTTCTGACTTGCACCCATGCTGCGGAAAAGTAATTCAAAACATGTTCAGGTGTTGCATTCGTTCTTCTTGCTATTTCTTAGTTCGGGGGGAGGTCTAAATATAAAAATGTCATAGGAGGTAAAAGGAAATAATACTTTTGGAGAAAAGTCTGGAAGAATGCTGGCATCAGTATGTTGGTTTACTTTACCTGTTGAAGCAGCCTGAAATTCTTTCTCTTGAGTTCCATTTATGTCATCCATTTTTTCTTTGATTTATGGGGTTTAGGAACAAACAGCTGTTTTGTGAAATTGCTTTTGCGCAGTCACTCTTATGAAGAGTGTGCACACACTCGTTTGACTATGAAATGAATTTATTTAAAAGAACCTCCGATAAGTGCTAACGTCGTCATTGTGTTTAAGGACTACTTTTTTCAAGTTGCTCTGTCTACAGAGATGTTCTCTTAGGGTTTTGTTTATTCTGTTGTTTTGAAAAATGACTACTAAAAATTAGTCTGAGATGTAGTTGGATAGCAGGTGGAAGTGTCTTGCAAGGGAATATTTTCAACAAATTGCTAAAACATCTTAGGAAAAACACACCAGAAAGGAGGTTTCATCCCAGGAAAAACAAGTTGTTAAAAAATCGAACCTTGAAGAACAAAATTGGTGTTTAAACTGTGGATGGTAAGAAGCATTTGTCAAAAAAATAGGTGTTACAACAGTGCAACCTGGACCACAGAGAAAATAAGAATTGAGAAATTGTATTGGAATATGATTCGTTTTGGTGATTTGTAAAGTCAAAGATAATTCCTAGTTGATTTGTCCACACAATAAATCATGTATAATTACCATGGGAGAACTAGACTGACCATTCCTGTAGCTAAAACCACGTAGCTACCCTTCTTGTTGGGTTACGTTGAGTACCTAGTTGTAACTCCACTAACATAATGAAGGAAATGTCTTCAGTTCCCTCACCAACATCCCCCTTATGTCTCTCCTTTCTCGCGATCTCTCATTCCCCCAGATTGCCCTGATAGCTTCGATGAATCAGATTGAACTGCCGTAGCTGGTACCTTCCCTCCGACTTCTCGTAGCCTTTCGTTGACCAGATACTCCAATAGGCATCCGCAATGACGGTGTCTTCCGAATAGATCCATAGTTATTGTCTCCTATCGTCGCTTCCTCTGCCGTTGTTCTTCCTGCGGCCATAGGTTTCAACTGTGGTGGTGGCAGGGCAATTAAGGCCGTGAACACATGGGTTTTTTGGGTTGAGGATAATCATTGGCGATATGGCCAGCACTAATGGAAGACGGCAGGCGGTTGGGTTGGGTGGATGGTGTGGTGGCAAACACTCTAAGTGGTTTAGGAAAAAAAATTGATGACGGAATAACTATGGGCCAAAATATAAATTTGCATAATAGGGTTTTATAGGTAGAATCGGGAATTTCGTGCTATGATTAAGCTGACAACAGTGTTTCTGATCTTGACTGACGGCTCCATCAATCTGAGAGGTGCGCAGTGTAATTGCTTTGTTAAAATTAAGGACAGTGAGTAATTTCTCAAACTAGAATTGTAGCTACTGTTTTTGGCCCAAACCACATGGGTAGTCAGTGTAGGCCGCCCAATTGCCACACACTAGAGCGAATCTTCCAAGGCATTGTTACGAGTCTGATATTTTCAGAAAAGTTCCTACATGGCTAATATTCAGTCACATCACACCATAGTGAGTAAACACACAAAAAAAGTAGGGAAACCATTAAGCATCCCTCGCATTTTGCAGTCTTACTTTCTCACCAAGCTTGGTGTAGTGTTGTGGTAGGGGTCATTTACAGGTAGGAGCTACATCTGAAGTTGTTTTTTTCCCTCTACGTACACTACATCTAGCTTGGTGTAGTGTTGTGGTAGGGTCATGCTGCGAGGATTTGCTTGATGTGTAAGAGAGGGCAGGCGAATCATTTCCATTCCGATGCTGCATTTTTTGTTTAGGAATTTGTTTGTAATGTGCTATGCCCTGTTTTGTGATCCTTTCATGTCTGGTGCTGCATCTGTTCGCCCTGATAGGAGGAAAACGTTATGGAGAGTCGTCTCATGTTATTTTGCGGTGTCTGTAGAGGGAATGGACCAGGAGATTGTTCCAGAAGTCTGCGGTTAGAAAGACTACGAAAATACTGTTCATGAGCGACACTTCAATTCAAACTAGCAAAAGCAACAAAAACGTGTCTTTGTAGCGGCTGGAACTTTGTTCACCATAGTTACCAAATCCCTGTGCATGGGTTTCGTCTTCCAGAGATGTTCCTTTTAGCACATAACCTCCTAAAGCTAAACGTTAGCACATGCTACTTAATGAGAAGCAGCCTAAGTGCCGGTTTGGTGTCAGCTGAAAATCTAAAAAAATTGATTGAATATATCCTGAGTAAAAATCTAGCTGAACCGAAAATCAAAATCTAATTGGTGTGACCTGAAAATTTAGATTATATTTTTGATCAATTTGGCAAAATCTAAGGAGTTCTATAATCAAATACTAATACACTCCCTTATTGGTGAATTTTGATCATGTTAATGTAAAAAAACATCAAAAATATTTTCGCAATCTTTTAGTTGCTAGCTAAATCACCAATGTGGGAGATTTCACAATTGCCTTGAAATTATTTAATCCGCAGATTTCCTGCTTAAATTTGGGTGCTGCCTAATGAAATTGGCTGGCTGAAAAGATGGATTTTCGTTCCAGTTGGATTAGAATCTGGTATGCCAAACATGGTTTGCATGATTCTTACAGAACAAACAGATTCACTAAGATGCGTCTCAGATTCTTCAGTGTAACAAGATGATCAATTGTTGAAATATTTGTTACCAGTTCGTTAGGCAAATAGGAGCAGTCATGCAAAATCAGATCTGCTATGAAAATGGTACCACAGGAGTACGATTTGGTTGATGGCTTACTGGCTTAGTATAAACAAATATGTTTGTCTTCTTTCAAGAATATTAGAGGGTCATCTTCAATATATTTCCACGTGAAACACCAATAGCTTGCTTATTTTTCGATTTTTCCTGAAGACAACTTTTTAGGTAGAAACGAGTAACAATATTATGAGTCTTTGCTTTTGCTGAAATAGCTGTTGCAACATTCTCTAAAAGATTGTTATAGCGAGTGCTTTCTTACAGGAGTAGCATTATCTTGCATTGGGTGCTTTGTTTTCGTTTTGGATCACATTATTCAGATCGCACAATTAGAGTTGACAGTTCTTATTTCCTTTTCTCTGTTCACTTTTATCTGCAGAAGGATGATAGATCCAATCCCATGGAATATGAAGGGCAGGAAGTACTATGTGTTCGTGCCTATGGTTCATCATTCATTACCTTGGGGATAAATATAAGGTTTTTCTTCTTTACTACAGCAATTTGGACTTTGTCAACTAATGAATTTACAGACATATCGAACATTGCCTATTGTTTTCCTATGTTATTTGGTTAGTGTGAGTCTGATAGTTTCTGGTGGTCTGAGGTTGTCGACTTTAATAAGTGAGGATTAGCGAGTTCATGAATAGTTTACAGTTAGGCCTCGTTTGGGTAGAGGATATGCTATGTAGGGATAAGGCTTATGCTGGGATATGAGCAAGGATATGAATGTTGTCTGATAAGCCCTGATAAGATATGCTGGTTGTCCGTGTTTGGGTGATGTCGGATATGATGCAGGATATGAAGCAGGACATGTTCCCAAATGACTGTAATACCCTCAGTGCTGTTAATTTGTATAAAATATTGTATATTTCAAATTGCCGAGGAAAATGTATACAAAATGTATTAGTATTTATGTTTATATTTTAATACTCTTTTTTCTACACAATAATGACTTTGTCAAAATGTATACAAAATGTATATTAATACGCAAAATAAATTTGTAGTAACATGGAAACATAACAAATATTCATGGATACAACATGGCCATAGCAAAGTATGGAGTATAAATTAGTAGTACTTATTGGCATATTGACATGTTGTTACATAACCTACAATAAATAATTTAAATTAAATGAACGAAATTTTAGCAAGCACGGCAAAATGTCTTTATATTTATCTCAACTATACATACTCAAATAAAGTTATGCAATCCCAAAATAATAGTTATCAAACCCATGAGGATCTCCTCCAAAATGATACTTATCAATTCCAAAATAATAGTTATCAATCCCAAAATGATAGGGTTTGGAGACAAGGGTAGAAAATTAGATAGTTTGTGGGGGTATTTTTGTCAACCTACTAGCATGGTAATATGCTATATTTTCTTATCCGACCTTATACCTCCATGTTGGAGGTATAAAATTTGTTCATTAAAAGCCCCATCAACATAAGGCAACATAACTTATCCCCTCTCTTATCCAGTACCCAAACACTTGATAAAAAGAGAGAGGGTATAAGTTATCTTATGCTCCCTCCTTATCCTCTACCCAAACGAGGCCTTATAATATAAAGCTGTTTAATATCATTTTTGTCTTTAAATCTTCTGTTAAATGCGTAATAGTGGGGCTATAATATGTAATGGAACTATCTTTCGCTTTTAAGTATGTCCTTCTGTAGTTGTCACCTCGTGATTGTATTACATTACTCACTTAACCCATTAACTAAACGATGGAGAAAGTGTATTCTTCACGCTTGTAAAGAGGCACATACTCCTTCTGTTGGTATAAAACTCCCCTCCTTTAGTCAGGTACTTGCTTCGCAAGCAGGGTTTTAGTTGTGGAGATATGCAATGAATTGTAGGCTTAAGCTCTGTAGAAAGGGATGGAGATAATTTGAAGCTTGATGGACATGAGACACTTCCAAGAGATCGTTTAGTTAATTGATATCTGTTATACATTACTGCTGAGATTGAGGAGGAGATGCATTTATATATTCTTGACAATAACAATATTCACCTATACATTTTTCCTTATAGAATGCCATTATATTAGAGAAATGAACCAAAAGTACTTGCGAAATCTAATAAGTTAAAAGAGGGGATTGAAGATATGGGATTGTATTGAACATCTTCATTTTTTGGATTTTGTATCTATGATGTTGATTGTATAAAAATAGGATCAGTGGTGACTCACTTATCCAGTGACTGGAAATGTTTGTGAGACATGCTTTAGTAGCATGTATCTGTATATTCATATTTGGAGGATGGGAACATGTGTCTTTCCTCTACCCTCATTAGTCTCTGTAGTTCGAGGGTTTTATGTTTGATGCCAATTTCACAAAAACACACTTCGGCTCAGTTACCTCAGTAATAGTCTTGATATTCACTGGATGTTTTTGTTGCTCATGTTGCGGCTAGGAGTTGTGTGTGAATATAACCGGTGTGGTATAAACAGGCTGTTGAGATGTGTATCATCTTCCCTTTGATATCCTCTTATTTGTTTCTTGACTCACAGGAATGGTCGTTTTATGCTCCACTTGTCTGGGAATATTCTTGCTCATTCAGCATTGGCAGAATGTGAGGAAGGTCTTAATCAGGGCAATATGACAGCAGCTGATGTATTTATAAGCTTGAGAAGCAAGAGTGTTCTTCACCTATTTGCATGCATTGGCAGGTTCATTGGCTTAGAGGTAATCACACATTTGTGCTTTGATCTTTGTTCTTCTTGTGGGTGGGTATTCTTCTCAATATTGAAGCTGTTGCAGTGGAGAAATAAATCTATGGTCTCTTGTAATAAACCAATTTTTTTTGCAGAGGGTGGTTCTTATTGTAGTAGCACATGGCCACATGCCAGATCTAATTTTAGATAGTCAAGAACCCTATGATCTCATAAGAAAAAGCTGAACTAAAAAGTCAAATATGATCATTACTTGACTAAGGATCAACATTATACTTTCGCCTTCTACAGAAATCTGTATAAAACTTGAGGTTGGCGGGGCCAAAAAGAACAAAAACATCTATGAAGGGACAGAGCTGGTATTATACTTGTTCTTGACACACAACAAATGCTTGCCAACACTTGTCGGATACAATTGCAACACTGCTTGAGCATTACAGAGTACTCCTGAAACCCAATTAGACACCAGTGAATTGAATTGTTTACATTTGTTCTTTATGTAGTAATATGTATGATGAAAGTACCATATTTTGTGAATATATATGTTATGATGCAAGACTCGAGCTTTATCGAGTTTATGTGTGATGAAGTGCCATATTTGTGGACGTATATGTTATGATGCAAAAACTTGAGCTTCATACAATGTGAGTGTCAATTCTGAATCCTGATAGTCTTCTAATTTCTTAATTTATTTTCTTTTGTGAAGTCGAATAACATTTGCTTAGCACTGTCGAAAACCTTAATCAGAGAACGTTTTTCTTATATTTTATTTCTTTCATGCCCATAGTTTTCCAGAACCCGTGATATACCGTATCAGTATGGGCTAGTATCTAATATGTTAGCGTTTCTTCAGCCGGGCATATCAGTACGGGCTCTTGATAGAAGATGCTGATCAATCTGAACTAAAGGGAAGGTTAGAGCTGGGTTATCCTCCTATAAGAAGCTTAATGTTATTCAAGTCCTGGGTTATCTGATAGACTGACACGCAATGGCAATTCTGCTTCTCCCATTTCCACCTAGCTATAATGACCAGGATTTTGGTCATAATACTTTGCTCTGGTCGAACGTTTGGAGATAATACAAGATAGAAAATGAAATGCCATACCTGAAACCATAATTTACCATATCTTTTCTTAAACTTTCTTCAAACGTCCTCTTTCACAATTCTCAAAGGATTCCAGGGTCGCATTGGTCTGGGTGATTTTTGAGTCTTTTAGGATGGAGCTTGAAGGGCACCTTACTCCCTGAGTTTACATGCAACTTATGTATTTGGAAGCTATGAATACTCACTACTTTTGCATGGGACTTATGTGATTAATCTTTTGTGGATGCTACTTATGACTTTGTGCTATTTCATACTCACTAGTCTTATATGGAATTTATGCAGTACTCTCACTAGGATGCTATTTATGATTTATAAAATTGCGTAATTATTACCGTAAATTATTATATATTGCTTCAAATAGAGTCTTAGTGATTGGAAATTTATATAGGCATTTTTGTTATTAAGAAAATAATTAGACCGAATTGTTATGAATTTAAGATTCACGATTCTTCGCTCCAAGATTCGGATTGAGGTTTTGGTTCACGATTCAAAAATTGAGGTTTCGGTTCACGATTCAAATCATGATCTGAAAACTACGATAAGAACAGTAATACGCGGAAATTACCGCTGACAGCTCAGAATTTTAAGATTCCTGATGACACGCTGGTATATTCTTCTGTACGGATTCATAGCAAGGCAAAAATCTTCAGATATAAACCTTACACTTCAGCTACCGACATATGTGGCACATATTTAGACTGTTAACATCTGCATTCAGTGTGAGGCGGCATGTTGAAGTATAAATGTAAGAATCTGTAAAAGTATTACTAGTCATCCTGTCTTACAACACACATTTTCAGATACGATGATAGCCAGCCTTTTTTTTTGGGGCAAGGCATTTGACTGTGTAAACGTCCCACATAGTTTTCCTTTCTTTTCTTTTTTCTGGGGGGGGGGGGGGGGTAGGGTTGACAGTATACAAAGAAAAGAAGATGGCTAGGGATGCATGACGTACATTTGTAGTTGCTTATCTTTTGCACAAATTGCAGAAATCATACATGCTATTTAATTCCTGCAGGTATATGAACATGGTTTTGCTGCGGTGAGAGTGCCAAAGAATATTTTAAATGGTCAATGTTCATTGCTAATGCGCTTTCCAGACTCTGGAAGTTCATTCTATTTGCTAATGCAACTTGATAAAGATTTCAAGCCTCTTTTTAAACTGCTCGAGACTCAGGCTGATCCGTCTGGGAAAGCTTACGTTTTGGGCGATTCAAGCAATGTTGTCCGGGTGAAAAATGTAGACATTGGGCAGATTCATTTTCTTGAAGATGAACTTAATTTGAGCCTTCTTAACAGTGAAAAACTGCTTGCACTTTCACCTAATCCTGTGGACTCTAATCAGAGTTCTGAACATGGACTCGTTTCGGAACTCAGCATTGAAGGTCCCAAGCTCAGTTCTGGTAGTCTAAAATCCAGCTTTTCTTCAATTGTTGACGAAGTGTTCAACCTTGACAAAGGGCCATCCGAATCGTTGTTTTCCGGTCAGAACCTTTCGTCATCATTCAATTCATCTTCACATTTTGGATCAGCTCCATTAAATTTTCAGAGTCTGAAAGCTGGAACCTCTCCAAAGTGGGATGCTGGGTCACAGATAGCTCAGCTAAATAAATTCTCTAAACCTGCAAATGGATCCCCTCATTACAGTGGTTCTGTTTATTCCACAAGCAACTTGAAGGACATGATGCAGCCTAGTTCTGTCAGTTCACAATCTTCTGGTTTAGGAAGGAGTACTTCAAAAATATTGTCAACTTCCAAGTCGGAGCAGGATTTGGCTTCTCTAAGGTCATCGCATTCTGCTGCTACTTCTGTCGTAATGGATATAGATCAGGTGAATGGTTCAGGAAGTAGGTCATCTAATTTATTGTCCCCACCAAGACTTATTGGCTCTGGAGTTTCTTTGCCAGCTGCCAAATCTAATGGGCCCAGAAACTTGATGACCAGAACTGTAAATGGATCCTTCCAAGCTTTTGGTTCTAGCTCTTGGGCCTCGAATACCATAAGTAAGATATTTAATTGTATTTATAAGTACTTATTATGTGACTTGATATTGTTTCTGTACTTTACTAAACTTTCTGATGATTGAACAAACTTTCAGCCCAAACACCCGGCATTGGTCCCACCTCAAGTCTTGATAAGAGTTTACGAAAGCGTTCGGTTGCAGATATGCTGAATGTGATTCCCTCCCTTCAATTTCTCGGCGATGATTCAGGATCTTGTAAGAGAAGGAAAACCACAGAATTGGGATTCAATCAGAATACATCTCCCGTGGCACTCATTTCCCATGATATGAATGGAGGAAGTGAGGTTCACAGTTATGCCAGTTTAATCGCTGAAGCAAATAAAGGAAGGGCACCCTCTAGCATATATATCTCAGCTCTGCTTCATGTGGTTAGGCACTGCTCGCTATGCATCAAGCATGCTCGGTTAACTAGCCAGATGGATGCTCTTGACATTCCCTACTACGAAGAAGTGAGTCTAGTAACTGCATCTTTAAACTTATGGTTCCTTCTCCCATTTGCAAGAGGGGGTGCATGGAAAAACATCTGTCTACGACTTGGTCAACCAGGGAGCATGTATTGGGACGTTAAAATAAATGACCAGCACTTCAGGGACTTGTGGGAACTTCAGAAGGGAAACAATACTACTCCATGGGGTTCTGGTGTTCGTATTGCAAATGCTTCTGATGTAGATTCTCACATACGTTATGATCCAGAAGGTGTTGTTTTGAGTTATCAGTCGGTTGAGGCAGATAGCATCAAGAAGTTAGTGGCTGATATTCAAAGGCTCTCTAATGCTAGAATGTTTTCTCTTGGAATGCGGAAGCTTATCGGAGTAAGACCAGAAGAGAAATTAGAAGAAGGTATGAATTCTGATAACAGAGTGTCAGCTGGAGGAAAAGTTTCTGCAGAGGCAGTTGATAGAGTTTCCGAACAGAGGAGGGCTTTCCGCATAGAGGCAGTTGGGCTTATGAGTTTATGGTTTAGTTTTGGTTCAGGAGTTGTTGTTCGTTTTGTTGTCGAGTGGGAATCTGGTAAAGAGGGCTGCACGATGCATGTTTCTCCTGACCAGCACTGGCCTCATACCAAGGTTTGTGTGATCTTGCCTCTTCTGTCTGTTCCAGTTTCATGTTTCTCATTCAATTTAACTTTTTTTTTTTTTTTTTTTTTTTATAGCTGTTCTGTATGGTTATGTGTCACTGTGTGTAGTTGAACTTTTGCGCGAAACTAGATTCTGCAAATTATGCTTTCTTCTGTTTCTTTTAGACTCTGCGACATCATATAGAGTTGTGGGAAGAAGCAATAAGCACAAAGATACACCTTGCGCCATTATGTGCATTTTAAATTTACGACTGCACTTTACTAGAATTCCAATCATTTCAGATGGGCCCCAATCATTTGTTTTATCTCAGGCGTATTCAGCCTGTTTGTGTTTTTACAAACATGCATGAAAACGGCTTTGCCAAATGAGTTTTAGTTAAAAAACAGTGTTTTAAACAGTTCTATTCAAAAAGCAGTGGTACCTAACATGTTATTGCATTCAAGCATAGAGTTTCTAGAATCCAATGTGGAAACTGATGGAGAAAAAGGAGTAGATATCTGATATCGAGGTGATTAGGGACATGTATGAGGGAGTAGTTACTAGTGGGAGGATAAGTAAAAAGAGTCTCCATAACAACAGGTTTAGACCAAGGATCGGCACTGAGTCTCAACATGCTTACTTTGGAAATGGGTTATGTGTTACTAGGACTTTAACTTGGGCTGGTTGGACGGGTTGACAACCAGACCTAGCCCAAGCCTGAGTTATATCTAGTCTGCCCAAGCCCGATTTAGGATCATCTTCATCCCATCCGAGCCCAAATTCAATTTAGGAATTCAGGCTAAATTCGGGCTATGACGTTTGAATAAAATAAATTTAACTTGATTAGCGTTTTCAGCTTGATTAAAATTACCATTTCTTACAATTGTATTTAGTTAAATATAAAAGATGAGATAGGAAGTATTCATTCCACATTTTTTAAGAGCATCGAATTCACAAGGATCTATTTAAGAGCACCGGAATTATATTTATTAAAATTCAAAAGAATAACAAATATCAGGTGAAAAAAAAACAAATCACCTGTTTCAAGAATACAAATAATATAAAAAAAAAGAATACAAATAATATAACAAAATGTCGCTGCTAAAATATAAGTAGTGGATTAATTTCAAACATGTTATCTAGTTCGCTCGAAATATAATATATCTAGTTAGTGCTTATACAAATCGGGCAAACATGTTATCCAGTTCTCTCTAAATATAATATATTTAGTTAGTGCTTATACAAATCGGGCAGTTCAGGCTAGCCCGTCATTTAAAATTTATACCCAAGCCTGATCCTAATTGCAAATCGGGCTAGAAATTTTTGTCTGGGCCCATCCAAATTACTAAAAACATGTGCCCTAGCAATTTCGGGTTGCTCAGGTTCAGGCCATCCGTGTTACACCCCTGTGTGTTACTATAATCATGACAAATCACAGATGATAATAAGTGGGTTATACTGTGTAGGTCAGAGTCAGGGAGGGAGAAATAATAATCTCAGGGCTTTTGGATTAGTATTTAGTAGGACAACAAAATAGTACATGGAACGTAATGGTAGGGACAATAGAAATGTGGCGAGGAGACATAACACATAATAAATCAGCGGGGCCAGAGAAGTCATCTTTGTATATTATACATATTGATAAAGAGTTAGAAGAGGATATTTCTCTTAGCAGGGTGGATGAAGTGGAGGAGTGCATCTGGAGTGCTTTGCGACTGCGAGTTCCTGGCTAGGCTGAAGCATAGTTATTAAATTAGAAGGACCGAGTGGCTCAACCGCAAAGTGAAGCGGTTTGTTTTGTCCCGTTTTGTTGTTGGATGGGAAATGGTAGCAAAGAGACATAATTGTTGAATAATTGGTTTTGCCTCTAAACCGGTGACGAGAACGTGCATTTGAACCACAGGTGGTAAAAAACATTTGCCGAACAAGGGCCCAGCAAGTTCAAACACGCGAAACCTTGCGTATGTTTCCTGTCTAGCCATCATGCCAATGTAGCACGCCGTGAAAAATGCATGCAAGCTATCATATGTATCACCTTTTGATATATGGGTACAACATATCACTTTGTGAGTCAAGCGAGCATTTACAGCACACATGATGCTTGTGCAAAATTTCATACATTATTCTTTTGATCTCAGTATAAATGTTTAAGTCTTGAAATTTAAATTCTCAATTGAGTTCAAATAAACGAAAGAACAAAAAAAACATATTGTACAACAAAAGGTTAATTATTAGCTTTAACATAAAGTAGAATGACAAGGCTACAAATTGCTCTTTGACTAACCGAAAAAGTGAACTTGAGCATCTTGTGATGCACCCACACGATACTTGATTGGAGAGGGTAATGTTGTTATGTGATGATTGGACTGAAAGGTGGTATGTAGAGAAGAATCAACCCTCGTTTAAAATTGCAATGGCTAGTAAGATACCAATAGAAACACAATAATAAGGAACTGCTTGGGTCTCCTTCTCCATCTCTCTCTATCTGGTAATTTGCAATGGCTAGAGAAGTACCTTGGAGAAGATATATCAGAAAAGTGAATGCCATGAGCTGCAATGTGGAAGTACGTGGGGATGAGCATGAGGGATAAAAACATTTGAGGGGTGGAGAAGTAGAGGAGATGCAACAAAGAATGTACTTTCTATCCCTTTGTAGTCACGGCATACTACCTTTTTTCTGTTGTATATGAATGGACTAGAGAACACTGGGAAAGAAAAGGCTTCACTGACACCATTGGTCCCTTTCTATGTTTGTATATAAACTTAACCTTTTAGTTACAGTATTGTATAAAACTAGCATTTTAGTTTATGGTCACGGTAATCTTTGTATTACTTTATGTTGTTAAATTATCTTTTTATATTATTATGGTCCCTATTAATCTTTTAAAATTTACATATATATATATATATAAATATTGTATATACATATATATATATATTCTTTGGTATGTATTTAATATGTAATTATGTACGATAATCACCACTACTCCGTATTGGCGCCCGCGCCCGAAAGTTGGATATGATTTAGTCCTAATCCTATATTGCAGCAAGTAGACAAATTTAATCGTAAGTTACACACTTGATATTATACACACACCTGAGAACCTAGGTTGCAAATTCACTAGACCAACCTTCTGAAATCCTTATTTGCCATTTGCAACTGATACCATATTTGCAACTGAATACTATATTTGCAACTGAACTCACAATCAAACTACACACAAACAAAGATGTATAAATGGAGGAATTTATACTTTTGCAACTGATTTTTCGCACCAACACTATTGGATAACTAGTTTAGCTGTCAGTCTGATGCCATATTTGTATTAAATTTTGGCCAAACAGTCGATTATACCGCATGGATATTATGAGATCTGAAAAGTTTCGACTATTCCTGAAAGTTCTTGGAGTTCATAAGTTTTACCTTATGTAATTTTTATCTAAAGCTTAGAATCCCTTGGAGAAATCTGAGAACACTGTCCTACTCCGGCAGCAAATAGATATCTGTTCCATGTTGTGTTTTTTGTGGTTTCAAGACATCTCAGTTTCTTGTTATTAACTTGATTTTTATTTCAGTTTCTTGAAGAATTCATAAATGGTGCTGAAGTTGAATCTCTTCTGGATTGTATTCGCCTCACTGCTGGACCCTTGCATGCTTTGGCGGCGGCAACTCGACCCGCACGAGCCGGTCCTGTGTCTGGAGTTCCCAGTCTTTCAGCAGCCTTCTCTTCCACGAAACAGAGTGGTCAACCTCAAGGGCACTTGCAAAGTAGCTCAACTACGAGTAATAGTCAGGTCCCATCTGGTCCTGGCGGCAATCCTGTGGCATCCACTACAGCAGTTTCTCTTGGTAATCACAACCTTCATGGAGCTACAATCATGTCTGCTTCTGGGAGAGGTGGCCCTGGCATTGTTCCTAGTTCACTGTTGCCTATAGATGTCTCTGTTGTACTCCGTGGTCCTTACTGGATACGTATTATATACCGGAAAAACTTTTCAGTTGACATGCGTTGCTTTGCTGGAGATCAGGTGTGGTTACAACCAGCTACACCCCCTAAGGGAGGACCTTCGGTTGGGGGATCACTACCATGTCCGCAGTTTCGACCATTCATTATGGAGCACGTGGCTCAGGAATTGAATGGTCTGGATCCTAACTTCACTGGTGGTCAACCAACTGCTGGGATGACAAATGCTAATAGTCCAAATCCTGCGTTACACTCCCTCTCAAGCCTTGGTGGAAACAGAATGAACCCAAGCACTGGTGGAATGGCTAGGCCTGGAAATCCAGTTACCGGTCTTAACCGCATGGGAAGCGCACTGTCGGCATCTTCAAATTTATCGATGGCAAGTGCAGGTTTACCTATACGTAGATCACCAGGGGCAGCTGTTCCCGCTCATGTGAGAGGGGAATTGAATACAGCAATTATTGGACTGGGGGACGATGGAGGTTACGGTGGTGGATGGGTCCCTCTTGTTGCACTCAAGAAAGTTCTTAGAGGTATTCTCAAGTACCTAGGAGTTCTTTGGCTATTTGCACAGCTACCTGATCTCTTGAAAGAGATTCTGGGATCGATTTTGAAGGAAAATGAAGGCGCATTGTTA
The DNA here is from genome assembly GCA_023055425.1 of Linanthus parryae. Classification (NCBI taxonomy): domain Eukaryota; kingdom Viridiplantae; phylum Streptophyta; class Magnoliopsida; order Ericales; family Polemoniaceae; genus Linanthus; species Linanthus parryae. The sequence continues at coordinate 63,091,693 of JALGPY010000002.1, read as the reverse complement.
AATTTGGATCAGGAGCAGCCCGCGTTGCGCTTTTTCGTGGGGTGAGATTTCATCTGGCCTAGTTGCTCTCTTATTGCAGGGAAATTATTTTTACCCATGCTTACATACGCATTCTGTCCCTCTATCATGTTATTTTTTGTTGGTGCATCTAGACGTAATTGATGGTTAGCCGTGATGCATAGAAGTATAATTAGTGAGTAACTTCCCCATTGATTCCTTTTAGTGCATAAACTGCTAATTCTTTCTTGAATGACAGTCTTCATTTGTCAATGTTGATCTCCATCAGCGGCGATCCCCTCAAATACCTGAAATTATTACTTTAGATTTAATAGAAAATGCATTGTTAAATAACTCTAGTTTTTACAAGAAACTAAACAAAATTACAAGGGTCCTGATCACATGTACAATTGAAAACTACTGAAAGCTGCTCCCATGGTCTACGGAGTGAAGGATTACTTTCGAAAGGTTTCAATAAAACAAACAAATGGAGTGGCCTAGTAGTATCTTGTGATCAAAGGATTCCCCTGAATTTAGGTAAATTTCATTAAAGACTCATCAACCATGATAATACAAGTTTTACAAGTGTGTGGGCGAGGAATAGTATACACATTGTAGGGAGATTAAGCACCGCGAGTGAGGAGCACCATAGTATGATCTGGGACCCCCACTTACCCAAAAGGTCAACCTTATGAGTTAGGGCTCAAATCATACTATATTAACCATGAACCTCATGTCCACCATCCCGATGTGGGACAAACTGCTCACGCATGATACCCAACAATCTCCCCCTTCATGTGTGAGCCCTTCAACATGCTCCCCCTTGCCCGGAAGCATTTGCCGAATTTCTTGAAATCGCCTTTGTGATAGTGCACCGGATCACCATCTGCCAGACCACCTGGAGCAACACAGGAATTTGACCGTCTGCAGGAACACCTGATCCACCATTCATGGAAGACTCATCCATGAGAACACAGCACATCTCACCCTTGATTCACCACGGCAGCGGGCACGAACCATCGGCTCTGATACCACTTGTAGGGGGATTAAGCACCGCGAGTGAGGAGCACCATAGTATGATCTGGGACACCCACTTACCCAAAAGGTCAACCTTATGAGTTAGGGCTCAAATCATACTATATTAACCATGAACCTCATGTCCACCATCCCGATGTGGGACAAACTGCTCACGCATGATACCCAACACACATAATTAGATTGCTCTGATGCTGAGACTGCTGAGATGGAATATTTTCTTTTAAGAAGTATTGACACTTCTAGGAAGGATTTGTAACTGCGTGGGTCACTCTGGAACCGAAACTTTATTCACACTTCCCCAAATGTATTGAATGCACTTTTGAAATTCTGAAGGTTTTAGTGATTGGAAATATCTTATGCATATGACGAGCAAAGATTCTGTTGGGTTACAAAGCTTGGTTATCTAATAATATGTTTCACTGTCCAATATAAATGACATAGTTATAAGTTATTATAATTTTGAATGACATGATAGGATGCGAGGTTATGCTGAGACGGCTATTACTTTTTTGACTCCACTTTTCATTGTTTCTTAGTGTAGTCGTGTAATAGTTATGAATGAAATGGGTCATAAATTGCTCTTGCAACTGGAAAAGATTATCTATCACTTCCATTTTCCTACAGAAATCCAGGTCCTGGGATAAATGTCTTAATCGGGAAAAATATACAGTAATGTTAGTTAACAAGATGAGGTAGATAGGTTTAGATGGAATGATGTTTTTGAAAATGGCCACATCGCACCTGTAAGATATATTGGTTCGATCCACGTCTACATCGGAAAACAAAACGGAGATTGAGTAGAGATTATTATAAGATACAACATTGGAAGTAATCATATGGAGACAATTGCTCTATTCAGCCAAGGCTCAGTAATTTGTTAAAAATAATGATAAGTATCCCACATTCTTCATCCTCTTCTTCTTCTTTTGACTTCCAATTTAGAATATCTCCAATTAGGAGGAGGATCCCTAGGTCGAATCCAGGGGTTTCAATTAGGTGAATTGGTTCTGGGTTTGGGTATAGATGAATTCGATGTCGGTATTGGTGGTGGATGTGGTTTCGATTGAAGTTTCTGGTTTGGGGAACATCGAGGTTGAGCGGTGTTTAATCGGGCATTATTTCAGAAATGGGTGTTAGGCTAATTTCGGGGCTTTGGTTCGTTAAGGCAGAGACGTGCGTATTACTTAGCCCTAGGAACCTTGCATTCCTCTTCCACTTCGGGATTTAAAATGGGAGATTCTGGGGTTTAAAAACAATCTTGGCATTGTTGATCATGGTAATGGGTAATGAATGATTCTTGAGATTTTGGCTGATTAATGAATCATTTGCGTTTTAAATTCCTCTCTTCTTATTTCTTTTTCCTGTTCTTGGGTATTCTGTAATCTTCAGTTAACCCTTCTTCAATTCTAAATCTGTTTACGACGATGGTAGTTGTTGGGTTTGATAGTGGTGTTGATGGTGAAGAAGTAACACCAAGAACATCACGAACGAGGAGCAAAAATAGGTGGTATGGGATTTATGTAATTCCACCATTCCAAGAGTAGAATGGTCACACAATAGTCAGACTGCACCCCCCACCCCACCCCCACTAACGGATTGTAACAGAAGGGTGGTATTTGGCCACTCTCCATCCACTGTCAGGGATGGAAATTGTCTTCTACCCATAATAAGACTAGGAGCCAAAATCCTATGCAGCTTTTGTCTATTTTGACATGCAGGATAATGAAGCCTTTAAATTAATTAAAATTATAAACAACAAGATAACTTTACAAGGAAAAATAATAATCAGCGCAGTGCTCATCCCCGTAAACTCCTGTTCGTGCAAACCTGCGTAAAAGTTCAGAAAACCCAAACATCTCAAACAGATACCCAGCTGTTGCACGTCTTTAGTCCCAATCTTATACCATTGCCGTCTCCGTCTCAATCTGAGATACCATGCTCTCTCAAGTCCTTAGCATCTCTCTCAGGAGGAAACAACTGAAGTTCTAAAATTCCTAGGGTTTTACTGCTTTAGTTGTTGGGATGATCCTCAATGGCGATTTTTTTATTTTGTAATGGCAAAAGCAAATCCCAGCTATTCATGTAGCAATTAGTACACGTTCATTTTGCAAGGAAAAATGAGGACGCAAACTATAGCCTTGGAGAGGCTGTATGAAGACCTCGACACAACTTATAACCTATAGTCTTGTGTTCTGGAACATGCATAAAATATCTTATATTTTATATTTGAACCAATAAAAAACATGCATAAAATATCTTATATTTGAACCAGTTAAAATTTTGCGTCTCATTCTACAAAAAACAGCTTGCACAGGGGTGCTTTAGGGCTAGTTTGGGAATGATGTGGCGGTGCTAGAAGCTGCTGTGGGAAAAACACTGGGAAAACTGCTGTGAGTTTTAGATAAAATGTTGTTTGGTAAATATTACGTTAAAGCTGCAGTGAAATATTGATATAGTAATTTTATGTTTCTGGTAACATCAACTATGAAGTTGCTGTGAGAGGGTAAAATGACAAAAATATATGGCACTTGTCATTTCCGTAAAGATAACTACTGAAATTTTTAAAAACTGTAAGGTTAGAATCGGTTGTAGATAAATTAATCAAAGCACCTTCCGGAAAAGTATATCCCCTCTTGCTTCCTGAAAACTGCTGTGGGACAGCAGAAACTGTCCGAAAAAGCAGGAATTTTATTTTTACCAAGCGCACTAAAACTGCTTCTGCTGTTGGAAAGCAGCTGTGCTGGCAGCAGAAGCATTCCCAATCTCACCCTTACAAGGGTTGCTTTACAAAAGTTTTATTACCTTTGGTGATCTTTAGTTTCATGTCCTGATTAATTATTTTGTACGCAGGGGCTACGTATTTGCTGTAAGTGTGCACAGGGTGCAACTTCTTCTCCAAGTACTTAGCGTGAAGCGGTTTCATCAATCTCAACAGCAACAGCAAAATGCCGCCGCTTCTCAAGAAGAACTCACACAAGCAGAAATAAGCGAGATATGTGACTATTTTAGCCGCCGTGTTGCATCGGAGCCCTACGATGCTTCACGTGTGGCATCTTTCATTACACTTCTGACTTTACCGATATCAGTTTTAAGAGAATTCTTGAAACTCATTGCTTGGAAGAAAGGATTAGCTCAAGCTCAAGGTGGAGATACTGCTCCTGCACAGAAACCTCGTATAGAGCTGTGTCTTGAAAACCATGTTGGAAACGCTGATAACCCTTCTGCATCGGCGTCGAAAAGCAATATTCATTATGATAGGCCGCACGATTCTGTTGAATTCGCTCTCACAGTGGTGCTTGATCCAGCTCACATACCCCACATAAATGCTGCTGGTGGCGCTGCTTGGTTGCCCTACTGTGTTTCAGTGAGGCTAAGATACTCATTCGGGGAAAACCCAGTTGTTTCTTTTGTTGGAATGGAAGGGAGCCACGGAGGGCGTGCTTGCTGGGTAAGGCAGGATGAATGGGAGAAATGCAAAGACAGGGTGGTTAGAACAGTTGGGAGTGGGATGATTCCAACTGCAGACGTTAGTCAGGGCAGGTTGAGGCTAGTTGCGGATGGTGTGCAGAGGGCGCTCCACAGCTGCCTTCTAGCGTTAAGGGATGGATCTGGGATTGTTACTTCGACTTCATGAAATATTTGATAGGTAAAACTCGTGCTTTATCGGTATTGTTCTATAATTTTTTAGGGCATGGCTCGTGGTCCATCTTTCTAGCTATTTACAGCAAGTGATTCTATAGGCTCTGCAAAGAAAATCCCTCGTAATAAGTAATAATGAACCCTGATATTCAGTAAACTGGAAGGAATACGAGTTCAATTTCTGTTCCAGTTTTTTCATTCAGTTCCCCCAGCAAAATCACGCGATGTGAAGGATATTAGTAGAGAGTGCAACAATCCTGTATCTTTATTAAATATGGTAAAAGACACTTTCACCCCCTTATGTTTAACACAGACACTTTGACCCCCTTCTATTTGGTGAAAGGACACTTTTACCCTTAACTGTGCCAAACTTTAGGAAACTTACGACCCTTGATTGTGTCATTCAATGCTCTAAGAGGGAAAATTGTTTCAAAATCCACTAACAGTGACGGACCCCCACTCCGGGCGAATGGCGTCACAGTTGAGGGGTGTATATGTCCAGATATTTGACAAAATTAAGGGTGTAAGTCTCATTTCCCAAACTAGAAGCGGGGTGAAAGTGTCTTTTACCCTACTAAATAGAACTCTGGTATTTAGAAGAGAACCTAATGATCTGGGCCTATAACAAAGTGATGGCCTCTCTGTCTATTTGGCATGGGAATAATGTTGCTGTTTCTTTCAGGGTTAACTTGCGAATGCTGTGGATGGCTCACCTGTATCTGCAATTTTGGCTTGGTGTTGTACCTGCATTTTCGTAGCTCACAGTAGTTAGCTGACCGTGATGTGGCAGGAGGCATTTTGATAGAAGGGGGCACTTTGCTTCAGCTTGAACCAACCAGGATACCGTTCTTCTCTTGTACAGATCACCCACCACTCCGCCGATAGGGTTTCTGAACAACATATTTGTACAGAAGTTAATTTTCCTTGAGCCTTCGCCGAAATATTATTGTTACAACTCACAATATGTCATGCCAGATGATGATGGTGGCTCCAACTTAGTGTTCTGTAACTTGCCCTTCTTTCGTGGACTGGTGTTATAAGCACTTTTATGACTGTGTCATGGAAAATCTTGGAAGTTGTAAATTAGAAATAGTAGGTCTTTCATGAATACACTGTGCCTCAGTATCTGTGGTTTTGGATAGTTGTTGATACTTATCAATACGGTAGACTTGTTTACTGGGGTTTGAGGCCCTTCTTTAGACTAAGTGAAATTCTGAGATTACTAGCTCAGTTAATCTTGGTTGTTTTGGGTGTGGGAGGTTTTATGACGAACCCAAAACCCTTGGACTTGAAGGGTTTCTGGTTCGGGACCCTTCTATTTTTTAAAATAGGGTTCTGAATGATGGCAGAAAGTAGTCTGGACCATTCAAACAACCAATCATGAGCTGCGACACACCTTTTTTAGAAATTAGGCTCCTGTTTTAAATAATCAGGATCCCTAATTCTTTAAATAGGGGTTTGTATTTGTGTGAGTTTATTGTGGTAATCAACACGCCCCAAATTGAGCTCTTCCGTTGCAAACTTGCAATGGCATCTTTGCGATCTCATTATAATCCTGGGACAACCTTACTATACTGTCCTGGGAGATGTAATGCTTTCGTCGTGGCACCGAAACCTATCTTCCGTAGTAATACCTGAGTGTCTTTGATTAGGCCGTAGATTGTACTTGCAAACATTTTCTGGGCTCTGTTGGCTTCGGACATCCTTCTCCGTGGTTTCTTGCAAAACCTTTAAGAGCTGTTTCAAAGTGTTTTGTTGTATAAACGTATCAGCATCTTAGTTAAGTTCTTTTTTTTAGGAGAATCTTAGTTAAGTTCTTAAAGTGTCCTTTTGTTAGCGTACTTGGAAAGCATAATGCTGAATGAAACAGAATCCGGGTCAGACATTTTTCTGCACACCGGACGAGTAAGGCCCATCTGTTCATTTTACTAAACTTAAAGAGGGAAATAAGCACGTAAACATACGCCAATAACACAATAACAAATTGACAATGGCTTGGCAGTGGATCCAAGTTCAAACATATCACTATGCATATGTTCTTCTGTTCATGTTCAAAGTCCATACATATCGTAATGCATTCCCGGTTCTCCTAATACATGGAGTACGACATTACATGATAGTCGATAGATATACATATCTAACTACTACTATACATCTCTCTCCAATAACCACCGAGCAGATGATCAGCAGCCTGTTGTGCGAAACTAACACAGAGAAGCCTAAGAATGTGTTGTATTTGGTTCAGACTTGATGGATCCAGTAGATGAATCTGACGACAGGCGTGATCCAAACAAGCTGGGTAACAGCACCTGCTCCCCCAAGCCTGCTCATGCTCAACCCCTGATCATCATCATATCAAATAACCAAGGATTCAAAACACTAGTAAGACTAACGTATATACAACAAGCATCAAAATAATTACGGCTGTGCAGAGGTGCTTGATGGGCATGCGAGAAAAAACCTTGTAAGAAATACGAAACTGAAAAACTAAAGTGTGTGTGTATATATATATATATATATATATATATATATATATATATATATATATATATATATATATATATATATATATATATATATATATATATATATATATATGTATGAAGCATCAGAATTACTACTACGCTGTATAAGAGCTCACTGGGCATCTAAAATTATATAAGATTCAGCCTATCCAACTAAAATCGGACCCTAGATAAACGCCTTCATATTTATACAGGACTGCTGCCCAAGTTAGCTGTGCCAATGTGTCGTCGTCCAATACAACTTGAGGAGCATACTTTCTGTTGTTCCATAGGTCGTAAAACAGCGATATGGCCGGCGTGTCGGCCAGAAGGCACTTTATCTTTAAAGGAATCTCAAGAATGCGGGAATTGTAATCACCAAGTGGCTTCAACACGTCCTTATACGATCTTCCTTCGAACTCCATCGGTTTTGACAATATTACCACACATGCTTTCGGGTGCGCTTGAAATAAGCTTGTGAGAGCCGGCAACCATCTCTCCTCATAGAGTACATCCTGGTGATTATTCCATTCCACAAAAAACTTAGCCTCGCACTTATTGTTGCCCGAAAGAAAAGCTTTGATTTCTTCATGATATTCTCTTGACTTCTTCATAAATACTGGATTTTTCAATACCAAAGATTTATCAATGTCCACTATAGGGAGATACTTCAATGGAGTGGTAGCTTCAACATATGCGCAGATGTTGTTAACAAAGATGATAAAGAAGACGATGATAAGGAAGACACTTGTTCGTCCATGTTTGGAGGGACAATCAAACATATCTCCGATTGATTGAACGTGGGAATCAAACCAAACCCTTTTAACTATAATGCTGTATGATTTTTAACGTGGGGTTTGCTTGTATGATTTTTGGATAACAACCAAACCCCAAAGGCCGATATTTATACTACTATAATGCTGAAGCCAATCTCAAGTCTTTCTTATCAGTTTATTACTCGGATTACTACTTCTGACTCCTTTTACTACTCAAATTACTCCTTTTACTAATACTCCTTTTTCTACTCAAAGTACTCATAATATACCCTAAAGAAAAGGACTCATAATATCTTACTCCTTTAACTACTCGAACATTGAGTAATCTTCCCACTGCTGTATTTAAGCTTACCTAAACTGAAGGTCAACCACAAAATTCCCCTAACCAAGTGCGTGGTTTTTTTAGGTTGTTTTAATTATATTCAAGAATTTTAATTTGGGGTACTTTATCCTTATATAATGGTGAAGGTACCCACAAAGAGACACAAGCTGAATAGTCACAAATATTAAGGTGTGATGAAGATACGCGTATGAAATGACGCAAACTGAATAGTCACAACTGTTGATGTTTAAACTGTGAAGTAGCGCAGGATTCGAAGAAGCGTAACTCAGTTAAAACTAAATTTCAAATTACATTTCTAACTTGAACAATCATAACTCCTTGGACATGGTTTTATTGTAAATTTTCTGTTAAAACAATAAAACACCTAATCAATTTAGAGAGTAGGCTAGGGGGAGTAGGTGCAGAGGTGTTGAGCATGATGTGTGTTGCACATGAAATTTTATTTGTTACAATATGTACACTTAAATGATGTTATTTATAAACGAATTCCGACAAATGAGACTAATGAGGATTATCTTTCTAACTGAAGAAAAAATCAAGACGAGCAGCATCGTAATATTTCAGTCGATGAATAATATTCTCAACTCAGCAAACAAGTGAGAAATGAAATGTGTGTAAAACATATTTGACATACAAAAAATATTCGTAAGACTTGTATGCTCCTCAACAATGCAAATGAGTTTGGAAAATCGTCTCTGATGATAGTTGTTTCATTCTCCACTGAAGTGGGATAATGCAGCCAACTTAGGCCTTGCTAAGCCTCTAAGCACTTTTATTCGTGGACTGTTATAAGCACTTTTATGATGAAGACACTGTGACTACTGTGCCTTATTATATGTGGTTTTGGATAGGTTGTTGATACTGGTCAATACGGTGTACTTGTTTACTAGGGTTTGAGGCCTTTCTTCAGATGGTCTAGACTAAGTGAGATTCTGAGATTACTAGCTCCCTTAATCTCGGTTGTTTTCGATGTGGGAGATTTTATGACGAACCCGGAACCCTTGGAATTGAAAGGTTTCTGGTTCATGACCCTTCTGTTTTTGAAAATAGGGTTCTGAATGATGGCAGAAAGTAGTCTGGACCATTCAAACAACCAATCATGCTTGCGAAACATACCCTTTTTTAATTAGAATTCCTGTTTTAGATGATCAGGGTCCCTAATTCTTTTGTATTTGTGAGTTGATTGAGGTAATCAACACGCCCCAAATGGAGCTCTTCTGTTGCAATGGCATCTTTGTGATCTCATTATAATCCTCAAACAACCTTTCTATACCGTGCTGGGAGATGTAATGCTTTACTCGTGGCACCGCAAAACCTATCTTCCATAGTAATACCTGAGTGTCTTTGATTAGGCCGTAGAGATTGTACATGCCAACATTTTCTGGGCTCTGTTGGCTTCATGACATCTTTCTCCGTGGTTTCTTGCAAAACTTTTAAGAGTCGTTTCAAAGCATTTTGTTGTATAAACCTATCAGAATCTCAGTTAAGTTACTACAGTGTCCTTTGGTTAGCATACTTGGAATCATAATGCTAAATGAAACAGAATCCAGGCCAGATATTTTTCTGCACATCCATCTGTTCATTTTGCTAAACTTAAAGATGGAATTAAGCAAGTAAACATACGCCAATAACCCATTAGCAATGGCTTGGCAGTGGATCCAAGTTCAAACGTATCGTTATGCATTCCTGGTTCTCCTAATACGTGGAGTACGACATTACATGATAGATATACATATCTAACTACTAATATAAATCTCTTTCTAATAACCGCCGTGCAGATGATCAGCAGCCTATTGCGCGAAACTAACGCAAAGAAGCCTAAGAATTTGTTGTATTTGGTTCAGGCTTGATGGATCCAGATGAATCTGATGACTGGCGTGATCCAAAGATAGTAGCGGCAAGTGATACCGGCATGATACACAGTCCCTTTGACTGAAGGAATTGCATCGCAGCTCCTGTGTCTTCTTCCATCAACCTCGCAACTTCTTCTTCTGTCCCATCTTCAGACCAAGCTTGCCGGTTACTTCCACTTTCCATGCCTCCTCCTCCAACAAGATCACCCTTCAGACAAAAACACCAATTCAACACCCAAAAAAAGGATTAATATTGAACTGAATTGTGCAACTAATCCAGATTTCATACCTCAAGTGATAAAAGGGATACGTCAGAAACAAGCTGAGCAACAGCTCCTGCTCCCCCAAGCCTGCTCATGCTCAACACCTGATCATCATCACAAAGGATTCAATGTTGAAAGATAACTACTTTTTTTCTTATGACGCGCGAACCTGCAGCTGCTACCTTTCGGGTTGGCACTCGGTAAAACCCCAGCTCTAATGCAATAGCGTGTCTGAGAAAACACTGCCTGACAAGCTCGCAACTGAGGAGGCTATTAGGCATCTCTTGGGTTCTCCCTAGGTTTGAATTTAAGATCTCTAGGCAAACGCCGAAAGACATGAATGCAAACCCGACCAACTCAACTACATATCATGAGGCATGATACCACATACCTCATGAAACACAAGTCGGATGTGTACCTCTTCTTCTAAGAAAAAAAGAGTAAAGACTAATAGTTTACCGATAACATATGTTGAAAGCTTAGCTATAATGTTCAATACTTCAATTAATTAGTGTTAATGCCTTCTCTCGAAGAAAGGTGTTTTCATTTATGTATACATGGATATATCTTTGATTAAGTCCACTCTAGTGTAATAGCCTGCAAACCACACTAGAGAGGTAAACCAGCCTGACAGGCTTGCAACAGCTCAGGAGGCAATAGCCAACGCTTGAGTTCCCCCCAAACGCCCTAAGACTTGAAATGCAAACCCGACTCATCTACTCCTCTTAAAAGAGGGTCATCAACTCCAGGCATTGAATCTTGGACAAGATGTTAGATCACAACGATAAGTGGAATAAGATATGAGATGAACATCCAAGTCAGAGGCTCGGTGGTTCGAAAACCAAAGAAAGAACCGGTGAACCGGCCCGATTTTAACCGTTTCTTGAGTAACCCAGCCTGAAAGGACGGAACCGGGACCGAAGCCGATTTCTTGCAGGCTAGGGCCGGTTAGACCTTCTGTCGATCCATGAACCGGCCCGATCATAACCGACATAACCGCTGACCAAACCCGGCCCGGAACCGAACGTTTACCCAAACCGTCATTTTCCCACCTACCGGTATACCCGGTTTCGGTTATACGGGTTGGGCCGGGCCCGTTAGAGATTTGTGAAATTTCCCGGGCCGGTTAAGCGTAACCAAAAACCCGGTAACCGAGTCTGGTCGGTTCAAGGATTTTCTCCGGCCGTTTCAGTTAACCGAAAGTGCAGCTCTAGCGTTGAGAGTCACGAGTCGTAAGAACATCCTTAAAAATACATAGGACTTTCTTGTCTTCCATATCGAAGTAGGAACATTGTTCTAGATGTCGATAAACTAGACATAGCTTGTGGGAAAATGAAGCTGAAGGAAGTTGATTATGAGCATACCTTGACTTGGAGCCTCAAGAACGTGACATAATCCTTAATATCATCTAGCATAGCCGCCCTGTCAGTCTGAAACAAACAGCCCATGAGATCCACACAGAAGTTACGAAGGAACGAAGTCGGAGAAAAAACAACGCAAAAAAAATGTGGCGGGCGGCGTAACCTTGTTGGCAGTGGGAACTAACTCCTGCAACGCCCTCATTCTTTCTGCGATTCTTTCCCTACGTTGCTGCAGCCAAACACAGAAACCTCAAACTTGCATCATATACATGCAGAAAGGACACACTTTCTACAAATTTTGTGTACAACTTACCCGCTCGGCAATACTGTGGGGATCTGTGGCTTGACCTCTCCTGGCTCGTGGTCTAGGGCGCATTGGAGGTGGGGGGTTTGGTGGAGATGGAACAGCTCCTCCGTTACTTGGCTGACCTTGGAAAGACTGCATAAGAAGAATTCGCGAAAACAAATAAGCAAAATGACCGTTGTAATCAATGTCTTTCAAATCAGAATTGCATTTTCTCGTTATAAATAATACCATAGGAAAGGATCTCACAGCAGAAATTAGTTAGCAATATCAAACCTTAAGTTACCATGTGTCCATGGAAGGTGCCCTGCTGTTTTCTTAGTAGACACAAAAGAAGAAAGTGACATATTTTTAACAAGATTTTAGGCTTATGAATCGGAGAAGCACTAGTTGGTTCAGAGAAGCGAGGGTGGCATTCTGGCATTCCTTAATAGATAGTACCGCGATTTGTAATTTGTCAGACACAGAGAATCCAAATGAATAAATCACAGACAAGATAACTCATGAATTCAGAATCATAGTTGAAACATAACTCTCAAAATCACCATAAAAAAATTGTGAAATTAGTCCTAAGATTCGATACAACTGAACCATTTGAAATACATCCCCACAAGGAGTTAATATATTCAGCTTTTGGGTAGATTAAACGGATTGGAAAATGAAATATTGCCTGGACTGGTGACGAAAGAATGAAAAATTGTAGGGGGTTTACCTGGCGAAGTTGAGGTGGGGCGAGAGGGCGAATGGGCAGAGGAGGTTGCAATTGCCCGAACGCTGGAAACATGCTTGTGAGATGCAATGGCTCTCGCTCCTGATCACAAAATAATATATATCAAACCAAAACAAATTCAGAAGAGAGAAAGGCAAGTAAGTTACTTAGAGGAAATCCAATAGTTTTCGCACAATTTGAGAGGATACATGGATCAAAATCTCATCCCAGTGTTGGAAATTTCTCTAATAAGCATATAGACACTAAAATCCCAGAAGAAAAAGAATACATTACTCATGCAATTCCAAGGAAATTAGGAGGCAAAGCGCTACTAATATGTGTTTACTTAGGGGCAATCAAGCAATTCAAACACACACACACACACACACACACACACACACACACACACACACACACACACACACACACACACACACAGAGATTACGTTGTTGTTGTTAATTGGGGAGGAAGAAGAGGAATTGACAGGGCCTTGTTGGTGTTGCTGCTGATGATGCAAATTCAAACCCAGAGGAGGAAACCCCAAACCCCTGAACCCTCCACCGCCACCATCTCCGCCAGAACCCAACTGCAGCATCATCGCAGCAGACGGAGGAGTTCCACCGTCGCCGCCCAGGTGGTAACTTCTTCCGGAAGCAACAGAATCGTTTTCGTAAGAGGAAGGGACGGAGAGGATCTGCTCGAAGAAGTCGTCGGCCAGTCCGTCTGGCTGATCACCACTTGCCATTGACATCAGCAGCAGATAACAATCTTTCGTAACTACTACTACTGCTACACAAAGCTACACATACACAAACGTCTATATATATCATCACCAATGGATCCACAAAGCTATTGGTAACTGTAACTAGCATTTCCTCAACGTATAGTTCGAACATGCCACGTGTCACTTTACTAAGAGGTCAAATTGGCAAAAAGTCAAACCAGTAGGAGAAAATTCAACTCAAACATGCCCCGTGCGGCCGTGATGGATAGTGATAAAAATTGAAACAAGAAAAAGCTGGCAAAACAGGGGTGGTAAAAGATAAATATTATTAGAATTTTAAAATTGTATAGTTAAAGTCGATCACAGATTAATTAATCACGACCAGGTTTTGAAAGGTACCCCCTTACCTCCTGAAAGCAGAAACTGTTCGAAAAGTGAAAAATTATTTTTACTAAATGCAGTAACAATTTTTTTGGCTATCGAGCAAGCACTGTGATGATAGCTAAAGTATTCACAAACTAGCCTTAACTATTGCTGGGTCAAGAGCAAATTTAACATAATTTCTCTCATAACAACAAGTCATTTACCACTTGGCCCATCAATCTTGGCTCTCACTGTACATTTGAGCTAGCTAGATTTACTCTCGCATAAAACTCAGCTTCATTTTTGTAGATTGAATTGCGGAACCTGGAAAAAGGCTAGATGATCGTACCCGAAAACCAATAACATTAGGAACCACATATTGTTTTCTACATTGTCACTGAAAATTTTCTACTAAAAATACACCACATTTGCTATTCTACTATCATCTCATCATACATTCTCCTTTGTGCTTGAGACATTCGGACCTCTTTCTTCTTCGCTTGTAGCCGCCGTAGGTTTCTCCAGAGGCTCTTCAGCATCCGGTTCTCTCTTCAGCTCTGATTCAAACTCCTTTGCAGCCTGCAGGAGATAACAGCCCGTTATGTCAGACTTTGCATGTCAAGACAAGTGTTAACGAATGCATACAAAATACAGTGAAGTAGTCTCGACCCCATTATAGGGCAGACATTCAGCAGCAAGAAGTTTTAAGGAAGCAACCAACCAGCAAAATCAAACTGAATCAGTTTTTCTCAGTTGTTGGGTAGGTAAAATGATTAGTCTTTACCCATATTTTAGTTCCACAACGCGTGTTTTAATCCACAATGGAGACCCAGTCACTCTCAATGTCTTATCATGGCAAGAAACAGACGATTCATGTTGAATATTACTAGTACAACTTTCACCATCACGGCGAAATTATTGTTGCACGCTAATAGGAAAAACACACCGCCTTCCTTTCTTCATAGGAAAGAAAGTTGTTGAGGATTTAAAAGTTTCAATCTATGTCATGGATGAAATGGACATGAATGACTAAGAGGTGACTCCTTCATGGACCTATTGTGTGATATACTATAATAATACCAAATTCAAGGAAAGCGACAGGCACCAAATCCATGTCCAACAGACAAACAATTTTGTGCCCAATTTCTGTCATATAATTTAAGCAAAGCAATTCCACCATGACGAAAAAGTGTTTACAGCACTAACACAGCCTCAGTGTCCTATTATAGTGCTGACTTCGTAACCCAATTCATATGTGTTTATAGTTTTTCATTCCTACAAGTTCAGGATACATCATTTCCTGATATAGACTTCTCCAAGAGCTACAATACGGTTTAGCTGGGGGTCAATCTACCGATGACGTCAGTAATTTGTAACGTCACTGCTATTTCCTGAAGCAAGAACACACACAATCTAACTCACGAACATGCACAGACGAGCTGGAACATGAAAGAAATGAAACCCTGAGAGATAGACTCTCAGGACCAAAGCACGCACCATGGAAATTAATATTGATAAATAACTGACGTTTAAGGAGTTTTTTATTTTATTTATTTATTTATTTATTTATTTATTTATTTAATTTTTTTTACCCTGAGGAGAATTAGCAAGAACGACACAAGGTGAGTGCTTAAGTGAGTTAAATGTGCGTGTTACAGCAAATAGAGAAAACACGGCAACTCATTTACTAGAGAAATCCAAGCGTCCACGAGTCTCTGTAGTTTGCTTTAGGTCCTAAAATTAGATCGCATTAAAGTGTGCACTCCAAGGGCAAAGCATGTACCTGTACTCCTCCAAATCTTTCACTAACTACCAAAAAATGTTCATTTAAGCATGCACAAGCAACAAAGTGTTTCTGACAGATAGTGGGCTTCTTTTTCTTTATCTAGCAAAACAACAGTTGGTCACCGAAAGGACCAAGCATGAGCTCTACCAACCATTCCAGGCCTCAATGTGGAGCATCCATGCATTTAAGCTCCCAAAATTGGAAAGTCTCTGTTCCTTAATATTATGGCTTGTTAATTGATTGCATAAACAAGATACGCTACCTGGGGTAACTTCCTAGGCACAACTTGTCAACCGGTTGTAATTGGGTGCCAATTACACGGTCAAATTATATTTTAGTTAACTGTCACGAATGCCAGGTAAGCTTCGCCACTTGGTGTGGGGTAAACATAACAAACAGTTAACTTTACCCTCCATTTGTCCAATCCGCAAGCCCCTTATGAGCACACATTTTGGAACTTGGATCATGTTGTTAGATCAGTCAATCAACCCAACTTCATCGGTGATCTTGCCCCTTTAATCTGCCATGTTTGGAGGAGTGCAGTATCTATGTGTCCGTCAGTGACTTTGTCTACTCTTTCATATAAAGCCTGCTAGATGGGCCTGGTTCAGGTGGAAAACAAAAACATAGCTCCAGTTGTAGACCACATGACCTCTCTATTTTCTCTTATGCTAGTGCTTCTTCTATCAGTCATTTTTTCTTTCCAGATAATAGTTGGAAAGGATAAATGAGTTCTCAATATCACAGGGTCACCAAGTAAGTAGCCTTCTTAAAGTCAACACAACCATGTGGAAGATATTTTGTCTAGATCCGTAAGAATGAGTGAGTGATCACAGGGTCACCAGTAAGCACCGAGTGAGTGATCACCCAAGGGATTGTGGACCATAAACAAAGATTAAGGTGAGGCTTCCTAAAGTTTATTCATCTACCTTGACAGGAGGACTTGGCTGATGTTGTTGAGTAACTCAATATAACAGCAATAACAACGTGCTCTCTCTTGCGGAGCAGCCTAATAATGCTCCACCACAAGGTGTGATGGACTTTGTTGTTTGGTTTTATGCCTAATGAGAATCTGAAAAGCTAGAAATATATTAGTGCATACAAAGAAGCTTAACTTGATTATACAAAAGCATGTAAAGAAGGAAAATGCAAACAGCGAGCAGATATGAACATAGCTCGGAATTCACATATAGAACCCTCTATTTAACGATTTTACTTCCAAATAGCGCACCTTAAGATACTTCTTGCCTAATTTGCTTAAACTCGGTCCTCCTAAAATACCCCATCCTTTTTACTCCTCAACCACTGCTCTAATTCACACAGAGCAATTGCAAACCAGTGGAGAAAGAAAGACAGGAGATGGTTAACTACTCCACGCCTGACCAACACTCGCGGATGATCTTCCTCACACCCAATTACCAAAATCATCACGTAGATAAATAAGCAAAACTTGGAATTCGAATGTACAGATGTCAGAGTGATTGTCTTCCCATGTTTTATCAGAAACCTATCACTGAATATATGCATACAATGTGTTGGCTCGAATAAAGCTGCCAGTGGCTGAAGCTATGTGCCAGAACATATTATCTCACCTCAAATCCAGTGCAAGCATCCAAAAGCTACTACCAAAAGCTACAAAACAGATGACGGGCCTTCCACACTCAGCATTGAATCAACAAATGCAAAACTTAGATCACACGCACAGTCAGTAGACTACGCTTTTTCCAGAGAGATTCTAGTTTTGGTTTTGCAACTCCTTCATTCCCTCTAATACCACCAATACATCCTACCACCTCAACATATCCATGATCAGTTTAATACAACTATTTCCATAACATGTTCCCATATGACAACTGCCCGAAGTATGTTTCCCGAACAATCAAAATGCATGGGCTCATTGAATAAACGTCGATTACTGAAGTGAAAACAGAATATTTATTTTTTATCCCATGAACTTTTTCGGTATATGTGGATTAACCAACAAAAAAGTTACATCCAGAAGCCAAGCTACCTCTGAATTACACTTGGAAGGATCATTCGAAACACCTCCAAAGGATCCTAGTCAAACTACCTCATACACTCCTTTGTCTCCCAATGCTCAAACAAGGTATGAAATTGAAAAAGAGATCCAATCCAATAAAATAACATATAGAAACTACTATCAAAGTTCACTTTCCGCAAAAGGTCGTCTTCTTCACTTTTTCCTATTTCTCCCCTCTTCAAAAGGCCATCTGATTGCTTGGTTAAACAAACACTATTAGGCCAAGTAAATGCAATACTCCTCTCAACTTTAGGAGTTTGTTAGGAAATTGTCTTGCATTCAGATTTTAGGATTCACACTTTCAGCACTAAGTAGTGTGAACGAGAGACTTGGGCAGCAGCATGGCTGCAAAGTCTTGGATAGTGACATACATGGTGAAGAAGCATTTATTGTTTGGAGGGCTACATGCTACAACTTAGGAAGATTTATGCAGCAGCTTAAGGAGACTTTTGAGAGCAGATTTTGGTGACTTTTGGTCACCATAATCAGTGCTTGTGCAGTGGTGGTTGGAGCATGAAAGCCTATAAATAGGCAGCTTCTCAACTAAGCAAAGCATCCAAAGTTCAGCCTTCTCTCTTTAGTTGTTTTGTAGTTCTTGCTATCTTATTTCTTCTAGAGTTTGAGAGGGTTTAGGTCAGAGTTTAGAGAGGGACTCAAATCCTCTACTTCATCTCTTGTATGGAAGACCTATAAATCATAGACAACCCTCCCATGGAAATTGACAATTTGTCAAACCACGCATATCTTGGTGTCGTTCATTTTAAGTTTTTTACTTCATTGTTATTTGTTCGATTCCTTACAAATTGGTATCAGAGCGTAGGCTGAACTTTGAATAAATAGGCAGCTTGAAAGCCTATTTATAGGCTTTTAAGCTCCAACCACAGCTGCACAAGCATTGATAATGGTGGCCAAAAGTCACCAAAATCTGCTCTCAAAAGTATCCTTAAGATGCTGCATAAATCTGCAGAAGTTGTAGCTCTCCAAGCATTAAATGCTTCCTCACCATGGCTGCCACTATCCAAGACTTTGCAGCCACTGCTGCTCCCCATAAAGTCTCTCGTTCACATCTCTCATTCACACTAGTTAGTGCTGAAAGTGTGCATCCTAAAGTCTGAATGCAAGACAATTCCCTAATAGACAGTACATAAAGTTCATGAAGAATCACCACGAGCACATAGCCAGGGCCGGCCCTAGCTTCCAGGGGGCCTAAAGCAAAATTTCAGGACGAGGCCCTTTTAACTTGACAATCAAAACAATCGTGTTTCAGTTAAAACATAATTGAAACCAAAGTTTGGACGACACCATTTTAACTTGACATGTTTCTTTTAAAATATTCTTTTCTCTTGTTTCTATAAGTGCGGAGCTGTATATTTCCCATTTAATTGTGCTCTTATGGTATTAAGGATAACGCCAATGGCAAGTGAATGTTCATAAACCCATACTCCATAAGCAATGGAAGATTTCTCATGCTTGAGGGAATATATGCACTTCAATGGAATTTGGTTTCCTAAATCACATACCTCTTAATTTCTGAACTTATTTGGGGGCCCTAATCACATGGGGGCCTAAAGCAAGAGCCTCAGCTGCTTTACCACAGGGCCGGCTCTGCACATACCTCTTGTGTCTTGACCTTCATACTACACTTATCTTCACAATTATTTCCAGTTCTGGTTGTTAAGAATTTATGATTGTTCCACATGGGGAGTTTGTTAAGTTGCAAGTGTACTTGTGTAGTTACTACAACCCTAAGCTGCTCCCCTGATTGCAGATTGGTATTATTGTGGAAGCCGTGATTCTTAATATGATATGAGAGCCATATTCAGTTGGCCTATCTGTTTCTATTGGCACGCTCTGGATGAGGGGGCGTGTTAAGCATTGTTGCTTGTCCTACATTGGGAAATTGGTAAATTTTACTAGTACTTATTAAGATCCGGGGTTACGCCCCGCTTACTAATTGGTTTTGAGGTTGAACCCTAGGATTCTTAATTTAATCAGGTAAAGGGGAATTCCTTGCACTCAATTTCCATTCTTAACCCTTCAAAATGTACTGTATTTCTCTACGTTAATTGCTAACTAACTACCCTTCTTTGTTTCACTAACCAAAACTATAATCTATAGAAGATTCATAGCTAGCACTAATACTCCACATTTCTGACTAGCTGTTATTCTGTTGACCATGGAGTAATCTGGTTAACCAACCAAAGGTATATCATTCAGAATCAAATGCATGGTGAAGGCCCATCTAATGAATCTTAATAACCTCATCTATTGGTACCAAACACAAATGACTTGGTCTCCTTAAACTGCAAGAATATTGCTATCGAATATGTTTCTTCTATATACATTCTGTAACTAATCAGCACTAATCTAACAGCTTTACCAACCTCCATGAAAAGAGAAGGATGCATCGCTACTTTCATCAATCAAATAGAGCGGCAGAGATTGATAGCTAAATTAAAGGTCAAGTTCATGGCCGCATATTACCCAGAAGAAGAAAAAAATCAACTTATCTTTTAAAGCATGGCGGACAGGCGGTTCTTTCGGCCACAAGTTTTAAAGAATAAAAATGAAGACCTATTCCCTCAGCATCATTCTACCTTTCTAAAGCTAACTTATTTGATAACTAATACCTCCAGAAGAGTGTGCACCCTTCCCAGTTCCCAGAGACCAAAACCAAGCATCCTAAATCCCGAATGCTTCAGCCAGTATACAATAGACTAAGGGACTTGACAGATTTCATAATTTTTTTTTGTCAAACGACAGATTTCATATGAATTAGATATGCGTGATAGAAAGTTTCTATTGTCATAGTGAAAACTGCCTTTAAAGCTGAGCGCCAAGATATGACACAAACATTTTAGTATGCCGGTGACAAATAGCTTTGTACAAAAGGATAACTCGATTCCGCATACCACAAATCTTGTTTTGTCTCGGACTATGAACTTGAACAGAGTACAGAACTTGCAGTCTCACTTGGACTTGAGAACAGTTGCCAACCTAAAAAAAGCTATATTTAGAAACTCAACCCATATATTACTAAAATGTCCATATCCATACAACATTGACCATCTCCTTTTCAAAAACTTCAGCTTCCATCCGAAATGTGTTTAGTCGTGTCAGTCACTTTCAGATGGGAATATGTCCCTTGACATGATAACTTGCTTTAAAAAATGGTTACCATCATTCATCTATGATGCAGAACTCCTTGATGGTTGACTGTGTTAAGTTTGACAGTTCCGGAGATTTATCTTTCAACCTCAAAGCCTCAAATACACCTTCTAATCAAGCTGATGTTGAGCATAGTCCTGTTCTCTTAACTCGACTTATGATTAACTTAGTGTAATTATGGACTAATACTGGTCTTCACAACTTTCTTGTAAATTGAACAGCACATGTGTCTTTGTGTTTTTGCATCGACAGCATGCACCCTTCCCACCACCACCACCAAAGAAAAATACTGTGCTCCAGTCTTCACTATCAGTTTCAGTTTTAGCTAAAAGACACTTAAATCTTCAGGCAGTCTCTCCTTCCTTGGAAATTCATCAAGGGGTACATACTGTGCTCCAGTCTTCACAAACAGCATGCACCCTTCCCACCACTACCACCACCACCAAAGAAAAAGATGTGCTCCAGTGTCCACATAAGTTGCATTTTAAACTAAAACACCTTGGGTTTTGACTGAAATATCACGACACTTAAATATTCAGGCGGTCACTCGTCCCTTGGAACTTTATCAAGGGGTACATAGACTTTTTAGTTTTACTCCTATTTGGCTAAAAAATGATATAACATTTAAGGGGATATTTGCTCCACTTCTGTCCGTCCATGTTATTGTAGGAGTGAACTCCTCCATGTTTGTCTGTCCAAGCCTCCAAGGTCATTTTGTTACGTAGGTATTAGACTAAGTCGTGTCTTCTTGTCTCTACCCACGTTCGTCTAGATGGCCCTCCGCGTCATCTACCGTCATTGATTGGACTTTTCACTTATCCTAATAATTCTTCCTTATGGCCTTCTGGATTATGAAATTTTGTAGCAAAATCACCTAATAGTGAGGACTTCAAATGTATCTAACTATTGAACGTCAAAAACTTCAAAACGGTTGTAATCGGATGGTAGCCTCTTCTTGTGACAGTATCTAGCCCTGTCACCTATCTTCCCCCTATCAGTGATCCACCATGTTATTGTAACTTATATGATCAAATTGTATCTATCGTTCCGTCATTTCAGCTATCTACATCTTTTGTTGAAAAGTCCCACATCGGACGTTCAAAAAGAATAAATATAATTAATAAGTCTCGTGGGCTACTCCCCTCATTGCCAGGGGCGGATGTAGCTGGTGACTGGCACTCAAATTTTGAAAATTAGAAATTTTACCCTATAATTTGTTGATTTAGTTATACTAGCCCCCACTCAAGTCTTGTTATCTGCAATTTTTTAACCTACATTTGGTTAATTTAATTACATTAGCCCCCACTCATATTATATGTTCGCCCCAACAATCTATTAAGATCATCATTCTAATCCCGAAATACTTCAAAATTTATCGAAATATCAGTCATTAAATTTGAATTTTTTTTCTAGCCGCCACTGAGCCAAATTTCTGGATCCGCCCCTGCTCATTGCCAATTGGTTTTGAGCCAAAGATGTCAGAATCTTGAGATTCTAACATCTTTCACTATTTTTCTTTCCACATCCAGGCATCTGAAATGCCTACCAAACTCGCTACACTAGAGTAGATTTTCCTCAACAACTGCCAGATTTCAGTGAATTCTCAAGCCCTATCACATATCACCAAGTCAAAAACAAGAACACGCCCTAACCCAACACTAAAACCACAAAACCCACCTCACCCATAGTCCTAACAAACCCCACAAGACCACAATTCAAACCCAAATCTCCAAAACCCAGAAAAATTACAACAAAATAAGCTCAACCCATCATCAGAAAACCTAACCTGTTGGAAGCTCTTGACCGTCTTCCCAATGTTCCGGCCCACCTCCGGCAACTGCTTGGGCCCGAAAACAAGCGCTGCCACGCCGGCTATCACCACCAGCTCCGGCACACCAAGACCGAAGAAACAGTTACAGGACATGCCTCTGCCTCTGGGTCTGCTCCGGTTCAGGGACTGAACACGGAGAGGACTGATTTGGCGTGTCAAGGTGTTCTCCAAGAAGGCTGAGGTTGAAGAGGAGAGGGATGGGGATTGTGAAGGTGTTGTTCTTCGTGGGATTAGTCTGTAATTGGGTGATAGAGAGAGTGTTGAAATCGCCATCTCCACCACCATGTTTGGTTACAGAGAAATTGCAGAGATAGGATTTTTGAGGATTTTCCCCAAATTTGTTGAAGTGTTTTTGGGGAGATAATAGACGTTGGTGGGTGCTGATGATTGGCTGATTGTGATATGGTGGGGTCAAGAGTATGGTTTCGGTTTATTATGCTATGCGGGGGTGTAGTTTTGATTTGGTACCACTTTGGTCCTTTTTCTTATAACATGCGATTGCTAACATTGGAGTAGACACTAGTAGATAGGGTTGTTAGTTCTGATCGGAAAAATCGCAAACCGAGCTAAAATTAAATTGAAGTGAACAGAGACGCACACAAAATGTACAAGACATAAACTGAGCTGGTTAAAGCGCAACAAATCGTTCAAATAAGATTACGTAGAAGTCGTGCTCGCCGGAAATCTTTTCTGTTGATTTTAAGGGTCGTTTTTACCGATTTAGCTAACGATATGATACAGAAATGTGTTAATCTCTGCTATAATATTGTATATCTTTCTTAACACTACAGTATTGTGAAAAAAAAATAACAAACTTTTGTATCATATCGTTAAGTAAATTAGTTGGTCAAAGAGACCATTAGAGTTAATTGGGAAGATTATGGAGAAACATACCAAATACTAAATCTCTCACGTGAAAAGTTTAAAATCCATTCATATTCCTTTAATTTTCGCTTGACTTTTGCGTAAAATGCTCTCAAAAAAAAAGGAAACGACTGTATATTTTATTGAGTATGCTTTACTCTCTATATTTCACATTTTTATTATAACTTACGATTTAACTTTTAGGTAAAGAGTTTGTATCAATAGACAAACCGTCAACTTTTACAAAATCCCGTGAGACTGAGACAAAGAAAAAAAGAAAATCGAAATTAAATCATACAATTGAAGTTCAAAATCTTTTAATTCGGACGGAAACTATCTATACCGCTTGCATCCCTACTATTAGATGATGATTTCTCATCTACGAGAAGTTGGTATGTGCCACTCTAAAAGAGAAAGATTTGGAAATAGATTGATCAATGTGTCACATTTTTTAGAATAGTATGATTCATTCTTATGCAATTGTTTCTTTTGTAAATATCGAGACAATTGGGGGGATTTTGGGGCCAATTTAGAAATCTTGTGGTGATGTTAAAAGCTGTAGCGTGAGAATTACGGTAGGAAAGCTGCTCTGAATTCAGCATAAAATGTTGTTTGGTAAATATTACGTGAAATTTATGGTAAAATATTGACATAGTAATTTATTACCTAGTAAAATTAATTGTAGACTTGTTGTGAGAGAGTAAAATGACAAAATGCACAAAGTGTATAGGTTTCGTAAAGATAAATATTGTATTTTAAGTGGTTAAAATTGGTTGAAGATAAATTAAACAAAAGCAGGTTCCGGAAAAGACATACGTCTCTACTTCATGAAAGCTGGTGTGGAATAGCAAAACTGTCTGAAAAGTAAACTTTTTTTTAACTAACGCACTACAAGTGCTTCAGGTGTCGAAAAGCAGTTGAGTTGCCGGCAGAAAGCATTCCCAAACAGGCCCTTAGTTGTCTGGTGTTACTGATAAGCATGAGTGGAGCCATATTAGGGGTGAGTTTGGGAATGCTTCTGCTGCCAGCACAACTGTTTTTCAACAGCAGAAGCAGTTTTAGTGCGTTTGGTAAAAATAAATTTTCTGCTTTTCCGGACAGTTTCTGCTGTCCCACAGCAGTTTTCAGGAAGCAAAGGGGGAGATGCTTTTTCAGAAAGTGCTTTTGATTAATTTATCTTGAACCGATTTTGACCTTACAATTTTTTGAAATATCAATAGTTATCTTTCCGGAAATGACACGTGTCATATATTTTTGTCATTTTACCCTCTCCAAGCAACTTCACAGTTGATTTTACCAAACACAAAATTACTATATCAACATTTCACAGCAGCTTCTACGTAATATTTACCAGACAACATTTTATCAAAAATTCACAGCAGCTTTCTATAGTGTTTTCACACAGCAGCTTTCTACCACCGCCACAGCATTCCCAAACTAGCCCTTAATGTCCATTTGCTTCATTATTTGATGGATGTAGGATTATTTTCACTATCAACCCTTTTTGACTACACTATCAACGAAAAGAACTATTACGATGCAGCGTTAGGGTTATCTTTTACAGAAAGCAGATGGAGAGATGGGGAGGAATTGAGGGGCAATTGAAGCTTCTGGGCGTCTGAGTGGTCAGTCGGAGTGATTGACAGCTCAGAGATAAGTTCATTAATTTGGCGAAGAATCTAGTGTGATTTGAACTTTGCAAGAATCGTTGGAGAAAGGGGAGTCACAAGTGTTCCATCTCGGCCTTTTTAGAAGATTCGTTCAAACTTTTCAATATCGAGGATGGGTAAGTGTTTTGGTTACCTTTTACTTCAATTTATGGTTGTTTCTTTGTTTGATTAATCTAGGGTTTCGAATGTGCAGCTGTTGGGAATCTGTATAGGATTGGTTAGTACTGGAACTAGTAGTCAATTTCTGAACACATTTGTTGTATGTATTAGGTATTTGTATTGTTAATGAAAAAGTGTATACTCTGTTGGCTGTGAGTGTTGGCAGAATTCAGTTGTGAAATTGTTTAACAACTTGTCCATTGTATGTGTGTGGTTATTAAACAATGTATGTGTATTTACCAAACAATACTAAACAATGTGTGGTTAATAAACAACACCAAATAACGTTTTCTAATTTCTAAACAATACTAATCCTCAAAGAGCTCGTTAAACAACATTGTACGTGTGTGTTTAATTAAGGTGTGTTACACATTGATTGCTTATTTTTGTATTCTAACATTATGTCATTGTTCCTCACGGTTTAACATTGTTAATTTCTTTCCTTTACTTATAATTGTATATGTTTCAGTGTTACACATGTATTGACATTTAATACCCCAACCCCACTATATATACAATGTTACACAATGATTGTTTTAGCTTTTAAATGTTATACATTGTTTAATCATGTTTGTCTTTACTAACAATTGTTAAATATGTGTGTGTGTGTGTGTGTGTTTATTTTTAGCAGTTGAGTATTTCACCCTCATAGTACATCATCGAGGCAGATTGAATGATCTAGACAATAAGTGTGTTGAAGGTATCACTAGCTACCTAGTGAACTGTGACTGTGAGAGGTTTTCTTTAATACGGTTGAATAAGGAGGTAGTCAAGTTGGGTATAAGGATCACTTTGTTTATTGGTATCTTATACCTGGTAGTAGGGGTGAGCAGAAACCCGCCCAACCCGAACAAACCGGCCGGTCCGGGCCGGATCAATCGAAAAAAGAGTAAAAAATAAGTTAATTGATTGGATATGGGTTTGGTTTAACCAAACCCGCCAAAAAACGGGTGGGTCGCGGGTACCAATTATGAAATCCGGTATTACCCGAACCGACCCGAATTAGAGGACATATAAATAAATCTCAACCCAGTGAACCCACTTTCCTAACCCTAACACACTTCTTGCGCCGTTTCTCTGTGGAGAGTGGAGAGCGATGGAGAGCGATGGACATTCCCAACCCAAACCCAGTTGACCACAACACTCATCGACTCATCGTCGTCATCGACCGACCGACAACCATCGCCAGTGAAAATGCGGCCTTCAAGTCTCGTTCTCCACCTTCGTATTCATCCGTTCAAGGCTACAATCGTCTCTCAGTCTCGTCCGCCTCTAGATCTCCATCGTGGTCCACCAGAGTTTGTTCGTCGGTTCATTCCCGTGCATATCATCATTGTTCTTCATCTCTTCTCCCAATCTGGAAAACTGAGATGGTATATTCCCGTGTCTGTGTTTAATTTTTATCTCTGCTTCATATTGTCTTGTTTTTCTTCATCTCTGATTCTTATTGTCTTGTTGTTCTTCATCTCTGCTTCATATTGTATCTATTGCTTAATTTCTTGTCTAACATACTTTGAAACTGACAATCTAACATGGTATATTGCTCTAAAACTAACATGGTATATTGCTCTGAAACTGACATGATATATTGCTATACTTGTATTGCAGACATCTCTATGTTTAATTTTTATGTATTACTTGGATAAAAGTCATATTATTTGCTTTGTTAAGCGATTTTTGATAAAATTGTTATACCTAAAGCATTCAGTAATGTATTTTTTTTTTGATAAATTCAAGTATTTCATTAAAATAAGCTAATTAAGCAAAACTGTTGGATGATCAATTCCAACTAGGGATGGCAACGGGTCGGATCTGGATCGGATCAGGCTAGATCCGATCCAGATCCGACTAGGAGAAATGGGATCCAGATCCGATCCAGATCCGTTCGGATCATCACCGGATTCGGATCAGATCGGATCGGGTTTCATCCAGCTGATCCAAATCCGATCCATAGATCCATATAATACGTGGTCGGATCGGATTCGGATCGGATCCGGCTTGGGTTTGCAATAAAATACAAAAAATAACATAAGAAATAAACAGTATTTCATACGCTAAGGCATGTTCGCAAGTTATGAAGCCTAAAACATAACAGAAATAGCTTTGTAGGTTTGAATTACTAATGTATTCTTCTTGGAAGTGAAAGTTGGGAGGTAATATGAATATATTTGTAAAGCACACATATACGTCGGATCGGATCGGGTCGGAACCCGGTGGATCTGCCCTTAGATCCAAATCCAGATCCAAATCCGATCGGATCTGGCTTTCAAGATCCAAATCGGATCCATTTTTAATTGGATCGGATTCGGATCCGATCCATTCGGCCCGGATCGCTCGGATCACAGATCGGATCGGACCATATTGCCATCCCTAATTCCAACTACAAGATCCACATTTGAAGGTAAAGTTTCTGCATTTACAGAACAAGTACTAGAATTTGAAAAAGCCCACTTTGCAAGGTCATGTGCAACTCTATTTTAAATTCTTGGACAAAATTTGAAAAGGATAAACATGTTCTCAATCTTCAACCTTCAGTAATGTACTTTTACTCAAACTACATGTTTGTCTTTCAAACAGGATACAATAACAGATCTTACCCTTGACGATGGAAATTCGGGTACAATAACAGATCTTACCCTTGACGACATAATTTCAGAAGAACCTGATGGTAATGTGAATGCGGGAGCTGCTCCTAACAAGACTTCTAAGAGGAAACCGCACGAAAAAGTGGAAGGTAATGCTAAACCACCCTCTGGTCCTCCTAGAAAAAGAAGCAAGAAAGCTGTGAAACTACAAAATCATATCGGATCTAACTCTACATCACAAATCTGGGATCATTTCACTAGAATTGAGGGTACAATTAGGTGCAGATGTAACTATTGTCCTGATAAAACATATGCTGCTGATCCAAACCAACATGGAACTAGCAGCCTGTGGTCTCACTATAATAACTATAAGAACAATCCTACTCGTCTAGAGGATAAGAAACAAAAGACTTTAGCTTTTGTTCCCGGTGTTGCTAACGAGAAGGGTGTACTTGTGGGTAATTTAAAATCTTTTATATTTAGTGCTGATCATAGCAGGAAAGATCTTGCAAAAATGGTGATGCTTGACGAGCTTCCCTTTAAAATGGTTGAGGGGTTAGGTTTCAAGTAAGTAACTGCTTCTTCATCAACTTATCTTTATTAGTAAGTAATCGTATGGAACCTGAACATGAAACTTGTTGTGCCAGTGAACAGGAAGTAGCTGAAAGAGCAGTCTTTTTTATCTCTTTGATATGTTGGGGAATTCAAGTGGGGGGTCAAGCATGGTCTTGGTCATTACCATTTCAGGTAATACTATTCATCATTTCGTAAGGAATCTTCATAGATCTTGATTCAGTTTTCCTATAAATGTAACTGATTTGGACTTGGGTGCTTTGATATAGTATAACTTCACCTCTTTAGGAAAGTATGTTTTCTTGTGTTAGGAGTTGAATTTATCATTTAGGATATCTTGTTGTTGGCTGACTGATAAGTTCAAAAAATTTGGGCATTCTTCTTGTATACTCGCTAGCGGCTGTTGAGGGGATTTCTTTGTGATGGTACAAGGCTATATGGTTATTGGTGTTGTTAAGTAATTCAGGTCTAGGGTAATTCGATTTCTTGTGTTAGTTATTTAGGATTGTGAATAGCCTTGTGCTGTTTCTCAAGACTTGGTGGTTGTTTTGATCTAGAACCAGAAGCGCCTACACTAAACTAAACTGTTGATATCTATCTTCCTATAGTCTTAGTGAATTAAACCAAAGAGCTCGGAGTATAGATACTAGATGCTTAAGCTGTGGTTATCTTTTGGTCGGTAGTTTGTGTAATTCCAATCCTTTCACTTATTTGGTGTAGTTAATTGCAGTTAAGACATGACAACTTAGATTATTCAACATTACATTAACATGTCTACAAAATGTATAATACCCCTTATGTCTTAAACCTATCTAATACCATAGCACCTACAATTTAGAAATATCAGCTCAGAACTCAATTTCTTCAACTTATTGCCCCAATGGGAAAGAGAAAAAGAGTCTATTTTCCTATATGCATGCCTTACTTCCTAAATTTGAACATACATGTTGTACAATTTCTTGTGATTAATATTTCTATCCTTGTAAGGAGTTGAATTAGAAGAAGTTTGTTTAGTTTATTGCAATCTGCAGATATGCAGACTCGCAATGGTTAGGAATTCAAGCTGCGAAAACATATTTCTCCGCACTGGATGTTCTCTGAAAGCATTAGCCTTTCGGTGCTTTAGAAATTTCTACCTGATCTAGCTGTAACAGCACACCAGTATTGTACAGAATCGACAATGTCAGACTGAAATTTCGTAATTGAAGAGTGTACTGTAGTTTATGCTCAGTTGTACGCAGATCTCCTTTTCAGTTTTTTGTTATAGCTATGTAAGGTCAAGAAATAGTTTATGTGCATTTACGTGCTAGAAGCTGGCATTAACTCATCTGCATATTATGTAGAAATGGTGATGTGTATGCGGGAGAGTACTTTGCAGACAAGATGTATGGATTTGGAGTGTACCGCTTTGCGAATGGCCATCAGTATGAAGGAGCCTGGCATGAGGGCAAAAGGCAAGGACTTGGAATGTACACCTACAGAAATGGAGAAACTCAATCTGGGCACCATATATGCTGGGCACTGGCTGCTGTTTACGAGCAAGTTCATGGCGCGAGGGATAATGTGGGCGTATTTCTTATTTTTTGGGTAAATCAGCCGTGTATTTTCTTAACGTAAGCTTGTAATGTGTAATTGTATCTTGTCTCTTCATTGCCAAACTGGGCTAATGTAATATTTAAGGTTGTAATTTGCCACTTATTTGTCAATCTGGGCTCTTATTTACTAATATGGGATGCTGCTCTCCCCAATTTGCAGTGAGCAGTTGAGAGCTTTATGCATTATGATTTGTATTTTTTTAACCCGTCAAAACCGGGCCGATCCGGTCCGAGTCGAAATGTCCGATTGGGTTTGGGTTTCGGGGTTACTCGATTGGGTTTGGGTTGAGGAATGTCCAACCCGGGATCATTGGGTCGGGGCAGAAATACGGCTTTTCCCCGGCTGACCCGGTCCGTGCTCAGCCCTACCTGGTAGGACATTAGATGAAGAGCTGACTGCACTAGACTCTGAGTCAGCAACGTTGGACTTCATTTCCTACATCACGCCCGAGAGAGTGGAGTTGGATATGTACATAGAGACATACAATCCAACTCCATGGATTGCTGTCCCAAGTGGGAGTAGAAATGCACTTGTAGATGTAGAAGTGGATGGTTTTAAGGCTGGAGAGAGTGATGAACCAGAAGTGGATCGTCGGGATGATGATGAAGATGAATGTGACAGTGAATACAATGTTGAAGAAGAATTTGATGAACAATATAATGACCAAGATGATGACCAATTATAAGGATGTTGATGCTAAGGTAGAATGGGGAGGAATTGAAACTGAAATTGTTAGTGAGCATCCACATGGTGTGAGAGAATTTGAAGATATGAATTGTGTAGATAGCGACCATGGATGCCAAACTGCGAGGTAGTTACTTTCCGAGTCCGAGGGACTATTGCTGTCTTTATTAATAGCATTCAAGGTTAAACATCAGTCCTAGAGACTAACCAAAAACGAAGTGTCAATTGTTCAAAAAGCTTAAACATCATGAAAAATCATAGTTTAAGTATAAGAGTAAGAAAAGAAAGAGGAGCAATCTACGCGGGTTCGAGTTTGACAAGTTGTGTCTGTGAAAACCCTTGTAGTTGTCCATGTGAGAACTACAAACCTCGCTTGAACTTTTTCTTTAAAAAAACAGATTTTATATACTGAACTCTCATTTAATTGTATTTAACATATCTACTTTAGCATGGTTTTATTTTAACCCGCCAAAAATGAAAATCTTTCATAAAATAGCTCATGTGAAAGTCTCATAAACACAAAAGGGCGTATGTCGCTTTCCTCTCTCATCAAGTGTTCACAATGTGTCCCTAAGAATTCAGTCTAATAAAGTTCTATAAAATACTAGGAGAAGTTAGTTGTAGTGTTTGGCATATATTTTAGAGTGTCGTACGAGTATTCGAGTATCCCAAATTTGCGACGAAAATGCAACCCACTTTTTTAGTGTCCAAACTTCCTGCTTGGAGTGTAAGAGCTGATAAATTGATGAAATATTTGAACATAGATGCATCACTTAAGAGATATTTCATGCATTTGTGAAACACCATTGTGTTTAGTTTCAATTGGATTCATCTTGTACTAAATTGTATTGTGCCACAATATAGTATATTTAAGTTGCCACAACTATAGAATATTTTACAATTTTGGAGAAAAAAAAAGATCAATAAGTAAAGAACTTTTTGGAGAATATTATAATATAAAGCCTGAAGACAATTTGGGTTACTCCAATCTCTACACTCTCCCTTTATAAATAAGTGTGTAGACAAGTAAGACAAACATGAAAAACTAGACCAAGATACAACCCTAGACCATGGTTTTTTCAACTTTACTACTGGCAAAAAATGTCAAATACAAAAACTATGAATCTTTAATCCACCAAGAAAACAATTGCAAGTAGATTTCAATTATCGACTTGGGCATCCAACCAAAGCACATTATACTTGCTGAAATGTTTCATCTTGTTTTTCATCTAGCAAGTGCTGAGGTCCATTAAGCTAAAGTTATTGTGAAACAAAATCAGACACATTATTATATACCTGTTGAAACTTCTTCTCATTGCTGGGGTCAAACCCGATTTCCGACCACTTATTAGCTTAAAGACAAACATGTATGTTGGATGGAAAGAAAATCACCAGCAACAGAATTGAGAGAAAAAGTGTTACATACTTTGGGAGCATGATTTGTTTACTTTTTGTTTTTGCAAACTGCACTGTTACGTACTAAAATATGAAAACATAAAATCTTAAACTTTTATTTTTTTTGCAAGGCTATAATCTTGAACTGTGTTTAACCCCGAATCTTAAAAATAAAACTTAAATTCTAAAATTCAAACTTAAACAAGGAATGTTAACATTTGGTTATGGTGCAACGGAAACACACTAAAAGAATGCCAAGGAAGTACATTTTTTAGAATGTTTGGACTACTAGCCATGTGGATTTAGATGATTGGCTAACAAAATTCTGATCACCATTATGTTTGTTTATTTTTTGTTCATTTAGTATTTTCCTTATTTTAATTTTAACCGAGAAAAAAAAATACTAATTTTAACTATTAAGGAGGTGGTTGAAATAATAATTCCTCTTAGGAGACTAATATGGCTTATTTTAATAGTCGGCGACGGAATTTACTTCAATGCGTTTGCCATTAAGAACAACCTTCGGCTTATCACCAAAAATACCGGCGAAATCTACAACCCGTTTGCACATTACTTTTAAGATATCGCCTTCATTGAATGCAAGCGTGCAAAGCAGCTTCAGATCAGGATAAAAAGTAACTCTAGTTTCATCTTCGTCTTGCCGATGCACACAGAGATGTAAGGGCCATCTTTATGTTGCATGTGATCACTAATGACTGTATAGTTAACGCCCATCAGGTATATTCATATTTAACTTTTTTCTAACAAAAGTTTACGACTTTTGCCCCCACTCCATTCATATGCCACTAGTGATTGATGGCTTTAAACGTTTATCATCAAAAATACTTCCAGAATGAAAATCAAGAAAACTAGCTCTGGATAATATAAGCAACCTTTTACTTCTGCAGTCAGTTTATGCATCGGAATACCGCGTCCAAAATTGCGTATCATTATGCAATTTTGGACGGTATCTATATTGACATTGAGATTTTTCATTCCCGTCTTCCTACTCATTTGGATTACGCATAATTTTTCCATCCTTGTAAACCCAACAATCAACACTTTGCATGCCATTAACAAACAGTAAGCATTAGGGTTCCGATAGTAGGGCTCTCCTCACACCCCATACCCCGTGACTAATGCCTCGATGATGACCATGCCTTGGCTCGTTTGCTGTGACCAATTCCTTGATGGTGGGCAAGCCGAACATGCAATGTCTTAGGTTGAGGCTACTACACATAGGCAATAGAATACCACGGGTAAAAAGCAGCACATGTTGAATGCAGTCCAATAATGCAACAATCAATCGGCCCAATACTCCAGGGTCGGGTTGTCCACTACAAGCTCCCTACAATCGCCCAAACCGAACGTGCAATGTCGGCCCAATACTCCAGGGTCGGGTTGTCCACTACAAGCTCCCTACAATCGCCCAAACCGAACGTGCAATGTCTTGGGTTGATGCTACCTTAGCCCCTGTTTCCCCCCTCTCTTATGAATGACATCTGCAAGCCCAATCTTCCCCACCACTTCCCTTTTGGGGATGGCATCATCAGTGGCGGAGCTACGAAATCAAACCAGCCGGGGCAAAAAAAATAAGTTAAGTTATAATAAAGGGCAGACTCGATAATATTTTATTCCAGCCAGGGCAATAGTGTATTTTAATGAGGGGGCATATGTTAAAAATCTAAAAAAATAAGGGTAGTAATGCATGTTTTTGAAAGCCGGGAATTGCCACCCCTGGCCCCTTTGTCCATCCGCCCCAAGGCCCACCAAAGGAGGGTGTATAACTTGGGACTCAACACACGAGGGTTTTGGTAGTTGAGAGGGATAAGGAAGCCCCCCTTGGGAGCCACATGACATTTTTTTTATTGACGAGGGAACTTGCAGCCACGATCCTTTAGATGCGTACTGAGGTGTGTGCACTGGGTAAACCCCCGTTCTAGTGCAATAGCATGCAAACCATACTAGAGAGGTAACCAACCTGAAAAAATCCGAATGACAAGCTCGGAGTTGAGGAGGCCTATAGGCAGCCCTTGGATTGTCCCAAGGTTTGAACTCAAGACCTCAAGGCAAATGCCCAAAGTCTTAAGAATTCTAACCCGGCCGACTCAACTACACTCCGAAGGGTCCACATGACGTTTTATCCATAGGTGTGTTGGTGTAGCAGCCAGACTGAGCCCGGGGCTCTCCACCCCCAACCTTGTCCCCTCTTTCCCCACCTTTCTCTCCCCTTTCTTAAGGATCGCCTATGAGGGCCCAATCTTCCCCATCCCCTACCTTTTGGAGATGGCCTTACCCGAGGAGGGTGTATACCTTGGGACTCGTTGCAGTAAGGCCTTCCCAGTTTCCCCCACACTGGAAGGGGAAAAGAAACCGAAGCCAAAATGTATTTGGCTGGTTTCAACATCCAGAAAGAAAGACAAAAAACAGAAATAACAAAACTGCCTCCAAAATGTCTAAAGTATTTTTTTTTTCCAAATCCAAGATTCAATATTCAAATCCAGAAGCTGTACCATTCTGGGCAATTCAAGGATTTTCTATCTTTAATCCAAATCCAACTTCACAAAAGAATAACAACTCCATTCAATAGAGATTGAGAATAATTTAGCTATAGGAGTTATATTCCTACACCTCCATCCATGCCTTATTTACTTACTGCTCTTTACTGCCCTGGGCTTCACAAGGACTCGCACTGCCACGAATCCGCTTCTGGAGATGCTCCAAGCTAGCCACCCGCTGCATGGAAGCCGTCCTCCCAATCTTAGTAGCCCCTGAACTTGCCGCCGCCGCTGGAGGATCAACTCGTGCTTCTTCAGCTGGAGGAGGAATCTCAACAAAGGAATTTTGAAGAATTCTTGGATTCTGAGAAGGAATGCGATCATTTGTCATAGGCTGAAAGAAGTGTTTGTCTGGACCATCTTGAACAGGAACAGCAGCGTCTGCTGATGTATCAGAAGGGCTACCAGAAAATGGTTGCATCCCCATGGTGGTTATCTCAGTCATGGCTTGGAACATAGGGTTCATCCCCGTAAGTCTTTTGACAGTCTCTTCAGCCATCTTCACCTGTGAGTAAGGAAAAAAAAAGGTTAATAAACTGAAAGCTATGAATCGTGGGAATAGGGTTAAGGAGCAGTATCTGTCTCAGACACTTCCAAGTTCCAAATATCTTAAATTTTATCCCCTTTGATGGACAGGTGGTAACAATGCCTTCAGACGCAGCGGCGTCTTCCAGTAAATCTGGAATCATCAAAGCACAAGTTCTCGACTGAGTGAGGAGGAAAATAAGACTTTTACTAGTAGAAGTGGTGATGGAAAATAAAGGCCATGGAATATTAGTGAAATCAGTAACTAGTTTTGTCCAAAAACGTTTATGCCTTGTAGAGAAATGTACAAATGCAAGCGGCGGTCAAATAGCTTTCACTTGAAGCACGATGCCATCCACATGTAAAATAAAGGTCTTACTTTATAAGCTTCAGAATGGTTTGTTCACTCAGTAACTGAAAAGAAAATATCAAGACACAAGAAAGTTTGCAAAACAAACACCTAACTCAAGTACTCGTCGCAGAGTTAGCAGCATATCATTAACTGAATGGGTATGAGAAGGAAAAAAATATCACCTTAGCTCTTAGGGTTTCAACATCAGCCCTCAACACTCTGTTATCAACAGCTGCTTCATTATGCTTTTGGCTTATATCAGCGTATCGTTTCAGCAAGGTTGAATTTTCAACTTGCAATTGAGAAACCTATGAATGAAAGTTGGAAATTGTTAAAATAACAAGAAGAGCAGTAATGTGAAAGTCGGCGGGTAGGAGAAGGAATTGAACCTGTGTTTCGAGCTCAGTTAGATGGGCCTGTTTCCTTCTTCTAGACCGCCTTGCTGATTCTCTATTGGAAAGCATTCTGGTAAACACCGAATTGATCAATTCAGTATGGTAAATTACAATTGCATGCATCTATAGCATCAAAATACATGCAGTGATCAAAATGTCGAGGTCCAAATGTGATGATTTTGTTCTGCTTAAACCTTGTGAACGATTTGTACAATAATCTATATTAGTATAAAACTTCATTAGAGACTGTTAAAGGTCTCTAACCGTTGTGTCGCCTCCACTTTCAACCACATTTTTTCAAATTCGTGACACCCAACTTACACTTGTCCTTATTTCACATCACTCCTCATTACTCTCTCCTTATAACCTCATATTATTTTACTGCAACAATCTAATTTTGTAATAGCCATTTGTACATTCCTTTCCATTTCTTTTTACTCTGAAATATTAATATTTTAATAAAAAATAAATACAAATAATCTTGTCACAATTGTTTATCTGTATTTGTGTTGTTACAATGACCTGTTTGGACTTTGGATAGGGCAGACGTTTTGTGTTTCTTAGAAACAAACTAGTTGTTAGGGTCAAAGACACTCGACAAAAACCATCGGCGTGGCATGGCTGGGCCCCCTATTCCTCAGCCAGGTGCCTGGATGTGTACATGCGGCACAATGTAACTGGTCAAAATAATTTTTTAGTTTGGAAAAAGTCGGCTTGGTACCCGGATGTGTGCAAGTGGCACATTATAATGGACCCTTTTTTTTATTTTTTGGAAAAAGTTGGCCATGTGTTCAGTTATCACCAAAAGAACACCAAGGTTTGATCTAAAAAAAACTCCTTGTCCAAATGACCCCAATGAAAGGTGAGTTTTAATTCATTATGGTTCAGTGCTAGATATTGTTGCTTGTGCTGTCCATATATGTGGTGGCAGAGGTGTTGATGAAGATTTTGTAATTGGTTGAGCACATTGTACCCTGAGATTACAAACACGCTAAATTCTTTCTTATTCAAGTCCCGACAAGCTTCTCCCTTCAATGACAGAGTATCATTGTTGGTTATTGACAAGCTCTTCACTTTCCCTATTCCAGGTAAACTACAGTATAACCACCACCTATAAGTACAAGAACAGTACAATTACTATTTATCCTCTATTACGCAATGGAAGAACCATTCAAGCGCACCAACCTAATGCTAAGTCAGGTGCCCGTCAAGGAACCTTAGGGCCACTGGCTAAACCAATTGATCTCGCAGTGTCTTTTTTTTCAGTTTTTTTTTTTTTTTTTCTTTCTGTTACCATCAGCTCATAAATACTCTTCTCAGTTGTCAAAGATTAGGCAGTGTAACCATTTTCTAAATATAAAAGATAATAATTTTTATACGGGATATGTTCTACATAATATAAAGTTATAAACCTTGGACCTACAGTTGTACCTCGTGGTGTAAAGTATAAACATATTAGCGCACCACGAGGTTTAGACCTCAACTTACCCTGTCATCAACTCTGCCGTGATCAAGAGATGATACTACCTCCATTTCACATCCTTCTTCCTACTTGACTTTAGGGAGCACTTTGGCCGACTAATTTAGCTAACAATATGATACGAAAAGTGCTAATCTTTTCATAATATTATAGATCTTTCTTAAGACTACAATATTATGAAAAATTAGTAAATTTCCATATCATATCGTTAGCTAAATTAGCCGGTCAAGAAAGAAAAGAAACAGACCAAGTACTACTTTAAGGAGAAAGTCCTCTATGTTTCCATCAATTATATCATACAGCAACTATTCTGAATTTCAAGAACTAGGTTGTCTGACATGTGGTATAATCTATTAATTTGAATGGAAAAAGAAGAGAATGATCAGTCTTTGGCCATTCCAAATTCTGTATGACCTCATAAGATTTGATATCTGACTAGGGCAGGAGATGAAAGAGAAAGGAAAAGGGTGCACCATGAATGTAATATTCAAATTTCTAAGTCAAGATGACCATCAAATACTTGGCAGCTGAAACACAATTACCTCCTCACACGTTTTGCTTGAGTAGGATCTGTGTTCTGTGTTGTCTCCGTTTCTCCATCTAAGTCTTCATCATCTGTCACGTCTCTCGACGATCCACTTGTAGTTGACCTCAACTGAACCGCAATCCCAGGTTTCTCTTGAGCAGCTGACAAGGATAAAACTCCTTGCGGTCCACCAGCATCCTTATCCAGTCCTTTTGTTTCTGTAAGAATTTCATCAAGATGGAAACAAAAAGGAATATGCAGTGTTTATGCTAAGAACTTGTGCAAGTTTCTGCTACTTATAACACAGATGGAGCAACTCTAACTAATGGTCTAAGCAATATGAGGGTCAAAAGTTATTTTATTCACCAGCCAATACACAGATAATGCCTGTGTTCAAATAATGACATAATTCAGTATAAACTACATATTTTGTATGATTCAAGAAACAAAAAGCAACACACCCCAAATGCTTCTTACATCGTACTTTCAATATCACTGTTTAGATATACAGTCGTTTTATCAGTCTACGAACCAGATTGCTCCTCAACTACTTGATAAACGACCTCATAGATTTGATGAGATGAGCTTACCTATGTTCAAGCTTGGACTGCTTATAAATCAAACTAAGAAATTATGCCAATTTTCGCCTCATCAACAAGAGAACAAGAAACGCAAACAAGCTTACACAAGCTATACATGACATGCTCATAAGTTAATTTCAACCCCTAAAACTTAACCCAACAATCCCACATAAAGAGTGAGCACACCTAGGCCTAACCACTAAAACATAACCCAGCAACCACACATAAAGAGTAAGCACATCTAGACTTTCGCAGCATCCACACAATTTTACCAACAGACCAGACTTCCATAGAAGTGTGCAGCTCATAATCATTGAACTAGTAGGACGAAAAGGAATAGAAAAGGATTCACAAAATTGACCATCGAACAATATATGCTACCCAAACAATTTACCGACTTGAGCTGAATGTGGAGGCCTAGAGTTTTTACACTTTCAGCAGCCAGGAAAACATGCACATGTGACAAGAAAACCATCAAGAGACAACCTTGCTGATCAAATCTTAAGTTCTACCCTACTAATAGAAGTCAAAATGATCCATCATGCACCAAACAGAGGCTTCATATCTACAACTAACCGATGTGGCTTCGACAAAATGGACGGTATAGAACCCCAATATTGTGTTACATAGCTTATTAATGTATGCATAAGGTCTTTACTATTAATTTTATGTCTTGTGATGCAGAAAATGGCATTGTTACTCTTGACCCAAGTACTTCTCTCACAACAGATCTGGTATATCTAGAGAGGATAACAACGTAAGGAATAACATTTTTTGTCAAAGTGCTTTTACCACATAAATGCATGAAGATCGACTCCTCAATCATAAATTTTTGCATACTCTTGACCACAGCCAAAACAACTAACACTCATTGACACTGACCTTTACCATGAACATAAGCTCCCAACTTTGAAGCATGCGCCAGCATTGATCCATTATCAGCAGCAGCAGATTCTTGAGGTTTTAGAGAAGATGCCTGCGGACATAAAGTAACTGTTTAACTACAGTTTCTGTCTTCTAAACAAAAGACTGATCCAGAATAGAAGTCGTCTAACATACATCATTCAACCAATATGAATCTGGAAAGTGAAATGGTCTAAAGTAGATCATTGATTGATCCATTATCATAAATCTAATTAAACTTTACCGAATCGTGAATCATAAAAGGCAGTTAAATGTTTTGTAAGTATATAGAATAACATACCCCTTAAAACCATAGCATAAGTGAAAACTATATTCATATTTCAATTTTCAACAATAACAAACTCAAGTTATCATAAAAATGAGGAGCTTTACACATCTGGAAGATAAAAAATACAAAGATATAGAGAGGTAAGGAACAAGGAAATAAAAGATACCAAGAGATCGGAAAATAGTAGGGACCAATCGACCATGGCCTTAAGAAAATTGTGCTAGTAACTTTGAAACCAACAGTGTGTTGCAAAACAGAAAAAAAGGAAAATCTGATTTCTTAGACTGATACTAACTTAATCAGACCCTTTCACTGCATGACACTGAGTCGGTCTGAACCGCTACAAATTATAAGACTCTTGAATCGGGATTTGGATTAGATTTTGTTCCAACTAAGACTCGCATAGCGATAGCAATTGTTTCATGGTTGAATCAAAACCGAATGGTAAGACTGAATAGTGAATCGTACGATTTCAACAACTAGGGTATAGAAATAAAAGCAACAATTATAATCACAGTTCACTCAATTACTTCCCTAGTTAACATGAAAACCCAGAAACTAGATGAAAGGTGAGCCGAGGTGTATGCAAGCATATAATATAAGCAGATGACTTTTCCTGTTTTCGTGGTTTAAAAAGATCTCACTAAAAACAGGGGGAGAACAATGATGGTCAATAATCATTAAAAAATATCTCATTAAAACTGTGTTCCGTTTTTGGGCGGGACAGAAATGATCTTACCCTTAAATAAATAAATAAAAGATAAAATTTTGCAAGTAGAGTACCTGGCAAAAATTTGACCCAATTCCCAACATTAGGGTTAAATCCGGCTCATCTGTTTGATTTTGGGCCGGCATTGCCTTCCCACTGAAACAGCCCAATAAAATGTACTAAGTTGGCCCACAGCACTTACTAGCTATGACCCACTTGTAAAGCCAATCCAATACGTGGAAGGCTGACGCCAATTTAAGAAAAGAATAAAAGTAGCAACTTACTACATGTCCGATGTGGGATTCATAACCAATCTGCCGCTGTACACCCACGTACATTGTATTAACAGGTTAGAGTATAGACTCTAAAAGTTACTGAATTTGTGTCAGAGGAGTGATAGGATATCATTCTCTTATGAAAGATTTTAACAGGTTAGCTGGGAAGGAGTTCCAAAGGAGGTAAGGTGCCAAAAGATGGTACCAGCAATAACCTTCTGTTCCCAAGAAACAGTACCTCTAATGCGACGGAGAAAGAGTAAGTTTCCCAACAATCACATGCACATGATTGATTTGTTTCTATATTAACAACTTCCTAAATTATTTGACGATGTTTCCCTTTACAAAATGAACATCCAAAGAAATAGAGGAAATTTTTTTATTGCTTATTTATTTGCTTGGTCCTGAGACAATTCAGAGTTTCACAATGTTCTATCATGACACTGAATGGATGTAGTGCACTGGCGAGATAAATGAGCACTCTTCCAAGGATGCTATTACTGCCGAGACATACTACATTGTACTTTTAGAACATCTTTGCTTTACGAAGCTTGTTTAACACATATGCTTGCCCATGGTTCGATTGCCTACCATTCGATAATTGGTGAGATTGGCAGAATCAGAAGAAGAGCTGATGAAGGTTTTCTCTTTGTGGACATTTGCTGTTAGCGAATAAAAATAAATTGGAATGCATCCCCTTTGATTATCTTAACATACCATTTTTGAACCATAAAAGATGGACGTACCAAGATGAATAC
Organism: Linanthus parryae; assembly: GCA_023055425.1. Taxonomy (NCBI): domain Eukaryota; kingdom Viridiplantae; phylum Streptophyta; class Magnoliopsida; order Ericales; family Polemoniaceae; genus Linanthus; species Linanthus parryae. The sequence goes on along the minus strand of JALGPY010000002.1, from coordinate 63,050,115 downwards.
AAATGAAGCTTCGGGGAAAGCACTTCCCTCTTGGATGCGTTCATTTGTATGGAATTAAGAGAAATGGGAGAACAATAGAAACTATATAGACCACGAGAAAAGCATGTTTCTAGAAAAGCTGTTTCAGTAGATACTACCTAGACTCAATGAGATTCTGAGATACACACTCCATCCCAAGAAGAAAAATAAAGGACTTGCAACTAATCAATGTACATGGCGACTTCCAAATTGGTTACGTAAGTTCAGGAAGCATCAAAATGTTCAGTCGGCGAAGCTCCTTATATCGAAATTAATTATACCAAGGAACCAGTATAGCAATTTATCGACATCAGTAAAAGTATCGGTATTTACTAAAAGCGGCAAAATTCATCATCCCTGACTCAGAAAAAATCTTGGGCCAGTCAGTGGCTGGAGTTGATCATCAAATTTGCCAAAAATGTTTAACTTTTCATCTACAAAGTGAGAAAACAGATGAAATTACTCAAATGAGAAACACCAGTGTCATGATCAGATCTTAGCTTTAGTTAGTGGACAATGGGATGGAAACACTTCGACGAAAACAACTTCTCCAAAGTAATTTCCTTCAGAATTAAAAATCAAGGCAATGAGCAATCACAATCACTTCAAAAAAAAGTTCCACCGCGTATCTCCATTGACTCTTTTGTGTTGGACATGCTACTATTATCCTTTCACTAATTTCCTCTTATTTCATACCTTCAAGAGCCTTTTCATCCAATTACTATCCAAACTATCAAAAACGAAAGTGATAGATTACATCTGGAATTAATCATCAATCTTCAGCCGGGGTTGAACCGGGACCTCATGCAGGGGCTTACAACGCTCTACCACTTGAGCCACCACCCTAGCTGGTAATCATCAAATTTTTTTATTTTATTTTTGAGGGGACTAATCATCAAATTTTACTTGTACTCTTTTTACCCATTTTAACTCAAGAAAGTAACTGAAAAAAATGCCTCTCCCCTGCACTCCAATTCACCAACACAAAAAATAGGAGAATGGTTTCAAGGTCAAGCAGGACTCAACAATCCAAGTATATCATCAGTTGGGAACCACAAAAAAACTGGATTTTTATAATGGGGGAAGTAGAAAGTTTGATTTTTCACACACCAAAACATTAAAAAATGGATTTTTATAAGTGGGATCAAGAGACAAGTATATCAACAATCCAAGTATATCATCAGTTGGGAACCAGAAAAAACTGGATTTTTATAATGGGGGAAGTAGAAAGTTTGGATTTTTACACACCAAAACATTAAAAAATTGATTTTTATAAGTGGGATCAAGAGACAATAACGTACCCTGGTCAATGCGACGGCGGCGCAAGCCAAATCGAGCCGGCTCTTGAGAAAAGCCTGGAGATTATCCGGCTCCGCCATCAACGCCGATTTAAACGGAGCCGGCGGAGGACAATCATTGATCGGAATGCTCTCGGCAGCAACAGCAGAAACGGCACCGTTTTGACTCGCGATCGGAGGTGGTTGGGCGGATGAGTTGGAATTGGCGTTGTTGTTGTTGTTGTGTTGGGCTTCTTGAAGGAATCTCTGGAAAGCCCACTCGGAGAGGCTGCGATTCATCCTGGCGGAGGCGGCAAGCTTGGATGGGGAGGAGGAGGGCGGCGGCGGCGTCTCATCGGCAGGGGAGGACCAGAATTGGTCCGTCATCTCGTCCACTGAAAACACCCTATCCATCTCTCTCTCTCAAAACAAAACGAGAATTTTTGGGGTTCTGACAATTGGGATCTTGATGATGACTTTAAGCTTCTTTTCCGTCGTTGGATTGGTATATATATGTAAGAAAGGAAAAAAATGTGACTATGAGAATCTATTTTTCCTTTCTTTTCTTTTCCTTTTTTAAATTAGGAAATAAGATTAAGCATAAAGTTTTGCAATGGAGGGTCCTCTATGCAACTCAAGGGGCTTGTTTGGATACGAGGGTTCACGGGGTTGGGTTTTAGAATCTGGGTGGCGTTTGGATAGACGGGTTGAGGTTGGAGCTGGTCCGGTGGCCGGCAAATTTATAGCCGGTCACCGGTATTTTTTTTATCACATATTGGGAGTAGTCGTCCGCCGGCAATAATTGCGGTGCCCTGCTTTTATTACCGATGGCCGGTAGGTAGTTGAGTATTGTTTACCATGGCCGGCTTATTTGGCCGGTGTATATATATATATATACGCCTGTTTGTTTGTTAGTTTCAGTTAGCAATTCACTCTATTTAAATTCGTATCTCCCAACGCTCTTCACATACTCACCGCCAAGCATACTAAAATTTTATTCACATACTACATCCTTGTTCAGGTTTTGTGTTTCTTTATTTTACATTACAGACTCTGTTTGTTTTCTTCATTCGATATCTATTTTGATTATGTTTTCAGGCTTATGGACAATCATGGGGAGCCTCCCCGGCTATCCCGGAACGCAAGAATGAGAGTCTGCGCCGTTCGTGAGTGATGGGGGCGTAATGACTGGCGCTTGTTCATCGAACTTCTGATTGACGAAAAAGCGCGACTGAACCTTCGTGGCCTCCTATCTTCAAACATGGCTTACCAGCGTGTTTGTGACCCTTGGTTCAGTCACACTAGAGATTATCTGACCCAGCTGTTGTATGTCTGCTACGAGCTTCTGCGTCGCGACTTCGAAGTCTGGGTTCGTTCCACCGGAGCCCCTGAATTGGCTACTGAAGAAGATAACAGTCATGATGTTCTAGTTCGGCGGTCGTTGTTCATCCAGGGGAACAAAGATATTATTTGCTATCTGTTCGACCTACCGTACCACGGTGGCCACCCTCTTCATCCGGGGGTGAATAACGGTGTCGTTCCTGACGAGATTGAAGCCGACAATTCAAGCGACAACGAGAATCAGTGGTAACTGAAATGTTTGGTAGTTGATAAACTGTCATTATGTCGACTTCGTGTTGTTTATCGTTTGTGTTGGCCGTTATAGTGGCATACTGTTTGTACTTTGTTGAAGGTGTGCAATAAAAATCGAGCAGTTTATCTTACTTCTATACTTTTCCCAGTTTGTTATGGTAGTCGGAAATTGAAGTTAATATGACATCTTAACAGGAAAACTTACAGAATAAGGATTTAACCAATGACAGCCTGTAAAATACAAAACATGACACAAATAATCTCCCACAAAGTTTTTAAAAAGTGTGGACATATTCAGATACATATTATTGTTCACCGTGTGAATAAATATAAAATAACTATGACAACAAATATTTTCTGACAAAAAATTTATCATAAACTAATTAAAAAGTTGTCAATGTACATTATTTTCTCACTGAATCATACGCTTTCTTATCACACAGATGAAAAAATCTATCATAAACTGATTAAAAAATATTTTTCCAGCAAATCATCACATCACTTTTTTTCCTCTTCTGTTGCAGCGAATCTCATGCGTACGAATATTAACACACTGATCAAGAAAATGTTTTTTCAGTGACTCATCACATCACTTTTTTCCTCTTCTGTTGTAGCTCAGGTCACGCGTGAATTAATACAGTAGGCAAATATTACATCGAATCTTCTACTTTATTCAATTTCTGATTTCCTACAGACTACATATAGACTTGCTACCTATACACTTGCTTTATCATTTACATCGAATCTTTTACTTTATTCAATTTCTGATTTCCTACAGACTACCTATAAACTTGCTTTTAGGTTATCTAGCTACATGAAATGACAATTCATCAGGAGTGGATTGTGGAGTGATAACTCAACCAGAGAATCTCGACTTCTTTTATTCATCAGTATAGAGTAGGATACTGACGAATTGCATAGTTGATATGAAATGACGAGCACACCTTGCTTAACAGTGCTCAACACCATCACACACTGCAGTATAAATACCTACCGTAATATTCATTTATGTCTAAGGCCTGAAGCAGAGAAAACTCAACTGCAATTCACCACTGTCCTGGTAATTTCTTCTACAAGTGTCCTATTTATCATATTGTTTGATTGTTTGATTTTTCAGATTTTTATGTGCTAACATGGTACATATATTTTACATAAACATGTCTTGAACCAGAACCCTGATAGCGAAGAATAGTCGACTATCAGTCGTTAAGAGTTGCTGGCTGACTAGATGACACATGTGCCGGGAACATTCTCGTCACCTTCCGTAACAGACCGTGCGATTTGCGCACCTCAGTTAGGGACTCCCCTCTGAATTGACCCATACCTACTTGAAGTCCTGCCATATGAGTAGCAAGTTCTCCCAGTTGAGCACGAACCCCACGATGAAAAGCCCGACTCTCCTCCCGAAAAGCACCATCCTCATCGTCGCCAACCTGAGTTCGTGCGGCTTCCTCTGAATAAGAACGAGGACATGGTGGTCCAGAGACACTGTGTAACACCCCCAAAATGACCAAGCCGGAGGCCCGGGGGGCGTCACTCCGTACCCGAGACAAAGCCCGGATACAAGGACATTTAAAAGTGGATCTCAAGCAAAATAAATTAAAAGTTAAACAATAAAACTTTATTATAACTCAAAAGCTGCCTCAAACATGGGCGCTTAACAAACTAGTGTGTTATAATCTAACAAATGAGTTATACTTTTATTGAAATGAAAATTACTAATTTTCTCGGTGATGATCCGCGTCCCCCGCTAAGCCAAATACTCACCATCTGGACCTGTGGTGCAGAAATAAAAAGAAACACCACAGTACAAAAATCAGCATAAAAATACTAATAAGCAAACACCCAAGCATGTAAAATGATGATGAGGCAGTTATAAAAACAATGACCATTTTTGCGAGTAGGAGTTTAACTTTAAACACAGCGGAAGTTTGAATTTGACACTTGTAAGAAAACATGAGAGTTTACAGTTCGCAAATTCGAGTTCAATACTCAAGTTGGGAAATTCCAAATTTCATACTCATTCTTTTTCCCATTAATAACCATTAATTCCAAAAGATCACAATTTCAATTAGTTGATACGGGGGAAGAACCAATCACTTCGCAAGCATCCAAGACCTTAAGTGTCGACACCCCCTTACAGACTTCTTGCGGTCAGAAGGGTGAGTACTAGGAGCGATCCGAGGCCTTGCAACCGGATTAAATACAATTAATTGGCCGGGTATAACCCGACCAAGCCCAATAGTAACCATGAGACAATCCCGCACAACTCTTCCACTTTATGTTATCGTGAATTGTTAACTTATTATGTTATTTTCAAGAAAAGCAGTTACAAGTAAAATTGGATGTTTAAATGACACATAAACACATAGCACGTAATCCATTTTGAAACATGTAAAAAGAAATCATTTGACACGAAGGGAGTTAGGCACACTAGGCCTGGCATGTTTACTCACCTCGTTTGCAAGCGATTATGGCGACTCAATCGTAGTACTCAACGTACGCGTCGTTGGTGAATTCGTCGCCTACAAGTTAACAATGCTCTAATTAAATTAAAATTTCTTAGTAATAAAAATACTAAGATAAATTATATGCACATGACACCCAACGGTTTAGGGTTCTAAAACCAACCCAACATCCCACTTAATTCATACTTCAAAACCAATCCCAAAACCTTATTCCAAAATCCTATAACCTAAAGTATACATAACCTATCATAACTCCACCAATTTATTAATCCAGTTTTCCAAACAGATCATGGCTCAAAAACAGTTCCATTGGATTCAAAACATTCGAAATAATAAGTTTAGCCTCAAACGGATCTTAATTTCGCTTCATGAATCAAAAGATATGCTCGTTTCAAATTTTCAATTCCCCTCAAAATACCCATACGGGAAATAACAATTTCCATGAAACTTTTCCCCCAATCATCTAGTTCATCTTACATTCATACTAAACCTAATAACATGATTCCCAACATCAAATCAGATTGTTACCCACATACTATGATCATCCAATCACCCAAATTGCTTAATCAAACTTCTCCTCCAAACTAGGGTTTTTCCATCACCCATGAACATGATAAACCCTAAAACTTGATTACTAATTTCTACGATTTCATGAATGATGAAACGAACGATATAAATCTGAAAATTCGCGATAAAGAGCCGAAATTACTAATTGATCAAGACTTACAATAGGAGGAGATAAATCGAAACGATTGAGAGGCGAAGATTGAAGCTTGCTAGCGGAGATGATGACGATAAATCTGTCGGAATCAACCGGGTCAGAACGACCCAACACTTTGATGAAAATCAAAGAAGAAGAAGAAGAAGAAGAAGAAGAAGAAGAAGAAGAAGAAGAAGAAGAAGAAGAAGAAGAAGAATAAGAAGAAGAAGAAGAAGAAGAGATAGAGAGAGATAAATCGTGAATGATAGAGGGGGATTGAGATGATGATGATGATGAATTTTGAAAGAATTTGAAACTCACGTTAGTTGAGATTTTTGGGTCAAAATATGATATCAGTCTGACAGAAAAGACACTTTCACACCACTAGTTTAGGTAAAAAGACAACTACCTCCTCCAACTTAATTAAAGGCACTAACAACTTTAGACAAAAGACACAAAGACCCCCAATTGCTAGCAAAGCTTTACAAATGACTCCCAACATTTAGATTTCACTCCCAACACATGTAATAATATCACAAATACCCCAAATACCCATAGTCACATGTCACAAATACTCAAAATATCCATAGTCGAATATCACAAATACCCAAAATACCCTTAGTCACCAAAACGGGGTATTTCACACTGTGTCTGCGACCCACAGACGGGCTCGCTTCACTGTCGTGAGACGCGGGTTCGGGAGGGAACCCACTAATTTTTAATACAACAACCTTGTCCTTCGTTCTGTCGGTGGGAACGACGACATCAATCTGGTCAGTCAAGGTGACATTATAGAACTTAAACAACCGTGTAAGTATTGCCCCATACGGTATGGACCGAGACAAGTTGTCGCAATCCCTAGCGTGCAGCATAACATGAATAATGATGAATGCGAGGTTTAGTTGACGCTTTGTGGCGAAGCAATGTATCATGAAGCCCCAAAAAGCCTCAAACTCGTCGTCGTGCCCGGTTCGCTGCAGATTGTTATGTGCTATATAGTGCTTCAGAAGCCGATATTTCGGATTAATATGAGAGGATTTCAATGACCTCTTCGTATTCCATGTACAACAGAAGGTGTTGTAGTAGTTGTCGAGGGATGTGTCGCCGATATGATTCGTAATTTCTTTCCGTTTAGTGAACCCGATTTTCTCCCCCTCATTTGGAACGGACAACACCCTTGAAATGAGTTCAAGACTTGCTATGATATGAATTCCCTTCACCACACCCGCTTGAACTTGTACATCGCGAAAGGGCCTCCATTTCAAAGTGGCATAGAAAGACAGACTAAAATGGGATAAACTGTGCGTTCCAGCTTGCACAAAGAACCCCATTGTGCCCAGTCCAGGTGAGATTGCAGATACTCATGGTATTCGTCTCCAATATTGGTGGATTACCCGTGGCAATTTTCCGCAACGTTAGCTCGTCGTACACGGGACCGTCTTATGGCTCGGGAAATGGAGATCTACCCCCCCTCCCCCAACAAACAAGTAATACGGCATGTTCATTGAGGGTCGCTCCCTAGAATCGTTACTAAAAAATGGGGGAAATCCGGGCACCGTTTTGTGAATGCAGTCCACCGGTAAACTTTTTGCCGGACACCGGCCCTTAATACCGGTCACCGGACATTAGCGGGGTTAGGGTTACGGTTCGGGTTAGCCAAACCCGGCTATCCAAAAAATCCCAAGATGGTACATAGAAAATTGTGATTGATTATTTGTATTATATTGAGACAGTTGAATCTAATAACGTCGATAATAGAGTATGGAGGTTGTCGTTATGATAGATATAATTTGAATGAGCTTATATGTCGTTTGATTCGACTGAGGCGTGAAATCGACATTCTATTTGTTAATTTATTACGACAGTTATTGTAAATTTTTAAGTTTATGGTGAATTTGTTACTCAAAACACTCGTCTTAAGAGGCGTATGAAAGTAAAGCAAGCATTTCGACACTTCTATTTTGAGCATCGTGAATGGCGCAATTGAGTGGGAGTCACGTCACTATATGTTGTAAGAGTTAGACACTTTGAATTCTTCTATACAAAGATGTCATATGTATTTAAATAATTGTCGAAATGAAGTTAGATAACGAATAACTTGACATTCTTTGCTAATAAATAGAACACATGCTTTTTGTTTTTATCTGTTGCTATCTCTACTCTTTTAGTTTTTTCAGTAAAAGAGGACATTGATAGTTGGCTAAATTGCACCGGAGGTACCCAAAGTTTGCCAAAACGAGCAAGTAGGTACCCAAATTTCAAAATCGAGCACCACAGGTCTCAAATTTTGGATTTTCGAGCAAGTAGGTACCCTTCCGTTAACTTTCCGTTAAAATTTGACGGAAAATTATAAAAATACTTTTTTACCCCTGATTTTCACCTCCTATATATTTTTTTTAAATACTAGTTTTACTAACAATCTAAAAAATAATTCAAAAAAAATTTAAATTATTTGATATATGTAAGATAATGCAATATATTTCATCAAAATTACATTACATCATTTCAAGATATGATAAAATATTTTCATTAACATATATCCGTCAATCTTAAAGTCTTTAATTTTTTTTAATAGTGTTCAAGAAAAATCTCAAAACTTCATAATTTCACATGTATTTTATTAATAAAACAATAACACACAAGAATCTTGGTTCATTTTAACAACAAACATAAGAGTTGATACCTGACAATCTTGAGTAGCTTTTATTTTAATGATTTGTATTTTTAAAGCAAATGTAAAAGAGACTATTGTATAAAATGTACAAAGATACTTGTATGTTATTGTTTCTTAAAAAATATACGTGAAATTATGAAATTTGAGATTTTTTTAACACTGTTAAAAAAATTAAATACTTTAAGATTGACGGATATGTGTTAATAAAAACATATTTTATATCTTGAAATGATGTAAAAAAATGTAATTTTGAGAAAATATATTGCATTATCTTACATATATCAAATTATTAAATTAAAATTTTATTTTTTTACTTTTTTAAAATTTTTAGTAAAACTTGTATTTAAAAAAAAGTTGGAGGTGAAAATAAAGGGTACAAACGTCTTTTTATAATTTTCCGTCCAATATTAATGAAAGTTAACGGAAGGGTACCTACTTGCTCGAAAATCCAAAATTTGAGACCCGTGGTGCTCGATTTTGAAATTTGGGTACCTACTTGCTCGTTTTGGCAAATTTTGGGTACCTCCGGTGCAGTTTAGCCTTGATAGTTTCACACTCACAATTTGTCCACACTTGACCTATATTGCTACAATGACCCTTTTAAAATAAGAATAATACCGTGGATATGCATAACTTGACGTTTTCATTCAACATTGGCGATAGGCACTCGTTCCGTCTTCTTTATTAATCGTTGTATCCATACTCCCTCCGTCCCACCCAGTTCTTGAAAAAACTGGGTGGGTTGCTTTATTAAAAACGGTGCAAAAAGACAATAATGCCCTTGTATTTTTTCAGTAATTACCATCTTATTACCATGATTAACCTCAGCTCTCTACCCCATAATAGCCAAAAAATATACATTATCATTAACACAAATTTATAACACAGAACATGAATCTGGAAATATCTCATCTCTCCATCTTCTTCAAATTTCTCCATATCCTTCGAATTTCTCCATCTCTCCATTAATCTGGACATTTGATGAATCTGGACATTTACACTATCAAGAACTCCATCTGATGAATCTGGACATTTCACTATCAAGAACACATCTTTATATTATCAAGAACACCTCCAAATCAAACCAAAAAGTAGATCTAAAATCAGATTTCAAATAAAAAATAATAACAGCCCAATGAATAAGAGATGATGAAGAAGAAGAAGAAGAATGAAGAAAGAAAGACCCGTTTATACCTTCTGGAATGGATTTTTTTGCCTGGGATCCGTCGAATGTGATGTGACCTCCACGGATCTTGGGTGATTCCGTCGACCCCTTACCGATCGGGACCTTGTCGCCGTCGCCGCTCGCTTGGATCTGCCACTCGTCGCCGTCCCAGCTCGTCGCTGCTAAGAACGCCGCCTCTACCAGAACAATGGCCGATCGATCTCTGTGTAGATTCGGCGCCTCAGGGAGATCTGTCCAGGCCTCACTTCGATCTGCAGAGGACATAGAGAGACAGAGAGACGGAGATGGAAGCGGCGCCGATCTTCTACCGGCGGCCTCTCTCTCCCTCTCTCTCTCCCCCTCCATCCTCCTTATCACAAAATCTGCTCACTCACTGCCTCTAGTCACCATCGATCAGTTCGTTTCTCAACCCCTCTCCCTCTTCCTCTCTCTCTCCACCGTGCAGTTCATGTGAAGAACACAAAATGAGGGAGAGGCGTTCTGTGGAAGAACACAAAATGAGAGGGGAAGAGGTGAGAAAATGATGCGAGACATCTTCATAACACTACGTCTCAGCTCTTCTTTCCCATTCTGACTTTTTGACACATATCTGGGTCACTTTGACCGAGTGATTTTGATAAGAAAATGATGCGAGTTTTTGATAATGTTTTCGTGGTGTTGTAGAGCAACTTTTACTAACAACGCCATGAAAATATTATTAAAAAATTGCATCATTTTGTTATACAAATCACCGAGTCAAAGTGATCCAGGTGAATAGTGGTGAAAGTCAAGATGGAGGGGAAGAGGTGAGACATTGTGGTATACAGTAAAGCTAAAAGTAATTATAATATGGCTTTCTTGTAAAATTACCATCTACTGAAAAAGGTCTTGGGAAAAGAGCACACGACATACCAATCTATTTTTTTCTTCCCTATCAATTTGTCTTTTTGCACTATTCATCAGGTCACTTTGACCCGATAATTTAGATAGCTTAATGAAGTAACTTTTCGATAATTTTTTCATGGCATTGTAGGGTAAAAGTTACTCTATAACACGGTGAAACAATTAGAAAAAAAATATATTTGCGATCTCAGTCAAATTGACCAAGATACGAGTCGAAAAGTCAAATTGATGGGGAATAGAAGAATCAGAGTGGTAAGAGCTTAGTCACCTAAAACCTCTCGAAGGGGCATCGCTCCCGCTCCCAAACCTCGCTCCGACGCTTTCGAGACCAAACCTCGCTCTAAAGGCGCTCCAAAAAATAGAGAGCTCGTTTTCGTAGGCGAACTATTTTTTAAAGCCAATTTATCATTAGTTTGGACTATACTTGATGATTAATCTCAACTTATTATGTGTCAATTTGATAATTCTACTATTTAGACATTATTATTCCTTATTGAAGCAACCTATTTGACAGATGAATACTGACAACCCCTTTAATAAAAAATATTCTCATGTGTAAAATCACATTATCATATGTAAATATTAGTTTTCGTCATAAAATTATAATAAATAAAATATTATATATAGACGCTCTCGTGACGCTCTCAAATGCAATCCTTCTTAAATTAGACGTTTTTCCGCTCCCGCTCCAGTTCGCGCTCCCGCTCCAGGTGACTTAGGGTAAGAGAGATGGAGTTAGAAAAGAAAAAATGAAATTTGATATTTTTTTCCCACGGGTAGCATAATAAGAAGAGCATATTTTATTTAAATAATATTAGTACATAAAAAAGAGGACCATAAAATCTGGAAAGTGGGTGAATACTTGGAGAGAAATAAAAGAGAAACATGAAAACTAGCAAGTGGGTACAGAACAAGTAGGCAGGCAAAGAGTAATGTTATACTACACCTCTGTCCCAGCTCTTGCCCATCATCGGGAATATTTGACTCGTATATGGGTCACTTTGACCGGGTGATTTCGATAGCAAAATAATGCGATTTTTCGATAATTTTTTCACGGTGTTATAGAGCAACTTATACTCTACAACACCATGAAAAAATTATCAAAAAATTAAATTACTTTGCTATCCAAATCACCGAGTCAAAGTGACCCAGTGAATAGTGGTAAAAGTCAAAATGATGGGGAAGAGCTGGGAAAGAGTAGTACCTCTGTTTCTTCTCTTTCACTTTGGGCTGACTTTTTTACTCGTGATTGGGTCACTTTGACTCGTTGGTTCGAATAACAAAACGATGTCATTTTTTGGAAATTTTTTCATAGTACTGTAGAGTAAAATTTACTCTACAAGATCATACCAAAATAACTAAATTTGTGTACTTTTTTACTAACCAAATTATCGGGTCAAAAATGACCCAGCAAATATTGTCAAAAAGTGACGTAAGATGAAAGAGAAAAAACAGAAGTAGTTAGTCCCAAATCATGTGTCCCAAATATATCAACATGGTGTTTGGGATGTATTTAACATGCTGTTTGGGATGTATTTGGGACACATGATTTGAGACATATAACAATACTCGCAGGCAAATGGTCCCAAGAGGCCCCACCTTGTAGAACCTTACGTGTCATATGGACCCCAAAACTAACCACTTTTTTTTTTTAGGGAAACCAAAACGAACCATTTGTGACGAATTGAACCCGCCTGCGTTTGACGAAATCATTTCTCTTGGATTACTCATGTTTTTGGTCACTTAAAAGAAGGAAAGATGTAGTAATTGACTTTTTCCGGGTTGATTCATCAAAAAAAAACTTTTTCCGGGTTGTGGCTGTAATTGGATAGCGTTTCGCGGGATGCGGCGGCCCATTGGTGGATAGACATTGATTTCGACCCACATATTTAGTGCGGGCCAGTGGTGGGCCCATTTCTTTTCTTGCACCTTTTAAAGCTTTTTGTTGTTTCTACTTGAAGCTTCCTACTTAGTACACCTCTGTCCCAGCTCTTCCCATCATTTTGACTTTAACCACTATTCACTGGGTCACTTTGACTCGGTGATTTGGATAGTAAAGTAATTTAATTTTTTGATAATTTTTTCATGGTGTTGTAGAGTATAAGTTTCTCTATAATACCGTGAAAAAATTATCGAAAAATCGCATTATTTTGCTATTGAAATCACCCGGTCAAAGTGACCCATATACGAGTCAAATATTCCCAATGATGGGCAAGAGCTGGGACAGAGTAGTACTACCTAGTTTTGTGTGTGGGCGCAGATCTATTTGCACTTTCAAGTGTCACTCTATATCTATTGTGGCTATTGTGGTTGGGGATATGAAGATTGGTGCTGGGTAAGGCACTTTCACTCTCTCAAGTTTGATGCAAAGACAATTTTCACCCCCTTTTAATTTGGAAAATGACCTTTCAATCTTTCAGTGTGCCGAATTTCAGAAAACCAGAACCCAATAATCATGTCATAGTTAGTCTGGGATAGGGGCCCGTCGACATTCTATATACTACCTCCGTTTCTTCTCTCACACCAGTTTGACTTTTATCACTATTCACTGGGTCACTTTGACCCGGTGATTTGGGTAGCAAAACTATGCAATTTTTTTATAACGTTTTCATGGTGTTGTAGAGTAAAAGTTGATCTGTAACACAGTAAAAAATTATCAAAAAAAACGCATCGTTTGACTATCCAAATCACCCGGTCAAAGTGACCCAGATACGAGTCAAAAAGTCGAACTGGTGTGATAGAGAAGCAACGAAGGTAGTACTAAAATAGAACAACATTTTACTGTTCATAGTATGTGATGTGTCCACGTTTAGCATCATTGGATTGTTTCTACACCAATGGCCCAGATTCAAATTTGTTCATCTATCACTTCAATCATTGCCTTGACTAGCTAGGTTTGCAGGTGGTACTTTTTTACTTCAATCATTACATTAGTAATATTAGATGTGAGGAGATCCTCTTTTGAATGAGGAGGCTCATTTGTACCTTAATATGAAATTAATACTGCAGAAAATCAAATACAATATTATTATAGTTCAACTAATAAAATTTAATCCTATTCGGTTCATCAAGTCTAATCCAGTCAAATCCAGTTAGTCCAAAAAATCAAACGCACCATTAGAGCATAGAATGACACAAAAGGGGATGCAAGTGTCATGCAGTTCGGCACAGTGAAGGGGCGAAAGTGTCTTTTTGCAAACAAGAAGGGGTGACAATGTCTTTATGTCAAACTTGAGGGGGTGCGGGTGAAAGTGTCTTTTACCCTGTTAAGATTCGACAAAGTATATCTAGCAAGTGGGATAATTGGACCTTTCTGGCATGTTTGGTTTTCTAGTATTAGTGGTATTAGCTAGTATTGGACTAATTATAGTACGTACTGGAATTATTAATACTTTGTTTGGTTTGTTCTGGATTAAATTTAAAACCGGTACTAAATAGTGAAAAATATGGGTTTAATATCCTATTTTAATCCCCTCTCTCAGGAGAGTATTAACAGTATTGGACTATTCATAATACTTGGTATTGATCATTAATTACACCAACAACTATGCATAATACTTTGTACGATACATAAACAAACAGAGTATTAAATATAATACAGCTAATTCAGTCCAATCCTATCTGACCTAGTCCAGTCCGGCTAGTCCAGAAAACCAAACATGACCTCCAGTCTTTAATTTGAACGCAACTAGAATTAACCAAAGTGAATACATCCAAAGTTCCCAAATAAAGCAGTCGAACCCATGTTATAATGCACCAAATATTGTATATTGATTTAGTTTAATTTAATTTTAAAATAAGGACTAAAAAAGAAGTAAATCAGGACCACAATTAGACGTCCAGTTTGATTAATTGAATTTATCTTTGTTTTTGTTTGGTTCTGAAGGAAAAAAAATGATTGTGGCCGTGGTGGTAGGACTGCAATTCGGGCGGGCTGGTCGGGTTGGCACCCAACCGAGCCTGAGTTCGGTCGAGGCTGCCCAAGCCCAGCCCGAGTTAAGGGCATTGTCAACCGGCCCGAGCCCGAATTTGTATACATCAATTCGGGTTCGGGCAGAATTCGAGCTAGTACATTAAACTTTATACCTTTATTATTTTTTTTCTTTTTATAAATAGACTTTATACCTTTATTAATACATAAGAGAATAATAAATTGTTGGTAAAAAAAGAAAATGAAGTTGTCAAAAAACTAAAAATATGATTAAAAGCGATAATAATCAAAAGAAAACAAACATATTCGTCTTAGATATGCTACATAATTGTCTCAAAATGTAATATTTATAGGTGGTTGTCATGCAAATCGGACAATTCGGGTTAGCCCGTCGTTTAATATGTGTGCCCAAGCCCGACCCTAACTACAATTGGGGTGGAGAATTTATGTTCAAGCCCGTTCAAATTAGGGGTGTTCAATAACCCGAGCGACCCGCCCAAACCGGCCGGTCCAAGCCGAACCTACCCGATATATAAAGAGGATTTGGTTAAACGATTGATTTCGGGTTCATAAAATTTCAACCCGCCCATTATCGATTGGTTATGGGTATTAAAATAATTTGGCCGTTTAGCCCCAAACCGCCCCGCCCAACATATTATCTTCTTTTTTTATATACTTGTAAGTATGGAGTTCTAATCCAACATATTTATCATAATAACCAATTACATAATGATTTAATATAAATTAATAATATGTGATCGAAGTAGTGATATCTTCGTGCACAAAAATCATTTATAAGCCTTTCATCATATTGACATATAATATGCAAATCAACCTTACACGTGCTGCTATTTCATTTTCTGAAGTCGTCGGATAACCCCAAAATGTCCCATGAACATTAACATTAGACCGCTTAAAAGAAATTTATTTTTCTAGTAGACATTGTTTTGAATGTTATGTAAGCGAGTAAGACTTTTTAACCAATGTTCATTCATTGCGTGCTGAATGTTCTATATTTTCTTGATAAATACCCGCCAAAACCGAGCCGAATCGAGCCGACCCGAAATAGTCGGTTAGGTTTGGGTTTAGCGATTACTTGGGTAGGTTTGGGTAACAATTTTTTCAACCCGAGGTGGTTGGGTTGGGGGAGAAATTTAGGTTTTACCCGCCCAAACCGCCCCGCGAACACCCCTAGTTCAAATTACTAAAACTACATGTTCGGGCTCTATTTTACTTCGGGCTAGGCTCGGGTTGATCGGGTTCAACCCGCCCAAATTGCACCCCTGAGGCTATATAAGAAAAAATAAGGGGACTGATTCTTACAAAACATCTTTTACTTTTCCAATGCAACAAATTATTTTTTCAATTGTACCCTCATGATAATTAGAATAAATGGAGATGACGTGTCCTATTAATGTTTCATTTATGTCTCTATTTAATTCCTGTCCCCGCTCATCTCTTCATCTACCTCCTCCACCAGCTTCTCAACTGTTTTGTCCCTTAATACTCTCTGTTCGTTCTTCTCACTCCATTTTTGTCTGACACCATGAAGACCCATCTTGTTATGTTTTCTTTTCTCAGATTAAGAGCTCCATTGTCACTCACATGGACCGCTTATACAACCTTGTTTACTGAATTCTCCATTTAACACGAACTCTCATTATTCCAATATGAAACCAAATTGGTTCTCTATCCTCTGTTCCGTCAACCACATTTCGGTCAATTTCTTCCGTCCTCGAATCCTTCTACGCTAATGGCGTTGGTGAAAAATGCTATACACTGTTCCTGTTTTTTTTAGATTTTAGAAGATGTTGTTGATTTTAATTCAAGGAAAACTGATGTGATTTGAGCCCCACCAGTTAGTTGCAAACCAGAGAAGCACAACTAATAAATTGGGATCATATACTGTGGAACCATGGTGACTGTTTCGAGGGATGGTCGACCATGCTAGAGAGGAGGAAAGGGAGTTGTTTGTTATTCATATCAGTGGAGACACGGCCGCATAGATGATGTGGTAGAGGTGTACATGGTGGGACTGGACGACTGGTGTGGTGGAGAGTTGGGTTGGGATTTTAGTACGAGAGTGTAGAGAAGAGATGAATGGGGAATGGTGGGCCCAAGATATTTAATAGAGGAAGATAAGTAACATTTAAAGAGTAACATTTCATCGTTAATTACTCTAATTATCACGAGGGCAGAATTGGAACAACTCTTTTGCTGCTTTGTAAGAAGTAATATCTACTTTGTAAGAATCAACCCCAAAAATAATAATTACAAAATTTAATTTATGAATTAATTAATACATTTTTTTTGAACAATAATTAATACATTTTAGGAAGAAAAGAATAATCTTACATAGTGGTGGGACTTTGTGCCCGATGTGGTTAATTTGGCATGTCTTTTAGATGATTTATTTGGGGTTCGGCTGTGGTACAGTTTGGATCTGTTGGTCTCCGTCTGGTTGTTAATCAACAACAATCAAAGCATAGAAACTTAGCATATCTCTTATGCACACGATGCGTTGAAATAGACTCCGAGAATTTAAGTCACATGCACCTTTTGCGTATGGAATGCTGCTCTCGCACTCTCTCCTCAAAAATCAGGTCCCCCTCCCTTTCAAGAATTTTTTGTTTGCTCTTAGAGCAAATAATGTGGAATTGCTCCCTTTCCTCACTCACTTCCTCATGTTCTTTCTAAACCCCGAGAATTTAAGTCCCGCACGCATTTTCTTTCTCTATCCATCTATATAAAAAATTAGGACAGTTCAAATTTCAACAAACTAAAATGCCTTTTGGACATATAAAAGATAAATTTCATTCCTTGAGTTTGGATTAAATACTGGTCTCTCCATGTTGTTTGGGTAAATACAAAACACTCATGTCTGTGAATGGAGGTTGGACGAATACTACTCTTCCGTTAAATTGCACTTTTTTGTGACAATTCTATCTTTGGAAGGGTTAATTTACACAAATACCCATACCACTAATTTGCCCATTGTTCTTGGTGTTCTTTTTTCACCACCACCACTACCACCGAATCCCCACCTGCAAAACCACCATCACACCCCCACAAATTTGCCCATTGTTCTTGATGTTCTTGGTGTTCTTCTTCACCACGACCACCAACACCAACTGAACATAATTCAACACCCTCCATCCACCATCAAACATAACCAAGAACTCAAAACAACTTCCACAAGACCAGGAATTTAACACAAGTTCCAGCAAACCAATAATTCAACACAATTTCCACAATATAATCTAATAGATGATATTGCAACACATAAGTTCAAAGCCCAAAACGTTCTGTAATCCTATACAAATACATAAATACATTACACTTTCCGTAACGAATAACTTAGACATTTTTTTCCGAATAAATAGAACACGTGCTTTTGCTTTTATCCGTTGCTATTTTACTCATTTAGTTGTTTCAGTTAAACAGGATATTGGCAGCATCACAATTTGTCCACACTTGACCTATATTGCCACAATGACCCTTCTAAAATAAGAATAATATCGTGAATCTTCATAATTGACGTTTAGATTTAACAGTGACAAATATATATTCGTTCCGTCAACTTTTACGTAAATATTTTATATAAACATTTGAAGGACGTGATTTGACTAACCAAACACAAAAAATAAGTGAACATATTCATAAACGATAAAGCTACTAATATTGTTTTCTTGTAAAATTACCATCTAATAAACCATACTTAGGATAAAGAGCATAAGACATAAGAGAGCTGGGGGAAAAAAATGAAGTTAGATTTTTTTCCACGAGTACTACAAGCATAACACAAAAAATACTTTTTTTATTTAAATAAAAAGAGAAACATGAAAAAGTGGATATTCATAATTGATGTTTTCATTCAACATTGAGAAATGGATGCTCTTTCTGTCTTCTTTATTAAACGTTTTATCCATACATTTGAAAGACTTGATTTGACTGAGAAACATGAAAACTGACAAGAGAATATTCATAATTGACGTTTTCATTCAACATTGAGAAATTGATACTATTTCTGTCTGCTTTATTAAACGTTTTATCCATACATTTGAAAAACGTGATTTGACAAACCAAATATTAAAAAGACGTGATTTGACTGATCAAATATTAAAAAATAAATGAACATTTTCACATATAGCTACAGTAAAAGAGCCCACGACATTGGAGAGATGGAGATAGAAAAAATGAAAATGATTCTTACAAAATAAAAAGTGTTTTTTACAAAACAACTAACTAATTAGTTTTTCCCACGACAGCATAACAAAGAAAGGCATTTTGTATCTAAATAATTGCAATGGTCTGTGAATTCCCAAGCCTTCCGTTCCGGACCGGAAAGTCCATGAGGGCGCTGCTAAAAGTAACGGCGGGAATCAAAAGCATAACATTCCAAAAGTATTTATTTATTACACAATATTAAACGTCATGAAAGTCTCTAATTATTACATAAGTGACTCCAAAAGCTATACATCATCCTGGCTTGCTAACTAAGCACTACACGTGAGTCCCGTACCCAGCTTCGCCATAGTCTTCTGCTTCTAAGCATGCGGTGGGAAGGAAACAGGAACCGCGGTTTTAAAGTCAGTACGAAATACTGTAAGTAACACCAAACACGTAAAACAGATGATGAAGCTTGAATTTACTGTCTGCAATAATAAAACAGGAGGAATAAAACTTGTAAAGAAAGAATCCAATAAATAGAGTAGGAACACTTATAAAATTCTTCTTATCTTAATATTTCTTCCAAACGGGGATTATATTCCTCAATCTCTTCTTCTTTGCTTTCAAAAGCTCATACCAAAACTGTATTATTAGCTTTGTTGATACGGGGAAGGAACTACTAATCTATCGCTAGCAGCCATGACCTTAGCTGTCGGCAGCCCCCTAAGACTTCTTGCGGCCAGAGAGGTGAGTACATGGAGCGACCCGGCAGGTTGCGACCGGGTTAAAATAAAATCTGATCACGGGCCGAGTGACCGAAGTCAACATGGCAATAATAAGCTTCTCCCGCACAACTCTTTCCACTTTACGTTACTTACGAATTTATTATTATTAAACATGTGACAACTTCAAGTAAATAACTTTTTGAAAAAGAAGGAAACTTCAACAAGTAAATGAATAACCAAATAAAATGCATTTTGAGACAAGAAATAAAAGTCATATTAAGACACGAAGGATGCTAGGCTCAACGCTTGGCATGTTACTTACCTTATTAGTAGCAATAGCACGTTCTAGAAATGGCTTGGGCCTACAAAATCGTCACCTACAAACCGTAATTTCTAAGTCAACAAATAATCCAACAAAATACTACACGTCCTAGTAAATATTCTCCTTTATTCCTACCCAACCCCACTAGTTTTGTTTCGTTATAATCTTGTATAACAAAATTATATAAAACCACGTGTTTATCTTTAAACATCTATTATTTTTATTATTATTATTATTATTATTATTATTATTATTATTATTATTATCATTATGATGAGCTAAAAGTGGTTAACTAATTAGAGAAATTATTTTATAAAAGACTTGATATAGTAGTGGAAACCGAACTAGTTTATTTTTATGAAAAAGACACATTATTATTTCTATAATCATTTAAACAATATTTACAACTATTTAATTTAAAGAGAAATTTTCTCTAAATACTAATCACAACATAACGATGTTTAAAACCTAGCAAAATATCCAATTTACAAGTATTAAACATCCAAGTTATTAACAAAATGATTTAACAATATTTATTTAAAGTTTAACTAAAAATATTTCTTGTTTAATTTTTAACGAGCAAACCGTATGCTATTCTAATACCCGAATTACTTTTCCGAGGCGGGGATGAAAACTAGAAATTATTTTAAATCCAACGTTATTATTTTTATTTTTAACGAAAAGTGACAAGTTTAAGTAAAAGACACATAAACCCCTAATTATATTAAAAGTCTACAAACACCCCCAACTAGTCACCAAAACAGAATTGATATAGTATACTAACAGCCCCTTCAGTTTTTGAAAATACAAACAGCACCCCTAAACCATGCTTTAATAGTTTACATAAACTACACTTTTACCCCCCTATAACAACAATTTCAATTTCTTCAATCCAACTATGATTTAAGCTATCAAGTTTCAATTTTGACAACATATAACAACTAATCAGAAAGTATAGAACGTACCTAGGCCAAAAATGGCCGGAAATAGTCAAGAAAGGGTCGGGTTGGAGCTCGACGTCGGAGTCGCCGGAGTTAAACTTGGTGGTCGGCTTTAACGGCTTTACCAGCTCGGTTTGAACCTCCTAGTGAGTTGGTCGGGGTCCAGAGAGTCGTCTGGAAGCAACGAGAGGGAGTGGGTGCTGCTGCGGTGCTTTGGTGGTGTTCGGCCGAAGCTTTGGCCAGCAACAATGGAGGTCGAGGCGGCGGCTAGGCTCCTGCTGCTGCTGGGGCTGCTTCTTTGGGCTCTGCTTCAGGTCGGGGATGAGCCAATATCGATCAGAGAGCTCAGATAAGACAACGGGGATGAGAGAGAGTGTGAGGTGGGTTTGCTCGATGTCGTCCGACGGCGGAAATGGCAGCTGTAGTGGTGGTCGCTGCTACTGCCACTACTCTGGTTTTGATGAATTCTGAGAACAAAGAGGGAGGGAGAGAAGGAGAGAGAGAGAGATGATGGGTCTTCTTGGTCACTTCCCGTAGGGTGGTTGGTGGCTGCGGTGGTGGGTGGTTGCTGCTACCACCCTGCTGCTGCTATTAACTTCAAGAAACAGAGGGTTAGTGAGAGAGAGATGGGGCAGGGAGAGAGATTGGTGGGTTTCTTCTTGTTTTGCCGAGGGTGGTGGTGGTGTTGAGTACGGTGGTGATGATGATAGTGGTGATGTTGAGGATGGCGGATGCGTGAGTGAGGAGGGAGGTTGGAGGCTCCTTATATAGGCGGGCTTACTTGGGCACCCAGTAGAGATGATGTGATAAGGGCGGTGATGGAGTCGTATGGAGAATTCCCGAAGGTGTCGAGGGCGGTGATGAATCGTAGGGAAGAAGGAGGCAAGCTACTTGAAAAACATTTCAATTAACTAATACTTGTTGGAAATAATTGGGTGTGGGTGGAGTACTATGTGGTTGGGAGATTGGGTGTGGCAAGCCTATCAATTCTCGCGGTGGTTGGACACGCGCTATAACTTTAAACTAGCTAAAATTTGTGAAACGACTACGAATTAATTCTTGACTATTACTCTAATATTATTCTAAAAATTTCTACAAACTAAACTCAAAGATCTATTCAAATATTATTTTTGCCAATAAATTATTATTATGCTTCTAAAATGACTGTTTTACCCCTGCTAGTTAAACGGGTTATTACATCCTTCCCCCCTTAAACAGAGCTTCGTCCTCGAAGCCAAAATCAAGCGACTAATCATGATATTCAGATCATCTAACAAGCAACTATCTAACAGAATAATATCACATTGCTGGCAAGTAATTTCACATAACAGCAAATAATCATTTTACGATATACGCAATGCAACACGTAATGTCAAATAAGGTTGTAGTCATGTCTATCTAGTTAGGTGGTCATAGTCTCATTTGGGTTCTAGGTCTCAAGGTCCAACATATCTCAAAGATACTAAGACGTAACAATGGCAGAATAAGGCGTAATAGTATTAAATAGAGGGTTGCATCCTCTCCCCCTTAGAGAGTGACGTCCTCGGAACTCCACGTACCTCATTAAATAAGTGCGGGTACTTCTTTCTCATCTCTTCTTCAGCCTCCCAAGTTGCTTCTTTTGTCTGGTGGTTAGTCC
Organism: Linanthus parryae; assembly: GCA_023055425.1. Taxonomy (NCBI): domain Eukaryota; kingdom Viridiplantae; phylum Streptophyta; class Magnoliopsida; order Ericales; family Polemoniaceae; genus Linanthus; species Linanthus parryae. The sequence continues at coordinate 63,027,589 of JALGPY010000002.1, read as the reverse complement.
AAAGAACTTTGACCAGTTTAACGCTCTTAGTTCTCGTATCTCTTGTCTTTGTATCCAGTATTTTGACAGGTTGCTCCTCGTAGGTCAGTGATGGGTTGAAATCCACTGGTTCTGGATCCAGCACATGGGACGGGTCTGGTACATACTTCTTCAGCTGGGATACGTGAAAGACATTGTGTACTCGCCCCAAGTTCGATGGTAAATCCAATCGATACGCAACTTCCCCTATTTTCTCAATAACATCGTATGGACCAATAAATTTAGGGCTTAATTTTCCTTTCAGGTTGAACCTGGTTACCCCCTTAGTAGGTGAGACTCGCAGGAATGCTTTCTCTCCTACTTGGAATTCCAGTGGCCTTCTCTTCTGATCTGCGTATGATTTCTGCCTGTCTTGAGCTGCTTTCATTCTCTGCTGGATGAGTCGTACTTGGTTTGTCATGTCTTCAATCATTTGTGGGCCAATGACCACCGTCTCGCTGATGTCACTCCAGCACAGTGGCGACCGACACTTTCTTCCATACAGGGCTTCGTACGGTGCCATCCCGATGCTAGCGTGATAGCTGTTGTTGTAGGAAAATTCTATTAATGGCAGCTTATCGACCCATGAACCTTGGACGTCCATAGCACAGGCTCTTAACATATCTTCCAGCGTCTGTATAGTTCTCTCCGTCTGACCGTCTGTGGCTGGATAGAAAGCCGTACTGAATTTTAGCTGAGTTCCCAGTTCTTGAAGCGCTCTCCAAAAATGAGAGAGAAAGTTAGGGTCTCTGTCCGAGATTATCGAACTCGGAACCCCATGATATCTCACGATGTTTGTGACGTACGCATCTTCCCTTTGCTCCATGTTCCACGTGTATTTCATCGGGATGAATATCGCTGTCTTGGTTAGTCTGTCTACGACTACCCATATCTGGTTGAGTCCATTCTTCGACGTAGGAAAAGCTGTGACGAAATCCATTGATATGGAGTCCCACTTCCAAAATGGAACATCCAACGGTTGGAGTAGACCTCCCATCCTCGTGTGCTCGAACTTCACTTTCTGGCAAGTTAGGCATCTAGCGACGAACTCGGCTACTTCCTTCTTCATATTGGGCCACCAGAACGTCTTCTTCAGGTCCTTGTAAAGCTTATCGCCTCCAGGGTGGATGGAATATGGTGTGTTGTGTGCCTCCTGCATTAGCTTCTCCTTAACCTCTAAACACTTTTGTGGCACACACCATCTTCCTTTGTAGCGAATGCTCCTATCCTCGTGAATCTGAAACTCCTTGGCCTCTCCTGCTGCAATCTTCTTCTTAATCCTCTCGATCTTCACATCCCCTGCTTGGTTGCTTCGTATTTCTTCGAAGAAGTCTGGAACCGCTGTCATGCTTCCGAGCAGCTTTTGCACCGTTCCTTGTTCCACCACTTCGATGTTGAGTTTACGGAACTCGTGACATAACCAGTCTGATAAGACTACCATAGCGTTCACAGCATGGCTCGATTTACGACTTAGCGCGTCAGCGACTACATTAGCCTTCCCCTCGTGGTACTGGATGCGTAGATCGTAATCCTTGATAATCTCCAACCATCTTTGTTGCCTGTTGTTTAGCTCCTTCTGCGTGAAGATATACTTCAGGCTGCGGTGATTTGTGTAGAGCTTGCAAACAGCCCCGTAGAGATGATGCCTCCATATCTTCAGCGCGAAGACTACTGCTACCAACTCTTAGTCATGTGTGGCATAGTTCTCCTCGTGTGGCTTCAGCTGCCTCGACGCGTAAGCAATCACCCTTCGGTCTTGCATCAGCACACATCCAAGTCCTTTCTTTGACGCATCGCTGTATACCTCGAACTCTCCAGTGTCGTTTGGCAAAGCTAACACTGGTGCTGTAGTGAGCTTATCCTTCAGAGTCTGGAACGCCTCTTCACAGCTGTCGTCCCAGTGATACTTCACCGCCTCCTTCGTCAGCGTAGTCAGTGGCCTGGAAATATTTGAAAAATCCTTCACGAAACGCCTGTAGTAACCGGCTAAGCCGAGGAAACTTCGAGTTTCGGACACGCTCTTCGGCGTAGGCCAATCCTTAACCGCTGAGACCTTTGCTGGGTCAACGGATATTTCTTCCTTGGAGATAATGTGGCCCAGAAACGGCACACGATCCAACCAGAAGTCACATTTCGAAAGCTTGGCGTACAACTGCTCTTGCCTCAAGGTCTGCAATACTTCTCGGAGATGTTCTTCGTGATCCTCTTAGTTCTTCGAGTACAACAGGATGTCATCGATGAAGACAACCACGAACCGGTCTAGAAACGGCTTCATTACTCGGTTCATCAAGTCCATGAACACGGCAGGAGCGTTAGTCAAACCGAATGGCATAACCGTGAACTCGTAGTGGTCGTACCTTGTGTTGAAGGCCGTCTTTGGAATATCTTTTTCAGCTACGCGGAGTTGATGATAACCAGATCTTAGGTCGATCTTGGAGAAGACACTGGATCCTTGTAGCTGATCGAATAAATCGTCAATCCGGGGTAGCGGATACTTGTTCTTGATAGTGACGCTGTTTAGCTCCCGGTAATCGATGCATGATCGCAAGCTTCCGTCCTTCTTCCTGACGAACAGCACCGGTGCTCCCCAGGGCGACACACTAGGTCGTATGTACCCCTTCTGCAAGAGTTCTTGTATCTTCTCCTTCAGCTCCTTCAATTCCACAGGTGCCATCCGATACGGAGCCTTGGACATGGGTGCAGTCCCAGGTGCCAAGTCTATAGTAAACTCCACTTCTCGTTGAGGTGGCATTCCGGGAATCTCTTCAGGGAATACATCGGGAAATTCCCTCACGACTGGTATCTCGTCCATCACATTTTCCTTCTTGGTTACGTCTTGGACATAACACAAGTAGGCAGAGTTCCCCTTCTTCATTTGGTTGATTATAGTCAAAGCAGACACTAGTCTGATTCGAGGTTCCGTGGCGATACCACGATAGGTGATCTTTTATCCTTTAGGTCCCTTTAATCGAACCTTCTGATCATAGCAGTCAATAACTGCCCAATACTTCCCAAGCCAGTCCATTCCTAGGATCACATCTATGCCTCCTAGGTTAAATTTTATTAGGTTGGCGGGTAAGGTGCATGTTAGGATTTTGAGTTCTACCCTTTCGAATACGGTATCACAGACAGTTACCTGGCCATTATGGGTCGCTACTGGGATATATATACTAGATGAGTTAAGCAAACCCAGTTTCTCAACAAACGAGGACGATATAAAGGAATAGGATGCACCAGAATCAAAAAGTACGAAAGCAGGTTGCTCATGTATAGAGAAAGTACCCGTGACAACTCCATGTGCAGCTTCTGCCTCAGTCTTTGTCAGCACAGCAATTCATCCCACGTTTGCATTCTGAGCTCCTGCTCCTCCTGCTCCAGCTCCATTGTGGTTGTTCCCGTATCCAACATTGCTGTTTCCGATCCTGGGTTGGCCTCCGTTCTGGCCTGCATTGCCTGGGTTGTAGTTCTGCTGCCAGACATATCCATTGGCTCCATTTTTCTGGTTGCGGTTTCCATTCTGCTGGTTCTCGAACTGCTGGTTGCGGGCAAAATTGTTCCCGTTCTGCTGATGGTTGCCCTGGTAGTTGTTCAGTTGTGGCCTTCCAAAGTTGCCTCCTTGGATCATTTGCGGGTTCCCGGCTGGTTGTGATTGGCATTTATAAGCTCGATGTCCTCGTCTTCCACAGTTGTTGCAAGTGACCTCATTTCCCCCACAGTCGGCTCCTGGGTGGTTTCGCGGGCACCATTTGCAGAAATAGCGACGATTCTTCTGAGTCCCAGCATTCTGCTGATTGCCACGATACTGCCCCAGATTGGCTCCTCCATTGTTAGGCTTGAACCTCTGATTTCCCTTGGCCAAGTTGGTGTTGCTACCTCCTACCTCCTCAAGCTTGCGTTTCTTGCGATTCTCTTCCTGGGTGACACGTACTCGATAGATGTCAGCAGCTCTGTCGCACGCTTCATGAAGCGAAGAGTAGGTCCTGCTCAGCAGAGACTCTTGCAGCCTTTCGTGCAATCCATCGATGAATCGGGAAACTTTGGAGTCTTCATCCGGCACCATGTTACCTACGAATCGTGTCAGTTCTGTAAATTTCCGGAAATACTCAGTCACTGAGCCATTTCCCTGTCAGAGGTTCTGAAATTCATGTTCCTTGCTCCTTTTCACGTGATGAGGGTGGAAGCGAGCTCTGAGCGCGGTTTGAAGAGCCTCCCAGTTGAAGTTAGGTTCGGCTAGAAGAGTTTCTCGTACATTTCTCCACCAGAGGTTCGCTTCACTTTTCAAGTAGAAGACTACGCAGTTGACCTTCCGATCATCGGGACATTCTATCACCTCAAGAATTTTATCCATTTCCATGATCCAGTCTTCTAACTCGACGGGATCCTCTTTTCCAGTAAACTCCATCGGTTTCATTTCGGCTACTTTCTTGGCCCAGTTAGTTCCTGCCTGTCCTCCGTTATTCATCATCTGAGCCATTTTCGCGAAGAATTGTTCCGTAGGGATGTTATCGGCCATCTATCCTGATCAAAATTTCCAATAGTGGTAATGGAATGGTCTATTAGTCAAATCCTACGGTATCCTTGGTTAGGGTCGCGGAAACTTCAGTAATCATATTTCGCAATTAATATATCTAACATTATCACATAAACTAATATGCATGAAATAATAATTTTACAATAAAAGCACATAAGGCTCATATCTGCATAACTCAGCTAATCAAGGAAGTACATCTTGTGCAAGTTAGATTCTATCCCCTTCTCATAAAAATCAGCAAAAATATGCATCTCAAATAACTCAGAACTCATAAAGTTGAAACTCAGGATGGGGTGGGTGGGAGAAATCAAGACCTAAGCTACCCATAACCCGAACGGCTTATCCAATTTTAATTATCTTTCCCTGTGTCCATTTTTAGTTGCCCTACAGGTTTTAAATTCCCTTTTTATGGATTGCATGCTCTGATACCACCTGCAACGGCCCGTGGATTCCCAAGCCTTCCGTTCCGGACCTGAAAGCCTAGGAGGGCGCTGCTAAAAGTAACGGCGGGAATCAAAAGCATAACATTCCAAAAGTATTTATTTATTACACAACATTCAACATCATGAAAGTCTCTAATCATTACATAAGTGATTCCAAAAGCTATACATCATCCTGGCTTGCTAACTAAGCACTACACGTGAGTCCCGTACCCAGCTTCGCCATAGTATTCTGCTTCTAAGCCTGCGGTGGGAAGGAAACAGGAACCGCAGTTTCAAAGTCAGTACGAAATAATGTGTAAGTAACACCCAAACACGTAAAACAGATGATGAAGCTTGAATTTACTGTTTGCAATAATAAAACAGGAGGAATAAAACTTGTAAAGAAAGAATCCAATAAATAGAGTAGGAACACTTATAAAATTCTTCTTATCTTAATATTTCTTCCAAACGGGGATTATATTTCTCAATCTCTTCTTCTTTTCTTTCAAAAGCTCATACCAAAATTGTATTATTTGCTTTGTTGATACGGGGAAGGAACTACTAATCTATCACTAGCAGCCATGACCTTAACTGCCGGCAGCCCCCTAAGACTTCTTGCGGCCAGAGAGGTGAGTACATGGAGCGACCCGGCAGGTTGCGACCGGGTTAAAATAAATTCTGATCATGGGCCGAGTGACCGAAGTCAACACGACAATAATAAGCTTCTCCCGCACAACTCTTTCCACTTTACGTTAATTACGAATTTATTATTATTAAACATGTGACAACTTCAAGTAAATAACATTTTGAAATAGAAGGAAACTTCAACAAGTAAATGAATAACCAAATAAAATGCATTTTGAGACAAGAAATAAAAGTCATATTAAGACACGAAGGAAGCTAGGCTCAACGCTTGGCATGTTACTTACCTTATTAGTAGCAATAGCACTTTCCAGAAATGGCTCGGGCCTACAAAATCGTCACCTACAAACCGTAATTTCTAAGTCAACAAATAATCCAACAAAATACTACACGTCCTAGTAAATATTCTCATTTATTCCTACCCAACCCCACTAGTTTTGTTTCGTTATAATCTTGTATAACAAAATTATATAAAACCACGTGTTTATCTTTAAACGCCTATTATTATTATTATTATTATTATTATTATTATTATTATTATTATTATTATTATTATTATTATTATTATGAGCTAAAATTGGTTAACTAATTAGAGAAATTATTTTATAAAAGACTTGATATAGTAGTGAAAACAAAACTAGTTTATTTTTATGAAAAAGACACATAATTATTTCTATAATCATTTAAACAATATTTAAAACTATTTAATTTAAAGATAAATTTTCCCTAAATACTAATCACAACATAACGATGTTTAAAACCTAGCAAAATATCCAATTTACAAGTATTTTTTTTTTTTGATAAGTTCCAATTTACAAGTATTAAACATCCAAGTTATTAACTAAGTGATTTAACAATATTTATTTAAAGTTTAACTAAAAATATTTCTTGTTTAATTTTTAACGAGCAAACCGTATGCTATCCTAATACCCGAATTACTTTTCCGAAGCAGGGATGAAAACTAGAAATTGTTTTTAATCCAAAGTTATTATTTTTATTTTTAACGAAAAGTGTCAAGTTTAAGTAAAAGACACATAAACCCCTATTTATATTAAAGTCTACAAACACCCCAACTAGTCACCAAAACAGAATTGATATAGTATACTAACAGCCCCTTCAGTTTCTGAAAATACAAAGAGCACCCCTAAACTATGCTTTAACAGTTTACATAAACTCCACTTTTATCCCCCTATAACAACAATTTCAATTTCTTCAATCCAACTATGATTTAAGCTATCAAGTTTCAATTTTGACAACATATAACAACTAATCAGAAAGTATAGAACGTACCTAGGCCAAAAATGGCCGGAAATAGTCAAGAAATGGGTCGGGTCGGAGCTCGACGTCGGAGTCGCCGGAGTTAAACTTGGTGGTCGGCTTTAATGACTTTACCATCTTGGTTTGAACCTCCTAGTGAGTTGGTCGGGGTCCAGAGAGTCGTCTGGAAGCAACGAGAGGGAGTGGGTGCTGCTGCGGTGCTTTGGTGGCGTTTGGCCGAAGCTTTGGCCGGCAACAATGGAGGTCGAGGCGGCGGCTAGGCTCCTGCTGCTGCTGGGGCTGCTTCATTGGGCTCTGCTTCAGGTCGGGGATGAGCCAATATCGATCAAAGAGCTCAGATAAGTTAACGGGGATGAGAGAGAGTGTGAGGTGGGTTTGCTCGGTGGTCGTCCGACGGCGGCAATGGCGGCTGTAGTGGTGGTCGCTGCTACTGCCACTACTCTGTTTCTCATGAATTCTGAGAACAGAGAGGGAGGGAGAGAAGGAGAGAGAGAGAGATGATGGGTCTTCTTGGTCACTTCCCGCCGGGTGGCTTGGCAGCCTTGGTGGCTGTGGTGGTGGGTGGTTGCTGCTACCACCCTGCTGCTATTAACTTCAAGAAACAGAGGGTTAGTGAGAGAGAGATGGGGTAGGGAGAGAGATTGGTGGGTTTCTTCTTGTTTTGCCAAGGGTGGTGGTGGTGTTGAGTACGGTGGTGATGATGATGGTAGTGATGTTGATGGTGGTGATGTTGAGGATGGCGGATGCGTGAGTGAGGAGGGAGGTTGGAGGCTCCTTATATACGCAGGCTTACTTGGGCACCGAGTATAGATGATGTGATAAGGGCGGTGATGGAGTCGTATGGAGAATTCCCGAAGGTGTAGAGGGCGGTGATGAATCGTAGGGAAGAAGGAGGCAAGCTACTGGAAAAACATTTCAATTAACTAATACTTGTTGGAAATAATTGGGTGTGGATGGAGTACTATGTGGTTGGGAGATTGTGTCTGGCAAGCCTATCAATTCTCGCGGTGGTTAGACACGCGCTATAACTTTAAACTAGCTAAAATTTGTGAAACGACTACGAATTAATTCTTGACTATTACTCTAATATTATTCTAAAACTTTCTACAAATTAAACTCAAATATCTATTCAAATATTATTTTTGCCAATAAATTATTATTATGCTTCTAAAATGACTGTTTTACCCATGCTAGTTAAACGGGGTATTACAATAATACTAATTAATAAAGAGAGAAAACATGAAAACTAGCAAGTGTTTTCTTTATCCCCTCTTACGGCTCCAGGCCCTGATGGGATGCAAGCTATCTTTTTCCAGAAAGCATGGCCCTTCATTTCTAATCAAATTACTAAAGCCATTCTCTCATTCATTAACTCTGGTCATCTTCTGAAAGAATTTAACAAAACTTTTAAAGTGCTTGTGCCTAAGACTCATAACCCCCTTTCTGCCTCTGACTACAGGCCCATTAGTCTATGTAATGTAATTTATAGGATTATTGCTAAGGTCATTGTGAATAGACTTAAAACAGTCCTCCCTTCTTTAGTCTCTTGTAACCAAAATGGCTTTGTTCCCGGACGAATTATTCAAGAAAATTTACTTATTGCTCGAGATCTAGTTCACACCATCCATAAAGCCAATTCACCCACTCATAAAAAGTTAGGAGCTCTCAAGCTGGACATCTCCAAAGCCTTTGATAGGGTTGGATGGGATTTCTTTGAGGTCCTTCTCCACCAAATGCATTTTCCCTCTCACTTCATTCATATTATCCTACAATGTGTCTCAACAGTCTCCTATCAAGAAGCTATTAATGGTACTGCTTCTGTCTCTTTTAAACCTCATAGAGGATTGAGGCAAGGTGATCCCTTGTCTCCCTTTCTCTTCTCCCTTTGTGCTGTGTCTTCTCTTCTTCCCTTCTGCATGCTAATAGTATAGGACTTATTCCGGGTATTCCTTATTCTAATAGAGACGAGATTACCCATTTGCAATTTGCTGATGATACCCTACTTTTTTTCCAAATTACTCAAAATGTAGGAGCCCATATTCAATCTTTGCTCTCCTCCTATGCTAGGCAGTCAGGTTTAGACATTAATATTAATAAATCTTCTATTGTCTTTAGTCCCAATTGTTCACAAATTGATAAACATGCTTTAAATCTTGCTCTAAATGTTACTGAGCAGCCCCAATTAGGTAAGTATTTGGGTATTTATCTTAATAAAAAAGGTAACAATAAAGAACTCATAGAAGATATGGTTAATAAGGTTTATAAGAAATGCTCTAGTTGGAAGGGGCTCTTTTTGAACTTTGTAGGAAGATGTGTGCTCATTAAAGCTGTTATGAATAGTCTTTTGGTTTATCCCATGTCTATTAGTGTCTTTACTAATAAAACTTGTAAGTTAATCACTTCTGTGTTAGCAAAATTCTTATGGTTTGGGAATACTTCTGCCAAAGGTATTCAGTGGCTTCCCTGGAATTTTCATTTCAGCAAGATTAATAGCGGGGGCTTAGGTTTTAAGCAAATTCCTGCTTTTAACAATGCTTTACTTGCTAAAAACAGTTGGCGAATGATATCTTCTAAATCCACTTTTTTTTCTACATATTTCACCAATAAGTACTGTAGAAGAACTCATTTTAGTACTATTAAGGCTGGTCCCTATGCCTCTACTGCTTGGAGAACCATTTGCAAAGGAAAAGTCAGTCTTTTTTCAAGGAATGGCTTTGAAAATTGGTAATTGGCATGATATTATGATTAGGTCTTCTGGATGGATCCTAGATGTTCATGCTGGTTCTATACAGGAAATTTTGAAAACCACTGATCCCAGGCATATATTTAAATCAGTTGATCAATTATTAGACTCATCTATTGATGGAAGTGGCAGATGGTGCAATAATACTACCAATAATCTCTTTCCTAGATGACTTGCTAATAGGATTATGGAGCAGGATTATGGTCATTTTGACCAAATGGATGTTCCCTTTTGGAAAGCCTCCTCCTCTGGTGTCTTTTATGTGTCTTCTGCTTATAATTTGCTTAATTACAATAATTGTTTCTCCAATTTATCTTCTTCTCCTCTGCATTACAAATCTGTTAGCCATGATTTCAATTGGTCCATTCTTTGGAAATCTGGATTACCAAACAATGTTATAGGTCTTGTTTGGAGAATTTTCACTAATTCTCTACCCACTCTGCATAATCTGCATGCTAGAGCCTCAACTGTTAGCCCTATCTACCCCTTCTGTATTATCACCAATGAGACAGCTACTCATCTCTTCCTCCTTTGTCCAAGGGCTCAAGGTGTCTGGCAAAAGGATAATATTATGATCCCTACCTTTTCTACTCTTAACATTTTCTAACGGATCAAGAGCTGGATTAAAAAAAAAAAGAAGGCTTGGAAAGATAATCCTCGATGGTGTTGGCTTCCTGCCATCATTTGGATCCTCTGGAAAACCAGAAACCAGGTGATCTTTCAAAAAGTTAACACTAATGGGGATCAGATGTACCATCTTGCCCAGGATCTCGTGGGCCTGATTTTTCTCTCTGCTAATACTAATTAATGATTTCTCTGATGCTTCTCTCAGATTTAACAGCTATGGTTAAGGTTGCTTTGGTTGATGGTGCCCCTTCTTGGGCAAAGGCTAGTGATCAGTTTGCAGCATGCTCCAGTGTTCAGCAGGTGCTTGATGTGGCTCCTTTAGCTTATGTTCCACCTCTTGGTGATCCAGTGGAAGCCCCAGCTGTTAGTGTTTGCGAGCTTGGTTTGCTTTCTGCTGAAGGTGGTGTACCTTCTGTGGCTTCAGAAGGCCTTCCTAGTTCATGCCCCCCTCCCTCTGGCGCAACTTGTGAAGATGCTCTCCCTCCTTTGCCTCCATTCTTGGTGCCCTCTGATGCTATCATTCCCTACAAATTGGAGTAGCTATTTGGACCTAGCCTTTCAATTTATGTTTAGTTGGTTTCTTCTAGTTCCAATCTGTATTTTGTACTGTTTTGTGACTATTTTGGTAGCTTTTGGTTGCTCTTAGATGAAGAGCTAGTTTCTTTGGTTGGTAGGTTTTGATTTTCCATCTCATGAACTTTAGTTGTATATTATCTTTGCTATCTATGCAAGTTCTCATGTTGTTGTGATTAGTTCTCTGCCTTCTCTCTAGTGAGAGAAAGCTAGAGAGATATAGTACTCTCCTCAGAGAGTTTTTGAGTCCTTGTTCCAGCAAAGTCCTGCTCTTTCATCTTCCCCCTTCTCTTCGCCTATCTCCTCCCTTTCTCCCGCAGATCCAGTCTCACAGATCGCCGTTGGGGTCTTCGATGGGCTCGCCGCCGCCTCTCTATGCGGCGGCGAGCCCCCATGGTTTCTTTCTCGTCTTTTTTGTTCTCTTATTTTGTTTTGAATCTGCAGATCTGCAGATCTGGGTATCAAAAGGATGATTGGAGGTGGTGGCGGTGTGACTCCGGCGTCGGAGGTGTAGGGGCACGCAGGTTTTTTCCGGCTCTTCCCCTTGAGACGCCGCAACCTTACACCTTCCCTCCCGTCTTGCTCGCTGGCGCCCTCAATTCTTTCAATTGATGCTCTTATCTGTTAGTGTTAGTGTGCTTAGGGTTTGTTCTTGAAGTAGTTAGGGTTATTTTTTAGTTTTATTTTGATTTCTGGCGATTGTGGCTCATCTTCCCATCCTCCTCTACGAAGCTATGTTTGTCAAATCTTCAGATGGATGTGGTTGGCGGGGAGATTTACAGTTCTGTCGAAGGCTTTCACTGGAGAGTTTTGAAGCTTGAAGACGTTTCTTTGGTGGTATGTTTGTGCTCCTCCAGTGATTTCCGGTGGCTGGTATGGTGATCTTCCCACAGTTTTAAATTGGTTTTTTCGAGATGTCCTTGAAACTCTAAAGCTTGGTGGTGGAAGGAATCTCTTTCAAGACATGGGGAATGATCAGTTTTGTATTTTATTTTCTTTTTTTGCTCTTTTCTAGTGCTTTCTCTTTATTCAGATCAGATTTGATCTGAGTTCAGCTGTATGTGGCCGTGATGGTCATTTCTTGGTAATGAAAGCTTAAGTTTAGAAAAAAAAAATGCAAGTTCTCATGTTCATAAAAAAAAAAAAAAAAAAAAAAAAAAAAAAAAAAAAAAAAAACTAAAACTAACAAGTGAGTGAATACTTGAGAGAAATTAAAGAGAAACATGAAAACCAGCAAGTGGGTACGGAACAAGTAGGCAGACAAATGGTCCCAAAGGGCCCCACCTGGTAGAACCTGACGTGTCAGATGGCCCCCCAAAACCACTTGTGACGAATTGAAGGACAATCACAATGCCTCGATGTGGACCGTTCGATCACAATGTTGAAACGTATGGTACGCAAACCACCACCTGCATGTCACGAAATAATTTCCTTCGGATTACTCTTTTTTTTTCTTCTTTTTCTTTCTTTTTTTTTTTTTTTTTGCGAGAACTCTTTTCTTCTTTTAAAACGAAAGAAGTAGGAATTGACTTTTTTTCTTTTCTTTTGGACAAAAAGAATTGAATCTTTTTCGGGTTCGTCACTTCGTTGGTGTCTGTAATTGGATAGCGTTTCGCGGATGCGGCGGCCCATTTGTGGATAAACATTCATTTCGGCCCACGAATCAGTGTGGGCCAATGCTGGGCCCAATTTTCCATACACTTTTAAGCTTTTAGTTCTTTCTACTCGAAGCTTCCTTGTTTTATGTGCGGGCGCACATCTATTTTTTTTCCTTCCAAGTGTCTTTTTTGGATGGAAACCTTTCAAGTGTCTCAGACTCGGAGTCTGTTTGGGCGAGAAAAATAATGAAAATAAAAACATGTTGAAAAATACATTTAAAATATAATAAAAAAATGTTTTATAAATATTAAAAAAACGGCGTTTAAAATTAAAAACACATTTAGTAACATTATTAAATTTTACTATCGATTTGCTTGAATATTATTTTTAAGTACAATACTGACATATATTTGATATTTTATGCATCTAATTATAGTTTAAATGTCTTTAACCATCAATAGTATAAAAAAAATAAACAACATAGTTGCTTTTTTTAAACAGCAAATTTTTAACGTGTTTTGATTTTTAAGCAGGTAAAAGAATAGCGCTGCCAAATTAGTTTAAAAAACACATTTTAATCAAAGTAGATTAAAAACATGAATGCCAAACATGCACTCATCTCTTTTTTATTGTGGTTATTGTGGTGGATGGATATGACAATTGTTGTTGGGTAGAAGACATTTTCATACCTCAAGTTTGATGACAAAACATTTTCACCTCTTTCTATTTGGAAAATTACCCTTTCAATCTTCCAGTGTGCCGAATTTCAGAATACTAGAACTCAGTAATTGTGACATGGTTAGTCTGGGGTAGGTGCCCGTCGACATTAATAGTAATTGTGATACACACAAATTTATCCGTCTATAGTATTTTACGTATTTTAGTATTAGTAATATTATATGGGGTTGAGTAATTTTAATAAGACTAGTAAATAGTGAACATAAGGTGCTTTAATACCATGAGTTGGTCCTCTCTTACATGAGGATGTTCATTTGTATTTTAATATTGAATTAATACCGCACAAAATCAAACATATTATTAATTATAGTTGTAACACCCCGTATTTTTCCTGAATATTTTGACGTATTTTTCGTCAAAGTTTAATAAGTTATTTTCAAAATGTTATAGTTTGGGGAGGTAGATGTAATTTTAGATAATAATATATAGTTGTAGTTGGGGGTATTATTTGTCTTTTACATAACTAGTAGTATTTAATACTCGTATTTTATATTTATACTATACGTATTTTATACTCTCTACCTATACGTATTAATACCGTATTTTATACCGTATACATACTACATATTTTATATTATATTTTATTATAATACTTTACTATATAATAATAATAATAATAATAATAATAATAATAATAATAATAATAATAATAATAATAATAATAATAATAATAATAATAATAATAATAATAATAATAATAATAATAATAATAATAATAAAATTTGAGTTTCCCAAACCCCTCCTGACATTTCTCCATCCCCCTAAAATTTCTCCCAAACCCCAACACCTCTTCTCCTACTCTCACGTAAACTCTCCCTCCCTCCTCTCTCTCTCTCTCTCTCTCTCTCCCTCTCTATTTAATCACCCTTCCTCCTTCTCCTTCGGCAACACCATCACCACCCGACACCCTCACCACCTCCCTCTCCCTCCAGCTCTGCCTCACTCCCCCTCTCCCTCCTCTGGTTCTGGCCGAGAGAACCCACAACACCACCACCAACAAGCCACCACCGTCACCACCATCACCAACGCCACCACCTGCACCATCACTCTCTCTCTCCCCTCCATCTCTTTCCCTCTGTCTCACCCCTCTCTGCCCAGAAACAACGACAACCACAGCAGCGGCAGCAGCTGCAAAAAGGCAGCCCGCCACCACCACCATCTCCGGCGACCACGCCATCACCACCACCATCTCCACAGCCTCCACCACGACCCATCTCTACCCCCCTCAATCTCTCTCCTTACCTCTGGTTCGACGAAGAGGAGCAGCAGCAGCAGCGGCAACAACGCCGCTGCTTTCCCGACGAGAAGTCCGCCGGCGAAAATGGCCGCCACCATCACGGCCATCCATCTCTCCCACTTTCCACTGATCTCACCCTCTCTTCCCTCTCTGACCTGCTCGACGGAGCCACCTGAAGGAGAAACAGCAGCAGGAGCAGCAGCAGGGCCGCCGGAGCCGCCGGACCTCCATTTTTTCCGGCGAGCTTCGAGCCCGCTCAACACCGAGGCACCCAGCCTCCTCCACCTATCCCCCTGGCCTCCTGGAGGTCTGACTAAGCTGATGGAGGCCTCAACCGAATCCAAGAACGGCCATAGAAGCCCCCGCGAAAGCTCCACCTCCGGCGACCCGACGGCGATCTTGACCCGTACCGATTCTTGACCGTTTCTCGCGAAATTTGATATGGGTATGCTTGAAATCTTCCCCTGAGTTGTTTTTAGTAATCAAAATTAAGTTTTAAGGCTTCGAATCCATGTTTTAATCGGTTAGTTTGAAAGTTCATGTTTAGGGGGTTAAAGTGTCTTTTTCAGAAAGTTTTCAGGGGGTTATAATGTCGTTTCAGAAACTTATGGGGAGGCAGTTGACATTTCAGAAAATTTTTGCAGTTTTTAATTTCAGATTTATTTATAACATTAGTTTTTATTTAATTTGATTAAATTATTATTTATAAATTAATAAGTATATTTTTGGGGGTATATATTATTGAAAGAAAATATATTTTGGGTTTGTAAATTAGATTAAAATGGATATTTTATTGAGAAAAATAAAACGAGCTAGAAATATATAGGTTGTATATTTGTTGAGATTATATTAAGTTAGAAGCTCCGATTTGTAGGTGACGATTCCGTAGACGAGAACGAATTATAGGACGTGCTTGGATTTTGGTAAGTTAATATGCCTAGCCTCGCGTGCCTTTCCTTCATTTCGCGTATCGCGTGAGTTATTTGTGAAAATTGCTACCGTACTTGATTTATTTGGGTTGTTTATTTGTTTTGAAAAACTCCTCTTTGAAGTCTCGTTTGAAATTGGTATCCAAATCTAAATAACAATCCGAAAGTGAAACATCTAAATGATATTGTGAAATAACTTGTAAAAGTGATTCCCCGAGACGGACCACGTCATCGGGTTGGAACTACGAAATTTCAAATTGTTGCCTCGGTTACCAAGAGTAGCACACCGCTCACTTTTTGGTCGAATCTGAATATCTCTCAATCATACATCGATTACTTTATTTTTGCCACACCGGCCTTTTGTTCGGAGCTCCTTACACGATTCTACATCTTGAATGAAAATACGTAATTATGTAAAGTGGAAAGCCGTTGTGCGTGGGTTTGTGCCATATCCCTGATACGATACATTTCTGACATTTTGTGTTGGTTACTGATATGAGATTATGAGATTATGATGCTCTGACCTCCTTTGATTGAGTTATGGTTATGAGGCGCTGTGATGCGACCTCCTGTGATTGAGTTATGGTTGTGGTAGTGCTTTTGCACATATGAGAAAGAGGTTGTGGAATGGATATGGTCACGCCCCGTATCAACTAGTTGCTAAAATGCATTTCTGGACTCGATTCTTATGGCTAAGAGATATCTTGAGAGTTAAAGTAACTTGGTGAATTGCTATTAATCAGTGAGTTCCCGAGATGGACCACATCTTTGGGTTGGAACACGAAATTTGAGATCGTTACGAGGTTGGACACACCGAATCAATGTGAACGCTTTTCCCGCGAGTTTTGATATTTATTTATTTATTAGCGAATTGGTTATTCCTGTCATATGTCTCATCATCTGTTTACGTGCTATGGGTGTTAGCTTACTCAGCCGTTTGCTGACTATTTTATGTAAAAACTGCGTCGGCTTTTGCTATTTTAAAACCGCAGGTTGGCTATCGAGGTGGGGGAAACGTTCACGACACTTTGGACAGGAAAGCTTGCTAGTTGGAAGATCACATAGTATATTATCTCACCTAACAGTGTATTCCTTGATTTTCAAAAGATTATCACGGTTTGTACTTGTATGGAAATTGTAAAAGTTATAATTTGAAGTTTATGTTATCGATGGTTGTACTAGCTGTGAACCGACGATCCTTATCCGTTCCCAATGAGGCTCATCACCTCGGGCGGAGGCATCTCTTCCGAACGTGGGGCCCGGCCGGCCCTGCGGCTCGGTGGGGTGTTGCAATAGTGCATCCAATTCAATCTAATCATATCCGACTAATCCACTCTAATCTAGTCAAATTCAGTTAGTCCGAAAAAACAAACGCACCATTAGAACATAGAATGATGCAAGCAGGGGCTGCTAGTGTCGTGCAGTTTGGCACAATGAAGGCGCGATAGTGTCTTTTTCCAAACAATAAAAGGGTGACAATCTTTGTGTCAAACTTGAGGGGGATGAAAGTGTCCTTTTCCATGTTAAGATTCGGCAAAGTACATCTAGCAGTCGGGGAATGAGAGATAATTATACCTTTCCTGCTCTTCGAATTGAACAGTTATAGAATAACCAAAGTGAATACCAGTACTTCCGAAATTAATTAGTCAAAAAAAAGTATTTACTGAGAGGAAGTTTTTGAGAGGAGGATAAATTCCTCTCCATGGAGATCAACTTCAAGAGATGATTGAGAAGGTGAAGGCCACATATACTGAGAAGACGGTGATAGTCATCAACAAAGACGTTAGTAATCGAGCAAAGGCGAAGTTTGAGAACTGTCTCGTGAGAAAGTTCGTGGGTGACAAGAAGGTGAACGAATGGATGATGAGGGATCTCTTCAAAAGGCTATGGTGCCCTGAGAGTGATCTAAAGATCATTGATGCAGGGGAGAACGCTTTTATTTTCAAGTTTCTGACAGGGATTCAATGATGGGGGTAAAAATCAATGGACCTTGGGTTTTTGATGACCAACTCCTTTTGTTGAAGCCTTGGAATCTTTGTAGCAGAGTCAATGACATCAATTTTAATGAGGTGGTAGTCTGGGTTTAGATATGGGGATTACCACTAGCATTAATTGATGAGGAAGTGGGGGAGTTAATCGGAAGCTCTCTGGGTGAGGTCTATCGGGCTGAGACTCGAGAGGAAGGAGATGAGAACTCGAGATTCATCAGAGTTAGAGTCCGAATCTCGGCAGATAAACCTTTACGAAGAAAAGGTCTTGTTGAGCTAGAAGAAGGTGGTTCCATTGAAGTGGCTTTCAAATATGAGAAACTCCCCGGAATGTGTCAGTGGTGTGGGTGTCTCAACCATGTGTCAGAGAAGTGTATCGAGAGAGATAGCCGGATTGGAGAAGACCCTCTTCCAGAATATGGAGACTGGTTAATTTCCAATTTCGGTAGAAAGAAACGTTTCGACAGCGGGGGTTGGCATGGCAAAGGATTGCAAGAGGGTGACGCCGAAAACATTCCAGCCATCGCCGGACGGCGACGGAGGAAACAAGGATAAATTCAAGACCGGATCACAATCACCATGATTCATGGAATCAGAAAATTTGGGCCCCTAAAAATCAGCCGAAGATAAGCACGAAAGGAAAGGAGATTTTGAAAGAACAGCCGGAAATTTTTGATTTGGAAAAAATCCTAGTGGTTCCCTCGGAGGTGGAGTCAAGATTCACAACAGATAAGTTCAAATCAATTTCACTCCCTGACAAAATTTCCTTTTATGCGGGGAAGGGGGTCAAAGAGAGAAAAGAAAATTTGAAGGTCAGGGCCCGTAAAAGAAAGCCCTTGCAAGGGTTGGACCCGAATATTCCAACTGGCGAGGTTGATGATGTTGGCAAGCGTAAACCAGCTTCCAATATTCCCCTTTCATGCTCGGAGAGAGGAAAGATTTCGGGGGGAGGAAAAAGACTTTGCAACTCAGCAACATCAGATATGATCCTGCACGAAGGTGATGATGCAGAATCAAACTCTTTGGGTGATACTGTGATGGAGGGTGACGAAATGTCTGGAATGATCGAGGAAGAAAACTTTGCTTCAGAGGCGGTGGGTGCAGTGCACCACCGCCTAGAGCAATGATCGCATTTATCCTGGAACATGCGAGGGCTTGGGAACCTTCGTAACGTTCTTACCCTCCGGGATACCCTGAAGGAAAAGTCACCCAACTTGGTTTTTTTTTATAGAAACCAAGCTCTATAGTTATGAGATGAAAGAAATCAGAGAAATGGTAGGTATGCAATATGGTTTCTTTGTTGACAGCGTCGGGCGAAGCGGAGGATTGGCACTTCTATGGGACGATAAAGTAGAAGTTACAATTCGATCCTCTTCTCAATTCTACATTGACTGTAAGATTAACTTCGAAGGGGGAAATAATCCGTGGAACTTTATTGGTTTTTACGGTGATCCTGACAAACAATTTCGGTCCTTGTCTTGGGAGCTCCTCAAAAGACTTAAATCAACCAATTGTGTGCCATGGTTAGTCTGCGGGGACTTCAATGCGATCAAAAAAGTGGAAGAGAAGTGTGGTGGTTGTCAAATAGATCTGAACCAACTTGATGGGTTTCGAGAGGCTCTAAACTTTTGTGAGTTGGACGATCTAGGCTTTGTGGGGGATCAGTTTACTTGGAACAATTTCAGAGAAGATGAGGCGAACATCCGTCAGAGGTTAGATAGAGGTTTGGCGAACAGGTCTTGGAAAGGTATGTTTGGTTATGCCAAAGTGAATCATGTTGTAGTCTCCTCTTCGGACCATTCCCCTATCGAAATCTGTTTTGGCACTTCCAACTCCAAACCATCTGCTTTGGGTCCTAAACGTTTCTTCTTTAAAGATATGTGGGCCGACAAAGCACAGTGCAAAGACATAGTGGAAGAGGTGTGGAGAAATGGGGCATCTGTTTGTACCGAGGAGAAACTTGAGAAGATGGCGTGCGTTCTCTCTGGTTGGGGCAAACAAAATTTCAGCGATTTGAGAAACAAAATATCGAATTTAAAGCAGAAAATAGGGAATCTCCAAAAACGAAGTCAGTCTAAAGGGGTGTTGGCCAAGATCAGACAGTTGAGGAATCAGATCAATACTCTGCTTCTTAGCGAAGAAAGTTACTGGAGACAACGATCGAGAATCACTTGGCTAGAAAAGGGGGAAAAGAATACGAAATTCTTCCATCAGAAAGCGTCGGGAAGGAAGGCCCGTAACACAATCAGGGGGTTAGAACATGACGATGGTAGCTGGAAGACAGAAGATGGTGATATAATTCAGATCTTAGAATCTTATTTCCAGAAAATCTTCAGTTCAAATAACCCTACCAATGAGGATATGAACAAAATCCTTGGTTTTGTTTCAGAAGCGGTTCCGGGGATGGGAAGGGATTTCCTAGAGCGGGAATACACAAGGGCTGAAGTGGAAATTAGTCTCAAGCAGATGGGTCCGACTAAAGCTCCGGGTATTGATGGTTTCCCGGCCCTATTCTACCAAAAGTACTGGGACATCATTGGCGATGAGGTTAGCAGTTGTGTTCTTAGTATTTTAAATGGTACTTGCAGTGCAAAAAAGTTCAATGATACAGTGATAACTCTTATTCCGAAAGTGAAACAAGTTCGGAAAGTCGCAGATCTTAGAACCATTAGTCTTTGCACTGTCATTTACAAGTTAGTGACAAAAACGATGGCTAATCGATTCAAAGAAATTTTACCTAGTATCATTTCATAGAATCAATGCGCTTTCGTTCCGGGAAGGCTTATTACCGATAATTTAGTTTTGGCGTTTGAACTCTTACATTCTATGAAGACGAGGAAAAAAGGAAAACAAGGGTGTATGGCGCTGAAAATCGACATAAGCAAGGCTTATGATCGGGTGGAGTGGGGTTTTGTCAGAAACATGCTCGTTCGACTCGGTTTCGGACCCAAGTGGACGGCACTAATTCTTGACTGCATATCTACCACCACTTTTTCGTTCAATTTTAAGGGAAGAGTTGTGGGTTTTTTTCAACCGGAACGTGGCCTCAGACAAGGTTGTCCTCTTTCCCCATATCTATTTTTGCTTTGTGCGGAGGCCCTCTCTCGTGCTCTCTCGCAGTATATGAGTTGTGGTTTGATATCAGGGGTGTCTGCATCTAGAGGGGGCCCTTCTGTTTCCCACCTCTTTTTTGCAGACGATAGTATGTTGTTTACAAGTGCTAAAGAGGAAGATATTACAAATTTGTGCAACCTACTACAAAGCTACGAAACGACGACGGGTCAAAAAATAAATTTGGAAAAATCAGCAGTTGTGTTCTCGAGCAATGTGCCAAAGGACCGACAGATTCAACTCAGTAGTCTTTGCGGACTAAAATTGGAGGTTCTTCATGATCGCTATCTCGGTCTACCTACTTCAATTGGAAGAAAGAAGATGATCAGTTTCAATCATATCTTGGAAAGAGTTGAGAACAAATTGAAGGGGTGGAAAGAAAAAAACCTTACGTTTGCAAGCAAAGAGGTCTTGATCAAAGCGGTAGTGCAAGCGGTCCCGTGCTATGCTATGAGTTGCTTTCTCCTGCCACAAAATTTATACGACCGGTTAGATGCAGCTATTGCTAAATTTTGGTGGGGAGCTAAGGAAGGTGGAAACAAGATTCAATGGTTGTCCAAGCGCATCCTGCATTATTCCAAAGATGAAGGGGGGTTGGGTTTTCGCAATTTCAGAAACTTCAATAGGGCTATGCTAGAAAATCAGTTTTGCAGGTTATTGTACAGACCCGATTCTTTAATTGCTCAAGTGTTGCGACCTAAATACTATGCTAGTTCAGGTCTTCTGCAAGCTAAATCAGACTAAAGAAGTTCTTTCGTGTGGAGAAGCATTGTCGAAGGGAAGAAGTTCTTTTTACAAGGAGCTAGATGGGTAATCGGTAATGGCCAGCAGGTGAGGGAGTTTACAGACCCATGGCTGCTTCGACCATCCATTTTCAAACCCATCACGCAAATTATTTCTCCCACTTCTCAAACTATCACAGTGGCAGATCTTTTTGACCCTTTTACTCGTACCTGGGATATGGATAAAATTCAACAACTGTTTTTGCAGGAAGATGTTGAGGCCATCTCCAAGATGGAAGTTCCCCTTTTGGATGTCCCGGACCGTCTGGTTGGCACTACAAAGAGGACGGTAGATATTCAGTTAGATCTGGGTTTAAGATGCTTCAAGCATAGATGACTAGAGGGGAGAGTTCAGAGAAGGAAGGAGGATATGGTACCTGGTGGAAACGATTTTGGAGCCTCTCTATTCCCAAGAAGATGTTCTTTCCGGCATGGTGAGCTCTTCACAACAGTGTCCCAGTTCGGATGAATCTTGTAAAGAGAGGTGTTGAAGTGGATGCCCAGTGCCCTCTCTGTGGCATAGAAGCAGAATCAGAAACTCATCTTTTTATGCGATGCAAAAAATCTTTAAAATTTTGGAGAAGCTGTTTGGGTGATGAGTTCTCCAACAATATCAGCGGCAACCTCCAGATCTGGTTTAGAGACTCTTTCGATTTTTTTGCAACAAAACAGAGAGAGCTCTTAGTGGGAGGTATTTGGGCAATTTGGTGGAGAAGAAATAAGATCGTTTTCAGAAACGAAAAGATGAAGACTAATGAAGTTTTAACCTGTCTTGTTGACCGTGCCGGAGGCGGTGGAGATCCAGAGGACTGTGGAAGAACCGTCTCAGATCCTTGCGTCTCCGGCAACGACTTGGATAAAGCCACCGCCGGGATGGATTAAAGTCAACTCAGATGCCACTTGGGACATCAGAAGGAAAATATCCACTGCTGAAATCGTCATTAGAGACGAGTTTGGCCTCTTCATCGCCGGAAAAGTTTCTGAAATCCCCTTTGGGTGTTCATCGAATATGGCAGAAGCTCTAGCAATGAGAGAAGGAGTTCGTTTAGCCTCCTCTCTGGGTTTGAAAAATCTCATCCTCGAGACTGATTCTCAGAACCTGGTCAAACTGTGGATGGAAAGAAGAAAGAGAAGAGGAAGAGTAGAAGACGGTGATGACATTTCAGATGCAATGAACATCATCGATGAGTGCATCGATACATTGGGAGCTGAAACAGAGCACGTGGTGCAGTGGGTGCCACGAGGTCAGAATAAATGTTCTCATTTGTTTGCTAAACAAGGCGTAATGCCTGAAAATTGTAATGTCTGAACTGTTCTAGAGCCAGTTTGGGCTTTAGACCTTTTGGTTGGTGATCGTTTGGGCCTTAGTGCCTAGTTTAATATAAGCCCCCTTTCAAAAAAAATATACCAGTACTTCCAAAGTTTGCAAATGAAACAGTTGAACCCATGTTATAACGCGCACCAATATTGTAAATTGATTTTAGTTTAATTTAATTTATGAATAAGGACTAAAAATGAAGTAAATCAAAAAAAATAAGGCTAAAAATAGTCGTTCAATGTGATTAATTGAATTTATCATTGTTTTTGTTTAGTTTTGAGGAAATAATGATAGTGGCAGTGGTGGCAAGGCATAGACTGTTTAAGAAAAAAATTGATTACAAATTTTAATTAATTAATTAATATATTCAAGGAAGAAAAGAATAATCTTACTAGTGGTGGGACTTGTGGCCGATGAGATGTTTTTGAGATGATTTATTTGGGGGCAAATAGCATTGGGTTTGGCTTTGGTAGAGATTGAATCTGTACGGTTTCGATTGTTGATCAACGGTCAAAGTATAGCCACGTAGCAAATCTCTTACACACATGATGCATTGAAATAGACCCAATAATTTAAAACTCACGCGCACCTTTGTGTATGGAATACGGCTCTCTCACTCTCTCCTAAAAAATCAGGTCCAAACCCCATTTCCTCATCTTCTTTCACTACCCCCATCTCCGATACGAACCACCTCACTTGCTCATCTTCTTTCTAAACCCAAAGAATTTGAATCTCACACGCATCTTCTTTCTCTACCCATCTATATAATAACTTAGGGCAGTTCAAGTCTCGAGAAGCTGAAATGCCTTTTGGACGGGTAAAAGACAACCTCCACCCCTTGAGTTGGGATGAAATACCGATCCCCCCTGTTGATTAGGTAAATACCATTACCTCATGTCAGAGACAAAAAAATCCCATGTTAGTGGATGGAGGTTGGATGAATACTAACATTCTGTTAAATTGCAATTTTTGTGACCATTTGAAATAGTGGAATTACATAAATGTCCATACTGCTAATTTCCCCATTTTTCTTGGTGTTCTGGGGTTCTTTTTCACCACCACCATCGAATCTCCATCTGCAACACCGCCATCAATCCAATGGTGCAAACATGTGGGTGACTTGCTTCAAAAAGTCTATCCAAACCTTCAATCTAGTGGCATGATGACTCCAAACTTCCTTACATAACGTACAATTCTTTCAGCGAGAAATGATGATGTAAATGTCATCAACAAAACAACGATGACTATTTTGAAGGGGATGTAATTACTTATTTAGCGGCTAATAAATTATACAATAACGAAAAGTAATATCGTCACATAACTAATCCCTATCCAGATGAATACTTTCATTCCTTAGATCCTCCTGGTTTAGCCCCGTTCAAGTTAGAATTGATGGTTGATAGTCCAATTATGTTGTTGAGAAATTCGACGCCAGCTAACGGACTTTGTAGCGTTTAACTTTGGTAAGTTGTGCATCTAAAATAATAGAATTACGGATCCTGACAAGTGAGAAAGATGGAAACTTAGTTTTCATTCCAAGGATATCTCTCACTGTTGGGTTTTGACGTAGGTAACGCAGCGGAATAACAAAATTTTATCTCTACGCAAAGCCCAACAAGGATCACAGGAAGAGACATCATAACATGATAAGGGACATAGTAATTGTGTACCTTTTTGATTCGGGAGATCACACGAACAATAGTTTCCTCGTCTCTACGCTCGATCCACGTCTAGAGGTGAGATCTAGATTCTTCCTTCTCCTAGTGCTAGCTTGGACCGCAGGAAGATAGAAGAACGAATCACGCAACAAGGAAAAAAGAGGATCAACCTCCTCTTGTGGCCGACGGTGGGTAAGGGACGGCTAAGGGGCTTCGGCCCTTTGGCTTGTCTCTTGCTCTCTATTGCTTTCTCCCCCACTCACTTATGTTATGAGCATTAGTTGTGGGAAGGAAGCTAGAGCATCCTTTATATAGTCCAACAACTCCTTGTTAACTACATAAAGGCCCTTCCTAGTTCTACGTGAATTTGGATTAGTCCCTTTCTTGCAAATTAGTCCTACTAAGTTTGCAAGGTGTCGCAAAGTGATCCTTCTATTAATTAACCAATATTAATTAATCCCATATCTTGTTTAACTCTATTTGACGTATAACCCCATAGGTTTCTACTTAGTTGGTAGTAACTTATTACTAACATGGAGCGGTGTCTAGCAACACATACATGCCACCCAACTAATAGAAATAGTCAGTGATCCCGACAAACCTCTTGTGCCCAATATCACTTATTGCACTTATCCTTTTGTCTCCATATCCGGATTGGACACGAGACATAAATAGTCACACTCGTATATCCAATCCATAGTTCCTCGACCCTGGGAATATACTTGTGCAAGCAGATAACATCAATATCTCCATATTGATTTATCTGAGTCTGGCCAGACATTCAATAAGCCTCATCCCTCGAGTGGCCGTGGATATTTACTCCCATTATGTGGGAGGGACAAATCATCTCTACATCACTACGATCTCTAAGCTTGCTTCCTATCATGCCCGATAGCTACCTTTATAGTCACCCAGGTACGGTGTAACGTTTGATAACATCAAAGCATGATATTTCACAACTAGAGTATCTAGTGACTTCAAGTCTAAGGATTGCAATATTATTAGCACTACGAGAAGCAATTGTGACTTCAACATAATCTAATGTATCCTTCTCGTTGTGGGTCATCCAGTATGCCATTACTCCTAATGCATACCCATGTGTTGGATCGTGATATCTCCATATCAATCCAACCCCATACTAGTCTATAGATGATTGTCCCATTAATCATTATAATTGACTAGGGATATTTAAGAATATAACACTTATATTCTAAGGACTTCATTCATGTTAACATATCTCCGTATGGATAACATAATGAATCGTAAATCCATATATTTGTCACAATAAATTGATTGCCTCTAGGGCACAATTCCAACACTCACTCCTTCTTTTGAAGAGCTCCCATTTCATATGAAACGCCGCCAGCTGTGCGCCTCACATTTGCAATGACCGTCAACAATTCCAAGGCTAGTCAGTAAGGGTTGTTGGCATAGACCTACGGAATATAGTATTCAGTCATGGACAGCAGTATGTGGCCCTATCTCGATGCACATCTGCCAATCGAATCAGTATTTTATTTCCTCCTGATGCAATGAATAGTACAACTAACATTGTATACCCTGAGATTCTGCTATGCCATTTTGGTAACTTTGAATTCGAAGTATTTCTCGACGAGAAACAATTTTATAAATTTAATAATTTACTTAGTCATTATTTATCTATCGAAATAAATAAATCATAATATTATTTCTTCACGCTTGGTATGAGCAGGTAGACAAATTTAAAAAAATAAATGCCACTTCACTTGGGCAATGGGGTTGTCAAGATAAAGTAAGCTACATGGTAACATTGACTTTTTAACACACATTTTGATTAGTTCGCTCGTACCATGATTCTTCACTTTCTCTCCATTTGACCTTTTTGACTCGTATATGAGTCACTTTGACCATGTGATTTGGATCGCAAAACAATGCAATTTTTGACAATTATTTCATCATGTTAAAGAGCAATGTTTACTCCATAACACCATGATAAAAATTATCAAAAAAATTGCATTATTTTACTATCTAAATCACGGGTAAAAGTGAACGGTGAATAGTGGTAAAAATAAAAATAGAGAGAAGGAGAACAATCATAGTGCTATTTTTCAGTTAATCAGATTATCGTACATTTTGCTGCTTGGCCATTCTACATATGCCTCCCTACAGACACACTGTTTACTTTGATAACGAGTAGATATGGGTCTTGAGATGACTATGGGCGGTGCTTGGCTTCAAATTATAATTATTATATAATTGAAAAACACAATTTATTATTATTGAATCATAACGATACAAACTTATTAGTATTATTTTCTAAAAAAAGAAATAACTTTTTATTATTATGAACATTTTATATATATATATATACATATATATATATTTATTGGTATAGAATTTTGTATTTACCTTTTTTAGTACTAAAAATTATTTAAAATCATTAAATATATATATTAAAGTTTAATTTTTATGGGTGGGGGGGAAGGAATGGGTTGGAGATGAGTAGTAGTTTGGGGGAAGGGGGAGGGCGAGGTGAGGGGAGGGAGAAAATGACATGGGTTGGGGATGCTCTTACCACTCTGTTTCTTCTCTTTTTTGATAATTTTTTCATGTTGTTGTAGAGTAAAAGTTGATCATTTGACTTCTTTTCACTATTCACCGGGTCACTTTGACCCGATGATTTGAATAGCAAAATGATATTAGTTTTTGATAATTTTTTCATGTTGTTGTAGAGTAAAAGTTGCCCTATAACACAGTAAAAAAGTTATCCAAAATTTGCATCGTTTTACGGTCCAAATCATCCGGTCAAAAGTGACCCAAATATCACTTTAAAAAGCAAAATGAGGGGAATAGAAAATACGGAGTGGTACAACATGATGCAACTTTTTTTAAGTGATGTGAAGTCTTTGGTAAAGTTGGACATTGAGTTATGTGGACGACCATGTATGTCTATTGTGTGTTGGGATGGATAGTTGAAGATTAAATTTCATGGGCAAATTGGTTCGGGATAGATGATTTTTGATTTACTCCTCCGTCCATCTGTTTCTTCAAAATTGACTTTCGAGTTTTATTTGACCTGACGATTTGGTTAGCAAAACAACGGAAGAATTTGATAAGCTTTTATGGTATTGATGTGTAAAGTTTTACTCTACAACACCATACAAAAATATTAAATTACCTTGCTTTGCTAATAAAATTGCCTAGTCAAAATGAAATTCAAAAGTCAATTGTAAAGAAAAGAATGGGACGGAGGGACTATATGTTAAACATGTTGTCACATTAGGTAACATGCAAATGAAACTCTTTCAAATCTTTTTCCAGGTAATTGATTATACACAAGTATAACACGTAGATATTAGTTCGTAACTTGGGCCGTGCCCTCGGGCGTAATGCCCTACTCCCAAAAAATACGAGTAATACGAATAATAAAACAATCAAAAGAATAATAATTAGGCAACTTGTTGATGCAATCTTCAAAGTGCAAGGTTTCATTATCAGATTCATCACAAATTTAGTGATAGGAGAAAGAAGAAGATGGAGAGATACCAGTTGATGATGATGAGAGAGAGGGGTGGGGCCTAGATAAATTGTTGACTGAGAATAAAACTAGGGGTCGAACTCTCTCTAAGCGGTGGGTTTTGTTAACTTGAATCAACGCAAGTACCAGTAGAAGAAAACATGTGGCTCTATCTCTTCAATCGATTACCATCCGCGGGATCAAGGGTATATTGGGTTTTCTCTCCATTACATGTCATCGATCCGATCAGAGTAACTTTTTATCATAACTTTATTTTAGCAGATCTCCACCCACCACGTCACCTATCCGCGTCCTATGATCTAATTGGTTTATTGACCCTATAAAAGTAATGTACTTTCTCTCACTCATTGTACCGACGGGTCACATCAAACCCCCTCTCTCTCTCATTATGCCTTCTTTCAAATCATTTCAGAGATGGGTCCGCGCCATTATTGTCTTCACATCACGAATCATTCTCTACACCCTCCCTCTCTCCCACATTATCAGCACCATCCTCGACCACCGTCTTCAACCAGGCCAGGACGTCCCAAAATTTCAGGATTGCCATATCAACTTATGAGATTTGAATGTTGGGTTTCTTCCATTCTGGCTAGCTTGTGGATTTTGTTTGTTAAAAATTAGGTTTTATTCTTGCAATGAACATAAATTGAGACGATGAAAGAGATATTTTCCAATCTATTACTGGGTGAAGACATGTCTGGGGTGGTAAAGGCCTAAAGGGGTTTGCACTGCTCTGGCCCTTTCAAATGACCCCCTCCCAATTTATACAATGCCTTCCTCCTTAGAAGGATCTAGATATCTATCAAACAAACGGCTAGGGACATTTGGCCTAGAATCTTCCTTACCTGAGTGGCCTAAGATATTTACAAGTTAGTGTTCTAGAGCCCCCTACACAGTTTTACATCCTTATTACTTGGGAAGCTTACAGAAATAAGATTAACTAGTGAGCTAAGTGGGCTAAGACATATCCCAGGCCCAATATAGTCTAACTCCAAGAAGGCAAAGGGTGTCATGGGCTAGCGCAAAAGCATTCACCAAGGAAAAATATCAAGTAAATAAAGCGGCCCATGACACTTTGTAATCCTCGAAATGAAACGAACTGTATCGATTCTTGAAAAAAAAACAATATCAATGAAATGAATGAAAACCTGATTTCCGATTCTCTCTCGTCTGTAACTCTCTCTCTCAATTGTTGCTCGTTTTTCGGTTCGTCCCTATCAATTGTTTCACTAACCAATTCGACCACAATTCGAGCCTTTCATGCTTCAATCGATGAACCAAAAGGGGAAGAGCGTCTCATCGATGGCTCCTCCGGAACCTAAACTGGGCGGCGGGGAGGACCAGAATTGGTCCGTCATTTCGTCCACTGAAAACACCCTATCCATCTCCCTCTCTCTGAAAACACGATTTTTTGGGTTCTGACAATTGTGATCTTGGTGATGACTTTAAGGTTTTTTTTTTTGTTTTTTTTTTTTTAATTTTTTTTTCTGTCGTTGGATTATATATGTGTAAGAAAAGAAAATATAACTGTGAGAACCTATTTTTTTCCTTTCTTTTTCTTAGATCAGAAAATAAAATTTTAAATATAAAATTTTGCAATGGAGAGTCTTTTGTGACTGCAACTCAAGGTCGTACATAGAAAATTGTGATTGATTATTTGTATTTATATTGAGACAGTTGAATCTAATAACTTCGACAATGCATGTACGGAGGTTGTCGTTATGACATATATAATTTTTAACGAGTTTATATGTCGTTCGATTCGAATAAAGCATGAAATCGACATCTTAGTTCTTGTGTGTAAATTCCTAAGTCTCTCATTAATTTGATTTTAAGGAGAATCTGGTTAATTTGATAATCAAAAACTCATCTTAAGAGGTGTATGAAGTTAAAGCAAGTATTTCGACAATTTCATTTGAGCATCGCGAATGACTCAATTGAGTGGGAGTCACGTCACTGTATATTGTAAAAGTTAGATAATATGAACTCTATATAAAAACGTCAACTGTATTTAAATAGCTGTCGAATGAGAAAGAATAATGTCAGATAAAAAATGACTTGGCATTCTTTGCGAATAAATATAACACATGTCTTTGTTTTTATCAGTTGCTATCTTTACTTCTTGGGTTAAAGACATTTTGAAATCTCGTGTTTTGGGTTATACAAAAAAAAAAAAAAAAAAAAACAAAAAAAAAACAACCATATTCTTAGGGGATATACAAAAACCACCCCTGGCTGAGGACGGATGTAATACCCCGTTTTCATAGGGATAATTGTTATATATTTTAGATGATAATTTTATAATGAGAAGGGAGGCAGTTGACATTTCAAGAAGTACAAACTAGTTAATTAAATACTTAGTGTGGGGGGGGGGTAGAAGTTGTAATTGATGGAAGTTCTAAATCCTTGGAAGCAATTAAATAAAATAAATAAAATAAACAAACAAAAAACCAATTTTTTTCCCACATTCCCCAACACCTGCCAATTTTCCCCAAACAACATCTCTCTCACCCCGTCTCTCTCTCCCTCCTTATATCTCCTTCTTCTTCTCTTCTTCGGGCAGCAACCCCCACCACCCCCGAGACCCCCACCTCTCCCTCTATCTCTCTGTCCCTCTCTCTCTCTCTTCTCTCTGTTTGTCCCGACGAGAAGTAGCAGTAGTTGCCGCCACCGGATCCGCCGTCGTAGAAGACCGGAAGCAACCCCGACGAGGAAGACCGCCACCTCCACCGTAGTTCCTCATCCTCTTCACCTCTGGTCTGTCATGATCTCGACCGTTCCTTCTTTTACCGTTGGGTTATTTCAATAAGAGTAACGACGTTGTTCCGGAATGGGTTACGTGGCATCATACTATTGGAGGGGAGTGTATCATCTTCGCCTACGTGTCCATCCTTGTCAGCGACCGTTACCCATTTTATTTTTCTACATCTAGTTACCAGAACTTGTTGTTAATTGCATTTTCCACCCCCTTCTGTATAAAGGGTATCAGCTGTAACAAGTCTGGTTCATGAATGAACAGTATCTTTATTTTTCCTTCAATTTTTTCCAGTATTTTTCTTCACCTGTGTCGTCGTCGATTTGAGAACAGAGAAGGCCGGCGGATTCACACCGCCGGCGAAGAGAACCAGACAGAGCCTTGTCAACTGGTATCAGAGCTTCAAGACTCTAGGGTTTTCAGCCGCCATGGTCCGAGTCGACGAACTCGCGACCCGACTCAACCGGACCGACTCCGCTGTGCGTGAACTGAGCGAGCAACAAGCGGCGATGAGGGAGAGCCTCACCGAGCAGCTCGACGGACTACGGGGACGGATGGAGGAGTACTTCTACCTCACGAATCGCCGGAATCTGGACACAGGGAAGGAACAGTCGACAGAGGGGGTTACTGAGTTGGATCGTGCCCAAACGAGCCAACACCGCCCCCGAACCCTAACGCCGGCGCCGCGGGTCGACCCACCACCCCCAACCACCGGCGGCGACGTTCCCAGTCCGCCTGGGTTTCAGGCGTCCCGCCACAGTCAAAACCAGACACCCCTCTCCGCCCCCTTCTCCGCCCCCTTCTCTGCCCCCTTCTCCACCAGACCTCTACCACCATTCTCAACCCACCAATTCACCACCAACAATGTTTACCCATCTTCCTTAACAACACCCATGACACAACCAATTTACTCCACCATACCCACAGCTCAAACCCACAGATTTCCCACCTCACAGCCAATACCCAATTACTACTCTTTTCACCAACCTAACACCTCACAGCAGGTTCCACCCCCTCACTACACTCCCTTATACCCAGGGAATTATGCCAATCCCCAGCAAGCTTATGCTGGGTATGGTACTGGGCAGGACACATACCCAATGGGACGGCCACCATGGCTAGCTGGCTTCCAAGTCCCTAGACTGGAAATACCCAAGTTTGATGGATCGGATGTGCACGGTTGGCTGCAGCAGGTGGAAGTGTGCTTCCTAATTGGCAATGTACCACCCGAAAACAAGGTATTGTTTGCTTCGGTATACTTTGAAGGGGTACCTAAATTTTGGTTTAAGTCTTTTATACAATCAAATTGGGGAATCACTTGGGAGGTGTTTGCACAAGAGTTAGTCACAAGATACAATGACTACGGGTTTCACAATGTTGTTGGTGCCTTCAATAAAGTACATCAAATAGGCACGGTTGCTGAATATCTACTGAGGTTTGAAGAGCTCCGAGCACTCGTCATGAACAAAGGGGGGCAGTTTTTGGGGGAAGAATGGTTTGTTGAAAGTTTTATTAGTGGCCTCAAGGAAGAAATCCAGATGGATGTGCAAATTGCGAACCCCACAACTCTCACACAAGCCATCCGTATGGCTAAGATGCAAGAAAGCAAACAGGAGATGCATTCCAAGAAGAACAAGTACCCCAAATGGCCTTCCACCACCATCACAACACCCAAGTCCACTACTATACCAGCTTCACCTCAGAGGTCCTACACTACTCCCCCAGTATCCACCACTCCCAGAATGCCAGTAAAGAGGATTACTCCTGAAGAAATGAGGTTGCGAAGAGAGAAGAATCTATGTTATTATTGTGAGGACACCTACACTCCGGGGCACAAATGCAGGAGGCCCCAACTCTATTTGATTATGGGAGAGGCCCTAGCTACAGGTGAGGAAGTTGAGCTGTTCGATCACTATGAGACAGAAGAAGCACCTCCGACTGAACCAGAAATACCAATGCAAATTACCCTCAATGCGTTATCAGGTAGTGCTACTCATGAAACCTTGAGGGTAAAGGGACAAGTCCAGCGGAACCATATCACTATTCTTATTGATAGCGGCAGCACACACAACTTCTTGGACTTACACACAGCAAGGAAAGTGGGGTGCCAGCTCCAAGAGACTAAGCATATGTTGGTCACAGTAGCTGATGGTGGTACAGTTATGAGCACTCACAAGTGCTCTTCCTTCACTTGGAAGACAGATGGCCAGGAGTTCACTACTGAGATGAGGATATTACCCTTGGGAGGGTGTGATGCAGTCCTCGGAACTCAATGGTTAAAGACCATTAGTCCAGTGCATATGGACTTTAACCACCTCACCCTAGGATTTCACTACAAGGGCAGGGAGGTTAAATGGCAAGGAGTCACAGAAGGAGGGCAAGTACCATCTCTCCGGAGCATTAGTGGGCAGGGATTCATCAACTACATTTCAGCAAACTGTAATGCCATGTGGGGAATGCTCTGGTCCCTCACTCCAGTTCCATCCAAAGACAGTACTCCCCATCCACAGATACAAGCAGTTCTTGAGGAGTTTGAAGATGTTTTTAGAGAACCAACACAGCTACCTCCCAAGCGGCCATTTGACCATGCTATACCCCTGGTGGAAGGGGCAGTGCCCGTCAGCATCCGACCTTACAGGTACCCTCACTTCCAAAAGGCAGAAATAGAGAGAATGGTAAATGAGATGATGGGCAGTGAAGTCATTACACCCAGTGTCAGTTCTTTTGCGTCCCCTGTATTGTTGGTTAAGAAGAAGGATGGCAGCTGGCGGTTTTGTGTGGATTACCGGGAGCTCAACAGCCAAACCATCAAGGACAAGTACCCCATACCAATCATAGATGAGCTCCTAGATGAGCTCCATGGAGCCACCCTCTTCTCCAAATTGGATTTAAGAGCTGGATACCATCAAATCCGGATGCGACCTGAAGATACTCACAAAACTGCTTTCAGAACTCATAGTGGCCACTACGAATTTCAGGTAATGCCTTTTGGGTTAACCAATGCCCCAGCCTCTTTTCAAGCTATGATGAATGAAGTGCTCAGACCATACCTCAGGAAGTTCGTGTTAGTTTTCTTTGATGACATCTTGGTCTACAGTCCTTGCCTGAGTTCTCATCTGCAGCATTTGAGAACAGTCCTTACCTCACTCAGAGAAAACTCCCTATTTGCAAAGAGGTCTAAATGTGCCTTTGGGCTAGAAAGTATGGAGTATTTGGGTCACGTCATTTCAGCGGCAGGGGTAGCAGCGGACCCTACCAAGATACAATGTATGCAGCAATGGCCTATTCCGAAAACCCTTAAGGGTCTCAGAGGGTTCTTGGGCTTAACCGGGTATTACAGGAGATTTGTGAAGCAATACGGGGTGATTAGCAAACCCTTGACAGAGTTATTGAAGAAAGGGCAGTTCTCTTGGTCACCCACAGCTGAGGAAGCCTTCAACCGGCTCAAGCAAGCAATGACAACCACACCAGTACTAGCCATGCCAGACTTTACCCAACCCTTCATCATTGAGACTGATGCCTGCAACTCTGGAATTGGGGCTGTGTTAATGCAACATGATCACCCTATTGCCTACTTTAGCAAGGCTCTATCCCCACAACACCAAGGTTTATCCACTTATGAAAAAGAGTTGATGGCTGTCACTCAAGCAGTAACCAAATGGAGGTCTTATGTGGAGGGGGTACCATTTGTGATCAAAACTGACCATCAAAGCATCAAGTTCTTCCTTGAGCAAAGGCTTAACACTTCTCTCCAATACAAGTGGCTCTCCAAGCTCATTGGATTGGACTACACCATCTCCTACAAGAAGGGAAAGGAAAACTTAGCTGCTGATGCTCTATCAAGGCTTCCTGAAGAGCAAGGGGACACTACACAGTGTCTAGCTATGACCGTGGTTCAGCCACAGTGGGTACAATCAGTCAAGGCTTCTTACCAAGGGGATGCTTGGGTACAAGGATGGATACAAAAGCTATTAGCAGATCCCAAGGCAGGTAATGGTATCTACACTCTCTCAAATGACATGGTGTGGAAGCAACATCAAGTGTATGTGGGCACTCACACAAACCTGAGAAAGGATATAATTCAGCAAGGTCATGACACTGCAGTCGGAGGGCATTCTGGCATCCTAGGTACTTATAAAAGGGTGCAACACCATTTTTTTTGGGTAGGCATGAAGAAGGACATCAAGGATTGGGTTCTAGCTTGTGACATTTGCCAGAAGATGAAGAGTGAGCACGTATCCTACCCTGGCCTCCTGCAGCCACTTCCGATACCAGATAAGTCGTG
This sequence comes from Linanthus parryae, assembly GCA_023055425.1. Taxonomy (NCBI): domain Eukaryota; kingdom Viridiplantae; phylum Streptophyta; class Magnoliopsida; order Ericales; family Polemoniaceae; genus Linanthus; species Linanthus parryae. Next base: position 62,992,838 of record JALGPY010000002.1, on the reverse strand, counting down.
GACTGATATCAGTATGGATTTCATAGTTGGCTTACCCAAGTCAAATGGGAAGGAAGCCATCTTCGTGGTGGTTGATAGGCTCACCAAGTATGCCCATTTCATCGCTCTCACCTACCCCTTTACTGCAGCAGCTGTCGCTCAGGTATTTTTTGACAATATCCACAAATTACATGGCCTTCCTACTACTTTGCTCTCAGACAGAGATCCCATCTTCTTGAGTGTTTTCTGGCAAACCCTCTTTAAGCTCTTAAACTCCACACTGATCCACAACACTGCCTATCACCCCCAAACCGATGGTCAGACGGAGAGGGTGAACCAATGTCTAGAAACCTATCTTAGGTGTGTTACCAGTGATAGACCACACAGGTGGACTAAATGGTTGGGATTAGCAGAATACTGGTATAACACCAACTACCACACCAGCTTGCAGAGCACCCCCTTCTTTGCTTTATATGGTTACCCCCTCCTCAACTCAGCTTCCACCAAGTGAACAACTCACCTAGTGAAGAGGTCAACAAGTTTGTGCAAGATAGGCATAAGGTGATTCTACTGTTACAAGACAATTTGAAGAATGCCCAAGCCCGGATGAAATTCTTTGCTGACCAGCACAGATCAGAGAGGACCTTTGAGATCATGGATTGGGTTTACCTCAGGCTGCAACCACATAAACAAAGCTCTCTCCAGCACTCTAGAGCTCACAAGTTATCAGCTAAATATTATGGGCCTTTCCAAATACTTGAGAAGGTGGGAAAAGTTGCTTATAAATTGGCCTTGCCTCCACATGCTAAAATGCATCCAGTCTTCCATGTCTCTCTCCTCAAGAAGAAGCTGGGCACCCACACTGCGGCTCAACAGACATTGCCATTTCAGAGTCCTGACGGTCAGCTCCTTACGGAACCCCTCGCTCTTCTCAGCCACAGGACTGTCATGCGAGACGGTGTTTCTATTCCGCAGGTGTTGGTGCATTGGGCTGATACTGTACCCGAGGAGGCTACTTGGGAGGATGAGGTTTTAGTCCGTTCCCAATTTCCTTCCCTCTTTCCATGAGGACATGGAAAATTTCAAGGGAAAGGGACTGTCATGATCTCGACCGTTCCTTCTTTTACCGTTGGGTTATTTCAATAAGAGTAACGACGTTGTTCCGGAATGGGTTACGTGGCATCATACTATTGGAGGGGAGTGTATCATCTTCGCCTACGTGTCCATCCTTGTCAGCGACCGTTACCCATTTTATTTTTCTACATCTAGTTACCAGAACTTGTTGTTAATTGCATTTTCCACCCCCTTCTGTATAAAGGGGTATCAGCTGTAACAAGTCTGGTTCATGAATGAACAGTATCTTTATTTTTCCTTCAATTTTTTCCAGTATTTTTCTTCACCTGTGTCGTCGTCGATTTGAGAACAGAGAAGGCCGGCGGATTCACACCGCCGGCGAAGAGAACTAGACAGAGCCTTGTCAGGTCTCTCTCTCCTTTCCTACACTCTATTTCTCGCAACCAGGAGAAGAGCCCAGCAGCGGCAGTAGCAGGAGCTTCGGGAGCCACCACCGTCGCCGGACCTCCATGGTTTCCGGCGATTTTTTGAGCCCAGCAAAACCATGGCAACCCAAGCCTCATTCTCGGCGTCTAGGACCTACAGAGGGTCCGACCAGACTCCAGGAGGTCTTATCCGCTACCAGCAGTGACCGGAGGTAGCCCGGCGAAGCTCCATCTCCGGCGTCGTCAATGTGTGTTTCGACCCGACACAAAATTTCACCGTTTCTCGCGATTCTTGGTTCCGGTATGCTCTAAAATTCATCACGAGTTGATTTAGATAAAAAAATCATAACTTGAGGCTTGAATCCACGTTTAGATCGAAGAGTTTGAATATGTTTGTGTTGGGGTAAAAGTGTCTTTTCATTAAACTTGGGGGTATAAAGTGTCTTTTACCCAAACTGTTTTTAGGTTATTGAAGGGGGATGCCTTGTACTTTAAGAGAAATAGTGGGGGAATTTGTTGTTGTATTCATCTTCTATTTTTGTTTTACATAATTTGTTTAGTTAATCATAACTATTAATTATTTAATTAGTGTTATACTATGAAAATAGCTTTTATTACTTATAACTTGATATAAAATATTCGTATAGTATAATTATTTTTCTTAATAAAATTAGTTAGTTAATATTGTGGATATTAAAGGAAAATATATGTTTTACTTAATAATCATTCGTTTTAGAAATATAAAAGTTGGAAATAGTTTCAAGATTTGATAAGCAAATAGTTCATAGTATTTTATGAAGTATATTCTCCCTTATTAAAGTAACTATCTTTTGGGAAAAATCAAATAGCAATATATGACATATTAAAACATATTTTCGATTAAAGACCAATAATATGATTTCTTATAATGGAAATTGGTGACTAATAAATTCTCGTTGAAAGGAAATACTTGTCAAATAAACTGTAGTATAGTATTAAAAATATTAAAGCTTGTTTTATTTGTTTCATTAAAATTATTCTCATAAGTTGGCATGGCTTATAAATTATATTTAGACTTTTTATTAATAAATAAGTTCTCCTAAATTATACTAAGTCTGAACTTGATTTGGGAGAGTGTAATTAGTGTATTCATTGGCATATCGTGTAGGGCTTTCTGAATTCGATGAATTATGTTGGACGTGTATTAATTAGAATGTACAAACTTATAGGCGACGGAATCATAGACGAGGGCTACGCCAACTATACGGGAGGACTGTTGTTTTGGCTTGCGGTGAGTTACATGCTTAGCCTAGCTTCCTTCGTGTCATTACATGATTTTATAATACGTCTCAAACTGTGTTTTGTGATATACATGTTTTACTTGTCATTTGTTAAGTTTCGAAAATATTTCTTTGGAACTGTCACACGAAAATAATAACACGTTAATAACGTAAAGTGAAATCGCATGTACCGGATATGTTACCATATGGGAGGCCCTTTGTTGGCATTATTCGACACCTTGTTGGCTAGAGATATTATTATTTGGGTGGCCCTTTGTTTGCATTGGCTCCTCGCCTTGTTGCCTGGAGTCCCAGCTAGTACTCATTCTTCTGGCATTTTGCTTCTTAAGGGGGTGTTGCAACACTTAAGGTCTAGTATGGTATTTTGGAGGTCCTTTGTTGACCATTACTATTTGGGAGGTCCTTTGTTGACCATTAAAGAGGTCCTTTGTTAACCATCACTATTTCCGGTACTGTGCTTAATAACTGGATCCTTTGATTCTATATTTGAAAGTTGATAAATGGGTTCGTATTATATTTGGAAAATGACACTTGTGAAGGACTAAATGGGAAACGTTTGAAGCTGGATATTGCCAATCGTAATTTGGCTAACACTGTTGTATATGACGCTGCAAACTCTGATTTGTGTCACTTTTACTCATAGTCTGTTATTCCTCATTTTTATTAAACGTGTAACACTGTGATGTTTCTCATCTTCCTTTTTTACATGCTAAGGTGTATCTCACTCAACATTTTTGCTGACTTTTGGAAAAACTGCGGTCTTTGTTTTCATTCCCCTGCAGGTCAAAGAGCTGGGATTATGGAGTAGCGGGATTCGAGACACACGTAGATTATCAAGCATTATCACTTTACGACGAGAGCACTAGTTTAAAGTCATTATTATAATGTTGTAGCATGTATTGTAGCCTAAATACGATAATGTAATAACTTGTTATTTAACTTTTAGGGGACGTTTTTCTAAAAAAAAAAAAAAACTTTTAGGGGATGTAATGTTCTCGATTTGCGCTATTCGAGTAGCACCCTCCCGGTCTCTCCCGAGCCGGATATGTGGAGTGTTACAACGGACGTTTGACAAAGACCACCCTTCTGTTAGTGTTAGTCAGTAGGGGGTGCAATATGACATTTTAATGACTATTTTACCCTTAATTGTGTTTTTGTGTTTATTTTGTTCTTGTTTTTGGTGTTCTAGATGTTCTTGGACACTACATTCACCACCACCACATCACCACCACCACCACAATCACCACCACCACCACCATCACAACCACTGATTCACCACCACCAACAACACCACCACCTTAAATTAGCACTTTGAAATTGACTTCCTTCTCGCTTAAAGGTACTACCTTTAGAGGGACGGGGCACGAAATTGACGTGGGCGAGCACAAAATAAACAGAGAGCTCAACATAAATAACCCATAAATACAATCAGATCAAGAATCATAGCAATCAAATAAAAGACGACCCAATCATCAAGTATCCAATCAGAATCTCCATCAGGAATCTTGAGAGCTAATGCATCAAGGACAAAATTATCATTCAACAATGAGACTAATTGAAGTAACCCAACTCAGAGGGCTAAGAGATCACAAAATCCACAAATATAATCGAACCCAAATTTGAATTTGATTACAAAAATCCACTCACCAATTGTATCAGATAGATGCGGGGCAGATGAATCCAACAAGAATACATAGAGGAAGGAGAAATCCAATTATCAGAGAGAGAGAGGATTCACCCACTTCCCCTCCTCGATCTTCTGCATCTTGCCTATTAACTTCACGTTCAAAATTATCGTTCTTGGTACTCTTTCTTTCTCTAGCGTTTGCAGAGATGATGTCAAGTCAGTACGAAAGCTTCCAGTTCTCGCAGTCATCTCAGGCCAAGGTTTCCGGCCCATCTCCGGCGAAGGTAAAGTAACGTCTTCCATTTGATTTATATACAACCACCAAATCTAGATTTACCTAAAAAAATCACCTTTTTTTTTAATCCGATTCAATTGCAAAGTCGATACACTTACGGGCTCTCCCCGTTCACGATGAAGCAAATAAGCGATGCATCTCACTCCGTTGACGACCAATCGAACGACGTTATTGACAGAATCGATGTGGCGAATGTATGCAATTCGTCGAAAAGTGAAGATCTTTAATCGGTTTTTCTGGAAACCCAAACCCTATATATACTTTATAATATTCGATTGCTTTGTGGGTTGGTGGTCGTGGGTGCAGTGGAGGAAAAGAAGGAGAAGAAGAAGAAGAGACGAACTTGGGTTTGTGTTGTCTCACGAATGTTGCTGGTGGAGGCGGTGGTGAGGTGAAGGAGGAGGAGAGAGAAGAGAAGAAAAGTTAGGGTTACAAATGGGAGGAGTAGGAGAAGAGGTGAGTTTGATAGTGGTGTAAATTATTTGAATCTCATGGGTAATTTTGTCTTTTCATCCCATTCGTTAGGTCCGTTAGTTAGCAGCGGTGATTTTTGTATATCCCAAAGAATAGAGTTGTGTTTGTATAAAATACAAATCACGAGGGTGCAAAATGTCATTAACCCTTACTTCTTTAGTTGTTTCAGTTATACAGGATATTGGTAGTTTTGCACTCACAATTTGTTCACACTTGACCTATATTGCTACAATGTCCCTTCTAAAATAAGAATAATATCGCGGATATTTATAATTGACGTTTTCTTTCAACATTGACTAATAGATACTCGTTCCGACTGCTTTATTAAACGTTTTGTCCATGATTTGACTAACCATCTACTAACACATGCTTAGGGAAAAGAACACAATACATAAGAGAGGGATGTAGGTAGAAAAGAGAAAATGATGTTCGAATTTTTTCCCAATACTAGCATAAAAAAATGGTAGCTCAAGTGGTATTGCATTGGAAGTCCCTAAATGAGGTCCCGTGTTCAAACCCTATAAACGGCAAAACAATTTCTCAATATATATATATATATATATTTACATAACATAAATCTAGCTACCTTATTTAAAAGGGGGAGTTGCCCTTGACATGTAGGCGCCACGTAGGCTTGGGTGCCACTGTGGCCGAATGGGCTGATGCCCACTATGCTTCGGGTGCATTCCTTAATTTGACCGTTTTGCCCTTATAAGTGATTTTAATTACGTTGTTTTGTGTGTGAGTGGCAGTAGGTTTGTAGTGTTTTTGGGGTCTATTATTTAGCCTCAGTCTGGTTCGGAGACACATGGGCGAGCTTTGTGGGTTTCATTCTGCCGAGCTATGGAGGTGCCAGCTGTGGCTTCCTCTCACCGCCGGTATAAATTATGGGTGGTTTGATTCAGGCGAGGGTTTAGAGAGAGAGAGATAGTGGTGTGAGATCGGCATAGCTTAAGGGATTTATAAGGTTTCAGTGAGTTTTTTGGGGTTTCCTCCGTCGGCGATTTCAATTTTGATTCCGGATTTGATGCATGCAATACAATTGCTTGGTATATCTGTATATGTTGTTCATGTGTGGGTTGTTTTCTGCCTTGATTCTGTCTGGGTTTGTGAGTTCCGATAATTGGTAGATTCTCCGAATTTAGATTCGGCACCCTGCTTGTGCAACGGTTAAGTGGGTTATTTGGGCTTGTACATTCTCCTATACGTTGTTGTGATTTGTTTCTGGTATTGTCTTTCAGTCTGCATGTGGTGGTTCAATTTTGTTGGGTACTAAATTTGGGTTTGGTGTCAGTACTTGTGCTCAGTATCCAAACTGCATGTGTGTGTGTGTCATGGCTTGGGTAGCATGTGGGACCTTTTTGATTTGATGAATTTGTGGTGATTAATGTTATCATTTATATTTTAAACAGTTCGGTAATTGGATGTGGTTTGTTTTTTTTTTTAATAATTTTTTTTGGCCTTCTTCTCCTGGTTGTTGCTTCTGCCTCATTGGTTGTGGTTTGCTGACCTGTTGTCCAATGTTTTGTTGCAGCTTTGTTTACGTTGCTGGGTCCGGTGTGTGTGTTCGCTTCAATTGGTACGTGTAAGTTGTGCTGGTTAACGGTATTTTGCAGCCTCCTGGTATTTCTAACACCGACTATGTTATATACAGTGGTTGTGGCTGCATTATTTAGTTGTTACAATACTGTGAATGTTTGTGTCCAACTTATTTGTGTCATAGAGTTTCGAATTGCTTTTGCTGTGTCTTCTTATTGTGTGGACAAATTTGAATATTGGTGTTTTTGTGATGTTATTATAGCATATGAGATTTGCTTTGTTTTGTGGGATTGAATATATATGTAGTACGTTAGCTATGTCATACAGTAGGTCTGCAAAGCGGCGAAAGTGTGATGGGCCTTCCTCGACTGTTGATCGCAGAGGTATTACTAATATGTTTTTTAGAGAGCAGCTTGAACGTTCTTCTGGGATCTCCTCTTCTTCTATGAATGTGCCTTCCGGGACTGCACCGCCCTTTCGTAATGTGGAAGTGGGCTCAATGAATTCAACAACCAATGTTCTTGAGCCATCCTCAACGACTGCTGCTGCAGGTCTTTGTGCGAATTTATGCGGACTACCAACTGGTGTCGGTGTCCCGCTGTATGGTCAATGTAGTATGCTGTCGAATGCTGCTACTTGGTGGCAGATTGGGGTTGGAGGTGGTAGTATGCCAGGAATGGGTTTTTATAATGGTTTTCATAGTAATGTGTTGGGTTTCCCCCCACCTGGGTGTCCTGCTACCCCTAATTGGGGGATACATATTGCAAATTCAGCTCCTGCTCCGATACAGGTTCTACCGAGCACGACGCCAGTTACACGTGGTAATAGTAATGTGTAATCCTCGCATGCGAATGTTTGCACTTCTGGCTCAAATTCTTTGGGTCAGGGTACCAGTGAAGTCGGTGAATCGAGTGCATCCAAGAGACCACCATGTAATTATCTATGTTTCCGTTATATGTTTCTGGTTATCGGATGGTGCTCAGTAGTTTGGTGTTGTCTGACTATATGCTTATGTGGTTGCAGGGCGGTCGCGTACAAAAAGCTGGGAGCGGGATCCTCCGCCTCCTCCATCTGAGCCGAGTGTGCTTCTCCACCGCGGAGATGCCGGTATTGCAATGCCAAGTTATTTGCTTACGAACCTGATGGATTCTGCTGCAGTGAGGGCCGTATTGTATTGGCATCGCATGAAATACCTGATGCTCTTATCCGGTTACTCTTATCTGATGATGAGGCCAGTCAATATTTTCAAACCAATATCCGCGCATACAACTCGATGTTTGCTTTTACCTATATGGGTGTGAAATCGGATCCCGACACAAAGAACAAGAGCAAGGGTATTTATACATTCCGCGTTCAGGACCATATATATCACTATATTAATGACTTGGAGCCTGGCGTAAAAAATCCAAGATATTTGCAGCTTTATTTCCATGATCCTGAGTACCAGTTGCAATGTCGGGTGAAAGCTTTTGAAAATCTCGACCCTTCTATCATTGCTTGCCTGACTGAAATATTGGATATTAATCCTTATCGCAAGCGTTTCATGTCAATGTATGAGAGTAGCGAGTTGGCAGAGTATGATGTCCGCATAAAATGTGATCCAGGTTTAGATCAGCGAACACACAATTTGCCCACTTCTGATCAAGTTGCTGGTATCTGGATTGAAGATGAATCGCGGGCTGGGCAGTATTCGCGGGATATCTTAGTTCACCGTCAGGGGGTGGGATCAAGAAAATACAGTATCACATAGGTTGTTTTGATTTACTGCAATATCCTATTATGTTTCCTCAAGGTCAACCAGGATGGCAAACTGGAATTGAGAAAAAACCTTCAAAACGGCGAAAACAAGGAGGTATTTAGACTACGCTGTTTGCATTATTACTTATCCGAAGTTCCTCTCAGCTTTTTGATTATAATATGGTGTCTCCATTTTTTGCTGATTTATTGGTTTGGCAGGTTCAAAGGATTATGAGTCTCAGAGTGACACTGTTAGCTGTCGTGAATACTATTGTTACAGGTTGCAAATCAGAAATGTGCAGGAATCGTCATTGCTGCTTTTTGGTCGGCTTCTGCAGCAATATATTGTTGATATGTACATCAAGCTGGAGACAATTGGCCTCGATTATGTGCGTCATCATCAACATATCATTCGATCTGAATTGTATCAGGGAATATTGGATAGTGTAGCTGCTAGTGAAACTGATCCTGCTAATGTTGGCCGGAATGTAGTGTTGCCGCCTTCGTTTGTTGGCGGGCCACGCGACATGAAGCGTCGCTATCAGGATGCAATGTCCTTGGTTCAAAAGTTTGGGAAGCCGGATTATTTCGTTACAATGACATGTAATCCCAACTGGGTTGAGATACAGTCAGAGCTTTTGAGACATGAGCATGCTCAGAATCGGCCTGATTTAGTGGCTCGAATTTTTCGCGCGAAAACCGTTAAGCTGAAACATGACTTGATCGACAGGGAGATTCTTGGTCCCATTGCAGCGTATACTTATGTCATTCAGTATCAAAAGCGTGGTTTGCCACACGTACATTTTCTGCTGATACTGAAAAAGTTTGCAAAGTTAATGCGACCTGATCAGTATGATAGGTATATATCTGCTGAAATTCCGGACCTGAAGGCAAATCCTCACCTTCACGATGCTGTTAGGAGGCATATGATGCATGGTCCCTGTGGACATCTTAACCGTCAGAGTCCTTGCATGCGTCTGAAGACTGGTTGCAAGAATAAGTATCCGAGAGATTTTGCAGATGTGAAGAAATCTGGTGATGATGCGTTTCCCATATATCAGCGTCAAAATAATGGACGTACTGTTGAGGTCAGAGGACATACATTGGATAACAGGTGGATTCTGCCCTACAATCCGTATCTGCTGGCTAAATATGGCTGCCACTTGAATGTTGAGATTTGCTCAACTGTCAAAGCTGTGAAGTACTTGTACAAGTATATTTACAAAGGTCATGACAAGGTTATATTTCAAGTAGTCTCCAATCAAAGATCGGGAATTGATGAAATCGCTGCTTTTCAGTCTGCTAGATGGATCTCTCCCCCCGAAGCTGCTTGGCATCTCTTCAAATTCCCCATGAATGAGATATATCCGGCTGTGATTTCTCTGTCACTCCATCTTCCAGGAATGCAATCGATCACGTTTCATCAGTATAGCAATTTGCCATACATTGCGACAGATAAGAAGCACACAAAAACAATGTTGACTAAATATTTTGAAATGAATAAGCGTGATAAGAGTGCGAAGCGGGGGCTTTACTGTGAGTTCCCAGAATATTATGTGTGGGATTCAGATGCATTATGTTGGAAGCCACATCAGCAAAGGCAGTGTATCGGTCGTATCGTTGCTGCTAACCCTGGGGAGGGTGAACGGTTCTTCCTCCGGATTCTTCTCATGCATGTACGTGGAGCAGAGTCGTTTGAACATCTTCGCACCGTCAACAATCATGTCTGCAGTACATTTCGTGAGGCTTGTGAAAGATTGGGATTGCTGGAAAAAGACACTGCCTTGGAAGATTCATTAGTTGAGGCTGCTTCCTTTCAAATGCCACAAACATTGCGTCGTTTGTTTGCTACCCTTCTCGTATTTTGCCAACTAATGAATCCGCGATTTCTGTGGGATCGATTTTATAATGATCTTAGTGAAGATTATCGGCGCGGGAGCCATCATAGCGAGACAGAGATTTTACCGAAGACGATCAAAGGGGTTGGCAAGTTTCTTGATTCGATGGGCAAACATTTAGCAGATTTTGATTTACCTGCATGTGTGGACTCTGCTGACAATGCAAATCCTGCTAATCGTGAAACCGACGAAGTGTTGTCAATTCCTATACCCGCAGAAGATATTGCAGCAATCAAGCAACTAAATAAAGAGCAAAAGATAGCGTATGATATAATTGTTGATCATATTGAGGGTGATAGAGGTCAATGCTTCTTCATCGATGGCCCCCAAGGAACGGGAAAAACTTTCCTGTATAAAGCTATATTGGCTTATGTTCGATCTTCTGGAAATATTGCACTGGCTACAGCTAGCACTGGCATTGCAGCATCGAATCTACTTGGTGGACATACGGCGCATTCTCGATTCAAGTTGCCTCTAGGTACAAAAGAGCAAAGTACCTGCAATATTGGCAAGCAGACTGCTCTAGCGCATCTTATCAGGAAAGCGAAAGTAATAATATGGGATGAGGTTACTATGGCGAAGAAGCAGAACATAGAGGCATTTGAAAGCATGCTTCGCGACATTTGTTCCAATGAAGATGACTTTGGTGGAAAAGTTGTAGTATTTGGTGGCGACTTCAGGCAAGTTCTTCCGGTAACAGTGCGTGCAATGAAGGAGGAGTGCATATCAAATAGTGTTGTTGATTCTCACCTATGGGGTAAAATGTGCAAATTACGTTTGACGGGAAACATGCGAGCACTCCATGATCCATATTTTTGCCGATTCCTTCTTTCAGTTGGTGATGGGGCTCTGCAGCAGAAAGATGAATCGGTAATAGAACTCCCGCGATCTATGATCGTACCATTTACAGATGAAAGCTCATCAATTGATGCTTTGATAAATTGTGTTTATCCTAATTTTGAGCAAGAATGCCACAGAGACAATTATCTCATTAGTCGATCTATTCTTACTTCGAGAAATGATTGTGTTGATGTGATAAATCAAATTTTGTTGAATAGATTTCCTACTGAGGCTCATACTTATAACAGTTTCTTTTGAGAGTTTTAGATAGAGAAAAAAATTATAAAATATGGAGAGAGGGTAAAAGTTGTTGTTGTTGTTTTTTTTTTTTTTTTTTTTTTGAGAATTGGGGTTGGAGAAAAGGCACACATTTCCGAAAGGGTAAAAGTTGTAATTTATGATAAGGGGTGGGTAATTTTCACTCACACCCCCTCAGATTTGGTTGATCTTCACTTACACCCTTTCTAGTTTGGAAAATTTCACTTACACCCCTTATAACTACCAAACAATGTTGTCACTTACACCCCCTACATGTATTTACTCTGCTAGTTGGTAGCGTAACTTTTCAAATTCAGTTTTTTGGATAGATTTATCATTGAAAATGCTATAAAGGTCAATCCACCATTAATTTTGTAAACTCTACCTCGAGTTAATCCTAATTTTTACTTGCAGTAGCTGCACCATGTTCATAGATGCATATGAAACATGTGATATAATACAAATATTTTGCATGTGTTAAGAATATACTGGTCTGGATTGACTTTTGCGGCCATAAGAACTAGCATAGTGAATGCATAGAGGGAGTGTTTTTGAGAAGTTAAATTTGTTCATAAAACTAATTTTGAGAAGTTACTATAAGAACTAGCATAGTGAATGCATAGAGGGAGTGTAAGCGACAACATGTTTGGTAGTCATAAGGGGTGTAAGTGAAAATCAACCAAAACTAAGGTGGTGTAAGTGAATTTTAGGGTGTGTTTTTGTTAGGTCATCGATTCACATCATCGTTTTAACCTTTGGATCATGGTATACAAGTGCAGATCGCCACCGTCAAAAGAAAACCACATCAGCAATCCGCGTCCTTCATTCTTATTGGTCGATCGTATAAAACCTGTCTACTATATAAACCGACTTTCTTTCTTGCTCTCAACTACACAAACACGCATAGCCCGAAACTCTCACCCTTCTCTCCCATGGCTAATTTCACCCCAATTCAAAAGCCCGTCAGAGTCATTCTCTCCATCTCAGTCGGTCCAGTTCTCTACCTTTTACCTCTCACCCATCTCCTCAGCACATGGTTCCATCACCCATTCACCCCCCTCACCGTAGGATTACTAGTCTACCACCTCATTAGCGGCACAGGAGGTCTCCTCCTCCTCATCGCCGCTGTTTTTGGTTACAATTTGCGCCGTGGCGACTTAAATGACGATGACTCCATCCGCGATGATCTATCCCGTTGGTTCAAGCACAAGAGCTCTGCCTTCTTGTCATGCTATACCACTCTCATTGTTGGCGTGGGTTTGCTCTCTCGTGATTGGAAATTGTATGATGCCATCTTTTGGTTTAACTTTTTTGTTGCAGTTTGTCTTTGGGCGTGGGAGTACGCGCCCCTAAAAATTGTGAGCAAAGTGGTCTTCACATTGACTATCTTAGCGGGGTTTACTGGAGGCTCAGTGCTAGAGGCCTATCCGCTTCCCGCTGGCATGTTATTCGCTCTCTCATTCGTTGCTACTTTGTGCGGCGTTGTTCCTAGGGTCGATGGCGAGGTGTTGCCTCGCTTATAGAATTACTCTCCTAATAGATCCGGTTGTAATTGGTAGGAAGTCTAACAGAGAGTTCGGGGTTTAGTATTCTGACTTTTTTTTTTTCATTTTTTTTTTTTTTTTTTTATTTTGTAATTTGGGATAGTAGTGAAGAAAGGGGTTAGGGTTGATTGGAAGGGTTTTAACAGTTGTATCCTCGAATTGAAGTTAAATGAATGAAAACCCCCCATTGATTCTCTCTTGTCTTTTAACCTACTGTATCTGATGATACCTTGTTAGATGTACTAATTTAGCAGCATCAGTTGTGGAATGGGGTTTTGTGGTTTATGCCTATTTGCCATTTGGGCAAATGAGAAATACTATGACCCCATGCTACTCAGGTTTATACACCTCTGTCCCAGCTCTTCCCCATCATTTTGACTTTTACCACTATTCACTGGGTCACTTTGACTCGGTGATTTGGATAGCAAAGTAATTTAATTTTTTGATAATTTTTTCATGGTGTTATAGAGTATAAGTTGCTCTATAACACCGTGAAAAAATTGTCGATAAATCGCATTATTTTGCTATCGAAATCTCCCGGTCAAAGTGACCCATATACGAGTCAAATATTCCCAATGATGGGCAAGAGCTGGGACAGAGTAGTAGCTTGCAGTCTAGATCCTGTTAAGATTTGATCCAAGATTTATTGTTTTGTCTCAGAGGCAACGAGAATGTGGAAGGCTGGGTGACTTGCTCGATTCTTTGTGGTATCTTGTTGATTAGTATCTCACATATGTCTCCTGAGAATGGTGTATGCACATTGAGAAATCAATAAGGAGTGAAGTTTGCCAGGATTAAGTGTCAATAGAAGGTAGAATGGTCAATTTCTAAATTGATAGAGAAATTGTCTCTATCAAAATAATGTAGGCTGCTTTATTTACAGGGTAGTTACAAATTTAAATCTTGGCACATTACATTTTCAAAAGGATGATTATTATTTGTCTTAACATAGAGTTCACTTCAGTGAGTCTATTGCATGGTGGTATTGCCACCGAAAGTTTATGTGAAAAGACCTGCTTGGTTAATGATAGAGTATCTTTTCTGTTCTCAACTGTATAACATGGTTTCTATAACGTGGTCTGATATGGAAGAGTTCCTTCCATTTTGTTGATAACCCCACAATCAACTGTTTTTCATGTTGGTCACTGCATCTCCAAAAATGATACCAAGATTCTGGGTCCTTCTGTCCGAACACTAATAGTCGCTGCTCTTTTGATTTATACATTACTTTGATATGTTGTTACATTATTAGTATGCGGTCTTTTTCTGACGACAATGCCTTTTCCACATAGGTTCAGTACAGTGATGTTGAACTTCAAAAGAAAATTGATGAAAATTTCGACCAGCTCGTTAATCTGAGTAGAGAAACATCCAAACAAGCAAAATCAGGTTTCTCCACCATTATTGCTCATGTTATCCGGACTCTGATTTTACTTCTTATGCACATTAGTAAAGTCGAATAGTTTAAAACCAGTGTTCCGTTTCTCTGTTTCTTTTCGTTCAGAGTGATATTTTGCTACTTCAGAGTCATGTTCAACATTCAATGCCCCGAATATCTTCTGTCAATTTAAAGCTCATATAGCTATGTTAGTGATATTTAGTATCATGATACTGAAACGCGAGTGATTAAGCTGTTCCTCTGACTATGACTAATGATCATAATCTTGGATTATCTTCTATCAGTCTTTGATTCTTGTTCGGATGTATCTGATCAAGTGGGCTTCCATAGCTACCTATATATGTTACTCCTTGTATTTGGAATTTTGGCTCTGCAGTTGAGAATTAGGTTGTCCTATCCATTTAGGTTTGGTTCAAATCATTTGGCGATTAGCTTAGATTGTGCCTTATCATTGGTATAATGAGTCTCTTAGAGAACACATCCGCACAGGTACATAACTATTCATCCCTTCACATTGTTCCACTCATGGCCTGCTTATGGTGCAGACATGTTTATCTTTTTGAAGTGAAGCAGACAAGCTACATGGTACATTAACCAAGTTGAGCGCTTATACTGGGAGCAATGGTATATAAATTTGAATGTGGCCCTTCTGTCAAAGGCAGATTCTGGGAAGTCTCAAAGTTCAAAAGATGGAGTATATCCCAGGAGGTATGATCATTATGTGCAATCAGATCTTTTTTGTTTACTGCTTAACCATTAATCTTGAAATTTTCAACTCCTTCCTGATTAATAACAGTTAGTGCATTGGAAGAGAGATCGGTGGGCAACACTGGAAGCATCCCTTCGCGAGCACGGAATTAAGGGGAACAAATGTACGATATGTTTGCTTCACCCTTGACCTGATTACAAAACACTCGGTTAAAGAAATAGTTGTTTTAAAAAGGCGAGTGTCTACTCGGCCTCTTCTGGTGTTTTGAGGTTCCCTCCTTTATTTTATTTTGTTCAGTGTCTTTGTGCCGTCTTGTCTCCATCTCCCTGATATATGGGTCTATATAGGAGATTTTATGGAGCATGATCCTCTTTTCCAATTTTGAAGGTTAATAGTGTTGTTTGCTTTTTGATTTAGAATCTACAGTTTGAGGATGAGATGAGATTAGTGGTTCAGTGGAACGTATGCTACGCTTTCTTTACCTATTTTAAGGTGACTTTTTCTCTATTTTCAGAAAAATAAGATTAATATGTTGCTTACTCTGTGACTATTAAACTTATTTGTTCGTTTATTCTGATGTGATTATCTTATTTAATCTTCTCCTTAGACTAAAAAGTAAGATTTGAACTTCAACCTTGCTTACTTGTTATTCCTAAAACTACTTGTTTGGAGATAAACTAGGAGTAAAGTAAGTAAGCATTTTGTGCTGAAAAGATAATTCAAAATTTTTAGAAACCTAACACTTCAATATAAGCAACCTTATTTCATAAAACAAATATAAGCAACCTTTTTATAGAGAAAATTTACTTACCTTTATTTAGGTAAAGAAAGGGGAGCCTTGGTACTCACTGACTTAAACGCCGGGTTCTTGTAGTTATATAGAGTTATTATCTAATGAGTTTTACGAGAGGGAACTGGAATAATGAAATGATGTTGCTTATATTAGAATGCAGTACATCTTTGAAATATGTCAATTTGATGTTTAGAGCTTTTATACTACTGTACACTGATGCAGTTTATTGTATGGAGAAGCATGAAATGGGTTTTGTATCTGCAGCTATTTCTGCCTATTTTCTATTCCAATTAGGATCTCCAAAATGTAGGTATTAAAATTTTCTGAATTTCCAGTGGTTGAAGATCTTTTATCTGCGAGATGCTTTACTTGACTTTTTACTATTGCATTAACTGCTGAGATTTTTTTTTTGTTTTTTATTAACTGCTGAGATTGAGCTATTGCTTTTATGATAATATAGTGTCAAGCCTAGAAATGAAGCAGAATGCTTGGATATTATGGCTAAATTCTGATGCTACCAGGGTATCCTTTTTCTAATTTCCTGTAAGTTCATGACTAGACACACATGCGGCGATCAAGCAATTAAGCCCTTGTATACCGCATACTTGATTCTGGTTTTTGGGTATGCATGCGGTGATTAAGCAATTGCGTTTGGGTATTCCGAGAGGAATCAGATGGAGAAAGAGTTGCGGTAATGGTCTGTTGCTGTTTGATTTGGTTTCATCTTTTTCATGATTTGCGTTTTCATTTTGATATATCCCCGATTAACGGTGATCAAGTAGTATGTTAAGATATGAAGCTGGATGAATATAGCCTGAGAGCTATATTGTTAAATGTGAGAATATCTAATCGAACAGTGTATTGTCTTTACAGATTGTATAGATGTGACGGATTGTATAGTTTAATAAATAATGGGTCTCGTGAGACTCGGTTGATAAAATAAGTGAAGGTTCAACTGAGGCTGGAATTAGGGGGTTAATTTTTCGCCTGCAAGTTTCAGGGTGCATGTTGGCAGATTATCTAACTCCTAGGGAAAAGGAATCTAAAAAATTACATTTCCTTTTGTGCTCTACTCTGTTGGAGATTTTGTGGTATACAAAGCCATGATTTTTCATCTTACTTCTACTGTTGAGGTTTGGGTATGCGAACATTCATCACCCCTCCCTAATTGCAATTTGCAAACAAAGGTGGAATTTATTTCTCTATTTCCATCTTATGAAGACATTGGTTATCAACCTACTCTTGTACCTGGCTGTGGATCTTGCAAACAGGCTGTTTCATGAGCATGTTGTTTGGCTACCTGCTATTGCTAGTTAGTGGAGTTTATAATATATGGTGGGCTGGTGGCACTCTTCATATAACTGGTACTTTCTGCTGTGGCCGCATGTCCAAAGTGCATCACATGCCTGCATTTAGAAGTCAGCACGCTAGTTTGTAGGTGTGGGAGGCTTCAAATTTTTACATGAGTATGTGGGTGCATCTTGGAGATTATATATTCATGGTCGTCACCTCGTCGGTTCTACCGCCTGGTCGATCAAGCACATGAACCTGTTCCCCGACTTGACACCATTCAGACTTTTATGCAAGTTCTCGTCATCATTCCGTTCAAATCCGTTTGCCTACGACAAGCCCTGGGGTTTATCTCTTGCATGGAAGGTCCAGCATGTCTCTACTGTGGCATCGGAGCAACGGGCCTCTGTACGATGTACTTATTGGTCCACGAAACCGGTAAGAAGTCGTTTTCGATTGTTTTTAAATTTTAACCAATATTACTTCTGTCTCCTCTGTTTGCTCATGCATAGTTTCACATATGAGATTTGATTGGCGTCCGTCCATCTATTTATTAATTTTCATGTCATATTTTTATCTATGCAAACAAGCAACGGGAGGGCCGGATTACTTCTGTGAAGTTTTAAGAATGATTCATTCAAAATTGCAGAGGATCCACGCATTAAGATGATTATTGCGTTACGCTATTATATTTATGTATTATTGATGGGATAATCCTAATGAATAATCCATCATACCGTTAACTCAAAAAAAAAAAAAAAAACTTGTGAATTAACACTCTCTTTTATCTCATTTGAAGTGGTGCTGGTTGAAGGTAGTCTACCCAGGGGCGGAGCCATGTAGGGGCACGGGAGGGCACGTGCCCCCCCTAACTTTCCCAGAGCCCCCACGGGGTTCCTACTTTTTTGATTTTTTTTGAAGTGTGCCCCCTTTGAATATATACTGGTGCCCCCCTAAAAAGAAACAAAAGCGTCCCTGGCTCAGCGGTTAAGAGTGTTTTGTTAGACTCTTCTGAGCTGAGTTCGACTCTCAGCACCAGCATTTTTTTTACCTTCTTTTTGAAAAAAGAAGTGCCCCCCACTAATTTACATGAAAGCCCTTATAATTTTTGAGAAATTACACAAACGACCTGATATTAGATAAATTATGTTAATATAGTTTAGCTTATAACTTTTAAGCCCTCCAATCCTTCATTCCTCCTCGTTAATCTTCAATCAATTGTTCTTAATTATAAAAATTGTTGCTGTTTATGAATATTGATTGAATGTTTTTTTTTTCTGATTGATTGAATGTTTTGACAATTGAAATTGAATTTTTTGTTCTTTCCAAAAGATACCGAAGAGTGTTGATGATGTAAAAATACAAGTTTTTGAAAAAATTGTTGATTATTCTTCTCAAAAATCAATGTAGGTTGTGAAATTGATTAATAAACTGTTGAAATTTATGAAAAAATATACGAATTCGATGGACTAAGCTTAAAAAAACCTTTGTTTGTACAAAAATAAAAGTTTTTTTGGTAAAAAGAAATTCTATGATGATATATAATAAATTTTTGACGTTTTTATGTAATTTTTTTTTTAATTTGTGCCCCCCCCCCCCTTTAGCCAAATCCTGGCTCCGCCACTGAGTCTACCCCATTATGAGAGGAATTTTGAGTTTGTCTCTCTGATCACATCAGGTTGACATATTTTTCATGAGCGTTTCATGGGTGTTAAGATACGCATATTTTTCATGAGCGTTTCATGGGTGTTAAGATACGCATAAAATGTATAAGTATAACAAACAGAACCTCCAGATCTATGCGAGCTAACTTTTTAAGAATTACATATAAGAAATCAAACAATGATAGATAGGTATTAGAGAAATGAGGAGAGGATGCATGAGCATGGAGTACAATGATTTGTGGCTTTAGGGACAGGTTATACTGATGAAGGGCAGTCTGGTGTTGATTTTGGACTGAGGCATGTATATGAATGTTATCTCTATCTCTACTATTAAAAAAAATTGAAGTGTCCACAACCACTAAGTGTTTTTAACCGACATTTGTTCTTAATACTTTTGAATTGATAAAAATACCCTTGCCTTGAAGATACATAGTACCCTTCGTGTCGCATTCCCTGTGCAAATTATTTTGTAAGAGCTAATATGTAGTACCTGTGTGGTATGCTGCTTGTATGGAGTTACAGATGTAATGTAAAAATTGTGGAATACGGGTTTATGGCCAGTTAATTGTGTATGGTTTGGAATATCTCCATGCTCGCTGAATTAATGGTCACCGGTGAACCTATGATTTTCCATTAGGTTTCATTGTTGCCATCTTTGATGTTACATTTGACATGCCAGCAGATAGAAATGATGTGATTCACCTATTTTATGTTTCATGTTTTTAAGCTATCATGGCAAAGATAAGGTCATCTGGCCTCAAGGCATGAATCGATCTTTGAGAACAAATTTTAGAAAAATCAAATCAAAGATACGAAACTGAGTTATGTCTGTGCAATATTTTCTACCCCTTTATTTATTTTTAATTTTAAGCCAGGTAAATCATGGAGTCCTAATGTATTTGGATTTGGAGTTTCTCTATCTACTAAATTTGCTTGAAGGAAGTGCCCACACATGTTTTATGCTATTTTATCACCCAATATTTCTCTTTACTTTGAGAATTTCTGATTTTTTTTTTTGATGAAGTAACTTAATATATATAAAGAACCAACTAGAAAAAAAAAAAAAACACAAACATCCGGGCTTTTGTCCTCAAAGAAACCAAAATTAGGAGCTCATCTATGTCCAAGGGGTTACAAAACTTTATCATTCTATTCCAGTTAGCTGCAACATGAGCTGTTTTGTTTGCTAATCTGGGACCATTGAATCTAAACCTTCCATCTCCATTCTGTCAGACTTCCATTCTCACAGCAGCCTCGGCTAATTGGCTGTCACATTCAGTTATCCTTTTGAAGCTGGAACTTCTCTGTTGCCTGAACTGCCAATTCTATAGGATTTGAACTCCAGTTCTGTCACATTTTCATCAGTTACGTTCTTGAATGCACATTCTGCAAACATAAGATTTCCTTCATCATTTTTTGCTATTACGGCCATCTCAGCCCCCACTATCTTTACACTGGCACTACAAATCAGTTTGATATCACCAACGATTGGAGCAGAG
This sequence comes from Linanthus parryae, assembly GCA_023055425.1. Classification (NCBI taxonomy): domain Eukaryota; kingdom Viridiplantae; phylum Streptophyta; class Magnoliopsida; order Ericales; family Polemoniaceae; genus Linanthus; species Linanthus parryae. The sequence goes on along the minus strand of JALGPY010000002.1, from coordinate 62,972,514 downwards.
CATTTGACTGGTTTGTTTACACCAATTCTTCTTGGTTCATTTTCTTTCCAACTGTGCTGCCAATAAAGATCAATTAGGGTTCACGCATGTCTTTCCTGCTCCAGAGAGTCCTTTTCTTAGAGTTTATTTTTGGGGAAGAGCCATATCCATTCCTCCATGGTGTTGATCCATTTTGAAAAGGATGCACTCAAATCATTCCTTCAAATACCAATCATTTATGACACCAGTTCTTAGGCCAATACTACCAAACCACATTCATCTTGCAACTTTCCAGGTGCACAGATGGTGAGTTGCAGATTCAGGGGCGACAAGAGATTGCAAATATTATCAGAGACTTGGGAATTTTAACATAAGCTTCTGCCTATTGTGCATTGATTTATTACAAATCCCTTTCCAGAAGACATCCCTTTCCCTCCTATACATGTTGTTAAGTATTCGAAGGGGAATTAATTAGATTGTTGATAAGACAATGGAAACATATATCTCGATCATATTATGCCAAAGATGGAAAGCAGAGAAAAACCAACTCTTACACGTTATAGTATCCGTGATAGTTCTAAATATATCATTCGGATTCATCAAAATTTTCCATAAAGAAGATGATATGTCTTTAGCATTTGATAGTTATTAATCTTATTATAATAGAAACGTCCCTGTGCTCGTAAATTGGAGCTACACATTTGATATTATAATAGAAACGTCCCTGTGCTCATTTGATAGTTTATGATGCAAGCCTTTTCATAAAGATTGGTTGAGCATGGATTGGAGGGTGTGGAGATCTGAAAAGGGAGGGTTGTGTAAAGATGCAAACTATAAGTACGTGTAAGCACAAGTATAGACCTCTTAGCTAGACTACGGGACATAACCTTAGAGACTTGCTGGTGTAGAGCTCGGTCTGACGATACATCAAACATATGTTTACTATTGACATACCAATTCTGTAGGGAAACATATAAAAGAAAAATAGAGATGAGAATCGTTTGGGACTTTTGTACCAAGAGCTTTTGATTGTCGATTGAGGAGAAATTGCCAAATTGAACATGTAACGTCAACAAGATTACCAATATGACATGATTCACCACGTCATGGAGATAATACTTTAATTACAGGCCATATGTTCGCGTGGTATTAAAAAAGAAAAAAAATATGAATTAATTCTCGTCTTTATACATCATACTAAGAACATGGTGTCACAATTATTTATTTTTACTGAACTAACTAATATGGTTATTTATGACTCAAATTAGCAATCGACTAAATTGCAGTCTCACGCACGTGTCTCCTACTAGAATGTATGTATATGTATATGTGTGTGTGTATATATCTTATTAACTGTTCAGATAACCAAGTACAATACAAGTTTTTTTTGGTTGTGATTACAGTATTGATATCTTCGAATCTGAATAAGAAATCCATAAAAGAGTGCGTCCTGTTGTGTGATATGGAGGGACCATTTGGTGAAACCTCAACATTAATAATGCACAAGATTTCAAAGGATGACATGTTCCATGTAGCTGATCTACGAACATTGGGGAGCCGAGTCTATAACCGAAGTAACTGCCTAAGAAAGGGAAACAATTACAATGGACTCTGTTCTTCAAACTATATTTGGCTTCTGTATCGTATTGTAGTCATTTTATGGATTACTGACTCTAAATTTTCCATGTTTTACCTATAATAGGCTGAGTTGTTACGAACATATTTGTGTTAACTGTGCAGTTTCTCCTGCCAAGTTTTACCTGATGTATTTTTCTCTCTCCCCAGTGGTACAGCACTCTGAGGGTTCATCATCAGAAATGGCAAACAATGAGCATGTTACCGTGACACGCGCATCGCAGCTGTTTCTTGTGATGGTTAAGATGTCTAATGTATCATGTCCGATCAAGTTCCCTGCAGAGTTCAGCATGACCTCCTCCACTTTGTGTGATTAAATATCAACATGTTTCTGTTACCCCTCCTCCTTCCCCGCCGCCGCGGACTAGCTCTTCGCCGCCGCAGTTTGAAAAGACAGAAGCTCGTGTTGAGGACCAGCAGAAGGAGGACTCGGCTTTGTGTCATGGGCTGCATTGTTTTGTAGCTAAATGGGCCAATATAATAGCCCACGACACTATCTTGCCCCACCATAATTATCTTAGCCCACTTTATTTTTCTTGTACTTATGGAATTCTCTAGAATTCTCCATTAGTTGTAGGAAATATCTACACACACTTGTAAGTGGGAGATGTGTAGAATCTTACACATAAAAATCTAGATGTGTAAGGAGGTGGGAACCTTCTAGCCTCTCAATCTCCACCATTAGATCATAGATGATGTAGAACCTTCCAAGGGGGAGGCTCAAGTATAAATAGGAGTGGTCTCATTTCCCACATCCATCAACCAAACATTGTACTCTCTTTAATTTCTCTAAGTAATAGAAGCTCTCTTCCTCAAAGCTCTCTTATTGTTCTTTCGGTTATTCTTCTAGGCTTACTTGATAGGGTTCAAGTGCCGCACGGGATCGAAAGAAGTCAACCTGTGACATTCGGCACAGGATTTTCTAGAGCATCAAAGGACCTTTCTTAGTCAAATCTTCTTCATACTGCTAGTTCATGTTCTTGCATATATGTGATGAGATAGGGGGTGTAGTTTTTGCTGATGCCACTCTGGTAGGGAGGTACATAAGGTGGTAACGTCAGCGCTCTAGTTTATCTGGGTAACTCTTGTTGGTTCAGTCAGTCAGTCTACCTTTTAGAAATTGCTTTGACCTTTTTCTTGTGAAACTAAGGACAGTACACTGGTGGTACTTGAGCTAGTTATGGAGATATTCGAATCAACTTCTTGCTTCTTTCTCTGGTTATCGCTTTGGCAGTAACATTGAGGTGCTCAGAAATACCCTGCATGAGCAAATATTTTCGTATCGTCTGTCTTTGTGTGTGTGTATGTATAGCTCATGTGTAGTAATGATGCTATTGAAAAATGGAAATCCGATAGGCACCTCAGTGATAGAGTGACTGAGTCAACAAGTTTTGCTCTCTTGTCAATGGAGACGGAGGCAACATTTCTCATGTAGATGTATGTGTTGCGGTAGTCATTTGATTTATCCCCTGTGCCGATGCCAATTTATGGTTTGCAGAAAATTACTCAACCTCCTCAAGCTTAGACAGGGCCGCTCCTATACTTTTTGGGGCCTAAAGCAGAAATCAGAAATGAGGCCCCAAAATAAAAATACAGTAATATATCACTATATGGTAAATTATAAATTATCTATTGATTTTTTTTGATAATTATCTATTGATATAATGTGTAAGTATAACTTTTATGCAGAAAAAATAATTATTATTCAAAAAAATAAAATAAATTATAATTTCTTTTATAATGTGTAAAACATTGTTATTTATTTGTGACTAGTGCATAACCCGTGTCCTAGGACACGACCCCAAATAAGAAGATTTATTTTCAAAATATTTTAAATTTTTTTTAAAGTTTTTGATTTCTAGGATATGGTGGGGATAAGTTATTCCACATGTCATATTTTGGGTGATAGCTTATTCCTCATAGCAGGTTATTATGTAGTTTTTTTTGTCAAACGGTTATTATGTAGATAGCATTCAAATAAGACATCGTACATAAATAATTTCAACGATAGATAAATAACTTTCAATTCTAAGACAACTTTTATAAAGAAGACCGAGTATATTTCTCTAATGAAATTTAGTACCTAACCACAAGAAGAATTTATTAACTTCGTTGAATATGTACCAAAAACGAAAAGTGAAAAAAATAAAAAATAAAAGATGCTAAACATCAAAACATTTGAATTGCTACAAAAAAGTGGGATAAAATAATAAGATCTCAAAATGTACGACACATCCTGCTAGGATGATAGTTCAAGTGGTAGAGCGCTAGAAGCCCTACATGAGGTCCCGAGTTCAAACTCGTTTGATGACAAAAATAATTTGGGCCGGCACTGAGCTAGAGGTCACGCTGTCAACTTCACGGCAATAGTATTACCTCAAAAAGGAAAACTTCACAGCAATAGTTGTGGACTTGTGGCTCAAAACGGACATTCTTTAGCGAGTCAGTGATACCATAAAGGGAAATGAGATGACAAACCTTTCATAGCGGGGGCTGCAAGATGAGCTCTAGCGAGTCAGTGATACTAATCTTGTGTTTGTTTCCAACCTTGCGATGTTTACGCTCAAAAGAAGCGTCCTCATTGACAATTTCCCTTACATGGTTTGTTCATATATCAATATCTCATGGTTTCATAGAAGTAGTTCCCCTCTTCTGTATAGATTTTGTCAGAAAATTCCCTTGCAATTTCACTTATACTGACATCGCACACTATTTTACAAATATTGTTGGTAACTAAGTCTCGGTAAAAGTGAAACTACATGGTCTTTTTTTTTGTTCTGCAAAATGGTGCGCGATGTCGGTAAAAGTGAAACTGCAGGGGGGATTTTATGACAAAAACAATACGACTGGTAACTAAGTGTCAACGAGACGATATTGCGGAGTGGTTTTCTGTCAAAAGTTTTCAAAAGTAATGTACAAATTTATTAAGGATAAAAGATAAAGACCACCCCTTGAGTACGGGTTATATTAATAAACAACCATTGTGTTTGGGGATATACAAAAACCACCCCTGCAGTTCGAATTGCTCTCCAGGTCGGTTTAGTAGTCCGAAACCAGCGACTGAGCTTGCGCCGCCATGGGTGCTCCGCCTGAACAGAGAGTGAATGCGAGAGAGAGAAAAAATCACGCCAGCCAAGCCTCGTCAAGAGCGCATAATCTGATTGGTTTTGATTTGGGTTTCGGATCTACACTGTGGCTTCAAGAAATTTTGCTCTCTCTCGAGAGTTTTCTTTTTTCGGGGTTGTTGGCTTGCTTTGACCGTTTTCTCAAACCCCAGTTCAGGGTTCTTATTTGGCAAAAAAATTGAGTCTTTCTTAATTGCAATGAAATTGCTACACTTTCTGAAAAAAAAAGTTTAGGCTTGGTCGTGGGTATCTTGGTTTGTATTTTGGTTGATAATTCATGAGTGGAATTGGGTGAGGTTGTTGTTGGTGAATCGGTGGTGGTGGTCAAGAACACCAATAACATCAAGAACAACAAGCACATAAAAAAAAATACAAACAGGGGTAAAATGGTTATAATAAAGTCAGATTGCACCTCCATACTACCACTAATGAATTGTAACAGAAGGGTGCTTTTCGTCTAGTGCCCATCCACTGACATGGGTGGTTTTTGTCTCAATAGGGGTGACTTTTGTATATCCCCAAAACACGAGAGTTGTTTTTGTATATAACCCATACTCGAGGGGTGATTTTGTCTTATACCCATTTATTAAACTTAATCCTTGTGATTTTTTTTTTTGAAAAAACCAATTGCATAACAGAGGAAACTAATCAGGAGCCATTACATCACATATATCCAAAGCTAACAGAGTTCTAAACCAATTGGGGGTGGTATCTCCAGAGAATTGCAAGTTCAATGCATCTTCTTTTGCAAGCTTCGCAAGGGCATGTGCGGTCGTGTTTTTCTTTCTGTTGGCGAAGACAGATGCAAAGTGGACGAAGGTACGACCAAGCTCAGCTGCTTCCTCCACGAGCATCCCAGTTCCCGTCAAATCGAACCCGGAGTCTTCACCAATCTGCTTGATCAGGACCTGAGCATCACCTTCGAGAATCACCCGAGGACATCCTAAATCCTTTGGTACCTGGAGAGCTGAAAAGCTGCCATCGCTTCAGCGTATTTTGTTGAGAAACCAAAAGGAATGGAGCGAGATAATCCCGCCAGAAGGTGACCATCTGCGTCACTCCAATTCCAGCCTTGTAATAGATTGAGCACCAGGAACCATCAAAGTTGACCTTTACCCATCCAGTAACAGGTTTCGACCACTTCATCGTATTACCAGCAGGTTGAACAATACGATGGTGGGAAGTATCAGAGGAGGCAACGAGTTCATCAACGAGGAGCTGAACTTCAACAACTATTTGGGATGGCGAAACGGAACAGTTTCGGAGAAGGGACAAGTTCCGTGCCCTCCAGATCCACCATACACCCACCGCAAACACCCTCAGATCTGTAGCGCTCAGATTGTTAATCCAAAAACATGCCCATTCAGTAAAATTTGTAGCTTGTCTGGAGAGAAGTTGTCCTTGTAGCAGAGCCTTCCACACCTGTCTAACTAGAGGACACATACCAAGAACATGTGTAGTCGTTTCACCATTCGCACCACAAGCCTGATAAACATTATGAACATCCATTCCTCTCTTACGGATATTACCGGTTGTAGGAATACCATTAAGGATACAACGCCAAAGATGGATTTGTATTTTTTTGGGTGCCTTGAATTGTCATAAATTCCCCATAGCTTTCAGATGGCTTGACATAGAAGGACCTTCGTTCAAAGCAGCCCCCTTTTGTCTAAATGCTTGCAAATACCCTGATTTGACGGTGTAGTGGCCAGAATCAGAAAAGTGCCAGATCATAGTGTCCCCTCTAGGTCGTTTGGGCAACAGATTTTTAGGACGTCTTCAACATCCACAAGAGCTAGATATTCCTCTAAAGCAGCCCGATTCCAAGATCTATTTTCATTGATTAAGTCACAAACCTTTATATTTTGATTAAGAGGTTGGACTATCGGCTTAAAGGTAAGTTCTCGTGGGATCCAACTGTCACCAATCAAGATTTGTTTCCCGTCTCCCACTCTCCACCTTAAGCCTGACAAGAGCAATTTCCTACCAATCAAGATGCTCGTCCAAGCGAAGGAGGGATTATGCCCAGTCTCAGCCTGCAGGAACTCCTTTGTTCTGAAATATTTAGCCTTCAAAACCTTGCTAAGGAGCGAGTTTGGGTACCTGAGAATCCTCCAGCTCGGTTTTGCAAGCATGGCATCATTGAACAACTTCAAGTCTTTAAAAGAAAGGCCCCCAAGATCCTTCGGCTGCTGAATCTGCGACCACCTTACCCAGCTGATTCCTCTCTGTTTTTCCGCTTTACTCCACCAAAAATGTCGGATAAGCTGTTCCATACGCTCACATGTACCATCAGGAAGCATGAAACATGACATAGCGTAGGTAGGGAGAGCTTTTGCAACAGCTCGGATCAGAACCTCTTTTCCACCTGTGGATAGGGTGCGCTCTTTCCATCACTTTAATTTTGAAATCAGCCAATCAATCAAATAAGCAAAAGTAATAGCTTTTTTCTTACCCATTTTAGTGGGCAAGCCTAGATAACTGTCATACTGGTCAACCTCATGAACTCCATTGTGCCATGATCTCATGTTTAGTAGCATTTGATGTGTTTGACGAGAACACCAAGGCTGATTTAGCTAGATTAAGCTACTGTCCTGATGCACGACCATACATGTCTATGATTTCCATAAGTTTTGCGACATCCTCATTATTAGCCTGTGTAAAAAAATAATATGTCATCAGCGAAAAAAAGATGGGAGACCACTGGTCCTCCCCTAGATGCTGTAAGCCCTGACAACTCCCCTTCGTCAACGGCGGCAGTAACAACTCTAGAAAGAAGCTCACTGCAGAGGAGAAAGAGATAGGGGGATAGAGGAGATCCCTGTCTCAAACCCCTCTCCGGAGTGACATGACCCACCACAGTACCACTTCTGACAAAGCTGTAGGAAACTGTAGAAACACAGTTCATGACAGAATTAATAAAACGCGGACCGAAACCCATATGAGAGAGGGTCTCTTTGAGGGCGAGGTACCCTTCCTTGCCTTTCTTCCGGGTCTTGAGAGAATGAATAATTTCAAAAGCAGTCAAGATATTGTCTGAAATCAGACGTCCGGGAACGAAAGCACTCTGATTTTCAGCAATTAGATGATTCAACACCTTCTTGAGCCTGTTTACCATAGACTTTGAAACGATTTTGTAGACAACATTGCAGAGACTAATCTGTCTAAAATCACATGGCTTCTAGGCTGTTTTGACTTTGGAATAAGGGCAATCAGAGTAGAATCAAAACTTTCAATATTGTGGCCATCATTAAGAACCGACAAGCATACCTTAGTGACATCTTCGCATACAATGTGCCAGTAAGACTGATAGAAGCCTGCTGTGAATCCATCAACCCCCGGAGCTTTATCAGGTCCCATCTGAAATAAGGCTGTCTTATCTCCTTAGCCGAATATACCTCCTCAATCATCTGTCTGTCACTGGCCGAAATGCTCTCAGCTGAATAATGAATAGCAGGGGCAATATCCTCCATAGTCGGCTGGCTAGAGGTAAAGATTCCCGAGAAGTAATTATCAAGGTTGCTGACAATGTCCGCTTCTTCTGTAACCCATACTCTCGCCTCATTCTCGATGCCACTGATAGTGTTTCGAGCACGACGAATGGTCGCTTTCTGGTGAAAAAAGTGTGTGTTCATGTCCCCTTTCTTGAGCCAATCCGTACGAGCTCTCTGTTGCCACATAACCTCTTCTCTAGCAAGCACTTATTTAGCTCTCTTGTCAGAAAACGGATTTGATCAAGTCTTTCATCCGTTTGTTTCTCCGCCTCAAGAGCTTCAATCTTCGTTTTTAACTCATTTTTGGCCCTCAGAACGCTGCCGAACTCTCTGCTAGCCCAGCTTCGCAGAGAACTAGAAAGGCCCGAGAGCTTTGCCCCCCAACCCGAGCCCCTCAGAAGCTTTCCAGCGGTTCTCCACCAAACCTTCAAAGTTGTGATGCCTTTGCCACATGTTTTCGTACTGAAAACGTCTTTTACCCGCTGATTTTCTTAGCACTTGACCATAGTCAATCAACAAAGGCGTATGATCTGAGTTTGGTCCCACTAAGTGTGAAACCTTAGCCCCGCGGAAAAGATCGAGCCAGCAAAGATTGCCCACAGCACGGTCTTATCTCTCTCTGATGTTGTTCTCCTCAGCTTGACGATTTGACCAAGTGAAAGGATTACCTGCAAAACCCAAATCAAATAAATCTACCTCATGAAGAACTTCATAAAATCCTTCACATGGCTGTAGTTAAAGTCCCTTCCACCATCCTTTTCAGTAATAGAAGTGATTGCATTGAAATCACCCACTACTAGCCAAGGGATGTCAATGGGGGCTGCAATCCTACGAAGTAGCTCCCAAGAATGTCTTCGTTCTTCTCTGACTGGGTCTCCATATCAACCCGTAAGCCTCCAAAACCTGTTGCGATGTTTCCTACTCGATAATATCATTAATGTGATGATTTATGGAATTCTGTAGGGTAATTTTCACCATGTCCTTCCACATGATCGCTAACCCTCCCTTTCTCCCCAGTGCATCAACGTAAAAGCCACTAGCGAAGCCAATCTTCTTCCTCACGTATTCCATTTTACTGGATGTCAACTTTGTCTCCATGATAAAGACAAGTTTAGGGAAATGACATTTAACCATGTCATTAAGGGTACGGACCGTCTCGGGGTTCCCTAATCCCCGCACGTTCCAGCTTAAGATTTCATTGCGCCCGGCAGTGCTGACTGGCAGCCACTGCCGATGATGCATTTGAAGCATTATGGGCGCTTCTCTCCCCATGTTGTTCCGAACTAGCTCCGTCAAACTGTGCTGCGAAACTCTTTACCGCTGTATCCCCCTTCGATTTCTTCCCACTAGAGCTATCGTGGTTAGTAATCTTTAGAGGGGTTAAAATTTAATGAGCCTTCCTCTTTTCTTTCGCCACTGTATCAGACATAACTTCATCAACATTCAGCCCTTTATTTTGAACTCCCTCACTCGCAATTGTACTCGGATCGGACTGAACAGTATTATCAATACTTGAGACCCCTTGTGTCACACTCGAACTGGATGGCAAATCAACTTTAGTCTGAGGAGCGTGGTTTGTTTTAGAAGGATCAACCTCCATACTATCACTGCCCGGAGCCTCTGAGTTGTTCTGTGGCACGTGATTCCCTTCAACAACATTCTGTACCCCATCCCCAGTACCCTGTTTATTCGGCGAACTCATAGCAGGCTTATTTTTCTTCAGTGGCGGCTGGAAGAAAAGCCACTTGCCGTAGCCAGGTGGTTCTCCGGCACCAATCTTGTCATCGCGCTCATCACAATCACCACTACGGTGATTAAAACGACCACACCAAAAGCACACATCCGGTATCCTTTCAAACTTGAAGTCGAGCCATAGCTTCTCCTATTTCATTATCACATACGTTCCACTCCTTAGAGGTTCCTTGACGGGGAGACAACCCTAGCCCTGACATAGCTAGTATCATCGTCAAAAGAGTATGTTCGGATCAGTATCTAAGACTTCTCCTAGCACCCTTGCAGGCTTAAGCATCTTAATAGGGAGATTCGACACCTGGACCCAGGCATCGATAGTATCCAGTTTTACGGCTTCAATGTCATCACCGAGACTCCACTCTTTCCAAACTAGCATCAAAGACCAAAGGACCGCCGCTAGTGACTCGGTCTCTAGTTTTAAGGTCTGGAAACTTGAACAAGAAAACATGGCGCCTTACCTCCTGAATCTCCGTCTTCTCCCCGTGAGTCCAAATCCTTCGAAAGAACGCTCTCATGGCGAAGCTATTCACTTTGCCGCTGAGAAACCCACCTAACATGCACGTCTCTCATTCCTTCTCTGCCAAATCGCAGAAGTCATCGTCGAAGATAACCACGTCGTTCTCTTCCTTGATGGTGAGGGAGAGTGCGAACCTGTCAATGATCGAATCTGCCATGGATCAGCAGCTGTTAGAGATCGATGGTAAAACTAGGGTTTTTTCACCTCCAGGGGGAACCCTAGAGGACGTCTCCAAATTTGCACGGCCAATGTGTATTTAGGTTCCTTATGCACTCCGGATTGTATGACGTGGTTTAGGAGATATCAAATTGTTTGTGTGGGTGTGTATATACATGTACATTGTACCTCACGTTTGTTGTAATCATCATCAAACGTTTTCTTACCCTTTATTAAATCATCAATAGCGAGCTAGGACTCCTTTGGTTGCAAATTACATCCATTATCAAGCATGGTTTATAAACTTCTCAAACTTCTCTCGAAGCCCAGGGCGTACGCGTCCTCCATCGGAAGAGTGATGATCCTCTCATACTTCTTATACTCCGAAGTGATAGAGTATGTTTCTTTACCCCCTTTCTCTTCAGTATCCTCTCTTTCTTGTAGTAGCAGTTTTGCATATCACTGATTTAGTTGAGTTCATAATACATAATTTCGCCATAAGTACTTTTTTTTACAGGTATAACTTCTTGAAACACTCGATTGGCACATAAGCAACTAAAGAGTACCTTTTGTGGACGGGGGTACGAAACATTGGGATTTCCGAATTTCGTCGTACGTAATCCTAGTTTTCTCCTTAACTAAAGCTTATTGTTTTGCAAAACTGAAAAGAAATACAATTTATTTTAACTACATACTCATAGACTATGCTATTTTGATGTCATCTGATACAGGTCACAGTTTTGGCTTACTTGGGCATGTATTTGAAGTTAATGGGGAGCTCACTTTTGTTATGCCACTTTCCCAACGTCGGAGCTTTCATGCTGGTTGGTAATTTAAACCTAATATGTACGGTTATTATAAAATTTACCTTTTTGTTTAAGAGAATTATCTGCTACTTGTGTGGTAACATATATATGTAGCTGGCTAGATTTAAGTTTAAGATATTCAAATTTTCTACAATTATGCTGATGTTTTTTGTTTTTCTCTTTCTTTTAGCTTTTGAATCAGGTTCTTCTTGCGATCCCACTTTTGTACGGATTCTATTACAACGCCCACACCCAAGAACATGCTCGACATCTCATGTATTTCCTATTTGTTAGTTTGCTGAAAGATCTTCCTGTCAAATACCATGTTGCCAATCCTAATTTCAATTGAAATTGTTAATGTCTCAATCTTTTGTATCTTGGATGTTTTTTGTAATTGACACATTGTCTTATTTTGTAGAACTTGGCATTATCGGGAGCGTTGATAGTTATAACTGCATTGGAAAACCAAATGTACGAGGACAAGAAGAAGCGGAAGAAGCTACTACTAAGATCTAAGGAAAAGCTTCAAGAGTTATATTCACCTAGAGGCCCTGATATGGTCTAGGGTTTTCTTGTTTTTTTGTGTGGTTAAACTGACACGTTCTAGCTAGTTCTTCGAATGAGATAACTTTCTTTATCAATGTATGCCAAAATAGAGTATAGCCTTCTAAGTATCGTACCACTCCGTCCCATCATTTCCTCCCCATCCTGATTTTTTGACTCGTATCTGGGTTAATTTGACCGGGTGATTTTTATAGCAAAATGATGCGATGTTTTGATAATTTTTTCACCGTGTTATTGAGAAACTTTTACTCTACAACACCATGAAAAAATTATCCAAAAATTATATCATTTTGCTATCCAAATCACTGGGTCAAAGTGGCCCAGTGAATAGTGGTAAAAGTGAAATTGGGGAGGAAGAGGTGGGACAGAGTGCTATTATTTACCCAACCCAACAACACAAAAACAAGGGAAAGCAATTTACACGAAAATGTTTTACCACCAACCAAACGGAGTCTAAGTGTTCGTATAGCTCCTCCACCACTATCGACTTGCATGGAACTGCCCTGCGTAAGTGGTGTGTTCAAGAGTCGATAAAAATCATACCACCACAAACAATTTTATCTCGAAAGATAGTTAATTTCTTGAAGTCGTCATATTTAACGTAAAAAAAAAGAAAGTCTCCTTTAACCTTTACATATGATTATATCAGAGACGTGATATAAGGCCGCTTGCAGAATCGTTCAATACACTCGTTAACACTCTGAGAAGTAAACTTTAAACTAGGAGAAACGAGACAGCCCTCTGTGATACATCTGCAAAGGCTTGATAACGTGTCCGCTATCTATATACCGTTAACAGCAGCTTCATCAATCCTCATTATCTTGAAAAACTGGGCTTGCTTCCAGCTGCTCTGCAAAGTTCTCTAGTATCTTCTTCACAAGTAACTCCACGTCGTTTTTCTCAAGCGTAGCCGGAATAGGACCGTAAGCTGCAGCGAATATAATGTCGTAGAGAAGAGCCACGGATTCATCTGCTTTTGGTGATGGTAGCCCCAAGTCTACTGCATTTTCCTCAAGATAAGCCCTAACTGTATCACAAGTCTTTTTTGCGTCACTTTGGCTGTTCTTTAGCTGCTGAAATATATTCTCCACCACAGCATGTAACTGGTCCTCGCTACCTAAAAGCTGCATTGTCATTCAAGCCATCGTGAGAGCCGGATAAAAGCAGAAAGCTGCATGGTTACACATTCTAAAACTAGTTTGAAGCAGTTGATTTTTGCTATGGCTTACCATGCAGAATGAAATCAATGATGCAGATATATACACAGAGTCATCTTCCAAGATTCATACTCTCTATTGGGTAAAAGACACTGTCACCCATTATGTGTGCCAAACATCAGGACACTTACACCCCTGATTGTGTCATTACATGCTCTAAGATGGCAAATTTGTCCCAAATACTTCTATCAGTGACAAACCCTCACCCCAAACTAACAACGTCACAATTAGGGAGTGATTAGGCACACTTTAGGGTACATTTGTTTTTTCATGATTAACAGTATTAGCTGGGATTGGACTAAATATAGTACACGTGCTGGACTAATTTCAATACCGGTACTACATAGTGAAAAATGGTGTTTAATACCCCTAAATTAGTCCCCTCTCACATGAGAGTATTAGCTCGATTGGACTATTTGTACCTCAAAGCTGAATTAACACTGCACGAAACCAAACACATTATTAACTATACTTCAGCTGATCCGTTCCAATCCTAGCCGAAAAATCTAATCCAGTCCAGTCCAATTCGACTGGTCCAGAAAACCAAACGTGGCATAAAGGGGTAAAGTGTCATTTTCCAGACTAGAAGGGGGTAAAAGTGTCTTTTCATCAAACTTGAGGGGGTGAAAGTGTCTTTTACTCCTCTCTATTACCTATTCCTTCGTACTGTACCCCAAATTTTAGAGGTATGGTGTTCTTTGGGGACATTTGATCATAGTGATGATCAAATAACAGTACCAATATTATTTATGTTCCCTTTTACTTTTTTTTTTTTTTTCTGTAAACTAAAACTAAAAAGTTTAGGTAGCTATTGTGGACTATTACGAAGGGAGATCAGGGGTAATATTGTAACAATTTACCTTTCTTAGCTTGGATCCATTAATAATCTTGATGTTCTGAATAACAACAACGTGCTTTTTAGCAAGGGCATCGGCCAGTTCTTGCAGAACTGACTGTAAGAGCTCTGCAAATTGTGACTGACCCAGTTCTTCTGCACCCTCAGCTCCATGTTTTAGTAATATCTCATTAAGCTGTGGAAACTCTGTTGAACACAAGAATGCCAAGTTGAAATTACTAACTTTTTTTGGAATAAGTATGTAAACTGCCAGTAAAATAGAAACACTGCACTCCTATTCCAGTTCCAAGTAGGAGTTACCGAAATTGTCCTTACGAGAATTAAAGGTTTGAAAAGTTAACTTATCAAGCACAAATGAGTTGGAACAAGTGCATAACTGAAAATCACAATAAAACCATAACATAATGTAGATCGGATCGAGCAGCATCATATCATAAAGTGCAGTATTATAATCCTAGGGGGACTGGGGTTTCATCTCAAAACTAATTGGCAATGAGGGGGTAGCCCAAGAGCTTATTAACCACAGGTGGAACTCACATAGTTAACTTACGATGTGGGAAAAACTACGATTCTCAACAATATATTTCCCTCCTCTTTCTCTCTCACAAACAGCTACACGAGGAGGGAAGCATTGAGGGGGCAGCAAACACCTCGTTGCTAGGAAAATGCAACATATAACAAGCTTTTGGGTTTGGGTTTGTAACACTTGTTCACATAGGTTTCTTATAGAGTTAGGCATCTTCATGATAGTGGTTTCACCTGGAGGTCATAGTAGTTGTTTCAAGTGTTTATAACTAATAATTTTTAATGACCTGGTAACAACATGCCAAAATTGTTGACACAAGTCCTGGACTTCTGTTTCCACTCACTTCCAACTTTTGAATTACGCAATATACTAGTAGTAATTATTATAGAAAGGTAATCATCATGCTTCATCATTATGGGGGTTCGTCTTCTTTAGGCTTCTAATAATTTCAACTGATAGTTCACAATTTTAGTACAATTTCTAATACAAACTATTTGGACCCATTTCCTATCTGCACAGATGGATACTGGCACACGTTTATGTTCATCATCCTAACTTTGATATCAGAATATAGACACTATTCACTACAAGGTTTATGCAATATGAGTTGAAGCAAAACACCTAAACAAAGATGGTGGAATGGTCAGTTAAACATTTTTCTATTGATGTAATTATGTTAAGAAATTGGTGTGTGTGTGTTTGGGGGGGGGGGGGGGGGGGTCGCACCGTGGTCAAAATTGCCTTATTTTACCAACAAACTAGGAAACGTCTTCAAGTATCCAGGAAAATGTCCACGTATGATCAAGTATCCAGGAAAATGTCCATGTATGATCAAGTATCCAGGAAAATGTCCATGTATGATCAGATATACTTATTTTCGTCTTTTCCTGGCTTACCACCAACAGCAGCTGGAATCCTCTGTTTACACCAGTTACAGCACTTAGACGCGCACTGGAGTTAAAACCAAAGTCATGCAACACCTGCCTCATAAATCATAATTATCTCGTCGATCAAATGAGACCAGATTTTGTTAAGGTAAATCGGGATGGCTGAACAGAAGCTAACCCAGTTAGCCAATTTATTCAGGACTAGACCTTTAGTCTCTGAGGATAGTATGTAAAATAATACCAGAGTTATCGTGTCTCTAATAGTAATTGAATGAAGATATTAGTAGTTACAACTTGTGGGTGTCCATTTGGTGCTATATATTGAGTCTAGATGTTCATCTTTAATTGCACTTGGAGTCTTGCTTGTAGAGTAGAATCAGCAGATACACAAGGAATGGGAGTGTTACAGTTTACAGCAGACGTGGAGAGAGGTTAAGGAATTGTCAATTGGATGACTAATTTCACATGCTATATGCCTTCTTTTTTATCTTTTTTTTTTCTTTTACGCACATAAATAGAAACCACAACCAAAGAAAATCCAGATGGCATTGAGGCGAAAAAAATCAATGCCAACATTTGGCATTCATGAAAAAATAAATGGGTATGAAGAAGAAAAGTAAAAATTAAAGAGGGGGTTGCAGAATGTATACAAGTATGGTCAGGATCAGATACAGAGGGACATAGTTTTGTAATCCATTTTGCTACATAAAATCAGGGTTTCATAAGACGTCAAGGAAGACAAATGCGCAACTTATTGTATCCTCCGACATGTCTCGTCCCAATAATGGAAAGGTTCAAGGAATATGCCACTAGAGATTTTTTTTTGTTTTCTACACTGTGTTCTACATACAGAATTACTCTACTTCCAAAAATATAAAAGGGTTCACAGCTTCTCTTCACCTAATTCATGAAGAAAGGGTGGCGTACTTTGATGAAAAACTATTTCAGTCCAAGTCATTTTAGAGCTAGGGAGTCATCATGACTCAACAGTTCAAGAAAATTATCGACCCGAGAGTTGGAGACTTCCAATAAGGTGGCTTGGTCAGTAAAGAGAGATCTTGAGATGAATGCATTCTACCTATTTAAGATAACTGTGCTATTCCTGGGAGAAAAGAAAAGAAAAATTCCAAAATTCCATGCTGATATTAACCTTTTTCTCTCTCTAGAATGTCGGAGAGCAACCCCTTCACGTTTCCCCAACCGCCTCCTTCTCTTTCCTCACCGGTGAATTCTGTTGAATCACCGGCGAATTCAGTTGAATCACCGGCGAATCTCTTCCGCTTCCAAGCGAGCTTCAAACGCCGTTACGTTGCTGGCTCTAATGGCTCTGATGATGACGAGTCGATTACCGGGAACAGAAACTTCAGGGAAGCTCTGTTGCAAGCTCATCCTAAAGGGATCTACACGGCGGAGGATGAGAATCCGTTTGGTGTGGAGTCCTCGGCGGAGAAGGATGCCACCGGAGTGGTTTCAGAGGTCGATGCGAATGGTCGGATCTGTGTGCGGATCACCGGAGCCAAGCTCCGGAAACTTCATCTCCCATGGAGTCGGGCATTGGTGCTCAAAGTCATGGGGAAGGAACCTCTGTTTCATGTTCTCCATGATCGTTTAACAGCACAGTGGAAGCTTCGTTCAGGTTTTGAGCTAACCGATCTAGACAATGGCTGTTTTTGTGTTAGATTCTTTTGCAGAGAGGACTATGAACATGTCCTGTTGAATGGCCCCTGGATGGTGCAGGGGAACTATGTGACTGTGCAGCGATGGACTCCCCACTTTGATCCGTTTGGACCGGCGATTACGACGACTCCGATTTGGATTCGACTTAGAGGTCTGCCAGTGGAATATTTCGATGAAGACACACTTATGGATATGGGAGCCAATTTTGGATCTGCAATCAAAGTGGATTGGTTCACAATTGCGGCCTCGAGAGGGAAGTATGCGCGGATTTGTGTAGAAGTGGATCTCCGGCGAAGCTTGGTGCCGGCGATTTGGGTTAACAACAAGCGAGTGTCGGTGGAGTATGAAGGATTGGGCACGATCTGCTTTGAGTGCGGTGTTTATGGTCATCGGAAGGAGGATTGTACTAAGCTCTCTGATGGGATGGTTGCTCCGGCGACGGAGGCTATGGACTCAAGCTCGGCGACTGGTGTTGAGGAAGCTGGGATTGGGGTCTCGGCGCCGGAGGAGACGGCGGAGAAGAGGCCGGAGAAGGAGGTGACGTTTGGCCCTTGGATGATTGCGGCTCGAAGAAAGAAGAAAAATCCTAGCCGTCCACGTGGAATGGAACAGGATGCTTCTGAAACACCGAATGTCAACCCGGATCAGGGGACGGGATCGAGATTTGGTGTTCTCTCCTCATTGGATGGGGGTACTAACAGTGGTGTACCCGGTAGTACCCAATTGCAATTCTCGTTGGGACAGCTGGACACTCGGAAGACGGAACGGCTTGCTGGTCAGGCCAATCAGAACCGTCCACGTGGCGGGATTAACTCGAAGAGTCAGCCGGGTCAGGTGGGGCGGGTTCAACCGGGTCAGAAGGGAAGTGGGAATGGTCCGTTAGAGAAAGGGAAGCAGGCTGTGAACCCTAGTTTTCGTAAGCCCCTCAGCGCCATGGACGGCAATCGATTTCCAGTTAATAATCGCTCACAGACTGCCATAGCTCACAATTCCCGCTTGTATGGTGGTGCTGGGGGTGATAATTTTGGCTCTAGTGGCCCACGATCTCTGTTGACCAGAAAAGGGGTGTTCCCCGTGGTTTCTGCTCCGGCTACCGGAGGTTCTTCTTTTGGAAGTTTCCAATGAATGTCTTCTCTTGGAATTGCAGGGGCATTGGCAATCGCGCTACGGTAAGATCTGTTTTGGATCAATGTAATACCTATCAGGTTTCTGTGTTGATTATTTTAGAACCTAGGGTTGATGGCTCTCATGCCCTAGCTCTGTGTCGTAAATCTCGGTTTGATAAACTTCATGTGGAAGAAGCTAGGGGTTTTTCTGGGGGTATTTGGATTCTCTGGAATAGTAAGGTTCTGGATTTGAGTGTTATTGCTTCTACTTTTCAAGCTGTCACCTGCATTGTGCAGGAAGGGAATCAGCCTCTGTGGTTGTTAACAGCTGTTTATGCTAGCCCTCTAGCAGTTAGGAGGGAAGAGCTGTGGGCTCAGCTTAGACAGGTGCATGCTGTTCATGAGCTTCCTTGGCTCATTGTTGGTGATTTTAACCAAGTTCTGGTTAATTCAGAAAAAAGAGGTGGCAGGGGTGCTAGTTGGAAGAACTGCACTCAGTTTGCTGACTGCATTAATGATTGTTCTCTTCTGGATTTGGGATTTTCTGGTCCTGAGTTCACTTGGTCAAACTCTCAGCCAGGGAGAGTTATAAGCCAAAGAATTGACAGGGCTTTGTGTAACTCCAGATGGAGGCTGAGATATCCAGAGGCTATGGTGAAGCATGTAGCTAGAAGTAATTCTGATCATCACCCTCTTTTAGTTGAGTTACATGGTCTTCTTCCTCCTTCTAGTGCTTTGAAACCTTTTAGGATGGAGGTGGCCTGGTTTTTGGATCCTGGTTTTAAAGAGTTGGTGTTGAAGCACTGGAGTGGTTGGCTCCCCTTTGCTTATAGAGTTCAGCAATTCACTTCTAATGTGAAACTTTGGAATGTGGATTCTTTTGGGAATATTTTTCAAAAGAAGAGGCAGCTCAGGGCTAGGATTCTGGGGATTCAGAAGGCTACTGCTAGGAGGTCAAACCCTTATTTGTCTCAGTTGGAGGTTGAACTTCAAGATCAACTTCATAATGTGTTATTACAGGAGGAGCTTTTCTGCTTTCAAAAAGCTAGATTGAATAAGTTGCTCCTAGGGGATAAGAACACCAGGTTCTTCCATATTACTGCTATCTCTAGAAGGAGAAGGAATAAAATAGCCATGATAAAGCTTGAGTCTGGTGTGTGGTGTGAGGATCCTGCTCAGCTGAAGAAGGAGGTGACTGCTCATTTCTCTTCTCTTTTCTCTGATGTGTCTCCTAGTCTTAGGAGTGATTTTGTTTGGAAAGGGAAGACATTATCTATGGAGGATATCTCTGATTTGCAGCTTCCAGTCACTACTGCAGAGGTGGAGAAAGTGGTGTTTGCTATGGGCTCTTATAAGAGCCCTGGACCAGATGGGTTGCCACCCATTTTCTATCAGCAATTTTGGGGTTCTGTTAAAGACTGTGTTGCTGATATGGTGGTAACTGCTATTCAGTTGGGTAAGCTGCCTAGTGGTATCAATCAAACTTTGATTGCTCTTATTCCTAAAGTGGATGCCCCTACCACTTTTAATCAGTTAAGGCCCATTAGTTTATGTAATGTGGCTTTAAAAATTATTACCAAGCTTCTTACACACAGACTTAGACCTATGCTTCAACAGCTGATTCATCCTTTCCAATTTAGCTT
Organism: Linanthus parryae; assembly: GCA_023055425.1. Taxonomy (NCBI): domain Eukaryota; kingdom Viridiplantae; phylum Streptophyta; class Magnoliopsida; order Ericales; family Polemoniaceae; genus Linanthus; species Linanthus parryae. Next base: position 62,952,574 of record JALGPY010000002.1, on the reverse strand, counting down.
TCTTCCTGGAAGATTGAGTAGTGACAATGTCATGTTGGCTCAGGAGGTTCTTCATAAGATGCAACATATGAAGTCTAAGAAAGGTGCTGTGGCTATTAAGATTGACTTAGCCAAAGCTTATGACAAAGTTAGATGGTCCACTCTTAGTCATATTCTTTGTAGTATTGGCTTGCCTCAAAATTGGATCTCTCTCATCATGGATTCTGTGTCTTCCACTTCCTATAAAGTTATTTGGAATGGAGAGCAACAGGAGGAGTTTGTGCCTCAAAGAGAACTTAGGCAGGGAGACCCTATTTCTCCCTACCTATTTCTTCTTGTTATGGAGTGTTTAGCTCAAAGAATTCAGCAAGCAGCAGACCAGGGGTTGTGGAAGGGTGTTAAAATTGGTAGAGATGGGGTTGCTATCACCCATCTGTTTTTTGCAGATGACCTCTTGCTTTTTGGAGAAGCTTCTTCCTCTCAGCTTGAGACTATTAAAAGTGTGTTAGATGAATTTTGTTTGGATGCTGGCCAGACTATCAGTTTGGATAAGTCTAAGCTGTATGTGGCTCCTTGTGTCAATAGAGTGGTGGCCTCTAATCTTAGTGCTCAACTTGGTATTGGTTTGACTACTGATCTTGGTCTTCACCTGGGTGTTCCACTCATTCATCAAAAGTGGAATAGAACCACTTTCCAGTTTCTTGTTGATAAGGTGCAGAGGAAGCTGGCTGGTTGGAAGCCTCCTAACCTCTCTTTGGCTGGTAGGACTACATTGATTAGTGCTGCTCTCCAGTCCATTCCTACCTATGTTATGCAAGCCACTTTGCTGCCTAAGTCCATCACTAAAGCTATTGATAAAGTGTGCAAGAAGTTCTTATGGGGTAGCTCTGAATCTCACAACAAGCTCCCTCTTATTGGGTGGAATGTTGCCACCACTCCTAAAGTTAATGGGGGATTGGGCTTCAAGAAGCTGGATCTGTTCAACCAAGCTCTTATAGCTAAAGCTGGCTGGAGAGTGCTTAGTCAGGAAAAGTCAGTTTGGGTTCAAGAAATGCAGAAAAGGTATGGTTCTCCTTGTGCAGTTAATGCTAGTACCTCCTCTCACTCTAAAGTCTGGAAGCATATTGTGAAATGTATGAAGGCAGTTAAAAGTTGTGTTGGTAAGAAAGCTATTTCTGGTACCTCTACTTTGTTTTGGGTAGATAAGTGGTTGGGGAATTTTAAATTGATGGATGTTGCTCAAGGTGTTCTCTCTGAGGAGGAGTTGCTTAGCACTGTGTCTCAATACTGGAATCAAGATACTGGTTGGCTTTTATCTTCTCTCTCTGCCCTTTTGCCTTCAGTGTTTTTGGAGCTTCTTGGCACTGTGAATTTGGAGATCTCCAATCAGGAGGATAAAGTGATTTGGAGGGGTGATGACTCTGGTAAGTTTACTGTTTCTAGTGCTTATTGTTCTTTGTCTCATGATGATTGTGCTGGTACTTTTGATTCTGGATGGAATAAGATCTGGAGATGTCCTGGGTTTCAAAGGTGGAAATCCTTACTCAGGATCATTAGACATGATAGATTGCTTACTCAAAGTCTCAAGAGAAGGAGAGGGATTATTGATTCTGCTGCTTGCTCTTTCTGTCATGACTATGATGAGACTACCCTTCATGCTTTGAGGGATTGTAGTTGGATTTCTGATATTTGGAAACAGTTAGTTAATCCCCTTCTTTGGGATTCTTTTTGTTGTCATTCTGTGGTGGACTGGATTGACAAAAATCTGAGTTCCAATTTTGGGAAGGGGGATAAGTTGGATTGGCAACTTGTGTTTCTGACCACTGTGAGTTTAGGGTGGATGTGGCATAACTTTAGAATCCACAAAGATGGCTTCATTGTCCCAAATTTGCCTCATGAGGTTATTTTAGCTCAAGTTAGAAGATTGAAGAATGAGGTGAAGTTGCTGCCTTCTTCTCTAATCCCTGTCCCTATTCTTGTCAAGTGGAAGGTTCCTCCTCTTGGATGGTTGAAGCTCAATGTGGACTGCAGCTGTTCTAATAATGCCAACTTTATGAGTATTGGAGTAGTTTGCAGGAATCATGATGGTATCTGGGAATGGGGCCTTCAGAGAAGAGTAGGGTTTGGCTCTGTGGTGGAAGGGGAGCTGTGGGCTATAGTTGAGGGTCTTAGCAGTTTTGTGGAGTTCAATCTTTCTCATGTCTTGGTTGAATCTGATTCTCTTGCTGCTGTGGAGTTAGTGCTTCATGGTCAAAGTCATCATCCTCTTTGGCATTTGATTTGCAAAGTAAGAGAACTGCTTATTGCTGCTGAAGGCTCTCTGTGTCATGTTTGGAGTGAATGTAATTTTGTTGCGGATGGGATTGCTGGTAGCTGTTCTAGTTTAGATTTTGATAAGCATTTTCTGTTTGATCCTCCTTGTGCTGTTAGGAATTTGCTAGATTTAGATCTTGCTGGTTCTGGTAGTGTTAGGATGGTTGTTTAGGCTTTTGCCTCTTTGTTTTACCAAAAAAAAAAAACTGTGCTATTCCTGGACATTCTACATTCAAGGGGGTGCATGGAGGAAAACCAAAGCACAGACAACTACTCTGCAACACCTAAATGACAATGTGGTCAATGAAACGGCTGCATCATAGGATCTTAGGGTGCTTGTAGTGGAGTTCCTACGTCTTTCCAACACGACTGGATTCCTATCTATTGCACAGGCTTGAAAACCCATACGGCTTACCTCAAAGAAACTAAAATATCTCCACTGCAATAACCATAACTCCTAAAGGTTCCCACCACCACGTACCATTGTGACCTACTTTGCGCTTCATACTAGAGATGTTAATGTAAAATCATAATCAACTTAAATTAGATGTCTCCAACTGGACCAGACAAGTGTCAACATCTGTACTCGTACCTGTACTCCTGCAGTCGCAATAGTTAGCCAGAAGATGCTAAAAGCTATGCCAGTTTAGATGAATCCCGTGTCACGAAAGGGTGGCAAAAAAGTAGGGTCCAATAATCTTCATAATGTTTATATCTGAATCCAAGTAATAGGCGAGGTTCCAAATTCGGTTGCATGTATTCATTTTTACAAAAACTTTTCACTTTCACACACAGAACTAAGACGTAATATAGCAGTATCCCCCCCCCCCCCCAAAAAAAAAAAAAAAAAAAAAAAAAAAAAAAAAAAGCAACTGAAAAAGAAGGATTTCAAATTCGGTAGCTAGCAATATATCGAGCTCCAAAGAAATTTCCTTCTCACACAAAAGATGTATATAAGCACACCTGAGAAAGGAGGGATCCCCATTTCAACACCCATCTGAACAAGAGCATTGCGTATCTCATTCTTGCTGATCTTTCCCGTTTCCTTTGTATCTAAATCAGTGAATAGATTCTCCGACAACATTGCGAAATCATCTTCGTCCTCTAGAAACACCTCAAGTGGTTTCCCATCCAAAATTGCCACAACAAGAGGCTCATCTGAACACAAACAACAGGTATCAGGAACTTTTATCCGCTTATAGCAACCAAAAAGATATGTAAGCACATAAAGGAACTAGAACTAATTTAGAAACAATAACGAGAAGATCTTTTTTTTTTGTTTATTTAATTACCAAACTGCCAACAAACCAAACAACAGAAAATTTATATCCTAAACCAGGAACGTGCAGCCAAAATAATACTTCCAAAAAGAACTAAAGCTATAAAGGTAACTTGGCTCCCCTAAAATGTCTTGAAAAGTAGAATGCTGAGGTGAGATGGTCCTTCAAGAGCTTCAATATGACAAAACATTTTCCAATTCTATCAAATTCAACATATCACGTTTCCAATGAATTACTATCGTCAAAGATGGTTCCAGCGTAGAAATGAATTACTTGCCTTAAAGATGGTTGGAACGAGTACATAATTTGTAATCTCCGGCTCTCCGCGGAATAATTAATAATCAAGAACGGTGGCTATGATATTCAAAATGAGAAGTATGATGTTCAAAATGAGAAGGTAATCACACTTGTTTTTAGGTTCGAGATATTGCTCATATGCAATGGAAGAGATATTAGTCATTCTTGATTATCTACATAATAAGCTGCTATGGAGAGTAAGCTATCCCCAGAATGTGACATGTGGGATAGCTTATCCCCACCATATCCGAAGAAAACGAAAACTTCATAATAAGACAATCTTTGTCATTTATATTTAGGGAATTATCATATTTTTCTGTGGTCGTGCTCTCGGGCATGGGTTATAAACTGGTACATAAAGAAATGGAAAGGGTAAACTCTAATTTAAGCTAAGAAATCTTTTGACTCAGTCTTTAGTCTTCTTATAAAAACACAATTTCATCCTCTGAGCACCATGTTATTCTGGGTTAAAAGCCTTTTTGCACTGGATCCTACTTTTATACAATTTTTTTTTTAAAATGCAAAAAGTCAAAAAGAGAAACAAATCTTAACATGATTTAGTATTAACATAACGGAAAGGGGAGAGTAATCTGCAGAGACGAGTGGCGAATCGAGCTAATTTTGAATTGACAGATGAATCCGACACTATCCTAATTAACTACCGTACTACGACAGATATAAGAAATCGACGAAATGTATATTATCTCTGCACAAACGATCGCATATTCTAAACAAATTTCACACAATAAAATATTCATAATTCGGACGCCGTTGACCGAGGTCAAAATACCTTTGAGTTCGTCGGCGATCGCGGTGATGAAGTCCTTCAGCTTCGAAGAAGCAACCTCCGTACGCCGGAAGCTCTCGGCATCGTCAAAACCGAGGCGTTTGAGAGCGGCGGATGCGAGATTCGCCGGCAACGAGAGACCGAACAGAAGCGAGGAAACTCTGGACTCGGCTAGCTGGAGAAGCTCGGCGCCGGTGACGGTGGGGTTGGATTCCGGCAGCGAGAGATCGGCGGCGATGAGGTGCGTTCCGTCGAGAACCGTCAAGCCTCCTTCAGACATTTTGCGGGAGAGAGAGAGAGAGAGGGAGAGGATGAATTGAATTTGAAACGGAAAGCTTAGCTTAGAAGACTCAGACGAGACTGAAGCGAAGAAACTGACCAGGCAGGCACTGAAGTCGCGGTCCGCGTTTTCTGGGTAGTTATCCTATGCGGCGGTCACACGCCTACAAGGCACTACCTAGAGTCCTAAACATAACGAATTCGCGCAACTAAGATCGGCAGTTTGATAGTGTAATATGGTACTAGTGGTATGTAAAACGACATTTTACATCTTTACTCTTATAAAAGCATGAATGTTCAAAAAGGTGTTCCTAAAACTGTTTATTATAAAATCTCCCACAAATTTTTATTAATTCATGTTGTACCCCTTTAATTATGACAAATTCACAAAACCATAGATAGGGGTAGGTTACTCGAACCGTCTCCTACGTTTCTATTCTATCTAATCGGCACAATGGAATAGCACAAGCGGCGTCTTTCTTCACAGAACGTGGTTGTATCTCTCCCGTCGGAACCAAACCAATGGAACCTCATGTTTGCACCAAGCAAAGAGATTTTCTATTTCGTCTGTAAGTTTTCCAGATCCTGAAGTCCAAGGTTCGAGACATCGATCTCCTTCAAAAGTTGGGTGCTTCGCTTAATGTTCTGCAAATAGCCAACCCACTTTGAATATATTGAAGGTGAGACAGAAACAGTGAATTGTTTTGGATGTTTGGAATTAGGGTTTTCCGACTCAATATTTTGCTTTCTTAGTATTATGGATGTAAACTCTCTGCTCCTCATGCTTACTCGCCCAGCGTCCCAATAGTTCAATATTCAGAGTTCCAATTCCTTCGGTTAATAATATGAATTCAGTCCACGTTTTGGGCAGATGGTATTTTAGACTTGTTTGGCATCGCTGCATGAGCTGCAAAGTTGTTCCCACCCGAAAACACCTCCTTACCGATCGTAGACCGAAAAGTAGATGCCCTGATCCGCGAGGCCCATTGGTCCGTAGACCAAAAAGCAGACGGGTTTGATTAGACAGGAACCGAGACGTTGTTCTCGATTGAGCAGGCGATGGAACTGGATTGTTGCAACGTTGGCAAGCGACGCTGTGTTCATTCTGATGGATGTGGTGAAGTAGAGGCTGCAATTGAAGGGCGGTGCAACTTCACGCCTAATCGGACATCCTCCTGTGTTTCTCTTTGATTTGGAGTAGGCTGTTTGTATTGCACAATTTCAGAGAAAAGTCAGCCGAGTCTTCAAGACTCACGGATAAGACAGAAGCTTCCTGAGAGAATATGGTAATGCCTGAACTTTAATTTTCCACCTTTAAGTGTAAAATTAAGTGATGAGATTTTATCTGTGACGTCTTACAACTGGTTGTTGTGTCTAGGTAGTTGGGAGATGGCAGAAAGCACTGATGTTCCTGAAATTGACAAGAAGTGTACGCCCTTTACTTTCCGTTCTATTTACAACCAGGAAGATATTACTCACAGATTCGGTTCTATTTGTGTCATTGGTTTTTTTGGTTAGACTTTTCAGAATCACAGCTCGCCTATCTTTGATATTTACAAAAATCCAAAATCGATAAATGTTTTACACCATTCAGTGACACAAACTCACATATACAAAAGCAGTTAATGGAACAAAATTGCATGTGCTGTTCCTTCAATTTTTTTCGGAGAGCAACACAATTTTAATATTCTACTGCAATTTACTATTTTTGTTTTCTTGCAGTTTTGCAGAAAGTTGATTTGCAAGCGCCCTCACTAATTGCTGTCTACTTTATGTGGCTGCCTGGGTGAAAAACATTATTGGATTGTAGGAGAATTAGGTATGTAAATAAGCTATTCATTCGAGAAAAAGCCTGGAAATTTTATACTTGTGCCTGATACTATAAGAACTATAGAAGTTTCACTTCAGAGAACAAGATTAGAAAAATGAGTTAACCAATTTTTCCAATGTTGAGACAATTAAGTAAACCCTCAAGTAATAGACGACATTCAAGTAAAACGTCATTGTTTGGAAGAATCAGAATACAAATTCATTCTCATGATCTTGCTGGCATCATGAGGTTTAGGCAAGCAGCTTTATCTGTTCCAAAAATTTAGCTCTCTGAAATTTTGATTGTGCTCGATCAGTTTTGGTGAGAAGCTCGTTTAACACATTATTCTAGTAGCAGAAGTGAAACCTAGGGCAAGAAGCTAATTAATGAGGTGTATTTTGGATAGAGGTATGCGTTTAGATGTACTTATGTTTAGCGGTTATATTTGGGACTTTTCTTGAAGTGGGTTTTCTCTGAACATTTGACTGTGTTCTATGTTCCAATAAAAACGAAACTAATAATTTGAAACATGCTCCTGTATCATGAGAAGGACAGAATCATGATAAACGACACCTCTCTTACTTACGAAACAACCCCTTAGAGCAGAAGCTGGACACACCTTAATTTAAGAGATTCTCTTCGCTCCACACGATCAAGCGGTAAGTGATTGATCTTCTCGAGGGGTGTTTTTATGTCCTGGCTATGCTGTGCTAGATCTGTAATTCCAATGGTTTCGAGTTGTTGTATTACTTCCAACTCAAGTTCGGTCGCTTTCCAATTAATGTTGTTGTAAAATAATGTCATTAAAATAATTTCATAATGAAGATTCATAACTGTGCATGATTCTATCTGAGCATTTTTTCCTTCTTTCTACGATCATGTCTATGTGCCTTGATTTCATGGGGGTCAATTTTTTTTTTCATGTACCCCCAAGGAATTTGGTTACATAATCTGCCAAGTTTCCCTCATTCTCTCACCAGCACTTTTACCTATCTTTCCCAAATCTTATCATGGAGAATGGGAAACAGATCGAACAAGAACAACTGAACAAGGTGCAAATGGATGATAAATCACAAAGTTACAACCAAAGTAAACGCATCCACAGTTCCAAATTATGTTTTAGCAAACGACTTTATTTGCTAACAACGTATCACTTCCTCCCAGCAACATGTGTCACCACCTCCAGACCGGTCGATGTGTATCACCCTGCTGAATTTCTCCAGTTCACGAGAGAAAATCAGAGCCCTCGAGTTCCAATAATCAATTCATCACGTTTCTCTCTATTCTGATGGCAAAAGCCCCAGACCTCGACGGCGTAAAGCAGTTGAACTAGAAAATTGTTTTGACAGATTTTGTAAGATTCACAATTAAGCATGATGCAACCATCAGCGCTTGTTTGCTTGTTTGATTGAAAAGAAACGAGGTTGTTTTGAATGGACTACACATTATCAATCAAGGTTTCAAGCGTCCATGTTATTCTTCTATCATATTCAAATTTATTTTATGCATCACTGCTTTATGTGCCAATTACATAAAGGAATCCTTTAGTGTAATTTTTTTTAACTACATGTTATGTTTATCTTATGTAGAGCGTTGAAAGCCCCCCGCATGAGGTCACGGTTGACGACAATAAACAATTCTCAAAAAAAAAGATTGTTTTACTTTTCAAATTGGTGAAAATACAATTTGACCAATTGGTGAAAAAAATTATATTTTCACCAATTGTTTACGTCTTTGTGTATGTTTAAATGATATTGATTTCAGTAGTGTGAGAGATGATGTAAATTTCTTACACCCTGTTTGGTTCTTGGAAAACAGAAAGGAAAGGAAAATGATTTTCCTGATATTTTTCTTTTTGTGTTTGGAGGTAAACTTATAACAAGAAAAGAAAATGAAAGGAAAAGAAAAGGAAAAAAAATATTAAGAAAGAGGAAAATAATTTTTCCGTCCAAAAGTGGGCGGAAAAAGAAAAGGAAAAGAAAGTGCGTCTCTCTCCCTCGAACCCAGGAGGAATCGGTCGAACCCATAGCCGGCTTGGCCTCCCCCCCCCCCCCCACCCCGTCGCCGGCGTAGCTTCCCCACTCCGTCGCCGGCGTAGCCTCCCCCCTCTCCCTCCCCGCCGGATTCCGGCTTCTCCGACGTCGGCGAAACAGACTACCCATCTCTGTCGATTCAACCCACAGTGAAAGCCACAGCTCGACTAACCCAATGAAAAAACCGTCTCAGCCACCAAATTTGCCATCCTTGTAAAGCTGCGATGGTGATGGTGATGGTGATAGAGATGGCGTCGGAGGAGTCTACGGAAGAAGATGAAGAAGATAAGAAGAAAAGATAAAAGACACTTTAACCCCCTATAGTTTTGTTAAATGACACTTTCACCCCTATAGTTTGGAAAAGGACACTTTCACCCATTCAGTGTGCCATAACATGAGGGCTAATTGGTCCAAAAAAATTATTTTTTCTGACTGTTTCATGAATTGTGATATTGTTTTAACGAAAGACAATACGTTTTTGCTTTGGTATTCTTTCTCGTTTTGGAATTAGGTGTCATGACTTTTTTTTTTTTAGCAGAAGTGTCATGTTTTGTATAGAAACAGTCAGTTTTGTATAGAAACAGTCATGACTCATGACACTGTTTTGTTTTGTATAGAAATCAGTTTCAAATTTTGCAATCTCAAGTTAACATTCTTAAATCTTATGTGTACGTTCAGCAAATTAGAGTTTCATTGTAGTTTTCTTTTTTCAAGTTTAGAGTAACCAAACACGAAATGGAAAATCGCAGTATTTTCCTTTCATTTTCTAACAACCACCAAACAGAGGAAAGAAAATGATTTTCTTTTTCATTTCTTTTCTTTTCTTTCCATTTTCCTTTCCCATTCATTTTCCAGGAACCAAACAGAGCCTTAGAGATTTACATAGTTTCTCAGAAATTTTCCGGTGTCAGTTCTACTAATTCTTTGAAGAAGACATAAATTTTGTGTTGGATGATCAGGGATTGGTGAAAAAATTGTATTTTCACCAATTGTTTACGTCTTTGTGTATGTTTAAATGATATTGATTTCAGAAGTATTAGTGTGAGAGATGATGTAAATTTCTTAGAGGTTTACATAATTTCTCCGAAATTTTCCGGTGTCAGTTCTACTAATTTTTTTGAAGAAGACATAATTTTTGTGTTGGATGATCCGGGATTAGCACAGAGGGAAAACAAACTAACTTTTCGAACTACTAGAAGAAGAGAAGGAAAAACATGGTGGATTGCAGTCTACTGCTTTTGAAGTGAGCATGGAAAAAGCCTTGGCCAATGTACTTTGTGGTTGAATAAACTCTTAGCAACTATTCTGGGTCTGGATAGGTAAAGTGATTTACATAAAATACAATTCACTTTGATAAAATTTAGAACTGGACAAGTTGCAGTAGGAGTGTTGAGTTTTTGATTACGGAGTTATTTTCGTACTAAGAATGATACAATTTGAAGAATGATATGATCCATTTTTTATGGATTGATTCGTGGTGTTGGAGCCAGTTTGCGCGCACTTTTGACAAATCAATGGAGTTCTGGATATATCTACAGTTTGGATAGTCATGGCAATCCCCAGTGTACCCAATAATAACTGGCGTTCGTTGCAATTTATGTTTTGGTAGCATTATGCTATTTGTAGGAAAATATGGCATTGTAATTTTGGTTCGTGCAATGGAAAAGATATATATTTGATGAAATGGCTACTTATCTTTTGTTAAAAATGAGGATGTAGTTATGAGCAAGATGTTTAAAAGAAAAAGTTCATATACTAAATTGCTAGAAAAAGAATGCGTATATGAAGAGAAAAAAGAGGAGGCTGAATCAAAAAAGACAAAGATATAAAGATACATTATATTGGACATTGTTTAAAAAAAGTATACTGTTTTGGAAAGGAGAAGAAAGAGGACGTCATGAAGAAACGCATAGTTTGGTAACCTGTAGTTGAATGGTTTCAGATTTTAGCATTAAGATAGTTCTAACGTGCCATGCCACAACACTGTTTACATTGCTGCGCACTTGTAATGTGCACCATCTTATGTAAACCACCTCAACTGTAATACGAGGGTATTCCTAGAGCAAGGATTCTCATGGCTTCCATCCTTCAAATTCATATGTGGATGTCTACTGCATACATGATTGGTCTTCTTTCTTTCCTAACTTCATTTTATGCTATTTCCTTTTGATTGTTGTTTGACTTGAGGTTCAATGTAAAATTTGATCGTAACAAATAGTGCACACTCATATTAATGTGTATGCTTCTTATCTGATGTACCGAAACAATTTTGACATGAAGAAAACATAAAAGAGAATTGTTTGAGGATTTAATTTTATGGACCAAACAATATACACCCTCGCATGAAGAATTATATTGTCTATTGAGCCTATTAGGAGATCCATTTGGCTATAGTGATGTTTTTTGAGTAAAGTCTCTATAAACACCATCGCATTAGTATCCTACAATATAATTCTTCTTTCATTATTTTCTAATATTATAAAGAGTATCTTCCTTCCAGTTGAAAAGTAAAATTAAATGATTGAACACCATGCCCACGTGCAACGCACGTGCCTCATACTAGTATACGACAAAAAGAAAAATGTGGGTGACCCAACACCACATTAGCAAATCCAAAACAGTGTCCCGCCAAACAACAATGGGCTCGAATCGGCCTTCAAGTCCAAGGTAAGGAGGGAGGAGGATTTGAGCAAGACACGATATTTTAGGAATTCTTTTCGTGTTCAAATATCGGCCTAGTGGGTGAGACTTAAGAAGGATTTGCTTGCACCTTCTCAAATCTCAGATAGGAAGAGTAATAATTTTTAGAGGCTCGTAGACTTTAATTGCGGTGTGCGCAAACTGGTCCGAACACATCAGTTTTTTCATATAATAAGTCCACTATAGTACTATACTTATTTTATTTGTTATTTTATCGTGAGAGTTTTGTTCGGGTAAAAGACACTATCACCACCTCAAGTTTGATGCAAATTCACTTTTACCTAGTTTGGGGAATGACATTTTCACTCTTTGAATGTACCGAATTGAAGGACACTAATTGTGATGATGTGATGAAGTTAGTCTTGGGTGGGGTTTTAATACTGATAATAGTTTTCAAACATTTTGCGCTCTTAGAGTATGAAATGACACAATAAGTGGGTGAAGGTGTGCTACAGTCTCACATACTGAATGGGTGAAAATGCCTATCCCTAGAATGGAAATGGTGAATGTGTCTTTGCGTCAAACCTAAGGGGTGAAAGTATCTTTTACCACTATTTTGCTCAAAGAAGCCTTACGAAATTTATATGGGTCAAATACACTTTCACCCCCTCGAGTTTGATGCGAAGACACTTCCACCCCTCTTGTTTGTGAAATGACACTTTCATCCCTTCGGTGTGCCAATTTCTAAACACCTACACTCCTTAATTGTGGTAATGTCAGTTTGGGGGATAGGGTTTACTGATAGTTATAGGGAAAATGTTTCATTGAGTATTGAATAACACAATTATGGGTCATAAGTCTCCTTAAATTCGACACAATAAAGAAGTGAAAGTGTCATTTCCAGGAAGGGGTGAGCGTGTCTTTGGGTCAAACCTGAGGGGTGAAAGTGTCTTTACACTTTCACCAATTTATATAACAGACCCATTATCTATGTAATATGTATCGTTCACCCAAAACAATAGTAAAAAAAATAGATTCCGCTGCACAAAGTTTTTGATCCGCCCCTCATTACTAAGTTCTTGTTAGTGCTTTTACTAAAAGAACATGTGACACATATGTTCTTTTGCTTGTTTTAAAACTTATTTTTTCTTAAAAAGAGTTGTTTCTGGAAACACCAATTTCTGGTGTTCTTTTCTTGTTTTAAAACAGGTACGAAACTGGTTCAAGTAATTTTTCAGTACTTTTCTTACCAAAAACAATTTTCATACTTACAGGTCTATAACTGCATTTATATTGCAGCTGAAGCTTACTTCTCGAGAGACATTAATACTTCGTACAATTATATCAAGCCAATTGCTGAGCTATAACATGTCAAACCATTTGCAATCCACTCATTGGTGTCTTTGTGACAACTGAAGGATAGTCCCTACTATAGTTCACATCATAAACACTAAAATTCCTATGATTCTCATCACCCCACAGAGCATAAGCTTGTTCCCCATGCACCTCATCATCTCCAACTTGTAGCTCCTCGTCAATCAACCTAAGCGGAACCACCAACCTAATGAACAAACAAATCAAGCTTGTGGTTACCACATTGAGGCACACAATGAACACGATCCCAATGAGCTGAACCTTCACTTGGTGGAGCCCGGCCCAGGTCCGGCCGCTCTGGAAACCGTATGCGAGGCCGGTGTATTTTTGCCAGTCGGGTGCGTTGTAGAAGAGCCGGCTTAGTTTTGGCATGGCGAAGATATTAACCAAATGGGCTTCTCATCTTATTTGGGCTTCTGCTATCAATCTGTTAGTCAAGCCCAATACCTATTCTAAGCCCAAACCATAATGGTCCAGTTGTAACCCTAAACTATACAGCTGCCCTATGTTCTAGATGGTTCATTTCCTACCGTTTCATTCTCTAACGGATCATTGTATCCGTCCGTTGGATTCCTGTGTATTTATGTGGCGCTGATACCTTTGCTGGTTAATTGAATGAATACACCGTTTGGTTTTCTCTCTTTGCCGTTTCATTATCTTCTGTTTATGTTATGTTCATTTGATTCAGTATCAAACCCTTATTTTGCTGTTATGGTATCAGAGCCTCTCCTGTTCTAATCGTCTCCAACAATGGCCTCTCCCTCTGCAAATCCTCTTGCCCTTCTCTCGAATATCCACAACCTTATTACTCACAAATTAGACAGTACCAACTATGTGATTTGGAAGCATCAGCTCCAATCGATTCTTAAAACCCAATCTCTTTTTGGGTTTCTTGATGGATCCATTGTTTGTCCACCACAGTTCATCGCCGACTCCGATGGATCTCCCTCACAGATGGTCAACCCTGCCTACACCGCCTGGCAGATACAAGATCAAGCCATCCTAACCCTCATCAACGCTACACTTTCCTCGGAAGCTTTATCCCATGTCATTGGTCTGGATGATTCACACACAGCCTGGGTAACTCTTGAATCTTATTATGCTTCTGTGTCTAGATCTCATATTTTGCAGTTAAAATCTGACCTTCAAACCATCAAAAAGCGCTCAGACTCCATAGATCTATACATGCAGAAACTTAAATCTATTCGTGACAAACTTTTTGCTTCAAATGTCAAAATCGATGATGAAGATATGATTCTTTATGCTTTAAATGGTCTTCCCACTGAGTACAATTCTTTTCGATCTTCACTTCGGATCCATTCAACTCCTCTCTCTCTCACTGAGTTACATGTTTTTTTAAAATCTGAAGAACAAATGCTTGAATCCCAACATGTTTCAAATGAACCCACTCCTCCTACTGCTTTTTACACTCAGTCAAACAATTTTTCTTCCTCTCGTGGTCGTGGTGGTGGCTACAGTCAAAACCCTAGAGGAGGGGGTCAGTCTGGTCGTTTCAATGGGACGAATGGTCGTTTTGGTGGCGCTCGTGGTGGTCGTTTTGACCACAACAGGGGTCGATCTGGGTATAGAGGTTCTGGTCAAAACAACAGAGGTGGTGGTAGATCTTCTTCTTATACCACCAACTATAACAGTTCTTATGGTGGATCAAAGAATGGTAAGGCACCTGTAAATTGTCAAATCTGTGGTCTGGATTACCACTCTGCTCTTGACTGCTGGCATCGTATGGATTATGCCTATCAGGGGAGAAATCCACCTGAACAACTCTCTGCTATGGCTGCTGCTTCTCAAAATCATGCTATCTCTCCCAATTATTGGCTCATTGATACAGGAGCCTCTGCACATATGACTGGTGAACTCAGAAATCTCTCTCTTTCTGAACCATATTCTGGATCAGACAATGTTACTGTTGGTAATGGCTCATCTCTTTCAATCAACAATTCTGGTACTGCTCTTTTACCCACTCCTAATTATATGTTTAAATTTTCTAAAACATTAAATGTTCTGATTTAACTGCTAATTTACTTTCTGTACACAAGTTATGTGAAGAACACCATGCTAGATTCATTTTTGATGCCCACTCATTCTGTATTCAGGATATTGCAACGGGCAGAGTTCTTTATCAGGGTCTGAGTAAAAATGGGCTTTATCCTATTCCATCTACACCTCTTTCTGTCAAGTCTTCTGTCAAGAGTTCTCCTCAAGCTTTTCTGGGTCAAAAAGTCAAGTCCAAACTCTGGCATGATCGACTAGGACATCCATCTAATGAAATTTTGTCAAAATGTGTTTCTTGTTCTTCATCTGATTCTGTTATATGTCAATCATGTTTAGCTGGTAAAATTACAAGACTTCCTTATGAACAATCATCTACTGTTATTAAGAGACCTCTTCAATTAATCCATTCTGATGTATGGGGTCCTGCACCTTTAAAATCATTTCATGGCTTTAGATATTATGTGTTATTCATTGATGGGTACTCTAGATTTACATGGTTGTTTCCTCTGCATAACAAATCAGAAGTTGCAACAACTTTCCCAAAATTCAAAAATTTTGTTGAAAAATTGTTAAACTGTTCTATATCTGTGTTTAGATCTGATGGTGGAGGTGAGTACACCTCATTTGTTTTTCAAACTTATCTGAGTACTAATGGCATTATACATCAACGTTCTTGTCCTCATACACCACAGCAGAATGGTGTTTCAGAAAGGAAGCACAGGCATATTGTTGAAACTGCTTCAACTCTCTTACATAATGCTTCTTTACCTACTCATTTCTGGTATCATGCTATTGCTACTGCTGTCTATTTAATTAATAGAATGCCTAGTTCCAATACTTCTAATAAATCTCCATTTGAACTTTTATTTAACAAATCACCAGATTATGAAAAACTTAGGATCTTTGGCTGTGCTTGCTATCCATGTCTGACTCCATACTCTCAATCTAAACTATCTCCTAAAACAAAACAGTGTATCTTTGTTGGTTATGCTGATGGTTTCAAAGGTTACCTTTGTTATGATAAATCAACTCAAAAATTTTATATAAGTAGAGATGTCATCTTTGATGAAAACTGCTTTCCTTATTCCACCAGCACACACCATAACACTTCTACTGCTTCTTCTATTCAACAAACTAACTTTGATTTGTTTTCTTCAGGTGCTTATGTCCCTCCCCCCTCTATCCCCTCTCCTCCTCATCCAGTGTTTCCCCATAACACTGTGTCTGAGGGCTCTGCAGAACTGCAGCCTGCTGGAACACAGGTTCTCACACCCAGATCAGATACTACAAGAACGGATACATCACCTGAGACCTCTTCCAGTCCAGGCTTGGAAGATTCTCCAGCTAGCCCAGTGATGACTTCTTCCCCACACCCAACTCCTCATCCAATGAGGACAAGGAGTAAATCTGGGATTGTAAAGAAGAAACTTCCATTCACTGGCACTGCTATTACTCATTCAGGTTTTAATGTCATTCCTTTTTCTTCTCTTGCTGACCCAAACACTTTCACAGAAAGCTGCTAAATACTCTCAGTGGCAAACTGCTATGGCTGAAGAGTATAGCAGTCTTCAAAAACAGCAAACTTGGACTTTAGTTCCTTGTCCTCCCCATGCCAATATCATTGGCAACAAATGGGTTTTTAGGAATAAATATAACCCCAATGGTACTGTTTCACGTTTTAAAGCAAGACTTGTGGCCAAGGGGTTTCATCAAACCCCTGGCCTTGATTATGAAGAAACATTTAGTCCAGTGGCCAAACATGCCACTGTACGCTGTATTCTTGCTCTTGCTGCCTCTTTTTCGTGGACCTTAACTCAGTTAGATGTGAAGAATGCCTTCCTCCATGGCATTCTTAAAGAAACTGTTTACATGAAACAGCCTCAGGGCTTTGTTAACAGCTCTTTCCCTAATCATGTTTGTCTTCTTAATAAATCTATTTATGGCCTCAAGCAGGCCCCTCGTACATGGTTTGAGAGGTTTACTACTTATTTACTATCTCTTGGATTTGTTTCATCTTTAGCTGATTCTTCTTTATTTATTAGAAACTCTGCTGGCAAAATTTCAATTTTACTTCTCTATGTGGATGATATCATCCTTACTGGAAATGATACTCAGTTTCTTAGTGCTCTTGTGATCAAACTCAATAAAGAGTTTGAAATGACCAATTTGGGGCCACTTACATATTTCCTTGGTTTGCAAATCAAACGAACCTCTGCTGGTATCTTTGTACATCAGGAAAAATACATTACTGATGTCTTAAAAAGGTTCAATATGATTACTTGCAAACCTTGCTCTACTCCTTTAGCTGCTGGTATCAAATATCACCTCTTTGACAGCAAACAGCTAGATAATCCTTCTATTTTTCGCCAGTTACTTGGTGCTTTGCAGTATCTAACATTTAGCAGACCTGATATTGCCTTTTCTGTTAATCACTTATGCCAATTTATGCATGCTCCAACTGAGAATCATTTGGGGGGTGCTAAACGCATTTTACGCTATCTACAAGGAACTAAATCTCATGGTATTTTATATCAAAAAGGTCACCTTCCAATCCAAGTCTTTACAGACGCAGATTGGGCTGGAAATCCATCAGACAGGCGTAGCACCACTGGGCTTGTGGTCTTTTTAGGCCCAAACCCAATTCATTGGGCTTCCAAAAAGCAAGCCACTGTCGCCCGTTCATCCACAGAGGCAGAGTACCGGGCTCTTGCCACAGCAGCTGCAGATCTTTCTTGGTTCAAAACTTTGTTCAAAGACTTAAAATTTTCAATTCCTCAATGTCCCATCTTATGGACTGATAATTTATCAGCTCTTTCTCTTACTTCTAATCCCCTATTTCACGCACGTACAAAACATATAGAAATTGATTATCATTACGTGCGTGAAAAGGTTTTAAATCGTGAACTAATTGTTGATTTTTTATCTAGTGCAGATCAACTTGTTGATGTGTTTACCAAAAGCTTGCAGCCCGCCCATTTTGAAGATTTAAAGAGTAAACTCATGGTTCAAGTCCAACCACCATGAGTTTACGGGGAGCTATTAACCAAATGGGCTTCTCATCTTATTTGGGCTTCTGCTATCAATCTGTTAGTCAAGCCCAATACCTATTCTAAGCCCAAACCATAATGGTCCAGTTGTAACCCTAAACTATACAGCTGCCCTATGTTCTAGATGGTTCATTTCCTACCGTTTCATTCTCTAACGGATCATTGTATCCGTCCGTTGGATTCCTGTGTATTTATGTGGCGCTGATACCTTTGCTGGTTAATTGAATGAATACACCGTTTGGTTTTCTCTCTTTGCCGTTTCATTATCTTCTGTTTATGTTATGTTCATTTGATTCAGTATCAAACCCTTATTTTGCTGTTAGAAGAATCCGGTGAGGATGCCGCCTAGGGTTCCGGCAATGGCATGGGTGTGTAACATCCCCATCGTGTCGTCCACGTGCGGAGGAGCTTGATCTTGTGGTTGAGGATCATCATTGTGTACCAGGGTACGCTACCTGAGACTAGTCCCATGAGAATAGCTGCCCAACATTGCACCACTCCTGTTCATAGATCAAAATTGAAGAAATTGCAATAAGTCACTTTTGAAGAATCAGAGCCTGTTTGAGACATTTATTCGGATAAAGTATAGTTTCAACCCCTCAAGTTTAATTGAAGGACGCTTTCACCCCTTCTAGTTTGAGAGTCTGAGCCTGTTTGAGACATATTGTTACACTGTTAGTCTGGAATTTTGAACCGTCCGTAAAAATAACTTTTATGACAAATTTGGCCTCATGTTATGAAAATTATAGGCATTACCCAATGATGTATTAGACTCTTTGCATGATATGAGGGTCGAATTGGTCTCTAAAATTATTTTCAGTGACAAACCCCACTCCCATATTAAGGGCGTCACTGACAAATAGTGTAAATTACTTGAAGTTCGGCACATGGAGGGGTGAAAGTGGCCTTCAATGAAACTATAGGGGGTCAAAGTATCTTTTACCCTATATTTAAAGTATAAAAGACACTTTCACCCCCTTAATTTTGATGCAAAGATAATTTCACTCTTTTAGTGTGACAAATTTCAAGATTCTCACACGTGTGAATTCTAACAGTGCTGGTCTAGGTAGTGGGGGGGGGGGGGGGGGGACAGTGGTAGTAGTTTTTAGGACAAATTTGTTCTCTGAGAGTATGAAATGACATAATAAGGAATGTAAGTGTCATGAACTTCGGTCACACTGGAGGGGTGAAAGTGTCAAAGTGGTGAAAGACACTGACCCCCCAAGTTTGATGCAAATACACTTTCACCTCTTCTGGTTTGGAAAATGACAATATCACTTTTTCAGTGTGCCAAATTTCATGACACCTCCACTCCTTAATTGTGAAGTAATTAGTTTTTTTTTTAAGAATGAAGTCATTAGTCTTTGGTCAGTGTCTGTCACTAATAGTAATTTTTGGCACATATTTTTTTATCTTAAAACATGGAATAACATAATCTTAATTGAGACGTAGTTGTTGGTTATGTAATTTTAGTATACTCAAAGTGAATTTTAATTATAGCTCGTACCTGCGCCAAGAGTGATGCACACGAGACCAGTGATGATCCCCTGCACAACACCAACCACCGAAGGCTTGCCAAAAACGAAGGTGTCGAGTGTCATCCAAGTGAGCAAGCTAGTGGCGGAGCATACGTGGGTGTTGAGGGCGGCAAGAGAGGCGTCGGTGCTGGCAGCATAAGGTGCACCACCATTGAACCCAGTCCAACCCATCCAAAGCATTCCTGCGCCTGCTAGTGTCATCAGAATGTTGTTTGGCGGGAACCTCTCCCTGCCTTTGTCTGCCCTTGGTCCCACCTGTTTCATTGCCGGCCAGTCACTACAAATCCGGCAAAATTTGATAACAGAAAATGAACTTGTAATCTAGCTAGTACTAGAAAAAATTTGTAGAAACGTTTGAGCATGTTTAGATACAGAAATAACAGTTCAAAAAACACCAACTTCAAATGAATTTGTCAAAATATCACTTTTGTCCTTGTCTAGATATTTCAATATACTCTCACCATAACATATTAGGTGCCTAGTGTATTTGACGATCTTCTTAATTTAATTTTTTTTATTTGGATCGTGTTCGTATAAGCAATTGATTAACGGAGAGCGTAGCTTAATTATAGGGATTTATCTGTAATTATTTTTGTATATATCACTAATCAATACAGAGGTCCACAGGATCTATAATTAAGCTACGCTATTAGCTAGTTCCGTATAATCACTGGATCACTTTGACCCCATGATTTGTGTTGCAAAACGATGCAATTTTTTTATATTTTTTTCAAGGTGTTGTAGAGTAAAAATTTCTCTATAACACGGTGAAAACATTGTCAAAAAATCGCATGATTTTGCTATCCAAATCACCCGGTCAAAGTGATCCAGATACGAGTCAAAAAGTCAAACTGGTGTGATAGAGAAGAAACGGAGGTAGTCGTAGTTATAATTGAACCGTTATCATCAAGGGTGGAAGACACTATGCTCAACACATATTCATCTTTAAATTAAATTCGGAAGTTAAAGAATGATTTATTTTTCTTCACATGTAAGTGCAATGATGAGATTTAAAGATGAATTCAATATATACTTGAAGTTCAACAAAAAACAAGTGAATATATAGTCATTTCTAACAAGACAATCTTAGAATATTTGAACTATTTTAGTGACTATTAATTTATAGTTTCGTTAGGACCAATATATGTACACTGGGATTTCAAAAAAGTTATTATCTTATTATTTTATCGATTGGGGTCCAATTTTGTACTAGTCCCAAGTTGGGACTGGACAAATTATTAATTTTATCGAAGTTATTAATTTATCGAGTATTAACTTATAGAGGTTGTAGAGTAAAAGTTTCTTCTATTTCTTCCACTTTTGAGTTTTACCACTATTCATCAAGTCGTTTTGACCCGATGATTTGATTATCAATTAACTTTTTGGTAAATTTTCATAGTGTTGTACATTAAAATTTACTATACAACACCACGAAAAATTATCAAAAAATTGCATCGTTTTGCTGTCTAAATCACCGGGTCAAAGTGACATGCTTACGGATGAAAAAGTCAAAACTGGAAGAAAGAGAAGAAACAGACCAAGTAGTCTGTAACACGACATTACATATACGGCAAAAAGAAAAATGTGGGTGACCTAACACCACATTAGCAATCCAAAACAGTGTCCCGCCAAACAACAATGGGCTCGCCCCGGCCTTCAAGTAAAAGGAAAGGAGGGAGGAGGCTGAGGGGGATTTGATCACGACAAGATATTTTAGGGATCTTTTCCGGGGTTCAAATCTCGGCCTACTGGGTGAGACTTGAGAAGGGTTTGCTTGCACATTTTCAGGTTCAAATATCAGGAAGATCAATAATTTTTGGAAGCTCATAGATTTAAATTGAGGTGCGCGCAAACTGGTCTGGACACCTCAGTTATCTCATATAATAAGTCCACTGTAGTACTATACTTATTTTATTTGTTATTTTATCGTGAGAGTTTTGTTTGGGTAAAAGGCAATTTCACCCCCTCAAGTTTGATGCAAACTCACTTTTACCTAGTTTGGGGAATGACATTTTCACCCTTTGAATGTACCAAATTGAAGGACAATCTAATTGTGATGATGTGATGAAGTTAGTCTTGGGTGGGGTTTTAATACTGATAATGGGTGGGGTTTTAATACTGATAATGGCTTTTCAAAAATTACGCTCTTACAGTATGGAATGACACAATAGGTGAGTGAAGGTGTGCTATAGTCTCACATACTGAACGGGTGAAAATGCTTGTCCTCAGAATGGAAATGATGAATGTGTCTTTGCGTCAAACCTAAGGGGTGAAAGTATCTTTTACCACTATTTTGCTCAAAGAAGCCCCTACAAAATTTATATGAGTCAAAGACACGTTCACCCCCTCGAGTTTGATGCGAAGACACTTCCACACGTCTTGTTTGTGAAATGACACTTTCATCAATTCGGTGTGCCAAATTTCTAAACGCCTACACTCATTAATTGTGGTAATGTCAGTTTGGGGGATAGGGTTTACTGATAGTTATAGGGAAAATGTTTCATTAGAGTATTGAATAACATAATTATGGGTCATAAGTCTCCTTAAATTCGGCACAATAAAGAAGTGAAAGTGTCATTTCCAAGAAGGGGTGAACGTGTCTTTGGGTCAAACCTGAGGGGTGAAAGTGTCTTTACACTTTCACCAATTTATATAACAGACCCATTATCTATGTAATATGTATCGTTCACCCAAAACGATAGTAAAAAAAATAGATTCCGCTGCACAAAGTTTTTGATCCGCCCCTGATTACTAAGTTCTTGTTAGTGCTTTTACTAAAAGAACATTTGACACGTATGTTCTTTTGCTTGTTTTAAAACTTATTTTCCTTAAAAAGAGTTGTTTCTGGAAACACCAATTTCTGGTGTTCTTTTCTTGTTTTAAAACAGGTACGAAACTTGTTCAAACAATTTTTCAGTACTTTTCTTACCAAAAACAATTTTCTTGCAGCTGAAGCTTACTTCTTGAGACACATTAATACTTCGTACAATTATATCAGGCCAATTGCTGAGCTAAAACATGTCAAACCATTTGCAATCCACTCATTGGTGTCTTTGTGACAACTGAAGGATATTCCCTACTATAGTTCACATCATAAACACTAAAATTCCTATGATTCTCATCACCCCACAGAGCATAAGCCTGTTCCCCATGCATCTCATCATCTCCAACTTGTTGCTCCTCCTCACTCAACCTAAGTGGAACCACCAACCTAATGAACAAACAAATTAATCAAGCTTGTGGTTACCACATTGAGGCACACAATGAACACGATCCCAATGAGCTGAACCTTCACTTGGTGGAGCCCGGCCCAGGTCCGGCCGCTCTGGAGACCGTATGCGAGGCTGGTGTATTTTTTTGCCAGTCTTGTACGTTGTAGAACAGCCGGCTTAGTTTTGGCATGACGAAGAATCCGGTGAGGATGCCACCTAGGGTTCCGGCAATGGCATGGGTGTGTAACATCCCCATCGTTTCGTCCACGTGGCGGAGGAGCTTGATCTTGTGGTTGAGGATCATCATTGTGTACCAGGGTACGCTACCTGAGACTAGTCCCATGAGAATAGCTGCCCAACATTGCACCACTCCTGTTCATAGATCAAAATTGAAGAAATTGCGAGAGAGTCCTAGAGAGAGAAAATCTAGAGAGAGGTTTTTCTCTCTAATTTCCTTGTCTTCTAGTGTTTGAGTATCCCAAAAAACAAGGTTTTTTTGAGGGTTTAGTCAGGGTCGCTGATTTCTTTTTGATTTCACAGACCTGTGGTGTGAGTGTTCAAGATCAATTAACAGATCATGGCGAGTCGGAGAGGAAACAACCTGAAAGCGATACTGCCGGAAGAGACAGTATCACAGGACTCACCGGCGACGGAGCTAGAAGAAATAGATCTCACTCAGACGGAGATCGAGCTTGAAGACG
This sequence comes from Linanthus parryae, assembly GCA_023055425.1. NCBI lineage: Eukaryota > Viridiplantae > Streptophyta > Magnoliopsida > Ericales > Polemoniaceae > Linanthus > Linanthus parryae. The sequence goes on along the minus strand of JALGPY010000002.1, from coordinate 62,929,271 downwards.
ATGAGATCCAAATCAAAAAGTTGAAGACAAGATGCATCTATGGGAAAATTCTGGCAAAAAGAGAAGTAAGATTGCAGAGCATTCAAGGGGTTTTCAACAAGATTTGGAGAATCAGAGGATCTTTCACAGTCACGGCTAGAGGGGATAATATTTTCTCGTTTCTATTTGATGAAGAAGAGGATTGTGAGAGAATCCTAGAAGGAATGCCATGGAGTGTGATGAATAACATGATAGTGATGAGAAGGTTTGAACTGGGAAAGAAACCAGAGGACCTCTGTTTTAAAGCCTTGCCAATTTGGGTACAAATCAGAGGGCTCCCTTTGGAAAAGATAAGTGTCCTGAATGCTAGAAAAATTGGGAAGAATATTGGGGAGGTCATGGAGGTTGATGCAGACGAAGAAGGAGGAATGGATAAGTGTGCATTCATTAGAGTTTGGATATTGATTGATACGGAGAAGCCACTAAAACAGGGTTTTAGAATGACTATGGCGGATGGAAACTATGTGTGGTTTCCTTTCAAATACGAGAAACTGGGCGAGTTTTGCTTCCGGTGTGGCCGAATTGGACATGAACAAATCGAATGCAAGTTCATGAGCCAAAAACAGGGGTTGAATACTGGGTTTGGAGCTCATTTACGCACAATGGAGCAGAAAAGGTTCTTTCCAAAAAAGAAGGGTGATTCAGTCACAAAGTCGTTTCGGGAGAGAGATTGCAATAACAAAGATGAGATTGCTGCTGTCGAAAGAAGGAAGAACAAGACACCGGAGATCCTACTAGGGTCGCCGGAGAAGATGAATCAAGCGGCGCGTGAGGAAACAACAGTGACGAACAAGGAAGGGACACGTGGCCAACCAGGTACAAAGAATCTACCACTGGTGACAGCTGCGAATGATTGCGTGCAGAGGACGAGGGCGAATGAGAAGGTGGACGCGTGGCAAGCTGCGAAGGGGAAGGACAAACAGGGGGTAACGGTTTTCTCGATAGACGAGGAGGAGCTGTACGAAGCTTCCTTGGAAGGGCAAAAGTGGAAGGATCGCTTATGGGGTGAGAATGACCTAATAACTCCGAGTTTCTTTGGGCTGGATCGAGAAACGCAATGCAATGGGCCGCACCTGTTTAAAAATATCAAAGGCCCAAAGTTTGGTGGATATATGAGCTTTGGACGAAACAGCCCAATTCAAAATTTGGGTCATTATGTGACACAATACTTAAACCCAATGCTCCAAGACCCATATAGGGAGAATCCAATACTTATTAGAAGAGCCACTTATAAGGGTCTGGAACAAGAATCCGACCCGAATGATGACAGCAGAAGCTTTGAAGATGAAATAAGGGAGGTGGAAGCGGAGAAGGCGAAACAGAAGAGAGGGTTACAAACTGAGGAAGAACTCAAGGAAGATACGAGACAATGGGTGGTCAATACAAGATTGGCCGAAGATCTAAGGCAGAAGGCCCAACTCAAGAGGGAGTTCACAAAGGTTATGTACACAGAACCATCAGCGAGCAAAAGAAGAGGGGTTGGAGAAAACAATATTTTGGGATGGGTACCAGAGAGACTCCAAGAAGTGATCGAAGAAGAAAATTGGGATCCGGAAGGAAAGGAGGTGTTCATCACAAACAAATATGTGGACGCGAGGAAATTCTACACAAAAGGAGCAGATGGAGTCTTTAGAAGAGTAATAGTAAGAGTGGAAGATTTTATTCGAAGAAAGGAGACTTCTGGAGAAGGACAAAAGACTGTGGCTGAGGAGGCGAGCCTAATCACGCCCCCAAGGGCGCCATGAGAGGACTGATTTGGAACTGTAGGGGGTTGTGGCAGACCTCTACAGTTCGACAAGTGAAAGCTCTAACAAATCAAGAAGGTGTGGATTGGATCTTTCTTGCGGAAACAAAGGTATGTACAGAATATTACAAAAACAAGTTGCAATTTGCTGGTCTTAACAATGTGTGTGGGGTAGATCCGAGAGGAAGGAGTGGGGGGCTTACCTTTTGCTGGAAGGATGAAGTAGATTGTGAAGTTATTTTTACTTCCAGTAACATAATTTCTGTCCTAATGTATGCACAAATGGATAAGCCAACTTGGGCTTTACACTGTGTCTATGCACCTTGTAACAATGTGAGTAGGCACAAGTGTTGGGAAGATCTGAAGTACATTATTGAGCTAATCAAAATGCCTTCTGTGATTGTGGGGGATTTTAATGAGGTATGCTTTCAAGATGAGAAAAAGGGAGGGAGAAGTGTGGCACAAACTTCAAAAGGGGGGTTGCTCAATTTTGTTAATGAAACTGGGCTGATTGATCTGGGATATGTGGGTGCTAAATACACATGGTCAAATGGGTGGGAGAAAGGAAGGCTTATAAGAGAGAGAATAGACAAATGCTATGCTGATGCTGAATGGAGATTGTGCTTTCCTAGGGCTACTGTCTTCAACAGAACTGCTGGTGTCTCAGACCATTTGCCAATGGTCTTGGACATGAAGGGGCAAACTGAGTGTGTGAAAAGGAATTTCAAATTTGAAGAAATGTGGACTAGAGACAAAGCTAGCTGGGAGGTGGTTGCTAATAGCTGGAAGAGTGTTTGTGCTAGGGAACCAGGAGACCAGTGGTATAAGAAGATGAAAACCACAAAGGAAGCTTTAAAGAAATGGAATAGAGAAGAATTTGGTTGGATTGATACAAAGATTAAGGAAGTTATGGATAAGATGCAACAAATTCAAACTCAAGATGATCTACAGGTGGAGGAAGAAAAGATAATGAAAAGGAACCTGGTGGAGCTAATGCATAGAAAAGAAATACTCTGGAAACAGAAGTCCAGAATCCAATGGCTTAAAGAACGAGATGCTAACTCCAGATTCTTCCACATCACTGCTGCTATAAGAGGGAAGAAGAACAGAATTGAAGGAATCAAGAATGATGAAGGGGTGTGGATTCATAAGAGGGAAGAAATTGGAGATGAATTTATTGGCTTTTATGAGAAGTTATTTACATCTGACAAACCTGAAATCCCTGATTGGATGCAAGAAATTGTGCCACCAATGATGGAGGCTTCTGAATGGGAAGAGCTATGTCAGATACCTACTGATGAGGAAATCAGAGAAGCCCTGTTTCAAATGGGGAGTCACAAGGCCCCAGGCCCAGATGGTATGAATGTCCTCTTTTACAAACACTATTGGCATCTCATAGGAGTTGATTTTTGTGGTCTCATCAAGAAGTTCTTTTCTACTAGTAAAATGCCTGCTTTCATGAATAGTACATGCATTACACTTATTCCCAAGATTGAAGCTGCCTTTAGGGTTAAGCACTATAGACCAATAAGTCTATGCAATGTCACTTATAAAGTGATTGCTAAAATTATAGCAAACAGGATCAAGCATCTTCTAGACAGAATTATCTCTCCTATGCAAGCTGCTTTTGTTCCAGAGAGGAACATCCAAGACAACTTAATCTTGCTACATGAAGTGATGCATACCTTAAACAAGAAGAGAGGTAAGGGGGGACTGATGGTGGTAAAGCTGGATATGGAGAAGGCATATGATAGAATGGAGTGGTGTTTTATAGACAAAATGCTGCAATGGTTAAATTTCCCTCCCACACTAATTGCTTGGATCAGGGAGTGCATTCAAACTGTCAGGTTCTCTGTTAATATCAATGGAGGCCCCTATGGTCTCTTCAATGCTCAAAGGGGACTGAGACAGGGAGATCCCCTGTCCCCATACTTGTTTATTATTGGTTCTGAATTGCTATCCAGAATTTTACAGTTTGCTCATGACAACAAGTGGATCCATGGGATTAAACTTGGCAGAAATTGTAGCCCTATCCATCATCTCATGTATGCAGATGACCTTATAATCATGGCTAGATCTAATGCAGAGGAGGCTCATTATCTGGATTTATGTCTGCAACTTTATGAGGAAATCACTGGGCAGAAAGTTAATAAGGACAAGTCTGCTGTATTCTTTAGTCCCAACTGCAGTAAAGAAACCAGGAGAAGTGTCAAAGCAGTCCTAAGACTCAAGAAAGGAAGGAAAGAGGCAATCTATTTAGGACTCCCAATGTTCCTAAAAAAATCAAAAATGAGTTCTTTTTCCAGCACTTTGGAGAAAATGCAGAAAAGAGCAAGTGGATGGAAAGAAAGACAGCTATCTTATGCTGGTAGACAGGTGTTCCTCAAGTCTTCAATAAGTTCTATTCCTATCTATCCTATGTCTACTTTCCTCCTCCCTAAAAATTTCTGCAATAAAATCAACAATATCTGTGCTCAATTCTGGTGGGGGTCCAAAGAGGGAAAGAAGAAGCTTCACTGGATCAGCTGGGACAAACTTTGTCAACAAAAGGAGGAGGGAGGTCTGGCTTTTAAGGAAGCTTCAAAAATGAATCATGCACTGGTTGCAAAACTGACCTGGCAATTATGGAGTGGAAGTGAGAAAGTGTGGGTAAAGCAACTGCTGAATAAGTACTGCAAATCTCTTTGCTTTCAGCTCACTGAACCCAAGAAAGATGACTCCTTTTTTTGGAAAGGGGTGCTAGAGTGTAGAGGCATAATAGAGAAAGCTGCTTGCAAAATTGTGGGGTCAGGAGAGAGCATTGACATCTGGCAGGACCCTTGGGTGCCAAATTTAGAGAATGCCAAACCCAAACCTCCTGATGATTTGATGAATGCCCCCAAGAAGGTAAGTGAGTTAATTAACCATGACAATAGATCTTGGAACACTGATTTGATAGATGCTTGGTTTGATGAAGAAGAAAGTAATGCCATAAAAGCTTTGAAGATCCCAATTTCAGAAACAAAGGATAGATGGTGCTGGAGTCTAGAAAGAAAAGGGGAAGTTACTGTTAGAAGAGCCTATCTATGTCAGAATACAACTACCAGTATGACCAGTCAATTTGATTGGAAGGAAATTTGGAATTTAAAGATGCATAATAGACTGAAAATGATGCTGTGGAGAGCTGGTTTAAACATTTTACCAACCAGAGAGAATTTGAAGAAAAGGGTTATGCTGATGGATGATGTATGTCCTCTTTGTGGTGCTGGTAAGGAAAGTACTATGCATATCTTTTTACAATGTCAGGTAGCAAGAGGGGTATGGTTTCATTGCATGGGTGTAAGAACTGACCTCATTACTATTGATTCAATAACTGACTGGTATGACTGGATAACACAAGAAAGTACAAGGAGAAATTTGTCAAAGACAAAAATGATGATGATGACTAGTGTGGTCTTTGAACAGCTGTGGAGAATCAGAAATGAGGTGGCTGTAAAAAAGGAAGCTAAGAATCTGGATGCCAAATGGTCAAAAAAGTTCTGTGAGGACATAATTGCAAAGTGTGAGGAGTTCACAGGGGAGAAATGCAAAGAAAAGAAGGATACTAAGTTGCAAGACCAGGTTTGGGCACCACCAATACAAGGTATTTTAAAAGCAAATTGTGATGCTAGTTTTGATGCAAAAAAAGGTATAACTGGTTTAGCAGCAGTTTGGAGAGATGAGAAAGGGGTGATGAAGACCTTGTTGACTGATGTTTCCCCAGCTAATAGTATTGAAGACTCTGAGCTCCAAGCTATTGAACTTGCAATCAAATGGGCAAAGGAAAATAATATTTGTAGAGTGGTGATTGAATCAGATTGCTTAGGAGTTGTTGAGGCTCTAAATGGGAGAATGAATGCAGCCTGGAGCTGGAGGAATAGAGCTGAAGGAGTTTGCAGAAAAAGGGATGATTTTGACCACTTGAGTTTCTCTCATTGCTCCAGAACCATGAATATAGCAGCTCACTTAGCAGCTAATTGGATTAGAAAAGCAAAGAGTGGTCCTTTGATGGAGGCAGAGATGGAAAACCAATTTTGATAAGGTTATTGAAAGAGAGAAAGTGTAGTGTAGGGGTAGTTTTGTGTAGTTTTCTCGTTTCTGTGTTGCTGCTTTGTATTTCTGTTTTTTGTGCTTCTATAAAATCAGAATTTATCAAAAAAAAAAAAAAAAAATTGAAGAAATTGCAATAAGTCCCTTTTGAAGAATCAGAGCCTGTTTGAGACATATTTATTCGGATAAAAGATAGTTTCACCCCTCAAGTTTCATTGAAGGACGCTTTCATCCCTTCTAGTTTGAGAAAAGACACTTTCACCCCTGTAGTGTGGCGAACTTCAAAAAATTTACACCCCATATTGTTACACCGTTAGTCTGGAATCTTGAACCGTCCGTAAAACTAAAACTTTTAGGACAAATTTGGCCTCATGTTATGAAAATTATAGGCATTACTCAATGACGTATTAAACTCTTTGCATGATATGAGGGTCGAATTGGTCTCTTAAATTATTTTCAGTGACAAACCCCGCTCCCATATTAAGGGCATCACTGACAAATAGTGTAAATTATTTGAAGTTCGGCACATTGAAGGGGTGAAAGTGGCCTTCAATGAAACTAGATGGGGTTAAAGTGTCTTTTACGATATATTTAAAGGATAAAAGACACTTTCACACCCTTAATTTTGATGCAAAGATAATTTCACTCTTTTGGTGTGCCAAATTTCAAGATTCACATAGTTTTTAGGACAAATTTGTTCTCTGGGAGTATGAAATGACATAATAAGAGATCTAAGTGTCATGAACTTGGTCACACTGGAGGGGTGAAAGTGTTAAAGTGGTGAAAGACACTGACCCCCAAGTTTGATTCAAATACACCTTCACCTCTTCCAGTTTGGAAAATGACAATATCACTCTTTCAGTGTGCCAAATTTCAGGACACTTCCACTCCCTAATTGTGAGGTCATTAGTTATGTGTTTAGGAATGAAGTCATTAGTCTTTGGTCAGGGACTGTCACTAATAGTAATTTTTGGCACATATGTTTTATCTTAAAACATGGAATAACATAATCTTAATTGAGACGTGGTTAGTTGTTGGTTATGTAATTTTAGTATACTCAAAGTGAATTTTAATTATAGCTCGTACCTGCGCCAGGAGTGATGCACACGAGACCAGTGATGATCCCCTGCACAGCACCAACCACTGAAGGCCTGCCAAACACGAAGGTGTCGAGTGTCATCCAAGTGAGCAAGCTAGTGGCGGCGCATACGTGGGTGTTGAGGGCGGCAAGAGAGGCGTCGGTGCTGGCAGCATAAGGTGCACCACCATTGAACCCAGTCCAACCCATCCAAAGCAGGCCTGCGCCTGCTAGTGTCATCAGAATGTTGTTTGGCGGGAACCTCTCCCTGTCTTTGTCTGCCCTTGGTCCCACCTGTTTCATTGCCGGCCAGTCACTACAAATCCGGCAAAATTTGATAACAGAAAATGAACTTGTAATCTAGCTAGTACTAGAAAAAAAGTTGTAGAAACGTTTGAGCATGTTTAGATACAGAAATAACAGTTCAAAAAACACCAACTTCAAATGAATTTGTCAAAAAATCACTTTTGTCCTTGTCTAGATATTTCAATATACTCCTCACCATAACATATTAGGAGCCTAGTGTATTTGATGATCTTCTTAATTTAAGTTTTTTTTTTTTGGATCGTGTTCGTATAAGCAATTGATTAACGGAGAGCGTAGCTTAATTATAGAGATTTATCTGTAATTATTTTTGTATTTAGTTGTGTATATATCACTAATCAATACAGAGTTCCAGATGATGATCTTTAATTAAGCTACGCTATTAGCTAGTTCCGTATGAATGACTAGGATCAAGAACCCTTATGTAGTATATGTTACACAAATATGCATTATGACAATTTGCTAATATAGGGCTAAAACAACAGTTACCCATTATCATATTATTGGTATGTGTTGCCGGTAAACTCAAGAATATTGATACGTGATGTCAGTAAATTCAATGGCGTGTTCATTTGTCAGTAAATTTAATATCGTCAACTAACATATGCATCATGAGGGTCAAAAGCTCAATTTTTATGCAAGTATCAAGCTTTCATAAACTTCTAACGCTTAGTTGAGGGTTTCATTCACATAAAGGCATTGTAAAGATATATACCCAGTACGCAGCAGTAACTCCAGCGACACCAGAAGAAAGATGGATAACATATCCTCCAGCAAAATCGATAACTCCAAGCTTCGCCAACCACCCGTCCGGACACCAAACGCTATGCGCTCCGATAGTGTACGAAAACGAAAGCCACAAGGGCACAAACATAATCCACGCTCGGAAATTCATCCTCCCCAAAACCGCTCCCGCCACCAAAATAAGCGTAATCCCAGCAAACATCTTGTACACATTACCAAAAAACCAAACACAGAATCAACATCCGGGTAACAAATTTCTACACAAAAATAAAATAGAAGGTTTAGTATAGTGTCGTACTGCTTGAAACAACACCATTGTCGCGGATGGGAAGTACCCCGAAAACGCTTGATCTAGCAAGAAATCACTATCCAGGGCAACACCGGGTTTTCCCCAGAAGACAGTGAGCTTATCTCCAAATGCCATTTGGTATCCCCACCCAACCCAACACACCATAACAGCTGCAAAGGCGTAAAGGGCCATAAAAGCGGAGTTAATCGCCCATTTCTTCTTTACGAATCCTCCATAGAGGATAACCAGCCTAGGGATGCTCTGGAGGCCGACCAGTGTGGCGGCGGTTAGCTGCCAGGCGTTGTCACCCTTGTTCATCCACTCGGGGCTCGCCTCGTCCGGAAGGAGGTTTTTGGGGAACTCCATAATTTACTATAGCCTAAGATTTGGGTAGTGAGTTTCTACTTTTATACATAGCGGTGGTGATCAAAAGTGTAAAATTTATATTTTTATAGCCAAGAATGTTGTACAAGAATCAGGCAAGTTGTATTATTCTTTAACATGCCATGGCAGGCTATGTTGGTTTCTTGAGAGAAACTATTTTTTGTCGTCAACCAGGATTGAACTTTAGACTTCAAGTATGAGCTTTCAACACTCTACCACTTAAGCTACCACCCTAGCTGCACCGGCTATGTTGGTACTGACTCATTAACAAAAATACTATTAGTTCTTGATTGTTTCATGAATTATTAAAAGCATTACGGAATGTACATGATTTCTTACTGTTTATACGGAAAATATGTTAACCGTATTAGCATATGGTAAACTATTGTGAAATGGGTGCAAATAGCTGCTAGTGGAGTGGTAAGACACTTAATGCGCGAAGTTCTCAGAAAAAAACAGTTTATTTAATTAAAATAAGACTATTACATCTAGCTCTAGACCCTCTTCTGCCTAATAGGGCTTTCTTAGTGCTTGTTTGTGAACTCGCATTTTAATCACTTCTGATCATTTTATTTTCATTCCGTTTGTTACACTGTTTTATAATTCTGGTTAAAATATGTTTTGGGCCAATAATTTGCAGATTATTTAATCTCTAAAATTTTTTGACGGATTATTTTACTAATTTACACTTTTTACCAATCAGGCCCTTAAAAGCCAAACTTTTCGATCCAACTCTGTAGTACGCTTCGTACGAAAGGTGTGCCCCAGTATTGGTGGTGTAGCTGTTGTATCCATAACGAAATCTCCGGGTGTTCTCATATTATCCATCAATAATCTTCAACGAGGATGCCTGGTTCTAGGACATCTAGTCCTCTTTCGTCTTCTCCTTCACACCACGATATTTGCATCAATCCTCATTTCAATTGCTCAAAAAAGGCCCGAATCGAGAGCAAAACTGAAGGACGAAACTGATCTATCACATACAAATCTACAACATGAATTATAGCAGAAGATTCATGTGTTTAACTTGTCTTCCTTAGCTCCTAAGCACAGCGGATGATCGTAGGATGCTTGCTTTCACGTGCCCACCTTGCTCCCACAGTCTGGCTCGAATCACTAGGACGAAAGCTCTGATCCACACCAAATTCCACCAATGGAGGCTAGTTAGAGAGAGAGTCTAGGGTTTACTGTATTATGGTCAACACATGATCTCTACAGTAGTGTATTAAATAACGAGGAGGCTGTCTCCTTATATAGATAGACTTATATCCAATTGCAACATTACCCCCTAGGGTTTATGTCTTTGCTACTAACCCCATAAGGTTTGAGCTTTTCTCACCTAACCCCATAAAATTAGGTAATTGCATTGTGCACCCCACATGGGCGCACCAAATGCTAACATCTCCCACTCGCACAGTGGGGTTGCACAAATACAGTAGATCTAGTCTCCCTCAATCTCCAACTATTATCATCTGCCAAAGTGTTTTGTGGCCTGACTGTGAGAGAACATGCATTTCGGGAGTTCCATACTCTAAACTCATACGAGACGAGCTAGCAGTAGGCGCACTCAACCTTAGGAAATAATGCAATACATTTATATCTCTCTCGTATCCCCCAGATTCGATCAATTGTCATCTCGTAGACCATGAGCACCTACCTTGTCCCGAAGGTCGTGCATCAATGAGTCTACATTTCCTTTATTACATTCATATCCTGCATGATCCCATAAGATCTTGTAGGTGGGCCCAATGAAAGTGATAAAGAGCGATGCAATGAGAATATTCCTTTCCATCCATTGTTGATTTGATTCGGAGTCAGCTGCTTTCCTAGCAATGTCCTGTAAGGCCGAATCATTCATAGCCGTGAGGTGTCACGCTAAAGTAGCATCACCTAACTGTCTCTCCGCGACATGGATAAAAGTACTAAGTGTATACAGTGTCAATCATTCTTATATGATCGACGAGGCTCACACGGCGAGGAATCTCAGGGACTAGTTCTACTCGCCACCTCATGTCACTCATCAGCACGCGTCATCTCATAAGATGTGTGCCATAGTGTTTGGACTCTAATCAGAGCACATGTCATATCCCATAAGGACCACTATACAGATGTAAGTCCAACAGCCCATATGACTATTAACCCGAGTACTGAGTGTTGCACATATGCAATCGAAATCAGTTCTCTCATCTGGCTTTCTCTACGCAGACTATACATGGTTCGGGGTAATAACCATGTTCGAATGGCCATAAACTGGAACTTATTCCAATGCGACAAATGAATCCGTCTGACAGGGTCTTGCACTATTGATAGATGTCTACCTCTTGCCATAGGCCATGCGCCTCATATGACAGGGGTCACTTATCATATCATAGGCTTCTAGCACTTATCGGGATTCCGTCTCATCTTCTACTCACCTAGACTATCCAGGATGTTGTTAAGGCGGTTGCTCGTGTGAGAGAGTCAACCTAGTGTCCGCGCAACATGTTCTATGCAAGTAAATGATATGTGAACGTATCATACACGTATCAAAACAACATGTAGCATAATAGAAACAAATCCAATTAAAATCCAACAATCAATGTCTAAATCATATTATCAGTCTGAAATCTCTAGTGATATCTCACCACCTATCTAAGCCCATGTCCTTAACATGACCAGTAAAGACCTGCCTTAACAAAGGTTTGGTCATGGGATTAGCTAAAATCTGATTCGTAGGAATGTGCTCTAGAGAAACATCTCCTTTAGCTACCACCTCCCTAATGAAGTGATGCTTGATCTATATGTGTTTGGCTTTACTGTGGTGCACAACCATATGCTAAGGCAACTCATAGGTTTATGGACAGCTCATAAGCTTACCGGAAACCTTCTTTTCCAAATACATTTCTGTCCGGTGACTGAACAGGAAATCGTTCTTTGCTTCCATGGTCAATGGAGCGGTCCAATACGATTGTGCAACACTTATGCTGCTGTTCCATGCGATGTGTATGTCATCTAGCATGGACTATAGCCTGAGGCGGATTCACGTGTATCTAGGTCCCCACCCTAGTCAGCATGCATAGTTGGCTAGTCGAAGCATCATCTCTGATAGTCATAGCACGTAATCCTTTGAGATATCAGAGTATTCTCTTCATAGCCTTCCAATGTCCAATACCTGGGTCAGACTGATATCTGCTAACTAAACCGACCGCATGACATATGTCAGGTCGTGTACGCATCATGGCGTACATGAGGCTACCGACAACACTTGCATAGGGTACTTTGGCCATTTGATCTCTCTCGCGTTAGCTCTTGGGACACATCTCTAGACTGAGTTTCTCGCCATGCGCAATGGGAGTGTCAAGTGGTTTGGCATCGCACATTCTGAACCGTTCGAGTGTCTTCTGGATGTACGCCTCTTGCGACAATCCTAGAAGTCGTTTGGAACGATCTCTCAGGATCTTAATCCCAAGGATGTAGCTTGCCTCGCCTATATCCTTCATCGAAAAACGAGAGGACAACCACCCTTTAGTGGTCTTGTGCATTCCTATATCGTTGCTTGCCAATAATATGTCATCTACATATAGAGACAAAATCATGAACTTATTTCCCGAGCTTTTTACATACACACAGTGGTCTTCATCTACCATCGCAAAGCCATATGCTACAATGTCCTGATGGAACTTCATATACCACTCTCTTGAGGACTGTTTAAGCCCATATATGGACTTAACCAGTTTGCACACTTTGTGCTCATGCCCTTTCTTCTCGAAGCCTTGCGGCTGAGCCATATAGATATCCTTGTCTAATTATCCATTGAGAAACGCAGTCTTAACATCCATCTGATGTAGCTCTAACTCCATGCTTGCTACTATTCCTAGTATAAGGCGAATAGAGCTATTCTCACCACCGGCGAGAATGTCTCCTCATAATCTACACCCTGCTGTTCGGTGTAGCCTTTGACCACTAGTCGGGCCTTATGCCTTTCCACGCTTCTGTCGGCCACAACAGGGTTTGGGGCTCCAGAAAAGGTAGATGGTTTCAAACCTTGAAATCGATCTATGGTGGAGGTCCTACGGTTATAGTCAGTCATGTTTACCAGACCTTCAAGAGCTCGTTCAATCCTATCAGCACTGTTTGAACCATTACCTAAGGTTGACCCAGCCATATGGCTATTACCATTCACTTCATGACTTGGGGACTTTCCGTGTCCAGCAGTGTCATCAGCATGGTTGTTCCCCAATACATTTACCCCAAGGGTGTTCATCCTAAAAAGAAAAAGAAAGCTAGGTTAGTCTCTGTTCAATGGTTGTCTAAGGCATGTTATAAGTAGTTCTTAATTTTATCACATAAGACACTCAAATCATTCATATGATCCTATAATACTATAGGTCAATAGCTATATTTGGTTTAGTAAACCCGGCTCTGATACCATGTTGTCACGACCCCGTTTCCCGGACCCCGATTAGTAACGGGATCAAGGGTCATAACTGGCCGATGGGGCCCTCTTTTCGTATCAAGTGGGATGAATATTAAAATTTAAACTTTTGAAATGAGAAAAGAAATAAAAATAAATCGTTGCGGAAGCGATTTGGAATACAGGGGTCTCATTTAGACATTGAAGAATCAATTTGAAAGCTTTATGTAAAACAGTTTTAAGAGAAGAAAGAAGAACTTTTGATTCAATCCCACAAGACAGTACTTATCAGAGTACACATGGATAACTGAGCAGTTTAAATTAGAGAGAACTTTGAGTAACCAAACGGTACATCTTTTATACATGATCGGTCAAACTATTACACATAGTACGACTAGGCATACTGTCTATACATTATCTATCTGGCACGTGTGAGCATGCTATATACAACAAAATTGGACTATAGATAAGTCTAGCTCACAACATGATACTACAAAACTATATTGCTATAGGTCTTCTAAAGTATCCCGGTCTCTACTGATCTTCATCGTATCCATGTCCTGAAAACATTTAGTTTGAAAGGGGTGAGCTGAAAAGCTCAGTGAGGGGATTACTCCTCCTTTTAAGTGAAAGCAACTGAAACATCATTTTCGATCATCATTTGGCAATAATATAACTTCAGTAGAAAGAACAGTAAACATTTTATTTCAATCACTTTCATTTGGTTGAGATGCAGTGGGTAACCGTTCGTGATCTATAGGTGATATATCCCCTTACCTACCCGTGTAAGTAGTTGGTAGGCCAGTAATATATCCGTAGTTTGACATGTCTTGGCGCCATCGTAGTGGCACGTCGCTTATTATTACCCAGCGATAAGGTCTCGTGGATAGAACAACAAAAGTTGTCCAAAGCATCCCGTCAAATTTATCATTTTTACAAAATTTAGAAAAATTGACTATAAAATAAAAGTTATAAAATTTGTCATCGTAACGACAGTTAAAACAATAAACCGTAAAGCAGTTTAGGCATTTAATAATAGAGGAGCATGAAAACAGTATTTTGGCTATCATTTTAACAACTTGGACAATTTATTTACAAGCATAAAAATACGAGTATTTAAAAGTGAGAGATTAAATTTACTCACATTCGTAGCGTGATAGAGAAACAAATTTGATAAACTATGAACTTGATTTGAAGCAAACTCAAAATACCGGCAAACGAACTTACTGTAATGGTATGATTTTGGTGTGAGGTTTAAAGTCAGTGGCTCAAAGGCTTTTTATAGCCACAAGCAAGTTGTCAATTACGTAAGTGCATGCGTAAAATGGGTGGGATTCACCTCTCTGCATGGAAAGGATGGTGTTGGTGGGAAATGTTAGTGCCAACACCTAGCATAAGTATGAGATAGGTGGCAAGGAGGACCACCCATTCCTCACACGCAGGTACTTGTGGGCGAATTATTTGAACACAAGCCCACACATGGAAGCACACTCTTAAGTGTGCTAGACACATGCTAGCATGGTCCTTAACTCACTCATGAGCGTGGCTTTACATGACCTGGGCAACGAAAAATAATTGATGGATACTTGGTGAAATAAATACACTCCTTGTTGGAAAATCAAAAAAAGAAAAAAATAAAAGAGATAAGAGAATGGCTCTATTTTTACTTTCTTGCTACCACCATCGGATTAAAGAGTTGATTTAAAACACTTTTATCAAAAGATATACAATCTTGCAATGTTTTTTTTTTCTTTTTTTTTAGTTGCTAAGGTGTACCAAAATATTTCCATGAAATTTCATAAAAAAAATGAGTACATATTTATTACATATGCAAATTTAGAAATTAAGAATCAAATTCCTCTATTATATAAATAAAATATTTATTTACTTATAAATATATATATATATGTGTGTGTGTGTGTGTGTGTGTGTGTGTTAGCTAATACATTAGTATGAAATGTTAGTAATGAAGAACAACAAACAGGTTAAAATAATGTAAGTAATGTATGGGATACTACATCCTTCCCTCCTTATAGAAGTTTGGTCCCCAAACTTAAAATGTACCTTAGAAAAGATGTGGGTAACGCTCGCGTATCTCGTCTTCTCGTTCCCATGTAGCTTCTTCCACTATTTGATTGCGCCATAGGACTTTGACTAGAGGTATGACTTTATTTCTTAGGACTTGGTCACGTTGACTTAAGATTTCGACGGGTACTTCAGTATAGGATAAGTCTTCACGTATCTCTAGTGGCTGATGTTCAATCACATGACTAGGATCATAGACGTATTTCTTAATCATGGAGACATGGAAGACATTATGAATGTTGCTCAAGTCAGGTGGTAGTGCAATACGATAAGCTACTGGTCCTATGCGTTCCAAGATCTCGTAGGGTCCGATGTATCGTGGACTAAGTTTTCCTTTCTTTCCGAATCGGACAACCCCTTTAGTCGGCGATACTTTAAGAAACACAAAATCACCAACACTGAACTCCAAGTCTCTCCTCCTATTGTCACTATAACTCTTCTGTCGACTTTGAGCAACCTGAAGTTTATCTCGAATGATCCTCACCTTTTCTGTAGTGATCTGAACTATCTCTGGTCCAAGTATTTTCCTTTCTCCAACTTCTGTCCAACATATAGGGGATCTACACTTCCGGCCGTACAATGCCTCAAATGGAGCCATTCCAATACTAGACTGAAAACTATTGTTGTATGTGAACTCCACTAGAGGTATATGTTCTTCCCAACCTCCTTTGAATTCTAGGACACAAAACCGGAGTAGGTCTTCTAGGATTTGGATAACTCTCTCTGATTCACCATCTGTCTGTGGGTGAAAGGCGGTACTAAAACGTAACTTGGTTCCCATTGCAGTTTGGAGGCTATTCCAGAATCTTGAGACGAATCGAGGGTCTCGATCAGAAATTATGGATACTGGAGTTCCGTGAAGTCGTACAATTTCACGAATATATAAGACTGCCAACTTTTCTAAGGAATCAGTTGGTTTCATAACTAAGAAGTGAGTGGATTTGGTTAATCTACCAACAATTACCCACACAGCCGAATTCCCTTTTGAAGACTTCGGTAATCCCATGACAAAGTCCATGGTGATGTGTTCCCACTTCCATTCTGGTATAGGGAGAGGTTGTAACAAACCGGCTGGTCGTTGGTGTTCTGCTTTCACTTGTTGGCACAAAAGACACTTGGATACAAAGTCAGCTATTTCCCTCTTCATTCCTTTCCACCAATACAGTTCCCGCAGATCCCTATACATCTTCGTACAACCAGGGTGAACTGCAAACTTAGAATCGTGTGCCTGTTCCATTATGAACTTCTTAATTTCTGGTGAACTTGGAACACAAATCCGACCTTTAAATTTGACCAAGTTATCTTGAACGGAGAAGTCAGAGACTTTACCACCAACCATGTCATTAGAAATGGTATTCAACTCCAAATCATTCCGTTGTGCTTTTTGAATTTCTTCTAAAAGTGTAGGCTTTACTACAAGGGCATAAACATGGCTAGAGGCTCTATGCGGGATTACTTCCAATTCTAATCTCTCAAATTCCTTGTGTAGGGTGGCTTCACTTGTGATCAGATATGCTAAGTTGGACTTTCGGCTCAAGGCATCAGCTACAACATTAGCTTTACCTGGGTGATAACGAATGGTGATGTCATAATCTTTCATCGTCTCAAGCCATCTTCTTTGTCTATTATTCAAATCCTTCTGAGTAAAGATGTACTTAAGACTCTTATGATCTGTGTAAATCTCACAAGAAACTCCATATAAGTAGTGACGCCATATTTTCAAGGCAAAGATCACTGCCGCCAATTCTAAGTCATGTGTGGCATAATTCAACTCATAGGGTTTTAACTGCCTAGAGGCATAGGCAATTACTTTTCCATCCTGCATAAGAACACAACCAAGCCCTTTCTTCGATGCATCACTGTATATCGTATAGGATCCAATCTCAGATGGGAGAGATAAGATAGGCGCAGTAACCAATCTATTCTTCAAATCTTGAAAGCTCTTCTCACAATCATCATCCCATTTAAATGGCGACTATTTTCTAGTCAAACGGGTAAGAGCAGAGGCTAATACTGAGAAGTCTTGCACAAATTTTCTATAGTAACTGGCCAGTCCTAAGAAACTTCTAATCTCTTTAACATTGGTAGGTCTAGGCCAATTAACAATAGCCTCAATTTTCTGCGGGTCTACTCCAATACCATCCTTTGAAACAACATGTCCAAGAAATGAAATTTGAGAGAGCCAGAACTCACACTTCTTCAGCTTTGCATAAAGCTTCTTATTCCTTAAGGTTTGGAGTACTAATTTCAAATGCTCAGCATGATCCTCATTGGTCTTAGAATAAATCAGGATATCATCGATAAAGACAATTACGAACTCATCCAGAAATGGTTTAAACACCCTATTCATCAAATCCATGAAAACAGCTGGGGCATTGGTCAAGCCAAATGGCATAACTAAGAACTCGTAATGACCATATCTGGTGCGGAATGCACTCTTTGAAACATCATCAGCTTTAATCTTCAATTGATGGTACCCTGACCTCAAATCAATCTTAGAAAAGACACAAGCACCCTTTAATTGATCAAAAAAATCATCAATCCTAGGGAGAGGATACTTGTTCTTAACTGCGACCTTGTTAAGTTCTCGATAATCAATACACAGTCTCATGGTTCCATCTTTCTTCTTCACAAAAAGAACAGGTGCACCCCAAGGTGATGTACTGGGCCGGATGAATCCCTTATCCAGTAACTCCTGCATTTGTAACTTCAACTCTTTCAACTCTGCTGGGGCCATACGGTATGGTACTTTGGAAATAGGTGCAGTTTCAGGAGCGACATCTATGGTAAACTCAATTTCCCTATCAGGTGGTAATTCCTTAATGTCATCAGGGAAGACATCAGAAAACTCTCGAACTATGGGTATATCTTCTAGTTTCATCTCCTCTTGTGATTGGTCAACTATGTAGGCAAGATATCCCTGACAACCCTTTCGGAGTAACTTTTGGGCTTGCATATATGAAACTAGATGAGGTGGGGGTACAATTCCACTTCCGATAAAAGAAAAATCCGGTTTGTATGGAGTATGGAAGTTGACACTCTTCTTATGACAGTCAATAGTTGCATGGTTAGAAGCTAACCAATCCATGCCAAGAATGACATCAAAGTCATGAATGTCGAGAGGAATTAAGTCTACAGTCATAGATATGTCTTCTATTTTGATTTGACATTTCTTGTAGATAGAGGAACTGGCTAGCAAAACTCCAATAGGTGTTGACACATTTAAAGCATATCCTAATGGTTCTGGTTTTCTAAAAAGATACTGGACATAAGCATATGATACAAATGAATGAGTGGAACCAGAATCAATAAGGACATTAGCAATAGAAGAATCGATAGGCAGTGTACCTGAGACAACTGAAGATGTGGAAGGAACATCTCCTGGGACAAGAACGAAAGCTTTTCCCTGCCTACTTGGCTCATTTCGAGTGGTTGCTTGTTTCTGGGAAGATGGATTTGGTGGTGCTGGGGGAACAGAGTTACAATTTATGGCCTGATGCCCTGGTTTACCGCAACGGTAACAATTTTCAGTGCCTAGAAAACAAACTGGGCTCCTATGATATTTGAGACACTTAGGGCACTGAGGAGGGATGTTGTTACTAGGAATACGTGGAGAAGGATGATTATGATGGTAGGAGTTTCCAGGCCTTTTGAAAGAGACATTATGGTTTGGTCCATTATTCTGATTCCTGTTCCCTCCATTCCTTGCCCCTTCATTCCTGTTCCGCTGATCCCGATGTTGATGATACTCTTCATTTCCCTTCTCTTCCATCAAAGCCCTATCAACAACTTCATTATAGGTAGGAAGCCTGAAAAGTTCAACTCTACTTTTGATGTTCCATCTAAGACCACCTTCAAACTTTCTTGCCTTCTGGTTCTCATTTACCACAACAAGTGAGGCATAGCGAGAAAGTTCAGTGAACTTAGCCTCATACATAGCCACGGACATTTTCCCCTGAGTTAGAGTGAAAAACTCAGCAATCTTTTGGTCTCTAAGATGCTGTAGGAAGTACTTCTCGTTGAACATCTCAACAAACCGAACCCACTCCATATAGGGCTCTCTCTTAGACATAGTCAGCCACCACTGATAAGCTTCTCCAATAAGATTATAGGTAGCAAACTCAACCTTCTGCCTTTCAGTACATGGCATGGCTCTAAATATCTTTTCTATCTCCAATAACCAAGACTCGGCCACAACAGGGTTTGGGGCTCCAGAAAAGGTAGATGGTTTCAAACCTTGAAAGCGATCTATGGTGGAGGTCCTACGGTTATAGTCAGTCATGTTTACCAGACCTTCAAGAGCTCGTTCAATCCTATCAGCACTGTTTGAACCATTACCTAAGGTTGACCCAGCCATATGGCTATTACCATTCACTTCATGACTTGGGGACTTTCCGTGTCCAGCAGTGTCATCAGCATGGTTGTTCCCCAATACATTTACCCCAAGGGTGTTCATCCTAAAAAGAAAAAGAAAGTTAGGTTAGTCTCTGTTCAATGGTTGTCTAAGGCATGTTATAAGTAGTTCTTAATTTTATCACATAAGACACTCAAATCATTCATATGATCCTATAATACTATAGGTCAATAGCTATATTTGGTTTAGTAAACCCGGCTCTGATACCATGTTGTCACGACCCCGTTTCCCGGACCCCGATTAGTAACGGGATCAAGGGTCATAACTGGCCGATGGGGCCCTCTTTTCGTATCAAGTGGGATGAATATTAAAATTTAAACTTTTGAAATGAGAAAAGAAATAAAAATAAATCGTTGCGGAAGCGATTTGGAATACAGGGGTCTCATTTAGACATTGAAGAATCAATTTGAAAGCTTTATGTAAAACAGTTTTAAGAGAAGAAAGAAGAACTTTTGATTCAATCCCACAAGACAGTACTTATCAGAGTACACATGGATAACTGAGCAGTTTAAATTAGAGAGAACTTTGAGTAACCAAACGGTACATCTTTTATACATGATCGGTCAAACTATTACACATAGTACGACTAGGCATACTGTCTATACATTATCTATCTGGCACGTGTGAGCATGCTATATACAACAAAATTGGACTATAGATAAGTCTAGCTCACAACATGATACTACAAAACTATATTGCTATAGGTCTTCTAAAGTATCCCGGTCTCTAATGATCTTCATCGTATCCATGTCCTGAAAACATTTAGTTTGAAAGGGGTGAGCTGAAAAGCTCAGTGAGGGGATTACTCCTCCTTTTAAGTGAAAGCAACTGAAACATCATTTTCGATCATCATTTGGCAATAATATAACTTCAGTAGAAAGAACAGTAAAAATTTTATTTCAATCACTTTCATTTGGTTGAGATGCAGTGGGTAACCGTTCGTGATCTATAGGTGATATATCCCCTTACCTACCCGTGTAAGTAGTTGGTAGGCCAGTAATATATCCGTAGTTTGACATGTCTTGGCGCCATCGTAGTGGCACGTCGCTTATTATTACCCAGCGATAAGGTCTCGTGGATAGAACAACAAAAGTTGTCCAAAGCATCCCGTCAAATTTATCATTTTTACAAAATTTAGAAAAATTGACTATAAAATAAAAGTTATAAAATTTGTCATCGTAACGACAGTTAAAACAATAAATCGTAAAGCAGTTTAGGCATTTAATAATAGAGGAGCATGAAAACAGTATTTTGGCTATCATTTTAACAACTTGGACAATTTATTTACAAGCATAAAAATACGAGTATGTAAAAGTGAGAGATTAAATTTACTCACATTCGTAGCGTGATAGAGAAACAAATTTGATAAACTATGAACTTGATTTGAAGCAAACTCAAAATACCGGCAAACGAACTTACTGTAATGGTATGATTTTGGTGTGAGGTTTAAAGTCAGTGGCTCAAAGGCTTTTTATAGCCACAAGCAAGTTGTCAATTACGTAAGTGCATGCGTAAAATGGGTGGGATTCACCTCTCTGCATGGAAAGGATGGTGTTGGTGGGAAATGTTAGTGCCAACACCTAGCATAAGTATGAGATAGGTGGCAAGGAGGACCACCCATTCCTCACACGCAGGTACTTGTGGGCGAATTATTTGAACACAAGCCCACACATGGAAGCACACTCTTAAGTGTGCTAGACACATGCTAGCATGGTCCTTAACTCACTCATGAGCGTGGCTTTACATGACCTGGGCAACGAAAAATAATTGATGGATACTTGGTGAAATAAATACACTCCTTGTTGGAAAATCAAAAAAAGAAAAAAATAAAAGAGATAAGAGAATGGCTCTATTTTTACTTTCTTGCTACCACCATCGGATTAAAGAGTTGATTTAAAACACTTTTATCAAAAGATATACAATCTTGCAATGTTTTTTTTTTCTTTTTTTTTTTTAGTTGCTAAGGTGTACCAAAATATTTCCATGAAATTTCATAAAAAAATGAGTACATATTTATTACATGTGCAAATTTAGAAATTAAGAATCAAATTCCTCTATTATATAAATAAAATATTTATTTACTTATATATATATATATATGTGTGTGTGTGTGTGTTAGCTAATACATTAGTATGAAATTTTAGTAATGAACAACAACAAACAGGTTAAAATAATGTAAGTAATGTATGGGATACTACACTTTACGTCCAGGAGGAAAGTCAACCAGGTCCCAAACATGATTGGTTCTCATTGACTTTAGTTCTTCTTGTAAAGCAATTTCCCTTTCTTTCTTGTCAGGTGATGATAGATCCTCGGACAATTTCCTAGGTTTATCATCTTCTTGCGTGGTTACCACCATGGCCTCCCCTTCGATGTCAAATCGTCGACGGGGTACGCTCCCACGAGCGCTCCTACGCAAAGAGGGTTCTTCTTCATCAACATCATCACCATATGTGATGGGCTGCTCACTAGGCAAGACGCTCCCACTGTTCTCACGATCCATAGGAGCAAATTCCTCTTGAGTAGTGGTGAATTGAGTGTCATCTATTGGTTCCACTTCCTCGTAGAAAATACCATCTCCACGAGCTTCTCCCTGACTAGGAAAAATCTCCTTCTAGAAATTCAACATCTCGCGACTCCATTTCTGTTAGACTGCCATCCGCTGTTGCGCTATGAATACGTAACCCTTAGAGTGCTCAGAGTATCGTATGAAGATGCACTTCTTTCCTCTAGCACCCAATTTCTCATGGACATGGGAGACGTTACGTACATAGGCGGCCGACCCCCATGGCCTAAGGTGACCCAATTCGGGTTGCCTTTTGGTCCACATCTCGTAAGGGGTTGTGGCTACAGACTTGGTGGGGACACGATTCAGTATGTATGTGGTTGTCATCAATGCGTCTCCCCAATAGGATACAAGCAGATTCGCATTTGCCATCATACTACGCACCATCTATAACAATGTTCTATTCCTTCTTTCCGCTACACCATTCTGCTGCGGTGTGAAGGGAATAGTCAACTACCTCACTATTCCTTTGTCCTCACAGAGCTCCTTAAATTGCTCAGATAGATACTCACGACCTCGGTCTGTCCTAAGAGCCTTAACTCTTTTGTCCAGTTGGTTCTCTACCTCTTGTAGGAACTTTCTGAAGCCCCCTAGTGCCTCAGACTTATGTGTCATCAAGTACACATAACCGAAACGAGTGTGATCATCTATAAATGTGATGAAATAGCGAGCACCATGTCTAGCTCTAACATTTAATGGACCGCAAACATCAGAATGAATAAGTTGTAAAGGCTCGGTAGCCCTTACTGCTTTACCGAACGGTTTGCGTTTGGCTTTCCCTGCAAGGCAACACTCACATACAGGTAAAGAAATCTTGGACATATTTCCAACTAGGCCTGCGTTGGCCAACCTGTTCATCCTGTCATGTCCTATATGTCCCAATCTAGCATGCCATCTAGTGGAATCAACATCACCAAAAGACGTAATGAATGAACAAGAATCATAAACATCACCAAAGCTAGAACAATAATGTCTAAATAAAATAAACCACGAGAAATCAATCCATTACCAAAACATGAATTGCCACAAAACAGTTTGGCAACTCTACCCTCAAAAACAAGTCTTTAATCGATATCCATAAGTCTAGAAACTGAAACAAATTCTTGCGTGCATCAGGAGCGTAAAGAACATCATGAAGGACAAGCGTCTCTCCAGAACTCATCTTCAGCCGATATGTGTCAATGCCCACCACATCAACGAAAGAGTTGTCCCCATGTACACCCTTCTACTGCCCACTGGTACTCGCCTATAATCCGTGCACGCGTCTCGATCGCATGCTATGTGGTCGCTCGCACCTGAATCGAAAACCCACTCATTAGGGGAATCAGCAATATAAACTTGACTTATAACAAAACAGTCAGAGTTTGGATTATAGTGTACCTCTGGCTCGGTGCAATCACGAGCAAAGTGGCCATATTCCTGACAGTTGAAGCACTTAATTCATTTCAAGTTTCTGGACCTCCGTCCCACTCGGATTTTACTGATCTTGGGGCGTGGGCCCAACTGGCCTCTAGGGTCGTATCCCGTAGCGCTCCCACTCGGCCCAGTGGCCAAGAATGAGCTCTCTACCTCCATTGTTGAGCTGCTAGTTCTGGCGAATTCCAGTCTATGATCTTCGAACAACAGATATCGTTTGGCATCTCCAAACGTTCTAATTTCTTCTGATTCAGCCAACACTCTTCTCACGGGTTCCCATGACTTTGGTAGAGATGTCCTCACGGCTCTAAGCTGCCTTTCATCGGACATTTCATACCCAGAATTCTTAAGCTCAGTAATATAAAAAGATAGGTGTTTTTCCATAGAGTCACAATCTTTCTTTACCACAGTGGTAAGCATCCTCAATAGGTATTGCTCACGGAAACTGTCGGTTATCCCATACCGCGCCAGAATGTCTTCCCAAAACTTACTCGCATAGTCAATTTTAGATTGACTCTAGGAGTTCATATCTCACTAGATCCATCAATTCTAGGCATGCAATGTTGTCATCGACTTTCCATTTCTGGTAGGCCTCAACATCATGCCTATATGCCTCAGTTGGGCCGCCCTCTGGCTCCCAAGGCTCGATCTTCGACACATGCAAGTGCTCAGACAAGTCCAGCTCTAGGAAGCAGCCAATCACGCTTCTATACCATGTATGGAAATTATCCTCGTTCAGTATTACAACAGTTTTAAGTAGTTGAGACATCGTAACTGAAAAATGATACAAAGTGGAAGTTAATTACTAGCATTGTTTTAGCTCCTACAAACATTTAGATAAGATTGAAATTTAATAGTTCTTCATAAGGACTCTACCAAAACCTAGCAGCAATTCTAGGAATCAAATATCGTCACTCATGATTCCCCATTAATTTTAATCCTTTCTTAATGCGAGCTCTTTCGTTTTAGTTCTTTCGCATGCGAGGTTGTACAGTTATATCTAATCACACGCAGTTATAACATAAAACGAGCATAAGCATAAAATAAATATGCAATGGATGTGGCCCCTAAGGTGCACTCCCACTATTGAGAGTACGTCTTGAGCAAGTCTTGAACTTCATGCTTCAGCCATCTCGGCTATCTCGAGTGTACTTCATGAAGCTTCTTCGTTCGTCTCTTTTGCTCCATGCACCTCGCGCCATAGCTTTTGGTTTGCCACCTCTCTTGAAGCTTCTAGTCTTCAATCTTCACCAACTATCATATTTATAATAAGTAGTAACCTCTAATAGGCGATTTAGATGAGAAGAGAATACACTAGAGTATGTAGAGATAAACGACACGCAGGCCGTATTTTAATTGATTACATATTCAAAACCAAAAAAAATATATAAAAACATCTAAGCCACATCCATGCATCAAACACATCCATTCAACCCACAACGGCATGTATAATAATAAACTGAACATGCTGAAATTTTCAGGAAATTTCCAGAATTAAATACTAATTACTGGAAATTAATAATCAATATTCTAATCAACTAAAAAGATCGAAAATCGCTATAAACCTCCTAAGGTCTCACCACCTGTGGTAGACAGTAGGGAAAAATGACCTAAGTCTCCAAAAAAAAATTAGGGCTCAAAACAGTGTGTTTAAGGACGTCTAATTGATTCGGGAAGTGTGCTAAACACTAATTAATTAATCTGAAATTAATAAAATTTTATGTTTTTCCAAAAATTATGAAAAATCCGAGAAAATAATCATAACTAATTCTCTGTTCGTCCAAAAAATACAAAATTTATATTTCTGAAATCCTCGTGAAAAAACCTATCTAACCATATAGGTTTCACCTACAGATTATGAACTTTCAGAAACACGATTTTCTAAGCAGATTCGGGTACGCATAACTAGGCACGAAAAACAAGCCTAAGGCTCTGATACCAATGAAGGACGAAACTGATCTATCACATACAGATCTAAAACATGTATTATAGCGGAAGATTCATGTGTTTACCTTGTCTTCCTTAGCTCCTAAGTACAGCGGATGATCGTAGGATGCTTGCTTTCATGTGCCCACCTTGCTCCCACAGTCTGGCTCGAATCACTAGGACGAAATCTCTGATCCACACCAAGTTCCACCAATAGAGGCTAGTTAGAGAGAGAGAGTCTAGGGTTTACAGTATTATGATCAGCACATGATCTCTACAGTAGTGTATCAAATAATGAGGAGGTTGTTTCCTTATATAGACAGACTTATACCTAATTGAAACATTACCCCCTAGGGTTTATGTCTTTGCTACTAACCCCATAAGGTTTGAGCTTGTCTCACCTAACCCCATAAGATTAGGATAATTGCATTGTGCACCCCACATGGGCGCACCAAATGCTAACAAAAACACACTCAGAATATCTTGTTGTTTTCAAGTATTTTGAAGAAACCAATTGACTAGCAGAACGATACCGTAATTTGTTAATATTTTCATAATCATGTCTTTAAATTGTTCAGATAAAACATCAATACCCTCGAGGCCGGAGAAAGATGTGATTTCATACCATAGAACCAAATTAACTCTTAGATTTGACACGAACCATCATGTGTAGAGTGAGGATGATGCAACGAAGTTTAAAAAAGTTGGTGTGCGAAAGTACAGTGAGGATGATGTTGTGGCAAAAAAATAAATAAAAAACAAACAATCAAACAAACAAACTTGATAAAATTTATATATGACCTGTAATACCCTGAAATTTTACAAGGACCTTGAAACATAACAAAATTAAAATTTTACACTTATTTTGTTGAAATTTTCTAATTTAGCATTTATTGTATCAAATTCTTAAATCTGCCCCTTCTTATAGGCTGTGGTTGAAATACCAAGAGTACTACTGTAGATCTTTTTGTTTCATTTGAAAATCAATATTTTTGGAGCATTTGTGTCTCAAAGTATGTGTCAAGGTTAACTTGGGTCCGGACTGAGAAGCTTTGCAATTACACACTTGATCTTCATTAATAAATGGAAGAAAAAAAGATTGAGTGGCCTCACGTGAAATCCAATAAAGACGTGCAATGTCCATCTAATTCACTATTACTAGTAGCTAATTTTTTGCCATGTTGGGTATCGATTTAATTATCATCTTTCGGAGTCATGTCCGGCATTGAGACTTTGCGATGACTTCCAAATCACGTACCCGAATCTCATATTTTTGAGTTTGCCCATGGTTTTATAGTATTAAGTCCAATAGCGCAATCCCTATTTAAGATTTCATAGTTGATAGTTTGACAATGCACTGCATTTATCTTCTTTTCTTTTAGCTACTTCTGAAATTTCTTCATTTATCTTCTGAAGAGCATGAAACCAGCAATTTTCATTTCCTCATCTGTCGGGTTTGCCAACAAATTCAAGCACAAAGCGTGTAGTGGAAGAGAAGGACCACTTAAATTATAGTCATGAAAAAGACTTGTGGCACATCTAACTCCATATTCATAACTGGGGGATACAATTTTCTCTGCAGAAAATGCACAATAATGAGATGGGACACCAGAATGCAACGTAGCAGTGATTGTTGCTTCCTTTATTCAATCATTTGTTCTATAGTGAAGTACTATGTGTGTGTACTTGATGTTGTTTGCGTATGTTATGCAGCAGCAGAATTCGTCAAAGTTGACAAGGCCATCTCCATTATTATAAGCCGCTCTGACTCTCCACCACGTCTTCTTTCGTCAAACTCACACCGATGTTCATCATTACATCTCTCAGCGGCATATCCACATCCCACCAATGCAAATATTAGAAAATGACCCTTGACATACGTCGAAATCTATCATGGCAACATAAATGATCTGAAAATAAATCTTGAAACATAGGAGTGCCCCAGTAGCTGAAATGTAACCATCGCAGTCTTTGTTAAATACTCGGAAGGCATCTTTCAGCTCATCATCTGCTTCGCTTGCCTTCATTCACATAAGAGGAAAAATCATACAACTTTTTTTAAAATCCAAACGTGTACGCTATAAATAAAGAGACGTCGTTGTTCCAATCACGTTATAGTTTTCAAGTAAACATAATTGTGTTAGGTTCTTAAAGATCATGATCTTTTGCTCACTAGGAGTAATTTACTTATAAATTACCTTATCTTTGCTGCCATGACATGTAAGAAGTCCCTGATTTCTATGTTCCATTGCCATCAACATCAACTTAGTCGATCATGCTTTGCAGTTCTTCTTCGGTTGATATGATGAAAAGAAGTTAATTGATATTTTTGTATTGTCCATCTATTATTCTTGGCTTACTATGTGGAATCCAGAAAATGCTAATAGTTCGATATACAACATGACCAACCATATTAACAGAAAATAATGTAACACCTACTCTGCTTAACGAAGAAACCAACTAGATCATGTTGTGGTTGAAGAAGTACATACAAAAGTCAGTAAACCCCAAAGTGTTGAAGGGCTTCATGAATAATAACCCAGTTGTTGCTCGATAAGCCTAATTTACCAAGCCCCTTGAATGCTCTTTCAAAGCTTCATCAAAATTACATCGACACATTATCAAGTGTAAGTTGAAAATAACCAAACGATTGTGCGTCACAGTTTCCGCAAACATGAAGAATGCATGTCATCAATAATGCATAGAAGAAACCCAATTAATTGCAAAATGGATGGCGCAGGCCACCGAAAATATATCCAAAGTATAAAAATTTAGTTGGTTATTGGGTAGTTGCCTAAGCCCCAAACTTAGAACTAGACAAACATGATAAGCAACATTGAGGTTTATGGTGATCCTTCATGTTGCGACAAAACTCATTATAGTTTCTGCCCGTTTTAACTTATCTTAAGTTGTCATGAAATTGGTCATTAGGCATAACTATTAGAATCCCAACTTGGGGGTGAAAAAGAAAAAAAACGAGAGAGATGTAGTTTTGGTATTCCAAATATTGAATGACCAGAAATGCAATACAAAGGCGTTACCCATTTGAAAGTTGACGAAAACAGACTAGCTAACAACTAACAGAAATAAGGGACCAATCAGTCACTACCACTTGCCTGATTAGTTATTGCTACCAATCTTAGTTGAACGACATCGTAAACTCTTGCATTGTTACAACCAAGCCTTTTTATTGTTGTTTACTTCTGATACCCCCCCCCCCCCCCTCTTCAATTTGTGGTGACGTTCATCACTCCCAAATTTGAAGTCAGAAAATTAAAAATAGGCGAAGGCAAATATTTGGTCAATAATTATGCAAGCTGGTGTGAAGCTGGAATATATCTGAGCTGACTAAACTACTTATGTACTATATCTCTAACCATATGACAATTAATCCACCTCTATGTGTTTAGGCCTTTCATGAAATATGAGATTCTCTGCTATTTGGATGGTCGAGACACTGTCACAATAGATTGTCGGAGCTTGTTTTGACTCACATTGCAAGTCTTTTAGAAGAAATAAGAACGATAGTATCTCACATGCATTTGGAGGTGGATTAATATATTGTTGGAGCTTATCACGATAGTATCTCACGTGCATTTGGAGATTCTCTGCTATTTGGATGGTCGAGACACTGTCACAATAGTATCTCACGTGCATTTGGAGATAAGATTATGTACTCAAATTTTATAGAGCCTTTTGCCACAATTCTATGCTCTTTCAACCTCCAAGAGACCAGATACTCGCCAATATAAATCAAGAATCCTTCTAATGTCTATACACCCTACCCACTGCATCTGTGCAGGCATGCAATTCCAAGCAATTCCCAGCTGGATAAAACAAACTTTGCCCATAATTAGACCTCAAAGACATGAGAATATGGTGAACATACTTCATACGAGAATATGTGGGTTGAGACACAAACTGGCTTAGTTTGTGCATATCAAATCACATGGCTGGTCTGGTACGATACAAGTAGAGTAGCTTCCCAATTTTTTTTCTAAGTAATTATATCTGGAGGCTTCAAAATGTCTCGTCCACCTCCTTGTAACTTGTTTGTGGGATCCATTGCGATGGATGCTAGTTTAGAGTCCATATACTGAGTTTCTTTTACAATGTCCATCGCAAAGTTCTTCTGACACAAGTAAATACCATCACTACTTATTTCTATTTCAAACCCCAAAAAAATATCAACTCTCCCAAATCCTTCAGCTGAACTTCTAATTGGGAGTTTTTAAGGCAATTAACACATTGTGGTCAACTCCAGCTATCACTATGTCATCGACATATACAAGTATAATGAAAAAATGATTTCTATCTTCTTAGAAAATGAAGTATTATTAGTCTTACATTGAGCGAATTCAATCACAAGTTGAGTGTTGGAAAAATTACTACACAAATGCCTTGATTCTTGCTTGAGTCCATATATGAATTTCTTCAACTTACATACATGATTATTTTTTGCGTAAATCCTATTTGTATCTTTGAGGCAAGTCCATATAAAATTCTTCATCGAATTCACCATGAAAAAATGAATTGTTTACATCGAGTTGTAGCATGCATGCACCTTCCTTTTATAGCCGCAATCGCCGACACACACTTGAATGTGAGAAGCTTAGCGACAAGTGAGAAATTTATGTATAAGATAGCCCCTATGTTTGTGCCTAGCCTTTTTTCACTAGATTTGTTTATGCCTTTCTTTAGACGTATCTGACCTCAACTTTATCTTATATACCCATTTACAGCCCCGCTTTGTCATTACCTGCAAGAAACTATGTCAAAAAAGATTTCTGCCCTAAATCTTTGATTTTGAACCCATTGCTACTATCCGCTTCTCATCCTTTGAAGCTTCTGCTTAGCTCCCTAGCTCTTTAATATTGGACACTTGTTCCACAAAATACTCATATTTTCATAGAAACTTGCACATCCAAATTATGGTTTTGTTACCTCCATTTTTTAGACATGTTTGCTTTGTGTACTGTTAAGCCAAAATAATTCAAATGAGCTGGGGGCTTCACTTGTCTCGATGATTTCCTTGGTGCAAGTTCTTGAATTGTTTCTTTGTTCTGTGATGTAACATTCTCATATGTCTTGTCATCTATTGTTTTGAGTTCTTGTGTTTGATTGCGTGTACCTTCTCTTTACATAACTATTACATATAAAGTGAAATCATCAAAGTCAACACCTCTTTAATATGTGATATTTTGGAATGGAAAGACTTCTTCATGAAATATCACATTTCTTGTTACTTGAAATGTTCCTTCAATGATGTTGTAAATCTTGTATCATTTCATTCCAAACACATACCCCACAGATACACAAGCATGTGTGCTTGCATCAAAACTTGTGTCTTCTTTGACTTAAAGTGGAAGAATAACACATACATCCACACCTTCATTATTAAATAGTATTAAGTCACTCATACCCTCATATGGCGACTTTTGCTTCAATATTAGAGTACGTACCCTATTAATGAGATATGCAGATGACACAGTATCCCGGAACCTTATTGGTATGTTTGCTTGAAATCTCAAATCTCTAATCATATTCAATAAGTGTTTTATATTTCATTTCTATAATAGTGCACAATCCCTTTTTCCATAAAGAAATACGTTAACTCTAACTCCTTTGCATTATCACTCATGATCATCCTTATCTTGGTTTGATACTGTGTTTCTATGAGGTTATTGAATTGAGGTATGACCATTGCCACTTTCAACTTGTGTTAATAAAAATAAAATAATTTAAGATTGACGGATATATGTTAATAAAAATAATTTCAAATAAAATGAAATATGCCGGTCATCGTACTACTTTTCCGGTCCCCCGATATTTGGTCTCCGCCTTACCTCTTTGAACTACAAGAATTGGAGAGCCGAGCAGCGATTTGTGCAAACAATACGCTGGTTTTAAATTTTGCAGGTCACCGAACTTCTCGCGGGTTGGGTTACGATAGGGGTTAACCAAACCCCGTTATTCAAATAACTTCAGCAATAAGCATATAAAAGTTGTCATCACGGCAGATATAATTTGCACTGAGTTTATAAGGAGTTTGTTTCGACTGAAGTATGTAATCGACATTTTATTTCTTAACTTTTTAGGGTAGTTTTTGTATATTTTTTGTTCTCTTCTTAATTTGTTATTCAAACGCGCGATGCTAGAAGCGGTTAAAATAAAGACAAGTATTTTGAAACTTTCGTTTGAGCATCATGAATGACTCAATTGAGTGGGAGTCACGCCACAAGTATATGCTAAAAAAAATTGACAATTTGGATGCTACATAATGACGTCAGCCGTTAAATAACCGTCGAAATGAGGTCAAGTAACGAACAACTTTGAATCACCGCTTTTGCTTTTATTCAATTGATATCTTTACTCTCCTTTAATCGTTTCAATTAAACTTAAATGTTGAAGTAAAACTGGATATTGGTAGTTTCACACTCACAGTTGAGTTTGCCAACATTTGACCTATACTTTTATATTGAGCAAATGGACACTCATAGTTGACGTTTTACTCAACTGTGATAAATACAGCTACTACTCGTTTAGCTCCTTTTACGTACTGGTATTTGGTAACGCTTTATCCAAATATTTGAGGTCATAATTTGACTACGTACTAGTAGTATTAAAGGAAAGCGCCATGTCATCGATCCGGGTGCGTTAACGGTTTGACCGTTCGATCGTGTGAGATGGGAGCAGATCGCCACCCTTAAAAAGGAATCCTACCTCAGCGATCCGCGTCATTCATCGTGATTGGCCAAGTTGCTGGAACTTGTACCCTATAGAATCGACATGCTCTCTCCGTCATTAATGCACACCAACTTTACTCTTCCTCTCCGATACACCACCAACTTTCCACTTCCTCTCTCTCACTCATCATGGCGTTTCAGAGATGTGTGAGGGGTTTCCTCTCGATTGCCGTTGCTTTATTTGCCTACACCTTACCTCTCACCCATGTCCTCAGCACCTAGTATGATCATCCTTTCAAACCCGTGACCGCAGGACTCGTTGCCTACCACCTCATTAGGCCACTTTTAACTTGTGTACCAGCATATAAATCCAAGTCACTTTACTGCAATATTCTACCAAATTTAACATGTGAACATATTGTGTAGAAATACCATATGGTCCACGGTATCATAGTGCACCAATTCAAATAGCACATCCGAAATGTTTCCCCTATCTCACGGGCTGCTTTTCACGACCTTCCCGTGCGGCACTTTGTGTCTTCAATTCCCTCTGCAAACACTAAGTCAGCCTAACTCACCCGAATGTGGAAGAATAATAACACCGAAAGAGCTATGAAAGAAAGGAACTTTGTATTGCTTGTAGAGAGCTTACAACTCTTGGATCGTTTGGAGCAAATGAGCTCCTCCCTATTTATACAAGTCCTTCCCCCCTGGAAGGATCTAGATATCTAACGATCTAACGGCTATGATTAATCGGCCTAGAACCTTCCTACATGTTCTAGCCTAAGATATTTACAATCGAGAATTCTAGAGCCCCCTACACAAGGTTACATCCATACAACTTGGGAAGCTTCTAGAATATGGACTAACTAATGGGCTAAAGTGGGCTAGGACATCCCCTAGGCCCAAACTAGCCTAACTCCAAGTGGGCTAAAGATGTCATGGGCAAGTCCAAGTCCAAAAATTATCAAGTAAATAACGCGACCCATGACACCTAACTTAATAGGACCACTTTTTCTACTTGGACAATAGAACAATTTACACCGAGTGTTATTGATCTCATTTCTGTAGCTCAAAGTCTTTATCAATCACTCAAGTTTTATGTCTGAAGGATGTCCCAGCCTCATGTGCCAAACTTGAGCTTATCTTTTCTGCAACACTGTTCATTACCAATGAATGTCCTGTCTCACAATACTCATCAATCCAAACAACTTATGTGCTTTAGTTTTACTTGGAGCACAGAGATAACGACCAATGTGAATCAAATTAGGCATATGAAACATTTTACTATGATTTGAAGATATCAGACTTTGTATGCTGCATCTTTCTAACCATCCATATTCAGAACAAAAGACACAATCGAAAATTAGGTATGGGTCGAAACCCATGTCGTTGAAGTAAAACAATTGCTAAAATTAAAACTTAATGTTTACTATAAAATATTTATTACTTATTTGTTCAAAATAATATTGTTACTGGTATTATTTCTAAGAGGTTTTATGAATAAAATTTGAAACTCTTACTTGATATCTGATTGAGATTTGATTTAGGAAGATTTTAGGTAATAATTTAGAGGAATATTGAATAATAATGAAAAATATAAATTTCTGATTATATGAAGATTATTACTCTAGAAAAATAAATAAATTAATTAAATTTACTACAACTCTTTACTTGACATATAAGTTATTTACTAGCAGCGGATACTCAAAGAAATCCCAAAATCCACCCCATATATCAACATAAAATATAAAATTACCCCAAACTATAAAACAGTGTATTTCATGTCCAACCTGTTGATCTCTTGAATTGGGTGTGTGCTTAGTTGATTGATTCATGTGATGAGCTGTTGGAGGTTGACATGTTTTCCAATAATCTTGAATTTTGTCAAGAGAGATGGTTGGTTGAGTTAAATGGTCAATACTTTCGCCTTTTGGATTTCCCTTATTTTATTGGGATTGGGGTAGCTGTGAAGTGTGAACATGGTTGTGAAAGGAATTGGATTTATGCTGGATGAGATTTCAGTTATTGGGAGAGCAAGGTGTGAAAGGAGTTGGAGGTGAGGATTTCGAAGGAAAGATAATTCGTAATTGTTGGTTAGTATTGATGTTAGTGGATGGTTGTATTAAATACTGATGAGTAAAGAGGTCATCAAAACGGTTGGCTAACAAAACAGAGTTCACTTCACTGTTAAGATCTAAACTAGCTTCATTCTGCTTAGCAACATTCCTGAAGTTCGTCACATGGGAAACCTCCATGTCACTGTCAGTATTGTACTCAGTACAAGGGTGATCATATGGCTACTGAAAAAGCTATCAATGTTTACCTCTTTGGAGATAGTAGCAAGCTGATCAATCACCATATTTTCATTTTGTAGAGATTTCTTTTTCGATCTGTGATTTCATGTCAACCTCTTGTCATCCTCCTCCTGACTTGGAAGGGGTTTGGTAGGTGAGGGGTGTTGTTGGTACCTGGTTTCTGGGTGGGTTTGAACTGTTTTGAGGGTGGTTTTGAAATTGGTCGCGGTAGTTATTTTGGTCGTCGTTTTTACTGTGGTTTTGATGGGTTGAAGTTGGTGTTTCATCAAGGGGAGCAAGAATAGAGAGGAAAGGAATGATTTTATTTTAGAGACCACAATTAGGGGGTGGGTGACCAATGAAGTTACAGAGCAGGAGGTAACATGCATCTAACTTTATGTTTTGTCAAATATGAGATTGTGAATAAAAACTTTTTAAATGTTCTACAACAATCATATTTCATAACTTTTTGTTAATTTTTAGTATATAATGTATTAAAAAATCAAAATCCGAACTTATTCTATTTTAGTTGCTTTTGTTCATTTTTTTTTAACAAAAAAATTAAGATAACACTTTTGATTACAATCAAATTTGTTCGTTCCAATTCGGATAATCAATTCAACTCCAATCCGACTCACTTATTTTGAGAAACCAAATATGCCCTTTAAGCAAGTAATTCAATTCACCGACAAGTATTATTCAACTGTGTCGTGTTTTAATTCAAGTCCCTTTAACAAGGTCCTCGTTTGGTCGCATTCATGTACTTCATCTCATCACTTGTAACCCTTGCCACACCACCTAGGCCCCATACCACCTATGAGGGAGTTATGATAAAACTACAGAACCTGAATATATCAGATTACAACATCTAAAAGACCTACAATGAACTATGGGATCGTTAGACAAAAACAACCTTATATTGCTGCAACGAATATCTCAAAAAAAGTAATCATCATGCTTGATTTGATGAACTCATACATAAAATTTTCATTATTCCAAAAAAATATCTTCAAACTTCTCCTAGATTGAGTTTGTACGTATGCTTGGAATGGATTCCCGCTCAGTTGCTTCAGCCATAAACGTGAAGAGAGTTTTTCCTTACGTGGTCCAACTTGAATTTGTGGTAAAATCTTCCAAACCAAAGCCAAAATGTAAAATTCATGCAATATTACAATAAGCATCAAGAAAGATATCTCTGGCAGTTCTTCATCCCATAAGTTAATCTTTTCTACTAGTACTTACTAGTAATTATGTGTATCCAAAACCTCAGTTTGTTAATTCAACGCTCTATTGTGACTCTATTTCTTCTCGCTACTTGGTGTGTTATGTTCGACTTGCATTAAATAAACCTCAGTTTGTTAATTTTTTATACGAAGAAGATTGATAAATAAATCTTAGAGGTTCAGATCGACTAGGAACCGATGCCAAGTTTTCGAATAAACGTGCATACCTTGCCGAGAATGTAGATAGACATAGTTCCAATTGAGCTCCATGTTGTGTAGACACTTTCACACATGAGAACTAGGTCCGGAACAAAGCACAAGATTTCATAAATAAAAGCAAGTATCTTCTCAGTTATATAATACTACAAATGAATTAACTTCTTGCCCATTACAAAAAAATGTCATTTTTGAGACAAAAAAAGGTCGTCTTCAAAACGAGATAGGAAATACAAGGGATCAAATGCCAAGAAAAATTGTGAGCTAGCCATTTGCTTGACACCATGCCATTCCAATTTCATGCACGCTCAACTTGATCTTGAATGATTGGTTACTCTTTGTGGCGAGATTATCTTTTGCGTCAAGAGCAAATTATGCGGTGTGTTCTATTCCATGCAACACAAAAATGTCATAGTTAAGACAAAAAAAATCATCTTTGAGACGAGATAGGAAATAGAAGGGATCAAGTGCCAAGAAAAGTTGAGAGCTAGCCATTTGCTTGACACCATGCCTTTCCAATTTCCAGTACCCACAACTTGCTCCTGAATGGTTGGTTATTCCATGCAACACAAAACACACAACTAATTAATAACTTATCTTAGTACAAATATGTACAAATATGTAAAAATATGTACTAAGCAATTTTTAGTACACCAAATTGAAATCTACATCCCTAAATAAGCACATACTGGTGGTGTACTTTGACACTTAGGCAGACAAAAAGGATGGAGGTACACACGAAGATAATATAGATCGGGTACAGGAAGATTGAATAAGAAGAAATATAGAGTGAGGATGAGTGGGACATGATCGGTTTGCACATTATATCTGAAAAAATAAGGCTTAATTACTTAATGCATACCCCCAGTATATCCAAACTAACACATTACAACCTCCAGTTCTAGAATATGCTTATTGCACCCCCCATTTTCAATAAATCATACATATTGAAACTGGTAAAAAGAATCCGTCCAATACTTAACGGATTAGTTGACAATAAGATCATTTTTTATGGAGGGTAAAATGGTATACCCCAAAAATATATGAACACCACTGTATTTATATACAGATTTGGGGAAGAACACTTGAAGGCTTTTAAAGATAACGGCCTAACTACGCTCCGGAATTCCGCCATTCCGCAATCAACACCCTACATCAAATCCAAATTTACCGGGAGCAGAGAGAGAAGGGAGAGTCAGAGAGATGGGTGGACTGATTGGCTCTATTTTGGGGGTGGTTTGAATTGAAAAAATTAACATTGGGTTTGGAAATTGACTGATAAAGAACATGGTTCATTGCTTCATACTGAATTTCTTTTGATACTATCAAAATTGAGCTCCTTTGTTGTAGTCCTTAATCACCTGAATCAATTAGATTGATCTCTATGCACTCAATCAATACCATCCCCTGAATGATGATATGATGGTTCTCTTGTTTGTTCGATCACAACCCTGATATTAGCATGTTGGAGACCATGAACGTGAGGCGGTGGGTCGCGAACCCTGACTAAACCAGGATGGAGCTAGAGGGAAGAATCGGTTGTTGAAGATCTTGGACGAGAAAGAAGCAGGGCCGACAACGGCGGCCGCTTCGGTGGTTTCTCCGTGCGGCTGCTGTTGTTTCTTGGTTCCTTTCGCAGAATCTAAATACAGAGTCAAAGGAGAACGAGAAAGAGTGGAGGGGTGAGAGATAGGAGATTAGGATAAGACAAGGTTGCTCTTGCGACTACAGGAGAGGTAGTTGAAAGATTTGGGGGATGGGATACGAAACTCAACTAATATTCTTATCCCCTCTTTTCCCATCTTCTTCTTCACACTTCATATCTCATTCAACAAGAAAAGAATTTCTTTTTGATTTTTTTAATTGCAATTTGTAATGTAGATTTATTATTTATTTATTGACAAATACACCCTCCCTTAGTGGATGGTGAATGGAAGGATTATTTTACCTGTTTCAATAAGTAGGATTTTTTGCAAATGGGGGTTGTAATAAGCCTATTCTAGAACTGGAGCTTGCAAAGTGTTAGTTTGTATATACTGGGGGTATGCGTTAAGTAATTAAGCCAAAAAATAATATGCATCATAAAACAATATTGGTGCAAGTAAAATTGTGTAACTGTTTATTTTTGCGATAACCAACCTTACATGCGAGAGTGAAGGAGATTGGAGGAGACTTTGTTGCTCAATCAACTTCTCAATATTGCGATTTAATAGAAATCTGGTATTGTACTGAATTTTACTTTCTCACTAAAATGTTCCCTCGTTTTGAAAAAAAAACTAAATTTGGCCCCCACATGGCAACATGATTCTGGAACGAGTTCAATGTTCGCTCCAGCTTTGCAAGATTGTATCCACTCCATATTGGATCATTACTAACATTTCTTCTAGCCATTCCAGCTTTGATTTTCTTTATGTCCATGAAATTATCATCAAGGAGTATGACCCATGGCGCATGGCACATTGTTGCTGATCTTTTTGTATATAAAAATGGAGGATAAGAATCGCTCTAAGAGGCAACACCAACTTGTGTTTTCCAAAGTTTGATTTGCGCATATGTGACACATAATATCTTCCAATGAAATATAGGATTAAGGTATGGAGTGGGTGAAAATAGTTTGAATAAATATTGCCTGAAGTATAAGAGATATGCGAATGTATCGGAAGTACAAGAGTCATCATTTGGATAATGAAAAAGATATAAGTGTTTACCACCTTCGAGATTGAATCAAGCTGATCAATCATCAAAATTTTATTTTGTAGATATTTCTTTTTCCATCTATGATTTCCTGCCAGCCTTCTTGTCGTATTCCTACTTGACTGGGAAGGGGTTTTGGTAGGTGAGGGGTATTGTTTGTTCCTTATTTTTGGGGTGTGGTTGAACTGTTTTGAGGGTGGTTTTGGTATTGGTCGGTGCAGTTGTTTTAGTGGTGGTTTTTATGGTGGTTTTGCTGGCGTTTCAGAAAGGAAGTAAGATTAGAGCTGGAAGGTAGGGATTTTTCCATAGAAGGGAAGTTACGGGTTAGTGACCAATGATGTTACAGGAAGAGCACATCTTTTGTATGTTCTCATATTCTCATAAACCACTTACTTGATATGGTTTCTGATATTGGCATATGAAACATGTGGATGGATAATGTTCAGCGCGATGCAAAGCCTTCCAAACTTGGTTCTCATGCCCTTTTAAGTGAAAGTGTCAATCTTGATCACTTTTCACAAATCATTGCCAATCTTCTTAATGACTTCAGTGTCAAATAGATACGGAGGAAGGCTTAAAAGTCTTATGCAAGACACAAGACATGTGATGTTGGTAGCATTAGCATCAAAGTCTGAGCTCCATCTTTGCACATTCAAGGAAATGTTCTCCAATGAACCAAGGCCCCCAAGGAAGGAAATCTCCCAATATTAAGGCTGATCAAACTGGATAAGCATGGAGTGGTTAACCAGATTTGTAATACCACAATATTTTAGTATCCGTATATTTAGTAATTTCGTAAATTTACATGGGCTAATTTCTAGATATAAAGTTATTTTGTTTATCTTCTCTTATTTAGTTACGTATTTAATTTATTATATATATATATTAGAAATTTATATTCGTTTTTATTCCAAATATTTTGTTTAAATATGTATACTAGAAAATGTAATTTTAGTTTTTGTATGTTTAATTTAATTAGTATAATCGTATATAGTAGGATTTTGAATATGTGTCGCATTATAATAATAGGTGTTGAATAATAATTTTTTTACGTCGTGACCACCGCGGTCAGCCTTGTGACAGCCACACCGTAACACTCCTCACCTCATCTTCAACATCTCCTCTTCACCAGCGGATTGTAAGTCCGTTTTCTTCCCCAACTCCTGTAACTTCTTCTCCTTCTTTGAATCCTTCTCCAACACCACCACCACCTACAAAATGGACCGGATTCATTCCTCGATTTCGCTCCAAAAAAATTTGACACTATCTCGGACTGAATCTCACCCAAATTCGAACCTCAATTCAACCTTGAAGTCTCCTCCCTTCGGAATCCTCTTCCCTATCTAAGGGCTAGTTTGGGATGCTATGGCGGTGCTAGAAAGCTGCTGTGTGAAAACACTGAGGAAAAGTTGCTGTGAATTCTTGATAAAATGTTGTTTGGTAAAATATTACGTAAAAGCTGTTGTGAAACATTGAAATAGTAATTTCGTGTTTGGTAAAATCAACTGTGAAGTTGCTGTGAGAGGGTAAAATGACAAAAATATATGACACGTGTCATTTCCGTAAAGATAACTATTGATATTTTAAAAATTTGTAAGGTTAAAATCGGTTGTAGATAAATTAATCAAAAACACTTTCTGGAAAATCATCTCCTCCCCTGCTTCCTGAAAGCTGCTGTGGGACTGCAAAAATTGTCCGGAAAAGCAGAAATTTTATTTTTACCAAACACACTAAAACTGCTTCTGCTGTCGGAAAGCAGCTGTGCTGGCAGCAGAAGCATTCCAAAACTCACCCTAATTCTCCTTCCACAACCTATAAATACCCCAACCAAAATCAGATCTCTTTCACGAGCTCTCTCTCTTACTCCCACTATCTGCTCTGCTCTGTTTGCCGAGAAAACCCAGCATCTCGGTCCGACCGAAGCCCATGTCCGGCGAAGTTCGAACCCTGGTCCGGCGAGGACGAACAAGCATCGCCAGCCGCTGGCGCCGTTCGTCGAGCACCTTCGTCGTCTTCTGTCTCCTTCCTCTAACCGGCAAACCCAGTAGCAGCTCCAGAGCATCAAGGCTCTTCAATCGCCAAAGCTCTCTTCGTCTTCATTCCCTCCATTTGGTAACCAACGTCACCTTGCTTCAATCGTGATATTCTTCCAGTCAAGTCTCCAATTGCCTAGTTGTATGCCAATGATTCATGTGTTGACACTTGACATTGGGTTAGGATTAAGCATGAGTGAGTTTTGACTCGTGAGAAAATTTAAAGTATTGTATGTATGCATATCCGGGGGTAACGGATGTATGTTCTAAAAACTGTGGGATCAGGAGGTAACCGGGTGTATGTTCTAAAAACTGTGGGGGAACCTCTTGTCTTTTACTCAAACCAGCATGTTACTTTATTTTTTTACCCATAAAGCATGTTACTTTATAGGGATACTAGTTGTAACAGTTTCTTCTAGGCTAAATTGCACTGGACGTATCCATATTTTGAAAAATCGAGCAAGTGGGTATCCAAATTTCAAAATCGAGCACAACAGGTTCCACATTTTAGATTTTTGAGCAAGTGGGTACCCTTCCGTTAACTTTTCGTTAATATTGGACGGAAAAAATTATAAAAAGACTTTGTACCACTTATTTACACCTTCATCTTTTTTTAAAATACAAGTTTGACTAATAAATCTAAAAAAAAAAGTTAAAAAAATAAATTTTTAATTTAATAATATTGATATAGGTAAGATATTGCACTAAATTTCAACAAAATCATATATTTTTAAATAATTTCAAGATATGAAATATATTTTTATTAACATATCCGTCAATCAAGTGTTTAACTTCTTTTACATAAAAATTTTAAAAAAATATCAAAAATTCATAATTTCATATGTATTTTTTTTATAAAACAATAACATAAAAGTATCTTTGTATATTTTAACAACTAACACAAAAGTTGACACCTGACATTCTTGAGAAGTTTTTTTATTGTAATGATTCTATTTTTCATGCAAATTTAAAATAGACTATTGTATAAAAATTTACAAATATGCTTGTATGTTATTATTTTCTTAAAAAATACATGTGAAATTATGAAATTTGAGATTCTTTTTAAACACTATTAAAAACAGTTAGAGACTTTAAGATTGACGGATATGTGTTAATAAAAACATATTTCATATCTTAAAATGATTTAAAAATATGTAATTTTGATAAAATATATTGCATTATCTTACATATATAAAATTATGAAATGAAAATTTTATTTATTTTTTTACTTTTTTTAGATTTTTAGTAAAACTTGTATTTTAACAAACGTTGGAGGTGAAAATAGGGGG
The DNA here is from genome assembly GCA_023055425.1 of Linanthus parryae. Classification (NCBI taxonomy): domain Eukaryota; kingdom Viridiplantae; phylum Streptophyta; class Magnoliopsida; order Ericales; family Polemoniaceae; genus Linanthus; species Linanthus parryae. Next base: position 62,887,363 of record JALGPY010000002.1, on the reverse strand, counting down.
TTACAAAAGTCTTTTTTATAATTTTCCGTCCAATATTAACGGAAGGGTACTTACTTGCTCGAAAATCCAAAATTGGGGATCTGTGGTGCTCGGTTTTGAAATTTGGAACCCACTTGCTCGATTTTGCAAAATATGGTTACCTACGGTGCAATTTTCCTTTCTTCTATATTATGTGTAAATTAGCATGATTTTAGAGATAATATAGTAATTTATTTTTTAAAATAAAAGTATAATTTGTTTTATTAATTTAAATAGTATTTTTCTTCTTCTTTCTTCTTAATAACTAAATATCGTTGTTATGTGTAAATTGGGAAAAGGGGGATTTTCTTATTTAATAACATTTTATAACTTTCATAAAAATACATGGGTGTAAGTTTTAATAAAAGTATACCTTTTTGTTTTATTTAAACGATTGGATCACGTAGTTATGTTTTACTTAATGCGAAACAAATCTAGTTTTTTTTAATTAAACAATGTTCTAGAATATTAAATAAAAGTTTCTTTATATAAGTTTTAATTCTTATGTTATCTTATTAAATTTAATTATAAACTTCTACTTATAAGTAATAAAACATGCTTCGTCTTGGGAGGTTAGTGGGGGTACGCTTGCATTGCATATAGAATTTCGTGTGTGTGAGCAATACATTGATTATGAATAATTGTTGTCGTAGACGGCGAATTTTGGAGGATCCGTATTACTAGGACTTCGCCCGCTTTCGTGTGACGAACTCTCTTCATTTGCCTGATAAGTTTATGCACAATACTTTAACTATCAAAATGTGTCTTGGCTTGCGTTACTTGTGTTTTGAACAACTGTTTGAAGTCTTGAATTTTTGGAAACTCTCTTGCAAATATCTCTTTGAAAATATGTGGTTACTTGTGGAAACTCCAAACCAATGGTCATGTGAAATCTTAATGAACGATAAATGATATGGGGCGATGTAAAGAGGATGCGTGTGAATGCTACGACCGGAGGCGCACGTGAGACGATCCTCCTCGGGTTTCATACCGTACCCTATATGGGTTTTTTAATAATGTGAAAGCTATTGAGTACTACATATGCATGTGTTGGTCACTACTGTACAGGGGTGTCGACACTTAAGGTTTCATAGTTATTTCAGGGAGAATTCGGATGAACTGTGATATCCCAAGAGCCAGAGGTACCATATTTATTATTTATTGCATCGTGACCTCTCTGTGGGCATTTGTTACTCGCTGGGCACTAATCCGCCTCAGCTCAACTAATGATTTAATGTGAAGTTACTTCAGTTATATTATGATTCAGTCTTTAAGCCAAAACTCTGATTTACGTGTTGTGGTATATGCTTACTTAGTATTTACTGACAAACTTTTACTGCGTCGACTTTTGCCATTTGAAAACCCGCAGGTTAGGAATAAAGTGGGGGAACACGCACACGTAAGCCGAAGGCTAGGATCATGATGCTAGGAAACATCTATTTACTTAGGAAGTATTTATTCTTATTTAGACAATGTCATTTTGTTGTTTCAAACTATTGTTGGAGATTTCTCATTTTTCTTAATAAATTCACTTTCAGAATCTCGTTTGGTTGTACTAGCAAGGAACCGTAGGTTCCAAGGTTGTTTCAAGATTTCTTCCTAAAATGCTTCCCGTAGGCTTCCACAGATTCTTGATTCGGTGAAGAAGTAGTCTTGGTTAAAAGTTCTTGTTGGAGTAGATTTCCTAGCACTGCAACAGATTATGCTATCAGCGACCAGTTTCCTTCCGACTACCAGGATTAGGGTCTTTAAAAGCAGTACAAACAGTCTTTTTTATCAGTTAGTCGTCTGCCTTGTCGTCTTTTATATTTTTAAATACCAGCTGTGTTTTTGTCGTGGGGAAACGACTAGTCATCCGAAATAAAAAATAATTAACGACTTGCAGTTTTGTCGGGAATGGATCTAAACAGAAATTTGACCAAACTTTTGGCGGGAAATGAAATTTTCGCTAATTTTTGGGGTGGGAAATGAAATCTCCCCAAGTGTTGGTCGCAAAATCAAATCATACCAAAAATTTATTTCACCCTCCAACTAACAACTCCCCGCCATTACTCCCCCTTTCGGCCTCCACATCAAATTCACATATCAAGAACCCTAGCTAACTAATCATATTCCACTCGACACCAACGCCGGCTCTCTCTCTCTCTAGCTCTCTCTCTATCTCCGCACAACCGCGGTCCTCTCGCCACCATCGTCTTTCTCCTTTTTCGAATCGATCGTTCTTCATTCCCATTGACTCAATCGGACACCAGCTGGTTCAAATCTGAGAATGGAGGTTTGGCGCAGGAAGAGAAATTCCATCCCTCACCCTTCACAAACAACTGTCCTCAGCACTGGTTAGTCGCTCTCTGTCTCTCTGTCTCAATTTGGCTTCTCAGTTTCTATTGATTATAAATGCGCTTTTCAATTTGGGTCTGTATGGTGGCTTGAGCTCAGATCTATCAAGCTGTTTTCATTTCTATGACTTAAAAGGAGCAATTTTACTGTGATATCTGTATTTGTAGGTCGGGCTCCATCTTTCATGCTTATAAATTGTATGTGCTTTAATTTTACTGTGATATCTGCAAACATTATAACTATGGGTAAATCCTGTGTTCGGATCTGCTAGCTGAGTGTAGAATGTGGTATATATATACTGTTTCTCACATAACCAAGTGGTTGTTGTTAACTGATTGGAAAGTGTGTATTCATGGGATGAATGCTATATCTATGCGGCAACATACGGATAAGAATGTGTGTTTTAATGTATATATAATTTGGCTAGTTGAATGTGATGTGGATGAAACTGAGGTAGCTGAAAATGTGCATGTCTCCCAATTTATGTGTACGGTATGAAGTTTTTAAGTACCCTATGTCATTGTTGCAAGTTCATAATCTGATGTGTCCAAACATTTAGTTGTGTAAGAGGCCATGATGATATGGATCTACTAAATTCACTCATTGAAGCTGTTAGAGTGTAATATGCCAGGCAAGGAAAATTTATTTCTGCAGCCTGCTGTTGTCATCTCTTATTTGTTAATGAGTACTGATCTGATCCTCTTCATGCTCACTGAAGAGGCCGTTATGATATGGATCGTTCGAATTCACTATGTAGCCGATACAGTGTCATGATATGCATGGCGAGGCAAAATCCTTTTGCAGCCTGTGATCATGGATGTGTTATCTAGTTTTCACGAGTACAGTTCTGAGCCCATTTCCGTATTTCCCTCCGTTCATTCCATGTTTGTTATTTGTTATTATCTATTTCCTCCGTTCAACCTCTTTATTCTGCCGGCACTTGTGAAGGTCATTTTGACCCGCTGATAATGTTGGCAATTTAATGCAAACATTTGTGCATGAAACTCGGGTCAAAGTAGCCTTCACAAGTGCCGACATTTGGTAGCGGATGAACGGATGAATTTCCAATTAATGAATGCTAGTTCATTAATAAGTCAGTTTATTGCAAAAGGAAATTATCAATTAATAAAAAAAAGAGAAATTATATGAGGTAAATCACAATACATAAAAGTCTTGACCTTGTTGCTAGGTGAACTTGTGAAGGGTATTTTGACCAGCTCATAATTGATGTTGGCAAAACGATGCAATCATTAATTTGTGTGCCTCCAAATCGGGTTGAAATGTCCTTCACAAGTACTCGTAGACTATAGAGGAAGAAATGTTAGAATTAGCAACGAATGGTGTTGGGTTCACTTCAAGTCTATGTTATGGGTTAATGCTTCAACCGCTTGGGAAGTTATGAATGATATCATGAATGAATATATGAAATATGATAGATATCTTAAACGGATCAATGTTGAGCTGTATTTGTAGGTGCTCCATCTTTCATGATTCTAATTTGAATGAGGTGCATTGTCTCAGAAATAACTGTTGCTTTCAAGATATTAGTGGATGTTAATTGAAGATATTGGTTTCCATGAGGTCTGATTTGGGCCTCTTCATGATATTATGATGTTCTTCATGCTCACTGCTTGCTTACTTTAAGAGGCCGTGATGATATGGATCGTTCAAATTCACTCTTTGTAGACGATAGAGTGTGATATGCATGGCAAGGCAAAATCCTTTTGCAGTCTGTGATCATCGATCTCTTATCTAGTTTTCATGAATACATATCTGAGCCTCTTCATTCTCACTGAAGAATCGATGATGATATGGATCTATTGAAATCACTCGTTGTAGCCCATAGAGTGTGATATGTATGGCTTAAGGAAAAATCCTTTTGCATCATGTGATCATCGATCTCTTATCTGCTGGTTTTAATGAGTATTGATCTGAGCCCCTTTTTGTGATTTACCCGGAGGGGTCAAGTTTTTCTTGTGCAGTACTGATATGAGCCTATTATTGCTTTTTATGATGTTCATTATGCGCGCTGCTTGGCTAGTGCTTTGTCACTGTAAGAAACCCCGATATATGGATATGCATATATGTAATTCACTCTATTATTGCATGTGCGTCAGTAACGACAGCAAAATCCCCACCCTTTAAAGAGGAGGAGGTGACCAGTGCTCTCACACGACGGCCTCCACTGTATTTGAATGCTCCAGTGGTCGTCTCTGATTCAGAGGATGAAAAGGATGACCCACCGAAACTGACTGCATCCCAGGAATGCATGAAGCCTGCAGCTGAACGTGAAAGTAAAGTCAATCTAGTTGAAGGTAACTGAATTGTTGAAGTGCTTGTGGAAATCTTCGAAGGAATGGGTGAATCTGTCGATCAGAGAACAACAGATGTGGGGGGGGGGGGGGGGCAAAGGCAAAGGAACCAGAAGAAGCTAGATGTTGCTATCTTTGTTGTAGCTTTTGCTTTTTTTGATGTTATATATGTAATATTGAATCTTTGCCTTTAAGTATTCCCGAAACATTTTCTGTGACAGATATTTGAACAATGCTAGCTATGTGTAACTACTACTTAATTGTGTGTTATATATTAACTTATAATCATATCAAGGACCGTACAACTTTTTGATAATTAGGTAAAAACTTAAATGTTCACATATGTCATCGACAAGATTCTAACTTGGTCAACTTTCTGTAAAAAGTATAAACTTCCACACACCAATAAACAATTATTTATGAAATTGTATCAAAATATGCAATTAGTTGAGATAACTATAGAGTTCTCTTTAAAACAAATCTAATAAAAATCGGCCCCTGGCCGATCGGCTGCTTACTATAGAGCCGGCCTTTTTTGTGAATTATCGCTTAAATAAATTATGGTTAAACATAAACCGAAAAGTCACCTCTAATGTGAAAGTTGGTCTAGAAGGTTTGGTCAACTACAAAGCAAGTGATTGGTAAACTTTAATTTCGGTTTCCACTTAGTCAACTATATATATATATATATATATATATATATATATATATATATATATATATAGTCTACTATATAGATGTATATGTGTATATATATATATATAATTTTGGACGAATAAAGTCAACGGTTATTGAAAATGTCAACTACAGTAAAATGTAAGCTCGTAAGTCAACTCCATTGTCATACTTGACTTTTTGAGGTTATACTACGTCAACTATGTAGTGAACAGATAACTTTCTGGTCTCCACTTTGTCAGATTAGTAAGTTCGCACGAAGAAAGTCAACGTAAATGAACAAGTCAACTGTACAGTCAAATTAGGTGATCGAGCTCATAAGTCAACTACATTGTCAATGAATGATCCTATATACTTGACTTTTTGAGGTTATACTACGTCAACTATGTAGTGAACAGATAACTTTTTGGTCTCCACTTTGCAAGATTAGTACGTTCGCACGAAGAATGTCTACGTAAAGGAAAATGTCAACTGTACAGTCAAATTAGATGATCGAGCTCATAAGTCAACTCCACAGTCTGTGTACCCTAAACCCTAAGATTAACTTTCGAGGTTATACTAAGTCAACTATGTAGTGAACAGACAACTTTTTGGTCTCCACTTTGTCAGATGGATAAGTTCGCACGAAGAAATTCACCTTAAAGGAAATGGTCTACTGTACATTCAAAGGTGATTGAGCTCATAAGTCAACTCCACATTCAATGCATGATGGTCTACCCTAAACCCTAAACCCTATGTACTTGGCTTTCGAGTTTATAATAAGTCAACTATGTTGTCAACATTAAACCTTTTGGTCTACCCACTTTGTCAGATTAGTAGGTTCGCACAAAGAAAGTCAACGTAAAAGAAAAGTTCAACTTTACAGTTAAAGGTGAGCTGTAGTCAACTCCACATGAGTCAATGCATGGTCTATTATGCGGTAGGCCATGAGCGCATATTATCGATTCTTACCTTAATCCGACATTTCGATTGTCTTATAACCTGTATATTTCACGAACAATGTTCGTGTCGGTTGGTCACCAAATAAAAAATGTTCTTGTCAGTTTCTAAAGCAAAGTGAAATTAGTTTGAAACTCCAGGAAATAACTGTTATGAAGAAAATACATTTACAGGGGAGGGAACTTGCATTACAATGAAAGTTTGGGAGGAAAGTATAATTAATGAAAATATTTGTAGGGGAGGGTAATACAACTACACCCAAATATAGGGGAGGAAAATACATTGAATCAAAATAATTTGTAAGGGATTCAGTTAAACAAAATGCCATATGGACCCGTTGATCCCCACTCATTCCTCAACCATTATCCACAAGCCAAGAGCTCTCTGAAGCTCTTCCCGCGACCAATCACTCAGCTCCCCGGCCGATGGAACCATTGAATGTCTTCGGAATGGCGACAACTGTTGCGCCTGAAGGTCATCAGAGTGTTGATTGAAGAACCCACATAGTCGATATTGGCTTAGCCTCAAGGACGGTCGGTTTGGACTAACTTCTCTCACACTCTCGTACATTATTAGCTGTTGTTGTGTTCTTTTCTTAATTAGTTGTTTATCAGGTTGATTCGTGCTATAGATCTGCAATTCCGTATATGAATGCATTTTTTCGGACAGTTGTATTTGGGGGTTTGGTATGCAATTGGATTAGGGATATCGTTATTTCTATAGTTGGGGACTTACTCTTCAGCTAGGGTTGGTCCGAAAAAAGCTGTTGAATTTATACTTCTGTGTGGGCTGAGTGTTTGTTCTTCATGGTGATGTTTTCAAACTTCTAATTTTGGGGCATTCAAGTATTTGTGTGTTAAATGCATTTAGCCAAATCCTAGTTTAAAACTACGTGCTAAGACAGGAATGAGCAACTGTTTTTATCGAAAACACATAATTAACACATAATTGATAATTGTAATCTATTATCAATTTAATCTCTAAAGGAGTATGATTGAATGATAGGAAACTAGAATAATTACTTATTTTTATATATAAGAACTTTAAATTGGTAATGCAGATTATTACTTATACAATTAGTTAAGACTGGACATTGATAAAGTCCATTTTTTGGAAAAATAGTTAATACATGAAGAATAAATAATAGCATATATATAGAAGACTAAGAATATTTTAGGAATAAATAACAGCTAGCATAAATAAAAAACGTCAAATAAAACCATAAATTAATACATGGGGAAAAAACCACCCCTTACAACCTCAATGCACAACCCCCTCCTCAAACCATGGGAGGGAGGTTCAAAATCCATTGTTCAACATTAAATAAAAAAACATGATTATTAAAGGGACTTAACAAATAAAATGGAAGCATCGGCAGAGGAGCGATGGCAGAGGATCTTTGTCGGCAGAGCTGTGCCCATCCTCCAGCTTCACCTGTGGCTCCATTAGTTCCTAGCAGTCTGCAATCATGGAAGCACCCATGCATTCATAACTAGTGATTAGGAGTTTCACATGTCGAAAACACAAAGATTAATGTACATATATATGTGCTAAGGCATGTGATTGAAAAAATTATAGAACTACTAGATTTGGTGTTCATATCAAACCTAGACTGAGGCATGGATCTCTTGCTGAGACACAACAATGACATCCACCTGCACCTCATTTGAGTCCCACATAATCCAAAAGCCGCCATCAAATCCATATGGATCAGCCACAAAGCATCTCTTAAAGCCAAGAGAGGCGCAAATGCATCTGGCCCTGTCCCCATACATTCTGGTTTCAGTTACACAGACAATGTCTGGACTGTGCATGCCAACCAGAGCCATGAAGTTGCTTCTAAAAGCACCAGTGCCCGCATCCTTACAATTCCAGAGAAGAAACCTCATGGGAAAGTTTTGGACACCCTCACTCCGTCCAGCAGCCCCCCTGGTGCATTTCTTCTTTGGTCTGCACCTTTGCTCTGATCTCCTCCTCTACCACATCCATCAAATTTCCGCCTTCCGCCAAGAAGCCCCCCTTCTGTAGGATCGTATGAAGGTATTCCCCTGCGTTTCTCCTAATGTTTCCCGAATACTTAATTATCTAGGTTGCCTTGTAGTCCTCCATCACTACATGCTTTGCTTCTCCAATGTCGGATGGAAACTGGACGATGTACCAGAGGTTCGAGCTCAGGTTGTCATCTACGGTCACAACCTGGTTGGCTCGAACAACGTCGCCTGCTACCCTTGCTTCCTCCTCAGCGATCATCTGATTGATTTGAACAGATGTCCAACTGAACTATTCAAGGAGGCTGTTGAGGCTCCCTTGGTCCACGATCCATGATGTTGGGGCCTTGAGGTGAGTCAAGATGGTGGCCATGTTTTTTTTGGGAGATGGTATGAGTGGGAGAGGAATGCACCATGTATTGGTGATAACAAATTGCTCTCTTCTCTCTTTAAAGCACCAACATGGTCCCCTTTTACCTGGAGCATCCTCCAGATTGACTAGGGGTAATGTGTTGTCCCCTGATATTGACAAGCTTGGCAGAATTTAAACTTTATCTGTGATGAAAGGATCTGTCAATGGTAAAAGTCAGTAAGGCTTTTGTTTTATACACGTTCAGACTGCAGGAAGATAACGGAGGAGGTGGGGGGTTACAAGAAGATGGAGAGTTAGAAGATGGAGATGTGGGGTAGTTAGTGGATGTTAATTACTGCATGTTTTCAATGTTTAATCCTGAAATAACTAATGCTCCAAAATTAACTGCTATGGTTTTCTTTTGACGCAATAATAACTGCATATTATTGCGTGGTTGGTCATAAATTACGGTCTTCTGATCTCATTTTTTATTTAATTATATTGAATTTTTGAATTATGTAATATTTTAATTAAATTAATACCTAATTACATTTCGATGGCTAATTTGCCTTTTTTGCCAACATAAAAAAACTGGAGGTGCCCTTAACACAACTTATGCATGTTTTGTGTGTGTGTGTGTGTGTGTCTGTTTGTTTGTTTGCCAAAAAAAAAACACAACTTTTGCACATTGTGTACATGAGCTGTGTAGTCATCTGCCAAAGAGTGATGTTCTCAAGGTTTAACTTTTTGGTCCTTTTGTGAGAACCTGCATAAAGCATATTCTGATTCCCCCTTTATTTCCTTTAAGTCCAGTCAGTCTCTTCTTGATGTTGAAATTCCCTTTTAGTGGGAAAACTTGTCTTATGTGGCAACTAGTCTATAGCTTCTACTTTATTCTGTGTCCTATGAGAATATTGACAGACATGGAAAAGGCTGTAGGCTTTCGTTTTATACATAGTTGGGAGGCTGTGTGGTTAGTATAAGATGGAGAGTAATAAGATGGAGAGGATGGTGGTTAGTGATAATAAATACTGGTTTAAAGATGTGGTTTTTGAGAAATATGTGCTGCATGGTTTCAAGATTACTGCATCTTACTGGGCATAGGTTCATGAACCACCTTATTGATTAGGGTTTCCAATGATGTCTGTGCAACATGTTTAATTTGAGGTGTGCCTTGTTCACTTTACGGGATTTACTTCGATTAGTTATTTCCCCTATAATGCTGGCTAATACGGGCATGTGAAGGCTAATATGGGCATGTGAAGGCTCTTCGACGTTGCAGAGTTGTGTGTCTGCAAAACGGGTCGAAGTGGCCTTCACGAGACCCCGTACATGATAGAGGATGAATGGAGGAATTTCGAATGGATTTAATTTCAGTACAGTTGAAGTATGATTGACACGATTTAAACTGCAAGTGTACAGTTGTCGTGTGTAATAATAATCCGGTAATCCGGGTTGTCGAACCCAAGAGACTTCTTATTTAATTAGTTATAGATTTTTCACTTTATGTGGGTAAAGCGCGTTGATTGGTGTTTCTAATTCTACTAATATTTAAAAGAACAAGTATCTCAAATAATTCAATGAATTAATTCAAGATTAATAAACACGAGTTGATTTAGTTGTTTTTTTTTCAAAGTTGAGCAAAGTCAGGATATCTCTACGGATCACTAGGTATTTCACACTACGTTGGATTTACGTTCTACTAACACGATGATTCTTTGTTCTAGTCAAACGAGCATAATTATATTGAAGATGTCTCAATCAATAACTATACTCAAACTCTCACAGCTGATTCCTCTAGTCTACTCAAGTTTAACATGCATTACGATGTTTAATCTACTCTTTGTTCTTAGCTAACTATCAAGATTCCTCAACCCTGGATACGGCTAGTGTATATTTCAATTTTCCGGGCAACAAACGTAGATTCCTCTATCGTTTATAACCTAGCACAATTCTATTAATACGTCTACCAATAGAAAAGATAGATGAAAAGCATAAAAGACACATAACTAGACAAAAATTCATCAATTAAGCATAATTGATGAAAATAGCAAAACTAGACTAGAAATTGAGTTTGAGAAGCCAAACGAATGATCCGAAAGCTCCAAGCAAATTCTCCTAGCTCCAAGCACGTTCTCCTCCTTAGAAATCCGATAAAATCAGCCCTAACTCTCTCTAATACGTTCCCAAAGAGTTTAGAACAAGTTACAAGTAATTACAAAATAACCCCAAAGTGTTTCCAAAAAGTTGCTGCCTACGAACAAGTCGTGTGACTTGTTTCAACAAGTCGTGCGACTTGTTCCCAACACTTATAAAATTTTGCTGCATCCAAAAAGTCGTGTGACTTACTGTCAACAATTCGTGTGACTTGTTGTGAGAAATTCAGCAATCTGTTCGACCTCCAACAAGTCCTGCGACCTCTGCCAACAAGTCGTGCGACTTGTTGGCAGACTTCCAGCAACCTGCTCTTGTCCAACAAATCATGTGACTTGTTTCAACAAGTCATGTGACTTGTTTCCTTAGCCAAAATTTTCAGCCTCTCTCCGAGTCTCTCCTCGTGCTTCCGAATCATCTCCCGAGCATTGATCTTTGCTTGATCCTCCACTTTGAGCTCTCTTCACGCGTGAATACTCGTATCATCTTCTCACGAGCCTCTCTAGCACTCGTTCCTTCATCTCTCGCTTTCTTCCTCAAGTCTCGAGCTCGCCTTAGTTTCCGAAGTTCGTCTTCTCTTTCCACTTGCTCCTCACGTGCTCCGGCCCTGAAAATCACAACACGGACAACCCGCGAAGATCAAATGTGACAAAATATGATAAATAGCACGTAAAACAATGCAGAAAACGCCCGGATTTCACATTTAACATACAAACTCGTTTTCACAATTAAAAGCATGATTTATTCGACAAGACGCCAAATTCTCCTTTATAAGCATACAAAATGTAGCAAAATTAGCAATAAAATAACTCCGAAAACGGAGTTATCAACTACCCCACACTACACTTTGCTCGCCCCGAGCAAATCTCAAGTCACAACTCACACTTTCAACTCAAACTTCCTCAATTCTCACTCAAACTTTTGCATACGATCCCCAATTCACATTGCATACTTTACCAATTAATATTGCATACTTTCCCTATGCCACTTGCATACAATTTCAACGAGAAGATCAAAACACCAACCCTCCTTTTTTCTAGCCGACACGACTCGATTATACACAATGCAACTACATGCAAATGCAATATAGACAATGCAAGTATTAAAATAACAATTTTTTTTTTCTCTTTTTCGTGAGATCGGGCAATCTCAATTAGTTTCAACCGGTTATCGTGGAATGATGAAACATCTAGGGACAAGGCATGATTTGAGACTAAGTGCGACAACAAGAATTTCCCTTAGATTGTATAGAGAACCTAGCCTTACTAAATATAAGAGTATCCTACCTCTTCGCGTGTGCCAATAAGTAAGAGGCTACGCTAGGCCAAGCCACATCCAAGGTACGAGCTCCTATTCCGCTAACGGTTTAGAACGTTGAGGCTTAGGGACAAAAAGATAACGATGATAAAACAAGTCCTAAGCGTCACATTCTCACATTCAATCCCATATCTCTCACACCCTCACCCGATGATAGAAACCGAATCCAAAACTCACCGTCTCCGGCCCTCGATCCCCTCAAACCCCGGTACACATTCTCACATTCAATCCCATATCTCTCACACCCTCACCCGATGATAGAAACCGAACCCAAAACTCACCGTCTCCGGCCCTCTATCCTTCAAACCCCGGTACAATTACGATTTTCGTGGACACCGGTATGCGTCGTGCACGAAATATCAAACGTCGTTACCAAAATAGTAGCTTCCACCACTCGATTCCAATTAATGCTCAACTCATCACTTTATTCCATCTCTCCTTTTTCTTTTTCTCTCTTATTTTTTTTTCTGTTTTTCTGATTTTTTTTCTCTGTTTTTTTTATAAACACTACATGCACGGTCTACTCGATTAACGACTCGATATGGGTGGGATGACTCAATAAGATAAACGTGAACAGAATAGTGAATAATAAAATGAAAAAATAAGGACATAACCAAAAAAACTACTCTACATGTGACATGTGAATGCAGGACTCGATACTGGCTAGAAAAAAGTACAACTCACCCCCACACTAGAATACTTCGTTGTCCCCAACGAATATAAAGCTCAATCAAGGGGACTCGACATTCCAATGCGTGGGCCACCGGATCTAATCGGTGTCTGAGTCGTCGGAGTTGGTGCTCGGCTGGTATCTCCCATCTGAAGGACTAGGAGTCAGTGTCACACCATCAGTCTGTCCAAGCGCATGTAACCACTTATCCTGCCTATCCAGCTTCTCGCCAAGTTGGCGCTGGTTGCGGCGCACATGCATGGACCTTGACTTGGCTTTCTTCTCAGCCGCGTCCATGCGCTTCTCAAGCACCTCCCATCTAGCCTCCGATGCCTGCCATCTAGTATCACTCTTTTTATCTTGAGCAATTATCATTTATTGCAAAGCTTTAAGGGTGGCATCAAGGCTAGCACTCACCGAACCAGCTGAACTCGTCTCTCCACTCGTAGCCGGGGTTTTACCCTTTCCACCCCTCTTAGCCCCCTTTTTAGGTGGGGCTCGGCTGCTCTCAACAACTACCTCATCTTTCTTGGCGTGAGGCACCATGTGCCATGTTCGCGGGGGCTCGGGCTCACGGTCTCTGTCAAAGCTAAATCGCCTAACACCGGCATTCAAAGCCATACGCTGCAATAAATAACCATACCCAGCCGCCCGATGGTTAGACACTCTCAGCCTAGCTCTAAAACTCCGGTAAATGCGCTTCGAAACATCAAACCGCTTACCCTGGAACCAACACATAGCCATGACAACCCACTCAAAATGGACATTAGTCTGAGACGACACACCCTCAACCCAATACTCAATGACTTCCACTAACCAACGAGCCTGACGAATCAAACGGTTGGCTGGAACCGTCCACTTTCTCACGTCCTTGCTCCGATGATTAACCTAATACTGTCCTGTCACGTCACCAAAAGAAAAAGCAGACACAAGTGCTAATAATTCATTAACATCCATCTCCATGGTGACCTCAAAGTGACAACGCTCAGTGAGGGGTGGCCAATTAAGGTTTGCGGCTATGGTGGTGGGAGAGACGACAAAAAAAAAATTTACGAGCATAAATCACCCTAGGATCATTTACCTCTGCATCCTCTGCTGATCCACAAAACTGTGCATTCGCATATATTTCCCACACGAGTTCTGAAATTGCGTTCCCATCTATGATATTACATCAACCCTCGAAATTCTCGGCTTCCATGAAATCGAGAATCTCTTTGGGCATGTCATCGTGAACCGGGAAATGCTTTTCGACATTCAGCCCATTGAACACACAGTCGTCCCCTCTGTACTTAGCATGAGCAGCAGCACAAATGAACCTAAGGTTGCAAAACACCCCAGAGTCAAGGTCAAAGTTATTGGTGACACTCGAAGACCTCTCATTATCTGCGTCCGGTAACACCTGGGGTTCCGCTCTCGCCAACTCAGCTGGGTCAGGGGAACTTGGGGAAACCATGGCCCCCGAAACCCAAAAGGTGGCAGTCTCTAAGTCTGAGTCTTCCCCTATCGTCTCTCTGATATCCGACTCAGGATCATAATCCTCACTATCACTCGCTACTTTTCTCTTTTTATTTTGCCCTTTAGACACATTTTTACTTGTAGTCGCACCCTTTCCACTAGATACGGCTTTAACTTTACTTTGCCTACTCGACATCGGCACAAGAAAGAAACAAAATTTTGCAAGTAATTTATGCTACGTGCACAGTGTCGAGATGTGTGTACGTAAAGGAAACAAGTACGCAATTAGCAAATAATCCTAAGGACACTAGTCAATCGCCCCCAAGCACGCTACTAAGCGCAACAAAATAAAACCGGGATTTTACTCAATTGTGTCTAAGACTCGATAAAGTGAGGGATTAGGATGTACCTACGTGCCCGGAGCTAGTCTTACGGGCCCAGTTTTCAAAAAATGCAGCAAGGTGGACCGTTTCGGGTCGCCGACATTTTTTTGCTAAAATATGCAATTGAGTTGTGCAATTTGCTCCTCGCGGTGTCCCCGTCACTTTGTTCTTCTTCGCTGAAGTGTGAATCACAGCCTAAGTTCCTCAATTTCGAAAAATTCGTCAAGAACCCTAGATTTTTTCTTCTTCAAAATCGTCAACCAAACAGGCCAATCGAAGAGCTTCAACCACTGCTAGCTCTCTCTCTCTCTCTCTCTCCCTCTGGTGATGTGCAGAGACGAAGACGGTGAGGTGAAGAGGCGGAGAAGGGCGTTAGGTGGTGGCGTCCGTGGGTGCTGTGGGCGGTCTTGGGTCGGCGCTGTGGGCGGTCGTGGGTCGGAGCTGGGTGTCGGTGGCGGCTGGAGAGGAAGCCGACGGGAGGACGGATGGTGGTGAGGTGGTCGGGTGTTTGTGGTGGCGTTGGAAGAGCAGGCGACGGGAGAGACTGAGTGTTCTGTTTGTTCGACCGAGAGAGGGTGAGAGAGAGTTATCAAAATTTGATAACTCAAATTTTAGGGAAAAGACAAAATCCCCCCTCTCTTCTTTTAAACAAATTTTCAAGAATGGCAAAAACAGCCCCCCCCCCCAAACAAAGCTGAAACTCCTTCATTAGGCAACAAGTCGTGCGACTTGTTGACAGAAGTCACACGACTTGTTGCAGTTCTGCACATTTTTAGCTTTGTTCCCGACGCGTCTTTTTCTGATTTTTGAACTTGTAGTAGCTTGAACCAAGTTCAACCATGATAATTTTACCCCCACACTTGAGTCCCGACACGCCGTTTCACAATTTAGATCCGTAGCCCACAATTTTTACCTCTTTCGCCATTTCCAAATGTTTTTCGCCACTTTAGCATCCTTTTTCTCCGTTTTGTTCGTTACTTTGCTTTTTCATGGATCTCCTCGACCTCGAGACTCCATTTATGTTATAAAAGATTCCCAATGTCCGGGGAATCCTTTATTCTTCAATTAAACCCTTCCAAAGACCTGTTTGGCAATTCCGGATGCTTTTCGACGCCTTTTATCTGCTAAACATCCTTTTTGGCATAACTTCTTCGTCCGGACTCCGATATACGCGTTCCACCTGTCCACAGAAAGCTCTCGACCACCCCCACACTATGGAACTGTTCAATTCAGCTTGCAGTCCTTTCTTCAAAAAATTTCCTCGTAATCCGTGCCATTGTGCTAGCAATCTTGATTTCTTTATGTTTTCCTTGCGTATATCAAGACGGGGAGTCCGGGAATGTGATCTTCCCCAGGTGTGTGTGTTGAGTGAGTTTTGGAATGGCGTCAATCCTTTATTTCTTCATTCCGGATCCCGATACGCGCTTTGGTCTGCTGTTTCTCAATTTTCTCATACAATTCTTCACTCGCGCATCAAGAAGGGGGATCCAGAATAGACCTTCCACCTAAAATTCCTGCACACACTCATTGAAAATATTAAAACCACTCTCTTGCACCTCTCAAACAAATCAAACAGAATAAAATAACAAGACAGTATTGAAACCTACACTAAAGAAGTAAATAGGTTGGGTTGCCTCCCAACAAGCGCTAGTAATTTAAGGTCGACGGTCCGACCCAGTTACCTCAAATGAACTCAGATAGCGGGAATTGTTTTGAGGCGCTCAATCACCCCAATGATATTCCCGTCCACGTACGGCTTTGCTCGCTGTCCATTCACCTTGAACCGGTTCCCATTCTCATCTTCCACCTCAAGCGATCCCCATGGGTAAACCTGTGTGATTGTGAATGGACCACTCCACCTTGACTTCAACTTGCCCGGAAACAGTTTCAATCGTGCATTAAAGATCAATACTTTATGTCCCACCTTGAAGTCTCGCGGTATTGCTTTGTCCGCTCCTTACAGATTTTCGCACTCTCATAAGCCATCAACCGAAATTCTTCAAGTTCTAACAGTGCCTGTTTCCTCTGCTCACCTGAGAGCTTTGCATCCAAGTTGATCTTTTTCAACGCCCAAAATGCCTTATGCTCAAGCTCAACCGGGAGATGGCATGACTTCCCAAACACAAGCTGATATGGAGACATGACCAAAGGGGTCTTGTATGCAGTCCTGTATCCCCATAAACTGTCGTCTAAATGTAAAGACCAGTCTTTGCGTCCCGGATTGACTGTATTCTCTAGAATCCCCTTAATCTCTCGGTTAGACACTTCAGCTTGCCCATTTGACTGCGGATGGTAGCCTAGTGATATCTTATGTGTCTTTACCCCGTACTTGCTCAAAACATTAACAAAGAATTTGTTCACAAAATGAGTACCTTCATCACTAATAATTTCCATGGGCGTCCCAAACCGCGTAAATATGTTCTTGTGCATGAACCTCTCAGCAGTAGCACCATCATTCTTGGGACAAGCCATTGCCTCTACCCACTTGGTCACATAATCAACAGCCAGCAATATGTAAAGATTACCAAGTGAAGAGGGGAATGGCCCCATGATGTCTATACCCCATACGTCAAACGACTCCACCTCCAACACGAAATTCTGAGGAATCTCACTCCGGTTGGAAATATTGCCGGTTCTCTGACACCGGTCACACTACTGCACAAACAGATGAGCATCCTTATGTAAAGAAGGCCAATAGAAACCGCTTTGAAGTACCTTAGCCACAGTGCGTGTCTTGCCAAAATGTCCCCCACAGTTCAATTCATGGCAATGTCTGAGAATATCCAGCGTATCCGGTGGTGCCACGCATCTTCGCAACACATTATCTGCTCCCAGCTTGAACAAATATGGATCATCCCAAAAGTATCGTCGCGCATCTGCAAAGAACTTATTTTTCTGGTGGGAGGTCATGTCTTTGGGCACAATGTTGAGTGCTTTGAAATTTGTCAAGTCAGCAAACCAGGGCCCAGCTACAACCTCTACCATAAGCTGCTCATCTGGAAAATCCTCTCTGATTGGCGTTTCTTCATGCTTTTCATTCTCCATTCGTGAAAAATGGTCTGCAACAACATTCTCTACCCCCTTTTTATCTTTGATCACCACATCAAACTCTTGCATCAACAGAACCCACCGGATCAATCTTGGCTTGGCGTCCTTCTTGGTGAGAAGATATTTGAGAGCTGCATGGTCCGTGAAAATCGTCACATGAGAACCCACAAGATATGGACGAAACTTGTCCAACGCAAATATGATAGACAACATCTCTTTCTCCGTGGTGGCATAATTAACATGTGCATCGTTAAGAGTTCGAATGGCATAATAAATGACATGAGCTACCTTATCTTTCCGCTGTCCCAGAACTTCTCCCACCGCGTAGTCACTAGCATCGCACATGAGCTCAAACGGTAAAGTCCAGTCCGGTGTGGTGATGATGGGCGCGCTAATCAACTTCTCCTTGAGCATATCAAAAGCTGACTTGCACTTTGCATCAAAAACAAATGCTGCATCTTTCTCTAGCAAACCAGATAGAGACTTTGTGATCTTCGAGAAATCCTTGATGAATCGCCGGTAAAATCCTGCATGTCCCAAGAAACTCCTCACCCCTTTTACAGAGTTAGGGTAAGGAAGCTTCTCATTAACCTCAATTTTTGCCCGGTCCACCTCTAATCCTTTTCTTGAAATCTTGTGCCCCAACACTATCCCCTTGGTCACCATGAAATGACACTTCTCACAGTTGAGCACTAATTTGGTGTCAATACATCTGTCAAGAACCCGAGCTAGCTGCTGTAGAAAGTCTTCAAACCCATCACCATAGAGCGAAAAATCATCCATGAAGACTTCAAAATTTTTCTCCATCATGTCTGAGAAGATCGACATCATACACCTCTGAAACGTAGCAGGTGCGTTGCATAACCCAAAAGGCATGCGTCTAAAAGCAAAAGTCCCATAGGGACAAGTGAATGTCGTCTTCCCCTGGTTTGCTGGCTCAATTGCTATCTGGTTGTACCCAGAGTACCCATCCAAAAAGCAATAGTGATAATGACGCGCCAGCCTATCAAGCATCTGATCAACGAATGGGAGGGGAAAATGGTCCTTCAACGTGGCATCATTGAGTTTGCGGTAATCCATGCAAACTCTCCACCCAGTAACGGTACGAGTGGCAATCTGATCACCTTTTTCCCCTTCCACCACAGTAATACCTCCCTTCTTAGGGACACACTGCACCGGGCTAGTCCATGTGCTGTCGGAAATCGGATAAACGATGCCCGCCTCCAACCATTTAAAAATCTCTTTCTTCACCACCTCCTGCATGTGAGGATTGAGGCGGCGCTGAAACTGAACTACCGGCTTCTTATCTTCCATGAGCTGAATCTTGTGCTGGCACACTGTGGGGTTGATCCCCTTGATATCTGCTAAAGTCCATCCCATAGTTGCTTTTCTCTCCTGTAATAACTTGAGAAGTTGCTCCTCATGTTCCCTGTCCAAACATGCAGACACAATAACAGGTAAAGTCTCATTAGATCCCAAGTATAAATATTTTAAATTAGCAGGTAAAGGCTTCAATTCTAAAGTAGGAGCAGTAATAAGAGAAGGAGTAAGAAACTTCCTGCTTCCCTCATTAAAGAGGGGGAGGGGTTGGCGCCAATGAACATCCAAGTCTTGCTCTTTCTCGCTGGAATCAAGGAGAGCAAGCTCCTCATATAGTTGCTCCAATAAAATGTCGTCCTCCTCGTCCGGCGTGTATGCCGCCACGCCAAAGCACTGCTCGCTCACCGCATACGCGGGAAACTTCATAGCCTCAAATACATTGAAGGCCACCTTCTCATCGTTGACTTGCATAGTCAGCTCTCTGTTGGCCACATCAATGATAGTCCTCCCCGTGGCTAGGAATTGGCGGCCTAAAATAAGGGGAACATCATCGTCAGCCTCCATGTCTAGGATCACAAAATCAGCTGGGAAGATGAGTCCTTCAAATCTCACTAATACATCCTCCAAAACACCCCTTGGATGTTTTATGGTGCGATCAGCAATCTGCAAGCACATCCTAGTAGGCTTAGGATCTCCCACACCTAGCTGCTCAAAAACTGATGTGGGCATCAAATTGATACTTGCGCCAAGATCACATAATGCCCTCCCATGAAAAGCATCTCCCAATGTCACAGGAATGATGAAACCACCCGGATCTTTCATCTTCGTCAGTAACGCTTTTTGCACAACCGCGCTTCACTCCTCATTCAGAGTCACGGTCTCAAAATCATCCATGCGCCTCCTATTAGAGAGGAGGTCCTTGAGAAATTTTGCGTATTTGGGCATTTGTGAAATTGCTTCCGCAAAGGGGATATTGATGTGTAACTTCTTGAAGATATCCACAAACTTCTTGAAGTGCTTGGCATCCTCTTGACTCTTCAATCTCTGCGGGTATGGCACACGCCCACTATAATCTTCCTTTGGCTTAGGCTTATCCTCCGACTTCCTACTTGTGTCCTTTGATTGGGGAATCACGGTAGGCACGGGAATTTCTTCAATTATATTGAAGAAATTGCTTCCTACTCGTGTCCTTTAATTATATTGAATTTTTGAATTAAGTAATATTTTAATTAAATTAATACATAATTACATTTCGATGGCTAATTTGCCTTTTTTTGCCAACATAAATAAACTGAAGGTGCCCTTAACACAACTTATGCATGTTTTGTGTGTGTGTGTGTGTGTGTGTGTCTGTTTGTTTGTTTGCCAAAAAGAACACAACTTTTGCACATTGTGTACATGAGTTGTGTAGTCATCTGCCAAAGAGTGATGTTCTCAAGGTTTAACTTTTTGGTCCTTTTGTGAGAACCTGCATAAAGCATATTCTGATTCCCCCTTTATTTCCTTTAAGTCCAGTCAGTCTCTTCTTGATGTTGAAATTCCCTTTTAGAGGGAAAACTTGTCTTATGTGGAAACTAGTCTATAGCTTTTACTTTATTCTGTGTCCTATGAGAATATTGACAGACATGGACAAGGCTGTAGGCTTTGGTTTTATACACAGTTGGGAGGCTGTGTGGTTAGTAGAAGATGGAGAGTAATAAGATGGAGAGGATAGTGGTTAGTGATAATAAATACTGGTTTAAAGATGCGGTTTTAGAGAAATATGTGCTGCATGGTTTCAAGATTACTGCAGCTTACTAGGCATAGGTTCATGAACCACCTCATTGATAAGGGGTGCCAATGATGTCTGTGCAACATGTTTAATTTGAGGCGTGCCTTGTTCACTTTACGGGATTTACTTCGATTAGTTATTTTCCCCATAATGCTGGCTAATACGGGCATGTGAAGGCTAATATGGGCATGTGAAGGCTCTTCGACGTTGCAGAGCTGTGTGTCTGCAAAACGGGTCGAAGTGGCCTTCACGAGACCCCGTACATGATAAAGGAAGAACGGAGGAATTTCAAATGGATTTTATTTCAGTACAGTTGAAGTATGATTGACACGATTTAAACTGCAAGTGTACAGTTGTCGTGTGTAATAATAATCCGGTAATCCGGGTTGTCGAACCCAAGAGACTTCTTGTTTAATTATTTATAGATTTTTCACTTTATGTGGGTAAAGCGCGTTGATTGGTGTTTCTAATTCTACTAATATTTAAAAGAACAAGTATCTCAAATAATTCAATGAATTAATTCAAGATTAATAAACACGGGTTGATTTAGTTGTTTTCTTTTTCAAAGTTGAGCAAAGTCAGGATATCTCTACGGATCACTAGGTATTTCACACTACGTTGGATTTACGTTCTACTAACACGATGATTCTTTGTTCTAGTCAAACGAGCATAATTATATTGAAGATGTCTCAACCAATAACTATACTTAAACTCTTACAGCTGATTCCTCTAGTCTACTCAAGTTTAAGCATGCATTACGATGTTTAATCTACTCTTTGTTCTTAGCTAACTAGCAAGATTCCTCAACCCTAGGTACGGCTAGTGTATATTTCAATTTTCCGCGCAACAAACGTAGATTCCCCTATCGTTTATAACCTAGCACAATTCTATTAATACGTCTACCAATAGAAAAGATAGATGAAAAACATAAAATACACATAACTAGACAAAAATTCATCAATTAAGCATAATTGCATGAGAGCAAATCCATAAACCACCAAACGTAGTGATAAAACCCTAGTTTCCTACGAGATATCCCAATAAAAGGGTTTAGCTACTCCAAAACATGATCACAATACAAAGTTTTATGATCAAAATAGCAAAACTTGACTAGAAATAGAGTTTGAGAATCCAAACGAATGATCCAAAAGCTCCAAGCAAATTCTCCTAGCTCCAAGCACGTTCTCCTCCTTAGAAATCCGATAAAATCATCCCTAACTCTCTCTAATACGTTCCCAAAGAGTTTAGAACAAGTTACAAGTAATTACAAAATAACCCCAAAGTGTTTCCAAAAAGTTGTTGCCTACGAACAAGTCGTGTGACTTGTTTCAACAAGTCGTGCGACTTGTTCCCAACACTTAGAAAATTTTGCTGCATCCAACAAGTCGTGTGACTTACTGTTAACAAGTTGTGACTTGTTGTGAGAAATTCAGCAATCTGCCCGACCTCCAACAAGTCCTGCGACCTCTGCCAATCCAGCAACCTGCTCTTGTCCAACAAGTCATGTGACTTGTTTCAACAAGTCGTGTGACTTGTTTCCTTAGCCAAAATTTTCAGCCTCTCTCCGAGTCTCTCCTCGTGCTTCTGAATCATCTCCCGAGCATCGATCTTTGCTTGATCCTACATTTTGAGCTCTCTTCACGAGTCAATACTCGTATCATCTTCTCACGAGCCTCTCTAGCACTCATTCCTTCATCTCTCGCTTTCTTCCTCAAGTCTCGAGCTCGCCTTAGTTTCTGAAGTTCGTCTTCTCTTTCCACTTGCTCCTCACGTGCTCGGGCCCCGAAAATCACAACACGAACAACCCGCGAAGATCTAATGTGACAAAATATGATAAATAGCACGTAAAACAATGCAAAAAACGCCCGAATTTCACATTTAACATACAAACTCGTTTTCACAATTAAAAGCATGATTTACTCGACAAGACGCCAAATTCTCCATTATAAGCATACAAAATGTAGCAAAATAAGCAATAAAATAACTCCGAAAACGGAGTTATCAATTATATATATGGCTTAATGAATCAACTTCTTCGAAAGTTACAAATGATGCATATGGTAATTATTTTGACACCCGTTTCGTAACCTCGCTGATAAGGGTTGCATTATTTGCAGCGTTCTGTTATCCTCACCTATTAGCTTTACTGAGTACTGATTTGAGCATTTCTTGCTCACTGTTAGCGCTCAATGTGAGGCCGTGATGATATGTATCTATCGAATTCACTCTTTGAAGCTGTTAGAGAGTATTATGCATGGCGAGGCAAATTTTTGTTTGCAGCCTGCTATGATCATATCTTATTTGGTTTTAATGAGTACAGATCGGAGCCTCTTCACGGTCACTGAAGAGGCTGTGATCAGTTTGATCTACTGAATTCACTCTCTGTAGCCGATCGAGTGTCATGGTATGCATGGCGAACCAAATTCCTTTTTGCAACCAGTGACCATCGATCTCTTATCTGGTTTTCATGAGTACAGATCTGAGCCTCTCTCCGTATATCACTCTGTTCATTCAATGTTCGGGTCTGTATCTGTTCTACGTATCTCTTCTTGATTGGCAAAACACACCTTTGTAATGTCGCATATATTAGTTTTCCTAAAAAATTTAGTGTGATAGTTGTTATTTTATCCGTTCAACCTCTCTATTCTGGTGGAGTTGCGAAGGTCATTTCGACCCGCCGATAATATTTGCAAAATATTAACAACACTTTGGTGCATTCAAACCGGGTCGAAATGGACTTCGCAGCTTCCCGCAGACGGTAGACAATGAATAGATGAATTACGAAAGGAATTTATTTCACTAATAAGTCAAATTACAAATTAAAGAAAACTATCCATTAAAGACAAACGACCATACATATATAGATTACAATATATTACCATGTCATACATATATAGAAAGATAAGAAGGAAAATTACAGAAAATAAAAGTCTGGTCCGCATTTTACTCTTTGAATTGTTCATCTGGCGGGGCCTTGCCTGGTTCCTTCTTGTGTGAAAGCTTTGTCCCGGTAGCCCCCATGTATCTCTTTTTTATTGGGAAAACGGATTCACCGGTTTCTTCATAGAATTCGAGAGGCACAACCAACCTATAATTTTCAATCCTCATCTGCTCAATTAACTGGATTCTCCATTCAGTCTCTTGTATTTTGCGCCGGATTTCCTCACTTGCAGTTTGCCTCTTCTTATACAACCTCACTGAAGGGGAGTCCTTGTTCCTTGAATCTTCATCCGATGAATCAGATATGAAAATTGGAGCATTCTTATTGGACCATGGCAGCCATGTGAAATGACTGGTGACCTCCTCCTCTTCACTCTGGCGTTTGCGAATCGGTTTCATGGTAATGGGATTTTGGGGACTAAACTTTGATGGAGTCCTTGGAGAAGTGAATTTGTTGTGACTATTTTGGAATGGATGTATGAGATTAAATAGAGTTAATCAACTGTCAGTTTCTCTTTTTTTATTCCTCATTAAACATGCAAGTAATTGTCTAATTGATTGCCTTGTACATTAATGTTGTTCAATGAGGCAGTTTAGGGAATTCGAACAGTTACTGCACAAATTTTTGTGAATGGTCATGATGATTAGTGGCTTATTAGTTTATTATGATGTCCTTCATGCTCGCTGTTTGTTTCCATGTAGTACTGAACTGGGCCTCTTCATGATTATTATAATCTAATGAATGCTAGTTGTTTGCGCTCTAGTGATCCCCAATTTGTCACTACTAGAAACGATCCATGAATTTACCATTGAATTCACGTGCCTTACCAATGCCCTTGTCCAAATTACTTCTTTTTCACTCTCACGTTGATTTTTGATAATGGTTGTGCACTGCGTGGAATTTCATCAGTGGTAAACTTTTTTTCTACTATCTTGTTGATCCATAATTTTCACATCAACGTAAGATGAATAAACAAAACTAAACTTTATTTCCTATCACCTGTTGCAGGTAACATTTCCAGGTTACAGAACATTATTCGATAGAAGTGGGCACTGTTTGGACTTTCGCCAGAGGTAAACATATTTTTGTGCCCCCTTTCATTTCCTTTAAGTCCACTCTCTTCTTGATGTTGATATTCCCGTTTTGAGGAGAACCTTGTCTTATGATCGACAACATAGCTTTTAGAGTAACATAGCTTTTACAGTAACTACCTTGTCTTATGATCGCACAACCTTGTCTTAAAACCGATATTTCTTGATGTTGATGATTCTCCAGTCTAAACTTGATGTTGAAATTCCCTTTTGGAGGGAAACCTTGTTTTATGATCGCCTAACATAGCTTTCAGAGTAACTACTGTCTAGATACATTAGTTGTGACATGTGACAAAATTAATAGCGAGTACAAAGAAAAACATGTGAAGTAATAGCACCAAAATCCAGCAGCTTCTTCGTGGTTATTCAATGCATCACACGAAAGCTGGGTTGGAAGTCCAAAACCTATGGGGTTAGTGCATAGTATGGTTCATCAACCATCGAATACAACAACATATTGGGTTGGGGCATAATATGGTAGATGAACCATACACGCAGCAACCCAAAAGATTTTAGACCGCCATTCCAGCTTTATCTGTGATGATTCTTCGTGCCCGGGTGGTGGTAGACGAGATTCTGAATATCTCATTGTGATGCTAGAAACAATCATAAAAAAGCTAGCTGCCACCTCCGCCTACTTCTTTATGATTGTTCCAGCATCACAATGCTGCCGAACGGAATTGTCGTCGATCAGGAGTTGGGCTATGATAAACAGGGGTTGGCATCGTTATGTTCTGACTACTTGATGCAACATATTTGTGATCATTCCATGCATCACAATGCTGCATCAAGACAACCAGAACATAACGAAATCAACCTTGTGGAGATCGTTGACATCGACATGCTTTCAGACAAGCAAAACTCTATATATGAAGATGAAAGGTGTAGTGAAATTTACAAGGCTGTAGGCTCTGGTTTTATACACAGTTGGGAAGCTAGGGGGTTAGGAGAATATTGAGAGTTTAAGATTGACAGGTGAGGGGTTGGGGGAATTAATTGAGTTTAATAAATGCTAGTTTGAAGATGTGGTTTCATATCAAAATTACTGCTGGTTTAAAGAGTAGTGCAGGTCAGTAGGTATAGGTTAATGATGAACCTCATTGATTAGGGGTGGCGATGTTCTGAAAATAGTTTTAACATTGGGGGGGCGGGGGGGGGGGGGGGGGGGGGGTTGGTATGACTTATAAGCAGCTTATAAGTCAATTCTGGATTATAAGTTGAAGAAAACTTAAAATCAGTGTTTGGTATGCGACATATAAGCTGAACTTTTGGATTTTGACTTATAAGTTCATAGTGTAAAAATGAACTTAAGAAAAATTTGAGTTTTTGAATCTTTTCTTGAACTTTTGGACTTAACAACTTCTACAAAAAACACACATATCTTTTTTCTTCATCCTTTTTGTCATGGACTTTTTCGGCATAAACTTATAAGAAAACTTAAGTTGCAAATAAGTTATACCAAACTCACCCTTTTTTCTCTTTAACATAGCTTTCGAGTAACTACTATGTGGATGCATTAGTTGTAGCCTGTGAGAAAATTTGGAGTGAGTAGAAAGAAAAACATGTGAAGTAATATGACTAAAATCCAGCAGCTTTATCTGTGATGATTATCCGGCCGCGCAGTGGTAGCTAGACAACCCCCTGTTTCCCGTAGCACAACCACTCATCTGATCAGATGAGAAGTTCTCAGACGAGTTGTTGTGCTATGAGAAATAGAGGTTGCCATCAATTTAGCACTCATCTAAGATCGATGAGCAGTGGTGCTATGATAAACAGAGGTTGGCATCGTTATATTCTGACTACCTGAAGCAACATCTTTGTGATCATTCCATCCATCACAATGCTGCATCAAGACAACCAGAATATAACGAAATTAACCTCGTGGAGATTGTTGACATTGACGTGCTTTCCCACAATCAAAACTCTATCTAGGTGGATGATAGGTGTAGTGAAATGGACAGTAGAATCCGTTGTGTTCTAGCCCCCTTCAGAAGCTTCTGTGTGACCATTCCATGCATCACAGCGCTTCCGCAAGGGGGCGAGAACATAACTGACTCTTGACATCCACATGCTTGCCCAGAATCTAAACTTCAATTATCTGCATGGATGTAAGGCTGTATGCTCTGGTTTTATACACAGTGGGGAACCTGGGGGTTAGGAGAAGATGGAGAGGTGGGGGGTTAATGGATTAATAAATGCTGGTTTAAAATTTTGGTCTCAGAGTAATCATTGCTGGGTTTAAAGATGTGGTTGCAGAGACATCATTGCTGGTTTAGAGATTAGTGCAGTAGGTATAGGCTCATGAACCACCTCATTGGTTATAAATAGGGGTGGCAACATTACAAATACTAACTTTTTTTCCACTCACCTGTTGCAGGTACAATTTGAATGTTATAGAACATTGATACTAGTAGTATATTAGCGCCTTATGTGATGTCCAAAAAATACAAGGCTAGAAAATCTCCAAAATATTTGCAGAGTATTTCGTTGAAGGACGAGGTGCGTCGCCAATAGAGGTAAATTACCCTGCAATACTTTACATCATGTGACTGTTCCTCGCATTTGAAAATCGTAAACGAGACCCCTGCGTGGTGTGGGTGGAGGCTTCTGTCAGGTGGAAGCTATGCATGGAACACGCACTGAAACACTCACTATATATGTTTGACACTTCCACTGTTGTATGTTGCATATTGCTCACTCGAGACCCCTGCGTGGTGTGGGTGGAGACTCCTGCCTGGTGGAGACCATGCATAGAATTCACACACTGCACGCACAATATTATATGTACACTGTACGCGCTCAGAAGTTATGGAAGTTTATCGGTATAGTTGAGTTGAGATGAGGGCTCCCTGAGAGCTGAAAATTGCATTTAACAATGTCACTGTTGCGCCTTCTTCCCGCAGTTGTCCATTGTTATCTGTGTGAATCAGATTTAAGAATGTGAATTTTGTATATCGGGTGAACAGCTAGCTAGCTGAGTTTAGTTTAGCATACACCTTGTACTGCATAACATAATTCTTGTTCATACTTGTCAGAAAATTTATATGGTGTTTGTGAATGTCTTCAGGTTTTGTGAATCATACTCCAAACACGACGATTGCATGACCTTGTAGCTTGCAAGAACTCAAGGTCGCCTCCATCTCCTATGCACGATACACGTTCACATCCTCACAACTACGTACCTAGCTAGCACGTGTAGATTACGCTAAGTTTGTAGTTTTGGTTAGGATGATATATAGTTTGTTAGGATTTTATGTTGTAGTTGATGTAAATGTACAAACTTTTTGGTACACTGGGTTCGGTTGATATTAATAGAAATTTCATTTCTTTTCAAGAATTTAGTATTTATTTATTAAAAATATTATTTTATAGATGGCCACTTCTCGACGAACAATTATTCAGCAAAATAGCTATATACGACGAGCATAATTGTCATTTTAAGAAATAAAGACAAGTACTATGGTCGTCTTTTCACGAAAATAATGGGCAAACAGCACAAAATTTACGAAATTAGATAATAAATAACGACGAAAATAGCAGTCGAGCAGACACCAAAGACGACGAGAATACTTGTCGGCATAAATTCAACGACCACAAAAGTTTAGTCGGAATATTCGTCGGCAAAAGTTTTGACCACATAAATTATGGTCGGTAAGTCGTCGGCAAAATATCAACGACGGAAATAATCAGTCGGCAGATGTGGTCGGTAAAAAACTTTTACCGACCATAGGGAAAAGTTGTCACCCCGTCTAACTAACGACGGATCTATTCCGACGCTTTTTGGACGAACATTTCTCGTCGTCTTCATTCTAACGACGAAATTTCGTGTTTTAACAACGAATTTACTCGTCGTAATAAACCAATTTTTTTGATGTGTAGAAGCAATCTTATTTTAGTATGAACACTGTTTTGGCTAGAACATTTATTTATTATTTATGGGGATATTTAATATAATGAAGTCCTTAGAGTACAATTGTTGTTTATCTTAAATATCCATAGTCAAGTATAGTGATTAATAGGACTGTCACTATGCATGGAGACTAGTATGTGGGTAGATTGATTTGGAGATTTCAAGTCTAACGCATGAGTATTCATTATGAGCAATGGCATACTGGATTGACCCACCACGAGAAGGATACATATAAATTATGTGAATGTCACAAGTGCTTCTCGTAGTGACAATGGTGTTGTAGTCCTTAGACTTGAAGTCACTAGATACTCTAGTTGTGAAATATCATGTTTCGATATTATCAAACGTTACACCGTAACTGTGTAACTATTAAGATGATAATCGGACATGATAGGAAGCAATCTGAGAGAACCCACATAATTGGAGCAAATATCCGCAGGCCACTCGAGGGGTAGTGGTTATGAAATGTCTGGCCAGACTCAGATAAAACCATATGTGATATTGTTGTTATCTGTACAGATAAGCCTATTCCCAGGATCAAGAAACTATGGATTGAATATGCGAGTGTGGCATTAATGTCTCGTGTGCAATCCGGATAAAGAAACAAAGGGAAATATTCAACACGGTAACATTGGGCATAAGGTATGTCAGATCACTGACTATTTCTATTAGTTGGGTGGCATTGATGTGTTGCTAGACATCGCTCAATGTTTGTAATTGTTACTACCAACTTAATAGAAAGCTGCAGGGTCACACACCAAAATGATTAAACTGGATATAGATATTAATTAGTAGGACTAATCAACAATTATATGGGCCAAGGATCAACACGCAACCACATGCAAAGTTAGTTGGACTAAGTTGCAAAGTGGACTAGTCTGTGTATGGACATGATTAGTATTGGGGCAAGTTTGTAGTCAATAAGGAGTATTAACTATAAAAGGGAGATCTAGCTCTTTTATTTCACAAGAGTTGTCATTGAGTGAAATAACAGAGCAAGGAGAGAGACCAAGAAGTTGGCCGAACCCCCCCCCCCCCTACCCGATGGCACCAAGGGCACAGTCGAACCCCTCGGGCCCCTGCTCCGTTTTACGTGATTGTTTGATTCCTTCTTCGACGTTGCTAGCACAAGGCGCGGAGAAGATTTCAGTTGTCAATCCCAAGGTGTTGATATCGGTAGAGACGAGGACGGCATTCTTCGTTGTGATCACACAAACCCACAAGATACACATTGTCTCCTCTATCACGTTATGATGGCTTAACATGTGATTTATGGATAGCTTTGATAAGGAAATTTTAATTGTATTTCCGTTGTGCATCCTGCATCAAAACCCTACAGCTCTTCCCACTGGTTTGATGATGAGGGTAGATTGAAGTCTTTGCTTGACTCTCAATTTGGCTTCTTTGAAAAAGCGAATGTAGATGAGTCCGCTGTCATCGTCACAGAGGTAATCTTGGGGTTCCTATCCCTCAAGGGAGAACATGCCCCAAAGAGAGGTTGCTTGGTGGAGGTCAAGCTTTGTATTATAGGAATTTGGACTTGATCATGAAGCGGTTCCCAGGAGAGTAGTGTGATCACATGTGGGTCTTTCAAAACCATGTGTTTCAGAAGTAGTAGAGTTTTGAGGGAGAAGGGGAGGAGCCAAGGCACTGAGGTATTGGCCAGGGAGAGAGGGGTGGAGCATTCTCTGTTTGGACAAGCTGATCCGTGGAGTGTCATG
Source organism: Linanthus parryae (assembly GCA_023055425.1). NCBI lineage: Eukaryota > Viridiplantae > Streptophyta > Magnoliopsida > Ericales > Polemoniaceae > Linanthus > Linanthus parryae. The sequence goes on along the minus strand of JALGPY010000002.1, from coordinate 62,856,961 downwards.
AAAATTCCTGCACTTGAGCTAGAAGATCCATACCTACATAACAAAAGAAAAAGAAAACTCTCTATAAATAGGGCCGTCCAACCCTTCCCTATTAAAACCCGCAAAATTCTGACCCAAACCTGACTGAAGTTCAAAACAAATGTTTGTTGAACTGTGAGAAAGTTGCATATTTATGTCGGATAACAAATGAAAATAGAGGGTTGAGTCTGGGTTCATAGGGTCTGACCCATCGGGCTAGGGTCGGGTATGGTTTTGAACCAATGTGTTATAAATATTAAGGTCAGGTATGGGTCTTCCATAAAGGGGCTGGGTCATTGTTGGGTTAGGGTCGGGTCAGATCCATACCCGGCCCACTGACATGCCTACTCTCATTTCTACATTGCCATGTTAGGGGATTTGAGATATTTCTGAGTTTTAAACTTTTATTTTTCAGTATAAAGTAGATGAAGGGAGATATAGAACATTGAGCATGTTAAAGAAAGTCAAACGACTAAAATTTGGAAAATGCTTTTTCTTCAAACAAAAAATAAGCAGAAATCTTAAGTGGAAGAGTAGAAGTTTGGCAACTCGTAAGGACGGAAAATTGAACAATCTTCGTAAATTCTATTGTTTTTGTTTTTTTATTGTTGTTGCTGCTGCTAAAGGTCTCGAACCCGAGATTTGATGCAGGATGTAAACTAGTACAAGTTTACCTATTACTAATAACAAGACCAAATCATGTACCCGAAGCTCGTGTTTTGGTATTTGCCTAACATAAATGGACAATACTAACTCAAGTAGAGCAATCCATTTCTAAATTTCATAGTTCATACTGCGCTTCATTTATCTTCCACTGAAGAGCCGATCTGCAACTTTTTTTCCAGAACGGGACCACTTAATTAAGCCTGAACCTCACGTGAAGTATTTGACAAAAAAATCAAGCACAAAGCGTGTTGTTGAAGAAAGGGGCCACTAAATTATAGACATGAAAAGATTTCGTGTGACTCAATATTCACAAGGAAGTAGAATTTTCTCATCAGAGTATACAAGATAATAAGATGGGAAAGTACAGATGGAAACCAATACGGTTGCAATCGTAGCTTCTTCGTTTATTTATCCGTTCTATAGAATATGTAGCGGATGGTATGTTATGCTGTAGGCGTCACTGATAACGCCCAATTAGGGGTTATCTTTTAGCCTGATTTCACGAGTATTTGTGCCGAAATTAGCGGTTTTTGCTGGAAAACGCCTTAGAATGCCCCGGGAATCTAGAACGAGACGTTTATTCATACTTGCTGGATTTCTGCTTATTTACTGCTCATTTCTTGCTATATTTGGATATGATCGCGGGTATTCGTTCGTGTTGCCTTTTCAGGAACAGGTTCAGGAGGTGCATCGGGAAGCGTGCCGGGACCCAGCCGGGACCGTCTCGGGAAACGTGCACAAGACCGGGACACGACGGAAACACGGAAGAGCAGAAGAGCACCGAAGAGGCAAGCCGGGAGCATCAGGAAGAAGAGTGGGACCCAGGGGACCAGTCCTGGCCCACCAGAGGACCAAGTGGGCCCCACATACCCCACGGCCTGCGTATATACGCAGGCCCTGCGTATATACGCAGCACCTGCGTATATACGCAGGCAGAGGGGATGTGGGGGGAGCTTGGTTGGGCCCTGGTTGCGTATATACGCAGCCCCTGCGTATATACGCAGCCAGTTTGACTTTTGGTCAAAGACGGTGGACCGATGGCATATTCCGTAATTTCGAGCCCGAGCGTTTTCAGGAAACTGCACTATTTAAAGACTCGTCCAGACTCGTTTTGAGGAGACACGGAGACACAGCACAATTCACAGCACACCCGAAGGCCAAGTCGGAGCATTCACGGAGAGCACGAAAGCGCGATTCGAGATTCGAAGACTTAGTTTGATTTCGTTCTCTCTCTTTATATTCAGAAACTGCGTTTTGTATTATGTCTAGTCGTAGCTAAACTTTTCACCTAGGTTCTCGGTGAACCTAGGGTTTCGTACTCAGATTTTATGATTACTACGTTTATGGATTCATGATGATTGTCTTAATTCAGCAAGTTGTATCTGTTATTCTGGTTTGATTATTATCGTATATGCATGATAGGATTGATCACCCAGGATTGCTATAGACCCGAGCTTGTAGGTGAAAACGTCAAGTTAGGGTTAGGAAGAAAAACCGGGATTTAGTACCTTACCCTGATAGACCGACCAGAGAAAGGGAGATAGGGCTAGCATTGAAAAACGTGAGACCAACTGTTAGAGAATTTGACCCGGGCCATTCGGACAGGTTAGAAACCCTAACAGGATTAGACCGAGACTGCAGACTTAGGCAGCTTAACAAGAATCCGAAAGTCTGCAGGATCGGGATTACGTGTGGAAGCTGAAAAGTCACTGCACAACTGGTACGTTGCACGGATACCGAAACTGCTGAGTGTTTTCATAAACGAACGTAAAACTGAAATCTGTAGAAACCCTAGGGGATCCTGGATCCTAGTCTTCATCTATTATCGTTACAACAAAATCAGCTTATCTCAGAAAACATCACAAAAATATTTACGTTTTAAATTCTGTTTTTAGTTTAGTCACTATAATCACAACCTACTCCTCCTGGTTACTACTCTTGGGAAACCGAAACTGACAACTTGAGTAAACCCGAATAGTCCTCGTGGGAACGATAATCCGAGTCTAATTGCACCCGGTACTACGAGATTCGTACACTTGCGATAGCACGTTAGTTTGCGCATCAAGTTTTTGGCGCCGTTGCCGGGGACTTTTAGGGTCTATTTAGTAGTCAGGATTAGTTTTCTGAGTTTTTATTTATTTTCAGTTTCGTTATTTTTCTTTTTATCTCACTGCGTTTTCGAATCTGCGTTTTCAGGACTGTTTAGTTGATGCCCAGATTGCCTCGCGATTTGGTGGCACCACTCGACAACCCGGAAAAGCTGTATACCGAACAGAACCGCAGAAACCGAGAAAGCAGGATGGCAACCAACGAGAGAGATCCACCCGAGAACACCGCAGCCGGTGGTCAGGAACGAGAGACACGTACCCCAGCCCAGATGGCGAGGTACATTGAGGAGCTTGTCACAGCGGGACTTGCTGCCCGAAGCAACCAGAGAACATATAACCGATCTGGGAAGGCGTTGGTGGAAAATTTCGAGGTCCCCACCGGGGGGCACGAGCGAGCCATTGTGGTGCCCGAGATCACCGCAGAGCACTTTGACATCAAACCATCCACCATCCAGACGGTACAAACTCTCTGCCCGTTTCATGGCAGGGCCGACGAAGACCCGAACGATTTCATCGGGAAATTCGAAGATTACTGCAACAAGGTCAGATACAAGGGGGTAGAAGCAGAGGCACTCATGTTGATCTTATTTCCGTACTGTCTTTATGGAGTAGCCAAGGACTGGCTCGAATCCCGACCACCCCGATCCATCACCACATGGGAGGAGTGTGTCGCAGATTTTCTGGCGAAGTTCTATCCCGCCTCCCGAGTCATACAGTTACAGAGTGAAATACTGTCATTCAGACAAAAGATGGGGGAGACGGTAGTGGACGCATGGGACAGGCTTATGAGATTGGTCAAACGGTGCCCGAACCACGGTTTCGGGGACGCAAAAATTCTGCAGGTTTTCTACCATGCCCTAGACAGGGAGAACGCCGACAGGATTGACAGAGAGGCCGGGGGTAACTTCTTGTATCACGTGGACAAAGAAGGTGCGTATGACCTGATGAAGCAGTTGGCCAAGCAGGATACCCGACTGTTTGACGATCGCAGGATGGCGGCCAGAGCCGAACCTGCAGAAGATGACCGGATAGACAACCTGGCCAAAATCGTTCACGACTTGGTCAAGAAAGTCTACTCGGACAAGAAGACTGTAGCAGCAGTCGAGGAACCGGATCTAGACACAGCCATTGAGGAGCTAAGGACTGAAGATACCAACTACGTACAGCAGCAGTGGGACCCGAGCCGGTACCGACCGGGTACGAGAGACCATCCCGGGTTCCGGTACGGAAACCCGAACGCAGCAGTTTATGCACCGGGGTTCCAGCACAGGCCACCAGCTCAGCAGGCTGCCCCGGCCCAACAGGCTCAGACAGTCCCGTCAGCACAGCAGTACGACGCTCAGATGAAAGAAATCAAGTCCATGTTCCAGACTATGGAGTCCCGGTTCAAGCACATGGACACCTTGACGGCAGATATGCAGACAACCAAAACGTCACTGCGCGCTTTGGAAGTACAGGTGGGGCAGTTAGCACAGCAGCTAACGGAGAGACAGCCAGGAAACCTACCCTCGAACACAGTGAACAATCCACGGGCTCAGATCAATGCTATCTCCACTCGGAGTGGATTGGCACTGCAGGATCCACCGTATCCCAGCCACGCACGTGCAGAAAATTCGAAAGAAGTGGAACGCAACTTGTCGGGCCAGGATAACAGCACAGTCGATCGCCCCCAGCCGAAGGGCTCGGTTGAGCAGGATGCAGTGCAGAACGAGACAGGTGCAGAAACTGTACCCGTCTCCAAGGAGGTCCCGTACCCCTTGCGAACACGAAAGAGGGATGACAGCAAGGACTACGCCAGGTTTCTCGAGATGTTCAAGCAGCTGCAGATTAACATACCTTTTGCTGAGGCTTTGGCTAAGATGCCCACTTATGCCAAATTCCTCAAAGACATCTTGTATGGGAGGAGGCGAATGAGCGATTTCGAGACCATAAACCTGACGGCAGAAGTGAGCAATTGTGTGAAGAATGGGCTACCGAGGAAAAGAAAGGATCCTGGCAGTTTCGTCATACCGGTCACCCTAGGTAACGCTTACACAGGAAAGGCTCTGTGTGACCTAGGGGCCAGCATCAACCTGATGCCATTAACGATTTTCAAAAGTTTGAAAGTCGGTGAACCCCGACCCACCAGAATCATGCTGCAGATGGCAGACAGGTCCGTAAAACAGGCCTACGGGGTTATCGAGGACATTCTGGTCAAGGTCGGCGAGCTTATTTTTCCGGCAGATTTCGTCATCCTGGACATGGAGGCAGGGGAGGTACCGCTCATACTTGGCAGGCCGTTTTTGGCCACAGGCGAAGCAATGATAAACTGCAAGAGCGGGGAGCTGACCATGCAGATTAACGAGGAAAAAGTGAAATTTAACGTTTTCAAAAATCTGCAACTGCCAAACTACTACGACCACGAGGACATCTTCGCTATCGATGTGGTGGACGAAGGCTGGGAAAACGAGGAGATGGACCAGTTGTGGGAAGAGATTGACAGCATGTACGGGGAGGAAAAAGAGAAGACTCGATGCGAGCACGCCATGAGAGCCGAAGACTGGACCACTTTGCACCGGGACGAAGACGGCGGGCAAAAGATGATTCTGGTCCCGTCACTAAAGGAGCCACCCGCACTGGAGCTGAAACCGCTCCCGAGCCATCTCAGGTATGCGTATATTGGTGAAAATAGTACTCTGCCCGTAATTGTTTCGTCTCGTTTATCTCAGGAACAGGAGCAGAAACTGCTGGAAGTATTGCGAGAGCATAAGGAAGCAATTGCCTGGACGATTGCAGATATCAAGGGGATCAGCCCCGCCTACTGCATGCACAAGATCCGAATTGAAGAAGGCAAGAAACCGGTGATTCAGCCCCAGCGGAGACTGAACCCGAACATGAAGGACGTTGTGCGGAAAGAGGTCATGAAGTGGCTGGAAGCGGGAATCATCTACCCCATATCGGACAGCACGTGGATCAGCCCGGTCCAGTGCGTGCCCAAAAAGGGGGGTATTACGGTGGTGCAGAATAACGATCAGGAGCAGATTGCGCAGCGCACCGTTACGGGCTGGCGGATCTGCATGGACTATCGGAGGCTAAACGATGCAACATTAAAGGACCACTTCCCGCTGCCATTCATGGACCAGATGCTGGACCGGCTCGCCCATCATGCCTACTACTGTTTTCTGGACGGGTATTCCGGGTACAACCAGATTTGCATAGCCCCGGAGGATCAGGAAAAGACGACGTTTACCTGCCCGTACGGTACGTTCGCGTTTCGGCGCATGCCGTTCGGGCTGTGTAACGCCCCTGTCACGTTTCAGAGATGTATGATGGCAATTTTTTCCGACATGATCGAGAAAAATCTGGAGGTGTTCATGGACGACTTTTCACTCTTCGGGGACAGTTTCGATGACTGCCTGTTCCATTTGGGCCAGGTTCTGATCCGATGCAAGAAGGCAAATTTGGTGCTCAATTGGGAAAAGTGTCACTTTATGGTCACCGAGGGGATCGTGCTGGGTCACAGAATTTCCAGCAAGGGACTCGAGGTGGACAGGGCTAAGATTGAGGTGATAAAGCAGCTTCCATACCCGACGAACGTAAAGGCGATCAAAAGTTTTTTGGGACATGCAGGATTTTACCGAAGATTCATCAAGGACTTTTCCAAGATTACAAAGCCACTTTGCGCATTGCTCGGAAAAGACGTACCCTTTGATTTCGATGCAGCATGTCGGCAAGCTTTTGACCACTTGAAGGAGAAGCTGACTACAGCCCCGGTCATAACCACGCCAGATTGGTCACTCCCGTTTGAGCTGATGTGTGACGCCAGCGACTATGCAGTCGGGGCAGTTTTGGGACAGCGAAAGGATAAAGTATGCCACGTCATTTATTATGCGAGCCGGGTACTAAACGACGCCCAGCTCAACTATGGCACGACAGAAAAAGAACTGCTGGCCGTGGTATATGCACTGGACAAATTCAGGCCCTATTTGGTCGGGTCAAAAGTTATCGTTTTTACCGACCATAGTGCTCTGAAATACCTGCTGGACAAGAAGGACGCAAAACCGAGACTGTTGAGGTGGGTACTACTGATGCAGGAATTCGATGTGGAAATCCGGGACAAGAAGGGTGTTGAGAACGTGGTAGCGGATCACCTATCCAGACTTGAGAACGTAAAGGTGGACCCGGTACCGATCAAGGAAAACTTCCCGGACGAACACATCATGGCAGTCAAGATCGGGAGACCATGGTACTATGCCATAGCCAACTACTTGGTAACTGGCACGCTTCCCGAGGATCTCACCCCGTCGCAGCGGAAAAAGTTCATTGCCGAAAGTCGACAGTATTTCTGGGACGACCCGTACTTGTTCAAACAGGGGGCCGACAACATCCTGAGAAGGTGTATCCCGACCCACGAAGCCTGGAACGTGATCCGACACTGCCACTCATCACAGTGTGGGGGTCACTTTGGGGGAACGCGAACAGCGCATAAGATACTGCAGTCCGGTTTTTTCTGGCCGACAATTTTCAAAGACTGTCATGACTATGTGCAGGGATGCGATAGGTGCCAGAGGACAGGAAACACGTCACACCGGGACGAGATGCCGATGACCGTGTGGCAGGAGGTAGAGCCATTTGATGTATGGGGGATTGACTTCATGGGTCCGTTCCCGTCTTCGATGGGGAATCTTTACATTCTGCTGGCAGTAGATTATGTGACAAAGTGGATCGAGGCGATCGCGTGTCAGAAAAACGATGCAGCTACCGTTGAGCGTTTTCTGAAACGCAACGTTTTCACTCGTTTCGGGACTCCCAGGGCAATGATCAGCGACGAGGGCTCTCACTTCATCAATCGAGTTTTTGCGAAAGTTCTGAAACAGTACGGCGTGTCAGTTCATAAAGTCTCGTTACCGTACCATCCGCAGACGAACGGGCAAGCCGAGGTGTCGAATCGAGAGATCAAGAGCATACTCGAGAAAACAGTGAATCTCGGCCGAAAGGATTGGTCAGTCAGACTAGACGATGCGCTTTGGGCCTACAGGACAGCTTTCAAAACACCGCTGGGAATGTCACCGTACCAGCTCGTTTTTGGGAAAGCGTGCCACTTACCGGTGGAACTGGAGCATAAGGCGTATTGGGCCATCAAACTGCTGAACTTGGACCAGAACCTAGCAGGGGATAAGAGGAAGATGGCACTGCTGGAATTGGAAGAATTCCGCAGAACGGCTTTCGAGAGCGCCAAAATTTACAAAGAGAAGACAAAGAAGTGGCATGATCACCGTATCACGCCAAAGCAGTTTAACGAAGGCGACAAAGTGCTTCTCTACAATACCCGGATGCGGTTCTTTCCGGGGAAGCTGAGGTCTCGTTGGTCGGGACCGTTCATCATCAAGCAGATTTTTGCCTGGGGGGCATTCGAGCTGGAAAATCCAAAAGACAACTCCAGTTTCAGGGTGAACGGGAACCGGATCAAGCCGTATCTCGAGACCGCCGAAGTCGTCAAAATAGACGCGGTCTATTTTGATGACCCGTGAGAGGTAACAAGGTCGGGCCGTCGACCGTAAATCACAAGGCGCTGTTTGGGAGGCAACCCAAAATTTATCGTTTATTTAGTTAGTCTTATTAGTTATTACGTTAGTATGTCAGTTCTGAATTTTTGAGAGAGGCGAGATGAGCGGGATTTTAACGTTGAATTTGAAAGTGTGCAGAAACAGAATCATCCAAAACAGCCAAGCTCAGGAAAGCAGGGGGAAGAGAGAAACTTTAAAAAAAAAAAAAAAAAAAAAAAAAAAAAAAAAAAAAAATTGAAAAATTCCAGTTTTGCCCTCGGGCTGCGTATATACGCAGCCCCTGCGTATATACGCAACCCGTGGGCAAAACTGGGAATTTTTGGTCTTTTTTTGGATGTTTTCTGGTTGGGTATATACGCAGTACTGCGTATATACGTAAACAGGAAGGAAAAGAAAAAAAAAAAAAAAAAAAAAAAAAATTTTTTGAAAATTTTTCAAAACCCCGGGGGCATTTTGGTCATTTTGACCAAATTAGGTCATAAGCAAAGGGGGGGGACGGGTAGCCATTGTTGGCACCTCCCTTTCTCTCTCTACCTCCATTTGCTCTCACTTGAAGAACACACATTTTGACTCGGACCTCCAAATCAAATTCCGAGCACGTTTCTGGAATCCTCTCGTCGCAAGGAGCAAGATTCATCCATCCAAATCCAGAAACAAGTGAAAATCGAGAGAAAAAGTTCCATCAAAAAGTGAGGTGTTCTTGAAGAAAAGTGCAGATTCGGAGGTGTTAGAGCAAGAACTAGCAAAATCCGTAGAAGGGAACGTGAACGAGGAGATCGAGGGCTTCGATTTGGTGGGCTCGGAATTCAATTCCGGGCAGTTGACTTTTCCGGCGACTTTTCCGGCGACCACCGGCGGTTTTCCGGCGACTTTCCGGGCAGAATCTCCGGTCTTCACCCCTGTTTAGGGAAGGTCGAAATTCTCATCCCTCGCTTTATTTTCCGTTTTGGCACGGCCCGTAGCCGGGCCCGTTATTTTTCGGTAATTTTGCATTTGGAGCGGCACTTGCCGTGTGGACCTCTGGTAGATCTTAGGTGGACTACCTATTGCGACACACTATTTTTTGTGCTCGTTTCACGTTTTGCTCTATTTCCCGAGTCGACACGTTTTTCGAGAAAGTAGGCTGTTATGGAGTTTCATGTGCCCATTTTAGACAATAACCGTGATGACATCCCTACAGATTATGAGCCGGAAGAGCTCACCCCTTTTGTATTTGACAGTTTTAGGTTCGTTAGCTATCAAGCCCAATTTTACTACTTGACGGCGACCAAAATGAGTCATAACATTCCCGTAGACCATAGGTTTGAGGTCGACCGTACTTACATGCCGCCAGAGATGGCTGACTATGCGAGTCGACAGGACATTTTCGGGACGTCCCTGGCGGGTTTCCCGGACTTGTCCGATACTGACTTAGTGCGTGAGTTCTATGCGAACCTCATGTGCAGGGGGGAGGGGGAAGCCAATGGGGATGTCCGTTGGGTTTATTTGAGGCGGTCTTTTATATTGCTCACGGCGGATACCATCCGCCAAGCATATCAGATTCCGATGCGCCGCATCTCGTGCGCGTATGCCGAGTGTGCTGACTACCCGCCGAGTGATGCTGAGCTGTTGCGGGTTGTGACCGGGGGGCACCCGGAGGCCCATTTCGAGAGAGAGGGACCGGGCGAGATAGGCAAGAAATTGCATACTCGTTTTGTTACCGGCCCGCCACGGTGGTGGGCCGCATGGGTAGTGAACAGGGTTGTAGGTATAAAACACTTCACCTACCTTGACTTCGAGTATGTACTCTTAGTCTATTGCCTTGTGCTGGGACGAGACGTGGACATTCCTCGTCGTATTTGGGTGTATATGATGGAGCGGAACTGCACCGGTAGCAAGAAGGGATTGGGGTACGCCAACCTCATTGCCAAATTTGCACGGGATTACGAGGTTTCGATGCCAGATTTACCGGGTGACTTAGCGCCTCCTTTGCTCCGGCCTTATAGGACGATTATTCGTCGTCACCCGGGCCCGCCACCTCCAGTTGTCGACCTCGATGAGGATGATGACTTTATGGAGGAGGACCAGGCGCCTGCCCCTGCCCCTAGGAGGAGATCGACTCAGGAGCGACCAGTCAGTCGCCAGGCATCGGCCGGACTCCGGCGATGCCGTACTTCTCGAGAGAGCGAGCGGCCCGAGTCGAGTAGGCAGGGGACGGAGAGGAATGCCCAGCCTCAGCCTGCCCATGAGAGAGAGAGACCGGCCCCACGGGCCAACCCGGCCCCACGAGCTAGACCGGCCCCGCCCCGTAGACTGCCCAGAGTGGATGAGAGATTTGAGGGCTGTCGGGGTGGACGCAAGTCCATTGGAGAGAAGGTGTTAGAGGGAGTGGGCAAGATCTGGAGAGCGGTGACGCATGTCCGCCGGACTCAGCGGAAGGTCACCAAGGATACCCAGGCTGCCCTTGCGAGTATTCGAGAGGAGCAGCGGGATGCGGCTCGGCACGCAGGCCGAGACCCGCCACTCCCGCTGTATTTTCCACCCACCTACTCCAGTAGCTTTACCGAGGGATGGTCGGATGACGGGGACTCTAGCGAGTACACGTCCGCTCCGCCACCCCCGACCCAGCCGCCACCACCGACTCAGCCATCACCGCCACCTGCCAGACAGGAGAGACGGCAGCCTGGGACACGATCCCGGCAGCCTACGGGACGTCAGGATGGGACCCGTACTCGGCAGACGGGGACCCGTACCCAGCAGACTGGGGCCCGTTCTCACCAGCAGTCCAGTGGCAGGACGACTTTGCGGTCCCAGCCACCTAGCAGTTGGACTGGGTCCGAGTCGCAGTCCTCAGATTACCGGCCCCGTACACGGGCACGCCAGCCGGTATTTAGGACTGATTCAGAGAGCAGCTCACCGGGTAGCATTTCCGGTACGTCCGAGACCGGGTCCGACCCGACATTTTTTCCGGACGAGTGAGTGCCATGAGGGCATGCCACCTCTTAGTGGGGGGGTGGTAGTCGTGTCTGCATTAACCCGGTCTGCACGTTTTTTCGTATTTATTTTTATTTTTATTTTTATTTTTGAGTCAGCATATTTTCTTTATTTGAGTCAACCTACCATAATCATTCTAGCCATGCATTGTATATAATTATAAAAAAAAAAAAAAAAAAAAAAATTGAAAAATTGAAAAAATTAAAAATTTTTTATGCTGCTGATTGGGTATATACGCAGGGCCTGCGTATATACGCAAACAAGCAAGTATAAATTATTTTTCAGAAAAAAAAAAGTTTAAAATCAGAAAATTTTGAGAAAGGGCAATCGAGATAACGAAAACAGTGAAGAAATTGAGTTTGAATCCTTTGAAAGAAAAGAAAACTTGCACCGAGGTATAGTAGATAGGTGAGAGCCAGTGACCTTTGGAATCCGCAAGTAGTTACCGACTGAGCGAAAAATCCGACTAGTTGCTACACCGCCGTCACATAGGTAGTCGACAACCTGCCCACGGGCGCCGTCACGGTCATCGCATTTTTCGGTGGAGTGACTGGCTATCAAGGGACCTCACGTCCTGTTTCTTACCCCTAGGTCCAACTAGTCAACCCGTTTGAAGCCATTCACCCTCTTTCTTCGTAGCCACTTTAGCCTAGGCAGCCTTCTTTGAGACCTCATCAGTCGATAGTTGGCTATTCTACGTGTTATGACGGAGGGAGTGAGTAGGGGACAGGTTTTAGATAGGGGAGCTTCATGAGATATCAGTTTTGGACAGTTTCGGTTTTGACACGTTTTTCGAGGGAAGGACAGGGTGAGTGAGAGGCGACAGTGCATTAATTTGCGGAGGTGGATCACTTCACTACATAGTGACCACAGGAGGAGTTAGTCGCGTGCGAGCATCTTTTCGCACAAACCGGGGTTCCGGGGGGTTGTAGGGTCAATTGGTGGTTGTGCCGTTTTTCTACATCTTTGGTGATGAGGAGGTTCGGTGGGACTGCACGGTATTCTTTCGACTACAGGATCAGCGCTTCAGGATTAGTGTGGGGGTACTTCACACGAGGACATTTTACGTACCCCACGACAGAAAGTTATTTTCACTCACTCAGCTTGAGTCAGTTTAGCATTGTTGATATTCGTGTGCGTATGTATATATAGTTGTGAAAAAAAAAATAAAAAAAAATATATATAAAAAAAAAAAAAGAAAAAGAAAAGAGAAAAAAAAAAAGAAAAGGAAAAAGAAAAGAAAAATTATTATGATCTAGTTTTTAGTTTGTTTTGTGTTTTTGTTGTTTAAATAAAAAGCTGAGTGAGTGGCACAATTTTCGAGACGTTTTGCACCGCTTCACATTTGTGGCCGCGAGCACGGCGAAGACACACCGGGGGACAGGAGAATTGAGACAGCAGGAACTTAGGTGTTTCGGGCAGTTTTTCGGGATCTCGGTGAGGGGTGTGAGTTTGGTAAATTGTGAGAATGTCATAACATGTAGGATTAGGCCGTACCTTGATACATATATTTATCCTACCTGTTTAGACATAGATCCTTTCGGAAATAGCTCGGATGGTAAGTTAGCTAGGGATTTGCTCAGTTTGATAACCAAAGTAATAGTACTTCGGTTCAGTGCTTAATTCCACCATATAAATCTGTTCAGACTTACCGATCGCTTGCAGGGAAGTAAATTCTGAAAAGGATGAGATCACGAGGACACACTGTTTCTGTTTTTTGAGGTTGCCCGATCTCGCCAAAAATATTTTTGTCACTAGTCTGTGTTGAGTCGGTTGAGTCTGTGTATATTCTATCTGCGTCAGTTTTTCTATCGAGTCGTCCGGTTGAAAGGTTCGGGTCGAAAGTGTATGCAACGGTAGGGTATGTGCAGAGTCAGTCACGAGGACAGAACTGCAGGCTAGAGTTGGCAGGATTGCTCGGGACGAGCAATGTTTAGTGCGGGGGTATTTGATAACGCCCAATTAGGGGTTATCTTTTAGCCTGATTTCACGAGTATTTGTGCCGAAATTAGCGGTTTTTGCTGGAAAACGCCTTAGAATGCCCCGGGAATCTAGAACGAGACGTTTATTCATACTTGCTGGATTTCTGCTTATTTACTGCTCATTTCTTGCTATATTTGGATATGATCGCGGGTATTCGTTCGTGTTGCCTTTTCAGGAACAGGTTCAGGAGGTGCATCGGGAAGCGTGCCGGGACCCAGCCGGGACCGTCTCGGGAAACGTGCACAAGACCGGGACACGACGGAAACACGGAAGAGCAGAAGAGCACCGAAGAGGCAAGCCGGGAGCATCAGGAAGAAGAGTGGGACCCAGGGGACCAGTCCTGGCCCACCAGAGGACCAAGTGGGCCCCACATACCCCACGGCCTGCGTATATACGCAGGCCCTGCGTATATACGCAGCACCTGCGTATATACGCAGGCAGAGGGGATGTGGGGGGAGCTTGGTTGGGCCCTGGTTGCGTATATACGCAGCCCCTGCGTATATACGCAGCCAGTTTGACTTTTGGTCAAAGACGGTGGACCGATGGCATATTCCGTAATTTCGAGCCCGAGCGTTTTCAGGAAACTGCACTATTTAAAGACTCGTCCAGACTCGTTTTGAGGAGACACGGAGACACAGCACAATTCACAGCACACCCGAAGGCCAAGTCGGAGCATTCACGGAGAGCACGAAAGCGCGATTCGAGATTCGAAGACTTAGTTTGATTTCGTTCTCTCTCTTTATATTCAGAAACTGCGTTTTGTATTATGTCTAGTCGTAGCTAAACTTTTCACCTAGGTTCTCGGTGAACCTAGGGTTTCGTACTCAGATTTTATGATTACTACGTTTATGGATTCATGATGATTGTCTTAATTCAGCAAGTTGTATCTGTTATTCTGGTTTGATTATTATCGTATATGCATGATAGGATTGATCACCCAGGATTGCTATAGACCCGAGCTTGTAGGTGAAAACGTCAAGTTAGGGTTAGGAAGAAAAACCGGGATTTAGTACCTTACCCTGATAGACCGACCAGAGAAAGGGAGATAGGGCTAGCATTGAAAAACGTGAGACCAACTGTTAGAGAATTTGACCCGGGCCATTCGGACAGGTTAGAAACCCTAACAGGATTAGACCGAGACTGCAGACTTAGGCAGCTTAACAAGAATCCGAAAGTCTGCAGGATCGGGATTACGTGTGGAAGCTGAAAAGTCACTGCACAACTGGTACGTTGCACGGATACCGAAACTGCTGAGTGTTTTCATAAACGAACGTAAAACTGAAATCTGTAGAAACCCTAGGGGATCCTGGATCCTAGTCTTCATCTATTATCGTTACAACAAAATCAGCTTATCTCAGAAAACATCACAAAAATATTTACGTTTTAAATTCTGTTTTTAGTTTAGTCACTATAATCACAACCTACTCCTCCTGGTTACTACTCTTGGGAAACCGAAACTGACAACTTGAGTAAACCCGAATAGTCCTCGTGGGAACGATAATCCGAGTCTAATTGCACCCGGTACTACGAGATTCGTACACTTGCGATAGCACGTTAGTTTGCGCATCAGTCACCATCATCCTTACAAATTCATCAAAGTTAACTAGGCCATCTCCATCAGTATCAGCCACTCTCACCATCTCCGCCACCTCTTCTTCTGTCAAACTCACCCCGATGTTCATCATTACATCTCTCAGCTGCATATGGGAAAAAAAAAAAAACTTTAAAAAAGTTGCGTACACATTTAAATATGGCGTTTCCACATAAAAGATCTGAAAAGAAATCTTGAAACATACCTCACTAGCTGAAATGTAACCATCGTGGTCTTTGTCAAATACTTTGAAGGCGTCTTTCAGCTCATCTTCTGCTTCGTTTGCCTTCATTCACATGAGAGAAGATTACATAATTTTATTTAAAATCGACAAAACGATACCGCTATGTTAGAAATTTAGGTGCTTAAGGGTCACGTGGACTAATAAATAACTACTACCTATGTTTTTCTCTTTCAACCTACTTCACTTTTTCTCACTATCCAGTGGGTCACTTTGAGCCGATAATTTGATTAGCAAAGCGATACAAGAATTTATATTTTTTGCATGTTTTTGTAGAGTAAACTTACACTACAACACTATGAAAAAATTTCAAAAAAATTATATCGTTCTGATATCTTAATTACCCAGTCAAAGGGACCATACTACATTTTAAAAAGTCAAACCAGGACATTTCAAAAGAAACATAGGAAGTACCTTCATCTTTGTTGCCATGACAAGTAAGAACTCTCCGATTTCTATTGTTCCACTGCCATCGACATCAACTTCCCTGACCATGTTTTGCAGTTCTTCTTCGGTTGGGTTTAGACCAACAGATCTCATTGCAGTACCCAGTTCTTCAACTGTAATACAACCTGCAAATTTATCGGAGCTTTACTACTAACCGGTAAGAATAATAAAACCAGTGGTCACTGGTCAACAGATGAATTCTGCAAGGAAAAGTAAGTCCTGGAAGATATGGAACTGAAAGAAGAAAACAATAAGGGGGACGAGAAACAGATATGTAGATACCATCTCCATCTTTATCAAGGAGCGAAAAAGCTTCCTGAAACTCAGCATTCTGATCTTCCGTCAAGAGATCCCACCCGGATGCCATCTTAACCTAGAGAGAGAGAGAGAGTACTGAGAGAGTCTACTGGCACTACCTGGAAATAAATACTCCCCAGGAGCAAGTT
Organism: Linanthus parryae; assembly: GCA_023055425.1. Classification (NCBI taxonomy): domain Eukaryota; kingdom Viridiplantae; phylum Streptophyta; class Magnoliopsida; order Ericales; family Polemoniaceae; genus Linanthus; species Linanthus parryae. The sequence goes on along the minus strand of JALGPY010000002.1, from coordinate 62,840,942 downwards.
ATCTTGAAGCAGATTAAGCATGCCATCATATATAGTAATTTTCTTACCTGGACCAAGTCATATGAAGCAGTCAGTTTTCCAAGTCACTAAGAAAAGGCATCATTGTCCAATGCTAAATAGTAGTACTACAACATATTTTGTCACTATTTTGTCAACATATTTTGTCAACATATTTTGTTACAACATATTTTGTAACTTCGACCCAATAATTTGATTAGTAAAATGATACAAAAAAGTTGTAATATTTGCATGGTGTTGTAGAGTAAAGTCCACTCTACGACACCATGAAAAAATTGTCAAAAAAAATATATCGTTTTACTATTTAAACTACCGAGTCAAAGTGACGTAATTATGGGTAAAAAAGTCAAACAATGACATTCTAGAAGAAACGGAGGTAGTATTTCTTTTGAGAAATCCCTGCTAAACATTGATCGGTGAGAAAAATCATACATAAGAAAATCAGTCAAAATTTCATGCATGTTGACTAGCGAAACTTTAACCAGGTCAATTTTCCAACTTGCATTTTTCTTTGATATTAAATTACGAATTTGACTCGAGTATTTGGAATAGAAGAAATCTGGTGCTCACATCAGTTCTTAAAAAAAAAAAACAACGTATCAGTCCATCCAGAGAAAATTTAATATGATACAAACATACTAATGAATAAATTTGTGTTGTCTATCTATGATTATTTGACTTGCTGTGTGGACTCAGAAGATGCTAATAGTTCGCAGTAGGACATGACCAAAATTAGCCACTTCAACCGTATCAACATAACGAAAAATTGAGCTCTTTACAAGATATTTTATCTCTATCGCCGCTATTCATCAGAATGCAACACTGACCCTGAATTGAATCAAGGCGTATATCAAGTAGCAAACAACAATCCAAACGGAATGAAAAAAAACACAAGAGACGCCTCTCTAGGTAAATTATGAAAAAAAAAAATCTTCAATAATACAGAACGTACGAAATCAGTCCACAAGTAGGACTTAAATATCTGAAAGTTCGTAATTTTGCCAAAAACAGCAAAATCTCAAAAATTCTCTAAATTAAAGTTCTAAATAAAAAACACACTTTGGCGAAAGATTGACCCAAACCGGGATTAAATGACGTCCTAATTAGCAGAAAAAATATTGGTAAAAGAGAAAAAAAACAGCGATTAAGATTCTAGAAAGCCAAATTTGGTCAAATCAGGGCAGTTCTCATGACTAGTCATGAGTTCGTCGTAGAACGTCGTTTGTAGTCAAATTAAGGTGCGGCTTGACCCTGTTCATCAATCATTTCCATTGTATGCAGAAACTTCCACACACACTATTTGATCATCTTCGGCTAGCATTTCAAAACTTCGTCCATTTTTTTAGAGCAATGTGCTGATACAAATTAAAAGTTGAAAGAGCATTCAAGGCGCTTAGTGTGCGATCAAGCAACCACTGGATTTGTTCGCGATCATGTTCTTGCTTCTTCGACCTCAATGAGATCTGTAATGATGGTTTTCTCTGTTATGTGTTGGCGGAGTAATTGTTGCACTTTTCTGATGAATGGCAGCGATAAAGAAAAATCACCTATATCGAACTATTAGCATTTTCTGAGTCCACATAGCAAGTCAAGAATCATAGATGGACAACACAAAAAAATCATTAATTTGTTTTTTATCATATTTTCTTTTGTAGATCTGATGTGAGCAGCAGAGTACTTCATCTGTTACAAATACTCAAGTCAAAATGATTTTTTTTTTTTCAAAAAGCATGAGAAAAAAAAAGAATCAAGTTGGAAAATTGACCTGGTTAAAGTGTTGCTAGTCAAGATTCCAAAAAAAAATTGACTGACTTTCCTATATTTTTTCTCAGTGAGTTGGACAGTGATGCATTTCTCAGTGACTTGGAAAACTGACTACTTCAGATGACTTAGTCCAGGTAAGAAAATTACTAGTATGACATGCTCAATCTGCTTCAAATAACTTGCTTCTCCTATTTAATCATAGGTGAGAAAGCAAGTGTCAGTAAGCTCAGTACTCTCTCTCTCTGTTAAGATGGCATCCGCGGCGTGGGATATGTTGACGGAAAAGCAGCATGCTGAGTTTCAGGAAGCTTTTGCCCTCCTTGATAAAGATGGAGATGGTATCTACATATCTGTTTCTCTTCTTTCAGTTCCATATCTTCCCAGACCTCATCTTCATTGCAGAATTCATCATTGACCAGTTTATTTCATTTTAATATACAGTTCTTACCGATTAGTAGTAAAGTTGCGATTAATTTGCAGGTTGTATTACAATTGAAGAACTGGGGACTGCGATGAGATCTGTAGGTCTAAACCCAACCGAAGAAGAACTGCAAAGCATGATCAGTGAAGTCGATGTCGATGGCAATGGAACCTTAGAAATCGGGGAGTTCTTACATGTCATGGCAGCAAAGATGAAGGTAAAAATTTATAAGTAATTACTCCTAGTGAACCCAAGTTATTGATCATTAATAACGTAACACAGTTTTGGAAACTATGACTGTGATTGGAACAACGACGTCTCTTTATGTTTAGCGTACACGTTTGGATTTAAAGAAAGTAAGATGAGTTTTCCTTTGATGTGAATGAAGGCAAGTGAAGCGGAGGATGAGCTAAAAGATGCTTTCAGAGTATTTGACAAAGACTGCGATGGTTACATTTCAGCTACTGAGGTACTCCCATGTTTCAAAATTTTTTTTCAGATCATTTATGTGAAAGCAATGTGTTGACTTCTTAGAGATGTTTTTTTCTCATTTGATTGGTGATGTATACAAATATATATGCAGCTGAGAGATGTAATGATGAACATCGGGGTGAGTTTGACAGAAGAAGAGGTGGTGGAGATGGTGAGAGTGGCTGATACCGATGGAGATGGCCTTGTCAACTTTGACGAATTTGTCAGGATGATGGTGGCTGCTGCTACTGCTGCTGCATAACATACGCAAACAACATCAACTACACATACTATAGAACAGATGATTGAATACACGAAGCAACAATCACTACTACGTTGCTTTCTCGTGTCCCATCTTATTATCGTGCATTTTCTGATGAAAATTGTATTCCCCATCATGAATATTAAGTTAGATGTGCCACAAGTCCTTTTCATGACTATAATTAAGTGGTCCTTCTCTATCACAACACACTTTGTGCTTGAATTTGTTTGTCAAATATTTCACACGAGGGAATGGAAATTCCTTGTTTTTTCGTTCTTTTGTACTTCTCTTCTGAGAAAATTGTATGCATAACCGTTATGAATATTGAGTTAGATGTTCCACAAGTCTTTTTCATGACTAAAATTAAGTAGTCCTTCTCTTCCACTACACGCTTTATTCTCAAATTTCTTGTCAAATCTTGCACAGGAGGGAATGAAAATTCCTCGTTTTTTTTGTTTTTTTTGTTTTTTTTTTTCTACTAAAAGATAACAATGAAGTGCACTATGAATTATGAAATCTTGTTAGGATAAGTCCAAAATATGAGCATCGGGTAACTCAGGTTACCCATTTTTTTTATCAACTGGTTGCATTCAGAAGGTCTAAGGCGTACTGCCAGTCTGAATGAGGAGTAAGTCTCTCACAAAACACGGGTAGGGATATCAACCAAACATAAGATACACTGTTTGAAATGAAAGGAGAAACAAAAGAAAAGGTAGAACTAGGAGTAGGTTGCTGGTCTCTATGGGCCTTTTAACTTGTAGGTTTGTTGGTCTCTCGAGCTCCCGCTTGAGCTGGAAGTTGATAAAACTAGAAGCCACCAATCTGCAATCCACAATCAATAGTTCCACAGCATGAGTGGAGGAAACACATTCGAATTAGTAATTACCAATTCAGAGCAGTTGAGCTGCAAAAACATAAAGATCCTTCTGATTCATATCCACTAACTATCCAGATCTCATCAAGGGGGAGGAAGATCGTTCAAGATCCTTCTGATTCATATCCACTAACTATCCAGACAAAATCAATATTGAGCTTAATCCAATTTCTATGAGGAGGAGTCCAGCAAGCTTTAGCCAAGGTATTCCATGGAGTGCTACTATGGGGTGATAGCATTTCTAAAGACAAGATCATTTCTTATCTTCCAAATCCTCTAGCAGAGAAAGAAGAAGGTTACTTACCAATGGCTCTTGGAGTGTAAAGCTGAAATAGCCATGTTCAAACAACCTAAGTATTGAAGGGTCTGGTATTGTCCAGTCTATAGTCAGCATGAAGGTTCATTTGAGACAAGCCCCAAAGCAGGAAACATTCTCCGAAAGTGTGTGAAATAGACCAGTTGCTTAGGCCACGGACAATTCAGGCTACAACTGGGAGGAATAACGTAACTGAGGGATTCATTTATATGAAGTTTTTTATGGGTGAAGATCCAGGCAACTGCAAATCCAACTCCATAACTATATTTGGACAGTGAGTAGGGTGTCAAACTGCAAATAATAGCTTTGATCCCGAAAGAGGTAGGCCAAGAGTCACCATTGGTCATCTCCCAAATATCTTTGATCCCACTAATGTCGCCACTACGAAAAGCCTGTGTCCAGAGACTAGGACTTATACTAGACTTAAGTCCATAAATTAACAGTTCATATTTTTCTTCCCATTTATCCTTTTGGGACGTTCCCCATCTTTCTTCTCATTTTTTTTTTATAAAATTTAATGATGCACTATTACTCAATTACCTTTACAAATAAACAATCTCACATTTATATTTTCTCATTTCCTTAATTATATTTGGCCACTTTTAAACTCAGATTAGAGGCCCGCTTTTTTTTAGAGAAAAAAAAAGATTAGAGGCCCACTAAATTAAGCATGTCCAACTACTCACTAATCTAACTCAAACCCAACCAAAAGCCAAAAAAACCCTAACCCGGAGCCATCCCCGCATCCTTCCACCCCCCCCCCCCCAAATCGTGCTATATATTAGACTTGGATCCATAAACCAAGTTAAAGCCGATGTTGGTTCGATTTTGTCAGTTTAATTTATAATTTCCAACAGACTTGTACTACAGGATTAATCTTTTTTTTTTTGATAAAGTACTACAGGATTAATCAAATGGACATTGCAAGTTAGATTTAGCTAGTATTCATCTTGAAGTAGGTACTGCCATCTATCAAATAGAATAGTTGTTCTAAAAAATATAGAGCTTATGACAGAAAACCCCCTCGCAGTTTCGTCTCGCTGATACTTAGCTAAATGCAGTATTGGTTTTACCACTTATCGTCTCTGCAGTTTGTAAATTTGCGACACTTGAATCCAAATGACATCATGAATGCAGTTGTCCGAATCATTGCTGCTGCGGTTACTATTGTGGTGGTGGCTATACCGGAAGGTCTTCCTCTGGCGGTAACCCTAACATTGGCTTATTCGATGAAGAGGATGATGACTGACAACGCCATTGTTAGGAAGCTCTCTGCTTGCGAGACCATGGGGTTCTGCTACAGTGATCTGCACAGACAAGACAGGAACACTTACTCTTAACCAGATGAAGGTAACTGAGTTTTGGCTAGGAAAAGTACAGATAACAGATAAAACAGAATTAATGGAAGTATCTCATGGTTTTCTTCTGGATCTGCTAGAAGCCAATGTGTTCTTAAATACAAAGTTTACCGATCATTACCAACAGCAGTTCCTGAAATTTCCAGGAGTCCAACCGAGTCCGCTATCCTCTCGTGGGCTGTGTTGGATTTAAGGATGCAATTTGAGGAGCTGAAGCGGCATTATGAGATCCTCCAAGTAGAAGCTTTCAATTCGGAGAAGAAGCGAAGCGGGGTTTTGGCAAGGAGACAGGATGGGACTCTGCACTCGCACTGGAAAGGCGCTGCAGAGATGAACCTGGCAATGTGCTCAAGTTATTACGCAGGAAATCTGATTATGCCGATGAAAGACAACGACAGGATGCAACTTGAGGCAATCATTAAAGATATGGCAGCTAAAAGCCTTCGATGCATTGCATTCGCGTGCAAAGAAGTTTCAGTTGGAAGCAGAAAAGTGGAAGAAACAGGACTGACCTTGTTAGGGTTTATAAGTTTGAAGGATCCGTGCCGCCCAGGTGTCAAAGGAGCGGTGGAGACTTGCAGACGCGCAGGAGTCGGCATTAAAATGATCACTGGAGACAATGTCCACACTGCAAAAGCTATCGCCATAGAATGCGGGATCCTCAGAGACACTGATGATTTGGACATTGCTGTTGTAGAAGGCGTGACATTCAGAAACTACTCCGATCAGGAACGATTGGAAAATATCAACGCGATCCGTGTAATGGCTAGATCATCGCCGTTCGATAAGCTCTTGATGGTGCAAAGCTTGAAGCAGAAGGGGCAAGTGGTGGCAGTAACCGGAGACGGAACAAATGACGCCCTTGCACTGAAAGAAGCAGATATTGGACTCTCAATGGGAATCCAGGGAACAGAAGTAGCGAAAGAGAGCTCAGACATAGTTATCCTGGACGATAACTTCATGTCGGTTGTGACTGTTACAACAACATTCAGAAGTTCATCCAGTTTCAACTCACGGTCAATGTAGCCGCCCTGGTCATCAACTTTGTCGCTGCAGTGTCATCCGGTGAAGTTCCATTGACAGCGGTTCAGCTTCTGTGGGTGAACCTCATTATGGATACTCTTGGAGCCTTAGCTCTAGCGACCAAACAACCTACTGATGATCTCCTGGAAAAGCCCCCTGTGGGACGGGTCCAGCCTCTCATAACAAAGGTAATATGGAGGAACCTTATAGCCCAGGCATTGTATCAAGTTACTGTTTTGCTGATCCTGCAATTCAAAGGAACTTCCATCTTTGGTGTGAACAAGCAAGTCAAGGACTCCCTCATCTTCAACAGCTTCGTCCTGTGCCAAGTCTTTAACGAGTTCAATGCAAGAAAGCTGGAGAGCAGGAACATATTCAAGGGGGTGCTTAGGAACAGGCTATTTCTCGGGATAATAGCAATTACAGTGATTCTTCAAGTAATCATGGTGGAGTTTCTGAAGAGATTTGCAAATACCGAAAGGTTGAACTGGGGCCAATGGGGTACATGCGTCGCAATTGCAGCATTGTCTTGGCCTATAGGTTGGCTTGTCAAGTTCATCCCAGTCTCGCATAAATCATCTCTTAGCCTCCCTGTGAGTAAACCTGCAGCATCCTGAAACATAGAACCGCCATCAGTCTGGGATAAAGTTGATGTCTTCAATTCATTACATCTTGGAATTTACTAGGTCGACTACTCTAACTTGGTTAGAATCATTTGTTTATTTAGTTTTCTGAAATCCAGTTCAAGTGAATATTTTGGTTAGCAGCACGGTACAAAAGTCAGGTATTCATAAAAGCTTTTCAAGAAACATGCAAGGTTTTTCATACTACTACTTTACCTGTATCTAATGCAAATATATATATATATATATATATCCACAGTAATATCGAATAGACAACAAAGTTTAATTCCACGGCTTCAATAATTATAGAATATAAAGTAATTTGCCGAATTATCAAACATGATCCTTTCCCTAACAAAAAGGCGTGATCCTTCTGAACGAATCCTTTGAACTCTATTCCACCTTCATGATCCTTCTAAAGAGAAAGACACGTTAAAATATATAAATATCAGTATTTCACGCCTTTGTATTTAGAGAGAGTTTTATAGAAAATTCAAAAGATATACAAGTGTGACAAAGTCTTAAAGATCATGTACAAAGGGCTTCAAAACTACTATCATCATAGCTTTAGGCCACTTAAAAAGCTCGAGTGGACCCTGAGTTCACTTTGATTGGTCATCACCAGAAATAGGACCTGAGGCTAAGGTGAACGTTTATCTCCTTCAGTCACACTTTCTTATCAAAGCCGTTGGGTTGGGTTAGATGAGATGAATTATTATGAGAATATAATCTCAATTAATCTGCCCTATTTAGGTACCAAAGATCAATTCCAGATTATTTTTTCTAAAAAAAATGCTATTTAATCAGGATTAGGATTTACTGGAGCAGGATCCGGGTTTGACAAAGCAGGATCCAGATTTGCCGCACCAATGAACCGGCACCACGTGTCCTCAGTTCCCGGAAATGTCTGCTAATTAATGGAAGCAGGATCCGGGCTTCGTCAAGCCCGATCCAGATTTGGGACCAATAATCTCAGATTGTGGGAATTTGAAAACTAGATTAAGATGCTTCTCACAATCTCATAAATCTAGATCATCCAAACCAACCCATTCAGTTTAAAGCAACTGGCTGAAATATGGGTATTCAGTGCCGCAAAAGTGACATCCAAACAAACCGTCATAACTCCAATTTGCGGATCACTGATGCCCAAGTTTCCAACAGCAATCTTACAGTTCGGAGTCCATCCGAGAAGAGTTGGACAAGTTCAAGAAAAAAATATACCGGAAACATGGATAAGTCAGAAGCACAACTAAACTACATCATGCATAGCTTTGACAACTACAAAATTGAGGGTGGGGAATTAGGGAAAGCCAAAGGCAACGGAAGTACAGAGAATGCACACCCAACAAAAATTCACAAGAAAGGTCCATGCTACGAGAGTTGGACGATTCCAGAGTTCTATGAAAAACAAACCAGACCCATGGAAAAGTCACAGGCACAACTAAACTACATGGCTCAGATTCTGAAAAATGTAGGAAGCAGGAAGCCAATGTAAGCACATAGAATGCAAAAAAATCCAACCGCGACGAAATTGGACGCCTGCAAATCAAAATATGTGTGCATGGATTATAACATGTTTATGTTAGATAACACTTCTCCCCCCTTGTTTTTATGACGTGAGGACTTGTTTGCATATAATTTTTAGTTTATCATGCAAACATTAGGTCCGTGTCAGCTGCATTGGAACAGCTAAAGCAAATTCCTTCCACAGTAAAGCTTTGAGATGGCTAGTCATACGGAGCAAAAGCTAGCTGCTAGCAGTCTAAAATTCAAAAAAAAACACTTCTTGACTTGAAAGTGGAGGATTCAGCAAACGGGACATTGTTCTCATGTCGTGAAATGAACTAGCAGTCATGCATACTTATTTTGCAGAACGAACTAACCACAAAGTGTCGTAACCGTATTAGCAACTACCAAACTACAAACAAGAAAGGGCCAAGAACAATGTGCTTTAAAATATGCCTGAAAAAAACTACCACACATAGGAATTTAAGCATCAGGATTCATGTCTACATAAACTGGAGCAGTGCTCTAATACGAAAACATAAACCTTGCTTGAGTGTTGACATTTCAAGACATCTATATCCACTAAATCAGTATAGAAACAAATTGCCAAATCAAGATTACGCAGAAGAAATAAGAAATGAGGTCATGATGGATAAGGAATTCATTATTACTACTACAGCGGTACATTTGAGAGAGACTGATAGAATGCAGTTTTACCTAGCTAGCATCAACAGAGTCTTAACATTTTTTCCATGTAAAAAATTCCAGATTCCTCAGTTTGGTAAGCCGGGATCCAGTTTCAAATAATCCCACACAACAATCAATAACCGTCCAAACGGCCAGGATTCACTCGAATTATCATAATCCTGTAATTCTCAATCAGCTCATTCAAACAACCCCAATAACTAAGTGCATACAGTTAGTCCCTGGCTACATGCACTGCCATTCAGAGCACCAGACAAAGAATATTTAGTGTTCTTGTAAATGCTATCTGTCGGCGCTGACTTTCACATAAAGTATACTTGCCAAATCACCAAACTGGAATGAGTATATGATCAAACTGGAGTGAGTCAGACTCAACAGAGTTTTAAAACTGCGATTAATGACCTAAAATCCAAGAAGAGTTTAAAAACTCAACGTTCTACATCTTCTTAGCAAGAAGGATTGAAGAATTAAAACTACTCCTACTTCACTCGATCAAGTAAGTACATATAATCTCATATATAACGGGATTAACCTGCTACAGTAACTATGTCGATTTCCGTGAGTCGCTAAAGATATTTACCTAAAATTGGAGACATGGCAAATTAGTTTCAGAATAAAAGCAAATAGGGCTTAGTCCAAAGGGAACTTGATTAACTTTTCAAAGGATATATATTAAACTCAAAGCACGAAACACGTAATAGAAACTTCGAAATGAGACTAAAGACGCACAATATTTACAAACCAAGCATGACAAATTGTTGAGACCTGATCCAGGGCTAAAGACAGAGGATTATTTGGGGGATTCTGATGATGGCATGTAAAGCTTCAAACAAACACTCTGATGTGGACCCCCCCCCCCCCCCCCACCACACCCAATTTCATTTCTAAAGCCCTCTCTTCTTTGATTGATTTGAATGAAGTGGTTCATCCTAACAAAACAACTAGGGTAAATTGCATCGGCGGTACCTATAGTTCCGATTTTGTGTGTATTTGGTACCCATAGTTTCAATTGCAGCATCCACAGTACTCATACTTTTAATTTGTTGTAACGGTGGTACCCTCCATTAACTTTCCATCCATATGTTGGATGGAAATGTGTAAAAAGACTAGTTTACCCTTATTTTCACTCCAAATTTTTTTGAAGTTGTAAATATTAACTACAAAGTTAAAAAATACATAAAATTAATTTTTAAAAAATTTAAATATTTACTTAAATATGAATATATTATATATTTTCAAATAAAAAATTATACTTTTTTACTAAAAAGTACAAGTTATCACAATAAATATTTTGTACGGTGAAAAAAGTTATAATAAATTTATTAATTACTACTATGACAAGGGAATTATTAAATTTAATATTATATTTTTTCTAAAAAGTTATAATAAATTTATTAATTACTACTATTATTCCCAAGTTATAATAAATATTTACTTGGGAATAATTAAAATTCAATTATCACGGTGAAAAGTATTTTTTTTACATATACAAATACACATATACATATATAAATAATTCAATCAATCAATTCAATATTCTATAAAAAAAACTATTTATAAAATTATAGGGGTGAAATTGAAAAAAATATAGGGGTTAGAATTAGGGGTGCATTTGTCTTTTGACATGTTTCCATCCAACATACAGATGAAAAGTTAAAGGTTGGTACCACAAATTGAAAGTATGGGTACCCGGATGCTGCGATTGAAACTATGAGTACTATATCCACACAAAAACCAAATTATGAGTACCACCAGTGCAATTTAGCCGAAGTGTTGGTGACAACTACCTTGCTTCTTGTCGTAGAGCAGAAGTGTTGGTGAAGGAGGGAGATGGAAAGGACTGGCCAGAATTACACCTGAATCGCCCAACGTCGGAGGTGAAGCAGGGAGAGAGAAAGGGTTTGTCATGACCGATTAATTTTTTTGGGAACCTGGAATTTAAAAAGGCTGTGTGGTGTGGTAGAAAAGGGGTGTTTTGCCTCCATGTCAGCCCTGTATCAACAATTTAAAGACCTTATTCTTTTTTTTAGCCCACAACTTGTTGGTTGGGTTGTACACTTGTGTTTGGTAAGGTTAGTATAGATTTAGCGTAGCCTATTCGACCTGTCTAGATTGGTATATAGATAGGGACAAAGTGCAGGCGGTGGGAATTAACGACCAAAGCCATTAGAAACAACACAAAGAATGAATTACTTTGGCATCAAGCCAAAGCACGTCCATGACCTCACCACCCCAAATTGTAATTATATAGTGCATTGTTCACATCATGACATGGGCTTATTAATTAATCTTGGACCCAACAGTTGGCACGATAACAGTGTTGTTGATGACTTACGTGCATTATTGTCATCCACACCACAATTTTATGCAACAGGTATCGTCGGTCTTTAGGCTCTATAAATTTGCTTTGGACTATTGGAATAGAATATGCTGCTTTGAAGTAAGGTGGAAGTTTTTGGGTTGCGGAAATCAGTTTTAGACTACCAACTGAAACCAAGTGGGAAATGGTTGGAGAGAAACCACAGAGGCAACTCACAAAAGTATGTATTATGAAGCAAGAGATTTTTCTGTGTATTTGATTCATCAATTCCATTCAATGCAAAACACCTAGAGCAGAGACCTGTAGTAAACTCCTAAGTTACAATAATCAAATTTCTTTGTTACTTTTTCTTATATCGATCATTGGTTTCCCGTGTATTAGCATCTTTAGTTTCTACAGCACTTGGTGAAACTGAGAGTACATAACTAGACTACACTAGAGATCTCTTACATGGAAAATATGGATAGGTGGACACAACTTTGATCTCAGTTCACATATCACTTTGTGGCCTAGTGTCATGGGTTGTATTGTGTTGCAGCTAAATGGCCAGTATTATGGCTCATAACACTATCTTGATCCACATTAATTATTTTAACCCATATTATTAATAAGTTCCCTAGTACTTGTGGAATTCTCTATAATTCCACCACTAGTTGTAAAAAGAAATATCTACAAGTGTAAGTGGGAGATATGCAGAATCTTCCATATAAATATCTAGTTGTTAGGAGGTAAGAAGTATTCTAACCTCCACCAATAGATCTTAGACTATCTACATCCTTACTTAGTGGAATCTCATGTATAAATAGGGCGGGTCTCATTTGCCACATCCATCAATCAAAGTTTTATAATCTCTATCTCTAGGTAATAGAAGCAATCTTCCTGAAGTCTCTCTTCACGTTCTTTTAGCAAACAAGTCAGCCCGTGATAGTTGGTACTAGAGCAGGTCATGTGGAAGATGGCAAACGACGAAGGTGTTCTCTCCAACGTGAGATACATATCCAGTCCGTTTGGTTAATACTAGTACAGCCCATCATGTGGTTGGCACACAGATCCAGGAAATCATCGACAATATCATTGCACTCAGAGAAAGCTTGTAGACTTAAAAATTCGAACCAACTGCCACATCCAGAAAACCAACGTTAACGTATTACACTATGAACAAGGACATCATTTGTAACACCCTGAAATTTCCCTCACTAAAAATCTCGGGTGTCACTCCGTGTTCGAGATATCCCGAACACAAGGGTAACAATAGATGAGCAAAACAAACCATTCAAACTAAAGTTTAAATCCATAAAATACTACAAAATCTTATAAGTGCCTCAAACGCGGGCTACAAGTTCATAATACGAAGATTGTGCAACTAAATGTCTGAAAGAAGTGATAAACTATTTTATTATCCTGAGTGATTCGATCCCGCATCTCCCAGCTCAAGCACCTAGACCTGTGGTGGGTTAAGGCAACAGGACACCATAGTTTCGAAAATTAGCGAAAAATACTGAGCAAATAAACACCCAGACAAGTAAACAGATTATAAGGCATGTTTTAATAAAACAACAACAGTGTAACAATAGGGAGATGAAGTATGAATATAAGTGAGAAATAAGAATTTACCAACTTTTTTATTTTGGCATTTCAATTGGGAAATCATTCCCAAACCCTCCTCATTGTCCAATCAGGACCTCCAAATTTTAATAATTAGAATTCTAGTCTCAAAAATCTATATTATTAACCTACTGACACGAGAAGAACCAACTATCACAAGCTACCAAGACCATAAGTGCTGACACCCCCCTAAGACTTCTTGCGGCCAGAGAGGTAAGTACAAGGAGCGACCCGTGGTAAAGTGGTCGAGAGACCGTAGTCAAAATCGACCAAACCCAAGAATAAATAATAAAGGCCTAGGATTATATGGTATCTGATTCAGGAGCGTTGTTTCCCTTTATCTCGTCACATTTGGATAAAAGCCTAAGATTACTTATTCATATCTCGATCTCGAATTTTATTGGCTTGTGACACCCTGTACCATGGACTAGCCAGGAAGTGTAACTTGAAGTAAGTCTACCATCATACATGGTTTAGTGATTTTGGGAACCCATATTCCGAATCTAATTTGACTGTCGGGGACGTCACTCCCTTTTTAAGGGGAAGGTGATGAAACACCCCATATGTTGCTCGCTTGTTCGATACGGTCTTTGTATTTATTGTGCATTATAAATTGCATCCTTGCATCGTGCATGTAGGCATAATGTTCTCTCTGGGGAGTTATTGTCTTACGCTTCGAGAACGAAGCGTTGTTTTAAGGGGAAGGTGATGTAATACCCCTATTTTTAATAGGGTATTTTGTGTATTATTCTTAAAGTTGGGGTTAGTTTTATCTGTTATTAAACTGTGGGGTGTATAAGTGTCTTTTCTTAAAACTATGTGTAAAAACCAACATGTACCTCTCTCTCTCTTACCGATCAGATTGATCGGAACAACCCAGCAAACGAATTCCCTCTTCTTCCTTAATGTTCTTCACCAACGTTCACCACTTTCTTCTCCCACGTTTCCCTCAATTTCAACCCCAGTCAACATAATCAACCTCACCACCAACCCATTCAACCACCATAGTCAAGTGAGATAGATAACCTATATCCAAAATTGTACAATCACCGTGCCTCCATAGGACAAGTAACATTTCAACACATAAATTGAAATGCAAACACCACTTTCCGCCGTGAAAACTCAAACTCTTTCGCCCAAATCGGAACCCCAATATGGGGTTTTGAGAAAGAATAGTAAGAAAAGAAACGAATAATAAGAGAGAGCGTTTGACAGAAGGGAAGGGGAGAGTTAGAGGGTTATCGAACCGCAAAACCAGACTCGAACCCATCGAGCATATACCCCATTGATTTCGAACACAGATCACCAAATTGACTCCAAATTTGAGAAATCGGGGCACAATTGACCCGCAACGTCAATATATTATAGACCCTGGGTTTTGCGATTCGTTTATAGTGGTGGCGGTTGTTAGTCACTCACTTCACAACCCATAACCAGCACCACAACCGTCATCTTCTCCTTCTTAGTGTGAACCCAATTCATCGCTCTCTAACCTCCGACAAAGCACCTCACCCAATGATCACCGCCTGGGAGAATAATAAGAGGAAGTTAGTGGCTCATGTAAGCCTTGTGGGTGGGTTTGTTTTCACTGGTTGAAATTTGAATTTTTTGAGAGATGAAGGGGTAAAAGTGGTGGCCATGGTCAGAGAGACAAAATGGTAAGATAATGAGACAATATTGCACAATATTAGGGTACAAAGATATTTTAAGATAATTCGTTAGCCTTAATTAGTTCTAACAGTGCAAATTGGATTTTTCAAACGTTAGGGGTGCCATGCGTCTTTTTGCCTAAATACATGGGTAATACACACTGCTACAAAAATGGGAAAAAATAGCAATAGTATTTGTGGAAATAAATTTATTTCCATTTTCGCTAGTTAATGTGGCACAAAGTTTTTATGCCATTCAAAAATAATAAGAACTGGAAGAAATAGTTATTGTTGTACTTACGCTTCCATAAACGATATTAAGGTATTACTTTCATAATTAATAAAAGTATTTCCTGCAATAATACCTCTTTGAATACGTATATATAAGGATGAAAACTAAAACATCCAATGTTTTTTGCTCACCGCGCAAATCACCCGCCCAACTAGATGTGAGAAGAATCGATTTAGGTCTAATAGATCTACTATTGTCTCGTGCGGCTCATTGGTCCTAAATCTATATCTTCTCGCAAACCCTTTGTAGAGTGGACTCGAGTTTAGACGTAACGAAGGGGTTTCGATTTTTCAGAGCCAGGGTTAGCGAGGTTCTCTTCGTCTTTGTGGCATGTACATATTTCTAGCCATATTAATTTTGTAGTTTAGTACTTTGGTGCTCGAAACGAGTGTGCAGTGATTCTCATGAACCTAATCAAAACTCTATACCCCTCTTGTAAGCCCTTTTACATGATAAACTACATTCAAATTTGGGTAATTCATGTGCTTGTTTGATGGGAAATTGATGAGAACTTTGGTTTCCAGCTCCTCAAGTCTATGATTTAGGAGTTGAGTTTTGAATTTCTGGAGTTGGAACTTTTGTTGCTATTTTGCTTTTATTTTCAAAAAAAAAAAAAAAATCTCCAGTCTTTCACATAAAATTGGTTGTTTTCCATCCCATTTCCTTTACAAGGATAAGTTCCATCAGAGATTCTTTCTACTGTGTCTTGAATCTGGCTCAGTTTTGCTAATTAGGGTGACTGGTAGTTCTTTGGCTGCTAGCTTTTGATGGCATCTTATGAGACTATAATTCTCCTCACCACTGATATGTTTTGATGTATGGTGGGGTTTAGTTATTTTAAAACGGATAATTGATTTTTTGAATGTTATTAATGCATCGGGAGTACTGGAGAAGTGTACAGCTTAAGCCTTAATGGTTTTTAGTTACCGGACAGCTTGAGTTGAGCATCTCAGATCTTTGAACTTCACTTGGTGGCTATACTGCAACATTTTTTTTCACAAGAGTGAATTGCTTACATGTTTGTTTTTACATATCGTGTCAATACTTCATCATTACGCTCAATCATTACTTCTCATTATATTAGGCAGGAATTTATGACACTGAGTCTAGTTTTCGTTAGGCCTGGCAATTCGGGTCAACCCATCGTGTTGCGGGTCGGGTCGAGCCGTGTCGGGTCATAAACTGGTTGACCCGAACTTGACCCATTTATTCCCGTGTCACTTTCAGGTCAACCCATTTTGACCCGTCGGGTTGCGGGTTCATGTCGCGTTCGTGACGGGTCATCATGTTGACCCATATATTGCTCGAATTTTGCCTATGTGGCTTCCTAAAATAATGCCAACGGTGAAAAAGATTGTTAATGTTGTGTTATGCGGGTTGAAACGGGTCGTTTTCGGGTTTTTCAGGTTGACCCTAACCTGACCCATTTATTTTCATGTCGATTTCGGATTGACCCGTTATTGACCCGTTGCGGGTTCGTGTCGACCCAAATCCGCTAACTTCGTGTCATTTTCGACTCGTGTTGTCGTGTCGTGTCGAATATTGTCAGCCCTAGTTTTCGTAGTAGAACTTTGTTATGTGTGCTATTCATAAATCTCAGCGACACAACAACACTTTTCATTCAACATAAACAAACAGAAGTGAAACTAGTAGGTTTTTATAATAAACCTTTGTTACTGCAATGTTCTACAAGGGAAACACCCCGTTGTCATAACAAAAAGATTATCGTCAATTTCAACAAGAGAATCATTGATTTTGGATGTAGAATTTCAAGAAATTGCTGCTCCTTGAATCGGAAATTCCAGTACAATATTGAAAATAATGTTGTCCAGGTGTGGATGATTACTTATTTCTGTGTGTTTCTATTTATTTCCTTTGACCAAGTGGTGTTGCATGGTGTTGCTGAAAATTCTTAGTTGCTAGTGCTATATGGCTGTAGAATTATGAACTTTTCTCTTTCATGTAAGTTCTCAAATCCCACATGTGACAATATCTTTCAAATAAGTCAGGATAATGGATAGTGTTTGAGATATGATAGGACATAGTATATGGTTCAGAGATATTCTAAATGTGATTCTCATAAAACTTTGTTCAACTCCATTCAGAATGCGTACTACTCTAGTTGGGGAGGTTTAGTGTTTATATAATTTAGTTCCCAAACGTCTAACTACTACAACAAACATCACGTGGACCTTGCTCAGCTGGAAATTTTTATGTTGTCATTCAACTTCAATGGGGTTGACATATGTGTTTATAAACAGAAAGGTGATCTTTCAAGCTGCTTTTCTAACAAATGCTATTGTAGTGAGTCTGAGTATGTACATATTTTGGGCTGTAAGGGGAGGTCATGGTTTCAAATTCCTAGAGCCATCTTTTGTTTGTTTTCTATATTAAATTACTTGTTAGTATAGCCACCCACAAACAAAGGTGACACTAGAAGCCTCGTGAAGCACATATGGATAGTCAAATTATGTCACAAAGTTTGTATAATTTAACTGTTTGAGGACAATGAAATATTTCCCTTACTCTACTCTTCTTGTTTCTTTTCAGGTTAACATGAACGGGTGATTAATCAGTAATGATGAATCAGTGAAAATTTCTAATGTTTCAGAGAGCACATTATAAATGGGGAATAGCAAGATTTAAGATGCCCAAGTTTCATAAGTATATTTCCATTTACAATGATTGGTGTTGTTGCGAAGAATAGAATTATTTTGCCTCCCATATATAGATGTTTGAAGGCTCGTGATTTAGAAAGGACCATGAGGAGTTTTGTCCCTAAGGGTGGTGCAAGAACAATGTCCTATCTTAGTTCAATATTTTGGAGAAGAGTAAGGAATGTACTTAGTTCCATTGGCATTATTAGAGCATCTCCAATAGGTCATCTATATAGCGGTTATCTTTAAAATATGAATAAGATGAGAAAAATGTTACTTCTAATAAGCCCTCTACTCCGCTCTTTATTTTAGCGGATAGTTATCCCACTCATTATATTTGAAGAGCCGGATCAATAACTTCATACTTTCTTTAACCATGTTCTTAGTGGTTATGTCCTAAATTCCTTAAAATTCTCTTGCAGGAAATATTGAGATTGTGCCACGTGTTATTTAGCTAAGCATTTAACTAAGACTATTGGAGCACTTACTAAAATTTTACAATATCTAAAATAAAAATGTTTGATTTTTATGAAATTATAAATAACTTTCAACTACTACTACTGGAGATGCTCTTAGATGATTTACATGGGATTATTATTACATTTCGAAATTTTAGGCTAAATCTAAGTAGGAGAACGACATATCTTCTAAGATTTTGAAATGAAATCAGGTAAGTCTTTGCTTATCTCTTTTCTTATTGTATAATTTGGAGTTTCATATGGTTTAATCTGAGTTTGTATATTTAGCTTACACTTCTTGGGTAGTTGGGTAACTTTGGCTTACATTTCTAGAACATTAGCGTCTTGGGTTGGTTAAACTTTGGACGATCTCCCCAAGACGGTTTAAGGAAGCACCCACAGAGACTTTGTACATGTAGAAAATCCTGCTATTAATTTTCAACTTACCCATGAAGATGGTTTAAACTACCACAATTGAGTTCAGTTCATAGTAGTATCCATAGTAGTAGTATTGTTGCACCTGCACCTCAAGTCAGCTACTCATTTCACATTTCGCACTAATTGGTGAGAAAATGGAAAACCGCCTCTATGACACCTTCAACTCCACCAATGAAAGGTGTTCAGGTTAGCAGATTGACAAAATGGGAAAGCGAGAGAAAAAGAATGAAGTTAATGGGCATGAGAAACATTTTGGGCCCTCTTGCAAGTAACTAGAATTGAAATGGACAGAAAATCGATTTCATCTAGTAATGCCTGTGAGACAATTAGTAATTTAAGGTTTTTCTTCGTTAAGAGGTGATGGTAACAACATAGGCATTGCATAAAGTCTTCATGCATATAGCATAACCCTGTAGTTCTCTAATTGAAAGGACCTATTGTGTCGAATTGAAGGAACATGTTCTAGAGGAAAATAGTAAATAATAAAGGACCATAAAAAATTCAAAGTAAGAAAAAGTTTCATCTAATTGCGCGTGATTAGAGAACTCGTCTTGATGAAAATACAGTTTTGACCTACACTGGAGGTATGAACAACCTGGTAGGGTATGCACAACCACATTCATAATTGTTTCCCAGAAAATCGGTGTTCATAATGTATGAAGCAACTTTAATGTGATGCAAGTAGAATGACATGTATAAATGTTCTAAAGCTTAGATGCATGCTACGAACTAGTTGAGTTCAAAATTGACCATACCTGAAGCTAAAATGTAATTGGTATTGTAATGCATGCATGAGTAAACTATTGCATGTTTTAACGAGGCCAAAACGGTAAAAATTATTGTCCTTTTTAATATGAAATGTGGCAAAAATATTATCGCTGGAAAATACGACAGTAAATTTTGCCGCATTTTCTTATAAGAAACGTCAATTAATTCACTCTTGCCACTGAACTATAAATACCAGTAAAATTAATGCCATAGAGCATATACTACAGCGACACTTGCAGCTAAAATTATATTTTTTGGGCAAAACGACAACACATGATCTTTTATTTCACTGAGGCAATTGGTTACACAATTAATTATGAACTATGAAAACTAATTGTAGTCGGTTACATGAAAGAAAAAAAAATATTTTTTCATATCCACTTAAAAGTTAGATTGATGGTGATCAAATATAAGATAATAAATCTAATTCTATCGATATGTAAAAGTTTGCAGATTCACCATTTCTAGAGACAATGATGGGGTATAATCCGTCAAAAACATGGCTAGGGATAGTAGAAGGAATGAAGGTTCTATCGAGAGGAGTCTTTTACCCTATTGGATATGATTTGTCGATCGATGTGTTTCGTGATCGATAGACACCAAGTCCGACAAGTTTTAAGGTTATTTCGCCCGCAATTGTGGATGGTCCGTTTCGAGTATTCCATTAGATCAATATGCAAAACAATCGGGCATGGTTCATATTTCTGAGGTTCTAAACGGAGTTGATGCCGAAGTCATTCAAGCAACCCCACTCCAAATCACAGACCAGAGAGATGCGTGGACATGGTTCTACGACGAGGAAAGTACTTATTCGGTCAAAACGGGGTATATGGTGGCTGAAGAATTAAGACATGAGCGGCTATCTAACGATGAAAATGCGGCGGAACCAAGCATTTGGAAGGATAGCAACTTGATGAAACTGTGGAGTTTGCCTACACCGAGGCGAGATATGTTTGTAGTTTGGCGCGCTCACCACTTGTCGCTACCAACATCTGACAACCTTGCGAAGTGAGGCATTAATGTTCCGCTACGTTGTGCTAGTTGCAAAAAGAGGGACGAATCGGACACTCATCTTTTCTTGAGATGTAAAACAAGTAGGAGACTATGACAGATGTTGTTGGGGCTTGAATCATGTCGCACCGAACATGTTCAGATCAATTATTGAATTAACGAGTCATTGGAGAAACTTTCTAAGATGAACCAAGCAATTTTTGCTATTGCATTATGGGTCATTTGGTGGTGTAGGAACCAACAATTTTTTAAAGCGGTGGAGCATCATGTGGGTATGATGTTTAGCTAAGTCCAAAAGCATTTGACTGAGGTAGCCTTGACCTTGGACGCGGGGGTGGGAAGGCCCGCGACGGAGACGGTGATTCCGAATGGGGCGACAACGGAAACCTGGATTCCACTTCCTTAGGGATTTACCAAATTAAACTCGGGTGGGGCATGACAAAATACGGATAAAGGTGGAGCGTTTGAGGGGGTTCTGCCAGACGAAACTGGGGCGCTAATTGCGGCAATGGCGGGAGCACTTCCCGCAGTGAGTTCAGCGGGCTTGACGGAGATAATTTTCGTTCAGGAAGGGCGCTTACTCACACGAAGAATGGGTATCCGAAGATATTCACGAATCTCAGAAACGATGAGGGCTCTTATCCGGATAGAACATGTTTTGGCATGGTGCTCCATGATTGCCGAACATTCATTGTCGACTTCACTCAGGCTATTGTAAGCTGGTCCCCGAGAAAAGTTAATCAGCTTGTGCATCGATGAGCTGCAGCTGGGTACGAATTAGAAAACCCAAAAGTATGAATAGGGTATTTATCGAATTGAGATCTTGCCTATGATGTAATTGATTTGGGTGGAAATTCAGTTTAATTAAAAAAAAACTAATTCTAAGATGAAGCCTTTAAAATAACTGAAGTCTAGAATCCAAACCTTTAAATTATTTAAATTTAAGCAAGGAATATACCTGCGCATGATTGCTTCATGTAAAATTCATCAAAATTGAAGAGAAACATATGGTGTCGAAAAAGGAAGAAGTTATGTTATGTAATTAAATGTAATAATTATTTTTTTTAGTATAAACGGTTTGCAAAATGTCAAAACTTAAATCTAACAATTAATTTTAATTTAGAATTTTATGAACCCAAACGGAGCGTAAAATTCACATGAATCGAATCGAAATGAACCGAACCATTAAGAACAGTCTTCGACACTACGAAGACTGTAGAAATCCACTTTCTTTATTGCTTGCTCCAAGAGCAAATATGACGTGGTGCTCTAATCAATACCACTCTGTTTCTTCTCTTTCTCTCCCTTTTGACTTTTACCACTATTCACTGGGTCACTTTGACCCGGTGATTTGGATAGAAAAACGAAGCAATTTTTTGACAATTCTTTCATAATGTTTTAGAATAATTGTTACTCTGTAATGCCATGGAAAATTTATCAAAAAGTTATATCGTTTTGCTATACAAATTGCCGGGTCAAAGTGACCCAACTACGAGTGAAAAAGTCAATAGGGGGAGAAAGAGAAGAAACGGAGTGGTACATCACAGGACACGTCAGGAACATGTAGAAATCCACCTTCTTTTGTCTGCCACTCATTCTCTTTTTTCTTGACGTGTCATGTGCTGTATTGATTAGAGCACCACGTGTATTTGCTCTTAGAGCAAACAAAAATTTCTCGTAAACTAGAGGGACCATGTCGCAACCCATTTCAATCGGCACCGTCCACGTAGCACAGACGGCTAAGATGGAGGGTACGAAAATTAATGCAAAGGTGCAATCTGATCTGAGGGATGAGGATTGAGTTGGCCCACCGAAAGAGTGTCGCCTCTGCATATCGTCTATAATTCAGTGGCGCACAGGGTTTTAACAATCCATTCCCGAGATCGGCAAATCCAGAAACCCCTCCTCCGTCAACAATCGGCGAATTGCTTCTCCGATTGCTCCCAATCCAGTTCGTTTCAGCTGAACGAGCTCAATCAATCAGGTTATTCTCATCTCTCTCGATCTCGGTTTCAATCGTTTTCTGTTCTGGACTCTCTCGGTGAAGAGTCGAATCTGAATCTGATTTTGTCTTCTGTTGCTTTTGTTCGGTGGAATCAGCTGATCATGTCTTCCGATAAGGCGACTGATGCTCCGGCCTCGAAGAGTCCTGGTAAGCTAAGTCACTCCTCGAAGAAATCGCGATTCTTCTCGTCGTTTTGAGCTTTTTTACTCCTTGTTCATGTGATTTGACTGTACTTTGTTGATTCTCGATTTTAAGATCCAAGTCTGTGACTGTTAATTGGTTTGGATGTTGATTTCGATACTAATTTTCTGTTGATGCTAGATTACCATGACATAACATATTGGGATGATATTGTCTGTTGATATGAGTTATAGCGATATTCGGTACAATATTGTGATTTTTATCAGCCGTTTTTCAGTAGCCAAGAGGGTAGGATAATTGTCGGGGAGTTCAGACTTAATTCCACTAAATTCCCTCGGAATTAATTTTCCATGGAAAATTAAATTCCGTAGACTTCCTTTTCCTTTATTTTGATTCGTATCAGAATATGTTTTGCTTGTTTAGCTCTCTTATCCAAGAGCCTAGGATGGGAGGAGGAGAAATCTGAATGTGTCAAACAAGATGCTGATTGCTAAAAGCCTTCAATGGCAAAAAAGAAGTGGCTGATGTCTTCTTATCAAGGGCATCTCCTTCTCTACGGCAAAGTTCAAGTCCTGGGGCAAGGGATGCATGGACAGTCGAAAACTTCTGATTTAAATGCTTAGAGACATATAATTCTATCTACTATGCTTAGAGAATACATATAATTCAACTGAAGTATCTGCACGAGTATGGCTTCATGCATCTATAGATCCATTAGTATACCTCAACTGACAAGATCAAATTCAATCTACCATGGTCTGATGACCAAATCTCAGTCCTGATGAGATACAAGAGAATTGATTCCCTCTCTCTTTACATACAAACACACTATGATACACGCGCCCGCACACGCTCCTGCACACACATATATATTATTTCCTGAAGTGTCTTCATCTTTCTTTCTTGGGATTCAATATCCATTTCTTAAATATTGCACATGAGTAAGAAAACATTATAGGCTGGTCTTATTTGTTTCAGAAATAATAAATTCCGGATTATACTACACAAAGTAGGTTATTGATGAGTTGGAATATGCGCCTTTTCGTTTATGCATAAATATGCAGCCTTTAGTTTTAGTAAGTTGTGTGTTGACATGAAGATAGATGGTCGCATTTCATTTCGTACCTTCTCCATGTACTTGCTTCATTATATTAGATATGCCTCATAGACTGAGAGCTCGTGGCGGTAAATCTACAAACCACGGTCAGCATATATGTTGACATAGCGTGTATTTGCCACTATGCCCCCGACCACTGTACTATGTAACAGATGCAACTCGTCAAACTGGTGGATATAAAAATCATGAACTTTATGCTTCTGACATCTCTCCTGAGAGGCTGAGACTGAAATCACCTGTAAGAGGTGCTGCGTAAATTCTAGGAATTCTGAAGTTCTCTGCGGGCTTGTGAACCCTTACAACCCGTCTAAAAACACCACCCTCAGGGCAGGGACCTATGTCCTTTTGGTGCTGCAAAGTTTCAGCTTATCTCGTCCGAAAATAGGCATTCCAATCCTTTTGCTGTCTTAATGATATGCAATAGAAAAGAAAAGGATAAAACCATTTTATCAGGGAGGTCACTTTCACGTTCTTTTACAATTTCGCTACTTGTCTCCACGTAACTTATTGCGCTTAAGTTTTTCTTACCACTTGTCAGACCCTTAGTAACAAAAAACGGCCAAAGGGCACATGGCTTTTGTCTTTTTGCTTTTGGGGCAAACCTTATAATATTACGGTTTTGTCCCATCTGGCCCCAACAATCCACGTGTACGGCTAAGGTTTGGCAGACAAATCTGAGTGAATAAGACATAAAGTGATGGTAATAAAAGATAAAGTGATAACGTATTATATTCCCACTAGTCAAGTACAGCCCAAAAACAAAGATAGTAAAGAATAACTTTATAGTCAGAGTGTTCTAAATTCCTGGCAATTCTCAAACCTGTACCCCTTCCGGTTTAGCCTGCGAAGAGCTTTACGAAGCATTAAGCTTCTCACACTCGGTGTTCATCTCTGTCATCGGAGAGATGTCCAATCTGTCGCAATGTGCGACAGCCTCAACCGTAGACAGTCTATCTGTGATTTTAGTCATTTGTCCACACATATTCTTCTCACTCCCTCTAAATTTATTTTCAGACTGTACTTGACTAATGGGAATGCAATACTTTATCACTTTATACTTTATTCCCACAACTTCATGTCTTATTCAATCAGATCCGTTTACTAAATCTTAGCCGTACACATTGATGGTTAGGGCCAAATGAGGCGAATCATTATATTATAAGGTTTGCCTTAAGAGAAAAAGACAAAACCCATGTGCCTATAAAAGCAAATCATCCACAAGTTCCACAAACATACCGGTGAAAAACCAATGCTCCCGCTCTCAAAACGCGGATTGGCGAATTTGGGAGCAAGTCGCGCAAAAAACGGGCTCCCTTTCTTACAGAGCGCGAATTATAAAAACATAAGAGCGCGAATAATAAGAACATATAGCACTAAAGCAGTTTTTTTTTTTTTTTTTTTTTTTTTTTTTTTTTTTAAAATAAACCAAAATCCGGATCACGATTAGATAGACAGCCCAGTAGCACTTAAAGCCCACTACCACTACTCGGTGTTTGAAGCCTTTCTTATCGAAGGTGGATGAGTGTCATTGTTTCTTCATACTCGATGTGGGACAAAAGCAGGTGTGCAGGTTCAGGTGGAAACTAACACCTGAAATTTAATGGAAATTAACATCTGAGATTTGGAAGTTATGATTTCTTGGATTCTCCAAACAAATTCTGCTCTTGAAATCCGAAAAATAATTCTATCTTCTCTCTATCACTAGGAAGAGCTTGAGAGGCTTCTTGGAGGTAATTTGGAAGTTGTTAAATTCATCTGAGTTTAATTCCCGAATTTCCACGGGCTTGTGGAGGAATTGCTAAAGAAATGGATATCAAAGAGCAATTATATAAACCTTCAACCATATAATAGCAAAGGCAATGACATGAATGGAGCATATATACACAAGAGAATCAATGGTAGTGGAAGCCATAAAATAACTAGTGCTTGAAAAGAGCTTTAAGATCAAATTGAATAGAATACAAGCAAACACCCTGCAAGGCAGAGTGATTAATCAAGTAGCCAGAGACTTCTTGGAACAAGGTTACAGCTCCATCCAGGGAGCTACAACAAAATATGCATTGAGACCTCACTGGGGTTTGAGACATAGTTTATCTCTTTTTGTAGATCTCTTCAAGTGTATGTACCTACTATTAGAGTCTGTTCCGTTTTCTTTGTCTCCAATTGTTATTTAGACCTGCAAAAGAACTAAGTCAACTAATACTAAATATTATTACACTAAAAATTGAACAAAACTAATATTTATACTCGAATAGAAAGTATGAAAGCTAATCGCTAACACTCATTATCACCATTTCTTGTTGGGAGTCTTGGAACTCGAACATTTACATATATGATCTCAAATTTTATTTAATCAAATTTTAATAAATTTATGTTAAAAAATATAATATGTGGGCGCTCTCGGGGCCTTCTCAAATACAATTATTCCAGACTTGTCCACTTTCCCGCTCCCGCTCCCGCTCCAGGTGTCTTAGGTCAGACCCCTATGTGATTGGAGTAGCATGGTGATAGAGCAAGAAACTCTCACGAGATTTTATAGGCAATGGTGGCTCATGTTGTGTGTAGTGCTCAAACTTTTTTCTTCAATAAAGCTACTTTAGTCAGTTTACTGGATATTACAATTATGCTCCCCCCTCAGGCTTTAAATTTTTTTCTATATAACTGGGGTTCATTTTCTTAGTATGTTTGCATTATCTCTAAGCATATCCTAATTATTGAAATTGGTACAGCAGAAGGCAGTCTTCCGAAGTCAGAATCTCCTGCAGCAGACTCGCAGCCAGGACAAGGGAATCCAATCCCGGGTGGTGCTGGGTTTCCTCCAAATCCTTTCGATTTTTCTGCTCTGACTGGTCTTCTAAATGTAAATATCTCTCAGAATTTATCACTTAATACAGCACAAAGATATTGTATGTCCCTCGATCATATTTGACTGATATTCTAGATTATATTTTGTCTTTGTATTTGTTTTTTTTTCAAGTTCAGCATCTCTTGTCTGTTTTTCTCACTAGGAGTATGCCTATAGCACATGGATTACATGAGAAACAATAGAGTCGACAGTGACATGACTAATCTGTTTTCCGTGGTAACCCTAATCATCAGCCATACAACACTTGTGTATATATGCAAATTGACTTAGCCAACCAATGTCCTCTGAGTCAATATAAGCTTCTATCATCTGTTCATGTAGAGAAATGGATCATTCAATATCTATTAACTGGACTAGAAAAGCAAGAAGATATCACATCTTTATTTTTGTGAACTCGATGAAGTTGATGAAGATTGTTATCTTTCAGTTAAATTTTGTACACTTCCTTTATATAAGAAATATAATTCACAGAAGAATTAGTTTGGGTTTTCTTACAAATAGCTAGTAGAAGATACTGAATGTTTCCATTGCATTTCTGACTGGATTGCCAATATCTTGAATGTATCTGTTTACCGAACTGGAAATCAATGATGTTAAACCCTTAATAAAACTAAATATGATGATACCTTATGCTGTTACCAGAAAATGGGGTATGAGGATCGTTGATATTAGCCATTAAGGTTGTATGATTCTCTCACGCTTTTGAATAAATCAACCGAATTAACTTGGCTTGTGCATATATTAGAGTTTGCAGTTTTGTCTTTCAACTTCTATACGAGATAAATAGAATCACGATTTTTCTTTTTCCAGTTCTTTGGATATACCCTTTTTGTATGCACTTGCGTCTTGGTTCCTATCTTGACTGTAGCAGCATTTTCAAATATCTCGTGGATAACCCATAGTATTGAGAATGCTATTGTACTGATGATAAGAAATCCATTCTCCGTATAATACAGAAGTATCTTAAACTTTTTTCCAAGTCGTTTACCACACCTCTTGCGGTTGTATATTTGAATTATTAACATATTTAGAAGGAACAGTCTGACACATCGACAGTTGCAAATGAATAAATAAGATTGCAATTCCTCAGGTAGAAAGAGAATAATAGTGAAATCTCGGTGCCAAAAAGAAAAAGAAAATCATATCCCGTGAAAGCTATAAATATTGAGTCCAAATTTAAGTCCGTGAATTGGTTGAGGATGAACGAGGCAGAGAAAGATATCACCTACTAGACTCTATTGTCTGAATAATCTGATGGTTGCACTTCGCATTTTCTGGCCGATTCTAGAGAATACATACTGTAGACTAAGCCTTCCATGATGGAGCCCAACTGTTATCTATTATTGCTCTCAACTCTACCCATGTGGGAAGTTCTACAATTCCCTCCGTCCTTTGACAGCTTGAAATCAAGTATCATATTTGTCGACACGACCCCGTCGATTTTTTTGTTGATGCTGCTAAGCTGTTGGATGCCTGGTTTTATTGTGCACACTCCTGTGCCCGTATATATAGTTATGCCAACATCACCATTTTTCTGTTAGAGTTGCCACCCTTACTATTTTAAAGGTTTATTCCTCCCGATGTGATCAGCGATAGGAACATCTTGAGAGTTGTGTGTTTGATGTCCATACTGTGATACCACTATAGAAGACCCTGGATTACCGTTTTCCTTTCAGTGGTTCTCTCGATTGTGTAGCTTGTGGGAAGGCAAAACAGCAAATCTTTTGTTTTTTTGGTCTCCTACCTAGCACATCTCTGAGCCTCCTTCCTGGGGGAATAGATTAATTTTATGAAGGCTTGCACAGTTGAACTGTTTGTTCTGGAGAAAATAAAGGAAACTCTACTACTCAAGCCCAATCCTTAGTGATACATATTTGAAGGTATCGAAATCCGTTTTCAAAAGTTTGCGGCTGCACTATTCTCTTGGCAGAATTAAAAGCTTTGCCCATTATCATCCTTCAACCACCATATCCTAGTTTTTTTAGACTATAAATAATCTAAACCTGCATTATCCATGTCAGAGCGCTTAAATCTCTGACCGCAATGATATCTCTTTATTTGGGTTACAAGCGGTGTCCCTTGCAGAAGCATTTAATTTGAACCAGTTACCTCTTCAACAACTTCCTTATGTATATTAAACTCGTGGGTACCTAAATGACTGAAAATTTCGAATCTCATACTTCCTAAAATCCAAATGGCAGATTAGTTTAGCTTTTCTTTAGTTAATTTCACGGTTCCCTGTATTTAAGCTCATTGAGATCTTATGATCATAGCATTTTGTTTCTAAAGATGTACAGTCGTGTAAAAGAAACATGAAACAAACAAATTGATAAATGGAGCTGAACTCTTGCTCGACTTTTGCTTATTTGGATTTTAGATGTTTTCTCCTTTCAATAAACCGAAATAATCAATCAAGCTTGTAAAGCTGAACCTCCTTATTTTGGTTAATTGGTCTACTATATACCATTTTGATGGAAGTCCTTTCATCTTCTACTTCAAATTAATACTGTGGATATTCTTTTTTGTAATACAATTATAGGACCCAAGCATAAAAGAGTTAGCTGAGCAGATAGCGAAAGACCCTGCATTTAACCAGATGGCCGAGCAGCTTCAAAAGACCTTTCATAGCCCTGAAGCAGAAGAGGGTCTCCCTCAGTTTGATACCCAACAATACTACTCAACCATGCAACAAGCGATGCAAAATCCTCAATTTATGACAATGGCTGAGCGCCTTGGCAATGCATTGATGCAGGTATGTTCAACTTCTACATTACTTTCTTCTTACTTAGAAAAGAGTTAAATCAGCTGGTCATCAAAATTTGTTCTCCATTCTCAGGATCCATCCATGACTGGTATGCTTGAAAGCCTCACTAATCCTGCACAAAAGGACCAGCTTGAAGAACGAATGTCACGCATCAAAGATGATCCAACTTTGAAACCTATCCTAGATGAGATAGAGGCAGGAGGTCCCACAGCAATGATGAGGTAATATATCACCAAAACTTCTGGTTGTTTAACCACATAGTTCATTTGTTATCTTTGTGGATTTTTAGTTTTATCATTAATTTACCGTTTTTACTGTGCAATGGAAGACATGGTCCGTGATAATCAATACTAGCATGGGCACAGATTAACTTTGCAGTACAAGTCCAATGAATTTTTTATTTCACCATCCAACGTGCAAGCAATATCTGATCAGCCGAAGCACACTATTTTAACAGTTATGTCCAATAAGCAAACGTCCAATTTTTCTAGGTTACATGTCCCGTCTTTTGTGTGTGGAACTTTTATGGCGGCTGGCCAGCCATAGAACAATAAACCTTCAACCTCGGTAACTGAAGAACTGCTTAAAGTAATTTTTTGTCCAGATCCTAATATGGGGCACCATTAGATAGAAGGTGACTTTTCCTTTAATGAAAGGCTCCATGAAAATTGGCGGTATAAAGAAAATCAAGAAAAGAATTGGGACCATGTTTACCATTTTATTCTAGGGTATTTTGGTAATTGTTTAAAATTAGCGTATTCATTCTCATTTGAGATGTAAATGAGATGAAAAGTTCAAACTATGGCATATTCCTGTCAGAATAACTTGAATGCACTTGTAAGAAAGTTGAATCTTGTTTGTTCTTTCAAGAGGGTTGATTTGGTGCCATTTAAATCTTTGAATTCTTCATAGTAACATCTTAATGATGACTTGAAAAGGATCGCGGAGGCAATGAAAGACATGGAAAGAAGATAAGTAACCAAAGCTAGATATATTTAGAATGTCTGAACCTAGTTGTGTATTTTTTGCATTAATGTGTTACTCCGCTGTTCGAGTAATACTACTCTTGAGTATCACTTCTTCCGATGTTTAACTTTCTGTCTAGTTTTTCAATGGAAAATCCTCTTAATACAGCTAAGGGCTAGTTTGGGAATGCTTCTGCTGGCAGCACAGCTGCTTTCCGACAGCAGAAGCAGTTTTAGTATGTTTGGTAAAAATAAAATTTCTGCTTTTCCGGACAGTTTCTGCTGTCCCACAACAGTTTTCAGAAAGCAAGGGGGCGGGGGGTGCTTTTCCAGAAAGTGCTTTTGATTAATTTATCAACAACCGATTTTAAGCTTATAAAATTTAAAAATATGGATAGTTATCAGGAAATGACACGTGTCATATATTTTTGTCATTTTACCCTCTCACAGCAAGTTCACAGTTGATTTCACCAAACACAAAATTACTTTATCAATATTTCACTGCAGCTTTTACGTAATATTTACCAAACAGCATTTTATCAAAAAATCACAGCAGCTTTTACAGTGTTTTCACACAGCAGCTTTCTAGCACTGCACAGCATTCCCAAACTAGCCCTAAGAGTCCCATGGTCCTTCATTGCCCGAAAGACTGAAAATCAACTTCTGAAGAATAGGTAGCTGTAGGTCTCACATTTTCAAACTAATGGATAGAGACATGGTGATAAAATTGAATGATACTATTTACAAGGTAATGTTCATGATCAAGTGTTTTATTTGGTGGATAGCTTCTGGGCCTTGCAATCATGGATTCAAATATTGTTCCGTAGCGTACAGTACCAGGTGATTCGGAACGGTAACGGTGGGCACCGATACCGATTCGGCTGGTACGGTATTTGTGACAGCCGATTCGGAGCGGTACTCTCGTTTTTTTTTGGGGGGGGGGGTACGGAAAGTACGCTCGTTTTATTTAAATCCTTGCTTGCAATATAACTTCTTGTTATCATAATGTGGGGAAACATTTATCTGGGGGGTTTTGTGAGGTAGTTATCACTGGTAGCTGACAATATATGTTCTAATTAAATAACTCACAGAAATATGACAACTTCTCCGTGGAAGAAGCTTGGTTAGAAAACAAATCCTGGTTCCAACGAGGGCCTTCTTTACTAGGTTGTAGAAATTGTGATCTATGGACGTAATAAAGTGGGAAGCCTGAGAGGACGAAGTACTGAGTGTGAAGAGGATAGGTTAGTCAGTGACGACTCGGGCACCAAGAAGAAACCTAGCCCCTACATAACAATTTCACAATTTCACCTCAAAATGAGGGAGGGTTCGTTAACACACAAATATGTTTGAAGATTAGCTCTTCAGTTTAACCTAAAACCTGGTCTCCGTGATTACTACGATAAAGGTGTACCGTGTACGTTTGACATAACCTCGATCTGAAAGTGTTATTATAGAGGTGGGCTTGTTTTGCTTGGTTGCATGTCTGGAGGCCCAATCATCTCTCCTTTCTTCTTCTTTTTTTTTTTTTTTTTTTTTTTTTTTTTTGTTGCCCCTCACATACCTTTTGTCCCCCTCGTCTAGGTACTGGAATGATAAAGAAGTTCTACAGAAGCTAGGTGAAGCAATGGGTCTTGCCGTTCCAGGAGAAGGTGCTACTTCGGCTGACATTTCGGGGCCAGAGGAAACAGAACCAGAGGAACAAGGAAATGAGGATGAATCTATAGTTCACAGTACTGCCAGTGTTGGTGATGTAGAGGTAAATAATTTAATAGGCCTTTCTTTAACTTGTCATTGTCATTACTGGATGATTTCTCATGAGACTCCTGGCACCAATTGGGATAACCTTTGGTTTGTTCATTGCCTTTAGTCACATTCTTAGACTAATTTTCTTGCATATACATTTGCATTTTCCAATTGGCAGAGGGCAGTTGTTCTCCTCCCACTCTAATTCATGATAACATCTTCTATTTATCCTGTATACATACATAAGATGGATATGATAATTGATAAACTTCTCCTTTTGGTCACCAAATAAGAAAAATAATACATAAGAAACTAGTAAATCAATGTTGGGCAGTGTCAGACATAAGTTCCTGAAATGTTGTCGCTCCAAGATTAAAAGAGTGAGTGGTGTTTTTCCAAAGGTTTTTACGCACTAATAATGACGGTGAATAATGTGTACAAGAATTATGACTCATTAACTAAGTGCACTTGCTAGTTTTTTTTTATACGAAATTGGGTAATTTTGTAGAAAGTTTGCTACATTATTTATTCAGTAGCGTATGGATGCTATCATGCCAAACTTACACCTTTTATTGCAACTACTCGTCAATCGTTGCTACGCTGTAATGTTCTTGGGAAATCAAACTAGTCACTTGCAAGGTGTCTTCATCAAGTACACAAGCATTATATTTTATCTGAATTTACACAGATACAGCTAACCATATTGGCTGTGTTATTAATTGAAGCATTCTATTCTCTCTCAGTTTACATAAACACAACTAACCATATTCATTGTGTTATTTTAGGGTTTGAAGAATGCACTGGCTGCTGGTGCTAATAAAGATGAAGAAGATTCAGAGGGAAGGACAGCATTGCATTTTGCATGTGGATATGGCGAGGTATGTCAGCAAATACCGTCATCTGCACCCATAAAGATATACTGATACTAGGCAGAACTTGCATCCTCGAGAATTTCGCAAGTCACTTGCTAATTTTCCATGGCTAGATTCCATAAATAGAGTCAGGTTCACGTACCTAGCTTTCTTTAGGTGACTTTGTCTTTTCCAAGGAAAATGTAACTTTTCCAGAAAATTTTCTCATACGATATCCGCTCCAACTGGTTAACTACATGCGTTCAATTGGTTTACAATCAAGATTATTAGTGTTTTCATACTTCTACCATCTACAAGGAACTTTTTAGGTGATGCAATCATAAAAGAGTAAACAACCTCATCTTATTTTGACGAAGAAAATAGTAAGCACCCCAAAGACATTTTCTTTCATTTTCAGATATGAAAAGAACCCTTTGAAAAGGAAACACGCCGGGATCAGTAAAAAACCAACTCCTATAAATTATTACGTGTTTTCCCTTCTCCACAATCCTCGTCTTAGTTGCATTACCTGGATGCTCGTGTAATCATATAGCACTAACCTTTTTAATGGATAGTTGATCCAGTAACTATGGTGATCTGAAATGTTTTGGTCGATATTACTCTGGTTTTTTATATACAGTTCCACAACCCATCATTGTCAGCCATGTCCTTGCCTCCAAGACTCACTGTACTACGAACTCGTCCATGTCTCCTCTAGATCTTGGCTCATTGGTGTAAACATAGCAACCGGAGCAAGTTGTGGTCAAATGCAAGTTACTTATGTTATTTTTACAGCTCTTTTTGTGATGGTTGCTCGGTGCCAATTTCACATCCCAAGTCATGTTTCTGTTTATGAGGGGCTAGATAAACTGGTCCTCTAAAGTCTAAAAATAAATTATTTGGGTTTGATAGATGTTTCTGATATCTTCGTTTTCCACATTTCTGATCCAGAGAGAAAACATATGATATAAAAGGATTTTAGTAACATAAACTAGGGCACCATAATAAATCTGCATTCATGTGTAATAGAAATATTTCCTATGGAAATGACGAGCTTTGTTCATTATGTGGCAGGTGAAATGTGCCCAAGTTCTACTTGAAGCTGGAGCAGCTGTGGATGCTTTGGACAAGAATAAGAACACTGCACTCCATTATGCTGCTGGTTATGGCAGGAAAGAATGTGTAACACTCCTGCTTGAACACGGCGCTGCTGTGTAAGTTAAACTATGCAATTTAGAATTTATCATCTCTTCCACATCTTTCTACTCGGTTCTTAGCTTTTATGGTTTCAACTGTTCCTCATGCAGCACACTCCAGAACTTGGACGGGAAAACTCCGATTGACGTTGCCAAGCTGAACAACCAGCATGAAGTACTTAAGCTGCTAGAGCAAGATGCTTTCCTTTAGATTGAGTTCCGTGTTTGGTTGTGTACGTTTGAGCTCTATTTCCATCACAGAGAAGTGGTTTTATGTCATGTGAGGACTTTGTTTTTATGTAGCGCCATTGCTGTTTTTTCCTTTATTTTGCTATTGCTGGGTTGTTATATCTCACTACTTATAGCTATTACGGTGATCAAACCTTCCCTTTGACACACCAAATACATTAGAGAGATATGTACATTGCATTTGCGTGTTACGTTTTGTCCCTATCGGGACATGAGAAGGAATCAATTTTATCAGAAGAACATGTCGGATTGATGGTCTTACGGCTCCTCTCATGAGCTTGTAGAGTGTTCACCTGTTACCCGATCGGGGTATTTTCAATCTTACAATTTTTGATAAGTGGCTTGCTTAATGTTTTACTAGAATGCTTTTCATAGGAGATTCTGATGTGCTCAAGTTGTTTTTGTGATGCGTTTTTCTGAGATTTGTGAGTAGAACTCACCATTGGAAGATTGAGATCATGGTTGAACTCCATGGAATATGTGTGAGCCACATTGGTGCTGAAGTTTGCAAATTCGGCCAGCATGACTTGCTTTCAAAGGCAACGAGTGTTGTTTTACCGGACACCAGAACTGCATCACCAGTGCGGTAGCTGGGACGGAAAGAATCAGTGAGCTTATTTTCTTGATTGAACTGGTGTAATAGAGTTAAACAGGAATACTGAAGAGGTGGCTAGATCTGGGTGTATAGCAGATCTGGGTGTATGGCTGCTGGTTGGATTGCTAGAAACCATTATGGGGTTTTGGTTAAAGGTGGCAATAGGGCTATGGCTGCTAGTGCTCTGCTAGCGGAATGTCAAGCTTTGAGATCAGCAATCTGGAGTGAAAGAGAGAATGATGGGGAGCTCATCTTTGAAGTTGATAACTAGAAGCTTGCCAAATGTGTCAATGGGGGTGGTTCTTCCCCCTAAAGAAGTTTTGGGAGTGATTAAAGACTTCAAGCTGGCTCTAAGTGAGTGTAATGGCAAAGTGAAGTGGATAGCTACAATAGCAAATTAGGACTGCGGATTTTGTTGCTAGAATAGCAAATTAAGCCTTCTACTAGCAATTTCTCTAGAATAGCAAATTCCAAATTACCCCCTTGGGATAGCAAATTGCAACTTCCTAGGGGGTATTTTGACGAGTTGTTGAACCTCAAATAGTTTTGACGTCACCATATTGACCATATCAGTGCCGCGAACTGCTCACAAATGTGACTTCGATGCTTTGAGAAAACTTCATGAACGAGATCTCCTACGCTTCCTCTCCGCTGTTTAACAAATTCCAGCCCCCAACAAGCTTCATATACCTATTGGGATGAACATGACTGAATGAAGAAATGTTCTTCAAACTCCACTCCTCCTTCGCAAAGTTGACAATCCGGAACCTCCATTCCTCTATCTCTGATCCTAGCTGCCACTGGAAGAAGATTATTCCAAAGGCGCCAAAACGGCTGCACTATCTTCTTTTGAACCTTCATTCTCCGGATCTTCCCCAGCCATTGTCCACCACATGGGCAATAGAGGAGGAAGGTTCCCCCTTAGGACGGACTAATTAAATAACCCGATGACACGGAGTACAAACCATCATCCGGGGCGATACCAATAACAAATGTCCTCCATCGGATTTTCCGCAAGTGGGATCGTACAAATAATGTATGCATCAATTGGGAAGAAGCAATTGAGCAAGTCTATCTTCATTCCAACTCCTTGTTAAATGATCGATGAGTGTGTCCACCGTAAATTCCTTCTCTACTTCAGGACATTGCGAGATAAATCTGAATGTGTTATGGCAGCAATTATCTTTGAAGAGATCATAATCTGACTTCCATCACCAATTTTCCATATCAGACCCTTGATCTGCTTGCAATAATGCTTCTAAAAGCATACGAAACTTGGTTGTGAGTGCTAACTTGGCATTGAGAATAGAGAAATTACAATAATGTTTGGCTCGGAAAACCCTACTAACTAGATTAGTCGATCTTCTGAGAAAGCGACAAGTCTGTTTAGCCAGAATAGCAACATTAATATCGTGAAAGTCTCTAAATATGAGGTCTCCATCTTCGTTTGACATCTTCATCTTCTCCCATGAGATCCAATGGACAATTTTTGTTGTTGAATTTTGGATTGGCCAGACTAAACTAAACAATTTAGATAATTATTAATATGTTCGGTTTTGTGCAACATCAATTTAGTACTACATTCCAAATAGTTAATTTCAGCCAATCCCCTCAATGTAGTGCATCGAACACTGTATTTTTATCATTTAATACTACTTTTAGCTAATTTATGGACTACCAGTCCGTTTCTTGTGTTTAGCCCCCTTAGGGTTTGCACAAGAATTAAGAAAAATTGGAAAATGACTCTGTTACCCTCACCTCTCTCTTGTCTCTGTCTATCCTATCTTTGTCCCCTCTCTCTCTCTTGTTGATAAGAACAACACCACCGCCACCACCAGTAGAACAACCAACACCATTAGAACCACCAGTCAACAACCATTACCCACAACACATTATAACAGATCTACAATAATATATTTACAGAATCAAGAGTTTAGTTTCAAATCAAAGAAAAAATTACAAATTGGATAAAAAAAATCAGAGGAAGAAGAAGAGAAGAGGAAAAGAAGAAGAGGATGAACAACACACTGCTGTAATCAACGGATCTTGCAGCCACCACCACCGCGTCGCCGCCACCACCGCCGCCTCTGAAACAATAACAGATCTTGAATCAAAAGTGATGGATCTAAAGAGGAGACCCATCAGAATCCTCTCTCTTAATTTGCCTGTGATGGATCTATAGAGGGATGTGAATTTACCTGTCAATTCTCTCGGCATCGGCATCGCCATCTCCTTCTCTCGGCGTCGCCGTCAAGATCGCCGGAAGCGGCGCGGTGACATCGCCTCAAAATCCCCGTCTTCTCCTCCCTTCTTCTTCATCTCGACATCTCTCTGTCCGATGAGAGAGAGATCTGATGGGTCATCAGATGGTCGCCATCGCAGGCACCATCTCATCCAGTCTCCATTGCCGGCACCATCTCATCCGGTAGCCACCGCCGTGAGATCGCCATCTCCTTCCCGTTCTTCTCTCTCTCTTTCTCTCTCTCTCTCTCTCACCCCCTCTATTCAGTTTCATATTCACTCTCTCTATCCTCAAAATGTGGGGTTATAATGAATAAAAGATGGTAAAGAAGTAGTAATGGGTACTGGTAGGATTTTTTTTAGAGAAAAAAGTGGGTGTGGTGGGGTATGTGAAATGAAAGGTGGTGTATTTGATGAGGGTATTTTAGGTAGTTGGTAACAAAAACTAGGCTAAAAAGGGAAAGGGGGAGCAAGAGACGAAACGTCCCAAAATAGAAAGGGGGCTAAAGAGAAGAAACGGAGTGGTACATTTTACCGAATTTCAGCTAAAATGCTAACACTGAAAGAAAAATATATTCTTCTAAAAAAAAAGAAAGAAAAATATATTCCATCACTACATTTTATCGAATTTCAGTTTATTCATGAGTAGCAGCACGAAGACTATGCCTTATCGTGTCATCCGCTGATAATTCACATTTGTTGTGCCATTTTCTGTTTCGTCTTGGAAACTTATTCTGATAATAAATATAGAAACAAGCATTTCTCATTATATATTGAATGTAATCAATTGACTGGTTTAACATGCCTTTAAGTATTTTTTTTTTTTTTGAAAAACAAGGTAAGAAATATCATATATGAAAGCAAGGTACACACCAAATGGCAGGAGGAGCCTTTACAAGCTAAAGCAAACAAAGCAAACAAGCTGCAGTAGGAGCAAGCCTAGTCCTACCAGCAAGCTGAAAACATTGCCTTCGATCCAAAAACAGACTAGAAACATTACTTACAAAACCATGACTACTAGACACATTAGGAACAAGCCAACTGAACAAAGCCATAGAAGATGCAAAGGCATTATATACATCCAAAAGGCCTTCAGGTTGATCTTCCCAAAAGTCTGGCAGCAGCTTGTTTGGCTAAGCGATGTGCAACCAACACCACCTGTCGCGAAACTTTTAGTTATTATACATTCTGAAAAGTGCGCCACCTCCTGCCATATGAACTTCAAAATGGGTGCGTCCTTGTACGATAGCTCCTCATTCCCCTGTAATAGTTGAATTGAAATTAGGCTATCTGTTTGTATGATAATGCGTGATAATCTATAATGTTTAGCAATAAGTAAAGCATGATAAATGGCGAGCAGCTCCATTTGCAAAGGAGTCTCAGTAGTGCAGAATTTAGAATAGCATAGGTGCTCCGCGTTTGGAAGCTGAAGAGCGACTCCAATAGCTCCTGCTGCATCCAATGGTCTCCATGCACCATCCACTTGAATGACCGTCAACGAGGTAGGAATTTGGGCGAGATTTTCCTTTGTTGTGAGAGAAAAAATCCTCGTTGTCGTTGAAGAAGTGGCCGAAATCTCAGTCCTCTGCTGTGTGCTTTGGATCGGCTTCGTCATAATTTCAGAGGTTGCATCAAGCATGAACCAACGAATCTGATCAACTGACCAATCCTCCTTTTGAAATAAGACTGTGTTGCGTGCTTTCTATTTTTCCCAAAGGAACGAGAGGGATCGAGTAGAGGCGTCATTAATACCCGTTAAAATAATGCTTCAAACCCAATCGGATACCGTATTTACGGCTTGGTCTGGAATGAGTTCAGCACTAGCAGAGGACGTAACAGGGCAACTAAAAAACATATGCTGGGAGGTCTCAAGACCAGTTTGACAAATGGGGCATGTTGGGTTTAAGAATAGTAGCTTAGTGGCTAAGTTTGAGAGTGTGGGTAGTGCAGACGCGTGTAAGCATTTCCATAGGAAAAATTTATACTTTTCTGATATACTGAGACTCCATAGCTTACCCCATATTGGGTCCGGAGTTACCGGGGTGTAAAAGTATCCCGCAGGCTTGTATATAGGGGAGATGCTTGATTCCACAAAACGATACCCCGATTTGGCACTGTATTCTCCGTTTCTGGTGAAAGGCCAAATGATTTTATCTGGGGTATGTTTGGGGGGAAATTGGATTGTGAGAATGAGTTTTACTAAGAAGCGCGGGAGGATACTATAGAGCTGATCATGCTTCCATTGAGGAGTATCTGAGCGATGGCAGATAAAATCAGAAACTCGCAGTGCATTAAAGCACTCGGAGTTAAGAAAAGTGGACAAAGGACACGTCAACGAGGGGATCCATCTAGGGGTGCAACTTGGGTGGGTTGAACCCGACCAACCCGAGTCCAGCCCGAACTAAAATAGGGCCCGGGCACATAGTTTTGGTAAACTGGACGGGCTTGGACAGAAATTCTCTGCCCGAATTGTATTTAGGGTCGGGCTTGGGCACAAATATCAAACGACGGGCTAACCCGAATTGCCCGATTTACATGGTCACTACCTATAAATATTATATTTTGAAAGAATTATGCAGCATATCTAACATGAATATGCTAGTCTTTTTTTGATTATTAGCTTTGTTTTTAATCACTGCTTTGTACTTGAACTAGTTGATTTGTTTTTATACTAACAATTTATTATTCTCTTGTGTTTTTAAATAGATATTAAGTTAAATGTACTAGCCCGAATTGAGCCCGAACCCGAATTGATTTATACGAACTTGGGCTCGGACGGGCTGAAGACGCTCTTAACTCGGGCTGGGCTGGGCTTGGGCAGCCACGACAGAACTCGGGCTCGGGCTTGGACAGGGGTGCCAACCCGTCCAGCCCGCCCGAGTTGCAGTCCTAGATCCATCTGTCCTTCCCAAAGTTGATGCATAACATTGCCAACCGCCCAAGCATAGCCATTATGGATTAAGGATCGACCTGCATGAAGACTTTTGACGCTCCAAGAAGATGAGGCAGTAACTTGAATATTTTCATTCAAGTGCATTTGGCTGAAAAAACACGGGTGTTTAGTATGAAGCACTTGCGAAGTGAGAGCTGATTTCTGTGTCAGAATTCTCCAATAAGTAGCCCCCAAGAAAGCTTGATTGGCCCGGTCATGATTACGAATGCCAAGTCCACCTTGAGACTTAGATGTCCAGAGTTGGTGATTTGAAATCAGCTGGATAGGGCACTTGCTTTCCGGATTTCTCAAAAACTTTAAAGTTTGTTGATTCAGTTGATGTAAGACTCTATCTGGGAGTCGAAAAGCTGAACCGAAATAGATAGGTAGCGACGATAAAGCGGACTTTATCAAGGCCAGTCTACCTGTTGGGGAAAGTAGTTTACCCTGCCAAAGTCCGAGCTTATTTGAAAACTTCGAGCAAATGGAGTTTGCTGCTTGAGTTTTGTTTCGGGAATCCGCCAAAGGAAGACCTAGATAACTTGAGGATTTTAGTGAGCTTTGTGAAGTTTCCTTCCAGTTCCAACCTCCTTCAAGATTTTGGAACAGAGCAAGAAACACATAGAGCAATTTGCCTCCTTTAAAACAAAAAACCTAGACCGTGACCCGTGAGAATGGATTTTGTGGTGGAGGAAGACCCCGCATTTTTTTATATGAAAGCATCGAAGCGGAGGGTTCATACTGTTGGGGTTTTTGGTTGATTCAAAATCCTAGCATGGGATGGCCAAAGGAGGCTGGTTATATTGGAAGTAATTACATTACTTTGACAACAAGAAATTTCTTTGATATTTCTTTGAGTCCTTGTAGGGGTCTATTTTGATTAATATATTTGGTAGTGTCATTATTGAGTTATGAAACAATTTAGTATGAATTATTTCCTAGTTTGTATCAGATTAGTTTTGGACATTACTTGGGCTCCAAGTCTTGTACTAGTATATAAGTAGATGCTAGGGTCATGACTTAGTGTGTGCTTGTAATTAGTTTGGCTTCTTATCAATAAATTGGTTTGGTTTGGCCGTGGATGTAGCTAGTCTCAAAACTAGTGAACCACGTAATTCTTGTGTTCTTGATCTCATTGTTGTTTCTTGCTTTCTCTTATCTCTCGCGTATTGGGAATCCTAACACATACGGTGTGGCCCGGTAGAGCTTCGGACATACACCATTGTGATTGTAATGTAGATGTCTTGACTCCCCCGCATCTGGCTCCTTCTCAACTTCGACGTTTTGTCATCCACGTTTTTTCATACATATAAGATATGTAGTCAATGCATCACCAATTCATAGAAAATTATGTATGCGTATCAATTGCGTGTAATAAATGTACAAGGGTTTATTGGAAGTTTGCTAAATATGTCAAAAACAAATTTGTTTCCCACCATGTCTAACAAATCACTTTAGATGTACACTTCTTTCGACTTCCGAAGTTCGAACTACTCCATAACACACATGCATATTTTCTCACTGAAAACCGAGTCAAATTCATTTCCATTATGAGAAAGGGAGATGATTCTTACAAAGTAAAATGTGATAATTACAAAGCCACTAACTAATTTTACACGTAGAGTCCCATGAGAAAAGTATGAAAGTTCTCTGTACTTATTGCAATATAGCAATAGTCTAGGCCCTAAATGAGTAAATATGACGTATAGGCTCGTTGAATTTGATTTGATTCAGAAGACTCGTCATCTGAGAGAGAGGGTTTTGGAAAATTTGAGATCAACCTTGAAGGAGAAGCAGAGGGTTTCTGTGTGGTAGAAGACGCCCAAGAAGATTGCTTAACCCTTCACTCCACGACTCCTTTCAGTCTTTCTTCACCAGGTTTTTCTATATTCCTTGTCAAAAATTCAATCTTTGGTATCATCTCTCTCCTTCAGAGTTCACTCTCGTCTTCGTCAATTTCTAGGGTTTTGTCCTGTCTAGATAGCGAGTTCCAATGGCTTCAGGCTCGCAGAAAGATATTCCGGACTCTGGCAAACCAGGTAATCACTTTTTCTAGGTCAATTGGAATTCGATTTACTACTGAAGATGATGTTTTTAGGTTACAATTCATCTCACTGTTTGCTGAAGTATTTTTGTTCATTTCTGATCAAGCATCATCACATATAGGGCTGTATTAACACTTTGTTGGTGATTTGAAAAAATTAGAACATTGAAGTTATCCAAGTGACTGATTAAATAAAAAACAGTGGTTGTTTGAATATCAGAGAAGTAATCAGGTACTTTGTTATCAGTATCGCGCGATACCCGATACGTATGGTACGATACGATACATGCCATCATCGTTACGTATCGTTCGATGTATCGCTAATGAAAGTGTATCTAACTGTATTGTGCGATACACATCCGATACGATACGTCTCGCGTATCGCACGATACATTTCAAAACTGAAACTGGGCTAGGTTTGTCAGAACCTATTGATAAAGAACTTTTTATTACATGGACTATATGAATATTTTGTTAGATGTTCCTACTTCTCCGGGTTTGCTGCCTCAATCTTGCTAGTCAAAAGTGTCTTGAATTTTACCCGTGTTTATCTAGCCATTAGAAGAGAAAGACTGAAGAAGACGATGACAGATAGAAGACAAAGTGTTCTATTTATATGACTAGTGGAATACGGTTGTGTTTGTAGTGGGGACTGATTAGA
The DNA here is from genome assembly GCA_023055425.1 of Linanthus parryae. Taxonomy (NCBI): domain Eukaryota; kingdom Viridiplantae; phylum Streptophyta; class Magnoliopsida; order Ericales; family Polemoniaceae; genus Linanthus; species Linanthus parryae. The sequence goes on along the minus strand of JALGPY010000002.1, from coordinate 62,798,030 downwards.
GATCCCTAACTTAAGTATTCCAGATTTATGTTCCATTTAATTGGGTGCTTTTGCCACATATAAGCAATAATATTGAACTACTAAAACAATGCCACGTAGACATACCCTACATATAACTGACAATCCACTCAATTCTTCTAATTAACTATTACTCTCACTTATGTAATGTGAATATGTGATTAATGATTGGAAATGAGGCTAAAATATATTAACATCCCCTTATAATGTGACTATAATCTAGCTGCATACAAAAGATGTTAATATGTGCTTGTTAGACTACCTGATCAACCTCCATATGTTTTTAAACATACTGTATAAGAAATTAAATGCAAGATGCAACCAATAAATTCTTCATTATAAGGGTCAGTATATATTTTTTTAATTGTTTTAAGAAGGGTGTCCGTATCGTTCCGATACGCGATACGATACGATACACGGTATGAAAATCCTACTATCGATACACGATACGTATCAAGCTCCGACAACTATGATCAGGTAGGATCTGGCTAGGTTTCCGCCTTTTCTTGATATGGTGATTTTACTTGTACATGAGTCAGAGCTTCTCTTCTGTCCAATTCCTAGCTTCCGGGTGCTATAAGCTTTCCGTTTCTGTTTCTTCCATCTTTCCCGTGGTTGTAGTTTTATTCGATTGGCGATGACCGTCTTTTGGACTTGTTTAAGGTCTTGATCACACTTTTAAAAACATATTAATGGTTATACTTTTCTTATCCACTACTTGTACAGTTGACGGCAAGCCCCAGAATGCGGAATCATCCGCTGCGGACGCACAGTCAGGACAAGGAATACCGTTTTTTGGAGGAGCTGGATCTGCCCCGAATCCATTTGACTTCTCAGCTATGTCAGGCCTACTTAATGTAATTTCCTCTTTAGCTTCTTATTGTTTAGATTAAGATTAACCTGTGTTTTAGTTTTATGCTCAGTTACTAGTAATTGTTTAACTGGAAGATATTTAACTCATGACTTTGCAATTACTATCTAGAAATAGAAATTAGTAAATATAAGTAGAAAAGAATTCCACCGTCTTCCGGCAGCGTATTGCGAAAATCTATGTAGCTTACCTTACGCCGTATTATTATTTAACAAGCTAAACTACACGAACACGTGAACATGTATTCTGATAATGAGACTTTAGTCTTCTGAAGTAACATACTTCGATTATCTACATCATATTTTCCATTTTGTAATCTGAACTAACGACTGCGGCAAAGTATTACTATTAGGCAATTGTTTTTACTCTTCAAGAACCCATTTCAGAGTGGCCTCCAGTAAGTAGTTGAAGTTGCATTGAAGCCACTTCTATAATGTGAGAAAAAAAAATCTCAGAAGTTGTGCTTCAGACTACGAAATCCCCTGAATCAGGTTTGAGGTCAACTTAAAATTAAACATTCCTTTCGAAAAACTAAAGCATTGACGCTAACTATGAATAGGAGTTACATTCATTACCCCAGTGGTGGTTTTAGTTTATTGTTTAGCTCTTAGGTGTATGTTAATACCCGGAATGAGATAGAGTAGCCCAATCTGGTCATTCTTCAACCTTGTTAATCAGTTTGCATAAACTTATAAACTGGAATTTGCTTGGGCTTTACATTAATATCTGCTTCCAATTGTTCGTAATGTGACAACTATAGGACCCGAGCATCAAAGAATTAGCTGAGCAGATTGCAAAAGATCCCGCATTTAACCAGATGGCAGAGCAGCTTCAGAAGACTTTCCATGCTGCAGATCCGGAAGAAGCTGTCCCTCAATTTGATATGCAACAATACTACTCTACCATGCAACAGGCAATGCAAAATCCTCAATTTTTGGCGATGACTGAGAAACTAGGCAGTGTATTGATGAAGGTAAGGTATATATGCACAGTTTTGTCTTTCTTAAAACTAAAGAGAGAGATATTATGCAGCTTGTATTCAAAATTAGTCATCCATTTGTCCAGGATCCTTCTATGACCGGCATGCTTGAGAGCCTCAGTAATCCTTCACAGACTGGCCAGCTTGAAGAACAGATGGCACGCCTCAAAGAAGATCCAGCTTTGAAAAAAATTATGGAGGACTTAGAGGGTGGTGATCCAGCAACAATAAATAGGTGAATTTTGTCAATGCTTTTAACTTATGACTATCCAGACTCTTTTTTCATGTTGTATGAAATGTTAGTCGTAGGTTTAGTTATATTTTGTCTTACATTATACCTCCATATAATTTTCGTTATTAATATTCCAAGTATCCCCGTTTGAAATACCCTCAAAATTCTCTCATATGGAGGAGTTAGAGTCCGATGCTTTACCCACCTTCTTCTCACCAAAACTATCCGTTCTTTTGTTTCCTTCATGTGCAAACTGACCTGTGAATCCACCCAAGCAGGAATAAAATCATTGAATGCTGTATTTGAAGTTATTTTGTGTATCAACAACTTCCAATTGAAGGTCCTTGCATCTCTAACTATCCCCATTCATGTGTTTACCTGTGTAATCTTCAGCTCCATCTACCTTCATCTTCACAGGATTCAGTTATTATTTATAAAAAGAGCGAGCATTTTTTTTACCATAAGGGGACTTCAGTACATCCAGGCATTCTGTGTCACCCTTAGATTCCATTTTGAGCTTATTAATGGACAGTACCCTGTAGTATTGCAGCGCAAATAACTTATTGAACTTTTATAGGTTTCTTTTTTCAGTTTTCTTTTTGTTAACGATATAAGTAGGACCAAATCTGCTTTACATAATCAGTGTAAATAGACTCTTTACTATACACTATACAGTAACCTATTCTCTGGCTGACCTTTGCTTTTCTGGGCTTGTTGATAGAACATGGATAGTGGTAGGAAGATATACATAGTATTGGACACGTTTTAACGCCATTTTGTTTATGCTTAGAGTATGTCTGGAATATATATTCCAGCATTCTAAGTTCTCTGAAATTTGGACACGAGAAATATTGTATTGGTATCATCGTCTTGAATTTTTGATGTATGGGTGAGATGTTGCATGATTTTACCTCCTAGTAACTCATCTAGGTTTCATCTATCTTGAGATACAATGGGCCTGTTTGGATGAGCGGAAGTAAGTGAACGATTTGGCTAAAAATCTACTTTCATCCGGAGTGTTTGGTTAGGATAGATTAAATTAAATTATTGTAATTTTTGTAATATAATTAATAATATAATATTAAAAAAATGTTTTGTTTTATGACTGTTGGATGGTTAGAAAGGTGGGGTGAGTTCTAAAAAAGGTTTTGTCTTCGGTTTTGATAACAATGGCTGGGTGGTCCACTCAAATTACGACATGTGTACATTTACTAAAACTTGTCTGGCTTAAATGGGACGAACATGTGCCAAAAATCAGTCCGGACCAATAACAGCTCCGAATTAATCCGAAATTGCCGGATTTCCGCACCTTATGCGGAATTCCGGGTCAAAAGAATTCCGGACTCCTCCATTTTCGGAATTCCGGAATATTTGAGATTGTTTGACCGATTATTCAAATTTTTGACAATCCACTTCCGCTCTACTTCCTCTGATCCAAACACACCCAATGAGTGAGATACAATGAGAAATCAGAGTATTCTGACCCTTGTGTGTTGGTTTATTTGGTGAACCTCCACTCTTGTAGCTTATTCATTGTCCCTAAACATGTCTCTGTAAGCGTTTGGTTCATTGAAGTAAAACCTCATGGTGTGGACTGTGGAGGAACTCTGTTTTGATTTTATTGATGCCTTGGTTCATTAAAAATTATGGCCTTTTATAGTTGATACTAGAGAAACCGAAGACCTTTTCTATTGTACTGAACAACAGTTTTACAAACTTAGTTGAAGGCTCTTATCTCAGCTTAATTGAGGTCTGCCAGGTGGCTCTGCTTCTTCTGTTTCCTCCAAACCCATACACTAATTCTTTTGTTTATTTGTTGTTTCCTAGGCGTTCAGTTTTTACTTTATAATGAGGTCAGAGTTTATTGTCTCCTCCCAACTCTTCCTCGGTCACCTCTGGTTTCCTCATCACCTGGAACATGTACATATTCACTCTCATAGGTGTTTCCAAGTGCTTATGATCTTATGGGGATCATGATCAAACAACCTAACTAGTCACTTTAGCTTCAACAGGATGCAACTTCATATTTTTACCATTCCTCGGGGTTAATATTGAATCAACAGTTCTATTTTGTGATTCTTTTTTCTTGTTTCTGCCACTCATTTATATTATTATTATTCTCAGTTCAGGTACATTTGTTTAATGTTACTTCTTCGCATAATTAATTAAATCGATCCAGATAATTGTACTAAGGACGTCTAAGCATCAGCAGTCAATATTCTCATGTTTTCAACCTGTCTATACCATTCTGAATACTTCATTCTCTTGTCTAGGCACTGGAATGATCCAGAACTTATGAAGAAATTGAGTGAAGCAATGGGTGTAAATGGAGAAGCTGCCACAGCGGCAGGAAATTCTAGGCCAGGTAATACAGATGATCAAGAAAATGAAGATGAGTCTGAGGACGAGTCACTCATTCATCACGTTGCTAGTGTTGGTGACGAAGAGGTATGTTGGCATTAAACCATTTGGTAGTTCTTAGGAGGCTTTTTCAATGTTCTCACTGGTTTCAAACAATTAGAATAATGACTAATGAAGACGTGCAACTTGCGTATCTATGTGTTTTCCTTTATTTGCTGTTGTTAATAAAAAGATTTATTGCTAGATTCAAGAGTAGAATAGAGAACGGTACTGTCATTGTTGCTGCCATAACAATGTGGAAGGGTATCTGAAACTGCTAGGTTACGTATGCGTACCTTGAAAATAGGATAAATGTTATTTTTACTTTAACATGACAAAACATCACTTTATTAGCTCAATTGATTTTGCAAACATCGTGCTCAGCACCACAAAGAGAGCATGTAAACTTCTTAAAGTGCGCGGTTACAATAAGATAGTCACTCTGGTCATCTGGAACCTTTTTCCATTGTTATGTGCCTCAATTTTTTCTTAATCAGAATTGGAAGTATTGTCTTTGTGACATCTATCGAGTACTCAAGTCTATTCTTCTTAGGTTGCCATTGTTAGTACTTAGTCGTATTTGACGATTGAATTTTTCTTAATAATTCCTTTACAAGGTTTAATGTTTCTGGGCGAACTAGAGCAGGCAAACAGCTTAGTATGGCAGGTTCAGTCCTCTTATAAGCGGCCCTAAACAGCTTGACCCATATAACACTGGAGGGTGGGGTGGTGGTGGTGGTGGTGGTTAGTAAATGGGTCTATATGAATCCGCATGAACTTGTTTACAGCCCACTCATTGTAAATTTTAAACATCCACTCACTACCCTTTTCAAGTAGTAATTTTTTAGGCCTACAAAATCTTATTTAGTACTATGCATTTAGGTTATTCAATTCACTTTGTCTGATTGAAACAGATGTGGACTATTTGCCACTATGGTTTTTTTTTTTTTTTTTTTTTTTTTTTATATATATACATTTCCAAAAACACGTTTTCCGTTAGTATCCAATTGTAAGTTTTTAGACATCTCTGTCCCTATGGAACAACAGATGAAAGCTGTGCAAACGTAGCTCTTCTTCGACAGTGGCACCAGTTTTGCCGTCAACGAAGTTGTCGACTTTCTGAATTGACCGGACTTGTCCCATCTCATGAGGTCTCTGAGTGTGTTGTTAACATGTCAGTGAGATCTACAGTACTGAGCCAGTCGTTGGGGGTTCCATGATATGACACCTACGGTGATTAGTGCTGATAGCGCGTTGGGAAGTGATGGTTCTTCTGTGGTGTTTGGTTGGTGATGTGGTTTTGAGTGGTTGTTCGGGGTGGTGATGTGGTGCTTGCTATTGATTCCAGTGGCGGTCTTGGAGGTTCATTGGTGAACTCTGCAGATTTGGCACGGTGGTTGTGTTTCGTTGGGGTTGGCTTCGGTTGCGGGTAAATATGATTTTAATGATTAGATTGCAAGCTGGGGTTTGAAAGATTTTTCTATAATTCTTTATAGGCACCATAAACTTGTTTACAACCCATCTAACAATGAATTGGTTTGCATGGGTTAGTCACGTACAATGTGGAGGATTTTCAAAAGGGGTTGAACCCATCTTCTTGCACTGGGTTTGGGTGGGTACATGGATGCAGACCGAATTTATCAGGTCTATATTGTTCGTTAGGCTGGCCCCACAGGCTTTGAATTATAACAGCTGGCTTTCATGTGGACATAACAAGAGCTTTTGGGTTTGAAAGATGAAATTTTGGTATAATAGCGAAACAAATACTCAACTATATTTCTTGTACATGTTTCTGAAACCCTGAATTGTTAGTTATGTGCTTCTTCAGATGGTGCCACTGACACTCTCCTACATCTTATCTGCATATTCTGAAACTTCAGGGGCTATGTTTTTAGTTGAGAAATTCCTCTCGTATGTAAATAGTTGATATTTGCAATAGCATGTACGCCGCAGCTTGTATTGTCCTGTTTAGATTCATTGACATTGTAATAAAAAAGCGCAGTCGTCTGGTTGCTTTTGGTTTTCAGAGACCTTCTGACCTGTCTATCAAGTGCTAGACATTCCTTTATATAGTATATCTTGTAAGAGAAGGGTTACTGATTAACAGAGCTGTCTTGTACAGCTCATTGAACAATAAACCGTTTCTTATAATTTAGACATTTTGGCAAATTTTAACATGTCTGGTAAGCAGGGTTTAAAGAAGGCACTGGCGTCTGGTGCTGATAAAGATGAAGAAGACTCTGAGGGCAGAAGGCCATTGCATTTCACCTGTGGATATGGCGAGGTACGGTATCTTGATGAAGTAAAGTTTCTGTTGTTACTCTTATTTGGAGGTTTTTGTGAATATGGTCATTGCATTTTACATGTGGATTGCATTTTCCTAGATTTGAAAAGTATCCTAGAAGGCCAGAACCATAGGAACATGGATTTACTTGTTCAGCGGGTTCAAGTGTCTAAAATCCAAGCTAAAAGTATCTGTCACTCATTCTCTCTTATTGCAATGTTGATGATTTCAATTGGGCACAACTTATACATGGCTTTGCGACTACTTGCCTGTACTACCCCTTTCATCTGTTTTTTGGGTGTCTATTCAGTATCCGAGTTCAGATTTATAATTTCCTTTCTCTTCTGCAGTTGTGGTGGCATTTGTTTTGTTTTAAATATGATAAGTGATTTCTTTTTAATTGGAGATAATCTAGTACAAAGATTTGTAAAGTTAAGCCACTGTAAGATCTTAATTACTTGAAAATTTGAAATTCAAGAGGACTCTACGATGACGTAGTAATAAGACGTGGAACTTTTTCCAATTATCCGTGCATCCTCCAGTTGTCCGTACAGATTCTGATATTTGAAAACTGATCCACAATTTAGGTTATACTATGAATGGGTCTTTAGTTTGCAAGTGGAACTATAGTGTTTATATAATGACTACTGAGCAAATCTTGGGAGTTTCATGTAGTGGCTTAACCGAGAAAATTACTGCTTGAAATTACAATACAGCTAATTTGAGGAAAATAAAACTCTAAATAGAACACAGTCGGGTCTGTGTCCACCAGGTGTATCCATCCTTATCTAAAAGAGAGTCAAGGTTATATTTTCTTAGTTGTGGGACTTCCTGTTCTGGTTGGCACCACTGAGCTTCTGTTATAAACGAGAGTACTTAAAAGTTAAATTCACAAGTCCGTTGAGGTTTCTATGTACTTCTCAGCTCAATTTTGACCGCTCCTCATCTCCTTTTGGGTAACAATTTGGATTCCCTACCCATAATTAGCTGCACTTTAACACTATGTTTGGGAATGAAGTGAGAAAAGAAATGATAAGAAAAGAAATGATGAGAAACAATTAAGTTTTCTCACATGTTTGTTTGGATTACTTCATTGAGAAATGATAAGAAACAAATTTACTTTCTCGTCTCTCATGTTTGGTTTAGCTTCTTAATGGAAAGGAAAATAAAATGTTTCAAAAGTTTTTACCAAAATAACCTTTACTAACCTTAAGATAAGGTAATGTTTTATTTTTTGATGGATAATTCAGTCATAGCTAAAATATTGGCTCTCTTCTTGTTTCTTTTCTCACCAAATCTCACCACTTTTGGTGAGATTGAAAATTTGGGTTATGTGAGAATTCTTTTCTCATACTTTCTCACGAACTTTACCTAAAATCTTTATCCAAACTCGAATGAGAAAACATTTTCTCACTAATTCTTTTCTTTTCTCACCAAATCTTGTCATCTAAACATAGTGTAAATGCACCCGACATACCAAAATATTAGATTTCAGAGTCGAGAGAGAAAGAGGGAGAGAGAACACGAGAAAGGGATAAAGATGGTGATTCATCTGAATTATGATGTCTTCGAAATTGACTCTAAAGTGAAAATACAAAAGCTACTATATAAACTTATCCTAAAGTAACTAGCTAACCAAAACTCTCGTTGGTAATAAAACCCGTAATTTCTAATACAAAAGCCTATCCTTGTACTTAATTCGTCTGCATCCATCTGCGACAGGTTAAATGTGCTCGCATCCTCCTTGAGGCAGGAGCAGCGGTGGACGCTTTGGATAAGAACAAGAACACTGCACTTCACTACGCTGCTGGTTATGGCAGGAAAGACTGTGTCTCTCTTCTTCTGGAACACGGCGCCTCTGTGTAAGTCAAACTCGGTTCTCAGAAAAGGCGTCGAGTTTTATAGGCGTGGTTTTGTCCGGTTTGGTACCTTAATTCTTTCTTGTGTTTTCTGCAGCACCCTCCAGAACTTGGATGGCAAAACTCCCATTGATGTTGCCAAGCTGAACAGCCAAGACGAAGTGTTGAAGCTGCTCGAAAAGGATGTTTTCCTGTAAACTAAAGCTTTTTCTGGTCTTTTTAGACAATTGTGTGTGTGACAATGGATAAAAAAGGTGGAAAAACATGTCTCGTGACATGACAAGATGTTTAGGAGAACTTTTTCGGTGTTTGTGATAAATTTCTGAATGTGAAAAACCACAGTATTTACAGTCAATTTTTTCGTTGTTTGGAGTTTAGTTCGGGATATTTTGTGTTCAATGCACATTCACTACAGTCTTTTATGTAGTCTGGTATTATTATGTGGGTGCATCCTCTGTGTCTCTTCATTCTTCCCACTTTGTCTTCTTTTCACTATTCATTGGGTTATTTTGACATGGTGTGATTTGGATAGCAAAACGATTTACTTTTTTGGTAACTTTTTCATGGTGTGGTAGAGTAAATTACCATGGTGTTGCGGAGTACGACACCATGGAAAGATTACCTAAAAATTGCATTGTTTTGCTACACAAATCACCGGATCAAAGTGACTCGGTCACAGGTTGAAAAGTCAAAGTGAAAAGAATTAAGGTTGTGTTTGGCAACGAGGATTTGGATTTTGATTTCAAATTCAAATATTTCAATTCATGGAATTTCAAATACGGAGTGATTACAATTCTGTTGTTTGGATGATAATAATAATCTGGAATTCCAAATTCAGGATGTCAAAACTTTTGTTTGGATACGAGTTCAATGGAAACATCTGGATTTTGATTTCATACTTGTTATGAGCTAGAAACGTCTTTTGATGACCGAATTAACCCACTGAATGACTCAAAACATGTACCCCAATTAGCTTTGGAAGAAAAAAAAAAATTGATCAACGATATGTTTCATGTACTAAGCATCGTAAGACTAAATTGGTCAAGTTTGGGTAACAATGTCCATTTATCAACAACCTAATTTGCTCACATGCCTCAAAAGCATGTATCATTGTTTGGTTAGAATGTGATTCACACTGAATCATTAGGAGGACCTTTTTTTGTGTCTTCGACCAAATTTAGTCCCCGAACCAAAATTTGCTCCTTTATTTTGTTGCTCGAGCTTCAACTTCAAGGAGCGAATTTGCTCAATCATGAATACTTTATTACTTTATGAGTATCTAATACTATCTCTGTTCCTTTTCTTCCAATTTGCTTCACTTTTTGATACTATTCATCGGGTCATTGACCCGGCGATTTGGTTAGCAAAAAAGTGCACAAATTTGATTAATCTTTACATGATCTTGTAGAGTAACCTTTACTCTACAATACTATGAAAAAATTGTAAACAATTATATCATTTTGCTATCCAAAATGACCGAATTAACCCACTGAAAAAATTGTAAACAAATTTGATAGTTTTTTTATGACCGAATTAACCCACTGAATGACTCAAAACATGTACCCCAATTAGTTTTGGAAGAAAAAAAAATGATCAACGATATATTTCATGTAATAAGCATCGTAAGACAAAATTGGTCAAGTTTGGTTAACAATGTCCATTTATCAACAAACTAATTTGCTCACATGCCTCAAAAGCATGTATCATTGTTTGGTTAGAATGTGATTTACAGTGAATCACTAGGACCTTTTTTTGTGTCTTAGACCAAATTTAGTCCCCGACCAAAATTTGCTCCTTTACTTTGTTGCTCGAGCTTCAACTTCAAGGAGCGAATTTGCTCAATCATGAATACTTTATTACTTTATAAGTATCTAATACTATCTCTGTTTCTTTTCTTCCAATTTGCTTCATTTTTTTGATACTATTCATCGGGTCATTGACCCGCTGATTTGGTTAGCAAAGAAGTGCACAAATTTAATAATCTTTGCATGATCTTGTAGAGTAACCTTACTCTACGATACTATGAAAAAATTGTAAGCAAATACATCATTTTGCTATCAAAATTACTGACTCAAAGTGACCCAGTATCGAGTAAAAAAGTATCCGAAGTTGGAAGATAAGAAACAGAGGTAGTATTATGCTATATTAAATTTTAAACAATAAATTTCCATTATATATATATATATATTATTTAAATAAAAAATGTTCGCGACTAATTTGTCACATCATTTATCTGAGAAAAATTAAACAAAAAATTTCAAGAACTTTAATATAAATATAGTGCATAAATAACTTTTGCGCGGAGGCTAATGTACGTCCTGGCCCCACGCGGAAGAAACCGGCTCAGCCGGTTTTTGCCGGTAATTACGGTTTTACCCGCTAAAAGACAAAAAAATGGACCCCAGGGCGCCGCCATCAGATATTTGGATAGAAATGTAAAGAAATGGATAAAACTGTAAAGATGAAGATAAAACTACAGATAGAAATAATTAAAAGTGGACAGAAATGAATAGAATCGGATAAAAAATAAACAAACCAGATAGAAACGCAAACAACGCTCTACAACTAAGCTATTACAGCAGATTTGCAAGCACTGAAGGTTTAAAAGGAAGATACATGACTTGTGAAACATAAAAGTGGACAGAAGCACACCTTGCAACTGTCGTTTCACTTAAAAAAAATAACAATCATTGCGAAAAGTAACGCAAATGCAAGCACGATGATGCATGTGTGCGATATCCTTTGTCTCCTTAGCATTTCTTGATTTTCAGACCTCATTCGTCTTGTTGTTTCAATAATTCTGGACCATCGTTGCATTGTCTCCTCGCAAAAGTATGGTGGTTCTTCGTCCGCCCATACAAAGTAACTACATTGAGACCCCTGAGGCAGTGGGCACCGGTAGAAATCTCGACCTGAGTTCTTTGTGTTAGGACCAGCTCTTCTCATCAATCGTATCCTTCCACAGTTACAATACCTTGGTCCATACTCGGGGTTACGACGGTATTGGTTAGAGGAGGAGTTGAATGAGGTATGTGACATGGTGGTGATGAGAATTTGGGGATATTTGGAGGAGGAGAAGATGGTGGAGAGCAGGAGTTAAATGGCAGATGTGCTTGTGCAAGAGTGGTTGGGTGTATAAGTAGGATAAGGGAAGGGTGGTTTGTTGTTGGACATAAATGTGGAGTAAAGGGTTCATAAATACAGGTTTGACTACACTGATACCAAAGTATATGCTGATTAACAAAGTAAAGGAATCAGTGAATGTGGTCATGAGTGGGAAACAGATTTGACAAAATGTAGATAGAAATCCAAAACACACAGACAATATTTATGAACATGTAGAATGTAATGTAGTTCACATGAACAAAAATAGTTAAGTTCATGGTTTTGAAACCACAACCACACAACTATTACAGCCACAGAAAGAGTCACCACCCTCATTGTCAAACAAACAGACATAAACAGGTAGAATGTAGATAAAAATCCAACACATACAAACTTTATTTATGTCAAACAAACAAACATAAACAAAAAATGCAGATAAAAATCCAACACATACAGACTTGATTTATAAACTGGTAGCATGCAATGTAGTTGACATGAACAAAAATAGAGTTTTGGAACCACAACCACACAACTATTACATCCACAGAAAGATTCACCACCCCCATTGTCAACATTCTCAAACAAACAGACATAAGTTAAATTGTTTTCAAAACAACACAAAATCACATATTTCTCCTAGTCATGGACCACTCAAAAGTAACGATTCCTAAAGGCTGAATAGACCGTAGGTATGTCCATGTACTTTCTGGCAAATAAGTCCTCATTGTTTTCCTCATACTTGAATCTGTCATCAGCATCAAGAAGGTCCCGTCGGAGGTCGTTGAACTCGGAACGGCCAATTTCATTGGCGAGCCAGATTCTTATGTATTTTTCATTGATCTTTATCCTCCGAACAGGGTCTGGGATCAGCTCCCTCAGATTTGCCATGTAGAAGCACACGTATGCTCCACAGTCATAGCTGGAAAAAGGAAAGTAAATAGTATTACAGAACAATTGGATAAAAATGTAAACAATCTAGATTGAAACATTAGTATGAAGACATTACTTGTTATGTTGCCTTGGAATGTCAGGCTTTGTCCAAACAATCTCCCACTTTCTGATGTCATGAACAGCTCTATATTCTGGAAGGGATATGCTGAAATTTGTGTGCATTTGTCCAAGCTTCTCACGAATGGCATCCGGTAGGTAAATGTACCTCGACATCGGATCAAGGATGTACACTTTTTTCTCAATAAATGATAACTCTCTATTAGAGTTATATTTCTTGCATAGTTTATATCGTTTTGCGTGATTCCGGGTTTGAAATATGAGTTTTACACTATGAATGTTGAGAAAACGTAGAAAGTTGAGTTTCTAGCACTTTATTGTTAATCCGGGCGTTTCGATGCATATTTGGATGTTATTTTTCAAATATAATCGCTTGGTATGGTTGTTCATGTCGTCTTGACAGGAACGGATGCTAAACGATGTTTAGGAGGCATGAAACGAACTTCGGAAGCAAAGCAAACTCAAGAGGAAGCAAGAGAAGCAAAGTCGGAGGAGCAAAAGTGACCAATCTCCACTATTTTGATTGTATATAGAGTTCTACAATGAATTTTTGAGTGAGACCAGTGGAAAATGAAAGTAGACTCAAAGAGCTTTCCAACGATATGTCACGGAGCTAAAACGGAGATCGGAGGAGAAAGATATGGTCCGTCAATGATGCCAAAATGGAAGAAAAACATTCTGCTGGATATTAAGAACACCAAACTGTGTTCGCACGAACACTCGAGTGTTCGTGCGAACACCTGGGCCAGACGGAAATTTTGTGGGTTTTTTGGTGATTTTGTGAAACTTTAGAGACCCCAGCCCTATTCTAATGTTGGGGGACGATCCAAAAGGGGTATTCACACATATTTGGAGTCTAGAGAGCTGGAGAAGACGGGAGAACAAGATTGGAGCAAGGATCATCAATTACATTGAAGATTTTAGCGTTTGATCTTCGTTTCTTCATCTTTTCTTCATGAACTCTATGATTTTTTATCATGTTGAAAAATATTATGCCTAGCTAAACACTTTAAGCTAGGTGATTGATGGAAAACTAGGGTTTGTTGGATGATTTTCCGGATTTTGGACTTGATGCATGCTTTTGCTTAAATTCTATGAACGTTCTTGTTAGCTTATCTATTCTTGTACTTATTTATTAATGTTCTTGGCTTGATCACCCGTAGAATATTACTTGTTGATAGGGTTGCACGAAAGTGAGCTCATTGAGACGTGTTAAAGAATAGTTTAGGTGATCTTGTAGTTTCTTGAGACCGAGAGGAGATAGACACTTGATTAATCGTGTGAGGGTAGTTTCGGTTGATTTTGTTAGAACTTAGTGAATTCGGTGGACCGACGGGACCCGGTGAGCGAGCCTAACAAATCAACTAGATTGTAATTGTAGACGGAGGTGGACCGAGAGGACCCGAAGGCTATTTATTGCACAAATTCACGTGAGATTGAGAGAAGATCGTGATGAGTATTAACCGATATAATTAGAACGTGCGTAGAGTGTTTCAAGCACAACCCGGAAATCGTTAACAACCCTAGGGACCATCAATGGCCTAGTTCTTCCTTATTAATCGTATCAAACACAATTATTTTCTTTTAAATTGAAAAATCATACAAAAATAGTAGCTTAGTTGTTATTTAAATTTATAAAATCAATCAAATCTTTCCTCCTGCACCGTACTCTAAATTAAATAACTAATTAGATAATCTAAAGCTTGTCCTCGTGGGATCGATAACTCGGGGTTGAAATACCACCCCTATATTACTTGACCGTGCACTTGCGCATACGCGTTAAGAAATCGCGTCAAGTTTTTGGCGCCGTTGCCGGGGACAACGGTAGATTATTTAGTTAGTAGTTAGTTTAGAGTACTTAATTTTAGTTTGTATTCTATATCTCTGTGCTTCACGGGTGTCTTGTGAGTCTGTTTTTCAGGAACGCAGGAAGCAAGAGACAATATAAGCATGTGGAGGGAAGAGTGTTATTCGGGTCCCCCCTACTGTTTCCACTGCAGGGGTAACCATGAAGAAGAGGATGCATGCATAACTTGGTGCTACGTATGCGACATTTGGCATGACCGTAGAGACTCATGTCGAGTACATGCCCCCCAGTTTCATCAGCACCAGGAAGACTCATCAGCGGATATGGCATAACGGCGTAGTATTATGAATGACATCGAAGTGTGCGCCAAATTTTTGTCCATAGATGCACAATTACCACAAGAGGATTCAGCCACAGGTAGGGAATACGTGAGGGAGATGTTGGAGAGGATAAAGAAAGGAATAGAAAAACTGTCAACAACAGGGGAATCTAGTATTCAAGAGCCACAAGAAGAGACCTTGCCATATGACAGTGAGCCAAAAATTGAACCTTCATCATCCCCACCACAAGTGGAAGAAGAGATACCTGAGCCGAGTGAAGACTGCAATGTCCAGGAACCATTGGTGGACTCTGCCATTTATGAGGACTCAGACTCTGATTCAGACTGGGGTGGACCTGTGTGCCGAAGATGGGAAGATCTGCCGTATTGCGAGCAAAAACTGCAGGCACCCTCACATCCTTGGCATGAATGGGAAGAAACCGACATTGGAAGTCTGTGGTGTGCCGACGATGAAGCTGGTGAAACACTTATGCTCATGATATTGAGGTAAAAGCCCCAACTCTGATTAATGATGAATTCTCCATATCCTATGTCACGCAAGTCTGCGACGAGCTGGAACAATTACTGTATGGGGATTCTTATGGGGAAGAATGTGATGAGCAACTTCCAATCTCTTGTTTTATGGGCGATTCTATTGATCATCCATATGCCATAGTTAAGGAGTTGGAAGTTAGCAAGTGTGGGGGTGTGGATAATTTTCATGGGTCATTTGAAGAGCATATATCATCAAGGAAATACTACTGGGATGATTTTATGGCCAGAGATTCATTTGAGCCCAGTGGTACTTGGTGGAAGTTTCTCAAAAAGATCAATTGCAAAATGAAAGGAGTCAGCTTCCACAATTGTCCACCTTCTTCAGAGCACAGGGGTGCACGTGAAGTTCTTGAGAAGAGATGGTGGAAGAAGAAGAAGTGGAGGGATAAAGCAGCCTCCACTATCCTTTTCGGTTGAGGTAACCGGGTCGGGCTGTCGACCTTAAATCACAAGCGCTAGTTGGGAAGCAACCCAATGTAGAGTAGGATGTTATTTCTTTTATTTCTGTTTAAGTTCTTCATACCTGATTTTGAGAGGTGAGAGAGAGGGACTGATGAGTTGTCTAGTTTTGCAAGTAATGTTAGCGAAGAATCTACCCCAGTGTGCCACGGCACATTTGACCCACATGGGGACTCTTGAGGGAGTTGGGGATTTTTCGTGCATTTTTGCAGGATGGAGCAATCTACCCTGGTGTGCGAGGCACACACGACCTTAGGGGAGTTACATTGTAGCATGGTGTAGCTTGGGGATTGCTCAGGTCATCTTCATCAGCGGGAAACTATCAACGGTCCACAAGACCCCTACTTGTTGCAGTTTCGCGGACACGGTGCCCATGTAGTTCCGGGCACCTCAGGTAATTCTTTCTCTCTCAGCGTCTACGTTTTGAGCGGTAATTGTGGATATCCACCGCCTACACATTTAAGCGATGAGTCCTTTTATTATATCTCTAAATTCGTTGAGGACAACGAAACGCTTAAGTGTGGGGGGATTTGTGTATATTTTGCTAGCCATGTCTGTTTGCATCGCCAGTTACATGTAGAATGTGTTAGTATTGTGAGTAGTGTGATTAGTGTAGTGTGTTTTAAATATATTGTCGTATTGTGCTAGATTTTTTCTGAATTGTTAGCACTTTTACATTATTGAGTCACCCTACCCAATGTTATGTGATTAGTAGAGTTGGCCAATGCATATAGAGTTTAAAAAAATTAATTATTATGAAAAAATATAAAAAAAGAGAAAAGAGAAAAATCCACAAAAAATAAATTTTTTGAGTTAAGGGCAATTGATGAAGCTAGAAACCGAAGAGAGTTCAGTGAAAGAGTCTCTGAGAATAGGAAACACCGTAGTCGGAATGTTCTAAACTTTAGTATTTTGCGCACCTGTTTCACGAAAGGATGTCCCGGGTATTCAGGAAAAGTGGAAAGTAGACGAGGGCATACCTTTAGTTCCTTTATTGTGCTAGGAGGATTTAGTCTTAAGGAGTTGAATAGTCTGTTTTCGAGTGGAAACTTGTTGCCTCTTGTAAATCTGGGGTGGACCTTCGTGTTGAGTTGGTTCCATGTGGTACATTGCTCTAGCCTAAGTGAAGTTGGGGACTGTACACCACCATCCCTTAAGGCGGTTTCAAGAGCTAACCGACAAAGCCCACGCTTAGTTGCTCTAAATGCACGGTTGAAAAATTAGAAGAGAATGAAAAAGAAAAAAAGAATCAAAATCTTCTCTTGGATTAGATACGGTGAACAACCTAATGTGCCTCAGTTCACGCGGGGAATTTGGATTCAATCCAATTAGAGCGTCTAAGGAAAATTAAAGTCAAGCCGTATTACACGGAGTTGTGTCTCCCGTCACTGGAACAATTTGCATTCAAATGCAATAACGGCTAAGAGGGTCTGAAAACCTCAAATGACTTGCCGACGAAAGACTATCTTAGAATTTGAGATGCCTAGACCCTCTGAGCTAAAGGACGTGCCCAAGTCTTGGATTGTTTATGGTGGATGTTTGGGGACCCCTTAGTGAACTTGTGCGTATGATCATCTTATCTCAATTTCTTGCTATTGGTTGTGAAATTTCAAAAAAGACTTGTGAGAGCTTGATGATTTTGGTTAGTGATAGCGAGATTGCCCAATCTCTAAAGAAAAAGAAAAAAATTGCGTTATTTTATTACTTGCATTGTGTAAAATCGAGTTGCATTTTCCATAGTCATGTAGATTGTATTGCGTGTGTGGGTTGTTTGTGTCACATGGCTAGTAAATTTTTATGCAATTCGGTGGATTAAAACATAGTGCGAGGATTGATTTTGCTCGGGACGCGCAAAAGGGTAGTGTGGGGGAATTCGATAACTCTCTATTAGAGTTATATTTCTTGCATAGTTTATATCGTTTTGCGTGATTTCGGGTTTGAAATATGAGTTTTACACTATGAATGTTGAGAAAACGTAGAAAGTTGAGTTTCTAGCACTTTATTGTTAATCCGGGCGTTTCGATGCATATTTGGACGTTATTTTTCAAATATAATCGCTTGGTATGGTTGTTCATGTTGTCTTGACAAGAACGGATGCTAAACGATGTTTAGGAGGTATGAAACGAACTTCGGAAGCAAAGCAAACTCAAGAGGAAGCAAGAGAAGCAAAGTCGGAGGAGCAAAAGTGACCAATCTCCACTGCTTTGATTGTATCTCGAGTTCTACAATGAATTTTGGAGTGAGACCAGTGGTAAATGAAAGTAGACTCAAAGAGCTTTCCAACGATATGTCACGGAGCTAAAACGGAGATCGGAGGAGAAAGATATGGTCCGTCAAAGATGCCAAAATGGAAGAAAAACATTCTGCTGGATATTAAGAACACCAAACTGTGTTCGCACGAACACTCGAGTGTTCGTGCGAACACCTGGGCCAGACGGAAATTTTGTGGGTTTTTTGGTGATTTTGTGAAACTTTAGAGACCCCAGCCCTATTCTAATGTTGGGGGACGATCCAAAAGGGGTATTCACACATATTTGGAGTCTAGAGAGCTGGAGAAGACGGGAGAACAAGCTTGGAGCAAGGATCATCAATTACATTGAAGATTTTAGTGTTTGATCTTCGTTTCTTCATCTTTTCTTCATGAACTCTATGATTTTTTATCATGTTGAAAATTATTATGCCTAGCTAAACACTTTAAGCTAGGTGATTGATGGAAAACTAGGGTTTGTTGGATGATTTTCCGGATTTTGGACTTGATGCATGCTTTTGCTTAAATTCTATGAACGTTCTTGTTAGCTTATCTATTCTTGTACTTATTTATTAATGTTCTTGGCTTGATCACCCGTAGAATATTACTTGTTGATAGGGTTGCACGAAAGTGAGCTCATTGAGACGTGTTAAAGAATAGTTTAGGTGATCTTGTAGTTTCTTGAGATCGAGAGGAGATAGACACTTGATTAATCGTGTGAGGGTAGTTTCGGTTGATTTTGTTAGAACTTAGTGAATTCGGTGGACCGACAGGACCCGGTGAGCGAGCCTAACAAATCAACTAGATTGTAATTGTAGACGGAGGTGGACCGAGAGGACCCGAAGGCTATTTATTGCACAAATTCACGTGAGATTGAGAGAAGATCGTGATGAGTATTAACCGATATAATTAGAACGTGCGTAGGGTGTTTCAAGCACAACCCGGAAATCGTTAACAACCCTAGGGACCATCAATGGCCTAGTCTTCCTTATTAATCGTATCAAACACAATTATTTTCTTTTAAATTGAAAAATCATACAAAAATAGTAGCTTAGTTGTTATTTAAATTTCTAAATTCAATCAAATCTTTCCTCCTGCACCGTACTCTAAATTAAATAACTAATTAGATAATCTAAAGCTTGTCCTCTTGGGATCGATAACTCGGGGTTGAAATACCACCCCTATATTACTTGACCGTGCACTTGCGCATACGCGTTAAGAAATCGCGTCAATAAAGTGCAATACCATGAGAAAGTAATGCGTTTCGTGGATGTTGAGGGGAATAGAAACCTGTACATAAGCCAAAGAACAAACCAAGTCAAAAATGCCCTTCTTATTGACACTTGGAGGACTAGGACGTAACGCTTACCATAGACATCGAGTTCATGTCCCCCATGTACATCGGATTTATCCCACCATTTTCATTCTTCTGACCCAATGACTATGCATGAAAATGACCGCATTAAAGAAATGTAGTATTGGTCAATCAACGACGAAATTAAGTGCAATGATTTCAGTGTTTTAATTACTTACAGCATACATGCATGGAAAGAACCATATCTTCTTTTCCTCATCAGCCCTAAATTTCTCTTGGAGGTGGAGGATGTGGGACATGCAGTCGAGCATCTGCAGATTGAATGGATACAAGTTTGGATAAAATTTTAAAACAATCAAACAGTTCTGTTAACGTTCTAATTTTACAACATAACATTCATTTTGAAAATAGAACATAAAGTAAAGATTATTTATTCATTTACCGTATCTCCTAAGAAGGTAGGAGCCTCCAGCTGCCATGAATAATCCCATGCTATACTAGCCACTCCATTTATATCAACAATGAGGTTACTGTAGAGAAATGGTACGTTCCATTTAATCAACAATGAGCCATTCCATTTATAAATAAACAATGAGATTGATCAATCACAAACATTTTAATGTAGGGAAAGGGTACTCACTATTGAAATGGGGTCCGTAGTTCCCGCTTCTCATTCATGCCCTCAACAGCCTGACGGCTCATGTAGAAATGCAACTAGCAGTCTTCTACTTCCGGCATGATTGGCAGCACTGCATCAAACGTGCCCTGCATCCTTACTCTCTCTGAGGTTCTCTTTGGGCCCTTTACTGTCTCCCTCTCCCCACCTCTTCCTCTTCCTCTACCTCTCCCTCTCCCTCTCCCTCTCCCTCCTCTGTTCGATGGACTGACAGTATTCTTTCCGATGGGAGGAGCTGGCACCTTAGGTGATCCATGAGCAGGCCTGATGGGTGGAAAAACCCTTGGTGATGCATGACCAGGCATGGTGGGAGTTGAAGATACTTGTATTGGAGACTTCGGTGGAAGCTTGTTGGATGCTGCCTGCAATAAGAAACATATGGATAGAAATCAAAACATGACAGTATGACACATTAAATGGGTAGACATATAACTTATCAAATTGTTGCAAACCATTGAAGTGTTCTCTTCTGAAACTTCTACAGGTTTGAATGGACTTGTAGCTGTGGTATCTACAGTACTGTGCTGTTGTTGCTCTTTTGGGTCAATTTCGGCGTTGCCCTCGGATTCTTGTTGTCTGCCCTCTCTTGAATTTCCATCATTTTGTTGTTCCTCTTCTTCATGTTCTTCTTCCTCCTCTGCAGGGTACTGCATTTGTTTACCCAACCTCTTCTCTAGTACCCTCTGCACGGCCTGTTCGACAACGCTTCCTATTTGTTCATTGGCCATTAACATGACCTCATCCCACTGCTCTCTTTTGCTGAAATCAGGTTTGAAATCATCTTTGCTGTGTGGGAGTGGAAGCAACTCCAGATGCATTGTTCAAAAAACAGGGATATCAGATATGTATTTTCTGATAGAAATATAAACCGCATAGATTAGATTGATATAGTAATTGGTCTTACTGTATTCATGTACTTTTGTACAAATTTTCATATGGAATTCAGGTTGTCAGTGTCCCATAGCAACAGTCTAGGCCTTGTCTCTGCATCTTCAGATCCTTTAGGGTGTTTGTGGTGCTTTGGAACGAACTTCTTCAAGTACACCAATACATGCATGGAAAGAACCATATCTTCTTTTCCTCATCAGCCCTAAATTTCTCTTGGAGGTGGAGGATGTGGGACATGCAGTCGAGCATCTGCAGATTGAATGGATACAAGTTTGGATAAAATTTTAAAACAATCAAACAGTTCTGTTAACGTTCTAATTTTACAACATAACATTCATTTTGAAAATAGAACATAAAGTAAAGATTATTTATTCATTTACCGTATCTCCTAAGAAGGTAGGAGCCTCCAGCTGCCATGAATAATCCCATGCTATACTAGCCACTCCATTTATATCAACAATGAGGTTACTGTAGAGAAATGGTACGTTCCATTTAATCAACAATGAGCCATTCCATTTATAAATAAACAATGAGATTGATCAATCACAAACATTTTAATGTAGGGAAAGGGTACTCACTATTGAAATGGGGTCCGTAGTTCCCGCTTCTCATTCATGCCCTCAACAGCCTGACGGCTCATGTAGAAATGCAACTAGCAGTCTTCTACTTCCGGCATGATTGGCAGCACTGCATCAAACGTGCCCTGCATCCTTACTCTCTCTGAGGTTCTCTTTGGGCCCTTTACTGTCTCCCTCTCCCCACCTCTTCCTCTTCCTCTACCTCTCCCTCTCCCTCTCCCTCTCCCTCCTCTGTTCGATGGACTGACAGTATTCTTTCCGATGGGAGGAGCTGGCACCTTAGGTGATCCATGAGCAGGCCTGATGGGTGGAAAAACCCTTGGTGATGCATGACCAGGCATGGTGGGAGTTGAAGATACTTGTATTGGAGACTTCGGTGGAAGCTTGTTGGATGCTGCCTGCAATAAGAAACATATGGATAGAAATCAAAACATGACAGTATGACACATTAAATGGGTAGACATATAACTTATCAAATTGTTGCAAACCATTGAAGTGTTCTCTTCTGAAACTTCTACAGGTTTGAATGGACTTGTAGCTGTGGTATCTACAGTACTGTGCTGTTGTTGCTCTTTTGGGTCAATTTCGGCGTTGCCCTCGGATTCTTGTTGTCTGCCCTCTCTTGAATTTCCATCATTTTGTTGTTCCTCTTCTTCATGTTCTTCTTCCTCCTCTGCAGGGTACTGCATTTGTTTACCCAACCTCTTCTCTAGTACCCTCTGCACGGCCTGTTCGAAAACGCTTCCTATTTGTTCATTGGCCATTAACATGACCTCATCCCACTGCTCTCTTTTGCTGAAATCAGGTTTGAAATCATCTTTGCTGTGTGGGAGTGGAAGCAACTCCAGATGCATTGTTCAAAAAACAGGGATATCAGATATGTATTTTCTGATAGAAATATAAACCGCATAGATTAGATTGATATAGTAATTGGTCTTACTGTATTCATGTACTTTTGTACAAATTTTCATATGGAATTCAGGTTGTCAGTGTCCCATAGCAACAGTCTAGGCCTTGTCTCTGCATCTTCAGATCCTTTAGGGTGTTTGTGGTGCTTTGGAACGAACTTCTCCAAGTACACCATCTGCACATACAAAACAGATATGTTATGCATTTGGATAGATATTATAAACAGATAGATAGACAAGTAAAATGGACAATTACCATTGGTATCAACAAGCAACCAGCCCCTCGGATTGCATCCTTCAATTTAACTGGAGTGTGCTGAGCTTTAAGGAACTGGAGCCAAGTACCTGCCCAGTTAACAATTTCCAGCCTCTCCAGATCCATGACATACTGAACCAGTGTGTTTCTAACTCCAAGTCTTGTGTTGGGCATCCCAAAACATGCCAAAATGAACACCACTGCCCTCCTCTTCCACTCATCACTTAGTATCTTATTCTCTTTTTTCAGGAACCAGGGAAAGTAATCAGTGACATTTGTGCATGCCTTAGTGAGGTCAAGCTCACGTGCCAATTTCTTCTAAATCACATCGGATTCCTCTTGTTCAAGAATTTCCCCTGTGGTACTCACCCCAAGCAACCAGCCAACTGTCTCATCTGTGATTCTGTACTCCCGACCATGGGCAGAGATAGATTGTGTGGCAGGGTCATAGGCATCGTATATGAAAGCATTGAAAGGTTCAGGTGTATACAAAATGTCCAAATGCCTTAATCCCCCCAGTCCTATCTTCTCAATCCATTCCTTCTGCTCATCAGTCATTCCATGGTAGAGATCGCGAATCTTTGGAAGGGACATGTAACTCTGCCACCTCTCTTTTTCCCACCCTTCTTTTTATGTCCTGATTTTGCCACAACTTCCCTTTTCTTCAACCTTTCTACCACTCTTGCCTTTTTGGAAACCCTCTTTGGCTTTGCCTGTAGGACACCTTGCTCCTCTAAAATTTCTCTTCTCCTCCTCTCTTGAGCTGCTTCTTTAACGTATATGTCCCTTTGGTCCTCAGTCATGGAAAACCAGTCTTCCCTTATCTTGTCTGTAATGTATTTTGTAATGGAATCAATACCCTCAACATTCTTGTAGTAGTCAATCCTCTCCATCCTTCAAGACAGTTTAAAACAAGTTCAGAGATAGAAAGATATGTCTGTAATTCAGATAGAAATCTAATACATTCAAATCACACTGTCAAGGGTCAGTAATATCAATAATAAACAAAGCCATAAAATAGCAGATTGGACTGTATACAAATCAGATAACAACTTAAAGCACAGAACTTAAAACAATCTAGGTTGTGGATAGAGGTGGAACTCACCGAAACCGGATGAATGCTCTAGTAGCTCCAGTAGATGATTCTTGCTGTGGTGCTGTTTCTCTTTGTGGTGTTGTTTCTTTTTGTGGTGATGCTTCTTGTGGTGGTGTTGTTGCCTCATTGTACTCAGCATCCTCATGTTCCTTTTGTTTTGAAGTGGATCTTGGTTCCACCCTGTAGTCATCACCACTTTCTGTCTCACTGGATGCTGCATCCTCTTGCATCTTTCTTTGAGCCTCTTCCACCCATTCTTGCTTTGCATACTCATCCATTACATTCCATTCCCGAATCATTGAATTTCTTTGACTCTTGTTCGGTTGTCCATCCTTCCTCAGTTTATAATTGTGTTTCCTACTTTGGCTGCACAAACAACTTCCTAGTAAAACTCATAGAACACAGTTTAAAACAGACGATGAATTGTTTGAAGGATACATATGATGGATAGAAATGTAAAATATGTAGTATGCTCTGAGAATACTATAGAGCTACAGTATGCACAGTTTGACCAACCGAACATGATACAAATGATGGATATAAATGTTAAATTTTTAGTATGCTCTGAGAATATCATAGATCTACAGTATGCACAATTGGACCAACCAAACATGATACATATGATGTATAAAATTGTAAAAGTTCTAGACACTATTTCATAATTTGCAGACAGAAACTTTGAACGGATATGAAATAACTCACATGTACAGTTCCAGAGCAACCTCTTCAGTGTGGTCAATATCCTCATGTGGGCTTGGGTCTCTTTCCTTCCTCTTCTTCACTGTTTTCTTGGTTTCTTTCTTTTGTATTATTACCCTGGTTGGTTTTGCTTGCTTTCTCTGTTTCCTCTTTGGTTTGACTTGTTCTTTGTTGAAGTCCAGCCTTCTCTTCAGTCTAGGGCTTTTCCGGCTACCTTCTTCGGTTTCAGTTTGGGATTTTGGGGCTGGGGTAGGGTTTTCCTTGTGAACTTCCTGTGGTTTCTCCACATTCTCCCCTTCTCCATCCGCTACATTCCCACCTTCTCCTGACCCTAAATTCGGCGGTAAATGGTCACCGGTGGGTTTCAATCCATCAAAAACACACAAAGCAAGTTCAGAAGTTGGAATACCTGTGGCTAGTGCACCGGTTGTGTCCTGAGTTTCATCAATTTCATCCACTGGTTTTTGAGTCTCTTCAGTTTCTTCCCCACCTTGGATGATGTCTTCCTGCTCTTTGTTGTTATCTGGTACTCCGATTGTCTCTTGGGTTTCTTCAGTTTCTACAGCGCTTGAAGTATTTACTGGCGGGTTTGCAGTAAGATCTGTGTTTTCATCTTTACCCTCTTCATTTTGGGCTTCGGTGGTCGCCGGAGGAACCTCTGTAGTTTCAGAGACATGCCCACTTTCTTCAACATCCATTGTAATCGACTTGTTCACTTCATCACAAACATCCATCGTGATTTTTGAAGGAGAAACGGATTCATCAATGGGATCCATGAAATTGCAGAAGATGAAGTAGAGAAGATGAGAGTTTGGATGAGAGAGAGAGGTTTGTGGTGGTTGCAGAAGATGAAGAGAGAGTTTGAGAGTTTGATGTGAGAGATTCAAATCAAAAATTTGAATTGAATTGACTAGTTGAGATGATGACTGAATTGGGAACCCAACTG
Source organism: Linanthus parryae (assembly GCA_023055425.1). NCBI lineage: Eukaryota > Viridiplantae > Streptophyta > Magnoliopsida > Ericales > Polemoniaceae > Linanthus > Linanthus parryae. The sequence continues at coordinate 62,772,524 of JALGPY010000002.1, read as the reverse complement.
CCATCAATGGTGGTGGTTTCACTAGCCGTTAATAGGGGGCAGTTACTTTTTGCAGCAGACGAGACATGTCATGGAGAAAGACAACTATACCCCCAATCCAGTTGCTTTGTATTTTTATCCGAGACAGCTATCGGATTTGTATGTTTTACATTTTTATCCAGAAGGGTTTAGGGTTTAGGGTTAAAAATGTCTAATACGCTTAATTTGCCTTCTACCTGTTTTGTGTTTCTATCCAGAGGGTCACAATGTCTGTCAGAACAGAATTCAATGTTTAATATGTATTTTTCTTCATTATTTACTGGAGAGCATTAATTTGGGCGTGCTAATGATAACTATCAGGCCTTGAGCCGCAACATTAAAGATTTATGTTGTTTCCAATGCTAATGTAATTTCCAGTGATAATAATCATCCAACTCTTTGCATTCTGCATTATCAGGTTGAACTGAACAAACAACTCTCATTTTGAACTACAACTCTCTGCATTCTCCTCCAAAAGAATGGAGGAAAATAGTGTTGTGTTTGGGTTACATGTTCCTGCAGATAATAGCTCTTACCTTCCAGAAAATTGTGGCAACTGTCCAGATGGTATTTCAAACAACGTGGAAACAGAGGTGAATGCATCTCCTAAGAGGAAGTTTGATCTCAGTGAGCCTCCTCCCACTGATGATGACGCAGATTTCTCCAATGTCATACACGATAATGACATAGTGAACGGTAAGATATATTATTGGATGTTTTTTATTAAGAGTATGATGTAGTGCACTAGTTACTTATAAATGTGCTTCTTGTTTCAGAGGGATCACTCTCTGAAGAACAAATCATGGAGAAGAGGTTCAATAGCGAAGAAGAGGCGTACGATTGGTACCTTTTGTATGCATTTGTAAATGGATTCGGCATTCGGAGGGATAACCGTAGGTGTTTCGACAAATACGGACAACAAATCAAGTCAAGAATCTTCGTATGTGCCCGAAAAGGCCATCGATTAAAGAAGTGTTACTTAAGGCCTGAGAGGAAGAGAGAGCATAAGAATGAAACTAGATGTGACTATCCAGCACGAATTCGTATTGCTCGATCTACCCCGACCGAACAGTTTCGTGTTAAGAAAGTCACTTCTGAGCACTCGCATCCCCTAGCGGACCCCAAAGTAACACACAAGCTTAGGTGTCATAGGAAGGTCAGTCAACATGATTTGGAACACGTTATTTCACTAAGGGAAGTGGGTATAAGAACTTGTGAAGCATTCCAATTAATGGTCTCACAAGTCGGTGGTTACGCCAAAGTTGCTTACACTGTCAAAGACCTGTACAACAAGTTACAGTCATTGAGAAAGGCTTACTCTAACTCTGGAGATGGGCAGCTGGCCTTGCAATACATTGACACCCTTAAGCATACCCACGGGGGTGTATTCAAAAGGTATTGTTTGAAATACTGTCCATTTGTTTGTTGTTCTACTCTATATGCCTTAGATTTCTATCTAGTATATCAAATTACTATACTGTTTCATGTTGGTTTACAACAATTGTCTCTGCGCTTAGAAATACTATCCAGAATCCTGAAACAAATATCTTTGTTTTTCAGTTTTCAGTTGGGTGAAAATCAAAAGTTACAAAGCATTTTCTGGCGTGACGAGAGATGCAAACGAGATTATGTAAGGTTTGGAGATGTTTTGGTGCTTGACTCCACCTACAAAACCAACATGTACCTAAAGCCTCTTGTCATACTCTCCGGTGTTAACAATCACTTTCAGACGTGCGTTTTTGCAGTTGCAGTTCTACAAGATGAGACCACGGAATCGTACAAATGGGTATTAAATTGCTTCCTAGAAGCAATGGATAACAAGGTACCCATATCGGTCATAACCGATGGAGACTTGGCAATGAAAGCCGCTATTGCGGAAGTTCTTCCACTAGCGAAGCATCGTTTGTGTGCATGGCATCTATGTCGCAATGCCGAAGGAACCCTAAAGTTGGGGTCAGAATTTATGAAGGACTTTCGAAAATGCTTGAGCAAGAGATCCGATGTTAACCAATGGAACGATGATTGGAAATACATGGTAGAAAAGTGGGGTACTGCGAACAAGCGGTGGGTAACGGGTGCCTACATGACGCGCCACTTATGGGCAGAGGCTTTTCTCAAGGAATTCTTTTTCGCCGGTCAGACAACTACACAAAGGTGTGAGAGTATCAACAAATTTTTCAAACAATATTTGAACTGCAAGAACAATCTCCTCGATCTTATTAAGGGAATCATGCGGGGTATCGAGAAGCTTCGTGAGAACGAGCGAGGCCAATATTGTACTTCTGACCAATCACTTCCTGTTCTAACAAGCCAATTTAAGCTACTTGAAGAGCATGCGGCCATGTTCTACACTAGGGCTGTGTTTGCGAAGTTCAGGGAGCAAGCCAGGAAGGCAAGTCAATACAAAGCTATTGGTGTTGAAGAAATACCTGAATATGACATGGTTGCAATCTATGTCACAAGGGAGAAGGAAAGGGCATCTCTAGTAAGTTCACATGATACACTATCTCCTATGACTGCTTTAAACTGTTATCTGTAATGTTTAGGTATCAATCTAGTTTGTCAATTGAAATATCTGATATCCTTTTTTCACATCACAGTTCTTTCCAGTACTTTCATTCTTATCTATATGCTCATAACTTCTATCTAACCTGTCAAATAAAATATCTAAAAGCTTTGATCTTTTTCATGGCAGCACACCGCTTTCTGTCAACGTGATAATACCATGCTCTACTGTTCCTGCAAGAGGTTTGAGTCATCACATATGGTTTGTGGCCACATTATTTTTGTGCTCTTTCATAAAGGAGTTCAATTCATTCCGGAAAACTTGTTATCGAAACGATGGCAGAAGACGGATAGTGACTTCTACAAGAATGATCCAGCCATGCGGGAGCCAAAAATAAGACGGTGTGACGATCCAAAAACCCAGGCATTTCGTCGGGGTTGCATGAAGGGACGAATGGAGATGATTAGTGACATGGGTGGAACATCACAAGAGACTTACGAATATTGGCAAAAACATGTTGACTTGATGATATGGGGTCTCAAGGACATTATTTTGAAGCAAGAAAATGATGAAGAGCCCGTGGTTAATGTCAACTCACAAGAGTACGCCCACGTAATGCCTCCATCCAAAGGTGATACAAAACCAAAAGGGAGCTCCAAAAATGTTCGAAAGAAGTGCGGGAGATGCCAAGAATACGGACACAATCGAACTACATGCCCGAATCCTCCAGTTGGTATTTCCGGTCAAGATGTCGGCCAATCTCAATCGCAAGCGTCGCAATAAACTATGATTTCCAACTGCGAATACAACTGGTCCGAGGGAATGGGTGACCAAAACTCTTCAAGACTTGTTGGGAATGACTGGACTGATTTATTCTAGGGATTACATTAAATGTGTGAATGTTTTAGTTAAGTACCGTGACATTTTTATCCGTTATTTGACCCTTTTTTTCTGATCATTTACTGTTTTATCTGGTTCCTTGCGTTTTTATCCACTGATGTGAATTCTGGATAATTCTGAATCAGTTTCTTTGCATTTTTATCCAAATCTGCGCGTTTTTATCCACTGGGGGTGGTGACCTGCTGGAACCGGTCACCACTCCATGATTTTCCGTGTTTTTTGTCCGGTAGTGGGGGGGGGGGGCACCGCAAAAAAAATTGCAAGACAGGCCCCCGGACGCACACTAGACACACCCTAACTTTTGTGATACATTAATGATTGGTTGGACTTTTTTTTGGATAGTCAGCCCACTAGTTGGTTGGGTGTTGGAGAGTCAACCCATTAGCTCTGCTGAAGTGCTGATGTGTGAGTTGGTATTTAAAGACAAAGGTGCGGTTTTATTGCTTAAAGCCGATGGATAATCATTCGGCTTTGTCACTTAGGGCACGTTTGATGCCGGGATTGAAAATTGGGGGTACAGAGGGTCTTACAGTATTATAGGGTGTATTGATATTAAGGGAGTATTAATTATATATGGAGGATTATGTAACATGTTTATTTGCACCAGTATAAATAGGGGTATTAAGACTTTAATATTTAATCCCACCTACATGGTGGGATTAGATTTTAGGCATGTAGGGGGTAAATATATTAAGGGGTAATTGAATCCCCCTTTAAATTATCCCTGCACCAAACACCAACTATTAAACCATACTGGTATTATTATTACTGTACTCCTCCGCACGCTGATTTCAAATGATATGGGGTGACTTGGAATTTGAAATTCTTCACGTCTAAAGGGGGCTGGATTTGTCGCAAATCAAATCCAAGACCCCATAATGCATCCAAACACTAAATTTGCCCACAAATCCCATCAAATTCAAATCCACCCCCAAATTCATGGTCATCTAAACAGACCGTAAGAGAAATGGAGGAACTATGAAATTTAGGGTAAAGACACTTTAACCCTCACCGTGTAAAGACACTATCTACCTTTTACAGTTAGTGAAATGACACTTTCACCTCTTCAGTATGCCATCTTTTAAGAGACTTGCAGCCTTTGCAGTCCAGATTTTCATTCCATTCCCTAAGAGGGAAAATTTATCACGAAAACTATTAGCACTGATAAAACCCTATCACAGACTTATGATGTCACAGATAGAGAGTGTATGCGGCCTATATTTTGGCACACCGAGGTGTTGAAACCGTGAAGGTGTCTTTGCATCAAACTTGAGAGGGGTGAAAGTGTCTTTTCCCATGAAAATCAATGTCAACTTACAAAAGAAACGAGAGCATCATGCTCTCTGCTTATCTATATACTAAATGAGCTAGGAGTTTTAGTGTTCATACCTGCTTTGGTGGACAAATCACACCCGTAGAGGGTGAAAGAAATCAAGGGTAAGAATTGATGATAAAAGAAAAGATTCTACCTCAATCTTTAAAAGAGAGTTTCGTGGAACTTTTGAAGCCACCACTCGTGCAGAAATTCATTGCCCATATGTGACTTGATGTTGAGTTGGCTAATTTACTGTTCATCAGAGCATCCGTGTAAAAATTCTAGTCCTTAAATTAGGAGAATATCAATGGTTGAGAATCATCTAACTTTACACATCATGTTGGGTCACGGGGCTGAATCAAACGGACTAGAACGAGAAAATAATGCCAACACGAACAAGTGCGGAAAATTAAAAGATGTAGGACAAGAGAATTTAACGTGGGAAAAACCCTCTAAGCGAGAGGGACAAAACGACCCACAAAACTTCCACTATAACGATTACAATGGGTAGACAAATCCTCCACTAAAACGTGGGTAAACAAACTAGAAACTAAAAACGGGTAAAACTAAAACCTCGTCGCTAGACGGAAACCGAGCAAACTAATTGCTAAAAATTTACCCGGAATTAGCTCTGAAATATCGTCGTCTTTGTCGCGAACGATCACGTCGCGGTATTCGTCCTCTCCGTCTCGCGTTAATGAACACGAGGAAACGTCTCTGGACTACTCGTGTCGCAGCCACAAAGTAGTTGTGTTCACTTGAACACTTACTGACACATGAAATTCCGAGAGAACCTTTTGAGAGTCACTTGTTTCTTGCCATGGCCAATCATGGCCTTTATATATACACATTGTGGCGGTGGTGGTATTCCAACTAGGAAACAAAACTTTTTGGCTTGTAGCCAAAGTAACCAAGACCAAGCTGTTGGTCTTTCAGAAATCACCGCCCCAAAAAACAAATCACACACTTTTGGGACATTAAATATTGGGCTTGGACCCAACAAATCTCCCCCTCCAAGCCCAACTAGAGGAGGGAACGCCACCACGAATCGTTACTCGGAGTCCATCCCAGCCCTGCCTCTGCAGAACTCGAACTTGTACCTTGTCACCACTTTAGTCAGCATGTCGGACGGATTCTGATCAGTGTGAATTTTCTTGAGTTGCATCAGTTGCCTCTCTATCACTTCGCGTATCCAGTGATACCGAACATCAATGTGCTTCGTGCGAGAATGGTACATGGAATTCTTGCTTAAGTCCAAAGCGCTTTGACTATCACAATTAACCACGTACACGTCTTGCTTCAAACCCAGCTCTTGGAGAAATCGTCTCAACCATAACATCTCTTTTTCAGCTTCCGCTGCAGCAATGTACTCAGCCTCGGTAGTTGATAGAGCAACACATTTTTGCAGTCTGGACTGCCATGAAACAGCTCCCCCTGCAAAAGTAAACAAATATCCTAAAGTGCTCTTTCGACTATCGAGGTCGCCTGCCATATCGGCGTCTGTAAACCCTTCCAAGACTGGTTTGGAACCACCAAAGCACAAGCACCAATTGGAAGTCCCCTTCAAATACCTCAGAATCCACTTGACTGCTTCCCAGTGTTCTCTCCCAGGGTTAGAGAGAAACCTGCTCACTACCCCAACGGCATGAGCGATGTCTGGCCGGGTGCAAACCATAGCATACATCAAACTTCCTACTGCAGAGGAGTACGGAATAGCTGCCATACCATCTCTAGCTGCATCGCTAGAGGGACACGATCTCTTACTCAACTTGAAGTGACTGGCAAGTGGAGTGCTAGTAGGCTTAGCACCTTTCATGTTGAACTTGTCGATCACGCGTTCAACGTACTTCTCATGCGACAACCAAAGCTTCCCTGCTTTCCTGTCACGAACAATCTTCATGCCCAATATCTGTTGAGCGGAACCTAAGTCCTTCATGTCAAAAGACTTGAATAACTCATTCTTCAGCTTGCCAATCATCTCCGAACTCTTACCGATAACCAACATGTCATCGACATATAGCAATAACAGGATGAAGTTACCATCGGGGAACCTTCTTATGTAAACACACTGGTCTGCCTGTGTTCTCTTGTACCCATGACTCACCATGAATGAGTCGAACTTCTTGTACCATTGTCTTGGCGCTTGCTTAAGGCCATATAGACTCTTCTTCAGTTTGCAAACCATGTTCTCCTTCCCTTTCACTTCAAATCCTTCAGGCTGCTCCATGTAGATCTCTTCCTCCAAATCACCATGGAAAAAGGCAGTCTTCACATCAAGTTGTTCAAGCTCGAGGTCCATGCTAGCTACTAGCTCTAAGGCTACCCGAATTGAGGTCATCTTAACAACTGGAAAAAAGATCTCATCAAAGTCAATACCTTTCTTTTGGCCGAATCCTTTGACCACCAATCGAGCTTTGTACTTCACTAGCTTTCCATCATTATCCTTCTTGAGCTTGAACACCCACTTGTTCTTCAGTGCTTTTCTTCCCTTCGGTAGCTTTACTAACTCATAAGTATCATTCTTCTACAAGGAACTCATCTCTTCTTGCATAGCCTTCATCCAACTGGATTTATCATTATGAGTTTGTGCCTCCCAGAAACTTTCTGGCTCCCCCTCATCAGTAACTAAAATATACTCAGACGATGGGTACTTGACAGATGGTTGCGGATTCCTGGTGGACCTTCTCAGCTGAGGTCCTTCGTTCTCTGGTGGAGGGGGCTGCTCCCCCCGCTCAACACCCTCTTCATCAGAATCATCATCGTCATCTTCCATCTCTGGAATCTCTATCTCTGGAACATCTCCAGGAATCTCTTCTCCACCCGTAGCACTAGGGGAGGTATCTGGACTGAGGTCGGGAACAACAACTTCCTTCGACTTTGAAGACAACTCAATATCTTCAATAGTCTGGTTCTCATAGAAAACCACATCCCTGCTTCTTATCAGCTTCTTATTAACTGGATCCCATAACCTGTAGCCAAACTCCGCATCTCCATAGCCCACAAAAACACATGGATTGGCTTTGTCATCAAGCTTAAGTCGTTTCTCCTTGGGTATATGCGCGAACGCCTTGCAGCCAAACACCTTCAGATGAGAGTAGGAAACGTCTCTACCGTGCCATACCTTATCTGGAATCTCAAAACCCAAAGGAGCAGATGGAGACCTGTTAATCACATAACAGGCGGTACGAACTGCTTCACCCCAGAACGACTTTGGCAGCTTTGCCATTCTGAGCATACATCGGACCCTCTCAACAATAGTCCGGTTCATCCTCTCGGCAACGCCGTTGTGTTGTGGGGTACCTGGAACCGTCATCTCATGCCGAATACCGTGGGCATCACAATAGGCTTCGAACTCCTTTGAAGTATATTCACCACCATTGTCTGTACGTAGACGCTTCAAAGGATTGCCTGTCTCTCTTTCAACCATTGCATGGAACTTCTTGAAGTGTTCAAATACTTAATCTTTAGTCTTCAGGAAATACACCCACACTTTGCGTGAAGCATCGTCAATAAAGGTCACAAAGTATCTGCGACCGCCAATAGACTCCACCTCTATAGGACCACACACATCAGAGTGGACTAACTCCAGTATCTTCGACTTTCTTTTAGCAGAGGAACTAAACGTAATCCTGCGATGTTTTCCAAATAAACAATAATCACAAGGATTCAGTGGTGTACCTTTGGCAAAAGGAATTAGAGACTTCCTTGCCAGAATCTTCAACCCTTTCTCACTCATGTGAGCAAGCCTCTTGTGCCACAAGTTTGGTGTTGCTGCATCCTCAACTGCATTCAGGCTATCACCAAGAACCTTCACATGAGTCTTGTATAGTGTGCAACAAGCTTCTCCTCTAGCCACGACCATTGATCCCTTGGTCAGCTTCCACTTACCACTACCGAAGTAGTTATCATATCCTTGGCGATCTAGAGCAATACCAGAGAGTAGGTTCAGTCGCAAATCAGGAATATGGCGTACATCCTTCAACACCATCTTGCACCCAACATTGGTTTGGATGCGAATATCTCCAGTCCCTGCGATCTTCGAGGTACTCGTATTACCCATCTTCACAGTTCCAAAGTCTCCAGCTTTGTATGTAGTGAAGAAATCTCGTCTCGAAGTTGCATGGTATGAAGCGGCTGTATCAACAACCCACTCAGTTTCCTGATTCACTGCAACGTGAAGGCATTCTTTTTCTCCCACAGAGAGTACCACAACCTGTGAGATTGTGGCAGTTGTATCATCATCCTCACTCTTATCATTCTTCTGGTTTCTTCTATTGTCGCCTAGGCTTTGATCATTCTTTAGGAATCGGCACGATCTTGCCATGTGACCCTGCCTTCCACAGTTGTAGCACTTGACCTTGGATCTTGGCTGAGAACCTCCATTCCTGGACTTGCTGCGACCTCTGTTCTTGTTCCTTGTTTGGATTCTCCCTCGATCCTTGTTCTTGTCTCTATTCTCCGTGACAAGAGCATGCGCGTTGTCAGAGCCCATCTCCTTCCTCCTTGCCTCCTCGTTGAACATTGCGTCCTTGACCATACTCATGGACAATTTTCCATCAGGGGCATAATTGCTCAATGACACGACCAACGTCTCCCACGAGGTTGGTAGGGAGCTAAGCAGCAACAAGGCTTGTGTCTCATCATCCCAATTGAGCTTGACGGTAGCCAATTGGTTTATGAGACTCTGAAACTCACTCAAGTGCTCAGCAACTTGTTGACCGTCTCTGTACTTCAAGTTCACGAGCGATCTCATCAGCAACGCTTTGTTCCTGGCAGTCTTCATTTCATACATGCCCTCCAACTTTATCCATAGCTGGTAGGCATCCGTCTCTTGAGCAACATGGTGGAACACCGAATTGTCAATCCACTGGCGGATATGACCAATCGTCTTCATATTCATCTTGGTCCACTCATCATCTTTAACTTCTGCTGGCTTGACCCCTTTCGCAAGAATAGGGTCCATCAAATCCTTGCAATAAAGCAAGTCTTGCATCCTAGGCTTCCATATCAAATAGTTGCTAGCTGTCAAGTTGATCATGGAACCCGTTGACTCCCCCATTGAACCTGGCTCTGATACCACTTTTGTTGGGTCACGGGGCTGAATCAAACGGACTAGAACGCGAAAACAATGCCAACACGAACAAGTGCGAAAAAGTAAAAGATGTAGGACAAGAGAATTTAACGTGGGAAAAACCCTCTAAGCGAGAGGGACAAAACGACCCACAAAACTTCCACTATAACGATTACAATGGGTAGACAAATCCTCCACTAAAACGTGGGTAAACAAACTAGAAACTAAAAATGGGTAAAACTAAAACCTCGTAGCTAGACGGAAACCGAGCAAACTAATTGCTAAAAAGTTACCCGGAATTAGCTCTGAAATATCGTCGTCTTCGTCGCGAACGATCACGTCGCGGTATTCTTCCTCTCCGTCTCGCGTTAATGAACACGAGGAAACGTCCCTGGACTACTCGTGTCGCAGCCACAAAGTAGTTGTGTTTACTTGAACACTTACTGACACATGAAATTCCGAGAGAACCTTTTGAGAGTCACTTGTGTCTTGCCATGGCCAATCATGGCCTTTATATATACACTTTGTGGCGGTGGTGGTATTCCAACTAGGAAACAAAACTTTTTGGCTTGTAGCCAAAGTAACCAAGACCAAGCTGTTGGTCTTTCGGAAATCACCGCCCCAAAAAACAAATCACACACTTTTGGGCCATTAAATATTGGGCTTGGACCCAACACATCATTCCATCAATAGCAGAGAATAGTGGGTTTTGTTTTAGTCATCACTGAAATCAAACAGCTGCTCCAAGATATAGGAGGCAGAGCTCAGTATAAGGAATCTAATAAGACTCGATGCATTAGAATGTAGCTCCACAACGTATTTTTTTCTTCTAATTAGATGTGATTTCTGTTGTCGGCGAAGAAAGTTCTAAAACGAGTACGTAGTAGACCACTAGCGTTAGTTTTCTTCGGATAAGTGGGAACCCACATCCTTTATCTTTTCAGTGCACACCAAACACTCTAATTTAACAATCTGCAAGTGTAATTCCCGAGATGTATCCGAATCTTAGCACGTCTTGGTTGACAGATCGCTGCTGCGAATGCGAATAAGCTGAATTGCTTGGAGAAGGAAAATATGCTTCATGCCTGGCCAATTGAGCTACACCCGAGTTGTTTTAGATATTTTTATTCGGGGTAAACAACACTTTCACCCCTTCTAATTTGGGAAATGACACTTTTCACATGTTTGGTGTGTTCATGACACCTACATTCTTAATTTTGAGTCAAAAAGTGGGAGTCTGTCAATGATACTTTCTCTGTTTCTTCTGTTTCTTCTTAGTTTGACTTTTGACACTATTCACTGGGTCACTTTGACCCGGTGATTTGATTAGCAATATGATGCAAGAATTTTGTAATTTTTTCATGGTGTTGTAGAGTAAACTTTGCTCTACAAAACTATGAAAAAATTTACCATAAAGTTGCATCGTTTTGCTATCCAAATCATTGGATCAAAGTAACAAGATTACTGATAAAAAAAGTCAACTAGGAAGAAACAGAGAAAACAGACAAAGTAGTAGTTCATGGGACAAATTTGCCCTCTTAGAGTATGGAACCCCACACTTTACGGTCTACGTGTCTTGAAGTTCCTTTCCCTGTCATGCAAAGACACTTTCACCCCTTCCCATTTGGGGAATGACATTTTCACCCCCTTTTGTGCTCCAAAGTTCAGGACGTTTACACCCTTTACTGTGTCATATTATACTCTAAGAGAGCAAATTCATCCCTTAAACTACTATAGTGACGAACAATCCCAACCACGTAGTCTAAATATCCTAAAATTTGACTGACAGAAGAGGGTGGGGGAGAGTGTCATTTTCCAAATAAGAAGGTATGAAAGTGTCTTTTACCCTTCTATTTGAGTTGTTCGTGGTTTTGGCTCTTGAGTCCAAGAAAAGGCACAACTGTGAGTAAGGGGGGAAATCTGCAATTTCCAGTTCTTGCTAAAAAACGCAAGGCCTATATTCCATCCAACTGTCTCCTTTCCCTGCTACACAATGAAGTGTCCGTCGACGTTCGGAGCTCCGACGACCAACACTCTCATCTCCGCTCTCTGCTCCGTCAAATCGCCGCTCTCTTCCACCCTCCACCGCCGTTCTCCCTCATCTCACCGCACTGTGTCCCTCAATTGCTCGAGTAGGTTCCGAAATGGCGGATTCCGGAGGAGATTTCCTCGCTCCTGGTCCAAATCGACGGAGGAGATCGAGCCCTTGGAGGAAGAAGAAGACGATGTCTCCGAAGAAGGTGTTGTTGATCCGGCGAGAGCGGTGAGGAATTTCGTGAAGGAGGCTTTTTCGCAAGACAATTCGGCTATAGTCTCCGCCTGCTTTGTTGGTCTTTTCACTGGCGTCGGCGTCGTTCTCTTCAACACTGCGGTGAGCTCTCTCTCTGTGGAATTACGTTTCCGAAGATATTTGCTCCAATTAGGGTTAATTCTCAATGTAAACAGATTAAAAATTAAAATAGTGATTATGGTAATTTGGAAAGTTCTTGTTCTTTATTGTATAAGAAACCTTGGAAGTGGAAGAAAATGCTTGAATAGTGTACTTGGTGTCTTTATTTTTAAGTATCAATGTTGCTCTAATTATTGAGGTATCATACTTAAGAGTCGCACAATGAAGCTTTAGGAGCACATGCTTCGGAGGAGATTAAGATGTGAGACTATAGTCATCCAAAATCAATTTGGATTTATGACAGGGAGATCGACTATGTCGGAGAAGTACAGAGAAAATAAGAAAGACCTCTATTTAGTGTTCATAGACTAGGAAATGCAAATGACAGAGTGCCTAGAGAGCTGATGGGGAAAGTCTTTGGAGAGAAAAGGGCCATCTAATGATAAGTAGCCAACTCCCGTAGCCAGAATGTGGTGTGACATGCCACATCAGCAAATTGAAGAAGAAAAAATAAGACTGTGCAAGAAATCGAAACAAACTAAAAAGAAAAAGCAGGTAATTGAAACAAATGTAAAAAATGATACGTTATATTTTCTTTTCCTCTATCAGTTTGTTGATGTGTCATGGCACATCACATCCTGGCTACCGTTCTGACTACAGGAGTGGGCTACTTATCATTACTCGTCAATATATTAAGGTGATTGAGGATATGTGCAAGGGAGACGCTACGAGTGTGACGGCAGTGGGAGGAGAGACTGGAGAATTCCCCATAACAATAGGTTTACATGAAGGGTTGGCTTTAAGACTGTACATATTCGCTTTGGTTATGCATGAGGTTACAAGGGGTATCCGAGACGATATTCCACGTTGTATGTTGTTTATAGACGATATAATTTTGATTGATGAAACAAGGAGTGGGCTAAACTATAAGTTAGGAATCATGGAGAAATAGTTTAGAATCTAAATAACTTAGGATTAGTCGGACCAAGACAATGTATATCGAGTGCAACTTTAGTGGCCATCGGAAAGTGGGAGAAGATAAAATAACTATTGGTGTGCTAGAGGTGCCAAAGAACTGAAGAAGTATGATGTTAAATATTTAAGTCGATTCTACGTAGTGATGGAGAGATAGGCGATGATAATACCCATATGATAAAATCTCGGTGGACGAAGTGTAGGAGTGTATCTGGGATGTTATGTGACAGTAAGATCCCAGCTAGGCTGAAGGGTAAGTTGTAGAGAACCGCTGCAAGACCCGCTTCAATGGCCCTTTCTGGATGAGCTTAATTAAGGTTATGAAATTGTATATTATTGGAATAAGTGGTTGAGGTCAGGAGAGAGAGTGTACTATTTTAACCTCAACCTTCAACAACCAAAAAATCTTAATTAAGCTCATCCAAACAGGGCCAATTATGGGCCTGTTTGGATTAGAAGGTTTTGGGATTTTGGTTAACCCAACCCCACCAGTGTTTGGATTAAATGGTTGGGTTATTCTTGAAAAATGTTGGATTTGGTTATTCCCAACCCCCAAAAAAGTTGGGTTTTGGTCATGGTTAACCAAACCCCTCAATCCAAACAGCCCCTATGTATGAGGAGTTTGGCGATTAAGAAAAAAATGTTATTGAAACATGAGTGTAGCAGAAATGAGAATGCTAATGTGGATGAATGGTGCATCCAGGAAGATATGATAACACATGGCAGAATAAGAAGAATTTAGACGTTGCACGTATAGAAGAAAAAATTAGAAAGAATCATTCCAGGTGTTTTTGTTATGTGTGTCATAGGCTGTTGAATGCCCCGATTAGGAGAAGTGATACGGTCAGATCAACGTTGGTAGACCAGGCCACCAGGGAGACCCAAACGAACATGGGTAGAGGCAATAAGACACGACTTATTCAAATTAAACCTAAGAGAGAAAATGAAGTTGGACAGCTGAAGACACATGATCCATATAGCCGAACTGGTTAAACTGGGAATAAAGGCTTGCTGTTGGTATTGTCAACTAGTTTAACCGCAATCACCTCCTACTTTTGGGTTCACATTTGTTAAAGATCTGGTTATTTAGCTTTAATAGTTATTTCAGATTTTTCATGATTTTGTGCTGAAGTGAACAAATAATAGAAAAGAGAAGAAAAAGGACTGTTTCAGCAGATCTAGAATCTACCTCCATTTCCCTTAACTCCCTCCTAAATTTACCAACTTAGTCTTGCCAAATCAACCTAAAACTGACTCCACATGGAGTTTAAGTCCAATGAATCAATGATCACCTATCTCTTGTTAGTTTTTTTTGTTTATTTGTATGATTGTTTGTTAGTTTGTTATTTTTATCCTTTTGTTGTTGTTGTTGTTGTTGTTGTAAGTATATCTCCTATAATCCGTACTGCACTTTCGTATTTTGGTCTATGCATGTGCCATTTGGCCTATGCGTGTAGGTAAGTTGCCTCACCAGTTATCGTGAGAGTTGGTTAGAGTGGATGAAGATTCAGGTTTCTATCATCTTACCGAAGTTATGGATTGAAATCTGGAACATTAGGATAATAAACATATGTACTTACCTAGTGGCTTTTGGAGGGAAAAATGTCAAGACCCAATAGAGGAATGAACATGCGCAGTTATCTGACTTTTAGGGTACAAGACAGGTTTCTTATAATATATCAAGGTTAATTTTACTTGCTATATAAAAACGTTCCCAAATTATGGACCATATCACTTGCTGATTAATGAACTTTCCCGTCTAGGTGCATGAGCTACGGGATTTCTTTTGGGATGATATTCCATCTAGAGGTGCTACATGGTTGAGAGAGGAGCCCATAGAATCAAAATGGCAAAGAGTAGTGGCAGTACCCGTCTGTGGGGGTTTGATTGTTTCAATGTTAAATGTGATTCGAGGTAATTTAGAGGGTCCTGCAGATGGTACTTTAATCTCTAATGCAAAGGCTGCAGTGCAACCAGTTCTGAAGGCAGTAGCTGCATGTGTTACTTTGGGGACTGGTAATGCTTTAGGACCAGAAGGCCCCAGTGTTGAGATTGGAGCATCCATTGCGAAGGGAGTTGGTAATCTGACTGGTAGAAGCTCTCAGTCTCAGAGATCTCTCTCTCTTGTGGCAGCTGGCTCAGCCGCTGGAATTGCTTCTGGTTGGCATTTTCCTATGACTATTTGTTTGAAATCACACACATGCATGTGAGTCTATTATAGCTTTTCCTCCTCCAAAAAGTAAATTACATATGTCGAATGAATGAATTAAGTTAATTGCTTATGCATAAACCATAGTTGAACTCAGGCATGATTGGATGAGAACTCTTTGACTGTTTGTGATGTATATATTTATTGATCGCGTTGAATGTTTCAGATGATTATTGTTGTAATTCACTGAAGGTATAAATTTTTGGTCGTGGGGTAGCAGCTGTGCCTGTTCGTTTGTAGCAGTTGTTGTCTTGAATTAAGAGGGGCTCGAAAGCTCTCATTTTGGAAGTATAAGTGGGAAGACCTCAAGCCCTTAAAAGCCTAATGAACAAGCACATTATCGAATGCACTTGAGCCCGAACAATGGTGTAGTAACCTCCATGTGGCTTGTTGCACTTTGCTAAACACAATGTCTGTTTGTCTGTTTTTTAAACTACTTATAGTTCTCTGGGAAACAAGGGCTCAAGCAGAACTTGCATCTGGCACAAATGGGCTTATTTACAATTCACGTGAGGTTGAGGGTGTATTCCAAACATGGGTCTATTAAGCTTACTTGTAACTGTACAGTAATTATGGGTGGACGAGCTGCATGCCAGCAGAAATGGCTCATCTTTTTCAGGGTTTGTGATGTGTTAGGTATGTATTCCACTCTTGGATGCCAGCCTAGCCATGATGCCTTTTATTTAGAAATCTTGTATATGTCAGGAATATTAAACCTGGAAAGGACGATCTAGAAATAATTGGACCTCAAATATGACAAGTTCAGACTGTATGGGTGACTTAATGCTAGACATGGCCATCTTCGAAAAATGTGGTCTTTTATAGTGCAAGGTAGTCATGAGTCAACACTTGTCCACCGTGACCCTGGGGTCGTGACCTGGATTAATAGGAGGTACTCTCTTTGCCCATGTTCACGGGGCATGTGCGAGCGAAAGGAAGTAGCCTATCCATATATCAGTTGAAGGCTGGCCAGTTTTGCCAAGGTCCAGTATTTATGGTTCACTCTTGGTTGGTTCTCACTTTTCTCAAGCAGTTGATTTTTTTTTTGAGAATAAGCAGTTGATATTTTGAACATAGGACTATATGAATCTTACCTTTTAAAAAATTCTCGCCCTTTCGAATCTGTCTATAAGATGCCCAGGTGGGTATATTTGTATAACCTGCCAACTGGTAGGGTTCTATGATTCAGTTTGGATGGGGCGCTTGCTGGATGTTCTAAACCAGAGCTTTGGACAATGGTTAAGAAGTTATTGGGGGAGTACTTTATGAGAAGCATCAGGACAATGCAGTTCGATATGCTTTCACTGACTCCTGAACTCAGAAAAATGGGGATGCAGCTGTGGCAATGAGGCCACAGTTTATGGATATGTTCTTACTTTTTCCAAGGATATATATGTATATTTTTATTTTTCAACTGCAGGAAAATGACGAATTTTTGGTATATCCATGAAGAAGATATCAGGATTAATCATTTTTTTCACGAGGTTTTGTTGGAATGAAGCATTGTAATTTTGTTAATCAATCATGTTTTCTCTTCTTTGGTTCTTCTCTTCTTTCTGGTTTCAGCTACGACGGATTAGGGATTTCCTGTCTAGTTGGCCGCCTCCTCACGTATCCTTCACCACATCCCCAATGTGCCAAAGGCTAGAAAAGAAAATGTGGGGAATGAAATGTCCTAGAAGAATTAGCCATGTGGAGAAACTGACATGTTCTACGGTGTCAAGCTTCCCTGCTTCATTGGGTTTTCTTAAGCTCAAACTGTAGGTTTTGTGACAGATTAGTTAATTTCATGAGGGTGTTGAACTACACAGATCTTAGGTGAACAATAGGCGGGTTTTCAATTTCATTATATGATAGTTAAAAGAATTGAAGGTGGAAGCTTGAAGAATTCTACAACCAGTATCAACTCACATGAACATAATCACTGATACCCATAGACTCAAACTTCTCAGATAGATGATATGCATATGTTTGCCAGCAGCTCAACTTGTAGTGTTTTGAGGACTGAAACTCATGGAACCGGATGTGCATGTATTGAACCTTTTAGCCATTCTAGGCCTAACAACTTTCTCATGTAAGATCAACCAGCATTTTTACCCAATACAGCCTACTGGAAAATGACTTGCTGGCAGTCATCTACATCACCAAAACTGCCCTGAGTGCTGAAACCAAATGAAGATGTCGATAAATCAGTCAGTCGGTGTTGTCACTTGTAAAATAAACGTTTTTAAACTCGACTTTGGTATATCCCTCCGGTGCAGAAGGGATTACGCATGGGGGAGGGTGTTGAATCTTTCGATCCTATAGCATGGGTATTGGTTCTTAGTACCTAGAACTACTGTTTGTTTGTTGGCGTCTCTTCTCTTCTGTGTTAGAGGGACTGAATACATGAGAGAGGGTGTGAAAAGCTTGTGCCTGTTATTATTCTGATTCTTACTTGATCAGAAGACAGGATTTTTTTTATCTAAGACATGACCCTTGAAGTGAATTTGTTTTGCGGTCGCTGCCATTGAATCCTTGAATTTAACGGGTTAAAGTGACGGACAAACTAACACTTTCTAGTGTTTATGATATAATTTATGGAGCTTCAGAATGTTCTTCTTTATAAAATCCATCTGTCACTATAAGCTTAGCTCTTAGAGCAGATATCACCAACACTATCTAGTGGCATTGTTCTCATCCCATGCCATTTCAGGATTCAATGCTGCTGTTGCTGGTTGCTTTTTTGCTGTGGAGTCTGTCTTGTGGCCATCTCCTGCAGAATCATCATCGTCAGTGACTAATGCAACTTCAATGGTCATACTTAGTGCGGTGATAGCATCTGTGGTGTCAGAAATTGGTCTTGGCTCTGAACCAGCCTTTTCAGTGCCACAATATGATTTTCGTTCTCCAAGTGGTATGAGCCAAACCTTTGCCAACTTTCACCTGTTGTCAATAAAACCTGTTCAACAATATTGTATCTTTAGAGCATCTCAAGCAGTAGAAAGTGAACAAGGCTAAATTTTACTGGTTTTAACTTATTTTTTTCAAATAGTTACTTGTTTTAACTTTGCATGACATGGATTTGTATTATATGTTCCAATAGTACAATTTATTTTTTACATTTCATAGTTACGGAAAGTTAAGAGTATGCAATTGTGGAATGCATGATAGGAGAGAGATGGACACATAAATTTGCCTCTGTACTTTCTAGTTGGCTGAATATAGAATGGAGGATGCATGTTTTGTAAAATGCATGATCATTTGCACGACCTATTGAAGCTTGATATTTTATGAAATTCTGCATATTTTTGCGAACATGGCATTTTGCATGGCCTATTGGAGATGCTCGTATAATCAATGGGAATTATAGCTAAATGCATTCATGTAATAGTTAATAAATAATGGACGAAGACATAATCTTTGTCGTTGTCTCTTCTTTAAAATTGTTCTACAATAGTATCCGTTTTCTCTCTTTCTTCCGGTTTCTATTCATACCACTATTCACTGGATCACATTGACCTGGTAATTTGGATAATAAAACGATGCAAATTTCTGACAAATTTTGCATGATGTTGTAGATAAATTTTTTCTCTACAACACCATGCAAAAATTATCAAAAAATTATATCGTCTTGTCATCCAAATCACGAGGTCAAAGTGACTCAATTACGAGTGAAAAAGTCAAACCAGGAAGAAAGAGAGGGAACGGAGGTATGTATTTGTTTTGTTAGTACTAATGGACCATGCTCTGGCCAATGAAAAACATGCCAGCCTTTGTCCAGTTTATGGTTGAATTATTTTCCAAAGTTGGAACTGAATTAATGTATAAGATCTTATTGTGGTTAAGTTTGTGACATAAGACTTTCTAACTTATTTCAGAGCTCCCCCTGTATCTTTTGTTGGGTGTCCTCTGTGGCTTGGTTTCGTTGACCATGTCTAGGTGCACATCATTTATGCTGGCGGCGGTTGAAAATATTCACAAAATCATTGGCATACCAAAGCCCATTTTCCCTGTATTAGGTGGGTTGGCTGTTGGGCTAATTGCCTTGGCATATCCAGAAATTCTGTATTGGGGTTTCCAGAATGTTGATATTCTGCTTGAGTCTCGGCCATTTGTGAAAGGCCTCTCGGCTGACCTTTTGTTTCAGCTGGTGGTAGTCAAGATAGTGACAACATCGTTATGCAGGGCTTCTGGATTAGTTGGGGGTTATTATGCTCCATCTCTCTTTATTGGTGCAGGAACGGGAATGGCATATGGGAAGTTTATTAGTTCCATGATTTATCAATATGATCCAACCTTTCATCTCTCCTTCGTGGAGGTTGCATCACCGCAAGCATATGGCCTGGTAATGCTCTACGCATTTTCTATTAGCAAATACTCTTTAAGTTCTTTGTGACAGCGCACACCAGCTTCAACTATCAAAGGATATTCAAATTTTTTTATTTATCAAATTCGGCCTCTCCTGGCTTTTCCGCTATCATGTTTCAATTTCGTTCTTGTTTTTGTATGATTTCTAATTGTTAATGTCTTATCTAAAAGGTGGAAAGAACTGCAATATGCCATCAGTGCATGGCTTTTTGGCCCGTGTCGTCTCGATAGTTTGGACTGGATATGTGTGATTATTTATTGCCTACAGTCACAATGTGCATACCCATTGATTAGCTTGAACAGTACTCCGTATGTGATAATTTGTACTACTAATATTTAGTTGTCAAAATGTTTGTGTCTAAATTGGGGGACAGACTCTTCTAGCATATATGGATTTGTGCCTCAAGCCTTAGAACCTCTAATATCGAGCACACATGGACCATGGAATAGTAATATATACAATTTCTGTTCTTGTTTCCTGAAAGAATGTCAAAATCTATAAACTAAGCAGATACACGAAGATCCTTTTCTACGTGCTGTTTTCAGGTGCTCATCCCCATATCCTGGGTCCAATATATCTATTCCTGTAGTAGAAATAACTTCTAACATGACTAATGAGCCTGTGAACGTTTGTGTCAACCTCTATGATACACTATAGGACTTACAAATGACCATGATTTGAAAGTTTTATGTTTCTTCTCTTAATTTCAAGATTGGCTTTTGTTAACATTTTAATCCATGATTGGATTGCAATGATGCATTCTGTATGTTTACAGGTTGGGATGGCTGCTACTCTTGCAGGGGTGTGTCAGGTACCTCTTACTGCAGTTTTGCTTCTCTTTGAACTGACACAGGACTATCGAATAGTTCTACCACTGCTTGGAGCTGTGGGATTGTCTTCATGGATCACATCTGGAAATTCAAGCAGAAAAGGTGGGGACCCTAAGAAACGTGAAGGGGTAAAGACTGGGGCAACGGCACAGGTGGAAGTGAATTCTCAGAACTTGGATCAGATTTCCTCTAGTAATGGGCTTTCTGCAGAACAGCCTTATGGAGAAAATCTCTGTGAACTTGAAAGTTCCCTCTGTGTAGACGATTCAACAGATTATGCGGATCTAGAAAGGCCAATCCTTGTTTCACAAGTCATGAGAACAAAATACGTTACTGTCTTCTTGGGTACTTCACTGACTGAAACAGTAAATCTCATGCTGGCAGAGAAACAGTCTTGTGCAGTTATTGTTGATGACGACAATCTCTTGCTTGGTTTACTGACACTTGGAGACATTCAGAACTTCAGCCAATCATCAGAAGCAAGGTGCAGAAGACCCGAGGTAGCAAATGCCGTACTTTTAGTTTTATTTAACAGGGAAGTCTCTTAATTAGTTGCAAAAATATATTCAATAAAATTTAGCAAACAGAACTATAGTATGTGGTAAACAAATCCAAGTTAATTCAGCAAGAAGATGAAATAACAAGTGAATGAGGTAGATATTTCATGATGACGTCTATAGCAATTACTTGGAGTTTCTCTTGTTTAATTTTCAGAGTGGTTGAGAGATTATGATAAATTGATTGTGGGTTAAACAATCAAGATAGATTCCCCATTAACGTGCGAGATCTAGCTTAAATCACTTTCTAACAACACCCACCTAATCAAGACTAAGCTACTTGTCAAAATACTCACGGCACATTCCATGGTGAAACTTTGAATTGATAAGCAATTTGTACCTTTGACTATGTAGATACCCTGCATGCATTTCTGACTTCTGGTATCCCACAATCATTATTATTGAAGTCTACTTTTGTACATTTTTCTCACAGGAACTTTTAGTATCTGAAGTATATTCTTTGTATGGTGAGAGAAGTCGGGGCTCTTGGACAGTGACGCCGGACATGGACCTACTTGATGCTAAAATGATGATGAATGGACGTGGTATAACTCATCTTCCAGTAACTTCAGAGCAGATCGAAGATCGAAGAAGTGTGCCTATTGGCATTTTAGACGATGAATGCATCAGTCTAGCTTACAGGTTTGACTTACCCTTTTGCTTTGCTTTAGTAGGTTCTGTTTCAGAGTATACACTTAGAAAGAACTTAAACGTTTGACTGATGGCAGGTTTAAGGGCATGTTTGGCATCACATATTTTAGTCCAAGCTGGATTAAAATTTGTCTTTTTAGACAATTCATTTGTTATGACACAAAATTCCAATCTGAAAATCTCCAGATTAAAATAATCTCAAGGCAATTGTAGAATCTCTAAAATTGGGGATTTTGCTGCTAAGCATCTCTAAAAAAAAATAATTTAAATGTGTTTTAGACGTTAGCATAATCACAGTTCATTTATAAGTGGGGTGTATTTAAGTAGTTGACTATAGAGCTCTCTATCCGGCGTATCTGTCACAGGACATGTAAGAAATACTAGAGTAATTATTAAGTAGTATGTGTTATGTGTTGTATGGTTAGAGCAAGGCCACGTCATTTACTCTAGAGCAAACAAAAATTTCTCCTTATTAAGTGCTATTGTTACAAATTTCCACCTATTAAAAGATAGAAAACAAGTAGCTGCAAAATTCATAGACAAAATAATTAGAGGAATGTGAAACTAACTTTTATCTTTTTGCAAAAGAATAAGCATACAAATAATTTACTACATACAAGAACAATGAAAAAAAAATGAGTTTTAATAGAGTTGAAATCAAGCCATGTACAAGAACATAGCGGGGTAGATACTTTAGCTGTTCAGAACTCCGTCTTGTAAAATAGGAACTCGTCCTTGATATTGAAATATGATCAGGTTAAATGTCAGAGTCGCCTTAATGCCATGTTTGGCTACTTGGTCTTCTAACCCCTCTAATAATTGTGCAGGGTTCTAGCAATAAGAGAATACCTCAGCCAGTTACCGAACTTGAACTGACTCATGATAAACTCACAAAGTACAGGAGATATCTCCTCTAAACCCTGACAAGATCAGCTGCATATATGCTGAATCTTACTCAGATGAGGCTTCACCAGTGGGCGGACAAAATCTTCCTGATATTGCAGAATTAAAACACCTCCCTGAGTGACGAGTTTTTTCTGAGCCGACATACAAGTAAAGCGGCCATGACACTGCAGCAATATCCTATAGGACCAGTTACACAGAAGTACACGTCTTAATTCATCGGCAGCTTGACTAGTTGCAGTTGCATTTTATTTGGGCATTACAAGCAGAAGGTAACACTGGGTCGTGATTATGTAAATAGCAGGTTGCAACTCTCTCCACCCATAGAAAATTAATTGGTGTTTCTTATAGGAAAAGATAACAATGTACTGATGTGAATTGACCTGCAGTAGAAGGAACACTGCAGTTAGCATATTCTGATCTGTTATACTGCAGTCTCAATATTGTTTTGGTGCCTATTCTATTTTTGCCTGTCCCAAATATTTTGTCCACTTTGCCTTTTAATGATTCATAATACTGGAGTTTTTCTGATTGGCCTTACAAAAATAGCAATGACATCATCAATGAATTAAGAAGTGGGGGTATTTGAATAAATGACATTGGTTCTTTATATTCAGATCATGTACAACTCCACATGCCCAACACATGTATGTTATTTATTGACCGTGGCAACACATGCATGTTATTTAATGATCCCCAACCTTAAGGTTCTCCCACCCTGTGAATGATAAGGCATGGCTCAAATTCAGGTCATCAATGCATGCTGAGACAGATAATTTCTTAAAAGAAGGTAGAATGATCATAAGAGCATGACCAAATGAACAATTTCATCTATACATTTTTTAACCTCATGTTGCAATGTGGCTTGGCGACAGCACCGTATCTACTAAGGGCAGGGGCAAGGGTGGCAATTGACCCCCCCCCCCCCCCCCCCCCCCCCACCCCCAACTTTTTGAAAATTGCACCCCTACATCATAATTTTATTTAAAAAAAAATACTCTTAAATAAACACACAAATGTCCCGATTGAATCCACATTTTCTCACTAATATCTTTACAGAAATACATCTGTTTTCTCCTAGCTGCTTTAGTTTTTTTTTTAGCTTCGCCACTGCTTGGCGGTTATTGTCACACTCAATAACTTGAACAATTTTCACCATGCGATGATGGATGTGAAAGACATTAATGGTCATGTCGAAAACAGTTGTAGCTTGGGATCACTTGGTTTTCTTGTGTGGTTACAGTTTTCCTTCGTTAGCAATGGTCCCCTTGGTGAGATGTAGAAATTAACGAAAAGACAAGAAGTAATGAAAACATCTAAAGCGATGGATGGATAATTTTATCCTCAATTGTCAGCACTACTTCCATCCAACAATTTGTAGCCTCACAAAAACCTTCTCCACGTGTCCTTGTAATTTCCCTATTGTTTTTTGTGTACTAAAACCGTGTCGATTTTCGGCTAAATGTGAATACCGATTACCATTTCATAATGCTAGGGTTTAGGTTGTTGAATGGTTGAGAATAGTCGGCCTTAAGACAAGTCAATAGATATCCGGACCAAACTTGTATTGGAATGCTCATTAGACTTGGTGAATCAATGGGTTGTGTTCGTGTTTTAGTTGCTCGAAGTGATAGTTTGTCTGAGACTACATGTGACCGTGTTTGGGTTCTTAAGTACTGGGTGTAAATGGCGTAACCGTATTCTATTCATACATGTGACATATTCGCTGGATAGAGAGCGAACGATATATAAAAGTGATTGGAATTCGCATGAGTTGTATGAATGGAGTTTAGCCATGACATCTTCTTGCCTTTTGAAATCTCGTAGAATTTTACCACAATTTTTATGGTATTAATACTAGTAAATTGTAAACAAATTAAAGAGAAGAATGATACCGAACTGATATACTAATCCATTACATACTTTCATATAAATATGAACGACGAATACATACCCTAAATTGGAACCAATTATTCTCTCAACTATTCACCCAATTAGAGGAAGAGGCACTCAAGGGCAAAAAGTGACACTTAGCCATGCAGAAAAATTTCATTGACACCCGTAATTTTGAGTACCACTCTGATTCTTCTCTTTCTTTCCATTTTTTTTTACCACTATTCACTGTGTCACTTTGAAATTTGACCTGATGATTTGAATAGCAAAATAATACAATATTTTAATAATTTTTTCATAGTGTTGTAGAGTAAAAGTTGTTCCATAACATGATAAAAAGTTTTTTAAAAAATCGCATTATTTTGTGATCCAAATCACCCGGTCAAAGTGCTCCAGATACGAGTCAAAAAAGTCAAATAGGGAGAAAGAGAAGAAACATAGTGGTATTTTGTTAGTCGTATCATTTTATTATCTACAAAAGTGCTCCGACTGATTGCACCAGTGCCAAAGTTATTGACTTTATATAAAAGGTTATCCAAACTATTCATAATTTCTGACTCCGCCACTACACCCATTATAAAAGTTTCTCATGGGATCATATTTCCAACAACACTAAGTGGTTCGATAATCACGAAAAGCCTACTCTCACTTGCCAAATAATAAATTGCTATTGAAATATCAAAGAAACCATCGCAACCATTTCAAACTTTTAGGTCGATAAACAAAAAGACTAGTCCCCCTTTACATGTTTTTGGTTCTTTTCCATGAGAGGACACAACTTCCACAACAAGAGGAAAGGGACAGGCCTAGGTCAGGCCCGCGCCAACTTTCATGTACCCCCAACAATATCACGGCCTCAGTTCAACCACATGGCTCATTTTCAGTCCAAATTTATCATCCCCAATAACATTATCTCTCTCTCTCCCATTCTTTTTCTTCCTTCTTCTTCTTAGCTTCCATTAAAGAAGAACACACCATTTATTGCTTCATCATCATCATCATCATCATCATCATCATCATCATCATCATCATCATCATCATCATCATCATCATCATCTTCAGATAGACAGACATGGGTTTATGATCTTACCCACATAGCAATCTTGTCCCTCTCTTCTCTATCTTCCATGGAATCATTGGTTTTGGTTGCTCAAGCTAGCTCTGCAATCTTCAACTGTTCAAAGCTAGGCAACTCATACTAATAGTTTCAGGTAAATTCTCATATTCATTCAATGATGTTTTTTTAGCTCAAAGAGTTATGTTTTTATCCCGCGTCGGTTGCGATTGTGCTTGAACATTTTGAGGGATGAACATGAAGATGTTTCAAGACATTTCATTTTCGTTCTTGATGCTGGGTACTGGTTTGGTGCAGTGGCCAAGAACTGTCGGTTAGATATCTACTATAACTGTCAGTCAGTCCTTTCCTTCTTTTTAACTGGATAAGAGTACAAGTTACTAAGTTAGAACTACTACAAGAAAGTGTCTACACTCATTAACTTTTTTTCCTTTTTTGGGTAATTTCACTTTGACCCTCTAAAAGTTGAGAATTTCTGAAATCTCCCCCACCAAAAGACCCATCTTTTGTCCAAATTCACGAGTTCCGAAAAGATTGTCCTGTTCAACTATGGTTAGACACATGTAACCATGGTTAGAAGTAGAACTATGGTTAGACAGGCAAGCAAGTTTACTCAGTTTCTACAGTTCCTTTTATTTAACACTGTATTCAAACAAGAATATAAGTAAGAGCGGAGACACTCAAGGGCTAAGGGGTGACACTTGGTAATGGTATCCTTTTATTAACTACAAAAGTGCCCCGGAGGATTCCATCGTGGCACTAGAATGCACAAGAATGTTACTCCGACTGTTTCTAATTCCTCCTCTCTCACTAGGTATAAAACGCTTACACCCCCTAAGTTCTGACATAAAGACACTGTACTCCCTTATTGTTTGGGCCAATAACTTATGAGGAAATACTTGCCCACTTCATAGAAACAAGTTTAGGATTCCACTTTTCATTCTTCAGTGACGAGAAACATTCTTCTTTTTCTTATGTATTAGGTGTGTTTGATAATATCTGAAGCTGCAAATGGAGGCATCAAGTAGTGCTTCTGGTTCAACCTCAAAATCTCCAAGCTATCAACAGCATCCATTCTACAGCGATGGCCAAAGGCGGTCTCTTGATGTTTTCCAACCTTCGGACAGGCAACCCATGTTTATGGGGGAAGGAGGAGGAGGAGGAGACATGTTGAATGACATGAAGAAGTTCTCGTCGGACAGGTACATTGATTCAACTAGGACTTCAGAGGACTCTGAGTACGGTAAGATGCCACGAGTCTCTCAGGAGTTGAAGGATGCTTTGTCTACGCTTCAACAAACGTTTGTGGTGTCGGATGCTACGAGACCCGAGTGCCCCATTATGTATGCAAGTAGTGGTTTCTTTACCATGACTGGTTACTCTTCCAAAGAGGTCATTGGCAGGAATTGGTAAGTTTTTTGAGTTCTAAAAGAGTGTTTTGGAGCTCATGACAACTTATATATATATATATATCTATATATCTATATATATATCAGGTCTACGTGTTTGAATTTAGGTGAAACGATACTTTTCACGCTTACAGTGTGTCAAACTTTACTTGCACGTTGGTGGTGTCATTCCACACTCTAAGTACATGCTTGGTCCGGAATTTTAATACCATTGGTGATTAAAATCTGCCAAATGATATAAATTCATTTTGTTTCGTAATCTTTTTAATTCTTAATTTAAGTTGTGTAATAATTTGCAGATTATACAATATCCGATTTTTTTTTTCCATGACTTGCTGAGATACTATAACCCAGTTTTTTAAGTATCAATAGTCAATTTGTCCAACCAAATAACATTTTAGATGTGATGTAAATTCAAATAAAGACATTTATTATAATAACTTCACGTCTTGTCAAATACATTTAAATTTTAATTCAGTTTCTCTGCTCATACCATATATTTTTCAAATTATAATTTAAGTCGAATTATTCACACAAAATTATTTTCATCAGATTATTGAGATTTTAAGCTCGAAGCCTGAAACGAAACATAATCTAGCAGGACAAATTTGTCTAAAAATTATTTTCATTGATAGGCCGCCCCACACAGACAAACGGCATCACAATCCGGTGTGTACATGTCGTGAACACATTAAAGGGGTGAAAGTGTAATTTTCCAAACAGAAAGGGGGTAAAAGTGTATTTGTGTCAAACTTGAGGGGCGTGAAAGTGTCTTTTACCCTTGAATTTAGTACTACTACTACCGGCACTGATCAGGAAAATATGGCCTGTTTCAGCCTACTTCACTTTTTGTCATTATTCACTGGGTTACTTTCATCCGGTGATTGAATTAGCAAAATGATACAAGAATTTAGTAATCTTTGCATGATGTTATAGAGGAAAGTTTATTATAAAATACCATGAAAAAATTGTTAAAAAATTACATCGTTTTGGTACCCAAATCACCAAGTCAAAGTGATTCAGTTAGACGAAACAGACGAAACGGAGGTAGTATTAAAATGCCCAAACTGGAAATCACCTAAACTATAGGGGTCAAAAACTTGTATTTTGCAAATTTTTCAGAACCAAAGTTTATTATAAATTTTGGCTCTGCGATTTTGTTGAGAGTGGTGGTGTCTGTGGTTGTGGTGGTTGCAGCCGATTTCTTCAGGGGCCGGAGACGGATCAAGCGGAGGTAGACAAGATAAGGCAAGCGGTGAAAGCGGGGCAGAGCTATTGCGGGAGGCTGTTGAACTACAAGAAAGATGGCACTCCTTTCTGGAACCTCCTCACTGTCACTCCTGTCAAGGATGACACTGGCAAACTCATCAAATTCATTGGGTAAAACATCTCTCTCCCTCTCTCTAGCATCCTCTATTTTTTACTATTTTATATGTTTGTTTGTTTCTTAGGGGTTTATGCTTTAATGAGTTGTTGAATGAGGCTGTTTTGAGGTGTTGATTTCCTTTTGTTTTTACCAAATTGAATTCTCAATACTAGTTAGTAGTCTGAGTACTCATTAGCATTTTTAGGCAAACAAGTTCAAGAGATAGTTCAGAAAGTTTAAGTTGATTTTTTCGCTACTTTTCTAGCAAGTACAACCTCTTTTTCTTCTCTTTGAACTTCGGTTGACTTTTTTCTCCGTAACTGGGTCACTTTGACTCGGTGATTTGGATAGCAAAACGATATATTTTTTTTGGCAATTTCTGCATAGTATTGTAGAATAAAGTTTACTCTACAAGATCATGCAAAAATTACCAAACTTGTGTATCTTTTTGCGAACCAAATTACCAAGTCAAAGTGACCCAGTGACTAGTGTCAAAAAGTGAAGTAAGCTGAAAGAGAAGAAACACAGGTAGTAAGAGTTAGAAGTCATCTAGAAGGTCTTCTTGTAAACATGTTCTTAGAGGTAATGATTTTGCTTTTCAGAATGCTGCTTTTTGATTCCAAAAGCAGTTGTTGATGTGTTTGGTAAATTGTTATTTATCTGCTTTTGGGATAGTAACTGCTTTCCCAACGCAACATTGACAAACAGGGGCAGGGTTGCTTTTCCAGACGTTATTTTTGATAATTTTATTCATGGCTTTTTTATCCATGTCATCACAATAAATTCATAATTGTCTATCTAATTGTAATAAAACTCTACCATGTCTAATATTTGTCATTTCAACACTTCCAACAATTCTAAAGCAATAATCACCAAACACAAAATGCAAAAAACGATTTTTTACGGCAGGTTATATATGAAATTTACCAAACACTTTTAAGTAGATTCTACAGCAGCTTTCTCACAGCACTTTCGGCACATCTGCTTTATAAAATGCCACAACATTCACAAACTGGTTAGTTTAATCTATTCACAGTGTAGCACCACTTCTTAACCGTGTTTGTTTCTATTCTTGTTTGGGGGTTGGTTCCTCTATATGGGACCACAAAATGCATAACCTTTCTCTGGGCTGTGGTACTCGTTTCACCAATGGAGTTCTGTCAAAAACGAATGGGGCCTGGAGGGAGAGACGTGGTGCCATATAGTTACCTGCTCTTGTTCGGTATCTCCCGTTAGTTGTAAAATTGTGAAATTTTTTACTTCTTAGTGATGACACGACCAAAGTAAATAATTTTCCAGAAATCGGGACGTTGGATTTGAGACACATTTCCACTTTTTGACTTCTCTTTTGTTGTGAAAAACGAAAAATATGCAGAAAGAAAGAATCGAGACACACAGATTTACGTGGTTCGGCAAAACAGCCTACTCCACGGAGTTGCAGAGATTTCACTAAAACAGACGAATCGTCTCAGAGAGAATTACAAGCGAAATCAGAACGCTCAACATAACATGCTACGAACCCTAAGAACTCTATAAATAGACAACCTATCAAACCGGGCCGGATCCAAGCCCAAACGGGTCAAAACGGGTCACAAATATTTTTTTCGGGGGCGCTGCCCCCGAACCCCCGGAGACATGTTCGTGATCGCTACGGCTTGGGCCTACCGGCCCAAGCCTTCGCTCCACGAATCATGTCTCCCTTTTCGGGTCGTAGCAAAACATGAACCGGGTCGATTCATAAAATGGGTCGCCCATGAACCAGGGCTCCACCCCAACAATTCTCCCACTTGGAGACTGGTTCAACATCATGTACCAGAACCACATCCCCTAACATAATCAAGCTCCATCCCTGCAACTCAACTCATCTTCTTCAAGAAAGAAGACCGACTGAAGCTGCGCACAGCTTCAGTTTCTCAACAGTAACAACCTTTGTGAACATGTCTGCTGGATTCTCACTTCCACAAATCTTCTCAAGCTGAACCTGACCATCATCAAGTAACTCACGGATGAAATGATACTTTGTCTCAATATGCTTGGTCTTAGAATGGAACGCTGGATTTTTAGCAAGAAAAATAGCACTCTGACTGTCACTGTGAAGCGTGCCATTCTCCTGTATCTTCCCCAACTCTCCTAAGAACCTCTGCAACCATACCATCTCCTTTGCAGCTTCCGTGATAGCAATATACTCAGCTTCCGTTGTTGAAAGAGCAACAACCTTCTGTAAGTTAGAACCCCACGACACTGCCGTACCACCCAAGGTGAACACATACCCTGTAGTACTCTTCCTCTTATCCAGATCACCAGCAAGATCAGCATCAACAAAACCCTTAAGTTTCAAAGCACCTCCACCGAAACATAAGCACGTGTCTGAAGAACCTCTCAAGTACCTTAAGATCCATTTAACTGCCTCCCAATGTTGCTTTCCTGGATTACTCATGTACCTGCTCACAACTCCCACTGCATGGGAAATATCTGGCCTAGTACAAACCATAGCATACATCAACGAACCAATAGCCGAGGCATATGGAGTCTTACCCATGTGTTCCCGTTCTTCAACTGTCTTTGGTGAATCATCTTTACTCAATCTAAAATGACCCCCCAACGGAGTGTTCACAGGCTTAGCCTGATCCATGCTGAATCTGCTTAGTACCTTCTTCACATACTCTGTCTGGGACAAATACAGAGTACCTCTGGCTCTATCTCTGACTATCCTCATACCAAGAATCTGACTTGCAGGGCCCAAGTCCTTCATGGCAAACTGTGTAGACAATTTCTTCTTCAAGTTGTTAATCTCATCCAAACTAGATCCTGCGATCAGCATATCATCAACGTATAACAACAAGATAATGTAGGAGCCATCAAACTGTCTAACATAGCAACAATGGTCTGCATGACATCTCGTGTACTTTAAGCTGCACATAAAACTATCAAACTTCTTGTTCCACTGCCGAGGAGCTTGTTTCAGACCATACAAGCTCTTCTTCAACCTGCACACAAGATTCTCATTTCCCTGTACCTCGAAACCCTCTGGCTGATGCATATACAATTCTTCCTCCAAGTCACCATGAAGGAATGCAGTCTTTACATCTAACTGCTCAAGATGCAAGTCTTCTTGAGCAACCATACTCAGCACCAACCTGATAGTTGTAAGCTTCACAACAGGTGAAAATATCTCAGAATAATCAATTCCCTGCTTCTGCTGGTACCCTTTCACAACAAGCCTTGCCTTATATCGTTTACTTCCATCAGATTCATTCTTCACACGATATACCCACCTGTTATGAAGTGCCCTCTTCCCTGTTGGAAGTTCAGTTAACTCCCATGTCTGATTCCGAAGTAAAGAATCCATCTCATCATTCATTGCTGACTCCCACTTGCTAGAGTGAACATCCTGCAAAGTCTCTGCATAAGTCTCAGGCTCACCAGCATCAGTCAACAATATATAATTAAGACTAGGGGAGTAACGCTCTGGGACCTTTCTGTTCCTAGTCCCCACCCGAGTTCTAACATAGGTCTTCAGAGGAGTGTTCTTGTCCTTTGCAACTGGCTGTGACTCAGTAGTGTCAGGCACACTAGACTGATCCTGCGGAACATCATCACTGGGAGTGACATCCTCAAGAATATCAGGACAAACATACGAAGGAGTAGCTGGGACTTTATCCTTTGTATCAATAGCAACACTCGCCCTATCCTTATACATCATCTTCTCATTGAAGATCACATCTCTGCTTCTTATAATTTTCCTGTTCTCAGCATCCCAGAATCTGTAACCAAATTGTGCATCTCCATAGCCAATAAAGAAACAAATCTTGGACTTTGCATCTAGCTTACTACGTCTGGCAGCATCAATATGAACATAAGAAACACAACCGAAAACTTTCAAATGATCAAAACTAACCTCTTTTCCGCTCCATACTTCTTCAGGCAATCTGAATTCCAACGGAACTGAAGGTCCACGGTTTATGCAATAAACCGCTGTGCTAACTGCATCTGCCCAGAAAGTCTTCGGTAACCCAGAACAAAGCCTCATGCTTCTAGCTCTCTCATTGATGGTCCTATTCATGCGCTCAGCCACACCATTCTGTTGTGGTGTCCCGGGAAGAGTATTTTCGAGTCTAACTCCATGTGTAGCACAATAATCCTTTAGTCCACCATCATGTATTCTCCACCATTATCAGATCTCAAACACTTCAATTTCAAACCCGTTTCAGTCTCAACCATGGCTTTCCACTTTTTAAAAGTTTCAAATACATCAGATTTATTTTTCATAAAATAAACCCATACTTTCCTACTGAAATCATCAATGAAAGTGACATAGTATTGAGATCCTCCTAGCGACGCTACTGGTGAAGGACCCCACACATCTGTGTGCACGAGATCCAGCTTGCTTGATCTCAAGGCACGACCGCCTTTCAAGAAACTGACTCTCTTCTGCTTTCCCATAATACAGCTCTCACAAATACCCAAATCAACAGACTTCAGCTTTGAGAGCTTACCTTGGGACTGCAATATCTTCATACCTCTATGACTCATATGACCAAGTCTGCGATGCCACAAATCAGCGTCTTGCTCAGCTTCAGCAACTGCTACTGTATCACTCGGTCCCGAAGTCATGTACAAAGTTCCTGTTTTCTTACCACGAGCAAGTATCATGGAACCTTTCAAAACCTTCCATGCACCACTTGAGAAGACCACAGAGTTACCATCATCATCAAGCTGTCCCACCGATATCAAATTCTTCTTCAGTTCAGGAACATGTCTCACCTTCCGCAAAGTCCATACGGAACCACTTGCAAGCTTGACATCAATATCACCCTGACCAACAATATTCAGCGGCTCCCCATCTGCCAAGTACACCTTTCCGAAATCCCCAGCAGTATAGTTCTGCATAATTTCACGGTGCGAGGTAGTATGGAAAGAAGCACCCGAATCTAATATCCAATCATCAACGGGACTATACACAGCAAGAAGTAAAGCATCTTGAATTTCATCACTGACTGCATTCACCGAATTCCCAGACTTTCCTCTGTTTTTCTTCGGTGCCTTACAATCACTCTTAAAGTGACCTGACTTACCACAGTTCCAGCAATTAACCGTGCTTCCATCCCTTGTCTGCGATTTTCCACGACTGGTACCTCCATGCTTAGATTTTGATCTTCCCCGATTATTATTATCATTCCTTTCGTTGCTTCTGCCACGATTATCAACATTATAGGCTGAACCCGAAGGTTCACCAGAATCTTTACGACGCACTTCCTCAGCCAGAATTAAATCACGTATGTTATCATACTTCAACTTTTCTTTTCCAGCAGAATTACTAACAGCAGTTCGCATAGATTCCCAACTATTAGGTAATGACGCTAATAGTATCAAAGCCCTAACCTCATCATCAAAGTTAATTTCAACAGCAGACAATTGATTCGTAATTGTATTGAAATCAGTAAGATGTTGAGCAACCAACATACCTTCTGTCATCTTCAGATTGAACAGACGCTTCATCAAGTACACCTTGTTATTAGCAGACGGAGTCTCGTACATTCCTGACAACGCCTTTATCAGCGAAGCTGTAGTAGTCTCCTTAATAACGTTGTGCGCAACCGACCTTGACAGCGTCAACCGAATAATGCCCAGAACCTGTCGATCCATAACCTTCCAGTCTTCCTCCTTCATGGCTTCAGGCTTTACCCCCTCCAGTGGAGCGTGCAGTTTCTTCCCATACAGATAGTCCTCTATCTGCATCTTCCAGTACGCATAATCTGTGCCGTCGAACTTTTCAATTCCAGAACCTTTCATCTCATCTGCCATCGTTTTTCCCAAACCCTAGCGAACCAGGCTCTGATACCAGTTGTTGTGAAAAACGAAAAATATGCAGAAAGAAAGAATCGAGACACACAGATTTACGTGGTTCGGCAAAACAGCCTACTCCACGGAGTTGCAGAGATTTCACTAAAACAGACGAATCGTCTCAGAGAGAATTACAAGCGAAATCAGAACGCTCAACATAACATGCTACGAACCCTAAGAACTCTATAAATAGACAACCTATCAAACCGGGCCGGATCCAAGCCCAAACGGGTCAAAACGGGTCACAAATATTTTTTTCGGGGGCGCTGCCCCCGAACTCCCGGAGACATGTTCGTGATCGCTACGGCTTGGGCCTACCGGCCCAAGCCTTCGCTCCACGAATCATGTCTCCCTTTTCGGGTCGTAGCAAAACATGAACCGGGTCGATTCATAAAATGGGTCGCCCATGAACCAGGGCTCCACCCCAACATCTTTCTCTCCTAAAAAAAACAATAAATAAATAAATAATAATAATGAAGTAAAAGACTTAGCTGGTATGACCAAAATGAATTACGAGGAGTGAAATGTATCAAACCGGGAAACCAATATAGGGGTGTAGGAAAGTTTGCGCCTGAATGTATTATGTGCCTCTGGTACTCGAGAGTTATAATAACACCTTGAGATTCATCTTGCGCTCTCTGAATACACATTTAATATAATAATATCTGACCATATACCTGTACGCACTTGTGGTTTCAGTGACCTATGTACTAGCACTATTTCTTCTCTGAAATTATGGAATGTACCCCCATACTCCATATGATGAAACTCTGTCTTATCTTAAAAACTGGTCATGCTCAGATGTTCATATTTTTCTTCTTTGTGCTCCTTGTGCTATATGGTAATCTTGTTCATTGTATTGTTTGAATGACCTATGCATTTTTCACAGTATGCAGGTTGAAGTTAGCAAATTTACTGAAGGTGTGAGTGAAAAGGCAATAAGACCAAATGGATTGGCCACATCCTTGATCCGCTATGATGGTATGTTAGATCATATTTTTTTTCTTTGAGATGTTCAAGTCTTTTTAATAATCCTGATCTTTTATATGTCAGCTCGTCAGAAGGAGGCGGCGTTAGGATCAATCACAGAGGTTGTCCAAACTGTGAAGCATTATCCACGATCCCAGATCAAGTCTTCTAAGCATGAAGTGGAGGAATTAAAACTGCCTGAATCAGCTGTAACTGAAAGCGTTACCACTCCTGGCAGGAAGAACGTTCAATTTGAATCAAGAACTCCCACTTCCCGTGCAAGTTCGGCGCTGGAGTTTGGAAAACCTTACACAGAATCACAACGCAATACTTTAATGGGGTATGTGCTGCTGAAATATTGGTTTGAGCAATTGACAAGCATTTCTACCAAAATTTAGCCTTCTATTGTTTATGAAACTGTGGTTGGTCAATTACTCTACCAATATATCGAAAGTTTAATGTTTTCATTATCCTACTTATAATGGTTTTCCGGATTCCACTCTATCTTGGGTTGCCAATTCTTTTTAATGTATTGATGTTTTCTAACATCCAATGAAAACGTTTCTTAGGTCTAAAGGAAGGTCTCTAAGCTATGCTGGGTGGCACGAATCTATACCAAGTACGGAGCCAGAGATTGTGATGACGAAGGACATAGAGCGTTCTGACAGTTGGGACAATCTTGAACGAGAAAGAGATATGCGTCAAGGAATAGACCTAGCTACCACATTGGAACGTATTGAAAAGAATTTTGTGATATCAGATCCCAGACTTCCTGATTGCCCCATTGTAAGTTAAATATTCAAAAGACAGTTTTAGTTATTTGTTCTTCTTTTACATGTACAAAAACCAACTCATTGATCTTTAGTATATTAGATCATCAAGTTTAGGTTGCTTGATTTAAAGTCTGTCTCTGCAGTTTCTCGTCTAGTGAAATTTGCATGTTAAATAAAATGTTGTTGGTCCTTTGGTACTCAGA
This sequence comes from Linanthus parryae, assembly GCA_023055425.1. Classification (NCBI taxonomy): domain Eukaryota; kingdom Viridiplantae; phylum Streptophyta; class Magnoliopsida; order Ericales; family Polemoniaceae; genus Linanthus; species Linanthus parryae. The sequence continues at coordinate 62,736,317 of JALGPY010000002.1, read as the reverse complement.
TTGGTAATCTCTATGGTTTGTTTATTTTTTGAGTCTTCATGGGACAGTGTTGGTATGTAGTCGAATGGACAAAGATCCATCATACCTAATCGGAAAGTTATTCTGTCATAATTATGACGACATCTATATCTGATGAACCAACGAATGAGAGTGTGACATCTATTTACTGTGAACACTTTCAATCCACGTTACCTTGTATGAAGGATTTACAAATATTATGTTAACTTAAATTAAATCCTAAACTGATATACCTGCTGAGGGGCTTCCACGTTTGATTTATGATCGTGTTGCATAGTAGTTGTTAAATATGAATATTTCCTTTGCTAACATCCTGTTGAGATGCATGCTTTATTGGGTTGACAACTTATTATATAATGTACAGATATTTGCCTCTGATAGCTTTTTGGAGTTGACAGAGTATACACGAGAAGAAATCCTTGGAAAGAACTGTAGGTATGAGTTTCATAGTTTGCATAATGCACAATTTTGCTGAATGTAGACGTAACATTTGGTTACTCCATTGATAAGATTGGACATTTTTTACTGATGCTTCTTTCATTGCTGTAGTGGTACCTTAGCGGCACATTAAGTCTTGGTATTCTTTTGGCTTAATAAACAAATTCAATCCTTGAAATTCTCCTTAACAGTCGCAATGAGATTGAAAAGGAACTGTAAGCCTTGGAACCGCTTCCAAGTTTCAGAGTGTAAGAATGTACAACAATAGATATAGAGATCAATCATCAAAGTAGTTGTTGCAGTTCCATTTTCATACCAGAGGAATGGAGTCTTTCCATTAGTTGAGCTTTGTAGTTGTCTCTTAGTTTTTGAGCATCAAAATTGTACCAGCTGTCACTTTGTACCTGTGAAATTCTTAATGTTTATGTTGGCGGAAGTTTAGCATTAGAGTGCTACTTCAGTGGCCAGAATTTGGAAAGTACATAGTAGTCTTCTTTCAGCCTGCCACATTAGCTTTTATAAAAGGAAACAAACTTATTAGAGTTTTTTGCATTAACTCGTAACCTCTGCTTCGTCTTAACTATGTTATCACATCCATACATAATTTCCAACAAGTAAGATTGTTTAATAGTGTCGCTATGTTTTCTGGCATGTCTTGATACAGTACTTTTTTCGCATGTTTTGATTCCTGTTACCTTCTCTATGTATGCAGATTTCTTCAAGGACCTGAAACAGATCAATCCACTGTATCAAAGATAAGAGATGCCATTAGAGAGCAGAGAGAAATTACAGTTCAATTGATTAACTACACCAAGAGTGGTGAGAGCTATTAATCTATAGCCTTTGGATTCCGCGAATGCCAATGAACTCTAGTTTGTTTTGGAGTTTCAATTTTTATATCATATTGATGCCATAGGATCACTTATTAGTTCTTTGTGAATGATTGTAATTCAGGGAAGAAGTTCTGGAATTTATTCCACTTGCAGCCAATGCGTGATCAAAAGGTATGTGTATGAGAAGATTATTTCATGTTTTTTTTTTTTTTTTTTTTTTTTTGGTCTTGGACGTACTAAGAATCTAGATTAGCACAGCTCTGCTGTTGAAAATTTGATTGGTGGTGGAATTCTTCTAGGGTGAACTTCAATACTTCATTGGCGTTCAACTTGATGGAAGTGGTCATGTGGAACCCTTAAGAAATCGCCTTTCAGAAGGAACAGAACTACAAAGCGCTAAACTGGTATGGTTTCTGATATTGTTGAATGTCTTCGGAGTTTCGTTCCATCTTTTGTGGATTAGTTATAACTTGTTGGTGAACTCTCAATATTCTTCCTAAACTGTGATTTGACCACTTCAGAATAAATGCACTCTTGTACTTTGTTTGACGGTTTCGGAAACTTCTAAGATTAGGAGCTCCTTGCGGATTGAGAGGATTAACTGATAGGTCTTAGGTCACTTGGTTGTTTAATGACATGCCACTTTCTACCGAGTATATGTTTTTATGAAGTTGCATGTTGCTTCCTAAGTAAGTGCCCATCTATATAGGACTTTGGATATTAAATCAAGAAACTAGTCATGTAAAGTCTATTCTCATATCTGAGAGATGCATCCATGCTTGGCTAGTGTCCTTCATGATGACTGTTCCCCTTTAATGATTAAGTGGCTTGAGAGGTAGTAAAGGCCTTTTATGTGGAGTGTAGTGAGAGAGGAATCCAAGTATCATTTGTTCTTGGGATTGGGCTGATAGGCCTTTGTATGTGAACATGTGTTCATAGGGCTTGGAATCATTGGTGGTCTCTACAAATTGGGACTCCAGTTGGGCTTTGCATGGAAACTCGCGTCTATTGCTCATATCTTAGATATGCGTCCATACTTTGGCCAACTTATTTCCAGTTTATGATGACTGTTCCTCTTTGACGATTAAGTGGCTTGAGAGGGATGACAGCGGGTTGGGTTCGGATCGGATCTGTCATATCAAATCTGAATCCGCCTAAGAAGTAGTGATCCGAATCTGGTCTGATCAGTAGTGGATTCGGCGGGTCTAGGATCATACTATGTGATCCATCCGCCAATCTGTTTGACACTCCCAGGGGGATCTAATCACTAATCGGATTGGATTTTTTTTTGTTGGGCTGAATTTAAATTTTGTGAACACTGTCAAAATCTTTATAAAATTTAATTCTATAACCTAAGGCAATGTGCCATTAAAAAGTTGTCAAACACAATTGATCACCATATACATTTCTTTCCAGAAAAAAGAATCGACATATTTTTCTGCAATCCTACGACTACCATTTTTTTTATCCTTCTTTAACAAGCACAAATCAATTCATCATCCTACTTTCTAATGAAAGCAAGAAACCTGCAAATCCGAAAAATCTCAAATATATCTGTTTTGAACCAACAAAGCCAAGTAATTTTGGGACTATATACAACAAGTACTTGAACAAATTAATACAACTTGAGTGATGGCTTCAGTGCCTAGTTTCTCAGATCTGAGAAGCAAATATAAGAAAGTTAAAAACAGATGACATAGAGAAGGTGAGAAGAAGCATAAGAGTCAGGGTTAAGAAGCAAAGAGCCTTTCTGCAATAGCTACACCCGGTGGCAGTGGTTACTCCTTAGCTTGGTTGACACTTCTAGTTTTCATTACGGATGCCCCTACGGGCCAGTAATTTCCAAGGGGGCCTAGAGTAGGTTACCATGACTCCTTTTTCTTAATTATTTTCTTATTAATAGATACTATTCAAATTTAAGTGTGCTAGATAAGATGAATCTATGGAGGCTTGATAAAAAAAATATCTGGCTCATATATCATTTCACTTTTATTTAAACTTTATATCATGGAGATTCTGTTTTTGGTGTACATTTTGAAGATACACACTCTATAACCGTCGCAATCTGGAGCTATGATTTCAATCACCATTGCTCAAAAACTTAAAGGAACTTGTTTGTTCTGATGTCCAAATTATTTTCAGACTATATGTCCATGTAGAGGATAGGTCTTGACGTAGGAAGCACCAACTTTTTCATACTCTTGTTATACAATCTTGTTATTTTTAACAGGGCCGTAATAATAACTTTGCAAGTAACTCCAAGGTGATAAGGTATAACTAAGTACGTACCAGTCGCGCCTTAATTTTATCTAGCTTCACTCCGATGCTTATTTTAATTTAATATACAATAGAGCTATGTGTGAATTAAATGATTTTTTTTTTCTATTGTAAATCAAGACATGTTCAGCGGGATCTGTTAACCAAGAGCCATGACTGAATCGGAATAGAGCCTAACAGTAGTTTTGGTCCTTCGTTTCTCTTTTCCTTCCCAGGTTAAGGCTACAGCAGAAAATGTTAATGAGGCTGTTCGAGAACTTCCTGATCCGAACTTGGTAAGGTACTCTTTTAGCTTCGTGTTTGGCTTGATAGATCTGTATGCCCTTTATTTTGTTACATTGTGTTCCCGAATCCCTATGTTCTTCAATTTTCTTTCAGAATTGTGCATAGTCCATGCACCTGGTTATAACTAAATCACTAGTCTGTAAGTTTCACAATCCTTCAATTTATTAACTTACTTCTCAATAAAATTCTGTAATATTCAGGATGTTTCAGTATCAATCTTTGTCCATGCTTTTATCGTTTTTCTTTGTAAAACAATCAAACATTTTATGATTTAAGTTTTTAACTATTGTGCTTCTTCACCGATCACTACATGCCAATTTGTTACTATTCGCATTTTCCGCTCTTTGTTTCCTTCCATTACCGATTTAAAGTCTGTCACCCCCTTTCACAGTTCTGTCATATTAAGGCATTATGTTATGGCCTGACTCATACAGAAATATTGTTGGCAAAATTTGATTAGTATTTTATATCTCCATACTTCAGAGGCTCGAAGATTTATGGTCTATCCACTCTGAACCTGTCTACCCAAAGCCTCACAAGAAAGAGAGTACTAAATGGGCTGCCATTCAGAAGGTACATTCTTTTTTGTTGGCTATTGACATCCACAATATCATATATTGATCAATCACAATTTCAGGTTTCATGGATCCAAGGACTCTGTTAACGTTCAAAATCTGAAGTACTAGTACACACTATTCACCAGATTTGAGAAGAAAACTAAAACAGAAACATAAAAACAGGAATAGGAAGATAGCTTCATGCTAGTTTCTCGCGCACTCCTGCAGCGAATAGAAACAGCGTAGAAGTGTGGCTTCGAGCTAGTCTCTCGCGCACTCCTGCAGCGAATAGAGATGGATAGGCGCCACGGGTTGAATCCTCAAAACCCAAGCCTCCAACACTTGAAACCCTAGCTGAACAAGAGCTTTAGCTCCTCACATTTTCTTAAAATTAAGCATATCTTATCCTCTGAAACTAGCTGCCTTTTATGAAGGCCTGAAACTTCCAAGAGAAGTTTCTGTCAAAATATTACAAGATAAACCCCTGAAATGTACATATGTGACAAAATAGCCATTTGAAAAGTCAACAAAGGCTGCTGGACCAATCAAGCTTCAGATTAAATGAGGGAAGAAAGACAAAAGACCCCTCAAAGCTAACACACATATGCTACTGCATCATTCTCTCCCGGTTCGAAAGAACTCGACTCCGTTCGAGTTGTCACCTTTGCTTTCATCTCCCACCTCTTTCTTGCCAATCATCAGTCTAATACAACCCCAAGAATGAACTTGCTCTGATACCAAGTTGATGCAAATAGCTAGGAGATAACTATATATATTAATAAAACTAAAGCTCAAAATCTGAAGTACTAGTACACACTATTCACCAGATTTGAGAAGAAAACTAAAACAGAAACATAAAAACAGGAATAGGAAGATAGCTTCATGCTAGTTTCTCGCGCACTCCTGCAGCGAATAGAAACAGCGTAGAAGTGTGGCTTCGAGCTAGTCTCTCGCGCACTCCTGCAGCGAAGAGAGATGGATAGGCGCCACGGGTTGAATCCTCGAAACCCAAGCCTCCAACACTTAAAACCCTAGCTGGACTAGTTGAGCTTTTGCTCTTCACATTTTTCTTTAACCAAGCATATCTTATCCTCTGAAACTAGCTGCCTTTTATGAAGGCCTGAAACTTCCAAGAGAAGTTTCTGTCAAAATATTACAAGATAAACCCCTGAAATGTACTCATGTGACAAAATAGCCATTTGAAAAGTGAACAAAGGCTGCTGGACCAATCAAGCTTCAGATTAAATGAGGGAAGAAAGACAAAAGACCCCTCAAAGCTAACACACATATGCTACTGCATCAAGTTGCTAATTCATGGTTCTTGGCAGTATTCCCATTCAATCTCCAATATAATTGAGCTAAAACTCAATTATTAAGAAAGAATTATAGTTCACGAGTAGCTCGCGAATCATAAAAATAGTAAGAGAAGGAAGATATATACCCTTGGCAGGGGAGCTTGTGGTTGAAACACAACGGTGGACAGGGTGCAGGCATATTTTCTTAACCGGAATTCGCTCACACATTATATATTAGGATCAATGATTACCGTTCTAACTATCTGCTTTACTATATTCCTCGCTCATTGTCTCGTTATGCAATATTTATCTTCAATTATTTTTGGCTTTTTAGATCACTAAACGCGGGGAAAAGATTGGGCTAGATCACTTCAAACCGATAAAGCCTCTGGGATGTGGTGATACTGGCAGGTATTTCTCTTTGATATTCTTTGCTACTTACTGCAGATGGAGCATTTTATGAACACAACTTGCAGCTCCTACATGTACTCTATTATGTTGAGACTAATTGTTTTCACTGTGTAATTAATGACTCTCTCTCTCTCTCTCTCTCACACACACACACACACGCGCGCGCGTGCACACACAATTTCCTGCCTATGTTACCCGAACTCGTTGTTTCCGCTGTAGTGCCCGAGTTGACACGACATGATCAGGGTGCGGGTGTCCGACCTGGAACTTCGCTCGTTGCCAACCACCGTGTTTTGCGAAGATTGATCTTCTCGCGTGTTATCCTCAGCAACCTTCTGCCCTATCATCGTTGCCATATCGTTTTCTCGATTTCTGTATCCTCCTGTTCATCCTTAGGTTTTGACTTTTGAGTTTCACTTCACTCATTAATAGTTGGGTTGGGATAGGACGTCCAGTAACATTAATGGGCTGAGTGTATAGGGTATTAATTACAAAAGCCCAGTCCAATATCACTTATGTACGTAATGAATATAAGATAATGTCACAGCTGTACCCAGAAAAGTAACTTATTAGCGAAAAAACACCGAAATGTAGCATTCAGTTTCACATAAATCGTGTTATTTAAAAAATATCCCTTTACCGTAGTCATGGACCAGAAATAAGCTACATAAACATGTACATCGTATCCCAGAAGGCCAGCACCTGTGTCCAAATTCTGGATAATTTACCAGGCGAGTCCCCAAATCCCAATTTTTAGGGAGTAGACAAATCCGACTCTTGATCCACACCGGATATAAACCCACACTCGGGTCCAAGTAACATAGTATCGGGCTGATAATCTGGCATATAATAGGTTGGGCTATGTACATTTTCGTACCTCTGCTTTAGACAGCCTGCTTTCTCAACTGTCATTTTCGTCGTCACATTTTGCTAAAGGGTAAAAGACACTTTCCACCCCTATCTTTCGATGAAATTCCACTTTGCTCCCCTGACGTTTGAACAATTCCACTTTGCACCCTTGTAACGGAATATTCTGTGGACACTTAGCACCCTTCTGTCATGTTCCGTTAGTAAAGTGGATGATAGAATTTTTTCAGACCATATTGCCCCTGTGTATATTTTGGACTTTATTGTCCATGTTTATCATCAAGAACACCAAGAACATCAAGAACACACCAAAAAATCAAGACTATGTTGAAGAATCTATCATACACAGGGCAATATGGATTGCAGTAATGAAATATTCAGTACTTGTATCACTCCCGACGTAACAAATTTTTCAGCCCAAAACATGATTCAAAATACAAATTTAAAGATAATTAAATGAACCAAGCTACTGCTGCTAAAAAAACACTGGACGAACACAAATGTGTGTTTTTTTTTAATGAATAACAAACACAAATGTTGTTTTCATCAAGATGAATATGCCACTGCTGCTGTTGCTTAAAGATATGATGCTTAGGTTTGCACCAAAATGAAGATTCTACCTAAATCAACTACACATGATCTTCAAAACTGAGCACCCATCAACAACATTGATTACATATTGTCATTATACCCATCTCACCCAATTCACTGGCTTCACCACCATCATCATACAGAAAACAAGAAAAAAAAAAACGTTTTTATTTTTAATTCAAGAACAGAGGCCTCCTGAAACAATACTGATTCAATTTGGAGTTGAAGATAGATGAAGCTGCGAGAGGCATGTCCTCTGTGTTTGGAAGAATTTCCCCCAAAACACCATCTCTTTCCCCATCGTCTCGCTTTCTGTCTATCATTTTTGAATCCCTAGCTACCATCATAACAACCACCATCCCGTCCATCTCCTCCGGCAATTCAAATACCCAGATCCTCGTAAAAAACGCATCACCGTCGGCCAGTGATTTCGGCCACCAATTCTCGGATTCCACCTACCACCACCAGCCGTGGGCGCCGTGACGCGACGATGGCGGCGGCTGAGGATCATTCCGGCAAGAGAGAGTGACGTGGAGAGACGAATGTGAGGTGGCTAAGGTTGGAGGGATATGGTGGCTTGGGTAAGAAGGAGAGGAGAGGGACAGTGTTGATGGGGGGGGGGGGGGGGGTGGTTCAAGGAGAAAAATGAGTAGATTAGGAGAAAGGGAATAGAGAGGGTAATTTTCCAAAAATCTGAGGGTGAAACCGTTTTTTCAAAGCGCTGTTAGGTTTCTGTCAGTTACAGGGGGTGCAAAGTGGAATTTCTCTAACGTGAGGGGTGCAAAGTGTATTTTCTCCCAAAGATAAGGGTGATTATTGTCTTTTACTCTTTGCTAAAATGAGGAAATCATGTAAATTGCTTTGCCAAACTGGACTTAGCCCCACACAGTATGTGCATGTTGATGACCTACTATGTTATTGTACCTAGAATGCTTACCTTATTCCTAAATTAATGGAACAAGCATGGTTAATCATTAAGTACCTTTTGGGCCGGACACTTATTAATGTTGACTTAGGGTATTTTGGTCGTTTAGTGTAGGAAACATGTGGTTTAAACATTTGAGGTTTAATAAAGCACATGCAATAATTTTTCGAGTAACATGTGAAGTATGGGAGTCCAGAAGCTAACATTTGATTGACAAACTGATAAATAGAGCCTTGGGTTGGTTAATAAGTGTGACAAAAGTTAGCATAGGTTGTTGAAAACGTGGATTTCGTTTAAACCACAGGTTACTTAGTGCCTGTTTGGCAAGCCTGTTTTTAAACATCAAAACATGTTTCGTATGCTGCTTTTCTGGCTGTTTTTCGTTCCGAGAAATACCGAGCTGTTCTTTCTTTCTTTCTTCCTTCCTTTCTTTTGTTGAATGCACACATACAAAGGTGGCGAAAAATGACAAACTGCCTATAAAAAGTTGGTCGACTTCCCTTGGTGATTGGATCGTGTTGTGAACTAACTCTCGATGGAAAATGGTGGTTTCTTTAGCAGATAACATTGTTTTGGAATCACTGGCACTGCTTTGCCAGGAAATGTACTGAAATTTTGTGCTCGGATAGAAAAAATGAGTTTAGTCTTATTCTGAGATGGTTTCATGTGTTTTGTAATTATAGCTTCAGATAAAGGGGCATCCATATGTGCCTCAGTGCCTGTGGTTGAACCCCACACATTGAAGTAATGATGTAAAGTTTAGAGCAAGAAAACTCCTTAAGATACAGAAAATGTAATAGAATTGACAGAAAGCTTATGGTCAAATAGACCAGGAATGTTTTACAGGTGACATAAAGACTAGATCAACATAAATCCTTTTTTCTACCATAAATTCAATTTTAAATTTTACGTATTGTGTTTTGTTTATTAATCTTCAAAAAACATTTTTGTGGTAACTGTGAATGCAATGTTATGTGGTATATACAACATAGAGTTCAGAATTTTAGCATGGAAGTTGGGTTAAACAAAATGGGATAGTTCCACTGTTTAAGTATTAATGAACTTCTACTTCTTCTGCAGCGGTCAAATTCGCCACCTTCTGCCCCCACAAGCCAGCTTACCCCACCTCTTCCTAGTTCCAGCCACTTCTATCTGTATACTAAAGTATTGTATGTCTTGGGATTGGATTGATGTAATGTTAGTCATAATCGGGATGATGTGAAATCTCAACACAAACTGTCATAACTAATGCTATAAAGTGCAATCTGAGTTTTGTTTTTGTTTTTTATTGTTTTGTGTGTGTGTGTGTTTGCCTGACATCTTTCAATGGTGATGATGACAAAGTCATTTACTCTATCTCTTATCTGATGAGATTGCTGCTCTTGTTCCAGTGTTCATTTGGTGGAACTTAAAGGCACTGATGAACTTTATGCTATGAAGGCAATGGATAAGTCCACGATGCTGAATCGTAACAAGGTTTGAATATTCAACAGAACCATCCATCCATCCATCACATCACATGGTTTGATTTTATGTAATATGATGACATTGATGTTACATGGTTTGATTTGGGCGAAGCCTTTTTTTTACTCTAAAATTGCCCTACTCCTTTTGAGAGAAATTGAGTATTCTGAAGGCTAGTTTTGTAATCTATTAAAACATCAACTTCTTAAAAAGCCTCCAATATTCTTATCTTATCTATTCTTAACATTGTCCACTGCTCCATGCATCATTTTAATTTGGTTGTAAAGTTTGGAATCTTGTGGTTACTAAAACTTTACCACCTACTAAAATTCTATAGCTTAAGAAAAATTTCACACGCGTTGCCTCTGCCACATGTTCTAGTGTATATATATGTATATAGTACACACACACACACACACACACACACACACACACACTATCTGTTTAGACTTTAGATCACATCTTAGTAACCCGTGGCTTAGCGTTAAAGAGCCTCTACTGTGGTAATTTTGGCTAGGTTCAAGTGCTATCTGATACATACATTCTGCATTTCTTTTTAGTTTCTATCAGGCGAGTTAATTTACTCTCGCGCCTATCATTTCCATAGGAAAAATATATATTACAACCCATCATCAGAGATTACCATCTGGGCTATAAGATTGGGGGCATCCAAGTGTCGTGTATGAATGACTGTATCTTTTGAGCAGCCGAATACCTAGAAGCGCATGCATACATACATGACATCAGGAACACGATAGTCACTTCGTCTCTTGCCAAGTAACAGTTCGAAGTATTTTTGCAGGTTCATCGAGCATGCATTGAAAGGGAAATTATTTCACAACTGGATCATCCTTTTTTACCAACATTATATACCTCTTTTCAGGTGATTAATACATATTCAGGTTGTGTTTATTTTTTATTTTTTGTATAGATTTGGAGCATATTACTGGCGTCTCCAGGTCACTATGCACATCCGTCCTCTGCAATTTAATTATACAACAGCTTTTGACCCACCGTTTAAGCATAGGTGTATTTTTAGTTTTGTGACTGATATGTGATTCCGGTCTATCAGTTATATCCTTCACGACAAACGTGAATCAATCTACACTCTGGGACGTATTTAGCTACACCTAATAAACTCGTGCTGGTTATTGCATATCTCTTCACCACAAGGAGTGTCTGTTTCTCTTTTGAGAGCTCCCGAAGAGTTACATGTAAGAAAATTTAGCACTAACAAAGGCTGGCGCTGCTAAGATACTTCTCTTGGAACATTTTCCCTTTTTGTATGCTGTGAAAAATCTAGATATTCAACTCGGATTAATAACTAAGTGTTTGAAAAGTTGTTTTTGTGAGTTTCTATACTTGCCCAAGAGCATGATATTGTTTTTACTTTTTCTTGCTGTTTAGTAACACCAACTATAAAGTTCACATCTATCTGTTATTTTTCTGTGAAACTCCACTCTGAATGTTGGAATGCGTTCCTGTTGATGAAATGAGGTCGCACATTATTCCTTTACTTGATAGCGAAGTTAAAGTATATATATGATTGTCTTCTCAGACTTCCACGCATGTTTGCTTGATAACGGACTTCTGCCCTGGAGGAGAGCTATTTGCTTTGCTTGACAAGCAGCCAATGAAATTTTTCAAAGAGGACTCTGCAAGGTCTGTATTCTTTGCTGAATAAAATGCCCCTGTCAGCTTACTTTTCTCATAATCTGCACTAGTTCAAGAAAGCGCTGTGTTTTTTATCTGGTTGCACAAGAAATTTCACATGTTTAGTGTGATACATGTTGTGTTCGTTGGGTAGCTTTAGTGGTGCATTGACGACTTCAAAAGTTACACCTCAAAATTCATGATTGGCATCTAAATCACTTAAAAATTGATTTGGTGTAGCACTCACCTTAAAGGAAAATTACTGTTGGGTTAACAGTAAACATGGGTTCAACGCCATTTGTCATGTGGGGCACCCAATACTAATGAAATCAGCTAATAAAATGTCCTTCAACTTCTGGATATTTTCCACCTTCGAGGATGTATCTTAACACCACTAGTACCAGAATATTGCTGCAGTCATTCTGACAGAGGGTGAATGGTTCTAGAAATGTGCATACTTGTCCAATATAGGGTATAAATATACACCTTAAATTGAGTCAAAATTATCACATAGGACTATAAAATTCTTAAAGTGTATCATATTGGTCCGAAAGTAGAGAAATTATAGGAATGGCGTTATGAAATGGTAATATTTAGATGAGTTGTGATTTGAATCCAAAAACAAAGCCTTTATATAATTGGGTTGTACATTTTCTATTGGCATTTATTAATAGACATAACATTATGGTTCACCTTTTTATAGAACAAGAACTAACTATATATTATTTTACAAAAATAACTCTAGGTATATATTTTCCCACTTCTTCAAATTTCAAACTCCATGAAAACAGAGTTCTGTCTTCCCTTGGTTGTAATTTTTATTAATAAGAAGATAGAGCGTCATTTGGAAAAGGAGAATGGAGAATTGATTACTTATAAGTTCCGGGGTGTGTGTGTGTGTGTGTGTGTGTGTGTGTGTGTTTTTCTTCTTCTTTTTTCTTTGAGGCATGATGACATTTATTGCATGTCTTATACATGTGTATCCACACTTGACTACTAAATCTTGCACTCAAATTTTTCTTATCATAACATGGTTTAAATATGCAGGTTTTATGCGGCAGAAGTTTTGATTGGCTTGGAATATCTTCACTGTTTAGGTATTTAAAGGACTGTTGAAACAACTTTTCTTCTTATGTAACTACTACGTTCTTTTGATTATATACATGCTTAGTACATTTTTCCACGTTCTTGAGCAATCAGTAAATCGTCTAGGATCCTTCTTCGGTAACAACTCTCAAACGTCTTGGTGTAACTTGAGTGGTGATATGTCCTCTAAAATTAAATGTAATTTTCTCTTCATATCCGCAAGAACTGTTATTTCCAAAGGCTACATTTTTCTGGGTTCATCATTGACCAAATACTGTGTACTTAGGTTATTACTTAAGCGTAGGTAAGGCAGCTTTCTTTATGCAGAAGGTGTCAAACGACAACTAGAAGAGTTCAATATTGTATTTTTCTGAAAGCATCATGCTCTTCAAAATTAAAGTGCAAAAGATAACTTATTAGATGCTAGACCTGCATGATCAGAGCAGTTACTGATTCTCTTTGCATCGATATGGTGCAGGGATAATTTACCGAGACCTGAAGCCAGAGAATATATTGCTTCAAAAGGATGGACATCTTGTTTTAACTGATTTTGACCTGTCATTTCTGACGTCCTGTAAACCTCAGGTATGCAACCATTCTCCTTTTCCAATTGACATTATTAGTTTTCATTAGCCAGGTGATAATACTATTCTGAATTAGTAATGGAAGCACATGATTAAGCTATGAACTATGTCCAACCCAGCTCTCTTAGGTTGAAAGAAACTATTGCCTTGGCCAGCCAAGGCGCTTAACACATATGATCCCCATTTTTATTTATATGGCCCTGTTTGCATTGAAGGATTGGCTAAATTTATAAGCTGGTAATCCATCTTAAATGGTTTTGTTTATTAGTAACCACGACCTGTCGCATCCACATTGTTTGAAGTCTACAACGGGGTCCTATATTTCAAGGTCGGGGTCCAAAGGACACGTGGCATATGCTTAGTGCGTGGAGGCATACAATTTGATAGTTAAAATAAAGATAATGGGGCTGGTACCCGGCTTATACAGCTCAAACAAGGCCTATGAGCCCTGTTTCCCTACACTTCTGAGATATTCTTGCTGTAGACCCCTTATTGAAGGCAGAATAGTTCACCCTTGGTCTCCTGATAATTTGTTATGTGAATCCTGTTTTTGCCACCCTGCTATTTTGGTGCTTTGAGCTGAACTCAGCTGCTGTTTACTGAACTCAAGAACCGCAGATTAAAAGGAGAAAAAAGACACAAGTACTTGAACATATAAGAGTATTCAGGATGATTTCCAGTTGTGTATGTTATTTGCAGACATCGTTTTATTGATGAGACAAGGAGTGAGTAAAAGACAAGTTAGAATTATGGATGGATATTTTAGAATCTAAAGGGTTTAGGATTAGTTCGACCAAGATAGAGTATGTGGAGGGTAACTTTAGTGGCCATCAGTCGATGGAGAGGAGGCAATAACTTTAGTGGGTTAGAGGTGCCAAAGAAGGACCATTTCAGATACCTTGGGTCGAAACTACGTATTGGTGGAGAGATAGATGATGGTGTCACCCATAAGATAAAAGCAGGGTGGACGAAGTGGAGGAGTGCATATAGGTTGTTTGTGTGATTGTTGGATCCCGGCTAGGTTGAAGGCTAAGTTTTGTAGAGCTGCTATAAGACCAGCTTTGATGTATGGGACAGAGTGTTGGGTGATTAAGAAAAAATATAATTAGAACACGAGTGTTGTAGAAATGAGAATGGTTAGGTAGATGCGTGGGCTAACTAGGAAAGATAGGATACTCAAGGACACATTTAGAAACACTGGAACACGTCATGTTGAATTCATCGTGTCTATCCATGCCTGCCGGATAGTTTTGTGTCAGACACATCTAAGATATGCCACATATTGGAAATGTTTGCGCTTCACTCGCAACATCTACGTGACGGGAATATTTAAATTATAATACACATCTTAAATTACTGAACATAAACTTGTAGAATCTCACACTCTCAATAGTCAGCCAATCTCCCTCTGTAAGAATAAGCAACTTGAAGAAGAAAGTGGCGATGCCCATCCATTCGTCATTTAGCATTTGGCATTCGTTCTTTGTCTCCCGTTCTTGCAGTTGTATGCCCAAGAGCCAAATGTTGTGTCTTTCTAGTTGCCCGTCAGTTTGGCAGTTCTTCCTTTGTAAAACAGAAGTTTTATCTGGTTAATTTTGTGTTGCAGATAATAAAGCATTCTTTCTCAAAGAAGAGAAGGTCGAGGAGTCAACCGCCACCAACATTTTTTGCAGAACCTGTTACCCATTCAAATTCCTTTGTAGGAACAGAAGAATACATTGCTCCGGTATGTTGGATTTTCGATTGTTCCTTCGAGTAATTTACCTGGGAATGTCATATAACTTGACAGGGTTCAGAGTTCAGACAGCTTCTTGAAAATGTAGGATCTGAGACTGAAATTGTTAACTGTTATATTGGATTGTGTTCTTCCTGTGTCTCATGTAATGAGCAGACAGCGGTGCTGCAAGATCCTCTTATAATCATGACAACACAAGATAATAATATGTTGTAATTTACGAAGCAGTTGGTCTACCTATGATGAAGCTGTTGCTCCTACTAGAAAACTAGGAATATTCTAGGTACCAATGTACTGTAGTGCCTTAGACGAAGACCTGGTCAAAGACTAGAAAAACTCACTGGCATCCTCTGCTTGCAACATTCTCATGATTCTCATAACTAATGGTAACTGTTCTCATGCATTGTGCTTCACCTGTTCACAAATATAAACAATGAACGGTGTGGATACTCTAAAGGGAATCAAGTCTTAGTCTATTGTCTTGACTTCCTGCCATTGGCTACCTTCTGGATTCTTTCATTTACATTATAACAAACTGGATTGGAAGCTTATCTGAAATTCTATCCACTGCAGCACTAATGCGTCATATGTCAAGAGTTCAAAGCTATGTTGCACCGACACTCCAAATATTTTCTGGTTCGCGTTTCAGACACTCCGACACGCGGAAACGTCTCCGACACTCGGCCTAAACGTCTCCGACAAGCCAGGTGGCGTTTCCGTTAAAAAACAGAAAAAAATGGCGTGTCTAACCGTCTGACACGCGGGAGACACTCGTGTCTTAAACCGGAGACACACGTGTCTGGAATTTTTTAAAATTTCTCGGGATTCGTTTTGTGATATGCTAAAAATTAGAGCCTTAGAGGGACTGTTCTGAAATTCTCAAGTATCATCTTCTCAATACATAGATCCTTAACCCTAGCCGCACACTATCTCAAATACTCATAAGGGTTGCGAAACAAAGAGAAAAACGCGAAGAGGCGAACACGAAAGAAGAGAAGAATCGAAGACCTACCTGTAGTGTCTGAAATTATTTATGCTTTGATCTATTTGTACTTGGTAGTGACTAAAATTGTTATTGCTTTAATGTCTTTATTGTAGTGCTATGTATGTGTGTGTGTGTGTGTGTATATATATACACACACACACACACACACACACACACACACACATATGTGTGTGTGTGTGTGTGTGTGTGTGTGTGTATTTCCCGAGTCCGCGTTTCCTGATTTTCAGAAAATTGGCGTGTCCCGTGTCTTGCCGTACCCGTACCCGTTTCGGTGCAACGTAGGTTCAAAGCAATATGGATATTCTGCTTTATTAGTTGTCTCCTCTCATCTTGCTTGATACCTTGCTTTGGCCCTCTCTTCTTGCTCTTTAAATTCATACGAGTGCCGGCGATAATATTTTTCATCCAAAAAGAGGCATTATCAGTTTATTTTTTGGCGTTGAAAATTGTTTTTCCAATTATATTACAGTATTACATTAATGGAATTCTGGATCTCATTATGGTTTAAGGTTAGCATTTCAAGGTTTCATGCCTCCTATATTTATTGGTAATAAGTTGAGCACTAGCTCACTGTATTTGGTTAATCAGTTGACCAAAGAGTAGAGACCGAAACTTCAGTTGCAGAGTCTAAAATGGACTTTGTTACAATCTGTAAAGAACAATTTTCTCGTTGATGATGATGATGATGATGATGTTGTGCCTGCAGGAAATCATCACAGGTGCAGGACACAG
Organism: Linanthus parryae; assembly: GCA_023055425.1. Classification (NCBI taxonomy): domain Eukaryota; kingdom Viridiplantae; phylum Streptophyta; class Magnoliopsida; order Ericales; family Polemoniaceae; genus Linanthus; species Linanthus parryae. Next base: position 62,719,560 of record JALGPY010000002.1, on the reverse strand, counting down.
TAGTGCTATTGATTGGTGGGCTCTTGGTAAGAATATGTTTACTACATCTTTTCTATAACTTTTGTGTCACGAACTTTTTTCACAGCATCTTTTAAGACAACCTATAAATCCAAAAAGTCCACACCAAACCCACCCTAAATATCCACATTTCTTGGTTAAGTTTTAGTTGTATTTTAAAAGACATCTATATTAACTTTTAAAATGACCTGCCGCACCCACAAAGCACCCAGAATCACCTGGCACGGGCGGGCGACCTTGCAGAAGCACCCATGGTTCCTAAACTAAGAGTAATGTCAAGTTATTGGAGGTTCTCAACGAAAACCTATGTGTGTACATCATTAGCTTAATTCATCATCTACAAGACTTGGAGCCAGTTCCTTCTTTTAAATTATCTTTATTTTGGAATAGAGTATAGTTAATGTTTGATTTAACATGTAGTACTTCATTTCGTATGTTGGATTCAGGCATTTTGCTATACGAGATGCTTTATGGACGTACACCCTTCAGGGGGAAAAATAGACAGAAGACGTTCGCCAACATCTTGCACAAAGACCTCACCTTTCCAAGTAGCATCCAGGTAAGAGTCGCAACTTTTTCTGACATGATTTATTCCTTTTTACTGCTCCAGAGCTATTGCGTGTTCCACGTGATTATTTTTAAGCAACAAGAATTAATTTCCAGATGACATAGTGAGAGTCTATTACATTACAAAAAAGTTGAAGGCCCATCTGAGGACTTCCCTTCACTTACTGCCAGTTCTGAGATAATCACATGCTAGCTCTTCACTTATAAACATTCATTAGAATTGACACTCACTCTTTAACATGTATTAAACATGACATATCAGTTCCTATTTAGTTTGCCCATTAGTATACGCATCAACGTAGATTTAAATTTGACATTATGTTTTAGGTTTTTTCTGTTCTGCTTTTCTTGTTGTGCTGTATTCATTCAGTTTTTTTTTTGTTGCCTGATAAGCACACACATGAATTAATGAGCTTTAGTGCACGGAGGGCACTGGCATCGGATTTTCCCCATATTAAGATTTTGCTGCATTATGTTTTAGGCCCCTATTTTACTTTTCTTGTCTGTACTCATTCAGTGTGTTTGTTGTCTGATATTACATATACGTGAGAAATGAGCTATAGTGCACGTAAGGTGCAGGCATCAGATTTTCTCAATGTTGAAATCTTGGTGCATCATAAGTGCTCTTTTCATACTCCACTAAGCACCTATCACGTATTTAGTTCATATCAGTGTTGTAAATGTTAAAATTATTAACAAGCATGTTTCTTCCAGTGTCTGGTTTTGTTGCATTTTCACACTTCAATGTGCACGTTGGAGTAGGAATGAATGATGGCAGGCTTGACTGGATCAATGGTTTTAGAAAGAGAGCCAAAGCAGTTCAACAATTGTGATTTTTGACTTAGTATTAGAATGATTCTGTTAATTTACCAACATTATTTAACTGTTATCATTTCTGAACTCAATAGTTGTTGTGGCTATTGTATGTCCGATGGCTCTTTAATAAGTACAATTTTTTTTCTGGATATTGCAGGTAAGCCTACCTGCCAGGCAGCTCATTCACGCGTTGCTAGAGAGAGACCCTGCCAACCGGTTAGGATCAAACAGTGGTGCCAATGAAATAAAAGAACATCCTTTCTTCCGTGGAATTTGCTGGCCTTTGATCCGCTGCATGGTAATACTTTTTAATCTTTCTACTGATAGAAAACTGTTTTATCCTCATCAATAAGCATCATAGACCAAGTTATATTTCATTGACCTGCACATGGTACTTTCGCTTGACCTTGTTTTGTGAACATCAATCAGCCTGTGTCTAAAGCGAGGTTTACTGAAGTAACTTGTGTGATGTTTGTGCATTGTGCATACAGAACCCGCCGCCATTAGAAGTGCCTCTTCAGTTTATTGAAAAAGATCCCAAGGCAAAAGATCTACAATGGGACGACGATGGGGTGCTTGATGATTCTATGGAGTTATTCTAGAGGTTGGCTTTTCCCCCCCACCTTCTATTTGTATATATAGTGCAGCCTCGTTTCTGCGTTGCTTTTAGGTTCTTTTACTACCATAAGTTGAACCGGACTCAATGTTTTTATCCTATTAACTGGGTGGGGGTGTGCCTAGATCGGTTTTGGAGCTTTAAAGAGTAGTCTGCAACTGGTTTGTACGAATTGATATCCAAAATCGAGCCATAATATTGCCAAGCCAACCTAACCAATCGAATTCTGCTTTGCCAACTTTTGTTCGTTGTGAAGCCAATGCAGTTTTGGCTTTTCCAGAGAGGCCATCTCCTTGTGGCCGAAATGGTGTCTTCAGTACTTTACTTTTCCCCCTCTTTAGAAGTTTTAGGGTGCAAGTCCAGGATTGCTAGTTCAAAAGTAGCTTCTTCTTTGGGTCAAAGATTATGTATAGTAATCAAAGATTAAACGGTTTAAAATATTCTTTGATCCTTGTTATACAAACTAAATAGTAGTATATAAGTAATTGAAAATTACGTAAACTATGCTACACTGGCATGGTTTGGTCGGCTTTCGCGGTTTACATTATTTACTACTAAAATGTAGTTTTAAGTAGCTTCAGCTAGTCTTTATTAGTAGGATGTTTACCTGACTTATCCTTTTGTTTTGCTAGTGGCTGATACGTGTAAAAACTTGAAAACTCTTGCCTTCAACTCTATTTTCAGTTCATCTTGTTACCTCCTCACTTCCAACAAACTCACATTAAACACACTCGTAGAGTAGTCTTTTATGACTTGGCTAAAATTATTGCTGCAGGTAAATGTTTCTACTCGTGATGGTGTAAATGAAAATGTGCAGCTTAGTCGTGGACGGGACTCTTTGGTTTTCTGCAGCAAGAAAAAAGTTTCGGGTCCGATTCTTTCCTGTTTACCCCATACGGCATACGGCATAGAGACGAAAGCCATGAATGCGCTCTCCCCGTGAAGTTATATATTCCGTGAATAATGCATTTACTTGTGTATTATAAATATATTGATTCGGGATCAACCATGGTATTAGTGCCTGTAATATAAAAAAAATATCATAGTAGGAACAACTCGAGCACTATCCGAGATTTTAATGTATATCAGAGAGAGAGCTTCATACATAGCTTCCATGTTGCGAAGATTTCGCTGGAAATGATTTGATCAGATTGTGTCTCTGATCATTTACATTTAAGAAATGGGTGAAATTAAAGATTTCAAATCTCTTGGAGATTTTTTCGGTACCAGCAATTAGGGTTTTTCTCCATGAATGATTCTGCCATGGTTTTTCATGCCCACCTTGGGACTGTTGCTTGGAAAGAACTGAAAAATATCATACTGCAGTGTAGTGGAAGATACAGGTGATTCTCTCGTCGGTGACGAAAATTATTATTTTATTCCTCTGCTGCTTACCTAAACGGCGCGATTCGCGAGGATCGTGGGTCGTAGTAAATGTTGATTAGAGAAGAGATCACAGTTATCGCATAATTGGTTTGTTATACCATATCAGCTTGAGATGTGGGTGGCGTGGCACTATTCACCCACTTGCAAGATTCGATTTTTGGGTTCAATTCTCTTTTATACAAGTTAGTTTTTGCGTTTAACATAGTTTTCCCCATCCCCGGAAGATTAAGAAAAAATAATAAAACCTTAATGTGCTCGGGTTGTCATGAATGCTTATAAGTAGAAAACTGTGTTATCTTCTGTTTAATTGTTAGAAGATGAAAGACAGTTTGAAAAACCTGTCTGCTGTGAAAATGACATCAGATAGTTTGCGTGACTCTTTTAACACTTGAAGAACATCATGCTAAAAGAAAGAATATCATGCTACTTGCTCTTGGGATACAGAAAACTATGTTATCTCCTTTTTAATTGTTATAACACAGTTGAAGAAATCTGTCCGCTGTGACAATGACATGTCCAAATAGTTTGCGTGACTGTAAACACTTAAAGAACACCATGCTACTTGCCCCTGGAATACTTGCTATTGGGATACATAAAACCGTTTTGTCATCTTTTAATTATCAGCCGTCCGTTGTAAAAATGAAACGTCTGAATGGTTTTCGTGAATATTTGCTCTTGGAATACAGAATGTGTCATCTTCCGTTTAATTGTCAGAAGGCATTCGCTCTCTACGGATTATTGCTCTAGCAACATAACTTTTCCGATATTTTACCTTATGATGTGTTCATTGATGTTGTTTGCTTCTGTTACTCTATTCAAACACAGGAATGCACAAATCTAGCTAAACACAATGTGTATGGCAAAAGAATTTCTAATCTACGTAGGATCAAAATTTTGTACATCAACCATCAAAAGTGGTTAAAAGAATAATCTCAAGACGAAACAATAGAATGTGGCAGCGTAGATCGCTTGCACGACGAACCATTGGCATTAGAATGCTTGACAGAAGACCGACAGAGAGGGCAGGTGAAGTGATCCCGGTCCACCCAACTCCGGATGCACCCGGCGTGGAAAACGTGCTTGCAAGCCTCGAGTTGACTCACCGAGTCATCATCCTCGAACTCCATCAAACAAACCGAGCATGTTTCCGCCTCCTCGTCTCCCAATTCGTAGAACTTGGCCACCGGGAGATCGCAGAAGGTATCATGATCTTCGTCATCATCGTCTTCGGCATCGGATTGCCGGAAAAATGTGTTTTTGAGGCAAAGGAATGGGAGGCAGAGGAAAGTGTAGAACACAATGATGGTGAATGTGATGAAAGGGGAATGAGAGCACATACTAATCATTTTGTTGTTGCCTTCTCTTTCTCTGTGGACTCAGTTTTTGGTTCTGTTTTAGGATTTGTAGGTACAAAGAATGGGACATGTTGTGTCCTTTATATAGGGTCTAAGGTTGCAAATGTCAACTATTGTTGGAAGATATTTTAATGGGTGATTAGTGGTTAAGCTCAGGGGTCATTGACTTTTGCAGTGCTGTTGACATTGGGATTAGACGTGTCGGCATTAGAGGGAAAGAGATCAGGAGAGAATCAAAGTTAATTAAGTTTGTTTAACTAACTCCATCAAGTGAGGTTTAGAGGTTGAGAAATTTTTGTTTGCTCTAAGAGCAAATACACGTGGTGCTCTAATCAATACAACACATGACACGTCAGGAAGAAAGAGAATGAGTGGCAGACAAAAAAAAGTGGATTCTTACATGTTCCTGACGTGTCCTGTGATGTATTGATTAGAACACCACGTCATATTTGCTCTTGGAGCAAGCAATAATTACTCGGTTGAGGTTTAGTGGCTTTAACAACTTCTTAGGGCTAGTTTGGAAATGCTGTGACGGTGCTAGAAAGCTGCTGTGTGAAAACACTATGGAAAAGTTGCTGTGAATTTTTATAAAATGTTGTTCGGTAAATATTACGTGAAAGCTGCTGTGAAGTATTGATATAGCAAATTTGTGTTTGGTAAAATCAACTGCGAACTTGTCGTGAGAGGGTAAATGAAAAAAATATATGACACATGTCATTTCCGTAAGATAACTATTAATATTTTAAAAATTGTAAAGTTAAAATCAATTGACAAAAAATGAAGTTATAATCGGTTGTAGATAAATCATTCAAAACACTTTCTGGAAAAACATCTCCCCCTTTCTTCCTTAAAACAGTTGTGGGATAGCAGAATTTATCCGAAAAAACATAAATTTTATTATTATTTTTTTTGAGGAGAAAACAACTTCTTATTACTCTGAAATATTGGGGTTGGAGTACCCCATTACATCATTAAGAAGAAGGTTACTGGCCCATGTAGGGTTAACATCAATCCAAACATACTTGTTTGGAATGCTCAGACCAAATTTCGCAAAGGCGCGTGCAACTCTGTTGGATTCACGACGTCGAAACTTGAAGTTCACAGACTGGAAGTTATTGGAGAGAGTCCAGATTTCTTGAATTATATCACCACGTTCCGAGGGAGGGATCTGATCAAGATCAGCACTATTAATCATATCGATGACTCCTTTTGCGTCTGACTCCACTGTTATCTTCTGCAAGTGAGCATCTATGGCTAATTTCAGGCCTTCTCGGATGGCTATACACTCGGCGTCTTTGGCTGAGTTAGCCGTGAGAAGGGGGAGAGAGACCCCTGAAATAAACCTCCCATTGTTGTCTCGCATGACCGCTCCAGCAGCTGCAATGCCGTCCGATGCTATCCAGGCACCGTCGGCGTTAACTTTGAAAACCCCAGCTTCGGGCGGGCGCCAGCAGTCCGCCGGAGAGATGTCTGCTATCTTCACTTCAGGGCGCTGGAATTCTTCACGTTGCAGGTTAAAAGTTGCCACAATGTCCAGGACAACATCCCCCACCTTTCTCATACCATCCTTGAATACTGCAGCGTTTCGATTTCTCCAAATACTCCAAATTGCTATGCAGAACTGTGCACGATCCTCCTTGCTGCTAGTCATAAAAAACATCCGGAATTCAGGATTGAATATTACCCAATCTTTTGTTTAAGAATTCATCTCCAAATAGTCTTCTCCATATTTGGACTGAAAATCTGCACTCCATGAATAAGTGGGTAGAGGATTCTTCGCAATTTTTGCACAATGGACTCCTCGTGTTAATGTCGTTTCTGAACTTCCTGATATTGTCTCTGGTAGCTAATGAATTTTTCGACGCACGCCAAACAGTGTATATCATCCTTGGTTGGACATTAGTTCTCCAAAGTAAGGTGAGCCACTGCTTTGAAGGACCCGCAGATGTACCTTGCTCATTTGGGTTCGCTGCCTTTGACGCGCTTATAGCAGCTTCATATCCCGTCGCCGGGGTGTACACTCCCGACTCAGAAAAATGCCAGACTAGCGAATCTTCAACCGCCATTGGGGGAATAGGCACCTTTAAGATCTCCTGGATATCAACACCCAAGCTATAACATTTGAGCTTGTCAACATCCCATGTGCGATAGGGGGTAATAAATTCAGACACTTTCATACCCCATGCTTGGTCAGTCGTCGTAACTGGTTTGAAACTCAATGGTCTTTTGATCCACGGATCTTGGAGAACACGGATGTTGTTACCGGTTCCCACCTTCCATCGTAAGCCGTTCCTCAGAATGTGTTTAGAGCCGATGATTGATCTCCAAGCAAAGGAACTGTTGGTCTGCGCTTCTGCATCTAAAATACTTGTATTAGGATAGTATTTATGCTTGAAAACGCGACTTACCAGCGAATTTGAGTTCAGGAAACGCCAAGTATGCTTGGCGAGAAGAGCGTCATTGAATAATTCCAAGTCCTTGAACCCAATTCCTCCTTCGGCTTTTGGAGCTTTCAGCTTCTCCCATGAAATCCAGTGACCCCCTCTCTGTTCCTCATGTTTACCCCAAAAGAAATTGCACGCCATTGATTCAAGTTTTTTACAAAGAGTGGATGGTATTTTGAAACAACTCATTATATAAACTGGTAGGGATTGGACCACTGCTTTGATGAGGATCTCTCTACCAGCAGGAGAAAGAGAGTTAAGCTTCCAGTTCTTCATCTTGTTTCCAGCTTTGACAGTTAAATGGCCGCTCTGGTCGGCTGAACGTCCACCTTGCTTCTCATCCTCTGACAAAAAGGCGTTAAAATCTCCAATAACGCACCAGGGGATGTTATTTGGATCCTTAAGCCGTCCCAAGAGTTCCCAAGAATGCTTTCTTTCGCTGCTAACCGGATCGCCATAGAATCCTGTCAACTGCCAGTCACATTGAGTAATATCATCATGAATCAAACAATCAATATAAAATCTAGAACTCGATTTTATAGTGACATTAATGCCATCATGCCACAACAAAGCTAATCCACCACTACGCCTATTAATGCTCACGCAATGGCCGGCGCTAAAACCTAAGCGTGATTTTACACTTTCCATCTCCTCTGCAGATAGCCTGGTCTCCATCAGGAAAACAAGCTTGGGGGACTTTCCTCTTACGAGGTTGTGGAGCTCTAGAACATTACTGAGGTTCCCAAGCCCCCGTATGTTCCAGCTCAAAGCATTCATGGCGATTGGCGGGGCTGCGTAGCAGCCACCGACATTGAAACATTAGGGGATTTGGGGATTCCTCCTGACCCATCAGTCTTGATCTTCGTGTTGCTGTCATTCAAGGTGATACCGAGGCCTTTGTTGTTATCAAATCTGTTCGAACTCTGTCGACGATCTCTGACTTTATCCTTGGGATTTGGGCTCAGTATTATCTGGCCGGTTTTCCTTTTCACCGTTGTCTCCATTTTGTTCATTTTCACATTATTGCTAGAAGCTTTCTTCTTTGTAGATGTGGCATTCTCCACCAGTTTACCTTTTTCCTTGTGGGTGCTAGGCGTGCTTCCAACTTGCTGCTCCTTGCCGGCTAGAGGATTTGAGAACAGATTGGTAACACCCTTTGGAAGATCCTTTGTAACAGAATCTGTGATCTCATTGATGTGGTAACTTGCCTCAGTTTCCTGCTCGGGTTCTTCGTCCGTAATGGACATTTCCTCGTTATCATTGTGGTCACTCGAAAAGGAATCCTCATTCCCTCCTGCTTCATTCGTTTCTTCCTCTTCATGGCTTCCTTCCTCCTCGGGTTTATTCTTCTTATTCCAAGAATCTGTGTTGATGCCGGCGGGGTTCACAGGTTTTTTCGGTGGGGATTTCTTCTTGGCCGGTGGCTTGAAAGTCAGCGAAGGACCGAAGCCTTGTTCTTCTTCTTCTTTCTCCTTCTCTGTCTTCATCTTACATCCTTCCGTGTCCGCACCAAGCGCATACACATGGTATTCTTTCAAAGGTGAAATCGATCCATAGTTTCTCTTCAAGAACTTGTATGTAACAGCCCCTCCGGAGGGGTTTGTTGATGTCGATACAGATCCTTGCACGCATGTATGGGCCGTCATCTCCCGTGAAGATGCGAGTGTCTGTCTCAATAAGCTCTCCGTAGCCTTTGATTGCTGTTCTTAGGTCTTCATCAGTGAGTAGGAATGCAGGTAAGTTTTTGACCTGCAGCCATACATCTATGGTTGAGAAAGTGACCAGATCAATTCTTGGCCCTGGGATCCATGTCTTGAGAACGAGGATATTGCCTTCGAAGACCCAAGGTCCTCCGGCCAGTACTTTGTCCATAGCGATCTTTGACGGGAATCTGAGAATAAAAGTGTTTGGGCTTGCTTCAACAATGCTCAGACCATCACAGTCGAACCAAATCTTGCGGAACAGAGACGTCATTGCCCAGACGTTGCTCTTCCCCGGTAGAAGGAAACGTCCGACCAGGAAGGGGCCAAACTCGGCGATCGCATCTAGGCATCTACTCTCACTGAATACAACAACGGCCTCCTCTTCCGGCGATAGTACCGGCCGACGGCGTTGCTGCTGTGGGTTCGCCATGGTAGGGTTGAAAGTCGCCGTCCTTTGCTGCTCTGAAGGTTTCGGAACACTAGCAAAAACTTTTCAAACTAAATTTTATTTTTTTCAAATACACTAAACTGTTTCCGCTACGAGCACAGCGCTGTGCTGGTACCAGAAGCATTCCCAAACTGGCCCTTAAGTTGGCATCAGGGAGCAAGGCCAAGAAAGGGTGAGACCGACCGCAAATTTCCCGGCATATTTGGAGTTGGATTGAGAAGTAATGTAAAGTTAAAATAAAAAATTGATTTGCGCTACAAACGAAGTTATGATGATGCTTGATCCTAATTTCATAGCAAAACTCTTCATTCATGTGAGGATTTATTACATGGGACGGGTGGTGGCTTCAGCCCCGACTTAACTTTGTTTTCATTTCCCTAGGACGTCGCACAGATTCGGTGGGGCATATTTACTCTAAGATGCAAGATTCGGTTCATGGTAGCCGCAATACGAGGTTCCTCCCTTAACATGTGGTCTCCTTGTGGACACCACGTATTGGCCCTCTCCCACTAGAAGGCCGATATGTATTTGATTTACTCATCTCTGGTGACTTGGGACGGTGCTAGAGGGACGACTAGGGTGGCTGTCTCTACTTATTTGCTGAAACTTTATTTTCTTCGAGATTAAATGCGCCTAGACACGAATAGATGGTGCAGTGATTTGTTTAATTCGTTCTTAATAGAAACATTACATCGCAACTTCCCGTACCTAGTAATTGGGGCTAAAGCGTAAAAGCTATCAAATATCACTGCAACATATTTCGCTATCAGCGACCAGTTTCCTTCCGACTATCAGGATTATGGTCTTTAAAGCAGTACAAACAGTCTTTTTTATCAGTTAGTCGTCTGCCTTGTCGTCTTTTATATTTTTAAAGACCAGCTGTGTTTTTTTCGTGGGAAAACGACTAGTCATCCAAAATAAAAAATAATTAACGAATTGCAGTTTTTTCGGGAATGGATCTAAACAGAAATTTGACCAAACTATTGGGCGGGAAATGAAATTTTTGCTAAATTTTGGGGAGGGAAATGAAATCTCCCCAAGTGTTGGTGGCAAAATCAAATCATACCAAAAATTTATTTCACCATCTCTATCTGCTGGCCAACTAACAACTCCCCGCCATTACTCCCCCTTTCGGCCTCCACATCGAATTCACATATCAAGAACCCTAGCTAACTCATCATCTTCCACTCGACACCACCGCCGACTCTCTCTCTCTCTCTCTAGCTCTATCTCCGCACAACCGCAGTCCTCTCGCCACCATCGTCTTTCTCCTTTTCCGTATCGATCGTTCTTCATTCCCATTGACTCAATCGGGCACCAGCTGGTTCAAATCTGAGAATGGAGGTTTGGCGCAGGAAGAAAAATTCCAGCCCTCACCCTTCACAAACATCTGTCCTCAGCACTGGTCCGTCGCTCTCTGTCTCTCTGTCTCAATTTGGCTTCTCAGTTTCTATTGATTATAAATGCGCTTTTCAATTTGGGTCTGTATGGTGGCTTGAGCTCTGATCTAACAAGCTGTTTTCATTTCTATGACTTAAAAGGAGCATTTACTGCGATATCTGTATTTGTAGGCCGGGCTCCATCTTTCATGCTTATAAATTGTATGTAATTTAATTTTACTGTGATATCTACAAACATTTTAAATATGGGTAAATCCTTTGTTCGGATCTGCTAGCTGAGTGTAGAACATGGCATATATATATATATATATATATATATATATATATATATATATATATATATATATATATATATACTGTTTCTCACATAACCAAGTGGTTGCTGTTAACTGATTGGAAAGTGTGTATTCGTGGGTTGAATGCTATATCTATGCGGCAACATACGAATAGTAATGTGTGTTTTAATGCATATATAATTTGGCTAGTTGAATGTGATGTGGATGAAACTGAGGTAGCTGAAAGTGTGCATGTCTCCCAATTTATGTGTACGGTATGAAGTTTTTAAGTACCCTATGTCATTGCTGCAAGTTCATAATCTGATGTGTCCAAACATTTAGTTTTGTAAGAGGCCATGATGATATGGATCTACCGAATTCACCCATTGAAGCTGTTAGAGTGTAATATGCCAGGCAAGGCAAATTTATTTTTGCAGCCTGCTGTTGTCATCTCTTATTTTTTGATGAGTACTGATCCGATCATCTTCATGCTCACTGAAGAGACCGTTATGATATGGATCGTTCGAATTCACTATGTAGCCGATACAGTGTCATGATATGCATGGCGAGGCAAAATCCTTTTGCAGCCGGTGATCATGGATGTGTTTTCTGGTTCTCACGAGTACAGATCTGAGCCCATTTCTGTATTTCCCTCCGTTCATTCCATGTTTGTTATTTGTTATTATCTATTTCCTCCGTTCAACCTCTCTATTCTGTCGGCACTTGTGAAGGTCATTTTGACCCGTTGATTATGTTGGCAATTTAATGCGAACATTTGTGCATGAAACCCCGGTCAAAGTGGCCTTCACAAGTGCCGGCATTTGGTAGTGGATGAACGGATGAATTTCCAATTAATGAATGCTAGTTCATTAATAAGTCACTTTATTGCAAAATGAACTTATCAATTAATAAAAAATATAAATTATATGAGGTAAATCACAGTACATAAAAGTCTTGACCTTGTTGCTAGGTGTACATGTGAAGGGTATTTTGACCAGCTGATAATTAATGTTGGAAAAATGATGCAATCATTAATTTTTGTGCCTCCAAATCGGGTTGATATGTGTAGGGTTTTGATTCATGGATCGCGCAAACGGAAGCATAATCAAACAATAGCCATGCAAAACCCTCCAAGGATCACAAGTCTAGATGCATAACGATAGTAAAGGTAAGAAATCATAAACACACCTTTGGGTTCTCCTTGATGACTTCAAACGCGAATAGTGTCACGTTCTCTATAGTTGATCCACGCCAAGATTTGATCCTAGATCTCCAATCTTCCTTGGTGCTAGCCCGGAATGAGAGGAGGGTGAAGGAATCACGCAAAACGAGGCAAAAGAAGGGGCTCGGCCCTCTTTTGGCGTCGGGACGAGGGGGCGGCGGCAAGGGGGCGGCGTCCTCCTTGTTGCTTGCTCTCTCTCTCCTTTGTTCTCTCCCACTCTTGTTATGTTCTCTTTAGAGCATAAGTTATGAGGAAGGAAGGAAGGAGGGTCCTTTATATAGTCCAACAACTCCTTGTTAACTACCTAAAGGACTTATTCTAGTCCTACTAGAATTCAATTTAGTCCCTTCCTTGCAAATTAGTCCCTACTAAGTTTGCAAGGGTTTGCAAAGTGATCCTTCTAATTAATTAATCCAATTAATTAATTCCCAAATCTAGTACAACTCTATATAGCGTGTGACCCCATAGGTTCTATCTAGTTGGTAGCAACTATTTGCTAATATGGAGCGGTTTCTAGCAAAACATCCATTCTAGCCAACTAATAGAATAGTCATCTAGACAACCTTGTACAAGTAATTGTCTCATCCCTTTTCCTCCATATCCGGATTGGACACGAGACATACAAGTCACACTCGTATATCCAATCCCTAGTTTCTCGATCCATGGAATAGCCTTATTCGTGCAAATAACATCAATATCCCATATATTGATTTATTTGAGTCTGGCCAGACATTCTATAAGCACTATCCTTCGAGTGACCTAGGATATTTGATCCCGTTATGTGGGAGGGGCAAATCCTCTCTACGTCCACTACGATCTCTAAGCTTGCTTCTCATTGTATCCAGTACACGCCTTTATAACTACCCAGTTACGGTGTAGCGTTTAACGCTACCAAGATCACAACGATCCACAACTAGAATATCTAGTGACTTCAAGTCTAAGGATGACAATACCATTGTACCCGAGAAGCACTTGTGACTCAACATAACATGTATGTAGCCTTCTCGGTGATGGGTCAATCCAGTGCAACATTCCGTAATGCACACCTATGTGTTGGATCGTGATATCTCCATATCAATCCAACCCCATACTAGTCTATAAATGATTGTCCCATTTAATCATTATACTTGACTAGGGATATTTAAGATAAACAACACGATTGTAAATCTAAAGACTTCATTATATTAAATATCCAATAAATAATAAATGAATTTTCTAGCCAATTACAAATTCATACTAAACTAGATTGCCTCTAGGGCATCTATTCCAACAGTCTCCCCCTTGCACTAGAGCCAATCTGGCGCATCTCGTATGCCCATACTTGCCCTTCATGCTTCCACTGCGTGAGAGGCTTTGTAAGCGGGTCTGACAGATTATCATCTGTAGGAATCTTGCATAACCGAACGTCTCCTCTATCGATAATATCTCGAATCAGATGAAACTTCCTGAGCACATGCTTGGACTTCTGGTGTGATCTTGGTTCCTTTGATTGCGCGATCGCCCCAGTGTTGTCACAGAACAACTCCACTGGATCCGCAATGCTAGGGACCACACCAAGTTCAGAAACAAACTTTCTGATCCAAACAGCCTCCTTTGCTGCACCATTTGCATCAATGTACTCAGCCTCTGTTGTAGAATCAGCCACCGTCTCTTGCTTGGAACTCTTCCAGCTCATCGCTGCTCCATTCAGGCAAAACACATATCCCGACTGTGATCTAAAGTCATCTCTATCGGTTTGGAAGCTTGCATCAGTGTAACCCCTTACACGCAGCTCTTCTTCACCGCCAAACATCAAGAAAGCATCCTTAGTTCTTCTCAAGTACTTTAGGATGTTCTTGACAGCAATCCAGTGACTCCCACCCGGATTGGATTGGTATCTGCTTGTCATACTCAAGGCATATGACACATCTGGTCTAGTACATAACATGGCGTACATGATAGATCCTATGGCCGAGGCATAGGGAATCCTACTCATGCGTTCCTTCTCAATCTCATTGGAAGGACAACCACTCTTCGAAAGAGTGATTCCATGTGACATGGGCAAGAATCCCTTCTTGGAATCTTGCATGTTGAACCGTTTCAACACCTTGTCAATATATGTACTTTGACTTAGGCCTAGCAACCTCTTAGATCTTTCTCTATAGATCTTTATACCGAGTATATAGGCTGCTTCCCCTAAGTCTTTCATTGAGAAACACTTTCCTAGCCAATCTTTAACAGATTGCAGCATGGGAATGTCGTTTCCAATGAGTAGTATGTCATCCACATACAAGACCAGAAAAGCTACAGAGCTCCCACTAACCTTCTTGTAAACACAAGACTCATCTTCGTTTCTGATGAAGCCAAACTCTTTGACCACTTCATCAAAACGTCGATTCCAACTCCTAGAAGCTTGCTTCAATCCATAAATGGATCGTTGCAGCTTACAGACTTTGTTGGCTTGCTTTGGATCCTCAAAACCCTCCGGCTGTATCATATACACGTCCTCGAGGAGATTCCCATAAAGGAATGCTGTTTTGACATCCATCTGCCAAATCTCATAGTCGTAGTATGCTGCAATTGCAAGTAGGATTCGGATGGATTTGGTCATTGCGACTGGTGAAAAGGTTTCATCATAGTCAATACCATGAATCTGTCTGAATCCTTTAGCTACCAATCGGCCCTTATAGGTAATCACATTACCATCCATGTCGATCTTCTTCTTGAAGACCCACTTGCACCCTATGGGCCGCGCCCCATCAGGTGGTTCCACCAAAGTCCATACTTTGTTGGTATACATGGATTCCATCTCGGATCTCATGGCTTCAAGCCACTTCTGCGAGTCTGGGCCATTCATGGCCTCCTCATAGGTAGTAGGCTCATCATCTATGAGCATCGTGTCACCGGAATCAGTCACGAGAAGACCGTACCTCTCGGGTTCCTGGCGCACTCTACTAGATCTACGAAGCTCTTGTGTTACCTGAACAGGTGGATCCACAACTGCTTGTGATTCCTGTTCATGTTCCATAATCGGTTCAGTGATTTGTGGTTCTTGAACTTCTTCAAGTTCTACATTCCTCCCACTTGCTTCTTTAGAGACAAACTCTCTTTCTAGAAACACGCCGGTCCGAGCAACAAACACTTTGTTCTCGGTTGGATTGTAGAAATAGTATCCCTTAGTTTCCTTAGGGTACCCCACAAATTTACACTTATCCGATTTAGGCCCTAGCTTGTCTGATTGTAAACGTTTTACATAGACATCGCAGCCCCAAATCCTCATGAACGACAGTGTGGGACGCCTCCCACTCCACATCTCATACGGTGTCTTCATGACTGATTTAGATGGAACACGGTTAATGGTGAAAGCTGCACTTAATAGAGCGTAGCCCCAAAATGATAATGGAAGATCGGTTTGACACATCATAGACCGAACCATATCCAATAGGGTTCGATTCCTCCTCTCGGACACGCCATTCCATTGTGGCGTTCCGGGTGGAGTGAGTTGGGACACGATCCCACACTCTCTAAGATAGTCGTCAAACTCTTGGCTCAAGTATTCTCCTCCACGATCCGATCGTAGAGCCTTGATACTTTTGCCAAGTTGCTTCTCTACTTCATTCTTGAATTCTTTGAACACTTCAAAGGATTTTGATTTTGCCCTCATAAGGTACACAAATCCATATCTACTGTAATCATCAGTAAACGTAATGAAGTAGACATAACCACCCCTGGCAGGCGTGGCAAATGGCCCACACACATCGGTATGTATGAGCGCCAATTGCTCACTAGTCCTTTCACCTTTCTTATTGAAAGGGGACTTTGTCATTTTTCCCAATAAACAAGCCTCACATGTCTCATATGATTCAAAATCAAATGAGTCTAGTAATCCATCCTTATGGAGTCTAGATACACGTTTCTCATTTATGTGGCCTAAACGACAATGCCATAAATAAGCAGGATTTAAATCATTTATTTTAATCCGCTTGGTATTAATGTTGTAGACAGGATTGCTTAGATCAAGGACATAAAGTCCATTAAATAATTGCGCACTAAAATAGTGAATATTATTCAAATAAAAGGAACAACAATTGTTCTTTATTGAAATAATAAAACCTTCCTTGTCCAAACAAGAAATAGAAATAATGTTTCTGCTCATAGCAGGCACAAAATAGCAATTATTTAATTCTAAAACTAATCCTGAAGGCAGAGATAGCTCGCACACGCCTATGGCCAACGCAGCAACCTTTGCTCCATTCCCAACGCGTAGATCTACCTCCCCTTTAGCCAATCTTTTACTTCTCTTTAGATCCTGCATATTTCGACAAATATGAGATCCACATCCAGTATCTAATACCCATGATGTAGAGACAGTTAAATTGACATCTACAACAAAAATACCTGGTGGTGGTGGAATCACTATTCCAAGCCTCTTGTCCTCCAGATATTTTGGGCAGTTCCTCCTCCAGTGTCCAGGTTGACTACAGTAGTGACATTCACCCTTAGTCACGACCTTGGAAACGCCACCAACAGGCTTAAGGGCTTGTTCCTTGGACTTGGCAACTGACTTGCCTTTGCCCTTGGAGGAAGAGGCAAACCTTTTGCCCTTTCCTTTATGCACCATCATAATGGCCTTGCCCTTACCCTTGTTGATGCTCTGTTCAGCCGTCCTCAACATGTTGAGTAAATCTGGCAGTGGTTTAACGATCTCGTTCATGTTATAGTTCATAATGAACTGTCCATAACTCTCGGGCAACGATTGCAACACGAGATCGGTTGCCAACTCTTGGCCGACCGGGAACCCAAGTCGGGCGAGATTCTCCAAGTACCCGATCATTCGGAGTACATGGGGTCCCACCGGGTTCCCTTCTGCCAGATGACATTTGAACAGTGCCTTTGAGACCTCATACCTCTCTACCCTCGCCTGCTCTTGGAAGAGCTGCTTCAGATGTTCGATCATATCGACAGCATTCATGTTCTCATGTTGCTTCTGAAGCTCAGAGGTCATGGTGCAAAGCATTAGGCAGGCCGCATCATTAGCGTCATCAACACGCTTTTGATACGCCTTTAAGGCAGCAGGTGTCTGGTTCTCTGGACCTTCTGGAACTTGCTCCTCTATTGCGTACAGTTTCTTCTCTTGCTTGAGAACAATTCTCAAGTTTCTGTACCAATCAAGAAAGTTGGTTCCAGAGAGCTTGTCCTTCTCAAGGACAGATCGTAGGGAATGTTGTGAACTCGATGAGTTGTTTGCCATTTGGAATTCTACAAAAGGAAAATACGCAAGTTTTAGTATTTGTGAATTTTTAACTATATTTAATAATGGCTAGTTTATTAAATATAGCTCCCACTATTTTTCTACGGATTAATAACCCTCAAGATATTAATGCGGAAAATATCCTTATATTTTTTAGTGGGCCAAGATCCATCTTTTCATCTCCTTATGAGCTTGCTTTGGCAAGTCACCCATAATTCGACTACTTCTTAGGTAGGAACAATTCCAATTGCATCCCATATGCAACTCTTGGTTCAATCGGGCAAATAACTCCTTATTTATCCATCCATATGGATAATCCCAATTGATTGCCTCTAGGTTTCTTAATCAAATTAATAGCCTAGTTGTGCTCAACCTCTTATCTAAACAATTGCACATTGTTACGTGCCATCGCATTCCATCATTATGAACCAAGTCGCCATGCTTTGGCACGCACGAGCTTGATAAATAATGATGATAATGAGTGTTTAAATAACGAGAAGGCAAGAACACAATATTTGAATTTGAGGGATTTTTCAATTCAATTTTAATTGTTTTGTTGATCAATATCAACTAATCTATCTATTTGAGTTTGGGCACAACTCCAAATAATAGATCCGGGTTGTCTAATTATCTTATTATCCTAATTTCATGCATCATCCATACACCAACCACACAAATAATAAGACAATAAATAAACAACCACAAAACAGAAATTAAACGTGATGTGGATATGGCCTTTTCTAGACTAAGATAATTCCAAGCCAATGGAATTATCTATGAACCCTAAGCAAACACACATCTCCATGCGTCTTGATCTTTTGGTCCATCCTTCATAGTCATGTGGAATGCTCCATGCTCCATGCTCCATCTTTTGTGGCTTCTTTGGCTTTGGGCTTCTTTTTCTTCAATCTTGGCTAACAATCTACTTTATCTAGCACTAGCTAATATCTATACTAAATAAAATAAATCTCACAAGTTGAGAAAAAAAATGGCACGCAGGCCATAAAACCGTAATTAATTATTACAATTAATTGATCAGCTCGCAGGCCGTAAAACCAAACCATAAAATTAAACATCCACATCAAACCACATCCTAAGGCCATATCCAATCACCATGCGATTTGCACATAAACAGTTAAAATCCAATTTTAACGCGCTTGGTCAATTTTAATTGATTTTAGGATTTCTAGGGTTAAAACGGTCCATGGGCCCAACAATCCAATTGCCCGGGCCCAACAAAGTGAACCATAAGGCCCTAGGGCCGGCCCGGCCCAAAACCCGCAAGCTAGGCCCGCGGGTTAGGGCCGCCCGGCCCCTTAGGGCGCCAACCTTGGGCGGCAAGCAAGGGGGGGCGGTCCCCTAGGGGGCCGAACCTCCTTGTGGAGGTTGTTTCCAAAACAACCTCCTTGCTTGGAGCCCAAGTTTGGTTGTTTCCTTGTTTTGGGAGAACTCCTTCTTCCCCAAGGATGCCCAAACCCTAGATCTAAGATCCTAAAATTTCTCAAACTCACCAATTCATGCATCCAATGCAATAATTGGGTCTTGTTGTGATTAATTCTTTGACAAATTGCATCCAATGCTTGATTTGTCTTGTTTTACGCGATAAACAACAAATTAAGGTGTAAAACAACAAGAATGTAACACATAAACTACGTTTATGCTCTATGACCTGTGGCTCTGATACCACTGTAGGGTTTTGATTCATGGATCGCGCAAACGGAAGCATAATCAAACAATAGCCATGCAAAACCCTCCAAGGATCACAAGTCTAGATGCATAACGATAGTAAAGGTAAGAAATCATAAACACACCTTTGGGTTCTCCTTGATGACTTCAAACGCGAATAGTGTCACGTTCTCTATAGTTGATCCACGCCAAGAGTTGATCCTAGATCTCCAATCTTCCTTGGTGCTAGCCCGGAATGAGAGGAGGGTGAAGGAATCACGCAAAACGAGGCAAAAGAAGGGGCTCGGCCCTCTTTTGGCGTCGGGGACGAGGGGGCGGCGGCAAGGGGGCGGCGTCCTCCTTGTTGCTTGCTCTCTCTCTCCTTTGTTCTCTCCCACTCTTGTTATGTTCTCTTTAGAGCATAAGTTATGAGGAAGGAAGGAAGGAGGGTCCTTTATATAGTCCAACAACTCCTTGTTAACTACCTAAAGGACTTATTCTAGTCCTACTAGAATTCAATTTAGTCCCTTCCTTGAAAATTAGTCCCTACTAAGTTTGCAAGGGTTTGCAAAGTGATCCTTCTAATTAATTAATCCAATTAATTAATTCCCAAATCTAGTACAACTCTATATAGCGTGTGACCCCATAGGTTCTATCTAGTTGGTAGCAACTATTTGCTAATATGGAGCGGTTTCTAGCAAAACATCCATTCTAGCCAACTAATAGAATAGTCATCTAGACAACCTTGTACAAGTAATTGTCTCATCCCTTTGCCTCCATATCCGGATTGGACACGAGACATACAAGTCACACTCGTATATCCAATCCCTAGTTTCTCGATCCATGGAATAGCCTTATTCGTGCAAATAACATCAATATCCCATATATTGATTTATTTGAGTCTGGCCAGACATTCTATAAGCACTATCCTTCGAGTGGCCTAGGATATTTGATCCCGTTATGTGGGAGGGGCAAATCCTCTCTACGTCCACTACGATCTCTAAGCTTGCTTCTCATTGTATCCAGTACACGCCTTTATAACTACCCAGTTACGGTGTAGCGTTTAACGCTACCAAGATCACAACGATCCACAACTAGAATATCTAGTGACTTCAAGTCTAAGGATGACAATACCATTGTACCCGAGAAGCACTTGTGACTCAACATAACATGTATGTAGCCTTCTCGGTGATGGGTCAATCCAGTGCAACATTCCGTAATGCACACCTATGTGTTGGATCGTGATATCTCCATATCAATCCAACCCCATACTAGTCTATAAATGATTGTCCCATTTAATCATTATACTTGACTAGGGATATTTAAGATAAACAACATGATTGTAAATCTAAGGACTTCATTATATTAAATATCCAATAAATAATAAATGAATTTTCTAGCCAATTACAAATTCATACTAAACTAGATTGCCTCTAGGGCATCTATTCCAACAATATGTCCTTCACAAGTACTCGTAGACTATAGAGGAAGAAATGTTAGAATTAGCAACGAATGGTGTTGGGTTCACTTCAAGTCTATGTTATGGGTTAATGCTTCAACCGCTTGGGAAGTTATGAATGATCCCATGAATGAATATATGAAATATAATAGATATCTTAAACGGATCAATGTTGAGCTGTATTTGTAGGTGCTCCATGATTCTAATTTGAATGAGGTGCATTGTCTCAGAAATTACTGTTGCTTTCAAGATATTAGTGGATGTTAATTGTAGATATTGGTTGTCATGAGTACTGATTTGGGCCTCTTCATGATATTATGATGTTCTTCATGCTCACTGTTGCTGACTGTAAGAGGCCGTGATGATATGGATCGTTCGAATTCACTCTTTGTAGCCGATAGAGTGTGATATGCATGGCAAGGCAAAATCCTTTTGCAGCCTGTGATCATCGATCTCTTATCTGGTTTTCATGAGTACAGATCTGAGCCCCTTCATTCTCACTGAAGAGTCGATGATGATGTGGATCTATTGAATTCACTCGTTGTAGCCCATAGAGTGTGATATGCATGGCTTAAGGCAAAATCCTTTTGCAGCCTGTGATCATCGATCTCTTATCTGCTGGTTTTAATGAGTACTGATCTGAGCCCCTTTCTGTGATTTATCCGGAGGGGTCAAGTTTTTCTTGTGCAGTACTGATATGAGCCTATTATTGCTTTTTATGATGTTCATTATGCGCGCTGCTTGGCTAGTGCTTTGTCACTGTAGAAACCCTGATGATATGGATATGCTAATTATATGTAATTCACTCTATTATTGCATGTGCGTCAGTAACGAAAGAAAAATCCCCACCCTTTAAAGAGGAGGAGGTGACCAGTGCTCTCACACGACGGCCTCCACTGTATTTGATTGCCCCAGTGGTCGTCTCTGATTCAGAGGATGAAAAGGATGACCCACCGAAACTGACTGCATCCCAGGAATGCATGAAGCCTGCAACTGGACGCGAAAGGAAAGTCAATCTACTTGAAGGTAACAAAATTGTTGAAGTGCCTGCGGAAATCTTCGAAGGAATGGGTGAATATGTCGATCAGAGAACAATAGATGTGGGGGGCAAAGGCAAATGATCCAGAAGAAGCTAGATGCTACTCTCTTTGTTGTAGTTTTTTTTTTTTTTTTTTTTTTTTTTTTTTTTTGCTGTTATATATGTAATATTGAATCTTGCCATTAAGTATTCCCGAAACATTTTCTGTGACAGATATTTGAACAATGCTAGCTATGTGTAATTACTACTTAATTGTGTTATATATATATATATTAGCTTATAATCATGTTCAAGGACCGTACAACGTTTTGATAATTAGGTAAAAACTTAAATGTTCACATATGTCATCAACAAGATTATAACTTGGTCAACTTTGTGTGAAAAATATAAACTTCCACACACCAATATACAATTACTGATGAAATTGCATCAAAGTATGCAATTAGTTGAGATAACTATATAGTTCTCTTTAAGAAAAAATGATTTCTAATAAAAATCGGCCCCTGGCCGACCGGCAGCTTACTATAGAGCCGGCATTTTTTGTGAATTATCGCTTAAACAAATTATGGTTAAACATAAACCGAAAAGTCACCTCTAATGTGAAAGTTGGTCTAGAAGGTTTGGTCAACTACGAAGCAAGTGATTGTG
The DNA here is from genome assembly GCA_023055425.1 of Linanthus parryae. Classification (NCBI taxonomy): domain Eukaryota; kingdom Viridiplantae; phylum Streptophyta; class Magnoliopsida; order Ericales; family Polemoniaceae; genus Linanthus; species Linanthus parryae. The sequence goes on along the minus strand of JALGPY010000002.1, from coordinate 62,697,269 downwards.
ACGACCCGTCACAATTTTAACAATAAAAATATCGATTTAGCGATACAACACTGTTTACTGTCAACCGTCTGACACTTTCGGACGTCAAATACACAACCACCAGGACACACAGTCCACCAGACAACATTTTTAGTCAAATTTCTGATAAACTGGTACGTGACCGAAATTACTAAAAAGTTACACCAGCTGGTCAAAAATGACATGTTTTATAAATATCTGGTCACAACAATAATTTACAACAAATTACCAAAAACAGCTAAAAACAACAATTTTTAACTATAATTATAATTTTTAGCTACAACACCGTGATCCAGTCGCGCTCCGGCTCAACCTGTAAAACAGTGGGGTGAGCCAAAACAGCCCAGCAGGTACCGCCTAACCACTGACGTAGAAATCTAAAATCTACTAACACACAGTCAGTTATTACAAATGAGCATGCGGCACCAAATAGACAAACAACGTGATTTATCAATCACCAGTTAATCAGCGTATAGCTAAAAATGCTATAAAAATTACACCAACAATCATACAGATATAGACTGTAACTGAGGAAACTTAGAAGTTAGATTTCAACTTTAATTTCGGTTTCCACTTAGTCAAATATATATATATATATATATTATATATATAGTCAACTATATATATATGTATAGAGTTTTGGACGAATAAAGTCAACGGTTATTGAAAATGTCAACTACAGTAAAATGTGAGCTCGTAAGTCAACTCCATTGTCAATGAATGATCCTATACTTGACTTTTTGAGGTTATAATACGTCAACTATGTAGAGAACAAATAACTTTTTGGTCTCCACTTTGTCAGATTAGTAAGTTTGCACGAAGAAAGTCAACGTAAAGGAAAATGTCAACTGTACAGTCAAATTAGGGGATCCAGCTCATAAGTCAACTACATTGTCAATGAATGATCCTATATACTTGACTTTTTGAGGTTATACTACGTCAACTATGTAGTGACTATATAACTTTTTTGTAATACCCCGTATGATTTACAAGGGCACAATAGTAATTTAAAAGCCAAATACAGAATACAATTATGGAAAAATATATAAATAAACAAATAAATAAAGTTCGTCAAATTTTAGCATTTTATAGATAAGAAATTATCGGAGAATTTTAAAACTATTAAGTTTGTATTCGGGGATAAATACGCGAGAGTTTATTTTTTTAGCATTTTTACCACGTGTACGACCACCGCAAAATTTAGTGTTAGTGACACACCCAATCACCCAACCATTTGGTGTGCCACCCACACCATAAACTTTCTTATGATTGTCTTCTACTACAACTCAACTTCTCCTTCGGTGATATTTTTCACCGCCACCACAATTGTCAAACCCACCGCCTCCATCATCATCATTCACCGTCCTTTTGTCCCCTATAAAACCAACTCACCTCCTCCATCATTATCAGTTCATCATCATCATCTTCACCCTCTTCTTTCTTCTTCTTCTCCACGTCCGGCCACCCACCACCGAGAGCACCACCGCCACCTCCATCACCCTCCAGCCCTATGTTCTCTCTTGCTCTCTGTTTCTGTCTCTCTTCTCTGTCCAGGAACGGAGACACAGCAGCAGCAGTGGCGGCAAGCTCTGAAGCCGCCACCACCACCACCACTGCCGACGGGAACCACCACCCGATCAACCCCCTGTTTCTTCTCCCTCTTTCTTCCTATCTTTCTCTGCTCTTTGAAATACCCAGCACAAAACACAACAAACAAAATAGAGGCAGTAGCAGTGGCCAAAAGCCACCACCACGCCGCTGCCGCTGTCGGGAAGAAGGCCGAGAAGACCCACAACCACGCCCCTGTTTCTACCTCTCGTTACCTCTCTGTTTTTGTCTATCTTTCCTCTCTGTACTGACCTGAAACAAGAAAGGAGAGGGATAAAGCCGTAGCTAACCAGCCCTGAAACAGAGCACGACCACAACCACCGCCGGCCTCCATTTTTGTCGGCGAAGAGCTCCGCCAAACTGAACCAGAGACACCCACAGCCTTTGGACCCTTCCAATCAACTCCTAGGACCTCGACTAAGGTAGTAGAAGGCTCAATCGAAGCCCAGAACCACCGGAGAAGGTCCGGTCGAGCTCCACCTCTGGCGACGATTTCGGCGACTTGACCCGACTCAATTCTCGACCATTTCTTGCGATTCTTGGTACGGGTATGCTCTATTCTTTCACCTGAGTTGATTTAGCTAATCAAAATCATGCCTTGATGCTTGAATTCATGTTTGGATTGATCAAATTAGAAGTTTATGCTTAGGGGGAGGTGGTTGTCTTTTTCAGAAAGTGTTTTAGATAAAGGAAGGGGGTGTTTATGTTGTTTCAGTATACTTTGGGGGTCCTGTTGACATTTAGCAATCTGCATATATTAAAATGAAATAAAAATTAGATTTTTATGTTTAAATCAATTCCAATAATATTTATCTACATTCTAGTGAAATAAAATTATGGAAAATATTGAATTAATATGGTAAAAGTACTCTTTAATTGAATAAAGTTTATTTTATTGAAAATATATCGATTTTTTTAAATAAACATTTGTTTTGAATAAATTAGCTATTAAGTGATATCTTAGAATTAAAGTTAACGTTTCCTCAAATAATAGCAAAAATTAACTTGTGTTAATAAGAACAATAATTTTATAACTAAAATATTTATTGACTTTTACTAAAGATATTATAAATAGCTTCTATACTTTACTTTATAAATTTGATAAATAAACGGCTATTTTAATAGCATTATTGTTTAAATGATTTATTGATAAATATGTTGGTCAATAAATTAGTATTTAATAAATAAGAAAGTTGATAAGCTTAAGTTGTATCTTACATAATAATATTAGTATTTGAAATATTATTACAAGAAATATATATAAGTGTTGGGTAGCGGAATTTAGTGATCTCAAATGAGAATTGTTTAGGCTCATAGCAAGTCATACTAGCATACTTGCGTACATAAATTTGTAATCGAGTAAGGGAATGTGATGTGTAGGTGAAGAATTCGTAGACGAGGGGTACGTGATCTTCTAGGAGACCTTACGTGCTGTTTGCTGGAAATCAAGGTAAGTAAATATGCCTAGCCTAGATTGCCTAGCTCCTTTCGTGTCGTACATGATTTTTGGACTTGTCTCAAAATATATTTTGTGCTATTACTGGTTTTACTCGAGATTTGCTACATTTTGGAAATGTCTGCTTTGAAACTGTCACACGAAGAATAATAACTCGTAAAGAACGTAAAGTGGAAATAGTTGTGCGGGAGAAGCTTATTATTGTCGATGTGACTTCTGTCACTCGGCCTGTGATTATTATTGTCGATGTGACTTCTGTCACTCGGCCTGTGATTATTATTGTCGATGTGACTTCTGTCACCCGGCCTGTGATTATTATTGTCGAGTTGACTTCTGTCACTCGGCCTGTGATTATTATTGTCGAGTTGACTTATGTCACTCGGCCTGTGATTATTATTGTCGGGTTGACTTATGTCACTCGGCCTGTGATTATTGTCGTGTTGACTTCGGTCACTCGGCCTGTGTATTTTAGTCCGGTCGCAACCTGCCGGATCGCTCCATGTACTCACCTCTCTGACCGCAAGAAGTCTTAGGGGGCTGTCGACAGTTAAGGTCATGGTTGCTAGTGATGGTATAGTAGTTCCTTCCCCGTATCAACAAAGTTAAAATATGGTTTTCTCTGAGAACAAGGACGTCTATGAATATAAAGGAGGATAAGATTGGGATATTATTCCCCGTTTCAAGGTCAAGAAGGAAGAGTTTGAAAGATTGAGAAGATTAAAGCTGGTTTTGTGCTTTGTTTACTCTTTTAAAGATTTATTTCCTCTTATTACTGTTTCGAGAATAAGTTATGCATCATCTTCTGTTTACGAGGTAGGGTATTTATTTACTCAGCATTTCCCAGCTGACTTTAGAAACTGCGGTTCCGTTTTCTTTCCCACCGCAGGATTAGAGGAAGATGACTATGGTATGGACGGGTACGAGACTCACTGAGGAGGCCCTGTTGCGTGATGTAAGATAGTGGAATAATGTAAGCTTAATGTATAATAGAGACGTACGAAGACTTGACAAGTACTGTAATGTTTAATAATATGTAATATATATGTTGGATGTTGTGCTTTTGATTATCCGCCGTTACTTTAAGCATCACCCTCCCGGTTCGCCCGAGCTGGATAAAGCGGGTTGTTACATTTTTGGTCTCCACTTTGCAAGATTAGTAAGTTCGCACGAAGAAAGTCTACGTAAAGGAAAATGTCAACTGTACAGTCAAATTAGATGATCGAGCTCATAAGTCAACTCCACAGTTAGTGTACCCTAAACCCTAAACCCTAAAATTGACTTTCGAGGTTATACTCAAATATGTAGTGAACATACAACTTTTTGGTCTCCACTTTGTCAGATGGATAAGTTCGCACGAAGAAAGTCACCGTAAAGGAAATGGTCTACTGTATAGTCAAAGGTGATTGAGCTCATAAGTCAACTCCACAGTCAATGCATGATGGTCTACCCTAAACCCTAAACCCTATGTACTTGGTTTTTGAGGTTATACTAATTAAGTCAACTATGTTGTGAACATTAAACCTTTTGGTCTACCCACTTTGTCAGATTAGTAGGTTAGCAAAAAGAAAGTCAACGTAAAAGAAAATGTCAAATTTACAGTTAAAGGTGAGTTGTAGTCAACTCCACATCAGTCAATGCATGGTCTATTATGCGGTAGGCCATGAGAGCATATTATCGATTCTTACCTTAATTTAGAACCGACATTTCTTTTGTCTTATAACCTGTATATTTCACGAACAATGTTCGTGTCGGTTGTTCACCAAATAAAAATTGTTCGTGTCAGTTTCTAAAGCAAAGTGAAATTAGTTTGAAACTCCGGGAAATAACTGTTATGAATAAAATACATTTACAAGGGAGAGAACTTGCATTACAATGAAACTTTGGGAGGAAAGTATAATTAACGAAAATATTTGTAGGGGAGGGTAATACAACTACATCCAAATATAGGGGAGGAAAATACATAGAATCAAAATAATTTGTAAGGGATTCAGTTAAACAAAATTCCACATGGACCCGTTTCTCCCCACTCATTCCTCAACCCTTATCCACAAGCCAAGAGCTATCGGAAGCTCTTCCCGCGACCACTCACTCAGCTCCCCGACCAATGGAACCACTGAATGTCTTCGGAACGGCGACAGCTGTTGCGCCTGAAGGTCATCGGAGTGTTGATTCAAGAACCCACGGAGTCGATATTGGCTTAGCCTCAAGGACAGTCGGTTTGGACTAACTTCTCTCAAACTCTCGTACATTATTAGCTGTTGTTGTGTTCTTTTCTTAATTCGTTGTTTATCAGGTTGATTCGTTCTATAGATCTGCAATTTCATATGTGAATGCATTTGTTCGGACTGTTGTATTTGGGGGTTTGGTATGCAGTTGGATTACGGATATCGTTATTTCTATAGTTGGGGACTTACTCTTCAGCTAGGGTTGGTCTGAAAAAAGCTGTTGAATTTTTACTTCTGTATTGGGCTGAGTGTTTGTTCTTCATGATGATGTTGTCAAACTTCTAATTTTGGGGCATTCAAGTATTTGTGTGCTAAATGTATTTGGCCAAATCCTAGTTTAAAACTAGATGCTAAGACATAATTAACACATAATTAACACATAATTGATAATTTTATCAATTAAATCTCTAAAGGCGTATGATTCAATGATAGGAAACTAGAATAATTACTTATTTTTATATATAAGAACTTTAAATTGCTAATGCAGATTATTAGTGATACAATTAGTTAAGACTGAACATTGATAAAGTCCATTTTTTGGAAAAATAATTAATACATGAATAATAAATAATAGCATATATATAGAAGACTAAGAATATTTTAGGAATAAATTACAACTAGAATTAATAAAAAACGTCAAATAAAACCAAAAAATAATATAGGGGGAAAAAACCACCCCTTACAACTTCAAAGCACAACCCCCTCCTCAAACCATGGGAGGGAGGTTCAAAAACCATTTTTCAACATTAAATAAAAAACATGATCATTAGAGAGATTTAACACAGAAAATGGAAGCAACGGCAGAAAAGCGATGGCAGAGGAGCTTTGTCGGCAGAGCTGTTCCCATTCTCTAGGTTCACCTGTGGCTCCATTAGTTCCTAGCAGCCTGCAATCATGGAAGCGCACATGCATTCATAACTAGTGATTAGGAGTTTCACATGTCGAAAACAGAAAGAGTAATGTACATATATATGTGCTAAGGCATGTGATTGAAAAAATTATAGAACTACTAGATTTGTTGTTCATATCAAACCTGGACTGAGGCATGGATCTCTTGCTGAGACACAACAATGACATCCACCTGCACCTCATTTGGGTCCCACATAATCCAAAAGCCGCCACCAAATCCATATGGATCAGCCACAAAGCATCTCTCAAATCCGAGAGAGGCGCAAATGCATCTGGCCCTGTCCCCAGATATTCTGGTTTCAGTTACACAGACAATGTTTGGCCTGTGCCTGCCAACCAGAGCCATGAAGTTGCTTCTAAAAGCACCTGTGCCCGCATCCTTACAATTCCAGAGAAGAAACCTCATGGGAAAGTTGGACATCCTCACTCCGTCCAGCAGCCCCCCTGGTGCACTTCTTCTTTGGTCTTCCCCATTTGCTCTGATCCCCTCCTCCTCTACCACATCCATCAAGTTTCCGCCTTCCGCCAAGAAGCCCCCCTTCTGTAGGATCGTATGAAGGTATTCCCCTGCGTTTCTCCGAATGTTTCCCGAATACTCAAATATCCAGGTTGCCTTGTAGTCCTCCATCACTACATGCTTTGCTTCTCCAATGTCGGATGGAAACATGACGATGTACCAGAGGTTCGAGCTCAGGCTATCATCTGCGGTCACAACCTGGTTGGCTCGAACAACGTCGCCTGCTACCCTTGCTTCCTCCTCAACGATCATCTATTTGAACATATGTCAAACTGAACAGTTCAAGGAGGCTGTTGAGGCTCCCTTGGTCCACGATCCATGCTGTTGGGGCCTTGAGGTGAGTCAAGATGGTGGCCATGTTTGTTGTGGGAGATGGTATGAGTGGGAGAGGAATGCACCAGGTATTGGTGATCAAAAATTGCTCTCTTCTCTCTTTAAAGGACCAACATGGTCCCCTTTTACCTGGAGCATCCTCCAGATTGACTAGAGGTAATGTGTTATCCCCTGACATTGACAAGCTTGGCAGAATATGAACTTTATCTGCGATGAACGGTTCTGTCAATGGTAAAAGTCTGTAGGCTTTTGTTTTATACACGTTCAGACTGCAGGAAGATAATGGAGGAGGTGTGGGCTTACAAGAAGATGGAGAGGCGGGGTAGTTAGTGGAGGTTAATTACTGCATGTTTTCAATGTTTAATCCTGAAACTGCTGCTCCAAAATTAACTGCTATGGTTTTTTTTGGACGCAATAATAGCTGCATATTATTGCTTGTTCGTCATTAATTACTGTCTCCTGATCTCATTTTTTATTTAATTATATTGAATTTTTGAATTAAGTAATATTTTAATTAAATTAATACCTAATTACATTTAGATGGCTAATTTTCATTTTTTTTGCCAACATAAAAAAACTGGAGGTGCCCTTAACACAACTTATGCATGTTCTCTGTGTGTGTGTGTGTGTGTGTGTGTGTGTGTGTGTGTGTGTGTGTGTGTGTATTTGTTTGCCAAAAAAACACAACTTTTGACATTGTGTACATGAGCTGTGTAGTCATCTGCCAAAGAGTGATGTTCTCAAGGTTTAACTTTTTGGCACCTTTGTGAGAACCTGCATAAAACATATTCTGATTCCCCCCTTTATTTCCTTTAAGTCCAGTCAGTCTCTTCTTGATGTTGAAATTCCCTTTTGGAGGGAAAACTTGTCTTATGTGGCAACTAGTCTATAGCTTTTACCTTATCCTGTGGCCTATGAGAATATTGACAGACATGGACAAGGCTGTAGGATTTGGTTTTATACACAGTTGGGAGGCTGTGGGGTTAGGAGAAGATGGAGAGTAATAAGATGGAGAGGATGGTGGTTAGTGATAATAAATTATGGTTTAAAGATGTGGTTTCAGAGAAATATGTGCTGCATGGTTTCAAGATTACTGAAGCTTACTAGGCATATGTTCATGAACCACCTCATTGATTAGGGGTGCCAATGATATATGTGCAACATGTTTAATTTGATGTGTGCCTTGTTCACAATACGGGATTTACTTCGATTAGTTATTTCCCCCATAATGCTGGCTAATACGGGCATGTGAAGGCTCTTCGACGTTGCAGAGCTGTGTGTCTGCAAAACGGGTCGAAGTGGCCTTCACGAGACCCTGTACATGATAGAGGATGGACGGATGAATTTCAAATGGATTTTATTTCAGTACAGTTGAAGTACGATATATATGGCTTAATGAATCAATTGCTTCGAAAGTTACGAATGATGCATATGGTAATTATTTTGACACCCATTTCGTAACCTGCCAGATAAGGGTTGCGTTATTTGCAGCGTGCTGTGATCATCACCTATTTGCTTTACTGAGTACCAATTTGAGCATTTCTTGCTCACTGTTAGCGCTCACTGTGAGGCCGTGATGATATGTATCTATCGAATTCACTCGTAGAAGCTGTTAGAGAGTATTATGCATGGCGAGGCAAATTTTTGTTTGCAGCCTGCTGTGATCATCTCTTATTTGGTTTTAATGAGTACAGATCGGAGCCTCTTCACGGTCACTGAAGAGGCTGTGATGATTTTGATCTACCGAATTCACTCTGTAGCCGATAGAGTGTCATGGTATGCATGGCGAGCCAAATTCTTTTTTGTAGCCAGTGACCATCGATCTCTTATCTGGTTTTCATGAGTACAGATATGAGCCTCTCTCCATGTATCCCTCTGTTCATTCAATGTTCGGGTCTGTATCTGTTCTACGTATCTCTTCTTGATTGGCAAAACACACCTTTGTAACGTCGCATATATTAGTTTTCTTAAAAAATTGAGTGTGATAGTTGTTATTTTATCCGTTCAACCTCTCTATTCTGGGTGGAGTTGCGAAGGTCATTTTGACCCGCCGATAATAGTTTCAAAATATTAACAACACTTTGGTGCATTCAAACCGGGTCGAAATGGCCTTAGCAGCTTCCCGCAGACGGTAGAAAATGAACAGATGAATTACCAAAGGAATTTATTTCAATAATAAGTCACGTAATTGAAAATTAAAGAAAACTATCCATTAAAGACAACCGGCCATACATATATAGAAAACAATATATTACCATGAATAAGAGAAAGATAAGAAGGAAAATGACAGAAAATAATAGTCTAGTCCGCATTGTCCTCTTTGAGTTGTTCATCTGTCGGAGCCTTGCCTGGTTTCTGCTTGTGTGAAAGCTTTGTCCCGGTAGACCCCTGTATCTCTTTTTGATTGGGAAAACGGATTCACCGGTTTCGTCATAGAATTCGAGAGGCACAACCAACCTATAATTTTCAATCTTCATCTGCTCAATTAACTGGATTCTCCATTCAGTCTCTTGTATTTTGCGCCGGCTTTCCTCCATTGCAGTTTGCCTCTTCTTATACAACCTCAGTGAAGGGGAGTCCTCGCTCCGTGAATCTTCATCCGATGAATCATAGATGAAAATTGGAGCATTCTTGTTGGACCCTAGCAGACCTGTGAAACGACTGGTGACCTCCTCCTCTTCACGCGGGCGTTTGTGAATTGGTTTCATGGTAATGGGATTTTGGGGACTAAACTTTGATGGTGTCCTTGCTGTGACTATTTTAGAATGGATGTATGAGATTAAATAGAGTTAATCAACTGTCAGTTTCTCTTTTTTTTTTCCTCCTCATCAAACATGCAAGTAATTGTCCAATATTGCCTTGTACATTAATGTTGTTCAATCAGGCAGTTTAGGGAATTCGAACAGTTATTGCACAAATTTTTGTGAATGGTCATGATAATTAGTGGCTTATTAGTGTATTATGATGTCCTTCATGCTCGCTGTTTGTTTCCATGTAGTACTGAACTGGGCCTCTTCATGATTATTATAATCTACTGAATGCTAACTGTTTGCACTCTAGTGATCCCCAATTTGTCACTACTAGCAACGATCCATGACTTTACCATTGAATTCACGTGCCTTACCAATGCCCTTGTCCAAATTACTTCATTTTCACTCTCACGTTCATTTTCGATAATGGTTGTGCACTGCGTGGAATTTCAGCAGAGGTAAACTTTGTTTATATTATCTTGTTGATCCATAATTTTCACATCAACGTAAGATGAATAAACAAAAATAGACTGTGTTTCCTATCACCTGTTGCAGGTAACATTTCCAGGTTACAGAACATTAATCGATGGTATGGATGAGTGGGTACTGTTTGGACTTTCGCCAGAGGTAAACATATTTTGGTGCCCCCTTTCCTTTTCTTTAAGTCCACTCACTTCTTGATTTTGATATTCCCGTTTTGAGGGAAACCTTGTCTTATGATAGGCAACATAGCTTTTAGAGTAACATAGCTTTTAGAGTAACTAACTTGTCTTATGATCGCGCAACATTGTCTTAAAACCGATATTTCTTGATGTTGATGATTCTCCAGTCTATTCTTGATGTTGAAATTCCCCTTTGGAGGGAAACCTTGTTTTATTATCGCCTAACATAGCTTTCAGAGTAAATACTGTTTGGATGCATTAGTTGTGACATGTGACAAAATTAATAGCGAGTACAAAGAATTTTTTTTGAAGTAATAGCACTAAAATCCAGCAGCTTCTTCGTGGTTATTCAGTGCATCACAAGAAAGCTGGGTTGGAAGTCCAAAACCTATGGGTTTACTGCATAGTATGGTTCATCAACCATCGAATACAGCAACATATTGGGTTGGGGCATAACATGGTAGATGAACCATACACGCAGCAACCCAATAGATTTTAGACCGCCATGCCAGCTTTATCTGTGATGATTCTTCATGCCCGGGTGGTGGTAGACGAGGTTCTGAATATCTCATTGCGATGCTAGAAACAATCATAAAAAAGCTAGCTGCCACCTCCGACTGCTTCTTTATGATTGTTCCAGCATCACAATGCTGCCGAACGGAATTGCCGTCGATCAGGAGTTGGGCTATGATAAACAGGGGTTGGCATCGTTATGTTCTGACTACTTGATGCAACATCTTTGTGATAATTCCATGCATCACAATGCTGCTCAAGACTACCTGAATATAACAAAATCAACCTTGTGGAGATCGTTGACATCGCCATGCTTTCTGACAAGCAAAACTCTATATAGGAAGATGAAATGTGTAGTGAAATCTACAAGGCTGTAGGCTCTGGTTTTATACACAGTTGGGAAGCTGGGAGGTTAGGAGAAGATTGAGAGTTTAAATATTGACAGGTGAGGGGTTGGGGGGATTAATTGAGTTTAATAAATGCTAGTTTGAATATGTGGTTTCATATAAAAAATACTGCTAGTTTAAAGAGTAGCGCAGGTCAGTAGGTATAGGTTAATGATGAACCTCAATGATTAAGGGTGTTCTGAAAATAGTTTTAACATTTTGTTTCTCTTTAACATAGCTTTCAGAGTAACTATTGTCTGGATGCATTAGTTGTGACATGTGACAAAATTAATAGCGAGTACAAAGAAAAACATGTGAAGTAATAACACTAAAATCCAGCAGCTTCTTCGTGGTTATTCAATGCATCACAAGAAAGCTGGGTTGGAAGTCCAAAACCTATGGGGTTACTGCATAGTATGGTTCATCAACTATCGAATACAGCAACATATTGGGTTGGGGCATAACATGGTAGATGAACCATACACGCAGCAACCCAATATATTTTAGACCGCCATGCCAGCTTTATCTGTGATGATTCTCCATGCCCGAGTGGTGGTAGACGAGATTCTGAATATCTCATTGCGATGCTAGAAACAATCATAAAAAAACTAGCTGCCACCTCCGGCTGCTTCTTTATGATTGTTCCAGCATCACAATGCTGCTGAACGGAATTGTCGTCGATCAGGAGTTGGGCTATGATAAACAGGGGTTGGCATTGTTATGTTCTGACTAATTGATGCAACATCTTTGTGATCATTCCATGCATCACAATGCTGCATCAAGACAACCAGAATATAACAAAATCAACCTTGTAGAGATGGTTGACATCGCCATGCTTTCTGACAAGCAAAACTCTATATAGGAAGATGAAATGTGTAGTGAAATCTACAAGGCTGTAGGCTCTGGTTTTATACACAGTTGGGAAGCTGGGGTTAGGAGAAGATTGAGAGTTTAAATATTGACATGTGAGGGGTTGGGGGGGGGGAATTAATTGAGTTTAATAAATGCTAGTTTGAAGATGTGGTTTCATATCAAAAATACTGCTAGTTTAAAGAGTAGTGCAGGTCAGTAGGTATAGGTTAATGATGAACCTCATTGATTAGGGGTGAAAATGTTCTGAAAAATAGTTTTAACATTTTGTTTCTCTTTAACATAGCTTTCGAGTAACTACTGTGTGGATGCATTAGTTGTAGCCTGTGAGAAAATTTAGAGTGAGTAGAAAGAAAAACATGTGAAGTAATAGGACTAAAATCCAGCAGCTTTATCTGTGATGATTATCCGGCCGCGCAGTGGTAGCTAGACAACCCCCTGTTTCCCATAGCACAACTACTCATCTGATCAGATGAGAGGTTCTCAGATGAGTTGTTGTGCTATGAGAAAAAGAGGTTGCCATCGATTTAGCACTCATCTAAGATCGATGAGCAGTGGTGCTATGATAAACAGAGGTTGGCATCGTTATATTCTGACTACCTGAAGCAACATCTTTGTGATCATTCCATGCATCACAATGCTGCATCAAGACAACCAGAATATAACGAAATTAATCTCGTGGAGATTGTTGACATTAGCGTGCTTTCCCACAATCAAAACTCTATATAGGTGGATGATAGGTGTAGTGAAATGGACAATAGAATCTGTTGTGTTCTAGCCCCCTTCAGAAGCTTATGCGTGACCATTCCATGCATCACAGCGCTTACGCAAGGGGGCGAGAACATAACTGACTCCTGACATCCACATGCTTGCCCAGAATCTAAACTTCAATTATCTCCATGGATGTAAGGCTGTATGCTCTGGTTTTATACACAATGGGGAACCTGGGGGTTAGGAGAAGATGGAGAGGTGGGGGGTTAATGGATTAATAAATGCTGGTTTAAAAATTTGGTTTCAGAGTAATCATTGCTGGGTTTAAAGATGTGGTCGCAGAGACATCATTGCTGGTTTAGAGATTAGTGAAGTAGGTATAGGCACATGAACCACCTCATTGGTTATAAATAGGGGTGACAACATTATGTGATGTCCAAAAAATACAAGGCCAGAAATCTTCAAAATATTTGCATAGTATTTCGTTGAAGGACGAGTTGCGTCGCCAATAGAGGTAAATTACCCTGCAATACTTTACATCATGTGATTGTTCCTCGAATTTGAAAATCGTAAACGAGACCCCTGCGGGTGTGGGTGGAGGCTCCTGCCAGGTGGAAGCTATGCATGGAACACGCACTGAAACACTCACTATATATGTTTGACACTTCCACTGTTTTATGCTGCATATTGCTCGCTCGAGACCCCTGCGTGGTGTGGGTGGAGACTCCTGCCTGGTGGAGACCATGCATACAATTCACACACTGCACGCACAATATTATATGTACACTGTATGCGCTCAGAAGTTATGGAAGTTTATCGGTATAGTTGAATTGAGATGAGGGCTCCCTGAGAGCTGAAAATTGCATTTGACAATGTCACTGTTGCGCCTTCTTACGGCAGTTGTCAATTTTTATCTGTGTGAATCAGATTTAAGAATGTGAATTTTGTATATCGGGTGAACAGCTAGCTAGCTGAGTTTAGTTTAGCATACACCTTGTACTGCATAACATAATTCTTGTTCATAGTTGTCAGAAAATTTATATGGTGTTTGTGAATGTCTTCAGGTTTTGTGAATCATACTCCAAACACGATGATTGCATGACCTTGTAGCTTGCAAGAACTCAAGGTCGCCTCCACCTCCTATGCACGATACACGTTCACATCGGAGCTTCCCTACACACAACTACGTACCTAGCAAGTGTAGATTATGCTAAGTTTTTAGTTTTGGTTAGGATGATATATAGTTTGTTAGGATTTTATGATGTAGTTGATTTAAATGTACACATTTTTGATACACTGGGTTCGGTTGATATTAATAGAAATTTTATTTCTTTTCAAGAATTTAGTATTTATTTATAAAAAATATTATTTTATAGACGACCACTTCTCGACGAACAATTAGTGAGCAAAATAGCTACATACGACGAGTAAAATTGTCATTTTAAGAAATAAAGACAAGTACTATGGTCGTCTTTTCACGAAAAAATGGGCAAACAGCACAAAATTTACGAAATTAGATAATAAATAACGACGAAAATAGAGGTCGAGCAGATACCAAAGACGACGAGAGTACTTGTCGGCATAAATTCAACGACCACAAAATTTTGGTCGAAATATTTGTCGGCAAAAGTTTTGACCACATAAAATTATGGTCGGTAAGTCGTCGGCAAAATATCAACAACGAAACTATGCAGTCGGCAGTAGTGGTCGGTAAAAAACTTTTACTGATCACTGGGAAAAGTTGTCGCCCCGTTGAACTAACGACGGGGCTATTCCGACGCTTTTTGGACGAACTTTTCTCGTCGTCTTTTCATTCTAACGACGATATTTCGTGTTTTAACGACGAGTTTACTCGTCGTAATAAACCGAATATTTTGTAGTGCATGGAGCTTAGTAGTTGAAGGAGTCAGCAAAGGAGGGGAGCAATTAAGAAGGGAGTGAGTATACGACCAATAAGTACGCCAAATGACCACATGGAGCATTATATTAAGGGGGTTGGAGCTCAGAAGGGGCATGAATCATTCGGTGGAGAACTGAGGGAGAGAGAAAGTATTGTAGAGAGATGGTTATACACTTTGCTCATCTTTGGATGTTCTTATTTATGTGAGAGTTCAATTGGAATTTAGAGCTCTTGCTGGTATCACCATTCCGTCTCGTCAATCTAATCAAGTGTTCTTGCCATTCTCTTTGAATTCGTCTATTTGTGAATATGTTCAATGCGACATCGTTCTGCAAGATGATCAATAGAGCTTGTGATGACTCGAATTGCAATCTTTTAACATTGGCGGACTTTGCTGCGGAAGCGAGTTGATGAGAACAGAAACCACACGTTCTAGAGAAAAAGGGAGCAGAGCCGGCCTCAAACCTAGGCAACTTAGGGTGAGTTTGGGAATACTTCTGCTTCCAGCACAGTTGTTTTCCGACAGCAGAAGCAGTTTTAGTGTGTTTGGTAAAAACAAAATTTCTGCTTTTTCGGACAGTTTCTGCTATCCCACACTTGGGAGTAGATGTTTTTCAGAAAGTGTTTTTGATTAATTTATCTACAACCGATTTTAGCCTTACAACTTCTTAAAATATCAATAGTTATCTTTTCGGAAATGACACGTGTCATATATTTTTGTCATTTTACCCTCTCACAGCAACTTCACAGTTGATTTTACCAAACACAAAATTGCTATAGCAATATTTCACAGCAGCTTTTAGGTTATATTTACCAAACAACATTTTATCAATAATTCACATCAGCTTTTTCACAGTGTTTTCACACAGCAGCTTTCAAGCGCCGCCACAACATTCCCAAACTAGCCCTTAGGCACTCGTCTAAGGCCTCGGATTTTGGCAGGCCTCAAATTACATGGTAGTTATAATTAATTATGTATATATTTATTTAATTTAAGAAAATTGTTAGTATAAAAAATCAAGCAGAAGAAAAAAAAACTGAAAGGAATAATTTACAGAATTGATGAGGGAGAGAGAGAAGATATTTAGGAGATAATCAAGGGTAATTTAATGTGAGAGAAAATTATTTATGGCTAAGAGCATCTCCAATGCATTAGGTAAATTGGTATTCTTAGGCAAAATTTAAAGAAGTTGAACAAAATTAGAAGTCCAATGGGTTAGGCATCTTATTATGCAAAATACAAAATAGGCATCATTATCGCCAAACTTGGCGAAGTTCATTCCCTAGCCATCTTTGTTTTTCCCCTACTTTTTAGGTTTTTGAGACACTTGTGCACTTTTTTTGGGTGTGACTAATTTTTTAAACCATGTCTCCTATAATTTCTCCACCACTTGTCCTAAATCTTTCTTTTAATTTTCATCTCGTAGGTGAAAAAAATCTCTAACTATTAACATTCAATTTAAATTGCCTAATTTATAGCTAGTAGCATTGGAGCCTAGTGAAAAAATAAAAATACAAAATCTTATTCTTAGGCATAATATGCCTATTTTTTACCTAATTGCATTGGAGATGCTCTAATGGATTAGATAAGAAGATCCACAACAGCCCCAGAGAGCAGCTTGAGGTCATTTTCACAACCATCTACTCACTCTGGATCTACAGAAATGAGAAAATTTTCCAAAACAAGGTGAAGAACCCATTGCATGCCACACAAGAAATTCTAGACAGAGTTGAGGAATTCAGATCTATAGAGAAGGAAGGAAGACTTATCGTAGCGGCGGCTCCGGCTCAAAGCTCGTGGGAGAAACCCAGAAGGGGGTGGATTAAGGCAAATTTTGACGGAGCATGGTCACCAGAGTCCAGATCGGCCGGAGCAGGTGCAGTTTTGAGGGATGAGGAAGGGAAAGTGTTGGCGGCCGTATCAAAAGACACCGGCAGGTGTAGTTCGGCGAAAGAATCCGAAGCTCTAGCAGCCCTCGAAGCAATTAACCTCGCCATCAGAAATGGAGTAACGAGATTACAGCTAGAAGGAGATGCTTATGCCCTGATTCAAGAGCTACAGAGCCAGAGAAGAGGAAGAGAACCGCCGGACATAACTGAGGTTCAAGAAATTGTAGAAGAAGCTAGAGAGAGATTGAAACTGGTTCAGGAATGGGAAATGGGGTTTGTGAGGAGACGGTCAAATGAATTGGCACATTTGTTAGCAACCCGAAGCAAACACACCGACAGTCGAGGTGAATGGGTCCCACCACTACCATTATGGCTGGAAAACGCGTTCATTAAAGATGTAACAGCTATTCCTATTCCCATTCATTAATGATAAAGCAGTATTTATTCCTCAAAAAAAAAAAAAAAAAAAAGATAAGAAGAGATGGCGAACGTGGTAAAAGATAATGGTGGATGTGTTTTAATATGAGAGGGTATTTAGAAATTAAGAAATCTAAAACTTTTGACCTTCCCAATTTATCAGAGTTATTCGTGTTTTTTTTTTTTTTTTTCATTTGTACTGTTTTTTATTTTCCTTTTTACTGTTTTTTCTTGTAAGTTTTTTTCCTTTTTACTGTTGGGTAAACCTCTCCATATATTTTATTTATTTTATCATTTTCTTATATCATCTACAAAAGATGAATCTTATACCATCTACAAAAGATATATCTTATATCATCTACAAAAGATGAATCTTATTCAAATTGTTAGTATTCTTGATACTGGAACGTGGGTATCTGAAAATTGGAGATAGTGAGTTCTACAATCTTTACAATCTACACTCCATGCGTTTTGAGTCAATTTCATCCCTGGTCTCTCTCAATCTTCCAAGTTCGATAATTCAAACAAAGTTTCATTCCATGTTCATTCAATGATTCATTTTAATTTTCTACTCTCATTAACTTTTACATCATTGTCTTATTTTTTAGTATTCTTTTTCGTTTTGTCGAGAAGAAATTTAAATATAGCTGTGCAAAACTTGAGAAAACAAATAATAAAACTTTTTTTCTGAAAAAAAACAAATAATAAAACTTTGATTAATTCTCAGAAGACAGCTATGGATATATTTGTTAGCAATTTGTTAGCACTAAGCCTACAAATACAATTGTTGCTAATGGGGAACAGAGTTTTTCATAATTAAATCTTACATGCGGTAACAGACTAACTGACTTTCTACACTCTCAGTTGAGAAGGACATGGTAAAGTAATCTAATTTTGAAACCTTAATTAACATATTTGCTTTTAAGAAAACAAGAAAAGCAATGTTTTGTACTGCAATATGAGAAATTTGCCTAAGGCCTATGAAAACTCTTGAGATGGCCCTGAAAGGGAAATCAAGAAATCAACCGGCAAATGTCCTCGCAGACAATACACCGGTCAAAACCAGGGTAATGAGCATGTGCCTCTAATGGTGACTCCAGTTGTAAATGCAAGTGGTTCTGCAGCTGGTTCTGTATCATTGGAAGAGATGATGCAAAGAATGGAAGAGAATCAAAGGCATTTGAGGACCGCCATGGTAGCTGTCACAGGGCTAGATTTTAATCACTCAAAACGACACCGTGCGGAAACGAAGTTTACCGCTTCGTTCAACCTCCAAAACGACGAACGGAATCACCGTTCAGTGGGAACAAGTAAACGAATGCACACGCGACTTACGAGAACAATCCCAACCTTTTTATTCTTCAAAATAAACAAGGATACAAGCTAATTTTTGTTTCTTTCCAACTCTGCCCAAAAATAGCCCTAAAATTTGCTTATATAGCCGTGTTGGTTACAAAGAAACCACCCCTAGTCATGGACACACCCATAATCTAATTTTAGCCCACTTTATAACCCATTTTCCCCACTAACTAGATACTGAATTACAGTCCTAGTACAAGACAAAAATTCTATAGCAAGTGACAAAAAATAGCAAGCAAATGTGTTACAAAATTCTGCTGCACCAAGCTGACAAAACGCACTAGGTTTGGACTGTAAATTCAGCGAGCTTTTCTCGCATTGTGACGACGAATCGGGCAGGAAATTTGCTTGAACTTCATCCTCATTCCTCTAGCTAGAAGACACCGCGAGAACAACTCACGAACAACATGGTTTCAACCCCGGGAAGGCCTCCGAACAGCAGCTTAAAGCGGCAAACGCAAAATCTGTCTGCACAGAATTCCACTATAGTTTCAGCGACTAGACGGCTCCGAAATGCGTTGAAACCCAGGTTTGATCCTGGTCCAAATACCCAGCAAGGACCCCTGAATATTAAGCTTAAATCCCCTTGATTTGTAGGCCGAAGCTCCAAGCCAACAACTGTGTTAGCCCACTGAGCAGCCAACGAACATTACCGAACCCACTAACGAATGTACCGAGCTAATGTGAAAGCACCGTGCACCGTTTTTGTCTTAGGAACTCAACGGTGTGACAGTAGCTTTGGTGACGGTAGTCACTACGATAGCTGGAGAGATTGTTCTTACGGGTTCTTCGACTCCAGTGAATTGCGGGTAGTAAGAAGTTGTTGTTTAAACTATTATGATATATGTAATAGTGTATTTGTCCCGCATCGTCCTAACATGCTATTTTCCCTTCTTGTATAGCCTATACATAGGACCCTTGTACATTGCTTCACTCAAGTTGAATACACATCTTATTCCTCTTCATTCAGTTTTGTATCATGGTATCAGAGCCAAATCTAGGGCTTTGAGAAGTGATTTTTCCGTCGTCTGTCTTGCTCGCTTTTTCTTAAGCTCTTACTTCTTTCTAAGTTCCCCAAACTCCTAAGCAATGATTTTTTTTTAGTACCCCGAACTTCTCTTTGACTGCTTTATTGAAATCACCTAGATATGAGGAGATTCATAATCGAATGCCTAATGGCCCACAGTAAGCCTTTTCAGCCCTTTCCTCCTCCCGTCTATTTGATGCCTCACTTCTCTTTTTCTTAGATTAGGCCTACTTCGTAATCATCTTCTGATCGTCAGAAGAGCATGTCTGCTCCGCCGCCCTGTCCGAGTCCACTCCAGCAGCTCCATCCAAGTCGACGGCTCAAACCGTGTGGCTCGATCTAGCCTAAGTCTGCTCCATTCCAGCCGACATTCTCCATTCCAGCCGTTCCAGCCGCATTCTCCGTTCCATCCGTTCCACTTTCTGCGTCCGTTCCATTCCAGCAGCCTTTTTAGTGATTTATTTTCACTGTTTTGACTCCGTCTTCAACCCTAACCTTACTGGTTCTTAGGGTTTTTTGACACTCCGGATCTGTTTAGGCACTCCGTGTCAGCAGATTTTGACTTCTTGTCATTGTCATGAATAAATTAGAAAGCGCTCAGTCGATTTTAACTATTTTGGATGGTTCTAACTATATGCTATGGTCCCGTGAACTTTCAAATTTTCTAAAGAGCAAGAAATTATGGCGTATGGTTTTGGGAAAAATCCCTCGGACAACTAAAGCTCCAGCCACTGAGCCTGCTGTCGATTTTGAAGAGCTTCAGGAAGAGTGGGATGCTACCAATGCTCGAATTATTACTTAGATTGGTAGCACATCGATTCCGGCTATACGGAATCAATTGGGTCGCTTTGAAACGGCCCAAGAAGTGTGGGAAATCCTAGGTGCCAGGTACACAACTTCTGATCTGTCTCATCAGTACCAGCAGATGCGACAAGAACCAGGCCAATCCATTCATTCATTCTTGGCTAAAATGCATGCGACAAGAACCAGGCCAATCCATTCATGCATTCTTGGCTAAAATGCATGCGACATGGGATCAACTAGCTCAGCCTGAACCCAAGTGGAAGTGTTCTGAAGATGGTGCATTGTACATATCATATCGAGATTGCTTGCATCTCATTCAATTCCTTATGGCTCTTGATGATGCATATGAGCCAGTTCGTTCCGGTCTCCTCATCAGGGTACCACTTTCCACCCAAGATTCCGCTGTTGCTGAACTCCTGTCTGATGAAGTTCGCCTTGGTCTGATTGAAACTCAAAGGAAGACTGGCATGGCACTTGCCATTCCTCGATATGTTCCTCCGTATCGCGTAAACGTTAATAATATTGAGTGCTACTATTTCCATGGGATTGGTCATCGTATTTCTGCCTGTCCGGTTCGTCCTCCCATTGAGTGCACCATCTTTCATGAAGTTGGTCATTGGACCAATGATTGTACTAAAGCTAAGGTACAGAGAGGGGGATTTAGGCAAAACAACAATAAAGGGGGTTATAAACAAAACACCAAGGGTGGTAAGTACAAGGCATCAGGAAAGTCCACAACTGCAACAGCTACTAATGCATCCACTCGGCCAAATCTCGGTGAGATAGCCAATTCCTTGAAACATCTTCTTTCCTTAGCAGATTCTAAACCTGCTCTTGCAGCAAAGCCAGGTAACTCTCCTAGGTATTTTGATTCTGGTTGCTGTAATCACATGAAATATGATGCATCTGTATTAACATCAAAATCAGTACCTATTGATGCTCCTCTCATCCATACAGCTGATGGCTTTAATATGAATGTTACACAAAATGGATTTGTTTGTACTCCCAATTTATCACTTCCTGACACATATTTGATTCCTAAGCTGGCATTGAATCTTATATCGGTGGGACAATTATGTGAATTTGGGCTTGATGTTGTTTTCTCTGCTAATGGTTGTCGTGTGCAGGATCCACAAAAACTGAATTCCTTGCTGCTATTCTCTCTCAAGGCACTCTGCAACGATTATGTCCTAGCACATCCCAACAAAATGGTCGCGCTTAGCGCAAACATCGTCACATCCTTGACTTTGTTCGTGCCCTCCTAATATCATCTTCGTGTCCTGAAAGGTTCTGGGGGGGGAGGGAAGCCGCTCTTACTGCCGTGTATACCATAAACCGTGTTCCAACTCCTACCATACTAAACATGACACCGTATGAGAAACTCTACGGTGTTCCTCCTGATTATTCGTCTCTTCGTGTTTTTGGGTGTGTTGGTTTTGTTGTCTTGCAACCCCATGAACACAACAAGTTAGATCCTCGATCTCGTGTTTGTTTTTTCCTTGGATATGGCATAGAACACAAAGGGTATCGGTTGTGGAATCTAGTCTCCAAGCGTCTTCGCATATCTCGTCATGTTGTCTTCTGGGAACATAAAATGTTCTCCAGTGTCTCGTCATTTCATCAATCCACTATGGTTGATAATCCCGTCTTTACAGATCCATCATTTGACTTATACCTTGAGGACCCTCCATCGAGTCTTTCCAAGCTCTTACATGAGAATCTTTCAGCACCCGACTCAAATCCCGAGGCACCTTCTCCTTGTAACGGATCTACGACTGTCATGAATGAGCATGCTGATGATAATGATCACATTGAGGAGCAACAAATGGATGATTCTGATACGCCTATGGGTAATCCAATTGTCCAACCTAATGAGAGCATTGCACTGAATAGGCCGACTAGGGAGAAGGTCATCCCAACCCGTTTTCGTTCAGGTGAGTTTGTTATGAGTAAAATTATCAAACAGCATAAGCCTCAGTCGTACAGAGAAGCACAATCTGATTCTAGATTGGTGAAATCAATGGAGGATGAGTTGGATGCTTTGGCTAAAACTCATACATGGGATCTTGTTCAGTTACCACCTGATAAGAAGACAATTGAGTGCAGATGGATATATAAGATCAAGACTCGTTCTGATGGCACCGTTGAATGATGTAAGGCTCGTTTTGTATCCAGAGGTTTCAAACAGGAATACAATATTGATTATGAGAAGAAGTTTGCTCCAGTGGCTCGCCTTACTACAGTGCGCACTCTGATAGCTGTATTTGACTAGAGAAGTTGGGCTTTGTTTCAGATAGATGTTAAGAATGCATTTCTTAACAGTGATCTTACTGAGGAGGTGTATATGAAGCCACCACCTGGTCTCAAGGTCTCTGGATCTCATGTGTGTCGTCTTCGTCGCGCACTCTATGGACTTAAGCAAGCTCCAAGGGCTTGGTTTGATAAGTTTTGCTCCACATTTGTCCAGCTTGGTTTCTCTTCAAGTCCGTATGATTTAGCTTTATTCGTTCGTCATACGGATCGCAGAGTTACAATTCTATTGATTTATGTTGATGATATGATAATAGCATGAGATGACTGTGATGGTATTACTGAACTGAAAGATTTCCTAAATCGTCATTTTTAGATGAAAGATTTGGGGCCTCTTAGCTACTTCTTGGGCCTTGAAGTTACCTCTGACAGTAGTGGGTATTCTCTCTCACATGCCAAATATGCATCAGATGTTATTGCTCGTGCAGGACTTGATGATCCTAAGATCACATCTACTCCGTTGGAGCCCAACCTGAGGTTGAACTCCTGGGAGAGAGAACCTTTACCGATCCTACTCGATACAGTCAGCTTGTAGGTAGCCTGGTTTATCTTACAGTCACGCGTCCGGATATAGCCTATGCAGTTCATCAGGTCAGTCAGTTTCTAGCAGCTCCTCGCTCGACTCATTATGCTGCTGTTCTTCGGATTATGTGGTACATGAAAGGTACTGTGTTTCATGGACTCCATTTTTCTGCAAAGTCTTTTCCCATTTTACATGGATTCTCTGATGCAGATTGGGCTGGCGACCAAACTGACAGAAGATCTACTATTTAACCGCTGTTGCTGTGCAGAGCCATACGACAAATTACCTTGGAAGAGCATGTTGGGATGATGCACAGTGGAGTTATGGGATGAATGATTCCAAGTACGAGCATGCCCCTTCCTTATTCAAAGGAGTTTCAGGAATTGCCGTACCCGAAGAAGTTTCACTGGTGAAGATGCCAATGCACAACAGCACCTGGTAAAGATTATTGAAGCCTTACGACCTCATGGGACTCTCTAGGTGCCTAGAACCTGTTGTTGGTATGCTTAGCTACCAAAGGGATCATGTACGGCTATAAAGTTCAACTGCATTCTCCACTTGAATCGGCTAATTATTAATTTTTCTTTTGCGAGGGCATGTCAGCGATGTCACGAATTTCTCTCGAAGTGACTGCCAAACGATATTGCTGGATTTAGCTGTAAAAATGACATGTCCCATTAGCTTACGTGGCTGTAACACTTAAAGAGCATCATGCTACTTGCTCTTGGCATACATAAACTCCTGTTATTTTCTAGTTTTAATTATCAGAAGACAGCTTATTGTCAGCAGATTAATCCTCTAGCAATACAAATTTTCCGATATTTTACCTTGAGATGTGTTCATTGATGTCGTTTGCTTCCTTACTCTATTCAAAAACAGGAATGCACAAATCCAGCGAGACACAATATAGCAAAATAATTTCTAATATGTAGGGTCAAAATTTTGTACATCAACCACGGAAAATGGTTAAAGAATAATGGAATCTCTCCATCTCACGACGAAACAATCGAATGTGGCAGCATAGATTGCTTGCACGACGAACCATTGGCACTAAAATGCTTGACAGAAGACCGGCAGAGGGGGCAGGTGAAATGATCTAGGTCTACCCATCTCCGGATGCACCCAGCGTGGAAAACGTGCTTGCAAGCCTCGAGTTGACTCACCGAGTCATCACCCTCGAACTCCATCAAACAAATCGAGCACGTCTCCGCCTCCTCGCCATGTCCCAATTCATCAAACCTGGCTACCGGCAGGTCGCAGAACGACTCATGATCTCCTTCTCCGTCGTCATCTTCCGCGTCGGATCGCCGGAAAAATGTGTTTTTGAGGCAAAGGAATGGGAGGCAGAAGAAAGTGTAGAACACAATGATGGTGAATGTAATGAAGGGGGAATGAGAACACATACTAATCATCTTTTGTTGCTTTCTCTGTGGACTCAGTTTTTGGTTCTGTTTTAGGATGTGTAGGTACATAGAATGGGAGATGTTCTTTCCTTTATATAAGGTGTAAGGTTGCAAATGTCAACTGTTGTGGGAAGATATTTTTAAAGGGTGATTGATTAGTGGTTAAGCTCAGGGGTCATTGACTTTTGCAGTGGTGTTGACATTGGGATTACACGTGTCGGCATTAGAGGGAAAGAGATCAGTAGAGAATCAAAGTTAGTTAAGGTTTAATTAGTACTTAATATAATATTTGTCATGTGAGGTCAGTGGCTTAAATACTTCTTGGGTTGGCTTGAGGGAGCAAGGCCATAGGAAGGGCCGGCGCCGACCCCAAATTTTCCGGCATGCTTGGGGCTGGATTAAATATTATTTGAAAAGTGAATTAGAAATAATCTTAACTTGTTTTTTTTTTTCTTTTTTTTTTTTCGCAAACAAATAATCTTAACTTGTTGGAATTCCCATTACAGTATAGCTCTTGCTACGCGGTTTTAATTAATTTATAAATTTATTAATAAACCCATATGTAAAAATTAAGCTAAATCAATAACTCACATGTTTTCTCAAAAAAGAAAAAAGAACTCACATGTAAAAATTAACCTAAATCAAACATTACCTATATCACAAATAGGGAATTGAGTAAACTCGCTAATACTTCTAGTTTAATTGTAAGATTTCCTGACTTGGACCATACGTTTCTTTATCAAACAAAATGTTACTCTCAAATGGTTTGTACAGAAGCAGAGTTTACCCTTCTAGTTTACATTTTAAGGGGAGCAGCTGCACATTTCCCTTGTGAGAAACATCTTAAGGGCAACCCACTATAAGTATAAAGGGTCATGATGGTTGGCCTTCCTGATAGTTATCCCATCGAACACGGCCTTCTTCCCTCCTCTATAAAAGAGTCACGACTCTTCTTCGAACAGTTGTCCAAAAACAACACTAGTTCCATCACTAAAAGAAAGTGTCACGGATTATTGAAGGAGATATAGAGAAGGAGGAGAGCCCGTTGATTACAGTTTCAATCCATAGGAGGTACTGTGTTTTAGATCAAATCTAGGACGATCACGGTTTCAGAAGTTCGCTGTCAGATTCATTAATTTCCATAGCGAACGGTACACAATTTCTAATTTTTACGGTGTCATGATTTCTTGAAACGATTTAAGTTTCAAGACCTGTATAGTAAAAGTTTTCGCATTACAGTAAATTACAGCTTACGAAATCAACCCAAACCATGGTTTTTTCAACATATTATTGTGCTGGAGAAAAATGTACAAGCCCACAGTATCATTATAATCAACGCAGAATTAACTTATGGCTTCGTTACGCTATATAAATTATGATACTATATATTTTATCTATTTTTTAGACATACGAACATGGCTTGGAATCATGAAAATCCTCCCGTTTTCCATCATCATGGCAAAGAATTTTTTTTATGGTGGGTGTCAAGGACGAGAACGGTGTTTGGCACGAAGAAAAGGATGAAATTGCAGTGATACTTAAGCGGTATTTTGCTAGCTTGTTTGCCACAAAATCTCCGAGTATTACTGATTTGGAGAAGGTTGTAGGGGCGGTCCCGTGCATATTTATGCAGCAGGAACAAGAGGAGGTCAATCATCTCTTTTCGCCGGACGAGGTTTGGGGGCTTTGAAGCAGATGAGTCCATATAAGGTTAGTGGGATAGATGGTTTTCTGTCAGTGTGTTTTTAGCGTTTCTGAAAGTTGTCGGTGATAAGGTTACAGAGGGTTGGTTGGGCGTTTTGAATAATGGGGAGGATGTTAGCAAGTTCAACAAAATACTTATTGTGCTCATTCTAAAAGTGAAACAACCTTGCATCCCAGCGGATTATAGACCTATCAACCTTTGTTCGATAATTTATAAAATCATTGTTAAGGTTATTGCTAGACCTAAACTTTTTTGGATGATCTAATTTTCCTATACTAAAGTGCTTTTGTGTCGGGACGACTAATTTCGGATAGGTGATTGTGGCTAACGAGCAGATTCATACTATTTTCACACGGTTGAAGGGGAATGCAGGTTTTATGGCACTTAAGGTCGATGTGAGAAACCTCATGACAAGGCAAAGTTGTGTTATCTACGAGTTGTTCTGATGAAGTTTGGTTCGGTACGCGTTCATGAATCTTATTATGCATCTGTTAAGTTATCTTTTGTCCAGAATGCAGGGATGAAGAACAAGGCTTTCACAACATGAGAATGCAGTGACTTTAAGGCCAGATTCAAACATGTTATAGGCTAAATTGGAAGATTTGTATCACTTGAAAGTTATAGTCTGAATTGCAGGGAATCCGCATGCACAATAATAAGGTCATTTTAACAACTAACGGGGAAGATATCCATATGTGAAAAAGGCCATTTATCTTGCCCAAAAACGCAAGTGAAGAGAGTTATCCTTTCTAATGTGTTTCTGGGCAAACTTGAAGGGTCTAGGAGTGTTTTACTAGGTCCAAGGATCATGAATATTAAAAATAAATTGAAAACGAGCAAGAAAAAAAGTATTTACTACGGTCTCCGACGAGATTCGTGATTCCGGCGGCTGTGGTGCAGAATCCGGCAACGGTGGTGATTTCAGCCGCATTTTGGGTCGCGCGCGTTGTCTATGGACTCGCCAAAACCTCAGGAACATGATACATGGGTTATATCCACTCATTTCTATCAGCAAACACAAATTTGGGGAAATAACAATTTAAGGTTCTTGAGAAAACTCACCCAATCCCGAATTTGTACCTTGGTGGATCACAAAATTGAAAGAGGTATTTTCATCTATGAGTGACAAGAACTCGCACTGGTAGCAGGTCCGACGGTGGTGGAGCGAAGGTGTTGTTATGGTGGTGTTATGGTTTTTGTTCTTGGTGAACATCAAGAACATGGACATTCACCCAACATTTGCAAGTGGAAGAGGTTGATGAGAATTTGCCACCTCATGGTTATATGGCATTAATGCACAAGGTAGGAGCCCAAGTGGAACACATACTCTACGGATGATTTTGAAATTTTCACAAAATTAGGGGTTGAAAATAGAATTCGAGAGAAATGACAACTTTTGGAAATTATACACTTGCCCTGATTTTTTCATTACTCAATAAATGCCTCCACAGTTCCAGTATTCACAACATGGTCCAGTTTCAGCCAGACATTTAATTTCTGGGAGATTACACTTTCGACCCAGATTCTCAACAATTGCATAATTTCCCCAATAGAATTCACATTCAAGATATTTTCTAATGAACATATGTCAGCAAGCACTACTTAACTAGCATTTCAAACAACCGACTCAAAATTTTATTTTATTACAGTTTGACCCCAATAAAATTTCATGATGTTACAACAACCCTCTTTCAGTAAATTTTAATTTGATGTCATTTTCATTGATGAATTTACTAGAAACTAATGGATGTACCATCTTAAAACTAAATCTGTTTCTTATGATTCTTATGTTCATTTTACTAAATTTATTCATACTTAGGCCCCGCTTTCTAAATTAAGGCGACTTTTTATCTTTTTTTAAATCATAAAAGAAGTTATAATCAGGTCATTTTCGTTAAAATTTATGTTTGATAACTTTTTTACCTTTTTATAAGACTAAAAAAAGTTAGTTTTTTCTAACTTTAACTTTTTTATCTTTTTACTCCTTAAAATTACTTTTTAGGAGATAAAATAGAAGTTAAGTAAACAACCTTTTCTACTAAAAATTTAACTAAAACTTTTTAGAAAACTTATTAGACACAAAGTAAACAACCTTTTTATCTTTTTCTAAAAAAGATAAAAAGTTGCATAAATTTAGTTAAAGAAAGCGGGGCCTTAGTTTGATTCTATTATCCAAATCTTTAGAACAGATAATGGAAAGTGAGTTCTTGAGTGATCAGTTTGGTGTGCATCTTCGAAATGAAGGTACTTTGCATCAAACAACGTGTCCTCATACTTATTAGCAAGCTGGTAGAGTGGAGAGGATACATAGGCATCTTGTAGAAGCTCGAATCTCTCTAATCCATCAAGCTCATTTTCCTTCTTCATTTTTTCTTGAGGAAGTTGCTACTGCAAACTACTTAAAAAATGTATTACCAAAGTCTACTTTCAGTATAAGTCCTGCTATGAATGTCTATTTCATGTCACTCCCGATTACTCTTTTCTTAAGGCCCTTGGATGTCTTTTCTTTTTATGGTTGAGACTTTAAAATTCCAACAAACTTCAACCTAGGTCCACCATATTGAGGTTAGGGGGGGGGGGGGGGTATTGTACTGCTTCAAAAGGGTACACTTGTCTTGATGTAGCTACTTAAAAAGCTTATGTCTTAAGACATGTAATATTTTTTATGAGAATGTTTCCAATTTCTTCTTCCAAAGTCTTGTTTCCATCCATTTTCATGTCAAATCCATTTACTAATTCTATTACTTCAGTTTCCATTCCTCCTCATATGCCTTTTGTGATGACTGCACCATTTTCTATCTCCTGTTTCTTAATCCATTCTTATTCAATTTCTTCACCAGCTCTTGCATCGCTACCAGCTCACCACATGGTAACAAGAGTAAGAACTGGTATTTTGATACCAAATCCTAGATATTTTGCATATCTAGCTTCTACTGTGTTCAGTGATTCTGAACCAGATACTTACCAAAAAGCAGCTAAGTGTTCTAATCGACAACACGTAATGAATGAAGATTTATCTACCTTACAACAACACACTTGGGATCTTGTGCCAATGCCTTCACATAAAGTTATTATTGGTTGTAAATGGTGGGTTTTTAAAATCGAAAGGGGCGTAGATGGAGCTATCTCAAGATATAAAGCTAGATTGGTTGCTAAGGGGTATACACAAGAATATTGTTTGGATTACAATGACACATTTAGTCCAGTCGCCAAATATCCCACTTTAGAAATTTTTTTCAGTTGGACTTTGAGTTCTGACGGGGTATTAAACATTATCAAATGCATTCTTACATGGATCTTTTTAGGAAGAAGTTACATGAGACAACCTGATGGCTTTGTTGACTCAAAAGTGCTCCATTTTGTGTGCAAGTCTAATAATCTCTTTATGGTCTCAAGCAAGCTCCAAGAGTATGGTACCTAAAGTTTTATGGGTTTTACTTCAAACATGATTTCATACAAGTGCACCAAATACCTCTCTGTTCATTTTGAGAAATGTTCATCACTTGAAACTCTTTTTAGTCTACGTGGATGACATTCTGGTTACTGGTAGTGATGCTAATTTTTTGTTGGTCTCTTTGAAGACAATGTTTGCAGTCAAATATTTGGGTCAATTATCCTATTTATTGGGGATATACGTTCCGAATGTGGAAGACCATGGTTTTGCATCTGCATATTTTCTTGTACACCAGTATGCCAACGAGCTTCATCTCAAAGCAAATTTATTGGATTCTAAACATGTTTCTACTGACAATGTTCCTCCTTCTACTGTGACAAATATCACGTGATTCAGCTGAGCCTTCTTTATATAGGAGTTTGGTTTGTGGTTTGCAGTATCTTACTGTAAGAAGGCCATATATCCAATATGCTGTAAATTATCCGTGTCGACTCTTACACAATCCTATTGCAGTTGATGTCCACACTCTCGAGAGAACATTTTTTTTTCGTAATAAGGTTCAGAATTTCATTAAACGAAAAAGGAGTACAAATAAAGAAAACAAAGCCCACAAGACACAAGGTCTTGCAGCATACTTAGATAAACATGAACTAAAAGAAAACCCTATCCATCCAGCTGTCGTCAAGCCAGAAATCACCGCAAATAAATTGATGAGGCGGTGACACGCAGGAGACTAGGCCAGGCGGTGGGTGATGGCGGCGCCGGAAACACGGACGGCCGATGGCAGCGCTGGCGGCAAAACAAAAGGACGACTGCGATGACGATGAAGCACGACGGCAGCAACCAGGGGAAAGCCCCCTCACTGCACCGAGAAGGGGAAAGGCGCCTCCGACAAGAGAAGAAGAAACCAGTATGGTGGTGCTGAGAAGCGGCGAGAGGACTGCTCCGGGGAACCCGTAGCGGTCGGAGAACAACCAAAACGAGGGGGAGGGGGAGAGAACAGCCTCCCAGCCGCGGAAGAGGGGGAGCAGCCACCACAATCGAAACCCAGATCTGATCGGAGAAACCTCTCAGCAGCCGTCTGGTAGCAGGCTTCACACTGGTGCGAAGCAGCACCACCACTGGACAGAGGCCATCAGAGAACCGGCGAGCATCGATCCAAAAACGAGGCCGACGAACCGCCGCCGACAAGAGGCGGTGGTCTCTCTCTCTAAAGTAGAGAGAGGTCAGAGCCTGTTCTACACTACGGCAACCTCGAGAGAACATTGAGATTGTGAAAGGCACATTACACCATGGGTTGTAGTTTCACGACTCTACATGTGTGTCTCAATTACACTTACATGCATTTTGTGATGCTCACTGTGCAGGGAGTAGAACTGACATGAGGTCTTCGGCAGTTTTTTTTTTCTTTCATTTTCTCAGTTCAATTTTAATTTCATGGCAGTCCAAGAAGCAATCCCCAGTAGCAAGGTCCAATACAGAGCCAGAATACAGAGCTTTAGCAGTCACAACTTTTAAGATCACCTGGCTTACTTACTTGTTGGAAGAACTGGGTACTATGTCATCTAACACTCCTATTATTTGGAGTGGTAGTCTCTCTTCTAGCTTTAGCTGCTAATGCCGTCTTTCATGCTAGAACCGAACATATAGGGATTGACAATCACTTTGTTAGAGAGTTTGTGAGTTCACATAAGTTGAAAATTGCTTATGCGTGTTTTGCAGAAGAAGTTGCAGACATGTTTACTAAATCCTTGTCTCATTTCCAGTACATATTCTTAAGAGAAAAACTAATCTCTCTGATATAGAGATTATTTTGAAAGGGAGGGGGGGGGGGGGGGGGGGGGGAGGGGGGGGGGGGGTGGGGGTTGGTGGTGAGGTGTTAGTAGGGATGGCAATGGATCAGATTCGGATCGGATTCACCTATATCCATATTCGAATCCGATCAAAATAAATGGATCCATATTCGATCCACATCCGACCGGATCCTAAACGAATTTTGATCGAATCCGGACCGGATTTAATTTGCAATATCCGTATTCGATCCGAAAAATTAAATCTCCGGAAACGGATTTGATTCGGATCCTGAGCATTTTTTTTCTACTTCTCATACAAAATACACAAATTAAGAAAAATACATAAAAAGAGTCACCACACGAAAGAAAATCTGCCTAAAAAAGTAAAAATATATTAAAAATATTTTACCAATATGACAAATGTAAATCTACCAAGTAATATAAGCAAGCTATTCAAAAATTTGAGGCACCAATAATGTGTAAAATTGTGTACAAATTCAATCAAAACAACACTAAAATTGTCCATAACCATAGTGGAATCTTTTTTGCAGGACTGAAAAATAATATGGAGTGATTTATGTAATGTGTTTATGTACATGTAGGTAAAAACATATATTTTTTTATAACTATAAGGCAATTTTTGTGAAATTGTGTGTGTTCGAATCTTTTCGGGTCGGATATCCATCGGATATCTTAATATATGCGGATCGAATCCGGATACGGATCAGATTTTGATTTTTAATATCCATATCCGACCCATTTTAAAATGGATCGGATTCGGACTTGATTTATTAGGATCGAATCACTCGAATTTTAGATCGGATCGAATCGCATTGCATCCCTAGGTGTTAGCGAAGAGTTGTAAATGTACTGGTTGTGTTTGTAGATTAGTAAAGTGAATGGGTTAGTTTGTAGTAAAGGAAAGGTTGAAATAGACTGTTGGTAGGTTCTACATTAGATTATTTTGGGTATAAAAGTTTTAGAAGAACTGTTCGTCTTCAATTAATGAAATATCAGATTGATTTCCATCCATAAATGGTTTTCTCTTTGAACAAGATGCAGGGAAAGTTGTGTTGTGATCTATATTAAATGTTCAACCATGTAGTCAAAAGAAAATGAATTAAGCCCCCTTTATATAGGCATTGCCTACAACAAGTGGTATTCATCAATGAACCAATAGATACTAGTATTTCATAACACAACTTCATTTAATAATTGAAAGAGATAATAGTGTTATGATCCTTTGTCAAAAGTAATATATATTGATTTTTAGGCATTAGAACAAATTGATTTAGCACTATTTTCGAATTTAGTACTATTTACATGTTCACAGTCTAAAATGATGGGTACAATTTTACAATCTATCTTAAATTGTTTGAATCGCCAATATAATTATTTTGAGATTCATACCTATGAGTTCTGACCATATGAACTCAGTCAGTTAGAAACGTCCCGCAAATTTTCTACAGTTCAATTTAAATTTCCACATCCAGTGACAAAACAATACTAGTATACAGAAAAAAGATCTTGACTTATATACATGTTCAACAAAATTGCGTACACAAATTCCTGAAAGATGAATAACAAAAATATATCGATCTTTCGGCATTCATATTTCACGACGACATAGATAAAGAAAGCTGTCGTGAGCGCGAAATTTGGCCTGACATATCATCCGAGTGATAATGTACAAGGAACGAAGATCTGCAAAGGGGGCAGGTGAAATTGTTCCTGTCTAGCCAACTCTGAATACACTCGAAGTGGAACACATGCCCGCACCTAGCGAGTTGACTCACCGAGTCAACCTTCTCGAATTCCACCAAGCAAATGGAGCACATCTCGTCGTCGGACCCCGCCTCGTGTCCCAAATCCCCGAATGCGGCGACTGGAAGATCTGCGACGACCTCGTGACAGTCGGGGCCAGGAACACGAGTTTTGCCCTGGAAAACCCTGAGGAGAGACACCTTCATTTGATGGAATGGAAGGTAGAGACAAGTGTAGAATATGAGGATTGCAAATGTGACCAAGGTAGATTGGGAATTGCATAAACTGATCATTTTCTATGGTTTTGCTTTGGACTTGTTGGTTCTGTACCAAAGAAGGAGAGGGTCTCATTCCTTTATATAGCTTTTTTCTAGACCATGTTTAGTAAAGAAAGTCGGCTGTTGTGAGAAAATATTTTATGTTGTGTTTCTCTCTAATGTATGATTAATTAGTGGTTAACCTCTGTGATTAGCCATTGACTTTTGCAAGTTCGTTGAGTTTGTTCTTATGTTGTACAACGTGTAAGCAAGAGGCTTTTTGAGGCCATTGACTTTTGATGAACATCATAGTTCGTGGACATTTTTAATTCTTGAGAAAGAGTGGGTGATTAGCAATCTAATCTAAATTAAGGTAGGTGCTCATCATGTGTAGGGTTCGTAAATCTATGAAGATTTTGTTTGATTAATTTAGGGTTCACTATTTTGGGACGCCATGAGGCCGGCGCCGACCCCCTCATTTTTTCGTGAAACCCGGAGGCTTTTCTTAATTTCTTTAAGGTTTTGGATGCAGATAAAATGACAACCTACTAATATTTGAAAGAATGTGAGTTGCCAAGTTCCAAACGTAAATTTTAATTTTATCAAAGTTGTATCAAATTCACTATATTGTAGAGCACACTCATTATTGCTTTATGTCATTTATCTTTTCATTAAGAGGCATTACATTTAAGAGCTTTCTGACTCACAGTTTCTGCTTTTGTCCTTAGAACCATATAACGCTGAGTTCTCGTATTTTTGTTTGACAATGACCGTTCCGGATATATGTGTGTATCTCTTCCACACCATTTTGTTAGGGACACACCATTTTGAATATGACTTCACGGAATTAGATGGTAAATAACGAAATATACCCCATTGGTTTCGCATTATCAAACTATTTGAGCACATAGTTGAACAAGTTATATCATTTGTTTATTATTGTATGATTAGTGGTTACCCTTTGAGTCCCAAAATAATGTATTTGTTATGGAGTTCAAGCTGCAATTGACTTTTGATTTGTATACAAATGACTTTTGATGAACTTGATAGATCATATATAGTACTTCTTGCAATATATGAAGAAGAGAATTTGAAAGTCAATTCTATTGATAATCACTTTAATATAAGAAGTTGAATTTTAGTGGTAGTATACATAATTGGTTTGGATCACTCTCCTTGACAAAACAGCAATAGCTTATAAGTATATTCCTCCCAAAAAAACAGTAGACGTGCTTAATTATTTAGGAAAGAATAAAAGTTCAAAAATTAAATTTGTCAAAGTCAATATATAAACTAAGCAAATTATAAATTCAATTTTGCTTACAGGTTTAACTGGTGAAGGAGATGAAGGTGCGATCTGTTTGCTAACAACATGGAGGATAGTCCACATACAATGACACCAGTGAAGTCTAAAACACGATCCAAGGGGATGGAAGACGAATTCTGGAATGAGTTACGTCTTAAAACTTGATGGCGGCAGAAAATCTTGCTTAAGCTTAAGCTATCGGAAGGTTCTTTTTTCTTACTGTTTCGGTTAGAAAGGACTACTTTTGCTTTTTTCAATATTTTTTTTTCTCTTTTTAGAGCTTTGTCTGTCAAAAGTTGGTGGTTTTTATCACTTTATGTTCTCGATGTTATCTGGTCTCTTTCACTGTAATAGCCTTCTAAGTAGAGTCACAACTCGATCTCAGCTTTGGTGCTTGCCAGCACTTTTTATACTCCCCCTTAGTACTAGATCATGATATTGTATTATGCTTTTCGGAGCACCATGAATAAAATAAAGATGCAGTATCATGTAGTTAGCCATCTGTTAATGGCGTGTCCGGCCTATTCAACCCAAGAGTGAGCCTTGAACACAAAAGTTATTTGCTGGAAAATGTAAACCAAAGTCTAGTGTCTTTTTATGTACCTGGGTATTCTTCTAAGAGCATCTCTGTAACATGTATTTTTAATGCAAATTATACATAATAATGTTGTTTTGCATTTTGTAAAAGGTGTCCTACTCCAACAATGATTTGTAAAAGTTATGCAAAATATATTTTTTTATTTAATCTTCACTCACAACACGTGCAAATGATGAATTGTGGATGAGAGAGAACTAAATTGTAGGAACACATATGTCATTATGTAATAATTATAGGAATATGGGTTGAGAAAAAATAGGAAACATGTTCAAAATATTATGCAGAAACAATTATCCTCGCCAAGTTTGGCGAGAGTTTTGCATGTTCTGCATTTTGCCTCTCAAGATGCATGTACTGTTGGAGTCTAATTTTTTACAAAATCCTTTATATTTTGCATAAAATGTTGATTTGCATGATCTGTTGGAGATGCTCTAACTGCTTCTAAAAAAAAAAAAGAGTTATTGGCTAGTGTAATCCTATTAGTAGTGAGGGTTTCGAACACATTGCTGCTGTCTATATCCACTGGATTTTCTTTTTTGAAGGAGATAGCCATTGACTTTTTCTGAACTAGAGAGCAGCCCATAAATGATAGGAGTAAACACTAATTTATTTATAGAGAAGAATTATTACAGGGTTAACGCATGCAGTTTGGCCGGCGCCGACCCCACATAGTTTTGTCAGGTCATAACGGTTAAGGCAGTTGAATTGCTCAAGTTGGGCCCTTATTTATTTTTAGTTATATCTTTAGTTTTTCTATTGGGAACATGCTTGTGAATCGATACATTTGGATCAATGTTTAAGCTAGATCTGCCTAGACATTCGACTCGCTTGATGGCGCATGAGGAATTAATAGTTGTTTGGGCGTCTGGATAATTGGTACTCGACTTGATAGTCCAAATGAAAATAGAGTTATGGTCGTTGATACCTTACCAACTTAACTGAAAAAGTTAAAAAGATACGTGTTGAGAATGCCTTGAATCCAAGGCAACCAATGTCTGACGAGAAGACGAGGAAACGAAGAATCGGTCAAAGAGCAGTAGACCATCTGTTGGTCGTGGGACAAGAGGACCTGTTCTTACGACCAAGGCTGGTTGTACGACGAGGAACGTGACCGGGTTGATTTCGTGGGTTCCCTTGTTTGTTTTGGGATATGTTAAGCTGCAAGAAATGTCTCTTATGTCTATATTCTTATGGTTCCTCTAGATAAATAATGTGCTCATTTTCTCAGTAGAGGTAACTAACGTGATCAATAGTGAACCATGATAAAATTGTGTTCATGTTGCATGCGTTTATCGTTCTTTCTTTGATACCTTCCGTTACAACAAACTTGTATAGGAGTAAGGTTGTTGGTGTTTCAACATCAAGCTGGAGCTAGGAGCTCGGGTTTCACAATCTGGTGAAACTTGTAGCTAGGATTTCGTGATCCAAGTGGAGAACTTAGATCAGGGCGTAAAGGAGCTAGAATCCTGGAAGAACATTGCCTGGAGGCATGATCAAGATGGAAAAGTTTACAGGAGGAACACCTCCAGTCTATGGCATATCAAGATGTGCGCTTTGTTGAAGCATCAAGGCATCTAGTTGCCGTTGCGCCTGACGATAAGGGCACAAATACACCCACCAATGTGTATCAGACGATGGAGGAGAAGGAGCACACAACGATCACGTTGTGTCTCGCGGACGACATGACCACCGAAGTCGCATATCAAGAAACAACAACTGCTTTGTGGTTGAAGTTGGAGAGTCTCTACATGACGAAGTCTCTCACCAACAAGTTGGTACTGAAGCAACGTCTGTTTAGTCTGCGAATGTATGAATGTACGACTCTTAGAGATCACCTAGATCAATTAAAATACTATTTTGCTTGAGTTGCGTAATAGTAAGGAACTAGTGATATGCTAACTTAATTGTGTTACTGTCTATGCCTCTGTTGTATGAGGAGGTTTGTACAGTCTTTCATCGTTGGGATAGATACTGTAACCCTAGAATAGGTAAGTTCATATCTTCATAGCAGGGAGATTTGGCTTAGGGCTGCATATGGAGATTCAGACAATCGGACTTTCAGAGTGATGGCAATTGGCAAAGGAAAGAAAGGGTAAGGGGAGCAAGGGTTCTAAGTTACCAAAGAATATATGTGCTCACTGTTTGGAGAAAGGTGATTGGAAAAGGGAGTGTCCCAAGAAGAAATCAGGATCTGTAGGTTTTGCTGCAGGTGGAGGGGCTCTGGAGGATGACCTAACTCTCAAAGCCCCTTGGGGGCTTCCTGGGCTCATGACGAGGAGAAGATTGGGCTCCCAGCATGGAGCAAGGTGGGCCTCTGACGAGGGGCATCTGGCGTGTACGAGTCACGCATCTGGGTCGCATATGGTGGGCATCTGTATTTTGTTGCAGGAACGTGGGGGAGTAGGAGCAATATTTGGTGTAGTGTTGCTAGAACTCAGTGGAAGTTGGAGCAACGTATGGGACATTCGTTGTAGGAACTCATAGGGAGTTGGATAAACATCAGGTGCATTCGTTGCAGACACATGGGAGTTGGAGCAACTTCTAGGCGCATCTGGTTTCGCGTAGTGTTGCAGAACGAGTGGTTCTGGAAGATCATTCGTTGTGGGAGGATCATCGCTGCGAGACTTCGGATTCTTGCTTTG
Organism: Linanthus parryae; assembly: GCA_023055425.1. NCBI lineage: Eukaryota > Viridiplantae > Streptophyta > Magnoliopsida > Ericales > Polemoniaceae > Linanthus > Linanthus parryae. Next base: position 62,659,219 of record JALGPY010000002.1, on the reverse strand, counting down.
TTTTTAGGAAAGAAGCATCAGGTTCTTGTTTGGGTGGTTGAGAGGATTCAAGGAAATCTGAAGATTTGTTGGGAATGCCTTGAATCAAAGGCAACCAAGATCCGACAAGAAGACGAGGAGAAGAAGAAGTTGTCGAAGAGCAGTAGGCCTTCTGATGGTTGTGAGACCAGAGGACCACGTCGTACGACCAAGTGTCTGGTCATGAAACTAGGTGGGATGGTCATACGACCAGGAACGGGGCTGGGACTATTTCGCGGATTTCCTGGTCTGTTTTGGGATGTCTTAGGCTGCATGAAATGTTTCTTATGTCTATATAAGAGACCTAAGTGCCTAGACATTGTGTGGTGCATTATGGTTTCCCTAAATAAATAAAGTGCTCGTTTTCACTATGGAGGTAACTAACGTGATTGTTAGTGAACCACATTAAAAATTATATTCTTAATTGCATGTGTTTATATTCTTGTTTTGATATCATCAGTTATAAAAATACTTAAAATCTCACAATCAACTTTAATCTTTGAGTGAGAACTCATATCTTAAATTTTCATATAAAATGTTTGAGGAACATTTTAATTTGAGTTTCGTCAATTCATACCATACACACACAATCAAGATGAAAAAACCAAGATGAATAGATATAAAAATATGAAAATATATTTGGAGTCAATATAATTTGGTGACGTTGATAAATGAATGAGCGTTTTGATTATAATTTTTTTTATATAGTTTTTTGCTGAAGATTTTTTTAAATATTTTTAGTATAATCGTACAATATATTTTAACTTGTTTATTTTCTCACCGAATCTCACGCTCTTGCGGAGTAACATAAATGGGATATGGTCAGATTTTTATTTCTCGTGTATGTTAGTCTTCCTTATAAATTATCTCATAAAAACCAATTTTGAACATGCAGGCGAGAACTATTTTTCACAAAATTTTATTATTTTATCAAATTATTCGATCCAAAGATACTTATTATTAATTACACGTGGTGATAACGATTGAGAAAGAGATAGATGACCTTCGAGGTTGTCATTGATGATAAAAAGAAAGTGTAGGAGATTAGCAACCTAATCTTGAATATAACAAGTAGTAATTAACTATTATTAGTCACGAGTACTTTGTTTAAAGTCCTAGCATGAGAAACGAGGGTCAACTAAGGCCGGTACCGCCCCATGAGTAGTTCCTTCAAATAATTCCTACTTGTCAAGTATAGAACCAGAAGTAGTTTGTTCTTGAAACATTCAGTAACCGAAATAACAAAGACTTGGTAGTTGTCTATGGAAAGAATTTTACTAATTTCACCAAAAAATTGTACACCAGTCTATCGAAAAAAACACTTTACAACGTTACACTATCGTGATAAATCAATAGTACGTAAATGGCGCCCGCGATGTTTCACATGGTAAATCATTCGATTTACAACGGAGGAACGAAGTCCGGCACAGGGGGCAAGTGAAGTTATTCCGGTCTAACCAACTGTTGATGCACCCGACGTGAAACACGTGCCCACACCTACCGAGTTGGCTCACCGAGTCACACTTCTCGAATTCCATCAAACAAATCGAGCAAGTTTCCTCGGCAGCACCCGCCTCGTACTTCAAATCACCGAACCTGGCCTCAGGTAGATCGGGGAAGAAGTCGTGGCAGTAATCGGCGGTTTCGGATACAAGAGATGTCTTGCCAACAACACTGAGGAAGGTATTCTTGATTTGAAGGAATGGGAGGTATAGACAAGTGTAGAAGATGATGGCTGTGAAGGTGATGAAAGGAGAATGAGAAGTGCTCAAACCGATCATTTTTGCTTCTCTTTGGTGTTGTTGTGTACTAGATTGGTATGTTAGTTGCATTAGTTGCATTCCTTTATATAGAATTTGAGCTAATTCCACTGCAGATGGTCAACTTATGTAGACTAATTTGTATAATGCTTTTTTCCCTTATTTTGAATTTTTCAAGTTCATTGACTTTTGCTGCTGCAATGTTAAAGTGTAAACAATAGAGAGGGGTAGGGGTACGCAAAACCAATCTAGTTTAAGATTAAATACTCTTCAAGTTGTGATTACTATAAATCAGTGGGTTTTAATTAACTTTAAGTGCCAGTTACCGCTTGAATCAAGGCCGGCGCCGCCCCCTTATTTTAGCATGAATAGAAAATAGAGCATAACGGTGATGCCTAATCGGTTACCGAAAAAGAACATATGACAGAAGCATGTTACATTTGAAATATATGTTATTTAATTCTTAATCGGTTATTTTAAGAGAGAGAAACCTTAAGAAAGAACGGCGAGCAATGGCTGAGAAACAGGAAAAGCGATGATCGGTGCTCACTTAGAAAGAAGTAACGGTTGTCGGCTTCGAGGAAGACGGATAACGAGTTCAGGCACGGTTTGATTGGGAACACTTGCCAATAAGCGCACTCAGTGCTATTAGTGGCTGCAAAGAAGGAAAAAAAGGACATTGCCAATAATCACTAAACTTTGTAATAATGTCTGGGTTAACTTTTGTTTTAAAATCATGGGTACAACTTATGTTTGACAATTTTGCATCCATCTCACCCCCTTTCATTGAACACTCTCTTTCGCTCTCATTGTCCTTCATTTGAGTTTGTCTGCAACTTAGTCCGATCGAGAGTATTTTTTTTTAGAAAGAATCCATTCTATAACTAATGTATGACATTTAGAGAGTTTATTTTTATGTATGTACATGTCTGTTACGTCAAAATATATGAAATATTGTGCTCTTAACGAATAAATTTGAAAAAACAAACACGAACACTTTGTACTCTTCGGATTATAACTTCAGTTTTACTTAGTATTTTAGAGGGAGACTGGCGGCAAATGAAACTAGAAATAAAGGGCTTTCCAACGATAGGTGGAAGAGCCAAAACGGGTCTGTAAGAATGAGATCTGGCCCGACGAATATTGAAGTCGAAGTTCGTCGAGGCTCGATCTTGCTAGGTCGAGTTTCGACTTTGCTTAGTATTTAGAGTGAGATAGGCGGCAAGTGAAACAAGACAAAGAGCTTTCGACCCTGGGTTGTTTCCTTATCCGTTTAGGGTCGTTTTGGAATATCTTGGGCATTAAGTCGGCATGTGTCTATATAAGGGACCTCGGTTGTGTCTAAAAATGTGGGTTGTATTCGTATTCATTTCTCTCAATAAAATTGGGGTTTTGGGCCGTGGAGGTAACTAGTTCATCGCCAGTGAACCACGCTACAATGGTGTGATATTGTTCTTTTTTTTCATCGTTCTCTTTCTCGTTCCAGATCATAACAATGCATGCAAAATACAAGCCCTGTAAGGCAATTATACTGCTCACATCCCATAACTCAATACTCCAATCCAGAAATTTTGCTCCAGGAAAAGCTAATAATTTGGAATCCCATTGACGTGTTTTCTTACGCGCATTCATCGCAAATTACTCTGTTTTTTCAGCCACAAATATGTCTGTTTTTATACCTTTAGATAGTGCATTCTGTGTACATCAATCACCGTCCACATGTCGGTCAATTATGAAGCTTCATGGCACTTCACTATCACTCTATACTTATGGGGGCTTTGAGACAGGGTCACCCTCGCGTATAATCCGGACGGGAGTCAAGGAGTCTAAGTGGGTTGTAGGCTAGAGTAAGGTCCTTCGCACGTGAGTAACGGTTACACTCACGTGTGATCCTTGTCAGTTATCGGAGAGACTTGCTAATCACACACCTATATATGCGGTCGACCCTACACGTGCGAGGCAGTTATAGAACCGTCGCATGCAGTTATATAACTCCTTGTAACTATTGTTCTAAGACCCCTATATATAGAAGTGTTGTCTTCAGTTCTAAGTTCGGTTCTTTTGGCTATCATACACACACAATCTCTCTCTCAGACCATTGACAATGCTTACTCTTATCCTTGCATACTTACTCTTACTCTCTGTCTACTGTATTCTGTTTTTTGTCTATTACAGGTACACATCCAGATCTCCTTACTAGCATCCCTAATCCACATTGGTGAACCTGACGACGAACTTATCTTTACAAATCAACTTTGCAAGCATGTCTCGTGATGCTGATAACAGTTACCGCTCCCCCACTGGAGATGGAATCCCGAGGGAGGAACTTCCGATCAACATCAATACAACTTTGTATTCACAGACGATTTCAAACGACGTCCAAAACCTGGAGATGTCGAATGCAACTATCCAGAACCAAGAAAGAGTCATGGAGGCCCAGTCTACCTAGATTCCCAAATCATGGCTATCCTAGGGAATTTAGCCGCCAAATCCTCCCAAGGAAGTTCAATCCCTTCTGGAGTAGCGACGACTTCTATGCAACATGCTGCGATGCCACCACCACCTCCACCATCACAACCTCCTCTCCCGCCTAGCTTAGCGCCTCAAATATCAGATTTGCCACCAATACCACCAGTTGCGCCTAGTTTTCAACCAGAGCGGCTACCAAATCCACCGGCATATACACCAGTAATCCAAACCATACCTACAAACCTCACACCCTATGACCCCACCAGGGCTTATATCCCTGGATTTACCACAGCAGCGACACTTATGATAGGAGGAAGCACTGGTGGAATGTTTCAACTTTGGATCAACGTCTAGACAGTTTCCTGGCAAACCAAAGCCTCGCAAATGGAGTGATCTTGAAGATCGAGAGTGCACCGCCGATCCCACGAGAAATATATTTGATGCCAAATCCTGCAGGCTACAAAGCACAAAAGTCGAAAAAAATTGATGAAATCAATGGTAACGCGCAAGAACATGTCATGCGGTTCGTGGAAATGATGGGCCCACATGGAATTGATCAGAGGTTGCTGATGCGCGAGTTTCCAAAGTATTTGGGATATGTCACATATAAGTGGTACACTGACGCGCGCGTACTGCGCAAGTGTACGGTCAAGTAGTAAAGTGGAGTCTTTAGGACCCCGAGTTGTCGAACCCACAGGGAGTTGAACTACTATTATCCAATCGTTAATCAACTTTTAGGTACAAAGTAACCGATAAGAAGGGTTGAATGTTTGTAAGTTTACCACCCTCAATCAAGTGGCTCTACGTAGCTAAGAACTGCAAATTAAATGAATGATAGTACTAAGAGTATGGAGAAACTAGATGATTTAGGGTCCCTAGAATGCTTAGTTGATTTCCGGATTCAATTCAAAACACTTCACTCTTTCTTTCACCATATCAGATTATACTCGCAACACATATCTCTCAATCGTGTATCACAATGTAGTGTATTCAACAAAAAATCCTTTCAGCCTAATGTTGTTAATAACACTACTATAGTTGATATAATAAAGGTACGCACAAGACCTCTCAACCTTTCAAAGTTGTCACTTTAACATAATCAACTGAAACAATCTTTATGTGATCACTCTCATTCCTTCACCTCTCAGTCTCAAGAATATTAAGAGTGTCGTCCTACTCTTCACGAACCTAGGGTTGAGTTATTTTCATACACTCTCCTAGATAACTAACATGCTATGGGTGATCAAGCCTCACATGCTAAGAATTAAGAACTCAAGTAGGAGAATGAATGAAATCAAGAGTGAAATTAAGCTTTAAGCATGAAGTAAAGCCATGAATCCATCAATCAACCAAGTAAACCCTAGTTCTCCATAATCACCTAGATATGAGTTTAGCTAGACATGAAATCTCTTGATAAAATCATGATCTCCATAGAAAATAGTACAAGAGATGAAGAAAAAGAATCAAACGATGAAATCCTTGAAGATGGGGCGTGAATCCTCTCTTCCTTGAACTCCCTTGCGTCTCTCTCTTCCTCCGTCGTGTGTGTGTGTATTCTCAGGCATTCCTCACGTTCTTTTACTAGGCGGGGCGAAATTTTAATGTACTTTGCTGAAATTGCATCTCAGCCCCTCTAGTTTGTAATTCCCGTCAAGAATTGTAAGCTGATCTTGCGCAGGCCATAACTCTCTCATACGGACTCGGATTAAGCTCCGTGACCTATCATTGGAAAGCTGTTTGAGTCTACTTTCATTTTGCACTAGTCTCACTCTAAAATTATTTGTAGAACTCAACATATCATCAGATTAGTGCAGACTGGTCATCCTAGCTTCTCCATCTTTGCTTCTCCTCGTTCCACTTGTGCTCCCGTTGTTTCTAAAGTTCGTTCCATGCCTCCTATGAACCGATTAGAATCCGTTCCTGTCAAGACAATATGAACAAACATAACAAGAGATTATATTTGACAAATAACAACTAAATATACATAGAAACGCCCGGAATAACAATACAAAGCATGTGAAGCATCAAGTGATAAAACGACTCAAATTCCTAAGATTAAGCTCAAATCACTCGTGATAATGTGGTAAAATGAAGGTAATAGATAGCTCCTAATAGACGCTATCATACACGACGTTATAAGCGGGATCAATCCGCACATGGGAAGATATGTTAGGAAATTCTACACAAAATTCTTTCAAGTCGAAGATATTGTTACAATAATGCCTATTCCGTGCATGCATCAGAATCATGATGAGGAAGGTGTCACATTTATCAAGAAGTTTCAAACTAAGTCGCTTGAATGTGTTGACGAAATTGTGGAAAGTCGACTAGTGGAGATTTGTCTCCAGGGAATGCGTGACGAGTACAAAGGTATGTTAATTAACTTGCAGAGGCCTAATTTCTCCAAGTTAATTGATTGTACCAGGAGCATAGAACCTATTGTGGAGAAACAGAGGAAGAGATTCTCAAGCGATAGAGGATCAGGAAATTCGGGCTTCAAAATCGGGTGATTCAGTTACGAGAGGGGACGCAAGACTGAAGTAAATTCGATTTCATCACAGAAGTCGCAAAGACGTCCGAAAAAAGAATTGCCACCACTACCATGTTCAATAGGAGAAATAACAAAGCTCTGCAAGCAGTGGAGGAAAGACGGAGTGTTACCAGCGCCCGAGAAACCACCCACAGTAGAGCAATTGAGAGATCCAAAGTGGTGTGAATGCCTTGGAAATGTTTCCCACCCAACAGTCGACTGCTTGCAGAGATACATGAGATGGTAGGGGGTTAGTATCCATAATCGATCAAGAATAAGTGGGAGAGGAAGAAATCTCTGTTGTTGCTGAGATACGTGAAGATGAGAATTACGGAACTGATACTGAAGATTCTCGAGCAAGAAGGGTGGTGACTTCACCCAAGTTCGATTTTTTTTATGAAGAAATAGGTTTTTCAGAGACCTGTCGCGTGGAAATGACAAAGAAGATTTTAAGAGTTGCATATGATTTTGGAGAAGATCTAGTGGTCTCTAATGGAACAGTCATCAGGGCAGCGCGATCAGACAGACCAGTAGTGTTGTTTTCTGAATATGACAAGAAGACGGACGCGAGCCATCAGAGGCCATTTAACGTGACTTCCATTGTGAACGACATTGAATTCAAAAGATTTTTCGTTGACGGAGGAGCAGTAGTTAATGTGATACCACACAACACTCTTGAGTTGGATGGTATCCTGGAGAAAAATAGTTGTGAAACGCTCGTCTCTTTTACTTGGATTTGGGAGATGGTCAAAATTGACAGTGGGATAGATCCGTTTGGGGATTCAAATTGGAAAGAATAAGTGTTCTGCTACATTTTATGTGATAGATGCAAATGCAACTTATCACATGATCATTCGACGCGCATGGATACACCATTTTGATGCAATAACCTCTTCAACGGACCAAATGATGAAGGCCATTTGGAAAGATAGATTTATGAATATTCCAGCTTCGGTGAATCCATTTAACTTGAATGAAGCTCATATCACAGAGGCCGTATGGTTCACGAAAATGGGAGATGAAGAAATACCAGCGCTGTTCAATCCTACACCATTGCCTAAGTCAGAAGATATCAAAGGCGAATAACCAGCTGGAGTCATGGTAATGAGAGAAGTCCCAAAGGAAGAAAAACTGTGAAAGAGGAAGATGCAAGGGTGGCATATTGCAAGAAGAACGTTTATTCCCTAAAAAGGGTAGTTAAACATGACCCTGATGGAAATGAAGTCAGTTGTTTTTTTTTTATAAAAATGGGAAGAAATGCTATCGCATATGAAGGTGCGCGGGGTTGTCTTCAAGTTTCTCTCGTGGAGTCGTCCCTGAGAAAATCTCTTGCCAAGACGTTGAGGTTACCGAGAATTGTTTTGCTGAAGAGTCATGAAGTTCAATTTCAGCTCCTTATTTCCTTTCAGTTTCAATTTCTGTTTTTCTTTCTATTGTTTTTTTCATTTCCATTTCCACACAAATAAGCACATGGAGCTCATAGTAGTAGCAAATACCCGAGGAGACCAATCCGTTAAATCAAATAACGTAGGGTGGAATGTGTAGAATCCACGATGTAATCAATATAGATATCGACACCCCCGCACTCGATTGAAAGCAACTCCGGTAGTCAATGTAACACGTGCTAATTCCAACCAATCCTCCTCATCACCTAAGATATCGAGAATGTAACTGAAGCACAAGCACGTCCTCCTGTAAGATAAATCAACCGCACCCCATATCGTGCGGAAAAAATGTCACGCACTACGACACTCCACCTGTGATCGTGGTGTATAGACACGACTCACCGCCACACCGAAGTGTGTTGCCGTCTCTAACTCACCCTCGCATCCCCTCAAACGATGACATGTAAGAGTATCCACTCAAGATGTATAATATCAGCTCACCCTCAATGAACCTCCCTAACTCGACTCCCTCTATCATGACGCATAGGAAGGGATCATTCTAACTAGTGACGAAAGTCACAAGGAATGACTTCCTAGGCTAGAGGGTGTGAATAAAAGGGGTAAATGGATCAAATTGGGGTGACTAGTGGATCTAGGCTATGGGACGGGACGTGAGGTCCCCATAAAAATCACTTGCACAGCTGTTCTGTTGCCACTACGAGGAGGATTGACGACTACCTAAGTGATGGTGGTGTAGTGCTAGTAGGATAACTAGTGTGAGAGACAGCTACTCACAATTCTCGAGTGCATTAGCCCTATAGCCTTCCTACTCCTGATTCTCACGTCTACCTCACCTCATATTTTCATACTACCTTGGGAATACTATCATTAATCCCTCTCCACGTTTACTCTCTTCAATTGCCCTTTCTCAAAAAAATTCAATTTTTAGGATTTTTCAATTTTCAATTTTTTCTTTGTTTTTGTTTTAATTTTCCTAACTCTCTATGCTTGGGCCAACTCGATTAACGAAAAACTATTGGGTAGGGGGACTCAATATTTAAAAGTGCAAAAATTATATACAATGCAAATATTAAAACGTGAACATGCAATCCAAACTCTGACACCTACGTGCAAACTGACTCACTAATCTACACAGTAACATGGTTATGCAATGTAAGGCAAGTAAAGATATGTGTAAACCCCCCCCCCCACACTTGATATAATCATTGTCCTCAATGAATTTAGAGTGTCCCCCCAAAGACATGATCTCAAAGTGTAAGGATTTAAAATGACAAGTGTTGCATGGCACTACGCACGAATTGAATCATATCGTCTAAAGAGAGAGAAAATATGGTACCTATGATCCGGAGTACCATTCTTACGGGATTGGTTTCGCGAAAATTGGTCAAGAAGGACCGAGTCGGTCGACCAAATTTTCCGAAAACTCGAGCAAGTTGAAGCAAAACTACCTTGAGTGCTCCTCCCCGTCTTAAGTTCCTCTTTGAGCTTTGGCCGAATCCCCCTCCAAAGAGATGAATTGTAAGATTTTGGTTCTTGGATATCTTCCTCTTTGAACTCCCCCACACTCAATCCGCTCACTATCTCAAAAGCTCAAGAGTTAATCCGCTCACTATCTCAAAAACTTCGCGATTTGGATGCGTTTTGGGTTTGGGGTGTGTTGGTATTCTTAAGGATTTGGATAGGAAGAAGATGAATTTGGGAGGTGTTTGATCCAAATTGGGGTGTTAGGGGAATTGTTGGTTGGTTCTTGGCTTTAAAAATTCTCCAAAATGTCAAGATAACCCCCCAAAAGTATCAAAATACCCCCATAAAGTGAGTTGTCCGGCTGATTTTGGCCCCCATTTCGGCCCGAAATCAGTTGATTTCGACCCCCATTTCGGCCCAAAATGGGGACCGAAATCAGTGGAGAAATTGAAGCAGAATGCATGTTTGAGTTTGGGCCGAAATGGCTTGATTTCGGCCCCCATTTCGGCCCGAAATGGGTGCCGAAATCACTAAATCTTGCCCATTTTGTTCTTGCTCTATCTTCTTCACCCCGTATCCGATTTGCACGATTCTTGAACCGTTGGACTCCACACTCGGCGAGGAATCTATTTTTGACTAGAAAATTCTCAAATCCAAGAAATTTTCCATTTCTTCTCAATTTATCTCTCTTGTGCAAAGAAACTCGCCTCCAAAGCTCTTGACCTTTTATCTCCTCTCCGGATTACGATGCGTGCAAAACCGATACTCCAACTCGCTACCATACTCCTCATGAATAATTTTCTACTCCTCAATCTCGAGTAGCTCATGCATGATTCAAAATTCTCCCGGTTAGCTCGTTGTTCCTCGTTTTTCATGCAAACTTGTGTACATGCATCAGAACAAAAGAATCCGGAGGTCCTCGGTACCTGCACACTCATCGAAAACATTAAACCACCCTCTCTCTCATATCTCGCTATCAAATATGGAGAATTCACTGAACATAAACAAAATGAAATAACGAAATCCCTACTCGACATTGGGTTGCCTCCCAAGAAGCGCTTGTAATTTAAGGTCGACGGCCCGACCAAGTTACCTCACTCGTGATTAGGCGAATCTAAATAGATTTCCTCGATCTTGATCTTCACTGGCATGGAGGGATAGTATTGCTTGACCCGATTACCGTTCTCACGGAAACATTCCTTACTATGCGGGTCCTCTAGCTCCACCGCTCCCCATGGATAAACTTGGTGAATCCGGAACGGTCCAGACCACCTAGAACGCAACTTGCCCGGAAAGAGCCTCAACCTTGAGTTGAAAAAAAATACTTGCTTACCTACATGGAGCTCCCTTGGCTTGATGTGGTTATCATGCCATCGCTTAGTCTTTTCTTTTTAAATCTTGGAGCTCTCATAAGCACGCAACCTCCATTCCTCTAGCTCAAGTACTTTCAACTTCCGTGCCTCACCGGCCAATTTGTGGTCCATGTTCAATTGCTTGATTGCCCAATAAGATTTGTGCTCAAGCTCAACAGGAAGATGACAAGACTTACCAAACACTACCTGAAATGGTGACAAGTTTAGAGGAGTCTTATATGCTGTCCTGTATGCCCAAAAAGCATCATCCAACTTCACGGCCCAATCTTTTCTACCAGCATTCACTGCCTTCTCGAGGATCCCTTTTATCTCCCTGTTGGAGACCTCTGCTTGCCCATTAGTTTGGGGGTGATAAGGAAAGAAACCTTAGGGGCAGACACCCCATATTGCTTCAATACTCTGGCAAAAATCTTATTAATGAAATGGGATCCTTCATCACCCACCATGGCTCGCGGGGTGCCAAACCGAGTGAAGATGTTCTTTTTCAAGAATCTTTCCACAGTGACTGCATCGTTCTTAGGACAAGCAATTGCTTCCACCCACTTGGTCACATAATCCACAGCTAGTAAAATATTTTGGTTGCCATAGGATGATGGAAATGGACCCATAAATTCAATGCCCCACACATCAAAAGGTTCAACCTCTTGCCAAGTGTTCATAGGCAACTCATCTCTCTTAGATATATTCCCCGTTCGCTGGAATCTATCACAACCTTCTACCCAATCAAAGCAATCTTTAAAAAGAGTAGCCCTAAAGAAACCTGATTGGAGTACCTTATTAGATGTGTGAGGTCCACTGAAATGACCTTCAGATGGTGCTGAATGACAATGCTCAATCACTCATCCTATCTCATGAGTAGGCACACACTTGCTGATGATGTTATCAGATCCCATATTAAATAGGTAGGGATCATCCCAAAAGTACTTCTTCACCTCCGACAAGAACTTCTTTCGCTGCACTGTGGTGAACTCATCTGGAAGTGTCCCATCGGTGAGGCAATTGGCAATAGCCCAATACCAATCTACCTGTTGCGCAACTGCCATGATGTTTTCGTCTGGAAAATCCTCCCTGATTGGCACTTTGTATTCCACTCCATTTTCTAGTCTCGAGAGGTGGTCTGCTACCACATTCTCTACACCTTTCTTGTCGCGAATCTCTACGTCAAACTCTTGCATAAGAAGGACCCACCGCAACAACCTTGGTTTGGAAACTTTCTTTCCAAGCAAGTACTTTAGAGTAGAGTGATCTGTGAAGATAACGACTTTCGACCCAACTAGGTAGGGCCGAAACTTGTCCAATGCAAAGATAACAGCGAGCAATTCCTTTTCGGTGGTACCATAATTGAGCTGAGCCTCATTAACAACCCTAATCGCATAGTAAATCACATGGCTCTTCTTGTCTTTTCGCTGCCCTAACACTGCGCCAATGGCAAAGTCGCTAGCATCACACATAAGCTCAAAGAGGATATCCCAATCCGGAGTCATAATCACAGGTGCAGAGGCGAGCTTCTCCTTTAGTGTATCAAATGCCGCTTTGCACGTGTAGATAGTGCTTTCTGAGCTGACAGATCTTGGCCACGTGGCAACCATCCAGCACACCATATTGTGCTCCACACACACTGGATCACCAGCCGCGCTGATCCATGTGGGAGCTGCGAGACAGAGCCCTCGCATACCACCGCACGGGATTTGTAGGGACTTAGTGGTTTGGAGGCTAGAGTAAGTCCTTTCGCGTGCGAGCCAAGCCCGCGCGTGACCTTTAGTAAGTGCTTTTGATAGATTTATGGCACGAGCTCCATAAACCCGGTCAATCCGGTCAAACCCGGTCAACCCCATAACGGTTCCGGTATTCGCGCATAACGTGTTGTAACGGTCCCTATATACGCGGACGAACGTGCCGTTGTGGTTAAGCTAATTAAGCCGCCATTGATGGGCGCATTAACCACACTGCAACGGTCACATTCTTCGTTATATATAGGACGTTAACCTTTCCATACAAAGGAGGACACACCAGACATACGCGGAAGCTCTTCCAAACCCCTGTCTCTCTCTCAGACATAACTACTGCCTTACTCTCTCCCTACACACAACCCAACTCTTCCTGTGCCATTTCCGATCCTCTACTTACGGTGTACACAGAGTTCTCCCCGCCGGAATCTCTTGTGCACATTTTGGTGAACCCGACGTGAACTTACCATTACAAGCAACCATGTCTCAGGAGGATGATGTCAGTAACAGATCGCCTTCCACCGAAGCCGCCTCTGGAGAAGAGATCCGCCGCACTCCTACGACCACCGGTGAAGCTCCGACGCTAGAAGCCTTGGACGCCACCATTCAGAATCAGGGGAAGGCTCTCAAAGCTCAATCTGCGCAGCTAGAACGGATCATGGCTGTCTTGGGGACTCTTGATCCAAACCCTACACCAGCCACCGCCGTCTCTCAGGGAGGAGGAGCCTCTACCACTCAGGGACTGGGAATGTCAACCACACCACCCAACCCTAATCTGCAAACTCCACCGGCGACTACGCATCTACCCTCAATTCAAGGGTCAACAGCTCAAATGTTGCCCCTCACCGCTCATACTCCTCAGCCTCCGGCTTTGGTATCTAACCCGGCCTCGCAGTATCCCGTGCCTCCTCCAACGGCAATCTGGGGCAATGTGAACGCACAATATGTCCCTAGTCCTCCTGCGGCATATATGTCGCCTCCGCCTGCAGCAACCCCTCCTCCTGCTACCGAGGGAAACACTCCAGAGTGTATGACGTCTCTGCAAAGGCGCATAGACACCATTCTGGCTCACCAATCATTCGCGGATACCATCATCCCTAAGCTAGACAATGATCCACCTATCCCACGAGAGATCTACCTCATGCCTAACCCTGTTGGGTACAAGGCTCCTAAATGGGACAAGTTCGAAGATGTCAATGGAAACGCTCATGAACATGTCATGCGTTTCATCGATGTCATGGGGCCGTATGGAGCCGATCCCAAACTGCTGATGCGAGAGTTCCCGAAATCCTTGGGGAACGTAGCGTACAAGTGGTACAGGACGTTGGAAGCTGGGTCCGTGAAGACTTGGGACGACATGGTCCAAAAGTTCTACACCAAGTTTTTCCATATGGAGGAAAAGGTGACAATGATTCACCTCTCGCGGATGTATCAGAAGCGCGAGGAGGACGGAATAACTTTCATCAAGAAGTTCAGGGCCAAGTCCCTGGAATGCAAAGATGTGATACTCGAAAGCAGACTCGTGGAGATATGCCTGCAGTGCATGCGAGATGAGTACAAAGGTATGCTTATTAACCTGCAAACGCCTACGTTTTCAAAACTAATCGAATGCACGAAGAACATCGAGCCTATAGTCGAGAGACAGAAAAAGAGAAGCGCTCCGGAGCGATCCTCGGGCGGTACTACTTTCAAAATCGGGAGATTCAGCTACAAGAGAGGACGCGAAGCCGAAGTCAATACAGTTTCACCCCAGAAGCAGGCGAAGATTGTGAACTTTGATGCACCACCTCTGCCATGTTCGGTGGAAGAAGCAAGCGACCTCTGCAGGCAATGGCGCAAATACGGTGTCCTACCGCCGCTCGAGAGGGCACCCTCCAAGGAGATGGTGAGGGTCCCGAAGTGGTGCGAATACCACGGCAAGGTCATGCATCCCACGGCGGACTGTAAGAAGCTCAGGATTGTGTTCAGCCAAAATATGAAGAATGGCGAGCTGATCGTTAGCGACCAAAGGCAGGATGTGCGCAAAAATCCACTTCCTTCCCATGCGGAGCAAGAATTTAAAGGCAAAGAGGTCGCTATGATCTCGATTGTGGATCTGGAGGAGGTCGCAGAGGATGGTTTACCCATTATTGCCGAATTCCATGATGATGAAGATTACAGCATAGACACAGAGGACGAGCGTGCCGACCGGATGAAAGGGTCGCACGGCTTCAGCAGATTCTTCGACGAGATGAACTTCTCAGAAAAATGCCGAACGGAGATGACAAAAGCGATCTTAAGGATAGCAGAAGACTACGAGGAGGATCTCGTAGTCTCCAATGGGAAAGTCATCAGGGCGTCTCGCTCTACAGAAAAGATCATGACCTTTTCCGCCAGCGACAAGAAGACAGATGCGAGCCACCAGAGGCCTCTGTATGTGACGGCCATCATCAATGGAGTCGAGTTCAAAAGAGCGTTCGTCGACGGAGGAGCAGCGGTTAACGTCGTTTCGCTCCACACATTAAAGCTAGCAGGGATTCCCGAGTACAAGATCGTCAAGCGTCCATCCCCGTTGATGGGATTCGGAAGCGACTCCAGAATGACGATAGGATGGATCCGCCTGGGTGTTCAGATCGGAAAAATCAAGTGCTCAGCGAAGTTCTATGTCATAGATGCGAACACTACGTATCACATGATCATAGGACGAGCCTGAATTCATCGCTTTGATGCTGTCCCTTCGACAGCTCACCAAGCAATGAAAGCTATTTGGAATGACAGAATAGTCGAGATACCGGCTTCGACGAATCCATTCAACATGGATGAAGCACATCTCAGCGAGGCGGTGTGGTTCACCGAAATGGCGGACGAGCAAACACCGGGACCATTCAACCCCACTCCTTTACCCCTATGGGAAGATATCAAAGATCAGTCACCTACGGGAGTGATGGTGACAAGGGAGGATGCCAAGGAAAAGCCGCCCACGCGAGAAGAAGCGCCGCGGATTGCCTACCAGCGAAAGAACGTGTACACTAAAAGGATAGCAAAGCATGACCCTGAAGGCAAGGAGATAGAGAGTTTCTACGCCAACGGGAAGAAATGCAATCGCATATGAAGGTGCGCGGGGGTGTCCTCACGCGGGCATGGGGATATCCCTGAGCAAATCAACCAAATCGAGCAGGTTGCGGAGACAGAAAGACCAATGCAGAGCACCCCAGAGGAGAAGCTCAAAGAAGAACCCGAATGCATGGAAGATAAACCCAGACCGCAAAAGCAAGAGCTGAAGGAGGTATTCCTAAGCCCAAGCGACGAAAAAAAGAGGCCGGTCTTTCTAAGTGCGGACCTCACAAGCGAAGAGGAGGAAATACTGCTACAGCTCCTGACCGAGTACAAGGACGTGTTCGCGTGGGAGTATGATGAGATGCCCGGTCTGGACACACGCATCACCATGCATCGGTTGGATGTAATTCCGGGGTCCAAGCCGGTAAAGCAGAGCACAAGAAGCTTCAGGCCGGAGCTTAACGTGAAGATTAAGCAGGAGATTGTCAAACTCCTGGACGCCAAGTTCATAGAGCCGAATCACCATCCCACATGGCTGGCCAACATTGTGCCCGTGGTAAAGAAGAATGGGCAGCTTCGCATCTGTGTGGATTTCCGGGATCTCAATCGTTTCTGCCCCAAGGACGATTTTCCGCTCCCCAACATTGATCTGCTTATTGATTCGACAGCGGGTCATCGCATGTTCAGTTTCATGGACGGCTTCAGCGGGTACAATCAGATCAAGATGGACCCTGAAGATGCACGGAAAACCGCATTCATCACCCAAGTGGGAGTATTCAACTATACGGTGATGCCTTTTGGTCTCAAAAACGCAGGTGCAACTTACCAGCGGGCCATGATGGCCCTGTTCCACGACATGATGCACAAGGAAGTGGAATTTTATGTGGATGACCTGGTGGTTAAATCCAAACAGGAGGCAGATCATCTGGCGGATTTGCGGAAAGTGTTCAATAGATGCAGTCGCTTTCAACTTAAGATGAACCCCATGAAGTGCGCATTCGGAGTGACATCAAGAAAGTTCATGGGATGCGTAGTGCATCGCCAAGGAATCGAGCCTGACCCTGCGAAAGTATCAGCCGTCACCGGCATGAAGCCGCCACATAATCAAAGTGCCTTGAAAACGTTCTTGGGAAAGCTATCATATCTGCGAAGATTCATCCCAGCGATTGCCGAAATACCTGCTGTTTCAGTGACCTTCTCAAGAAAGATGCCGTATACAGCTGGACTCCGGAGCACGAAGCTGCGTTCGGGAAACTAAAGTAGCTGCTGACATCTTCAAAAATAATGATCGCGCCTCAGTTAGGATCACCGCTTTTGCTGTATCTGACGTCAACAAGAAAGTCTATAGGAGCTCTTTTGGCTCAGGAGTACGAGAGACAAGAAAGGCCCATCTACTACATCTCTCGCATTGTGCAGCCCACAGAATCAAGGTAAACGGACATCGAGCGTCATTGCCTTGCCCTATTCTTCGTGATAGAGAAGCTGAGACACTACTTTGCTTCGCATAAAGTGGTGGTGGTCACAAAGAGTGATCCCATACGATATCTTCTGACTCATACCACTCCTGGGAGAAGATTGGCAAAATGGTATATGACCATCTCCCAGTATGACATCACCTGCGTGCGACCGCGGGCGATCAAGTCGCAGGCGGTGGCGGATTTGCTGGCGCAGTTCCCCGATAACAGTCATGAGCCTGTGATCGAAGAAGAATTGGAGGGACCTGAAATCTATGCAGTTGATTTGCCCTATTGGACGCTCCATTTTGACGGTTCATCAACAAGGAAATGTAGAGGCATTGGGATAGTCTTGACCAAACCAGATGGGGAGGTCATACAGATGTCCGCAAAGCTTGACTTCGCAGTCACCAACAACGAAGCAGAATATGAAGCTCTCATTGCGGGACTTCGTGCGGCAAAAGCCTTGGAAGTAAGCAATCTGACGGTCATGGGGGACTCCAAGCTAATTGTCAAGCAAGCCTCGGGCGAGTACGGTTTGAAGGAGATAAATCTACTATCCTACCGGACCTTGGTACAAAAACTGGTTCAACGATTCTGCGACGTTAGGTACGAGCACAAGCCCCGAGCGGATAACAGGCATGCAGACGCTTTGGCTACCTTGGGATCCAAGGTTAGCACAGACAAATGTCCTGCGAGAATCTCGATTGAAGTGCGAACATCGTCGGCGTTAACAGAAGACGCGTGCGACGATGAATGCATAGACGATGCAGACTGGAGAAAGTCAATCTTACGAGCCTTCGCAGAAGGCACGAGCAGCGAGAACTGGGCATCCACAAAGGGGTATTGCATACATGACAACACCCTCTATTACAAGGGCCCTGGCGGAATACTCATGCGATGCGTCTCCGAGCAAGAAGGACAGCTGCTGTTAGAAAAGATTCACCAACATGCTTGCGGGGAAAGCGAAGTGTCAATCTATCAGAAAGCTCAGAGATATGGCATCCATTGGCCAGACATGTCAATGGCCGCAACACTAATACAAGGAAAGTGCGAGAGTTGCGCACTAATCAAAGATTCTTTACTCATTGCTCTGATCGATGATGATGCGGATTGGAGGAAACCACTCTTTGATTTTCTCACCCGGGGTACTGTACCCGAATCTAGAAAAGAAGCTGAGAAACTAAGGAGGAAAGCAGCCCGATATGTGGTGCAAGAAAATCTGCTTTGGCGCAAAGGCCATGAAGGTAACTTGCTGCGATGCCTAGACAGCAGGGAAGCACAAGAAGTGATGGACCTTTCTCACCAGGTGGAACATCAGGGAGGTGCGAAATTATGCAGACAACTCCTCTCAATTGGATATTTTCTCACCAAAGTACGACGCTGCCAGGAGTGTCAATTTAAAGGTAATCTAGTGCACGCTCCTGCTGTAGATCTACATGCATTGGGAACACCATGGCCGTTTCACACATGGGCTCTGGATTTTATTGGTCCCATTCGACCAACCTCACATGGGAATCACTTCATTCTCACCGCGACTGAGTTGTTCACCAAGTGGGTAGAAGCGATACCACTGAAGACGGCAAACGCGCTAGCTGTGGTCCATTTCATCCAAGGAAGCATCATATGCAGGTTCGGAATTCCCAATACCATCCTTTCGGATAATGGCATTCCTTTTGTTAATCGCCAGGTGGCTGCGAAGCTAGCAGAATACAACATCAGGCAAATATGCTCCACCCCATACTACCCGAAGGGGAATGGGCAAGCAGAAGCGACCAACAAAACGCTGTTGAGAATTTTGAGCAAGATGGTCGCAGATGACCACAAGAAGTGGGCTGATTATTTGAGCATTGCCCTGTGGGCTTACCGGACTTCTCCAAGGACACCCACAGGGGTCTCACCATTCCTTCTATGCTATGGAGCTGAGGCTGTGGTACCTACGGAAGTAACGGTTAACTCTGCAAGGTTGGCTTTCCACGCATTGTACGACAATCAACGCGACCATGACTTAGTCCTGCTAGAAGAAAGGCGGGAGCAAGCTAAAAGGACCAACAAACGGTACCAAGAAAGGATTGCTCGTGCGTACAATAAAACAGTCCAACGTAGAGATTTCGCAGTTGGAGATTTGGTCTTGCGCGCATCTAACCATTGCATGCGAGAAGCGGCTCACCCAAAGTTCGCAGCCAATTGGGAAGGACCCTTTGAAGTCACAGAAGTCTTTGACAGTGGCTACTGCAGCATACGGAGGTTACACGGAACAACCTCAACCCCAATCTCAGTCAACATGCGCTGGATTAAGAAGTATTATCCTTGACTTCTCTCATTATATGCGTTTTATTACAACGATGTCTTATGCTCTGTATAGCTATGATTCGCACATCTTCTCTCCCATATGAGAGAATTGTAATCTCATCTCTCCCATATGAGAGTTCTATAATAAAAGATTTCTCCCAAATGAGAAAAACTTTATACTTCTAGTTGCTTATATCGCTTCATTTAGTTCATTATTATAGTTAATAAAAGCCTATCCGTCGTGATAGCAGCCCATGCAAATACGATCTTAATTGATCTTCTAAGCCTATCTGCCACGATAGCAGCCCATGCGAAAACGATCTTAATTGATCTTATAAGCCTATCTACCACTATAGCAGCTCATGCGAAAACGATCTTAATTGATCTTCTAAGCCTATCTATCACGATAGCAGCCCATGAAAATGCGATCTTAATTGATCTTCTAAGCCTATCTGCCACGATAGCAGCCCATGCGAAAACGATCTTAATTGATCTTCTAAGCCTATCTGCCACGATAGCAGCTCATGCGAAAACGATCTTAATTGATCTTCTAAGCCTATCCGCCACGATAGCAGCTCATGCGAAAACGATCTTAATTGATCTTCTAAGCCTATCTGCCACGATAGCAGCTCATGCGAAAACGATCTTAATCGATCTTCTAAGCCTATCTGCCACGATAGCAGCCTATGCAAAAGCGATCTTAATTGATCTTCTAAGCCTATCTGCTATGATAGCAGCCCATGCGAACATGATCTTGAATGATCTTTCAAGCCGACCTGCCACGATAGCAGCGCTATACAAATGTGATTTTAAAATCGTTCTTAAGTCTATCTGCCATGATAGCAGCATTATGCAAAATGATCTTAAGTGATCTCTAAAGGCTTATCTGATGAGATAACACTTGTACTTTAATCTGAAACAAACCACAAGCCTGTTTGCCAAGATAGCAAAGCTACGCAAGCACGATCTCGAACGATCTAAAAACATATATGTGGATTTATACGGCATATAGCAAATCATAAGCAACAATGCAAAGTGTGTATATAGCACACTTTGCCAATACGCATGCGAAATTTTAATTTGTTGTAACAAGACAGCAAATCATACAAAGCGATTTATCATCATGAGTCCAAAGGACTTACAATTTATCTGTCTAGATAACAGCTTACAAGCGAAAAAGCTCAAATCAAGCTAACTACGCAGCCCACATGGCTTACAATGCATCTAAAAAGTAACTTACAAACAAGAAGTTACACATCGGGGGAATCCTAACTGAAAAAGGATGAACCTAACGGTCCTAACACAAGCTATGTGATACACAGATCTGCGACCAAAGATCTGTAGCAAGTAGGGCGCTCCTGCGAGGAGATCAGCCCGCAGCCCGCCATGTCTACAAGATCTATGTGACGCTACGTTCAAGATCCCAGCATTTGACAAGGCCCTTGTCTGATCAACACCCCAAGAGATGTGCCTGAGGAACCACCGGTTCCGGCGTACAACAGGCAAGCAGTAGCTCCAAAGGACAAAGGTTCCTTGTCCACGGAAACGAGCACATTGGCTCGCCACCCAGAGTTCAAGAACGAGGAGGCAAGAAATTCTCCTCCGGGCATGCTGGAGGAGAATCCCGCCGTTCATTACGAGTCGGTAGCAAGGTCAGTACGGCGGTGCACCTCGCCGGGAGGCGGCCGGAAACATGACTGCAAGCATAATTGAAGAAGAAAATTCTTCGAGCAAACATGAGGTATTATATGCATCTTCTTTATGATAGTTATGAAGATCAATAAGCCTTATGAAGCAGATCTTGGAAACTATTTCTATAGCACAAAGCACAAACTCAGGTTTCACAACTTGAAGCTGCCATGAATCAACGAAAACCAAGCGTTGAAGCCAGCAGTCGTAAGGACTCATGGCAAACCACATTTTGGGATGAAGAACCCAAATAGCAAAAGGCAGGGTTTATATAGACCTTGTGGAGACTCTTGAGTTGCCAAGATGAGTCAGCAGAATTTGAAAAGAGGGTAAGGATCAATCACTTACGCCTTGAAAAGAGGTAACAATCAATTACCCTACTAAAGGCTACGACGATTCAGTTGCGTATCCTAATTAATGACGGATGGTCATGATTCGGATGGACTTCCCAAGGAAAGCGTGCTTATCTAATGAGCAATTAGCGCGAAAATCAAGGCAGAATATCAATTGCTGACGTCATAATTTGATATGCACAGAGATATTCTAGCAAATCCCGGAAAGGACAAAACGGGCATTTCAATTCTTCTTTTTGAAAAAAAAGGGGGAGAGAAACCCTAGCAACATTACAATAATGTTTTAGCTACTTGTTTGCTACTTTTCAAAAATCAAAATAAACCCTTGATCAGGAATCATGGGGAGTAAACTGACGGCTCAGATTTTCCACTTGCTCCACTTCCTGCTTCAATTGCTCGCATTTGGCATTCATCTCATGAAAGAGCTTCATAGCCTCTTCAACCTTTTGCTTTTGCTGCTCTACCTTCTGCTTCTCAGCTGCGAGGTTTTGGTGGCCGCGTTTCAAAGTTACGGCCGCGCGAATCAGGGTAACTCTTTTGATAAGAAACTTGAAGCCCAACCTGCCTTGAACTTTGGCGAGAAGATTTTGGCACATGCCAAATAGCAATTCGACACTCTGAGGAGAAACGGTCGCGGGTGTGGCCGCGGACAGCTGCTCCAAAACCCAGATGGATTCAGTAAGAAATAGCCTCCTATCGAAGGGCCCTATCTCCAGAGACCTCGCAAATGATTGGGGGTAGGTGAGGCGCATCCGAACTAGCCAGTCCACGTCGGCTTGCTTCAAACCTAGGGCAATGTCAAAAGCCAAGTTATACTATCAAACTCGCAAATGAAGAATGCATGATGCGAACAACAAATCACGACATACCAGTTCCTTCAAGGATCTCGCGCAGAGAAGGAATGCGCATTGCAGGGGTAGTTGAAGACTGTCCTCGCTCCATTGCCCTCCTATCAGCCGCGAGTTCTAACTCCTCATATTTGGGGGGAAGAGTATAAGCCGCACCAGGTGCGATTGCAGCCCCGACCTGCGAACCCCAAAAGTTCCACGCAGGAAGTGGCGCCGCCGACTCAGTCAGTGCTGGAGGCGTGGTGGCAGCAGAAGTTGCAGCTTGACGAGGTATACCTTCAGATGCGATAGCATCAGCAGCATTCGTTCCTATTTCCTCAACACCCGCATGGGCATCTTCCTCCATTAACACAGTGTCAGCCTCGGCATCATCGGAAAGTTCGATGACGTCTTCAAGTGGCTCTCCTGCATATTCAGCAGCTGCGACGGGCTTCTCGGTATGAGAACTCGGCACCGGGACATAGGACGCAGAAGGTTGACTCCTTTGCTCCAACACGGGTTCATCAGCATTGCCTGCGATACAAAAGGCGATGGTGTGAGGTAACTTGTATCGTATGTTATTTTTCTATCTTTGATAAGCTAAGAGCAAGCACCTCCACGCGAAGGTGGGATTGCAGTATCCTCGTCATACGCTAAGGACGTGGAACCTTGCCCTATTAATGTGTCTTCATTAAGCATGTCTTTAAGGTGAGCGTGACCTGGGGCGCGAAGAAACCAGTCATGACTATGTTTGAGTTGCTAAGCCTAGTTCACGCATATTGTCCAAATGATTACCTGAGGGTTCACCGCACTTGCCTACTAGCCAACGGCGAATGTCAGCTTTTGACATACCTTGCTTTAACGCACCAAAAATAATATCTCGATAAGTTACAGCGAGATTAAAAATCTCACCTTCATTGCCGCCTGCGATTTCTTCAAAGTCTGCTTGGGCCTGCTCTAAGGCTGCCGCATCTTCTTCTGGAGCCACGTCCTCCTCTTCCACTCGAGGAGCCACCTCTTCATGAAGCACATCTTCCTCATCAGTTGGACGCACCAGGTCGTCGACGTGTTGTTCTTCAAGGCTCCTTTGCTTCACGCGCTCGAGCTCCTCCTCTTCTCGCTTTCTCCTCCTTTCAGCGGCTTTCGCAGCTGTTCTCCTGGACTCGGCGAGAATGTCCTCGCTTATGGTTTCATCAGAAACACCAGAATGAGCACCCCTCTTCTGCCTTTTGGCCAAAAGGCCACTGATGGTCTCATCATCATCATCTGCGAAGAAACAATTTGTTCAAGCCAAGATTGCAAAAGAGCTAAGATAATGAGAAGAGAAGTACGATTGAGATACCTCCTGATTCTTCCTCATGTATCGCATCTTCCTCTCTGACTCTGACATCTTCGACTCTTTCTTCTTCTTCTTCATCTCCTTCTCTCGGCTCCCGCCTTTCCTCTTCTTCCTCCTGGCCGGATGGAACAAAGGTCTCCACTGCGAGTTCCTTCCGCGTTTTACTGGTCATGCGTCCTTTACCTTTATCTCTGGCAGAAAGGGACCTCGCAGGAGGGGAAGTTGGAGCGCTTCTAGGGGAAGAAATCGTAATTCCTCTTTGTCTGGGCCTCTTCGCTCTTGGT
Source organism: Linanthus parryae (assembly GCA_023055425.1). Lineage (NCBI taxonomy): Eukaryota > Viridiplantae > Streptophyta > Magnoliopsida > Ericales > Polemoniaceae > Linanthus > Linanthus parryae. Next base: position 62,635,198 of record JALGPY010000002.1, on the reverse strand, counting down.
GCAGCAGCCACTGGGGGAGACGGATCGTCCCTAGGGGGAGACAAGGCTGGAGTGTTGTCTATCAGCGAATCAGCAAAAGCATTCATGACCTCACGAATCCTGGCCTCGACCTCGGGATCCATTCTCGATGCCAGCCGAAATGGCTGTCTTTGCCTTCTTGTAGTAACAATGGTGTTAACCAGCGATTTGGAACGCTCATCAGATGCAACCCTCCGCACGTGGCACTACAGCAAGAAGCGTAGTATGAAGTTTTCAAAACATTGAAGTAAAGAAGTTTAGCGCATGCCAGAGAAGTTGCTTACCTTAGAAAAAGTTTCGCTGTATCTGATGACATGCGAGTCGCCTTTTCTAACCGCAGCAATCTTTTCATCTAGAATGATGGAGGGACACAGATGGTTGTCGCGATCCAGCAATGAGTAGCAACCATATTCAAACTCGTCCAGACTGCAATTGGGACGAAAAGGAAAAGAGTTCCTTTTGATCACAGGAGCTCTGCTTGGCTGGGGGACCGACTGCGTCTCAAATCTTGTCTGCTGGGCGTTCCAGTATGCGAGCCAGTTTTTGGAACAGCCGCCTTCACGATTACCTGCAGGTTGCTCGAAGGGAAGATTGCTCAGCAAGACTATTTTACACTCCTTTGACAACAAACGCTTATAGCAGCCTCTGATGATAGACTGCGGCCAGATTGATGGTGCCACTGCATCAAAGCCGAATTGGGGAGAAACGCGAGTGGGGTTGACATCCACGGTAATCCTTTCGTACCTCGGCGCGAGCTCACGTACATGCTCCGCGAGAGCAGGAAGGGAACCTCGCAGGCACCAGCAAAAGTATTCGCGATAGCGCTCATGGAAATGCTCTCCACCTTCGAAAAGGAGCTCTTCTGAGAAGACAACACCCTTAGAAGGATACAGTTTTGGAAACCATCGCACGTTTTCAATACGCATGGTATAGGGCCTGGCTATAAACTCTTCCCGATTATCGCATATCAGGCTCCAGACGCACTTGGGGTAGTTTGTTCCGAACCACCTCGCATCTCTGCCGCTGTTACGTTCCTCCACCGCGCCTGGGGGACACCACTTGTTGGGCTTAGAAGCAACCGGGGCATAGGAAGGCCATCGCTCAAAGACCCACATTGTCAAGAAGGCAATGTTAATGTAAGTCAGTATGTCGAGGCGGCCTTGCGATTCCTTCATGGCCACGACCAGCTGATCCAGTCTGTAGTACAGTGTGCCCAAGACCAAGGGACCGAGTGCGACTTTCTGGCCGAGAGCCAATTTCACAGCAAGAGGCAGAACGTGATAGAAGACCCCATCGTGCGGGTGGCCATTGATTAAGTACCTCGACAACCAGGCGCAGAGGAAGGCGCATAGGGTCAAGTGATAACCCTTGCCATCCACATAGTTCTTAGCCTTTTGGTTTTGACTCAGAAGCTTCTTGGTGATGCTGCTGTTCGCATAATCACGGAAAAAGTACTGCACCCACTTGTTCAAAGTGTTTTTCGCAGATGTGTCAACCAACTGCCAGTCAGGAAGGATTTCTGTAGTGGTCCACCGGGTGGAAATTTTCTTTACTTCTGACAAGCACTCCTCCATCTGCGTGTACAAAGCAATCTCCGCATCCGTTCTCGAGGGACTCCAAGGATCCACTTCACCCATGGGATACAGATCATACAGCATGTGCACGTCCTCGAGCGTGGGGGCAGCCTCGAACTCAGCAAAGTGAAATGTGTGAGTCGCAGGCGAGTAGCGGGAAAGAAGGTTTAGAAGCATGGACTGGTCCAGCTTCACGGCAGCACCCTTCATAGCACGAACTGCGAAGTATACGCCAACATCATTTAGAGTCATGGCGTGATGAGTTAATACATGGTCGATCCACTCATCCATGTAGTCCAATTTCTGAACAAAAGCTTGGGTGGAAATGGCAGTATACGGGAAGTACCCATTTTCGACTCCCAATCGAACCACGTCTTCGGAGCCAATCAATTCGAGCAAGGCCGAGTTAACTGGAGGGGTTAATGTTTGCAATCCTTCACCAGGGACAGGGGTAGGAAGCTTCTTTGCCTTAACCCTAGCATGGTAGAAGTCTTTGCCACCCAGATAGGGGGCTTTTCGCCATAGAGCTTGCGGAAGATCAGGTATTTCTTCGTCCTCCTTAGTGGGTCTAGTTCCTTTTGTCTTTGCCATTCCTGCGTAAAAGCAAGAAAAAAGGGAAGAGAAATATGCACACTTCAGTTTGAATTTCGAGATTCAAGATCTATTGGAAGAAAGATGAACAGTCTGGTACCAATTTCAGAAATTAGAGATTGGAATCGTTTGCATTGTCAGGGATTTCAAAAACCCTACATTCAAGGCCCTTATCATTGGGGGATTAAATCGAAATTGGATTCAAGGATTGGAGCTTCTTCATAAGTTTTCAGCATATAATATATCACGGGTTTGCAGATCCAACACAGTTCAAAGCATATACTAGCATATTAAATCAAAATTGAACAAGGCCAACCTTGTTTCTGTAAAGCTTGCTTGGATGCAGACAATTGAAGAAGACGATTTGCAATTCTGAACTGGTGATTGATTATCTGAATCTGCTCTTGAAGACTTCCAGGTATCATTCACTTTAAGAGAAAGAAGTGATGCTTTGCAACAATGGAGAGTACAGAGTATTTATCCAAAAACAAGGAAGGGTTGCGTCCTTTCAGTAGTCGAATCGCAACCGTCACCGTCGAATCGCGCAATCACAGGACAAGCTGACGTCACGCCTAAAACCCTAAAGGCCAGACGGCACGACTCTAGGGGTTTTAGGTCATAATGGCACGCACGGGGGCTGAACTTACTCATATTTGAATTGGTGCGTGGCGGCGACGCGTGCGTTGGTTTCTGCGCATGGAAGTCTATCCGGTTATGAGTCTTCACGCGCAGAAAGGGGGCTAATGTAGATAGTGCTTTCTGAGCTGACAGATCTTCGCCACGTGGCAACCATCCAGCACACCATATTGTGCTCCACACACAGTGGATCACCAGCCGCGCTGATCCATGTGGGGGCTGCGAGACAGAGGCCTCGCATACCACCGCACGGGATTTGTAGGGACTTAGTGGTTTGGAGGCTAGAGTAAGTCCTGTCGCGTGCGAGCCAAGCCCGCGCGCGACCTTTAGTAACTGCTTTTGAGAGATTTATGGCACGAGCTCCATAAACCCGGTCAATCCGGTCAAACCCGGTCAACCCCATAACGGTTCCGGTATTCGCGCATAACGTGCTGTAACGGTCCCTATATACGCGGACGAACGTGCCGTTGTGGTTAAGCTAATTAAGCCGCCATTGATGGGCGCATTAAACACACTGCAACGGTCACATTCTCCATTATATATAGGACGTTAACCTTTCCATACAAAGGAGGACACACCAGACATACGCGGAAGCTCTGCCAAACCCCTGTCTCTCTCTCAGACATTACTACTGCCTTACTCTCTCCCTACACACAACCCAACTCTTCCTGTGCCATTTCCGATCCTCTACTTACGGTGTACACAGAGTTCTCCCCGTCGGAATCTCTTGTGCACAGCAGGTATCATAAAAAACAAATGGAACATCTTTCCCAAGTAGTTCATACATCGGCTTGCAAATATTTGAGAAGTCTTTGATGAATCTGCGATAGAACCCTGCGTGACCCAGAAAGCTTCTAACACCTTTCACTGATGTAGGATATGGGAGTTTCTTGATTGTCTCAATCTTCGCTTGATCAACTTCCAATCCCTTGCTTGATATCTTGTGCCCTAGAACAATCCCCTCTGTAACCATGAAGTGGCATTTCTCCCAATTTAGCACGAGGTTAGTGTCAATGCAGCGGCTAAGCACACGCCCCAAGTGATATAAGCACTCCTCAAAACTATCATCGAATAGAGAGAAGTCATCCATGAATACCTCAAGATTATTCTCAATCATGTCTGAGAAGATGGCCATCATACACAGCTAAAATGTTGCCGGTGTGTTACACAATCCAAAAGGCATGCGTCGGAACGCGAATGTGCCATATGGACACGTAAAGGTGGTCTTCTCTTGATCCTATGGAGCAATAGCTATCTGCTTTTATCCCGAATAACCATCCTGGAAACAGTAGTACTCATGGTGGGCTAGCCTGTCAAGCATTTGATCAATGAAGGGAAGTGGAAAGTGATCCTTGAGAGTGGCTTCATTCATCTTCCGATAGTCCATGCATACTCGCCAACCTGTAACTGTCCGCTGAGTAATCTGTTCATGGTTGTCATTCTCCACCACAGTCATCCCTCCCTTCTTAGGTACACATTGGAATGGACCAGTCCAAGTGCTATCAGCAATAGGAAAGATGATTCCAGCTTCTAACCATTTCATCACTTCTTTCTTCACCACATCTCTCATCCGGATATGGAGACAAAGGGATAGTGAAATATGTGATATTGGGCACAAAGGTGTGTCGGTATCACTGACTTATTTCTATTAGTTGGGTGGCATAGATGTGTTGCTAGACACCGCTCCATGTTAGTAATAAGTTACTACCAACTAAGTAGAAACCTATGGTGTCACACGTCGAGTAGAACTAGATTTGTAATAAGTTACGAACCCATCTTTGTCTCGTTTGTTGCTTGATTCCTTCTTCCCTCTTCCTCCGGTCCAAGCTAGCACTTGAGAAGGAAGAATCTAGATCTCACCTCTAGACGTGGATCAACCGTAGAGACGAGGACAATATCCTTCGTGTGATCTCCCGAACCAAAAGGTACACATCTTCTATGTCCTTCATCATGTTATGAATGTCTCTTCCTGTAATCCTTGGTGGGCTTTGAGTAGGTATTAATTTTTTGTTATTCTGCTGCGTTACCTATGTCAAAACCCAACAGTGGTATCAGAGCCACATGTCATAGTGCATAACATGATTTTATGTGTTGCGATTTCAGTTTATACACCGGTTTGTTTATTTTACGCAAAACTGAAATTAATTGGCATAGTAGATGCAAAATTGAATTTGATTTAATATAAACAAGATCTAAATCTAACATTGGATGTTTGAATTAATGAGTTAATCACATATGATATGAATTATTGGGTTCTTGAAAATTAGGGCTCATGGGAACATATTTGAAAAAGGAGTTTTTTTAATTATGGAAACAATTATATGGAAACATCCATATGGAAACAACCTAACTTGGGAAACAAGGAAGGAAGGGAAGAAGACTAGGGTCGAAACCCTAGCAGTCTTCCCCTCCTCCTTGCGCGCCAAGCAAGGCCGCGGTTCACTAGGGCGGCTGGCCTTGGGCCGTGCCACGTGGCGGGCGGCGGTCCTCTTGGGGTTCGGCCCATGTATGGTTTGGACCCCTAGGACCGTTGTAACCCTAATTACCCAATTCAACTAAAATTAAACAAGCGCGTTTAAAATTGGTTTTAATTGTATTATGTGCTTTGTTGCATGGTGTATGGATATGGCCTAGGTTGTGGATGTTTATTGTTTTTGTGGTTTGGTTTACGGCCTGCGAGCTGATCAAATTAATATGATAACTAATTAGGTTTTACGGTCTGCGAGTCGTTTTACTCCTCAACATGTGAGGCTTTTATTATTTATTTATTCTAGATGTTAGGCTAGAATTAGAAATATTTAGATGATAGCCAAGAGCATGGAGAAGAAGACCGGAGAACCAAAGAAGCCAAAAAACGAAGAAGACACCCTACCCTGGCGCGCGGCTATGGTGGAGCACATGGAGATGAGCTTCTCACTTTAGGGCAAATATATATTATCATTGGCTTGATAATATCTTAGTCTAGGGGCCATATCCATGCCACATTTTTTTATTTTTATTTTGTGGATGTTTATTATTTATGTCTTGTTATTTATTTTTGTGTGTATGGCGATACTAGCAAAACTTTAACAAGATAGTAATAAAAAATGATGGTCTTTTATTGTGGATTGCCCAATCCAAATAAGTAGATGATGTTGATTGGATCAACCAAACAAGTTAAGAATGATCAAAAAAATATTGAGTTTTTCCTTCTCTTGCCAAAACACCATTCATGATCAGGGTTTATTATAATTCGGGCTTGCCAAAGCAAGACGATTTCAATTTACCATGGTGTGTTGCGGACGACACAAGCTAGTAATGTGTGTATGTTGAAGCAAGAGGTTGGACAAAACTGGGTAAGACTCAATTGGATTGATGAACCTAGAGGCTTGAAAATTAGGCGTTATCTAAAGGATAAAGAATAAAGATTTATTCACCTAATTGGACCAAGAGTTGCATGGGATGCAATTGGAATGGTTCCTACCTAAATATCCTATTCTTGGGTGACTTGCCAAAGCAAGCACAAGAAGAAGTGAAAAAGGGATCTTGGACCTACTAGAAAATATAAAGATATTTTCCGCATTAATGGTGAGGGCTATTAATCCGAGAAAAATAGTGGGAGTTATATTTAATGATTTGTTGAATATATTTAAATTGTTCAAAATACTAAAATTGCACATTTCCCGGTTTGTAGAATTCCAAATGGCAAACAACAACGCATCGACTTCATCCCTTCGATCTGTCCTTGAGAAGGATAAACTGTTTGGATCGAATTTCCTTGACTGGTACAGAAACTTAAGGATTGTCCTTAAGCAAGAAAAGAAGCTGTACGTCTTGGACACTCCAATTCCAGCCTCACCACATGATGAGTCTGTTCTAGCGGAAGTAAGGGCACGTCAGAAACATATTGATGATTCTAATGACGTGACTTGCCTCATGCTTTGCGCCATGATTGCTGAGCTTCAGAAGCAGCACGAGAACATGGAGGCCTATGATATTATCATACACTTGAAACAATCGTTTCAGGTACAGGCAAGGCATGAACGCTATGAGGTGTCCAAAGAATTGTTCAAGAGTAGTCTTGCATAAGGGAATCCAGTAGGGCCTCTTGTACTCCGAATGATCGGGTACTTTGAGAACCTTGAGAGACTGGGATTCCCTCTTATCTAAGATTTGGCAACTGATCTTGTCTTGCAATCGTTGCCTGACAGTTATAATCAAGTCATCATGAACTATAATATGAACGAGATCAGTAAGACTCTCTGAGACTTGTTGAACATGCTGAAGACAGCTGAACAGAGCATCAACAAAGGCAAGGGCAATGCCATAATGATGGTGCATAAGAGGAAGGTCAAATGAGTTGCCTCAACTTCCAAAGAAAGCGCAAGAAAGTTGCAAAATCCAAGGAAGCCCTAAATCCTAGTGGAGGCGTGGCTAAAGGTGAATGTCACTACTGCAGCCAACCAGGTCACTGGAGGAGGAATTTCCCTAAATATCTGGAGGATAAGAAGATTGGAATAGTGATTCTACCACCACTAGGTATTTATGTTGTAGACGTCAATCTTTCTATTTCTTCATCTTGGGTATTGGATACTGGATTTGGTTCTCACATTTGTCGAAATGTGCAGGATTTGAAATGAAGTAGAAGTTTGACTAAAGGGGAGATAGATATGCGCGTCGGAATGGAGCAAGAGTTGCTGCATTAGCTGTAGGCATTTATGAGCTATCTTTGCCTTCTGGACTTATTTTAGAATTAGACAATTGCTTTTATGTGCCTGCTATGAGCAGAAACATTATTGCCATTTTTTCTATTTCAATAAAGGACAAGTGTTTCTCCATTTATTTTGATAGTATGCACTATTGTAGTGCGCATTTGTCTAATGGATTGTACATCCTTGATCTAAATAGTCCAATCTATAACATAAATACTAAAATGATTAAAACTAATGATTTACATCCTACATATCTATGGCATTGTCGTTTGGGTTATATAAATAAGAAACGCATTTCTAGACTCCATAAGGATGGACTTCTAGACTCATTTTTTTTAGAATCATATGAGACATGCGAATCTTGTTTATTAGGAAAAATGACAAAGTCCCTTTTCAATAAGAAAGGTGAGAGGACTAGTGAGTTATTGGCACTCATACATACTGATGTATGTGGGCCGTTCCCCACGCCTGCCAGAGGTGGTTACACCTACTTCATCACGTTTACAGATGATTTCAGTAGATATGGATTTGTATACCTTATGAAGGCCAAATTTGAATCTTTTGAATTGTTCAAAGAATTCAAGAATGAAGTAGTGAAGCAACTTTATAAAAGTATTAAGACTCTACGATCGGATCGTGGAGGAGAATACTTAAGACAAGAGTTTAATGAGTATCTTAGAGAGTGTGGGATAGTATCCCACCTTACTCCACTCGGAACACCACACTGGAATGGCATGTACGAGAGGAGGAATCACATACTATTAGATATAGTGCGATCTATGATGTCTCAAACAGATCTTTCGATATCATTTTGGGGACATGCTCTAATGACGACAGCTTTTACCATTGACCGTGTTCCATCCAAATCAGTCATGAAGACACCATATGAGATATGGACTGGGAAGCGTCACATAGTGTCGTTTATGAGGATTTGGGGCTGCGATGTCTATGTAAAGCGTTTACAAACAGACTAGCTCGGGCCCAAAGCGGATAAGTGTAAATTTGTGGGATATCCTAAAGAAACTAAAGGATATTATTTCTACAATCCCACCGAGAACAAAGTATTTGTTGCTCGGACCGGCGTGTTTCTAGAAAGAGAATTTGTCTCTAAAGAAGCAAGTGGGAGGGCTGTAGAACTTGAAGAGATTTAAGAACCCCAAAACACTGGACCGATGATGGAACATGAGCAGGAACTGCAAGTTGTTGTGGAGGAACCTGTTCAGGTAACACAGGAACTCCGTAGATCAGGAAGAGTGCGTCATAAGCCAGAGAGGTACAAACTTCTCGTGACTGAGCCCGATGACGTACCTCTCATGGATGATGAGCCTGCAACCTACGGGGAGGCCATGAAAGGCCCAGACTCCAAGAAGTGGCTAGAAGCCATGAGATCCGAAATGGATTCCATGTACACCAACAAAGTGTGGACTTTGGTGGAACCACCCGAAGGGGCTCAGCCCATAGGGTGCAAATGGGTCTTCAAGAATAAGACTGACATGGATGGCAAGATAGTTGCCTATAAGGGGCGATTGGTAGCCAAAGGTTATAGACAGATTAATGGTATTGACTATGATGAGACCTTTTCACCAGTCTCCATGACTAAATCCATTCGAATCCTACTTGCTATTGCAGCATACTACGACTATGAGATTTGGCAGATGGATGTCAAAACAGCTTTCCTTTATGAGAACCTCCTCGAGGATGTGTACATGACACAACCGGAGGGTTTTGAGGATCCAGAGAATGCCAATGAAGTCTGTAAGCTGCAAAGATCCATTTATGGATTGAAGCAAGCTTCTAGGAGCTGGAATCGACGTTTTGATGACGCGGTCAAAGAGTTTGGCTTCATCAAGAACGAAGATGAGCCCTGTTTCTGCAAGAAGGTTAGTGGGAGCTCTGTATTAAATCTGGTCTTGTATGTGGATGACATACTAATCATTGGAAACGACATTCCTACTTTTCAATTTTTCTAAAGATTGGCTAGGAGAGTGTTTTGCAATGAAGGACTTAGGAGATGTAGCCTATATACTTGGTATAAAGATCTATAGGAAAAGATCTATAAAGCTGCTCGGCCTAAGTCAAAGTACATATATAGACAAGGTGTTGAAGAGGTTCAACATGCAAGATTCCAAGAAGGGATTCTTGCCCATGTCGCATGGAGTCACTCTTTCAAAGAATGATTTTCCTCCAATGAGATTGAGAAGGACCACATGAGTAGGGTACCTTATGCTTCGTTCATAGGATCCATCATGTACGCTATGTTGTGTACTAGAAAAGACGTATCATACGCGTTGAGTATGGTGAGCAGATATCAGTCCAATCTGGGTGAGAGTAGCTGGATTGATGTCAAGAACATCCTAAAATACTTGAGAAGAACTAAGGATACGTTATTGATATTTGGAGGTAAGGAAGAGCTAAGTGTAAATTGGTTACACTGATGCAAGCTTCCAAACCGACAAAGATGATTACAGATCGCAGTCTGGATACGTGTTTTGCCTGAATGGAGGAGCTGTGAGCTGGAAGAGTTCCAAGCAAGGGACAGTTACTGATTCTACAACAGAAATTGAGTACATTGCTGTTGCGGAAGCAGCAAAAGAGGCAGTTTGGATGAAGAGGTTTATCTCTGAAGTCGGTGTGGTCCCTAGCATCATGGATCCCATAGAGTTGTACTGTGAAAACTCCGGGACGATCGCACAAGCCAAGGAACCAAGATCACACCAGAAATCAAAGAATGTACTTAGGAGATTTCATCTTATTCGTGATATGATCGATTGAGAAGATGTGAAGATGTGCAAGATTCCAACGGATGACAATCTTTTGGATCCGCTCACGAAACCTGTTCCGCAGCGAAAGCATGAAGGGCACGCCAGATCTATGGGCATACGAGATACACCAGATTGGCTCTAGTGCAAGTGGAAGACTGTTGGAATAGGTGCCCTAGAGGCAATCTAATATTTAGTATGAACAATGTTATTGACTAGAATATTAATTTATTATATATTGTGATATTTAATATAATGAAGTCCTTAGATACAATGTGTTGTTTATATTAAATATCCCTAGTCCATTATATTGATTAATGAGACGATCAAATATAGACTAGTATGGGGTTGGATTGATATGGAGATATCACGATCCAACGCATGGGTATGCGTTAGGAGTAATGGCATACTGGATTGACCCATAACGAGAAGGATACATTAGATTATGTTAAAGTCACAATCGCTTCTCGTAGTTATAATATAATTGAAATCCTTAGACTTGAAATCACTAGATACTCTAGTTGTAAAATATCATGATTTGATGTTATCAAATGTTAAACCGTAACTGGGTGACTATAAAAGCAGCTATCAGGCATGATAGGAAGCAAGCTTAGAGATCGTGTTAATGTAGAGATAATTTTTCCCTCCCACATAATGGGAGCATATATCAACGGCCACTCGAGAGATGAGGCTTATTGAATGTCTGGCCAGACTCAGATGAATTAATATGGAGATATTGATGTTATCTGCATGAATAATCACATTCCCAGGATCAAGGAACTATGGATTGGATATACGAGCGTGGTTATTTATGTCTTGTGTCCAATTCAGATATGGAGAAAAAGGGATAGTACAATATGTGATATTGGGCACAAAGGTTTTTCGGGATCACTGACTTATTTCTATTAGTTGGGTGGCATGGATGTGTTGCTAGACACCGCTCCATGTTAGTAATAAGTTACTACCAACTAAGTAGAAACCTATAGGGTCACACGTCAAATAGAGTAGAACTAGATTTGGGATTAATTAATATGATTAATTAATAAGAATGATCACTTTGCAACACCTCGCAAACTTAGTAGGACTAATATGCAAGGAAGGGACTAATTCAATTTCATGTAGAACTAGGAAGAGGCTTTATGTAAACTAATAAGTGTTGCTGGTCTATATAAAGGAGGCTCTAGCTTCCTTCCCGCTAATGTTAATGCTCATAACATAAGAGAGTGGGAGAGAAAGCAAGAGAGAGCAAGAACACAAGGGCCAAAGCCCCTGCGTCCGTCCCGTCGGCTAAAAGAGAGGGCCGAACCCATCTTTTTCTCGTTTGTTGCTTGATTCCTTCTTCCCTCTTCCTCCGGTCCAAGCTAGCACTCGAGAAGGAAGAATCTAGATATCACATCTAGACGTGGATCAACCGTAGAGACAAGGACAATATTCTCGTGTGATCTCCCGAACCAAAATGTACACATCTTCTATGTCCTTCATCATGTTATGAATGCCTCTTCCTGTGATCCTTGGTGGGCTTTGATTAGGAATTAATTTTTCGTTATTCCACTGCGTTACCTACGTCAAAACCCAACATCGATTATGAAAGTTCAGCATCTATACCACATGTTGAGGTTGCAAGGATATCACTAATTCAACATTTATCCAATTTAAAGGTCGACGCGAGACTTGATAAACCAATGAGCTCATAACGAACTAAGAAGAAGAATTATTGCAACTTACGGGATAACCATCAAATAGATTATACTGGTCACTTAGATTTTTTTTTAAGTGTTATTTAATCCTTTTACAATTTCGTGTAATATTTTTTTGGTAGTGATTTTTTTTTGATAGTTACTGGATTTATGATTTGGTGATAAATTTGATGATTTGCTGTGGGAGGTCAATAATCATTCTCTAAATTTGATGAAATGGTGAAATAACTATCTGACGTAAAAATCGGTGAAAACTGTGGGGACCGAAAGTGTTATTTTTCCACCAAAATGGTGAAATGTTGTCTTTGAGGGTTAGCTGTGGGAGGCCAAGCCATTTTTTCCACCAAATGTAAGATTTGGTGTGAAATTTGATATCAATTGTGGAAGATGCACAACAGTTGATGCATTATCCTGCAGGGGCGGAGCCTGGGGGGTCCTTCCAAGCAATCTCAAAGTTGGCAAATCCGAAAGGTAACTCTCCTCCACCAGTTTTATCCAACTTATTACCCCTATTTTTTTTAAGTGTGCCCCTCTTAATATATAATTGGTCGGTTTCTTCGGGATCGTCCTACTTTGACTTTTTAACCCGTATGGGTTACTTTGACTCAATAATTTAGATAGAAAAACGATATATTTTTTGACAATTTTTTATGGTATTGTAGAGGAAAGATAACTCTACGAGACCATGCAAAGACTACAAAATTCTTGCTTTATTTTCTGATCAAATCACAAGGTCAAAGTGACTCAGTGAATAGTGTCAAAAAGTGAAGTAGTCTGAAAGAGAAGAAACAAATGTAGTACAAATGCACCCTGATTAGATATGTACCACTCTGTCCCCGCTCTTTCTTCCCAATTTTCATTTTGGGACGTCCCTCCTCTTTCTTTCCATTTCCTTTTAGGGTAACCTTAAACACTTAAAATGACCTAACTACCCTCTCAAATAATACCTCACTTATTTGTTCTCATTCACCCAACCACATTTATTTACCACACAAACCTTATCTACTCTCCTCCTCACACCACAATCTCTTCCTCCCACCACACAACAGACAGAGAAAGAGAGAGGTTAGAGATAGAGAGGTAGAGATGGACGGACACGGCGGCGACGGTAACGGCAACAACGACCAGGTAAATGTCTGTTCTCTCTCTCTTTATCTCTATTTCTTTCAGTTTACCTCTCTCTCTCTCTCTCTATCTCGCTCAGATCTGTGCTTCTTCTTTTTCCGCAGAAAGAGACAGTCAACGGTGAAGAGTCCAAAGATTTCGACTCCGATGGCGGTGGAAGGAGACGGAGGTTGAACAGTGGCTACGACGGAGGTTGAACGGCGGCTACGAACGGAGGTCGAACGGTTGCTACGAACGGCGACGGAGGTCGTTCGGTGGCTACGATGGCGACGAAGATTGTCTAGCAGTTCAAATCTGTTGAACAGTGACTCTTCCTATGTGATTCTTTGGCGATTCTTACTTTGTTCCTATTCTTGTTCCTTTTGTTCTTCTAACTCCCCTGTCTCTCTCGCAGGTCTAGGGTGGTCCGGCGGTGGCGATGGGTTCGACGATGGGTTACAGTGGGTTGTGGCAGTGGCATATCGAGGGATCTTCTTCTTCTTCTTCTTCTTCTTCTTCTTCTTCTTCTTCTTCTTCTTCTTCTTCTTCTTCTTCTTCTTCTTCTTCTTCTTCTTCTTCTTCTTCTTCTTCTTCTTCTTCTTCTTCTTCTTCTTCTTCTAAGATCTGTAAATAATGAGTTTAGATCTGCAAATTTTATACCGGATCTGGTTGTGTTCATGCTAAATTTGTCAGTTTGTAGCGTGGTGCTTGTGGTGTTGATGGTGGCTGGTAGTGGAGTTGATAAGTGGCTGCTGGTGGTGGTGGTGGTGGTGAGATAGAGGGGACAAAATATGGAATTGCAAATATTCACAAGGGTATTTTGGTCTTTTCTGTCCCTACCCTTAATTTTAGAGCCAGCCGCCTTGGAAAGAAAGAGTAGGGACAAACTGGTACTCTCTACTGGCCCAACGGTTAAAACTTTTTAATTTCAATTCAATAGCTTGAGTTCCATTCTCAGGATGAACAAACTTTTTGAATCTATTTGTTTTTTTGGAAAAAGAAATTGTCCCTCTCTTTAAATACATTGAGGCCCCTATAAAATTTCTAAAATACTCAAAATACCAAATATTTGTTACAATTCATAATATTATATTCATTAAAATTATAACTCTTTACTCAACAAAAAAAGATAAAAAGCTCTGCTTGTGAGACGACGGAAAGACGCACGAAGACGAAGCCACGACGGTGAAGAGCGTCGTCCGCTCCAGTCCCCCCCCCCCCCCTCACCCCCTTACGTCGTCGTCGGCGCCACCGTTCCTCCGGCCGCCGGCGTCCCTTATCCTTCCTCCATCTAATCTAATGTTCAAGGTTTTGGCTACAACAATTGAGTTATCTCAAGCTGTGCAAAGGAAAGATCCAGATAGTGTGGATGCAATGAACTTAGTGCAAGTAGCCAAAATCAATCTCAAAAAGACTAGGGAAATGGGTATGATCCTCTACTTAACGATGTCAATGTTTTTTGTAAACAATTATGGTACAAATGTGCTCTCCATGCAAGATGAATATGCGCCACTTGGGAGAATTAGAAGGGGAGTAAAAATTTCCAAATCGCACCATTACAAGGTAGAATTGTTTAATACGATTTTAGACACACAATTTCAAGAGTTGGATGGAAGATTCGCTGTCTCAACTACGGAGTTGCTTCTATGCGCGGCATGTTTGTCTCCTTCTAAATAGTTTGCTAGATTTGACAAGAGTAAATTGATAGAGTATATCCATTGACTTTTAAGCTTGCTCAAAAGATGGTGGAGATGGAAACCGATAGAGTATATCGATTGATTTTTAAGCTTGTCACATTGGCATTGATATTACCGGTTTCCACTGCTACAGTTGAAATACCATTCTCCGTGATGAATATTGTAAGAATAGGTTGAGAAATAGGATGATAGATGTGTGGATGAATGATAATTTAGTAGCTTATATCGAGAAAGATGTCTTCAGTGGGATCGATAATGACGTTATCATTCAACCATTCCAAAAAATGAAGCCAAGAAAAGTTATTTACCGTAGTAGTAACATCTTTTGAATTCGATGGATTGCGCTTTGCTTCTACTAAAATACAAATATTTTTTATAATAAAACAATCTACTATGCCATATAATACTTTTTTTTTGACTTTTTTGAATTCGTGCACCCCTCCCCTCCCCTCCCTTCCCTAACCCAAATCCTAGCTCCGCCACTGATTTTCTTCCTGTAAACGGACTCGGACTCAGCATTCATGGTTAATTTTGTATTGCCACCTATAAACGGACCATGTCAAGTACACCATTAACAACATTGTTTATGGGCTGACCCAGTGGTTCGGGTGCTGGCAATCCCAGTGTCCTCTTTGAGTTTTTAGTTGGGCCTTGTTGAACTATTTTTATTAAATAACAATGGATTCTTTTTCAATCTTAAAAAATATTTAAATTGGCCCAAAAATTGATAGCATCTGTTTTAGAACTGTCAGGCATCTCTCACTACCAATCACATGTTGCTGTTCATTTGAAAAAAAAAAAATCACATGTTGCTGTTACATTTTTTTTTTTTTTTAAAAAAGTTATGAAGTTCGATATTTTCTTAAATTGCACAACTTATTTCCCTAACAAAAACTAAGAGTAAGGGCTAATTTAATAATGACACGGTGTTTTAGAAAGCTGCTGTGTAGGGAGTACCATGAGAAAATGTTGCAAAAATTTATGCGAAAAGTGTTTGGTAAATATCGTATTTAAATTGCTGTAGTAAATATTTTTTTTATATTTTGTGTTTGATTATTAGTGTTTTAGAGTTGTGCTCTGTCAAAATAACAATATCAAAGATGATCTAATCAATAGTATTAACGGATAACAATGTCAAATAATACATTTATCGAAAAGCATGTCATGGAAAGCAACCCTTCTCTTGCTTTTCAGAAACTGATGGGGGGTAGCGACTGCAGAAAAAAATATTTTTTACCAAACACATTAAATTCGCTTTTAATGTTGTTTGTAGAACGTTCCCATTTTAACATATTGATCATCTAACTCATCAATGGAAAAAAGTTTAGTAGAACGGTTCTACGTAGATCCTCCAATCAAAATGGAAATAAATATGCAGCACCTTCCATTTTGAAAAAAAGAGATCCCAATTTGATTCACTAACAAAGGAAGGTGATACATATTCATTTCCATTTTGATTGGAGGATCTACGTGGAACCGTTCCACTGAACTTTTTTCCTCATCAAGTTAGTTGAGAACAAAAATCTCATTATCAGAATCTTAGCGTGATCAATTTTGACTTCCCATTTAGTAATGTTTTTGCTTTCTAGAACGATGCTTTTTGAATTCATAAGTTGTATTGATGTGTTTGATAGAATTTTATTTTTCTACTTTCTAGAAGGCATTTGTTTCCTCACCGCAACTTTTGAAAAACACGGGAGTGGTTGTTCTTCAGGATTTACTTTTTGATACATTTATTGTTTGACATTATTATACATTAATAAATATCAATAATTTTTATTGTAATATTACTAATTATTATATCATGTCTGATAGGGTCGTTTCGATACTAAGAACAAGTCCAAAGCACTAATTACCAAACACAATATATGTTAAAAGTTTTCAATGAAAGTCACATGCGGAGTTTATCAAACACTTTTTGTTTATATTTTTACAACTGTTTTTTCATCGTGCTTTCTACATAACAACTTTCAAAAACGCCATAACATTATCAAACTAGCCATAATGCATTGTGACCCTTACGTATGGGATGAAGAATTTGGAGAGCACCATTCATCATCTTTCAAAGAGATGATGGTGCTGTCATTGCGACCCTTATGTATGCGACCCAAAACTAGCAAAACTAGCCCTTACGTATGCATTGCGACCCTTACGTATGCGACCCAAACTAGCCCTTTCTTATCCACCCAATTTCAAACTAATGGTGCTGTAGATGTTTCTTCAGATGGAGGATAAGAAATCAAATTATCTTAACAATTTATTGAGAATAAATTATCTTAACAATTAGTACTAATCCCGTGGATATTTTTTAATTGAACACAAGGAATGGCGTAGAAGTCATCTTAAATTTGATAGATACTGGTGGTGGGAGATTTTTTTTTTTTTTGGAGAATTACATAATTCATATAGCAGGGTTCGAACCTCATTCAAGAGCTTCAAACGGTCTACTACTGAGCTAGCACCCGTTTGAACTGGTGTTGGGAGGTTGGATGTGCTGGCTAGATATTTTTAAAAACTCTATGCAATTGCAATAACACATTTTTTAAACAAAATTCACGGAATTTGGAACTTTCTTTTGAAAATACATAGTGAAATTTGGGACAGTTAATAGCCCGAAGAAATAAAATAGTATATACTTTCAAAAGTGTTTCATATTGGTCGATCAAAAACTCTCGTTTAACTCGACATATGATTATTCATACAAAAGTACATAATTCTTGAAAGGTTCATAAAACAATAATTCTTAAATGGTAGATTTTGTTAGTCTATAGATGATTGTCCCATTAATCATTATACTGGACTAGGAATATTTAAGATAAACAACACAATTGTAAATCTAGGGACTTCATTATATTAAATATCCAATAAATAATAAATGAATTTCTAGCCACAAATAATTCATACTAAACTAGATTGCCTCTAGGGCATCTATTCCAACATTCAGAAGCTCATGCGAGGTAGCAACTGCAGAAAAAAATAATTTAACAAACACATTAATACTGATTTTAGTGTTGTTTGCGGAACGTTCCCATTTTAATATTTTGACCGTCTAAATCACCAAGTTAATTGAGAAAAAAAATCTCATTCTCAGAATCTTAGCGTGATGATCAAATTTGACGTCCCATTTAGTAATGCTTTTACTTACTAGAATGATGCTTTTTGAATCCAAAAATTGTATTTATGTGTTTGGTAAAATTTTATGTTTCTACTTTTTAGAAAGCATTTGCTTCCCCACCACAGCTTTTGAAAAACATGAGAGGGTTGTTCTTCCGGATCTACTTTCTGATACATTTATTGTTTGATATTATTATCCATTAATAAGTATCAATAATTTTTACTGTAATATTATTAATTATTATATCATGTCTCATATGGTCGTTTCGATACTAACAACAAGTCCAAAGCACTAATTACTAAACACAGTATATGTTAAAAGTTTCCACTGAAGATAACATGCGGAGTTTATCAAACAATTTTTGTTAATATTTTCACAATAATTTTTTCACCCTGCTTTCTAACAGCTTTCAAAAACGCCACAACATTACTAAACTAGTCATAATGCATTGTGACCATTACGAATGGGATGATGAATGTGGCACATTCTTCATCTTTCAAGAGATGATGGTGCTGTCATTGCGACCCTTATGTATGCGACCCAAAACTAGCCAAACTAGCCCTTACATATGAATTGCGACCCAAACTAGCCCTTCCTTATCCACCCAATTTCAAACTGATGGTGCTTTCATTCAAGAGATGATTCTCCAGATGGGGGATAAGAAATCAAATTATCTTAACAATTTTTTTGAGAATAAATTATCTTTACAGTTAGTACTAATCACGTGGATTATTTTTTAATTAAACACAAGGAATGGCGTAGAAGTCATCTTAAATTTGATAGATACTGCTGTTAGAGTTTTTTTCTTTCTTTTTTTTCTTTGTTTTGAGAATTACATAATTCATATAGCAGGGTTTGAACCTCATGCAACGACTTCAAACGGTTTACCACTGAGCTAGCACCCATTTGAGCTGGTGTTGGGAGGTTGGATGTGCTGGCTAGATATTTTTAAAAACTCTATGCAATTGCAATAACACATTTTTTAAACAAAATTCACGGAATTTGGAACTTTCTTTTGAAAATACATAGTGAAATTTGGAACAGTTAATAGCCCGAAGAAATAAAATAGTATATACTTTCAAAAGTGTTTCATATTGGTCGATCAAAAACTCTCGTTTAACTCGACATATGATTATTCATACAAAAGTACATAATTCTTGAAAGGTTCATAAAACAATAATTCTTAAATGGTAGATTTTGTTAATCTTTTCGTAATAAAACATTTTGTTAATTTCGACTGTACGTATAAATAACATCATGAAAAAATTAACAGACTTTTGTAATTTTGGCTAATCAACTCACATATTCGAAAATGATGTTAATGTTCAAACACCACTAAACAATAAAAGACTGAAGGAATATTTCAGTACAAAAAGATCCTCCTTATCGAAATATACTGTGAAACAACAACAATTGGTACGCTATACATCCTCTCACTGTATAGTTTATTTTATTTTATTGTTATTTCTTTTTTAGATAAAATCCTCTCTCGGTATAGTTTAGAGGGGAGTATAAAACATTGCTATAGCCGATTATGCTGTAACCAAACAAAATCGTGATAAAAATTTCACGACCAAACAAACAATTACAATGGAAGAAACTACAATCCTTCTCGAATGAACGTACACATCGATTCGTATGGCCTGCTAGTTAATGCTTGAGAGAAGACCTGCATAGAGGACAGGTGAACTGGTACTGTTCCAACCAACCCCGTATGCACCCGCAATGAAACACATGTCCGCAACCATCAAGTTGACTCACCGAGTCGTCCCCGATGAACTCCATCAAGCAAACCAAGCAGGATGAAGTACACTTTTGATCATCACGGTGGTGTTCTAAATCACCAAACCTGGCCACTGGAAGGTTCTTGAACTCGAGTCGGTGATCAGCTTCTTCTCTGACTTTATAATAGGGGAGTATGAGGCGGACGAGATCCAGAAGAGCCTTGTTCATTTTAGAGAAGGGAGCGTATACGGAGCCGTACAAAATGATGAATACCAAAGTGAGGAGACCCGAACGACCACCTACCATGATCATCTTTCTGGGTAGATGTCTTCTGTGGTGTTTGTTCTTGTTCTGGACTTAGAATGAAAGAAATGAAAGTAGTACAGTTCTCAATTAGTTTACTTTGTAAGCAGGTTATAGACTTTGCGTACAGAGTCAAATACTATGGACGACAACTGAAGCAATCTCTTTTAATGTTATTTACTAGTTCAACCTGAAATAAACAACTGGAGTGGATAGAGTTTCTAGGTTATCAAGCTACAAAGTGTTGGAAAAATGTTGTGCCGACTTTGGACCCGGTTTGTGCAGAATCGGGTTATCGATTCGTCAGGTGAAAGGTTTTTTGGAAACCTCATATCGAGGAGATCGTCCTACAACTTTGTTTCGACCCAAATCGAGTTCGGGTGGATAAAAAATTCATGGGTGAAGATGGCTACCTCAAGTGATGAAGAATGCTACCTCAAGTGGGAAAACTTATTCATCCCACATTGGCGGGTGGAACAAGCTTGAACAACATATAAGTTGAAACATTGCTCTATAGGAAGTAGTTTTGTTAAGGAGGGAGGACTTAGCTAAGGTCCGAACTACCACGCGCGCTGCCACTGCCCGGCCAGCCGGCTCCTTCTCGGGTGTGGGCTCGGTCTCTCTCTATTTCCTTCCTGCACACAAAGAGATATCACACCCTTCTGCTTGCACAGTAAGATGCGGTACAGTACCTACAGGGAGCGAATAAAACCTTAAGGCAATCGCGTCCATGCACGAGATCGTCTCTGCTTTAATGAAATTCTCCATACTCTGTAAGTTTTATTCTTTCTGATAATTTTTGGGTCAACTTCTTCTACAGGTTTCAACAATCTTAAGACTTTATTTGTCTGAATCTTTTCAAGTTTCTGCTACAGTTTATGTAATTCGCTTGCTTTATTTTTCTGCAGTTGTTGCGTTCTTCTGTTCAAACTAAAATTCTGTAGCAGTCGAAATTTTCTGTAGCAGTTTCATTTTCATTTTCTGTTACTGTTTGCGTCTAATTTTGTAAAGTCGATTTTTTCCAAATTCAATTTTATTTTCTGTTACTTCTAATTTCTGTTTTTGTCCAGGTTCCTGTAAACAATCAAATTTTTAGTTTCAGTTTAATTTTTGTTACTGTTAATTTATCTGTTTATGTGACTGATATATGTTCTGGTTCTATCTAAATTTCAGAACAATATTCATTGACCAATGTCAATATATTTCGAAATTAATTACTGAAAGAATCTGCTGTCTGGATTAATTTTTCATTTTTCTTTATTTGTACTGTTAAATTTTTCTAGTATCTGTTTCTGCTTAATTTATATAATCTGTACCGCAAATTTTTTTTGCGGTTACTATTTTCAAAAACTGTGTAATTTTCATTGTTTCCGATTATTTGCGGTTGCAAAATTTTCAGCAATGACAGATGGAACCAGTTCTGAAAGTACCCATCAGGCAAAAAGACACGCGATAGGAACGTCCATAAAGCACTACAAAATAATCGGTTTATTGCGACGAGCATACTCGTCGTTAAATCCTAAAAATTCTTCGTTAGAGTGAAAAGACGACGAAAAGTTTTTGTCGCTGGTGCGTTGGAATAGCTCGGTCATTAGTTCGACCGAGCGACTACAAATCCGTTAGTCGGTGAAAGATATTTACCGACCACTTTCCCGACCAAGTGTTTTCGTCGTTTTTCTTTTACCGACAACCTCCCGACTACTAAATTTCGTGGGCAAAACTTTTACCGACACCCACTTCGACAAAATTTTGTTGTCGTTGATAATTTCAACCAAAAGCCGACAAAATTGTAGTTGTCTTTTTTCCCTTATTGTCGCGGTTTTGTTTGGTAATTTTATTGAACGACATATATGCTCGTCGTTAATGTTTTTTGCTGAGAAACTTGCTCGTCGTAATTAACTTTTGTCTTCTACATATGCGACTATATTTATAGTAGCCTATAGGGTCATTGACATAAAACCTACCTGCACTATTACATTTGTGACACAAAACCCTCTGCACTATTACATTTGTGACACAAAACCCTCTGCACTTTCAATTATTCACACCACCCCCCTACAGTTTACTATTCTATGACACTTAACCCGAAATCGGTTACGACGAAAAGGAATTGGATGAGACAAAGTCACGTGACCAACACGTGATGGACTTATTGGTAATTTCTCACTTCGGTCACGTGACTTTGTTCTGTTCAATTTATCAACGTCGTTATCGATTTTGGGTTAAGTGTCACTGTAACAACCGTGGATTACTACTAGCACCTTCAAGGCTTAATCATTTTTATCCGGTGGTACGGATGAAGAAGTTGTTGGAACACTAATCCACGAGTGTTACAAATGGTATCAGAGCCAACCCTGGTCCCGCAAGGGCTCCGTGGTGGTTCGCAGCCAGCAAGGGGAAACATGACTGGGCACACTCGACGAGGACGTCGAGTATATAAGATGGGGGCATTGTAATATCCCGTCCCACATCGAGATATTGTAGATTGATATTGTGGATTAGTTGTATATATGGTTGGGAGATTGTGATATCATATCCCAAATTGGATATTTGTGAGTAAGATATCTGGTATATGGTAAACCTTGTGGATTACAACTAGCACCTTCAAGGCTTAAGAATTTTTATCCGGTGGTGCGGATAAAGAAGTTGTTGGGACAGTAATCCACAAGGTTTACCATATACCAGATGTCATACTCACAAATCTCCAATGTGAGACATGATATCACAATCTCCCAACCATATATACATCTAATCCACAATATAAATCCACGATATCTCGATGTGGGACGAGATATTACAATCACAAAATAGTAAACTGCGGGGGGTTGGTGTGGAAAATTGAAAGTGCAGAGGGTTTTGTGTCACAAATGTAATAGTGGAGGTAGGTTTTATGTCAATTACCCTAGCCTATATTACACATTTCACAGTATCTCTGCTCAAATAACCTGTTGAACATGTACATGTAATTTTTATAACCAATTCCAACACAGTGCACAACAAAAAATAGAGATTCATACACAGATGAACCGATTTCGTAACACACATTCATTAAAATTAGTTGCTACTATCATAGTTAGTAAAATACGGGACGGAAATAAAACGTGCTACGGTACGTACGTGTATTATACGATTTTAGGTTAAAAGTACGTTAGTAAAAATTCGGCTTAAAATTACGTGATTTGATTAATTCGAGTTTTCAATACGTACGTGTATAGTTCGTATACTAGTTATTTATTCGGGATTAAAAATACGGGTGCATTTCTTAGTATTTTAGCACATATAATGAGTTATTTGTGTCATACATCGCCATTGTTTCATATTTTTATCAAATATTTAACAATAATTTGTAAATAATGTACTCAATTGTTTATCATTTATGATATTTACACTATTTACTCATAACTAAATACTTATGTAAAATAATATCATATTATTCAAATTATTTTTGTAAAAAAAAGAGTTACTACGCATGTAATTTTAAAACTTAATAATATAACACGTAACAAGAAGCATGTACACACACACACACGCATATTTATATATATAGTAATTTAAACTTAAATATTTTCAAAGTTTCATAATAATACTTCTAAATATTTATAACAATAAATATTTGAAATAGATAAATAGTAAGAAAATATTTAATAATACCTAATTACTATAAGTTACACTAATTTGGATGATAATTTATTCACTGCAATATTGTTTTCAAGAAGTTTTATTCGGAAGTATTATACGTTAAAACGTGAAATACGAGTATTAAACTTTTTTGCTCAAAAATTCGAGTATTTTTCATTAGGTCCAGCAATAATACGAAATACGGAAGTATTTTTCATTTATACGTACGGACGGGTATTAAACGGAAAAATTCTGAGTATTTACTAACTAGGGCTACTATAACTTGGGTAAAACCCAGAATATGTTACACAATATATATACAGTGTGGGGCACAACCCGGCCAAAAGACTACAATATTCAACATAAATAAACAACCCATAATATAATTGTATACTCATTTATTTGTTACAATTTTCATATAACTGATTCATTTGATGATTACTACATATTGTTCCTCCAAAGTAGTCGTAGAACTGTGTGCATTGTCAATTTGAATTCAAAAGGGATCAACCGTCCCTCTACACACAGTTGGTGTACTGAAAAAGGTTAAAAAAAATCATATTTAGACAGATAAGTTGATGTGAAAATGTTGGATCACTAATATGAATGATAGCATGTGTACCTTTGGAGAAAGTCCAAACAGTGCACACTATATACTACGTATGGACGTACTCATACTCTCAATATAACATGAAAATTATGCCTGCAACAGGTGATAGAAAAAAGTTATAATTTTGTAATGTTGCCACCCCTAATCAATGAGGTGGTTCATGAAATTATACCTACTGACATGCACTAATCTTTGAACTAGTAATGATTTCTCTAAAACCACATCTTTGAACCAACATTAATCCCCCCCACATGTCCATATTTTAACTCTCCATCTTCTCCTAACCCCCAGCATCCCAACTGTGTATAAAATAGAGACTACAACCTTGTCCATTTCACTACACCTTTCATCCACCTAGATAGAGATTTGATGGTTAGAAAGCATGTCAATGTCAACAATCTCCTTCGATGTTGATTTCGTAATGTTCTGGTTGTCTTGATGCAGCATTGTGATGCATGGAATCATCACAAAGATGCTGCTTCAGGTGGTCAGAACATAGTGATGCCAACCTCTTTTTGTCATAGTGTGCACAAGAGAATCTGGCGGGGAGTACTCTGTGTACACAAAGAGCAGAGGATTGGAAATAGCATAGGAAGAGTTGGGTTGTGTGTAGGGAGAGAGTAAGGCAGTAGTAATGTCTGAGAGAGAGACAGGGGTTCGGCAGAGCTTCCGCGTATGTCCGGTGTGTTCTCCCTTGTATGGAAGGGTTAACGTCCTATATATAACGGAGAATGTGACCGTTGTAGTGTGGTTAATGCGCCCATCAATGGCGGCTCAATTAGCTTAACCACAACGGCACGTTCGTCCGCGTATATAGGGACCGTTATAGCACGTTATGCGCGAATACCGGAACCGTTATGGGGTTGACCGGGTTTGACCGGGTTTGTAATACCCCGTATTTTAGTTGGGGTTATTTTGTAATTTTGAAAAAAAAAATACTTGAGAATTTCAATAAATTGATATTTCAAACTTGTTCTTGAATCCTTCTTGATTTCAAAATATAAGGGTGTCATTTGACATTTACGATAATCTAGAATTTTATTTTGAGTTATTTTGTAATTTTAGAAAGTTGTGTAATACTATATGAACATTATTGCGTATATTTGGGACTTCTTTGTAGTTATTTAAAATGATGGATCTTGACATTTATATACGTAATATATTATTTTGAATTGCTTGATCAATTTTCTAGTTCATATAAACTAGATTTTATGTGTTATATATTAATTGAAAGTTTATATTTTCACCCCTCAACTTTTAGCTTTCACATTTCTACCCCAACTAGCAATTCATCTATTAGTTATTTATACTCAAGTCCCCCTCAATTATTTTTTGGTCAACTCTACTAAAATATGGAGATTTTCTTTTTACAAGCATTTTTTAATTTTCTCTACTACTACATCAAGCACATCATCCCCATCTCCATCAACTCCATCAACTTTCACTACTACATACCCACATGTATGTACATTATCATGTGGATTATTCACCACCAACCTCCACCATCTACTTCATTGCTTCTATTCTCATTTCTTTTCATTTTCTCTCTTCAAGACCACTCAAATGACCTCTCTTCTCCTCCCAAAACTCCATTCCCGTTTTTGGAGCTTGACCTCCACAAAACTTCATCAAAACTCAACTTTCTTGGCTCCAAATTATGGAAATCTTGAGTCCAACCTTATTATCATCATGGAGGGGAGTTCTTCCAACATCCTACTCAAGAATTGAAGGTCAAAGTCACCTTCTTGCTCATCATCTTCTTGAATCTTGGGGTAAAGTTCTTCCTAGACTTAAATCCATGCTTGCATGTCTAACTTTACCTTTGATTAGTGACATTAGATCTTATATTTCTTCATTTCTATCATTAATTCTTCATTTTGATTCTTTGATCAAGAGTTTTAACTCCAAAATTTTGATTATTTCATGAAACCCACACTAGAACCCACATGCATGTTGTGAGTGTCATCTTCTTTGCATTGTTACCCAAGAGGGTTTTGATCATTTGTGTCAAGAGCATGTAAAAATCATATTTAATTCCTAAAATGTTATTTGGGTGAAAATCAAGTCTCCATAAGTTGCATGTATCATTTGAACCAAACTTGTTGATTTTTGGAAAAATTGCACATTTTTACAATCTGACCAGTTTATGAAAAACGAATAATATCTTCATGTTTTGTCTCTGTGAAATTTGTAATTCTTTCATATTATGAAACTAGACTCAGAGAGGGTCATTTTGAAAGAAAATTCAACTCCATAGCCTATATGGTTAGGGAGATATGCTCATTCTAAGTTGCATGTTTTCTGAAACTCTGTTTTTGGACAAATTTTGCTATTTTTGAAAAAAATCTCATTTCCAGAAACATATGGCACCCAATCTTTCTTGTG
Organism: Linanthus parryae; assembly: GCA_023055425.1. Taxonomy (NCBI): domain Eukaryota; kingdom Viridiplantae; phylum Streptophyta; class Magnoliopsida; order Ericales; family Polemoniaceae; genus Linanthus; species Linanthus parryae. The sequence continues at coordinate 62,608,675 of JALGPY010000002.1, read as the reverse complement.
ATGAAACTAGACAAATAAGGGATTCATTCTGGAGAATATTAGCATTTTTCCTATTCTCCAAGTAGTAGTAATTGTTCTTCAAATTTGAAACTTTATGCCAAACTTGTCTCTGCATAGCAGTGTTTGTTATTTTTGTAACTTGACTTTTATAATAGCTATGCATGATTTTCTTGGTGTTTCTGAAAGTAGACACATGTAGGTTCATCATATATTAATTTCAAAATTTTAAGAGATGCTTTGATATGGTAAATATGGCTCTAAGGTCAGAGCTTCAATTCTGTCCAGAATTGTAGTTTCACCGCTTTTAGAAAACTTGAATTTTTAAAATTCTAAGTGTATTATTTGATTTATTTTGATAACTGAAAATCATTATATGTGCATTGGTTACATATAGGACTATGTGGATGTAGGTTTGCATTTGTATAATGCATGTGTAAATTAGTTGTAACGAATACATTATACGTGTGATTGTAGACATCGACCTCGTAGGAGTGAGCGGTTGTCGTTGGAGTGCTAGGCTTAGTTTCTTGAGTTTGGTTGTGCTTCATCTCAGTGGTAAGTACAGATGTACGGCCTTTTCATATCAAAATATGCGTAAGTGCTTGATGTTTCAAATGAATGTTTGTTATATGAAATAGTATGAGAATGCATGTTTTCCACTCGAAAGTTGTTAAACTATTTTATTCATCTCCTTTGAGAACTCTCCGAAATTACTTGTGAATTGTTGACATCCTGATTCTAGTTATGTGAAAGAGAAGAAATAAAATACCTCTAATAGACTTAAGACGATGTACAGAGTACTGTTATTGATGGGAGGCGTCAAGCGATCCTCCATTTTCTTATGGCTAAGACCATTGAAGCAATGCTTCTTATTATTGGATAGAACGTCAATGTTCAAAAATCCGACCCCGATGAGCCAAAATGTACCAAGTTATTGAGGCCAAGGGTTTTATAGAGCTATAGAGTGCTACTTATACTTGTAAGGGTCACTACGGTATAGGGGTGTCGACACTTAAGGCCTTTTAGCTAATGTTGTGAGCGGGGTTGACGAATGGGCTCCCTTAACGCTCGGGTGAAATAGGGTTTGATAGACCCTAGAAGGAACCCTTAGTGGTTATCTCGTGATCCCTCTGTCTACATCGATCCTGCTGGTGGCTCTTGACACGCCTCAGCTAAATTAAACTGTTGATTGAAGTCGAAATTCAAAATTGGCTACTTATTAATGTTGTTTGTGGCTCGTGATATGCCCTAATTGATTTGAAATGATTTGTAAATCTTGGCTACTCATGAAGTACTATCGTTATCAGTTCAAATAAACTTGTTTACTCTGGATATTTTACCAACTACTCGTGGTTTCTCAATGTTATTAAATTGAGAGGTTTTTGTTACTCGTTTACTTCCAGTTGTCCAAATTCTCCAACATGATAGCTTTACTATTTAAATCTTCTAATTTGTTTCAACTCATGCTTCTGTGCCACCCATTGCTTTACATGTCGTAGTATGTATTTACTCAGTTTTTACTGATCATTTTCTTCAAAACTGCGTCGGCATTTGCCATTTTAAAACCGCAGGTCGTCAATCAAGTTTGGGGAATGGGAACGCGGATCGGGACGAAGAAGTATAGCTTAACTTAGATCACTTAGTAGATCACAAATGTTGTATTTTAAATTGTACTTATTATCGAAATTTTGTTATGTACATTAAGCGAAATATAATCTTAATAGTATATTTCTACTTTTGGTTGTCGATTGTCTCTTTAACCCTGAACCGAGATCCCGGGTCGTTTCAGCTGGTATCAGAGCATCGGTTCTCCGGTTAAAGTGACATTTCAATTTCCATTAGTAGAGAATAAGAAAGATAAAACCTTTTCGAAATTTAAAATTGACTAGGATAACTCAATTTGGAAATAATAAAAGTAATCAAGCCGTCGGGGAGTTTGGGTACTTGAGTATTCTTGAACTCGATTTGTACCTTACTTGTTAAGTGACTGTTAACTGCTTATTGATATGTGATCAATGCGAAAACGAATTGCTTATTTATATGTTTGTTATCCTATGAGCATGTTTGCTTACTATATAGACATGATTTTTCATTGTCGTGTGATGCTTATGCACGTTCCCTTAATTGGTTATGTTATTTTATCAACATGAGAGTATCGACGTTTTGACTTAGAAGACCTTGAGACCATTCCTTTCATACCTTTGAGTGCGACTTTTAAGATAATACTATGTTTTGTTTCAGTTTGAATTAACTTGACATGGTCGTTTCCAAAATTGAAAAGTTTGACAAAAAAAACATTCTTTAAAAAAATGATTTTGAAAAAAATGATTGGGTGCGGAGATACCAAATGTCAAGTGATATGTCCTACTTTGTTTAGCAGTCCGCTGGCGTGACTCATAGTACGACGGTACTATGAGTTGTACCCGCTGTGTAGACTAAGTTGGAACATTTGGAACACATGCGAGTTGTGATGAAGAGACACGTTGTGTGACGACACATAGTGTTCTTTTCTCCCTCGTATGCGTGGAACACTTGAGGTGATTGGTTTACCTAATCCTATACAGGTAAGACAATATTTTTCATGCGGATGAGTCATGTAAAATGACATTTAGTTGCGATCAAAGTATTTTGTATCTAAAACTTTCGAAACGCTTTGTAAACCTGAGAACTTGTATGTTGCTCTAGACCTTTCAAAATTTGGTGTCAACCTTTTTACTTGAGCTAATTGTATTTGAAACCCTACTAATATACAAGTGAGAAGAGACTTTACCGACCGAGAGCCCGTTCCCGTTAATATAAGTGTTGCATATGCATTAGCCCCTCATACAATTCACATGTGCATTAGTTGCAATCTCATGAAATATGTTCGTAGTTTTACGCAAAAGTTTTTTTAAGCTTCGGGGACGAAGCTTCGTTTTAAGGGGGATATAATGTAATACCCCGTATTTTAGTTGGGGTTATTTTGTAATTTTGAAAAAAAAATACTTGAGAATTTCAATAAATTGATATTTCAAACTTGTTCTTGAATCCTTCTTGATTTCAAAATATAAGGGTGTCATTTGACATTTACGATAATCTAGAATTTTATTTTGAGTTATTTTGTAATTTTAGAAAGTTGTGTAATACTATATGAACAATATTGCGTATATTTGGGACTTCTTTGTAGTTATTTAAAATGATGGATCTTGACATTTATATACGTAATATATTATTTCGAATTGCTTGATCAATTTTCTAGTTCATATAAACTAGATTTTATGTGTTATATATTAATTGAAAGTTTATATTTTCACCCCTCAACTTTTTGCTTTCACATTTCTACCCCAACTAGCAATTCATCTATTAATTATTTATACTCAAGTCCCCCTCAATTATTTTTTGGTCAACTCTACTAAAATATGGAGATTTTCTTTTTACAAGCATTTTTTAATTTTCTCTACTACTACATCAAGCACATCACCCCATCTCCATCAACTCCATCAACTTTCACTACTACATACCCACATGTATGTACATTATCATGTGGATTATTCACCACCAACCTCCACCATCTACTTCATTGCTTCTATTCTCATTTCTTTTCATTTTCTCTCTTCAAGACCACTCAAATGACCTCTCTTCTCCTCCCAAAACTCCATTCCCGTTTTTGGAGCTTGACCTCCACAAAACTTCATCAAAACTCAACTTTCTTGGCTCCAAATTATGGAAATCTTGAGTCCAACCTTATTATCATCATGGAGGGGAGTTCTTCCAACATCCTACTCAAGAATTGAAGGTCAAAGTCACCTTCTTGCTCATCATCTTCTTGAATCTTGGGGTAAAGTTCTTCCTAGACTTAAATCCATGCTTGCATGTCTAACTTTACCTTTGATTAGTGACATTAGATATTAGATTTCTTCATTTCTATCATTAACTCTTCATTTTGATTATTTGATCAAGATTTTTAACTCCAAAATTTTGACTATTTCATGAAACCCACACTAGAACCCACATGCATGTTGTGAGTGTCATCTTCTTTGCATTGTTACCCAAGAGGGTTTTGATCATTTGTGTCAAGAGCATGTAAAAATCATATTTAATTCCTAAAATGGTGTTATTTGGGTGAAAATCAAGTCTCCATAAGTTGCATGTATCATTTGAACCAAACTTGTTGATTTTTGGAAAAATTGCACATTTTTACAATCTGACCAGTTTATGAAAAACGAATAATATCTTCATGTTTTGTCTCTGTGAAATTTTTAATTCTTTCATATTATGAAACTAGACTCAGAGGGGGTCATTTTGAAAGAAAATTCAACTCCATAGCCTATATGGTTAGGGAGATATGCTCATTCTAAGTTGCATGTTTTCTGAAACTCTGTTTTTGGACAAATTTTGCTATTTTTGAAAAAAATCTCATTTCCAGAAACATATGGCACCCAATCTTTCTTGCGATGAAACTAGATAAATAAGGGATTCATTTAGGAGAATATTAGCATTTTTCCTATTCTCCAAGTAGTAGTAATTGTTCTTCAAATTTGAAACTTTATGCCAAACTTGTCTCTGCATAGCAGTGTTTGTTATTTTTGTAACTTGACTTTTATAATAGCTATGCATGATTTTCTTGGTGTTTCAGAAAGTAGACACATGTAGGTTCATCATATATTAATTCAAAATTTTAAGAGATGCTTTGATATGGTAAATATGGCTCTAAGGTCAGAGCTTCAATTCTGTCCAGAATTGTAGTTTCACCGCTTTTAGAAAACTTGAATTTTTAAAATTCTAAGTGTATTATTTGATTTATTTTGATAAGTGAAAATCATTATATGTGCATTGGTTACATATAGGACTATGTGGATGTAGGTTTGCATTTGTATAATGCATGTGTAAATTAGTTGTAACGAATACAATATATGTGTGATTGTAGACATCGACCTCGTAGGAGTGAGCGGTTGTCGTTGGAGTGCTAGGCTTAGTTTCTTGAGTTTGGTTGTGCTTCATCTCAGTGGTAAGTACAGATGTACGGCCTTTTCATATCAAAATATGCGTAAGTGCTTGATGTTTCAAATGAATGTTTGTTATATGAAATAGTATGAGAATGCATGTTTTCCACTCGAAAGTTGTTAAACTATTTTATTCATCTCCTTTGAGAACTCTCCGAAATTACTTGTGAATTGTTGACATCCTGATTCTAGTTATGTGAAAGAGAAGAAATAAAATACCTCTAATAGACTTAGGACGATGTACAGAGTACTGTTATTGATGGGAGGCGTCAAGCGATCCTCCATTTTCTTATGGCTAAGACCATTGAAGCAATGCTTCTTATTATTGGATAGAACGTCAATGTTCAAAAATCCGACCCCGATGAGCCAAAATGTACCAAGTTATTGAGGCCAAGGGTTTTATAGAGCTATAGAGTGCTACTTATACTTGTAAGGGTCACTACGGTATAGGGGTGTCGACACTTAAGGCCTTTTAGCTAATGTTGTGAGCGGGGTTGACGAATGGGCTCCCTTAACGCTCGGGTGAAATAGGGTTTGATAGACCCTAGAAGGAACCCTTAGTGGTTATCTCGTGATCCCTCTGTCTACATCGATCCTGCTGGTGGCTCTTGACACGCCTCAGCTAAATTAAATTGTTGATTGAAGTCGAAATTCAAAATTGGCTACTTATTAATGTTGTTTGTGGCTCGTGATATGCCCTAATTGATTTGAAATGATTTGTAAATCTTGGCTACTCATGAAGTACTATCGTTATCAGTTCAAATAAACTTGTTTACTCTGGATATTTTACCAACTACTCGTGGTTTCTCAATGTTATTAAATTGAGAGGTTTTTGTTACTCGTTTACTCAGTTGTTCCAAATTCTCCAACATGATAGCTTTACTATTTAAATCTTCTAATTTGTTTCAACTCATGCTTCTGTGCCACTCATTGCTTTACATGTCGTAGTATGTATTTACTCAGTTTTTACTGATCATTTTCTTCAAAACTGCGTCGGCATTTGCCATTTTAAAACCGCAGGTCGTCAATCAAGTTTGGGGAATGGGAACGCGGATCGGGACGAAGAAGTATAGCTTAACTTAGATCACTTAGTAGATCACAAATGTTGTATTTTAAATTGTACTTATTATCGAAATTTTGTTATGTACATTAAGCGAAATGTAATCTTAATAGTATATTTCTACTTTTGGTTGTCGATTGTCTCTTTAACCCTGAACCGAGATCCCGGGTCGTTTCAGGGTTGACCGGGTTTATGGAGCTCGTGCCATAAATCTCTCAAAAGCAGTTACTAAAGGTCGCGCGCGGGCTTGGTTGTCTCGCGCGCCACAGGACTTACTCTAGCCTCCAAACCACTAAGTCCCTACAAGTCCCGTGCAGTGGTATGCGAGGGCCCTGTCTCGTAGCCCCCACATGGATCAGCGCGGCTGGTGATCCAGTGTGTGTGGATCACAATATGGTGTGCTTTCTGTCTGCTCAGAAAGCACTATCTACATTAGCCCCCTTTCTGCGCGTGAAGACTCATAGCCGAATAGGCTTCCATGCGCAGGAACCAACGTACGCGTCGCCACCACGCACCAATTCAAATGTATGTAGGTTCAGACCCCGTGCATGCCATTATGACCTAAACCCCTAGAGTCGTGCCATCTGGCCTTTTAGGGTTTTAGGCGTGACGTCAGCTTGTCCTGTGATTGCGCGATTCGACGGTGACGGTTGCGATTCGATTACTGAAAGGACGCAACCCTTCATTGTTTTTGGATAAATACTCTGTACTCTCCATTGTTGAAAAAGCATCACTTCTTTCTCTTAAAGTGAATGATACCCGGAAGCCTTCAAGAGCAGATTCAGATAATCAATCACCAGTTCTCTCTTGTCAATCGTCTTCTTCAATTGTACGCATCCAAGCAAGCTTTACCAAAACAAGGTTGGACTTGATCAATTGTGTTTAATATACTGATATATGCTTTGAACTGCGTTGGATCTGCAAACCCATAACATATTATCCACTGAAAACTTATGAAGAAGCTCTCGATCTTTGAATCCAATTTTGATTTAATCCCAGATGATAAGGATCTTGAATGTAGGGTTTCTGAAATCCCTGATAATGCAAACGATTCCAATCTCTAATTTTGAAGATTGCCACTGGACTGTTCATCTTTCTTCCAATAGATCCTCGTATGCTTTGAACTGAATCTTGAAATTCAAACTAAAGTGTGCATATTTCTCCCCCCTTTTTTCTTGCTTTTCCGCAGGAATGGCAAAGACAAAAGGAACCAAACCCATTAAGGAGGTCGAAGAAATACCTGATCTTCCGCGGGCCTTATAACGAAAAGCCCCCTATCTGGGTGGCAAAGACTTCTACCATGCTAGGGTTAAGGCGAAGAAACTGCCAATCCCTGTCCCTGGTGAAGGATTGCAAACGTTAACCCCTCCAGTTGACTCGGCCCTGCTCGAATTGATCGATTCCGAAGATGTGGTTCGATTGGGAGTCGAAAATGGGTATTTCCCGTATACTGCAATTTCCACTCAGACGTTTTTTCAGAAATTGGACTTCATGGATGAGTGGATTGACCATGTACTGAATCATCATGCCATGACTCTAAACGATGCTGGCGTATACTTCGCAGTTCGTGCTATGAAGGGTGCTGCCGTGAAGCTGGACCAGTCCATGCTTCTAAACCTTCTTTCTCGTTACTCGCCTGCGACTCACACATTTCATTTTGCTGAGTTCGAGGCTGCTCCCACGCTCGAAGATGTGCACATGCTGTATGATCTGTCTCCCATGGGCGAGGTGGATCCTTTGAGTCCCTTGAGGACAGATGCGGAGATCGCTTTGTACAAGCATATGGAAGAGTGCTTGTCATAAGTGAAGAAAATTTCCACCCGGTGGACTACTACAGAAGTCCTTCCTGACTGGCAGTTGGTTGACACATCTGCGAAGAACACTTGGAACAAGTGGGTGCAATACTTTTTCCGTGATTATGCGAACAGCAGCATCACCAAGAAGCTTCTGAGTCAAAACCCGAAGGCTAAGAACTATGTGAATGGAAAGGGTTATCACTTGACCCTATGCGCCTTCCTCTGTGCCTGGTTGTCGAGGTACTTAATCGATGGCCACCCTCATGATGGGGTCTTCTATCATGTTCTGCCTCTTGCTGTGAAATTGGCCCTCGGTTAGAAAGTCGCACTTGGACCCTTAGTCTTGGGCACGCTGTACTACAGGTTGGATCAGCTGGTTGTGGCAATGAAGGAATCGCGTGGCCGCCTCGACGTACTGACTTACTAACATTGCTTTCTTGACAATGTGGGTCTTCGAGCGATGGCCCTCTTATGCCCCAGTCGCTTCTAAGCCCAGCAAATGGTGTCCCCCAGGTGCGGAGGAGGAGCGTAATAGCGGCAGGGCTGCGAGATGGTTCGGAACTAACTTCCCCAAGTGCGTTTGGAGCCTGATATGCGACAATCGGGAAGAGTTTATAGCTAGGCCTTACGCCATGCGCGTTGAGAATGTGCGATGGTTCCCAAAACTGTATCCCTCTAAGGCTGTTGCCTTCCCAGAAGAGCTCCTTTTCGAAGGTGGGGAGCATTTCCACGAGCGCTATCGCGAATTATTTTACTGGTGTCTGAAAGGTTCCCTTCCTGCTCTTGCAGAGCATGTTCGCGAGCTCGCACCTAGGTACGAGAAGATTACCGTGGATGTCGATCCCACTCGCGTTTCTCCCAGTTCGGCTTTGATGCAGTGGAACCATCAATCTGGCCGCAGTCTATCATTAGAGGCTGCTACAAGCGGTTATTGTCTAGGGAGTGTAAAACAATCTTGATGAGCAATCTTCCCTTCGAGCAACCTCCAGGTAACCGCGAAGGTGGCTATTCTAGAAACTGGGTCGCTTACTGGAACGCCCAGCAGACAAGGTTTGAGACGCTGTCGGTCCCTCAGCCAAGCAGAGCTCCTGTGATCAAAAGGAATTCTTTCCCTTTTCGTCCCAATTGTAGCATGGACGAGTCTGAATATGGTTGCTATTCGTTGCTGGATCGCGAGAATCACCTGTGTCCCTCCATCATTCTTGATGAAAAGATCGCCGCAGTTTGGAGAGGTGATTTGCATGTCATCAGATATAGCGAAACTTTCGCCAAGGTAAGCAATTTCTCTTGCATGCGCTAAGTTTCCTTATTCCAATATGTCAAAAGCTTCATGCTTCACTTTCTGTTGCAGTGCCATGTGAGGAGGTTTGCATCTGGTGAGCGTTCAGAATCGCTGGTCACCACCATTGTTACTGCGAGAAGGCAAGGACAAACTGTTCGGCTGGCATCGAAGATGGATCCCGCAGTTGAGACCAAAATTCGCGAGATCATGAATGCTTTTGATGATTCGCTGATAGACAATACTCCAGCCTTGTCTCCTCCCAGGAATGATCCGTCTCCTCCAGGGACTGCTGCTCCGAGAGCGAAAAGGCCCAGACAAAGAGGAATCACAATCTCTTCCCCTAGGAGCGCTCCAACTTCCCCTCCTGCGAGATCCCTTACTGCCAGGGATAAAGGTAAAGGTCGCATGACCAGTAAAGTGCGGAAGGAGCTCGCAGTGGAGACCTTTGTTCCGTTTGGCCAGGAGGAAGAAGAGGAGAGAAGGGAGACAAGAGAAGGAGATGAAGAAGAGGAAAGAATTGAAGATGTCAGAGACAGAGAGAGAGATGCGATACAAGAGGAAGAGTCAGGAGGTATCTCAATCTTACTTCTCTTCTCATTATCTTAACTCTTTTGCAATCTTGTTTGAACGAATTGTTTCTTCGCAGATGATGACGATGAGACCATCAGTGGCCTTTTGGCCAAGAAGCAGAAGAGGGGTTCTCATTCTGGTGTTTCCGAAGAAACCATAAGCGAGGACATTCTTGCCGAGTCCAGAAGAACAGCTGCGGAGGCTGCCAAAAGAAGAAGAAAGCGAGAAGAAGAGGAGCTCGAGCGCGTGAAGTAAAGGAGTCTAGAAGAACAACACGTCGACGACCTAGTGCGTCCAACTGATGAGGAAGATGTGCTTCCAGAAGAGGTGGCTCCTCAAGTTGAAGAGGAGGATGCGGCTCCAGAAGAAGATGCGTCAGCTCTAGAACAAGCCCAAGCAGACTTTGAAGAAATCGCAGGCGGTAATGAAGGTGAGATTTTTAATCTCGCAGTAACTTACCGAGATGTTATTGTCGGTGCGCTAAAGCACGGTGTGTCAAAAGCTGACATTCGCCGTTGGCTAGTAGGCAAGTGCGGTGAACCTTCAGGTAATCATTTGAGCAACTTGTGTGAACTAGGCTTAGCAACCCAAACATAATCATGACTGGTTTCTTCGCGCCCCAGGTCACGCTCACCTTAAAGACATGCTTAATGAAGATACATTAATAGGGCAAGGTTCCACGTCCTTAGCATATGACGAGGACGCTGCGATCCCACCTTCGCGTGGAGGTGCTCACTCTTAGCTTACCAAAGATGATAAAATAATATACGATACAAGTTACCTCACACCATCGTATTTTGTATCGCAGGTAATGTTGATGAAGCCATGTTGGAGCAAAGGAGTCAACCTTCTGCATCCTATGTCCCGGTGCCGAGTTCTCATACTGAGAAGCCCGTCGCAGCTGCTGAATATGCCGGTGAGCCCTTCGAGGACGTCATTGAACTTTCTGATGATGCCGAAGCTGACACCGTGTTGATGGAGGAAGATGCCCATGCTGGTGCTGAGGAAACAGGAACGAACGCTGCTGACGCTATCGCACCTGAAGGTATCCCTCATCAAGCTGCAACTTCTGCTGCTGCCATGCCTTCGGCAATGACTGAGCCCCTGGCACCTCTTCCTGCGTGGAACTTTTGGGGTTCGCAGGTCGGGGCTGCAATCGCACCTGGTGCGGCTTATACTCTTCCCCCCAACTATGAGGAGTTAGAGCTCGCAGCTGATAGAAGGGCAATCGAGCGAGAATAGTCTTCAACTACCCCAGCAATGCGCATTCCTTCTCTGTGCGAGATCCTTGAAGGAACTGGTATGTCATGATTTGCTGTTCCCATCTTGCATTCTTCATTTGCGAGTTCGATAGTCTAACTTGGCTTTGACAATGCTTTAGGGTTGAAGCAAGCTGACGTGGACTGGCTAGTTCGGATGCGCCTCTCCTACCCCCAATCATTTGCGAGGTCTCTGGAGATAGGGCCTTTCGACAGGAGGCTATTTCTGACTGAAGCCATTTGGATTTTGGAGCAGCTGTCCGCGGCCACACCTGCGACCATTTCTCCTCAGAGCGCGGAATTGCTTTTTGGCATGTGCCAAAACCTTCTCGCCAAAGTTCAAGGCAAGCTGGGCTTTGGGTTTCTTGTCAAAAGAGTCACCCTGATTCGCGCGGCCGTGACTTTGAAACGCGGCTACCAAAACCTCGCAGCAGAAGGTAGATCAGCAAAGACAAAACGTTGAAGAGGCTGTGAAGCTCTTTCATGAGATGAACGCCAAATGCGAGCAATTGAAGCAAGAAGTGGAGCAAGTGGAAAATCTGAGCCGTCAGTTTACTCCAAATGACTCCTTGATCAAGGGCTTGTTTTGAAAAGTAGCAAATAAGTAGCTAAAACATTACTATAATGTTGCTAAGGTTTCTCCCCCTTTTTTAAAAAAAATAATAATTAAGATGCCTGTTTTGCCCTTCCCGGGATTTGCTCGAATATCTCTGTGCATATCAATTTATGACGTCCGCAATTGATATTCTGCCTTGATTTTCGCGCTAATGGCTCATTAGATAAGCACGCTTTCCTTGGGAAGTCCATCCGTATCATGACCATCCGTCATTAATTAGGATACGCAACCGAATCGTCGTAGCCTTTAGTAGGGTAATTGATTGTTACCTCTTTTCAAGGCGTAAGTGATTGATCCTTACCCTCTTTTCAAATTTTGCTGACTCAACTTGGTAACTGAAGAGTCTCCACAAGGTCTATATAAACCCTGCCTTTTGCTATTTGGGTTCTTCATCCCACAATGTGGCTTGCCGTGAGTCCTTACGACTGCTGGCTTCAACGTTTGTTTTTCGTTGATTCATGGCAGCTTCAAGTTGCGAAACCTGAGTTTGTGCTTTGTACCATAGAAATAGTTTCCAAGATCTGCTTTGTAAGGCTTATTGATCTTTATAACTATCATAAAGAAGATGCAGATAATACCTCATGTTTTCTCGAAGAATTTTCTTCGTCTATTATGCTTGCAGGTCATGTTTCCGGCCGCCTCCTGGCGAGGTGCAGCGCCGTACTGACCTTGCTACCGACTCGTAATGAACGGCGGATTTCTCCTCTAGCTTTCCCGGAGGAGAATTTCTTGCCTCTTCGTTCTTGAACTCGGGGTGGCGAGCCAATGTGCTCATCTCCGTGGACAAGGAGCCTCTGGCCTTTGGAGTTGCTGCTTGCCTGTCCTTCACAGCTGCATACGCCGGAACAAATGGTTCCTCAGGCACATATCTTGATCAGACAGAGGCCTTGTCAGATCCTGAGATCTTCAACATAGCGTCGCATAGGTCTTGTAGACATGGCGGGTTGCGGGCTGTTCCTCTCGCAGGAACACCCTACTTGCTACAGATCTTTGGTCGCAGATCTTGGTATCGCATGGCTTTTTGCTAGGAACGTTAGGTCAATCCTTTTCCTGTTAGGATTCCCCCGATGTGTAACTTCTGCTTGTAAGTTACTATTTAGATGCATTGTAAGCCATGTTGGCTGCGTAGCTAGCTTGATCTAAGCTTTTCGCTTGTAAGCTGTTATCTAGACAGATAAATTGTAAGTCATTTTGACTCATAATGATAAATCGCTTTGTATGATTTGCTGTCTTGTTACAACAAATTACGATTTCGCATGCGTATTGGCAAATTTCGCCTTCTGTAGTGCTGTATACACACTTTGCATTGTCGCTTATGATTTGCTATGTGCCGGATAAATTCGCAGACATGTTTTTAGATCGTTCGAGATCGTGCTTGTGCAGCTTTGCTACCTTGGCGAGTAGGCTTGAGATTTACTTAAGGCTAAACCCAAGTACGAGCGCTATCTCAGCGGATAGGCTTCTATAGATCACTTAAGATCATTTTGCATAATGCTGCTATCATGGCAGATAGATGAGATCGCATTCGTGTAGTGCTGCTATCGTAGCAGATAGGCTTGTAAGATCATTTAAGATCATACTCGCATAGGCTGATATCGTTGCAGATAGGCTTAAAAGATCAGTTAAGATCGTATTCGCATGAGCTGCTATCATGGCAGATAGGCTTAAAAGATCACTCAAGATCGTATTCGCATGGGCGGCTAGCGTGGCAGATAGGCTTAAAAGATCAGTTAAGATCATATTCGCATGAGCTGCTATCGTGGCAGATAGGCTTAAACGATCACTTAAGATCGTATTCGCATGGGCTGCTATCGTGGCGGATAGGCTTAAAAGATCATTTAAGATCGTATTCGCGTGAGCTGCTATCGTGGCAGATAGGCTTAAAAGATCACTTAAGATCGTATTTGCATGAGCTGCTATCGTGGCAGATAGGCTTAAAAGATCACTTAAGATCGTATTTGCATGAGCTGCTATCGTGGCAGATAGGCTTAAAAGATCAGTTAAGATCGCATTTGCACGGGTTGCTATCACGGCGGATAGGATTTCGCTAACAGTAATAATGAAATAAACAGAGCAATAAAGACAGCTAAAAGCATAAAGTTCTTCACATTTGGGAGAAGTCTTTTTATTATAAAACTCTCATATGGGAGAGATGAGATTACAATTCTCTCATATGGGAGAGAAGATGTGCGAATCATAGCAATACAGAGCATAAAGCAAACGTTGTAATATAATGCATATAATGAGAGAAGTTAAGGATAATACTTCTTAATCCAGCGCATGTTGACTGAGCTTGGGGTTGAGGTCGTTCCATGTAACCTCCGTATGCTGCAGTAGCCACTGTCAAAGACTTCTGTGACTTCAAAGGGTCCTTCCCAATTGGCTGCGAATTTTGGGTGAGCTGCCTCTCGCATGCAATGGTCAGACGCGCGCAAGACCAAATCTCCAACTGCGAAATCTCGACGTTGGACCGTTTTGTTGTACGCACGAGCGATCCTTTCTTGGTATCGCTTGTTAGTCCTTTTAGCTTGCTCCCGCTTTTCCTCTAACAGGACTAAATCATGATCGCGTTGGATGTCATATAATGCATGAAAAGCCAACCTCGCAGAGTTAACCTTCACTTCCGCAGGTACCACAGCTTCAGCTCCATAGCATAGAAGAAATGGCGAGGCCCCTGTGGGCGTCCTTGGAGAAGTCTGATAAGCCCACAAGGCAATGTTCAAAGAATCAGCCCATTTCTTGTGGTCATCTGCGACCATCTTGCTCAAAATTCTCAATAATGTCTTGTTGGTTGCTTCCGCTTGCCCATTCCCCTTCGGGTAGTATGGAGTGGAGCATATCTGCCTGATATTGTATTCTGCTAGCTTTGCAGCCACCTGGCGATTGACAAAAGGAGTGCCATTATCCGAAAGGATGGTGTTGGGAATTCCGAACCTGCATATGATGCTTTCTTGGATGAAATGGACCACAGCTAGCGCATTTGCTGTCTTCAGTGGTATCGCTTCTACCCACTTGGTGAACAACTCGGTCGCGGTGAGAATGAAATGATTCCCATGCGAGGTCGGTCGAATGGGACCGATGAAATCCAGAGCCCATGTGTGAAACGGCCATGGTGTTCCCAATGCATGTAGATCTACGGCAGGGGCGTGCACTAGATTACCCTTGAATTGACACTCCTGGCAGCGTCTTACTTTGGTGTGGAAATAGCCTCCATAGTGGGCCAGAAATATCCAATTGAGAGGAGTTGTCTGCATAATTTCGCACCTCCCTGATGTTCCACTTGATGAGAAAGGTCCATCACTTCTTGTGCTTCCTTGCTGTCTAGACATCGCAGCAAGTTACCTTCGTGGCCCCTTCGCCAAAGCAGATTTTCTTGCACCACATATCGGGCTGCTTTCCTCTTTAGTTTCTCGGCTTCTTTTCTCGACTCGGGTACAGTACCCTGGGTGAGAAAATCAAAGAGTGGTTTCCTCCAATCCGCATCATCGTCGGTCAGAGCAATGAGTAAAGAGTCCTTGATTAGTGCGCAACTCTCGCATTTTCCTTGAATCAATTCTGTGGCCGTTGACATGTCCGGCCAATGAATGCCATACCTCTGGGCTTTCCGATAGATTGACACCTCACTTTCCCCACAAGCATGTTGGTGAATCTTTTCTAACAGCAGTTGTCCCTCTTGCTCGGAGACGCATCGCATAAGTATTCCGCCAGGGCCCTTGTAGTAAAGGGTGTTGTCATGTATGCAATACCCCTTTGTGGATGCCCAGTTCTCGCTGCTCGTGCCTTCTGCGATGGCCCGTAAGATTGACTTTCTCCAGTCCGCATCGTCCATGCATTCATCGTCGCACGCGTCTTCTGTCAACGCCGAGGATGTTCGCACTTCAATCGAGATCCTCGCGGTACATTTGTCCGCACTGACCTTGGATCCCAAGGTAGCTAAAGCGTCGGCATGCCTATTGTCCGCTCGAGGTTTGTGCTCGTATCTAACGTCGCATAATTGTTGAACCAGTTTCTGTACCAAGGTCCGGTAGGACAACAAGTTTATTTCCTTCAAACCATACTCGCCCGAGGCTTGTTTGACGATTAGCTTAGAGTCCCCCATAACCGTCAAATTGCTTACTTCCAAGGCCTTGGCCGCGCGGAGTTCTGCGATGAGAGCTTCGTACTTTTCTTCGTTGTTGGTGACTGCGAAGTCAAGCTTTGCGGACATCTGTATGACTTCCCCATCTGGTTTGGTCAAGACTATCCCGATGCCTCCACCTTTCCTTGTTGACGAGCCGTCATAATGGAGCGTCCAATAGGGCAGCTCAACTGCGTAGATTTCAGGTCCCTCCAATTCTTCTTCAATCACAGGCTCATGACTGTTATCGGGGAACTGCGCCAGCAAATCCGCCACCGCCTGCGATTTGATCGCCCGCGTCCGAACGCATGTGATGTCGTATTGGGAAATGGTCATATACCACTTTGCCAATCTTCCCCCAGGAGTGGTGTGAGTTAGAAGATATCGTATGGGATCGCTCTTTGTGACCACCTCTACTTTGTGCGAAGCAAAATAGTGTCTCAACTTCTCTATTACAAAGAATAAAGCAAGGCAATGACGTTCGATGTCCGTGTACCTTGATTCCGCGGGCTGCACGATGCGAGAGATGTAGTAGATGGGCCTTTCTTGACCCTCATACTCCTGAGCTAGGAGAGCTCCTATAGACCTCCTTGTTGACGTCAGATACAACAAGAGTGGTGATCCGAGCTGAGGTGCGATCATTACTTTTGAAGATGTCAGCAGCTCCTTTAGTTTCCCGCACGCAGCTTCGTGCTCCACAGTCCAGTTGTATACGGCATCTTTCTTGAGAAGATCACTGAAACAGAAGGTGATTTCGGCGATCGCTGGAATGAATCTTCGCAGATAGGATAGCTTTCCCAAGAAGGTTTTCAGGGCACTCTGGTCATGCGGTGGAGTCATGCCAGTAATGGCTGATAATTTCGCAGGATCGGGCTCTATTCCTTGACGATGTACCACACATCCCAAGAACTTCCCTGATGTTACTCCGAATGCGCACTTCATGGGGTTCATCTTCAATTGAAAGCGCCTGCATCTGTTGAACACTTTTTGCAAATCCGCCAGATGGTCTGCCTCTTGCTTGGATTTGACAACTAGGTCATCCACATAGAATTCCACTTCCTTGTGCATCATGTGTGGAACAGGGCCATCATGGCCCGCTGGTAAGTCGCACCTGCGTTTTTGAGGCCAAAAGGCATCACCGTATAGTTGAATACTTCCACTGGGGTGATGAATGCGGTTTTCCGTGCATCTTCGGGGTCCATCTTGATCTGATTGTACCCACTGAAGCCGTCCATGAAGCTGAACATGCGATGACCCGCGGTTGAATCGATAAGTAAGTCAATGTTGGGGAGCGGAAAATCGTCCTTAGGGCAGAAACGATTGAGATCCCGGAAATCCACGCAAATGCGAAGCTTCCCATTCTTCTTCACCACGGGCACAATGTTAGCTAACCATGTGGGATGGTGATTTGGCTCTATGAATTTGGCATTCAGAAGTTTGACAACTTCTTGCTTGATCTTAACGTTGAGCTCCGGTCTAAAGCTTCTCGTGCTCTGCTTCACCGGTTTGGATCCTGGGATTACATCCAACCGATGCATGGTGATGCTCGTGTCCAGGCCAGGCATTTAATCGTATTCCCATGCGAATACGTCCTTGTACTCAGTCAAGAGCTGTAGTAGTCTTTCCTCCTCTTCGGCCGTGAGGTCCGCACTTAGAAAGAATGGCCTCTTCTTTTCATCGTTCGGGCTCAGGAATACCTCCTTCAACTCCTGCTTTTGTGGTCTGGGCTTGTCTTCCATGCATTCGGGTGCTTCTTTGAGTTTCTCTTCTAGAGTGCTTGGCATTGGTTTGTCTGTCTCCAAAACCTGCTCAATTTGGTTGATTTGCTCAGGGATATCCCCATGCCCGCGTGGGGACACCCCCGCGCACCTTCATATGCGATAGCATTTCTTCCCGTTGGCGTAGAAACTCTCTATCTCCTTGCCTTCAGGGTCATGCTTTGCTATTATTTTCAGAGTGTACACATTCTTTCGCTGGTAGGCGATCCGCGGCGCCTCTTCTCGCGTAGGCGGCTTTCCCTTGGCATCCTCTCTTGTCACCATCACTCCCGCAGGTGACTGATCTTTGATATCCTCCCATCGGGGCAAAGGAGTGGGGTTGTATGGTCCCGGCGTTTGCTCATCTGCCATCTCGGTGAACCACACCGCCTCACTGAGATGCGCTTCATCCATGTTGAATGGATTTGTCGAGGCTGGTATCTCGACTATTCTGTCATTCCAAATGGCCTTCATCACTTGGTGAGCTGTTGAAGGGACGACATCAAAGCGATGAATCCAGGCTCGGCCTATGATCATGTGATACGTAGTGTTCGCATCTATGACATAGAATTTCGCTGAGCACTTGATTTTGCCGATCTGGATACCCAGGCGGATCCATCCTATCATCATTCTGGAGTCGCTTCTGAATCCCATCAGCGGGGATGGACTTGACGATCTTGTGTTCCGAAATTCCCGCTAGCTTCAATGCATGGAGCGAAACAACGTTAACTGCTGCTCCTCCGTCAATGAACGCTCTTTTGAACTCAACGCCATTGATGATAGCCATCACGTACAGAGGCCTCTGGTGGCTCGCATCTGTCTTCTTATCGCTTGCGGAAAAGGTTATGACCTTTTCTGTAGAGCGAGACGCCCTAACGACTTTCCCATTGGAGACTACGAGATCCTCCTCGTAGTCTTCTGCTATCCTCAAGATCGCCTTTCTCATCTCCGTCCGGCATTTTTCTGAGAAATTCATCTCGTCGAAGAACCTGCTGAATCCGTGCGACCCCTTCATCCGGTCGGCACGTTCGTCCTCCGTGTCTACGCTGTAGTACTCATCCTGGATCTCGGCAATGATGGGTAAACCATCCTCTGCGACCTCTTCAAGATCCACAATCGAGATCATAGCGACCTCTTTGCCTTTCGATTCTTGCTCCGCATGGGCAGGGAGTGGATTGTTGCGCACATCCTGCCTTTGATCACTGACGATCAGTTCGCCATTCTTCATCTTTTGGCTGAACACGATTATGAGCCTCTTGCAGTCCGCCGTGGGATGCATAACCTTTCTGTGATATTCGCACCACTTCGGGTCCCTCACCATCTCCCTGGAGGGTGCCTTTTCGAGCGGCGGTAGGACACCGTCCTTACGCCATTGCCTGCAAAGGTCGCTTGCTTCTTCCACCGAACATGGCAGAGGTGGTGCATCAAAGTTCACTATCTTCGGCTGCTTTTGGGGTGAGACCGTATTCACTTCAGCCTCGCGTCCCCTCTTGTAGCTGAATCTCCCGATTTTGAAAGTAGTACCGCCTGAGGATCGCTCAGGGGCATTCCTCTTTTTCTGCCTCTCCACTATAGGCTCGATATTCTTCGTGCATTCGATTAGCTTTGAAAATGTAGGCGTTTGCAGGTTGATAAGCATACCTTTGTACTCGTCTCGCATGCACTGCAGGCATATTTCTACGAGTCTGCTTTCGAGTATCACATCTTTGCATTCCAAGGACTTGGCCCTGAACTTCTTGATGAATGATATTCCGTCCTCCTCGCGCTTCTGATACATCCGCGAGAGATGAATCATCGTCACCTTTTCCTCCATCTGGAAGAACTTGGTGTAAAACTTCTGGACCATGTCATCCCAAGTCTTCATGGATCCGGCTTCCAACGTCCTGTACCACTTGTAAGCCACGTTCCCCAAGGATTTCGGGAACTCGCGCATCAGTAGTTTGGGATCAGCTCCATACGGCCCCATCACATCAATGAAACGCATGACATGCTCATGGGTGTTCCCATTGACATCTTCGAACTTGTCCCATTGACATCTTCGAACTTGTCCCATTGACATCTTCGTGGGATTGGCGGATCGTTGTCAAGCTTCGGGATGATGGTATCCGCGAACGATTGGTGAGCCAGAATAGTGTCTATGCGCCGTTGCAGCGACGTCATACACTCCGGAGTGCTTCCCTCGGAAGCAGGAGGAGGGGTTGCCGCAGGTGGAGGCGACACATATGTCGCAGGGGGACTAGGGACATACTGCGAATTCACGTTACCCCAGATTGCCGTTGGAGGCGGCAAGGGATACTGTGAGGCCGGATTAGGTACCAAAGCCGGAGGCTGAGGAGTATGAGCAGCGAGAGGCAACATTTGAGCTGTTGAACCCTGGATTGAGGGTAGCTGCGTAGTTGCCGGTGGAGTTTGCAGATTAGGGTTGGGTGGTGTGGTTGACATTCCCAATCCTTGAGTGGTGGAGACTCCTCCTCCCTGAGAGACGGCGGTGGCTGGTGCGGGGTATGGAGCAAGAGTCCCCAAGACAGCCATGATCCGTTCTAGCTGCGCAGATTGAGCTTTGAGAGCCTTCGCCTGACTCTGGATGGTGGCGTCCAAGGCTTCTAGCGTTGGATCTTCACCGGTAGCTGTAGGAGTACGGCGAATCTCCTCTCCTGAGGCGGCCTCCGTGGAAGGCGATCTGTTACTGACATCATCCTCCAGAGACATGGTTGCTTGCAGTGGTAAGTTCACGTCGGGTTCACCAAAATGTGCACAAGAGAATCCGTCAGGGATTACTCTGTGTACACCAAGAGCAGAGGATTGGAAATAGCACAGGAAGAGTTGGGTTGTGTGTAGGGAGAGAGTAAGGCAGTAGTAATGTCTGAGAGAGAGACAGGGGTTCGGCAGAGCTTCCGCGTATGTCCGGTGTGTTCTCCCTTGTATGGAAGGGTTAACGTCCTATATATAACGGAGAATGTGACCGTTGTAGTGTGGTTAATGCGCCCATCAATGGCGGCTTAATTAGCTTAACCACAACGGCACGTTCGTCCGCGTATATAGGGACCGTTATAGCACATTATGCGCGAATACCGGAACCGTTATGGGGTTGACCGGGTTTGACCGGGTTGACCGGGTTTATGGAGCTCGTGCCATAAATCTCTCAAAAGCAGTTACTAAAGGTCGCGCGCGGGCTTGGTTGTCGCTCGCGCGCGACAGGACTTACTCTAGCCTCCAAACCACTAAGTCCCTACAAGTCTCGTGCAGTGGTATGCGAGGGCCCTGTCTCGTAGCCCCCACATGGATCAGCGCGGCTGGTGATCCAGTGTGTGTGGAGCACAATATGGTGTGCTAGATGATCGCCACGTGGCCAAGATCTGTCTGCTCAGAAAACACTATGTACACATATCACAACGGCTCATCGATCAGAGATGAGTGCTAAATCGATGCCAACCTCTGCTTCTCATAACACAATTGCTCATGTGAGATGAGCACTTGTGCTATGGGAACCAGGGGTTGTCTTCGTTTAGAAAATGTTTAGTCCATTTAAAAAATATTTAGTCCACACTGTAGTTGCTCTAAAGCTATGTTGCGCGATCATAAAGCAAGGTTTCCCGAAAAAAGGAAATATCAACATCAAGAATAGACTGAAGGAAATGAAAGGGCGAAGCAAAAGTTGTTTACCTTTGGAAAAAGTCGAGGCAGTGCCCCCTATAGTACGTATATGTGGTTATACTATCACTTACTGGTCTGTATCCTGGCAATGTTACCTGCAATAGTTTATGGGAAGTATTTTTTTTTTCTTTATACATTTAACGTTGATGTGAAAGTTCGAGATCACCAAGATAAAAGAAACAATGTTTGCCTATGCCGAAAGTCCAACCATTATCGAATATGAAACTGAAAAATTGGGTATCATTAGAGCGCAAAGAGTTAGCATGGAGAAGATTATAATTATCATGAAGAGGCACGTTCGGTACTACATGGAAACAAGCAGCGAGCATGAAGGACATCATAACAAACCTATAAACCAGTAATCATCGTGACCATGCACAAACAATTTATGAAGCAACTGTTCAAATTCCCCAAACTGAACAACATTAATGTACATGCATCCAATCAATTCATTGCACTTAATGAGGAGGAAATAAAAGAGAAACTGACAGCTGATTAGCTCTGTTTATATTAGTAATATCACACATCCATTCCAAAATCAGTCACAACATATTAAATCAATTCCCAAGACTCCATCAAAGTTCAGTCCCTAAAATCCCCTTACCATGAAACCCATTTGCAAACGCCTACGTGAAGAGGGGGATGTCATCAGTCCTTTCACAGGGCTGCCAGGGTCCTATAAGGATGCTCCAGTTTTCATCTCTGATTCATCAGATGAATATTCAAGTAGCGAGGACTCCCCTTCAGTGAGGTTGTATAAGAAGAGGTGAAACAGCCCGGGATCTCGGTTCAGGGTTAACGCGACAATCAATAACCAAAAGTAGATTATTAACTATTAGGTTTACATTTCGGTCAAAGTACATAACAAAATCTCGATAATAAGTACAATTTAAAACAACACGTTTGTGATATACTAAGTGATCTGACTTAACTAAACTTCTTCGTCTCGATACGCTTTCCATCCCCCACCTCGATTGATGACCTGCGGTTTTAAAATGGCAAAAGCTGACGCAGTTTTGAAGAAAATGATCAGTAAAAACTGAGTAAATACACACTACGACATGTAAAGCAACGAGTGGCACGGAAGCATGAGTTGAATAAAATAAAGAGATTTTAAAATCAATGAGCAAAAGAGTTGGAACAATTCGGAACATTTATGAGTAACCGCGTAGCGAGAACCATCATATTTAAAACATTTATAAGCCACAAGTAGTCAACATATTCTTAAACAAGTAGAATATCAACAGTAAACAAGTCCATTTGACCTGATAATGATATTAAATCACAAGTAGAAAAAGATTTTCAAATCATTTGATTAGATTAGGCAATCAAGAGCCACAAACAACATCAATAGAGTAGTCAATTTTTTCATTTCGACTTCAAGCAACAGTTTACTTTAGCTGAGGCGTGTCAAGAGCCACCAGCAGGATCAATGTAGACAGAGGGATCACGAAATAATCACTAAGGGTTCCTTCTAGGGTCTATCAAACCCTATTTCACCCGAGCGTTAAGGGAGCCCATTCGTCAACCCCGCTCATAACATTAGCTAAAAGGCCTTAAGTGTCGACACCCCTATACCGTAGTGACCCTTACAAGTATAAGTAGCACTCTATAGCTCTATAAACCCCTTGGACTCAATATCTTGATACCTTTTGGCTCATCGGGGGCGGATTTATGAACATTAACGTTCTATCCAATAATAAGAAGCATTGCTTCAATGGTCTTAGCCATAAGAAAATGGAGGATCGCTTGACGCATCTCATTAATAACAGTACTCTGTACATCGTCCTAAGTCTATTAGAGGTATTTTATTTCTTCTCTTTCACATAACCAGAATCAGAATATCAACATTTCACAAGTAATTTCCGAGAGTTCTCAAAGGAGATGAATAGAATAGTTTAACAACATTCGAGTGGAAAACATGCATTCTCATACTTTTTCATATAACAAGCATTCATTTGAAACATCGAACGCATACGCACATTTTGATAAGAAAAGGTCGTACATATGTACTTACCATTGAGATGAAGCACAATTAAAAGCAAGAAACTAAGCCTAGCACTCCGACGACAACCGCTCTCTCCTACGAGGTCGATGTCTACAATCACACGTATAACGTACTCGTTACAACCAATCACACATGCATAATAAAAATGCAAACCTACATGTACATAGTCATAAATTTCACTAATGCACATATAATGATGTTTAAATATCAAAACAAGTCTAACAAAACACCTAGAAGTTCAAAAATTCAAGTTTTCTAAAAAAATGTGAAACTACAATTCTGGACAGAATTGTAGCTCAGACTTTGGAGACATATTTACCATATCAAATCATCTCATAAAATTTTGCAATTAATTTATGATGAAACTACATTTGTCTACTTTCAGAAACATCAAGAAAATCATGCATAGCTATTATAAAACTCAAGTTACAAAAATAACAAAAACTGCTATGCAGAGACAAGTTTGGAAGAAAGTTTCAACTTTGAAGAACAATTACTACTACTTGGAAAATAGGAAAAATGCCCATATTCTCCAGAATGAATCCCTTATGTGTCTAGTTTCATCACAAGAAAGATTTGGTGCCATATGTTTCTGGAAATGAGATTTTTAACAAAAATGGTATAACTTGTCCAAAAACAGAGTTTCAGAAAACTTGCAACTTAGAATGAGCATATCTCCCTAACCAAAAAGGCTATGGAGTTGAATTTTCTTTCAAAATGACCCTCTCTGAGTCTAGTTTCTGAATATGAAAGAGTTAAAAATTCTACAGAGACAAAGTTTAGAGATAATATACGTTTTTCACATACTGGTCAGATTGTAAAAATGTGAAATTTTCACCTAGAGCACTTAAAACATGATCAAATCAATTATATGACACATGCAACTTATGGAGACTTGATTTTCACCCAAATAGCATCATTTTAAGCATGAATTAAGATTTTTATATGCTCTTGACACAAATTATCATAGTGTTCTTGACATGCAAGTGCAACTACCAAGAAATTTAGAAAGTGCATATGAGTTTTAGTGTGAGTTTCATGAAATAGTCAAAATTTTGGAGTCAATCACATGATCTAACCATGGAAATGAAGAATCAAACATGGAAATGGAGAAAAATAAGATGACATTTCATCAATCAAAGCAAAAGATGTACATGCAAGCTTGAATTCAAGACTTGAAGAAAGTTTACCCCAACATTCAAGAAATTGTGAGGAAAATGGTGAAATTGGGCTTCAATCCATGAGTAGAATGGTGAAAGAGCTCCCCTCCATGATGATACAACCCTTGGACTCAAGTTTTTCATGTTTTGGATGCAAGAAAATGGTGTTTTGATGGTGTTTTCATGTGGTCAACACCAAAAAACGGGATGAAGTTGAAAGAGATGGAAGAGAGCTTGTATGAAGGTTCATTATGAGGAAAGATGTAAAGAAATGAAGTGATGGAGATAGGGAGTGATTGGGTTGATGGAGATGGGAGTGTTTGATGGAGTATGTATATGAAAACCATATTATAATGGGAGTTGACCAAGTTGGTGGGTGAGGAATTAGGGATCAAATAAAATCTCCCAACAAGTTAGATGGGGATAGAAATAAGAGATGTCAAAAATTAAAGGATGAAAATATCAATTTCATAAGTTGATGGATGAAGCTAAATGATCGATAGCCAAAAATTAAGGGTTAAAAGAAATGCAATTAAAATGTCTCCCAACACCATAGTTGGGGTAGGAATTGGATTACCAAGAGAATGAGGGTTGACATGCAAATACAAGAAATTTAAGATGACTACAAAATTCCATATGCAAGAGGGGTATAAATGAGAAGTGTCAAAAATTGAGGGGTGAAAAGATAATTTTCAATTAATAGCTCACACATATAAGTTAATTTTCATAAATAATAAATTTTCCAGAAAATCTCAAATACACCACTTTGTATATAAATGTTAAAATCAAATTTTAGAAAACTACAAGTATATCTTAAGTATACAAATAAGTTTCGTATAGTATCATCCAAGTTTCTAAAACTACAAAATAACCCCAAATTAAAGATTGATATCATCATAGATGTCAATTAACACCATTATACTTTAAAATTAAGAAAAGTCATTGATATGTTTGAAATACTAATTTCTCTAAATTTTCACATATTTTTCCGAAATGACCAAATAACCCCTTACTTAAATACGGGGTATTACATTATATCCCCCTTAAAATGAAGCTTCGTCCCCGAAGCTTAAGAAAACTTTTGAGTGAAACTACGAACATGCTTAACGAGAATGCAACTAATGCACAAGAGAGTTGTATGCAATGCTAATGCACATGCAAGTTTTATGCAAGGCTAATGCACATGCAACACTTAAATTAACGGGAACGAGCTCTCGGTCGGTAAGGTCTATACTCACTCGTATCAATAGTAGGGATTCAAACACAATTAACTCAAGTAAAAGGTCGGCACTATATTTTGAAAGGTCTAGAACAACATACTAGTTATCACGTTTACAAGGCGATTCAAAATTTTTGTAGCATTTAAACAAATCTCGAAATTTTAGGAAAAATTCTTTGATAAAAAATAACTTGTCATTTTGCTTTGCTCAACCGCGTGAAAAGTATTGTCTTACCTGTATAGGATTAGATAAACCAATCACCTCAAATGTTCCACGCATACGAGGGGGAAAAGAACACTATGTGTCGTCACACAACGTGTTTCTCCATCACAACTCGCATGTGTTTCAAATGTTCCAACTTAGTCTACACAGCGGGTACAACTCATAGTACCGTCGTACTAAGAGTCACGCCAGCGGACTGCTAAACAAAGTGGTCCACATCACTTGGCATTTGGTATCTCGACACCCAACATTTTTTTTTCCAAAACTTTTTTTTTTTTTTTTTTTAAATAGTACTTTTTTTTTTGGGTCAAAACTTTCTAATTTTGGAAACGGCCAAGTCGAATTAACTCAAAATGAAACAAAATAAGGTATTATCTTAAAAGTCGCACTCAAAGGTATGAAACGAATGGTCTCATGTACTTCTAAGTCAAGCGTCGTTACTCTCTCGTCGACAAAATAACATAACCAATAAAGCGAACGCGGGTACGGATCACACGACAATGATAAATCATTTCTATAGAGTAAGAAAATATGCTCAATGGATACCAAACATATAAATAAGCAAGTAGATTCCGCATGGAGCACATACCAATTAGCAAGTAACAGTTAATCAACAAGTACGGTACAAATCGTGTTTAAGAATACGTAAGTACCCCAAAATCCCCCGCGGCTTGCTTACTTTGTTTTTACCAAATTGAGATATCCTAATCAATTTTAAAATTTTGAAAACGTGTTATCTTTCTTATTCCCTACTAATGGAAATCGAAAAGTCACTTTAACCGGAGAACCGATGCTCTGATACCATCTGAAACAGCCCGGGATCTCGGTTCAGGGTTAACGCGACAATCAATAACAAAAAGTAGATTATTAACTATTAGGTTTACATTTCGGTCAAAGTACATAACAAAATCTCGATAATAAGTACAATTTAAAACAACACGTTTGTGATATACTAAGTGATCTGACTTAACTAAACTTCTTCGTCTCGATACGCTTTCCATCCCCCACCTCGATTGATGACCTGCGGTTTTAAAATGGCAAAAGCTGACGCAGTTTTGAAGAAAATGATCAGTAAAAACTGAGTAAATACACACTACGACATGTAAAGCAACGAGTGGCACGGAAGCATGAGTTGAATAAAATAAAGAGATTTTAAAATCAATGAGCAAAAGAGTTGGAACAATTCGGAACATTTATGAGTAACCGCGTAGCGAGAACCATCATATTTAAAACATTTATAAGCCACAAGTAGTCAACATATTCTTAAACAAGTAGAATATCAACAGTAAACAAGTCCATTTGACCTGATAATGATATTAAATCACAAGTAGAAAAAGATTTTCAAATCATTTGATTAGATTAGGCAATCAAGAGCCACAAACAACATCAATAGAGTAGTCAATTTTTTCATTTCGACTTCAAGCAACAGTTTACTTTAGCTGAGGCGTGTCAAGAGCCACCAGCAGGATCAATGTAGACAGAGGGATCACGAAATAATCACTAAGGGTTCCTTCTAGGGTCTATCAAACCCTATTTCACCCGAGCGTTAAGGGAGCCCATTCGTCAACCCCGCTCATAACATTAGCTAAAAGGCCTTAAGTGTCGACACCCCTATACCGTAGTGACCCTTACAAGTATAAGTAGCACTCTATAGCTCTATAAACCCCTTGGACTCAATATCTTGATACCTTTTGGCTCATCGGGGGCGGATTTATGAACATTAACGTTCTATCCAATAATAAGAAGCATTGCTTCAATGGTCTTAGCCATAAGAAAATGGAGGATCGCTTGACGCATCTCATTAATAACAGTACTCTGTACATCGTCCTAAGTCTATTAGAGGTATTTTATTTCTTCTCTTTCACATAACCAGAATCAGAATATCAACATTTCACAAGTAATTTCCGAGAGTTCTCAAAGGAGATGAATAGAATAGTTTAACAACATTCGAGTGGAAAACATGCATTCTCATACTTTTTCATATAACAAGCATTCATTTGAAACATCGAACGCATACGCACATTTTGATAAGAAAAGGTCGTACATATGTACTTACCATTGAGATGAAGCACAATTAAAAGCAAGAAACTAAGCCTAGCACTCCGACGACAACCGCTCTCTCCTACGAGGTCGATGTCTACAATCACACGTATAACGTACTCGTTACAACCAATCACACATGCATAATAAAAATGCAAACCTACATGTACATAGTCATAAATTTCACTAATGCACATATAATGATGTTTAAATATCAAAACAAGTCTAACAAAACACCTAGAAGTTCAAAAATTCAAGTTTTCTAAAAAAATGTGAAACTACAATTCTGGACAGAATTGTAGCTCAGACTTTGGAGACATATTTACCATATCAAATCATCTCATAAAATTTTGCAATTAATTTATGATGAAACTACATTTGTCTACTTTCAGAAACATCAAGAAAATCATGCATAGCTATTATAAAACTCAAGTTACAAAAATAACAAAAACTGCTATGCAGAGACAAGTTTGGAAGAAAGTTTCAACTTTGAAGAACAATTACTACTACTTGGAAAATAGGAAAAATGCCCATATTCTCCAGAATGAATCCCTTATGTGTCTAGTTTCATCACAAGAAAGATTTGGTGCCATATGTTTCTGGAAATGAGATTTTTAACAAAAATGGTAAAACTTGTCCAAAAACAGAGTTTCAGAAAACTTGCAACTTAGAATGAGCATATCTCCCTAACCAAAAAGGCTATGGAGTTGAATTTTCTTTCAAAATGACCCTCTCTGAGTCTAGTTTCTGAATATGAAAGAGTTAAAAATTCTACAGAGACAAAGTTTAGAGATAATATACGTTTTTCACATACTGGTCAGATTGTAAAAATGTGAAATTTTCACCTAGAGCACTTAAAACATGATCAAATCAATTATATGACACATGCAACTTATGGAGACTTGATTTTCACCCAAATAGCATCATTTTAAGCATGAATTAAGATTTTTATATGCTCTTGACACAAATTATCATAGTGTTCTTGACATGCAAGTGCAACTACCAAGAAATTTAGAAAGTGCATATGAGTTTTAGTGTGAGTTTCATAAAATAGTCAAAATTTTGGAGTCAATCACATGATCTAACCATGGAAATGAAGAATCAAACATGGAAATGGAGAAAAATAAGATGACATTTCATCAATCAAAGCAAAAGATGGACATGCAAGCTTGAATTCAAGACTTGAAGAAAGTTTACCCCAACATTCGAGAAATTGTGAGGAAAATGGTGAAATTGGGCTTCAATCCATGAGTAGAATGGTGAAAGAGCTCCCCTCCATGATGATACAACCCTTGGACTCAAGTTTTTCATGTTTTGGATGCAAGAAAATGGTGTTTTGATGGTGTTTTCATGTGGTCAACACAAAAAAACGGGATGAAGTTGAAAGAGATGGAAGAGAGCTTGTATGAAGGTTCATTAGGAGGAAAGATGTAAAGAAATGAAGTGATGGAGATAGGGAGTGATTGGGTTGATGGAGATGGGAGTGTTTGATGGAGTATGTATATGAAAACCATATTATAATGGGAGTTGACCAAGTTGGTGGGTGAGGAATTAGGGATCAAATAAACTCTCCCAACAAGTTAGATGGGGATAGAAATAAGAGATGTCAAAAATTAAAGGATGAAAATATCAATTTCATAAGTTGATGGATGAAGCTAAATGATCGATAGCCAAAAATTAAGGGCTAAAAGAAATGCAATTAAAATGTCTCCCAACACCATAGTTGGGGTAGGAATTGGATTACCAAGAGAATGAGGGTTGACATGCAAATACAAGAAATTTAAGATGACTACAAAACATATGCAAGAGGGGTATAAATGAGAAGTGTCAAAAATTGAGGGGTGAAAAGATAATTTTCAATTAATAGCTCACACATATAAGTTAATTTTCATAAATAATAAATTTTCCAAAAAATCTCAAATACACCACTTTGTATATAAATGTTAAAATCAAATTTTAGAAAACTACAAGTATATCTTAAGTATACAAATAAGTTTCGTATAGTATCATCCAAGTTTCTAAAACTACAAAATAACCCCAAATTAAAGATTGATATCATCATAGATGTCAATTAACACCATTATACTTTAAAATTAAGAAAAGTCATTGATATGTTTGAAATACTAATTTCTCTAAATTTTCACATATTTTTCCGAAATGACCAAATAACCCCTTACTTAAATACGGGGTATTACAAGAGGCAAACTGCATTGGAGGAAAATCGAAAGAAAATACAAGAGACTGAATGGAGAATCCGATTAATGGAGCAAATGAAGATTGAAAATTGCAGGTTGGTTGTGCCTGTGGAATTCTATGAAGGAACCGGTGATCTCTTTTCCCAATCAAAAAGAGAACAGGGGGGCTACCGGGAGAAAGCTTTCAAGCAAGAACGAACCAGCAAAGGCACTGACAGATGAAGAACTCAAAGAGGACAACGCGGCCCATAATTTTTTTTTTGTAATTTTTTTCTTGCTCTTCCTAATGTTTTGTTTTCTATATATGTATTGTCAGTTGTCTTTATTATGTATACTTTTGTTTTGCAATATTTTGACTTATTAATAAAATAACTATTATAGGTAATTCCTCCGTTCATCGTCTGTGGGTAGTTGCGAAGGACATTTTGACCCAATTTTCATGCACAAAAATGTTGTTAAATGTTTTCCAACATTATCGGCGGGTCAAAACGACCTTCACAACTCCACACAGAATAGAGAGGTTGAACGGATAAAATAACAACTATCACAATCAAGTTTTAAGAAAACTAATATGTGCGACAAGCTACGCATCAATTAGGACAAGTATCTCACACGCGGTACCACTTTCCCCTCAACAAGCAATTGGGCGCAGAGATGATAGTACAAAGGCGTGTTTTGCGACCCGGACATTGAATGAACAGAGGAAAATACAGAAAGAGGCTCAGATCTAAACTCATGAAAACCAGATAAGAGATTGATGATCACATGCTGCAAAAGGATTTTGCTTCGCCATGCATATCATGCCACTTTATCGGCTTAAAGAGTGAATTCGGTAGATCAAAATCATCACGACCTCTTCAGTGACCATGAAGAGTCTCCGATCTGTACTCATTAAAACCAAATCAGAGATGATCACAGCATGTTGTAAAGATAATTTTGCCTTGCCATGCATAATACACTCTAACAACTCCAAGGAGTGAATTCGATAGATTCATATCATCACGGCATCACAGTGACCGCTAACACTGAGCATGAAAATGCTCAAATCAATACTCATTAAAACCAAGTAACAGATGATCACAGTAGGATGCAAAAACAATTTTTCCTCGTCGTTCATATTACACTCTAATAGCTTCAAGGAGTGAATTCGATAGATCCATATCATCAGAGCCTCACTGTGAGCGCTAACACTGAGCATGAAATTGCTCAAATCAATATTCATTAAAACCAAATAGGTGATGATCACAGCAGGCTTCGAATAATGCAAACCTGATCGGTAAGGTTACCAAACGGGTGTCAAAATAATTACCATATGCATCATTCATAACTTTCCAAGTAGTTGATTCATTAATCCATATATATCATACTTCAACTGTACTGAAATAAAATTCATTGGAAATTCCTCCTTTCATCTTCTATTGTCTACAGGGTCATGCGAAGGCCACCTCGACCCGGTAACGTGAACATGAACATGGGGGAAATAACTAATATCAAACTCAACCGCGTAACGTGAACATGGCACACCTCAAATTAAACAAGTTTCAGAGATAACATTGCCACCCCTAAGAGCATCCAGTAGTTCATTTATATAGTGGTTACCTTTAAAATATAAATAAAATGGGAAAAATATTGTCTCCAACAGGCTCTCTATTCCGCTCACTACTTAAGCGGATAGTTATCCCGCTCTCTACATTTAACGAGCGGCTCAGTAAATTTATATTTTCTTTAACCATGTTCTTAGCGGTTATGTCATGAATTCATTAAAATTCTCTTACAAGAAATATTGAGAATGTGTCATGTGTTATTTAGCTAATCATTCAACTAACACTATTGGAGCACTAACTAAACTTTTACAATATCTAAAATAAAAATGTTCAATTTTCATCAAATTATAATTAACTTTTAGCTAGTACTACTGGATATGCTCTAATCAATGAGGTGGTTCATGAACATATACCTAGTAAGCTGTACTTATTGAAACCATGCAGCACATTTTACTCTGAAACAGCATCTTTAAACCAACATTTATTATCCTCCACTAACCCCCAACCTCTCCATCTTATAACTCTCCATCTTCTCCTAACCCGACACCTTACCAAGTGTGTATAAAACCAAAGCCTACAACCTTGTCAATTTCACTCCACCTTTCATCCATCCAGATAAATTTTTGATTCTGGGCAAGCATGTCGATGTAAAAAAATGTCAAAAATCTCCTTCAATGTTTATTCCGTTATGTTGTGGCCCACTTCTTGTATCTTTGTGATGCAAGCTGTTGGATGTGGTCAGCACATAACATATATTCTACATTGATGCAAACCTCTGTTTCTCATAGTACAAGCGCTCAGATGAGCGCATGTGCTATGGGAACCAGAGGTTGTCTTTGTGTAGCAAATGTTTAACACCCATAGGTTTTGGACTACCAACCCAGCTATCTTGTGATGCATTCAAAGAATCTACTGGAGTTTAGGGCTATTGCTTCACATTTTTTTCTTTCTGACAGGTCACAACAAAATATTCTCATGGTCACAACTAATGCATCCACAGAAGAAACTAAAAGACATAGAGTGCTCGTGCCACATAAGATAAAGTTTCCCTCCAAAAGGGAATTTCAACATCAAGAAGAGACTGACTTGACTTAAAGGGAATAAAGAGGGGAATCAGAATATGCATGCTTTCTACAGGTTATCACAAAAGCACCAAAAAGTAAAGCAATGAGAACTTCACCACGTAGCCTTCGACAGATGACAGATCATTTACACAGTATGGACAATGTTGAGCTTCCTGGTGAGGGCATCTCCAGTAGTTACATGTGAAATTGTAATACAAATAATACATGAACTTAATATTCTGCAATTTGCATGAGTTGTCTTAGAGCATCTCCGGTAATGTTACTTAAAAAAAATGTAAATTAGACATAACTTTTTTTTTTTGAGAATTATACATAAAAATGTAATAAAATATTAATTTAATATACATATTACTTAGTGTAACAATTCAATAAAATTAAATAAAAAAGTAGGAGAACATGAGAGCAGTTATTTCTGACAAACAAGCACTAATATACATTTATTATTTCGTCCGAAAAATAGCAGTTAATTATGGAACAACAGTTTTTTTTGGGGAAAGGAACAACAGTTTTGAATTGAAAATGCAGTAATTAACATCCACTAACTACCCCACATCTCCATCTTCTAAATTATGAATAAAGTAATTTATTTTAATAATCTGCAGTAATGTAATTAACCTCCCCTAAGTATCTGGAAACTAGGAGTTATTTGTGGAACATCCATTAGGTCAGTTAACCTCCACTAAACCCCTCCTCTCCATCTTCTAACTCTGCATCTTTTTATAACCCCCCACCTTCCCCATGATCTTTCATTCTGAACCTATATAGTCGGTATAAAACAAAAAGCCTACATCCTTTTTCCATTGACAGCACCTTTCATCCCAAATTAAGTTAAGATTCTGCCATGCTTGTCAATGTTAGGGGACAACACATTACCTCATGTCAATCTGGAGGATGCTCCAGATAAAAGGAGACCACGTTGGTCCTTTAAAGAGGCAGTGGAGCAATTTGTGATCTCCAATAAGTGGTGCATTCCTCTCCCATTCATACTATCTCCCAGAACAACCGCGACCACCATCATGACTCACCTATAGGCCCCAAGAGCATGGATCGTAGAGAAAGGGAGCCTCGACAGCCTCCTCGAACAGTTCAGTTGGTCTTCTGATGAAATCAATCAGATGATCACTAAGGAGGAAGCTAGGGTGTCAAGCGACGTTGTTCCAGACAACCAGATTGTGACAGCTGATGAGAGGCTTAGCTCGAACCTCTGGTACATCGTCTAGTTTACAGCCAACATTGGAGAAGCAATTCATGTAATGATGGATGACTACTAGGCAACCTGGATAGTAGAGTATTCGGGAAACATGCAGCTACACTCAGGGGACTACCTTCATACGGTGTACACAAGGGGGGCTTCTTGGCAGAAGGCAAAGATGATGGATGTGGTAGAGGAGCAGGAGATCAAAGCAACGGTGGAAAACCAAAGAAGAAGGGCACTAGGCGGGATTCTGGACGGAGTCAGGGTGTCGAACTTTCCTATGAGGTTTCTTCTCTGGAATTATAAGGATGCTGGCAGTGCTTCTTTTAGAAGCAACTTCACGGATCTGGTTGGCAGGCACATGCCAAACATTGTCTGCGTAACTGAAACCAGCATTTCTGGGGACAGGGCCAGATGCATTTGGGCCTCTCTTGGATTTGAGAGATGCTTTGTGATTGATCTGTTTGGATTTGGTGGAATCTTTTGGATTCTGTGGGATCTAAGTGAGGTGCAGGTGGATGTCATTGTTGTGTCTCAGCAGGAGATCCATGCCTCGGTCGAGGTTTGATGTCCTGCAAAGCTAATAGCTCTATAATATTTTCAATCGCATGTCTTAGCACATATATATGTAGATTACTCTTTATGTGATGCCAATTGGATATCGGATACAACAGATTCTAAATCTACGAGCGGGTATGTGTTTATCCTAGGAGGTGCAGCCGTGTCATAGAAGTCTTCTAAACGGACCTACATTTCTAGATCCACAATTGAATTTGAATTCATTGCCTTGGATAAATAAGGGAAATAAGTGTAATGGCTTTGAAAATTGTTAGAAGAACTTCTTATATGGCCAAAACCAATGGCGCCTATCTGCATCCACTGCGATAGTCAATCGGCCATTGGAAGGGCACATAATAGTATCTATAATGAAAAGTGTAGACATATTCTTTGTAGACACAACACCATTAAACAATATATCTCAAATGGAATAAAATCGATCGATTAGATGCATTCTAAGGAAAACTTAGCGGACCCTCTTACAAAGGGATTAAAGAGAGATCAAGTGTTTAGTTCATCGAGGGGAATGGGACTAAAGCCTATCTCACCGAGTTGCACATAGCGGAAATCCAACATGGATGATTGGAGATCCCAATAAATTGGTTCAAATGGCCAACCTACCTATTGTGCATATATTTAGCCACTGAGGAAACTTAATTTCCTAACCCATTTCTAGGGTGAACGTCGAGCGACGCTTTCATTGGATAAGTTTAAGCAAAAAGCTTTTAATGAGCTCATATCTTGGGTAAAAGACCAAGTGGGGTATGACAAGATACTCTTTATGAGACTCCTATATGAGTGGGAATTAGGGGCCGGTTCTAGGAGAATGACGAGGTTAGATTCTCTAAGACCGCTCATGAAACCAGGGTATAAGTGTTCTATGGCCAAAAATGAGAAACATAATTGGAGGAATGATAACGGGTGGGTACTATTGACTAGGTATACGTCACGGCAAGCAGTTCAAAACGATTCCTTGCTGACAAGCCAGTATACCCGTTAGTACTTCACTAAGAGAACATTCAAAGTCTCTGACTACCTTCTTGATGCAATTATCATTCGTGTGTTGTCTCTCTCAATCATTTTGATATTCCGACTCCCAATTTTATCATTCATGTGGTAGATTGTTACAAAAATGTTAATTTAGGGTCGACTTTGGATCCGATTTTGTGAAGAGTCGGGTTATCGATTTCTCGTGGTGAAAGTAGTTTTGGAAACCTCAAACCAAAGAGATGGCTACCTCAAGTGGTGAATAATTCTACCTCAAGTGGGAAAATTTATTCATCCCACATTAGAGGGTGGAACAAGATTGAACAACATATATGTTCAGGCATCGGTCTATATGGCACGCCCTTTGGGCGAAGCAGTTTTGTTAAGGAGGGAGGACATAGCTGAGGTCCGAACCAACACACGCGCGCACCGCCGTCTGTTAGGCCAGCTCGGCTCAGTCTTAAATACATACTCCATCTATTTCCTCATTCCAAAATCCAACTCCTTACTGCAAACATAGAGAAATATCACACCAATTCATAGATTCGTAGGGTGCAATCCCGACGGTACTTCTGTTTGCACAGTGAGAGTGATATAGGTCAACTGTATCGTCATCAGCCGTACTATATATTTATTTACTTAATTAGTAATATTTATTAGTTAGTTTATTGAATAAGTTAAGTTCGTTATTTATTTAACTAGCTAGTTGTACTCACTGAAATCCCTCAGAGAGATCCAAGTGTGCACCTCAAGTAGAGAATAAGGACAAAGAGAGATGTAGGGTGTGTGTAGGGAGAGGGTAAGGACTGGTAACTGCTCGAGAGAGAGACAGTAGGCTGTGAGAGAGAGTAGGTTTCTTAGCGCGTAGGGTTTTGATTCATGGATGCGCAAAGGAAACACAAACAATCATAAAACCATGCAAAACCCTCCAAGGATCACAAGTCAAGAGACATAACGATGGTAAGGGTAAGAAATCATAACACACCTTAGGGTTCTCCTTTGATGAATTCAAACGCGAATTATGTCACGTTCTCTATGGTTGATCCACGCCTAGAGTTGATCCTAGAATCTCCCAAGTCCTTGGTGCTAGCCCGGAAGAGGAAGAGGAAGAAGAATCACGCAAAACGAGACCCAAAAGGAGGGTCTCGGCCTCCTTGTGGCCGACGGGGACGGGCGGCGGCAAAGGGGCGGTCGGGTCCCTTTGTTGCTTGCTCTCTCTCCTTTTGTTCTCTCCCACTCTTTGTTATGTTCAATTATGAGCATAAGTTATCTGGGAAGGAAGGAAGGAAGGTCCTTTATATAGTCCAACAACTCCTTGCCAACTACCTAAAGGACTTATTCTAGTCCTACTAGAATTCAATTTAGTCCCTTTCCTTCCAAATTAGTCCCTACTAAGTTTGCAAGGTTTTGCAAAGTGATCCTTCTAATTAATTAATCCAATTAATTAATTCCCAAATCTAGTTCAACTCTGTATAGCGTGTGACCCCATAGGTTCTATCTAGTTGGTAGCAACTATTTGCTAATATGGAGCGGTATCTAGCAAAACATCCATTCTAGCCAACTAATAGAATAGTCATCTCGACAACCTTTGTACAAGTAATTGTCTCATCCCTTTGTCTCTATATCCGGATTGGACACGAGACATACAAGTCACACTCGTATATCCAATCCATAGTTTCTCGATCCATGGGAATAGCCTTATTCGTGCAAATAACATCAATATCCCATTTTGATTTATTTGAGTGTGGCCAGACATTCTATAAGCACTATCCCTCGAGTGGCCTAGGATATTTGCTCCCGTTATGTAGGAGGGACAAATTCTATCTACGTCCACTACGATCTCTAAGCTTGCTTCTTATTGTATCCAGTACACGCCTTTATAACTACCCAGTTACGGTGTAGCGTTTAACGCTACCAAGATCACAATAATCCACAACTAGAATATCTAGTGACTTCAAGTCTAAGGATGACAATACCATTGCACCGCGAGAAGCGCTTGTGACTCAACATAACGTGTATGTAGCCTTCTCGGAGATGGGTCAATCCAGTGCAACATTCCCTAATGCACACCTATGTGTTGGATCGTGATATCTGCATATCAATCCAACCTCATACTAGTCTATAGATGATTGTCCCATTAATCATTATACTGGACTAGGGATATTTAAGATAAACAACACAATTGTAAATCTAAGGACTTCTGTAAGGCCCTTGCCCAAATAAACATTAAATGAATTCTTTATTTTTAGTAAGCTTGAATTTTAGTATAAAAACATATTCATATTCACAATTTTGATGTGTTATTCACATTTTTGGTCATAAATGCGCGACAAAAATATACTGTCTGCAGTACGAAAAATGTCTAAAGCAATAGTTTGTTTGTTTTCAGTTATGCAATTGGTCTTGAAAATACATTTATACACATGTTGTAGTCTTGTAGATGCCTAATTTGATGAAAAACATAAATGTTAGATTTATGATGGTGGAACTTTTGTAATTATTCTTTTATTTGGGGACTCTTTGTATTATTACATAGAATTAGTGATGAAGGTGAAACAGATATGTATTAGACTTATGCTTATCGATTCCGTCGAAAAGACAACACACTAGGAGATGATTAGTCATCACTATACATCCCCAAGCCATGTGCGGCGATTAGAGGTTTTGCCTCATGTACCGACACGTACTTGGAGGAGGGAAAAGCAACTATCTCTGGGGGTGGGTATCTGAATTCTTGTTTTGGAGATACCAATTTTTCGTAGGAAGGGGTAAGCTCCATCACTAATTATTATTGCTAACTATGGAAATATTTGAGAGTTCCATCGGTCGTAGCAAAGCCTTTTTCTTGTTTCAAATAATAAAGATGGGATTCTTAGGGTGAGTTTGGGAATGCTTCTGCTGCCAGCACAGCTGCTTTCTGACAGCAGAAGCAGTTTTAGTGTGTTTGGTAAAAATAAAATTTCTGCTTTTCCGGACAGTTTCTGCTGTCCCACAGCAGTTTTCAGAAAGCAAGGGGGGAGATGCTTTTCCAGAAAGTGCTTTTGATTAATTTATCTACAACCGATTTTGACCTTGCAATTTTTTAAAATATCAAGAGTTATCTTTCCATAAATGACACGTGTCATATATTTTTGTCATTTTACCCTCTCACAGCAACTTCACAGTTGATTTTACCAAAAACAAAATTACTATATCAATATTTCACAGCAGCTTCTACGTAATATTTACCAAACAACATTTTATCAAGAACTCACAGCAACTTTCTACTGTGTTTTCACACAGCAGCTTTCTACCACCGCCGCAGCATTCCCAAACTAGCCCTTAGTTGGATAACATGAGAGAAAAAATTTCAAAGGAGATAGTACTGTAATTAATATTTTTTACTGAGATTGCTTCAAAGATTGGGGACATGGAGCGGAAATGTTCTTTGGCCTAGCTCGATTTTAGAATTGAGGTAAGAGAAATCTTACTTTCAAGTCTCATCCTGTTTAGTGTATATTTCTATACATTGTTGATGTGATTTTTACATCGTCTTAACTATCTGGTGAATGTTTGATAATTGATAAATCACGCTGATTGTGTGTTTTTGGTGTCGGATGTTGTTGTTATGTTAACTAAAATTTAGATTTCAACTCCAGTTTGTAGGCATTACCTACTGGACTATTTGGGCAGGATTGGACCAGATTGCGGTGTTTATTGTAAAAAATGAATTATTTAGCTAAAATAATTGTTTTTAGCTGTTTTTAGTGAAAGTTGTAACTTTTTAGTCTAATCGCGTTATTTTATAAAAATTGACATTTTAAACGAGTTGATGTAGCTTTTTGAACAATTCGGTCACGTACTAGTATTTCAGAAATATTATCAAAAATGTTGTTTCGGTGGACTGTGTGTCGGTCGAGTTTTTGACGTCTGAAAGTGTCAGACGGGTTGACAGTAAACTGTGATTTTATCGTATAATCGATACTTAATTGTTAAAAAGTGTGACCGGGTCGTCACAACTTCATTATATTAAATATCCAATAAATAATAAATGAATTTCCAGCCACAAATAATTCATACTAAACTAGATCGCCTCTAGGGCATCTATTCCAACATAGCGTTCCACGATGCTCCCCAGGCGTCTCCTCCAGTTTTTGCTTTCGAGTTAAAACCCGAACCAAGCAGGGAAGATTGGGACCTAGCTGATGCCCATGATGTACAGAGGCTCGGTATTGAAGCTGGCCTAGTCCCTTTCAATGACGTATTTTTCTAGGCCTTCCTAGAGAAGCTTGACGGGATGGATGAATGGTCCACATTCATCCTTAGCAATCATGAGGCGGTGTTGAAGCAAGACGGGATTTATAATGCCATCCGCGCGACCAGAGGTTTCAACCTCAAAGCTGATCAGGACATGCTAAGGGTCCTGTTTTCGCGTTACTCAAGGAGAACCCATACATTCAACTTTTCTTCCTTTGAGGCCGCGCCTACCCTCGAAGATGTGGAAAATCTGTTGATGCTTTCGAGCATGGGAGCCTTTGATCCTCTGGATGAATTAGACGGTGACGAGGAACTTACTCTTTTTACTCAGATGCAGGAGTGTATTGCGACCCTGAAGAAAGCCGCCACGCAATGGGCTCCTGACGCAATTGAACCCTGCGGTACTTTCATGTCAGTTTCCTCTAGCTCAAAGAACATCTGGTCCAAATGGCTCATGTTCTTTTACAGAGACTATGCCAAGCCCGCCATCATTCAAAAATTTCTTAACGGCAATCCCAAAGCGGTGAATTTTGTTGATGGAAAAGGACTCCAATGGTCGTTGTGTGGCTGTCACGTTACCTCATAGACGGGAGTCCGCGTGACGGAGTCTTTTTCC
Organism: Linanthus parryae; assembly: GCA_023055425.1. Lineage (NCBI taxonomy): Eukaryota > Viridiplantae > Streptophyta > Magnoliopsida > Ericales > Polemoniaceae > Linanthus > Linanthus parryae. The sequence continues at coordinate 62,568,516 of JALGPY010000002.1, read as the reverse complement.
ACGTGCTCCCTCTTGCGGTAAAGCTCGCGCTTGGTCGCAAAATTGCTCTGCGGCCCCTTGTCTTGGGTTCTTTGTATTATCGTCTTGACTTAGCCGTTTCTCATGTTAAGCAATCGCGAGGAAGGGTTGATGTTATTTCTTTTGTCAATATCGGTTTTTTGACCATGTGGGTTTTTGAACGATGGCCTACATACGATCCAGCTCCCTTTCCTGTCTACTTTCAGAATGTGAACTCGAATGAGGTACATCTGTGTCCTCGTTCTTGGCGTTGATTTGGAGCTAAGAGTACTCACCAAAACTATTCATTGGTGTGTGATGATGATGAACTCTTTGTGGCCTGGTCCTATGTAATGGAATTAGACAACATCGTTTACCTTGCAGACATGTATCCCGAAGTTGACACTCCTTTCCAGGATTAACACATTACCATAGGGTATCGACGTTATGGGCGATATGTGAATTGGTGCAGGCGAACTTATCTGCCTGCATTGGTTGAACACGCGCCTGGTGCAGAATCTTGCAATTATGAGCGCATAGCAGTTACTTTTGATCCTCTTCGCATGCCTTTTCAACTGGGCTATGATGCCGTCGCGCCCCCCCATGTGATCCAAGTATATTACCAAGGGTTATTATAATGGAGTGCTCTATGGGAAGAGAAACAAACTGCTTTTAGCAGAACATCCTTTGACTCAGCCTTCCAGAGGAAGGCAGGGCATAATTTCTGCTTGTTGGGTGGCTTTTTGGAATACCCAGGTTCGACGTTTTAACAGTCCTCAGAATCAGCTTCCGGTTGGTACGACCCTTGCGAATTTATCAAAATATTATCCTTTCTAGACTACTCTCACCCGAAGCACGGCGAATTACGAATATTCTTGCGACTGGTGAAAATGTTTCATCATAGTCAATACCATGAATCTGTCTGAATCCTTTAGCAACCAATCGGCCCTTATAGGTAATCACATTACCATCCTTGTCGATCTTCTTCTTGAAGACCCACTTGCACCCTATGGGCCGCGCCCCATGGGGTGGTTCCACCAAAGTCCATACTTTGTTGGCATACATGGATTCCATCTCGGATCTCATGGCTTCCAGCCACTTCTGAGAGTCTGGGCCGCTCATGGCCTCCTCATAGGTAGTAGGCTCATCATCTATGAGCATCGTGTCACCGGGATCGGTTACGAGAAGTCCATACCTCTCGGGTTCCTGGCGCACTCTACTAGATCTACGAAGCTCTTGTGTTACCTGAACAGGTTGCTCCAGAACTACTTGTGGTTCCTGTTCATGTTCCATAATCGGTTCAATGATTTGTGGTTCTTGAACCTCTTCAAGTTCTACATTCCTCCCACTTGCTTCTTTAGAGACAAATTCTCTTTCTAGAAACACGCCGGTCCGAGCAACAAACACTTTGTTCTCGGTTGGATTGTAGAAGTAGTAACCCTTAGTTTCCTTAGGGTACCCCACAAATTTACACTTATCTGATTTCGGCCCTAGCTTGTCTGATTGTAAACGTTTTACATAGACATCGCAGCCCCAAATCCTCATGAACGACACATCTCATATGGTGTCTTCATGACTGACTTAGATTGAACACGGTTAATGGTGAAAGCTGCACTTAATAGAGCGTAACCCCAAAATGATAATGGAAGATCGGTTTGACACATCATAGATCGAACCATATCCAATAGGGTTCGATTCCTCCTCTCGGACACGCCATTCCATTGTGGCGTTCCGGGTGGAGTGAGTTGGGACACGATCCCACACTCTCTAAGATAGTCGTCAAACTCTTGGCTTAAGTATTCTCCTCCACGATCCGATCGTAAAGCCTTTATACTTTTGCCAAGTTGCTTCTCTACTTCATTCTTGAATTCTTTGAACACTTCAAAGGATTCGGATTTTTCCCTCATGAGGTACACAAATCCATATCTACTGTAATCATCAGTAAATGTAATGAAGTAGACATAACCACCCCTGGCAGGCGTGGCAAATGGCCCACACACATCGGTATGTATGAGCGCCAATTGCTCACTAGTCCTCTCACCTTTCTTATTGAAAGGGGACTTTGTCATTGTTCCCAATAAACAAGCCTCACATGTCTCATATGATTCAAAATCAAATGATTCTAGTAATCCATCCTTATGGAGTCTAGATACACGTTTCTCATTTATGTGGCCTAAACGACAATGCCACAAATAAGCAGGATTTAAATCATTTATTTTAATCCGCTTGGTATTAATGTTGTAGACAGGATTGCTTAGATCAAGGACATAAAGTCCATTAAATAATTGCGCACTAAAATAGTGAATATTATTTAAATAAAAGGAACAACAATTGTTCTTTATTGAAATAATAAAACCATCCTTGTCCAAACAATAAATAGAAATAATGTTTCTGCTCATAGCAGGCACAAAATAGAAATTATTTAATTCTAAAACTAATCCTGGAAGGCAGAGATAGCTCGCACACGCCTATGGCCAACGCAGCAACCTTTGCTCCATTCCCAACGCGCAGATCTACCTCCCCTTTAGCCAATCTCCTACTTCTCTTTAGATCCTGCATATTTCGACAAATATGAGATCCACATCCAGTATCTAATACCCATGATGTAGAGAAAGTTAAATTGACATCTACAACAAAAATACCTGGTGGTGGTGGAATCACTATTCCAAGCCTCTTGTCCTCCAGATATTTTGGGCAGTTCCTCCTCCAGTGTCCAGGCTGACTGCAGTAGTGGCACTCACCTTTAGTCACACCTTTGGCAATGCCACCAACAGGCTTAAGGGCAGGTTCCTTGGACTTGGAAACAGACTTGCCTTTGCCCTTGGAGGAAGAGGCAAACCTTTTGCCCTTTCCTTTCTGTACCATCATTATGGCCTTGCCCTTACCCTTGTTGATGCTCTGTTCAGCCGTCCTCAACATATTGAGTAAATCTGGCAGTGGTTTAACGATCTCGTTCATGTTATAGTTCATAATGAACTGTCCATAACTCTCGGGCAACGATTGCAACACTAGATCGGTTGCCAACTCTTGGCCGACCGGGAACCCTAGTCGGGTGAGATTCTCCAAGTACCCGATCATTCGGAGTACATGGGGTCCCACCGGGTTCCCTTCTGCCAGATGACACTTGAACAGTGCCTTAGAGACCTCATACATCTCTACCCTCGCCTACTCTTGGAAGAGCTGCTTTAGATGTTCGATCATATCGACAGCATTCATGTTTTCGTGTTGCTTTTGAAGCTCAGAAGTCATGGTGCAAAGCATAAGGCAGGCCGCATCATTAGCGTCATCAACACGCTTTTGATAAGCCTTTAGGGCAGCAGGTGTTTGGTTCTCTGGACCTTCTGGAACATGCTCCTCTATTGCGTACATTTTCTTCTCTTGCTTGAGAACAATTCTCAAGTTTCTGTACCAATCAAGAAATTTGGTTCCAGAGAGCTTGTCCTTCTCAAGGACAGATCGTAGGGAATGTTGTGAACTCGATGAGTTGTTTGCCATTTGGAATTCTACAAAAAAGAAAATACGCAAGTTTTAGTATTTGTGAATTTTTGACTATATTCAATAATGGCTAGTTTATCAAAAATAGCTCCCACTATTTTTCTACGGATTAATAACCCTCAAGATATTAATTCGGAAAATATCCTTATATTTTCTAGTGGGCCAAGATCCATCTTTAATCTCCTTATGAGCTTGCTTTGGCAAGTCACCCATAATTTGACTACTTTAGGTAGGAACGATTCCAATTGCATCCCATATGCAACTCTTGGTTCAATTGGGCAAATAACTCCTTATTTATCCATCCATATGGATAATCCCAATTGATTGCCTCTGGGTTTCTTAATCAAATTAATAGCCTAGTTGTGTTCAACCTCTTATCTAAACAATTGCACATTGTTACGTGCCATCGCATTCCATCATGATGAACCAACTCGCCATGCTTTGGCACGCACGGACTTGATAAATAATGATGATAATGAGTGTTTAAATAACGAGAAGGCAAGAACACATTATTTGAATTTTGAGGGATTTTAAATTCAATTTTAATTGTTTTGTTGATCATCATCAACTAATATATCTATTTGAGTTGGGGCACAACTCCAAATAATAGATCCGGGTTGTCTAATTATCTTATTATCCTAATTGCATGCATCATCCATACACCAACCACACAATAATAAGACAATAAAATAAACAACCACAAAACAGAAATTAAACGTGATGTGGATATGGCCTTTTCTAGACTAACATAATTCCAAGCCAATGGAATTATCTATGAACCCTAAAACAAACACATCTCCATGCGTCTTGATCTTTTGGTCCATCCTTCGTAGTCATGTGGAATGCTCCATGCTCCATCTTTTGCGGCTTCTTTGGTTTCGGGATTCTTTTCTTCAATCTTGGCTAATAATCTACTTTATCTAGCACTAGCTAACTTCTATACTAAATAAAATAAAACTCACAAGTTGAGAAAAAAAATGGCACGCAGGCCATAAAACCCTAATTAATTATTACAATTAATTGATCAGCTCGCAGGCCGTAAAACCAAATCACAAAATTAAACATCCACATCAAACCACATCCTAAGGCCATATCCAATCACCATGCGATTTGCACATAAACAGTTAAAATCCAATTTTAACGCGCTTGGTCAATTTTAATTGATTTTAGGATTCCTAGGGTTAAAACGGTCCATGGGCCCAACAATCAAATTGCCCGGGCCCAACAAGATGAACCATAAGGCCCTAGGGCCGGCCCGGCCCAAAACCCACAAGCCTAGGCCCGCGGGTTAGGGCCACCCGGCCCCTAGGGCGGCCAAGCTTGGGCGGCAAGCAAGGGGGCGGTCCCTAGGGGGGCCGAACCTCCTTGAGGGAGTTGTTTCCAAAACAACTCCCTTGCTTGGTGCCCAAGTTTGGTTGTTTCCTTGTTTTGGGAGAACTCCTTCTTCCCCAAGGATGCCCAAACCCTAGATCTAAGATCCTAAAATTTCTCAAACTCACCAATTCAAGAATCCAATGCAAAAATTGGATCTTGTTATGATTAATTATTGACAAATTGCATCATATGCTTGATTTGTCTTGTTTTACGCGATAAACAATCAAATTAAGGTGTAAAACAACTAAAACGTAACACATAAACCACGTTTATGCTCTACGACCTGTGGCTCTGATACCACTGTAGGGTTTTGATTCATGGATGCGCAACGGAAACACAAACAATCATAAAACCATGCAAAACCCTCCAAGGATCACAAGTCAAGAGACATAACGATGGTAAGGGTAAGAAATCATAACATACCTTAGGGTTCTCATTTGATGACTTCAAACGCGAATTATGTCACGTTCTCTATGGTTGATCCACGCCTAGAGTTGATCCTAGAATCTCCCAAGTCCTTGGTGCTAGCCTGGAAGAAGGAAGAGGAAGAAGAATCACGCAAAACGAGACCCAAAAGGAGGGTCTCGGCCTCCTTGTGGCTGACGGGGACGGGCGGCGGCAAAGGGGCGGTCGGGTCCCTTTGTTGCTTGCTCTCTCTCCTTTTGTTCTCTCCCACTCTTTGTTATGTTCAATTATGAGCATAAGTTATTTGGGAAGGAAGGAAGGAAGGTCATTTATATAGTCCAACAACTCCTTGCCAACTACCTAAAGGACTTATTCTAGTCCTACTAGAATTCAATTTAGTCCCTTTCCTTGCAAATTAGTCCCTACTAAGTTTGCAAGGTTTTGCAAAGTGACCTTCTAATTAATTAATCCAATTAATTAATTACCAAATCTAGTTCAACTCTATATAGCGTGTGACCCCATAGGTTCTATCTAGTTGGTAGCAACTATTTGCTAATATGGAGCGGTCTCTAGCAAAACATCCATTCTAGCCAACTAATAGAATAGTCATCTCGACAACCTTTGTACAAGTAATTGTCTCATCCCTTTGTCTCTATATCCGGATTGGACACGAGACATACAAGTCACACTCGTATATCCAATCCATAGTTTCTCGATCCATGGGAATAGCCTTATTCGTGCAAATAACATCAATATCCCATTTTGATTTATTTGAGTCTGGCCAGACATTCTATAAGCACTATCCCTCGAGTGGCCTAGGATATTTGCTCCCGTTATGTAGGAGGGACAAATTCTATCTACGTACACTACAATCTCTAAGCTTGCTTCTTATTGTATCCAGTACACGCCTTTATAACTACCCAGTTACGGTGTAGCGTTTAACGCTACCAAGATCACAATAATCCACAACTAGAATATCTAGTGACTTCAAGTCTAAGGATGACAATACCATTGCACCGCGAGAAGCGCTTGTGACTCAACATAACGTGTATGTAGCCTTCTCGGAGATGGGTCAATCCAGTACAACATTCCCTAATGCACACCTATGTGTTGGATCGTGATATCTGCATATCAATCGAACCCCATACTAGTCTATAGATGATTGTCCCATTAATCATTATACTGGACTAGGGATATTTAAGATAAACAACACAATTGTAAATCTAAGTACTTCATTATATTAAATATCCAATAAATAATAAATGAATTTCTAGCCACAAATAATTCATACTAAACTAGATTGCCTCTAGGGCATCTATTCCAACATAGCATTCCAAGACGCTCCCCAGGCGTCTCCTCCAGTTTTTGCTTTCGAGTTAAAACCCGAACCAAGCAGGGAAGATTGGGACCTAGCTGATGCCCATGATGTACAGAGGCTCGGTATTGAAGCTGGCCTAGTCCCTTTCAATGACGTATTTTTCCAGGCCTTCCTAGAGAAGCTTGACGGGATGGATGAATGGTCCACATTCATCCTTAGCAATCATGAGGCGGTGTTGAAGCAAGACGGGATTTATAATGCCATCCGCGCGACCAGAGGTTTCAACCTCAAAGCTGATCAGGACATGCTAAGGGTCCTGTTTTCGCGTTACTCAAGGAGAACCCATACATTCAACTTTTCTTCCTTTGAGGCCGCGCCTACCCTCGAAGATGTGGAAAATCTGTTGATGCTTTCGAGCATGGGAGCCGTTGATCCTCTGGATGAATTAGACGGTGACGAGGAACTTACTCTTTTTACTCAGATGCAGGAGTGTATTGCGACCCTGAAGAAAGCCGCCACGCAATGGGCTCCTGACGCAATTGAACCCTGCGGTACTTTCATGTCAGTTTCCTCTAGCTCAAAGAACATCTGGTCCAAATGGCTCATGTTCTTTTACAGAGACTATGCCAAGCCCGCCATCATTCAAAAATTTCTTAACGGCAATCCCAAAGCGGTGAATTTTGTTGATGGAAAAGGACTCCAATGGTCGTTGTGTGGCTGTCACGTTACCTCATAGACGGGAGTCCGCGTGACGGAGTCTTTTTCCACGTGGTCCCTCTTGCGGTAAAGCTCGCGCTTGGTCGCAAAATTGCTCTGCGGCCCCTTGTCTTGGGTTCTTTGTATTATCGTCTTGACTTAGTCGTTTCTCATGTTAAGCAATCGCGGGGAAGGGTTTATGTTATTTCTTTTGTCAATATCAGTTTTTTGACCATGTGGGTTTTTGAACGATGGCCTACATACGATCCAGCTCCCTTTCCTGTCTACTTGCAGAATGTGAAACCGAAGGAGGTACATCTGTGTCCTCGTTCGTGGCGTTGATTTGGAGCTAAGAGTACTCACCAAAACTATTCATTGGTGTGTGATGATGATGAAATCTTTGTGGCCTGGTCCTATGTAATGGAATTAGAAAACATCGTTTACCTTGCAGACATGTATCCCGAGGTTGACACTCCTTTCCAGGACAAACACATTACCATAGGGTATCGACGTTATGGGCGATATGTGTATTGGTGCAGGCGAACTTATCTGCCTGCATTGGTTGAACACGCGCCTGGTGCAGAATCTTGCAATTATGAGCGCATAGCAGTTCCTTTTGATCCTCTTTGCATGCCTTTTCAACTGGGCTATGATGCCGTCGCCCCCCCCCCCCCCATGTGGTCCAAGTATATTACCAAGGGTTACTATAATGGAGTGCTCTATGGGAAGATAAACAAACTGCTTTTAGCAGAACTTCCTTTTACTCAGCCTTCCAGAGGAAGGCAGGGCATAATTTCTGCTTGTTGGGTGGCTTTTTGGAATACCCAGGTTCGACGTTTGAACAGTCCTCAGAATCAGCTTCCGGTTGGTACGACCCTTGCGACTTGATCAAAAGATTATCCTTTCAAGAGTACTCTCACCCGAAGCACGGCGAATTACGAATATTACTCCTTGCTAGCTGAAGACCATCTTTGCCCGGAGTTCATCCTGAAGGAGAAGACTACCGCCATTGGACAAAACTCCCTTGATGCTAGGGCTCAGTACAGGCGAAACTTCCAAGTGGTATTACATGAACCTACTTATCCCTTTGTTATTTAGTGTATTTTGACTGAAAACATCGTTCCCTTTTTTTCTCTTATTAGTGCCGCTTGAGACGCTTTGCCTTGGGGGATCGTAGCGGGGATCTTATCGATCGTTGCCGCTCAAAGAAGAGTCAACCCGACAACATCATCCTTCCAGATATGCCCATGGATGAAGGAATCCAGCAGGCAGTTTCGGAGAATCTTGAACTTTTCCTTGCTCTGTACGTGGAAGAGACAAACAAGAGAAGTGCAGATCCCTCTTCGGCAGATGAATTGGTGATGCGGCCATCGAAACGTTCGCGGAATGAGCCATCAATAAAGAAAACCTCTTCTACCAAGATCTTTGTCTCGAAGAAGAGGATCATCCCAGAATCCGAGGCGGGCTTTGTCGCCAGGGAGGAAGAAGAAGAAGGTGAGATAAAGCAACATATTAACTTGGCGAATTAACGTGCCAGTACTTATTATTTATTCCGCTGTTGCATATGAGGAAAGTCTTCTTAAGGGACCATTGATTATGACCGAGGAAGAGGCCATCGAGGAGTCGAGACGTATGGATGAGGAAAGATCTCTGCAAGACAAAGTGTCAGATGAGGAGCGAATCGAGATGACCAAGAAGAGAAGTCTCGAGGAGATTGCTAAAGGAAGTTCCCGAGAGCGAAGATCACATGCGCGCTCAACTCGTTCGGGCGCTCCTCGTCCCTCTCGCAAAATGGTTAATGAATTGCATCGAGCCCAACTAGCCGTTCATGAGCTCGTCGACGATGAAGATGAAGAAGGTACAATTTTTAAGTTTGCTTTATGCAATCATGAAATTGTGATTGGTTCATTGTACCATGGTGTGCCTATACGTGATATTCATAGGTGGATAAGAGATCAGTGTGGGGAATCCTCAGGTAACCCCTATGACAACACGCAACATACTCATCCCACTTCACCCTTCTTTGAGTCGGATTTTAATGTGTTATTATAAGCAGGTCACGCTAGGCTGAAAGGTGTCGATGATAACCTGCATCATGCTTATCGCGCAGACACCCCATTTAAGTGGGGAAACGCCGGTTTAAACACCGGTTGAGGGTCTTAATTCCCATTGTTTCTTGTTTCGAGAGTAACTCTCTTGTTTTTGCAGAACCCGACCCTTTCCCCTTGAGGCCTCGTCGCCCTCGCAGCGCCATAGTGGTTCCTGAGCGTGAAATTTCTATTGCAGGAGTTTCGGAGTAGGGTCTAGTGGAAAAGGCTTCAATGGTTGAAGGTGACGCTGATGCGGAGCGCCTCGAGTTCATTTCTGAGCAGGAAGAGGATGACCGGGAAAGACAAGTGGATGATGCCGCTCCCATCATTCAAGCAATATCCCTTTCTTCGGATGACGAGGATGCCGGGAAAGGGATAAATGCTGAGCGAGCCCCCATGGTCGTGAATTCTGGACGGGATTCTTCTCCCAAGGAAAGTGCTAAAAAGAGTCAAATGTGACGCTGAGTTGGGTGAACATGCCACCCCCACTAAGGAAAGTATTGCAGGAGCTTCCCTAGATGAACGCGGCGCTCTTGATGATAACTCTTGGGTCAACTGGGCGTGATATTGCTGTCGCGCCGAGTGTTTTGGGGAGTGCTTCTGTCACAGGGGACGTTGTTTTTTATTTGGATACTCTTTTCTCCGAGAATCCATGGGAGGTCTGGGGTTCACAAGTTGAAAACCTTGTTATCGTGGCCCAAAGGAGTCTTGTGATCCCCGAGGCATACTTTGTGCGCGAAGCCTAGGCTGATCAGTGCATGGTCAAGGCAGCTGGTTCTAGCGCGCAAGCAGCAGATCCTATTGCCACTCTTCGAAAAATTATCGAAGACACGGGTAAGGCCACTGCACCCTTGCTCATTATACTTAGCTGCTGAACTTATGCTTTTGCTGATTATTCCACTCTTGTTTTTCTCATGTACAGATATCAGCCAGTCCTGTCTTGAGTGGCTGATAAAGGTGCGCTTATCGTATCCAAGGACATTTGCAGGAGTGCTGGAGTCGCTGCCCGGGGACAGAGAGGTTCTACTCAAAGATATGACTGACCTTTTGGAGAGGGTGTATCGGGCTACTCCCGCAGGCACCACAGTTGAAATTGCTGAGAGCGCGGAAGAGCTTCAAGAAATCGCAGCAGGGCAATTGGATCCTGGTTTCCTCATAGAGAGACACCAGGATACGCAACTCTGCTCAACTCCGATCTGAGGGTTCTGGCTATAACGAAAAGAAGGCCGCCCTTCAAGCGCGCAAGGCAGAGCTGCTAAAGCCCTCAGAGAGTTTGAGAAAGTTGACAAGAGTTATAGGGACATCAAGGCTCGCTTGGAGCATTTAGCTGACAAAAGGTATTTCAGCTTTCAGCTGAAATACCTCTTCACGGATTGAAAATGAGTCTTTCTTTTGAACTACTTTTGATGTAAACTTTATATTCTTTTGGTTGTCGCGCCTCTTGGATTTGTTTGAACATGCCATGCCTTTGTTGTGCCGATTTTGCGTGCTTTGAAATATTCTCTGGCTGGTTCGAGCCTTGTTTGTGAATGCTCTACTTTATGTGTCTTCTCCTTGCGTTTTCTTTTAAACATGTAGACTATCGCGGCCAATCTTTCATGTGCGTCTGGTTGTCGCCTAAACAGGCATATTTTCACTTAATTATTTTTGTCGCTTATCAAAGATAGCTAGGCTTGCGCGCGTGTATCATGCTTTGTTGTAGATTAGCACTGAATGTTTCATGACTTTTGGTGAGTCTGGAATATTTTAGACCTTTGTAGGCTCAATTCCCCAGGAGCCGCCATTATTATTTGAACTAGCGTGCCACCTCAGCATTAAATAAAGCATGGCTGTCACACAGTGGTCCCAACCCTCATCATTGCCTAGGGCTACGGTATCGTCACCGTCTTTAATAGGGCCATTATTATTTGAAGAGTCTCCTCGGAGCCCTATATAAACCCGCTTTCTTGCTTTTTCATTCTTCATATGGGCTCCTTTGATTGACAAAATTCTGTCTCTCCTGGGTGCTTTCCCTTCTTTTCATTGCTATTCACCCCTTTTCAATCCGCATAGATTCTAGCTCATTGCTTTGAATCCGTGCGTTGTGCTATAGAAATGACTCCCAAGGAATTAGCTGAAGAATCCTCGAGTTGTCATGGTCGTTTCAAAGACCAACTGTGTAGGCTATTGTATTGGGATGAAGACATCTTTTCCCTTATCATGTTTGTAGGGGTCACCTCCGGTGGTCCTCCGGCGAAGAGCATCTTTATGCCGATTCTTATGCCAGCAAGTAATGAGTGGTGTGCATCTCCGTTGGCTTTCCATCGGAGAACTATTTTCCACCTTTGTTTCAACCAGGGAACAACAGGTGGGTGTGCTTTCTCTTACACACGATCAACTTCCTACCCCATGAGCTGTTCCCCCATTTGTTCTTCACATCAGCAGCCTTGATGGATTGAAGTTCATTTGGCATCTCACCATGTCAGGGGCATCGACAAGAGCTCTGTTCTGGTCGAGAACGTCGATGGCAGCATCACGCTTCGTAGTTGTAGAGTCATGTAAGTGTGTTCCTTAAGAACACTTTGCCTTTCAGTTGCAATATTTCTTTTTCGTTTGTAAGTCTTGCTTTAAGCTGCTATCTAGACAGATAAATTGTAAACCAGATTTGACTGTTATGAAAGTATGCTTTTTTTTTTCATTCGCTATTTTGTCTACTATAGTAGACTTGTAACTCACGTATTGTCTTGCCATTCAATCGAGCAAATAGATTTTGATCACGCTTAGCTGATGTCTGAACAGTTTGGCCTTTCATTTCTGCTGCTATCTGGACAGATAGGCTTTAATCGTGTGTGGCTGCTATCTAAACTGATAAGCTTTGTATTTTGCTGCTATCAAGACATATAGGCTTTGATTGCGTTTGGCTGCTATCTAAACAGATAGGCTTTGTATTTAGTCGCTGTCTAGACAAATAGGCTTTGATCGCGTTTGGCTGCTATCTAAACAGATAGGCTTTTCATTTTGCTGCTATCTAGACAGATAGGCTTTGTGAGTTGCAATTGATTGCTACCATATGAGATATGCTTATACTCATGCTTGGCTTCTATCTAAACAGATAGGCTTGTAAATTCGCGATTTAGATGCTATCATATGAGATAGGCTTACGTTCGCATTTTTCTTCTATCTAAATAGATAGGCTTTGTATTTAGCTGCTATCTAGACAGATAGGCTTTGATCGCGTTTGGCTGCTATCTAAACAGAAATGCTTTTCATTTTGCTGCTATCTAGACATATAGGCTTTGTGAGTTGCAATTGATTGCTACCATATGAGATAGGCTTATACTCATGCTTGGCTGCTATCTAAACGTATAGGCTTTTAAATTCGCGATTTAGCTGCTATCATATGAGATAGTCTTACGTTCGCATTTTGTTGCTATCTAAACAAATAGGCTTTTTTTTGTGAGCGGTTGCTATCTAGGAAGATAGGCTTATACCTCATGCATCGCTGTAAAGTGGCAAGGGGAGTCTGATAGTTAATCAGTAATGGGATTCCCTATGAGAGGGTTATTATTACTCATGAGACCTTCATATGGAATATACAGGGGCGCACAGTTGTTAATCACAAAACCCAGTAAAGAGAAAGCTAAAGATAATACCGTCGCGTTTGTGAGTGGTGTTGGAGTGGCGGTAGTCTCGTCGCAGTCTTCAGATACGGTAACACTTCCTGTCGTTGGAGTAGAAGCTACTTACCTGCCTTCCCTCACTGTCATGCTCGATGACCCTTTTCAGGGTGTAGACACTCTTCTTATAAGAAACCTTGGAAATATCCTCCCGCGCGGACTCCTCCTAAGATTTCTCTTGCATCACCATTACTCCAGCTGGTGACTTTCCCTTGAAATCCTCCTACTTGGGTAAGGATTTGACCGAAACGGGTCTGGAGTAGGTTCATCCGCCAATTCTGTAAACCATACAGCCTCGGACAAATGTGCTTCTTCTAGGTTAAAGGGATTCACCGAGGCAGGTATTGTGAGCACTATGTTCTTCCAAATGGCCTTCATAACTTGCTGAGCGGGGGAGGGTACAACGTCGAAGCGATGGATCCTTGGACGACCAATAACCATATGGTAAGTAGTATTGGCCTTGATAACGTGAAATTTGGCAGAACACTTGATCTGGCCAATCTGAATTCCCAATCGAATCCAACCAACTGTCATTTTGGAGTCGCTTCCAAAACCCATTAGTGGTGACGGCCTCTTAACAATCTTGTCTTGGGGAATCCCTGCTAACTCCAAGGTACTGAGAGGAATGACATTCACTGCAACTCCTCCATCAACAAAGGCCCTCTTGAACTCGACATGGTTGATAGTAGCTGTTACATACAACGGCCTCTGATGATTAGCATCATTCCTCTTGTCTGATTCGTTAAACGTTATGCTCAAACCACCTGGTTGCGTGTCCGTCACAACCCTTCCATTTGAGATGACAAATTCTTCCCCATGGTCTTCAGCTACCCTCAAGATCGCCTTTATCATCTCATGCCTTCAGTTGTTCGAAAAGTTCATCTCATCGAAGAATTTGACAAACTTGGCAGAGTCATTCATCCGCTCAGCACGCGAATCTTCTGTGTCGATACCATAGTCTTCGTCTTCATAAACCTTTGCGATCACCGGGGCCTCTTCCTCTGCGACCTCCTCAAGGTCCGTAATCGATATCATAGCTATCTCCTTTCCTTTGGGCTCATACCTCGTGTGAGACGGCAGGGGGTTTTTGCGTACATCCTTGGTCGACTCATCGACCACCAGCTGGCCCTCCTTTATCTTCCTTTCCACCAACCACCGGAGCTTTTTGCATTCTCTGGTGGGGTGTAGTACCTGCCCATGGAACTCACACCACCTTGGATCCGGCAACTGGTCTTTCGTGGGTTTGTGCTCTAGGGGCGGTAGGATCCCATCTTTGCGCCACCTCTTGCAAAGGTCTATTGCATCCTCGATTGAACAAGGCAAAGGTGTTGCCTCTTGGGGCGCGGGCCGATGCTGTTTATTGGGGGATGATACTGCATGGAAGCTGACATTCGAGTCCGCTTGTAGTTGTACTTTGCCACCATGAAGGTGGGATTCACCTGTGTAAGCTCGTTGAAGTACCTCTTCTTCATTCTTTCCCCCAGGGGTTCCACTTTCCTGGTGCTTTCTACCAATCTGGAAAAGGTAGGCATATTCATGTTAATGAGCATACCTTTGTATTCATCGCGCATGCCATGAAGGCATATCTCCACCAGTCGACTTTCGAGGACGTCGTCGACACACTCCAAGGACTTGGCCCTAAACCTTTTGATGAAGGCAACTCCCTCCTCGTCCTTCCTCTGGTACATGCGTGAGAGATGGATAGTGGTGACCTTTTCCTCGACTTGGAAGAATTTGGTGTAGAATTTCTTCACCATGTCTTCCCATGTCTTGACGGATCCCGCTTCTAGGGTCCTATACCACTTGTACACGACAGCTCCCAGATAATTGGGAAACTCATGCATCAATAACCGGTGTCTACCCCGTGCGGGCCCATCATGTCAACGAATCGCATCACATGCTCGTGTGCGTTCCCGCCGACGTCATCAAACTTCTCCCACTTGGGTGCTTTGTATCCAGTAGGGTTGGGCATCAGATAGATGTCCCGTTGAATGGGAGGCGCATTGTCAACCTTTGGGATGACGGCCTCTGCGAAGCTCTGGTTCGCAATGATGATGTCTATACGTTGTTCCAAAGCCGCGAGCCCGGGATGTAGGCATTGTTGGATCATAGGAAGGTGGCAGTGGAAGTGCATGGCTGCCTAGATTCCCACCTGCGTGATAAGGAACCGCCGTAGGGTTCCCCATCGTCATCAAGGAGGAGCTCGTCAGAACGCTCAGAGTCGAGGCCCCAATCCACCGGAAAAAGAAGATTGTGAACCAGACGTGTGCACTATAGATGTGGTTGCCGCCACTGGTAGAGGCAACGGGCTGTCAGTGGTGGGACTGAAGCCCCTGTGGTGGTGTTTTGAGCAATCCTTCCCAAGATTGTCATGATTTGAGCAATCTGGGCGGGCTGGGCCTTCATCACCTGGGCTTGACTCTGAATCGTGGCATGGGGTGCCTCTAAGAGGGCCCTCCTCCAGCAGCTACTTGTGCACGGACGCGGGGATTGGCAGTGGTGTTGAGAAGTCCCTCTTCTCTTGAGGTCTCCTCGTGGGGAGGGGACCGATCGCCGTCACGAACGTGTGCATCAGAAGACATTATGGAAGGGTTAAAAGGGTTGAAGGCGGATGTTTCACGTCGGGTTCACCAAATTGTACTCACTGAAATCCCTCGGAGAGATTCAAGTTTGCACCTCAAGTAGAGAATAAGGATACCAAGAGATGTAGGGTGTGTGTAGGGAGAGGGTAAGCACTGGTAACTGCTCAAAGAGAGACAGTAGGCAGAGAGAGAGAGTAGGTTGCTTAGCGTTCCAAGAGCTAAGATGTATCGTTCTGTACCCAGTGTTGTAGTGGAAAGCTAACGATCCTATATATAGTGGGGAAGTGACCGTTGAGGGGATTAATGCACCATAAATGACGGCTTAATGATAGACCCCCAACGGGACGTTCGACCGTGTATATAGGAACCGTTACGTATCTGCCCAAAAGTATCGAAGAACGTTATGAGATCAGCCGCATTTATGGGACACGTAAGCCTAGAACCTCTCAGTCAGTTACCAAAGGTCGCACGCGACGGACCTTACCCTAGCCTCCAAACCACTAATTCCCTACAGGTCCCGTGTTGGTACGCGAGGGCCCTGTCTCGCAGCCCCCACGTGGACAAGCATATGTAGTTGTCCGGTGTGTATGGAGCACAGCAGGGTGTGCTGGATTGCTGCCACGTGGTTGTGATCGGCTTGTCTGGAAAGCTGTATATACACTTGTAGATTGGGCCGAACCCGTTAGGTTGAACTCTCTAGGGTTAGTATTTCTATTTAAACATATGTATTTTCATTATTTTATTATCAATCAATCAAAAGATGAAAATTGTGTGTGTTGGGTCAAAAACCCTAGTGTTTGTGTGTGTGGAGACTTTATGGTGTAACACCCCGTATTTTTCTAAATATAACTGATGTCTTTTTCTTGAAGTTTAAATGTTAATTTTCGAAAATAAATTTCTAGTGGGGAGGTAGTTGTATTTTTTGACAATTTTAAATAGTTATGTTGGGGGTTATTTATAAAGTTTATGTTAACTAGGGGGGATGTGCTTGTCTATAATGTGACTTAGGAAACCCCAACTTATCTCTCTCCCTCTCCCCGTACGTTCTCCCTCTCCCTATTTCTTCTCCTTCTCTCTCTCTCTCTCATTTGTCTTGTTTTTCCATTCACCAACACCACCTGCCACATTTTTTTGTTCCCCAACACAAATCACTCACCTCTCTCTCTCTTTCTCCCTCTCTCCCCTTCACCCTCTCTCTCTCTCTCTATCTCTCTTTCTTCATCTATTTATTCCTTCCTCCTCTTCTCCTTCGGCTCACAACCACCCCCGAGACCACCACCACTCCCAACACCATCACCACTGCCACCATCTCCACTCTCTCATGTCTTCTCCTCCCTCCATCTCACTGTCTCTCTCTCTCCTCTAGTTTTGTCGAGAGAAACCCACCAACATCATCGACAACAACAAAACCATCAACGCCACCTCCACCACCGTGAACATCTCAACCCTCTCTGCTCTCCAACCCCACCATCTCCCTCTCTTTCCCTTGGTCACCAAACAGCAGCAGCAGCAGAAAGCAGCGGAAACCCACTGCCGCTGCCACCGCCGAAAAGCCAACGAGAAGACCCACCACTACCACACCCACTTCTCTCTCTCTCTATCTCTCTCTCAGCCACACCATCTCTCTGCCCAGTACCAGAAGAAGACAGGAGTAGCAGCAGAAACGACAGCAGCAACCAACAGACCCAACACCGTCGCCGTTGTCCCCCATTTTCGCCGGCGAAGCTTCGAGCCCGGCGAAATCATCAACACCCATCCCCAAGCTCTATCCCACTTGACGTTTGGAGGTCCAAGGAGACCCCTAACAGGCCTAACCGGAGGTGAGAAGCCATTAATGCTGGAGTTGAAGGTCACCGTCGCCGTCGTGAGTTTCGACCCAACCCAAAACTCGACCGTTTCTTGCGATTTTTGGTTATGGTATGCTCTAATATTCTCCGTGAGTTTATTTAAATAGTACAAATCATGTGTTGATGTCTGATTTCATGTTTAGATTGAGCAATTTGAGAATTCATGTTAGGGGGTTAAAGTGTCTTTTACATAAGTTGGGTGTAAGGTGGATAAGTGTCTTTAATAATCTGTTAGGGGAAGTTGTTGTCATTTATGGATCTGGTTTGTGAGTGCGTTGTGGGGATCTTGCTATCTTTTAACATAACTTGAGGGTTTCTATTTGTCTTTTACATAAACTTTACACTTTTGTGTAAAAATAAAAATGAAAATTTTGGAATAAAAATACTTTCTAAAAATACTTTTTTTCGTCCTCATTGTATAAATTTGATCCGGATATTGAAATAGTTCCCGACTTGTTCGTTAGAAAATAAGCAAGACATGTTTTAAAATAACTAAGTTAATGTTTGCAGATATAGAAAAGAAAGTTATTTCAATAAAATGTTAAAGCCACTTTTGGTTATATAGCAAGCTATAACTTATGTTTCCTCATTATATTGTGTTTGTAACTGTTTATAATAGTTACTAAAGTTACATATCAAGTAAAATAATTTAATGATAAAATTGTGTTTTAGTAATTGGATATCCTCTTCTTGGAAAACAAGCTAATAAAATTTTTTTTCAGTACATAAATGTTGCTTTACTAAATGTCGCGTTTGTTTTTATCTAAATAGATATTGAGTTTCAAATACTTATTTACTAACCTTATATCAACATGAAATTAGTTTAAATAAATATTGTGAATATAAAAATAGTCTCTTGAGCTTAAATAACCCTTCCCGGATAAAGATTATGTTCAGTATCGCGAGTGGTCGTAATTATAATATTACTTGATATATATCTCCTCAATTTTCGGATATCAAAGTTTGTCCTTAAAATACTATTCGTATTTTTATAAAAATAAGACTTGAGACGGGTTTCATTGGGGGAAATTTTGAGAGCTGGACTTAGTATTCGACATAGCCGAGCATTTGTATAAGGCTATTGCATCCGTTTATTTAGAAGTACTATTGTTGTAATTAGAAATTGGGAATTGTAGGCGACGAATTGCCCAACGAGGACTACGACCGTTCGTACGAGATTTTATGTGATAATTGCTATTGGATCAGGTGAGTTATATGCTTATCCTTGATTGCCTAGCAAACTTCGTGTCAAAATGTGATTTATATTTTCTATCTCAAAAAATACTTGTGAATTTTACATGCTTAGCCTTGCATGCCGGCTTGTTTCGTGTCAACTACTTGGTTAATTGAAAATGGTTGTCGTATTTCATCTCCTGCTAGATAAATGCGTTTTATTTGTTTTCAAATCTTCAAATATTATTTTTGTTAGGTATACTTGTCACACTTGGTCATAAACCAATGATAACGTAATATTATACGAACCTGTGATGCTATTGGGTGATGATTCCTTGGGCTTAGTCCCTAAAGAGATAATCGGGTTCGATCCCTAGAGTTACTTGTGTTGGATGATGATTCCCTGGGCTTAGTCCCTAAAGAGATAATCGGGTTCGATCCCCAGAGTTACTTGTGTTGGGTGATGATTCCCTGGGCTTAGTCCCTAAAGAGATATTCGGGTTCGATCCCCGGAGTAAAATGGTTAGCATGTACCGGAACCAGTTATATTACTTATTACAGGTGATGATTCCCTGGGCTTTGGTCCCTAAATATATGGCACTACGTGCACCCCGACTCCGTCGCCGTAGGCTGGAGTACTGCTTCTAGATACCACTCATTTGATTGACACTCTTAGGAGGGTGTTGCAACACTTAAGGTCTAGAATGTCTCATTGTGGTCACTGGTCTACCCGGGTATGTGGAGTTAATGATAATACGATTACTATGTTTAGGAACAGTTATACTTGGAAACAGTTATTCGTAAGATGTGTTCCGAACAGTCATGCCATATATGAAAGAATTAAATTGATGACTTCGGAAATCTCATTGGAACATTGTGGTGAACGAATTTGTTACGTGAGAAACAGTCATTACTTGTTAACTTCGTAGCTTTATTCGTGAAATCAGTTGTTATACTCTTACTCTGTTACTCTTATTTATTTAACACGTGACCATGCAGCCTTTCGTAACCTTTCCTGTTTTTACATGCTAAGGTGTATCTCACTCAGCATTTCCTGCTGACTTTCAAAACACTGTGGTCTTTGTTTCATTCCGCCGCAGGTGTAGGAGCTGGGATTATGGAGTAGCGGGATTCAAGACTTATGTAGATTATCACACATCATCACTTTACGATGAGAACACTAATTTAAAGATGATTATCTTAATATTGTAGCATGTGTTGTAGCCTAAAGACGATAATGTGATAGCTTGTTATTTAATTTTTATGGGATGTAATGTCTCTCGATTTTTCGCTATTCGAGTAGCACTCTCTCGGTCTCTACCGAGCCGGACACGTGGAGTGTTGCATATGGTGTCTAGAATTACTATGACGTTAGGTAAACCTCAACAAATTGGTGCTTTCATTGACTTTCACTATTCAACTGATGAAATAGTGGAGGAATCGTTACAAAAACGTTTCGCTGAGATCATGGAACTAATCGCCCAATCGCGACTCCAAGAATAGCAGGAACAACAAGAAGCAGAGGAGAATTCGCTTCATGTGCCTCCAAAGCTAGTGCCAAACCAGCGGCACCCACAGAAAACTTCCGTCTTGCAAAAAGAACCACCTAAGGACGATAATCCGCTACCTAGGCCACGGTGCTCGACGTCAACAAGCCATAGATCGGATACCTACCGCCCCCGTCTCCTCCGACCACCATCCAGCTGGCGATTCAGCAGCATCGGCCGGTTTTCGGCCACAGCCAGGCCGTCAGAGATCCAAACCCAAACCTACTGCTCACACACCCACCCTCTTCCCCACCGTCACAGCAGATCCAAGACCTGCAGCAGCAGCTTACGCTGGAAGGAAAGCCACCATCCCATCCGGCGTTTGTCGCGGCAATCAAGTCGTCGTGGTTGCGCGATCCATAGCAGCATCCGGTGAAACCACGCAACCAAGCTTTGCGACCGCCGACCACACCGATCAGCCGTCTTTCACGAGGGTGTGCCCTCCGCCCCTACACCTGTCTGCATCTTCCAGGGATACTCCTGTAACATTTTTTCAAGTGCACTAAGAGGGACCAGAGTATATGAAAGAAAATCGAGCGAAGTATGGGAATGTCTTCAACGCTAACATACTAGGAAGCCCCACAATGGTCTCCATGGAACCAAAGCTCAACAGCTTTATCATGCTGAATGAGCTAAAGGGACATACGAAGGGACAGCCACATGTGTCTTTACCTCAACAGGTTGATGCTAGGGTTGCTTCATCTGGGCTACCTATTTTACTTGGGCCTATTTTACCTTTACGACCTAATTTTTTTGGGGCTCAGTATCGGACTTAGTTCTGATTTGGGACTACACAATGAGGTTCTCAGCACCGTTCGTCATCAATTTGATCTGGACAAAATTACTTGTGGAGGTATTGACGGTTATTCACACCTTTACCTTGAGGACTCGGTGTTTGTCAACCGCTGGGGAGTTGATGTCAACCGTGTCGTCATCAACCGTACTATTTATTTATTTATTTACTTACTTAATTAGTATTATTTGTTAGTTAGTCTATTTTATAACTTAATTACGTTATTTAATTAATTAGTTAGTAGAACAGACCGAGCCCGTTAGGTAGAAATGTATAGGGTTAGTATTTATATTTAAACAGATGTAGTATCATTATTTTATTATCAATCAATCAAAAAGAGGAAAAGTGTGTGTGTTGGGTTAAAAACTCTAGTGTTCGTGTGTGGGGAGACTTGATAGTGTCTAGAATTACTATCACGTTAGGTAAACCCTAACAAAGAGGGGAATATCCTGGGTGACCTTCGCTCCCTATCGACAATACCTAGAGGGAGCGAATAGAGCCTTAAAGCCATCGTGTCCTTGCACGAGATCGTCTCTGCTTTATTATTATTCTCCAGACTTTGTAAGTTTTATTCTTTCTGTTAATTTACCGCGTCAAATTCTTGTACAGATTCAACACAAAGAACCGATTTCTTAATTGAGTTCAGTATATTTTATGAATTCTTACAAAAAAGAATCAAATATTACATTGTTAAAGGTACTTTCTTCTCCCATACGCCCACCTAGGATGTTAACCAATACGACCAGCAACTTGCACACATCAGTATACTAGTAGGCGGCACGTGCGTTGCACGTGAGATTTTTTTTTTATAATCATTATGTCGCGGATGATTATCCCCACTAAATATTTGTTTCATCAAGATGTTGACTTTTGAGATGGACCATGGGTACTTACTTCCATAACAAAGTCAATAGATCCATCCCTCCTTCATAATACACACACTCAAATAACTCATATACAAAACAAAAAAGAAAAGGGACATGCCAAACGTCACATTTTTTCTTCACCACTTAATTTCACCACCTATGTGCATGTTTCTTTTTTATAGCAACTTATGTGATTATTTCTAATTGAAGATATGATTATAGAAAGATCTTAAAATAAATAGTTACCCACAATCATATTTTGACATGTAGGAGGAGGTGAAGTTAAAAGGTAAAGAAAGAAGGGTGAAGCATAGCGACCCTCAAAAGAAAATGCTAGGCCTATACTGATACATACATAATTAAAAAAATAACTGAATAGTTTCTTATCAATTACAATTGTGTTGACATATGAGCCCAAGGTTGTTGGAAGATTAGATTAGTGGCTTATAAGATTAGAGATATTCAGATGATAAATCTGGTCTATTTATTTGCTATGCCCTCTACATCAATCCCAACAAGATCATCATCCTTGAAAAATAACATGAAGAACACGTGTACCTTTATCTTTAGTTATCAAGTAATAAACATATCTCGATCTTTGGATCTGAGATCAAATAGACAATTTTGCAAGCTGTATTGATATGGAAGTGGCCCAAAATGTTGTTAGCGTGGCAACTCTCAAAGGATAACATTCTACAAACATCTGGTTCCAAAATTACATTCTTAATCTTGATTATCCATTAGTATTTGGTCATCTTCTTGCCCATTCTGGGGAAAATCTTTGTTGTTGTAATATTTGAGTGCTGGGAACTTCCTATCTGACCAAACTGTGCCCTTTGAGGTTCAATTACCTTCACCAACCCTCACTTGTACAGAAGACACATGATTCTACCAAAATAAAAATAAAATGTGGCTACCACTCATAAGACCGGTTATCCTGACAGCTTCCTTTCAATGCTTTTCACAGCACATTAAGGACTGATAAAACATCCCAATGTCTCAACTTCTGCAATTCCTCCCGTCTTTGACATTTTTAAGGTCACAAGATAGGTTTTGTCCCTTGAGCTTAGGACTATCAATACCATATCTGCAAACTTGGTAAGTTAGCAGATGTTTTTTTGAACAATTATATTCATGTTGTCAAGGCCACATCATGATCCACCATGCTCATCTTCATGAGGTCCCCATTGATATGATTTGAAATGGCTAATGGCAATGAGAAGATTTACATATTCCAAAATGTCAAACAGAACTCCCATTCGTAAATTAGAAGAGGCCGATTTCTTCTAAATTTAAACACTTAAAAGCACTCAGTGATGGATTTTCATGTATCAATAGAAAGGTCACAAGATAGGTGTTGTCCCTTGAGCTTAGGATTATCAATACCATATCTGCAAACTTGGTAAGTTAGCAGATGTTTTTTTGAACAATCATATTCATGTTGTCGTGGCCACATCATGATCCACCATGCTCATCTTCATGAGGTCCCCATTGATATGATTTGAAATGGCTAATGGCAATGAGAAGATTTACATATTCCAAAATGTCAAACAGAACTCCCATTCGTAAATTAGAAGAGGCCGATTTCTTCTAAATTTAAACACTTAAAACCACTCAGTGATGGATTTTCATGTATCAATAGAAAGGGCTTTATTGATATATTTAGAATACTTGCATTTATCCTCACAGTTCCATATATAAACTACAACCTTAAAGGGTTTATATTTCACCCCTCCACTTTTAAGTCTATGACACATCTTCCAAGTTGTTTCGTGTTAATTTTTTTTGGTAAACAACATAAACAAATCCGATGAACAACTCTCTTTCAGTGTCGACTGACATTGTCAATTCAAGTATATGGAGTTCCACTAAACCAAAATGTAAGACAGATTACATGCATAATAATTGCACGACTTGCAAATCCCAAGCATGCAGAGGTGTTTAGAAAGATTAGATCTACAAGAAAACGCATAAGATGTTGGGTTGGAGCCCTGGTTCATGGGCGGCCCGTTTTATGAATCGGCCCGGTTCATGTTTTGCTACGACCTGAAAAGGGAGACATGATTCGTGGAGCGAAGGCTTGGGCCGGTACGCCCAAGCCGTAGCGATCACGAACATGTCTCCCGGGGGTTCGGGGCAGCGCCCCCGAAAAAAATATTTTGACCCGTATTGACCCGTTTGGGCTTGGATCCGGACCGGTTTGATAGATTATCTATTTGTGGAGTTCTTAGGGTTCGTAGCATGTTATGTTGAGCGTTCTGATTTCGCTTGTAATTCTCTCTGAGACGTTTTGTCTGTTTTAGTGAAATCTCTTCAACTCCGTGGAGTAGGCTGTTTTGCCGAACCACGTAAATCTGTGTGTTTTGATTCTTTCTTTTTGCATATTTCGTTTTCACAACATAAGAACCCTAGATCAAGAGTCGGGAAGGACCTGCAGAGGTTTCACATGTGACTCTTACACAATGAATCAAGTATTTGTAACAGGAAGAGACCGAAACAACACCTTATTTTTCACTCCCACTTCTGTGTTGTGTTGGTTTGATACCAAGTTTCAGAGAGTTATATTGGGCTTTTATAATTGTGCGATTGTCTAGATGTCTCTCATAAAGCACTTTATGTTGTCATATGATTTGCCTAGTTGTTGAAGTGTTCAACCTGATCAAAAACAGTAAATAATCTGCAGAGCCAATGTTATGTTTCTAAAGGATAAGGAAGAACCTGTTTCGATCTTTTCACTGCTTATGCCACAAAGATTTCTCTGGAACTATAACTCATCCCTCGAAGATTCTAAACGATTTGAACCCAATACTCACTGCAAGAGTATACAGAAGATTACGACGCGTCCAACAATTAAAATACTGAAGAAAAACATACAACTGTAGATAATATCTCGGGCAAGTCGGCTTAGATTTGTTCCATCTAAGATTTTCAAATGAAACTAACTATGAAAAGCAAAAACAGTAGAGTTCATATGAAGTAAAATATCTGAGAAGATGTAGTACGAACTGGAGAAAGAAGAAAGAAACCATCTTATTACTGCAAACTACACACGAACAGAAGTAAGCCTTTAATAACGACCTATGAACAGGGGAAATAAAAGGACTCATACTGAACACAAGAGTCAAGAAAGACGTGAAAGATCATATGGAGGTTTGATATACAAGAATCAGACTTTTTAGGGGTTTCGAGCATGACCGAACTACAAGACAGAACTTTATTGCAATATGGCAACAACTATGACCCAGAAAATACAAAAACCTACCTCGACGTTGGTTGAACTGAAACCTAATTTGGTGCCTCCCCCCAATATTCTTCTCGAAGACGGAGATAGCGATGTTGACGTCCTGTAGTCAGTTGGGAGAGAGCAATATGGCCACTCGCTTTAGTCTGCTGGAGCGGCGTGCGCATTTGTAAGAGCGACGTTGTCATCGTTCGTGAAGATGAGTCGATTCGTGAAACGGCGTGTCAGTTTGGTACATGACTCAGACCTTACCATGATGCAATTTCGAGAGGCACGGGGAGGTCTTTAAGCAAGATTGAAGTCACAGAGATTGAAACGATGAATTCCATTGAATGGGTTTGAACTTTATTGTCCCGAAGAGTCTGTTCGTAAATCGTTGCATCTAAACAGCGGAGCCGAAACGATGCGCACGGACTGGTGCGATTTAGGTCTGCCGTTTATGAATGTCTAAAGATTATCGAAGACATTATATTAATTAATCAGGGGTATTTTTGTCAACATGAAAAGGTTAGGAACTCATTTTGGTTAGGAACTCCTTCAACCTTTTATATAGTAGAGTAGATAGATAGATATATATATATATATATTTAAGTAAAACATGAAATTTCAATAAGGATTAGAAAAACTACAAATTTTCTGAATGATCCAGAAACTACAATCACGGCCTGCAGAGAGAGTACAAAAACATACAAACGATCGAAACCCCATACCACTGTGATTCTTCTCTTCGCTCTCATTTGACTTTTTTTTTTACTCGTTATTGGGTCACTCTCATTTGACTTTTTTTTTACACGTTATTGGGTCACTTTGACCGTGTAATTTGGATCGCAAAACGATACGATTTTGATAATTTTTTCACTGTGTTATTGTACAATTTTTACTCTACAACACTATGAAAAAATTATCATAAAATTACATCGTATAGCTAATGAATATATAGTGACAAAAGTCAAGATGATTGGAAATGGAAGAATAGGGGGTACTGACGTCCAATAGCTAATGCCGTCTGCAACACTAGATCTGGGTCCTTTAACTCATTCAGCACAAAAATCCAACTCCGCTGCTGTTTTTTCTGATCCTATCCACTACTGGCTCATCTTGATAAGGTATCCGATCACGGCCGAAAGATGATGATGGTGTGAGAAAAGCATGCTTAGCCACTTTTCCTTTTCCAAGGCGTGAATTTCTTGCTTCCCATATCATCACTCTGATCAAAGCTGCCACAACGTTTACTTCTATCAACCTTACTAGTTACCACCACAAAAATCTCTCTCTCAGAACTAAGTAGAGGAGATATTCAGTCTAAGGATGGCAATTTGTTCCGTTCCTATTCGAAATCCGAGTGATCCGATTTGAACATGTCAAGTTCGAATCTGAGATGAATATCAGCTTATTCCATGCGAGTCTGACCTGTTGTCATCCATAAAGGAAATGCTAAACGTCACTGCTTTATTTTCACCCTTGTATTTCACTACTTATGTGTAGTTCGCTAATTGGTGTATGATTTTGGAAAAATATCAAAATCAATTGTTATCAGTAATCATAACTTTATCACATAAAATGTGAAATAAAATGATGACAAAAAAAAGGATATAGCGGCCCTCCATCTATAATTTGTACCAAAAAATAGAACAAGGAGGGGAATTTACATAAGCCACCCACAAATTTAGGCACAAAGGCAAAAGTTGCCCTCACTGTTAGCAAATCTTCAACACATACCCTTGTGTTTTTAATATCAGCTAACAAACAGTCTAGTTACCCCCTTTAGCTTTATAATCGCAACATGTCTCTCACTCCACATACCCATATTCACCTATCTACTAGGAAAGATTCAGACAATTAAACGAGTTGAAAAGTCGTGAAATTTTGTCTGAAAAAATGTATTAAGTTAAAAGAAATCTATTAAACAAGTTAAAATTTCAGAATACATGCATGTATAATTTGTGGATTGATAAACGTATGTTTAAGAAGATTTTAGCATGGATAAAAACAATTACGTAACTGGTACTTCTAGAACTACAATTTTTGGTATTATGAAAACAAATTTTATTTGTTTGGATAAGAATCTTTACTAAAGTAATTCTTCGAATTCTCTCTCTCTTTTTTTTTCTAGAAATTGTTTTTGTCGTCAATCGGGTTCGAACCCGGGACCTCATGTAGGGATTTCCAACGCTCTATTGAATCAGCTATGTTTCATAAAACAAATTTGAATGTCAAACTAAATAAAAATATAATTGCAAGAGCATTTTCCAACACATGAATTATTTAGTGGTTATAGTTAAAATGTAAAGAATGAGGACAAACAATGGCTTTAGTATGGTCTCTACTTGGTTATTTATTTTGATAGATTTTTAGGTCGCTCTTTACATTAGAGATTCAAGTAGAAATCTTTATATTTTCTTAAACACTTCCATGTCAGTTATATTATATTCTAAATTCTTTAAAAGTCCTCAATAAAAAAACATCGAAAATCCGATACGTGATATTTAACAGTCCTTTAGCTAACACAATTGGAACTCATTCCTTATTACGTTGCCTCGAGACCATGCCGAAGATGTTTTTTCGAAACAAACAAATAGCTTACATGACATTACCAAACAAAAAAAGGTTCATATGTACAAAGAAAGACCGAATCACCCTTGAATAGTTATGGCAATGTTAGGCAATAAGCGGGTACGAGTGAAGACCTGCAGAGAGGACAGGTGAACTTATCTCCTTCTAGCCAACTCTGTATGCACTCCAAATGGAACACGTGCTTGCACCGAACGAGTTGACTCACCGAGTCATCCTTCTCAAACTCCGTCAAGCAAATCGCGCAGGTTAAGTTCTCGCGGTCGCTGTGTTCCAAATCATGAAACCTGGCTGCCGGAAGATTCACGTGCGAGATATTGTAATATTCTTCATCAACTTCGTAAGGGAATGGGATCCCGGCAAGATTGAGAAGAGCCTTCTTTAGGTGAAAGAATGGAGCTGATTCCCAAATCGCCATCTTGATAAACCTCAATCAAAATCTTTACGGGGTTTTTGTTTCGGACTTGGGTGGATTGGAAGAAGTCTATTTATTTCCGTAGAGAGGTATGACGTTTTTTCTTTGTCAACTACTTTGCCAAACATTTTGAGGCAAGTTCTTTTAATAATTCACTCCTATTATTGCCTTAATAATGACCCCTATCCGTTGGCCAACAATTGGAAGTTTGACGATTTGACACACATGTTCCTTGAGGGGTGGGCGTTCATAACAATAATTCTAAAGGGACAGAATTCTGTCCATCTAGAACGATTCTTATTTTAATGGTTCACCAATTAGATGCTAAAGAGGCTTATTGAGAGTGAAAATTGCGATAATTTAATTTAATCTTACGGCGTAGATACGGTATTACAGAATACATGATATTATTAAATAGTAAAAACCTTAGTTTGTGTCTCATTATTTATTACACTAAGGGTGCGTTTGGTAGAGTGGTCTTTTGTGGATTATGGTTTAAAAACCAAATGGATCACCGAAGTGTTTGTTTATAGTGGTTTAAAAATTAGTTTTTAATCTAGTTTTTTTGTCATTTTGTCAAAACCAACATTTTGGTGGTTTTCTTCTGCTTTATTTCTATGACACAAATACGATTAGTGGTGCGAATTCGGTTCGGTTCACCCGAGAACCGAACCGGAGATAATTCCAACCGAAACAAAAGACCCGAAACCGAACCGCTAAACCAACGAACCGAACCGAACTGGACCCGGGTTGCAACCGGTTACGGTTCGGTTTCCCATTTATTCGGAATCGGGACCGGAACCGGAACCGTTGGAACCGGAACCGGCCCGGAACCGACCTGACCTCTCACCAACGGCTTGATTTTTAAAAAATATTGTCGTTAAGTGTGTTGTCCTAATCGGTAAGTGACCGTTTCGGGCTGTTTATTTTGTTTTTTGTTCCCCCCCCCCCCCCCCCCCCCCCCCGTTCCCTCCCTTCAACACCTATAAATACCCAACCCCTACTACAAATTTTTTCACACTTCCTCATCAAACTCTCTCAACATTTCTCACAATTCTTCACTCAAAAATCATCCTACACTCTCCAAAATTCACTCTCCAAATTTAAACACCATTTCCAAAATTCATTCTCCATATTCCTCAATCCTCAATTCCACATACACTCTCAAAATCACTCAAAAATCCTCATAAACTCTCATCTTCAATATTCGACAAGCAAGAGCAACGCATCTTCAATCTTCGACAACGCATCTTCAATCTTCGACGTTTCGCTTCACCTCCAAGAATTATTCTTGGAGTTTGTAAGTTTTATTTTTTGTTGTTTGCTATTTGATTGCGTTATTATTTGTGCTTTATTTGTAAAATTTTATTTTTTTTCATCAAATTTCTATAAGAAAAAATGGCTTCTTCTTCTCATGTAAATGTTGATAACCAAAACAACCAATACGTACCTGTAATCGACGACATGACTATTGATGATCAAATGGACATTTTATTTGGCGATGGTGCCGCTAATGATTTTGACGGTATAGAGGAAAATGATCCGAATTTAGGTCGTAATAAAAGAACACGTAAGGTGAAAAAAACTAAAAAAAAAAAGCCCCGTTTAGGAACATATGGATAAAATACCCGATGGCTTAGACGACAAAGGTAAACAAAAATTTAGGGCAAAATGCAAACATTGTCGAGCAAGTTTTGTATTGGATATAACCGGTGGATTAGGATCAATGAGAAAACATTTACAAAATAAACACCAAATTTTGAAAGATACACCCGCCGTAGGCAACACGATGCTCCAAACCCAACTAGGATTCGACGCACACGGCAACTTAGTTACTTTTGTCTACGATGAAAATAGGGCAATAAGAGCATTATCTCATTATATCGCCGCCACCGAAAGACCTCTAAATATGACCGACGAAGGAGAGTGGGACACATTAGTACAAACCGCTTTTTGCCCGAGTTATAAGCATATTAGTAGACACACTATTAGGAAAAATATAATTGAAATATATAGTGAGAGGAAAGCGGAAATTATGCAAACTTTTTTAAATTCTAATTTCACAGTTGCTTGCACTTCGGATATGTGGTCGGGTAGAAATAACAAAGGATATATTTGCGTCACCGCACACTACATTAACACAAACGGGACTTTACAAAAACGTGTTATTGCATTTCGAGAAGTTCCATATCCTGACAACGGTGTAAACATGGGTGAAGCCATAATCTATGTTTTTGAAGAGTGGGGTATTGATCAACGAATTGCATCAATTACTTTTGACAATGCATCGGCATGTGATAGTGCGATAGATCATATGCAAACTTTGATACAAACACCATTTCACCAAGAAATTGAACATGTTCGTTGTGTATGTCACGTTATCAATTTAATTGTACAAGATGGTTTGAAACAACTAGATGAGCATATTTCTCCTATTCGTGAAGCTATTCTCTTTATTGCGTCTTCAAACAAAAGAAACAAACTTTTTGCGGATTATTGTGCTAAAATAGGCAAGAAAAAAAGAAGGTTTGGAGGAGATTGTAGGACAAGATGGAACTCGACTTATTTGATGTTGAAAAGTGTTGAAGGTTATAAGAACACAATCACATGTTTTTTGAATGAAAATGGCAATCCCGTTTCCGTTTCACTTAATGATTGGAAGGTCGCCACGGTCTTAAGAGATTTTCTTGAACCATTTTATAACGCAACTAATATTCTTTCGGGTGTTTATTATCCTACTACTAACAACGTTGTTCCACAACTAATGTTTTTAACAATGACTTTTAAAGAGTATAGGGAGAATGATATTTTTTACGACGCAATTGCCGACATGGAAGAAAAATTTCTCAAATATTTTGAAACGATCCCTACGATTTTTTGTTTGTCAAGTATTTTGGACCCAAGACAAAATGATGCTTCCCTAGGTTTTATGCTAAACGCAATTTCGGAAAACATGACTACCGGGTATAGAGATGTAGTGATATCACCAACTATTGAACAAGTTAAACAAAAACTTAATGTTCTGTATGATATATATGTTGCTAAATTTCATATTGGTGGTGCTCAAACATCATCGAGCGATCCGAAGGGTACGGGTAAGAGTAAGAGTAAGTATGCTATTGGTTCTTTATTTAAGAGTACACAAACCACACCCACCGGGTCGAATTGCGTCTCGGAATTATTGTTGTTTCTCAACCAAAATTATTTCTTAAATGTATCGGAGCAAGAAATAGAAAATGTAGATATACTTGATTGGTGGAAAAATTATGAAAGAACTTATCCAATTGTTTCTAAAATGGCACGTGATTTACTAACCCCTCCCGCTTCTACAGTCCCTTCCGAATCTACTTTTAGTGCAGGTAAACGAGTTTTGTCGGAGAAAAGATCGTGCCTAACCTCGGAGATATTGGAGATACTCATATGCTCGAAGGATTGGAGCGACGCCAACAAACGCACACAAGACCAACACCCTTTGGACGTGGCCGTGACCGAACTTTACGAAGAATTGAGAATAGACCCGGACACTCCGATAGATGTAGACGAATTGCCTACGACAAGGCGTTGAAAAATGAAGACTATTATTGGGTATTTTTGTTCATTGCAATAAGTTTGTATGTAAGTTAGAAAAAAGGCAAATGATTGTTAGTTAAGTGGGTGCCAACCTAGTTGGGATGTACTTAAACTATATTGATGCATTTTTTTCTAACATTTGATTTTTGGTTGTTTTTTTTCAATATTTGTCAAATTTGATGTTTTATAGTTACTACTTAGTACTTAATAATACTACCAAAAATATTTGATATTTTTTAATGTACAAATTTAATGTACTTAAACATTAAATTTGTACATTAGAAAACATCAAATATTAATTAAGAACATTAATGAAACCCTAACCCTAACCCTAGTTTTATTAATGGAACCCTAACCCTAGTTTTATTAATTAATACTACAAGTTTACTATCACCACATATATACATATATATATATATATATATATATATATATATATATATATATATATATATATATATAAGAACCAAAGTAACCGGTTCCGGTTCAACCGAACCGAAAACCCTTGGCTAACCGACAAACCGAACCGAAACCGACCGGTTTGGCTCAAACCGGTTCGGTTCCGGTTCGGTTCGAACCGAAATCGCACCCCTAAATATGATATTATCACATCTTAGACGTATTAAAATGACAATCTCCTCTCATTTTTGGTAATTCTCTGACTTTTTAGTCACTGAGGTAATTAAAAAAGATTGCACGAATTTTTCTATACTTTGCCATAAATATTTTTTCCCATAAAACTCAATTATCGCATATTTCGGACGATACATTTTATGTAAAATATTCATATTATTTAGGATGAACCATTTTTGCAGTGTTCTTTTCTTAGTTGATCATTTTTTTTTTGTTATTCGTTACTCAACGAAGTATCGAGTGTTAACGAAGTTCAAAGAAATTGTTGACTTTTTGTCGAACTAAAATTTAAATTTTTGGATGTCACACAACTATTAATTTGTTCTTCAATTTGTTACTTTCATGAAAACGTTGAAGCTCATGAAATCTCAAACTTTCTTACAATGCATTTGTTCCTCTTGAATCTGTAAAAGAAATATAAACGGAGGGTATCTTTGTCCTTTAATCTACATCATCTAGTTTAAAAACTACTACCAAAAACATTTCTCTAGTTTTTAATCTAGTTTAAAAATCACTACCAAATACATTGGTTTAAACAGAATTTCTAAAAAAATCCAAAAACCTTCCACCACAATCTAAAAAGCAGTTTTTTCTCTAGGAACCATTCTACCAAACTCACCCTAAGCCTCCGTTTGGTTGGTGGTAAAATATTTTCTTGTAAAATGTTTTCCCTTGTTTTTGGTGTTTTAGTGCTGTTTGGTTGGAGTTAAAGGTAAAATATATTTCTGTAAAATATTTTCTCTCAAATTATGTAAAATGATTTACACATTTCAAAACAGTAAGCCATTACTGGAGAGTGAAGGAACACAACAACTCATACTAACACCTCCACCATCAATAACCACCACCACTACCTACCTCCACCACAACATATCACTGCCACCCACCTTTACCGCCACCCATCACTGCCATTGCCGTCACGGCTCACTATTTTGACAAGTGTTAACCAAACACGACAAATAAGTGCAGAGAAGACTTTTTCACAAAAAATATTTTACGCGCGTAATTTTTCCCTTGTAAAACATTTTACAGCGAACCAAACAGAGCCCAAAAACATGACCTGAGTTAGTAGTGTCTCATCAATGTCGTTGGACCTTTTCACTTGCCCCCATTAAATTAGGGCAGTAAACGTATGTCCACAAATATTAATGTAGTCCGAATGGCCAAATGAATATGAGATTGTTAAATAATTATATATTAACGCATACACCATTTATTTAAGAGCATAGTTTTAAAAACTGGACCGGACCGGCCGATTAGACCGGTCGGACCGGTGCTGGCCCGGTACGGTTCGACAATCGGATCAGTCATGCAAGTGAACCGGGCCACGTCATCGGAACTGGCGGTTCAACCGGTAAACCGAACGACCAGTGACCCGCCCGGTTCGTTAATCAAAATATAATAACGCTACTTGTGAGTTCTTAACCACCAGGCCACGTCCACTTTGTTGAATAGAAGGAGAAAGAAAATTATATACTATGATTTCTTAACCGAACGAAAAATCTACCTATTTTGTTTCTTTTATTGAGGAAACCTTGTTCCTCTCTTTCTTGAAAATCACTGATTGTTCCTTTCCCATTTTTTCCTTTTCTCTTAAATGTGGTCTTTAGTTTGAGGAAAAAGTTCTTTTTATAACATTTGAGGAAGAATTTTTATTAATGCTCTATAATTACAAGTTAAATATATATGTTAACATTAGAACTCTGAATGTTTATTTCTTTTTTATAGAAAATTATATTATGAAATGTATGATCCTCTAAAAAAAAACACATACATTCAGGTTTTCAAGTTAAATTTTAATTAAGTTTATAAATAATTATTTAAAAAATTAATTATGTATAAAAACAAAATGTGCAATTGAACCGGTCCGACCATGAACCGGTGCCTCCCCGGTTCGACGGCCGGTCCGATTTTTAAAATGAAGTTTCAGGACAGCGCTGTTATGTTTTGGTGATTCAAGCTCCTAGCTAAAGTTGGACGAAGAAACCAAGCAATTGGCGAAGGGAGGAAGCGAAGAAAGAAGCTGTTTTTGGGTTTGTTGTTTCTATTCGTGCGAACACTACGAATAGTGCGAACACTTCGAGTGTTCGTGCGAACAGTCTGGGTTTGGGGTGACTGACTTTGTTTCCTTGTTCTTTTTTGGTATCTTCTTCTTTTCT
This sequence comes from Linanthus parryae, assembly GCA_023055425.1. Taxonomy (NCBI): domain Eukaryota; kingdom Viridiplantae; phylum Streptophyta; class Magnoliopsida; order Ericales; family Polemoniaceae; genus Linanthus; species Linanthus parryae. The sequence continues at coordinate 62,534,088 of JALGPY010000002.1, read as the reverse complement.
TTGGACACAAGTCAGTATTGTAGGACTATATAATGACCTAGGGTCGAGACATATTGGGTGCGGTGAATTGTATTTGCTTCCATAAATAAAAATGAATTATTTTGTCGGTGGAGGTAGCTAGCCTAAAATCTAGTGAACCACTTTAATTCTTGTGTTGTTTTCATCGTGTTAATCGTTGTTGTGATAGAACTCCTGTTTCAGAGCTCTGCTACCAGTTTGTTTTAATCTGGGGGTATTGGAGCAAGAACGACGAAAGCAAAATCAAGAACGAGACATAATTTAACGTGGTTCACTAACGAGTTCGCAACAAACCCGCTAGCTACCTCCACGGCCAGAGCCAGATATTTTATTGAGAAGAGAACCCGATTACAATGCACGCTGTGGCCAGAACGGCCACGACGGCCATCCGATTTATCCCACCAGACACACCCGAACCGATGCGTCTCCCAGAACTAGAAACGAGCACGCCTCCCTAAACAAACTTTCGCAGCTGTATGCGAAACCCGAATCGCCAAATCGTTACTCCAACTACCATGAGCTCATGCAACGACTGCGCCAGATGTGGTTGCACTTCCAGAAACAAGAACAAGTGCTCCAACCAGAACCAGGCTCGAATATATTCACTGAGAAAGCAGAACCGAATATATTCCAGATGCGCCCATTTGCGCCAGACAGATGCACCACGACAAGTGCCCAAATGTGATTACTTACCAGACCCGATGGAACTAATCACAAGTGCCCATACAGATTTTTCGTTCCTGATGCGCCGGATGCTCACCAGAAACAGATCGCTCCAGATGCGAGCTCAATGCGTGTCATGGTACACACTCCAAAACAAGATGCACGCCAGAGCAAACTCGTGCATAATGCGCGCCAGAACCAGAACCAGATGTGCGTGCCAGAAATCTCACGCGCCAGATGCTCCATGCCGTTACTCCAACTCCAACGAGTTCCTCCAATGCATGAGCCTGAACCAGATTCAATTCACACGCCAGATGCTCCACGCCGGGAGCCGGATTGCGCCTGAACGTCAATCGCAAAAACGCCAGATGCGCGTGAACTGCCATATTTTCGCCAGTACCGAATGCGTGTTGGATTTTCCAGATCCCTTGCACACTTAATCAGATGCCCGTCAGATTGCTTCGACAGGAGCCCGGATAGCCCCGTCCACGGGGCTTCAGATGGTGGGTGTACCTGCTTCTCTCTCACGAACAGATCGATCTTGATCGCCAAACCAGACATCGTCCTTGGCGGAATCTCGAAACCCTACCTCCCGATAGCCTGCTCCACCTGAATCGCGAAACCCTAGCTTTGAGTTTCACCAAAACGTGAAACCCTATTTTTTGGCTTCACCCTGATCTTGGAACCTTGGCTTTGATACCAGTTTGTTGTAAGAGAACTCTTGTTTCAGAGCTCTGCTACTAGTTTGTTATAATCTGGGGGTATACGAGCAAGAACGACGAAAGCAAAATCAAGAACGAGACAGAATTTAACGTGGTTCACTAACGAGTTCGCAACGAACCCGCTAGCTACCTCCACGGCCAGAACCAGATATTTTATTGAGAAAAGAACCCGATTACAATGCACGCCGTGGCCACAACGGCCACGGAGGCCACCCGAATTAACCCACCAGACACACACCACATAAAATAGCTCTCAAAACACCTCAATGCCGTGTGTGTGCATGTGTGTACTACAAAGCATGTGCCTTTTATACTGTCAAACCCACCTCCTCAAAGTAGTGTAGGAAACATTGACTTTGACAATTTTCCTTACCATCTTTGACATGCCTTGGTCCAAAAGTTTTACCAAAATTTGATTTAAGTCAAACTTAACATTGTCTCTTAGCTCCTCTTGGTGCTTCCGCTGTCATTTTCTAAGAAGTGCAATCGTTGTAAGTTTGAAGTCTATTCCGGAATGAGGCTTAAGAAACATCACCACAACAGTATCGTTCTTGTAACGTTTCGCATTTTATTATTTTGAACTTCTAACACACCAAGTTGAATGAGAACAAAATCTCCTTCCTCAGAATCTTAGCGTCACGATCAGATTTGACTAATGCATTGCAACCCTTACGCATGGGATGATGAATGAGGAGAACGCGATTAGTTAATTCGAAATGAATAATTCACATTATCCTCTAATTGAAACAACACAACACAAGCACTAGACTAGACTATTTTAAACTAATGCTGCGGTTATCCAAGAGATGATTCTCCATAGCGAAGAAGTCAAATTATCTTAACAAATAGTACCAATCACGTGTATATTTTTAAATTAAACACAAGGAATGGAGTAGAAGTCATCTTAAATTTGATAGCAACTGGTGTCGGCGTGGGAGGCTGGTATGCTCGTGAGATATTTTAAATACTTTTTGCAGTTTTGCAATAATTCATTTTAAACGAAATATCAATGAATCTCAGACTGTTTCTTTGAGAGAAAACGTCTCACGCAGTTATTGGGACTTGGAATAGTTAATATTTTAAAGTTAATATCCAGCCCCAAGAAACAAACTTCTTGATACCTTTTTTTTGCAAACTTCTTTATACTTTGAACAGTGTTCCACCCGCGTCCAAAATTCTCATTTAGCTCGACATATTTTTGTCCAGAGAAATGTAACCAATTCTTGAAAGTAGATCTTGTTAATTTTTTCGTACCACAAGATTTTATCAATCACGACTCTACAGCATTATGAAAATAATTACAATTCTTAAAAGTAGATTTTTTTTTTGAAGGAAATTCATTGGATTAAGAAGAAGGGGCTTTAAAGCGGCCCATTACATCAGAAAGCGAAACATCTACGGCCCAAACTGGTGGGGAGTTAAACCAAGAATGCGAATTGTTAAGCCCAAGAGAGAGCCTGAATTAGGCAACTCTATCTGCTAGGGTGTTCCATTTACGTGGCAGGTGAACCACCACGTGGTCGTTCAATTGACCGAGAAGGTGGGCGGCTTCTTCGATGCTTCTCCTCGTTTCTGTAACGTACCCGTTCATTTCATCTCTTGACCTTACATTTCTCATTTCTTTTGCAAGAGAGAGAGTATGTTTCAAGCCAGGGTTTGGTTTATCTCTAGAGCGAGCTTGATTCCTTCGACCATGGCTTCTGCTTCGGCGGCCTTGGCTGAAATGGCGAAAGGAATTTGCTTTGCTCTTCCGGTGATGAAGTTACCATCATTATCTCAAATCGCCACCCCTATCGTTTTCGTTCCTCTCTGTGAGTTCCAGGCAGCGTCAGTATAGACGGTGAGCCACCCATCTAGTGGTCTTGTGACTGAAGCAACCGGTGGGTGAGCATAGATCTGAGCCGGAATCGAAGCTTTTCCACTTTGCATGTGTTGATTAAGCTCCTCCAGGTAATCTGTTGTTTTTCTAACCACCATTTCTGGGCTTCCTTTCCTTACAATTAGATTTTGAAAGTAAATTTTGTTTTTCTACTGCTCTTTCTCAAGTTTTTTGCTATGAAGAAGGAGGAGGAGGGATTGTATGGGTCTGTTCATAGTGGTACCGAGAAACGGTTAGGGCTACCTGTGTGTGCCGAGTTGGTAAGGGGAAAGCGGGTTTAGTGTCAATAACCCTTAATAAAGTGCCCCATTAATTCCAAAAAATTGTAAAAAAAATAACAAAATTACTTGACTAATTAACATCCTTCACTGTATAGTTTTATGATAATGATTATTTTTAGTATTATTGGAGAACATCCTTTCACGATATAGTTTAGAAGAGAATATACATTATAGCTACAAAAGGGTTATGCTATGACGAAACAAAATCCTGATAAATATTTCACAACCAAACTAAGAAGTACAATAGAAGTCACTGCAATCGCTCTCGAATGAAGGAGGTGATCGTCCACTAAATGGAATCATATAGCTGCTTGTTAAGTGGGAGAGAAGACCTGCATAGAGGACAGGTGAACTGGTACCGTTCCAACCAACCCCGTATGCACCCGCAATGAAACACATGTCTACAACCATCGAGTTGACTAACTGAGGCGTGCCTGTTTAATTCCATCAAGCAAACCGAGCAGGATGAAGCGTTCTTTTGATCATCACTGTCGTAATCCAAATCACCAAACCTGGCCACTGGAAGGTTCTTATCAAAGTTCTTGAGGAAAATTAACAGAAGAGAAGAAAGAGAAAAGGAAGAAAAAGCAGAGAAGAAGATGATGAAATATTATTCATGAAAAAGAGTGAAAGGACCACACCGAGCCTTATAGGCAAGGACAAAACAAACAGCTAATTAACCAAGATCCACCAATAAGACCACGACACGTGGCTTAGGTAGATTGGTCAAACACAAAGAAAAGATCAACGGTTCTCAGATGACCAGACTTATTACAAATACTAAAAGATACCACAAAGCTTTGCTAAATAACAGAAAAGGCCCCCTCTAGATATATGAATTCCAATACCCCCTCTCAAGTAGGATGTGGGAGACTTCCCAATCCTAACTTGGACACCAAAGAGGTGAAGAGAGGTCCGGAAAGTGGCTTGGTGAGCACGTCTGCAAGCTGAGAACCAGAAGGAACATGATGAAGACTGATGGTGTTTTGTTGCAGAAGGTTCCTCACATGATGACAGTCCATTTCATATGTTTAGTGCGATCATGGAACACTGGGTTTTGAGCTATATAAATAGCTGAGCTACTGTCACATAGAATGAGAGGCTTCTGGGTACAAGACAGCTGCAACTCTTGCAAGAGATGAAGGAGCCACTGAATTTCACAACAAGCTAAAGCAATAGCCCTATATTCAGCTTCAGCAGTGCTCCTGGCCACAACTGATTGTTTATTTGATTTCCAAGAGATTAGAGAATTCCCCAAGAAGACAAGATAGCCAGAAGTTGATCTTCTTGTATCAGGACAGCCACCCCAATCTGAATCTGTGTATGCTTTGAGATGCATAGAAGAATTATCGGAGAAACACAAACCATAGCTAACTGTCCCTTTCAAATATCTAAGCACATGATGGAGTGCTTTGAGATGGTCTTGAGTAGGATTAGAGAGATACTGACTGAGTTTGTTGACTGAGAAGCTGAGATCTGGCCTAGAGTGACACAAAAACAAAAGTTTGCCAATGAGTTTCCTGTAGTTGGAGGCCATGTCTGGGGTGAGAGGAGTGCCTCCATCAATCTGCAGATGTTGATTCACAACCATAGGAGCTATAGCTGGTTTACAATTCAGATACTGAGCTTCAACCAAAATTTCTAAAGTAAATCTTTGTTGGTTCATAAAGAGCCCTGTAGACACTTGAGTAAATTCAAACCCTAGAAAATAATGCAAAGTACCAAGATCTTTGAGTTGATAAACTGTATTGAGCTGCTTCTTGATGCTAGTCATAGCATTCACATCATTCCCAACTAGGAGCAAATCATCAACATAAACCAGAATGGCCATGAAAAGTGGTGAATTATGTTGGACAAAAAGGGTATAGTCAGTGGTGCATTGAACAAAACCAAATTCAGACAATGTGGCACTGAGTTTGGTAAACCACTGTTTAGAGGCTTGTTTAAGGCCATAGATGGCTCTTTCTAATTTGCAGACTGGGGTACCTTTGACAGATGAGGGAACAATATACCCTTCAGGGAGTTGCATGTAGACTTCTTCATCCAAATTACCATGAAGGAATGCATTATTGATGTCTACTTGCATCAAACTCCACCCATTCATGACAGCAATAGCAACCAAACATTTCAAAGTTGGTAATTTTGCAACAGGAGAGAAAGTGTCAAAATAGTCAATACCTTCAACTTGTGTGTAGCCCTTGGCTACTAATCTTTCTTTGTGTCTCTCAATACTGCCATTAGCATGATATTTGACCTTATATACCCATCTGCAACCTATAGCTTTCTTGTCTGGAGGAAGAGTAGTAATTCTCCATGTGCCATTTTTCTCAAGTGCAGCAATTTCTGTTTTCATTGCTTCCACCCAATTTGGATTTTGAGCTGCTTCTTTGAATGACTTGGGTTCTGTGTCAGTAAGGGATTGAGCTAGAAAAAGATGGGGAGAGAGATTGTGTGGAGCAACAATGTAAGGTGCCACATCAGAAGAATAAGCTGAAGCTGCCTTTTGTAGAACAAAGTCTTTAAGATAGCTGGGCTGCTTCACATTCCTCACTGATTTTCTGACTGTAGGTTCCATTAGAGCATCTCTGTAACTTGGTATTGGAGGTTGTACAGGATCAGGGGTTGATGATGTTGATGGATGGTTAAATGGAGAATGTGTAGGTGCATCATCTTCAATAGTTTGAGGAAGACTAAATGTGTCAAGAGAGCTGATATGTAGAGGTTCAGAAGTTTGAAAGGGAAAGAGAGTCTCATTGAAAGTGACATTTCTAGAGACAAGGAACTTCCGATTTTGCAAATCATAAAGTTTGTAACCTTTGACACCAAATACATAACCCATAAATACACACCTTTGAGCTCTGTGATCAAACTTGCTTCTCCCTTGTTGAAGTGTAGATGCATAAGCCAAGCACCCAAACACTCTCAATAAATCAAAATCTGGAGTAGTACCATGTAGAAGCTCAAATGGAGTTTTCTGCTTCAGCCTTACACTAGGAGTTCTGTTGATTAAATAGGCTGCTGTGAGGACACATTTTCCCCAAAATCTAGTTGGCACACCAGATTGAAACTTCAAAGCTCTAGCAACGTTTAGCAAGTGTTGATGCTTTCTCTCCACCACTGAGTTTTGTTCTGGTGTCTCCACACAACTTAATTCATGTACAATGCCATTTTGAGCAAAGAAATGTGACATTTGAAGGTCTGGAGCATTGTCACTTCTTACTTTCTTTACTTGTTTCTGGAACTGCCTCTCAGCATAGGCACAAAAATGAATCAAAAAATTTTCTGCATCTGACTTGTGGTGCATAAGAAACACCCAAGTAACTCTAGTGGCATCATCCACAAGAGTTAAGAAATATCTCTCTCCAGAGTGGGTAGCAACTTTGTAAGGCCCCCAAGTATCACAATGTATAAGAGAGAAAGGAATGAGAGATATATGGTTGTGTTTTGGAAAGGGTAGCCTCTTCTGCTTTGCAAGTGGACAAATAGAGCAGGATAAATGTGTCCCACATGGAGAGATTGACAGATTAGGAGGTAACATAAATAACTTTTTGAAGGAAGGATGGCCTAGTCTCATGTGCCAGAGAGACACAGTAGAAATTTTTGGAACTGGGGAAATAATATTGCAAGACAAATGATGTGGGACAAACATATAGAGACCACCAACCTTGTGTCCTTCTCCCAACACCTTAGTTTTGGTTTTGTCATAAAAGAAACATTTATCCATTTCACAAATGAAGAAAGACTCCGAGGTCTGAGTAAATTGACTTACTGAGAGGAGATTGAAATTGAATTCTGGCACACACAACACATTCTTAAGAGTAATGGAAGCATTGAGAATCACAGTACCAATGTGTGTAACAGGAACTGTCTTACCATTAGGAAGATGAACTGTAGTGTTTGAAACAGGCTTCATATCAGAGAAGAGATGTGGATTACAACACATATGGTCAGTTGCCCCAGTATCTATTATCCAAGTGTGAGGATTCACCTTGTTACCTAGATGAGAGGTCTGTAAAGAAAAGGAACTGGATATACCAGCCATAAAGTGAATGTGCCCTTGGGAAGGCATGTTGTTGGGTGAGGGACTTCTGTTTGGATGTTGTAAAGGGCTGTCTAGACTAACCACATTTGAAATGTAGTCATATGGTGAGATAGAGCTAGCTGAGCTAGGTGAAGTAGGGGGAGTGTGAGTGTTGAGAGATATTTGACTATTCAAAAGACTAACCAGCTGCTGACATTGTGCTGGTGATAAAGTGATAGTATAATTGGCTTTTTCTGGAGATAGCTCACTGTGAACACTGTGAGCTTTAGGGGTTTTAAAATGAGAATTGGGATTAGGTTTAAAATGAGGTGGATAGCCATGTAATTTATAGCACTTGCTCTTGACATGTCCAACATCACCACAATGATGACATACAAGTTTCCCTTTAGAATTTGAAGAACTTTTAGCAAAAGACTGAGAGCTAGAGTGCTGAGATTGTGGCCTGGTGTGATCATTAAAACCATAATGTGGAGTAGCAGAATACATTGCAATATTAGGTGTAGAGAGCAAACCAGCTTTGTCAACAGAAATGGCAAGTTGTCTCTCATGTTGTACAATCTTTGAATAGGCTTGATTCAGACTTGGCAAAGGCTCCATCAATAGTATCTGTTCTCTCACAGCCCTATAAGGTTCATTTAATCCCATCAGAAATTGCATAATATATTCCTCTTCTCTTCTTTGCCTCATCAAGTTAAAATCCCCACAACTACATTCAGGGAGAGGCTTATAATTTGCAAGTTCATCCCACAAGGTTCTCATCTTGGTGTAATACATAGTCACATTATTGTCTCCTTGCTTGAGATTAGCCACCAATTCTGTCAATTGAAAAACCCTAGGATGGTTTCCCTGAGAGAACCTCTCTTGCAGGTCTACCCAGATCTTTCTGGCTGTAGTCCTACCAATCAAACTACAAGATATCTCCTTAGAGACTGAATTCAAAAGCCATGAGATGACCATAGAGTCACATCTCCTCCAAATTAAGAAAACATCAGATGTAGCCTCAGGTTGAACCAGACTACCATCAATAAACTGCAATTTGTTTTTAGCTTGCAGAGCTACTTTCATTGACTTCTCCCAAGAATAAAAATTCTCACCAGTGAGCAATTGAGAGACTAAGACAGCTCCTGGATTCTCAGAATTAGATAAGTAATAGGGGGAGGTAGAGAAATCATTACCAGCATCCAACGCTGCCGGAGAAATAGGGAGAGTACCACGATCCGACGGCACCGCCATTGAAGAGAGCTTTCAACAAAAGTAAAGCGTCACACCAGCTTTCAACAGAAGTAAAGCTTCACACCACTTGATGAATAGCAAATTACCAGATCCTCAAGAAGCTTTGATTAACAGAAGGAAAGAAATAGCCGACCTGGCTCTGATACCATGTCAAAGTTCTTGAGGAAAAATAACAGAAGAGAAGAAAGAGAAAAGGAAGAAAAAGCAGAGAAGAAGATGATGAAATATTATTCATGAAAAAGAAGGAAAGGACCACACCGAGCCTTATAGGCAAGGACAAAACAAACAGATAATTAACCAAGATCCACCAATAAGACCACGACACGTGGCTTAGGTAGATTGGTCAAACACAAAGAAAAGATCAACGGTTCTCAGATGACCAGACTTATTACAAATACTAAAAGATACCACAAAGCTTTGCTAAATAACAGAAAAGACCCCCTCTAGATATATGAATTCCAATAGTTCTTGAACTCGAGCCAGCTGCGACCTTCTTCTCTGACTTTATAGTAGGGGAGTATGATGCTAACGAGATCCAGAAAAGCCTTGTTTATTTGAGAGAATGGAGTGTATATGGAGCCGTACAAAAAAAACCAAAGTGAGGAGACCAGAACGACCACCGATCATGATCTTTTTTCTCGGTAGAGATCTAGAAGTGTTCTGGTTCTTGTTCTGGACTTTGATTGAAAGAAATGAGGGTAGTCTCAATCAAATTCCTTTGTATAGAGGTTATTAACTTTCTGTATCGAGTCAAACATTTTGGATGACAATTGAAGCAAACCTCTAGCGTATAAAGGAAACGTACTATGCGTACTGATTTAATAAACTAATGAAGAGGATAGAACATTGAGCATGTGTGTCACAAGTAACGTTTTCTTTTCTTTTCTTTTTTTGAGCACATTTTGTTTGTTTTAAGAGACTGAATAATGTTTCCTATGTGAGACAGTGAATTGATCAACATTTATAATGACCATTGGTCCGTATTTATACAAGAAGAGGGATTTACATACAATGCATATGCACCTAAATAGGAAAGAGATAACTACAAACATAATAACAGATCCCACAAAATCATGGAGAATCATCATAAAATATCTCATTCCTTAACACGCTCCCGTAAAATGGAGGATCCGCCAGAGACTCCAATCTTAGATCGCATATGAAGAATTGGTTTGCGTTCAAGAGGTTTTGTGAGTGTATCGGCTAGTTGCTGTTGACTGGGAACATGTCGCACCTGGAGTTTTGTTGACGTGATAAGGTAGCGGAAGAAGAAGTAGTCCAGCGCCACATGTTTCATGCGAAAGTGGAAGACTGTATTCTTGGATACATACGTGGCACTGAGATTGTGGCACATCAAGGTTGGGGAGACAGTGAGAGAAATACCAATTTCATGAAGCAAGTGTTTAACCCAACGTAATTCAGTGGTGGCATATAGAAGTGCGCGATATTCAACTTCTGTGAAAGAGTGGAAGACATACTTTTGAAGTGCAAACTTCCAAGATATGACATATTGGATCCATGTGGAGAATGTACACAGTTGTGGAGCGCCCCATGGTGGATTGACAACCCCATTCAGCATCAGAGAACACACAGAGGGCCATACGCGCCCCCGGTCGCAGGTAGATACCATGGCAGATGGTGCCTTTGAGATAACGAAGAACTCGCTTGGCTGCTAACTAGTGCGAACGTAGAGGGCCATGAAGAAACTGCAAAAGTCGGTTCACCGCAAAGGAGATTTCCGGGCGCGTGAGACTGAGATATTGTAGGAGACCCAAGAGACGTCTGTAGTCGAAGATGTCAACAGCCTTGGTTGGATCAGCTGGTGGCAGTGGTCCAGTGGAGCACATAGGACTGGAGACAAGCTTGGCATCTTCCATGTGAAACTATCCAAGATATCAGAGATATATTGGGCTTGGGATAGGAAAAGATCACCTTGAGTTGGGATGACTTCCATTCCAAGAAAATGACTAAGCGAGCCCAAGTCTTTGAGAGAGAACCGGTAAGCAAGCTTAGATATGAACTGTGCTAGAGCTGATGGGGAGTTACCTATTAACACTATGTCGTTAACATAGACGAGGAAGAATATACGAACTCCCTTCGTAGACAGGTAGAACAGTGAGGGATCGCCGAGTGATCTATGAAACCCAGAATGAAGAAGAAAAGTCGAGAGCTCATTGTACCAGGCGCGAGGAGCTTGTTTGAGACCATAGAGGGCACGACGAAGTTTACACACATGATTGGGTTTGGAGCTGTCGACATACCCCGGAGGTTGCGCGAGGAAGACAGTGTCCGTAACTGTGCCATTGAGGAAGACATTATTGATGTCCAATTGGCGCACCTGCCACCCATGCGAGAGGGCAAAGGTGAGAATAATGCGAGCAGTAACAGGTTTCATGACAGGGCTGAATGTTTCAGAGTAGTCTCGTCGGAACTCCTGGGAGTATCCTTTGGCAACAAGTCGTGCTTTGTATTTATCAATAGTACCATCAGCTTTGCGCTTGACCCGAAAAATCCACTTACACCCCACAACTGTTTGAACAATGTGAGGACTAGATCCCATGTGTGATTGTGCTCTAGAGCAGCGAATTCATCATCCATCGCCTACTTCCATAGAGGATTTTTCAAAGCCTGAGCCACCGTTCGTGGTTCTATAGTGGTAATGACAGGATGCGAGGTTGTAGCATTGAAAAAATGAGAGTTGAATTACTTGGGATTGGGATTGCGGGTGCTCGTTGGTGCAGGTGCAGGAGCCAGAGCTGGCATCCCATTTGGAGCAACGCCATCATGATGAGGTACATGAGCAGGTGCGAGTGCAGGAGGTGTGGCTTCAGCTTAAGGAGATGCAAGTTCAGGTACGAGTGAAGGCTCATGAGCAGGAACAAGATCAAGTGTGAGAGCAGGTTCCGGCATCGGAGGTGCTGCAGGAGGCAGCACATGAGCGAGAGTTGGTGCATGCGTATGTGCAACTGGAGCAAATGATTCATTAATGGCATGGGACTCAGCATTGGTAGAAGACTTGGTAGGTGGGAAGGATGCAAAAGGAAAAATATGGGGAACGAACCGCACATGGCGAGAGATGTAAATGCGATCAGTAGAGGGATCAAAGCACTTATAGGCTGACTGGGTGACAGAGTAACCTAGGAATACACAGGGTATCGAACGAGGGTCGAGTTTGTTGTTGTTGTAGGGTCGAAGCCAAGGGAAACACTGGCATCCAAATGGTTGGAGGGACCGATAGCTAGGAGAAGTGTGAAAGAGTCTAAAGTATGAGGAATCATTTCAAAGAACAGGGGTAGGCATGTAATTGATGATATAGGCTGCAGTTTGGAAGGCGTGTGACCAGTAACCTAAGGGGAGCAAGGCAGCATGGAGAAGGGAGAGACCAGTTTCAACAATGTGGCGGCTCGGCATAGCCATTGTGTTATGGGGGTATGAGGAGGGGTAGTGAAATGAGTGATACCATGAAGGTTAAGCTGGGGTAGGAGTTTGATGAACTCACCACCATTGTCCGTGTATAGAGTAACAATGGGTTGGTCGAACATCTTCTCAACAAGACGTTTGAATTGCGGGAAAATTATATTAACTTCAGATTTTCTTTTGAGGGGGTAGAGCTTCACATATTTAGTGAAGTGATCAACAAAGACTACATAAAAAAGGTAGCCATCGCGAGATCTGTTTAGTACTCCATACATCACTATAAAGCAATTCAAGTGGTCGAGAGCTTGTAAGAGAGTTCTCTGAAAAAGGAAGCTTATGGCTTTTATTGATGTGAAATGACGTACACGAGAAATTCTTAAAGCTATATGTAGGCACATAAAGATTACATTTCTTTAAGAAAAGCCCTAGTGTTCTATTACAAGAATGACCCAAGTTGTGTTGAAGAAGCTCAAGGTCTGAGAGAACATTTGTGTTGATGACAGGAGGGATGGTGTGAGGTGCATAGTAGACTCCATCACGATTTTCACCGCGTAGAAGAATTTTACCGGTCAATAGATCCTTCACAACAAAATGAGAACGGAAGAATTCTACAGAAGCATGGTTAGTATGGAAAAGTTGAGACACTGAGATAAGGTTGCAACGTAAGTAGAGAACACAGGGAATATTAGATAGATGAAGGGGACGACTAGAGGTCGGGAGGGTAGTGCTACCAATGTGGGAGATAGAAAGACTCTTACCATTTCCAAGGCGAATCTCATCATGGCCATCATAGGTTGCAAAGTATTCAAGAGAAGTTGTTCCAACAGTGACATGATGGGAAGCTCCATTGTCAAACATCCACACATCAGCAGATCCAGAAGCTTGACAGACTGTGGTGTTGATCGTAGGTGTGTTGGTCGCAACTGAGTGGTTGTGATCATGTTGGAATAGATGCCCTAAAAGCAATCTAGTTTAGTATGAACTTAGTTTTGGCTAGAATATTCATTGTATTATTTATTGAATATTTAATATAATGAAGTCCGTAGATTTACAATTGTGTTTTTTGTGTTAAATATCTCAAGTCCATCATAATGATTAAATGGGACAATAATCTATAGACTAGTATGGGGTTGGATTGATATGGAGATATCATGATCCAACACATGGGTATGCATTAGGGGTAATGGCATACTGGATTGACCCATCTCCGAGAAGGCTACATACATGTTATGTGAAGTCACAAGCGCTTCTCGTGGTGACAACGGTATTGTCATCCTTAAACTTGAAGTCACTAGATTATCTAGTTGTGGATTATTGTGATTTTTTGGTAGCGTCAAACGCTACACCGTAACTGGGTAGCTATAAAAGCGTGTACCGAATGCAATAAGAATAAAAGCTTAGATATCGTAGTAGGCATAGATAGAATTTTTACCTCCCACATAACGGGAGCAAGTATCCTAGGCCACTCGAGGGATAGTGCTTATGGAATGTCTGACCAGACTCAAATAAATCAATATGGATATTGATGTTATTTGCACGAATAAGGCTATTCCCAGGATGGAGAAACTATGGATTGAATATACGAGTATGACTTGTATGTCTCGTGTCCAATCCGGATATTGAGACAAAGGGATGAGACAATTTCTTGCACAAGGTTTGTCGTACGACTATTCTATTAGTTGGCTAGAATGGATGTCTTGCTAGAGACCACTCCATATTAGCAAATTGTTGCTACCAACTAGATAGAACCTATGGGGTCACACGCCCAATAGGTTTGAACTAGATTTGGGAATTAATTAATATGATTAATTAATTAGAATGATCACTTTGCAACACCTTGCAAACTTAATAGGAATAATATGCAAGGAAGGGACTAATCCGAACTCATGTAGGATTAGGAAGGGCATTTAGGTAGTTTACAAGGAGTTGTTGGACTGTATAAAGGATGCTCCTAGCTTCCTTCCCACACTAATGCTCATAACATAAGTTGAGTGGGAAGGAAACAAAAGAGAGAGAGCAAGACCACATGGAGGCCGACCACCCCCTACCCGTCGGCCACAAAGAGAGGCTGAAGCCCTCTCTTTGATCCTCGTTGTGTGATTTCTTCTTACTCTTCCTACGGTCCAAGCTAGCACAAAGGAGTAGGAAGATCTAGACAACCCTAGGCGTGGATCAACCTTAGAGACGTGACACAATTCACGTTACAAGTCATCACAGGAAATCTCTAAGGTGTGTTACTTGTTTCTTCCTTTACCATCTTTATGATTCTCTTCCTGTGATCCTTGGAGGGTCTTGAATGGATAATTCTTTCTTCCGCTGTGTATCCATGATCAAAACTCTACAGATCACTCAAGAAGCGATTGAGTTTGCGACTGTGTACAAGGAAATCCTCAAGAGATCTCCAAGTATAAACCTCAAGTAGGGAATAAGAACACGAAGAGTTATAGGGTGTGTGTAGGGAGAGAGCAAGAACTGGTAACTGCTTGTGAGAGAGAGACAGTAAAATATGGCACTGGACCAATGTGTCTTACGATTCTTGTTGTGTCGCGACGGGGGGCTAACGATCCTATATATAGTGGGGAAGTGACCGTTGGGGGGTTTCGTGCACCATAAATGGCGGCTTAATGATAGAACCCCCAACGGCACGTTCGACCGTGTATATAGGAACCGTTACGCATCTGTCCGCAAGTATCGGAGACCATAATGAGATCATCTGCATTAATGGGACCCGTAAGCCTAGGATCTCTCAGTCAGTTACCAGAGGTCGCGCGCAAGCTTGGTTGTCGCATGCGCGCGACGGACCTTACCCTAGCCTCCAAACCACTAAGTCCCTACAAGTCCCGTGTTATGGTGCGCAGGGGCCCTGTTTAGTAGCCCCCACGGGGATCAGCACGAGTGGTGATCCGGTGTGTATGTTGCACAGCTAGGTGTGCTGGATGGCTGCCACATGGCGATGATCTGTTTGTCTGGAAAGCAGTATCTACAATAGCCCCCTTTTGCGCGATTTTCACGCGCCCTTCTGTTGTGCAGTCACGCAAAATCAACCGTGCGTGAAGCTCACGCACGCCCTTTTTGAATTTTAAATTCAAATCCCCATAGCCCCCAGTCTCAACTATGATTGCCTAGGGTTTGGGGAACGCCATCTAGCCTTTGATGAAGCGTGGCTTCTGTTGAATTTATCAATCACCATCCAAACTCGCCTATTTTCGAGGCGGGGATAGATCAAACGTCAAATCTTCTCAGCAATCGAAGCGTTTCTTGGCTCATCAATCGCCATCTTCCATGACTTTTCAAGGCTTTATTTAAACCTCATTATTCCTTCGATTGCAACTTTTCCATTTTTGCACTTTTGAGTTCGTATGCATCGGAGAGAGCTCCCTCAATAGGAAGAAGAGTCTTTCGACTAAGTTTGCGACCAAATCTTCGACAATTTCTCCACAGTAATCCAAATACTCAGGCGTGGGCAAGATAGTTTGAACTCCTTTTTTTGCAATTTGTAGTCAATTTCTTATACTTCGTTCTCCCCTCTTTTTTCTTCTGCATGATTCTCCAACTCTTTAAATCAGGTCGTCTTTTTCTTTAAAGTAATGGCTCCCAAGAAAACCACTGAGACCTCAGAACTTCCCGGCGAATTATGGCGAAAAGCCCCCTACTTTGGTGGTGATGACTTCTACTTGGCCTCTATACGAGGGTAGACCTTTGAAGCCTCTTCTTCAGGCACGGTATTAGGCTTGAAAACTGAGCCAGAAAGGGAGGAGTGGGATCTTGCGGAGGTTCACGATGTTCATAGATGCGGCATCGAGGCTGGTCTTTACCCTTACAACGACGTTCTCTTCCAAGCTTTCTTGGAGAAACTTGACTGGATGGACGAGTGGACTGATTATATCTTTGACAATCATGAGGCTGTGCTAATGAAAGCTGAAATTTATCATGCCATTCGCGCAACGAGGGGGTTCGATTTGAAAGCCGACCAGAATATGCTAAAGGTCATATTTTCTCGATACTCTCCGAAGACTCATACATTCCACTTTGCATCCCGTGAGGCCACACCTACTCTGGAAGATGTGGAGAATTTGCAGTTGCTTCTGAGCATGGGAGCCTTTGATCCTTTGGATCACTTAACTCGAATGAAGAAGTTTCTCTTTTCGGCCAGATGCTAGAATGCATTGCGGCCTTGAGGAAGGCTGCTTCGAAATGGGATCCCGAGGCAATGAAACCTGCTGATACCTTCATGAAATTTCCTGCTGGCGCGAAGAACATCTGGTCTAAATGGATCATGTTCATCTTAAAGGACTTCCCCAACCCTTACATCATCCAGAAAATTCAGGAGGAAACTCCGGATGAGGTTACTTCTACTGCAGGAGAAGGGTGTGAGTACTCCTTGTGTGGCTTTCTCTGCGTCTGGTTGTCGCGCTTCCTCATGGATGGGAGTCCACGAGATGGAGATTTTGTCCATGTACTCCGTCTGGCGGTGAAGCTTGCTTTTGGTAAGAGAATTGCCCTTGGACCCTTGTCTTAGGTTCTCTATTTTATCGTTTTGATCTAGCAGTGGCAAATGTTGAGCAATCACAGGGCAGGGCTGATGTCATGTGTTTTGCCAACATTTGATTTTTGACCATGTGGGTTTTTGAGCGATGGCCTTCATATGCTCCCATACCCACTAATGTCGAGCTATGGAATGCTCCGAGGTGCGAGGAAGCCTTTTTTTGCCCCCGCTCTTGGTGTTGGTTTAACACCAAAAATGCACGCCGCAATTTTTCTTTGGTCTGTGATGATGATGACTCCTTCGTAGCCCGTCCATATGTTGAGGAGTTGGACAATATCATGTTTCTGGGGGACATGTATCCCGAGATTGATACTCCTCTCCGCACCTGGCATATTACTAGCGGGCTCCGTCACTATGGTCAGTACGTGAACTGGTGCAGAGGGGGTTATTTGCCCGCTTTGATAGAGTACGCCCCTGGAAGTGAGTCCTGCAAATATGTGCCCATAACTTTCCACTTTGACCCTCTTCGCGTGGCATCTCAGCTGGGTTTGATTCCATCGCACCCCCCATGTGGCCCGATCTCCCTGCCAAGGACTGCTGTGTTGGGATCTTTTTTGAAAAGAGTCGTGAGCTGATTCTCGCAGAGCCTCACCTCGTGCAACCTTCAAGAAGTAGAATAGGAAATGTAATAGCTGGTTGGGTGGCCTTCTAGAAAACTCAGGTCCGTCGTCTGACAAACCCCCAAGTTAAACTGCAAGTTCCTAAAGCACTTGCTCCCTTTTCCAAGGATTATCCCTTCAAGTTTAATCTTTCCCGAGGTTGGCCCCCCTATGTGTACTACTCGCGGTTAGATGCGGACCATCTTTGTCCACAACTAATCTTGGATGAGAAGAAAACCGCAGTAAGGAAGACAGTAGTCGCGCAGGACTCCCTCAACTCGCGGGCTCAGTATGCGAGAGACTTTCAAGTGGTATTGTAGACTCCTTGTATATTTTCTTCTATTTGAATAACCTCATTCCCCATGTTTCTTGACACCTTGTCGTTTTTCTCAACAGCGCTTCTTAAGGCGCTTCGCCTCAGGGGATCGCAGCGGGGGACTCGTGGACCTTTGCCGGGTGAAGAAAAAGTATGCGGACGACGTCATTCCTCCAGTGCTGCGTATGGAAGAAGGGATTAGGGGCGCAATTTCGAACAGGCTTGAGTCCTTCCTCGCACCATTCCTTAAAGGGATGAAAAAGAGAGGTGCCGATGCTTCTGCGACTGACGACCTGCCAGCTCGGCAACCGAAGCGGGCGCTAAATGAGCCCGCTCCCAAGAAGGCCTCTCCAGCTAAGAAGAAACCTGCTTCCCTCAAGAAGAAATCGCTCCCAGAACCAGTCTCTGACTTTTTTTCCTGGGAGAAAGAAGGTTTGGCCAGAAATATCCCTGCTTATTTAAATTTTCTTGAAATGTGTTTCACCTTTTGTCTTCTTTCTTTTGATTTTGATGATAGCCCTCTCAAAGGGACGACCGTCCTGACTAAAGAGGAAGCCGTTGAAGAGTCCCAGCGAATGGCGGAGGAGAGATCTCTACAAGAGAAGTTATCAGAGGCAGGGCGTATTGAGATTGCCAAGAGACGAAGACTCGCTGAGATTTCTAGTCAAGAGGGCACTGAAACGCAAAGCCTGCGCGCACGCTCTGGGCATTCGTTCCCCTCTCGCGTAATCTTAAAAACTGTGGAAGAACTTCACCAGGCGCAGCTAGCACTTCATGAGCTCGTCGGTGATGAAGATGAAGAATGTAAAATTTTTAAGTTTGCTTTATCAAACTGTGACATTGTAACTGGTGCTTTATATCATGGCGTGTCCATTTGTGACATTCGTAAATGGGTAAGGGATCAATGTGGGGAATCTTCCGGTAATTCACTGCTCTGGCCACGCCACAATTGGTGTATGGTATTTCTTTAAGCTCAAACCACATTATTGATCCCTCCTTTTCGTATGCTCGATGCACAATGTTTCCACTCCCAAGCAGGTCTGTAGGGTTTTGATCATGGATACGCAGCGGAAAAACAATTTTATCCATACAATACCCTCCAAGGATCACAGGACAAGAGACATAACGATGGTATGGGAAGAAATCAAGTTACTTACCTTAGGGTTTCTCCTGTGATGCCTTGTAACGTGAATTATGTCACGTTCTCTATAGTTGATCCACGCCTATATTTGAGATCTAGATCTTCCTTCTACTTTGTTCTAGCCTGGAACGGAGGAAGAGGAAGAATAAATCACGCAACACGAGGCAACAAGGATGTTGCGTCCTCCTTGTTGGACCGACGGGAAGGGGGAGGCCGCAAGAGGGGTGTTCGGCCTCTCTTGCTTGCTTGCTCTCTCTCCTTTTGCTCTCTCCCACTCAAGTTATGAACTAAAGGCTCATAAGTTTGGGAAGGAATGAAGGAGCATCCTTTATATAGTCCAACAAATCCTTGCCAACTACCTAAAGAACCTATTCTAGTCCTACTAGAATTCGGTTTAATCCCTTCCTTGCAAATTAGTCCTACTAAGTTTGCAAGGTGTTGCAAAGTGATCCTTCTAATTAATTAATCCTATTAATTAATTCCCAAATCTAGTTCAACTCTATATAGCGTGTGACCCCATAGTTTCTATCTAGTTGGCAGCAACAATTTGCTAATACGGAGCGGTTTCTAGCAAAACATCCATTCTAGCCAACTAAAGAATAGTCATCTGACAAACCTTGTACAAGTAATTGTATCATCCCTTTGTCTCTATATGTGGATTGGACACGAGACATACAAGTCACACTCGTATATCCAATCCATAGTTTCTCGATCCGTGGGAATAGCCTTATTCGTGCAAATAACATCAATATCCTATCTTGATTTATTTGAGTCTGGCACTATCCCTCGAGTGGCCTAGGATACTTGCTCCCGTTATGTGGGAAGGAAAAATTCTATCTACGTCCACTACGATCTTTAAGCTTTATTCTTATTGTATCGGGTGCACGCCTTTATAACTACCCAGTTATGGTGTAGTGTTTGATGCTACCAACATCACAATAATCCACAAGTAGAATATCTAGCGACTTCAAGTCTAAGGATGACAATAACATTGCACCACGAGAAGCACTTGTGACTTAACATAACGTGTATGTAGCCTTCTCGGAGATGGGTCAATCCAGTGCACCATTACCCTTAATGCACACCCATGTGTTGCATCATGATATCTCTATATCAATCCAACCCCATACTAGTCGATAGATGATTTTCCTATTAATCATTATACTGGACTAGGGATATTTAAGATAAACAACACAATTGTAAATCTATGAGCTTCATTATATTAAATATCCAATAAATAATACAATGAATATTCTAGCCAAGTAAATTCATACTAAACTAGATTGCCTCTAGGGCATCTATTCCAACAGTCTCCCACTTGCACTAGAGCCAATCTGACGCATCTCGTATGCCCATGCTCCTAGTGTTCCCTTCATGCTTCCACTGCACAAGCGGCTTTGTAAGTGGATCTGACAGATTCTCATCTGTAGGAATATTGCATATCCGAACGTCTCCTCTATCGATAATATCTCGAATCAGATGGAACTTCCTGAGCACGTGCCTGGATTTCTGGTGTGACCTGGGCTCCTTTGATTGCACGATAGCCCCCGTGTGGTCACAGTACAACTCAACTGGATCCGCAATTCTATGAACCACACCAAGTTCAGAAACAAACTTTCTGATCCAAACAGCTTCATTTGCTCCGCCATTTGCAGCAATGTACTCAGCCTCTGTTGTAGAATCAGCCATCGTCTCTTGCTTGGAGCTCTTCCAGCTCACCGCTGCTCCATTCAGGCAAAACACATATCCCGACCGTGATCTAATGTTATCTCTGTCGGTTTGGAAGCTTGCATCCGTGTAACCCCTTACACGTAACTCTTCCTCACCGCCAAATATCAAGAAAGCATCCTTAGTTCTTCTCATGTACTTTAGGATGTTCTTGACTGCAATCCAGTGACTCACCCGGATTGGATTGGTATCTTCTTGTCATACTCAAGGCATATGACACATCTGGTCTAGTACATAACATGGCGTACATGATAGATCCAATGGTCGAAGCATAGGGAATTCTACTCATGCGTTCCTTCTCAATCTCATTGGAAGGACAACCACTCTTCGAAAGAGTGATCCCATGTGACATGGGCACGAATCCATTCTTGGAATCTTGCATGTTGAACCGCTTCAACACCTTGTCAATATATGTACTCTGACTTAGGCCTAGCAGTTTCTTAGATCTATCTATATAGATCTTTATACCGAGTATATAGGCTGCTTCCCCTAAGTCTTTCATGGAGAAACACTTCCATAGCAAATCTTTAACAAATTGCACCATGGGAACGTCGTTTCCAATGAGTAGTATGTCATCCACATACAGGACCAGTAAAGCTACAGTGCTCCCACTAACCTTCTTGTAGACACAAGACTCATCTTCATTTCTGATGAAGCCAAACTCTTTGACTACTTCATCAAAACGTCGATTTCAACTCCTAGAAGCTGGCTTCAATCCATATATGGATCGTTGTAGTTTACAGATTTTGTTGGCTTGCTTTTGATCTTCAAAACCCTCTGGATGTATCATATACACGTCCTCGAGGAGATTTCCATAAAGGAATGTTGTTTTGACATCCATCTGCCAAATCTCATAGTCGTGGTATGCTGCAATTGCAAGTAGGATTCAGATGGATTTGGTCATAGCGACTGGTAAAAAGGTTTCATCATAGTCAATATCATGAATCTGTCTGAATCTTTTAGCCACCAATCGGCCGTTATAGGTAATAACATTACCATTCATGTCGATCTTCTTCTTGAAGACCCACTTGCACCCTATGGGTCGCGCCCCTTCGGGTGGTTCCACCAAAGTCCATACTGTGTTGGTATACATGGATTCCATCTCGGATCTCATGGCTTCTAGCCACTTCTGAGAGTCTGGCCCTTTCATGGCCTCTTCATAGGTAGTAGGCTCATCATCTATGAGCATTGTGTCACCGGAATCGGTCACGAGAAGTCCATACCTCTCAGGTTCCCGGTAGACTCTACTAGATCTACGAAGCTCTTGTGTTACCTGAACAGGCTGTTCCACAACTGCTTGTGGTTCCTGTTCTTGTTCCATAATTGGTTCAGTGATTTGTGTTTCTTGAATCTCTTCAAGTTCTATAGTCCTCCCACTTGCTTCTTTATAGACAAATTCTCTTTCTAGAAACACGCCGGTCCGAGCAACAAACACTTTGTTCTCGGTTGGATTGTAGAAGTAGTAACCCTTAGTTTTCTTAGGGTACCCCACAAATTTACACTTATCCGACTTTGGCCCTAGCTTGTCTGATTGTAAACGTTTTACATAGACTTGGCATCCCCAAATATTCATGAACGACAGTGTGGGACGCCTCCCACTCCACATCTCATGTGGTGTCTTCATGACTGACTTAGATGGAACACAACTAATGGTGAAAGCTGCAATTAATAGAGCATAGCCCCAAAATGATAATGGAAGATCGGTTTGACACATCATAGATCGAACCATATCTAATAGGGTTCAATTCCTCCTCTCAGACACGCCATTCTATTGTGGCGTTCCGGGTGGAGTGAGTTGGGACACGATCCCACACTCTCTAAGATAGTCGTCAAACTCTTGGCTCAAGTATTCTCCTCCACGATCTGATCGTAGAGCCTTGATACTTTTGCCAAGTTGCTTCTCTGCTTCACTTTTTAATTCTTTGAACATTTCAAATGATTCGGATTTGGCCCTCATAAGGTACACAAATCCATATCTACTGTAATCATCAGTAAATGTAATGAAGTAGACGTAACCACCCCTCGAAGGCGTGGCAAATGGCCCAAACACATCAGTATGCTCACTAGTCCTCTCACCTTTCTTATTGAAAGGGGACTTTGTCATTTTTCCCAATAAACAAGCCTCACATGTCTCATATGATTCAAAATCAAATGAGTCTAGTAGTCCATCTTTATGGAGTCTAGATACACGCTTCTCGTTTATGTGGCCTAAACGAGAGTGCCATAAATAAGTAAGATTTAAATCATGTATTTTAATCCTCTTGGTATTAATGTTGTAGACATGATTACTTAGATCAAGGACATACAATCCATTAAATAATTGCGCACTAAAATAGTGAATATTATTAAAATAAAAGGAACAACAATTGTTCTTTATTTAAATAATAAAACCTTCCTTGTCCAAACAAGAAATAGAAATAATGTTTCTGATCATAGCAGGCACAAATAGCAATTATTTAATTCTAAAACTAATCCTGAAGGCAGAGATAGCTCGCACACGCCTACGGCTAACGCAGCAACTTTTGCTCCATTCCAACGCGCAGATCTATCTCCCCTTTAGCCAATCTTCTACTTCTCTTTAGATCCTGCACATTTCGAAAAATGTGAGATCCACATCAAGTATCTAATACCCATGATGTAGAGACAGTTAAATTGACATCTACAACAAAAATACCTGATGGTGGTGGAATCACTATTCCAAGCCTCTTGTCCTCCAGATATTTTGGGCAGTTCCTCCTCCAGTGTCCAGGCTGGTTGCAGTAGTGACACTCACCTTTAGTCACACCTTTGGCAATGCCACCAACAGGCTTAAGGGCAGGTTCCTTGGACTTGGCAACTGACTTGCCTGTACCCTTGGAGGATGAGGCAAACCTTTTGCCCTTTCCTTTCTGCACCATCATAATGGCCTTGCCCTTACCCTTGTTGATGCTCTGTTCAGCTGTCCTCAACATATTGAGCAAATCTGGTAGTGGTTTAACGAACTCGTTCATGTTATAGTTCATGATGAACTGTCCATAACTCTCATGCAACGATTGCAACACAAGATCGGTTGCCAACTCTTGGCCGACCGGGAACCCTAGTCGAGTGAGACTCTCCCAAGTACCCGATCATACGGAGTACATGGGGTCCCAACGAGTTCCCTTCTGCTAGATGACACTTGAACAATGCCTCAGAGACCTCATACCTCTCAACCCTTGCCAGCTCTTGGAAGAGTTGCTTCAGATGCTCGATCATATCGACAACATTCATGTTTTCGTGTTGCTTCTGAAGCTCAGAAGTCATGGTGCATAGCATAAGGCAGGACGCATCATTAGCGTCATCAACACGCTTTTGATACGCCTTTAGGGCTGCAGGGGTATTGTCCTCTGGACCTGCTGGTACTTGCACCTCTATTGTGTACAGTTTCTTCTCTTGTTTGAGAACAATTCTCAAGTTTTTGTACCAATCAAGGAAGTTGGTTCCAGAGAGCTTGTCCTTCTCAAGGACAGATCGTATGGAATGTTGTGAACTTGATGAGTTGTTTGCCATTTGGAATTCTTCAAAAAGGAAAATACGCAAGTTTTAGTATTTGTGAATTTTTGACTATATTCAATAATGGCTAGTTTATCAAATATAGCTCCCACTATTTTTCTATGGATTAATAACCGTCAAGATATTAATGCGGAAAATATCCTTATATTTTCTAGTGGGCCAAGATCCATGTTTCATCTCCATATGAGCTTGCTTTGGCAAGTCACCCATAATTTGACTACTTTCGGTATGAACAATTCCAATTGCATCCCTTATGCAACTCTTGGTTCAATTGGGCAAATAACTCCTTATTTATCCATCGGCATGGATAATCCCAATTGATTGTCTCTAGGTTTTAATCCTATTAAACACCTAGTTGCGTCCAACCTCTTACTTAAACAATTTGCACACGAGGTGAGCCATCGCACCACATCATTATTAACCAAGTCGCCATGCTTTTGCACACACGATCTTGGGAAATCATGATGATGATGAGTGTTTAAATAACGAGAAGACAAAAAAGCAATATTTGAATTTTGAGGGATTTTTCAATTCAATTTTATTTGTTTTTGTTGATCCATATCAACTAATCTATCTATTTGAGTTTGGGCACAACTCCAAATAATAGATCCGGGTTGTCTAATTATCTTATTATTCTAATTGCATTCATCATCCATACACAAACCACTAAATAATAAGACAATAAAATAAACAACCACAAAACAAAATAAAACATGATGTGCATATGGCCTTTTCTAGACTAAGATAATTCCAAGCCAATGGAATTATCTATGAACCCTAAAAGCAAACACCTCTCCATGCGTCTTCATCTTCTGGTCCATCCTTCATAGTCTTGTCGAATGCTCCATGCTCCATCTTTTGTGGCTTCCCTTGGCTTTGGGCTTCTTTTCTTCAATATTGGCTAACAATCTATTCTATCTAGCACTAGCTAACAACTATAATAATAAAATAAATCTCACAAGTTGAGAAAAAATGGCTCGCAGGCCATAAAATCCTAATTAATTATTACAATTAATTGATCAGCTCGCAGGCCGTAAACCAAAACAGAAAATTAAACAATCACACCAAACCACGTCCTAAGGCCATATCCAATCACCATGCGATTTACACATAAACAGTTAAAATCTAATTTTAACGCGCTTGGTCAATTTTAATTGATTTTAGGATTTTCTAGGGTTAAAACGGTCAATGGGGTCCAACAATCAAATTGCCCGGACCCCAAAAGAGGACCGCCAAGGCCTTGGGCTGGCCGGCCCCTAGCCCACACGGCAAGGCCGTGGGCTAGGGCTGCCCCGGTCCCTTGGTCGTCCCTTGCTTGGGCGGCAACCTAAGGGGGCCGAACCTCCTTTGGGAGTTGTTTCCAAAACAACTCCCTTACTTGGGGCCCAAGTTTGGTTGTTTCCTTGTGTGAAAAGAACTCCTTCTTTCCATAGGATTCCCAAACCCTAGATCTAAGATCCTAAAATTTCTCAAACTCACTAATTCATGCATCCAATGCAAAAACTAGATCTTGTTATGATTGATTATTGACAAATTGCATCATATGCTTGATTTGTCTTGTTTTACGCGATAAACAATAAATTTAAAGTGTAAAAATATCAAAACGTAACACATAAACCACGTTTATGCTCTACGACCTGTGGCTCTGATACCAATGTAGGGTTTTGATCACGGATACGCAGCGGAAAAACAAATTTTATCCATGCAATACCCTCCAAGGATCACAGGACAAGAGACATAACGATGGTAAGGGAAGAAATCAAGTTACACACCTTAGGGTTTCTCCTGTGATGATTTGTAACGTGAATTGTGTCACGTTCTCTATAGTTGATCCACGCCTAGAGTTGAGATCTAGATCTTCCATCTCCTTTGTGCTAGCCCGGAACGGAGGAAGAGGAAGAATAAATCACGCAACACGAGGCAACAAGGAGGTGGCGTCCTCCTTGTTGGGCCGACAGGATGGCGGCGGCGGCAAGGGGGGCGTTCGGCCTCTCTTGCTTGCTTGCTCTATCTCCTTTTGTTCTCTCCCACTCAAGTTATGAACTAAAGGCACATAAGTTTGGGAAGGAAGGAAGGAGCATCCTTTATATAGTCCAACAAATCCTTGCCAACTACCTAAAAGACCTATTCTAGTCTTACTGGAATTCGGTTTAGTCCCTTCCTTGCAAATTAGTCCTACTAAGTTTCAAGGTGTTGCAAAGTGATCCTTCTAATTAATTAATCCAACTAATTAATTCCCAAATCTAGTTCAACTCTATATAGCGTGTGACCCCATAGGTTCTATCTAGTTGGTAGCAACAATTTGGTAATATGGAGCGGTTTCTAGCAAAACATCCATTCTAGCCAACTAATAGAATAGTCATCTGACAAACCTTGTACAAGTAATTGTCTCATCCCTTTGTCTCTATATCCGGATTGGACACGAGACATACAAGTCATACTTGTATATCCAATCCATAGTTTCTCGATCCATGGGAATAGCCTTATTCGTGCAAATAACATCAATATCCTATATTGATTTATTTGAGTCTGGCCAGACATTCTATAAGCACTATTCCTCGAGTGGCCTAGGATATTTGCTCTCGTTATGTGGGAGGGACAAATTCTATCTACGTCCACTACGATCTCTATGCTTGTTTCTCATTGTATCCGGTACACACCTTTATAACTACCCAGTTACGGTGTAGCGTTTGACGCTACCAAAATCACAATAATCCACAAGTAGAATATCTAGCGACTTCAAGTCTAAGGATGACAATACCATTGCACCACGAGAAGCACTTGTGACTTAACATAACGTGTATGTAGCCTTCTCGGAGATGGGTCAATCTAGTGCGCCATTACTCTTAATGCACACCCATGTGTTGGATCATGATATCTCCATATCAATCCAACCCCATACTAGTATATAGACGATTGTCCTATTAATCATTATACTGGACTAGGGATATTAAGATAAACAACACAATTGTAAATCTAAGGAATTCATTATATTAAATATCCAATAAATAATACAATGAATTTCTAGCCAAAATAAATTCATACTAAACTAGATTGTCTCTAGGGCATCTATTCCAACAAGCTCATGCTAGATTGAAGGGTTTCGATGATAACTTGCAGCATGACAATTGCGCGGGTACCCCATATAAGTGGGGAAGTACCGCCGATAACATTAGTAGAGGTTTTGCCATCCTGTTCTAGCTTATCCTTCTGTTGATATTTTATTCTTTTCTTCCTGAGGGGTGCGATAAAGGCATATTATTTTTGCAGAACCTGACCCTTGCCCCTTGGTGCGCCATCGACCTCGCGATACTCAAGTGAGTATGCTGATAACGTGTCTGGTGGAGGTTCTCCGGAGCAAGTCTTGATGGAAAAGACTCCAGCGGTCGAGGATCATCCGGACACGGAGCTCATTATTGGGCAAGAGGGGGAACTCCCAGCGCAGGACGATCTCACTACTTCACCTGCCGAAGCGATACCTATATCCTCGGACGAGGCTAATGTCGAGCAAGGGGCCAGTCTTGAGCTTGAAATGTTGTTCGAGAGTAATATTGAAGAAGTTGCACGTGATGTTATGTCTGCAGAGCCCGTCATTCCTGCTGAGCTCGACTCTCCTGTTACTCAAAATGCTGAGGAGGTTGAGCATGCCAACCTAAGTTCCTCCCCTGTACCAGGCGTGGCGAGGAGCGAAGATCCCGCGGGAGGTTTTGATCTGGACTCTCTCTTCTCTTAAAATCTCTTTGAAGTGTGGGGCTCGCAAGCTGCAAACCCTGTCGTACCCGCGAGGAATTTTACGACTCCTGATTCGTACTTTGCGCGCGAGGTGAGGGCGGATCAAAAGTTGGTCGAGGAAATTCAAACCGGCCTGCAGGTAGCAGTATCTGTTGCTCCTCTTTAGCAAATCATCGAAGGGACTGGTAGGCTATTTCTTTTTCTCCTAATACCCCGACTCTCAGGTTCGCGTTTCTCTTATTGTTTTGTCCTGCATCTATGCGCAGATATTGATCAAGCCTGTCTGGAATGGCTAATGAAGGTGCGGGTGACCTTTCTTGCTTCGTTTACTTGAGTGCTGGAGCTGGCACCAGAAAACAGAGGGAAGGTTTTCAGAGAGATGGCTGCTCTCTTGGAAAGATTGTATAAAACCACCCCCAAGTACCACAGCTGCTAGTGCTCAAGATCTTCTCGCGCTCGTGCAGAGGCTTGAAGAGACTGCGGCGGGTCGACTGGATTTGGACTTCTTTGTGCAAAGAATGACCAAATCTCGCAATTCTGCCAGTGTTGGAGCTGAGTATACTTCTTTCAGAGAAGAGACAATAGCCCTTAACGCTCGCAGGGAGGCGTATGAGCAGATGGCCCGGGAGTATGAAGTTGCCTTGAAGCATTATGAAGAGATGAAATCTCGCATTGCAGAACTCGCAGCAAATTCGCTCAAGCTATCCGCGAACGATTCCCTTTTGAAAGACTTCTTTAAAGAATAAAGCACTAGTCATGTTAATCCGTCATTATAGATGATGAGTTTGATGTTCTTCCTTTGTACCCTGGATGCTTGAATGTTTTTGAATATGTGACAACTGTCCATAGTGCGTGCGTGTTCCCACACGGTTTTTATGGTACATCTCATCTTGCATGCTATGTCTTAGTTTACATAAATTCTAGGTTTCTTGTGCCTTGTCTTTTGCAGGTAAATATGGTCCTTGCCACTGCGCTGGTCAAAGGTTTATAGTAAACTTACATAATCAGCGTACACTGCTATCCTGTGAGATAGGCTTACACTTCATTTTGCACGTGCTGCTATCTTATGAGATAGGCTTATACTTTTACTTGATATTTCGCCTTTTTGATTCAAGCAAATAAACTGGCGCATGTATGTCACTATCAGCCATACCTTGAAAAGATCCAAATATTCAATGCCTTGATGATGGTTCAAATTTCTAGAAACCATCATGACTTTATGGATCGTTGTGCCAGCGTGGCGTCCTGACATGACTGCCCCATAGTAGACTATCCCCTCATTATTACCTAGGGTTACTATACCTCCGTATGCTTTAGTAATACCATTGATTCTTGCCTGGCTCTCGAGGCGTTACTGGCAACCGAAGAGTCTTCCTCGGACTCTATATAAACCCCATCTTCCTTGCTTCTTTGTTCCCCATTGCTACAACCCCTTTGGGCTTCTGCCATTGAAAGGATGTCTTCTCCCCATATTCTTTTCTGCATTCCTCTGTGTTTTCACCCACCTGAGTTCCAATTCCATGGACCCCTAGAGTTATGTTGTGCTATAGGAATGTCTCCAAAGGGTTCGTCAGCCAAGACCTCTGATTCGTCTAGCCTTCATGAGGATTGGTTGTGTGGGCTACCCAGTAAGAAAGAAGGCGTCTTTTCCTTTATCATGTTCGCGGGTACCACCCCGGGTGGGTTTCCGGCAGATACTGCCCCTTTATTGACTCTTGGATTGAAGCGTAACGGTGGGGGTGTTGCCTCGGTGGCTCTCCGTTGGAAAACTATTTTCCACCAACACTCGGATGCGAGGGCAGCGAACGGAACATATTCCCGAAGCTGTTTCCCTCATTTATTCCTTGAAATTCATTTGGCATCTCGCCGTGGTAGCGGCGAGAGTTTTGTTCTGGTTGAGGACGTCGACGATGACGACGATCTTTCCATAGTTAGGCCCCTAATCTAGGGTTTTCAGCGTAGGAATACGTGTCTTTTCACCCTTTTGGGACTTTGTTTCCTGCTGCTATCTAGACAAATAAATTTTACTCTGCCCCTTTGGTTGTTTCATCTAATAAAATAGACTTGTGTTTCCGCTTCCAGTCGCGTATTCATTCTATGTTTGTGTTTGCGTGATGTCTTTTTGCGTACTATCCATTCGAATAGGTTTTCGTTCCACCATTCTGGGAGACGGATTCTGCATCATATGGAATAAACTGTTGCTGCTATCATATGAGATAAACTTTGAACTTTATGTTGCCGTCCCAGTAGATGGGTTCTGACTGCTATCTTATGAGATAGGTTTTAGTTTGGCTTCTATCAAATGGGATAAGCCTCAACTATCTTATTAGACAGTCTTTGTTCGCGTTCGGCTGCTACCATATGAGATAAGCTTGTGCTATCTTTAGTAGATAGGCTTTGCTGCTACCATGTGAGGTAGGCTTGTGCTATCTTAGCAGATAGGTTTTGCTGCTACCATATGAGGTAGGCTTGTGCTTAGCTTAGCAGATAAGTTTTGCTGCTACCATGTGAGGTAGGCTTTTGCTATCTTAGCAGACAGGCTTTGTTCGCGCTTGGCTGCTACCATATGAGGTAGGCTTGTGCTATCTTAACAAATAGGCTTTATTCGCGTTTGGCTGCTACCATATGAGATAGGCTTTGAAATGGTTGTAACAAGTGAAGATAAACAAAGACCAATTGATAAATAAAGATCATATCCAACTGTTGATACAAGAGCGCACCTTTAAAGTTCTTCTAGATGCGATAACATTTCTTTCCGTTGGAGTAGAAACTTCCCCCTGTCTGCCATCTTCATCATGTTTGATAATCCACTTTAAGGTGTAGATGTTTTTGGCTACTCCGGAGGTCTCCGTCCTCATGGGCTGCTTTTCTCCTGCTTCCTCCCTTTTCACCATTACTCCTTCTGGTGACTGATCTTTGATGTCCTCCCATCTGGGCAAAGGAACTGCCCGGGATAAGTGTGCTTCCCCCATATTGAAAGGATTCACGGAATCAGGTATCGTAACCACCCTCTCCTTCCAGATGGCCTTCATCACCTGATGAGCTGTCGAGGGCACAGCGTCGAAGTGGTGAATCCACGCGCGCCCAGTGATCATGTGGTAAGTCGTGTTGGCTTCGATAACATGAAACTTGGCAGAACAGCTAATCTGCCCAATTTGGATCCCCAAGCGAATCCACCCCAGGGTCATCCTGGAATCGCTGCCAAAGCCTGTGAGCGGTGATGGCTTTTTAACTATCTTGTGCTTGGGGATTCCTGCCGTCTCCATGGTGCTAAGAGGAATAACGTTCACCGCGGCTCCGGCGTTGACGAACGCGCTTTTAAAATCCACATGGTTGATCACAGCCGTCACGTACAGTGGTCTCTAATGGTTCGCGCTAGTCTTCTTGTTAGACTCATCAAATGTCATGATGGGTCCCTCCGGCCGTATGTCCCTAATAATCCTGCCGTCCGAGCTGACTAGTTCCTCCCCAAAGTCCTCATCCGCTCTAAGGATGGCCTTGGTCATTTCGTGCCTGCAGTCGGGTGAAAAGCCCATTTCATCAAAGAACTTGGCAAATTTGGCAGAATTCTTCATTCGCTCATCTCGCGAATCCTCTGTGTCAATACCGTAATCCTCCTCTTCGTGGATCTCCGCGACCACCAGGACCTCTGTATGTACGACCTCCTCCAGGTCAGTTATCGAGATCATAGCAATCTCCTTCCCTTTGGGTTCCTGTCTCGCATGAGACGGCAGGGGATTATTACGCACATCTTTGCCCGGCTCGTCTATGAACAGCTGACCCTCCTTTATTTTCCTGTCCACCAGCCATCTGAGATTTTTGCATTCTTGTGTTGGGTGTGACACTTGGACATGACACTCGCACCACCTGGGGTTTCTGAATTGCTCTCCTGTAGGTTTGCGTTCAAAGGGTGGCAAGATTCCGTCCTTTCGCCATCTTTTACAGAGATCAATCGCATCCTTGATTGAGCAGGGTAGTGGCGGCGCCTCCTGTGGCTCGGGTCGTTGTTGCTTAACGGATGGCGACACAGCATGGACGTTGATGTCTCACGGCCGCTTGTAACCGAACTTTCCGACCTTGTAACTGGGATTCGTCGATGTATGCTTGCTAGCGCGTCTCTTTCGCATTATTTCCACCAGGGGCTCAACGTTCCTGGTGCAGTCAATCAACTTCGAGAAATTGGGCATGTTAAAGTTAATCAACATACCTATATACTCGTCGCGCATGCCTTGCAGGCACATCTCGACTAGACGGCTCTCTTAAACTTCGTCGCTGCATTCCAAGGACATGGCCCTGAATTTCTTGATGAAGGCAATGCCTTCCTCGTCAGGCTTTTGGTACATCCGGGAGAGGTGAATGGTGGTGACTCGTTCATCCATCTAGAAGAACTTCGTATAAAATTTCTTCACCATGTCATCTCATGTCTTTACAGATCCCGCTTCGGGGGCTCTGTACCACTTGTATGCGATGGTTCCCAAAGATTTAGGAAATTCGCGCATGAGCAGCCTAGTATCGACTGCATACGGGCCCATCATATCCATGAATCTCATCACACGCTCGTGGGCATTCCCACTGACTTCATCAAACTTATCCCATTTGGGAGCTTTGTACCCAACGGGGTTTGGCATGAGATAGACATCTCGTGGAATGGGAGGCGCACTATCTATCTTGGGAATGACAGTGTCTGCGAAACTCTGGTTGGCGATGATACTGTCGATCCTTTGTTCGAGAGCCGCCATACTTGCAGGTGTTCCTCCATAGGATGACGCTGTGGGCCCAAAGCCCGGAATGTATGGCATACTGAGATTGTAAGGAGGCGGAGGCCCGTGGCTTCCTAGGGCTCCGCTTGCGTATAGAGACGATGCAGGGTACGCAGCTGGGTTCCCCGCCGTTATGAAGGACGAGCCTGATGAGAACGGCGGCGTCTGACTCGCTAAGCCACCCGAAAAGGAAGTAGGGGTGGCAGAAACATGCACTATCGAGGTGCCTATTGAGGTAAACACCGTCCAGGGTAGCGATGTTGGCAGCAGCGGGGAAGAAGTCCCCGGGACAACGTTCTGGGCCGCCTTTCCCAGAATCGCCATGATCTGAGCAATCTGCTCATACTGAGTTTCCATGGCTCGGTCTTGAGTCTGTATCGTAGCTTGGAGAGACTCTAGGGAGGGTTCTCCCTCTGTGACAGCCGGAGCCCGAGTGTTGGGAGTTGTATTGAGCAGTTTGTCCTCTCCTCAGGTCTCCTCATGAGAGTGAGACTGGTCTCCGTGACGAAAGGCTTGGTCCGAAGACATTATGGGTAAATTTGAAGTTCTGTAAGGTGGATGTTTCACGTCATGTTCACCAAAATGTGTACAAGGAAATCCTCAAGAGATCTCCAAGTATACACCTCAAGTAGGGAATAAGAACATGAAGAGTTATAGGGTGTGTGTAGGGATAGAGTAAGCACTGGTAACTGCTTGTGAGAGAGAGACAGTAAGCTATGGCACTCGAGCTAACGATCCTATATATAGTGGGGAAGTGACCGTTGGGGGTTTAGTGCACCATAAATGGCAGCTTCATGATATAACCCCCAACGGCACGTTCGACCGTGTATATAGGAACCGTTACGCATCTGTCCGCAAGTATCGGAGACCGTTATGAGATCAACCGCATTAATGGGACACGTAAGCCTAGTATCTCTCAGTCAGTTACCCAAGTTCGCGCGCAAGCTTGGTTGTCGCATGCGCGCGATGGACCTTACCCTAGCCTCAAAACCACTAAGTCCCTACAAGTCTCGTGTTATGGTGCGCGGGGCCCTGTCTCCTAGCCCCCATGGGGATCAGCACGGGTGGTGATCCGGTGTGGATGGAGCACAACTAGGTGTGCTGGATGGCTGCCACGTGGCGACGATCTGTCTGTCTGGAAAGCAGTATCTACAGCAAAACTCCCGAACAACATGACCTCGAATGTTACAGAAGTGACAACGCGTCTCGAGATGACCATGCTGACTCGCAGCTGCGGGGGGGGGGGGGGGGGGGGGGTGGCACACGAACCATTTCGCACATTTGATGAGTGTTTGCCATGGTCTTGTCGTCCTGAGTGACCACCATTGTGCGAGGGATGGGAGTATGCACTCTGGTGAGAAGGTGTTCCCGAGTGACGTTGTGTCGCATTCGCTGTTGCATGGAGAGGTGCAGGTTCTGGTTCTGCGATTTGGAGATATCGCTCGTGTTCCTCAAGAATGGACGCGAGTTCAACCATTGAGACTACTGTGTTGCGAACTCAAAGAGCTGCAAAAATAGGGGAGTACTCGACTCCAAGTTGGTTGATGATGGATATGAGAAGGTCAGTGTTTGATAATGGGCTCTGCGCGAGAGTAAGGTCATTGGCGATGTCCTTCATATGCTTGATGTACTCCGAAATGAAACGATGGCCACACCGATTGCGTGCGAGTTTATTCTTGAGTGTGATGACTCGGCCGGGAGAAGTGCAGGCATAGCTTTCCATGAGGATGGTCCAAGCTTCACGAGCAGTGGGCGCGGAGGAGATCAGTGGATAAACTTACTCGGTGCAACTACCGAGGAGGGCACTAACAATGATCCGGTCTTGACAATACCAGATAGAGTAGGCTGGGTTGGCAACTGATTTCGCAGAATCAGTGTAGCGCGACGGTGCTGTAGTGGATCCGTCGATGAGCCCTAGTAGATCGAAACCAATCAGAGTGGCTTCGATTTGTCGACGCCAAACAAGGAAACTGGCGGAGGAAAGTTTGATGGGGAAGTTTTTTGGGTCATTCAGTTGGATCACTGATGGTGTTGTGGTGGTTGTCATGATGGAGATGGTCTGCATCCGAGACCGAAGAGCAAGGTAGTCGACTTACGATTTGCGACAAGAGAGAGGGATTGTGTAAAAAAAAATAACATCTCTGATACCATGTGAGATAATGAATTGATTAACATTTCTAATGACCATTTGTCCGTATTTATACAAGAAGAGTGATTTACGTACAATGTATATGCAGCTAAATATAAAAGAAATAACTACAAACATAATAACAGATCCCATAAATCATGGAGAATCAGCATAAACTAGCGAAGAGATAATTGGATATTATCTCATTCTTTAACACCCTATGCAAATGGGTCATAACTCAAATTGTGGAGTGAGGTCTTGGGTTCAAACCCAGTATATGACAAATCGGTAAGTCTGAAAAAGTAATGTTTCGTATGAGTAGAGAACACTAACAAAAAAAAGTGGTATGCATGTAGAAATTTGTTATTTTAGACAACCTTATCATTAGTGCCTTAATATCACAAAAACAACTTGTATAAGTAGTACTGTTATAATATTAGTGAATAAGTTCGGTTGAGTTATAATTTATCCATCCAATAGGTTTCAATGAAATGCCAATTGTATCTCAAAAACAGTTGTGAGGGACGATCCTCAACCCGGAGTAACACAGTCACAATAACGGGGTGTAAGAGCAACTTTCACAGTTTACATAAAATTTTACACCAAATCCTATATTTGGTGGAGAAAAATGATTTGACCTCCCACAGTAGACCCTCAAAAACACAATTTCACCATTTTAATAGGCAAATAGCATTTTAAACTGAATCCTATATTTAGTGGAGAAAAATGATTCGCCTCCCACAGTTGAACCTCAAAAACACAATTTCACAATTTTAATAGAAAAATAGCATTTTTGGTCTCTCACATATTTCACAAATTTTAACATCAGATTGTTATCTCACAATTTCAACAAATTTGGAGAATGGTGGCCTCCCACAACAAGTCTACAAATTTATCACCAAAACATGAATTCCATAACTATCGAAATAAAAAATTATTTTATTAGAAAAATTATATTTAACGACATTACTAGTTGATTAAAATGCAAAAGATTGTTCATACAATCTTAAGAAACACTTCAAAACTAATATATTAAAATAGAACGCAAATTTATTGGGAATAAAAAAATTAAATAACACTTAATTATAATTATATTAGTCACCTAAAGTTATTTTTAATGCTAATTATTTTCAAAATGACATTATATCTCTAATTATAAACTAAAAACATGTCCTAAATACTAATTATGAATTTGGTGTAGATACCTATTTTCGCCATCAAATTTGATGGTAAATTAGAATTTGGTGGTATATGATAGGATTTAGGAGTACTGTGGGAGATGCGCTGCACCTTTTCACAAAAGCTACACCAAATATAGGATTTGGTGATTTAGTGTTTTTTTGGTCAACGATTGTGGGAGGCCGACAAAAAAATCACTTTTTTTTTTTTGTGATTTGGTAATTTGGTGATTTGCTGTTGGAGGCCGAATACACCAAATTTTAGAAACAAATTGAGGATTTGGTGCACTGTGAAAGATGATAAGAGCCCGTTTGGTAATTCTTTTGTTCTCTAGAACGCTGCTTTTTGAATCTAAAAGCAGTACTAATGTTTTTTGTAAATTTATTTGTTTCTGCAGTTGCTTTCCCACAGCAGTTTTTGAAAAAGCAGGGGAGGAATTTCTTTCGACATTAGTATATTATATATTATATACCATTTATATATTATATCATGTCTAATATTGTCATTTCGATAGTAACAACAACTCTGAAACACTAAATATAAAACACAAAATGTCAAAAGTGCTTTTCCAAAACAACTTAAATTTGGAATTTACCAAACACTTTCAGCGTTGATTTCCACAACAACTTTTTACAGTACTTCCTACATAAGAGCTTTCTAAAATGCCACGGCATTACCAAAGTAGCCCTAAGTGTCCTGGATTGGCACATAAAAGTAATGATGTGAACGAATTGCGTCGAACCGATATTATATTGTTTGTGGTTTTACTTGTTTTAAAATCGAGACAGGAAATCCAGCCAAAAGCAGTTTGGACTATTTGAGTTTTTTTATTAAGTTTTATTTGAACCCTAGCCGAGTACAAGACGGAAATGGAGCCCATGCTTTAGGAGAAACTAATGGATCATGTGCCAACTGCCAACTTCTAGTTTTTATGTCAAAGACAATTATTTTTTCGATATATTTGTTCAAAATATATCATAAAATCAGATAATTTTAGAAAGAATATTTCAATTAAAAATTTATTCACTTATATGTTTTGAATGTTCATATTTTCTTATATAAAATTCATATAAAATATGTACAAAAACAGTTATTCACGAACATAACGAACGCGATGAATTTTATATTTGTTTGTTAATTCAAAAAAATTGATGGAGTTTGTTACCGAACATGAGCTAGTTTTTAGTAGGGATGTCAATATGGTCCGACCCGATCGGAGATCCGAGCGACCCGAGCTGAATGGATTCGAATCTGATCCAATTGAAAATGGATCAGATTTGGATCCGAAAGCCAAACTCGAACGGATTTGGATCTGAGGACAAATCTACCGGTTCTGACCCGTTCCGATCCGACATATATGTGTGCGTTACAAATATATCCCTATTACCTCTACACTTACACGTCCAAGAAGAATACTATAGTAACTTCAACCAACAAAGCTATTTCTTTTGTTTTTTAGGCTTATAACTTATCAATACGCAGTGGACTTCTTTCTTCGACATGCTTTCGAAAGTAAAGTTCCAAAAAAGATTTGCATTTCATTTGGAGGTGTTTTCATGAAGCTCTTCCAACTTGTACAAATCTGTTGCGAAGAGGGATTCAGGTAAGGAGATTGTGGAGTCGCATGGGGCTAAACATTCAAGCTATAAGAATTGATTCCAAAAAAAGAGCTGCTCTCTCTCTCTCTAGATGAGCCACCTCCCTATGCTCCTTGAGCCTCCTTCTTCCTGCGCCCTGCCTTCACCATTTCGTACACACATCAAACACCATCTGCCTCACCCAATTACCTTCTTCCTATCTCATCATAGCTGTGTGGATCAACGAGCTTTCAGTTTTTTAATCACCACTCCCTAATCTGTTTGCATGGATATGGGATTATCCAATCCATATCTTCTTGCATGATCATTGTGTGCATTGTTTATTGCATTTTTGCTTTCTTTATTGCTTTTTGTTTCTTACCCGTGCTAATCAAATCTCTTGTGATCTCCTGCAGGTCAGGCCTATTTAGCTTATGTGAAGTTTCTGTTTGTTCAATCTTTCCTTTGGCTAGTTTTTCTCTCTTGTGTTTTGTTCTCTTTGTTGTCTCGCATGTCAAATCCTTACTGTTTCGATTCCAATAGTCCTTCTTCTAACGATTCCATGGAGGAACGGCTAGATGAAAGGGGTCGATCTTTTCGCTCAATCCTGTGAAGGTTTTTACCTTTCGAGAATTGTTGAAAGACTCCTTGATAGCTAAATTCATCGGCTCCAAAACCTTGTCCCCTGCAGTCATGAAACAGGCGATTAGTGATGCTTGGAAAAGACATGGGTTTATTTGGATTGAGAAAAAAGGATCGTTTTACCTGTTTCACTTTCAGAAAAAAGAAGACAACGATTTCTTCCTCAATGAGTCTTTTATTTCTATGCATGGTCTGTCTCTTGTTTTTAAAGAAAGCAAACCAAATCAGGCTTTTTGTGATGTTGATTTCTCTACGGCTGATCTTTGGTTTCAAGTCCCAAACATTTATTTTGAAGGGTTTGATTATGAAACTTCTGAAGGTTTGGGAAACCTAGCAGGGGACTTGATTGTTGTTGATTGGTCTTTTCAAAGGGCCTGGAATATGCAAGCTCTTAGAGTTAAATCTAGAGTTAGGCTAGAAGACTCACTTGTTCCAGGAGCTTACCTTATGGTTCCTAATGAGGAAGAGAAAAAGTGGGTCTATTTCTCTTATGAGAGAGCCTTCAAAATTTGCTATCGCTGTGGCAAGATTGGGCATCCCAACAAAAATTGTAAGAGCAATGTGGTGGAGGTTTTGAGCAACTTGGAGGAAAAATACCTTCAATCCCATTATCTGTCTTCATTCCCCCTCCATTTTAACCCACAACGCCCTATGTTCACCAAAAATCTCTTGGCTCATGACAAGCATGGCTCCTTTCGCACACTGAACCTTGATTCAAGAATCACCCATGTTTACACCTTTCAAGAGATCCCCACCCTCAATTGCCCCAATCAGAGACCTCCTCAAAGACTTACCATCAACATGCAAGACTTTTCATCCCCTTCTGAGGACAACTTCTTCACTCCCATGGCTTCTACTCAAAATTGTGATGTCCCAAACACCTCACAACCTGTTTCAGAGTCTCCTTTTATACCCCCTCCTATTCAATCAATGCATGCACCTACATTGAATGCCTCACCATTGATTCATGGAATGACCCAGAACCAAGGGGCATTTACTCCTTCTGGTTCTTCGTCTTCCCGGATTCCCCCGGGCATTCCAAACGTTTCAACTTCTCACCTTGAAACTTCTTTCGCCTTTACTGGAAGCATGCACCTTGGAAACACATGCATGACTCTTTGATGCAAGAGCTACGACGTTTGCCTCCTGTTGTCACTTCAAATACCCCTCAGCTCCACTCAAATCAAGTTTCTCAACCCCCCGTTCATCAATCTATCTCTCTGACTTCTCTTTCTAGTGCCCACTCTCAACACCCAGCAATGAGGTCCTTACCCACAACCTTCAAGAAACTTCATGAATCTGGTTTCTTCATCAAGGCGCCTAATTTTCCAGAATCAGTTTCCACAGAAACAGAGCTTGACCTCTCTCAAAGAAACAAATATATGGAGGAATTGGATAAGGTTATTGCTGAATCTGGGTATGATTCAGAATTCTTACCCCAGAAGAAGAGTCGTCGAAAAAGAGGTGAGGGAAAGAAAGTTCCAAACGGAAAGAGGACTATTAACAGGAAAGTTTTAGTTCGATCGAAGCCATGCATCTTCTTCCCAGATCCCAGACATTAAAAAGCCTATCAAGAAGAGAGGATCCTCTTCCTCGCAGTCTTTTCCTGAAGAGCATAGTATCTTGGGTAAGAAAAAGATATCTAAAACCAATCCTCGCAAGCAAGAAGGTAATTTTAATAGTTTCCAGTTCAACCCATTTTTACCTGATTTTTGTCTTTTCAAACTCAAAAAAACGCATGCAACCTCTTTTCAGTCCCAATTTGGATTTCACAAGAGCTTCTAAAAAAATGAATTAATGTCTTTACAGAAATCTCGTTGAATTCTTCTCTACATTTCCACCGTTTAAATTATCATCCTCACAGAGCTAAAAGACGTAGAATTGATTTAACTAAACCCCCATCTCTATTGCTAAATGTGTATGTCAATGGTCCTGATCTTCTTAACTGTGGGCTTCTGGTGGTTGTCCCTCATCAACCCCCAAGGACGCCATGAGTCTTCTTTCATGGAACTGCAGAGGTTTGGGCCAAAGCTCTGCAAATCATGAAATCTTTTCACTGGTCTGTTTTCACGAACCTTCTCTTCTGTTTGTTTCGGAAACTAAACAAGATTAATATTTTATTAAAAGAATATTTCGAAAATTAGGTTTTTCTCATTCTTTTTTTGTTAATCCAATTGGTCTTAGTTGTGGGATTGGTGTGCATGGCACTCTTCTTTAATTTCTTGTTTTGTTGTGTTTTCATCTCCACACATTATTCTTCTTGATGTAACTGATTCCAGAAGTCACTCATTGTGTGTTGCTCTCGTTTATAAAGTGTCTGATTATGAAAATAGAACCCTGTTTGGGAAATATTTAATGAAGTACTACCACTACACAAACCACTAGTAATCTTAGGTGATTTTAATCAAGTTATCTACTCAGATGATAAATCGAGTCCTTGCTCTACTAACCTCAGAGGAGCTGATACACTCCTCTCTTACCTTAACACTTGGATACTTTCAGAGGTCAAAAAATGTGGGCCCATGGTTCACTTGGACCAATAATTTTTTTCCACAACTCCAACTTTTTAAAGGTTAGACAGAGCTTGGTGTAATATGGCTTTCCTTAATCTCTTCCCTAATATGGCCATTATCAATCTTGGAATAAGAGTCTCTGATCACTCTCCTATGCTGTTAAAACTCTTTGATTCAAGAATTAGCAATGCCCCTTCACCCAAAAGATTTGAAATTTTGTGGCTTAAAAACCCTTCAACTCTTAATCTTCTCTACTTTATTTGGAAACTTCCAATACATGGTTCTCCATGCTTTCGAATTTCTAAGCTGCTCTCTATTACACTTAAGGCCTTTCGTGTTTGGGATTTGGCTAGACCAACTCTTGCCAATCAAATTAAAACTGCTAAAGATAATCTTCTGTTAGCTCAATCCCAGCTTCCTGATCGTGTTGCTTCAGCCACTTTTTTTTCTATTCACTCTGATCTTCAGAAGTTACTTCAATGTGAAGAAACTTACTGTGCTCAGAGAGCTAGATGTTCTTGGATGAAAGAGGGCAATAAAAATAAAAAGTACTTCCATGCTTTTACTAAAATTAGGAGTAATCAAAACACTATTTGGTCAATTAGGACAAATGCTCAAGTTACCCTCTCTGAGCCTAATGACATCATGAATGCTTTCTGTGATCACTTCAAGAACATCTACTCCTCTCCTACCCCTTCTAATGAGGAGCTTTTAGAATCTAATTATCTTCTCTATGCCTTTTCTCTGCTCTTCAATGTCAACAAAATGTTAACAATTGATGAGAAAAATTCTTTAATTGCCCCTTTCACAGCCTCTGAAGTTAAGAAGGCTGTTTTTTCTATGGCTCCTCTCAAGGCCCCTGGGCCAGATGGATTCAAACCAGCCTTCTTCCAACAGAACTGGGCAATCACAGGCACTTCAGTTACCTCAGCTGTTCTATCTTTCCTAAACTCTGGTTGTATGCTTAAAGAAATCAACAAAACGCATATTGTACTTATTCCAAAGTGTAAAAATCCGCAGACAGTTAATGATTTCCATCCCATAAGTCTGTGCAATGTTATCTATAGAATCATATCCAAAGTGTTGGCTAATAGACTTAAGAATGTTCTTCCCTCCATGGTCTTAATGAACCAAAATGGGTTTGTCCCACAATTCAAGATAATATCCTTATTGGTCAAGACCTTGTTTACACTATCCACAAAGCTGAAACCACAAACCAACCTAAACTTGGAGCCATTAAGCTTGATATCTATAAAGCCTTTGATCGGGTTAGATGGGATTTCCTTGAGCATTTGATGATTCAAATGCATTTTCCCACTAATTTTATTGGGCTTATTATGCAATGTGTGACTACTGTATCCTACTCATGTATTGTAAATGGCTCTCAATTTAGATTCTTCACTTCTGCCAGGGGGCTTTGACAAGGTGATACTCTTTCACCATTTTGTTTTTCCATTTGTGCTGAAGTCCTTTTAAGTACGCTTCATTATGCAGAAAATGAACGCCTCCTCAATGGTATTCCTTACACTAGGCACAATACTATTTCTCATCTTCAATTTGCTGATGACACACTTCTCTTTTTCCAAATTCAACATCATACTGCCTCCAACATCAGAAATCTTCTTTCTGATTATGCATCTCAGTTAGGACAAAGTATTAACATAAATAAATCTTCTCTTGTCTTCAGCCCCAATTGCACCCTTGTTGATAAAACTATATTTACTAGCTCCATTGATGTCCACGTTCATGATAATATTGGTAAGTACTTAGGAGTTTTTCTTGATGCTAATGGTAGTAACAAGTTCTTAATTAATGATACTATTAATAAAATCTCTTCCATCTGTAGTGGATGGAATGGCCTCACACTTAATCTCTTTGACCGAAGCACTTTAGTTAAATCAGTCTTAACTAGTATTTTAGTTTACCCAATGTCCATCTGTCTTTTCCCCAAAAAAGCTTGTGATACTATTTCTTCTTTACTGTCCAAATTTTTCTGGTTTGGTAATTATTTCCACAAAGGTGAACTTTCTTTTCAATAGCATAAGAAATGGGGGTTTAGGTTTTAAAAATGTTCATTGCTTTAATAAAGCTCTGTTAGCTAAAAGTAGTTGGAGAATAATTGCAGAGCCTCATTATTTTTTAGTAATTACTTTACTAAGAAATGTTGCCAAAGAAAACCCTTTTTGGCTATTAATAATCTTAACTCATCATCCTATGCTTGGAAGGCAATCTGTAAAGGAAGGGAGGTTTTGAATTTAGGGTTAAAATGGAATGCTGCGAATGGAGAAACTATTTGGATTTCCAATGGTGGTGGGATTGATAATGTTCCTGGTGATTTTATTAAGGAATGCTGCCTCCAGATACAAGAAACTTTCTCAGCTTTTTCACAATGCTACTAATCAATGGAATGTAGAGCTGATCAATGAGATCTTTCCTCCATGGCTTGCTAGATTGATTTTGGAAACCCCTATGATGCCTAATTTTGAAAGAGACCAGCCTTTCTGTAAGCCATCCTCCATGGGAATCTTTTCTGTTAAATCTGCTTATCTTTTACAAAATTTTAACAATTCCTCTCCCAATCTTTCTTCTTCAAAATTTCAATTCAATATTAGCTCTTATTCGTTCAACTGGTGTTCTCTCTGGAAATCTGGTATTCCCTTTAATTTGAGCTCCATTTGCAGGCGGATCTTAACTAACAACCTTCCTACTTTACAAAACCTTAATTCTAGAATTAATAATATTGATCCACATTGTCCTCTTTGTCCTACAATCATTGAGTCTTCCTATCATATTTTCTTTCGTTGTACTAGGGTTAAAGAGCTTTGGGAGGTGGCAAACCTTGGATTTATTCCTCATTGTAACTTAGATATTCATCAATGGCTTAAAGGATGGATAAAGAAAAAGAAGCGTCTCACTAGAAGCAATAACTGGCATTGGTTTGCTGCCATTCTTTGGACCTTGTGGACTTCTAGAAATAAAATGATTTTTGAAAATGATTATGTTGATCAAGAAAGATTATGGCAGCAAACTGTTGCTACGACTTCTTATTTGCACTCAGCTTGTTGCTTATGATGCTTCTTTGCTTTAGATTTTTCTTCTCTTGTTGAAGTTGCTGTGGATGTGGATTTTACTGCTTGGATTGCTGCTCAAGCTCAGTTTGCTCCCAATTTCCTGGCTCCGGTTCCTGTTTCTGATGCTGCTTTTTTGGCAATGCTACCTCCAGAAGGTCAAGAGAATGTTCTGCTGCTTCCTGCTCCTAGTTGTGTTGATGCTTCTCAGGCCCCCAATGATGTTCAGTCTCTTTGCTCCTCTGCTGTGAACCTCCCTGGGAGGGAGTGTGATGCTGTTCCTTCTTCCTCTTTGGTGGCTTCTGATGAGGTTTCCATGGCTATCATGCCCTTTATTGATGCCTAGTTTTTTCTAATTTGGTTGTTTTGAATTGTTCTAGAATGTCTCCCTTTAAGCTTTTGTACTTAGTAGTTGTTTGGGTCCTCCAGTGACTGTTGGTTTGGTTCACTGTGTTGTCCCTCCTGTGTGTTTGGGGAGGAACCCTTTTGTTGTTTTGGTTTTGTTTCTTTTGGTGTTTTGGTGGGCTGCGTAGTTTATGTCTTGGTTTAGTTGGTCTATGTGTTGGATAGTACCGCTTGTATCCCTTTCTTAGCCGTTAGAACTTCGTCTTGGGTTGTTCTTTCCGGCCTTTATTAATATAAATGATGTTCTCATAAAAAAAACTTTAAGAATTGAACTGGGGTTTAAATTTTGGCTAGCAAATCTTCTTCAAAAATCATCGAGCTTGGAAAGATGTAGAATTTGCATTTTGTTTCGGGAGGCCTGGAATGCCAGGAACTTTCTCGAAGAAGTGCAAATCCATTGATCAAATGGCCATGGATATTGATAGTCGCATGAAGGAACTCGATGACATTCAAGCCAGCTCGCTGGTGAGTGGCGAACACACTGCCCAGTAGCCCACTGCTTTGGGTTCGGCCTCCGATTGGTTTTGTGGCTATGTCGTGTGATGGTTCTATTGATCCGCAATCAAACATAGCTTCGGGACATATAATTTTACGTGAAAATGAAGGAAAGGGTTTAGGAGCAATCTCTATGGCGCTCCTGGGTGTCATTTATTCACATGAAGCTCGGGCAATTCTAACGTGTATGAATTTCATCAAGTCTT
The DNA here is from genome assembly GCA_023055425.1 of Linanthus parryae. Lineage (NCBI taxonomy): Eukaryota > Viridiplantae > Streptophyta > Magnoliopsida > Ericales > Polemoniaceae > Linanthus > Linanthus parryae. Next base: position 62,489,267 of record JALGPY010000002.1, on the reverse strand, counting down.
TGGGGCTCCAGAAAATCATTATAGAAGGCGATGCAAAAATTTGATTGAAGATCTCAAGAAGGTACAAAGTGGAAAATGTATTGATGATAAATCCCACACTGCAGACATCCTTCATGACATCAAAGTGTAAGCCGATGAGTTACAAGAAGTCCGCACGCGTTGGATTCCGTACAGACGTAACAGGGTGGCACATCTTTTAGCTTCAAGAGCAAAGAATAGGGATTTTTCGGAAAAGTGGATTGGTAGAGGACTGATTTGGCTTCAAAATTTGATTTCTATTGATTTACTAGATGATCCCTGTTAATCTATGAAGCATATTTTTCCCCTACAAAAAAAGATATGGTACAGTGTTTATTTTTTATGTTATTTTTTATTTTATTTTATTACAAACTCGACCTGGATATGACCACGTGCTATATGGATCTACATATCGGATTTGGATCAGCTGAATGAAACCCGATCCGATCTGATCCGAATCCAGTGATGATCCGAACGAATCTCAATGGAATCAGGATCTCATTTCTCCTGGTCGGATCTGGATCGGGAATGGCCTGATCCAATCCGGATCTGACCCGTTTCCATACCTAATTGTTAGCGAGTCGAACAGGAATTGTTCGCAAACTGATTGTTTCATTTATAACCCTACAATGAAGGGATGTAAGTGTCCTCTCCCAAACTCGATGAGGAGAAAGTGTTTTTGTGTCACACTGCAAGGAGTATGTGTTTTACTCTATTTCTTTTGACAAACAACCGCTCATCACCATGCGACAAGGCTGTTGTGGTTTCTTAAACTGCTTCAACCTCATCTTCTTCCGCTGTAGAAAGTTTTTATTTAATATTTTAATCCTTTGAGTTTTGACGATTTCTATCTTTGCTAAACTTCTAGCTTACCTTCAGCAAAGGCTAAAACGTAAATGATAACACCGACCGGATTCTCTCATTAATAAAATTTGAATTAATGCTGGTGATTGCTCCAAAAACATATCACGATTACCTCCTGTTGTCATAAGATCACGACTGGTGTTATGCAATCATAATAATTTATTGGGTAAAAGACATTTTTCAATCCTCTATTATGGAATAAATACAAATACCCTCATGTACTATGGTTAAATACATTTTGCACTCCTGTCAGTGGATGGAGGTTAGGCAGATTCCACCCTTCTGCCAGTTTGTGACCATTATACCTTTAGAAGGGTGGAATGACATAAATACCCTTACCCCGTAGATGAAACTACATTTTGTAGAGAGAGCTATGCCATTTTTCCTTACATTGAATTAACTACTAATTAAATACATTTAGACATCGCCTTTTTGCATGATTACATCACTGAATAGTAATGTGACCATTATAGCATGGTACTGTTCATGTGGACCCCTATTACTGTTCATCTAGACTGTTACCACCCCTCGTACTGTTCATCTTGACAGTTACCACCCATGTTTCTGTGGATAATATGCACCCTATTTATAAAAGACAGTTTCCACCCTCTACTGTAAAAACAACTTTTTTTTCCACAATAGTCATTACTCAACCTTTGGCTCCATTTACATTTCCTAAAATTATTTCACTCCAATAAATTTCCCGTCAAAAACTAACTTCCCTCCAATACATGAAAGTAACACCCAAAGCTATTTATATACATCCCAACTCCACAATACTCTCTACTCACACTCTAACCCACCTCTAGCTATAGGTAATACTATACATTCATACTTCCTAACAAGCAAGGAAAGCGAATGAGATTGGTCTAGTAGTTGAAGCTCTTTATTTTAGTTTTTTTTCCTGTTGTTGTAATAATATGTTCTGTTTGTTTAGGTAACATGTCTAGCTCGAGCAGAATAATGAAACGGGGAGAAGAATTATTAACGTATGAGAGGAAGTTTTGCTTTTTGTGAAGTGCCCGTTCCGACAGACGTACGAGTGACGTAGTCTAACAAATATGGTAATAGATTACAAGCAATTTCTTGTATCAGATATTTTTATAAATATGTAACCTAGATCTAAGATTAGGCATGTAGCATTTTCATCTTCATTTTGATTTTATTTGTGTTGTTGAATCGCTCCAATGATCGTTACCTATACACCAAATAATTAGATGGACGACTAACCACCCATATCCGCATTGAGTCAGATTAGATAGCTGTGCGCAAGGAAATCCTTCAGAGATATCCAACTGTGCACCTCAAGTAGAGGATAGGAACACAAAGAGATGTAGGGTTGTGTGTAGGGACAGGGTAAGAAATGGTAACTGAGAGAGAGAGAGAGCTTAATGGCAGAGCTTCGGTAAGTCCAGAAGAACTCGTGTGAACTAGTGTTGAACTAGAATGTCGCAAGACAGGGCTAACGATCCTATATATAGTGGGGAAGTGACCGTTGTGAGGGGTTAATTCACCCTAAATGACAGCTTAATGGTAGCCCTCGTAACAGCACGCTTTACCGTGTATATAGGAACCGTTAGGCACCTAACCGTACATACCGGACACCATTATGGGGTCAAGACGGATTTATAGGACGTGGCCATTAAGTCTCTCAAAGCAGTTAAAAAGGGTCGCGCGCAAGCTTGGTTGTCTCACGCGCGCGACTGGCCTCACCCTAGCCTCCAAACCACTAAGTCTCTACAAGTCCCGTGTTGGTACGGGAGGGCCCTGTGTTGCAGCCCCCACGTGGATAAGCATGAGTAGTTATCCGGTGTATGCGGAGCACAACTAGGTGTGCTGGATGGCTGCCACGTGGCTGTGATCTGTCTGTCTAGAAAGAACCATCTACATTAGCCCCCTTTTACGCGAATATCACGCGCGCGTCCGTTGTGTAGTCGCGTAAAATCAGCCGTGAGTGGGCTCCACGAAGATTCTTGAATTTTGAATTTCATATTCAAATCCCTAGCCCCCGGTCATAGCCATGATTTCCTAGGGTTTAGAAGCGCCGTTTGATTTCTGACGAAGCGTGGCCACTGTGAAGTTAATCAGATACCATCCATGGATTTTCGCCTATTTTTGAGGCAAGAATAACTCAGAAGGATTTGATGGGTCGCCAATCTCGCCGGATACCGAAGCGTTGCTAACTCAGCAGACGTCAGCAGTCGCGACTCTTCAGTATGAGGGCTATTTAAACCATTTTCTTCCTCCAAGTAGAACTTTTCCATTGTTGTTGCTTCTGAGTTCGTATGCATCAGAGAGATAATCGTCAAATTGAAGCAGAAACTTTCGACCAAGTTCTTTATCGGATTGTCAACACATTCTCCCAATCAATCCAAGCGCTCAATCGTAATCAAGGTGAGTGATTAGCTGTTTGTCAATTTTGAAACTTGTAGTCGAATTTTGCAGATACTCTTCTCTCCCCCCCCCCTTTTTTTCTTTTTGCATGCAACCAAATTGTATAATCTTGTGCTCTCGTGCTCATAGTAATGGCCCCAAAGAAGTCGAACAAGGTGACTGTTGAAGTGTCGGAACTTCCCAGGGATCTTTGGTACAAGGCCCCGTATCTGTGTGGTGACGAATTTTATGTGTCTATCATTAAGGCAACCACTCTCTGAGCATCTTTGGTAGATGACGCTCTACAACTTGTGCCTGAACCTGCAAGCTCTGACTGGGATGTGTCTAATACCCAAGACGTACAAAGGCTTGGCATCGAAGCTGGCTTGTACGGCTTCACCGATATTCTTCCACAAGCTTTTATGGAAGGACTTGACTGGATGGAGGAATCGACAGGATTCATTCTTACTACTCACGCGAGGGAGTTGAAGCACGCCAATATTTTCCACGCCGTCCGCGCCACAAAGGGGCTTCATGTTAGGGTTGATAATTTCATGCTACAGACACTGTTTTCCAGGTATTCCAAAAAGACGCACACCTTTCATTTTCCTGATTTTGAAGCTGCTCCCACCCTGGAAGATACCGAAGTTTTGCTGCATCGTCCGAGTATGGGGGTTGTTGATCCTATGGCCGCTTTGACTGACCCGCAAGAGCTTCGAATTTTCGAAGATATGAAGGTCTGCATAGCGGACTTGAAGAAAGCTACTTCGAGATGGAAGTCAGGCGCGACCAGTCCTAGCAAGGAATTTGCATACGTGTCCTCTAGTTCAAAAAACAGCTGGTTGTAATGGGTGATGTATTTCTTCAAATATTATATCAAACCACACGTGGCTCGCGAGTGGTGAGACAAGGATCCAGAAGTTGTTATCAGTGTTGATTGTAAAGGGCTGAATTTTACCTTTTGTGGCTTTCTCTGCATGTGGTTTTCGCGCTACTTGATAGATGGGTCTCCTCGCGACGAATTTTTTACTCATGTACTCGCACTTGTTATTAGATTTTCACTTAGACAGAAAGTAGCCTTAGAGCCCCTTGTATTAGGCTCCTTGTACTACCGCCTTGATTTAGCTATGGAGCACGCCGAACAGTCGCAGGGAAGAGTTGATGTCACTAAGTTTGTTAATACTGCATTTTTATCTATGTGGGTTTTCGAAAGGTGGCCCGGGTATGCCCCGGACCCTGTCGACGTGGAATTATGGAATGCGCCTAATGCCAAACGTCTTTATCTCTCTCCTCGATCATGGCGTTAGTACAAAACGAAAGCGCCCTAGCGCACCTTTGCCCTTATTTGCGACGACGTTCGTTACTTCAATCCCCGACCTTATGTTGCTCGGATGGAAGACAAAAACATAGATATTTGGGAAGATTTCTACCTTGAGGAAGACCGCGAGCTCATCGCCAAGCATATAACCGAAGGGGATTGGGTCTTTAGTAGATTTGTTAAATGGGTCCGCAGGGGATATCTACCCGCTTTTCCCGAATATGTGCCTGGCTCCGAGACAGTTACGAACAGCGCACCGTCTTTTGTGATCCTGTTCGCGTGAGCCCCCAGTTTGGGTATGATGTTGTCGCTCCTCCACATTGGCCTTATTATATTGTCAAGAATTATTATGACAGTGTTATTTACGACCGGAGTACCTCCCTTCTGCTTGCTGAGCTCCCTTTGATTCAACCGTCGTGCAACAGGAGAGGTAAAAATACTCCTGGTTGAGTAAACTTCTGGAATTTCCAAACCCATCGTCTTATCAATTTTCAGAACAGTCCTGGTTATACTTCTTTTCAACCTAGCAAGGCGCCAGCAGTCTCAACAAAGGAGTACCCCTTTAAGACCTCCCATAGTCGTGATGATTCCCGATATGGCTTTTACTCCTTGATGGCTAAGGATAGGCTTTTTTGTGCTCAATTTGTTCTCGAAGAAAAGATCGACGTTATTAAGAAAAATTCCTTTACAGCCAAGGTTAAGTATGTGGAATCCTTCATTCAGGTATGCTCGCGCCTGTTTCCCTTGTCTCCATGTTTACATGTGTTTGTCTAATCTTGCCATTTTCTGTGTATCAATGTTGTCTGCGGTGTTTTTGCTTCTGGAGATCGTAGCGCGAGTTTTATCGACCACTTACGCGAGGAAAAGGCAAACTTAAAAAAGTCCTCCACATCTGACAGTTGTATAGACCCGGAAAGGCCTACGACTCCTGAAGTCCAGCAGCTGGTTTCTGACGCATTAGATGTCTTTCTGGCCTCAATTGACGAAAGTTCAACGAGGAAGATAACTGGTGGCGAACCCGAGGCTAGCGATATAGTTACTTATCAATTAAAGCGTTCTCGGGGTGAAGTCACCAAGCACGCTGCCGTCAATCCAGATTTCAAAAGAAGAGTTACTACTCATTTATTTATTTTTCTTGGAGCCAATTTCTTCATGACCCCTGAAACACTATCCTTATCCTGCTGTAGGGGGAAACTCTGATGAGGAAGAAACGAGAGTTCCCCTTGCTTCAGATGGAGGCTCTACGGGGCAAACTGTGATGGATAAAACTCCCATGGTTGAAGGTGGTGCAGATGGGGAGCGTCTCGAGTTTATTGAAGAGCAGGATGAAGAAGACAAAAGAAAAGAATATGATGCTGCTCCTGTTTCCTCAGCAATACACATTTCCGCAGATGTTGAAGATGCTGGGCTAGAAGCAAATGCGATGTCTCCGAAAGACGCGACCCTTAGGGAAAATGTTGGAGAGCCTGAGCCATCTAGTCATGACGTCGAGTTGAGTGAGCGTGTTGTTCCTATTGTGGAAAGAGCTACGAGGGCTGTTTTGACTGGGCACAACCTTTCTTCTGATCAAAATGTCAAAGGGACTTAGTCAGCCGGTCGCGACAGACCTCCTACGCCGAGCGTTTCGAGAAGTGCTGCCTCTGCAAGAGGCTTCGATTTGGATTTGGATGCTCTTTTCTCCTAGAATCCATTAGAAATATGGGGCTCGCAGACTGCAAACCCTTTTGTGGTTGAGAGGGTCTTTGTAATCCCTGAGGCATACTTCGCGCGGGAGGTTCTGGTAGATCGGAGATTGGCCGAAGCAGCTGGTTCCAGTTTGCAGGCAGTAGTGCCCATTGCCCCTCTTCAGCAGATTATTGAAGGGACTGGTAAAGCCATTCCCCTATTGTATTATGATACTTGGTCATTGAACTCACGTTTTTGCTGACTGTTCTGCTTTTGCTTTCGCGCATGCAGATATTGATCAAGCTTGCCTCGAGTGGCTGATGAAGGTGCGCGTGTCCTTCCCAACCGCATTTTCTGGAGTGCTGAAGCTGGCTCCAAAAGACATAGGAGAACTCCTCATAAAGATGGTCACTTTTTTGGAAAGAGTTCATGAGACTTCCCCCGCGAATACCACAGCTGCCAGCGCTCAGGACCTCCTTTCTAGCGCGGAAGAGCTTCAGCAGGTCGCGGCAGGACGATCGGTTTTGGACTTGCTTGTGCAGAGGTTGACTAAAATCCGTAACTCTGCGCAGCTCAGGTTCGAGTACGCTGCTTATAGGGAAGAGAAAACTGCTCTTGACGCGGGCAAGGCGGAGTTGGAGCAGATGGCCAAGGAATTTGAGGCAGCCACCAAACGCCATGCGGGTGACAAGGCTCGCTTGGAGAAGCTGACTGCTAACAGAATCAGGTTGTCAGCCGGAGATTCCCTCTTAAAGGATTTATTTGAGGACTGAACTTTCGAGTATTTGCAAGAGCTGCTTTTTTTTCGAACTCCTTTTTAATGTAACTTTTTTGTGCCCTCTGTGGCCGTGATCCTTGGATAGTTTGAACATCTGTCCTGCTTTTGCGCGCGCAGGTTCCTCGCGTTTCGAAATGTCTTTTTCTAGCTTCTGATTGGTTCATGTTCTTTTACATGAATGCGAGGCTTTATGTAATTGTTCCTTATGGATAAGTAGAGTTTTCTGCCATTAGGCTTAGGTTCTTGAAGCTTGTGATCTTACAGCTATGTCGACATATAGGTTCGCGCATCGCTGCGCATGGTTGCTATCATATGAGATAGGATTTTATTTTGCAGTTAGCTGCTATCTAGACAGATAGGCTTTTGTATTTGTATTGTTGCTATCGTATGAGATAGACTTTTGTGCTACCATTTGAGATAGGCTTTAGTCGCGTTTGGCTGCTATCTAGCCAGATAAGCTTTGAGTTTGTAGTACTGCTATCATATGAGATATGCTTACGTTGGCGTATTTGTTGCTATCATATGAGATAGGCTTTTTTAATCATGCGTTTAGATGCTATCTAAATGGATAGGCTTACACTGGCATCATGGTCAGCAACATGATAGACTGAGACTTGTGGCTGATAAAAGAGCTCTCATATGGGAGAGTTATTATCATTGTATGAATCCCCTTGTGGGAGGATTTTTAGAAAATTGTACAGTTTAAGCAATTTAAAGAGAGAAAGCTAAGGATAGTACTTTTTCAGCCACCGCATGTTGATCGGGGTTGGAGTAGTGGCAGTCCCGTGGCAGCGCAGAATGTTGCAATAACAACTATCGAAGACTTCTTTGACCTCGAAGGGTCCCTCCCAATTAGCCGCAAACTTGGGGTGAGCTGATTCGCGCATGCAATGATCGGAAGCTCGCAGGACTAGGTCCCCTACTGCAAATTCCCTGTGTTGGACCTTTTTGTTGTAGGCGCACGAGATCCTTTATTTATACTTGGCGTTCGTTCTAGTAGCTTTCTCTTGTCTTTCTTCTAGGAGGATGAGATCATGGTCGCGGTCGTTGTCATATAAAGCGCTGAAAGCCAGCCTTGCTGAATTCACCTTGACTTCAAGAGGGGCAATTGCTTCAGCCCCATAACATAGTAAGAACGGGGAGGTTCCTGTGGGAGTCCTTGGCGATTTTTGATACGCCCAAAGCACCATTCCCAACGAGTCCGTCCATTTTTTGTGATCGTCCGCGACCGTTTTTCTCAATATTCGGAGCAACGTTTTGTTGGTGGCTTCTGCTTCTCCATTTCCTTTTGGATAATAGGGCGTTGAAAAGATTTGTCTTATGTTGTACTCCATTAACTTTGCGGCCACCTAGCGATTGACAAAAGGAGTTCCATTGTCGAAAAGGATGGTGTTAGGGATACCAAAGCGATGGATGATGTTTTCCTGTATGAATTTGACCACGGCCGCCGCATTTGTTGTCTTGAGTGGGATCGCCTCAACCCACTTAGTGAATTGCTCTGTCCCTGTTAGGATATATTCATTCCCGCGCGAAGGGGGGCGTACTGGTCCGATGAAATCCAGCGACCAAGTATGGAACGACCAAGTATTCCCCAACGCGTGCAAGTCAACAGTAGGAGCATGCACTAGATTGCCATGAAACTGGCATTGTTGACATATTTTGACTTTCGCGCGACAATCGGCTTCCATGGTTGGCCAGAAATATCCAACTGTTAATAGTTGTCTACAAAACTTTGGGCCTCCTTGGTGCTCTACCTGGTGGGACATTTACACGACCTCCTGGGTTTCTGGTCTGTTCAGACATCTGAACAAGTTTCCGTTGTGTTCTTTCCGCCATTGTAAATTTTCCTGTAAGACGTATCAAGTAGCCTTCCTTTTGAACTTATCAACCTCTTTCGTGTTGGGAGGCAGATCCCCCTCTTGTAAATAGTCGATTATAGGCTTTCTCCAATCTTCGTCTTCGATTGTGGAAATTTCCAGAGAGTCTTTAATCAGCGCGCATTTTTCACAGTTGCTCTGTATGATGGCTGCAAAGTATGACATTTTTGGCCAATGGATCCCGTATCTTTGGGCTTTCCTGTAAATAGAAATCTCATTATCTCCGCACAAATGTTGGTGGATCTTTTCCAAGGTTGCTCGACCTTACTCTTTTGTCACGCATCGCATGAGAATCCCCCTTGATAGAAACCCCAGTTTCTTTGCTGGTTCCGTCAGCCATTCCGCGCAGGATGAGCTTTCTCCAATCCGCTTCTTCTGGGGACCCTTCTTCACATAGGTCTTTCACCAAGGAAGGATTTGTCTTGACTTCGATGGAGATTTTTTTCCGGGCATTTATCAGAGCTGATTTTTGACCCTAGAGTAGCCAACGCGTCCGCGTATCGATTATCAGATCTGGGCGTGTGCTCGTATCGGACATATTCGAACTCTTGAACCAACTTCTGTACGATTGACCTGTATTTCAGTATGTTGACCTCCTTTAACGCATATTCCCCCGAGGCTTGTTTGACGATTAGCTTGGAGTCTCCCATGATAATGAGATTCCGAACCTCCAAAGCCTTGGCTGGGAGGAGTCCCGCGATTAGGGCTTCGTATTTGGCCTCATTATTGGTCACTGCGAAGTCCAGCTTGGTTGACATTTGGATAACCTCTTGGTCGGGCTTGATCCGCACTACTCCAACTCCTCTCCTGTTCTTGTTGAAGATACATCGAAATGCAGCTTCCAATACTGGTCGTTGATTGCATATATCTCTGGTCCCTCTATTTCTTCTGACACGGGCTCGTAGTTTGAATCTAGGAACTGTGCTAGCAGATCCGCCAATGCCTGGGATTTGATGGCCTTGGGTCCCGTGCAGATTATATCATACTGGGATATGTTCATATACCATTTTGCATGTCTTCCAGAGGGAGGTGAGTGCCCCAGCAAATAGCGTATAGGGTCTTGTTTTGTTAAAAACACTACTTTGTGAGAAGCAAAGTAACGTTTTAACTTTTCAATAGCGAAGAATAGGGCAAGGCAGTGGCGCTCAATGTCTGTATATCTGGATTTCAAAGATTGATTCATGCGCGAGATGTAGTATACCGTTCTCTCTTGCCCTTCAAACTCCTGAGCTAGTAACGCCCCAATAGACCTCTTTGTTGAGGTTCAATACAGCAGCAAAGGTGATCCCATTGGGGCGTGATCATGAATCTTGGAGATGCAAATAAAATTTTCAAATTTTCAAATGCAGCTTGATGTTCTTCTGTCCATGAGAACGTCACGTTCTTCTTAAGCAAGTTGCTGAAACAAAAGTTCAGCACCGCAATTGATGGTATGAACCTTCTCAAATATGATAACTTTCCTAGGAATGCCTTCAACGCTGTTTGAGACTGTGGCACAGGTAAGCTAGTGATCGCTGATATTTTCGCACGGTAAGGCTCTTTCCCGTGTCTGTGAATCACGCAGCCTAGGAACTTTCCGGAAGTTACTCCGAATGCACACTTCATAGGGTTAATCTTCAACTAAAAGGCTCGACACCTATCGAAGACTTTCCTTAAATCTTTCAGATGACTCTGCTTTAGCCATGATTTAACCACCAGATCATTGAACTCAGCTTCCTGATGCATCATGTCGTGGAATAAGGCCATCATAGCGCGTTGATACGTGGCCCCTGCATTCTTTAGACCAAACGGCATGACCGTGTAGTTGAAGACTCCCACGGGTGTGATGAATGATGTCTTCTTTGCATCCTTCGGGTCCATCTTTATTTGATTATAGCCACTAAACCCGTCCATGAAGCTGGACATTTTGTGGCCTGCGGTGGAGTCAATTTGAAGATCTATGTTCGGCAAAGGGAAGTCGTCCTTCGGTAAAAATTTGTTCAGGTCCCTGAAGTCGACGCATACACGGAGACTTCCGTTCTTCTTCAAGACAGACACTATATTTGCGAGCAGGGTAGGATGGTGGTTAGGCTCGATTAATTTGGCGGAAATTCCTTGCGCTTTCCTTGATTGACCTTGAGCCTGGAATAACATCCAGCCGATGCACGGTGATTCCTTGATCAAGCCCTGGCTTCTCATCATAGTCCCACGCGAATACCTCCTTGTATTCTTTCAACAGCTAAACCAACTCATGTTCTTCTTCATTGCTGAGCTCCGCACTCAAGAAGACCGGCCTCTTCTTCTCTTCATCAGGGCTTAGGAATACTTCTTTTAGTTCTTGCTTTTGTGGCCTCGGGCGGTCCTCCATGCATTCGGGGGCCTCCTTGATTTCTTCTGACAACGGGTTCTTGTCCTCACCCGGAGCTTCTGCTAGATCACAAATTAGCCCAGGGGCACCCTTGATGGGGCAGGTCGAGGGTGATCCCGTGCGCCTTCGGATGCGATAAAACTTCCTCCCGTTAGAGTAAAAGCTGCCCCCTGTTTAACCTCGCTATTGTGTTCTACAACCCTCTAAGGGTATAAACGTTCTTCTTTTTGTAAGTTACTTTGGGAGCTTCTTCCCGCATAGGCCTCTTCTCCTTCGACTCCTCTAACAATATCATTACCCCAGCTAGTGATTGGTACTGGATGTCTTCCCACTTGGGTAATGGGGTTGGTTGGAACGGAGCTGGGGTAGCCTCGTCTGCCATTTCTATGAACCACCCTGCTTCAGGCAAGTGTGCTTCTTCCAAGTTGAAGGGGTTCGCAAAAGCACGTATCGTGACCACTCTGTCTTTCCAAATGGCTTTCATCATCTGGTGTGCAGTAGAAGGCACAACATCAAACGATGTATCCATGCTCGGCCGATGATCATGTGATAGGTGGTGTTGGCGTCGATGACGTGAAATTTGACAGTGCACCTAATCTGACCAATCTGGATCCCTAATCGAATCCAGCCAACCGTCATTCTGGAGTCGCTTTGGAAGCCCATCAATGGTGATGGCTTCTTAACAATTTTGCTTTGAGAGATTCCTGCTAGTTGCAAGGTTCTGAGTGAAATTACATTCACCGCGGCTCCACCGTCGACAAAGGCACTCTTCAACTCAACGTGGTTGATAGAAACCGTCACGTACAGTGGCCTCTGATGATTAGCGTCATTCCTCTTGTCCGACTCGTCGAACGTCATGACCAGACTGCTTGATCGCGCGGACCTAACGACTTTCTCATTGGAGATGACTAATTCTTCCCCATGGTCCTCGGTCACTCTTAAGATCGCTTTTATCATCTCGGGCCTGCAGCTGTTCGAGTAATTCATCGCCTCGAAAAAACTTAACAAACTTGGCGTAGTTCTTCATCTGCTCAGCCCGCAAATCTTCTGTGTCGATGCCAAAGCCCTCATCCTCATGGATTTCCGCGACTACCGGGTCATCTGCCTCTGCGACCTCCTCAAGGTCTACGATCGAAATCATGGCTATTTCCTACCCCTTGGGCTCCTTCTATAGATGAGACGGCAAGGGGTTGTCACGTACGTCTTCGGACGGCTCATCAACGACTAGCTGTCCTTCCTTGATTTGCCTATCCATCAACCACCTGAGCTTTTTGCACTCTCTTGTGGGGTGCATGACCTGTCTGTGGCATTCGCACCACTTGGGGTCTCGCAGCTGCTCCCCTGTTGGCCTATGCTCTAGCGCAGGAAAATTTTCGTCCTTCCGCCATCTTTTGCAGAGGGTTATGGCGTCATTAATTGAGCACGGTAAGGGTGGCACTTCCTTTTGTGTGGATCACTGCTGCTTGTGGGACGATGACACTGTATGCACGTCAATATCTCGCCCTCGCTTGTAGTTGAATTTTCCGATCCTGAAGCCAGAACCGGCAGGTGCGCGGTCATGGACGTTCCACTTCTTCATCTTTTCCACCAAGGGAAACATTCCTGGTGCTCTCAATCAATCTTGAAAAATTAGGCATATTTAAATTGATTAGCATACCTTTGTACTCATCACGCATGCCTTGAAGGCATATTTCCACCAGTCGGCTTTCCAAGACATCGTTGACGCATTCCAAGGACTTGTCCCTGAACCTCTTGATGAAGGCGGCTCCTTCTTCATCATGCCTCTAGTACATGCGAGAGAGGTGGATAGTGGTGACTTTCTCTTCTACATAGAAGAATTTGGTGTAGAACTTCATCACCATGTCTTCCCACGTCTTGACGAATCCTGCGTCTTGGGTCTAGTACCACTTGTATGCGACAGCCCCCAGAGACTTAGGAAATTCGCGCATCAACAGCCTGGTGTCAACTCCATGTGGGCCCATCATGTAAACGAATCGCATCATGTATTCGTGCGCATTCCCACTGACTTCATCGAACTTCTCCCAATTGGGTGCCTTGTACCCGACAGGGTTGGGGATTAAGTAAATGTCCTGCGGAATTGGAGGCGCGCTGTCAACCTTCGGGATGACAGTATCTGCGAAGCTCTGGTTCGCAATGATATTGTCTATCCGTTGTTCCAAAGTTGCGAAGCCCGGGATGTAGGGCATTCTTGGATCATAGGGAGGTGGTGGCGGGGGCGCATGGCTCCCTAAGGCTCTACTTGCATGAAAAGGCAATGCAGAGTACGGAGTAGCGTTTCCTTCCGTCATTAAGGACAAGCTCAACGGGAGCTCCGGTGTCTGGAGCACAGGGCCGCTAGAAAGAAAGGAATGGGCGACAGACGTGTGCACTATGGATGTAGTCGCTTCCCCTGGTGGAGGCAGCTGAGCTGTCGATGGCGGGACTGAAACCCCTGGAACAGTGTTTTGGGCAAATCTTCCCAGGATCGCCATGATTAGGGCGATCTGGGTAGACTGAGCCTGCATAATCTGGGCTTGACTCTGGATTGTGGCTTGGAGTGCCTCCAGAGAGGGTCAATTTCCTGTAGCCATTTGAACACGAGTGTTGGTGTTAACAATAGTGTAAAGTGGTCCTTCTTCCCTTGAGGTCTCCTCGTTGGAAGGGGACCGATCAATGTCACGAATGTTTCCGCCGAAGACATTTTGTAGGTTTCGAAGCTTTGAAAGTGGGTGTTTCACGTCGGGTTCACCAAATTGTGCGCAAGGAAATCCTTCGGAGAGATCCAAGTGTGCACCTCAAGTAGAGAATAGGAACACATAGAGATATAGGTTTGTGTATAGGGAGAGGGTAAGAAATGGTAACTGAGAGAGAGAGAGAGAGCTTAATGGCAGAGCTTCGGTAAGTCCAGAAGAACTCGTGTGAAATACGGAGGGCTAACGATCCTATATATAGTGGGGAAGCGACCATTGTGAGGGGGTTAATGCACCATAAATGGCGGCTTAATGGTAGCCCCCGTAACGGCACGTTCGACCGTGTATATAGGAACCGTTAGGTACCTGACCAAACATACCGGAGACCGTTATGAGGTCAGACCAGATTTATAGGACGTGGCAATTAAATCTCTCAAAGCAGTTACAAATGGTCGCGCGCGAGCTTGGTTGTCGTACGCGCGCGACGGGCCTCACCCTAGCCTCCAAACCACTAAGTTCCTACAAGTCTCGTGTTGGTACGCGAGAGTCCTGTCTCGCAGCCCCCAAGTGGATAAGCATGGGTTGTTTTCCGGAGTATGCGGAATACAGCTAGGTGTGCTGGATGGCTGCCACATGGCTGTGATTTGTCTTTCTGGAAAACACCATCTACAATAGCACCTGGACACATATTTATTAATTTGTGTAACCAATGTTATTGTGTCATATCAGTCCACTACACAAGCCTTCGAGTTTGTATGGGTCGCTTTGTTGAGAATGTAATCACCCTTGCGGTTGTCCTCTTTAAGATGAATCATCTTGATCAATGCATCAAGTATCATCAATTTTATTTTTGCAAAAACATTGTTCCTTGAACTAATTCGAAAAACTGGCAAATTTCCAGTGAAGCGTGCAACTTTGAGAGTTCACACATGGCCATAAATTCTTGATGCCTTTTCGCAACATGACCAACAGTTCGTGAACCTACTCAATCACTGACCTATTCTCCACCTTATAACGGAGAAACCTCGTTGCAATAAATGCTGATGCCCACAAACCTCAACTATGTACCGAAGACATCTGAAGCTCTCAAAAAGGAATAGAAGAAGAATGAGAAACGAAAAAACGAATTGCTTGCAAACTAGATACAAACTAGTGCAGAAAATCAGGATATTGCAAACTTACAATTTTTTTCGAGTCTCACAGTTGCACCAAGATAGACCTGAGCTGTCTAAACGAATCAACAAATTTCTCACTTGAAGCAGACTACACATTCCAAAAGTTAAACAAATCAACTGTAAGGTATGAAACTAAAAATGCTTATCCAAGTTCAACCCAATGTGAAGAAGCGGGAAACATAAGGAAAACGTGGAAAGAAAGCAAATTAAACCAATTAAGAACATCGTTAGAAACAAAACGTTTACTGCAGAATCTGAAGTCTGAAATCGAACAACCAACCAAGCATGTCTGAATACTAAGAATTCTAATGACTAAACAAAACTGTAGTTTCAATAGAAACTCCAGCCAATTAAGAAAAGGGTGCTAAAAGAATGAAACAAACTTCCAATTTCAGAAATGTATAAAATTTACTTGTAAGAATCTATGGGGTTCCACCTCAAAACCAATTGACGATGATAGAGAACGACAGTCGGAATGTTGTTCTGAAGTGCAGTGGTGGGTAGAATGTTGTGCAAGTAGACTGCTGCAGAAAGAGACTCAACCCAGAAGGATGGGGGGAGGAAGGCCTGAGCAAGAAGGGTACGAGAGATTTCGTTGACACGACAAATCATGCGTCCGGCCTTACCATTTTGTGGGGAGGTTTGGGGGCACGCGAAACGAACGAAAAGACCATTTTGTGCAGCATAGTCATGGAAAGAACCATTATCGAATTCACCCCCTTGATCACATTGGAAGGTCTTGATTTGTGTATGAAACTGAGTGCGAACAAAATTACCGAATTTCTTGAATTTGGCAAGAGCCTCAGATTTTAGTTTCAAAGGGTAAATCCAAAGGAAATGAGAGAAATCATCAAGCAATAAGAGGTAGTATTTGTACTTTGATTTACTAAGAACGGGAGAAGTCCACAAATCACTATGAATAATGTCAAATGGGGCAGCAGTACGAGTGAAAGAAGGGGAAAAAGTGGTGTTCTGAGCTTTAGTAGACGAGATATGGCTATGACTTCGAAGATAGTCTAAGACATGGCTTCCAGGATGGCCAAGATGGTTGTGCCACACAGGGGCCGGGAGAACAACAAGAGATTGAGGTTGGGAAGTAGGGTGAGAGGAGTGAAGGGAGCTAAGCGGATAAAGATCTCCAGTACTATTACTTCTCAACAACAATTCTCCCGTACGAAGGTCTTTGACAGAGAGACCAGTGGGGTCAAACTCAACGGATACATTATTATCAACAGTGAACTGACGAACAGAAACAAGGTTTTTAATAATGTGAGGGGTGAAAATATTGAGATGAAGGGGTCTGGTGTGGGTACTAAGAGTCTGCTGACCGGAACCACGAACCTGAATACTCATACCATGTAAGAATCTATGGGGTTCACCTCAAAACCAATTGACGATGATAGAGAACAACAGTCCGAATGTTGTTCTGAAGTGCAGTGGTGGGAAGAATGTAGTGCAAGTAGACTGCTGTAGAAAGAGACTCAACCCAGAAGGATAGGGAGAGAGAGGCCTGAGCAAGAAGGGTACAAGAGATGTCGTTGACACGACGAATCACTAACTCATTCATATCAAAGAATGGAACATTTAGAATAACCTCGGCACAAATAGTTAAGTGCAGCCTAATCAAAATTCACAAGCTAAGACTAAACTGATAGAGCCTTACCAGAAAATAAATTGGATATGTATTGGGCAGAAATTCAATTTGGACATAAAAGCTGATCCTAACGAGAATTACACAACACAAAGTCAGATTACTGAAGTCACAGACTTGACTGAATGAAACACAAAAAAAGATTCTGATGGAAATTCAGAATCATGGATTCACTAACTAAAACAGTGTTATAACAACTGGATAGCGCAAAGTCAATATCGGCGTCGCCAGAATACAAATACAAACACAAACTGAAGCATCACAAACGGGACGACCCACATACCCGCCCTGAACTGAACTGGGACGGATAGCGGGTGCGCCTGCGTTTGTTAATTTCTACGACAAACTACATTCTGTAATGACCTAGGATAACCTAGGATCCCAAACTCTAGGACGTATCACACATGACAATTTGCTTAATCACCACTTAAGGTTTTTGAGCAATGTAATACTTCTCCAGAGTACGCATACTAATCTCAAAGAATGTAGCTCAAGATCGAGAAAAAAGTTCGCTCACAAGCTCGAGGTGAGCCCACACTTGAGCTCATGAGCTTTAACTCTTTCCAAAGAGACATTCAGTAAGAATTAATTAATTTATCTAGCAATCTAGCTTTTCTTATGAACTCCTCATATTAAGTTAGACAAATACAACGTTTGTCTACGCTCAGAAACCCAAGGATGAACACACACCGCAAGAATAATAAATTGAATCCATATTACTTAAGATCTCAAGTCATGAAGAAAACTGATGAATTAGACCTATTAAGCTACTACTACTAAGAAACCTTTTTATTAATCTTCAAAGGCCCAAGCATTCTCAGCACGAACCTGAGCCTCTTCTTCAGGGGTGAAATCGTTCGTGATGTTCAAAGTCGTCCGGATCTCCTCAATCTTCATGGACTGTATCATGTCGGCAACAGCCTGGCAGGTCAAGTCAAGCAGGCTCTTGATGTTAAGATAGTTTGCAGCCAGAATGAGGTCGAACACCGTTGCCTGATCCACGTTTATGAATTCGGCATCAAACTTCTTAATTTCATCGGCTGCCGACTTCTTGTCCTCGGCCTTGTCGTGGTCGACGTGCTTCTTGCAGTACTCGATCACCTTCGCCAGGATCTTGCCGGTCACGTTCGGGAGGGGGATTTCGTTGTCGGCGCAGTCCTCGTCGATCATGTGCTTGATCGTCTCCGACTTCACCGCCACCGACTCCTCTACCTCGAACGTCTCTCCGTCAGAGCTCTTGAACACGATCTTCTTAGGAGCATCGGTAGCTTCGGATGAAGACATGGTGGTGACTAAAGAGAGAAAACCCTAACCTCGTTATGGGGAACAAGAAAGAGAGCGAGACTTTGTCTAAGCAAAAACAAAACCCTACGATGAGTATCTCTCTAAGGGTTCATATATATATACGGGGTCTAGAGGCGGCAACTTCGGAAGCATGGATTGGGAAAATTACCTAATGCATACCCTAACTTTGCCGAAATTCTCATATTGTAACCCCAATTTTAAAATATTTGATAATATGCCCCATTTACAAGAAAGGCGTTATTTAAAACTGGTAAAAAAAAATCATCCAGGAGATAATGTATATCTTTCTCATTCCCCTTCCCCCACCGCGCCCCCCCCCCCCCCCCCCCCCCCCACACACACACACCACACTCTTCACATCTCTCTCTCCGCCGATCTTTATTCCACTAAACTTTCGGTATCCGACCACAGAATGAAGACGGACCAAGATGGAGACCCAAGACGCCATACGAGGGTTAATCAAAGCTTCGGATCTCCTCACCAAAACTGTTGTTTCTTCCATACGAGGGTTCGCCAAAGCTCAGGATGTACTCTGCAGTAGGACTGCAACTCGGGCGGGGTGGGCGGGTTGACACCCTTGTCCAAGCCCAAGCCCGGCCGCGCCCGGGTTAGGAGCATCGCCAACCCGTCCAAGCCCAAATTCAAACAAATTAATTCGGGTTTGGGTTGAATTCGGGCTAGCCCATTAAACTAAATAAATTAACATAATTATCACATTCAACTCAATTAGAATTGTCCCCTTAAAGTTAAGTTAATAACTTATATATAAAAATAGATACCGATTGTAAACACTTCAATTTTTTTTTTTAGTTAAGGCTAAAAATAATGACTATATATTGTTAGACTGAATTAAAAAATTATCCACTTACACAAGAGAACACTAAGTATTTTGTGAAAAAAATAATCTATTAGTTATGAACATAAACATAATTAAAAATATTACTAATAACTAATAAAAAATAATAGATTTTGATAAATATGCTATATAATACTCTCCAAATATAATATTTATATGTGAAGAGTATACAAATCGGGCAATTCGGGCTAGCCCATTGTTTAATATATGTACCCAAGCCCGCCCCTAATTACAATTCGGGTTGAGAATTTTTGCCCGAGCCCGTCCAAATTACTCAAAGCATGTGCCCAAGCCCGACTTTAGTCCGGGCTGGGTTCGGGTTGGTCGGGTTCAGCTCGTTCAAGTTGCACCCCTACTCTGCAGAATGATTTCTCGTTGCCCTCCCCTATAGGTAAGAAGAGAGAAATTTTAAAAATGTGCATCTGAGTTTGAAATAGGCCAAAGGAGCGAGCATGAGAAAATTCCTTACCTAGGTTTCCTACAATTCATTCCTATACAAACTAAACTTTGGAGGGAGATTTATATGGACTTCATTGAAGGCTTACCAAGGTCTGAGAGCATAGAGGTCACTTTTGTAGTGGTGAATATGCTGATCACTTTATGATTCTGTCACCATAGGTGGCTATAATCTACTTTGATATTGGGCATAAACTACATGGTTGGCCTGATTTTTTTTGTCTGTTAGTTCTCGGTGAGTTTTGGCACACTTTCTTCACTCACATTGGTCCCAAACGGCACCATTCTACTACCTACCACCCTCAACCAAATGATTAGACAGAAAGACTTAACCAGTGCTACCTTAGAAGTAACCAATGACTGACCTTTAAAAGTGGTTGAAATGGTTGGTTTTAGCATAATGGTGAAACAATACTCATTTTATTCAAGCATCAACAGGGTCATCCCTAAAGTTAGGCAGCTGAGACGGCCGCCTTAGGCCCCCGGGCCGGCAGGGCCTTGTGTTCTACCGGTATTGTTTTTAAAGAAAGCTATACTTCAGTTAATTATATACTTCAATGTAGCATTTTAATAAAGTGTATGTCGTTTAGTGCTAGCCAATACTTTGGCCACAAGTTTGATCCAAGTTCGAAGTTCGAATCTCGTTGATGATCGTTGATGACGAATGTGTTTTTTTTTATCAAAAAATTATAAAATTAAAGAACATTATTATAATATATTACACACAATCAATTAGAAGTCTATAAATGTTTTTTTAACAAACTCTTTCACGCATATTTTTTATTAATTTGGGATCCCGAATTTATTACTTGCCTTAGGCCCCGAAATGTCTTGAGCCGGCCCTGAGCATCAACATGACGCCACTCCTCCTAAATTTCTCATGCATCAGCCTACAACTTCAGTTGTTAGAAGTGGACCAATTCATCAAAGAGAGAGCCAATATAATCCATCTCTTGAAAGACAGTCTCTCTCAAGCTCAAAGCAAAATAAAAGTATGTACTAAAGTATGTACTGATATGCACATGATACTGTAAGGGAGATTTGTTGTATCTAAAGGCCGCAACCCTATATACAAGGATTTCTTGCTCGAAGGAGGAATGTGAAATTAGCCCCACGTTTCTATGGACCATTTTCAATTACTATAAAATTTGATGAAGTGGCCTACCAATTGCAGCTACCCCTGCTGCAAGTATTCATTATGTCTTCAATTTATCTTTATTTAAGAAGCTTATAGGGGTGTTAGCTTCTAAGTTGCCACGAGTTGGGTAAGAAGGACAACACGTGATCATGTGCCTATTTTATATAGGAGAATGGAGAATGGTCAAGCGCCACAATGTTCCAGTCACACAGGTACTTGTACAATTGTCAAATTTATACATAAATATGCTATCTGGGAAGACTAGAGAGTACTCCACGCTATATTGTCACACTTCCAACCTTTGAGGATAAGATTATTCTGAATAGGGTACATTGTCATGAGAGTAGGGAGTAGTTTAAATTTAAAAACTTATCAAATGAATAATACTTTTCTAACCAAATGGACATTACTTTTGGAATAGCAGTTTCCGTCTGATTAGATCAGGGGAGCAGCAGATAGCATTCGATGTGAAGGACCTAGTTTCTAGTAAGCTATTTAAAAATTGGATAATTGACGCTAAACCTACATGTAAAATGTATTTTAGAACACAAAACTCCCTACGCTTTCAATTTTCCTCTACAACTCCTGCAATATACATATGTGGGACACTTGACCCCAAATTGATGACAGGGACTCAATTTCTAATATAAATTCATCACCCGTCATTCACGTGCTAGCTCTATAGATAAAGAAAAAGCAAATTCAAGGACCATCACTTGATTAGCACGTGGTCAATTCTCGTTAGAAATTTAACCTAGGTTGTCATTTTGGGATTATGTGCCTCACGGATGTATATTGCAGATCAGTAGCGGGAAATTAAAATTACAATGAATTTTATGTCCCAAAATGCATTTTGCATATATTATATATTTAGTGTCTATTACCCCAAATTTTTAGTGGGTGGTGTCAATTTGTTTCATTAGCTTAGCAAAGTTATCATCGTACTTACAAAATATACTAGGACGTTTCCTCTGAGTGGTAAGCCTTGTATCTTCCATGTGCAGCAACGGTTAAGTGATGGCATGGAAAAGAGTCATATCTAACAATTTTCATTTGCTTTTTGAGAATTCTCTGTATCACTTTGTAATTTGTTCTCTGTTGTCATAAAACCACAGTCATCACCGGATTGGGAGGATTCAGTAACGGAATTTTGAGTCAGGGATCCCGGTTGGGAGGATTCATACTGCAAGAAGCATGTTAACGCCGACAAGACCGAGGACAAAAACTCTGAGGAAGGAATTATGAGTGTGATGCTGAATTCATGAAGGTTGATCGAGAGACGTTGTTCGGTTTCATTCTGGCTGCAAAGTTTCTCAACATTAAGAGCCTACTTAACTTGACATGCCAGGCTGTTGTCGACGGTATCAAGGATTCGTAGGAAAAGGAGATCCGTACCATATTCAACATCACCAATGATTTCACAACAGAAGAAGCGAGAGGTTGGGGTTGCAAGGAGGATGCTTGGGCTTCTGAGTAATTGGTTTTGAGACTCCTAGACCGTCTCCAATGGTGTTATTGAAGTTTCTAGTCTTCACTTTCCTAAGAGTTGAGGGTCTCTATAGTAATTAAGTTATCTTTTGTTTATTTGCACAATAAGGGTCAGACTTATTAGAACGACCTCGTTTCAGTAGCATTGTTGGGAGCATCTTTATCCTCTTAATTGCACTTCTGTTATTTTGGTGTATGGCCAGATGTCACCATCCTATTGGTGAATACCTGCTGTCATTGTAACGAATTGCTTAAAAGGCTTTTAGCCTCAATTATGGAAATAAGAAAGTTTTCTCTTTCTTCATACTGTTCTTCCCCTTTCTTCATATGATTTTCTGGGTTTGATCTTTCAACCCCTAATTGATAAAATTCAATATGGTATCAGAGCCAGGTTCTGGCATCTGATTACTTTCTCCTTCTCCTTCTATTACTTAATCTTCTTGAATTTCTAGATCGGTTGTTTTTCGCCAGAAACTGTAAATGGCGAACACCGAACAAATTTTGACTGAGCTTGGGAATCGTGGAATTGACCACTCCTCCCCATATTTTCTGTCCGCCGGAGACAACCCTGGACATCTGTTGGTTAGCCAGATATTAACCGGTGAAAACTATTATCCATGGGTGAGAGCCATGAAGGTTGCTTTGATGGCAAAGCATAAACTGGTGTTTGTGGATGGATCTCTTCCATGTCCAGCTAGTGGTACACCGGAATCTCTTCTATGGACAAGGTGCGATTCTATGGTAATTTCTTGGCTATCAAACTCTGTTTCAAAAGAAATTGGAGGTAGTGTGGTATATAGATCCACATCTCATGGAATTTGGGCAGATTTGCAAGAAAGGTTTGCACAAAGAAACAAACCTAGAATTTTCCAGTTATCTAGCAAAATTTCAGGACTAATGCAAGGAGATATGAGTATTACAAACTACTACACCAAAATCAGGACATTGTGGGATGAACTCTCTAATTATAAGTGCATACCTAACTTTGAATGTGGTGCACAACATACCTATATGTTAATGGCTGAGGAAGAAAGGATTATGCAGTTCTTGATGGGTTTAAATGAGCAATATTCTGCAGTAAGGGAACATATCTTGTTGATGGATCATTTACCCCATTTGAATCATGTTTTTGCTAAAGTCTTACAACATGAATGTCAGATGGAAATTAGCACAATTTTTCATGATCAAATACCAAAGATGGCAATGTTTTCTGGAAACAACATCAGTGGTACTAGTAATTCTTTATTGCCTACTCCTAGCTCAACTCCACATTCTGCTGCCTATGCTGGACCTTCAAAATTCAACAACAAACCAAAAGTGACTTGTAGTCATTGTGGATACACTGGACACACTAAGGAGAAATGTTGGAAACTGAATGGATATCCTCCAAATTACAAGCCAAGACAGAATCAACAATACAAAGCTCAAGCAAACAGTGTGACTTCAGTCTTGCAACCTTCTGGTATTGAGCTAACTCCAATTCAAGTTCAGCAGATTGCCTCATTAGTCAGCTCACAATTGCAGAATTTAAAGGTCAACAATGGAGGAGAAGTCAACAATGTGCACACTGTTGGTTCTTCTAGCACACATTTGGGCTATGACAATCCAATGCAGCAATTTAACAAGAATGACTTGCCATCTATGACTCATTTCTTGGGAGGAGTGACTAGTACTTTTTCACTACAAACCAATTTTGGAAAGCTTCAACATACACCAAACAGCTGGATTATAGATAGTGGAGCCACAGATCATATGTGCTCACAACTATCACTTTTTCTTGATGCAGTTCAAACAGAAGGAACTTATGTCCATCTTCCTAATGGAAAAAGGGTGGCAGTGACACACTTTGGCAAGGTACAACTTACAGATACTATACTTCTTGAGAATGTATTATGTGTGCCTGATTTCAGATTCAACTTAGTGTCTATGTCACAACTTGCAAAGTCAAATGGATGCATTTTTATGTGTGACAATGAAAGTTGGAAAATATATCACAAAGATACAAGAGTATTGCTGGGACAAGGAACCAAGAATGGAGGTTTATATCTCATCAAGGGAAGTAACAAACAGTTCCCAGATTCACAAGCTAGGGTTCATACCTCCATTATCACTCCTGAAATGAAGACAAAAGCAGAAATTTGGCATATGAGGTTGGGGCATCTGTCACACAGAAAGTTTAATCTCTTGGTATCACAGTTGAAGTGTCATACAATACCAAGTAATGCCTGTTGTCAAATTTGTCCAATTGCCAAACAGAAAAGATTGAAGTTCCCTAAATCAAACCTCATATCCACTACCCCATTGCAGTTAATACATATTGACACTTGGGGTCCCTATAAGGCACAAACGTATAGTGGACATCAGTACTTTCTTACATTGGTTGATGATAGCACCAGGACTACCTGGATTTATTTATTGAAGTTTAAATCAGAAGCAAGTACACTCATTCCACAATTCTTCAATCATGTACAGACACAATATGGGATATGCATACAGAGGGTCAGAAGTGATCAGGCTCCTGATTTGGATTTGAAGTCCTTTTTTGCTCAAAAGGGAGTCCTACATGAATACAGTTGTGTTGCTACCCCAGAAAAAAATTCTATTGTTGAAAGGAAGCATCAACATCTTTTAAATGTGGCTAGAGCACTAAAATTCCAAAGTAATGTCCCAACAAGGATTTGGGGAGATTGCATACTCACAGCTGCTTACATCATCAACAGAACCCCCTCTGTCAGATTGAATAACAAATGCCCTTATGAACTCCTGCATGGAAGATGTCCTGATTACAGTCAACTCAGAGTTTTTGGGTGCTTAGCATTTGCCTCCACTTTAGCTAATGGAAGGTCCAAGTTTGAAGCTAGAGCCACAAGGTGTGTCTTCTTGGGATATATTTATGGCATTAAAGGTTTTAAATTATATGATTTGGATCATTCTTGCATTATCATATCTAGAGATGTTGTTTTTCATGAAAACATCTTTCCCTTTTCTAATCCAAAAGACTCTCAACAAGCATCACAAGATCCCTTTCCAACAATGATCATTGACCCCTTACTTGACACTTCTCCAATTTATCCACCACCTACAAACTCAACCACTTTGGAAGACACTATTCCTATTGTTTCTGATCCTAATCTAGAACCATCACCAACACACCTCTCACCCATACAACAACCACTTAGACATTCCACCAGAACTACTAAACTTCCCCAACACCTCAAAGATTATGTTCTTACCAAATCCAAAGCCAATAATGTGCATAAATATGATTATGCCATAGACACTCATTTATACATACCACACTCTTCTTATTTCTCATACCTTACAAACTGTACTGAACCTACTTCTTACAAAGAAGCCATCAAACACACCACCTGGATAGAAGCCATGAAACAAGAACTCAATGCTCTTGAGAGAAATGGAACCTGGTGTACACACAAACCCATTGGATGCAAATGGGTATATAAAATAAAATACAAGGCAGATGGAAGCATAGAAAGGTATAAGGCAAGGCTTGTGGCCAAAGGGTACACACAAATAGAAGGGATAGGTTTCTCAGAGACTTTCTCCCCTGTGGCTAAGTTACCTACTCTCAAAGTTATTTTGGCACTTGCTGCTATTTATGATTGGCATTTGCTTCAATTAGATGTTGACAATGCATTTTTGCATGGAGTTTTAGAGGAGGAAGTGTATATGGACATTCCTCAAGGTTATGACATTCTCTCAACTTCCTCACATGACAAGACATATGGATACAAAGTCTGTAAATTGCAAAAGGCCATTTATGGCCTCAAACAAGCCTCAAGACAGTGGTTCCAAAAGTTTTCTCACACTGTCCTGGATCATGGTTTCACTGAATGCAAAAGTGACTATACACTGTTCATCAGAAGGTCAGCCAACACTTTCATTCTTTTGCTTGTATATGTAGATGATATACTTCTTGTTGGGAATGACTTAGCAACTCTCACTCAATTCAAACTGTTGCTACACAAAGACTTCAAACTCAAATAC
Source organism: Linanthus parryae (assembly GCA_023055425.1). Taxonomy (NCBI): domain Eukaryota; kingdom Viridiplantae; phylum Streptophyta; class Magnoliopsida; order Ericales; family Polemoniaceae; genus Linanthus; species Linanthus parryae. Next base: position 62,463,260 of record JALGPY010000002.1, on the reverse strand, counting down.
CTGGGTCATCTAAATTATTTTCTGGGTTTGGAGTTTTCAAGAACCAAATCAGGCATTTCAGTTCACCAACAAAAGTTTGCATTATCTCTCCTTGAAGAAAGTGGATACATGCATTGCAAGCCAGCATCTGCTCCAATGGTGGCTCAGATTCATCTTAGTGCATAGGACAGTGAATTTCTCAGTGATGCAGACACTACTCTTTACAGAAAATTCATTGGAAAGCTGCTTTACTTGTGTCATACAAGACCTGACTTGACCTTTGCTGTGAACAAGCTAAGTCAATATGTCTCTCAGCCAACTCACAATCTCTTCATCATGTTCTGAGATATATCAAGAAAAATCCTGCACAAAGTATTCTTTACTCTTCCAATTCCAGTCTCCAGATTACAGCTTACTCAGACTCAGATTAGGGAGGGTGTCTTGATACAAGAAGGTCTACTACAGGTTATTTGGTTTTTATTGGGCAATCTCTTGTCTCATGGAAGTCAAAGAAACAGCAAGTCATCTCAAGGAGTTCAGCATAAGCTGAGTATAGAGCACTAGCTGTCACAGCTTGTGAAATTAAATGGATTCTTTCCCTTCTCACATGATTTACAGCTTTCTATCAACAATGTGCCACTCATCTACAGTGATAGTAGTTCTGCTATTCATATGGCACACAACCCTATTTATCATGACAAAACCAAGCACATAGAGCTTGACTGTCACATGATAAGGGATTTGGTTCAATCTATGGAGCTTCAACTTGAACATGTGAGCAGTGCAGACCAGCTAGCTGATTTTCTCACCAAGCCTCTTGATGCACCAGTGTTCCACAGTCTTTTTTTCAAGTTGGGGGTGCTAAGTGACCACCCTCCAACTTGAGGGGGGGGGGGGGGTATTGAAGTTTCTATTCTTCACTTTCCTATGAGTTGAGGGTCTCTATAGTAATTAAGTTATCTTTTGTTTATTTGCACAATAAGGGTCAGACTTATTAGAACGACCTCGTTTTAGTAGCATTGTTGGGAGCATCTTTATCCTCTTAATTGCACTTCTGTTATTTTGGTGTATGGCCAGATGTCACCATCCTATTGGTGGATACCTGCTGTCATTGTAACGAATTGCTTAAAAGGCTTTTAGCCTCAATTATGGAAATAAGAAAGTTTTCTCTTTCTTCATACTGTTCTTCCCCTTTCTTCATATGATTTTATGGGTTTGATCTTTCAACCCCTAATTGATAAAATTCAATAGGTGTGCTTCGGGGGGCTTGGGGTGGGATTAGGGGCTCCAATGGGTGGGGGAGGTGATTGGGTTTGAAATTAATCGGGAGGGGATGGGGCAGTGGTGGGGGCGACTCACACGGCACTGGCCCGTGTGTTGCTTGCTATATAGCCTCCCTCTCTTCCTTTTCAGTAGTTTGTTTTTCTTTTTATTCTTGTGTTTTTGTTTGTTTGAAAGGGGATGGTGGGAGAGAAAAAATGGAGAAAGTTAAGGGTTTTGTAGTTGAGAGGAAAACTTGGAGAAGTCCGGAAAGTTAATTTTTTTTTAAATTTTTTTTTTGTTACTTTTTTTGTTGTATTTGAGATGGGAAGTTATGAGAAAAACTAGTAGAAGATGGAGGAGATTCACTTAAACTATCCGAATATTTCTTTAAACAATTGTTTAGGTATTTTAATTTAATTCTTTTGGGTATTTTCATAATTTGTAATAAATACTTCAAGCGGAGGAAGTACATAATAAGCTCATTCACTATGTTTGAATAGTTCTTTCTAGAACAAGTATGAAGTCTCACACTTTCCAAGTATTGTATGTGATGATGGTTTATGATTTGTTTTGTTTTGGTTTTTTTTTTTTTTTTTTTTTTTGTTTTACAAATTATGATGGTTTATGATTTACAATCTCTTAACGTCCAAAGCGGGGCAACCACAACATGAATTATGTTGTTTTATATTAGTGCTTTGTTTGGTGCTTTGTCTAGTTTTCTAAATTACTCTAAAAATTGACATAGTTAAAGATCCAAAGAGTTTTAACTATTTAATTAAAATTTTTAGTTGATCAAATTTAACTTTTACTAATAGACTTTAAACCTCAATATGATGCGAGAAGAAACTCTTTGAAGAAAAGAAAAAAGGGAAAGAAGGATTTTCTACTTTTAAAGCGTGACATGAGTAAGTGATATGACAGAATCGAGAGGAGATATCTCTAAGAAGTGCTCTTCCCCTTGGGGTTTGGTGCTCGTTTCCGAAACTGCGTATCCACGGTTTCATACTCAATACTTCATAATGGCATACCGACGGGGCACTTCGTTCCAGAAAAGGGTCTCTGTGGCAGGGTTGCCTGCTTTCACCTTGTTCTTGTTGTGCAGCGATATGTTAGGGTCACAACTTCTCAGGAAGGACAAGTGGTCTCCCACTTATTTTTTGCTGCCGATTCTATGTTTTTTATGCAGGCGAGTACCAAAAATATTAGTGTCCTCATGGGGATGTTCAAATCCTACGAGAAAGCTTCAGGAAAGTAGATAAATACTAATAATCATAGGTTGTTTTCTCTCCAAATTTCACTATTGAGGCGAAGAATATTGTGCTCCTAGCAACGGGAATCCCAGATGTTGCTCAGCATGATCAGTATCTGGGGCTACCAACCACCATAGGGAGAAACAAAATTGTCACTTCTAACAGACTCACTGAAAAAAGATGGGAAGTAAGTTCAAGGGATGGAAAGAGAATAATTTATTTGTAGCTGGAAAAGATGCCATGATCGAAGCAGTGGCTCAAGCGCTCCCAACTTATGCCATGTCTTGTATCAAGCTTCTGGATGAAATTTGCGAGAATATCGAAATGATGATTAGGCGATTTTGGTGGAGGAAATGCACAAACGAACGACTTATCAGCTGCGTAGAGTGGAACAAAGTTAAACAATCTAAATAAATTGGCGGTCTTTACATTGAGGATCTTAAGAAATTCAACTTAGACTTGTTAGCAAAGCGCTGATTCAGCATGGGGACACACTGTGCAGTCGAGTAATAAAAGCCAAATACTTCCACACCAAGATTTTATGGAGGCGGAACTTGGCTATGCTCCGTCCTTTTCTTGGCACGGTATCATAGCGGGCAAGGAATTTTGTTGGAAAAGTGTATGATGGAAAATTGGGGAGTGCCGAAATATAAGTCTAAGAGATAGATGGATCCTAAACTCTGACACATGTAAACTCATTACAGTTCTTCCACCTACTATTGATTTGCGAGTTAGTGTTCTTATGCATGAAACAGAGAATCGATGGGATGAGCAAAATTAAAGAAAATTTTATGGGAAGTGGACAGGGTGAGGGTGAAGCAACTATATATTCCCGAGGTAAGAATACTAAATTATCGTGTTTGGTATGATACGGATGATGGGCACTACACCATGAGATCGGGCTATAAATTGGTTGCACAATGTCGAGGGGCCGGGGCATATGAAGGGGAAGCTACAACCACAAGCACAAAATCCTACTAGAAGCTTTTGGAGATTAATGTAGCCAAGAAAGTGAAACATATGATGTGGAGAGGCCTCATCAACTCACTACCTACTGCGGGCAGTCTAAGAAAAAAGGGGAATCAAAATTGATACCAGATGCAGAGCTTGTGGTATTTTTGAGGGAACACTTACTCCCCTGTTTTTGCACCAAAGAGAAAAAATTCTAGAAAAAGTTGATGGGTCGTGAGTTTTGTAACACAATAAAAGGGGACTTCCATTCTTGGATTGAACTCCAACCCAACTCCAGAACACCTCAGAGATTCCATTGATTTTACGATAATTTATACTATTTGGCTTGCTAAATAACAAGCGCTTCAATAATAGACAAACAAACGCAATCACGACAACGCAAATAGCTCTAGACAGATTGAAGGAACTTTAGCAGCTCCACTACGAGAAGGGTGTACGGAGGAGAAATCAAGTTTGATGTGGCACAAACCAGAACCAGCTTGGCTGAAGGTAAATTTTTACGGGGCCTAGGACTGCAACACGGGGCTGGCCAGTGCTGGGGTCATATTCCGAGATGATAAGGGTGCGGTGGTGATTGCTTCTACCAAATACACAACGTTTTTCTACTCGGAAAAAAATGGCGGAGGTACGTGCAGCGGCTAACTAGCTGCAAAAGTTGGTCGCAAAAAAATTATTCCAGAAAGGGATGAGAAGCTTTTGTTAAATGAAATCCAGCAGCACAAAGAAGGTCGGGAGCCCTACGACGTAACTAAAGTACAAGAAGAAATCGACTCATTGCTTTTGTTGATGACTGTTTTTGAAAAATGCAAGCTTGGTTTCACCCGAAGAGTGTTGGGAAATTTGGTGTGTATATGAATCAATTGAACTTGGATAATCTCTGAGTCGTGGGATCACTTTCAAATTAGAGTATTTCGGTGGTATACGCGAAATCACTAACCGGATAAAGCAGAGACTGTATCAAGAACGAATATGAATTTCCACTGTGTTTATGAATTCGACCAAAAGCCAACTTAATGGATAAGGGAAAGACGGTTAATCTTAACCGCCAGATTTCAGTCTGTTTTTTCCAATCGGAGACGGTTTTTGTGAAGCAATAAACGTCCGAAATCCATTTTTTCAACGCTTACCGCCGCCAGGGGCGCTGCCCGGCTCTGTCGCCGAACCCCCGCAATCGTCCTGGAGTTCGTCGTCCAAGACATTAGCATAGTCGTGTGCACGCGTGTACCCCACACCTGCTATACAATCTGTATGCCAATGTCTACTTTGGTCGTAACAAAATCCCATCATACACCGATGAAACTAAAAATCACCAACAAAGAGAAGGAAACTCCCGCAATTTGGCCCATTACTGAAAGAAGCTAGATTTGGATGTTGAGTGGCTGGAAAATCCACCTGACTGGTTGTTACAGTTAGCTTCAACTAATGTAATGGACTCTCTCCTTTTTGGTTGTTGAGATTTCTACACCTTTTCTAAAAAAAAGAATAAAATTAAAAGACGAAGCAGTTTTTTTTTTAACACGAAAAGAAGAAGAAGTTAACATACGGTTCGTTTGGATAACGATGGATTTGGGGGTGAATTTGGATTTGGGGTGAATTCAAATGAAATCTAACGTTTGGATATATTATAGGGGTTTGAATTTGATTTGAAACAAATCCAAACCCCCAAATCATGAATAATTTGAAATTCCAACCCCATGGCCGTCATTTGAAATCCACAGCGCCTTAGTTATGAAACCAAGTTATGGTAATCGTGTAAAAAAGTGTCCCTGCTGGGATTCGAACCCGCATGTCCAACTCGCAGACGGGTCAGATACTTAAGAGTGGGGGTTCGCCACTGGGACAAGCTCATTTCTGATTACTTTTCGACACTAAAAAATAAAGCTCTGCCACGAATTCAAATTCAAAATTAAACTTATAATAGTATCCAAACAAAGATTTTCAAATCTCTTCGGATTTGAAATTTTAGAATTTGAAATTTTAGATTTCAAATCCAAATTCAAATTCAAATTCAAATTCAAATTATGACTACCAAACGCAACCATAATGTATTTAAATTAAAAGAAGAGGACATAGTATTGTGAGAAATAGTTAACATCATTACAAATACCGACAACCTAAGTTCGCGCGAAACTGGACGGGCTCGTACAAAGTCCTCAAGGCTCATTATAGCACATACTACCACGTAAAAGGTGTGGAAATGTTCCCACTGCAACGGGGACCCTTAAAGCCATACTCTACTTAACTATTTTCCATTGGGTAGAAGACAGTGACCACCCCTGAGTTTAGGATTAATTCCTCTCCGCTGCCCTGTGTTTTGGAAAAAAAGACACTTTGCACCTTTTTTTGGATGGAGGCTAACGGTTGACTAATTGCGCCAGAAAAAAATACCATTTTACCCCTAAAATGTTCTAAAATTACCCCCTAATATTACCCCAACCTCTTTCTCATTCATTTCTAACCCTAATCCCTCTCTCTCTCTCTCTCTCTCTCTCTCTCTCTCTCTCTCTCTCTCTCTCTCTCTCTCTTGACCTCTTACTGTGAAACCAGCTGCCATCTAGCCACCAGTAGCAAACAATCACCTCTCGAACCTCCTCCTCCTTCATCATCATCTTCTTCTCTCTCCCTCTCTCGATTGCCCGCACCAGCAAACAACCACTAGAAATCACCCCCTCCCACCAGCTAGATCTGCAGAGGGGCACATATATTCCTGCTGAAACCCCATACAAATCTACACTCACCCACAACAAGAGAAATTATACTCCGATTACTACTCAAATTGCACACGAAGAAACAAAGGGAAGAACAAAACAGAACCCGAAAGCCCTCAATTCCGGAAAATTCGAACTTGGAACCGACAAAAACGGGGATTAAACTCGAAGTAGGTTGCGATTATACTTACCAGATCGAGAATGGTCTCTTCCGGAAGAAGCAGAGAGGCAACCATCCCAGGAATCAAAGTCGAAATCCATCTTCTTCTTCTTCTTCTTCGATGGCTGATAAAGGTCAGTGCTAATAGTGGTGATGGATATACATACATAGAGAGAAGAATAGAAAAAGTGGATGTACAAAAAGGCCTCGAGAGAGAGCTTGGTGGTGGTGGTAGAAGAGAGACGACCTACAGATCTGCGAGGATGAGCTTGACCATAGAGACGACATACGGGGTCTGGGTTCTGGGTTCATCTTCAACCGGTTTGCTGATTTTTTTTGAATTTGATTTCAGTACCAATTGGGTTTGATTTCAGTACCAATTGGGTTTCTAGGTTATGAATGGGGGTTTTCTTTTTGGATTTGATTTCAGTACAAATTGGAAGGGTTGGTGGTGGAGTTAGATTTGCGGTTGGGTTGTGTTGGTGGAGTTGGATGCGGGGATGGGTTAAGATGGTGGCGGCGACAAGGATGGTGGTGGTGTTCTTGGTCCTTATGAAGATTTGTTTCCAATTGAATTTGCTACTGTTAGTTTTCGGATTAGGCATTTTCTAAATTTTTTCACAAGAAATTCGAACAACAGTCTTTGTCTATACAGTCAATTTACATCACAACCATAAATGTTCTAATTTTGGTTCAATTTGCATTACAAGGATGGTGGTGGTGTTCTTGAGGTAAAATGAGAGTTAGGGATTGGAATGAGAGGCAGTGTACTTGGAATATTTAGGGTAGCTCCTTACAAACATTGTTGCTGCGATTCTTTAGGCATTTTATGGGTGTGTTCTTAGTGTTCTTGATGATAAACAATTGATAATATAGTCCAAAAAAATACAGAGGGGCAATATGGTCCGAAAAAAATATATCTCTCGCCTTTCTAACAGAATAGGACAGAAAAGTGCTAAGTGTCCGCGAAATATTCCGTTAAATAGGTGCAAAGTGTCTTTTTCCGAAATACAGGATAGCGGGGAGGAATTAATCCTAAATTCAGGGGTGGTTAATGTCTTTTACCCTTTTCCATTGGAGTCTGACTAAATTAAGAGTGTCCCCTGCCGATTGGCAAACAGTAGGGGTACCCAATGAATATTTACATAACCTGAGGGTGCTTTGTGTAAATTACCATATAAATATTGAGTAAAGATATATGGGAAAATTAATACTTTCGCATTTTCCGTCCATGACCGTTACAAACCATCCAAAATAGGGATGTTCCTTGTCAATTTACGAACAGTGGGGATAGAGATTACCTATTTATATAGATCTAGGGGCACAAACTGTAAATCTGAATTGAATACTAAAAAACTAGCAACAAACAGAACGAATAGATGAACTCCGAATGAAATGTTGTATGAGTTGATGCAAAAGGAATAGGTGAATAGTTGCGCCAATTAGAAACAAGAGTCGCTGACTAGTTCATGACCAACAAACGTTTTTTTTTTCAGAGATAGAGGGACAATGAGCGAATAGGCGAAGTTTAAGAAGGGCACTTTTGTACTAAATAATTTTAGGAGGCACTTTTCTAACGAACAATCTTAGAGAAGTCCTTTTGTATTAATTAATCGTACAAATTCAATAAAATTTGTCACTCTTTAAATGAACGAGTTTTTTTTTATGAAAGAATCACTTTTTTATTGAATAAAATTTTCATCCTTCAATTTTTCAGCTCATTTAATTTTTTTGGCTCTTACCAAACATGATTGGAATATATAGAGGGCAATTTACACTTATTACTACTGAGTTTTGATACTTTGGCAATACCGACCCTCACTGTTTATCGACTGACAAAAGACACCCCATATTTTGTGTCAAAATTATATACAAATAACACCCTTCTGTCAAGCACCGTTCAGTGACTGTGAGGTGGCAATGGGGCACACTCTAAGTGCTTATTTCATTCTCAAGTTACCCCAAACAAATTAAATATTCCTTTAAACCTTTTACCAATTTTCTTTAAACAAAATTAAATAGGGTAGTGATTCTTACACCAGCAAATTTGATTGTTACCTCATATTCATGTTGTCATGACTTAATTACCCTTGTTAAGCATATTTAATATTGTAATCATATTACGTTTCGATCATTCATATTTTGCATGTCTAGAATGTCAAACTTGTAGAAAATAGACGATTGTAAGAAGACCAACTAAATATTAAATATGGTTACAAAAGGGTAGTTAAGTCAAGACAACATAAATCGTGTGTAACCATCAAATTAGGTTGTGTAAGAATCACCGCCCTTTAAATATTACTAAAGTTATATATAAACTACATTTTAGGACTTTTTTTTTACACTTTTTTAAGGAGAGATTCCTTGAAAGAGCTATCCAACTGCAAAAAAAAAAAAAAAAAAAAAAAAAAAAAAAAAAGTGTTATCTTCAACCAAGGATGTCCCGAAATTTTAATTTTCTTATTTTTCCTTTTTTTTTGAGTTCATATTTTCCTTTTATTTAAGCAAATATTATAAGGAATTGAACTTTAATGTATACGCATTTATCCAAAAATGTAACATACGTGATATAGAAAATATTAATAAAAGATTACGAATCGTAATTTTAGATTGATTAATGAAAGCTCTCTCTTCATTGCAATGATTGATTTCGTTCCCTAGAAAGTCCCCTTTATAAAAAGGAAGAAGGGAATGGGAATATATCATGGTTTTTTGCTCGCAATAAAGCTAGGGTCCTGAACGAGTAACTAGTAGTCTTATCTATCTACCTCTCCAAACACAATATCTTGAGTACCTATAAAGGTGACCACATCTGCTAGCATGTGATGTTTGAACATAAAATCAAGTCCTTATAAATGGGCAAAGCCGCGTGCTCTTATTTTACAACGGTAGGAACGATTGCTTCCATTACTGACCAGAAAGACACTAAATTCTCGTTTCGGTGCTTCAACTTCGGTAAAGGTAGAGAAGCTAGTACGGAAAAACCTTCTGTATAAAGTTCGAAATGATGAACTTTATACAGATTTGAACCACCTAGTCCACCGATTTGCTAACAGTTCACTTTTCTTTTTTACCTCCTAGTCCACCGATTTATAATCATTTACCCTTCCCCCTTCTCTGTCTTTATCATCTCACTAAAATCATGAACCGATACAAACCAGTATCGTTGTTGGTGAAGCCATGTAGCAAGCGACGGTGTAAGCTAAAATTACTTTACGAGAATAAACTGAATAATCTGAAGAAAATAATTCTTATTCCCTGATAATAATTGAAGACTACAGTTTGTTTAAATAAATAACCCTAGACTCTTACGGGCCAAGCCCGGTTCACTAAATAATTAAATAAACTAAATAATAAAATAAATAAACAATTAACGACTAATTAAATAAATAAACTACTAATTATCTAATTAAAGATAATAATAATAATAATAATAATAATAATAATAATAATAATAATAATAATAATAATAATATTGTTGACCCGGATCATAAGGTTGACCCTTATAAACTCCGCCACGGTAAAAAAGTGTTTTGTCCTCAAGGCGGATTGGAGAAAAAGTTCCATGCACATGACGGCCGTGGAGACGATCACATATATATTGTGATGGGTAATCAATTCCAACATGCATTTTGACCGGAGCTGGACTTTTTTGTTGTGTGTGCTTTCCAAAATTACACTTTGGGCTCAAATAAGAAGGGGAAATAAAAATAGCAGTAGGCCTTGTAGTGAGATGAGCAACAGGCCCAATTGTTGAATTCGGCCCAAATTCTAAATTATGTCCAGTTGCTTCATTGGGCTCCAATAGGTACGGGGTCCATAAGTGCAATTGGGTGTTAATGTGTGATTATTGGACCCAGAATGTTTAGAAGAAGACATCCCAAACATTGAGTGTTGTAGCCCAGAAGCTGGTGAAGGCCCACTGTAAGTTAAGTGTGGCCCATTAAAATATGGCCCAAACGATGACACAGGCCCAAATGATGACCCAGATGCCCTAGCGGCCGCTTGGGAAGGAACCAAGCACTGGCTAGTGCTGTGGTTGCTGGGGAAAACGACGGAATGAATAGATGGGAGCGATGATAGCGGCTTCATCGCAGGTAAGAGGGCCAGACGGAGGTCGCCGGCGTGATCCGGTGGTTCTGGCGGCGGCGGATTGGAGGCCACGAAGACCCCTGGTGGCCCGACTTAAATACGAAGTGTAAAATGTACTTTCCACTGTCCGTTAAATTCTGTTACGTTCGGTCGGAATTAGGGGTGTATTATGTCAATTGGTGAACAATAATGGTATATCTTGGATAATTACCCAAACTCGGGGATACAAAGTATAAATTACCCATATATAGACGAAATAAGAAGAAAAAACCAAATAAAATAACTCTTCGTAGTATTCAATAGCATCTGGTGTGCTGGTTACATCATTTATTTAATGGTTTGACAAATGCAATAACTCTTCTTATTCAAACAATATCAAGCATGCAAATAAAATAATTTTATTCGATGATTTGACAGATCCGGGCCAACCTTATGATCCGGGTCAACAATATTACCGTGGCGGAGTTTATAATATTTTTCTTGTAGTCTTCAAGCATGTGCAAGTGAAATGCTTGAAGGCAAACCACATTTTCCTTGCTTCTATCGTAATCTGTACAAGAAAAATAATATAAAAATTGGAATATACTTGCACGTAACGAACCGAAAATGTTATAATTACCGGTACGTGATCATATACGAATATAACTTATTTGATTTTTATGATTACTATGTCTTTCATTTCTCTTATTTCTTAAATCTAAATTCAGAAAATTATGTTGCGGTTTTTGGCTTTATTTTATTATTTCGTAGATAAATTGTTATTGAAGCTCTTATTCTTGCCGTCTTAGATTCATTAGGCATTGTGAATCATCATTTTTTTCATGCATAGTTTGGAGTTGTTTTTTTGTTTTATAAATCGACACAAATAAAATTAATAATTTGTGTTGAAATGTTTTCCGGCTGATGACTGACTTTATGTAAATGTGTTTATACTTTGAAACCCTCTGAAGCCAACTCTTTTTTCTTTTACTAAAAATACACTTACAAAACAACTGTCACATGAAGTGTTGCATTTCAAATGGGGATTTTCTTAAGAGAAGATTAGTTTCAAAATGTACTACTTCCATCTTCGTTTAGTCATCTTACATGTTAATTCTACTAGTGAGGTGTGAGTTACATTATTGTTAAATATAGTTAAACTATTTTAAACTTTTATTGAAATTTTTATTTCATCGTAATCCTTTGAAGAATAAAAGATAACATAAACTTTGAAAGTTATAATGAGATTATAATGTACCAGAAATGTTATTATCGCATGAAGGTGATAGAGATTAACATTAGGAGATGCTGGCTGAATCTCCTAGATAGTGTATGATGGCATAATATGTAAAGTCTATTTAATTTGTAGTCAAACAAAAGTTTAACAATCTGGGATTAGCATTAATAGGACGTGGGAATCATATCACTTTTCTCTCCCCTATTAATTTTTTTCTTGAGAAAATCTCTCCAATTAATTAGGAATAAGTTAAAGTTGTTAAAGTTATGAGAAAAGTTAAGACTATGTGGCGCTTCTTGGTGGAGAGTTTCTAAAGAGAGTGCATAAGGAGAGTTTCCTTAGCATTTCTCAATAAAATAACTCTTCGTAGTATTCAATAGCATCTGGTGTGCTGGTTACAACATTTATTTAATGGTTTGACAAATGCAATAACTCCTCTTATTCAAACAATATCAAGCATGCAAATAAAATAATTTTATTCGATGATTTGACAGATCCGGGCGATCATCTGAAGAACTCAACCTTACGCACACAGTTTGCCGCAAAATGGAACACCTCTAAAAGATGCAAGGGTAACGAGCTGCATCAACGATAAAGAATATGATTAGATACATGTATACTCCAAACTACGTGAAGAAATACGTAACGAATTAGACACTACTTTTCAAGATATCGTTACATACCTGGGTCAGTAATAGTTATATATCCCCACCGGGGAGGACAAAAATCTTTGTTGAAGTTATGAGCTCTATAATATTCGTTGATAGCGACAGATGCATGATCACGAAGAGTGTTGGGCTCAAAACATCTACCTCCAGGTTGTATTACGCTACAATCAACCTCTGGCAATTTGCAAAATTGAGCTAAAAGTGTCTGTAATGCACTCGGTCGTAAATCATAGCGTGCTATGCACGTAATTCTTGGCTGTACAAACAAAGACATTTACTCAAAGTTAGACATGAATGATACACCAAACAAATTAAAACTTGTTCGATAACGTGTATTTCTGAGATGATATTTTGGATAAAATATGTGAAAAAGTAGACTTACATTTACAATCTTCTGTTCATGACTCTTCTGTTCACTAATGGTATCTCCAGGTATAGCACAACTAACGTTGCACGTCAAGAAATAAATGACGCAAATTAGAAAGAGATTGTTCGTCGCCGCCATATAATATTTGTTCTTCTACTCTCTTCCGTTGTCTGTTGCACTCAGTGTCGAATATGGCTATGGACTTTTTGCATATTCTCAGTGAGGTTATATAGCAGAGAATCGATGCGGATCAATTTTATTATTCGACATGTACGGTAATTACTACAAGAAGAGGGAATAATCGACTAGATACGCTGGTGTAAATGCACAAATAAGGGGACGTTTACATGTAGGATGATTTAAATGTATGGTAACTACTACAAGAAGAGGGAATCAAGCTGTATTTCACTCAAAAATAAAAGAGAAATAATCGTTTCGAAACTCTGGTGTAAATGCACAAATAAGAGAAATATTGACTAGCTAATGAATTTAATTATTTAACATTTATGGTAATTATTTAGGATATATTTCACCCAAAAATACAATAAGGGCCGGCATTCCCTTAGGCACGTTAGGCATCCGTATAAGGCCCCAAACAGGGGAATACCCTCAATTACATATTTTACTATGTATAGTATATATTAGTAATATACAGTATCTATATTATATATTTATTGTTTGAAAAAAATAAAGACGAGGAAAAGAAAGAGCTGAAATTAAACGCCACCATTGAGATGAAAAAGAGACTAAAAGGCCTAGATTGAGAGGAAAGAGAGGCTAGGGAGGATTTTTAGGAGAAAGTTACGATTTGGTGAGAGATAATAGGGAGAAAAATTAGGCGAAGATAATGGAGTGAATAAGAGGTAAAATATCGTGATTAACGATTTCTTTTCAAAACCACATTGTTTTAGAGGATTTTCAAAACCACTTTGACCGGAGGCATGAATCTAATCAATTTTAGCAAGAATATAAATAATCAATTATTGACATTTCCTTTTTTCGAAAAAAAAGAAACTAATGATCCTCAAAAAATAAACTAATTCCCCTCAAAAAATATAAACTAATGACATTTCCTAAAAACTCATGGGAATCTATATATTGTTGTGAGAAAAATCTATATAAATATGTGTATTTATTTATCTCTATAATTGTTTTGGGTAGTATAAATATGTTCTATGTTTCATTAAGTTAAGTTTGGGGAAAAAAAAAGTTGAAGCTTTACCAGTAAATGAGTGCTAGCTCAATGGATCTATGTATACGTATGTATGTGACACCCAAAGTTTTTTATTTACGTCTTTACAATATCTGTCTTACTTGCATATATTTTATTCATCTAATCATTCAATATTATAGTTTTAAAACTTTCAGTGCTCATTCTGAAATTCAATTTGAATCTGACTCATTCCTTCATCATCCATCTATTTTTTGGACTAGATCAATCTATACATAAAATTTAGGCTTTCTCGAAATAAAATTAAGTTTCATTGTTTAAAATAAGTAAACTTGCGTTGCTCCATGTCACAAGAACAGAGGGATTTATGTACAGTTTATCATTTCGATTAATATACTTTTTTTTTTGATAAGTCAGATATATATTAAACCTCAAAACGAGCCAGAAACATCATTTGCAACTGCTACAAAAACTATTTGAGGTAGCTGATCACCCGAGATAAACCCAGAGTGCCTAACAGCATAACCCCATTGAGCTAAACTATGAGCTGCAATATTCACTTTTCTACTACAATGTGTAAAATTAAAAACTCTTCCAGTCAAAACTTTAAGGGCAGCTTCAATTCTAGTCCTCCAAGCTCCTTTTGCTTTGTTCACATCATTGAAACCGTTTATAACCCATAGCGCATCAGACTCAAAAATTAGTCTTTTCTCCACAGAAATCTTCATCAAAGCTATTTTAATCGCCTCTTCTACTGCTGTAAACTCAGCATCTTCTGCATTATCTCCTTCTTCACACTTTGTTCCTCCAAACATGGCCTCACCTTTTTCATTTCTGCATATGAATGCAGCAGCTGTCCTGTTGTTTCTAAAACTAGCGTCACAATTAAATTTCAACTCCCCTTGATCTGGACAGCTCCAAGCTGGCTTTGGAAACTCTGAATTTTCTTCTATGATGTTTTCAATACTTCCTCTATGCTCTTTCCATAAGTTCCAGCACTCTTCAATGATTTTTCCAGGCTGGAATACCTTTTTTTCAAAGAAAACTCCATTTCTGTGTTTCCATACCCTTTCCAAAATAATTCCACACATGGCAGCAATGTCATTGCTATCCTTCTGCCATTTTAAGTTCAGCACATAACCAATTAAATCTTGAATGTTCATGTCTCTGAGCTGATCCACCTTGATCCCAAGAACATTAAACCAGATTGGCCTCACAGCTGGACACAAGAAAAAAATGTGCTTACTTGTAGCTTCTTTGTCATTACACTTATTGCAGCCATGAATAGCATGATCTCCTTGTTCAGCAATTGGTAAACAATTTGCTGCTGTTCTCCATATCATAATTCTCAGTCTATTATGTATCTTTGCTTTCCACACTTTCTTCCAACTGAAATGTTCACTATGATTCTCAACCAAGGTCTGGTTTTGACATTTATAGAGACTTCTTGCAGTTACTTTACCACTATTGTCTCCCAACCAGTTCCATTGATCACTAACTTCACTTAATGGGATATGGATTTTCAAAATTTCTTCACTTTCTTGAGGTAGAAACCAGTCATGAATCTTTTGGACATCCCAGCATCTATCTTCATCCACAATTAATTCAGAACTCTTTTTGGAGCATCTGTGAGGTTGTCTGGTGCCACTGGTCTTTTGTTTGTAAGCCCTGGAATCCAAGCATCATGCCATATATCCACACTCTTCCCATCTCCAATAACTTTGATTGCATTATCACTCACCATATCTCTGATCTTCAGAATACCTTTCCAAAAATATGAATCCTGACTCCTTTTTTCAATTCTCTGAAAATCTATGTTGGAGCAATATTTGTTTCTGAGATTGTTGACCCATAAACAGTCCTTGTTTGTCCAGAGATCCCATGCCAATTTACCCAATAAGGCATTATTTTGTAATTCAGCTTTCCTCATACCTAAGCCACCAACTTCTTTGGGTTTGCAAAGAAAATCCCAGCTTTTGACATGCCTTCTTCTCTGTTTTTCAGTACTGCCCCACCAAAAATTTGCTTTGATAGAATCAATCCTCTTTGTGAGATTTTTTGGGAGAACAAATACTGACATATGGTGAAATGGGATAGCATTTAACACACTATTAAGCATAATCAATCTACCTGCATAAGGGAGCAGCCTTGCTTGCCAGCCAACAAGCTTAGTTTCCATTTTTTCCAAAATGGGATGAAAATCCACCTTCTTTGATTTTTTTAGAAACATGGGCAATCCCAGGTAAATAGCTTTCTTGCACCCCTTCTTCAAAGACAAAATATCCCTGATTTCTTTTCTCATCATAGTATCTGTATTAGGGCTGAAGTACACAGAAGACTTGTCTTTATTTACCCTTTGCCCTGAGCTTTCCTCATACAATTGCAGACAAAGTTTAAGGTTAATTGCCTCTTGTACTGTGGCCCTCCCCATTAGCATTAGGTCATCTGCAAAGAGTAAGTGATCCAGAGCTTGGCAGTTTCTTGCTAGTTTGATTCCATTAATGAGCCCTTCTTTTTCTGCAAAGAGAAGAATCCTAGATAGGACCTCTGCACAAATGATAAATAATAGAGGAGATAAGGGGTCTCCCTGCCTTAACCCACAATGACTACTGAAAAAGCCACAAGGAGAACCATTTATGAGAACAGACAGCTTTACTGTGGATATGCACTCTTGTACCCATTCAATCATCTTACTTGGACACCCCATCCATTTTAGAACCTTCAAAATAAATGAAAACTCCATTTTATCATAAGCTTTTTCCATATCCATCTTCAAAATCATAAGTCCTCCTTTTCCTTTCTTCTTCTGGATTGTATGTATGACCTCATGCAACAAGATAAGATTCTCTTGAATTGTTCTACCTTCTACAAAAGCAGATTGCTTTGGATTTATGAAGTCTCCTATTACTTGTTTCAGCTTGTTCACCAGAATCTTTGCAATCACCTTATAGACTGTATTACACAAGCTGATAGGTCTAAAATGCTGCACCTTTGTTGGACTTTTGATCTTTGGTATTAAGGCAATGAAGGTTTAATTAATTCCTTTCTTCAGCTTTCCAGTTTCAAAAAACTCTTTAACAACTCCACAGAAATCTTCTCCAACAATGTCCCAATATTGTTTGTAAAACAACACAGGCATTCCATCAGGACCAGGAGCTTTGAAACTACTCATTTTAAAGAGAGTTTGTCTAATTTCCTCATTTGTAGGAGTTCTTTTCATAAAATCAGCTTCTTCCTCTGATATTTTGTGTGTAAATAACTCTTCTAGCCGTTCATTTTCAGGTGGATTTGAAGATGTAAATAAGCTAGTGAAGAACTTACAGAACTCATCTCCTATTTCCTTGCTTGTTTCTGCAATAGATCCATCTTCTCTCCTTATGTTGTCAATTGAGTTTCTTTGGCCTCTGATTGCAGCTGCTAGGTGGAAAAACTTTGTGTTTGCCTCCCCATCTTTGAGCCACATAACTCTTGACTTCTGCCTCCAGCAAATCTCTTGTCTTTTGTGCAACTCAAGCAGCTTTTTTTTGAGTCTGTATTCCTCTTCACCTGTTGCAAGGTTGTTTTTCTCCATCAATGCATTCAGCTCTGCAGTTAGTTCAGCTATATTTGTTTGCAGGTCCCCAAACACCTCCTTATTCCATTTTTTGAGTTCAGTTTTTGTATTGCTCATTTGCCATCTCCAATGCATTCCAGGTCTGCCACCTTATCTTATCCAGGCATCTCTTATAACAGTCTTACACCTTTTATCCCTTGTCCACATAGCCTCAAATCTAAAAGGCCTTTTGCCATTCATTTGTCTTGGTTTGGGGCATAAAAATAACATGTGGTGATCAGAAAAACATGAGGCAAAATGATTAAGTGAAGCTCTTGGGAATAGCAGCCTCCATTGATCATTACAAAAGCACCTATCTAACCTTTGTTTGATGATTCTACCTTTTTGCCACCCATTTGACCAAGTGTATTTTGCACCTTTGAAACCTGTATCAATCCACCCCCATCATATATTGCATTAGATAATCCACCTTTAGAAGAGTGTGCTACAGCTCTGCCCCCAATCTTGTCATCTTGGGAAAGTACTTCATTAAAATCTCCTATAAAAATACATGGCATTGCACTGGTGTCTTGAATATATAACAACTCCTCCCAAAGCTTATCCCTCTCCTTTTTCACACAAGGTGCATAAATTGCATTTAACATCCAGTTTTCTTCTTCACCATCACCATACATTATCACAGATATGAGATTCTTGTGCTTTAAGACAACCTCACAATGTACTGAGTTCCTCCAGCAAAAGACAACAACTCCACTTCTACCTACTGGTTCTACTACTTCATAATTGTTAAACCCTTCAGAAATGAAATACTTCATAAAATAGCTGGATTTTACCTTTGTTTCTGACAGGAAGAACCAGCTAGCATCCTTCTGCCTTATTTGAGACTTTACATGTCGAACTACCGAGGTCTGTCCCAACCCTCGGCAGTTCCATACAATGCCATTCATTTTGGAGTTGGGGGCGTGGTAAGGCCCGCCTCCTCAGCCATGTTTCCATCCTCCTTACTCTTGTCCTTCTTACTCCCGTTATGTATAGCTTCTGCACTTCTAAAAATCCCGTCTTGGCCTCGTATAATCATCTTTCTAGCTGGCATGATCTTGCATCTTACTTGAACTTCGCTTGACTCTGCAACCGTGTATGGTACATCAATTATTTCCATCTCAGTTTCAGTTACCTCATACTCATCTTTCTCATTCATGAAGACCCTTTTCTTTCTTGCTTTTGCCTCAGTTCCTCCCATTCTCTGGAATTCTCTCTTTAGTTGAACTTTGGTGCGAAAATCCTCTGCAATTAATTTGTTTACCACCATTCGCCTTGTATCTTCCTTGAAAACTGCCATATCCAACTTTTCTTCTTGTAGTTTCCTCTGAATTTCTGCTTCTTTCTGGTTTTCTTCTTCCCCGTAGTCTTCATCATCCGTAATTTCCTTTTAAGTGTATGGTAGATCTGGGTTTATACACCATGTGTGGGCTCTTTTGTTGGGCCATTGTCTCCTCATAAATTTGTATTGGGCTTACTGATTGGGTAATCCAAATCTCCTCCTCTATTGGGCTTGTATAGCCCTGGAATATTTGGGCCGGGTCTGTGAGCCCACTACTACTAGTAAATTTTTTTATTACTGTCTTACCTTGCTGTCCATAATTTCTTAGCCAGCTGTCATCAACCACCTCTTTGTCCTTTCCTTTGCATAGTACCCATCCCTCGCCGTGTATCGTACGATTGGCCTCTAGATTTTCTCCACGTGTACGCGTTTTTGCCCAGCTCATCATTGGGTTATTCCTTCCTCCTTCCTGATTCATTGTACTCTCTCCCCCACCTGCACCACTTTGAATTAGGGGCGCGTGTACATTACTCGCCGTCACCATTACCGGATTCTGGGATTTTTCCGGCCTAATCTCCTCCTTTCTTGTACCTTCATTGACCTTTTCTTCGTTATTTCCCGTTTGTTGTTTATCTGGTCTCTCCGTTTGCTGATTTACCAGTTTCGAGTGGTATCGTTTCTGCTCCGGTGCCCTCAAACCTGGACCGTACCCTGAGTTTAAACTTTGTTCTTGCTCAATCCATTTACATTCCACCTTATCATGCCCTATTCTGCCACATCTGTAGCAATAATCCCCCAATTTCTCATAGGAAAATGAGATCCACAAAGCTCCTCCGTCCTTTTTCCTCATCATAAACCCTTGTTGTAATGATTTTTCAATATCCACCAAAACCTTGATTCTCATGTATGGACTAATCAGCATAGTTCCTGGCCCTCCTCCATCGATATCTAGCACCTTACCCACTCTGTTTCCGATAATTTCTGCATTATCTCTCGTCATCTTCTCCATTGGCAATCCTTTCACGTTCAGCCAGAAGGGGGATCTATTAAAAGTAAGCTTCATTGGATCTTGTTCTTCTTTGAATTTTTTGAAAATCATCAACTGATTCATCACTGTCCAGGGAGCCCCTTCCCAGACCCTCCTGCAATCCTCCTCCTCTTCAAAGATGAAAATGAAGACGTTATCGCCTTTACTCAGGACTTCAAAAGTCTTTTTGATTCTCCATATGTTTCTAAATAGTGCTTTGACCGATTGAATTCTTGTCAGTCTCTTCGAGATAATTTTCGCAAAGAGAGCTCTATCTTTTAGATCTTCTTGTCCATCGGCTAGATCCACTGCCTCGTCTGGATCTTTGTTCTGCAGCTCATTAGAGCTTGGTGGATTCAACATTCTTACTTCTTTTGTTTTTTCCATTTCAAGACCACCTGACTCAACAGCAGTCCAGAGAAATCGAGACGAAAGAAAGAGAAAAGAAGCAAAAGAGAAGACCAAACGTTTCACCCTACTCACAGATCAGAAAGGAAATAAAGACAAAATGGGAGAAAAACACCACTCGCTCCGGCAAAACGGCGCCGATGTAAACCCTAGCACAAAACTAGGTCTCTCTCTAGAAAAGGGAGAAAAACTCTCTCTCTAGACTTCCACTTGTCCTGCTGCCTTATGATTTCACCCATTTCGATTAATATACATTATCAATTGATAAGGAATACTAAAATGTCTTGATTTCGTTTTTTAGTCTTATTATTTGCATAAAGAGTACGAATTCCTAAAGGAAAATTAAGCAAAGCTACAACTCTAGTTCATTAGCAGGCCTCATATTAGATGAACCGCAATAAGTCTAAAATATACGTCATCATTTCAGCATAAGGGTCATGCCGGCACGTGTATGTCTGAAAGCTCCACTCCGATGGAACTGAAATTCCACTTCGGTGACACTGAAAGCGATGAGGTCCGGTTTGTGGTTCAACTAGTTGGACCTGTGGTACAACCGATTTAGCCAATTTTTTTATAAAATATGACGATTAATATTATATATATATATGATATATTTATACTTGTATCAAAACATAAATATAAAAATACAAATGTTCTCTTGGTTCGGATAAAAACATTGTTTAAATAACTCTTTGTCGTTAATTCAAATATATCAAACTCAATATTTTGCAAAATACTCAAACCGGCCAGCTTATAACTGACCAGTTCGGCGGTTGGACCAGTGAACCAGCCGATTCGTGATCGATTTTGACTGGTTCAACGCATTGGCGATATGATGACTGAACCCGACCGGTCCTGCCGGTCGAACTAGCCACTCCAGTTTTTACAAGTATGACTGAAAGTCTACTATGGTGGCCCCAATACACTACTTCGATGGCACCACAACCCAGTCCCATGGCAATGAACACCCAGTCCAATGGCACTGAATCCCACTTTGGTGCAGGCTACCCTGATCGTAATCGATCCTTGTGAGATGAGTGGCATGTGACCCCTAAATGATACTTCCTTCGTTTCTTCTGTTTCTTCTTAGTTAACTTTTTTTTATGCGTAATCTAGTTATTTTGACCTGATGATTTGGACAGCAAAACGATGCAACTCTCTGGTAAATTTTTCATGGTCTCGTAGAGCAAAGTTTACTCTACAACACCATAAAAAAATTACAAAATTCTTACATCTTATTGCTAATCAAATCACCGGGTCAAAGTGACCAGGTTCAAACTGACCCGATGAACATTATTAAAAGTCAAACTAAGAAGAAAAAGAAGAAACAGATGAAGTACAAGAACTTCATTATCATTTGATAATATCGCAGTGTCATGTCAACATGTTAAAATTTTATTAAATTGTTGTATCGTTTATAAATGAAATTGTCGTTACAAAGTATGTGAAAGAGTCCATAGGAGAAATTGCGAGGAGAGTTTGTAAAAAGACAAACAAGGGCGTCCTTTTTTTTTATGAAATTAAACAAGGGCGTCTATTTGATTTTACCTCCACTAAACTTAGGGTGCAACTTGGACGGGCTGGACCCTATCAACTCGAACCCAGCCCGACATAACTCTGGCTTGGGTACATGTTTTGAGTAATTTGGACAGGCTCGGGCAAAAATTCTCAACCCAAATTGCAATTCGGGTCGGGCTTGAGTGTGATGATTAAACGATGAGTTAGCCCGAATTGTCTGATTTGTATGCTCATTACCTATAAATGTTATATTTAAAAAGTGTATTATATTGCATAGTTATCAAGAACTTATTATTTTTCTATTAATTATTAGTGATGTTTTTTCTTATGTTTATGTTCTTAACTAATACATTTGTTTTCGCAAAAAAAAAAAAAATTCTTATTCTTTTGTATAAATGAATAATTTTTTAATTCACATATACAGTCATTATTTTTTAGTCTTAAATAAAAAAAATTAAGTGTCTACATTCGGTATATATTTTTATGTGTAAATTATAAATAACTTTAAGAGGAAAATTAATTGAGTTGAATGTGATAATTATATTAATTTATTTAACTTAATGGACTAGCCCGAATTTAACCAGAACCCGGATTGATTTGTTCGAATTTGAGATCGGACGGGTTGACCAGACTCCTAACACGTGCTGTGCTGGGCTTCGGCAACCCGACAGAACTTGGGTTTAGGCTTGAACAAGGATATCAACCCGCCCAAATTACAGTCCTAACTAAAATCTTATTCGCATAAAAAAAAGAGGCAAAATTTTGACTTACTCCCTTAAACTTTAAGTTGAAAATCAAAACCAACCCTCAACTTCAAATTTGGTCAAATACAACCCTAGACAATCAATATGTTTGCCAATAACAATTTATGTCTATTTTTCTGTTACTATATTACAAATTTACGGCTTTACCCTCATTTATTTAAACTCCCACAGTCCCACTTCTGAAAACCTCTCTCCTCCAACTTCGTCCTCCCTACCCAAACAGCACCACCGCCGTAAACTTAACATCACGCCGGAAGACACCCATTTTCGTGGTTGTGGAGGCTGAAAACTAGAAAACAAGAATTTTCTGCTGCAGTCACCTTTGCTTTCGTGGCGGTGGAGGCTGAAGCACTGCGGGTCACGGTAGAACAGACCCAGTTTCTGCCTGTGGTTAGTCGACGGATTCCTCTTGAGGATCCTCTTTTTTTCGATGGCATCTTTCTAGTTGGATCCTCTGTTTCTTCTACCTCTGCTGTAGATGTAACATTTGAGGGCCGCAATTGGTTAAATTCCGCGACTGGGTCTTGTAGAGATATTGAGAATTAGAGGTTTAACCGGGTTGGTTGGTGAAATTTCAAAGGCTCAGTTTCTTTTCAACCACGAAAAAAAAATGAGGTTGTTTTGAACTGATTTTGTACGGGGTTTGTCTGTGTGTGTCACCGGAAATAGTTGATCTTCAGGTGGATAATCATTTCATTTTGTCCTTCATAGCACAATGCTAGAACAAAGCATCAAGTCGTATAATTTTTTTTTTTTTTTTTGAAATAAAGTCATTTAATAAATTTGTACATTGGGTACTCATTATTTTATTTTTTATTTTTTTGAGAAATAGACTTTTATTCCAAAAACCAACTAAACACTGGGTGGGCTTGAGAGGCCCATTACATCATTAAAAAGAATTTTGGATGCCCAATGGGGCTCATTATCGGGCCAAACCTCTTGACCCATGATTGTGGAACCATGTTTTGCAAAACTGTGGGCTGCACTATTTGCGGTGCGCCCGGCGTATTGTATCGAAAATGCGTCGAAGTCTCGGGAAGCCACCAGACCGTCCTTTAATATCACCCCACTTTCCGAGACGTCTCGACCTCTTCCCATTTCCAGTCTCTTCCACTCTTCCACCATTGCTAGTGAATCCGTCTCTAGAATTATCCTCCGGCAGCCAGCTTCTTTGACAAAGATTATTCCGTCGCGAATTGCTTGAGATTCAGCAGATTTCGCGCCGGAACCTAGTGGCATTCTATAGCTGAATCCGGCAATGAATTTACCATTCTCATCTCTGATAACTCCTCCACTTCCTGGGACCACTCATTCTTTTATTCTTTCTTTACATAACGAAAAAGAAAAGGGTAAAAGTGTAAATTGACAACTCACTACATGAAAAATAGACGGAAATTCTAAATAAGAAACGTTTTGATAATTTAAGGTTGTATTTGACCAAATTAATGGCAAAAACTTTGGTGCGTCCCTATGGTAACCGGCTAAGCCGGTACTAGCCGGTTATTACGAAAATGCCAGCTACCGGACGAAAAAAGTGGTCCCAGAGGCCAGCTACGGGACAAAATAAGTGGTCCCAGGAAGATTCCTTTTTAACCTAGATAGTATTGTTAACACTATAGAATGAACTAAGCTGAATAAGATAACACAGTGATATCTTTGTTTAATCTTTAGTTAGTTTGTTTAACAGTTATGACATTAACCATTTCATTTAAGATAAACTCGGAGATATCATTGTTAACAAAACTTTAATCCTTAACTAATCACAGCAGAATTAGAATTAAATACAGGATAAACTATCATACATTGAAATTAAAATGTTGAAAATGACAAAAATCACAACATACAACAGTTTCACACGAAAATAGTGGGCTTTTGAAGCATTCTCGGCCCCTTCGAGTCTCACACTTAACTGAACACAACAGAATAGAGAAGGAAACTATCTTACTTTGAAATTAAAACGATGAGAATGACAAAAATCGCAACATACAGCAGTTTCACATGAAAAGAGTGGGCTTTGGAAGCATTCTCGGCCCCTACGACTCTCCTACTCAACGTTGTTACCTCCTCCTGAAGTTGTTGGAGATCTGGAGCACAGCACGGACTGGGAAATTCATCTTCCCATAGAAATAGTTGCATTGTTGACCTCTAGGCTTGGCACAAGTCCAAAACACGCGTCCGTCATTTTCGGGCGTATGTGCGGTACGACTTACCGGGTAACGGCCACAGAAACACTGCCCAGGCCTACACCCTGACCTCCGGGATGAATCTCCTCTTGAATATGAAGGTGGATTGCTTGGTGAGGGTGAAGAGCTTACACTATGTTGAGACATTTCTTAGAGAGAAAGAAGAGAAGGGTGAAAGAGAAGGAGAACTGATGAGATCTGAGAGTGAAGAGAGGAATAAAGAGTTAGTTGAATGTGGTTGGAGATTGTATTAAAAGCGGGCAGTGGGTAGGTTGGCTGATATAAATGCAGGTATCTAACTTTAAGATAGAGAACTTAACAATTTAGAATGGGTACCTAATAACGTAGTAGTGCATTTATTAATTCAGTTTTGGTAGGTGAGGGTAGTTGGCCAACACCAAATGCACCTTAAATAAAACTAACTGTACAGTTTGTGTTCACAAAAAAGCATAAGCAATTTTTCAGAAAACAACACAAGTCATCAAATCATAAGCAAACAAACATTGCCTAATCATCTTTGGGAAACATTGTTCATAACATACACTCTGAAACATACAACCCACAAAATTTACTGACATAAACATTGTTCATATTACAAATTCCCAAACAACATAACAGACAAATTCACTTTTTTCCATTCTTCCCCGACGACTTTCGCGTCGACCTCCTCGTCTTCGCCCCGGATTCCAATGGAACAGCAGGAAAAGAAGGGAAATTGTACATCCTTTCAAACTCATGAACATTCTCATCAATAGACTTGAAGCTCAGTAACTCTTCAAACATCTTGGCCTTGTGGATGTTGTAGTATGATCTAGCCATTTCATTGGCTATCCAGATTCTCAGATGCTTCACTTGAATAGAGAAGTTCTTCTTTGGATTAGGAATCAGGTCCCTCAAGTGGGTCATGAAGAAGCATACAAAAGGGCCACAATCACACCTGAGAGATTAAAATAGAATGCAGTTGTTATGTATAAGATAGTGTGTTTAAGAAAATGGTGAGTGGAGTTAATGAATAAGTTTTTTACCCGTTTGGTTGTTGGGGAACGTCGTCATTCATGTACCACACATCCCACTTTGTGATGTCATCATGGTACTCTGGATAGGAGGATAGCACCTGGTGAATTTGATTAACTTTTCTAGCCACATCCCTCTCAACATACCCAAGTCCAGAAAACGAGTCCAAGATGTATATTTCCTTGTCGACAAAGGAAATGACCATCATGAACCAGTGGGTTCGATGTACATTCATGGGCAGGGCAATCTATTTCATTAACAATTCAAAATAAAATAAGTTCAACAAAATATGAATGTATAAAGCAGATTGCATTGATAGAAATCGTAAATCTTACGTAGCTCATCTCGCTCCACGTTCCTCCGTATTTATCGGACACTTGGAAATATCGATTTCCCTTCGTGGGCTGAACAAGAATTAAAATTAATGATGCTATTTTGTGGAAGAATTTTAAATTGAGTTTTTATCCAATGAAAAGGGAATGAACTTACGGCATAATGTGTTCCGAGGTACCAAATGCGAGGGATTGCACCACATTGTCGGCTTCTTTCTTTCAGATGAAGCAATTGCAAATATGCATCGATGACCTAATTGTTTAAAAAGTGAATAGAAAAGTGTTATGATGATGATGGGAGAATGTCTTAAGAAACTACGTTAAATCAACAAAAAGAAATACTTACTTCGTTGTCAAACCATTTACCATCCATGAAGCGCCACGCGGCATACCTCGTCACCTTCTCATAATCAGCAATGTTAATAACCAACTCACTGCAGATATAATAACAAATCAAACCATAAGTAAAAACAAAATTTGTGTCTTGTACAGCTTATTTAGGAAATTTGAATGTAAATAACACTTACTCTCGCAAGCTTAGTGGAATTTTGGGATCCCCAGGTTTGTTATCGAACTCAGAATTGGTCTTAAAATGTCACATAGTGCTAGTATGTGTTGAATGGTGGCACAAATGAGATGCATAGACGTCAATCAAACTCAATTTGGGTAACACGTACCCGTTGGAAACATTGTTCTTCCCCATTAACTACATCACCAACATAATTCTGTACCCAATTTGAGGACTTTGTGCCTGCCTTGTGTTTGTACCATGCATGGCAGTGTGCACAACCTCCGAAAACCCACAAATAGGTATCTTTGAGTATTGATTTGATGGAGTATTAACAACTCATTCTAAACATATAGATGTATCTTCTTAAATGCTAAACCCTAGAGAGGGGTCTATCTTAAACTTTATAAGATATTTCCCTTTAAAATGCCACTTATTTTGGTTTCTTCGTCGATGGAATGACTCGGGGAGTCACCATGTGTCCTGAAAAACATGCCAAGGACAATGCTGGGAGTTATTTTGAAATTACTTCAAGTTTTGCTCCTCTAAGTGACATAAAGGGACAAAAATCGAATGAAAACTCGATAATTGTACGAGTTTAGCCATGAAATGTCACCCCAAGCATGCCAACTCTGATTTAATGTTGTATTTGGGTCATTTTAACAAGACAGAGAGTTTTGATGTCACACCCAACCATGGGACTTGAACACCGAGGGATAAGGGTGTAACCGACTATCGACATTGTGAGACTTGACGTTGTGAGAAGTGACCGTGTGTTGTAGGTATCAGAATTGGTCTTAAAATGTCACATAGTGCTAGTATGTGTTGAATGGTGCCCGCCTTGTGTTTGTACCATGCATGGCAGTGTGCACAACCTCCAAAAACCCACAAATAGGCATCCCTGAGTTAACCAATCGATGAACAAACAAAAAGTTAGTAAAATTTTACAGTGATGAGTATACTAAAAAAATAAGATAGAGTGCTCTCTAGAGTTTAGAATTATGGAAATTATATTAATATATTTAGAAGGAGATATTAAGAGACAGTCAAATGCAAACGCAAAGATGGCGATACTTGTGTTTTCTACATTTGTACACACTGTCATGTAAATACTAATATAATAATATACCAATAATACAAAATAAAATTAATTATGACACTCCACAACTAAAGAAATTAAAAAAACAATATATTTGTTACGTTAAGATGGAGTCTTTAAAATATTTGTGTTTTTGTCTAAAAATGTAGATAGCTTTTTTTGAAAAATTTGAAATTTGGAAATTTTAAAGTTAGTTGTCCCATCCTCTTCATTACTGGCAACCACACAACCAAATATCTCTCTCTCTCTCTCCGAGGTTTCTTCATTACTGGCAACCGCAAACCAGGCGAACCCATCACAAATCTCTCTCTCTCTCTCTCTCTCATCAGTTTCCCGAATTCAACTTCCCCTTCCATCTCTATCACAAATCCATGGCGGACCAGGAAGATACAGGCGTAGGGGAGCAGATTTCACCTTCCAAAGACATCGATAAGGTGATTTCAGATCTAAACCAGGAGGTAAGCCCGGTTAATTTGGAAGTCCTTTTAACTGAAAATCCCCTCACTCCTGTCTTGAACCCAACCAAAGATCGAGGATCTAGCCCTCAAGAACCAGTAGGAGATGGGAGCTCCAAAATAGAAGAGGGAAACCCCAGCAAAACCGAAATTGGAGGAAGGGATTCGCATGAAGAGGCAAAGGAGGCTCACCCTAACTCCATCGACTCAATTGGTAGACAAATCTGGGAAGATTCAACAAAAGTCCTTCCTTTATCAATGGTCGAAGGACCACAGTTCGAGGACGCTAGTGGCATAATCCAATTGGCCGATGCTGCTGCCTCAGTTGAGAAGAGAAAGAATCCAGAGACCGAAGACATTGAGAGGAAGAAGAAAGCCAAGAAGCAGCTTCACTTCGCTTCGGAGGAGGACAAAATTGTGAACATCCCAAGGAGGTCACCAACGAAAAAGCCACCCCCACCAAGACCATTGAAGAAAAGGGGAAAGAAAAAGGTTTCTAAGAAAAGGGGAAAGAGCTGATTCCTTTGGTGCACTGGGAATGCCGATAGGACGAGCAGGAGTCAGGAGAGGTCTTGCTAATCTTGTTGTTAATTTGGAGCACCTGAAAGAGGTAAACTGGGCAGCCTTATGGCTGGATCACTTCAAGACACAGCAAGTTAAGGCTCAGACTGGAACAACCCTTCGCGGAACTGGTTGCGTGCTGATTCCTTTGGTAAATCTCTAACTCTGTTTCAGTTATTTTAACCATGAAGTTTAAAATATTAAGAACACTTTCTTAAATGCTGCCATCTCAATTTTACTTTTCTAGCTTTTGTACATGGAAAAGTTCTGCCCAAAGTATCTGAAAAACCCAAAAGGATGTCAGGATAAGGAAGCAATTCCAAGGTTGAAATTCTGGGAAACCTCTGATGTTTCCAAGAGATGGAAGTATGTCTAACAAAACAAGAATGTGAGTGAACTTTAACATTGATATTAAAGTGTCCTGTTTATGTATTAAGATTACTATCTTAAGTTTATGTCTCTTAACTCTGTTTTTGTATGTAGTTGAAGTTGAAAAAAGCTGATGATGAGCCCAAAATTGAAAAAGTTGTTGCACCAGTAGTCCAACTACTGCCTCCACCTCTACTAGAGGATCAGATCATTAGAGCGTCTTCGAGGATATCGCTGTATAAGCAACACATGAATCCTAAAGAATTGACTCTTATCCCACCCATGCCTGAAGCAGAACATTGCTGGCTCCATTACTACATGTCGCACAAGTATGCGAGCACGTACGAACACACCAGCAAGAATTCTTATGTTCCCCCAGAATTGGCAACGTAAGTTTTATTTACATTCGAACTTCCTAAATAATTCTTATGTGTGGCATGCATTATGTTTATACTTATGGTTGTGTATCATATATAATATGCAGTGAGATAGTTGCTGATATGGGTGGCATGGCCAAACTGACGAGGTCGTCCGCTTGGCGCCTCCGGGATGAAAAATGGTTTGACGATGAGGTGATGGATGCTTACATGCAATTCCTTCATCTTCATGAACGTAGCCGGGAATTTCAAGGAATCAAACGGATTTGGTTCCTCGGCACGTGTTATTCTGTAAGTTCACTGCCTTGTCATTTTTATGATATGACTCAATTCAAAATTCATCTAGGAAAATACCTGATTAGTTATAATTTTTGTTCAGCCCACAAAAGTCCTCGAATACGTCAAGGCACACGAAAATATGCTATTTTAAGGGGGCACACGAAAATTTTGTATCCAAAATAGTGCAATACTACCTTTTGGTTGTTGGGGTCTTCTTCTTTGAAAATCTGCTATTTTAAGGTATCTCACAATCTTAGATAGGATGGAACAGTTTCATATGAACACCTCATATGGCTTGGTAGTTAGCAGAATTAAAGTATCATTGATGAAACTTCAGCTTTTCCTGCCAAAGTGGCTAGAATTTAAGGATATGGTTGGTCTGGCTCATTTATGTTAGGCATTGAATGGTTCTGCTGCCCACAAAATAAGCTTAGTGAACTGTTTCTCTTTAAACCATTAAAGATGCTATCTTAAATCTTAAAACTAGGTTCAAGAATGTTAAAGTTTCATCTCACTGACACCACAGTCTTGGTAGCTGAGGAATTTATTATATTACATCCATATATTAATGAGGAGATAAACTTTTCAGAGATTTCGTATTCATTAAGGTAAAAAAATTAAAGCGTTCTTCATGTCTTTAAAAATTTTGTATCCAAAATAGTGCAATACTACCTTTTGGTTGTTGGGGTCTTCTTCTTTGAATATCAGGTTGAGAAGGAGGTCAATCTGAGAACCAAAAAGTGAAACAAACCAATTTCAGATGAGAGGGAGGGAAATTTGTGAGAGTGGAGTTCGTGGCAAAGGTTTGGTATCTTTGCCTCATGATTATGAGGAAGAAGAATACGATTTTGAGGTCTTCGATGAAGATGAATGTTTGGACATCACTCTTACAGAGAGCTATGGAGAAGATGCAACCAGAAACTCTATTATGGAAGTTCCAAATGGAGAGATCATACCAGGTATGCGATCTTACAGTTTAAGTTAATGACTGTAGTTATACAGATAGTAATTTTAAGTTTTATGCAGGAATAATGGTTACCAAGGAAGATGTTATGGAAATGACTTTTGAAAATGAGGTTCAAGCTTATGACTGGTACAACCTCTACGCACTGATTCTTGGCTTTGGGATTAGAAGGTGCAACCGCCGGTACTTCGACCCGGAAACGAAAGAATGCATAAATTCAAGGATATACGTGTGTGCCCGACAAGGCTTGCGCTCCGAGAAGGTCCTGTACAAAGAAAATAGGAAACAGGAGCATACCAGAAACACCAGGTGTGTATGCAAAGCTCGTGTAAAAATATCAAGAACTTCACCTACCGAGCCTTTTAAGGTGGTTCAATTCAAACCCGGTCATTCACACGAACTTTCAGAACCACAATGCGCGAGCAACCACCGGTCACACCGAAAGGTCACTGAGGCTGATGTTGAACTGGTCAGATCTTTGAAGGAGGTGGGGATCAAGTATTGCCAAAGCTTTCTTTTGATGGTTAAACAAGCCGGCGGTTATAACAAGTTGGGTTACACACAGAAAGATCTTTACAATAAAATGGCCTCTATGGACAAGATATATTCAAATGAAGGAGATGGGCAGCAGACCTTGATGTACATTGACAGTTTGAAGCACAGTCACTATGGCGTGTTCAGGGAGTAAGTTTACTTCTTAACTATTAACCGTGCTATCTTATGAGTTAAGGTCTATCTACTGTTCACTCATACTTATTTGTTAAACTTACTTTCTAACCCGTTAGAGTTAACATCATTTATGTAACTAATCTTTCTATTTCCCTAAGTGTTATTTATTGTTTTTGTAGGTTCAGAACAGGTAAAAATCATGAGCTTGAAAGTGTTTTCTGGTGTGATAGGAGATCAGTGGTAGATTACCACAGATTTGGCGATGTACTCATTTTTGATGCAACGTACAAGACCAACATCTATCAAAAACCATTTGTAATTCTATCTGGCGTGAACAATCACTACCAGACGACTATTTTTGCCTGTGCTTTTCTCAATGACGAGACAGCAGAAACATATGATTGGGTTTTGAAGTGCCTGATGAAGGTAATGAATAAAAAGAAGCCTTTGTCGGTCATCACGGATGGCGATTTGGTAATGAGAAAAGCTATTATGGATAATTTCCCAGAGGCAAGACATCGTCTGTGTTCTTGGTATCTTGTCGCAACGCCCAGGCTAATCTGAAGTTGGGAGAAGCCTTCATGGTTGATTTTAAAAAGTGCTTGCATAGTAGGAAACCTGAAAATTTTTGGCATGATGATTGGCATGCAATGCTTACCATATGGAACATTGCTGATAGGAATTGGGTCCAGGTCACATATATGAACCGCCACTTGTGGGCGGATACATACTTGAAGGATCATTTTTTTGCGTTGCAAATGACGACCTCGAGATGCGAGAGCATCAACAGTTTTGTCAAGGATTATATGTCCTACTCGGACAAATTGACCAATGCTTGCAAGGGATTCACGACAGGGGTTGACAAGCTACGCAACAACGAGCGTAAGGCACACCATCGCTCCGACCAATCAGACCCGGTGATAACAACATGGTTCACGGAACTCGAACGCCATGCAGCAGAGGTCTTCACCGAAAATGTCTTCAACATGTTTAGGATACAAGCTCGAAAGGGTGATGATTATAGAGTGTTTGAAGTCAAAACTGTTCCTGAAGAGAGCTTGGACCTTTTCTACGTGATGAGAGGTCAAATGAAGAGATCCATGGTATGTACATCTGCTTCAATTTACATATTTATATACTATGTACTCGTGTACTGCATTTTTATTTCTAAATAATCTTGTCATGTTTCCTTAATGTTATTAATGATATCTTAAGTCTTAAAGTGTAACAAATAAGTATTGATGTCACAGTCTTTGAACTATTGTCCTCTTCTATCTAGTACCAGGTTACAATCTGTCTATCCTTGTGTTCATTTGTATTTTCATTTCCTTCTTAATTTCTAACCACCCTATCTTTTCTTGCTTCAGCAAGTTGTTCAATGTCGTCATGATAATAGGCTTCTCCGTTGCACGTGTTTTCGTTGGGAAACATCGTATATGATTTGCAAACACATGTTGTTTGTTCTGAAACAAAAGGGAGTACAGAGGATCCCAAACTCTTTAATTGCCAAAAGGTGGACCAAAACTGACAAAGAATTCTACCGAACCGAGCCATCAATGAAGGAGCCTGTTGGGAAGAAAAGTGATGACCCAGATTTGCAAGCCTTGCGCCGGGCTTCCACGAGGAACGAAGTTCAACTGCATTACCGTTTGGGTTGTACTACTGGCGAGACAATGAGGTTCTTCAAAGAGCATATGGCCGACGGGATTCGGAAAATGCAGAGAATGGTTTCTAAATCTTTTCAGGGTACACAAGGAGCCGTGACACAAGGAGAGATTAAGAAGGAAGAAAATCCCTACGCCCATGTGAAGAATCCGAACCCCCCGGACACTAAATGCCAAAAGGGACCAAAGAAAGACAAGAGAAGGAGGTGTGGCAATTGCAAGGAGCTGGGACACAACAGGACAACATGCCCCAATCCTCCGGTGGACTCCGTCGAACAAGTGGACAATCCGGAAGACGATTTTGCAGAAATGCCACTTGAGTTTGATGTTAAAGAGGAATACTTCTGGTCTCAATCGAGTAGTCAATCCAAGAAAAACAAGCATGAATGATATAGGTCTGTTTAGAGTGATTTTATTCGTGATTTCTTGACAAGAAAGACGACCCGGGAGATGATATTGAACAAGTACCACCTTATTTTAATGTTATTGTGGAATTGTTCTGGTATTAATCTTTAAACATGCCTTTAAAGGACTTTTGAGTTGATATTGGTCTGCTTGTAGTTAAATTTCATCGTTATTTATTAACAATAACACTCAAATTGTTAAGAAAGCTTTCTTAAATAAGGGAACTCCTTCTACCTGTTAAACTCTACTAACTATATGGTAGTCTTTTCTATCTTTTAGCCGCGTGGATATTAAGAACTTTATCTAAAGCGAGAAAAACTCTTAACAACTATATTTCCAGCCGAGGTTACCTGCTATAGCGGGTAATATTTTTTGTCCTGTAGTAGCGGGGACCACAAAAAAAATAAAAAGTTATCAGAAACCCTAATTAGGGATGCACCATAGACAACCCCCAAATTAATAGTTCAGGGACGATATTATTCTCAAGTTAAAGTTTAAGGGAGTAAATTAAACTTTTGCCAAAAAAGAAGAAACAAATCGTACGCAACTAGGTTTACTAAAAACGTAGGGGATTCGATAAAGAATTTGAAGCGGTTCAGTAGTCTCCTCCTATATATAAATCCATCGAGACCCTTCGTTCCCTCTATCGGCTCTATCTCTCTTCGTTCCACACAAACCTTTCATCTCTCCTAGGGTTAGGGTTTTACTCTTTTCAGGCCACAATGTCTTCTTCCGAAGTTGCCGCCGCTGATGCTCCTAGGAAGATCGTGTTCAAGAGTTCCGACGGAGAGACGTTTGAGGTGGAGGAGGCAGTGGCGGTGAAGTCGGAGACGATCAAGCATATGATCGACGACGACTGCGCCGACAACGAAATCCCCCTCCCAAACGTGACCGGCAAGATCCTGGCGAAGGTGATCGAGTACTGCAAGAAGCACGTCCACGACGACGACAAGTCCGAGGACAAGAAGTCCACGAAGGATGAAATCAACAAGTTTGATGCCGAGTTTGTAAAAGACGCGGATAGCGAGACGTTGTTCGATCTCATCCTGGCCGCAAACTATCTCAACATCAAGAGCCTGCTTGACGTCACCTGCCAGGCTGTTGCCGACTTCATCAAGGATAAGACCCCGGAGGAGGTCCGTACCCTATTCAACATCAAGAACGATTTCACCCCTGAAGAAGAGGCCGAGATTCGCAAGGAGAATGCTTGGGCTTTTGAGTAGAGGGTTTTGATAATAGCTGGGTTGCAGGCTGCAGTTTTGATTTAAAGTTTTTGCCAAAACTATGTTCTTGTTTTCTTACTTTATTTAGTTTTTACTAAAGCAATATATATGGATTCACTTTAGCTTCTATTATCATTGTGGTTGTGTGTGTTTTTTACCCTTGTGTTTGCAGGGTTTGTGCTTATTTGAGAACAGGTTTATAGTTTTGGATGCCTATGATACTAAGTTTGTAATTTATGGTAAAGTTCACCGGTTCAAGGGTAGATGGATTATCATGCTTAATTGTGGAGAAAACAATCACATCAAACTCCACCTCGAAGGCCCAAAATACCATTGTGGATGTATGTAATGGCCAAACATAAAAGGTATCCGATTTTTTATAACCCCAACACCCGAGTTTTTTTTTTGATGAATTCTAGTATTATTAAGTTAGGCAATTACATCAAGACCACTATAATTTGTGTCTAGAAGGGTTCTCTAGGATGAAGTGAGCTAAATATTGGAGTAATTATTGCTTGCTCCAAGAGCAAATATGACGTGGTGCTCTAATCAATACATCACAGGACACGTGAGGGACATGTAGGAATCTACTTTCTTTTGTCTGCCACTCATTTTGTTTCTTCTTGACGTGTCATGTGCTGTATTGATTAGAGCACCACGTGTATTTGCTCTTAGAGTAAACAAAAATTTCTCTAAATATTGAGTGAGGTTCCAGAGTGATGATGATAGTGTAAGGACTAAGAGCATCATAGATGAATCAAGCTCAAAAGCAAAGGGCTGTTGAATCATAGCCATCCGCGTAGTTAGGTCCAACATTAAGAAGCTCTTTCCTGCAGACAATCTCAGTCATCAAGTGAACGGAAAATGCAAGACATGTTTGTTGGTTGCCTTTAAAAAACCCTTCATGATTAGAATTCTGTTCATCGCGCATCAATCAGTTTCATGTTCTCTGGCTATTTCATCTCGAATAGTAAATGAATCGGAGAGAAAATCCGAAGCTCCACACGTTAGTTGATTTAATGTAATGTTCATTTTTTTTTGGATGAAAATATAATGTTCATTTCAAACTGGTTAATTCTTGAAAAGGTCAAAAGATATTCAATCCTTTATTTTTACAAAAAAAAAAAAAAAAAACTATGAATTTTAATAGGAAAAAAATATCAAATAGATAATGGTGATGAGTACAATCTCAGATGCTCGAACTAAGAGCTTTCGGTGAATGTAACATTTCTCTCCACTCTACCTTTTTTTTTTTTTTTTTTTTTTTTTTTTTTGAGAAAATCCATTGGATTAATTGGGTTGGGCACTAAAACGGCCCATTTGATCATACAAAATAGTGTCTAAAGCCCAATCTGGTGGGCTATGGTACCAAGTCTGGCTATCTCCCAAACCCATAAGCTGACCCAATCGAGCAAAACAATCGGCCGGTTGGTTCATTTGCGAGGCACATGGATAAACGCGTGACGTGTAGCTTTCTCGAGGAAGTATTTACTTTCCTCTTTCCACAGTTGTACCTCCGTTACATCTTCTGGATCCTTCATTCTCTCAATCTCCTCCATTTCTCTGGTTAGAGAGAGAGAGTCCATCTCTAACCAGATCAGATCCACCTTCATCTCCGTAGCTAGATTTAACCCTTCGACCATGGCAGCAGCTTCGGCAGCTTTAGCTGAGATGGTGAAAGGGATTCGTTTTGACCTACCGGCGATGAAGATTCCGGTTCTATTTCTGATAATTACACCAATTGCTGCTGTTTTCCGTTGGGGGTTCCACGCAGCATCGGTGTTGATGACAGACCACCCATCCGGCGCCGAAGACAGTGGTCGAAGTGATGGGTGAGGAAAGATCTGATCCGGATTCATCGAATTTCTTCCATGCATGTACTTTTCCACCCCCGCAAGGTAAATCTCTGCTTCATTCACAGTTTGTATCGGGGTTTCCTTCTTCTATTTGAAGATTAATTGATTTCTGCATCCCCAAATCTTGTAAACCAGAATACTCATTCTCGTTTGTACTTCCTTGCTAGCTTTGATGAAGCTTTCTGGGAACCAGACTTCGAAGGGGCCATAGATCTGTCGAGAGAAGGCTTCTCCGAGAAAAAGCTTCCAACAAAATTTGGCATGTTCGCAGAATAGAAGCAGATGAGTCTCTGTATCACTCTCTCTTTTATAGAGGGCGCACAAATCTTCTCTTTTTACCCCTCTGTAGTTGAGATTCGCAGTAACTGGGAGGCTTTTGTGAATAGCCCTCCAAATTGGGTATAAAATCCTCTTTGGGACTTTCTGTTTCCAAAAAGTTTTCCACCAGTTTTGATTTGGATTTGAGACTTCACCGAAACTTTTCTTGTCCTTGGTTTCTTTTTGATGAACAAGCAAATTATATCCAGTTTTCACTGTGTAGTGCCCATGTTGTGAATAGTGCCATATTAACCCGTCGGCCACAGGAATAGTTGAAACTGTAATCCTCTTAATTTCTTCTGCCCAGAACATCGCCTCCAACATTGACTCATTCCATTCTATATTTTCTGTAATCAGATCTGCAACGTGGACGGTAGCTGCATCTGGCCGTCTTTGAGTGATGGGCTTGAATCGAAGTGGTCGAAACAGCCAAGGGTCTTTGAAGGCGTCGAGACGTTCTATGTTCCCCAATCTCCACCTACATCCACTAAGAACAAGATCCTTGCTGGACATAATACTCCTCCACAGGTATGAGGCCCCTGCTTTGGTTTCGGTATTTAGCAGTGCCGAGTTTTTGAAGTATTTATGTTTCAAAATCTTTGCGAAGAGTTTGTATGGGTTATGTAGAATTCGCCAGAATTGCTTTCCCAGCAAAGCTGTGTTGAACAGCTGAAAATTGTGGAACCCCAGACCTCCTTTTTCTATACCGTTTTTCATCTTTTCCCATGCCACCCAACTCATCTTCTTTTTTTTTTTTTTCTGTAGATTCCCACCAGAAACAGGCCATATTTGATTCCAGCTTGTCACAGAGGGTTAGAGGCACCCTAAAAACTCCCATTGTATACGTCGGTATTGATTCAACAACAGCCATCAAGATTTTTTCTTTTCCAGCGGGACTCAGGTACTTTTCTTTCCAGTTCTGAAGTTTTGAATCCACTCTTTCGTCTAGCTTCTTGAAACTACTCATTCTGTCTCGTCCCATTTCTGTAGGGAGGCCCAAGTATTTATCATGAAGCTCATCCTTCTTGACTCCCAACATGGCGCACAGTTGATTACCCAGCTCACTCGAAACGTTGCTTGACAATACGGCGGATGATTTTTCTAGATTTATCTTTTGACCGGTTCCTTTCTCATACTTGTGTAAAATAGCTAC
Source organism: Linanthus parryae (assembly GCA_023055425.1). Taxonomy (NCBI): domain Eukaryota; kingdom Viridiplantae; phylum Streptophyta; class Magnoliopsida; order Ericales; family Polemoniaceae; genus Linanthus; species Linanthus parryae. The sequence goes on along the minus strand of JALGPY010000002.1, from coordinate 62,425,394 downwards.
TAGGGTTGTAATTTCTTCTTGATTTGCCTTTGTAAAGACCTTGGTAACCTAACTTGAAATAACAATCATTGGTGCCAGAGGAGATCTGCATAAATGAATTGGGGTTCGAATAAGTCTAATACCAATCTGTCCCGTCTCTTTGTTCTCAATTTTATTTTTGTCACTATTCACTGGGTCACTTTGACCCAGTGATTTAAAAAGCAAATCGATGTAATTTTTTGATAAATTTTTCATGGTGTTGTAGAGTAAAAGTTGCTCTATAATATGGTGAAAAAATTATCAAAGAATCGTATTATTTTGCAATTCAAATCACTCGGTCAAAGTGACCCAGATACGAGTCAAAAAAGTCAAATGGGAACAAAGTGACGGGACAGACTGGTACTAGTATTTATGTCATTTGAAGTTTGACCAATCTTCAAAGTCTTTGAGTAGTCAAAGAGTAAGTACTAAGTAATAAGTTTGAATATTATTTTCTTTTTTTTTGGAAGAAAATATTATTTTCTTTGTTTTTTAGAATTGAGAATTAATTTGAACGTAAGGGAGGGTAGAGACTATAAGAACATTTTATATAGGGATGGCAATGAGTCGGATCCGGATAGGATTCACCTATATCTATATCCGAGTCTGATCAAAATAAGTGGATCCATATTCAATCCAAATCTGATCGGATTCTAAACGGAATCGAATCCGAACCGAATTTATTTTCTATATCCTTATTCGATCCGACAATCCAAATGTCCATAAACGAATCTGACTCGGATTCAGATTCGGATCTTGAGCATTTTTTTTTACGTCTCATAAAAAATACACAACAAATTTAAGAAAATACATAAAAAGGGCTACCACACCAAAAAAAGCCTGCCTAAAAAGGTAAAAATATATTAAAAATATTTTACAAATATTGAAAATGTAAATCTACCAAGCAATATAAGCAAGCAATTCAAATATTTAAGGCACCAATAATGTCTAAAATTGTCTACATATTCAATCAAAACAACATTAAAATTATCCATAACCATAGTGGAATATTTTTTTCAGACCTGAAAATATATTGTCTAGTGATTTGTGTAATGTGCTTATATATATGTAAGTAAAAACATAATTTTGTATAACTCTAACGGTATTTTCGTAAAACTATGTGTGTTCGGATCCTTTCAAGTCGGATATCCCTCGAATATCCTAATATCAGATCAAATCCGAATACAGATCGGATTTTTATTTTTAATATTCATATCTGATCTATTTTAGACTTGATCCATTCAGATCGAATCACTCGATTTTCGGATCGGATCGAATCGAATCGCATTGCCATCCATAATTTTATAAATTCATGATGTTCCATTCTAAAGGCATATTATGATAATATTATTGAATGTGTTATCGATCATGAATTGTTTTAAGATTTAACACTTAGTATTTAGTGTTAAATAACCTCCAGCTTGATTCGCAAAAAAAAAAAAAAAAAAAAAAAAACTAACCTCGGGCATACTGTAAAAGAAACTAACCTCCAAATTCATTAAGTAACAAAGTACTATTTGGAGTAGGCAGTAAGCAATGATATCCATCCCCTCTATAGGTAGACTGAGCAGTAGAATCATCAGCCATGTCAATGAGTTGAGAAATAGCATGTGTATCCTACTACCTATATAAAAGAAGTTACGGCCAGTTTGCGTGGCAGTGGTGGTCCAATTACGTGCTGCCAATTCGGACAAAATGCCAGCGAAATGCCTACGTAATAGTGACGTGTAGAAAAGGTCGGTTATGCCCTTGCTGACGTGGAACAGATAGGCTGTGGTTGAAGGGCGATATTGTCTTTTGAACTGTCTCTGGTTGGTCTGGGCTGTGGAACATGAACTTCGTAGTCGGTGTTCTTCTTGGTGGGACAGGTGGCGATGCTCCGAGTAGCTGTGGCTGGTTTCCGGCAATCGTTAGTGGGACAGGTGTCGACTTTTTGCCATTTATTCTTAAGAATGTGGGAGAAGGCTCTTCTGATGTTGGTGCCATTTGCTGATCTATTGTCACCAGGTTAGTTCTTTCGCCTCTCTTCGTCTCTGTATTTTCTACGGCTTGTGGGTTTTGTTTTCGCCGGCTGCCGGAAATTGGTATGGTGGGTTGTGCGTTATCCGGTACTTGGTGTGTGTATCGGCTTGTCAGGTTCTGTAGGGTTGTTGAATTGGGTTTTTTGACTTGGGTTTTACTTTTTTCTTTTTTTTTTTTCGGGCAGTTGGTGGTTGGGGGGGTTTTATTTGGTCGATTGTGAATTGAATATTTACTCTGCCATGTGGGTTGTTGTGATACTTACTTGCATGTGTGTTTTTTATGATGATGATTAACAAGTAGGTATTTGTACGTGGTTTGATTGCTTGCATGTGTGTGTTGTGGGGTTTTTTTGTTGGCTAATGGTGTTATTACTGCATGTAGAATTGTGCTATATATACGTATAGGCTCTGCAGGTGGTGTTTGTAGCCAGTTGATAAGATGATGCTTGGTTAGTATGATTCACATTTGCTTACATTCAGTGTTGGTGTTTGCAGGTTTATCAGCTGTTGGTTGAGCAAGGAATTCGTTGTGATCGCTTATCTGGTATGTTCATATCTGTTAGAGTTGGCAGTGTGTGTTTTGTTCATGCCTGTTGTTTGTTGCTGTGTTTCTGTTCTGGCTTGCTAGCGTGTGGGATTTGTGTCTTGCCATCCCTTTGGTTTTTTGTTTGTTTGTTTGGTTGAGTTAATATTACCTGGTTTAATGTGTAATGCTGGCTCAGTGTCTTAAGCTGGTGCGTTTATTTTAATAATGAGGCATCTCGGTCAGGTTGGAATCGGTATAAGTCATGTGTAATCTGGATTGATGGTGCGACTGAGAATTTGCGGTGTAAATGTGGTTTGTCCACTGCTTGGTTATTTGGTATAGATTTTGTGTCTGTGATGTTGTTACCGTGGTTGAAGTTAATTGATGTTTGTGGCTTTATGTAGTGTGTGGCCTGTAGTTTCTAAATGCCTACAGGTAGTCTTGGGAAACGTACTCGCCGGGGTTTAGTGGGGGAGGAGCTAGCACGCGGTTCAGGATTATCTGCAGAAGTTAACACTCCTGGCCCGGCTCTTCGGCCGTCGGGTAGACCGCGGTTGGAAAATGCGGATAGTGGGCCTTCATCTGATCGCTTATCTGGTATGTTCATATCTGTTAGAGTTGGCAGTGTGTGTTTAGTTTCATGCCTGTTGTTTGTTGCTGTGTTTCTGTTCTGGCTTGCTAGCGTGTGGGATTTGTGTCTTGCCATCCCTTTGGTTTTTTGGTTGTTTGTTTGGTTTAGTTACTTTTACCTGGTTTAATGTGTAATGCTGGCTCAGTGTCTTAAGCTGGTGCGTTTATTTTAATTATGAGGCATCTCGGTCAGGTTGGAATCGGTATAAATCATGTGTAATCTGGATTGATGGTGCGACTGAGAATTTGCGGTGGAAATGTGGGTTGTCCACTGCTTGGTCATTTGGTATAGATTTTGTGTCTGCGATGTTGTTACCGTGGTTGAAGTTAATCAGGATTATCTGCAGGAGTTAACACTCCTGGCCCGGCTCTTCGGCCGTCGGGTAGACCGCGGTCGGAAAATGCGAATAGTGGGCCTTCATCTGCAGGAGGTAATACGTCTGCCATAGCTCCGCGGCCCTCGGGTAGACCGCGGGGGCGTATTGCGAATCCCAGCCCGTCTGTGCACAATGCAGATGTAAGGGGCTCTGTTACCGGTTCTGTTGTCTATACCGCGATACCAGGTAGTAGTGTGCAAGCACCTAGGTATGCTTCCCCGTATCCCATGCCTGTTGGTTCCATGGCTATTAGGGGTTTTGGGCTGAATAGACCGTCTGTTGGTTTTGCGGCCGGATATGGTACTGCTTTGGATGCCTATAATGGTTTACCAGATACTGTGCTGTCCAACATGCCAGCTGTGTCATCTGGGTTGCTGAATATTGCTTCAGACGCGTCGGGTTCTTCATCGCCAGGTTCATTACATCCTACTACCTATATAAAAGAAGTTACGGCCAGTTTGCGTGGCAGTGGTGGTCCAATTACGTGCTGCCAATTCGGACAAAATGCCAGCGAAATGCCTACGTAATAGTGACGTGTAGAAAAGGTCGGTTATGCCCTTGCTGACGTGGAACAGATAGGCTGTGGTTGAAGGGCGATATTGTCTTTTGAACTGTCTCTGGTTGGTCTGGGCTGTGGAACATGAACTTCGTAGTCGGTGTTCTTCTTGGTGGGACAGGTGGCGATGCTCCGAGTAGCTGTGGCTGGTTTCCGGCAATCGTTAGTGGGACAGGTGTCGACTTTTTGCCATTTATTCTTAAGAATGTGGGAGAAGGCTCTTCTGATGTTGGTGCCATTTGCTGATCTATTGTCACCAGGTTAGTTCTTTCGCCTCTCTTCGTCTCTGTATTTTCTACGGCTTGTGGGTTTTGTTTTCGCCGGCTGCCGGAAATTGGTATGGTGGGTTGTGCGTTATCCGGTACTTGGTGTGTGTATCGGTTTGTCAGGTTCTGTAGGGTTGTTGAATTGGGTTTTTTGACTTGGGTTTTACTTTTTTTTTTTTTTTTTTTTCGGGCAGTTGGTGGTTGGGGGGGTTTTATTTGGTTGATTGTGAATTGAATATTTACTCTGCCATGTGGGTTGTTGTGATACTTACTTGCATGTGTGTTTTTTATGATGATGATTAACAAGTAGGTATTTGTACGTGGTTTGATTGCTTGCATGTGTGTGTTGTGGGGTTTTTTTGTTGGCTAATGGTGTTATTACTGCATGTAGAATTGTGCTATATATACGTATAGGCTCTGCAGGTGGTGGTTGTAGCCAGTTGATAAGATGATGCTTGGTTAGTATGATTCACATTTGCTTACATTCAGTGTTGGTGTTTGCAGGTTGATCAGCTGTTGGTTGAGCAAGGAATTCGTTGTGATCGCTTATCTGGTATGTTCATATCTGTTAGAGTTGGCAGTGTGTGTTTTGTTCATGCCTGTTGTTTGTTGCTGTGTTTCTGTTCTGGCTTGCTAGCGTGTGGGATTTGTGTCTTGCCATCCCTTTGGTTTTTTGTTTGTTTGTTTGGTTGAGTTAATATTACCTGGTTTAATGTGTAATGCTGGCTCAGTGTCTTAAGCTGGTGCGTTTATTTTAATAATGAGGCATCTCGGTCAGGTTGGAATCGGTATAAATCATGTGTAATCTGGATTGATGGTGCGACTGAGAATTTGCGGTGTAAATGTGGTTTGTCCACTGCTTGGTTATTTGGTATAGATTTTGTGTCTGTGATGTTGTTACCGTGGTTGAAGTTAATTGATGTTTGTGGCTTTATGTAGTGTGTGGCCTGTAGTTTCTAAATGCCTACAGGTAGTCTTGGGAAACGTACTCGCCGGGGTTTAGTGGGGGAGGAGCTAGCACGCGGTTCAGGATTATCTGCAGAAGTTAACACTCCTGGCCCGGCTCTTCGGCCGTCGGGTAGACCGCGGTTGGAAAATGCGGATAGTGGGCCTTCATCTGATCGCTTATCTGGTATGTTCATATCTGTTAGAGTTGGCAGTGTGTGTTTAGTTTCATGCCTGTTGTTTGTTGCTGTGTTTCTGTTCTGGCTTGCTAGCGTGTGGGATTTGTGTCTTGCCATCCCTTTGGTTTTTTGGTTGTTTGTTTGGTTTAGTTACTTTTACCTGGTTTAATGTGTAATGCTGGCTCAGTGTCTTAAGCTGGTGCGTTTATTTTAATTATGAGGCATCTCGGTCAGGTTGGAATCGGTATAAATCATGTGTAATCTGGATTGATGGTGCGACTGAGAATTTGCGGTGGAAATGTGGGTTGTCCACTGCTTGGTCATTTGGTATAGATTTTGTGTCTGCGATGTTGTTACCGTGGTTGAAGTTAATCAGGATTATCTGCAGGAGTTAACACTCCTGGCCCGGCTCTTCGGCCGTCGGGTAGACCGCGGTCGGAAAATGCGAATAGTGGGCCTTCATCTGCAGGAGGTAATACGTCTGCCATAGCTCCGCGCCCCTCGGGTAGACCGCGGGGGCGTATTGCGAATCCCAGCCCGTCTGTGCACAATGCAGATGTAAGGGGCTCTGTTACCGGTTCTGTTGTCTATACCGCGATACCAGGTAGTAGTGTGCAAGCACCTAGGTATGCTTCCCCGTATCCCATGCCTGTTGGTTCCATGGCTATTAGGGGTTTTGGGCTGAATAGACCGTCTGTTGGTTTTGCGGCCGGATATGGTACTGCTTTGGATGCCTATAATGGTTTACCAGATACTGTGCTGTCCAACATGCCAGCTGTGTCATCTGGGTTGCTGAATATTGCTTCAGACGCGTCGAGTTCTTCATCGCCAGGTTCATTACATCCTACTACCTATATAAAAGAAGTTACGGCCAGTTTGCGTGGCAGTGGTGGTCCAATTACGTGCTGCCAATTCGGACAAAATGCCAGCGAAATGCCTACGTAATAGTGACGTGTAGAAAAGGTCGGTTATGCCCTTGCTGACGTGGAACAGATAGGCTGTGGTTGAAGGGCGATATTGTCTTTTGAACTGTCTCTGGTTGGTCTGGGCTGTGGAACATGAACTTCGTAGTCGGTGTTCTTCTTGGTGGGACAGGTGGCGATGCTCCGAGTAGCTGTGGCTGGTTTCCGGCAATCGTTAGTGGGACAGGTGTCGACTTTTTGCCATTTATTCGTAAGAATGTGGGAGAAGGCTCTTCTGATGTTGGTGCCATTTGCTGATCTATTGTCACCAGGTTAGTTCTTTCGCCTCTCTTCGTCTCTGTATTTTCTACGGCTTGTGGGTTTTGTTTTCGCCGCCGGAAATTGGTATGGTGGGTTGTGCGTTATCCGGTACTTGGTGTGTGTATCGGTTTGTCAGGTTCTGTAGGGTTGTTGAATTGGGTTTTTTGACTTGGGTTTTACTTTTTTCTTTTTTTTTTTTTTCGGGCAGTTGGTGGTTGGGGGGGTTTTATTTGGTTGATTGTGAATTGAATATTTACTCTGCCATGTGGGTTGTTGTGATACTTACTTGCATGTGTGTTTTTTATGATGATGATTAACAAGTAGGTATTTGTACGTGGTTTGATTGCTTGCATGTGTGTGTTGTGGGGTTTTTTTGTTGGCTAATGGTGTTATTACTGCATGTAGAATTGTGCTATATATACGTATAGGCTCTGCAGGTGGTGGTTGTAGCCAGTTGATAAGATGATGCTTGGTTAGTATGATTCACATTTGCTTACATTCAGTGTTGGTGTTTGCAGGTTGATCAGCTGTTGGTTGAGCAAGGAATTCGTTGTGATCGCTTATCTGGTATGTTCATATCTGTTAGAGTTGGCAGTGTGTGTTTTGTTCATGCCTGTTGTTTGTTGCTGTGTTTCTGTTCTGGCTTGCTAGCGTGTGGGATTTGTGTCTTGCCATCCCTTTGGTTTTTTGTTTGTTTGTTTGGTTGAGTTAATATTACCTGGTTTAATGTGTAATGCTGGCTCAGTGTCTTAAGCTGGTGCGTTTATTTTAATAATGAGGCATCTCGGTCAGGTTGGAATCGGTATAAATCATGTGTAATCTGGATTGATGGTGCGACTGAGAATTTGCGGTGTAAATGTGGTTTGTCCACTGCTTGGTTATTTGGTATAGATTTTGTGTCTGTGATGTTGTTACCGTGGTTGAAGTTAATTGATGTTTGTGGCTTTATGTAGTGTGTGGCCTGTAGTTTCTAAATGCCTACAGGTAGTCTTGGGAAACGTACTCGCCGGGGTTTAGTGGGGGAGGAGCTAGCACGCGGTTCAGGATTATCTGCAGAAGTTAACACTCCTGGCCCGGCTCTTCGGCCGTCGGGTAGACCGCGGTTGGAAAATGCGGATAGTGGGCCTTCATCTGATCGCTTATCTGGTATGTTCATATCTGTTAGAGTTGGCAGTGTGTGTTTAGTTTCATGCCTGTTGTTTGTTGCTGTGTTTCTGTTCTGGCTTGCTAGCGTGTGGGATTTGTGTCTTGCCATCCCTTTGGTTTTTTGGTTGTTTGTTTGGTTTAGTTACTTTTACCTGGTTTAATGTGTAATGCTGGCTCAGTGTCTTAAGCTGGTGCGTTTATTTTAATTATGAGGCATCTCGGTCAGGTTGGAATCGGTATAAATCATGTGTAATCTGGATTGATGGTGCGACTGAGAATTTGCGGTGGAAATGTGGGTTGTCCACTGCTTGGTCATTTGGTATAGATTTTGTGTCTGCGATGTTGTTACCGTGGTTGAAGTTAATCAGGATTATCTGCAGGAGTTAACACTCCTGGCCCGGCTCTTCGGCCGTCGGGTAGACCGCGGTCGGAAAATGCGAATAGTGGGCCTTCATCTGCAGGAGGTAATACGTCTGCCATAGCTCCGCGGCCCTCGGGTAGACCGCGGGGGCGTATTGCGAATCCCAGCCCGTCTGTGCACAATGCAGATGTAAGGGGCTCTGTTACCGGTTCTGTTGTCTATACCGCGATACCAGGTAGTAGTGTGCAAGCACCTAGGTAGCTTCCCCGTATCCCATGCCTGTTGGTTCCATGGCTATTAGGGGTTTTGGGCTGAATAGACCGTCTGTTGGTTTTGCGGCCGGATATGGTACTGCTTTGGATGCCTATAATGGTTTACCAGATACCGTGCTGTCCAACATGCCAGCTGTGTCATCTGGGTTGCTGAATATTGCTTCAGACGCGTCGGGTTCTTCATCGCCAGGTTCATTACAGCATCCACACACTGTCTATGCGCCTCCCGGGAATAGAGGGACCTCTGTCGTACCTCCTGCTGTATTTGTGGGTGAATGTAATAGTCGTGCTGGCGGTGCTGCTCCAGTTCCCCAACCACCCCGTTAGTCTTCTGTTCTCGATTATAGTTTCATTTGTATTTATATGTGTTTTCAGTTATGGTTTGATATCTGTTAATTGGTTTTTTATTCGGTTGTGTAGGGCAGAGACGTACGAAAAAGTGGGAGCGGGGTGCTCCGCCCCCGCCTATGGAGCCAAGCATGCTGCCCTCTCCACGGAGATGTCCACATTGTGATGCTAAATTATTTGCGTACGAACCAGATGGCTTTTGCTGCAGTGAGGGGTGTGTAGTCCTTGCTCCCCATGAGATCCCAAATTCGTTGGCGGAGTTGCTCCTGTCCGACAATGTGACTAGCGAAGATTTCCCGAACAATATTCGTGCATACAATTGCCTGTTTTCCTTCACTTCGATGGGTGTGAAAGCTGATCCTGACACGAAGAATAAAAGCAAAGGGATCTATACATTCCGTGTACAAGGGCAGATATACCACTACATTAATGATATTCATCCTGGCCAACAACCTCCTAGATATCTACAGGTTTATTTCTATGATCCAGCCTTCCAGCTGCAAAGCCGATTGAAGGCTTTTGAAAATCTTGATCCGGCTGTTATTTCATGCTTGACTGATATTCTAGAGGCCAATCCTTATAACCAGTCATTTCAGTCTATTAGTGCAAGCCCTGAATTTGCTGATTGTGATGTTCGGATTAAATGTGATCCCGGACTTGATCAGCGAACGCAAAATTTACCCACATCTGATCAGGTTGCAGCAATTTGGATTGACGATGAGTCGCGTGCTGGTAAATACGTCCGTGATATTAGGGTGAGGCATAAGGGTGGTGAAGCAAAGAGTATTCAGTATCATCTGGGTTGTTTTGATCCGCTTCAGTATCCTATCATGTTTCCTCGTGGGCAGCCTGGATGGCATCCTAGAATTTATAAAAAACCTCCGAAAAAGAAGCCACGAAAAGGTAGTTTGATGTTGTTACCTAGTATGTGTGAGTTCATATTACCAGTGTCGTTGTGTGTGGTGTGTTGCTGAATAATGAGCCTCTAATTGCAGGTCCAAGTGATGCAGAGTCTGACAGTGCAACTGTTAGCTGTCGTCAGTATTACTGCTACCGGTTACAGATGCGAGATATACGCCGGTCATCGATGTTGTTCTTTGGGCGTCTGCTTCAGCAATACATGGTCGATATGTATGTGAAACTTGAGACAAGCAGGCTAGATTATGTGCGTCAGCATCAGGACACTATCCGAGCGGAACTTTACCAGGGAATACTGGACAGCATCACTGCAGGTGAAATGAACCCAAATAATGTCGGGCGTCAAGTCGTGTTGCCGCCGTCTTTTGTAGGTGGGCCCCGTGATATGAAGCGTCGTTATCAGGATGCAATGGCTTTGGTGCGTAAATACGGCAAACCTGATTACCTTGTCACGATGACATGCAATCCCTATTGGGCAGAGATTCGTGCGGAGCTTCTACCATTTGAGCAACCTCAAAACCGGCCTGATTTAGTAGCGCGAATTTTCCGGGCGAAAACAGTAGAATTCAAGCGGGATTTGATTGATAGGGAGATACATGGCCCAATTGCTGCTTACACCTACGTGATCGAGTACCAGAAGCGGGGTCTACCACATGTGCATTTCCTACTGATTCTAAAGAAATTTGCCAAGTTAATGAGTCCTGATAGAATTGACAAGTACATATCTGCCGAAATACCTGACCAGCATGCAAATCCTCATTTACATAATGCAGTGAAGAAACATATGATGCATGGTCCATGTGGTGAGTTTAACCGACAGTGCCCTTGCATGCGACCTAAAACTGGCTGCAAGAACAAATATCCCCGGGAATTTTCAGATGTTACAAGGACTGGTGATGATGCATTCGCAGTTTATCGCCGGCAAAGAAATGGCCGAACTGTTGAGGTAAGAGGACAAACATTGGACAACAGGTGGGTTGTGCCGTATAATCCTTACTTGCTTGCTAAGTATGACTGCCACATAAATGTGGAAATATGCTCAACCATAAAGGCTGTTAAATATCTGTACAAATATATATACAAAGGTCACGACATGGTTGTGTTCCAAGTGATATCGGAACAGAAGGGTTACATAGATGAAATAAAGGCTTTTCAGTCTGCTAGATGGATTTCCCCGCCTGAAGCTGCTTGGCGTATCTTCAAGTTTCCTTTGAATGAGATGTATCCTCATGTCACTGTCCTCCAGCTTCATCTACCTGGAATGCAGTCCATTGCATTCAACAAATATACGAAACTTGCGTATATCGCGACGGATAAGAAATATAAGAAGACGATGTTAACCGAATATTTTGAAACAAATAAACGGGATCCAGAAGCTAGACGGTGGCTCTACAGTGAGTTTCCTGAACATTATGTATGGAATTCTACAAAGTCGGAGTGGACGCCTCGTAAGAGAGGTGATGCTATTGGTCGTATAGTGGCTGCTAATCCCGCGGAAGGTGAGCGTTTCTTCTTGCGTATACTACTAATGCATGTCAGAGGTGCAGAATCATACGAGCATCTTCGGACCGTCAGTAGTCATGTGTGTGAAACATATCGTGATGCTTGCGAAAAACTTGGGCTGCTTGAGAAAGACACTGCATTGGAAGATTGTTTAGAAGAGGCTACAACATTCCAGATGCCACACACTTTACTACGACTGTTTGCCACCATTCTGGTCTTCTGCCAGCCGAGTAATCCTCGGCAGCTGTGGGAACGATTTTATGCTAAGCTTTCTGAAGACTATCGTCGTGGAGAAGCCAATAGTGAAGGTCAGGTCCTTTCAAGAACTCTAAGACATGTAAAAATGGTTCTCGAGTCAACGGGAAGGCAGTTAAGAGATTATAACTTGCCAATGGATATTAATGGTTCCGATGAAGTTGCACCGCTAAATCGAGAGATCGATGAAGAGTTAGCAATTCCTATCCCTCCAGAAGACATTGCGGCATCGAAGCAACTGAATGAGGACCAGCAAACTGCATATGATGTAATCATTGATCATGTTTTGCGGAAGAAAGGTGCGTGTTTCTTTGTTGATGGGCCTGGTGGGACTGGGAAGACATTCCTTTACAGAGCTATCCTCGCTCGTATTCGTGGCATGGGTTATATTGCATTGGCTACTGCCAGCACAGGTATTGCAGCATCCAATTTACCTGGGGGTCGAACAGCGCATTCTCGCTTCAAGCTACCTCTGGACACAAAAGAGAAGAGTTGCTGCAACATTGGGAAGCGGACTGCCTTAGCAGAGCTGATTCGACAATCAAGTGTAATTATATGGGATGAGGTCACAATGGCAAAGAAGCAGAATATCGAGGCTTTTGAATCTATGCTCCGCGATATATGCTCGAGCAACGAATTGTTTGGAGGGAAGGTTGTTGTTTTCGGTGGTGATTTTAGGCAAGTACTTCCTGTGACAGTGCGAGCAACGAAGGAGGAATGCATATGTAACAGCATTGTTGCTTCACACCTGTGGCCTCACATGCGCCTATTACGTCTAACGGCGAACATGAGGGCAATACATGATCCATCTTTTGCGGAGTTTCTATTATCAGTCGGGGATGGCAGCTTGCAAGAAAATGATGAATCCTTATTAAAGCTACCGCAATCTATGGTTGTGCCTTTTGTAAATGAAAGAGCATCGATTAATGCTTTCGTTGACTACGTTTACCCTAACTTTGAAAGCGATTGCTTGAAGTCTGATTACCTTGTCTATCGGGCCATCTTGACACCAAGAAATGATTGTGTTGATTTACTGAATCAAATTTTACTTGGTAGATTCCCTGGTAACACACATGTCTACACAAGTTTTGATCATTGTCTTCCTGGTAGCCGAGATAACCATTCTTTAGAGTTTTTACATACTCTTACACCTAATGGACTGCCTCCTCATGAGCTACGCTTAAAACGTGGTTGTCCTGTGATGTTGTTACGAAATTTAGATCCATCTGCCGGGCTGTCTAATGGTATTAAACTCATTTGTAAAAATCTCCTCCCTAATGTCATACATGCTGAAATAGCTATAGGACACAATAAAGGGAAGGATGTCTTCATACCTAGGATACCACTCAGGCCATCTGAGACAGATAACTACCCAGTTGAGTTTGAAAGAAAACAATTCCCGGTCCGACCATGCTTTGCTATGACAATTAACAAGTCCCAAGGCCAAACTTTGCAGTATGTTGGTATTTATCTTCCTCAACCAGTATTCTCGCACGGTCAACTCTATGTTGCATTATCTCGAGCAACGTTGTCTGCGTCAGTGAAAATTTTAATACATCCACTTGATAATATCCAAACTGTTGACAGTACCCAGAATGTTGTGTATAAACATCTGCTGCGTCGAGCATCGGGGCAATTATAATAGTGATTCACAATAGGAATAGCATATACTATATATATACATATATATATATATATAATCTTTTTTTTATTATTTATTTATTTATTTATTATTATTATTATTATTATTTTTTTTTGTCATGCTTTCGTCCGTGTCACTGGAAATACGACACATGAAATTATGGCCCCGATTATGTGCTTGCTATAATCTTGCCTGGCTGCATTATTGTGGTTTAAATTTGTTGTTCGCTTGATTTTGCTATATCAAATGTACTTGCTGCAAAGTTAAATGATTGCGTGATTATGCATCAGGTTTTTTTACGATCTGAAAAGCATGTAACTACAAATGTGGTGCTTATATATGCTGTTTGTGTGTTGCTGTTGTAAACTAGGGATGGAAAGTGATATGCTGAAGTTATCTGCCCTAACTGATCAATTGAAAGAATGGAAGATTAAACTTCGTGTCGTTGAGAAGTACCGTGCAACAACAGCTCGATTTGGCAACACTAAGTATCAGCGATATGTCCTTTGTGATAGCGAGGTTAGTTAGCGAGTAGTACACTGACCTCACCCAATTCCTGTGTCATAATTATCATTACCTGCTTTGTCCTGTGCAGGGCAAAAAGATACAAGCCACAGCTTTTGACGCTGAAATTGAAACGTTTGACAAACAGCTACATCCATATCATTCATACTGGTTCAGTGATGGAGCTGTACGCCGTGTTAACCCGCAACATCGCTACATTGATCATGATTATGTCCTTGTTCTGGATCCTCAGATGAAAATTTTACCAGTTGAAGATGCTGCAGATGAAAGGGGAGCTATTACGTTCAATTTCAAGAATCTGACTGACGCCCGCGACCTCATCGGGAAACCTGACAAATTTGGTAGTTTCCCCCAATATTTTAGCACTGCATCGCTTGCTGTGTTGTTTATGCGTTGCTCTTATTTAGTTGTGCTTGTTATTGCTGTGCTTGCCGTGGCTATCTTTCTTCGTTCCATCAAAATTTACATACTCACAATATATGTATCCATGTGCAGATGTTGCAGTGATAATCATAGCTGTCATGTCGCCGAAAACAGTGCCATGGAAGGATTCGAGTGCTCGTTCGAAGGTTCGAGATATAGTTGTTGTCGACGATACGTAAGTTCTTGGATGTGCCTTGCTTACTTCTAATATACTGCTCTGCACCTATTCTTGTTAGTTAGGTATGATCACATTATAGGCAGTGGAAGTTCTTAAATCAATAGTATAATTAAATATTGTCTCCTACACTGCAAATATTGCTTTGTTATGCTCTGTAAAGTAATAGAAGAACGAACGCATACCAGATCAACATTAAGCTTGTACAATGTGACTTGTGAGCAATGAACCATCAGTGTATGCAATAAAGATATTCTTGATTTGCCTGATAAATTAATATGAGCATGTATAACACTTGTATGTTCCTTTTGATTCATCAATTTTGTTTTGTTTATACTGGTATGGAATGCAGATATGAAATATACATGTTATATATATGTAAGATGTCTTTAGTTATTTATGATGCTGAAAATTGTTATGTAATCGATGATATCATGTGGTGTCTTTTCCCTTCCCCTTACTGAATCTTATCCACTCTATCTATTTGCTGTTTTCTCTAACTTCATTTGCCTTGCCAAACAGTTTGAGTCCAGTGTGCCTTTCAGCTTGGGATGAGATAGCAACCACTGATGCAGAAAAACTGGCCAAGTTAGCAAAGTCCCAGCCGGTGGTCATCGTCACTGATGTTGTGGCATCGAAATACTCCGGTATCAACATGCTATCTTTAGCTGAAATATTGACGTATGATATGTTATGTTTGTACCTACTGTTATGTTCATAAATGGTTTTGCCTGTGTCTCCCAGGATTCTCCTTGAAAACTACTATGTCTACAATGTTCTTGACTGACGTTCCTGATGCACGGGTTGATGAATTGTTGGATTGGTAAACTGCCTTCATTATCTACCTATATGTAGTGCATAGGTTGTCGTCTGGTAGTTTATGTTAACAATCTAAAGATATTGCAGGCGCGATGCTAACTACGAGAAAATTGATGCTATCAGTGACCCTGAGATGTTACTGAAAAAGAAAGTTGCCAATACTTCTACATCTGAGTTCAAACTTGTGAGGATTGCAGACTTACCAAGTAGTCCGGTAACTTGTCCTGTCTAGCATTGTAATCGCGAGCAAGTTTATCTATGATATTCCCGATTAAATTAATGTTATTTTGCATTGCAGCAGGCTGGTTTCGATGAAGTCTGGGTGAGAGTGTCTGTTGTTGTAGCACCATGTAGTCAGCGGCCGTGGTATACCGCATGGAACAAGTGCAACCGGGCTACTAACCACGTGCTAGGCGAAGTATTTGCTTGCCCAGGCTGTGAAAAAAATGACTGCATTTCTGCACCATGGTATGCCGCGTTCCATCTCACATAATTTTTTCGAAGTTAATGTTTACCAATTCAGTAACTCATGTCATCTATGGTTGTATACACAACAGTCCATTTGTGAGCAACGGTGTCTTTCTCATGTAAGTATATGATTTCTAATTGTGATGTAAACAAATTGATATCGTGCAGGGGGCGCCTCGGAGTTCGAATTGGTGATGGCAGTGGTGAACTTGAGGTTGCTATATTTGGACATGCTGTTGAAACAGTGCTAAATAAGAGTGCGGTTATCCTGTCTGCAATGACTCCAGATGTAAGCTAACTACGCCCATATATCGCAATTTTGAGTTGAAATGCGGCTGATTCCATGGGATGTTAGTTAATATAGTCGTCTTATATTGCCATGCAGGAACATAGCGATGTGTTGTCCAGGGCGAATGATGCAGCGGTAGACAAACGATTCTATTTCCGCCTGGCTCCATCCAGCAGCAAGAATCTATGTGATCAGATATGTATGTAGATATAAGGACTGCACTTAGCAGTGCATCCTGGAGACAGCAGTGCATAAAATTAACAACTTGTGCTTACACAGTTGTTATTTTTATGCCTTTTGCTAATATTTTTTTGTGCAGTTTCAGAGCAAAACATGGCAGTCATTTTGTGCATATGAAGATGCCATACTATATAGTTTGCTGTTCTGTTGTAGTGGAAGGGTAAAGTAATGTCTCCAATCATAGCAGAGACCTGGGTATTTTTTTGGGTACACTTTTGGGACAACATATGTGTAACATAACATATAATGTTTTGTTTGTTTTGTATCGGTGCTTTTCCTTCATATATTTTCCTACGCCACCTCTAATATTTATTCATTGCACATCCATCTCTTTAAGATATCCAGCTTCACATTGTTTGCTGGCAATCCAATGTTGTTTGACGTCAGTAATTTTCTATGATTCATGTATTTGCATATATTATTCGACTTAGTGTCTGATTATTGTTGTGTCATTGTTAAATAGACGTCTTTTATAGACATCTATACGAAACTTATTATGTACACATTGTTTTGATGCAATTAGCAGTTAGTTAAATTTACCTACGCACAAATCAGGCCGGTGTGATAGATGACATAGCAATTTAAACTTTGATGAATACAAAGTCTTAATAAGATCAGTTATTAGTAAGATTGCAACCTTAGTACAATGCAAGACTAAACTCCAATTTATACGTAATAATCTTTCGTATAATTTTTAAACGCCGATGCAGATATATTAATTTCTTAAACGAAGACTCAATTAGTTCCCAGCAAATAACTATTATGTATTAGTTCTCGATTAAACTCGGCCAATCATATGCATAATATTAAATATCTACACATAGGAGGGCCTGCACTGCAATTTTAGTCGAGCATAATAAATTAATCGCGCAAAACTTCGTTGGGTATTCATGACCACCCACTGCTCCTCCCACCCAACCCTTCATATTGCAAGTCTTAGGTATCGCCGCCAAGATTCACCTGCTTCAGGTACGTTTCGTTTAGGGTTTTCCTTCCAAACTGTAATATCACATGAAAAAAAAAAGGATTTGCACAAGTTCATAAGAATACCTGCTTATATATATGTACCCAACTCATTGAAATCAGCTATCACTTGTTTGTGTTATTGTATTCAACATTTTCAATCTGTAGTGTTTGCAATTGCGAGCCCATAGTGACAATCTGTTTTTCCCCCTTCGATATTGTTTCTGTACTTTTGCCTGTATGTACTATTTCATCAAAGTATGCATGCTCAAGATGCCGAAGATTTGAATTGTGTAAATGAATAAATATATAAAACACGAGTTCTTGGGTACTTTGAACCGCATTATGTTTGTGTCACTGTGAGAATTCATAACTATGTTATGATCTTTCCGGTTTGTCACTGTAGTGTGCGTTTGTGTGTGTGTGTGTAATTCAATATGAACTTATTAAAGAACTGATGTGGTTGCCATTTGTATACACAGCCTACATTCTATAATCAAACATTAGCAGTTAAGGCCTCAGCATTGGAATCAGTATGAATTTCTTCAAAGTTATCGTATCCAGTGATCCAGAAAATGACAGACTGGTAAGCTTATATATAAAGCTTCTAATACCAGTATATGCCTAGGTTCGAAAATAGTTATTAAGTACATGTTCTGCATACAAGGAACTTAACAATATTATTTCAAGCAGGCAATCTAATCAACAGTTGTTCCGCTTGCAGTCCTTGCCCCGTATCTTTGTTGATGTATACAGGAAAGATGTTGGAAAGATTGTCCAGCTACGAACTCCCTCCGGCGCAATCTTTGACACGACGATTCTTGCAGGCAACAATGAACTGTATCTTGGCAATGGGTGGAAAACTGTGGTCAAATTCAACTCAATCAGTTTGGGATATTTTGTTTTCTTCAAATTTAGAGCGAATCTGAGCTATGATATAAGGATAATGGATCCAACGTGCACCGAAATCACTTACCACAGTATTGTTAAGCAGGAAAGCAACGCTACTGCAGGCATTAAAGAAATAGCACCTCGCTTCTTCAAGCTTTACGATCCATTTAACAAGAAAGATACCACCCTGGTAACAATGTCGGGCAATTTGTGTATATGTTCTCCTTAATTACAATTTATTGATTAGCTACCTCTGTTGGATAACCATTTTCCTTGTGCAGCGAATCCCTCCAAAGTATGTTGCTCGTCACTACGACAGCATTGCACCCATTGTTTGCCTACATGTGCCCAACGGGGCATCGTGGAATATCTGCATCGATCAAGTAGATAATGAGCATTACTTTGGCATGGGATGGCTTCAATTTGCCAGTGCTTATCGCATCCCTCCTAAGGATGTACTTATGTTCAAATATGAGGGCAATTTGAATTTCAAGGTCCGTATCATGGATGAATCTGCTGTGGAAATCAACTACGGGCTCAATTCTTCTGTCTTTCGAATGGGTCCACAAGAAAATCATGCTCTCGCTCGTGCGCAAGCTCACAACACTGAAGTGCCATTCTTTGCATTCCGCATCATTCATTCTTACACTACGAGAAAGGGCGGAGTTGTAAGTACTTAATTTCTAATTCCTTGGGACATTTGCATTGATGCATGATATCAACAGGTTATTTTAAATTGTGCAGAACATTCCTACATATTTTGTACGAGAATACTTGACTGGCACCCCGAACAAAGTGTGGCTAGAAACATCGGATAATGGCTACATGAGATGGGAAACAACATGTGGTTTCACGCACGTAGGAAATCCTTTCCACCGTCGTCTTGCTTGGTTTAAATACGTGCTGCATTCTCAGCTAGCGCTTAATGATGCATGCGTGATTGAATTGGTTGATCCCAGTATTCCAATGTTTCGGGCAACAGTCTACCGCCAGTAATTTGTCGTGCGTAGCAATCATCTGTGGTATTTGTGTATGCTTTTTGTTATGTTATTTCTCGTTTATCCCCCTTCTGCAGAACTGCATTGCTAATGTAATCAGAGCAAAGCTAACAGTTGCCTGTTTTAATAGGCTTTTGTGAACAGATGTTTCATACCTGTGTCGTACACATCATTTGATTTGGTAAAACTTGGTGTTGATCATATATGAAACCTCAATTAATGCTGAGGTGTATTTTTTTGATGAGTGGTGCTCCGGTGGTAACTTCACCACACCGAAATTTCTCCGATATATATAGTCTGGTCAGTTGTTTGTTTAATTGTGGTCAATTTTATGCTATTGTAATTGTGTGCGCATTGTGATATTTATACATAGTATTTAACGACATCTACGTATCTGATTAAATATTATGTACTTCTCTATCGTTCAATTGCTAATGCACAATGAAATTATCGGTAATCTACTATTTATTGTATTCTAAAGTACATAAGATATGCTTTTGTATAGTAGATGTTCAAAGGGTATACAATCACAGTCTTAATACTGTGCGTCTATGTTCATATCATTTCTGTAATAACATCCATTCCATATTATAGGAGAAAATAAACAGTTACATGAAATATACTTTTCGTAATATACATTGGATTGTATTGAATTCTAAACGTCTGATAATCCAAGATACAGCAGTACTCTTGCTCATATTTTTTCTCATGTAATTCCTATTTTGTGCATTTTCGTGGTATATTATTATGCAACGACCACCAATAACTTTCCATAATGAAACTAACCAAAGCAAACATCCTTGATATGAACTTCAAAATTTACAATAGCCATTCATGCCCAAGTAATAGATTTGTAACATAAATTATGCGACATATTACAAATAAAATATAATAATTAATTTATTTTCTACGCTTCTTCTTTGAGATTTTTTCATTAACATCGTCGGCTTTCATTTTCAATCGTTCCTGTCGCTCTGCTCTTTCTTTACGTCCTGCCTCCCTCTGTCGGCGAAACATAGCTAAAATAGCTTTCTTATTCTTTTCGTACGATCTTGCCGTATCACTGTCGCATGCCTCGTCTTCGTCTTCGTTTCCTGAGTAAACTGTAGTCTCAGATCCTTTGCCAACAACATAATCATCCTGATGCCATGTTTCCGAATCAACTTCATTATCACTTTCACTACTTTCCGTGCTTACAGTATACTTCGGCTTCTTCCGCTTTTTGACTTCGTTGTGTCGCTTCCTCTTGCTGCTCGATTTCTTTTCTGCAGTTTCCGGAGACTTTCTTGCACCGTCCTCTTTCTTGTCCATAGCTATTCTGATAGTAATCTTTTTGAAAGTTTTAGGAATGTTTTTATAGCAACAGCTTTATAATGGAAGATGAAGAGCCCACTGACTGTTTTAATCTCCACCCACTGTATGCATTGCATAGATCCCTTTTTCAATGTTGTATTTATTGTTCCATGTATATAGATACAATTTCCCACCATAGGTTGCATTAAAGAGTTACACGGTTTTGTGTAATGTATCAAAGATAGCTGCATCAGTTTCAAAATACAATGTCTCTGTATATTTCTCGTTTGTATATCAAATAAAAATTAAAAAAAAAATAAAAAATAATAAAGCTCTGATCGATTAATACTCGGTGCTGACACTGTCCGCAAACGATACAATCCAAATTGATATTGTTACTTTCTATAATCATTTGTAAAACCATTACCAATTAAAAGAATCATAATATAAAAAACCCCCAGCCATCGTCATCTTTGCTCTCGTCAGAGTATAATGTTGACACCGAACCTTAACCAGAATGCAGTCACTTTAACAAGTACTTTCTTCCTCGAAAATATCCTTCATCGCACTTGCATTTTCTTCTTCTGTATCAGTTTCTTTGCTAACCTCCTCAAAACTGCTGTCTTGTTGTTGTTCTTGGCATTCATCGTTGCTCGATTCTATATGAAGTTGTATCGACTGACTGTTGTCTGCCACGCGATATAATTCTCTTCCGGGTGAAGCTGGACGCAATAACATGTTAAACTAAATAAACACCTGTAAAAAAAAAAAGGAAAAGAAAAAAAAAATAAGAAAAAAAAATGGAGCCTTTTAAAAAAAAAGAGGGAAACATAAAAAAAAAATACATACATTGACACTATATAGTCACTAAATTGCTTTATTACTCTTCAGCTTGGTAATCAACTTCAATTGGCACACAGCGTTATCTTGAACAGCATTTGTGACATCTCATGTAGCCGATCACGTACGCGTATACCAATACGTATCGTAAATGGGGTGTAGTTTTGCAATTACGGCATCTTACGCACATTAGATGAAGTTGCTTTTTGTTCAACTGTGTTGATACTGTTACCAACTGAAATATTAACTGCCATACATTTATAGTTACAAATGCGTATGAAATGTACTCCAATGCCACTTCATTCATATCCAAATCATGTATATAAATGTAGGCACAATTACACGCATCCAAATTTATACACGTGATCAGAATACGTGAGCACCAGAAGACACGGCAACATATCCAGGTGCTACTATCGAAATGCGTGCCATAATTTGTTAGCTATAAAACTACATCTATCTCCCTCTCCATACAACCCAACGTTGCACCACCACAACAACCGGCTAGACAAAACTGGGAAAATTAACAATCGCTGCCTTTGATGTCATCTCCAAAGGAGGAGTCGTCAGACTCATCTGCTACATCCCGAACTTTACTCAGTGCAACAACTTTCCAGGGTGAAATCCCTCCTAGGAGCGTGCCTAACTTGCAAAGTAAGTACTAATACATTCAATCATGTTAATCACCGACAACATAAATGTGCATGTGTTTTATGATTTGTGTGTAATTCTGTGCATAATATATGGTTGATACAGGGATTGCCAGAATAAGTGTGAATGGCTTTGCAGCTTCTGCAACAAGCAGTGGTGGTATCGGTGCAATTTGCCGAGACAATGAAGATAACTGGTTGCTTGGTTTCATAGGAAAATTAGACGCAACAAATAAACTCGAGAGTGAACTTTGGGCAATCTATCACGGCATTCACTTAGCTTGTGATAAAAACTGGAGTAACATAGAAATACAGACTTCATGCTACAAAGCAATAAAGATATTCCATTTTGTCAGAGATTTTCCTGCAGGTATGAGAAATCAAATCAACCAGGGGCATATTCTGCTGCGAGACATGCACATAGCCCTAAATCATATCGACTACTTAGAAAATTGCGTCGCCAAACAGCTTGCAAGTATGGGAGCACAGCAATTAGATGAATGCAAAATTCTATATGAAGCCCCAGAAATTATACAGGATTTGATTACAGAAGACAAGTTAGAAGCGTGTAGTCGTTATATGTCACCCAGTGATACGGATTAGCTGCATAATTCCAGCTATTTGTATCATATCTTAAATAAATGTTCAGCGTGTGGTTGTTTGGCATTTCGAAATTACTGATTCTGATGTTGCTTATTTATATTGTTACAGCCGCATGTATAATCAAGCGATAAGGTCCTCTATGCTTAAAACATCAAATTGACCAAATGCATAACCTTATTATTAACCTATATAGGTAATACAGGGTATTAGCACATAAGTCTATATAGCCTTGCAAGCACGTAGCTTCAATAATTTCTAAACATGATCAGTCTAAACAAATTCAAAAGATATGTGAATATTCGCACGATGCTTCTTTTCCTAGATCACATTCCACTAACTATTACAATCGAGATTCATACTGGCTTTTTATAAAAAACTGTACCGCATTATTTGCTATCTTATCGAAATCGACATACGATCCAACAGTATCCGCTTTACTGCTTCCCAGACTGGTCCCTACTACTGTGCGTTAAATATATTATATGATGTTCCTGAAATAGTACGCAACTTAATACTTGCGGACCAGTTGTATACTCGTTGGTTTGAATCATGTAATTAACAATTCGTATCATTACATGCTTCATCTAATATTCTTCGATTATTGTGTTACTTGTGCACTGAATGCATTACATTGATAATGTCCTCCGTACATATACCCAATTTTAAGGTTTTTTTTTTTCTTTTTTTAGCAATATATCACTTTAATTTCGATGTTGATCAAACAACCAACTTCTTTAACTTTTACGTATGTGGGTTGTTGTTTAGCCTCTTCACGTGTCATGTAATGCTCCAGCACCACCCAAAAAATAGCTTATTGCCCTACCCATACAATCGTATACATACATTTTCATGGAAAACTTGATAACTTGGTCCTATAATTGTAATTGTGAAAATGCAAGTACCACATACATCCCTTATGTGTATAGTTGACCGGGAGAAGAATTGAACTTGTGTAGTGGGATTTGTAAGCTACGACAACCATTACCGCCAACTATAAGCTAACGCAGTGGTCATATATCTCGCACACAATTTGTGCATTCATTCATACCAATAGATTAATCCTAGCTTTGAACAGCTACACAACATATGTGTATAACGTATTATCACAATATCACACATGTTATATGTAATATACCAATTATCTTTTCCCTGATTGGTTTTCACCGAATCAAAATCTTTTCTCACACAATGGCTATCTTCCCAACTAGACTAGGTATGCGTGCCAGTCAGTTAACGAATGAAACATGCTGAGACTGGCACTTTCATCACAAACATCAAAAGTTGCTATTCAACTTTAGAAGCATACCGACACCACATGCAAGCTTAGGAAATTTGCATCCAACATGCAACTTGGACAGCTGAAACATAACAGTATTGTGGCAACACTTCATAGCCCTGCAAATTCAGATCACACACACAACTTGTGATAAGCTTGACTCTTATAACCATCTAAAAAGCAAGCTCAGTATAACATACTGATACATTTGAGCTACTAACAACTGATCAATTATACCAAACCCATCTCATTGTCAGTTTCCCCATGAAATAGAAATGTGTGCCAGCAAATGGATAAGTTAGCTATGCAAAACTGACAATTGCAGTGCAATGATGATGAAACACTCTGAATGCTTTATCGGCTAGCTTGCTCACATGCATTCTCAACATATGCCTATCTACCATGCAACCCAAACACTTGGCATACAACAGTATTGCACCCACACACTTGGCACAAACAATACCATAACAACTTTAACCATCTGTAAAACTACATCGCGGTCATTTCACGAACCATAACATTGATGATGCTACAGTATCCATCAGTGTAATACAGTACTATCCTGTTGTTGGTAAATTGACAAGTAGAAAATTACACAACATGATTGAATATGTACAGAAATACGCCTCCTTCACTAATTTCTAGGTATCGGCATGGATACGAAACAATCTTTGAATCCCCAGCTAACAATACACATGATTTTTTGCTAACTAGTGCATACCCCGTGCCCTCAGGGCACTACCCCTCGCCAATCTGTATTATTCGACGCATATATAATTCAGAAAAGCAAACACAATTTAAATTAGCGACAACACATGATTGCATAACCCAAATTGATGGAATGTGAAGATTTCCGACACAATCTTAGGACAGCTAGTAGCTACATCACTTGAAACATGTTACATAAAGTTTTAGAAGGGCCGTGACTGATTTTCATTAAAAACCATAAATAGTTCTGGAAATAAAACATGATAAGCCAAATTTAGTAAAAAATTGAAATTGTAACAAATGTTTATGTAGTGTAGAAACGGTTGAACCTTCAAAACATATAGAAGGCAAATGACTTATGAATGGGATGATCCTATGTCACACAATCTCATCTCAACGACTATATCTCGCACATTCATCAGAGTGTCAAGAGTGATTGCATCAATGCATATGCAGGTTGGCCACCAATAGTCGAGAGCGATTGCATCGAACAACTTACTATAATCTCAGGACCGGCTCCTTCCTACGCTGGTTTTTTCCTCTTTTCTTCAACCTCTATGGGAATCTGATTATGCATGTCAGACGTAAGCTTTAACTACCCGGATTTACACAAATTGGCACTCCCAATATCTGTGCGACTGGCAGGAGAGGCGCCTTGCCTTAGCAAGTCAGAGTCACTTAAAACAGCCCGACATCAAAGGGAATAGTCCCTTCATCTCTAACATGACCTGAAAACCAAAAATAAAAATAGATTTACTCTGGCTATGGAAGTAATCTATGAACTGAGTCAAGTGAACGGACGTTCTATATATCATTAGACTGTATGGATTTTGGATTAAGCAGTCATTGGTGGATAAGGAAGAAAACAAACTACTTAACAAAGCATGAAGTCTAGTATCAGAGTCCTTTATTTGTAAGTGATTTCATGGTATGGGATCCATAGGGGCCACATGATCTGGATATTCACACAGATGAAGTAGACATACTAATTGTATATCTTACATTTAGCTTAGGGAGAGAGCGTGGATCTTCACTTGTCAATGGCACCATGAAAGAGAAAGAGTAATGAATCGGCTGAGAACATAGCATTCGTCAAACACACAAAATAGATCAAAAACTTCAGAAATCTTGTACCAATCCCTCTGCATGAAACAAACTATTATTAGCTCACATGATTAGGCTAAAAATAATTGCAATTCAGTGAACATTGGTTTTGGGTAAATCAGAGTTCAGAGAAAGCAAGACAAACCCCTGTAAATATTCACCAAGAGAAAAAGAAACTAAAAAAAAAAATGACCCTTACTTTTACTTTGTCATATCAGATTTGATAACGCACCTAAAATTGCTTTCGCATTCACATGAGCCTTCATACTCCGAAACTGTGAGTTGGGAAGATAAAGAAATTCAAGAGGAGAACAGCCGTTCTTCTTCAGATCAATAGAGTTCATTAGAAAACCTCTAAACGTACCATATTCTTGATAGTAACTGGAAAAACAACAACACCCGATAAATAAGAAACTGATTTGTATGTTTGATTCAAAGAAATAGTACTTTTTGCATAGAACCATTTTAATGGCATAACAGAATTCAACAATCTCGTCATGAGGTTATTGCTCATCGTGTAAGTGTTGGAATGAACTAACCTCCTAGCAAACGAACCATCAAACAAAAGTTGCTGTTATTCGATCTTGGCTGATGCCAACCTTTTGCCTAGTCCTTTGGCTATTCATTGCAATGAACATGAGCACCTCTGAAACCAGCCTATCAAGAATGATAGTATAAATTAGTTTAAATTAGAAAGAGGTAAAACAACCTATCATGAATAATGAATTCGACCATAGTAATTGAGATTCAAAGGCCAAATGGTTAACCGGCCAAGATAATTGAATTTGTAAGAAAACTAAGAGCACATAACATCTGTGCCGTCTCGAACAGATCAAACTAAGGCAAATGTCGTCAATCCGGCGGATCTGAACTCATACAGCAGCAACAAACGGATAAGAGATGAAAATTGCCTGCTTGGGAAGCCGAATGCATCGATTGCCTCTTCTTCTTCATCTCCCGATTAACCCTGAGGGAACCCTAGAAACGGTAAAGGAAGGGGTAAAATAAATTCGGGAGTTAGAGAGAGGATGAGGAGTTACCTTCTTGGAGATCAGGCCGGCACTTGTTCTGTCTGGAAAACAGCAAGACAACGTCCTTATGATGCTCGCACTCGAGATCGAGAGAGAGAGAGGGGGAGAGAGAGTGTGAAAGCTGAGATCGTTGGTTTGAAATTCTGAACTGCAGATGGGGTGTTGGAGCTTTGGAGGAGTTTCAATTTCTCACATCCAACGGTGTAAAATGGCTCATTATTACATATCTCACATCCAATGGCTAAGAATATCTCTTTGGAAATCACTGTTCAAAAACCCTTCCTCATTTGTTATATAGATAGAGCACATTACCCCACATCGTATTCTTAATATACTTCCTAAACAATTTACCACTTACCAGTTATGCACTATATAAACCATTAGCTGCCCAAACGAGACATGCATCCAGTACCATTAAACGCATCTTATGTTCCAACAATTGCACCACCAACATTCAATCGCCAGACCGAACATCATGACACCATCCACGATTGCAGAACTTCAGTCGGCATTGGTATCATTACTTCACACAATACTGTTGTCATATTACTTTCCAATGTCAGGTCATGTAAGCTCTTACTACACAACAATGCGATATTAAATTGAATCACTGCCACATTTTTCTCAGGAAGCATACAATGAAGCTTGGATAAGAGTCTGCATTCGTATCATCCCAACCACACAGCAGGGATGGTTCAATGCATGTGATATGTGCCAGCAAGAGTGTATTCATTCAAACTGTCATACTTGCCGCAACTCCCAATCTAACACTACTCCCAGGTTAACCAGCTATAACACATGCAAATTCACATTACAAGATGTTTAGATCAATATTTTACATACAAATATTTATTTCGATACAGATGCCGTCTCATGGTTGAGCTCAAAGATGACACCGGTATAGTGAATGTTACGCTGTTTGGGCAAGCTGGGGAAACTGTGCTTAACACAACAGCTGCAACCTTGGCCCGAATGACGCTAGAGGTGTCAATATAGTACTTACAAATAATACATCATATAACTACATAATACAACATCCATAACATATTTACAATGAAATTTGTGCCTCACTTCAATGTTATAATGTAACACCAGGAATGCCAGTCTCTCATCATCAATGCCAACACAAACAATGCATCAACACCTTTCTATGTGCGTGTTGTAAAGGGCGTACACCAAACCAATCGCAGCATATTTAGGTGGGTGGTCCGCCATGTTAAGATTGCATGAACCTGACGACGCAATGGCAATAATAGTGAATATGATCCAGTCATGAATATGTATCGACATAAATTTCTCTCGTCACGTACTTTGTTATATTTCATTTCCCTTTGTTGTACGATATGTGGTGCAGTACCATGTTTCCGTGTGGCTTTGTTGCATTGAATAAAATTTTGTTATATTTTCTACTTTGCCATTATTGTTGATATTGCATAGTGTACAGACTCCTATAATTGACTGAAAGCACAACAGCATAGACAGACAAGAATTACTTATTTTCCATATCTACTTCGGCTATAACCCAATCCCAACTATATCGACCATGTAATTGTATGCCTACCGTTATGCTGAACAAGAGGATAAGAACATGCATATATAACTAAATCATGTTGACACTATAACCAACAGCATCGTAATTAACATTCGTATATCATTTCATCCCAACTTTGCTGAGCATGTTTCATTTCATCGATATGCGGCGGCCTCGGTGTATGCAACACATAGTAATGCGTGCCATTCTATCCCGTGCACCATAGTTCAACTAACTAAGTAGAGCAAGCATGCTATATAAGCAGTACCTCCAGAATCTATACTGTTATCAACATAGAGCATTGGTGCGACGACTTTCAATGGAAGTCAGCAACATATCAGCAGTTAGGGCTACTTTGGTGAGTTGTTTCCTCCATTTAGTTATCTTGTCCACAGCATAACAATTGCAAAAAGCTAACACCTAATTAATTATACATGACAGCCCTTATACAGAGAAACATGGATTAAGGTATCAATGACTGCAATACCAACAACCCAGCAGCCATGGTTCAAAGCATGCCGAAATTGTAAAAATGAGTGCTTGGGACAGATCTGCAATAAATGCGGCAATTCTACCCAGGATGCAATCATATGGTTAGATAACTATTCAGCGTACAATATATGCAACAATTCTTCTACTCTATACTACATTTGTTCTTGACATGAAATATATGCAAACTAACAACCACACAACCCTTCGATACAGCGGCCGCCTCTATGTTGAGCTACAGGATGACACTGGGATAATGGATGCCACAATATTTGGGCTACCTGTTGAAACTGTCTTAGACAACACCCTTGTCACAATGTCAACAATGTCTGAGCAGGTATTCTTATCTTTTAAAATAGGCAATGTATACACTCGATAACAACACCAACCACAATTTCATATTCAGGAACAACAGAATCTCCTACTAGCAGCAAATGCAAGAGGAACATCACAGAAATTCTACGTCCGCATACTCAGATGCACACAAAACAGGAACCCAAGATTAACGAGGTGGGTCGTTCGCCGGGTTCAAAAAGCAGACTAAACACTTATAAGAACCATTGCTGAAGGCAAATATAGTACAAGCTTTTATTGATGTCATGCATGTTGACTGCCAATGTACTTTCCTTGCTGCAATGCTGCAATATCGAGTGTTTATCTTCTTGCTGTTCGAATGTAATATTCACAAGTTTTAAACTATTCATGTTATGGAGAAGCTACTATCAGCTATGAATCCGATTACTCTAAATATAATATACCTACATATCTTAAGACTATTTACAGTGACCGGCAACGACAACCACATTTCTCCGCTCATCCGACAAGCAGACGTCCAAAGGGTGTTGGCAGATGGATCTAATATTCGTAAGAATTTCACAGGACAACTAATCAAAACTTGTGTAGACGCGTGGGTTATGAAAGCGTCTGACAAGTAAAATTTCATTCCAGATATCACAATAGGCAATCCTTCATGTCAAGCCAGCTAGGTCCACAACGTACTCAGACTTGAAGCAATCAAATTCAAAATTAGGGTAGGCATATCCAGTGAAAATGATAATCAATGTTGTCACATATACAAAAGGCACAACCATTGATTGCAGTAGCTTTAATATGGTTTTGTCGTTCTTGCATAAGCTGCCATCCCAGTTTGATAATACAGACTCCACAAGACGCAAATCGTGTATTGGGCTCGTGTCCTTCGTTCAATGCGATAAATGCAAACAAAGTCAGAGATGTACATCAATCTTGATGTTACATTTGCATTCTTCATTCGTTGCGTGCATCATCACAGGGAGTTTCACATGCACTTCTGGAGAGTATTGCCGGCATGTTTTTTGATCAAATAATATCCTGACACAATGCATATACAAGAATGCTTCCTCCGAATTATATAACAACAGTAACACGAAAAACACCGAAACCATACACTACAACCTCTGCCTAGAATCAATACAAGGTATAGTTAGCAAGGTATGATAAATCGTTCTAACCAAACATGGAATCATAACAAATCAATATTGCATTGACAGACAAAACATAACTCCAGATGCTTCCCGAACTTTCCAATGATCGATGTGTTCTTCAACATATAGTGGCAATGAATAACCATCAGTGGTTACAACTAATATCGTTCTATCAATAAAATGGATTGGTTATCCACTAATTACTTATCATCATTACGCATCTTGTACGTTTGCCACATCACATTCCACTGGTTTAGCCAACTACCAATTCGGCTTAATTACTCATAATTTTCCTAAATGATATTTCTCTGAAAAAAATGCATCGTACCATGCTGTGAAGAATATATCACCTAGTTATGTATATGGATAAATAAGTAGGTTGCTGGTATTCTTGTAATGCGTGCCATCGTATGCAAATTATTTACAGATGACATTACCACCCACACCAGGTGATTTCAGTGTTACAGCATGTCTCAGTCTGAATGCGAAACAAATATCTAATAATTATAAAAAAAAAAAGAACACAAACAAAAACAGCAAAGAAAAAGCATTTAGCACAGGACATTATATAACTATATTACATATAGCTCAGGTACCCACCAACCCTTGCAACAAATGTTACTATAAATACTAACATACAGATCAACTACCTCATAATGCACAACAACCAAGCACCATTGCTTTGTCCCATAAGCTTTGTTTGCACCTCGCAAGAACAATTCATCCAAGCCTCAAAGTTTGTATCGTCTTCAAACATACAAACAAGAAATGACACTCTGTGCAATAGTCGATCTGCCAACACTACCGGTGAGAATTTTCTTCAGTAATGAACAATCACTGCCAGCTTAGTAATGCAGCTTTCCCAACAGTTTCACTTTAGATTGTATGCTTTTTATGAGTAACTGCAGGCTACAATACGCGAGATTTGGGTACAAGCCACCGTTCACGCTTTACCAACAAATCAGCAAGCATGGTATTACGCATGCAAGTTGTGCAATCGTGTTGCAAATCGTTATCCAAACAACAGATTCCAATGCTCTGCTTGTCAAAATAATGATTGTGATGCTATACCGTGGTACGTAATGACACTAACAAGCATTACGCTGTAGACTGTATCGACCTAATTTTACACAACATCAATTTAACACCTTTTTTCAAAGAGGACGCGAAATCTAACTGCCAAATGTTGTTTTTTTTGCTTGTATCTCCCCAGGGGACGTATAACTGTGCAACTTCATGATGGTAGTGCTGAACTCCAGGTACGCATCTTCGGACAGTCAGTAGACACTGTGTTGGGGGATAAATGCAACAACCATGTCATCAATGTCGGCTGAGGTATGAAACAAAATTTCTCGATTTAAAATCATACCCCATACCCAAATAGCTTATTATATTCGGCACTGTGATTGTTTCAAGGAACAACAAAGCGTGCTTGAGTCCGTGAACACGAACAGCGGCGCAAGAAGATTTTACTTCCTCCTTTCCCGGTGCACCAATGGAAATGTATTTCCAATGAATGGTTGGACCGTACGCTATGTAGTTGAAGCTTGATGCACGCTTACACATAAAAACATGGCCCCATCGACGAACTAATTGAGAAAATATGCCATTATCGTCTTTTATGTTATTGTAATCAACGCTCTGTTATCAGTGAATGTCCACGTAATATTGTAGTTCGGTCTGCATAATATGATGTCCCCACTACATTTGTTACACATTTTATCTTTAATTGCAAAGTCAATTATGCGGTACAATAGCGAATTAATATAAAACACATGCTAGGACGAATAAAAATCCAATCCCTGATTTTAACGGCGATGTATACGGCCATCTACAAGATTAAACTCAAATCATAAATGCAACAATAGTTCGGATAGCTATTGAAATTGTATTAAACCACGCTCTTGTGACAGTGTGAACAACAACTGAACGTATACTATTACAGGGAGAAATTCTGGCTGGGCATCATAACACATTAATCGCTTATGCTTCTAAGTGCAAGTAGATCGCACTGGAGTGAGAATCCTGCATTAGCAAATGTATATCTCCGCCCATCGGACAAGCAAACATGCCAAGGGCACACCGCGCGCAACGCGCGCGGGGTGGAACCTAGTTATACAAAATAGAAGCATCATTTGGGAAATGTTGTGTAACACCAAAATCAAATATCCAGGTTTTAGTGTACTGGTGTGAGTACTGGGCCTGGTGAGAATACCCTTGCTTAACTTTTTTTTTTTTTTTTGAAAACATGAGAAATGCCATAGAAGATCAAAATAGTTACAAATAGTTTTTTTTTTTTTTTTTTTTTTTTTTTTTTTGACAAATAGTTACAAATAGTTCAAACATTAAACCTACACAAACTGAAGCCAACATAGCAGAAACAAAGCATAGAAGAGCACCCACATACTGACTTTGTAGGGAATGAGAAGACCTAACCACTATTAACTACTACCAGAGCCAATCTTCAGAAATTACTCCATGATGTAGGGGATGATTGCATTAGAGGGCAGCGAAGGGGGATCCAGGGGAAGAGGTGCAGCAACTCCTTCTGCAGAAGAGGAACCAAACTCAAAGACATTTCCAACAGAAACCTTAGGTTGATCATCAAGAGGGGGTTCTGAGGCAAGAGGAGCCACATCTAGCACGTGCTGAACTTGCTGAGAGGTGAAACTGGCTGCAAACTGATCAGAAGCTTTAACCCAGGAGGGAGCACCATCCACCGAAGCAATCTTGACCATAGCTGAAGAATCTGAGTAGGAAGGAAACTGAATTACTGAACAGATAAAATAATAAAATCCTTCAAATTCTGGGCCAGGTCATAAAGCTGCTCCCCATTGGTGTTGATCTTATGAAAGATCATTTGGTTTCTGGAGTTCCAAAGAGTCCATATGATGGCAGGAATCCAACACCAATGGGGATTGCATTTCCAATATTTCTTCTTTCTGAGCCAACTCTTAATCCATAAAATGATATCAAGAGTATGGGGGAAAGAGATATGGATATGAGCCTTGAACCAGACTCCTTGAGCCCTTGGACAAAGAAGGAAGAGATGATTATCAGTTTCAGCAGAATCATTACAAAAGGGACAAATAGGATTAATAGAATTGACTTTAGCATGCAACTTATGCAAAGCGGGAAGAGAACTACTAACAATTCTCCAAATAAGACCATTAATATGGTTAGGCAATCCAGATTTCCATAATAAGGACCAATTAAAATTGCTACTAATAGACTTAAAATGCTGTGGAGAAGAAGAGATATTAGGAGAGGTATTATTTTAGTTAAGAAGATTGTAAGAAGAGGAGACAGTGAAGATCCCAAAAGGGGTGGCCTTCCAAAAGGGGATGTCTTGCTCTTCAAAGGAACCACAGTTCTGCTCCAAAATCTTGTTGGCCAACCATTGGGGAAAAAGCTGAAATACAGTGAGCCTACACCATCTGCCACTTCCATCAATATAAGAGTCAAGCAATTGATCAACAGTTGTAAATAAATGTCTTGCATCAGTAGTTTGTAGACTTTCATGGATGGAGTTAGCAGGGACATCAGGAATCCGACCAGAAGATCTAATCATGATATGTTTTCCGTTACCAATTTTCCAGGCCGAACCTTTAGAAAGAGTGTCCTTTCCTTTACAGATGGTTCTCCAAGCAGTAGAGGAAGAGGTTTCAGGCCTAATGATGCTAATGTGTTCTTTTACAATATTTGGTGGTGAAGTATTTAGAGAAAAGAGAAGATTTAGAAGTAAGCACTCTCCAGCTGTTTTTAGCAACGAGGGCATTGTTAAAAGAAGTTATGTCTTTAAAACCTAAGCCCCCTCTACTAGTCTTGTTGCAGAGAAGTTTCCAGGGAAGCCAGTGAATGCCTTTAGTACAAGTGTTGCCAAACCATAGAAATTTTGCTAGCATAGAGGAAATGACCTTGCAGGTTTTATTAGGGAACACACTAATAGACATTGGATAGACTAGGAGACTATGCAGCACAGCTTTAATTAGGACACATCTTCCTACAAAGTTCAGCATAAGACCCTTCCAACCAGAGCATTTCTGATAAATTTTACTAACAGTATCAGCTATGAGTTCTTTATTGTTTCCTTTGTCATTGAGGAAGATGCCCGGATATTTACCTAAATGAGGTTTCTCAGTAACAAAGATATTTTGACACAGATTATGTTTATCAATGTTAGTACAGTTAGGACTAAAAACAATAGAAGATTTGTTTAAGTTGATATTTAAACCTGATTGAGAATCAAAGGTTGAAATTAAATACTGGATATGTGAACCTACATTAGGTGAAATTTGGAAGAAAAGCAGAGTGTCATCTGCAAACTATAGATGAGTGAGCTCTTCAGACCGAGAGTAAGGGATCCCAGCTATGAGTCCTGTTTCATTAGCATGCACCAAAGAAGTAGAGAAAGCCTCAGCACAAAGAGAAATTAGGAAAGGGGACAAAGGATCCCCTTGCCTTAACCCTCTATGGGGTTTAAAGGGGGTTGAAGCTTTGCCATTAATGATAACTTGGTAAGAAACAGTGGTGACACATTGGAGGATGAGAGGAATGAAGTGTGAAGGAAAATGCATCTGGTGCAGAGTGGCTTCTAAGAAGTCCCATCTAACCCTATCAAAAGCCTTGGAGATATCCAGCTTCAGAGCTCCGAACTTCTTATGGATGGAGAAACTGACTTTATGGATGGTGTAAACGAGGTCTTGTGCTATGAGTAGATTATCTTGTATTAGCCTTCCTGGAACAAAGCCATTTTGATTCCAGGAGACAAGAGAGGGAAGAACAATTTTGAGTCTATTAACTAGGACTTTGGCAATAATCTTGTAGAAGACATTGCATAAGCTAATAGGTCTATAGTCATTAGCAGTAGCAGGATTATTAACTTTTGGAAGAAGAACAATAACTGTTTTATTGAGCTCTTTTAACATGTGACCAGATTTAAGAAAAGAGAGGATAGCAGAAGTGATCTTCTCTGAAATGATGGGCCAAGCTTTCTGAAAGAAGATGGCTTGCATCCCATCAGGACCAGGAGCTTTAAGTGGCGAGAAAGAGAAAACTGCATGTTTAACTTCAGAGGCAGAAAAAGGAGTGGAGAGAAAGGATTGTTGATCTGTTGTTAATGTTTATTTGATACTAAAAAGAAGATCAAAGGCATACAAGTTGTTATTATCAGCAAGGAGTTCATAGTAGGAGGGTGAAGGTTCAGAATAAATGTTTATGAAATGATCAACAAACACCCTAGAAAAATTTGAAGAGGATCAGTTAAGAGAACACCCTGAGGATTTTGGATAGCTCTTATGGTATTAGTTTGTCTTCTAACTTTGGTATAAGCATGGAATAATTTGGTATTTTTATTACCATCTCTAAGCAAGAAGCATCTGGCTCTTTGAGCCCAGAAAGTTTCTTCACTTTTAAGTAAAGTAAGAAGTTCTGCTTTTTTCTTGAAGAATGCATTTTGGGAGAGGGGAAGATCATTTTGTAGAGAGCAATTTTCTCTTTTGACTTGTTTAATCCTGTTATTAAGACTAGGTTTGTGTTTTGCCCAAGTTCTGAGGACTTGGAGACCGATGAAGAGCTTTTTAGAAACCATGTAACTGGGTGAACCAGGGATATGCAAGTTCCAAACAAAGGAGATAATTTCAAAGGCAACATCAAAGTTGAGCCACCAAGCTTCAACTTTGGGATAAGAATATCCAACATGTAACGAATTATTAATAAAGTTAAGTAAAATAGGAGAATGGTCAGACACAGACATACCTAATGTGGAAACATAAAGATTAGGGAAAAGGTTATAACGGCCAAAATTACACCAGGCTCTATCAAGTCTCTCAAAAGTGGGAGTGGATGAGGTTCTGTTGTTGGACCATGTAAACCAAGGACCACAGTTACAAACCTCTAACAAACTCCATAAATTTATAAAATTAAGAAAGGAGTTAGCACCCCTGAGATTAGAGGTTCCAGGACCAGCTTTGTCATGCTGGTAAACAACCTGATTAAAATCCCCAATAAGAACCAGGGGCTCATTGGTGGGGAGAACTTTGTCAAATTCATTCCACACAACGCTCTATCATCATAATAGGGGGAACCGTACACTAAGCCTAGATGCCATTGACCCCTAATGTTGTTAGAGACCTTAAGGAGAATCAGGTTGAGAGAAGAAAAACTAACTGAACAACTCATAGAAGAACTATTCCAAGCACACCAGAGGCCACCCCTAGATTCATTAGGATCAACCCCAAAAGTGGAATCAAAGCCTAGCTTCCGAAATTTCTTATTTAAAAAAACAACTTCTTTTTTAGTTTCTGACAAGAAGATTAGAGAGGGCTTATGGTTTTTGGCCAATTTGAAAACTTCAGAAACTGTAGAGGCTTGACCAACTCCTCTACAGTTCCAACTTAAAAGCTTCATGGCGATTTGGCTGGTTGTTTTGGGACAACCACCCTAAACCCCGTTAAGATCTTGAAAGACTTGTTTGGTGGGTTAAAGTCAGATTGCAAGATTTCATCTCTGTGTCGTTTTTTGAACTTAAAATTGAGAAAATGTGAGGAGAAGGGATTAAATACAAAAACAAAGGGTTACCTTTCTGCATGGCTTTGCTAGTTTTTGTTCTTGGCCTCTTACCCTTGATCAAACTGAATGGAGAACTCATCTGTTAAGAACTGGTATCTCTCTTCTTGATTGGCTTCTGCACTTTGTCTTCCTTGGCTCTTTTTGAGAGAACAACTTTCTTCTTCACCTGAAGTGAGTGTAGGGTTTTGATTCATGGATCGCGCAAACGGAAGCATAATCAAATAAACAACCATGCAAAACCCTCCAAGGATCACAAGTCTAGATGCATAACGATAGTGAAGGTAAGAAATCATAAACACACCTTTGGGTTCTCCTTGATGACTTCAAACGCGAATAGTGTCACGTTCTCTATAGTTGATCCACGCCTAGAGTTGTTCCTAGATCTCCAATCTCCTTGGTGCTAGCCCGGAATGAAAGGAGGGTGAAGGAATCACGCAAAACGAGGCACAAAAGGGGGTTCGGCCCTTTGTGGCGTCGGGGACGAGTGGGCGGCGGCAAGGGGGCGGCGTCCCTCTTGTTGCTTGCTCTCTCTCTCCTTTGTTCTCTCCTACTCTTGTTATGTTCTCTTTAGAGCATAAGTTGTGTGTAGGGAAGGAAGGAGGAGGGTCCTTTATATAGTCCAACAACTCCTTGTTAACTACCTAAAGGACTTATTCTAGTCCTACTAGAATTCAATTTAGTCCCTTCCTTGCAAATTAGTCCTACTAAGTTTGCAAGGGTTTGCAAAGTGATCCTTCTAATTAATTAATCCTATTAATTAATTCCCAAATCTAGTACAACTCTATATAGCGTGTGACCCCATAGGTTCTATCTAGTTGGTAGCAACTCTTTGCTAATATGGAGCGGTTTCTAGCAAAACATCCATTCTAGCCAACTAATAGAATAGTCATCTAGACAACCTTGTACAAGTAATTGTCTCATCCCTTTGCCTCCATATCCGGATTGGACACGAGACATACAAGTCACACTCGTATATCCAATCCCTAGTTTCTCGATCCATGGAATAGCCTTATTCGTGCAAATAACATCAATATCCCATATATTGATTTATTTGAGTCTGGCCAGACATTCTATAAGCACTATCCTCGAGTGGCCTTGGATATTTGCTCCCGTTATGTGGGAGGGGCAAATCCTCTCTACGTCCACTACGATCCCTAAGCTTGCTTCTCATTGTATCCAGTACACGCCTTTATAACTACCCAGTTACGGTGTAGCGTTTGACGCTACCAAGATCACAATGATCCACAACTAGAATATCTAGTGACTTCAAGTCTAAGGATGACAATACCATTGTACCCGAGAAGCACTTGTGACTCAACATAACATGTATGTAGCCTTCTCGGTGATGGGTCAATCCAGTGCAACATTCCGTAATGCACACCCATGTGTTGGATCATGATATCTCCATATCAATCCAACCCCATACTAGTCTATAGATGATTGTCCCAATTAATCATTATACTTGACTAGGGATATTTAAGATAAACAACACGATTGTAAATCTAAGGACTTCATTATATTAAATATCCAATAAATAATAAATGAATTTCTAGCCAATTACAAATTCATACTAAACTAGATTGCCTCTAGGGCATCTATTCCAACAGTATCCCACTTGCACTAGAGCCAATCTGGCGCATCTCGTATGCCCATACTCCTAGTGTGCCCTTCATGCTTCCACTGCGTGAGAGGCTTTGTAAGCGGGTCTGACAGATTATCATCTGTAGGAATCTTGCATATCCGAACGTCTCCTCTATCGATAATATCTCGAATCAGATGAAACTTCCTGAGCACGTGCTTGGACTTCTGGTGCGATCTTGGTTCCTTTGATTGCGCGATCGCCCCAGTGTTGTCACAGAACAACTCCACTGGATCTGCAATGCTAGGGACCACACCAAGTTCAGAAACAAACTTTCTGATCCAAACAGCCTCCTTTGCTGCGCCATTTGCAGCAATGTACTCAGCCTCTGTTGTAGAATCAGCTACCGTCTCTTGCTTGGAACTCTTCCAGCTCACCGCTGCTCCATTCAGGCAAAACACATATCCCGACTGTGATCTGAAGTCATCTCTATCGGTTTGGAAGCTTGCATCAGTGTAACCCCTTACACGCAACTCTTCCTCACCGCCGAACATCAAGAAAGCATCCTTAGTTCTTCTCAAGTACTTTAGGATGTTCTTGACAGCAATCCAGTGACTCTCACCCGGATTGGATTGGTATCTGCTTGTCATACTCAAGGCATATGACACATCTGGTCTAGTACATAACATGGCGTACATGATAGATCCTATGGCCGAGGCATAGGGAATCCTACTCATGCGTTCCTTCTCAATCTCATTGGAAGGACATCCACTCTTCGAAAGAGTGATTCCATGTGACATGGGCAAGAATCCCTTCTTGGAATCTTGCATGTTGAACCGTTTCAACACCTTGTCAATATATGTACTTTGACTTAGGCCTAGCAACCTCTTAGATCTATCTCTATAGATCTTTATACCGAGTATATAGGCTGCTTCCCCTAAGTCCTTCATTGAGAAACACTTTCCTAGCCAATCTTTCACAGATTGCAGCATGGGAATGTTGTTTCCAATGAGTAGTATGTCATCCACATACAAGACCAGAAAAGCTACAGAGCTCCCACTAACCTTCTTGTAAACACAAGACTCATCTTCGTTTCTGATGAAGCCAAACTCTTTGACCACTTCATCAAAACGTCGATTCCAACTCCTAGAAGCTTGCTTCAATCCATAAATGGATCGTTGCAGCTTACAGACTTTGTTGGCTTGCTTTTGATCCTCAAAACCCTCCGGCTGTATCATATACACGTCCTCGAGGAGATTCCCATAAAGGAATGCTGTTTTGACATCCATCTGCCAAATCTCATAGTCGTAGTATGCTGCAATCGCAAGTAGGATTCGGATGGATTTGGTCATAGCGACTGGTGAAAAGGTTTCATCATAGTCAATACCATGAATCTGTCTGAATCCTTTAGCCACCAATCGGCCCTTATAGGTAATCACATTACCATCCATGTCGATCTTCTTCTTGAAGACCCACTTGCACCCTATGGGCCGCGCCCCATCAGGTGGTTCCACCAAATTCCATACTTTGTTGGTATACATGGATTCCATCTCGGATCTCATGGCTTCAAGCCACTTCTGCGAGTCTGGGCCATTCATGGCCTCCTCATAGGTAGTAGGCTCATCATCTATGAGCATCGTGTCACCGGAATCAGTTACGAGAAGTCCGTACCTCTCGGGTTCCTGGCGCACTCTACTAGATCTACGAAGCTCTTGTGTTACCTGAACAGGTGGATCCACAACTGCTTGTGATTCCTGTTCATGTTCCATAATCGGTTCAGTAATTTGTGGTTCTTGA
Source organism: Linanthus parryae (assembly GCA_023055425.1). Classification (NCBI taxonomy): domain Eukaryota; kingdom Viridiplantae; phylum Streptophyta; class Magnoliopsida; order Ericales; family Polemoniaceae; genus Linanthus; species Linanthus parryae. The sequence goes on along the minus strand of JALGPY010000002.1, from coordinate 62,385,483 downwards.
ACTTCTTCAAGTTCTACATTCCTCCCACTTGCTTCTTTAGAGACAAACTCTCTTTCTAGAAACACGCCGGTCCGAGCAACAAACACTTTGTTCTCGGTTGGATTGTAGAAGTAGTATCCCTTAGTTTCCTTAGGGTACCCCACAAATTTACACTTATCCGATTTAGGCCCTAGCTTGTCTGATTGTAAACGTTTTACATAGACATCGCAGCCCCAAATCATCATGAACGACAGTGTGGGACGCCTCCCACTCCACATCTCATATGGTGTCTTCATGACTGATTTAGATGGAACACGGTTAATGGTGAAAGCTGCACTTAATAGAGCGTAGCCCCAAAACGATAATGGAAGATCGGTTTGACACATCATAGACCGAACCATATCCAATAGGGTTCGATTCCTCCTCTCGGACACGCCATTCCATTGTGGCGTTCCGGGTGGAGTGAGTTGGGACACGATCCCACACTCTCTAAGATAGTCGTCAAACTCTTGGCTCAAGTATTCTCCTCCACGATCCGATCGTAGAGCCTTGATACTTTTGCCAAGTTGCTTCTCTACTTCATTCTTGAATTCCTTGAACACTTCAAAGGATTCAGATTTTGCCCTCATAAGGTACACAAATCCATATCTACTGTAATCATCAGTAAACGTAATGAAGTAGACATAACCACCCCTGGCAGGCGTGGCAAATGGCCCACACACATCGGTATGTATGAGTGCCAATTGCTCACTAGTCCTCTCACCTTTCTTATTGAAAGGGGACTTTGTCATTTTTCCCAATAAACAAGCCTCACATGTCTCATATGATTCAAAATCAAATGAGTCTAGTAATCCATCCTTATGGAGTCTAGATACACGTTTCTCATTTATGTGGCCTAAACGACAATGCCATAAATAAGCAGGATTTAAATCATTTATTTTAATCCGCTTGGTATTAATGTTGTAGATAGGATTACTTAGATCAAGGACATAAAGTCCATTAAATAATTGCGCACTAAAATAGTGAATATTATTCAAATAAAAGGAACAACAATTGTTCTTTATTGAAATAATAAAACCTTCCTTGTCCAAACAAGAAATAGAAATAATGTTTCTGCTCATAGCAGGCACAAAATAGCAATTATTTAATTCTAAAACTAATCCTGAAGGCAGAGATAGCTCACACACGCCTATGGCCAACGCAGCAACTTTTGCTCCATTCCCAACGCGCAGATCTACCTCCCCTTTAGCCAATCTTTTACTTCTCTTTAGATCCTGCATATTTCGACAAATATGAGATCCACATCCAGTATCTAATACCCATGATGTAGAGACAGTTAAATTGACATCTACAACAAAAATACCTGGTGGTGGTGGAATCACTATTCCAAGCCTCTTGTCCTCCAGATATTTTGGGCAGTTCCTCCTCCAGTGTCCAGGTTGACTACAGTAGTGACATTCACCCTTAGTCACGACCTTGGCAATGCCACCAACAGGCTTAAGGGCTTGTTCCTTGGACTTAGCAACTGACTTGCCTTTGCCCTTGGAGGAAGAGGCAAACTTTTTACCATTTCCTTTATGCACCATCATTATGGCCTTGCCCTTACCCTTGTTGATGCTCTGTTCAGCCGTCCTCAACATGTTGAGCAAATCTGGCAGTGGTTTAACGATCTCGTTCATGTTATAGTTCATAATGAACTGTCCATAACTCTCGGGCAACGATTGCAACACGAGATCGGTTGCCAACTCTTGGCCGACCGGGAACCCAAGCCGGGCGAGATTCTCCAAGTACCCGATCATTCGGAGTACATGGGGTCCCACCGGGTTCCCTTCTGCCAGATGACATTTGAACAGTGCCTTTGAGACCTCATACCTCTCTACCCTCGCCTGCTCTTGGAAGAGCTGCTTTAGATGTTCGATCATATCGACAACATTCATGTTCTCATGTTGCTTCTGAAGCTCAGAGGTCATGGTGCAAAGCATTAGGCAGGCCGCATCATTAGCGTCATCAACACGCTTTTGATACGCCTTTAAGGCAGCAGGTGTCTGATTCTCTGGACCTTCTGGAACTTGCTCCTCTATTGCGTACAGCTTCTTCTCTTGCTTGAGAACAATTCTCAAGTTTCTGTACCAATCAAGGAAGTTGGTTCCAGAGAGCTTGTCCTTCTCAAGGACAGATCGTAGGGAATGTTGTGAACTCGATGAGTTGTTTGCCATTTGGAATTCTACAAAAAGGAAAATACGCAAGTTTTAGTATTTGTGAATTTTTGACTATATTTAATAATGGCTAGTTTATTAAATATAGCTCCCACTATTTTTCTACGGATTAATAACCCTCAAGATATTAATGCGGAAAATATCCTTATATTTTCTAGTGGGCCAAGATCCATATTTTTCTTCTCCTTATGAGCTTGCTTTGGCAAGTCACCCATAATTCGATTACTTCTTAGGTAGGAATGATTCCAATTGCATCCCATATGCAACTCTTGGTTCAATCGGGCAAATAACTCCTTATTTATCCATCCTTATGGATAATCCCAATTGATTGCCTCTAGGTTTCTTAATCAAATTAATAGCCTAGTTGTGTTCAACCTCTTATCTAAACAATTGCACATTGTTACGTGCCATCGCATTCCATCATTATGAACCAAGTCGCCATGCTTTGGCACGCAGGAACTTGATAAATAATGATGATAATGAGTGTTTAAATAACGAGAAGGCAAGAACACAATATTTTAAAATTTGAGGGATTTTTCAATTTTAATTATTTTGTTGATCAATATCAACTAATCTATCTATTTGAGTTTGGGCACAACTCCAAATAATAGATCCGGGTTGTCTAATTATCTTATTATCCTAATTGCATGCATCATCCATACACCAACCACACAAATAATAAGACAATAAATAAACAACCACAAAACAGAAATTAAACGTGATGTGGATATGGCCTTTTCTAGACTAAGATAATTCCAAGCCAATGGAATTATCTATGAACCCTAAACAAACACATCTCCATGCGTCTTGATCTTTTGGTCCATCCTTCATAGTCATGTGGAATGCTCCATGCTCCATGCTCCATCTTTTGTGGCTTCTTTGGCTTTGGGCTTCTTTTCTCCAATCTTGGCTAACAATCTACTTTATCTAGCACTAGCTAATATCTATACTAAATAAAATAAATCTCACAAGTTGAGAAAAAAATGGCACGCAGGCCATAAAACCCTAATTAATTATTACAATTAATTGATCAGCTCGCAGGCCGTAAAACCAAACCACAAAATTAAACATCCACATCAAACCACATCCTAAGGCCATATCCAATCACCATGCGATTTGCACATAAACAGTTAAAATCCAATTTTAACGCGCTTGGTCAATTTTAATTGATTTTAGGATTTCTAGGGTTAAAACGGTCCATGGGCCCAACAATCCAATTGCCCGGGCCCAAATAAGTGAACCATAAAGCCCTAGGGCCGGCCCGGCCCAAAACCCGCAAGCTAAGCCCGCGGGTTAGGGCCGCCCGGCCCCATAGGGCGCCAAGCTTGGGCGGCAAGCAAGGGGGCGGTCCCCTAGGGGGCCGAACCTCCTTGTGGAGGTTGTTTCCAAAACAACCTCCTTGCTTGGAGCCCAAGTTTGGTTGTTTCCTTGTTGTGGGAGAACTCCTTCTTCCCCAAGGATGCCCAAACCCTAGATCTAAGATCCTAAAATTTCTCAAACTCACCAATTCATGCATCCAATGCAATAATTGGGTCTTGTTATGATTAATTCTTTGACAAATTGCATCCAATGCTTGATTTGTCTTGTTTTACGCGATAAACAACAAATTAAGGTGTAAAACAACAAGAATGTAACACATAAACTACGTTTATGCTCTATGACCTGTGGCTCTGATACCACTGTAGGGTTTTGATTCATGGATCGCGCAAACGGAAGCATAATCAAATAAACAACCATGCAAAACCCTCCAAGGATCACAAGTCTAGATGCATAACGATAGTGAAGGTAAGAAATCATAAACACACCTTTGGGTTCTCCTTGATGACTTCAAACGCGAATAGTGTCACGTTCTCTATAGTTGATCCACGCCTAGAGTTGTTCCTAGATCTCCAATCTCCTTGGTGCTAGCCCGGAATGAAAGGAGGGTGAAGGAATCACGCAAAACGAGGCACAAAAGGGGGTTCGGCCCTTTGTGGCGTCGGGGACGAGTGGGCGGCGGCAAGGGGGCGGCGTCCCTCTTGTTGCTTGCTCTCTCTCTCCTTTGTTCTCTCCTACTCTTGTTATGTTCTCTTTAGAGCATAAGTTGTGTGTAGGGAAGGAAGGAGGAGGGTCCTTTATATAGTCCAACAACTCCTTGTTAACTACCTAAAGGACTTATTCTAGTCCTACTAGAATTCAATTTAGTCCCTTCCTTGCAAATTAGTCCTACTAAGTTTGAAAGGGTTTGCAAAGTGATCCTTCTAATTAATTAATCCTATTAATTAATTCCCAAATCTAGTACAACTCTATATAGCGTGTGACCCCATAGGTTCTATCTAGTTGGTAGCAACTCTTTGCTAATATGGAGCGGTTTCTAGCAAAACATCCATTCTAGCCAACTAATAGAATAGTCATCTAGACAACCTTGTACAAGTAATTGTCTCATCCCTTTGCCTCCATATCCGGATTGGACACGAGACATACAAGTCACACTCGTATATCCAATCCCTAGTTTCTCGATCCATGGAATAGCCTTATTCGTGCAAATAACATCAATATCCCATATATTGATTTATTTGAGTCTGGCCAGACATTCTATAAGCACTATCCTCGAGTGGCCTTGGATATTTGCTCCCGTTATGTGGGAGGGGCAAATCCTCTCTACGTCCACTACGATCCCTAAGCTTGCTTCTCATTGTATCCAGTACACGCCTTTATAACTACCCAGTTACGGTGTAGCGTTTGACGCTACCAAGATCACAATGATCCACAACTAGAATATCTAGTGACTTCAAGTCTAAGGATGACAATACCATTGTACCCGAGAAGCACTTGTGACTCAACATAACATGTATGTAGCCTTCTCGGTGATGGGTCAATCCAGTGCAACATTCCGTAATGCACACCCATGTGTTGGATCATGATATCTCCATATCAATCCAACCCCATACTAGTCTATAGATGATTGTCCCAATTAATCATTATACTTGACTAGGGATATTTAAGATAAACAACACGATTGTAAATCTAAGGACTTCATTATATTAAATATCCAATAAATAATAAATGAATTTCTAGCCAATTACAAATTCATACTAAACTAGATTGCCTCTAGGGCATCTATTCCAACAGTGAGGACCCTTCTCCTTTTTTGATCTTAATGCCCACCACGTCTTTGGACTTTTTTGCTCTGGCTCTTTGTTTCCTCGGCGCCATCTTGTCTTTCTCAGCAATTTCTTTTTCTAGACCTACAATTTCTCGTTCCTCTGAGAGGGATCAAACTCGTTCTCTCTAGTGACAGATGGGGTAAAATCAGGGGCTTTCATTACAAAGTGAGAGTTTCGAAGCATTTATATGTGGTGTGGAGGGTACGCATAGTATTGGGACTGGAAAAACTTTGATGGCGAGTGGTTGAGGCAAAGGAGGCGAAGGAGGGTGGTAAAGTGGTGGGCAAAACGTCTGTAACTGCCGGTTCTTTTCCTTTTGTATTAATGATGGGAGGCAGTTGAACCAACTCCTGGGGAAGGGAATCATCAAGGAGAACGTTTGCAGTTACTGAGGTGCATTGGGAACCTGAGGTTTGAACATGCATTTGGAGGGGAGTTGAATGAAGGGAAGAGCAAACGGTTCGGTGGTAGTGCATTCATTGAACTAATTCAGATGGTTTGAAAAGGGGGATGGATGAGTAACTGCTGGGATGTGATCCGACCAAAGGAATTGACGAGGGTTATTAAATGTGGTGCATGCAGGGTTGGTGAAGGTGTTGCCTATAAATTCCGGGTCAGGTAAGATTGGGGGGGGGGGTTGATTGAATTCTTCACATTGGGTTTGTGAGCATGGCCTCAAGAATGGTTCATCAGGAGATGAAGATCTACTGTCAACAGAGAAGACTAAATTGTGAGGAGCTTCTTGAGTGTGTTCTTGAGAGAGGGGGGGGGGGGGTAGGGTGAAATCATAGACAGGGATGACACTGGTGTCAAACTTCATTGTGCGGAAGGGGCCATTTTTGGAGTGAGCTTTGAGTAGATTAGTGAAGAGGGGTCTATTTGGGTTCACATAAAATGGCAGACTTGAGAGGACGTGGGATTGGAGATACCTCAATTCCAGCCTTTACAAGACTTCAACCAGGTTAGATTTACATTCTTTGTTTGAATGTCCAACTATACCACATCGATAACAGAACTTAAACACTCTTTCATAACTGAAATAAACCCATTTGAGGGGTTCATTAGCCAACTTCACATATGTTCCAGGAACCAAAGCTTCATCCAAATTGATCCTAACTTTGATTCTTAAACCATACCAGTTTCTAACCCTTTCATACGACCAATCAATCACTAACATATTTCCAACAAGGACACCCAAATCATTTGCATGATCAAAATGGAATCCCTCAAGGGGGGCAGTTAGGAACTTGAAACCAAAGGCCTGCATGTGAGAAATCTACCTCCAGAAGAGCTTGATTAGGAATTCTCTCTTTGAAAACAAGGCTTAAACCATGAAAAGTGACCACTGATTCATTTAGAAAATAGTCCTTATCTAACTGATTTTGAAAGTGAAACAAATATCTAACATCTTTCCTTGAAATCTCTTTTCTCTCCACCAAAATATTTTCAAACGTTTTCCAATTCTTTGTGATTTCAGCTTGCATGATTACAGGAGAGAGAGTTCTGGACCTAATGAACTTGGCTATCAGGGTTTTCTTTGTGAGCTCTCTGAAAGCATAAGCTTTAGCAGGGTCAAGAGCAAGAACTGATCCCCTTTCATCTAGCCTTTCCTCTCTGAAATCATTAGAAGAAAAGCTATTGAAATCCATGCAGTAAGGGTTAGACATGGAAGAAAAATAAGGAACAGCAAGAAGAAGCAAGAGAAGAAGCTTTGAGAGACATAAATAAGTGAAAGAAGCAGATTCACTATATACTAATGGATTGAACCTGCAAAACAAAGAGATCAAGCAATTGATATTGAAAAAACCCGACTGAATCAATTGAAAAGATTTGCATTACACACGAAACTAGACATGCAAATGATGAGGTCTAAATTAGAAAGAGAGAGATGAAGGATGATTGGGGAGGGAGATAGGCGTTGACAAAAGATTAGGGGAGAGGGTTATGATTGAGAGATTGATGGGCTCAAGGAGCTGTTGGCGATACTGATGGAGGAGCAGAAGAGGCTCGGAAGAGAGAAAATTTTCCTCATGATGTTGTACACCACTTTACCCTTGCTTAACTGGACAAGTAAATATAGCTCTTGGCTGATAGTCCTTCTTAAATATGTGCCAACAAATAAACATAGCTCTTTATTGAATATAATGTTCATTTTTTAGAAGAAAATAAAATGTCCATTTTAAACTGGTTAATTCTTGAAAAAGTGAAAAGTTATTTTTTTTTTGAGAAATTGAAAGGTGAAAAGATATTAAATTAGTTATTTTTAATAACAATACAAAGAATTTTAATAGAAAAAAAGTCAAATCTGATTATGATGATGTGTACCATCTCAGATGCTCAGTCTAAGAGGTTTAGGTGAATGTAACATTTCTCTCCACTATACCATCGTAACTTAACTTGAAAAAAAAAAATTAAAAGAACAATCATTGGTGCAAGAGGAGAACTGCATAAATGAATTGGGGTTCGAATTAACCTATAGTATTTGTGCGAGGTTTGACTATGTTATGTCAAACCACCTCACGAACGAAGAACGAATAAAAGAAGAACATGAGTATTTTACGTGGTTCGCTAGCAAAATATTTGCTAACTACCTCCACGACGTAAAAGCACTCTTTATTCACTTAAGAGGAACAATTACAATGTTTTGCATACCTAATAATGTGACTACTAGGTTCTTTATATAGTGCTAGGAAATCCCTAAAGTTTCCAAATCCGATTTGGAAACAAACTTGTTTCCTAACTAATCCTCCACCGCCTTTGACTTCCAATGTTTCCTAATCAAAGTTGGAAACAAAGAGTTTGGCCGCCTTTGACCAATTCAAGGCACCAACTCAACAAATCTCCACCTTGACTTGCATTGTCTCGTCAAGAGCAGCTGCTCCTCTTCTCGTCAATAAAGCTACGTCTTCTCCGCACCCAATGTCTCTCGTCACAGAGAATCACTGGACCCCCACCGGGTCCGACATGCCCCGAAGGGCCTCTCTAGCTCAAGATGTTCAGCAATTCTAGACAATGCTGGAACTTGCTCTCCGGAACCGGCTTGGTGAACATATCCGCGGGGTTGTCAGTAGTCCCCATCTTCATCACCTTGATCCTGCTCTGGTTTCTCAGAAAATGATACCTGACGTCGATATGCTTGGTCCTTTCATGATGAACCTGGTCCTTAGTTAAGCAAATTGCACTCAAGCTATCACAGTAGACTATCGCCTGATCTTGAAGTAGCCCTAGATCATTGACCATTCCCTTAAGCCAAATTTCCTCCTTTGCTGCTTCCGTTAGAGCCATATACTCCGCCTCCGTGGTGGACAAAGTCACCGTCGGCTGCAGCGTAGCCTTCCAACTCACAACAGATGCTCCCAGCGCAAATACATAGCCTGTCATTGATCTTCTACTGTCAATATCCCCTGCATAGTCCGCATCCGAGAAACCAGCTACCAAGATGTTTTCACTAGCCCCATAACATAGGCCAATGTCTGAAGTACCCTTAAGGTACCTGAATATGCGCTTCACCGCATGCCAATGGTCCCTACCCGGATGAGCCATAAAACGACTAACCACACTAACAGCAAATGCTATGTCCGGTCGAGTACAGACCATAGCATACATGAGACTTCCAACTGCGCTAGCATATGGAACCTTGGACATGTACTCCTTCTCCTTCTCGGTCTGAACGGTGTACATTCCTAGCTTGCTGTTAGTTGCCATAGGAGTATCTGTAGCTTTAGCTGATAACATCATGAATCTTGCTAAGACCTTCTTGATGTATCCCTGCTGTGATAAGAAAAGCTTATTCTTCTTCCTATCTCTATAGATCTCAACTCCCAATATTGTCCGAGCAGCTCCCAGATCCTTCATCTCAAATTCCGCGCTAAGGGACCTCTTCAGTTCTATGATGTCCTTGATATCCCGAGTTGCAATCAGAATATCATCCACATACAGAACAAGGTAAATACGTGATCCACCATGCAACTCTTTGTGATACACGCAGCAATCATACTAGCACTTGTGGTAACCAATCTTCAACATGAAGCTGTCAAACCTCTTGTACCATTGCCTCGGTGACTGCTTAAGTCCGTAGAGAGATCTCTTCAGCTTGAACACGTAGTTCTCTCTTCCAGGAACTTGGAACCCCTCCGGTTGGCTCATGTATATTTCCTCCTCCAACTCTTCATGCAGGAAAGCTGTCTTGACATCCAATTGCTCAAGTTCTAGGTCGTGGTGTGCAACTAAAGCTAGTAACACCCGGATAGAAGTATGTCTGAACTCCAGTGAGAAGATCTCGTTGTAGTCAACTCCCTCTTTCTGACTGAACCCTCTTGCAACTAGCCTTGCCTTATACTTGACGCCCTCTCCAGATGTAGTTCCTTCTTTTCTTCTGAAAACCCACTTGCAACTGACTATCTTCCTTCCCGCTGGCAATTTAACAAGCTCCCAAGTCGAGTTCTTGCTAAGAGACTCCATCTCTTCTCCCATCGCGGGAATCCACTGTGCTGACTCAGAACTAGATATAGCGGCCTTGTAGGAGGATGGCTCGTCCTCTACCTCTTCCGCTACCTGTAATGCATATCCCACCATACCTTCATCTCTGTATCTCGCTGGAGGCTTTATGACTCTCCTTGGTCTTCCTTCAGCAAAACTTTGATGAACCGGTTCCTCTGGTGTAGACGCATCCTCACTATCAGACTCTTCTGCTTCTTCCTCTTCGGCTTCCGGCGGCGGTGTAAGGATTTCGGAATCATTAGGATCAATAGGATCCGACTTGAAAGTGTGTAATGTAGACTAAATACAGGACCTAAATAATCTAGAAGGGGGGGGGGGTTGAATAGAGTATGGAAACTCTTTGCAAAACTTAAAGTTTAACAGGATAGCTATGTGTGAAACTTGAAATCTCAAGGCCTTGAGATTTTGTAAACAGTTTGAAACTACTAAGGCAAAATTGTAAGCTTCAAGGCCTTGAGATGTGAACAAAACTAAACAGCTTTTAAACCCTAGTTTGATTTGAGTTGTGTGCAGCAGATAACAATCAAACAGAAAGGTAAAGAACACAAAGCAATTTACAGAGTTCAGTCCCAATGGACCTAATCTCTGCCTGGGATCTAATCCCACCAGGATTGGGCAAACACTTCTTATTACTCACACAGAAACAGCCCTAGATCTTCAAGCCTAAGTGATTTCCCTTACACCTATACAGCTTGTGGTTCCAAACCTATCTAGTTCTAGCTACTAACTGTTGAGCTAACAAGAACCTCTTGTTGTTCACTTGACCAACCAACCACTAGGTTAAGTGAGGTTTAAGATAATATAGAGATACACAGATGAAGTACAATTGAAGAACACAGTATAAAGATAAGCTGTTGAAGTCTGGAAGTGTTCTTCAGGAATGACTGGATTGACTTGATCTTCAGAAGTCTGGAATGAAGCTTGAATGATTGTGAGTTTGAATGAATGATCTCCCACGAATTTGTCACACCTCTCAGAGTATTTTGCAAGCTCTCTTCTTTTTAAAATTCAAACCACTCTTTTATCCACAGCTGCAACTGATTGAGAGATTTTAGGATCTCAGTTCCTACAAATCCTCCTTCTGTTTTCAACTTAAATTCAAACAACTTCAGGTGGATATCCGTTGGAGTTTGTTGAGATTTATCCTGCACGTTTAACAAACCTGCAACAACAAAGAAACACTGCAACAACACAATCCAAACAACTAGCAGTACTGAGACTGTTTGGTTATACAGTTTCTGATAAAACTGTTTAATAAACTCAAAATAATAATCTGCATATACTCTAAAACACATAAGTCATGAAAAAAAAGTTTAAGACACTTAGAAGTGAGTAAATAATCACAATACTAAGAGTTATAACCTGCAAGAAAGAATCAATCAAGTTCATTAAAAACTGTCAGTAGCTCAAGGCATATCTCAAGGCCTTGGAGCTCTGAACCTGTTTCACAGCATTTCAAAATTAAGCCCAGATTGATTCTTCCTGTTCTGATCATCTGCAATTGTGTTAGATGTATAAATAGTACAAACCACAAATATAGACCATAAACCACTGATTTGCATAATCAGATATCCAATTCTGCAACACAAAGATGTTAGAATCCATAGCAGAATAAGCAGTCTCAAAGCTTTGAAAGTTTCTGTCAATCTCAAGGCCTTGAGATGACTAACAAGCCTTTGCTGCTACTTTTTAGCCTTCTGTCTTTCATCACTCATAAACAATTACCACTCAAAGCACATTCAGGGTTCTTGACTCAACAGTCTCCCCCTTGATGAAAGACAAAACCTACAGTCTTGTATAGATCTTCCTGCCACTCATAAGAAAAAATTAAATAACCACAATCTACAGATAAAATATATATACTGAACCCAAACAGATAACCAGGAGAGTAAATATTACAAAATACCACAGAATTACCACATAAATAAAAATTAACCAAAATATAACTAAAGGCCAACTCTTATTATTTACTGAATACTGCAAACAAAACCAAAACACAAATACATTCTCCCCCTTTTTGACTTTCATCAAATAAGGTTGAAGAAATGTAGGATCATTACTCAGAGTTTAAAAGAAAACTTAAAACAAAAACTAGCTAAAAAGTCAAGGCCTTGAGACAGAAAAGATACAAGAGAATGAGAAAGATGGTCAAAGCTTTGGCAGTCTCTGATCTTCACTTCTTCTTTGATGTCTGGCCTTTCTCTGAGCCTTCCCCAAATTCTTCCTCACTTGTAGCTTCTTCTGCAGACTGATTACCTTCTTGTTCAGCTTCAACTTCAGTGACCACTTCTTGGATTATCTCATCTACTTTCTTCTTAGCCTGTGCTGAATCTACCTATGTAGCTGCATCAACACCTGTGTCTTCATTAGCATCTTCCTCATCAGTTTGCTCAAACAAGTCTTTTGAAGCTAGCACCACTGGAATTGGCTTCTTCTTCTTCTTCAGAAACTCTCCTAGCTTCTCTTCTGAATCCACACTGGTGTCATGACTAGTAGTAGAAGGTATCTTCTCCAGATTCAAGCCCTTGATGACAACATCTAACTTCCTATTCATAGTAATCATCAAACTCTTGAACTGATGAAATTCAGTTGACAGGTCAAACAACCTTTGCCTGAGATCCTCAATCTCAACTTGCTGATCTTCTAATTTCTCAATCAGCAGAGAGTAATCCTCATTGGCTTGTCCTTTTCCAGATGTAGTCCCTTTAGGCTTCACAAACTCCTTCTCAGCAAGTTCCTCCTTTGACAAATCAGAATAGAATTTGCAATGCCCTTTCCCAGTCTGAACCATCCGAATCCTCTGAAGTGCAATCTCATCTATCAACTCAAATCCTCCAGTAATCTTTTCTTCTCCTTTCACATTCACATCAAAATACTCAAAGAAAAGAGGTAACAGGTTGGCATATGGAAGAGGAGGGTTTCTAGTTCTAGTTGCACAATAAATCATGTGCTCCATCACAACTGTAGGCAGGTCTATCTCAAACCCTTGAGAATCAGATACATCAAAATCAGAACTTTATCAGTTACCAGCTCTCTTGAGTTCTCCTTGGGAACTACACTCCTCATCAAAATAGTAAACAAAATCTTGGCTTCACAGTTGAGCACAAAGTGTGTCAACTGTTTTGTACCAGAGGGAACACCATCAACAAAGAACATCTCCTTTGCCTTATCTAAACACTCCTTCCTATCAGGATAATCTTCAACATTGTATTTCCTAGGAATGCACAAGACTCTGGCAAAAGTCCTATGATCTATCCTCAAATCCACACCAGCCACTTTAGATGTTAAAACCATTTTCTCATCACCTTCAGACACCAAGTTCAGATAACATAACCTAGTTAACCTAGGATAAGCCTTTGAACTAGGATTCAAAACTTTCCAAACAGCAGTTTCCCTCAATTTTCTCATGCATTCTATGTCCATTTTATCCAACAACTCATCAGAAATCATACTAGAGAAAGCCACTTTAGATGATGCATACCCTTGCATCCAAACTGTTCTAACTTCAGAACTAATAAACCACTCAGTTGGAAGTACATTCTTACCTTGATATCCTTTCTTAGTTGCAGCAGCAACTTGCTTAACCCTAGTCTTCTTCTCAGAGGGTTTGGCCTTCTCTTGTACTTCTTCAGTTGATTTCTTCTGGCTCTCCTGAGTTGACTTCCCTTTTTCCTCTTCAGTAGCCTTTTTATTTTCTCCCCCTTTCTTCTTCTCTAACCTAGGTTGATCACCACCCTGAGTCTCCTGTTGTGGATCAACACTTGAACCTTCATCTCCCTTCTCTGTCCTTGACATCTTTGCAAGAGGAGTATCCTCATGCAAACTTTGAGTGTTTTCTGAATCTGAATCAGAAATCACTATCTTCTCCTTCTTGTTTGCTCTCTTATTGGATCTGCCAGAGGGCTCCCTTGTTGCTGAATTCTGGCTGATTTGCGCTCCATTTTAGGGTTTAGGATTTTGAGAAAAGAATGTGATTGAGAGGATTTGAGAGAGAGAGAGAGTAGTCGCAGAAAATTGGAAGAGAATGTGAAGAAAAATCCATGACTTTAATCTTAAGTAGGTTGAGAGGATGAGTCATAAAAGGACTCTGCAATATCTACATGCAAAAATAGAATCTTGAAAAATCTTTTTGGGATATTTTAGAAAATTCTCTGAGTAATTCAAATATTATACAGTTATCTAAAAAGATAAGATATAATATTTGATGATCTATTTTTTTTTTTAAATATTGCAGATATTATCAAGACCTGGAGAACAATCTCAAGGCCTTGAGATTTTCTGCAGTTTGAGAAACTTCAAAGCTTTGAGCTATACTTTCAAGGCTTCAGAAAGTATAATCTCAAGGCTTTGAGATTCCAACACATATACACATATAGGTACTAATACTCCCCCTAAACCAATGCATCCTTGTTTAACATCCCCAATTCAAGCCTTAGATGAAAACCTATCACCTGGCAATGGTTTAGTGAAAATATCAGTAATTTGCATTGAAGTAGAGATAAAATTTAAAACAACATCACCTTGTTCTGCATGATCTCTAAGGAAGTGATGTCTCACATCTATGTGCTTTGTCCTTGAGTGTTGAACTGGATTCTTAGAGATTGAAATAACACTTGTATTATCACAATGAATTGGCACATTTCTGAAGTTGTAGCCAAGATCTCTAAGTTGCTGAGCAATCCATAGCACTTGTGAACAGCAAGCACCAGCTGCAATGTATTCAGCTTCTGCAGTTGATAGTGCTACAGAATTTTGCTTTTTGGAATGCCAACTGATCAATGAAGATCCAAGAAATTGACAGCATCCAGAAGGACTTTTCCTGTCTACTTTATAACCTGCAAAATCTGCATCTGAATAGCCACTCAACATAAAATTAGATCTTCTTGGATACCAAATCCCTAAGTCTCTGGTTCCATTCAAATATCTAAAAATTCTTTTAACTGCACTTAGATGACTTTCCTTAGGATATGCTTGAAATCTAGCACACATACAGACACTAAACATAATGTCAGGTCTGCTAGCATTTAAATACAAAAGTGATCCAATCATACCTCTGTATTCCTTCTGATTCACACTCTTACCAGTTGAATCTTTGTCTAAAGAGAGTGATGAACTCATAGGGGTCTTAAGCACCTTGGACTGTGACATGTTGTACTTATTCAATAAGTCCTTGGTATATTTTCCTTGATGCACAAAAATTCCTTTCTTCATTTGTAATATATGAAGTCCAAGAAAGAAATTTAGTTCACCCATTAGGCTCATCTCAAACTCCCTGCACATTAGACTAGAAAACTCTTTCGAAAGAGCATCATTAGTAGCACCAAATAATATATCATCTACATAAATCTGAACTACTAATAAATCACTTTGTTGGTGTTTAATGGAAAGGGTTTTGTCTACTAATCCTCTTCTGAAATTGTTTTCAAGTAGAAATTTTGAAAGTCTGTCATACCAAGCCCTTGGAGCTTGTTCCAAACCATAAAGAGCTTTATCCAGTTTGTAAACATGATCAGGAAACTTTTCATCTTCAAAACCAGGAGGTTGGGCTACAAAAGCATCTTCTTGTAAATATCCATTTAGAAAAGCACATTTGACATCCATTTGATAAAACTTTATGTGATTGTGAGATGCAAAAGCAAGAAGTATTCTAATAGCTTCTAACCTGGCAACTGGAGCAAAAGAATCCTCATAATCTATACCTTCTTCTTGATTATATCCTTGAGCTACCAGTCTGGATTTATTTCTTACCACTTTGCCATTCTCATCAAGCTTGTTTCTGAATACCCATCTGGTTCCAATAACTGACTTCTTTAGGTCTGGGAACTAAATTCCAAAACTTGTTCCTTTCAAACTCATTCAGCTCACTCTGCATTGCAATAATCCATTTTGCATCTTCCAGAGCTTCCTTGGTATTCTTAGGCTCAATCAAAGATACAGATGCACTGAAAGCACACAAGTTCTTTAACTGTCCTCTTTTCAGTGTTCCAGTTGATGGATATGATATAATATTGTCAGCTGGATGGTCTGCAAGGTACTTAAACTTCTTTTTTGGTACCCAGGAGTATTCTCCTTCAAGGCTTTGAGTCCTTGAAACAGTAGAGGGAGCATCATAGAAAGTTTCAGCTTCTGTCTCAAGGCTTTGAGATTTTGGTTCAGCAGGAGGTTCAAGGCCTTGAGATTCTGCTGATTGATTATGTACAACAGTTTTGGTTTTGTCTTCTTTCACAACATCATCATCTGATTCATGCTTATTCAAATCTAGCTCTGCAAAACTTTCACTCAGAGAATCTTTAATACTTTCATCAAAAATTACATGAATGCTCTCTTCCACAATCTTGGTTTTTCTATTATAAACTCTATAAGCTTTGCTAGTTTGAGAATATCCAAGAAATACACCTTCATCACTTCTAGCATTAAACTTACCAAGATTGTCTCTACCATTATTATGCACAAAACAGATACAACCAAATGGCTTAAAATAAGAAACAGTAGACTTTCTCCCTTTAAACAGTTCATAGGGAGTCTTTTTCAAAATAGGTCTAATCAAGCATCTATTCAACACATAATTGGCAGTGTTAACAGCTTATGCCCATAAAAACTTTGGCAAGTTACTTTCAAGTAGCATGGTTCTGGACATATCCTCAAGTGTCCTATTTTTACTTTCAACTACTCCATTTTGCTGTGGAGTCCTAGGTGCAGAAAAGTTGTGTGAAATACCATGCTTTGCACAAAACAAATCAAAGTCAAGTTGATCAAATTCTCGACCATGATCACTTCTAATGGATGCAACAGGTAAGTTTTTCAAAGTTTGAAGTTCTTTGCACAATTTAGAAAACTCAGATAAAGCTTCAATTTTGTCTCTGATAAACATCACCCAAGTAAATCTAGAATAATCATCAATTATAACAAGCATATACCTCTTACCTTTTGGGGTCTGAACTCTCATAGGACCACACAAGTCCATATGCAGCAATTCTAAGGGTCTAGAAGTACTTACAAAGTTCTTTGGCTTGAAAGAGCTTCTGGTCTGTTTACCTTGTACGCATGCCTTACAAACCTCATCATCTGAAAATTTCTGTGATGGTAAACCTCTTACCAAGTCCTTTGAGATGAGTTTATTCAAATTGTGTATACTAATATGCCCAAGCTTTCTGTGCCAAAGCTTTGAATCTTTTCCTTCAAGGCCTTGAGGCATTTTAGCTTATCACCTGCAACAATGTTAGTATTCATAGCATATAGATTGTATGACCTAGGTGCAGTGAGTATGCAATCACCAGATTTCTCATCTTGCACCACACATTTCTCCTTGTCAAAAACAGCTTTATAACCTTTATCACATAACTGAGAGATACTAAGCAAATTATACTTAAGTCTATCTACCAGATAAACATCAGATATAGAATTTGTAGAACCATTACCAATACTACCTATACCAATGATATTGCACTTTGCTTTGTCACCAAGTGTAATTTTTCCTCCAGATTTCTCTGTAAGTTAAGTAAAAAGAGACCTCTTTCCACTCATATGTCTGGAACATCCACTGTCTAATATCCATTTCTGATCTTTCAAGGCCTTGGTGACATCCTGCAAAAACAAATCATTTCCCCAACAGGCTATTAGACCAAGTGGAGAACTTTGAGTCATACTCAGAATCAGCCATATTAGGTGGCCTAATTCCTTTTGGAACCCAAATCTGCCTAACCTGTCCCTTAAGCTGATAATGATAAGTATTCCTCATAATATCAGGTTCTGATCTTCTGAAGGGACAAGTTAATCTGACATGACCAATTTTTCCACAGTAATGACATTTTGGAGAATGTCTGCTACCAGATTTGACAAAAGTTGTTTGGCCTTTCTTTGGAAAATTTGGATTATAGCCAATCCCACTTTTATGCATTGATTTCAGACTTCCTCCAAGAATGAGATTTAGATTATGTTATGAGCCTGTAAACTTAGCTAGGACCTTCTTGGACTCTTGAAGTTTCTCAGTCTAAGTACAAATCTGTTGTTCTAAATTCTCAGAATGAGCTTTTAGAT
Source organism: Linanthus parryae (assembly GCA_023055425.1). NCBI lineage: Eukaryota > Viridiplantae > Streptophyta > Magnoliopsida > Ericales > Polemoniaceae > Linanthus > Linanthus parryae. The sequence goes on along the minus strand of JALGPY010000002.1, from coordinate 62,367,605 downwards.
CAGCATATCTTTCAGTTAAAAGAGTATTTTAATCAACAACCTCTTTTATCTGTGCCTTCAAGACTTTGAACCTGGTGTCCAAGGCCTTGAAGTCTTTTTCCATCTTTGTCTTAGAAACTTCAACAGTTTTGTTTGAAAATACTAGGTCCAGGTTTTCTTTTATCTGCTCATGAACTCTAATCTTTAAAGCAGAAATCTCATTTCTATAACTCTCTTCATTCAAAAACACACTTTTAAGAATTTCAGGAAGTACATCCGATGGACTAGCAAGTAATTTTTTTACCATGTCTTCAATGTGTCTGTCTGATGAACTTTCCTCATTATGCTTAGCCATGAAGCATAAGTTTGCTTGATCTTCTTCTGTGTGTGAATCACTTGATGAATCAGAATCACTCCAAGAAGCCATCATGGCCTTCTTCCTTTTGTTGTCACCATCTTTTTTCAGAAAGTTTTTGTTCTTCTTCTTTTGTGGACAGTCCCTTACTAAAAGATCTGCATCACCACACTTAAAACAATTCATTACTTTAGTTTTATGTGACTGTTATGAAGATTTACCTTTGTAATCCTTGCTGCCTGAGGGTCTTGATCTCTCTCTGTTGTAATCCCTGTTACCAGAGTTTCTTTTCTTTCTGAGAATCCTGGCTAAGGCCTTGGAGATCAATGCTAAAGCCTCTTCATCATCAGGTTCCTCCTCAGTCTCAAGGCTTTGAGATTTTTCACTATCTTTTGCCTTAAGAGCTAGGTTCCTGATATTTTCACTCAGATCACCTTCCACATCCTTCATAGACATTTCATGAATGAGCAGCTTTCCTTGTAGATCATCTAGATGAAGAAGACTCAAGTCCTGAGCTTCCTCAATGGTTGTTGTCTTTGGCTCCTACTTTGCTTTTGGCAAGCTTCTCAGAATCTTTCTGACCTTCTCTTCATTTGAGAACCTTTTTCCCAAAGACTCCAGGTTGTTCACCACATCAGTGAATCTTTTGAACATTTCCTTGATGGTTTCATCTGAATTCATCTTGAACAACTCATATTGCCTCAGAAGTATGTTGATTTTTTTCTGCTTAACCTGGCTGGTTCCTTCATATGTCACCACCAATTTATCCCACACTTCTTTGGCACTTTTGCAGTTTGACACTCTGTTGAACTCATCAGCATTTAAAGCACTGTATAGCAAATTCATAGCTTTATAATTTTTGGATACCTTTTCCAGTTCAGTAACTGAGAGATTTTCCTCAGACTTGACAGTTCTGACTCCATCAATTGTATTGTAATACTCATGAGGATCATTCTGAACTATTGACCATAGTTCCATGTCTTGATCTATGATGAACATCTTCATCAAAGCCTTCCCATGCATGAAATTGTCACCAAAGAACAATGGAGGTCTGTTAGCAGCCCTTCCTTGGGAGAATCCACCATCTCCTACATTACTCATAATCACCAGATTGTTAGATCTAAAAACAGTGACACAAGCTCTGATACCAATTGAAAGTGTGTAATGTAGACTAAATACAGGACCTAAATACTCTAGAAGGGGGGGGGGGGGTTGAATAGAGTATGGAAACTTTTTTCAACTCTTAAAGTTTAACTGGATAGCTATGTGTGAAACTTGAAATCTCAAGGCCTTGAGATTTTGTAAACAGTTTGAAACTCACTAAGGAAAAATTGTAAGCTTTAAGGCCTTGAGTTGTGAACAAAACTAAACAGCTTTTAAACCCTAGTTTGATTTGAGTTGTGTGCAGCAGATAATAATCAAACAGAAAGGTAAAGAACACAAAGCAATTTACAGAGTTCAGTCCCAATGGACCTAATCTCTGCCTGAGGGATCTAATCCCACCAGGATTGGGCAAACACTTCTTATTACTCACACAGAAACAGCCCTAGATCTTCAAGCCTAAGTGATTTCGCTTACACCTATATAGCTTGTGGTTCCAAACCTATCTAGTTCCAGCTACTAACTGTTGAGCTAACAAGAACCTCATGTTGTTCACTTGAAAAACCAACCACTAGGTTAAATGAGGTTTAAGATAATATAGAGATACACAGATGAAGTACAATTGAAGAACACAGTATAAAGATAAGCTGTTGAAGTCTGGAAGTGTTCTTCAGGAATGACTGGATTGACTTGATCTTCAGAAGTCTGGAATGAAGCTTGAATGATTGTGTGTTTTAATGAATGATCTCCCACGAATTGTCACACCTCTCAGAGTATTATGCAAGCTCTCTTCTTTTTAAAATTCAAACCAGTCTCTTTTTTCCATAGCTGCAACAGATTGAGAGATTTTAGGATCTCAGTTCCTACAAATCCTCCTTCTGTTTTCAACTTAAATTCAAATAGCTTCAGGTGGATATCCGTTGGAGTTTGTTGAGATTTCTCCTGCACGCTTAACAAACCTGTAACAGCAAAGAAACACTGCAACAACAGAATCCAAACAACTAGCACTACTGAGACTGTTTGGTTATACAGTTTTTGATAAAACTGTTTAATAAACTCAGAATAATAATCTGCATATACTCTAAAACACATAAGTCATGAAAAACAAGTTTAAGACACTTAGAAGTGAGTAAATAATCACAATACTAAGAGTTATAACCTGCAAGAAAGAATCAATCAAGTTCTGTAAAAACTTTCAGTAGCTCAAGGCATATCTCAAGGCCTTGGAGCTCTGAACCTGTTTCACAGCATTTCAAAATTAAGCCCAGATAACTTTGATTCTTCCTATTCTGATCATCTGCAATTGTGTTAGATGTATAAATAGTACAAAACACAAATAATACCATAAACCACTGATTTGCATAATTAGATATCCAGTTCTGCAACACAAAGATGTTAGAATACATAGCAGAATAAGCAGTCTCAAGGCTTTGAAAGTTTCTGTCAATCTCAAGGTCTTGAGATGACTAACAAGCCTTTGCTGCTAATGTCTTAGCCTTTTCTCCTTCATCACTCATAAATAATTACCACTCAAAGCACATTCCGGGATCTTGACTCAACACGACTCTCCCTCCACTTTCTTCTTTGCATCCCCAAACTCCACCTCCATGGAGTATTTCAACATATGAGACTCATCAAAGACTACACTTATGCTAAGTATAATCTTGTTGTCTGCCCATATCTTGTACCCCTTCACACCTGTTCCGAAACCCATGAATACTCCCTTCTTAGCTCTTGGTTCTAGTTTGCCATCATCAACGTGATAATAGGCAACACAACCAAAAACTCTCAAATCCGAGTAATCCACTTCATTACCGGACCAGACTTCCATAGGAATCTTGCATCCTATACCTGTGTGCGGGCTCCGATTAGCATTCCATGGAAACTGCCTCTCCCCAGAAACCTCTAGAAAGACCTGCATTCGAAAGCATGCACCTTGCTTTCGCCAAAAGTGTCTGATTCATTCTCTCGGCTACACCGTTCTGCTGCGGTGTGTGCCAGACGGTGCGATGGCGTGCTATTCCCTGATCCTTGCAGAATCCATCAAAATCTGATGAACGGAACTCTAAGCCGTTGTCCGTGCGCAGCCTCTTCACCTTCTTTCCCACCTGATGCTCTACTAGTGTCTTCCACTCCTTGAATCTTGCGAAGATTTCACTCTTGTGCTTCATCATGAATATCCAAGCCATCCTGGAGTAGTCGTCTATGATGCTTAGGAAATACCTGTATCCTCCAATCGTCTCGACTCAAGATGGACCCCAGCAATCCGAACGGATATAATCAAGAGTACCTTTCGTTCTATGAACCGACTTAGGGAACTTGCTACGCTGTAGCTTCACATACACGCAGTGCTCACAAAACCCCTGGCTCTTGGGCGCATGCTCGGTGAGATACCCCTTCTTGTGAAGTTCCTGCATTCCGCGTTCACTCATATGACCGAGCCTCATATGCCACAGCTTGGTTAGATCAGCTTCCTTAATCTCGGCTGAGACAACTCCAGCAGAACCTGTGATCGTCGAACCTTGCAACATGTACAAAGTCCCGCTCTTGACTCCCTTGAGTATCACCTTAGAAACCTTGCAGACTTGTAGATCTCCACCTTCACCTTTGAAACTGTATCCCTTGATGTCGAGTAGACTCAAGGAGATCAGATTCTTCTTAATATGTGGTACATGCCTGACTTGCTCTAAAGTACATAACTTCCCTTCATTCTTCTTCAATCTAACTGAGCCGCTCCCAATCACCTTACAGACGGCTCCGTTTGCCATGTAGACAGACCCTCCATCTGTTCGGTTGTACGTCGAGAATAGCTTCCTGTTAGAGCAAATATGATAGGAAGCTCCGGAATCAAGGACCCACGCATCCTGAGAGTGCGTGAAAACATCCGCCATTAGAACGTAATCATCCTCAGACGAGTTACCTAGTTCAGCTACGGCTGCGGATCCATTCTGCCCATGTTGACCTCGTTTCGGGCAATCTCTCTTCCAGTGCCCCTTTTCCTTGCAAAAGGCACAAACATCCTTGGGTAACTTAGAACCTGAGAACTGCTTCTTCTTGTTCTTCTTACCCTTCTTGCTTCCCCCCGTTGCCATCAGTCCAGAAGCATGGTCCTCTATACCTGTGCCTGCACCCTTATGGCGCAGTTCCCTAGCATGGAGTGCCGATCTCACCTCCTCTAGGGATAAGTCGTCCTTGTTCACAATGAACGACTGCACGAATTTCTCCTATGATGTAGGTAACGAGATCAATAACAAAAGTGCATCATCCTCATCCTCCACCTTCTCGCCAATATTACGCAAATCTAACAGAATTGTGTTCAATTGATCAAGATGGTCCTTGAGAGCCGTACCTTCGAGTATCCGCACGGTGAAGAGCCTTTTCTTTAGCATCAACTTTCTAGTGAGACTCTTCGTCATGTAGAGACTCTCCAACTTGAGCCAGATCTTTGTTGCTTCCTTCTGATCTGCGATCTCAATGATCACGTCATCCGATAAGCACAGCATAATCGTTGCGTGTGCCTTCTCCTCCATCGCCTTGAACTCCGCTGATGCAACTTTCATGCCTCCCTTGTCCGCGGTCAAAGGTGCCCACAAGCCTTGCGATTTTAGCAAAGCCTCCATCTTTATCTTCCACAGACTCAATCTGTTCCCTCCTGTGAACCTGTCGATCTTCAACATCGATCCGGACATCGTTCTTGGTGGATCTTGAACTCTAGTCGCGTGCTCCACCTAGATCGCAAAACCCTAGCTTTGATTTCACCAAGTTGTGAAACCCTAGCTTTTCTCCGCCTTGATCTTGATCTTGAAACACCGCCAAACCCGAGCTCTGATACCAGTTTGTTATGTCAAACCACCTCACGAACGAAGAACGAATAAAAGAAGAACACGAGTATTGTACATGGTTCGCTAGCAAAATATTTGCCAACTACCTCCACGGCGGAAAAGCACTCTTTATTCACTTAAGAGGAACAATTACAATGTTTTGCATACCTAATAATGTGACTACTAGGTTCTTTATATAGTGCTAGGAAATCCCTAAAGTTTCCAAATAAGATTTGGAAACAAACTTGTTTCCTAACTAATCCTCCACCGCCTTTGACTTCCAATGTTTCCTAATCAAAGATGGAAACAAAGAGTTTGGCCTCCTTTGACCAATTCAAGGCACCAACTCAACAGACTAATCTTCAAAGTCTTGACTAGTCAAAGGGTAAGTACTAAGGGTTTTTTTTTAGGAAAGGGTGAGTAATAAGAAGGAAGTTTGAATGTTATTTTCTTATTTTGAGAATTAAGAATTAATTTGAATGTAATTAGGGGAGGGTATATGAACGTTTTATAAATTCATGATGTTCCATTCTAAAGGCATATTATGATAATATACTGAACGTTTTGTCTATACTAATATATAAAGGGAATAAGAATTTTGGTGAAGCCTTTTTCAGTAGACATCGATTGCACTTCTCAGTAAAGAGAAAATAAGTTATTCTTGGGGTAAAATTGGAAATCACAAGAAACGCATCACTTGGTAACTACCCACTAACCAATTAGCTTTTACTCACTATCCCTTAACATTTATCATTTGTTAGTGTGATTTTTTATTTTTTAGTTTTGAAGAAGCATTTGTGTTTGCACACACACAGTGTGTGTGCCGTGTTGTCTAGTCATGATTATGAATTGTTTAAGATTTAACAGTGTTAACTAACCTCCAACATATTTAAAACAAACTAACCTCAAACTTTATCAAGTACCAAAGTACTAGGAGGAGTAGGCAGTAATCCATCCCCTCTGTAAGTACACTGAGCAGTAGAACTATCAGCCATGATAATGTGTTGGGGAAAAGCATGTGGATTATACATAATAGAAGCATCATTGGGGAAATGTTGTGTAGCACCAGAATCAAATACCCAGTGTTTAGTGTACTTGTGTGAATAATAGGTGTGGTGAGAATACCCTTGCTGAACTAGACTAGTAATATAGCTCTTGGTTGATAGCCCTCCTTAAATATGTGCCAACAAGTAAAAGAAAAATGCCCATCCTTGGAGCAGATTTGACAAGTTATCCTAGAGAGTTTAGGTTTGGGAGCACAAGAACCAGATACAACAGAAGAAGCAGTTTCTTGAAACCGATATCCAGAAGGTTTATACTGAAATCTATGAGGATTAGTGTGCCATAGAGGCTTTGAACCAAACCTAGGAAAGCTATGAGCAACTATAGCCACAGGAGAAGCAATTGCATACATAGAACTCTTGTGTTCAAGCTCAAGATGAACAGACTGAGCAAGAATACGAGCATGAAATTCATCAACATCTAAAGATAAAGGATAATAAAACACAACATCTGATCTACTAAACGAAGCATCAGCTAGGGCTAACTGATCAACAATATTATTCAAAGAAGTCAAGAAATCTGGAGCAAATTGAGTTAAATTTTTATTCAAAGAGTGAAGAGTAGAGCGCAAATTATAAATCTCAGAAGCACAGAGTCTAGTGAATTTGGATTCTAGAATAACCACAAATCACACGAAAATACAGTGGATTTTACTTTAACCAAAACAAACGGTGAAAGAGTTGCAATAAACAACTGCGAACATAAGAGTCTTCAATCAACCACTGCGAAGACTCAAGTGTAACCGACCGATTACCTAGAAATCGATCGAAACCGAGGACAGCCGAGCTGGAGACGGCAGCTAATCGATTGACGAACTAGCCGAGAGAGCCCTTTCAACCTGAAGACGCCAAACACCGTAATTGAGGAGATCGAGTTAAACCGGAACGAGGTGATGAAAGTTGTTGATGGAGAATTGAAGATTAGACGAGATACGATGCCGCAGAAGACTTGGTCAGAAATGGAAATCAGAGACTCTGATACCATGAGAAAATATGAAAAATTTGGGAAAGTGAGATACAGAGAATGAAGAAGATGAATTTTTTATTTATTGATTAAAAGAAAACACCTATTGCACAACTACTTGGTCTGTTTCTTCTCTTTCTTCCAGTTTTGACTTTTTCATCCGTAGGCATGTCACTTTGACCCGGTGATTTAGATAGCAAAACGATGCAATTTTTCGGTAATTTTTCGTGGTGTTGTAGAGTAAACTTTAATGTACAACACTATGAAAATTTACCAAAAAATTACATTGTATTGATAATCGAATCATCGGGTCAAAGCGACTTGATGAATAGTGGTAAAACTCAAAAGTGGAAGAAAGAGAAGAAACAGAGGAAGTATATAACAACTTCTGAGTTACCACTAACTATCATACAGAGAAAGATCATTCTACCCTTATAGTTTTAAGTACATTTTTAACACTAACAACTCCATCATTTCCACTTATGTTTTCAAGCAGCATCTGTATTATTAAGTTTTAACCATCTAGAGGGGGCTTTCACCACTTCACAAGAACCTTATGTCAAATATGGCTGAGATGATTTGCCAATCAGCCATCAGTGACATAATTTATTGCCAATCCCCCAAACTTATAAACTCTTGTCAATTCACTCTCGACTTTCAAAAGATTTGTTTTAAGAAATGGCGGGTCCCACTTATATATAAAACAGTTGTAGCTCCTTTCCCTCTTCCATGCAAACCATATGAAACATAAACTCCCACCAACTTACTCTCTGTCCCCATTTCTATTGAATTTCTTGGAAAAGGAGTAACTTCTTCACAACAACCTCGACAACTCTCTCCTTCTATCTCATTTCAACCCACTGAAAGTGTAAAACACTCTATGTTCTCCTATCTCTCTATCATCCTCCTCAATTGTTGGATTTTTGTGAAGCTCCGTTCGAGTGCGTTTGCCTCGAAGAATCTACCGTAGAACTAAGATTTGTTTTTTACTGAGCTCATTTCTATGTTTTGTCATGTTTTTATGTTAAAACATTGAAAAATATGAATTTGAAGTTTCTAACCCGAGATATCTGAAAGTGGAACAAAAAAAATGATCTGGCACGGCTTGTACGATAGCCAATGCCATACCAAAACGGGAGAACGTAGGGGTCAGTCTATGAAAAGATGAGTAAATTGTAGAGAGAGATCTAAAGAAGAACGCTTGAGAGAAGAAGAATGAGTCAATAAGAAGAAGAAGGAACATATATAGTGGGTGATTTTTTAAACACTTGAGGGTAAAATTATCTTTCTAAATAGTCGTTTGGTTTCCGTCAGGTACGAGAGTGGTAAAATAAATTATTCAGAACCAGGGGACGTCGGGTGTCTTTTCACATAAAAATAGTGGTGCCAAGTGTTTTTGCCAAGATTTAGTGATCATGGAGATTCCAAGCTCATATTGCGACAATCTTCAGAAGAATTCACACTTGAACAAAGAAAATCGTACGACTGTTTAAAACGGACATCCTATTTTGCCTATTTCACATATGCAACGGTGAATTTATTTGTGGTTTCTCATTTTCAATTCCCCTTTCACTCGAATTCCATCAACGTAGAAGCATGTGCGATGCGCTTTGCTCCTCAGAAATTGTACGAGGGGGTTATCACAACTTAATAATTGACTATCTCCGTCTGATTAAGAATAAATGTAAGAAGGATCTAGATTAGATAACTAGAATGAAAGAAGTTTTGACCTAGTCCGATCTTTTCGGAGCAGCAAAGTAGAGCAAAGTTGGGCGATCTCAGTGTCTTCTACACGGCGACTATGGAAACCTTCTCTCCAGCGAGTACCCTTTAGACAGTGAGGGACCTAAGGCACCTCCTCCCAAGGAAATCGAACGAAGATTCGGTTTACTGACAATTTAAGAGGAAGAAGATGTCCCGATCGTTGATCGGGAACGATGCATCCAAGAACTTAGTGCACACAAGTTATGTCTCTTGGGTTCTTTCCTGCTACCAGATCATATGAACATATGGGCTATGAAGTTAACCTTCTCAAAAGACTGGATCGAGGGAGATCAGACAATCATCAACGAAACCCAGCCGAACCTATTCATCATAAGCTTCCTGAGCCAAGCAGCGATGGATAGAGTATTTGCAGGGGGTCCTTGGGTCTTTGACGAAAATGTACTTCTTCTGAAACCCTGGAAAGCTACTGCTTTGATAGGTAAAAATTCCTTTGATTCTATTGATGTTTGGGTTCAGATTCGTAACCTCCCTCTCTTCATGCAAAACGAGGATGATGCTAGGGACGTTGTTGCCTCAATGGGTCAAGTACTGGATTCGGATAAAGGGGTAATGGCAGGAGAAGGGGATTATATGCGTGTTAGGGTTCGCATTGACATTCGCAAACCTCTGAGGAGGGGATAATAGTTCCAAATTGTTGATGAAAAAATATGGCTGAACTGCAAGTATGAGTGTATCCCGCAAGTTTGTGAGAGGTGCGGATACATTAACCATTTTGGGGATAACTGTTCGGCGATCGCTCCTGAAGAGAAACTCGTAGTCAACCCTGGCTATGGTAGTTAGCTGACATACAAGCCACCTACTCGAAAGATGCTAGTCTTTGACAATCCAGTAACCAGGGAGAAACCCACTAAAAGCAAGACGAGCAATGAAGATCTCTCTGTCTTCTCGGGGGAGCTCTGGCTCACAGTCCGCGACAGACTCTGATTTGGATATGGATGTAGACAAGGAACAATTGGGCGTTTCGGTGAAGGGTGAGTATCAAGGAATCAAAATCCATGACAACCCACTAAATGTCAATGCTCCTAACCCGCCAAAGGAAGCAAACCCGAGGGATAAAGGCAAAACAGTGGTGGTGAACTCAGGCACGCCAGCCACACAAACCACCACAACGAAACCCAAACCTACACCACGGAAAAATTCAAAGAAGAGAAAGGGGGATGAGAATCTCGAAAGTCCGGTGAATCAACGGAAGTCAGCAAGTACAGCTAGCAAATCTCGAGGATATAGAACGGATACCGAAATCCAGGGAGGTAAAGGCAACGAGCAAGAGGGAAACAAAGTCCAGGGAGGTTATCGACGGATTCTACAAACTAACAAGGGAACCGGTAAAGACCCTAACGCGAGAGTGGCGGTGAAAGCAATGCAGTCCTGCCCGGCACAATGAAACTCTTAAGTTGGAATATGCGGGGGCTTGGGAACCCCCGTAACATTACTTCTCTTCACGATTTTGTGAGGAGACAGAAGCCCAATCTGGTTTTTCTAATGGGAACCAGACTTTATGCAAAGGAGATGGAAAAAATCAAGCTTATGTGTGGGTATGAAAATGGAGTTTTCTCAAGTTGCGAAGGCCGACGTGGAGGGTTAGCCCTTATGTGGGACAGGGAGGTAATTTTCATCCTCCACAGATGTAAGTGTTTCTTTATTAAAGGTTTAGTTTGTATGGAAGGCTCTCAGGATTCTTGGGTTTTTACGGGCTTCTTAGGATATCTGGACCGAACCCAGCGTCATAACTCGTGGAAGTTGTTGACTCGCCTAAAGCCAGTGGACCTACCATGGATAGTGGTGGGTGATTTTAATGCAATTACTTCAAGTGTCGAACAAGAAGGTGGAATAGAAGTCACCTTGCGACAAATTGAAGATTTTTTGCAATGTTATACAAAAGTTGGAGTTATGGGATATTGGTTTCTCTGGTAACCAATATACCTAGACAAATAATCGCGCGGATGAGTATGGAATCAGGTAACGTATTGACCGTTGTGTGGTAACGGACGATTGAATTGAAAATTTTGGTAGAGCGCGGGTTAACCATCTTGTTGCGGATACTTCTGACCACGTCCCACTTGAAGTAATGATCACGGAAGAGAATGTAAGAGGAAGTAATAAGAAAAAGCGATTCCACCTGGAAGCTATGTGGTTCGACCACGCAAACTACATGGAAGACATCTCAGAGGGCCGATAAGAAGCAGACGGATCGGTGTCATCCAAACTGTCCACGCTATCTTCTCGTCTACAGAACTGGGAAGGTCGTGTGTTCGGTAGCGTATGCAACCAATTAAAGAAGCTCAGGGAAAGATTACAGGAATTGGGTGGTTTCGCCCAAACAGCTGCGAATCTGAAGTTGTTAAAGGACACAAAATACAAGATATCGAAGCTATTAAGAAGTGAAGAAATCATGTGGAGACAGCGGTCTCGATATTTTTGGCTAAAGGCTGGAGATTGAAATACTAAATATTTTCATTGTAAATCGTCCATGCGGAGGGCTAGGAAAAAAATCAGTGGAATTGAGGATCCAACCAGCAGTTGGGTTGCCGAACCTGCCAAGGTAACTTCAGTTATCTCTGATTAATTTATTAATTCATTTACGTCTAATAACCCGAGTAGGGCGACGATGGAACCGTTGATAGCTACAGTGGAAGAGTTGATATCGCCGCCTAGCAGAACACTTATGGACCAATCGTTTATCGCTGCTAAGGTGGTAGAAGCGGTGAAATCTATGCCTGCTCAGAAAGCGCCAGGCCCTGACGGCTTTCCGGCCATGTTTTATCAAAAAATGTGGCACCTAGTGGGAGGAGAAGTCACTAATACTTTCTTGCAGATTCTGAATGGAGGAGGAGACATAGGGGAGTAAAACCACACGTTGATAGCTCTTATCCCAAAGGTCAAACAAGTTCGCAAGGTATCAAAATTCAGACCTATTTCACTTTATTCGACAATTTACAAAATTATTACGAAATGTATGGCCAACATATTGAAACTAGTTCTGGATGAGCTTATTTCGGAGAACCAAAGTGCTTTTGTTCTGGGGAGATTAGTCTCCGATATTATTCTGACTGTGTTTGAAGTGTTACATTCGATGAAAACAAAGAAGGATAAAGACGGCCTAGTTGCGCTCAAGCTTGTTATGAGCAAAGCTTATGACTAGGTTGAGTGGGATTTTTTGAGAGATGTATTGGAATGGATGGGGGTTCGGATTTAGATGGACGAACTGGTCATGAAGTGTGTTTCGACGGCAACTTACAGCCTCAATATAAATGGAAGTGCGGAAGGATACATCATACCTGAGAGGGGTCTAAGGCAGGGGTCTTGTAATACCCCGTAAATTCTCTAGGGGTAAATTAGTAGATTGAGAAGTGAATTTGGTGGAATACGAGTTTGATTATGAAAATTAGTTTCGTAAAGATTATCGTGTTTATAATTGAAAAGTGTGTTTGAAAGTATAGGTAAAAATGTTAGAAAGAATGTGTGAAAATATATAAGTTAACATTTCTCTACTTTATTTAGCTTCCGCCCGTTCAACCACCGCGATTTGTCTTACACCCGTTGCACCCAATCTTATTATTTTCTTGTGCACCCAAAACACTTTAGTCTTTCACCCACCTTCTTGAGGAAGCTTGTTCCCCAGATTTTTCTTCCTCCACCACCATAGTCCTTGTCACTTTCACCATCACCATCACCATCACCTCACTTCTCTTTGGTGAACATGTGAGCACATGCTTTGCAATATCACCTTTTTTGTTAAATTCATCCCCTTTCTCTCCTCATTCATCACCAACAGAAGCTAATCACCACCACCATTCTCGCCATTCCTACACTCCATCGCCACCACTTCCCCTTCGGCCAAACCACCAAGTTCAGCCACCATCTCTCAGCTCTCAGTCTCCCTCTCTTTCTCTCTGATTTCCAACCCAGCAGAAGACCCATACAGTGGCAGAGCCACCATCACCGCTGCCGCAGCCGGCGGGAACCACCGCCAAAGGGGCCGCGAGAAATCCCCTGCTCTCGTAGCTCTCTCTCGTTCCCTCTTAGTTCTCTCCCCCACCCTCTCTGTGTCAAAACCAGATGAGGACAAGGCCTCATCAGTAAACAACTACGGCAACAACGGTTGCAGAAGAAGCCGACCGCTGGTCCGCCATTAAAACCGGCGAGTAGCTCGGGAAATTTCCCCGGAGCAAAATCAGCGCCACCCACAACCAAAACTCACTTCCAGTCGAGTCCTAGGAGGCCGACAAGCCCAGTGGAAGGCTCAATTGCAGTCAAGAAGGCCAGGGACGCCGGGAAAGAAGTTCACCTCCGGTGACGTCGAAGTGAACCTGGAACCGACCCAAATCTTGTCTGTTTTCCGCAATTCTTGAGGCGGGTATGCTCTAAATCTCGTTGCGAGTTGATTTAAACAATCAAAATCATGTCTTGCTGCCTCGATTCATGTCTAGATCGATCAATTTGTGAATGCATGTTTAGGGGGGGGGGTTAAAGTGTCTTTTACATAAACATGTTGTAGTGCATTATGGGGGAGCTGATTGTGGATAAGGGAATCTTGTGGGTAGTTGTCATCTTTTATCAATTCTGTTTGTGAGTGGCTGGGGGTCCCAACTGTCTTTAGGCATAACTAAGCGGGTTTTGCATGTCGTTTATCTAAACATTATACTTTTCGCGAAAAATAAAATTGTGATTTTTGAATCAATAAATATTTTCTAAGAATACTAGTTTTCGTACTCGTCACGAAAAAGTAGTTTGGGTGTTGAAATGTTCTCGAAAAAGTTGATTTAAAAATTAAAATGGGTATGTTTTATTTTGAACTAAATAAATATTGTGTTAATCACGCAACTCTCATTTCGGTTTTGCTCAAGCATTTGTAGAATGGTACTAGCTACGCTATGAACGTCGTTTCATCTTGTAGAATATTTAGAACTCGTTTTCTCAATGATCTCAATATTTTACCTATCGAAATTAATCATACTTTAGAACTATCTTTCTTATATAATTTTAGAAAATATGAGTTAACATTTGATCACTCTACTTCACCAAAATTTACAAGTTCTTCATACTAAAAAGATTTTTATAAACAAATAATCATTTTTGGACATACTAAATAAATCGGATAGTCGTTTTAAAATAAACGAATTACAAGAATTTATAAATAACTTTCCTGCTTAATATTTTATAGTATCCTTTATAAAGCTTGAGTGTCGTCAATATAGCTAGGAATAGCGTTGCCTATGGGAGAAACTGGTTGATTTAAAATTCAAGTGGTACTCTCGCTAGAATTCATAGTGTATATTCGAATAGTTGGACTTGTGTTAATTTAGGAGATATAATTTGTAGGTGACGAATTTGTTGACTCGGACTTCATAGGAACTCTTGCGTGATAGTAGTAAACGGATCAAGGTGAGTAAACATGTCAAACATTGCGTGCCTAGTTTCTTTCGTGTCCAAACATGACTTTTATTATTTGTCTCAAAATCTGCTTTATGAAATGCCTGTTTTATTTGAAATTTGATTACGTTTCAAAATAGTCGCTTTGCAATGTCACACGAGAACCATAAATCAAAAATAACGCATAACAAGTAAAGAGGAAAGAACAATACGGGATTATTACAATATTGATAGATTGGTCGTGTTGACTGCCGTTACACAACCCGTAATAGTTTAACCCGGTTGCAACCTGCCGGGTAGCTCCATGTACTAACCTCTCTGGCCGCAAGAAGTCTTAGGGGGGTGCCGGCACTTATGGTCATGGCTGCTAGTGATAGGATAGCTTTTCCCCGTAGCAACAAGTTTATAATGAGGTACTTGAAGAAATGATATTTACTAATAAAAAAAAGAATAGATAGTTTGGAAACAATATTCCCAGTTTGACAATCAAAGGAAGTCTGAAACGCTAAGTAAAGAAAGAGAATGCCGTATGTGGTGCAAGTAAACACACTTGATTTCTTAATAGTGCATTTTTAGCTATGATCCCTCATCCTCTTATGAATGTTTCAGAAATATTATACGCTTACTCTTCTATTAACAAGTTTGGGTGTTGCTCACTCAGTATTTCAATGCTGATTTTCGAAACTGCGGTTCCTATTTCCTTCCCACCGCAGGTATAGACACTGGAGGCTATGGGGAAGCTGGGTACAAGACTCACGTAGAGTAATGACATGATAATCAGCTAGTCTTGTGTTAACGTAGTAGTTTGTAATTACCCGTGTAAGACTTAAAGACGTTTGTAATGTTTAATAGTATTGTAATGTATGGAAGTTTAAGCTTATGATCTCCACCGACTCTTTTAGCATCACTCTCCTGGGCTTTCCGGTCCGGAACGGAAGGCTTGGGGAATACGGGGTGTTGCAGGTGGTATCAGAGCCAACAATCCTCATAGGGATTTAAAACCTGTAGGTATATTTGAAATGAATATAGGGGAAATAATTAAAAATCTGAAAAGCCGATTGGGGAACGGGTAGCCTAAGTATCAGTCTTAATTTTTCCCGCCCACCCTCGTATTGTCTTGGGACACGTCATGTACTGCGTAGTATGATATGTTTGAATTATCTAAATCGATTTGAAATGTGTTCTGTTAGTTGTGCTTAATAATAGTTCCTTGTTGGAAGAAAGATATGGAAAATAGATTTTGATTTGCACTTGATGTACTAAAGTATTTGTAGAAATGAGTGTACTTGTGAGAATAAGATGAATGTGATGTGTGAAATTTTCAACATGATGCATGATATACTACTTTATATGATAATTTTGTAGTACATACTTATAGTTGTGAGATATAAGTTGATTTGATCGGAATTCTGAAACCATGAAATCGTAATTAAGGATACCATAAGATATGACTAATAGACCATTACGATACCACTATAGGAAAGCTTAAATGGTTGAGAACAACAACGCAGAACAAGTCCTCGCGCAAATGGCCCAGATAATGAACAACGGAGCTCAAGCAAGACCTAGTTGGGCTAAGCAAGTGGCGGATATGAAGCCGAAGGAATTAACAGGGAAGGAGGACCCTGTTGAATTGGAAGATTGGATCATGGAGATGGAGAAGATCCTTGAGGTGATAGAATGCCCTGATGAACGGAAAGTCAATTGTGCGGTCTTTTATCTGAAAAGTGAGGCAAACCTCTGGTGGAGAAATGCACGAGAGACTCTGTTAGCTAGACCCAATTTCAACTGGGAAGCTCTTCAAGCCGCTCTCAGAGCTCGATTCTACCCACACCATGTGAAGAAAAGCAAGGAGCAGGAATTCTAGAACTTACAGCAAGGAAATGACTCTGTAACCGAGTACTTCCAAAAATTTACAGAGTTGACACGATTTGTGGGAAATATGGTGCCCGATGAAGACTCCAAAGTTTCTAGATTCATCGGTGGACTGAATGAAATGTTACAAGAGTCTCTACTGAGCAGAACTTACTCGACTCTCTACGAAGTTTACGACAGAGCTGCTGACATCTGGCGAGTCCGTGTCTCCCAAGATGAAAAACGCAAGAAGCGCAAGCTGGAGGAGGCCGGAGGAAGTAACAACAACTTTGCAAGGGGAAACCTGAGGTTCAAGCCTAACAATGGAGGTGGTAACCAAGGACAGTATCGAGGCAACCAGCAGAACCTGGGAACTCAGCAAATTTGCCGCTATTTCTGCAAGAAGTACCCACGGAACCACCCTGGAACAGACTGTGAAGGAAACTTAGTCACTTGCAACAACTGTGGCAAGAGGGGACACCGAGCCTACGAATGCTGATCACAACCGGTCGAAAACCAGCAAGTAAATCAAGGAGGCAACTTTGGAAGGCCACAACAGAACCACTACCAGGGAAACCGCCCACAGAATGGGAACAATCTTGGGCGTAACCAGCAGTTCGGGAATCAGCAGAATGCGAACCGCAACAACCAGAACAATGAAGGAAATGGTTATGGAAGACAGCAAAATTACAACCCGGGACAGAACGGAGCTCAACCTAGAACTGGGAACAACAATCCTGGATACAGACAGAATGTCAACAACGGAGCTGGTGCAGCAGGAGGAGTGGGAGCTCATAATGGAAATGTGGGAAGGATCGCGGTGCTGACAAGGACTGAAGCAGAAGCTGCTCATGGAATTGTCACGGATACATTCCTTGTCCTTGACCAACCAGCTTTCGTATTGTTTGATTCGGGTGCATCCTATTCCTTTATATCGTCTTCATTTGTTAAGAAATTGGGCTTTCTTAAGTCATCTAGCATATGCGTTACTGTAGCGACCCCTACTGGCCATATAAATCTGTGTGATACTGTGTTCGAAGGAGAAGAGCTAAAAATCCTGACCAGTACTTTACCCGCCAACCTAATCCATTTTGACCTAGGGGGGATAGATGTGATCCTTGGTATGGACTGGCTTGGAAAGTACCGGGCAGTTATTGACTACCATGATCAAAAGGTCCGATTGAAGGGACCCAAAGGCGAAAGGATCACTTACCGTGGTGTCAATACGGAACCTGGCATCAGACTAGTGTCAGCATTGACCATAGTCAACCAAGTGAAGAAGGGAAACTTGGCCTACGTATGCTATGTACAAGACGTATCTAAGAAGGAAGTTGTGTTGGAAGAGATACTAGTGGTGAAAGAGTTCCCTGATGTGTTTCCGGATGAGATACCTGGAATGCCACCTCAAAGGGAAGTGGAGTTTACTATAGACTTAACCACGGGAACCGCACTTATCTCAAAGGCGCCGTATTGAATGGCACCCGAAGAATTGAAAGAACTGAAGGAACAGTTGCAGGAACTTCTGCAGAAGGGCTACATACGACCAAGTGTGTCACCTTGGGGAGCGCCAGTGTTGTTCGTAAAGAAGAAAGACGGGAGTTTAAGGCTATGCATTGACTACCGGGAGTTGAACAGTGCAACCATCAAGAACAAATACCCCCTACCCCTGATTGACGACTTGTTCGATCAGTTGCAAGGGGCTAGCGTCTTCTCGAAGATCGACCTGAGGTCCGGATATCATCAACTTCGCGTGGCCGAGAAGGATATTCCGAAAGCACAAGGTATGGCCATTACGAATTCACAGTGATGCCATTTGGGTTAACCAACGCCCCTTCTGTGTTCATGGATTTGATGAACCAAGTAATGAAGCCATTCCTGGATTGGTTCGTAGTTGTCTTTATTGATGACATCCTGGTGTACTCGAAGACCGAAGAGGATCATGAGGAACATCTTCGAGAAGTATTGCACACTTTGAGGCAGGAGCAATTGTATGCTAAGCTGACGAAATGCGAATTTTGGTTGGAATGTGTGCCATTTCTAGGCCACATCATCTCCAAGGAAGTAATAGCTGTCGACCCAGTGAAGATCTCCGCAGTAAAAGATTGGCCTACACCGAAGAACGTGTCAGAAATAAGGAGTTTCCTTGGCTTAGCAGGCTACTACAGACGGTTTGTGAAGGATTTCTCCAAGATCGCCAGACCACTGACTACCCTGACGAAGAAGGCAGTAAAGTATCATTGGGACGATAGTTGTGAAGAGGCATTTCAAGCCATGAAGGAGAGGTTGACTACAGCACCGGTCTTAGCCTTACCAAATGACTCTGGTGAGTTCGAAGTATACAACGATGCATCGAAAAAGGGTCTAGGATGTGTGCTTATGCAAGAAAGAAGAGTGATTTCATACGCCTCAAGGCAGCTAAAACCCCACGAGGAGAACTATGCCACACATGACTTAGAGCTGGCAGCGGTGGTATTTGCGCTAAAGATATGGAGGCATCTTCTGTACGGTGCAGTTTGCAAGCTCTACATGGATCATCGCAGCCTGAAGTACATCTTCACACACAAGGAGTTGAACAACAGATAACGAAGATGGCTAGAATTTATCAAGAATTATGATCTATGCATCCAGTACCACGAGGGAAAGGCAAATGTAGTTGCAGACGCTTTGAGCCGTAAGTCGAGCCACAGAGTGAACGCTATGATAGTTCTGTCGGATTGGCTATGTCATGAGTTCAGGAAGCTTGAAATTGAAGTGGTGGATCAAGGAACGGTGCAGAAATTGCTTGGGAGTATGACAGCCGTACCGGATGTAATCGAAGAAATACGGAGTAATCAAGCCGGAGACGTGAAACTCGAAAGAATCAAGAAGAAGATTGCAGCAGGAGAGGCCAAGGAGTTTCAGATTCATGAGGATGGGAGTATCCGCTACAAAGGGAGATGGTGCGTACCACAGAAGTGTGCGGAAGCCAAGGAGAAGTTGATGCGGGAGGCGCACAATACGCCATACTCAGTCCACCCTGGAGGTGATAAGCTTTACAAAGACTTGAAGAAGACATTCTGGTGGCCCAACATGAAAAAGGAAGCAGCGGAATTTGTGGCTAGGTGTTTGACATGTCAGAAGGTGAAATTTGAGCATAAGAGGATGGGAGGTCTACTCCAACCATTGGATGTTCCAGTTTGGAAATGGGACTCCATTTCGATGGACTTTGTGACAGCCTTGCCAAACTCGAAGAACGGACTCAATCAGATATGGGTGATCGTGGACAGATTAACCAAGACGGCGAGATTCATCCCAATGAAAGACACGTGGAACATGGATCAAAGGGTGGATGCGTATGTCAAAAATATAGTGAGATATCATGGAGTTCCAAGTTCGATAATCTCGGACAGGGATCCTAACTTTCTCTCTCACTTCTGGAGAGCACTTCAGGAAGCGTTGGGAATGCAACTGAAGTTCAGTACTGCTTTCCCCCCAGCCACAAATGGACAGACGGAGAGGACCATTCAGACGTTAGAGGACTTGTTGAGGGCATGTGTTATGGATTTCCAAGGCTCATGGGTCGATAAGCTGCCGTTAATAGAATACTCCTACAACAACAGCTATCATTCTAGCATTAAGATGGCAGCGTACGAAGCTTTGTATGGAAGGAAGTGTCGTTCTCCATTGTGTTGGAGCGACATCAGCGAGACGGTTGTAATTGGACCACAAATGATTGAAGAAATGACGGACCAAGTACGGCTCATTCAACAAAGAATGAAAGCAGCTCAGGATAGACAAAATTCATACGCGGATCAAAAATGAAGGCCATTGGAGTTCCATGTGGGAGAAAAGGCGTTCCTAAGGGTTTCGCCAACTAAGGGGGTAACCAGGTTCAACATGAAAGGGAAATTGAGCCCTAAGTTTATCGGTCCATACGATATCTTGGAGAGAATTGGAGAAGTTGCGTATCGTCTGGATCTACCAGCGAATTTGGGGAAAGTGCATAACATCTTCCACGTATCCCAACTGCGGAAGTATGTACCAGACCCATCACATGTATTGGATCTGGAACCAGTTGATTTTGATCCGTCTCTGAATTACGAAGAGCATCCCGTCAAAATATTGGATACCAAGACAAGGGACACACGTACCAAGAGCGTCAAACTAGTAAAAGTCCTTTGGACCAACCACTAGACTTAAGAAGCAACCTGGGAATCTGAAGAGGAAATGAGGAAGAAGTATCCACATTTGTTTTTTGAGGTAAATTGAGTTCCGGGGACGTCACTCTCTAAGGGGGAGAGGATTCAACCCTTTGATTACTGCCGTTACGTTTTACCCTTTTGTTATTACTGCTACGTTCTAGCATCCTTACACCATGCTTAGTCTTGACCCTTAGTAATTGTTGAACTGTTGAAACAGTGTCCTACTTGGTATTGTGTGTATATATGGTATTGCGTTGCTTGCTATTACCTGCTTGTATGAAAGTACTTATTCGTACGTAAGTTAGCTTCTCATAGGTATCGCGTTATTGTCCGATTTTAGCTTCGAGGGCGAAACTCTCTTTAAGGGGGGAAGGATGTAATACCCCGTAAATTCTCTAGGGGTAAATTAGTAGATTGAGAAGTGAATTTTGTGGAATACGAGTTTGATTATGAAAATTAGTTTTGTAAAAATTATCGTGTTTATAATTGAAAAGTGTGTTTGAAAGTATAGGTAAAAATGTTAGAAAGAATGTGTGGAAATTTATAAGTTAAAATTTCTCTACTTTATTTAGCTTCGGCGCGTTCAACCACCGCGATTTGTCTTACACCCGTTGCACCCAATCTTATTATTTTCTTGTGCACCCAAAACACTTTAGTCTTTCACCCACCTTCTTGAGGTAGCTTGTTCCCCAGATTTTTCTTCCTCCACCACCATAGTCCTTGTCACTTTCACCATTACCATCACCATCACCTCACTTCTCTTTGGTGAACATGTGAGCACATGCTTTGCAATATCACCTTTTTTGTTAAATTCATCCCCTTTCTCTCCTCATTCATCACCAACAGCAGCTAATCACCACCACCAATCTCGCCATTCCTACACTGCATCGCCACCACTTCCCCTTCGGCCAAACCACCAAGTTCAGCCACCATCTCTCAGCTCTCAGTCTCCCTCTCTTTCTCTCTGATTTCCAACCCAGCAGAAGACCCAAACAGTGGCAGAGCCACCATCCCCGCTGCCGCAGCCGGCGGGAACCACCGCCAAAGGGGCCAGGAGAAATCCCCTGCTCTCGTAGCTCTTTCTCGCTCCCTCTTAGTTCTCTCCCCCACCCTCTGTGTTTCAAAACCAGATGAGGATGAGGCCTCATCAGTAAAAAAATGCGGCAACAACGGTTGCAGAAGAAGCCGACCGCTGGTCCGCCATTAAAACCGGCGAGTAGCTCGGGAAATTTACCCGGAGCAAAATCAGTGCCACCCACAACCAAAACTCACTTCCAGTCGAGTCCTAGGAGGCCGACGAGCCCAGTGGTAGGCTCAATTGCAGCCAAGAAGGCCAGGGACGCCGGGGAAGAAGTTCACCTCCGGTGACGTCAAAGTGAACCTGGACGCGACCCAAATCTTGTCCGTTTTCCGCAATTCTTGAGGCGGGTATGCTCTAAATCTCGTTGTGATTTGATTTAAACAATCAAAATCATGTCTTGCTGCCTCGATTCATGTCTGGATCGATCAATTTGTGAATGAATGTTTAGGGGGGGTTAAAGTGTCTTTTACATAAACATGTTGTAGTGCATGATGGGGGAGCTGCTTGTGGATAAGGGAATCTTGTGGGTAGTTGTCATCTTTTATTAATTCTGTTTGTGAGTGGCTTGGGGTCCCATCTGTCTTTAGGCATAACTAAGCGGGTTTTGCATGTCGTTTATCTAAACAGTATACTTTTCGCGAAAAATAAAAATGTGATTTTTGAATCAAAAATATTTCTAAAAATACGAGTTTTCGTACTCGTCACGAAAAAGTAGTTTGGGTGTTGAAATGTTCTCGGAAAAGTTGATTTAAAAATTAAACAGGTTATGTTATTTTGTGAACTAAATAAATATTGCGTTAATCATGCAACTCTCATTTCGGTTTTGCTCAAGCATTTATAGAATGGTACTAGCTACGCTATGAACGTCGTTTCATCTTGTAGAATATTTAGAACTCGTTTTCTCAATGAACTCAATATTTTACCTATCGAAATTGTTCATACTTTAGAACTATCTTTCTTATATAATTTTAGAAAATATGAGTTAACATTTGATCACTCTTCTTCACCAAAATTTAAAAGTTCTTCATACTAAAAAGATTTTTATAAACAAATAATCATTTTTGGACATACTAAGTAAATCGGATAGTCGTTTTAAAATAAACGAATTACAAGAATTTTAAATAAATTTCCTGCTTATTATTTTATAGTATCCTTTATAAAGCTTGAGTGTCGTCAATATAGCTAGGAATAGAGTTGCCTATGGGAGAAACGGGTTGATTTAAAAGTCAAGTGGTACTCTCGCTAGAATTCATAGTGTATATTCGAATAGTTGGACTTGTGTTAATTTAGGAGATATAATTTGTAGGTGACGAATTTGTTGACGCGGACTTCATAGGAACTCTTGCGTGATAGTAGCTAACGGATCAAGGTGAGTAAACATGTCAAACATTGCGTGCCTAGTTTCTTTCGTGTCCAAACATGACTTTTATTATTTGTCTCAAAATCTGCTTTATGAAATGCCTCTTTTATTTGAAATTTGATTACGTTTCAAAATAGTCGCTTTGCAATGTCACACGAGAACCATAAATCAGAAATAACGCATAACAAGTAAAGAGGAAAGAACAATACGGGGATTATTACAATATTGATAGATTGGTCGTGTTGACTTCCGTTACACAACCCGTAATAGTTTAACCCGGTCGCAACCTGCCGGGTCGCTCCATGTACTAACCTCTCTGGCCGCAAGAAGTCTTAGGGGGGTGCCGGCACTTATGGTCATGGCTGCTAGTGAAAGGATAGCTTTTCCCCGTAGCAACAAGTTTATAATGAGGTACTTGAAGAAATGATATTTTTACTTATGAAAAAAGGAATAGATAGTTTGGAAACAATATTCACAGTTTGACAATCAAAGGAAGTCTGAAACGCAATGTAAAGAAAGAGAATGTCGTATGTGGTGCAAGTAAACACACTTGATTTCTTAATAGTGCATTTTTAGCTATGATCCCTTATCCTCTTATGAATGTTTCAGAAATATTATACGCTTACTATTCTATTTACAAGTTTGGGTGTTGCTCACTCAGTATTTCAATGCTGATTTTCGAAACTGCGGTTCCTGTTTCCTTCCCACCGCAGGTATAGAGACTGGAGGCTATGGGGAAGCTGGGTACGAGACTCACGTAGAGTAAGGACATGATAAGCAGCTAGTCTTGTGTTAACGTAGTAGTTTGTAATTACCCGTGTAAGACTTAAAGACGTTTGTAATGTTTAATAGTATTGTAATGTATGGATGTTTAAGCTTATGATCTCCACTGACTCTTTTAGCATCACTCTCCTGGGCTTTCCGGTCCGGAACGGAAGGCTTGGGGAATACGGGGTGTTGCAGGTGTCTTTTATCTCCTTATATGTTCCTTCTGATAAGCAAGACCCTGTCCCGCAGCCTCACGAAGTCGGTAGAGGAAGGATTAATTTCTGGAGAACAAGCGTCGCGAGGAGGACCGGCCGTGTCACATCTATTCTTCGCGGGCGACAGTCTAATTTTTACAAAAGCAACAGTTTCTGAACTAACAAGTTTGCGAAAACTATTACAGGATTACGAAGCGGCATCAGTACTAATGATCAATTTACAAAAGTCAGCGGTAGTTTTTTCCGAGAATGTAAAGGAGGACCGACAACTTCAACTTTGCACGCTCTCCGGAATCCCAGTTGTTCCTAGCCATTGAACAATGTTATTGGCTAGAATATTCATTTATTATATATTGTTATATTTAATATAATGAAGTACTTAGATACAATGTGTTGTTTATCTTAAATATCCCTAGTCCATTATATTGATTAACAGGACAATCATATATAGACTACTATGTGTGTAGATTGGTATGGAGATATCAAGTCTAACACATGGGTACGAATTAGGAGTAATGGCATACTGGATTGACCCAAGACGAGAAAGATACATTAGATTATGTTAAAGTCACAATCGCTTCTCGTAGTGCTAATATAATTGCAATCCTTAGACTTGAAGTCACTAGATACTCTAGTTGTGAAATATCGTGCTTTGAAGTTATCAAACGTTACACCATAACTGGGTAATCATAAAGGTAGTTATCAGGCATGATAGGAAGCAAGCTTAGAGATCGTAGTGATGTAGAGAGGATTGGTCCCTCCCACATAATGGGAGCAAATATCCACGGCACTTGAGGGATGAGGCTTATTGAATGTCTGGCCAGACTCAGATAAATCAATATGGAGATATTGATGTTATCTGCTTGCATAAGCATATTCCCATGATCGAGGAACTATGGATTGGATATACGAGGGTGACTATTGACACACTTTCTTACGTGTTACCGCAAGTGCACGGTTCAAGTAATATAGGCTAGTATTTCAACCCCGAGTAATCGATCCCACGAGGACAGACTTGAGATTATTTAATTAGTTATTAGATTAGAGTGCTGTAACAGGGGGAAGAATTGTGATTTTAAAGAGTTTTCACCCTCAAACAGGTGACTGAAATTAAATAACAACTAAATTAATATTTTTGGATTTTATTTTATTAAAACAAATATGGAGAAACTAGGCAATCTCTAGATCACCTAGGGCTGTAGACGATTTTCGGATTAGCTATGTAACACGTTAACTCTATTCTAATTAAGCCGGGTAATAGCACTGACAATCTTCTCTCGGTCTCATGTCGTTCTACATCACGGTCTACTTGGTGTCCTGTCAGTCCACCTACATCTACCGGTCCGTTCTAGTAGGCTAACGACAATGCACGCAATGATGTCCTCTCAGACTACCACCACACGAACACCTCACTATGTCCTACCTAATCTACCCACTAAGGCCAATCCTACACACTTCTCTTCTCAGTCTCAGTGATTATGGATTGTTGTTCATATCTCACCACAACTAGGTCTAAGTCGCTCTCACGCACTCACTAGCTAATTAACAAGTCCGGTTAATTACTCCATTCTTGCCAAGGATTAAGCATAGTATATGAACAATAGCTAGAACACATATTAACATTAAGCAAGAAATTGATTCACGAATAACCCTAAGTCTCATGATTATCAAATCATAATCTAGCCGTGTCAATAGTCTGGATTCAATAACATGATCAAGAAACTAAACATCGGTTCAATGAATCTAAATCCAAAAGCATGAAACAAAGTCTCAAATCCGGAAAACATATTGTCTACATAAACCTTAGGCTTTCTAGAGAAGCCTAGGAGAACGTCTAGCTACTCCTTGAAATCGTAGCAACACAACAAAGTTTCTCCATACAAGTGATTATAAGAGGGAAGAAGAGATCAAACGCTAGAAATCGTGAAGATTGGCGCGATCCGGGCTCTTCTCCTTGCTTGAGGTTGCTCCCAATGGAGTCTCCTTGCTCTCCTCCTTGATCGTGGCTCTCTCCAGGCGTGAATGAAGTATATTTTCGTCCCTCGGTCGTCCTTCCTTCATAACCCGCAGAAGTCTTCAGTAATTGCACAATAGCCCCCTGAAATCTGCTCCTGACTTCAATAGGCCATATCTTTTTCGTCCAAACTCGGATTTAGCTCAGTGACCTATCGTTGGAAAGCTCTCTGAGTCTAATTTCATTTGGAACTGGTCTCACCTCCAAATTATTTTTTTTAACTTCAGATAGGATGAAAATAGTACAAACTGGTCATCCAAGCTCCTCCAATTCGGCTTCTCTTGACTCCACTTCAGCTCCCGTTGTCTCCGAAGTTTGTTCCATGCTTCCTATCAACCGATTAGCATCCGTTCCCGCCAAGAAAACATGAAAAACATTACCAAGAGATTACATTTGACAAATAACAATGAAATATGCATAGAAAACTCCCGGACTAACAGTATAGCACATGGTGAAAAACAAGTGATAAAACGACCTTTATTCTCCAACCTTGGCTCAAATCAATCTCACTCCTATTAAAACGTGGTAAATGCTAAAGAATTATAGTCCCTAAAAGGTGCTATCAAACTCCCCCACACTTACTATTTTGCTCGTCTCGAGCAACAATGACGCTCAAAACCCCCACACTTGAGACATTGCATACATGCCACAACAAAACCAATGCATACCCCACCGCCTTGCATACTTCACTTTCCGCTAGCCAACACGACTCACGACTCAATACAAAAAGACACGACTATGCAAACTAAAAGATATATACAATGCAACTCAATTATGTACAATGCAAGGAATTAAATTACATAACATATATTTTTCTTTTAGTTAGAGATTGGGCAATCTCGAAGAACAAACCGGAAAGTAATAAGACTCTCACATCCCCTAGAAGATTATATAACTTCGGTGATCAGTAGAACTTGCGTCCAGTTTCGTCAGACAGAACGGGCACGAACACAAAATGAGTTGCTTCCGCACACTCATCAAACGTATCCCTAGCACAACCATCCCAGCTATTTATCCATGTGTTTCAATTGTTGACGGATTAGGACGGGTATGATAGGATATTTAGAAGCGCAATCCTAAACGTCATGATATAACTCAACAAAAACCCATTCTCACACTCCCTCACTAAAATCAAAGGAACCCTAGCGAATCTCACTACTCCGGCCCTCATTCCCTCAATCTTGGTGCAATTTCGTTCTGGCGGCCACAAACTTGAAGAAGTGATCAAGATCATAGCTAATCTCCTCGGTCTTCATGAAGTTCAGTTTCAACTCCCTATTCCATTCCACTTTCAATTTTCTTTCTTTTTTTTTTCAATTTCAATTCCATACAAATAAGCACATGGAGCCACCAATGATGATAACAATATCCAAGGAGATCCAATAGCGCAATAAATAACGTGGGGGTGGAATGTGTCAAATATAGATGTAATCAAGATAAATGTCGACACCCCCACAGTCAATGTAAAGCATATTACAAAAACCCGGTAATCAATGTATATATGTGCTTTTTCCAAACTATCCTCCTCATCACCTAAGATATAGAGAATAATCATACAAATCGAAGCACATCCTCCTATAAGATTAATCAACCCCACCCCATATCGTGCGGAAACAATGTCGCGCACTACGACACTCCACATGTGATCGTGATGTATGGACACGACTCACCACCACACCGAAGTGTGCTGCCGTCTCTAACTCACCCTCACATCCTCTCAAAAGATGACATGTAAGAGTATCCACTCAAGATGTATAATATCAGCTCACCCTCAACGAACCTCCCTAACTCAACTCCCTCTATCATGACGCATAGGAAGGGACCATTCTAACTAGTGATGAAAGTCACAAGGAATGGCTTCCTAGGCTAGAGGCTCTGAATAAAAGGGGTAAATGGATCAAATTGGTGTAACTAATGGACCTAGGCGGTGGAGACGGGACGTGAGGTCCCCATAAAAATCACTCGCACAGCTGTTCCGTTGCCACTACGAGGAGGGTTGACGACTACATAAGTGACGGTGGTGTAGCGCTAGTAGGATAACTAGTTTGAGAGACAGCTACTCACAATTCTCGAGTGCATTAGCCCTATAGCCTTTCTACTCCCGATTCTCGCGTCTACCTCACCTCAGATTTTCATACTATCTAGGGAATTTCTATCATTGAGCCCTCTCCAAGCTTACTCTCTTCAATTGCCCTTTCTAAAAAAAAGCAATTTTTTAGGATTTGTTTTTAATTTTTTTCGACACTATATGTAACTAGCCAACTCGACTAACCAACAATATAAGGTAGGTGGAGTCAATAAATAAAAGTGCAATAATTTATACAATGCATTAAATAAACGTGCACATGCAAAACTAACCGACTCGACATCTACATGCAAACTCGACTCACTAACACTACATGTAACAAGGCTATGCAATGGCTCACTCGCGGATTGCGAAAACTCCCCCACACTTAAGTGCTTCGTTGTCCTCAACGAAAGATAGAATAAATTCAAGAGGACTTGGTTGCTCAAGCGTAGGGCCAGTGGGTCTAGTCGGAGTGAGTGCATGTCAGGTTTAGAGTGAACTAAACCAATCCAACAATCCGAGTATGAGCAAGTAGAAATTTCAAAAAAATTAAGCCCTAAGAGTGCCTAAGCAAGAATTAAAGCCGAGAGAGAAAATTGTACCAACTTTTTCGGAAACACGAGCAAGTGAAGGCAAGAATACCTCCTTAAGCTCCTCGGTGTCCCAGTCACAAGTCTCTTCTTGAGCTAAGGCTAAATCCTACTCCAAGTATGCGAATCGAAAAATTTTGTTCGTGGAGCTCTTCCTCTTTGTTTTCCCCCACACTCAAAACGCTAACTATCTCTCAAAACTCCGCGACTTAATGTTAATGACGAGCTGGCAAGGAGCCAAACCCAACAAAAAGTTTTGAATTTGAAGATGTTTTTGATTTTGTGTGTGAGTTTTCTTGAGATTTTGAGAGGCAGAAGATGAATGAGGGTGTTTTTGATCTGAAATTTGGATGTAGGAGGGTTAAAAACCGGTTCTTACTTCAAATTATACCCCCAAAATACCAAAAATACCCCTTAAAAGTGGCACTGTTTGAGCATTTCGGCCCGAAATGCTCAAAAAGTGGCACTGTCAGAGCATTTCAGCCCGAAATCAAAAACATCTCGGCCCGAAAAGTTTTTAAAATTCCAAAATAGTGGACTCGTTTCATTTCGTCCCGAATTGAAGGAAATGATTTCGGGCCGAAATGCACTGGGACTCACCAGATTTTGATTTTGCTCTAGTTTCGTCGTCCGATGTCCGATTCCTTTGATTCTCGCGCTCATGAACTCGTCATTGAATGTAGAATCCAATGTTAACTGAAAAATTCCCAAAGTCCGGAG
This sequence comes from Linanthus parryae, assembly GCA_023055425.1. Classification (NCBI taxonomy): domain Eukaryota; kingdom Viridiplantae; phylum Streptophyta; class Magnoliopsida; order Ericales; family Polemoniaceae; genus Linanthus; species Linanthus parryae. The sequence goes on along the minus strand of JALGPY010000002.1, from coordinate 62,338,315 downwards.
AATTTTTCATCTCATCTCCAAAATTGCTCTCTAGAACGAGAATCAAGTCCCTTTGAGCTTGTGACTTCCTTCATTCTTCTTCGAATTCAGATGCGTGCAAATCCGGGCCAGAACGAGCTGCCAATATACTCACTAAATAAATAACTACTCCTCGACCTCGATTAGCCTATCCTTCAAGTCCAACCGTCAAACTGCTCGTTGTGCCTCGTTTTGCGTGCAAAGTCATGCACATGCATCAAGAAGGGGAATCCGAAGGGTCTTCGTTACCTGTGTCCTGCAAACTCATAGGAAATATTAAAACAACTCTCTCTCACCCCTCAAAATCAAATATGGAGAACTAAATACAAAGTCCTACTCTACATTGGGTTGCCTCCCAAGAAGCGCTTGTAATTTAAGGTCGACGGCCTGACCCGGTTACCTCAACCGTCTAGGATAGTGAAAGATGCTTTAACTCTCCACTTCTTCTTCAACCATCTTTTCGGAATGACTTTATTCTCACGAAGTGCACCCATGTGCAAAGAGGATGGTGAACAATTGTAGAAGCTGGCTCCTTTGATCTTACACTTTTTCTTCTTAATCACCTTCCACGAAGTACTAATGGGCTCAAATGAATCTTTAGCCATGAAATCATCCCAGTAATACTCATTCGGTGCTAAATGATCTTCAGTCAACGCATGCAGTTCACTCACACCCCCACACTTGCTGATTTCCAAATCCTCAATAGCAGCAATCATGAGTGTTTCATGAGCTTCATCATCAGCACCCCACAAGCTCTCAATGTATGTTTCATCCCAATCATGCCAAGGCTGTAAGATAATTTGAGATTTCCTTGCAGCGAGCATCGCCTCCTCTATTGTTGGACACACAAATCCACCCCAGTCGGAATCAGAGATCCCCACATAATCCTCGTCGCTCCACATGCTCATTACGTCTTCTGCTTCCTGCGTTCCTGTGAAAACAAACTCACACGATACCCGTGAAGCACAAATATAGAAACAAATAAAACAAACTAAAGGAAAAGTACTCTAAACTAACTCCTAACTAAATAATCTACCGTTGTCGCCGGCAACGACGCCAATAACTTGACACGCTTTCTTACGTGTTACCGCAAGTGCACGGTTCAAGTAATATAGGGTAGTATTTCAACCCCGAGTTATCGATCCCAAAAGTACCGACTTGAGATTATTCAATTAGTTATTAGATTAGAGTGCTTTAACAGGAGGAAGAATTGTGATTTTAAAGAGTTGTCACCCTCAAACAGGTGACTGAAATTAAATAACAACTAAACTAATATTTTGTATTTTTATTTTACTAAAACATATATGGAGAAACTAGGCAATCTCTAGATCACCTATGGCTGTAGACGATTTTCAGATTAGCTATGTAACACGTTAACTCTATTCTAATTAAGCCGGGTAATAGCACTGACAATCTTCTCTCGGTCACATGTCGTTCTACGTCACGGTCTACTTGGTGTCCTGTTGGTCCACCTACATCTACTGGTCCGTTCTAGTAGGCTAACGACAATGCACTGAATGATGTCCTCTCAGACCACCACTACACGAACACCTCACTATCTCCTACCGAATCTACCCACTAAGGCCAATCCTACACACTTATCTTCTCAGTCTCAGTGATTATGGATTGTTGTTCATATCTCATCACAACTAGGTCTAAGTCGCTCTCACGCACTCGCTAGCTAATTAACAAGTCCGGTTAATTGATCCATTCTTCCCAAGGTTTAAGCATAGTATATGATCAATAACTAGAACAAATATCAACATTAAGAAATAAATTGATTCACGAACTAAGTCTCAAGATTATCAAATCATAATCTAGTCGTGTCAATAGATTGGATTCAATAACAAGATCAAGAAACTAAACATCGATTCAATGAATCTAAATCCAAAAGCATGAAACAAAGTCTCAAATCCGGAAAACATATTGTCTACATAAACCCTAGGCTTTCTAGAGAATCCTAGAAGAACGTCTAGCTACTACTTGAAATATTAGCAACACAACAAAGTTTCTCCATACATGCGATTAAAAGACGGAAGAAGAGATCAAACGCTAGAAATCGTGAAGATTGGCGCGATCTGGGCTCTTCTCCTTGCTTGAGGTTGCTCGGAATGGAGTCTCCTTGCTCTCCTCCTTGATCGTGGCGCTCTCCAGGAGTGAATTGAGTATATTTTCGTCCCTAGGTCGTCCTTCCTTCATAACGCGCATAAGTCTTCAGTAATTGCACATTAGCCCCCTAAAATCTGCTCCTGACTTCAGTAGGCTATATCTTTTTCGTGCGAACTCGGATTTAGCTCCGTGACCTATTGTTGGAGAGCTCTCTGAGCCTACTTTAATTTGGAACTGGTCTAACCTCCAAATTATCTGTATACCTCCAGATAGGACAAAAATAGTACCAATTGGTCATCCAAGCTCCTCCAATTCGGCTTCTCTTGACTCCACTTGAGCTCCTGTTGTCTCCGAAGTTCGTTACATGCTTCCTATCAACCTATTAGCAATTATTCCTGCCAAGACAACATGAACAAACATACCAAGCGATTATATTTGACAAATAAAAATAAAATATGCATAGAAAACGCCCTGACTAACAATATAGCCGGGGTTAACAACAAATGATAAAACGACCTTTATTATCCAACCTTAGGCTCAAATCACTCTCAAATACCTATTAACATGTGGAAAACTCTAAAGAATTATAGCCCCTCTGTACAGGATAATCCTTTGAGGAAGATTCAAACGTACACCAAGAGTAGAGAATAGGAAACACAGGGAAATATAGGGTAGTGAGTAGGGAGAGAGTAAGACAGTGGCAACTGTGAGAGAGAGAGACAGTATTTGGCCAGAGCTTCCGCGTAGTTCAGAAGATCAGATCGTTGCAATGAAGGGTTAACGATCTTATATATAGTGAGGAATGTGACCGTTGTAGTGGGTTAATGCGCCCATTAATGGCGGCTTAATTACCTCAACCGTAACGGCACGTTCGACCCGCATATATAGGGACCGTTCCGCGTATACCGGAAAAGTTATGAGTTTGATCGGGTTTATGGAGCACGTGGCCAATAATCTCTCAAAGCAGTTACCAAGGGTCGCGCGCAGGCTTGGTTGTCGCTCGCGCGCGACGGAGCTTACTCTAGCCTCCAAACCACTAAGTCCCTACGAGTCTCGTGTAGAATGATATGCGAGGGCCTTGTCTCGTAGCCCCCACGTGGATTAGCATAGGTAGTGATCCTGTTTGTATGGAGCACAGGTCAGTGTGCTTGATGGCTGCCACGTGGCTGTGATCTGTTTGTCTGGAAAGCACCATCTACATTATCCCCTTTTTGCGTGTGGAGACACTGATCGGATAGACTTCAATGCGCAAAAACCAGCGCGCGCGTTGTTGCTACGCACCAATTCAAATGCACGAGAAATCAGTCCCCGTGCGTGTCATTATGACCTAGAATCCCTAGAGTCGTGCCTTCTGTTCCTCTAGGGTTCTAGCCCTGACATCAGCATAGGCCTATGATTGCGTGATTCGACGGTGACGGTTGCGATTCGATCACTGAAAGGACGCGACTCTTCAGGGAATTTGAATAAATACTCATCATCTTCCATTGTTGCAAGCTACTGCTTTTCTCTAGAGTGAATGTTTTTTTAGAACCTCCGAGAGAAAATCCAGATAATCAACCACCAATTCTTCTTGGCAAATCAACATTTTCAAATCGCTTCGAAAACACAAGGTTGGATTGCTCAATTTTAAATTAATACTTCTCGTACGAGTATCTTTCTCTTGAAATATTTTGAATCTGAAACCCTGAAACACTTGAAATCCACCATTGTTTGTAACTGTGTAAGAGCTTTCGAAACCCTAAAGAATTGAAACTTTAAAACGATAGCTTTCTGGAATACTGAAACCAGAACTGATAATTCCCCAAAATTGATGTTCATGTTGTCTTCTTTAAAACCAGACGAATCTTCAAAACTCGAAAGATTTGTTCTTGAAATTCTGCTTGAAAACTGAAAGTGGATATATTTCTCCCCCCTTTTTATTGCTTTGTTGTAGAAATGACAAGAACAAAGGTAACAAAATCCGTGAAGGTGGCTGAGGAAATCCCTAATCTTCCCAAGACTTTGTGGAAGAAAGCTCCTTATCTGGGTGGTGAGGACTATTACCATGCCACAGCCCAATTAAAGAATCTGCCAGAACCTGCTAACCGAAGATTTGTTGTTGCTAATTCCTTCACCTAGTCGAGCAGAATTGGACTTGATCGACGCCAAAGATGTGGTGAGATTAGGTCTCGAAAATGGGTTCGACCCCAACACTGATATCTCCACCCAAGCCTTTGTGAACAAAATGAAAATAATGGATGAGTGGATCGATCATGTACTGACCCATCATGTTGTTAGACTGGATCAAGCTGAGATTTACTATGCCGTTAGGGCTACAAAAGGTTCTACTGTGAAGCTGGATCAGACTATGCTTCTGAATCTCTTTTCCCGATACTTGCCTGTAACCCACACTTTTCATTTTGCTGAGTTTGAGGCAGCCCCCAACTTGGAGGATGTGCATATGCTATATGATCTTTCTCCCATGTGCGAAGTCGATCCCTTGGCTGCGCTAGAGTCTGATGAAGAGGTCACTCTTTATGCGCAGATGGTGGAGTGCATAGCAGAAGTAAAGAAAATTTCCACTCGTTGGACATCTGCGAAAGTTCTTCCAAAATTCCAATTAGTTGACACTTCTGCGAAGAACACTTGGGGCAAGTAGGTGCAATACATCTTCCGTGATTACGCAAATAGCAAGCTCACTACAGAAATACTGCAGAAGGATCCCGAAGCGAAGAACTATGTTGAAGGGATGGTCATACTCATGATGGGGGTCTTTTATCACGTTTTTCCCCTTGCAGTCAAGTTATCTTTAGGTCAGAATGTCGCGCTCGGGCCTCTTGTTTTGGGAACCCTATATCATCGACTGGACCAGCTTGTAGTTGCGATCGAAGAATCGCACGGGCGTCTTGATGTGCTGACTTTTGTCAACATCTCCTTCCTCACTATGTGGGTGTTTGAAAGGTGGCCTTCTTATGATCCTGTCCCTTCAAAGCCCAAAGCCTTGGATGTTCCAGGTGCTCAGAACGCACTTCGGTGTGGGAGAGCTACTCGATGATATAAGACAAAAGAGCGTAAGTGTTCATGGAGTTTGTTCTGCGACGGTCGAGCAAAATTTACTGCCAGACCTTACACCACTGTCATTGAAAATGTGCGATTCTTCGGGCGTATGTACCCAACTAAAAGTGGCCCCATAACCAAGGACACTCTTATCAAAGGGGCTAGCTGCTACATAGAGTTTTTCTGCTGGTGTTTGAGAGGCTCACTGCCTGCTCTTGCTGAGTATGTCCCCGAGATATCGCACAAGTATGAGCGTATCACAGTCGATATTGACCCCACTCGCGTTTGCCCCCAATTTGGCTATGACGCAGTGGCACCTTCCGTTTGGCCTAAATCAGTGAACCGAGATTACTACAAGAGACTGCTGTTAAAGACGTGTAAATCTATTCTGGTTGGTAGTCTACCTTTCGATCAGCCTTCAGGGAAGCGCGAAGGTCGCCCCACCAAAAGTTGGATTACCTTCTGGAATATTCAGAAAACCAGATTTGCTTCTTCTGCTCCTCCGCACATCAGCAAGGCTCCTTCCATTAAGAGGAAAACCTTCCTGTTCCGTCAAATATGTAGTTTGAAGGACTCTGAAAATGGATTTTATTCATTGCTTGACAATGAAAATCACTTATGTTCTGAGAAGATGACTGCTGTCAGGGGAGGGGTTGGATGCATGATTGAGTACAGTGAATATTTTGCTAAGGTAAATAACACCTCTTTGTCTTCCTTGAAACTCATTTCTTTTTTGGAATGCGATGCCTTACGTAAGTTTTCCTTTTTCAGTGCTGCTTGAGGAGGTTCGCATCTGGATACCGCTGTCCTGCGCTGGTTAACTCCATTCATCAGGCAAAGAGGCAAAAGAAGATTATTCCCTTGACCATGTAAATGGATCCCAAAGTGGAGGCTCTTGTGCGTGAGGAGATGGATGTATTCACTCGCTCGCTAATAAACGAGAGTACTGAAGTGGACACAGAAGTTGATCCAAAGGCCAAAAGGAAAAAATAAAAGGATTTTTTGATCTATTCGCCACCCAAAAAAGCTCCGGCTTCGCCACCCACGGAGGCGCCTGCTCCAAAAGGCAAAGGCAAAGGTCGTCTGCGCAGCAAGCCCCGAAAGGAACTTGAAGTCGAAGATTTCATTCCATATGATCAGGAGGGAGAAATTGAAGAAGAAAGAGAAGAAGAAAGAGTAGAAGAGGAAAGAGAAGAGGAAGAAGAAGATGAGGCAAGAGAAGAAAGTTCAGAGGGTAACCGAATGAACTTAATCTTCTTTGAATCAAAATTTGCAACAAAAATATTGTTAAAACATTTTTTTTTTCGCAGATGATGATGCTGAAACCATCAGTGACCTTCTGGACAAGGAACGTCAAAAGACAAAGAGCTCTCGCTCAGATGCGTCTAGTGAACCCATAGACGAGGCCATCATTGAAGAGTCCAAGAGGATGGCCGCTGAGGCAGAAGAGAGAAGGAGGAAACGCTAGGAAGACGATGTGGAAGCTGTGAAAATGAGAAGTCTAGAAGAGAAGCATGCTAGTAGCATGAGCATGGCTGCCTTACAACGAGCTCAATACGATTTTGAGGAAATCACAGGTGATGAAGAAGGTACGATTTTTAATCTTTTCCGTAAGTTACCAAGAGGTAATCTTTGGTGCATTAAATCACGGTGTATCTAAACATGACATTCGCCGATGGTTAGTGGGAAAATGTGGCGAACCCTCCGGTAAACATTTGAACAATGTTTATAAGCACATCTAATCAAATCATTCCCTATCGTAACGAGCTTTCACATAACGTCAGGTTACGCACACCTTAAGGATGTGATAGATGAGGGAACATTTGTAGGATATGGTGTCGCGTCTATACAATATGATGTTGGAGCTGCAATCCCACATGAGTGTGGAGGTGCTTGCTTTTGATCTGAACATAGAACAAAACGTAATAAATAGTTCATGACTCAAATTACCTCAATGAATTGTCCAATTTTGTCATGCAGGTGGTACTACTTCGAATGAGCCTGCTGCTGCTACAAGTGAGCCTGCTGCTGCGAAAGGCATGGTTGTTGATGCTTCAGCTGCGAGCTTGAGCACTGATGAGGAAAGTGTCGGTGCCCCTTCTGTTGATCCTTGTGACACTCTGTCGTGCGAGGTTCAGCTCATCTCTCCTCCTAGAAGTTATGCCAACAGGCCCGGGTTCTTAAGAAGTGCCATCGTTCCTGCTGCGGAGTTCATCGCTCATAATAGATCTGATGAAGTTATGGTGCTTGAGCAGAGAAGTCAATCTCCCTTATCTCGTGTTCCAGAGCGGAGTTCAAACATAGAAAAACCAGCTAAGGCTACAGAAGAGGCAGGTTATCCTTTGGGAGATGTAATTGAGGTGTCAGAAGAGGATGGTCTTGACACCGAGATGCGAGAGGGAGGCGCTGAAGATGAGCATGTGAACGAGGATGGCACGGGAGAAGAGATGGAAACAAAGGGTACTGGAGCTGAAGTTCACAGAAGTGAACAAGCCATCGAAGACCAGACATCTCATGAAAATGTTGATGCCCCGATGAGCGCTCCTGAGCCACAGGAACAAATCCCTTTGCCAACAGGAACTGATCAAGTTGTTATGCAGTCATCGCATGTGAATGTGGATGCCTCAACGGAGACTCTTGAGATAAGTCCTCCTGGAGAGGTCGCAGCTGCTAGTGATAGTGGTGGTCTTCCAACTGTCATTTCTGTTGCTGAAGTTAGTGGTGTTGATACTCCACCCATTTCTTCTAGCCCTGCTTCTTTAGTTAATGTTCCAGGGCCTCCTCAACAAAACCTTCCATTCCTTCTGTTGATAAGGATTTCTCCCAAGTACCTGCTGCATGGAGTTTGTGGGGTTCGGAGGCTACGACAGCCATCGCGCGCGCGGATACTTGCATCATCCCTTCTGACTATGACGAACGCAAAGCTTTAGTTGACAGGCAAGCAATGCAGCAACAAAATGCTTCAACAACCCCAGTTATGCGTATTCCCTCCTTGCGCCAAATCATTGAAGGAACATGTATGTCATAGTATGATCACATCTCATACTTACTGTATTTATTTTTTATTTTTCGCACACTTAAACCTGTCATTTCTTCAGGTATGAGGCAATCTGATGTAGACTGGCTAATAAAGATGCGTATGTCGTATCCGTGGTTGTTTGCAAGAGCTTTGGAGCTAGGTCCCTTCGATAGGAGAATTTATTTGACTGAGGCCATCTGGATTGTGGTGCAGCCATCTACAACAACTCCAGTTACTATTTCTGCTCTAAATGCGCGGACGCTCTTTGAGGCAGACCAAAGGCTTCAAATTAATGCCCAAGGCAAGCTGGATTTTGGGTTTCTTCTTAAGAGGCTCACCCAAATTCTCAACTCTGCTATGCTAAAGTATGGCCACCGTAGCCTCGCCCTTGAGAAGAGGAAGGTTGAGGAGCAAAAGAAGAAAGCTGAAGAGGCTGCCAAGCTTTTCCATGCGATGAAGGCTAGCTTTGAAAAGTTGAAGCAAGACGTTGCCAAGACGGAGCAGGCTTGGCTCTTTTTATCGCCAGAAGACCCCTTAGACAAGGATTTGTTTTGAAATCTGTATGCACTGTAATGCTATTTTTTTCAAACCCTTGACATGTTGGCTTTTGTTTTCTAAATGATCTTCCTTTCACATTTCAATGCTGCAATGAGTATCACATCATGTTTTGCCGTAATTGCTTGGATTACCGTTTCGCCATAGCATTAAATAAGTCGTGCGTCTCACCAAGTGGGCCCAACCTTCATTATGACCTAGGGTCATTAAAATAAGGCGTGCTACTGTATCGTCGTAAACTTTAATAGGCTCATTGATTCTTGCTTGTTTCCAAGGCGTTGCTGACTCATCAAGGAAACTGAAGAGTGTCCTCTGAGTCCTATATAATCCTTCTTTCTTGCTATTTTTGTTCTTCATCTGGACTCCTGTGATTGAAAAAATGTCACCTCCAGTGATTCCTCGCGATTAGTTGCGTTGTTCTTTGACCATTCATGATTCATATCGGCTCTGGCCTTCCAAACCAGAATTTGTGCGTTGTGCTATGGAAATGGCTCCCAAGGAATTCACGAAAAGGCCCCTGATTTGCCTGATTGACACGATCTCCGCAAGTGTACGGTTGTCGTGCGTAGTAATATCCGGTAAATCCAGGTTTGTCGAACCCAAAGGACTTCTCGTGAACGAATTAGGATGATTAACTTTAATGTGGGCAAGTAATTGAGTTTGTTTGACTAATCTAAGAAAGTAAGTAACAAGCTAATTATTAAAATTGAGATTAATATGTGGGATAAGTATCAGGATATCTCTTCGGTTCACTAGGGATCTCACACCATTAATGATTTACGTTCTAGTAACACGAATGTACTCTACTTAGCCAAACGAGCACATTTACCTTGAAGATTCCTCAACCAAAGCCTATAGTTAAACTCACGTACCTGATTCCTCTAGTCTACTCAAGTTTAACTACGCATTATGTTCTCTTGATCTACTCTTAGTTCTTAGCCAACTAGCAAGATTCCTCAACCCTAGATACAGCTAGTGCATGATTCAAGTTCCAGCAACGAATATTGATTCCTCTAACATTCATCACCTAGATCAATCCTATTGCTATGTCTAACAATATGAAAGATAGATTAAACTCATGAATCAAGCATAACTAAACAAAATACATTCAATTAAGCATAGAAGCATGAAACAAGATCCATAAATCACCAAACATGGTGTTCAAACCCTAGCTACCTATGAGATATCCCGAATAGAAGATTTAGCTACTAAAACACATGATCAAAGTACAAATTTTATTGATCATCAACAAAAATTAGAGAAGAGAAGAGAATAGAAAATCAAACGATGGTCTCCAAGCTCCCAAGAAAGCTCCTCTTCTCTCCAATGGCGGCCCCTTGATGAATCTCCCCAGCCCTACGTCGTTCTCTACTATTAAAACCCGTTCCTTCTTTCAAGATTTTAAAAATTACACTTTTTACCCCTTTTCTAATCACGTCAGATCTACTAATGTGATCTTGGGATCACAATTTGTGATCCTAGGATCACCTTTTTTAGTTGTAGAGTCACGGTGATCTTCTATGTGGTCTTGCACATGATCTTGTGATCATAGGATCACCTTTTTTAATTGTAGGATCACGTTGATCTTCCATGTGGTCTTGCACTTGATCTTGTGATCACAATTTGTGATCCTCTACTTCCAGTGAGTTGCTTCCTTTCACTCCTCTTGAATTTTTGGCCAAGTCTTTTTCTCCTCTTAGCTTCTACTCTCCTTTGTCCATTCTCTCATGCATTCATTGAGTTTCTTTCTTTCCGAAGTTCGCTTCCGCTCCAAAATCCGCACTCCAAGCTTCCGGTCCCTGAGATCCACAACACGAACAAATACCGGAAGATCAAATGCGACAAATAAAACCTAAAACATGCATAAAACGCCCGGATTACACAATGAAATCTAAATACTCAAGTATGCTCAAGAATTTGTCAATTTCTCATACAAATCTCTCTAAACGCACGCAAATCAGTGGTGAATCCTATAAGAATATAACTCCTAATATGGAGTTATCACTGATATTTTTGAAGACCAATTGTGTAGATTTTTTCGTTGGAACGAAGATATTTTCTTCTTCATTATGTTTGCAGGGATCGTCTCCGGTAAATTTCCGGCAAGGCGCCACTTTGTACCAATTCTGCTACCAGCAAGTAATGAGCGGTGTGCATCTTTGCCGGTTCTCCGGCGGAGAACTATTTGCCACCATTGTTTCAGTCAGGGTGTAACAAGTGATTGTGTTTATTCCTTGCACACAATCAGCTTCCTACCCCACGAGCTGTTCTCCCATTTGTTCTTCACATCAGCAGCCTTCATGGCATGAAGTTCATCTGGCATCTTACCATGTCAAGGTTACAAGCAAGGGCTTAAATCCGTAGGATCGTAGCTTTAGTTTTTCCGTAGGATCGTTCCTTAGTAACGCTTAAATTTTTTATTGGAAGCTTTTCCTTCATTGTAAGCTTTGCTTTTAAGATGCTATCTAAACAGATAAGTTGTAAGCCGCATTTGACTGTTATGAAAGTATGCTTTTCATTTGTTGTTTTGTCTGCTACAATCAATTGTAAACTTCGCGTATTGACATGCTATACGATAAAACAATCTTTATGTTTTGCTACTGTCTAGGCAGACAGTCTTTGAATGAGTTGCTATTTTGACAGATAGGCTTCGGATCGCATAGGATCATTTTTGTTATCGCTGCTATCTAGGCAGATAGGCTTTGGATCGCATTGGATCATGTATATTATCGCTGCTATCTAGGCAGATAGGCTTTGGATCGCACATTATCGTTTTTCTTAGTCCTGCTATCTAGGCAGATAGGCTTTGGATCACATAGGATCACATTCTGTTATAGCTGCTATCTAGGCAGATAGGCTTTGAATGAATTGGCCGATATAAGTAATATGAAACAACAATACAACCATTTGACGAAGTGCTCTCATATGGGAGAGTTATTATTATTAAAGCATCCTCTTATGGGAGGAGCATGAGAAGAGATTCCTCATGTGGGAGGAAGCAATGCAAGTTACATAGAGCAAGAAAGCAACATAACATTTGAATTAAAAGTAATAAGTAGAGCTAAGGATAGTACTTCTAAATCCATCACATGTTGATTGGACTTGGAGTCGTTGCAGTCCCATGAAGCCTCTGAATGGTGCAGTAGCCAGTGTCGAACACTTCTTTGACTTCGAACGGTCCTTCCCAGTTAGAAGCGAACTTAGGGTGAGCTGCTGTTGGAATAGATGCCCTAGAGGCAATCTAATTTAGTATGAATTGGAAAGAATAATCATTGTATTATCTATGGAGATATTTAATATAATGAAGTCCTTAGATTTAAAAATCGTGTTGTTTATCTTAAAAATACCTAGTCAAATATAATGATTAATAGGACGATCATCTATAGATTAGTATGGGATTGGATTGATATGGACATATCACGATCCAACACATGGGTATGTATTAGGGGTAATGACATACTGGATTGACCTAAATACGAGAAGGCTACATACAAGTTATGTAATGTCACAAGCGCTTCTCGCGGTGCTAGGATATAATCATCCTTAGACTTGAATTCACTAGATCCTCTAGTTATGAAATATTGTGCTTTGACAACGTTAAACGCTACTCCGTAACTGGGTAGTTATAAAAGCGCATGTTGGGAACAATATGAAGCAAGCTTAGAGATGGTGAGTGATGTAGATAGGATTTGTCCCTCCCACATAACGGGAGCAATTATTCGAGGCCACTCGAGGGATGGCGCCTATGGAATGTCTGGCCAGACTCATATGAATCAATATGGGGATATTGATGTCATATGCATAGATAGGGCTATTCCTAGGATCGAGAAACATGGATTGGATATACAAGTCTGACTTGTATGTCTCGTTTCCAATCCGGATATTGAGACAAAGGGATGCGATAATAAGATCACAAGGTTTGTCAAGATGACTATTTCTATTAATTGGGTGGCATGGATGTGTTGCTAGACACCGCTTCATATATGTAAATATTTACTACCAATTAAGTAAAAATCTATGGGGTCACACGCCATAAAGATATAATTGGACAAGAGACTTAATTAATAGATATTAATTAAGAGGATCATATTGCAACAAGTTGCTAACTTAGTAGGACTAATTAGCAAATAAATAATAGTCCATATATGGATATGATTAGTATTGGGCCCTTTATGGAAACAACTAGGAGTAGTTGGACTACATAAAGGAACTCCTTCCTTCCCAATCAATACATGTTATTCATAACACATATTGAGAGGAGAGAAAAGAGTTGAGAGCAAGCAAGGCAAGAGGCGCGTCCGCCCTTACCCGCCGCCCCGAACCCGTCGGCCACACATGGAGGCCGAACTCCTCCTTATGGCTTCGTTGCGTGATTCCGTTGTCTCCTTCCTCCGTTCTAGCTAGCACAAGAAGGTTGGGAGGTCCAATTCTCTATCCTAGGTGTGGATCAACCGTAGAGAACATGACATTATTCACGTTTGAATTCATCAAAGGAGAACCCAAAGGTGAACACATATTAATCCTTTACTATCGTTATGTGTTCTTGACTTGTGATCCTTGGATGGATTTGAACGGAAAATTATCTTCTTCCGCTGCGATTCCATGTTCAAAACCCTACAGCTTCTTCTCGCATACAGTGATCTGAAGCTCTTAAAACCAGATCCCCAACTGAAAAATCCCGGTGTTGACCAATTTTTTTGTATGCGCGAGCGATCCTTTCTTTGTACCTTGTGTTGGATCTCTTAGCCTCTTCACGCATTCCTTCCAGCAGAATAAGATCATGATCGCGTTGATTTTCATACAAATCATGAAAGGCTATCCTTGCAGATTTAACTTTAATTTCCGCCGCGACAACAGCTTCGACCCCATAACGTAGAAGGAAAGGGGAAACTCTTGTGGGAGTCCTTGGCGTGGTGCGACCTTCCCATAGAGCCAGACTTAAGGAATTTGCCCACTTCTTGTGATCATCTACGACCATTTTGCTTAAGATCCTCAGCAATGTCTTGTTCGTTGCTTCTGCTTGTCTGTTACCCTTCGGATAATATGGCGTGGAGCACACCTAACTTATGTTGTACTCTGCAAGCTTCGCGGCCACTTGTCGATTTATAAAGGGGGTGCCGTTGTCGGAGAGGATGGAATTGGGAATCTCAAAACGATATATGATGTTTTTCTGAATGAAGTTAAAAACCGCAAGCGCGTTCGCTGTCTTGAGTGGCACCGCTTCCACCCACTTGGTGAATTTCTCAGTTGTAGTCAAGATGAACTGATTCCCATGCGAGGCTGGTCGAATGGGGCCAATAAAAACAAAGGCCCACGTGAGAAATGGCCTAGGCGTTCCCAATTCATGCAAGTCTACATCGGGAGCGTGTACAAGGTTGCCTTTGAACTGGTATTCTTGACACCTCTTGACTTGGTGCGACAGTCTACTTCCATTGTAGGCCAGAAATAACCAACGGTGAGGAGTTGTCTGCATAACTTCGCGCCTCCTTGGCGCTCCACTTGATGGGACAAATCCATCACTTCTTGTGCTTCTTGGATACCCAAGCACCTGAGCAGATTCACCTCGTGACCTCTTCACCAGAGTATATTTTCCTTTACAACATATCGGGTTTCCTTTCTCTTGAGTTTTTCAGCCTCTTTCCTGTGAGTTGGTTCAACTCCTTCCTTTAAATAGTTAAACAGCGCCTTCCTCCAATATTTGCCGTCATCGATTGTAGCAATTTCTAAGGAATCTTTGACCAATGCGCAATTCTAGAAGTTCCCTTGAATGATTGCAGCATATGTTGAAATCTCTGGCCAATGAATCCCATATCTCTGAGCTTTCCTATAGATGGACACTTCATTTTCTCCACAGGAGTGTTGGTGGATTTTTTCTAATAGTGCTTGCCCTTCCTGTTGCGAGACACATCGCATGTGTAGTCCTCCTGTTCCCTTAAAGTAGAGGGAGTTATCGTGCACGCAATATCCCTTTGTGGATGCCCAATTTTCATTGCTCGTTCCTTCAGCAATCGCGCGCAGTATTGGCTTCCTCCAATCTTCAGCTTTTGTGGGCTCCTCTTCGCATACCTCTTGTGTTAGATCCAGAATAGTTCTAACTTCAATCAAAATCCTTTCTGGATACTTGTCTGCACTGGTTTTGGATCCCAAGGTGGCCAAAGAATATGCGTGCCGGTTATCAGTTTTGGGAGTATGCTCGTACTTGACGTCATGTTGATATGGATCAGCAATGCAAATTAAAATTGAAAGGCAAATCCCTCATTCAAAATATTGTGTTCATGCCTTCTCGTTATTTAACCACTCATCATGATCACTATATCCCATGATTGTGCGTGCCAAAGCATGGCAACATGGTTTATCGTGATTAGATGCGATGGCACGTAACAATGTGCAATTGTTTAAGTAAAAGGTTGGACACAACTAGGTAGATTTAATAAGATTAAAAGAACCTAGAGGCAGACAATTGGGATTATTCATGGGGATGGATAAATAATGGTTATTAGCCCAATTGAACCAAGAGTTACATATGATGTAATAGGAAATGTTCCTACCTAAATAACCAATTCCGGGTGACTTGCCAAAGCAAGCTCGGAAGAGGCAAAATATGGATCTTGGCCCACTAGAATATATAAGGATATTTTCCGCGTTAATATGGAGGGTTATTAATCCGAGAAAAATAGTGGGAGCTATATTTAATAATCTTGCCATTATTGAGTATAGTAAAATCACACTAAAATATTGTATATTTCCCGTTTTTGTAGAATTCCAATGGCAAACAATTCATCGAATTCATCACACTCACTACAGGCTGTTCTTGAGAAGAACAAGCTTTCTAAAACCAACTTTATGGACTAGTACATGAATGTAAGAATTGTTCTTAAACAAGAAAAGAAACTGTACACACTAGAAGAAGAAGTTCCAGAGGGTCTAGAGAACAATACCCCAGCAGCCCTAAAGGCGTATCAGAAACGTGTTGACGATGCTTATGATGCGGCCTGCCTTATGCTTTGCACCATGTCTCATGAGATTAAGAAGCAACATGAGAACATGAATGCAGTCGATATGATCGAGCACTTGAAGCAGCTCTTTCAAGAGTAGGCAAGGGTTGAACGGTATGAAGTTTCTCGGGCATTGTTCAAGAGTCACTTGGAAGAAGGGAACCTAGTAGGACCGCATGTGTTGCGGATGATCGGGTATCTTGAGAATATCGATCGGCTAGGGTTGCAGATTGGTCAAGAGTTGGCCACATATCTCATTCTGCAATCGTTGCCGGATAGTTATGGACAGTTCATCATGAACTATAACATGAATGAGATCGCCAAGCCTCTACCAGAGCTGCTCAATATGTTGAGGACGGCTGAACAATCCATCAAAAAGGGAAAGGGCAATACCATAATGTTGGTGCAGAAAGGAAAGGGTAAAAGGTTTGCCTCTACTTCCAAAGGTAAAGGCAAGGCACTTGCTAAACCTAAGGACACTGCTCTTAAACCTGCTGGTGGCGTGGCCAAAGGCGTGATAAAGGGTGATTGTCACTACTGTAGTCAGCCTGGACACTGGAAGAGGAACTGCCCGAAGTATCTGGAGGATAAAAGGCTTGGGATAGTGATCCCACAACCACCAGGTAATTTTGTTATAGGTGTTAATTTAACTACTTCTTCATCTTGGGTATTGGATACTGGATGTGGATCTCATATTTGTCAAAATATGCAGGATCTAAGTAGAAGTAGATGATTAGCAAAAGGAGAGGTGGACTTGCGCGTTGGGAATGGAGCAAGAGTTGCTGCATTACTTATAGGCGTGTATAGGCTGTCTCTGCCTTCTGGATTAGTATTAGAATTAGATAATTGCTTTTATGTTCCTACTATGAGTAAGAACATTATTTCCGTATCTTGTTTGGACAAGAAAGATTTTACTATTTCAATAAACAACAATTGTTGTTCCATTTATTTTGATAGTATTTACTATTGTAGTGCGCAATTATTTAATGGATTATATATCCTTGATCTAAGCTATCCAATCAATAACATAAATACTAAGAGGATTAAAAAGAATGATTTAAATCCTGCTTATCTATGGCATTGTCGTCTAGGCCATATAAATGAGAAACGTGTATCTAAACTCCATAAGGACGGATTTATATACTCATTTGATTTTGAATCACATGATACATGTGAGGCTTGTTTGTTAGGAAAGATGAAAAAGTCCCCTTTCAACAAGAAAGGTGAAAGGACTAGTGAGCAATTAGCACTCATACATACTGATGTATGTGCACTACCAGAAAAATAGGCTTTTCCCACGGGTAACTAACGTGGCCAAAGCTTCAATTCCCGTGGCAAATAGTTTTAGCCACGGGAGACGCCACGGTAAGTAACCGTGGCAACAACTGGCGTGGTTTTTCATTTTAGCCATGGGTAATAGCCGTGGCGAAGGTTTAGCCACGGTAGTTCCCGTGGCTAATTTGCGTCCACCAAATAACCACGTGATTTTAATGTCCGAGGCTAATTCTTTTTAAGCCACGGTTAATAACCGTGGCTAACGAAATTTTACCCGCCAAATTACATTGATTTTGGCACAATCGCTTCCCGTGGCTAAGTGATACTTTTACCCACTAATTTAAATAGATTTAGCCACATAATATTTGTACGACATCGAATCCAAAAGTTCAAAAACAACGAATGGTACCACATACACTAAATGGATCAATGAAATTTACAGAACTCTTAATTTATAAGATTAAGAAATTCATTACGAGAGTACCAAATTTCCGTCAAGTGTTCAAAGTCGCATCATTACACAAAACATCCAACTGAAACATACAAAAGTCTTGCTTGTATTTGAAATTCAAATTCTCAAAACATCGACACAGAGATGAAATTCCACGACTTTTGCAAGCTCTCTAAACAAAGCCTCAAGCGCGGCGACGCCATCAACACCCCCGTCAAGTTCCTATTGAACAAAGTCGATCCTGATGAAGAGTAATTAAAAACAATCAGTTAAACGACATTGATACGACAACCAAAGACCTTAACTTACGTGTAAAGCAAGAGATGCTTTCTAACTCCATTTACTGGTGCCGCATCAGAAGTCCTGGTCACTGTAGGAGAAATGCAAGTGGGTTTCGTGATTTAACTTGCTTGCGAGTTGCAGGCACGGTGTCTTCATGAATGGGTTTGTTGAGGCATTATTGGCACGAACAGGGCTCCACACAATACACACCAGTAGCAAAGCACTCACAATAACTAAATTTTGATTTTCAAAATATATCCGTGAGATCAACATTACTTTGAGGAAATTAGCTAGTTAGTGACAAGTTTCCATGTTATTTGCCTATATGGTCATCAATGAACTCTGATTCAAATGCCATGAAGCAAATGACGGCTTCAGCAAAGCTGTTGGAGTTGTTTTGTTTTACAAAACTGGCTCAAATTTAGGTATGTGACATTTAACAAATGTTGGAGTTGCTTTACATATATGTACAGTAATTGTTTGATTTATGCTTCCACAAAAATAACTTTTATGATTTTCTAGCACATTGAGAAGTAAACCCCACACATTTAATTAACTAATATTAATGCTAAGGGTTCGACATACTATCAGAAAGAACAGATGGAAATTGAAGATTACCTGAATTTCAAGAAGGGACCTGACTTTCTTCGACGCTTACACGTCAAATCCTATCGTCGTTCCTGTACTAAAGTCCCCCTTTTTGCAGCGAGGGAAGTTGAAACCTTCAACAAAATTTGTTGTTAGAAAACTTTTGATATCATGTAATTTGCTATTCAAGGAGTAAGCTAGCTATTTCTTTATCTTAGCAACTACTTTCCTAGCGAAGAGGATATGCACCAAAAACCTACTGTACTTACAATTACAGGAGATAGCATGAACAAGCTTAAAGTCAAAATGGATTAGCTCATAAACCAAAATGGATAAACTATTAAGTCTTTTTCCTTTGTAAATTTCTACCTGGATTTCCTCTGGAGGCTCCAACCACCAGGCAGGGGTATTTCCCTATATTGTCTGCTTCCTCTTTTATACATTATAACATTCCATACTGAGCAATTCCACGCAATGGAACCTTGTAACGTCGTGAAAACCGAAATCAAAGCAAAACCCCACATAAATCCGTGGTGGAACTACACGAAATGAAGGACTCTAGGATGAGAGGATTTGAGATAGAATCAAAACCTTGACAACATAATACCCATGAAATCAATTGTTTATTAGTTCTGGCAAACGAAAGTGAAAAACGTTAATGACAAGCACACAACAAAGTTTTAACTTCAAGAGGTATCTACAGAACCTTCGATATTTTTGGATTCCTCCATGGCCATTCGTAAGAGAAAAGACAACCTCCAAGTTTAGCATAGGTACTAAACAGGTTCAAGTAATCAAACATGTAGATGCAAAGCGAGTTAAAGATGTATAGATACTTGCAGTTATACTTGTACTGTGCACACATATAAACTATGATAGCATTTGAACTACCAATACTTGATGTATGTAAATTAATAAATACAACACAACAGAAATCTATTTGTTTATCTAAAAAAACCCTCGGTTAACACTCATACTCTGTAGGGGGGAACAGTCCATGGTTCCTGATTTGAAGCATTGTCATAATGTTCAAGTTTCTTGATCAAAATATGAAGACCATATCACATATGTGCACACAGGTAGGGAGATTAATACCTGCTTGTTTCCTCCACCATAGTAAAACCCCAACAAAGGCTCCCAAATCACATACTGACTTATGGGCTCCGTTTGCCCCACTTAACGAGTTTCTCTCAATAGAGACATATCACATGAGTAACTAAATAAGTAAAGAATAAGAGTATCAGATATGATTTTAGCAGTGCTGCAAGCACACTATGTCAAGAAAAGAAAAATCACCTCACAAATGTAATTGCAAAAGTATTTGTCATCTTGTTCAACATAATTTGAGCAATATCTGAAATTATCAAGAAGATATTGCTAATCAACATATCCGCAGGACTAATTATTCAGCTTCCACATAAAATTACAAACAAACAAAAATGGAACTGAACAGTTATAACTCAATTTTGTAAACAGTGGAATTGGGTGAGGAATAGCTTCCCAAAGAAGATGTTTTTGCGGAGAACACATCACCAAAAAGGAACATAGACAAACATGGGCAAGCTTAAGAGCAGAGACAACTACAGTGAAAGACAGATTGAGAGACCTACTGTGAGAAAGAGAGATGTGCGTACCTGCGGCCTCACCGAAAGATAGGGTTTCTTCTTTTTTCCGACGATGTTAGGGTCACGTGCAGATGGAGAACAAAGGATGCCCAAGGCTTAGATTACGGGGATGAAGAAAGATCCGTCGAACTACTGCTAAATACCGTAAACCCTAGAAAATTATGGCAATTACAGACCACGGAGAGAGAGGGAGAGAGAAGAAGATGAGGAAGAAGAGGAGACGAACTTACCTGCAGACGGTGAGAGGAAGTGGACGACGATGACGGAGAGAGGAGAATGCAACTGCGCGCTTTCGCTACAATTTCCTCTAGTCTCTCTTTATCTCACACTCAACCTGCACTGAATCGATTGAAGATAGCCTGGATCGATCCATCGGAATGGAGAAGAAAGGGACGGGGGTTCTGGCCTTCAGGGTGAGAACACTAGGGTTGATCTTTTTTTGATAAAACCTGTAAGGGCCGATTGGTGGCTAAAGGGTTCAGACAGATTCATGGTATAGACTATGATGAAACTTTTTCCCCTGTCGCTATGACCAAATCCATCCGAATCCTACTTGCAATTGCGGCTTACTATGACTATGAGATTTGGCAGATGGATGTCAAAACATCATTCCTTTATGGGAATCTTCTCGAGGATGTGTACATGACACAACCAGAAGGTTTTGTAGATCCTGAGCATGCAAATAAAGTTTGTAAGCTTCAACGATCCATTTATGGATTAATGCAAGCTTCTAGAAGTTGGAATCGACGTTTTGATGAAGCCGTCAAAGAGTTTGACTTCGTCAAGAACGAAGATGAGTCTTGTCTCTACAAGAAGGTTAGTGGGAGCTCCGTAGCGTTCCTGGTCTTGTATGTGGATGACATACTACTCATTGGAAATGACATTCCTATGTAGCAATCAGTTAAGGATTGGCTAGGAAAGTGTTTCTCAATGAAAGACTTAGGGGAAGAAGCCTATATACTCGGTATAAAGATCTATTGGGATAGATCTAAGAGGTTGCTAGGCCTAAGTCAAAGTACATATATAGACAAGGTTTTGAAACGGTTCAACATGCAAGATTCCAAGAAGGGATTATTGCCCATGTCCCATGGAATTACTCTTTCTAAGAGTGATTGTCCATCGAATAAGACTGATATGGACCGCATGAGTAAGATCCCCTATGCCTCGGCCATAGGATCTATCATGTATGCCATGTTATGTACTAGACCGGACGTATCATACGCATTGAGTATGGCGAGCCGATATCAGTCTAATCCGGGTGAGAGTCACTGGATAGTAGTCTAGAATATCCTCAAGTACTTGAGAAGAACTAAGGATGCGTTCTTGATGTTTGGAGGTGAGGAAGAGTTGTGTGTAACTGGTTACACGGATGTAAGCTTCCAAACCGACAGAGATGATTTCACGACAGAGATGATTCCTGAATGGATTAGCCGTGAGCTGGAAGAGTTCCAAGAACAGACAGTTGCTGATTCTACAACAGAGGCCGAGTATATTGCTGCAAGTGGTGCAGCAAAAGAAGTTGTTTGGTTTAGAAAGTTCGTTTCTGAGCTTGGTGTAGTTCCTAGCATTGGGGATGCCACAATGTTTTATTGTGACAACACAGGCGCGATCGCTCAATCTAAGGAACAAGATCACACCATAAAACCAAACACGTACTCCGGAAGTTCCATCTTATTCGAGAGATTATCGATAGAGGAGATGTGATGATATGCAAGATTCCTACAGATGATAATATGGCAGATCCATTCACGAAGCCGCTTGTTCAGCGCAAGCATGAAGAGCACACTAGAGCGATTGGCATACGCGATGTACCAGATTGGCTCTAGTGCAAGTGGGAGACTGTTGGAATAGATGCCCTAGAGGCAATCTAATTTTAGTATGAATTGGCTAGAATAATCATTGTATTATTTATGGAGATATACTTAAGATTCCTCGATAGAAGTCAATTACAATGGCTTTTAATATAATGAATTCCTTAGATTTACAAATCGTGTTGTTTATCTTAAATATCCCTAGTAAAATATAATGATTAATAGATTAGTATGGCGTTGGATTGATATGGAGATATCACGATCCAACACATGGGTATGAATTAGGGGTAATGACATACTGGATTGACCCAAATCCGAGAAGGCTACATACAAGTTATGTAAAGTCACAAGCGCTTCTCCCGGTGATAGGATATTATCATCCTTAGAATTGAAGTCACTATATCCTCTAGTTGTGGAATATTATGCTTTGACAACGTTAAACGCTACTCCGTAACTGGGTAGTTATAAAAGCGCATGTTGGGCACAATAGGAAACAAGCTTAGAGATGGTGAGTGATATAGATAGAATTTGTCCCTCCCACATAATGGGAGAAAATATCCGAGGCCACTCGAGGGATGGCGCCTATGGAATGTCAGGCACGAATCATATGAATCAATATGGGGATATTGATGTCATCTCCATGGATAGGGCTATTCCCAGGATCGAGAAACATGGATTGGATATACGAGTGTGAATTGTATGTCTCGTTTCCAATCCTGATATTTAGACAAAGGGATGCAATAATAAGATCACAAGGTTTGTCAAGATGACTATTTGTATTAATTTGGTGGCTTGGATGTGTTGCTAGACACCGCTCCATGTATGTAAATAGTTACTACCAATTAAGTAGAAACCTATGGGGTCACACGCCATATTGATATAATTGGACAAGAGACTTAATTAGAGATTAATGAAAAGGATCATACTGAAACAAGTTGCTAACTTAGTAGGACTAATTAGCAAATAAATACTAGTCCATATATGGATATGATTAGTATTGGGCCCTTTATAGAAACAACTAGGAGTAGTTGGACTATATAAAGGAGCTCCTTCCTTCCCTCTCAATACATGTTATTCATAACCCATATTGAGAGGAGAGAAAAGAGTTGAGAGCAAGCAAGGCAAGAGGCGCGTCCGCCCCTTACCCGCCGCCCCAAACCCATCGGCCACACAAGGAGGCCGAACTCCTCCTTGTGGCTTCTTTGCGTGATTTCGTTGTCTCCTTCCTCCATTCTAGCTAGTACAAGATGGTTGGGAGGTCCAATTCTCTATCCTAGGAGTGGATCAACCGTAGAGAACGTGACATTATTCGTGTTTGAAGTCATGAAAGGAGAACCCAAAGGTAAGAACATATTAATCCTTTACCATCGTTATGTGTTCTTGACTTGTGATCCTTGGAGGGATTTGAACGGAATAATTATCTTCTTCCGCTGCGATTCCATGTTGAAAGCCCTACATCTGCTTCTTGCATAGAGTGATCTGAAGATTTTAAAACCAGATGCCCAACTGCAAAATCCCGGTGTTGAACAGTTTTGTTGTATGCGCGAGCGATCCTCTCTTTGTACCTTGCGTTGGCTCTCTTAGCTTCTTCACGCCTTTCTTCCAGCAGAATAAGATCATGATCGCGTTGATTTTCGTACAAAGCATGAATGACTATCCTTGCAGAGTTAACTTTAATTTCCGCCAGGACAACAGCTTCGGCCCCATAACATAGAAGGAAAGGGGAAACTCCTGTGGGAGTCCTTGGCGAGGTGTGATCTGCCCATAGAGCCAGAATTAAAGAATTTTCCCACTTCTTGTGATCATCTGTGACTATTTTGCTTAAGATCCTCAGCAATGTCTTATTCGTCGCTTCTGCTTGTCTTTTACCCTTCGGATAAAATGGCGTGGAGCACACCTAACTTATGTTGTACTCTCCCTGCTTCGCGGCCACTTGTCAATTTACGAAGGGGGTGCCGTTGTCGGAGAGGATGGAATTGGGAATCCCAAAACGATATATGATGTTTTTCTGAATGAAGTTAACAACCGCAAGCGCGATCGCTGTCTTGAGTGGCACCACTTCCACCCACTTGGTGAATTGCTCAGTTGCAGTCAACATGAACTGATTCCCATGCGAGGCTGGTCGATTGGGGCCAATAAAAACCAAGTACCACGTGTGAAATGGCTAAGGAGTTCCCAATGCATGCAGGTCTACAGCGGGAGCGTGTACAAGGTTACCTTTGAACTGGCATTATTGACACCTCTTGACTTGGTGCGACAGTCTGGTTCCATTGTAGGCCAGAAATAACCAACAGTGAGGAGCTGTCTGCATAACTTCGCACCTCCTTGGCGCTCCACTTGATGGGACAAATCCATCACTTCTTGTGCTTCTTGGATACCCAAGCACCTGAGCAGATTCACCTCGTGACCTCTTCGCCAGAGTATATTTTCCTTTACAAGATATCAGGTTTCCTTTCGCTTGAGTTTTTCAGCCTCTTTCCTGTGAGTTGGTTCAACTCCTTCCTTTAAAAAGTTAAACATCTTCTTCCTCCAATCTGTGTCGTCATCGATTGTAGCAATTTCTAAGGAATCTTTGACCAATGCGCAATTCTAGCATTTCCCTTGAATGATTGCAGAATATGTTGACATCTCTAGCTAATGAATCCCATATATCTGAGCTTTCCTATAGATGGACACTTCATTTTCTCCACAGGAGTGTTGGTGGATTTTTTCTAATAGTGGTTGCCCTTCCTGTTGTGAGACACATCGCATGAGTACTCCTCCTGGTCCCTTAAAGTAGAGGGAGTTATCGTGCATGCAGTATCCCTTTGTGGATGCCCAATTTTCTTTGCTCGTTCCTTCAGCAATCGCGCGCAGTATTGGCTTCCTCCAATCTTCAGCTTCTGTGGACTACTCTTCGCATACCTCTTGTGTTAGAGCCGAAATAGTTCTAATTCAATCAAAATCCTTGTTGAACACTTGTCTGCACTGATTTTGGATCCCAAGGTGGCCAAAGCATCAGCGTGCCGGTTTTCAGTTCTGGGAGTATGCTCGTACATGACGTCGTGGAAGTGCTGCACCAACTTCTGAACCATAGTCCTATAAGGCAGCAAGTTGATCTCCTTCAAGCCATACTCGCCTGGAGCCTGTTTAACGATGAGCTTCGAATCCCCCATGACCATCAAATTGTTTACTTCCAATGTCTTGGCTGCAAAGAGCCCCGCAATCAGAGCCTCATATTCTGCCTCATTGTTAGTAACTGGAAAATCCAACTTCGTTGACATTTGGATGACTTTCCCATCTGGCTTTGTCAGGACAATACCAATACCTCCTCCTTTCCTTATTTATGACCCGTCGAAATGCAGCTTCCAATAAAGTGATTTAATCGCATAAATATCTTGTCCTTCCAGATCTTCTTCTACCATTGGCTTGTGATTGTTTTATGGGACTGTTCCAACAAGTCTGCCACTGCCTGCGACTTAATTGCTTTTGGACGGGCACACGTGATGTCATATTGCGAAGTATTCATGTACCACTTCGCTAGCCTTCCACAGGGAGAGGAATGGCTCAACAAGTACCGGATGGGGTCACTCTTTGTGATCACGATGACTTTTTGAGAAGCGAAATAATGCTTTAACTTTCCTATTTTGAAAAATAAAGCAAGGCAGTGGCGTTCTATATCAGTGTACCTGGACTTAGCCGGCTGTACCACGCGAGAGATGTAATAGATTCGCCTTTCCTGCCCCTTATGCTATTGAGCTAGCAGCGCTCCTATAAATTTCCTGGTCGATGTCAGATACAGCAAAAGTGGTGATCCTAGTTGACGCGCGATCATTACACGTGGTAACGTCAACAAGTCCTTCACCTTTTCGAATGTGGCTTGATGCTCCTTTGTCCAATTATACACAGAATTTTTCTTAAGAAGATCCCCGAAGCAGAAGGTCAGTTCTGTAATTGCTGGCACAAATCTTCGCAAGTAGGATAGCTTCCCCAAGAATGTCTTCAAAGTGCTTTGGTTGTGTGGTGCCACCATGCTGGTGATGGCAGAAATCTTCGCACGATCAGGTTCAATCCCATGGCGGTGGATCACACACCCCAAAAACTTTCCAGAAGTTACCCCAAATGCGCATTCATTGGATTCATTTTCAATTGGAAGCTCCTTCACCTTTCAAACACTTTCCGCAAGTCTCCCAGATGATCCGCTTATTCTCTTGACTTAATAACCAAGTCATCGACATAAAACTCCACTTCCTGATGCATCATATCATGGAAGAGAGCCATCACGGCACGTTGATAAGTTGCGCCCGCATTCTTTAATCCAAAGAGCATAACTGTGTAGCTGAAAACCCCAACTAGCGTCTCTCATCCACAGGGTCCACCTTGATTTGATTATACCCACTGAACCCATCCATGAAACTGAACATCCGATGACCTGCGGTAGAGTCAATGAGCATATCTCTGTTTGGAAGCGGGAAGTCGTCTTTGGGGCAAAAGCGATTGAGATCTCGGAATTCCACGCAGATGGGAAGCTGCCCATTTTTCTAGACAACTGGCACAATGTTTTCCAGTCAAGTAGGGTGATGATTGGGTTCAATGAAATTGGCATTCAGCTGTTTAACTATTTCTTCCCTGATCTTTACATTAATCTCTGGTCTGAAACTTTTTGCACTCTGCTTTACTAGTTTGGACCCCGGGATGATATCCAACCTATGCATCGTCACACCTGTTTCGAGGCCGGGAATTTCGTCGTACTCCCAGGCAAATACATCCTTGTACTCTGTGAGCAGTTTTAGCAATTTTGCTTCCTCTTCTCCCTTGAGGTCCGCGCTCAGGAACACAAGCCTTTTCTTTTATTCGGATGGACTTAGGAATACTTCCTCTAGTTCCTGCTTTTGTGGCTTTGGCTTGTCCTCCATGCATTCGGGCGCCTCTTTCAACTTTTCATCCAGTAGACCCGATTTCAGCTTGTCTTCCTCTTGGTCCTGCTCAAGTTGATTGATTTGCCCAGGGATATCCCCATGTTGAGATGGGGGTACCTGTTGGAATAGATGCCCTAGAGGCAATCTAGTTTAGTATGAATTTATTTATGTCTAGAAATTCATTTATTATTTATTGGATATTTAATATAATGAAGTCCTTACATTTACAATTGTGTTGTTTATCTTAAATATCCCTAGTCCAGTATAATGATTAATGGAACAATCATCTATAGACTAGTATGGGGTTGGATTGATATGGAGATATCATGATCCAACACATAGGTTTGCATTAAGGGTAATGTCGCACTGGATTGACCCATCTCTGAGAAGGCTACATACACGTTATGTTGAGTCACGAGCGCTTCTCGCGGTGCAATGGTATTGTCATCCTTAGACTTGAAGTCACTAGATATTCTAGTTGTGGATTATTGTGATTTTGGTAGCGTTAAACGCTACACCGTAACTGGGTAGTTATAACGGCGTGTACTGGATACAATAAGAAGCAAGATTAGAGATCGTAGTGGACGTAGATAGAATTTGTCCCTCCCACATAACGGGAGCAAATATCCTAGGCCACTCGAGGGATAGTGCTTATAGAATGTCTGGCCAGACTCAAATAAATCAATATGGGATATTGACGTTATTTGCACGAATAAGGCTATTCCCATGGATTGAGAAACTGTGGATTGGATATACGAGTGTGACTTGTATGTCTCGTGTCCAATCTGGATATAGAGACAAAGGGATGAGACAATTACTTGTACAAAAAGTTGTCAAGATGACTATTCTATTAGTTGGCTAGAATGGATGTTTTGATAGAAACCGCTCCATATTAGCAAATAGTTGCTACCAACTAGATAGAACCTATGGGGTCACACGCTATATAAAGTTGAACTAGATTTGGGATTTAATTAATTGGATTAGTTAATTAGAAGTATCACTTTGCAAAACCTTGCAAACTTAGTAGGGACTAATTTGCAAGGAAGGGACTGAAATGAATTCTAGTAGGACTAGAATAAGTCCTTTAGGTAGTTGGCAAGGATTTGTTGGACTATATAAAGGACATTCCTTCCTTCCTTCCCACACTTATGCTCATGATTAATCATAACTTGAGGGGGAGAGAACAAAAGGAGAGAGAGCAAGCAAGCTAGAGGAGTCGCCGCCCCCCTAGCCCGCCGCCCGTCGGCCCCAAAGGAGGCCGAACCTCCTTTGGTTTGTCTCGTTTTGCGTGATTCTTCTTCCTCTTTCTCTTTCCGGTCTAGCACCAAGGAGTGGGAGATCTAGAAATTAACTCTAGGCGTGGATCAACTATAGAGAACGTGACACAATTCGCGTTTGAAGTCATCAAAGGAGAACCCTAAGGTGTGTTATTGATTTCTTCCTTTACCATCGTTATGTCTCTTGACTTGTGATCCTTGGAGAGTTTTGCATGGTTAATTATTATTTCCGTTGCGTATCCATGAATCAAAACCCTACAGTACCCCCGCACACCTTCATATGCGATAGCATTTCTTTCCATTGGAGTAGAAGCTTTCTATCTCCTTGCCTTTGCTATCTTGTTTCACCACCCTTTTTAGGGTTTACACATTCTTCTTCTGGTAAGAGATATGTGGCACCCTTTCGCATGCGGGCACGTTTTCCTTGGCATCTTCCCTTGTCACCATCAGTCCTGAGGGTGTCTGATCCTTGATATCCTCCCACCGAGGCAGAGGAGTTGGGTTAAATGGCCCAAGTGTCTGTTCTTCTGCCATCTCGGTGAACCACACCGCTTCGGTAAGATGCTCTTCATTCAGGTTGAATGGGTTCGTCGAGGCTGATATCTCAACTACCCTGCCACTCCAAATGGCCTTCATTACCTGGTGGGCCGTTGAAGGTACTGCATCAAAACGATGGATCCACGCTCGACCAATGATCATGTGGTATGTAGTGTTCGCATCAATGACATAGAACTTGGCAGAACACTTTATCTTCCCTATCTGGAGTCCTAGGCGGATCCAAACCACTGTCATACTTGAATTACTTCCGAATCCCATCAACGAAGATGGGCGCCTGACAATATTCTTCTCAGGAATCCCTGCTAACTTCTGGGTGTTGAGCGAGACTACGTTGACGGCCGCTCCTCCATCAACGAATTCCCTCTTGAATTCGACATCATTGATCGCAGCTGTGACGTACAAGGGCTTTTGATGGCTCGCATATGTCTTCTTATAACTTTCAGAGAAGGTCATTACGTTCTCCGTTGAGCGAGAGGCCCTGACAACTCTTCCGTTGGAGACAACGATATCCTCCTCAAAGACTTCTGCTACTCAGAGGATCGCCTTTGTCATTTCTTTTTGGCACTTTTCTGAAAAGCTCATTTCATCAAATAACCTTCTGAAGCGGTGCGATCCCTTCATTCTGTCCGCGCGCGAGTCCACTGTATCCATGCTGTAGTCTTCCTCATCGTGGACCTCGGCTATAACAGGTATCCCGTCTTCTGCATTCTATTCGAGGTCCATAATCGCGATCATGGCTACCTCCTTGTCTTTTGGCTCTTTCTCTGGATGGGCTGGGAGGGGATTATTGCGCACATCCTGCCTTTGCTCGCTGATGATCAGCTCCCCTTCCTTCATCTTCCTGCTCACAAGGTACATGAGCTTCTTGCAGTCAGTTGTTGGGTGCATAACTTTGCCGTGGCATTCACACCACTTTGGATCCCTTAACTGATCCCTAGAGGGTGTCCTTTCAAGTTGAGGTAGGACCCCATCTTTACGCCACTGTTTGCAGAGATCAATCACTTCCTCAAGGGAGCATGGTGTTGGAATAGATGCCCTAGAGGCAATCATAGATATAGTATGAACATTGTTTTGGCTAGAATATTCATTTATTATATATTGTGATATTTAATATAATAAAGTCCTTAGATAAAATGTGTTGTTTATCTTAAATATCCCTAGTCCACTATATTAATTAATAGGACGATCAAATATAGACTAGTATGTGGGTAGATTGATATGGAGATATCAAGTCTAACACATGGGTATGCATTAGGAGTAATGGCATAGTGGATTGACCCACAACGAAAATGATACATTAGATTATGTCAAGTCACAATCTCTTTTCGTAGTGCTAATATAATTGCAATCCTTAGACTTGAAGTCACTAGATACTCTAGTTGTGGAATATTGCGCTTTGATGTTATCAAACGTTACACCGTAACTGGGTAATCATAAAGATGGCTATCAGGCGTGATAGGAAGCAAGCTTAGAGATCGCAGTGATGTAGATAGGATTTGTCCCTCCCACATAATGGGGGTAAATATCCATGGCCACTCGAGGGATGAGGCTTATTGAATTTCTGGCCAGACTTAGATAAATCAATATAGAGATATTGATGTTATCTACAAGCATAAGCATATTCCCAGGATCGAGGAACTATGGATTGGATATACGAGTGTGACGATGTATGTCTCGTGTCGAATCCGGATATGGAGGCAGAGGGATAGTGCAATTTGACATATTGGGCACAAGAGGTTTGTCGGGATCACTGTCTATTTCTATTGGTTGGGTGGCATGGATGTGTTGCTAGACACCGCTCCATGTTAGTAAGAGTTACTACCAACTATATAGAAACCTATGGGGTCACACGTCAAATAGAGTAGAGCTAGATTTGGGATTAATTAATATTGATTAATTAATAGAAGGATCATTGTGCAACACCTTGCAAACTTAGTAGGACTAATTTGCAAGGAAGGGAATAGTTCTAGTTCATCTAGAATAAGGAAACTATTTTATGGAAACAACAAGGAGTTGTTGGAGTATATAAGGAGGCCTAAGCTTCCTTCCCACTTAATTTTTATTAGACATAAAAAAGAGAGTGGGAGAGAAAGAAAGAGAGAGCAAGAAAAGAGCTAGGGCCGAACCCTAGCCTCGTCCACCCCCTTCCCGTCGGCCCAAAGAGGAGGCCGCCCCTCCCTTTGTGCCTTTGTTTCTTTGATCTTCTTCCCTCTTCCTCCGGGTTCAAGCTAGCACTTGTTTGAAGGAAGAATCTAGATCTCACCTCTGAGACGAGGACATCATTCTTCGTGTGATCTCACAAATTCAAAGGTACACAATACTATGTCCCTTATCATGTTATGATGTCTTTTCCTGACGATCCGTGGTGGGCATTGAAGTAGAATTAAATTTTGTTATTCCGCTGCGTTACCTACTTCAAAACCCAACACATGGCAGCAGCGGGATATCTGAGGTCGAAACCTTGTGCTGCTTGTGCGGCGAAACTGTATTTACTTCAATCTTGCGCCCCCTCTTACAGTTAAATCTGCCAATCCTGAAAGTCGGTCCTCCCGGGGATCGCTCAGGGGCATGCTTCTTCTTTTGCCTCTCAACTATAGGCTCTACATTCTTGGTACATTCGATTAACTTTGAAAAAGTAGGCATTTGTAAGTTAATCAACATACCCTTGTATTTTTCTCGCATTCCTTGGAGACATATCTCGACGAGCCGGCTTTCAACCACCCTATCTCTGCATTCCAATGATTTTGCTCTGAAAGTTTTGATGAACGTGACTCCATATTCATCACGCTTCTGATACATACGCGACAAGTGGATCATCGTCACCTTCTCCTCCACCTGAAAGAACTTGGTATAGAATATTTTGACCATGTCCTCCCATGTCTTTATGGATCCAGCTTCCAGCGTCCTGTACCACTTATATGCGACGTTCCCAAAGACTTAGGGAACTCGCGCATCAACAGGTTGGAATCAACCCCATGCGGCCCCATCAGGTCGATGAAGCGCATGACATGCTCTTGTGCATTCCCATTGACATCATCAAACTTCTCCCACTTAGGGGCTTTGTACCCTGCAGGGTTGGGCATTAGATAAATCTCGCGCGGGATAGGAGGCGCGTTGTCAACCTTTGGGATGATGGCGTTTGTGAAGCACTGATTTGCAAGGATATTGTCCAAGCGCTGCTCCAAGGCTTTCATGCTTGCTGATGCACTTCTTCCGACAACAGGAAGAAGGGTTGCATCCGGGGGTGACACATACGCAAGGCTTAGACTATGGGTGAATCCAACATTGTTCACAGTTGCCGGTGGAGAGAGCAGGGGTTGCGGTGGTTGAGCATTAGTGGGAACACCCGTTAGCTGAGAAACGGGCGTAACGAGCGACGGATGAGCAATATGTCCCTGGGCAAGAGATGGCTGGATAATTACTAGTGGGATTTGTGAACTGGAGCTAGGCGGTGTAGGCGTTACATCTGTCCCATGGGAAACAGCCGTTCCCAGTGCTCGATTCTGAACAATAGCTCCCAGAATCGACAT
The DNA here is from genome assembly GCA_023055425.1 of Linanthus parryae. Lineage (NCBI taxonomy): Eukaryota > Viridiplantae > Streptophyta > Magnoliopsida > Ericales > Polemoniaceae > Linanthus > Linanthus parryae. Next base: position 62,306,288 of record JALGPY010000002.1, on the reverse strand, counting down.
GATCTGGGCCATCTGTGCAGATTGAGCCTGGAGAGCCTTCGCCTAGTTCTGGAGGTTTGCATTAAACATCTCCAGGGTTGGAGTACCACCAGCTGCCGTGGAATTATGGTGGGTTTCCTCCCCTGAAATTGTCTCTGTTGAGGGAGATCGGTTGCTAGCATCTTCATCGTGAGACATGGCTACTTGCTGAGGTAAGTTTCACAGGGTTCACCAAATGTGTAAAGGAGAATCCTTTGAGGAAGATTCAAACGTACACCAAGAGTAGAGAATAGGAAACACAGGGAAATATAGGGTAGTGAGTAGGGAGAGAGTAAGACAACGACAACTGTGAGAGAGAGAGACAGTATTTCGCCAGAGCTTCCGCGTAGTTCAGAAGATCACATCGTTGCAATGAAGGGTTAACGATCCTATATATAGTGAGGAATGTGAACGTTGTAGTGGGTTAATGCGCCCAATAATGGCGGCTTAATTACCTCAACCGTAACGGCACGTTCGACCCGCATATATAGGGACCATTACGCACTTCATCCGTGTATACCGGAACCGTTATGAGGTTGACCGGGTTTATGGAGCACGTGGCCATAAATCTCTCAAAGCAGTGACCAAGGGTCGCGCGCGGGCTTGGTTGTCGCTCGCACGCGACGGAACTTACTCTAGCCTCCAAACCACTAAGTCCCTACAAGTCCCGTGTTGAATGATATGCGAGGGCCCTGTCTCGCAGCCCCCACGTGGATTAGCATAGGTAGTGATCCTGTGTGTATGGAGCACAGCTTGGTGTGCTGGATGGTTTCCACGTGGCTGTGATCTGTCTGTCTGGAAAGCACCATCTACAGCCCCTAAAAGGTGCTATCAACTATTTATGTCTCATGTCCAATTCGGATATGGAGATAAAGGGATAATGGAATATGTGATATTGGGCAAAAAGGTTTGTCGGGATCACTGACTTATTTCTATTAGTGGGTAGCATGGATGTGTTGCTAGACACCGCTCCATGTTAGTAATGAGTTACTATGAACTAAGTAAAAACCTATGGGGTCACACGTCAAATAGAGTTGACCTAGATTTGGGGTTAATTAATATGATTAATTAATGAGAAGGATGACTTTGCAACACCTTGCAAACTTAGTAAGACTAATGTGCAAGGAAGTGACTAATCCAAGTTCATGTAGAACTAGGAAGGGCCTTTATGTAGTTTAACAAGGAGTTGTTGGACTATATAAAGGATGCTCTAGCTTCCTTCCCACAACTAATGCTCATAACATAAGTGAGTGGGAGAGAGAGCAAAAGAGAGAGAGCAAGAGACAAGCTAGGAGGCCGAACCCCCTAGCCCGTCCCCTACCCGTCGGCCACAAGAGGAGGGCCGAAACCCTCCTTTTCCTTCTTTGTTTCTTGATTCCTTCTTCCCTCTTCCTCCGGTCCAAGCTAGCACTTGAGAAGGAAGAATCTAGATCTCACCTCTAGACGTGGATCAACCGTAGAGACAATGACATTATTCTTCGTGTGATATCCCGAACCAAAAAGGTACACATCTTCTATGTCCTTCATCATGTTATGAGTATCTCTTCCTGTGATCCTTGGTAGGCTTTGAGTAGGAATTAATTTTTTTTATTCCGCTGCGTTACCTACGTCAAAACCCAACACAAATCGGAAATCCAGACAATTCCTAAGTACGCAATGAGTTGTTTTCTATTGCCCATTGGGATTTGTCAAGATATTGAAAGACTGATCAGATAATTTTGGTGGGGTGATACGAAAGATAAAAGAGTCTTACATTGGCTGAGTTGAGACAAATTAAAAGCAAAAAAGGAGGAAGGTGGACTTGGGTTTAAGGATTTTCACAATTTTAATATCTCTCTCTTGGCTAAACAGGCATGGAGAATATTAAAAAATCTGCAAAGCTTGCTAAGTCGGGTTTTATGAGCATATTTCAAGAACGGAGAATTTTTGCACTTTCGACCAAAAAATCAAGTCTCATATGCTTTTAAAAGCGTCCTTGCAGGTCTACGGTTACTTTTGAAAGGGTTAGAGTGGAAGGTGAAGTCAAGAGCACAAGTAAATATTTACAAAAAAGACAAATGGATCCCTAGAAATTCAACAGCTTCTGTGATTACCCCAAGCCCAACTTATGCAAACCTGAAAGTGTCTCATTGAATAGTGAATGGAGAGTGGGACGAGAATAGGTTCGCACTTACGTATGGGAAACTGATGTGTACGACATATTGCAAATTCCGATAGACCAGCAGCCAGGCGATGACACAGTAAGGTGCGGAGCAACGCAAACTGGTGCGTATACAACTGCCACGGGTTACAAGATCCAAATCAGTAATGATAGTCCAGAATCATCGAATGGAGTATGTAAACCTTGGTTTAAAAAAATATGGGCAATGAAGATCCCAAGAAGAATGATTTACCCGGTTTGGCGCCTATGGCACGATTCACTTCCAGTTGCAGTAAAGCTCAGAGAGAGAGGGGTGTCGGTACCCTTACTATGCAGTGCCTGCAAGAAAGCCCCGGAAACAGCAGAACATTTCTTTTGCGTATGCCCAGTAACATCAACAGTTTGGAGCGAAGTACAGAGTGGACAAAAGGGGAAAATTAGAAAAAGGGATCTGAAGAGGTGGATAGAGGAAATATTTCGAAAAATTCGAAGGAATACAGAGAGATCTGGGCAGTCACAGTGTGGTTTTTATGGAGCAAGAGGAACGACTGTAGATTTAACAACTTACCCTTCACGGTTCAAGAGGTAGTCGAGAAAACTCGTTTCCATCTGAAAGAATTGAAAATATTCCCAGATCTGACAAATTAGGAAGCTCAAAATGACACAATCCAAGAACCCAAATGGGAGGCACCGCCGGAAGAATGGGTCAAAGTGAACACTGATATCGCAAAATTGACCGACAACAAAATCGCTGGAGCAGGTTGCGTGCTTAGAGACTCCAGTGGTGAACTTATTGCAGGAACATTCGAGAGAATTCCTTTTAACAGCTCGATCTTGATCCTAGAACTGCAAGGCATAGAGAAAGGATTTATCTTGGCAAAGGACGCCTGATGCTGACGGCTACTGGTGGAGTCCGATTCTAAGATGTCGATTGACTTATTGGGAAGATGGGTTTCACAGAGAAGGCATTTCGATGGAGATGAAGAGCTCTCTTCAATTGCCGAGAAGTGTTTAAAGCTTATAGCTGGTTTCGAGGAGATAGAGCTGCGACACGTCCATCGAGGGGCCAACTCAGCAGCTGACATTTTTGCAAAAAGGTCATTATTGTTCTCTAATTTTAGTATGTACACCCGTCCTTCGGATTCGGCAATTGATGTAATTGAGAACGATAAGCCACGCCGTTTCTATGGCCGTTAACGGAAAGTTTTCCCTAAAAAAAGATAAGATAACTAGGGCAACGGTATTATTCTGCTGGCAAGACGAAAATGCCCCTGATCATATCTCCGCCCACATGGGCTTGTGGGCTGATGTTTGTATCTATTGGGCTTTTGGGAAATTGTATGCCCTCCTAGTTTGGGCGTGTGATTTAGCCCTCCAATTAAATGGACAAGTCAAAAAAAATGTACTGCTTCTATTCCACAGAAAATCCGAAGTGGCGGCGTTCTGTACTAGGACATTGTGTGTAGGGAGAGAGTAAGACAATAGCACTGTATGAGAGAGAGACAGAATTTCGGCAGAGCTTCCGCGTATCTCAGTTGATTCGCCCTCGTATGGAAGGGTTAACGATCCTATATATAACGGAGAATGTGACCGTTGTAGTGGGTTAATGTGCCCACTTATGGCGGCTTAATTAGCTTAACCACAACGGCACGTTCGTCCGCGTATATAGGGACCGTTACGGCACGTGCGTCCGCGTATACCTGAACCGTTATGAGGTTGATCGGGCTTATGGAGCTCGTGCGACAGGACTTACCCTAGCCTCCAAACCACTAAGTCCCTACAAGTTAGGTTTGCTGGATGATCGCCACGTGGATCAGCGCGGGTGGTGATCCAGTGTGTGTGGAGCACAGCTAGGTTTGCTGGATGATCGCCACGTGGCTAAGATCTGCCTGTCTAGAAAGCACTATCTAGAGACGTATTCTATTACAAATCCGAAAAGGTTTAGTAATCTCAGATTTGTTTCTCAAAAAAAAAAAGCGCTATCTATTTATACAAGGTGATTGAGGCCACCACTCCGCTTCTGCTTAGTTCTTTGTTCATAGCTTTATCTCTCTTCTCCTAGGGTTAGGGTTTTCCACCTTTCAGGCCACAATGTCTTCTTCCGAAGTTGCCGCCGCCACCGCCAATGCTCCTAGGAAGATCGTGTTCAAGAGTTCCGACGGAGAGACGTTTGAGGTGGAGGAGGCAGTGGCGGTGAAGTCGGAGACGATCAAGCACATGATCGATGAGGACTGCGCCGACAACGAAATCCCCCTCCCAAACGTGACCGGCAAGATCCTGGCGAAGGTGATCGAGTACTGCAAGAAGCACGTCGACGACGACGACAAGTCCGAGGACAAGAATTCGGCGGAGGATGAAATCAAGAAGTTTGATGCCGAGTTTGTGAAAGACGCGGATACGGAGACATTGTTCGATCTCATCCTGGCCGCAAACTATCTCATTATCAAGAGCCTGCTTGATGTGACCTGCCAGGCTGTTGCCGACTTCATCAAGGATAAGAAGCCGGAGGAGGTCCGTACCATATTCAACATCAAGAACGATTTCACCCCTGAAGAAGAGGCTGAGGTTCGCAAGGAGAATGCCTGGGCCTTTGAAGTGTAACAAGGGTTTTGAATTTTGATAATAGCAGGAGTTGCAGACTGCAGTTTTGATTTATCATTATGTTCTTGTTTTCTTACTTTATTTTAGTTTTTAATGAAGAAACATATTTATATGGATTCACTTTAGCTTCTATTATCCTTTTTGCGGTGTGTGTTTATACCCTCGTGTTTGCAGGGATTTTGCTTATCTCTGAGTAGGTTTATAATATTGGATGCTACAAGTTTGTACTTAATGGTAGTGATAAACTGTAGAGAAAACGATTACCCAAATGGAAGAATATCGGCCATAATTGCAAAAAGAACTGGTCGACTCTTTAGACTAGGGCCGAATCTATTTGATGTTAATTAATGGTATTGGAGAATTCATGGAGACCTTGTATACAATGACTTTACAGCTAAATTTAACGGTATCGGATCCTGTTGAGTACCCTGCCCGATACCAAAGCTTTTTTTTTTCTTGGTTGAATTCTATAATTAAGTTCTCATGAAATATGATAACTAAGAACTACATCAAAACTACCATAATTTGAATATAACCTTAATAGGTAAGTTAGGGTTTCTCCAGGATGAAGTGAGCTCCACATTGTGGTTGTAGAGCGATGAGCGTAAGGGATAAGGAGCATCATCATAGATGAAGAAAGCTCAATAGACTGGAGCTGCATAGCCATCTGCATTTTAGCTCCAGCATTGAGAACCTTTGTCATGTACACACTTCGCACCCAAGTCAACTGGAGAGGCTTGTTAGTTTCCTTTGAAATATGATTAGAAACATATTCATCGCGCACTTATTAGTTTCATGTATGGACTAAATTTCATCTGGAATAGGAACTGAATTGAATAGACAAATCTGAAGAAGCTCTACATGTTTCCTCCATTTGAATATAATGTTCATTTAAGCTGGTTAAATCTTGAAAAGTTCAAAAGATATCCAATCCATGATTCTTATTCAACAATACAAAGAACTTCAATAGGAAGAATTATTCGGATTAATTATTAAATTGCATATCCACAGTATACCATAATAACTCAATTGCAACCGCAGATAGGTAGTAGCTCAAGTGGTAGAGCATTAGAAACTCCTGCATAAGGTCCTGCAATACTAAAATTAGTTGATTGTAACTCTCACTCCAAGATTACTACCTTATTGAAACTGATAAATTTTCCATCCAAAAAAAAGTAGCGCTTGGAAGGTAAAATTGCCAATAAAAGATGTTATTAAAATTAAATAAAAATAAATTAGATAAAGAAAAAAAAGAAGGATGTGCATATCCACCTTTGACTTTCTCTCTGGTTCTTCGTCTCTCTCTCTTTCCTCTTTCTCTTTCTGTTGAACGTTTGCCTCTCTGTCTCTTGATCTCCTCTCTCTTTGTCTCTGTAGAACGAAAATCAGAAGAAGTTCATCTATATCCAATTGGACAAAAGGCTCTTGCTCCCTTAATCTTGTTGCTAGAATCTCCAAGTATCCGAAGAAGAAGAAGGTCTGTTGTCAAACTTTCCGCCTCTCTATCTTGATCTATGTTCTTTGTCTCACGCCCCTAGGAAACTCCTTATTCCTCATGCGATTTATTTCCTACCTCCTTAGGACCCACGGTGTTATGGGATATGATCACTTTACCTTACTCCCCCGTGACCTTGGGTAGAATTGAACTTAATGTTTAACAAGTTTATGCTAAATTTTCAACGCAATGTAAGGCTACATCGAATCTCGCTAGAAGCAAGGACGGACCTACAGCATACTCATATGTAATGGGAAATTATCTCATACATAACAAATATTTTACTGCTGGCCCCCTCTTGCTTTGAATTTTTTACTTTGCTCCCCCCTACAAAATATTTCTAGGTCCGTCCCTGGCTAGAAGCGTAGTTTGCAAGGCAATGTATGGGCAACAAATTGCATTCTCTTGGTTGTAATTGAATCATTGTTTAATCCTTGTGTTGGGTATTGATTTGGATCAATTTAGGCAACAAAGAAAAATTAAATTGGCAAGTCTTTGGATAGGCATGGAAACATTCCTTGAGTTTGAGGCGGTGGAAAATCAGTGGGAACTTACTTTGCTTGCATGCCAAGTTGTTGCTTTATTCTTTGTAATAAGCCGCCACACAACATGTGTATATATACCATGCATGGGTTTTGGCACAAAGACACACACATAGGGACGTTTTGAGAGAGCACAAAGTGTTTTGAGAGCTTTTTGTGAGTACATGTCTGGTGCGGTGTTTCGGGTCGCCGTCGTGGCCACGGCATGCATTGTAATCTGGTTCTGTTCTTTATAAAATACCTGGTTCTGGCCGTGTATTAGTTAGCGGGTTCGTTACGAACTCATTAGTGAACCACATTAAATTTTTGTCTCGTTCTTGATTTTGCTTTCGTCGTTCTTGCTCGAATAACCCCACATTTTAACAAACTGGTAACAGAGCTCTGAAATAGGTGTTCTGTTACAACAAACTGGTATCAGAGCCTGGTTCCACGATCGGGGTGGAACTTAAAGATGGGGTTTCGCGATTCAAGTGGAGCAGGCTATCGGGAGTAGGGTTTCGAGATTCCGCCAAGATCGATGTCTTGTTTGGCGATCAAGATCGATCTGTTCGTGAGAGAGAAGCAGTAACACCCACCATCTGAAGCCCCGTGGAGGAGGCTATTCGGGCTCCGTTTTGAGTAATCTGGCGCGCATCTGATTAGTTGTGCAAGGGATCTGGCAAATCCAGCACGCATTCGGTACTGGCTCGAATCTGGCGGTTCACGCGCATCTAACGTTCTGGCGGTTGACGTTCAGGCGCAATTCATCTCCCGGCGTGGAGCATCTTGCGTGTGAATTTAATCTGGTTCTGGCTCATGCGTTGCAGGATCTCGTTGGAGTTGGAGCAACGGCATGGAGCATCTGGCGCGTGAGATTTCAGGCACGCGCTTCTGGTTCTGATTCTGGTTCAGGCGCGCATTATGCACGAGTTTGTTCTGGCGTGCATCTGTTCTGTTTTTTGGGCGTGTACCATGACACGCAATGGAGCTCGCATCTGGCGCGATCTGATTCTGGCGAGCATCTGGCGCATCTGAGGCATACGGGGCGCATCTGGCATGATAATTTGGGCACTCATCATTGGTGCATCTGGTCTGAATGACATCTGGCACTTGTCATGGTGCATCTGTCTGGCGCAATTGGGCGCATCTGGAATGTACTCGGTCCTGTCTAAGTGAATACATTCGAGTCTAGTTCTGGGTGGAGCACTTGTTTCTGTATTTGGAAGTGCATCCTTATCTGGCGAATTCGTTGCAGGAACGCATGGTAGTTGGAGCAACGATTTGGCGATTCGGGTTTCGCATACAGCTGTTAAACATCTTTTTGAAGAGGTGTGCTCGTTTCAGGTTCTGAGAGACGCATCCGGTTCTGGTTTGAGAAGAGAAGCTTCAGGTTCTTGTTTCGGGTTGCTGAGATAATTCAAGTCAAGGTGGAGATTTGTTGGATATTGACTTGGGTCAATTTAGGCAACACAGAAAAATTAAATTGGCAAGTCTTTGGATAGGCATGGAAACATTCCTTGAGTTTGAGGCGGTGGAAAATCAGTGGGAACTTTTTTTGCTTGCATGCCAAGTTGTTTCCTTATTCTTTGTAATAAGCCGCCACACAACATGTGTATATATACCATGCATGGGTTTTGGCACAAAGACACACATATAGGGACGTTTTGAGAGAGCACAAAGTTTTTTCATATCCGCTTACAAAACCTCTTGCGCAGTGAAAGCATGAAGGGCACGCCAAATCTATAGGCATACGAGATGCACCAGATTGGCTCTAGTGCAAGTGGGTAACTGTTGGAATAGGTTCCCTAGAGGCAATCTAATATTTAGTATGAACATTATTATTGAATAGAATATTCATTTATTATATATTGTGATATTTAATATAATGATGTCCTTAGATACAATGTTTTGTTTATCTTAAATATCCCTAGTCCATTATATTAATTAACAGGACAATCAAATATATACTAGTATGTGTGTAGATTGGTATGGAGATATCAAGTCTAACACATGGGTATGCATTAGGAGTAATGGCATACTGGATTGACCCACGACGAGAAGGATACATTAGATTATGTTAAAATCACAATCGCTTCTCGTAGTGCTAATATAATTGCAATCCTTGGAATTGAAGTCACTAGATACTCTAGTTGGGAAATATCGTGCTTTGATGTTATCAAACGTTACACCGTAACTGGGTAATCATAAAGGTAGTTATCGAGCATGATAGGAATCAAGCTTATAGATCGTAGTGATGTAGAGAGGATTTGTCCCTCCCACATAATGGGAGCAAATATCCACGGCCACTCGAGGGATGAGGCTTATTGAATGTCTGGCCAGACTCAGATAAATCAATATGGAGATATTGATGTTATCTGCTTGCATAAGCATATTCCCAGGATCGAGGAACTATGGATTGGATATACGAGTGTGACTAATTATGTCTCGTGTCCAATCCGAATATGGAGAGAAAAGGACAGAGCAATATGTGATATTGGGCAAAAAGGTTTGTCGGGATCACTAACTTATTTATATTAGTTAAGTAGCATGGATGTGCTGCTAGACACCGCTCCATTATAGTAATGAGTTAGTACCAACTAAGTAGAAACCTATGGGGTCACATGTCAAATAGAGTTGAACTAGATTTGGGGTAAATCAATATGATTAATTAATGAGAAGGATGAATTTGCAACACCTTGCAAACTTAGTGGGACTAATGTGCAAGGAAGGGACTAATCCAAGTTCATGTAGAACTAGGAAGGGCCTTTATGTAGTTAACAAGGAGTTGTTGGACTACATAAGTGATGCTCTAGCTTCCTTCCCACAACTAATGCTCATAACATAAGTTAGTGGGAGAGAGAGCAAAAGAGAAAGCAAGAGACAAGCTAGGAGGCCGAACCCCCTAGCCCGTCCCCTACCCGTCGGCCACAAGAGGAGGGCTGAAACCCTCCTTTGCCTTCTTTGTTGCTTGATTCCTTCTTCCCTCCTCCTCCGGTGCAAGCTAGCACTTGAGAAGGAAGAATCTAGTTATGAGTATCTCATCCTGTGATCCTTGGTGGGCTTTGAGTAGGAATTAAATTTTTGTTATTTCGCTGTGTTACCTACGTCAAAACCCAACACAAATCGGAAATCCAGACAATTCCTGAAATACCCCGTTTTGTGAATATGGGTATTTATGATATTACTATAATTATTGAGTGGTAATATAAGAATATTTTATGTATTGGGTGTTAATATGCTACTATTATATTTTATGATAATATTGGGTGTTAATATGACATTAGTATAAGTTTGGGTATTAGTTATTATTATTTAGAAAGTTAATTTTAAAGTTATAATCCGTTAGGGGGTTTTATGTAGTTTCCCTAAATTAAAGTGTGTCTTTAGTGAACTTGGGGGGTAGTAGTTGTGCTATTACTAACCCAGTGGGGGTTAAATTGCCTTTACCCTAAAGTTTAGTCATCTTCTTCCTCAAACTATCCCATGGAGGAAGAACTCCATCTCCAACCCCAATTCTACTACCACCACTCCAAATCTTTATCAAACTTGTTAATTTGCGTCCTTATACACTCCTAATTCAATAGAGACCCGACATTGTTCATCAAGAAAATTAATTTTGCCCGAAACATAGTCCGATTCGGAATTGGAAAACTTGAAAGTGGGTTTCCTCATGGAGGTTGAATTCTTCACCTCAAGGCTATATAAACCCATCAATTCTCAGATTTTAAACCCACAATCTCAGTCCCTCAACCTCTCATTCTCTCCTACGATCTCTCTCTCTCTCGTTCAATCTCTCTCTCTCTCTCTCTCTCTCTCTCTCTCTCTCTCTCTCTCTCTCTCTCTCTCTCTCTCTCTCTCTCTCTCTCTCTCACCCGATGGGCTGCCCATCGCCGCCGCCGGCGTCCTCTCCCCTCGCCGCCGTCGTCACCGCGCCCAGCCGCCGGCCTCGCCACCACCATCCCGTCACTTCGCTTTCTTCGGGTAAACCCGTCTGTTTCATCTTCTACTCCTTTATTTTGTCTTTTCTTTTTTTTGTTGGATAGTTAATATTATAAGTTGGGAAGAAGGAAAACAAGTGGGTGTCTGGCTCAGTGGTTAAATGTTAATACTTAAAGCTTAGTGGGTATGAGAATGTACTAAGTCTTGGGTTCAAGTCTCACAAGAGACATTTTTTTTTACTCATCTTTACTCCAAAATAAAAGTGTAGAATAAGGATGATAAAATTATATTTTTCTTATTTATTTTTATAAGTTTGTAACAAATTAGAATAAGTTATTTTCTTCAAATAGATTTGTTATTTCTTTTGAATAAAATTTAGTTAGTTTATAGCCTATATTCTCTACTAAGGCTTGTTTGGTTGGGAGAAACTACTATTGGAATCAAAAGTGTTTTTGGGGTAAAATAATATGCTTTTATACTCTAAATAATAAAAATGATAGTTTATCTAATCTTATAAGTTATATTTATATAATTATAGCTTCGTGTGTTTTTACAAATAATAAACGTTAACTCTATAAAGTGTATTTTACTATAAAATAGGTTGTTCACCTTAGCAAAGGTTGGGGAGAGTTAGTAAGGGATTTACTTCATTTACCTATAGGACTTCGTGTGCAATATGTTGATTAGGATATTATTAAATTTGTAGGCGACAAGTTTTGTTGACAAAGGATACGTCGAGTATTACTAGGAAGTGATTTGCTTTGCTTGAGATTCGAGTTAAGTAAGCATGCCAGGCCTAGCGCCATATCTTCTTTCCTGTCTAAACTGCTTTTATGATTTATTGTCTCAAAATGATATATTCGCTTTAAATGTTTATTTGAGAAAGCTTACTGATTTTATAAAGGTGATTATATCACAACTATCACATGATAAATTAATAATACGTAAAGACGTAAAGTGGAATAGTTGTACCGGGGATCAATATTTTGAGCTTTGCTCGATGTGGACTACGTCTCTCGGCCCACTTTATTTTATTTTGCTCGGCCGCAACCGCCCCGAGTTCGCTCCAGTACTTACCTCTCTGGCCGCAAGAAGTCTTAGGGGGGTGTCGACAGTTATGGTCTGGTAGCCAGTTATTAGTAGATCTTCCCCGTGTCAACAGGATAAAAGATGTATTTCCAAGAATGGACCTGTATTGTTTAAAATTGAAAGTCCCTATTGGACAATGAAGAGAGTTTGGGAATGTTCCCCCACGTGAAATGCTAATGTGAAAAGAGATTGGGAATGTTTCCCCACAAGTGAAGTGATAAAGGAAAAGATTGGTGAATTCTTATTTCATACTTATACTCTTACTCGAATACTTTACTCTTCAAACTCATGTGTCATTTTTAAACTGCTTCATAATCTGTTTACATGCTTGGGTGTTGCTTACTCAGTATTTTCCGCGAACTTTGGAAACTGTGGTGTTTCTTTTTGTTTCTGCACCACAGGTTTAGGTGGAAGCATGGCTTTTGGGGGAAATCGAGACACATCACTTTAGTAAATTTAAATTTCACATCTAGACTTATTTTATTTGGTAGTTGAATTTTAGATTAGAATAATGCCCATATTTGTGGCGAGACAAGTTTTAAAGTCTTGATTAATTATTTTATGAATTTTTGGATTGGATATTCTGTTATAAAATCTCCTTGTATCCGGGTTTAATCTCGGGTACGGAGTGACATCCCCGGGCTTCCAGCTTGGCGGTTTTGGGGGTGTTACAATTCCTAAGTACGCAATGAGTTGTATTCTATTGCCCATTGGGATTTGTCAAGATATTGAAAGACTGATCAGATAATTTTGGTGGGGTGATACGAAAGATAAAAGAGTCTTACATTGTCTTACATTTCTTTTGCGGATGCCCAGTAACATCAACAGTTTGGAGCGAAGTACTGAGTGGACAAAAGGGGCAAATTAGAAAAAGGGATCTGAAGAGGTGGATAGAGGAAATATTTTCAGAAAATTCGAAGGAATACTGAGAGATCTGGGCAGTCACAATGTCGTTTTTATGGAGCAAGAGAAACGACTGTAGATTTAACAACTTACCCTTCACAGTTCAAGAGGTAGTTGAGAAAACTGGTTTCCATCTGAAAGAATTGAAAATATTCCCAGATCTGACAAATTTGGAAGCTCGAAATGACACAGTCCAAGAACCCAAATGGGAGGCACCGCCGGAAGAATGGGTCAAAGTGAACACTGATATCGCAAAATTGACCGACAACAAAATCGTCGGATCAGGTTGCGTGCTTAGAGACTCCAGTGGTGAAATTATTGCAGGAACATTCGAGAGAATTCCTTTTAACAGCTCGATCTTGATCCTAGAACTGCAAGGCATATAGAAAGGATTTATCTTGGCAAAGGACGCCTGATGCAGACGGCTACTGGTGGAGTCCGATTCTAAGATGTCGATTGACTTATTGGGAAGATGGGTTTCACAGAGAAGGCATTTCGATGGAGATGAAGAGCTCTCTTCAATTGCCGAGAAGTGTTTAAAGCTTATAGCTGGTTTCGAGGAGATAGAGTTGTGACACTTCCATCGAGGGGCCAACTCAGCAGCTGACATTTTTGCAAAAAGGTCCTTATTGTTCTCTAATTTTAGTTTGTACACCCGTCCTTCGGATTCGGCAATTGATGTAATTGAGAACGATAAGTCAGGCCGTTTCTATGGCCGTTAACGGAAAGTTTTCCCTAAAAAAAATATAAGATAACTAGGGCAAGGGTATTATTCTGCTGGCAAGACGAAAATGCCCCTGATCATATCTCCGCCCACATGGGCTTGTGGGCTGATGTTTGTATCTATTGGGCTTTTGGGCAATTGTATGCCCTCCTAGTTTGGGCGTGTGATTTAGCCCTCCAATTAAATAGACAAGTCAAAAAAAATGTACTGCTTCTATTCCACAAAAAATCCGAAGTGGCGGCGTTCCGTACTAGGACGTTGTGTACAAGAGAATCCTGCAGAGAGAATTAAATATAAACCAAGAGTAGGGGATAGAAAGAACACAGGAAGAGTAGGGTTGTGTGTAGGGAGAGAGTAAGACAATAGCACTGTATGAGAGAGAGACAGAATTTCAGCAGAGCTTCCGCGTATCTCAGGTGATTCGCCCTCGTATGGAAGGGTTAACGATCCTATATATAACGGAGAATGTGACCGTTGTAGTGGGTTAATGCGCCCACTTATGGTGGCTTAATTAGCTTAACAACAACGGCACGTTCGTCCGCGTATATAGGGACCGTTACGGCACGTGCGTCCGCGTATACCTGAACCGTTATGAGGTTGACCGGGTTTATGGAGCTCGTGCCATAAATCTCTCAAAGCAGTTACTAAAGGTCGCGCGCGGGCTTGGTTGTTGCTCGCGCGCAACAGGACTTACCCTAGCCTCCAAACCACTAAGTCCCTACAAGTCCCGTGTGGTGGTATGCGAGGGCCCTGTCTCGCAGCCCCCACGTGGATCAGCGCGGGTGGTGATCCAGTGTGTGTGGAGCACAGCTAGGTGTGCTGGATGATCGCCACGTGGCTAAGATCTGCCTGTCAAGAAAGCACTATCTACAGACGTATTCTATTACAAATCCGAAAAGGTTTAGTAATCTCAGATTTGTTTCTCAAAAAAAAAAAAAAAAAAAAAAAAGCGCTATCTATTTATACAAGGAGATTGAGGCCACCACTGCGCTTCTGCTTAGTTCTTTGTTCACAGCTTTATCTCTCTTCTCCTAGGGTTAGGGTTTTCCACCTTTCAGGCCACAATGTCTTCTTCCGAAGTTGCCGCCGCCACCGCCAATGCTCCTAGGAAGATCGTGTTCAAGAGTTCCGACGGAGAGACGTTTGAGGTGGAGGAGGCAGTGGCGGTGAAGTCGGAGACCATCAAGCACATGATCGACGAGGACTGCGCCGACAACGAAATCCCCCTCCCAAACGTGACCGGCAAGATCCTGGCGAAGGTGATCGAGTACTGCAAGAAGCACGTCGACGACGACGACAAGTCCGAGGACAAGAAGTCGGCGGAGGATGAAATCAAGAAGTTTGATGCCGAGTTTGTGAAAGACGCGGATACGGAGACGTTGTTCGATCTCATCCTGGCCGCAAACTATCTCAACATCAAGAGCCTGCTTGATGTGACCTGCCAGGCTGTTGCCGACTTCATCAAGGATAAGAAGCCGGAGGAGGTCCGTACCATATTCAACATCAAGAACGATTTCACCCCTGAAGAAGAGGCTGAGGTTCGCAAGGAGAATGCCTGGGTCTTTGAAGTGTAACAAGGGTTTTGAATTTTTATAATAGCAGGAGTTGCAGACTGCAGTTTTGATTTATCATTATGTTCTTGTTTTCTTACTTTATTTTAGTTTTTAATGAAGAAACATATTTATATGGATTCACTTTAGCTTCTATTATCCTTGTTGCGGTGTGTGTTTATACCCTCGTGTTTGCAGGGATTTTGCTTATCTCTGAGTAGGTTTATAATATTGGATGCTACAGGTTTGTACTTAATGGTAGTGATAAACTGTAGAGAAAACGATTACCCAAATGGAAGAATATCGGCCCTAATTGCAAAGAGAACTGGTCGACTCTTTAGACTAGGGCCGAATCTATTCGATGTTAATTAATGGTATTGGAGAATGCATGGAGACCTTGTATACAATGACTTTACAGCTACATTTAACGGTATCGGATCCTGTTGAGTACCCTGCCCGATACCAAAGTTTTTTTTTTCTTGGTTGAATTCTATAATTAAGTTCTCATGAAATATGATAACTAAGAACTACATCAAAACTACCATAATTTGAATATAACCTTAATAGGTAAGTTAGGGTTTCTCCAGGATGAAGTGAGCTCCACATTGAGGTTGTAGAGTGATGAGCGTAAGGGCTAAGGAGCATCATCATAGATGAAGAAAGCTCAATAGACTGGAGCTGCATAGCCATCTGCATTTTAGCTCCAGCATTGAGAACCTTTGTCATGTACACACTTCGCACCCAAGTCAACTGGAGAGGCTTGTTAGTTTCCTTTGAAATATGATTAGAAACATTCATCGCGCACTTATTAGTTTCATGTATGGACTAAATTTCATCTGGAATAGGAAATGAATTGAATAGACAAATCTGAAGAAGCTCTACATGTTTCCTCAATTTGAATATAATGTTCATTTAAGCTGGTTAAATCTTGAAAAGGTCAAAAGATATCCAATCCATGATTCTTATTCAACAATACAAAGAACTTAAATAGTGTTATGAAATATGTTATTGGACTGATGTGAATATCCACCACATAGTTGGGTGTATTTTGTGTAATTTTATTATGGTCTAGAAGCCCACCTAATGCTTTTATAAGGAGGCTTAGGGTTGGAGAATAATACACAACTCAATACTCTTCTCCATACATTATTGTCTTTTTATTTTATGTCTCTCTCGTCTTCTCAATTCACAACACGTTATCAGCACGATGTGCTCTATCGGACCAAACAGGTATGAGGTTTAATACAAACTTTTTTTTTTTATCAAACAGGAGAAATCAAGCGAAAAGTATAATTTTTGACATTGACTAATCTTGTCGCTTATACGATCGGATCCTGCTTTCGTCAAACGGATTGAGATGTTATATGTGTATTGTTGCTTAATCATGAAAGAAAAGTACTACTGTGCAAGTTTTTGTTAGGTCTAAGAACTTCGTGTCTTCTATGATGTTTAGTCTTAATTTTTTATTGCTGAAAAGGGAGAACTTCAATCGGTGTAGTCTTAATTTATTACAGTAATTTTTTTTGGTATGAAAAGAGAGAAAAAAAAAAAAAAGAAGGTTCAATACTCCCTCAGGTGTTAAGATTCATGAGGTGACCACTGGGTCCGTAGCCGACTGCCGACCCGAGCTACCACTTTAACCCCTTCTAACACTTGCTTATTTGGTTTGTACTAATACTCTGTTTGTATGGTAATCAAGAAGCCTTTTTCTTAATTTTTTTATGTGCTCTGTTATTGGTCCAGAATCTCCATGCGGTTGCTAGTCTGAAAATCAATAGTTTGTCTGCGTTTTTTTTCTTTTCTTTTCTTTCTTTTCTTCTTTTCGCAATAGTATCAATGTGTTACAGAACACCGTAACAAAATTATAGTGCTTGGTTATGTGCTTATATTTCAAGATAGACTACATTATTTTCATGTCTTGTCTCTTACTAGCACTATTTTATGAGTAGAGTGTTTACATTAGTAGTTTTGAATTTGCACATTCAGGTGCGCAAAGTTATTTTATGTCTCTACTAAGGAAGATCAGTAGACTTTCTACATTCTTTTATCCAACTAGACCTCCTGAAGAGGTTTCTAGTCGATGCTCATGTACTGGTCTTAGTTATTGATGCAAGTTATGTTTTCATTACCGGAAATTATGAAGTATACAGTGACGCTGATGGTAACTTATGATTGTGTTATTTTTTATGACCCGAAGTCATAAAATATTACCATTAGATATCTCCAGAAGAGATGCATAAAGTTATTATCATTATTTAAATCCTCCTGCAGAGGCATATAAGTCAATGATCACGGTATTGATCTTTAATTATGGTTACAAAACTTGTGTTTCCACACTTGAAGTTGTGAGTTACATAATAATTTGATTGCAACTTAAAGTTGTGACAATATTTTTTGTGTGACCTGAAGTCATAGTAGATCTCCAGAAGCGGTCTGTAAATTATAAATTGAACGATTTTTTTTTTCCATATATGAAGTTATGGAACAAGAAAATTTCATCGTAACCTGAAGTTGCGGCACTTCTTTTTATGACCTGAAGTCATACTTCAAGTTACATCTCCTGAAGAGATGTCCAACAATTTTTTTTTCTAAACCTCCCGAAGAGGTCATATTTTGTTACATCGCTTTATCTAATTTTTATAATTCTTTTTGCCACTTTTTTTTCTTCTGTTCTCAAATTATGGATCAAAAACGAATCTCCTGAAGAGTATTTGTAATCGCCATCGATGCTAAATCTGGCCATGTTATATGTACCCGAAGTTACAGATTACATGATATCACTCATAACCAGCAGTTATGACTTCATTACCTGAAGTAATGAAATATTATAAATAATTATCTCCTGAAGAGACTACGATTCAAATAATTATCCACCCTCCTGAAGAGGTTATATTATGTTTATTTCTTGTATCATATACGCATTTATTTTAATATTGTCTAGTACTTTGCCTTTTATACACTTATTATTGATTCAAGTAGAGCATCCAGAAGATGTGCTTAGTCCATGAGGGTTTATTGGACAAACTTATTTCATATGCGTAATAAGTGATTTTCATACCAGAAGTTATGAAAAATATTATAACATGGAGTTATAAAATAACATCAAAAGATCTCGCTGAAGAGAGAATTTACAACCACTCACTTTTAAATAAAGGTATTGACATTTACGTCTCTTTTTTGGTTTCTTGGAAGTAACTTTGATTAGAGAACTACGGCGTCCAAGAGATTGCTTATTGTCAATGCTTTTGTTTTTTAAGATTGGTTATACAAAGTACATATGAGACAAATTGATGCCTTAAGCATCAACAAAGTATCATTATAGTTATGATAATACTGCTCACGTCATGAGGGGGAGAATGGGTCATATTGCATGACGTGAACCAAAATATCATTGTCTCTACGGATATGTACTAATGCAAAATCCCAATAAAATGGATGGATTTTCGACTAATGGGTGTCGATTTGGGTATACACTTTAAGCATAAAAGGGTTTCTTGTGTACATATGTTGATCCTCCAGAAGAGGAACATAAATCAAAGCATCCAAAATAATTTGGGATATGGTTAACATGCTCTACAAATTAAGAACACAAGATTCTGGAGAAATCTTGGGGGTTCATATATACATCATCATATTGGATCAAAACCAACGTTGGTAATTGAATAGCCCTGGGAGAGGCTCATAGCTCTGGAAGTAGCTAAAGGTACCTTAATACAAATAGTATGATCCTACTATGAATGATGATGTTTATCTTGAGAAAGCGCTTGTAAAATCATGTGATTTATCATATGGGAAAAATGTTGACTAATTAGTTATTGGCCCAAACAAAGTCAACAAGTGCATAGAAAATTGCTGGGGTACAATCATTTTGAATATGTAGAGCATACAAACAACCCGAAGCAGAATTTATATACTATGCAGAGACTACATATCCGCCGGTAAGCGTGGGATCTATGTAGTTATTATATGTCCGCAATAAAGCGTGAGACTCGTGTTAATGTTCAAAATCCGCTGGTATGCGTGGGATTTATGTTAACGTTTATGTCCGCTTCTAAGTGTGGGACTTACAAAATGAGAACATGATATGGTTTTCATGATAAATTCTTATAACTATAATCTTCTCGTGGTGAGAATGAAAATAATTTTGTATTAGTTTCGGGGACTAAGGAACAACAAAAGATGGGTTAAAATGTAACTAGTTACAATACGATCGTATGAATCACAAATTTGTGAAATTCCATGGAGGTTGGTTTCCATGAGAAAATATTTGCCTGAAGCAAATTGAAAGTGTACACTCGCGAGTAATTTTAGGTGCATATGCATTTTATTATGTTTAAGTAGTTGTATATTATTAGATTTTGGTCTTGCAATTGTTTTGTTTGTCAGGTACAAAGGTGTTACCAAGAGGGGGGAGAAGTAATCCAAATGCGGCACTCTTTTTCCTTCGCTATGGTTTTTTGTCCCACAGGGTTTTTCCAAGCAAGGTTTTAATGAGGCTTGCGAAGATTATTCAGATGCGTTCCAGAAGAATGTCATCACCAATGCTGAGCAAATAGAATTCACCGATGTACTCTTTTTCCTTAGTCATTGATTTTTTCCCACTGGGTTTTTCATGACAAGGTTTTAATGAGGCATCGTAGTGGTGAATATTCAAGGGGGAATGTTATGAAATATGTTATTGGACTGATGTGAATATCCACCACATAGTTGGGTGTATTTTGTGTAATTTTATTATGGTCTAGAAGCCCACCTAATGCCTATATAAGGAGGCTTAGGGTTGGAGAATAATACACAACTCAATACTCTTCTCAATACATTATTGTCTTTTTATTTTATGTCTCTCTCGTCTTCTCAATTCACAACAAATAGGAAGAATTATACGGATTAATTATTAAATTGCATATCCCCAGTATACCATAATAACTCAATTGCAACCGCAGATAGGTAGTAGCTCAAGTGGTAGAGCATTAGAAACTCCTGCATTGCAATACTAAAATTAGTTGATTGTAACTCTCACTGCAAGATTACTACCTTATTGAAACTGATAAATTTTCCATCCAAAAAAAGTTAGTGCTTGGAAGGTAAAATTGCCAATAAAAGATGTTATTAAAATTAAATAAAAATAAATTAGATAAAGAAAAAAAGAAGGATGTGCATATCCACCTTTGACTTTCTCTCTGGTTCTTCGTCTCTCTCTCTTTCCTCTTTCTCTTTCTGTTGAACGTTTGCCTCTCTGTCTCTTGATCTCCTCTCTCTTTGTCTCTGTAGAACGAAAATCAGAAGAAGTTCATCTATATCCAATTGGACAAAAGGCTCTTGCACCCTTAATCTTGTTGCTAGAATCTCCAAGTATCCGAAGAAGAAGAAGGTCTGTTGTCAAACTTTCTGCCTCTCTATCTTGATCTATGTTCTTTGTCTCACGCCCCTAGGAAACTCCTTATTCCTCATGCGCTTTATTTCCTACCTCCTTAGGACCCACGGTGTTATGGGATATTATCACTTTACCTTACTCCCCCGTGACCTTGGGTAGAATTGAACTTAATGTTTAACTAGTTTATGCTAAATTTTCAACGCAATGTAAGACTACAGCGAATCTTGCTAGAAGCAAGGACGGACCTACAGCATACTCAACATGGTCACCCCCCCCCTTTGGCATTTGGCTCCCAAGTGCATATGTAATGGGAAATTATCTCATACATAACAAATATTTTACTGCTGCCCCCCACTTGCTTTGAATTTTTTACTATGCTCCCCCTACAAAATATTTCTAGGTCCGTCCCTGGCTAGAAGCGTAGTTTGCAAGGCAATGTATGGGCAACAAATTGCACTCGCTTGGTTTAACTGAATCATTGTTTAGTCCTTGTGTTGGGTATTGACTTGGATCAATTTAGGCAACAAAGAAAAATTAAATTGGCAAGTCTTTGGATAGGCATGGAAACATTCCTTGAGTTTGAGGCGGTGGAAAATCAGTGGGAACTTACTTTGCTTGCATGCCAAGTTGTTGCCTTATTCTTTGTAATAAGCCGCCACACAACATGTGTATATATACCATGCATGGGTTTTAGCACAAAGACACACACATAGGGACGTTTTGAGAGAGCACAAAGTGTTTTGAGAGCTTTTTGTGAGTACGTGTCTGGTGCGGTGTTTCGGGTCGCCGTTATGGCCACGGCATGCATTGTAATCTGGTTCTGTTCTCAATAAAATATTTGGTTCTGGCCGTATATTAGTTAGCGGGTTCGTTGCAAACTCATTAGTGAACCACATTAAATTTCTGTCTCGTTCTTGATTTTGCTTTCGTCGTTCTTGCTCGAATAACCCCACATTATAACAAACTGGTAACAGAGCTCTGAAATAGGAGTTCTGTTACAACAAACTGGTATCAGAGCCAGGTTCCAAGATTTGGGGTGGAACTCAAAGATGGGGTTTCGCGATTCAAGTGGAGCAGGCTATCGGGAGTAGGGTTTCGAGATTCCGCCAAAAACGATGTCTTGTTTGGCGATCAAGATCGATCTGTTCGTGAGAGAGAAGCAGTAACACCCACTATCTGAAGCCCCGTGGAGGAGGCTATTCGGGCTCCGTTTCGAGTAATCTGGCGCGCATCTGATTAGGCGTGCAAGGGATCTGGCAAATCCAGCACGCATTCGGTACTGGCGCGAATCTGGCAGTTCACGCGCATCTAGCGTTCTGGCGATTGTCGTTCACGCGCAATTCGGCTCCCGGCGTGGAGCATCTTGCGTGTGAATTTAATCTTGTTCTGGCTCATGCGTTGCAGGATCTCGTTGGAGTTGGAGCAACGGCATGGAGCATCTGGCGCGTGAGATTTCCGGCACGCGCTTCTGGTTCTGATTCTGGTTCTGGCGCGCATTATGCACGAGTTTGTTCTGGCGTGCATCTGTTCTGTTTTTTGGGCGTGTACCATGACACGCAATTGAGCTCGCATCTGGCGCGATCTGATTCTGGCGAGCATCTGGCGCATCTGAGGCATACGGGGCGCATCGGGCATGATAATTTGGGGACTCGTCATTGGTGCATCTAGTCTGAATGACATCTGGCACTTGTCATGGTGCATCCGTCTGGCGCAATTGGGCGCATCTGGATTGTATTCGGTCCTGTCTAAGTGAATACATTCCAGTCTAGTTCTGGGTGGAGTACTTGTTTCTGTTTTTGGAAGTGCGTCCACATCTGGCGAATTTGTTGCAGGAACGCATGGTAGTTGGAGCAACGATTTGGCGATTCGGGTTTCGCATACAGCTGTGAAACATCTTTTTGAAGAAGTGTTCTCGTTTCAGGTTCTGAGAGACGCATCCGGTTCTGGTTTGAGAAGAGAAGCATCAGGTTCTTGTTTCGGGTTGCTGAGATAATTCAAGTCAAGGTGGAGATTTGTTGGATATTGACTTGGGTCAATTTAGGCAACACAGAAAAATTAAATTGGCAAGTCTTTGGATAGGCATGGAAACATTCCTTGATTTTGAGGCGGTGGAAAATCAGTGGGAACTTACTTTGCTTGCATGCCAAGTTGTTTCCTTATTCTTTGTAATAAGTCGCCACACAACATGTGTATATATACCATGCATGGGTTTTGGCACAAAGACACACACATAGGGACGTTTTGAGAGAGCACAAAGTGTTTTCATATCCGCTTACAAAACCTATTACGCAGCGAAAGCATGAAGGGCACGCCAAGTCTATAGGCATACGAGATGCACCAGATTGGCTCTAGTGCAAGTGGGTAACTGTTGGAATAGGTTCCCTAGAGGCAATCTAATATTTAGTATGAACATTATTATTGCCTAGAATATTCATTTATTATATATTGTGATATTTAATATAATGAAGGCCTTAGATACAATGTGTCGTTTATCTTAAATATCCCTAGTCCATTACATTAATTAACAGGACAATCAAATATATACTAGTATGTGTGTAGATTGGTATGGAGATATCAAGTCTAACACATGGGTATGCATTAGGAGTAATGGCATACTGGATTGACCCACGACGAGAAGGATACATTAGATCATGTTAAAATCACAATCGCTTCTCGTAGTGCTAATATAATTGCAATCCTTGGAATTGAAGTCACTAGATACTCTAGTTTGGAAATATCGTGCTTTGATATTATCAAACGTTACACCGTAACTGGGTAATCATAAAGGTAGTTATCGAGCATGATAGGAAGCAAGCTTATAGATCGTAGTGATGTAGAGAGGATTTGTCCCTCCCACATAATGGGAGCAAATATCCACGGCCACTCGAGGGATGAGGCTTATTGAATGTCTGGACAGACTCAGATAAATCAATATGGAGATATTGATGTTATCTGCTTACATAAGCATATTCCCAGGATCGAGGAACTATGGATTGGATATACGAGTGTGACTATTTATGTCTCGTGTCCAATCCGGATATGGAGAGAAAAGGACAGAGCAATATGTGATATTGGGCACAAAGTTTTGTCGGGATCACTAACTTATTTATATTAGTTGGGTAGCATGGATGTGTTGCTAGACACCGCTCCATTATAGTAATGAGTTAGTACCAACTAAGTAGAAACCTATGGGGTCACATGTCAAATAGATTTGAACTAGATTTGGGGTTAATCAATATGATTAATTAATGAGAAGGATGAATTTGAAACACCTTGCAAACTTAGTGGGACTAATGTGCAAGGAAGGGACTAATCCATGTTCATGTAGAACTAGGAAGGGCCTTTATGTAGTTAACAAGGAGTTGTTGGAATACATAAGTGATGCTCTAGCTTCCTTCCCACAACTAATGCTCATAACATAAGTGAGTGGGAGAGAGAGCAAAAGAGAAAGGAAGAGACAAGCTAGGAGGCCGAACCCCCTAGCCCGTCCCCTACCCGTCGGCCACAAGAGGAGGGCTGAAACCCTCCTTTGCCTTCTTTGTTGTTTGATTCCTTCTTCCCTCCTCCTCCAGTCCAAGCTAGCACTTGAGAAGGAAGAATCTAGTTATGAGTATCTCTTCCTGTGATCCTTGGTGGGTTTTGAGTAGGAATTAAATATTTGTTATTCTGATGCGTTACCTACGTCAAAACCCAACACAAATCGGAAATCCTGACAATTCCTGAAATACCCCGTTTTGTGAATATGGGTATTTATGATATTACTATAATTATTGAGTGGTAATATAAGAATATTTTATCTATTGGGTGTTAATATGCTACTATTATATTTTGTGATAATATTGGGTGTTAATATGACATTAGTATAAGTTTGGGTATTAGTTATTATTATTTAGAAAGTTAATTTTAAAGTTATAATCCGTTAGGGGGTTTTATGTAGTTTCCCTAAATTAAAGTGTGTCTTTAGTGAACTTGGGGGGTAGTAGTTGTGCTATTACTAAACCAGTGGGGATTAAATTTCCTTTACCCTAAAGTTTAGTCATCTTCTTCCTCAAACTATCCCATGGAGGAAGAACTCCATCTCCAACCCCAATTCTACTACCACCACTCCAAATCTTTATCAAACTTGTTAATTTGCGTCCTTATACACTCCTAATTCAATAGAGACCCTACATTGTTCATCAAGAAAAGTAATTTTGCCCGAAACATAGTCCGATTCGGAATTGGAAAACTTGAAAGTGGGTTTCCTCATGGAGGTTGAATTCTTCACCTCAAGGCTATATAAACCCATCAATTCTCAGATTTTAAACCCACAATCTCAATCCCTCAACCTCTCAGTCTCTCCTTCGATCTCTCTCTCTCCCGTTCAATCTCTCTCTCTCTCTCTCTCTCTCTCTCACCCGATGGGCTGCCCATCGCCGCCGCCGGCGTCCTCTCCCCTCGCCGCCGTCGTCACCGTGCCCAGCCGCCGGCCTCGCCGCCGGCCTCGCCACCGCCATCCCGTCACTTCGCTTTCTTCGGGTAAACCCGTCTGTTTCATCTTCTACTCCTTTATTTTGTCTTTTCTTTTTTTTTGTTGGATAGTTAATATTATAAGTTTGGAACAAGAAAAACAAGTGGGTGTCTAGCTCAGTGGTTAAATGTTAATACTTAAAGCTTAGTGGGTATGAGAACGAACTAGGTCTTGGGTTCAAGTCTCACAAGAGACATTTATTTTTTTTTACTCATCTTTACTCCAAAATAAAAGTGTAGAATAAGGATGATAAAATTATATTTTTCCTAGTTATTTTTATAAGTTTGTAACAAATTAGAATAAGTGATTTTCTTCAAATAGATTTGTTATTTCTTTTAAATAAAAGTTAGTTAGTTTATAGCATATATTCTCTACTAAGGCTTGTTTGGTTGGGAGAAACTACTATTGGAATCAAAAGTATTTTTGGGGTAAAATAATATGCTTTTCTACTCTAAATAATAAAAATGATAGTTTATCTAATCTTATAAGTTATACTTATATAATTATAGCTTAGTGTGTTTTTACAAATAATAAACGTTAACTCTATAAAGTGTATTTTACTATAAAATAGGTTGTTCACCTTAGCAAAGGTTGGGGAGAGTTAGTAAGGGATTTATTTCATTTACCTATAGGACTTCGTGTGCAGCATGTTGATTAGGATATTATTAAATTTGTAGGCGACAAGTTTTGTTGACAAAGGATACGTCGAGTCTTTGCTTGAGATTCGAGGTAAGTAAGCATGCCAGGCCTAGCGCCCATATCTTCTTTCGTGTCTAAACTGCTTTTATGATTTATTGTCTCAAAATGATATATTCGCTTTAAATGTTTATTTGAGAAAGCTTACTGATTTTATAATGGTGATTATATCACAACTATCACATGATAAATTAATAAGACGTAAAGACGTAAAGTGGAATAGTTGTACCGGGGATCAATATTTTGAGCTTTGCTCGATGTGGACTACGTCTCTCGGCCCACTTTATTTTATTTTGCTCGGCCGCAACCGCCCCGAGTTCGCTCCAGTACTTACCTCTCTTGCCGCAAGAAGTCTTAGGGGGGTGTCGACACTTATGGTCTGGTAGCCAGTTATTAGTAGATCTTCCCCGTGTCAACAGGATAAAAGATGTATTTCCAAGAATGGACCTGTATTGTTTAAAGTTGAAAGTCCCTATTGGACAATGAAGAGAGTTTGGGAATGTTTCCCCACGTGAAATGCTAATGTGGAAAGAGATTGGGAATGTTTCCCCACAAGTGAAGTGATAAAGGAAAAGATTGGTGAATTCTTATTTCATACTTATACTCTTACTCGAATACTTTACTCTTCAAACTCATGTGTCATTTTTAAACTGCTTCATAATCTGTTTACATGCTTGGGTGTTGCTTACTCAGTATTTTCCGCGAACTTTGGAAACTGTGGTGTTTCTTTTTGTTTCTGCACCACAGGTTTAGGTGGAAGCATGGCTTTTGGGGGAAATCGAGACACATCACTTTAGTAAATTTAAATTTCACATCTAGACTTATTTTATTTGGTAGTTGAATTTTAGATTGGAATAATGCCCATATTTGTGGCGAGACAAGTTTTAAAGTCTTGATTAATGATTTTATGAATTTTTGGATTGGATATTCTGTTATAAAATCTCCTTGTATCCGGGTTTAATCTCGGGTACGGAGTGACATCCCCGGGCTTCCGGCTTGGCGGTTTTGGGGGTGTTACAATTCCTAAGTACGCAATGAGTTGTATTCTATTGCCCATTGGGATTTGTCAAGATATTGAAAGACTGATCAGATAATTTTGGTGGGGTGATACGAAAGATAAAAGAGTCTTACATTGGCTGAGTTGGGACAAATTAAAAGCAAAAAAGGAGGAATGTGGACTTGGGTTTAAGGATTTTCAAAATTTTAATATCTCTCTCTGAGCTAAACAGGCATGGAGAGTTTTAAAAAATCTGCAGAGCTTGCTAAGTCGGGTTGTACGAGCTAAATATTTCAAGAACAGAGATTTCTTGCACTTTCGACCAAAAAATCAAGTCTCATATGCTTTTAGAAGCGTCCTTGCAGGTCTACGGTTACTTTTGAAAGGGTTAGAGTGGAAGGTTAACTCAAGAGCACAAGTAAATATTTACAAAGACAAATGGATCCCTAGAAATTCAACAGCTTCTGTGATTACCCCAAGCCCTACTTATGCAAACCTGAAAGTGTCTCATTGAATAGTGAATAGAGAGTGGGACGAGAATAGGTTCGTACTTACCTATGGGAAACTGATGTGTACGACATATTGCAGATTCTGATAGACCAGCAGCCAGGTGATGACACAGTAAGGTGGGGAGCAGCGCAAACTGGTGCGTATACAACTGCCACGGGTTACAAGATCCAAATCAGTAATGATAGTCCAGAATCATCGAATGGAGTATGTAAACCTTGGTTCATAAATATATGGGCAATGAAGATCCCAAGAAGAATGATTTACCCGGTTTGGCGCCTATGGCACGATTCACTTCCAGTTGCAGTAAAGCTCAGAGAGAGGGTGTCGGTACCCTTACTATGCAGTGCCTGCAATAAAGCCCCGGAAACAGCAGAACATTTCTTTTGCGGATGCCCAGTAACATCAACAGTTTGGAGCGAAGTACTGAGTGGACAAAAGGGACAAATTAGAAAAAGGGATCTGAAGAGGTGGATAGAGGAAATATTTTCAGAAAATTCGAAGGAATACTGAGAATCTGGGCAGTCTCAGTGTGGTTTTTATGGAGCAAGAGGAACGACTGTAGATTTAACAACTTACCCTTCACAGTTCAAGAGGTAGTCGAGAAAACTCGCTTCCATCTGAAAGAATTGAAAATATTCCCAGATCTGACAAATTTGGAAGCTCGAAATGACACAGTCCAAGAACCCAAATGGGAGGCACCGCCGGAAGAATGGGTCAAAGTGAACACTGATACCGCAAAATTGACCGACAACAAAATCGCCGGAGCAGGTTGCGTGCTTAGAGACTCCAGTGGTGAATTTATTGCAGGAACATTCGAGAGAATTCCTTTTAATAGCTCGATCTTGATCCTAGAACTGCAAGGCATATAGAAAGGATTTATCTTAGCAAAGGACGCCTGATGCAGACGGCTACTGGTGGAGTCCGATTCTAAGATGCCGATTGACTTATTGGGAAGATTGGTTTCACAGAGAAGGCATTTCGATGGAGATGAAGAGCTCTCTTCGATTGCCGAGAAGTGTTTAAAGCATATAGCTGGTTTCGAGGAGATAGAGCTGCGACACGTCCATCGAGGGGCCAACTCAGCAGCTGACATTTTTGCAAAAAGGTCCTTATTGTTCTCTAATTTTAGTTTGTACACCCGTCCTTCGGATTCGGCAATTGATGTAATTGAGAACGATAAGTCAGGCCGTTTCTATGGCCGTTAACGGAAAGTTTTCCCTAAAAAAAAGATAAGATAACTAGGGCAAGGGTATTATTCTGCTGGCAAGACGAAAATGCCCCTGATCATATCTCCGCCCACATGGGCTTGTGGGCTGATGTTTGTATCTATTGGGATTTTGGGCAATTGTATGCCCTCCTAGTTTGGGCGTGTGATTTAGCCCTCCAATTAAATGGACAAGTCAAAAAAAATCTACTGCTTCTATTCCACAAAAAATCCGAAGTGGCGGCGTTCCGTACTAGGACGTTGTGTACAAGAGAATCCTGCAGAGAGAATTAAATATAAACCAAGAGTAGGGGATAGAAAGAACACAGGAAGAGTAGGGTTGTGTGTAGGGAGAGAGTAAGACAATAGCACTGTATGAGAGAGAGACAGAATTTCGGCAGAGCTTCCGCGTATCTCAGGTGATTCGCCCTCGTATGGAATGGTTAACGATCCTATATATAACGGAGAATGTGACCGTTGTAGTGGGTTAATGCGCCCACTTATGGCGGCTTAATTAGCTTAACCACAACGGCACGTTCGTCCGCGTATATAAGGACCGTTACGGCACGTTCGTCCGCGTATACCTGAACCGTTATGAGGTTGACCGGGTTTATGGAGCTCGTGCCATAAATCTCTCAAAGCAGTTACTAAAGGTCGCGCGCGGGCTTGGTTGTTGCGCGCGCGCGACAGGACTTACGCTAGCCTCCGAACCACTAAGTCCCTACAAGTCCCGTGTGTTGGTATGCGAGGGCCCTGTCTCGCAGCCCCCACGTGGATCAGCGCGGGTGGTGATCCAGTGTGTGTGGAGCACAGCTAGGTGTGCTGGATGATCGCCACGTGGCTAAGATCTGCCTGTCTAGAAAGCATTATCTACAGACGTATTCTATTACAAATCCGAAAAGGTTTAGTAATCTCAGATTTGTTTCTCAAAGAAAAAAAAAAAAAAAAAAAAAGAAGCGCTATCTATTTATACAAGGAGATTGAGGCCACCACTGCGCTTTTGCTTAGTTCTTTGTTCACAGCTTTATCTCTCTTCTCCTAGGGTTAGGGTTTTCCACCTTTCAGGCCACAATGTCTTCTTCCGAAGTTGCCGCCGCCACCGCCAATGCTCCTAGGAAGATCGTGTTCAAGAGTTCCGACGGAGAGACGTTTGAGGTGGAGGAGGCAGTGGCGGTGAAGTCGGAGACGATCAAGCACATGATCGACGAGGACTGCGCCGACAACGAAATCCCCCTCCCAAACGTGACCGGCAAGATCCTGGCGAAGGTGATCGAGTACTGCAAGAAGCACGTCGACGACGACGACAAGTCCGAGGACAAGAAGTCGGCGGAGGATGAAATCAAGAAGTTTGATGCCGAGTTTGTGAAAGACGCGGATACGGAGACGTTGTTCGATCTCATCCTGGCCGCAAACTATCTCAACATCAAGAGCCTGCTTGATGTGACCTGCCAGGCTGTTGCCGACTTCATCAAGGATAAGAAGCCGGAGGAGGTCCGTACCATATTCAACATCAAGAACGATTTCACCCCTGACGAAGAGGCTGAGGTTCGCAAGGAGAATGCCTGGGCCTTTGAAGTGTAACAATGGTTTTGAATTTTGATAATAGCAGGAGTTGCAGACTGCAGTATTGATTTATCATTATGTTCTTGTTTCCTTATTATTTTAGTTTTTAATGAAGAAACATATTTATATGGATTCACTTTAGCTTCTATTATCCTTGTTGCGGTGTGTGTTTATACCCTCGTGTTTGCAGGGATTTTGCTTATCTCTGAGTAGGTTTATAATATTGGATGCTACAAGTTTGTACTTAATGGTAGTGATAAACTGTAGAGAAAATGATTACCCAAATGGAAGAATATCGGCCATAATTGCAAAGAGAACTGGTCGACTCTTTAGACTAGGGCCGAATCTATTCGATGTTAATTAATGGTATTGGAGAATGCATGGAGACCTTGTATACAATGACTTTACAGCTAAATTTAACCGTATCGGATCCTGTTGAGTACCCTGCCCGATACCAAAGCTTTTTTTTTTTTTCTTGGTTGAATTCTATAATTATGTTCTCATGAAATATGATAACTAAGAACATCAAAACTACCATAATTTGAATATAACCTTAATAGGTAAGTTAGGGTTTCTCCAGGATGAAGTGAGCTCCACATTGAGGTTGTAGAGTGATGAGCGTAAGGGCTAAGGAGCATCATCATAGATGAAGAAAGCTCAATAGACTGGAGCTGCATAGCCATCTGCAATTTAGCTCCAGCATTGAGAACCTTTGTCATGTACACACTTCGCACCCAAGTCAACTGGAGAGGCTTGTTAGTTTCCTTTGAAATATGATTAGAAACATATTCATCGCGCACTTATTAGTTTCGTGTATGGACTAAATTTCATCTGGAATAGGAAATGTATTGAATAGACAAATCTGAAGAAGCTCTACATGTTTCCTCCATTTGAATATAATGTTCATTTAAGCTGGTTAAATCTTGAAAAGGTCAAAAGATATCCAATCCATGATTCTTATTCAACAATACAAAGAACTTCAATAGGAAGAATTACTCAGATTAATTATTAAATTGCATATCCCCAGTATACCATAATAACTCAATTGCAACCGCAGATAGGTAGTAGCTCAAGTGGTAGAGCATTAGAAACTCCTGCGTTGTAATACTAAAATTAGTTGATTGTAACTCTCACTGCAAGATTACTACCTTATTGAAACTGATAAATTTTCGATCCAAAAAAAGGTAGTGCTTGGAAGGTAAAATTGCCAATAAAAGATGTTATTAAAATTAAATAAAAATAAATTAGATAAAGAAAAAAAGAAAGATGTGCATATCCACCTTTGACTTTCTCTCTGGTTCTTCGTCTCTCTCTCTTTCCTCTTTCTCTTTCTGTTGAACGTTTGCCTCTCTGTCTCTTGATCTCCTCTCTCATTGTCTCTGTAGAACGAAAATCAGAAGAAGTTCATCTAAATCCAATTGGACTAAAGGCTCTTGCTCCCTTAATCTTGTTGCTAGAATCTCCAAGTATCCGAATAAGAAGGTCTGTTGTCAAACTTTTCGCCTCTCTATCTTGATCTATGTTCTTTGTCTCACGCCCCTAGGAAACTCCTTATTCCTCATGCGCTTTATTTCCTACCTCCTTAGGACCCACGGTGTTATGGGATATGATCACTTGACCTTACTCCCCCGTGACCTTGGGTAGAATTGAACTTAATGTTTAACTAGTTTATGCTAAATTTTCAACGCAATGTAAGGCTACAGCGAATCTCGCTAGAAGCAAGGACGGACCTACAGCATACTCAACATGGTCAGCCCCCCCCCCTTTGGCATTTGGCTCCCAAGTGCATATGTAATGGGAAATTATCTCATACATAACAAATATTTTACTGCTGGCCCCCTCTTGCTTTGAATTTTTTACTTTGCTCCCCCCTACAAAATTTCTAGGTCCGTCCGTGGCTAGAAGCGTAGTTTGCAAGGAAATGTATGGGTAACAAATTGCATTCGCTTGGTTGTAACTGAATCATTGTTTAATCCTTGTGTTGGGTATTGACTTGGATCAATTTAGGCAACAAAGAAAAAATAAATTGGCAAGTCTTTGGATAGGCATGGAAACATTCCTTGAGTTTGAGGCGGTGGAAAATCAGTGGGAACTTACTTTGCTTGCATGCCAAGTTGTTGCCTTATTCTTTGTAATAAGCCGCCACACAACATGTGTATATATACCATGCATGGGTTTTGGCACAAAGACACACACATAGGGACGTTTTGAGAGAGCACAAAGTGTTTTGAGAGCTTTTTGTGAGTACGTGTCTGGTGCGGTGTTTCGGGTCGCCGTCGTGGCCACGGCATGCATTGTAATCTGGTTCTGTTCTCAATAAAATATCTGGTTCTGGCCGTGTATTAGTTAGCGGGTTCGTTACAAACTCATTAGTGAACCACATAAATTTCTGTCTCGTTCTTGATTTTGCTTTCGTCGTTCTTGCTCGAATAACCCCACATTATAACAAACTGGTAACAGAGCTCGGAAATAGGATTTCTGTCACAACAAACTGGTATCAGAGCCAGGTTCCAAGATCGGGGTGGAACTCAAAGATGGGGTTTCGCGATTCAAGTGGAGCAGGCTATCGGGAGTAGGGTTTCGAGATTCCGCCAAGAACGATGTCTTGTTTGGCGATCAAGATCGATCTGTTCTTGAGAGAGAAGCAGTAACACCCACCATCTGAAGCCCCGTGGAGGAGGCTATTCGGGCTCCGTTTCGAGCAATCTGGCGCGCATCTGATTAGTTGTGCAAGGGATCTGGCAAATCCAGCACGCATTCGGTACTGGCGCGAATCTGGCGGTTCACGCGCATCTAGCGTTCTGGCGATTGACGTTCAGGCGCAATTCGGCTCCCGGCGTGGAGCATCTTGCGTGTGAATTTAATTTGGTTCTGGCTCATGCGTTGCAGGATCTGGTTGGAGTTGGAGCAACGGCATGGAGCATCTGGCGCGTGAGATTTCCGGCACGCGCTTCTCGTTCTGGCGCGCATTATGCACGAGTTTGTTCTGGCGTGCATCTGTTCTGTATTTTGGGCGTGTACCATGACACGCAATTGAGCTCGCATCTGGCGCGATCTGATTCTGGCGAGCATCTGGCGCATCTGAGGCATACGGGGCGCATCTGGCATGATAATTTGGGCACTCGTCATTGGTGCATCTGGTCTGAATGACATCTGGCACTTGTCATGGTGCATCCGTCTGGAGCAATTGGGCGCATCTGGATTGTATTCGGTCCTGTCTAAGTGAATACATTCACGTCTAGTTCTGGGTGGAGTACTTGTTTCTGTTTTTGGAAGTGCATCCACATCTGGCGAATTTGTTGCAGGAACGCATGGTAGTTGGAGCAACGATTTGGCGATTCGGGTTTCGCATACAGCTGTGAAACATCTTTTTGAAGATGTGTGCTCGTTTCAAGTTCTGAGAGACGCATCCGGTTCTGGTTTGAGAAGAGAAGCATCAGGTTCTTGTTTCGGGTTGCTGAGATAATTCAAGTCAAGGTGGAGATTTGTTGGAATTGACTTGGGTCAATTTAGGCAACACAGAAAAATTAAATTGGCAAGTCTTTGGATAGGCATGGAAACATTCCTTGAGTTTGAGGCGGTGGAAAATCAGTGGGAACTTACTTTGCTTGCATGCCAAGTTGTTTCCTTATTCTTTGTAATAAGCCGCCACACAACAAGTGTATATATACCATGTATGGGTTTTGGCACAAAGACACACACATAGGGACGTTTTGAGAGAGCACAAAGTGTTTTCATATCCGCTTACAAAACCTCTTGCGCAGCGAAAGCATGAAGGGCACGCCAAATCTATAGGCATACGAGATGAACCAGATTGGCTCTAGTGCAAGTGGGTAACTGTTGGAATAGGTTCCCTAGAGGCAATCTAATATTTAGTATGAACATTATTATTTCCTAGAATATTCATTTATTATATATTGTGATATTTAATATAATGAAGTCCTTAGATACAATGTGTTGTTTATCTTAAATATCCTTAGTCCATTATATTAATTAACAGGACAATCATATATATACTAGTATGTGTGTAGATTGGTATGGAGATATCAAGTCTAACACATGGGTATGCATTAGGAGTAATGGCATACTGGATTGACCCACGACGAGAGGGATACATTAGATTATGTTAGAGTCACAATCGCTTCTCGTAGTGCTAATATAATTGCAATCCTTGGAATTTAAGTCACTAGATATTGTAGTTGGGAAATATCGTGCTTTGATGTTATCAAACGTTACACCGTAACTGGGTAATCATAAAGGTAGTTATCGAGCATGATAGGAAGCAATCTTATAGATCATAGTGATGTAGAGAGGATTTGTCCCTCCCACATAATGGGAGCAAATATTCACGGCCACTCGAGGGATGAGGCTTATTGAATGTCTGGCCAGACTCAGATAAATCAATATGGAGATATTGATGTTATTTGCTTGCATAAGCATATTCCCAGGATCGAGGAACTTTGGATTGGAT
Source organism: Linanthus parryae (assembly GCA_023055425.1). NCBI lineage: Eukaryota > Viridiplantae > Streptophyta > Magnoliopsida > Ericales > Polemoniaceae > Linanthus > Linanthus parryae. Next base: position 62,271,986 of record JALGPY010000002.1, on the reverse strand, counting down.
ATACGAGTGTGACTATTTATGTCTCGTGTCCAATCCGGATATGGAGAGAAAAGGACAGAGCAATATGTGATATTGGGCACAAAGGTTTGTCGGCATCACTAACTTATTTATATTAGTTAGGTAGAATGGATGTGTTGCTAGACACCGCTCCATTATAGTAATGAGTTAGTACCAACTAAGTAGAAACCTATGGGGTCTCATGTCAAATAGAGTTGAACTAGATTTGGGGTTAATCAATATGATTAATTAATGAGAAGGATGAATTTGCAACACCTTGCAAACTTAGTGGGACTAATGTGCAAGGAAGTGACTAATCCAAGTTCATGTAGAACTAGGAAGGGCCTTTATGTAGTTAACAAGGAGTTGTTGGACTACATAAGTAATGTTCTAGCTTCCTTCCCACAACTAATGCTCATAACATAAGTGAGTGGGAGAGAGAGCAAAAGAGAAAGCAAGAGACAAGCTAGGAGGCCGAACCCCCTAGCCCGTCCCCTACCCGTCGGCCACAAGAGGAGGGCTGAAACCCTCCTTTGCCTTCTTTGTTGCTTGATTCCTTCTTCCCTCCTCCTCCGGTCCAAGCTAGCACTTGAGAAGGAAGAATCTAGTTATGAGTATCTCTTCCTGTGATCCTTGGTGGGCTTTGAGTAGGAATTAAATTTTTGTTATTCCGCTACGTTACCTACGTCAAAACCCAACACAAATCGGAAATCCAGACAATTCCTGAAATACCCGGTTTTGTGAATATGGGTATTTATGATATTACTATAATTAGTGAGTGGTAATATAAGAATATTTTATGTATTGGGTGTTAATATGCTACTATTATATTTTATGATAATATTGGGTGTTAATATGACATTAGTATAAGTTTGGGTATTAGTTATTATTATTTAGAAAGTTAATTTTAAAGTTATAACCCGTTAGGGGGTTTTATGTAGTTTCCCTAAATTAAAGTGTGTCTTTAGTGAACTTGGGGGGTAGTAGTTGTGCTATTAATAAACCAGTGGGGGTTAAATTGCCTTTACCCTAAAGTTTAGTCATCTTCTTCCTCAATCTATCCCATGGAGGAAGAACTCCATCTCCAACCCCAATTCTACTACCACCACTCCAAATCTTTATCAAACTTGTTAATTTGAGTCCTTATACACTCCTAATTCAATAGAGACCCAACATTGTTCATCAAGAAAAGTAATTTTGCCTGAAACATAGTCCGATTCGGAATTGGAAAACTTGAAAGTGGGTTTCCTCATGGAGGTTGAATTCTTCACCTCAAGGCTATATAAACCCATCAATTCTCAGATTTTAAACCCACAATCTCAATCCCTCAACCTCTCAGTCTCTCCTTCGATCTCTCTCTCTCCCGTTCAATCTCTCTCTCTCTCTCACCCGATGGGCTGCCCATCGCCGCCGCCGCCGCGTCCCGCCTCGCCGTCGACGCCGCCGGCGTCCTCTCCCCTCGCTGCCGTCGTCACCGCGCCCAGCCGCCGGCCTCGCCACCACCATCCCGTCACCTCGCTTTCTTCGGGTAAACCCGTGTGTTTCATCTTCTACTCCTTTATTTTGTCTTTTCTTTTTTTTGTTGGATAGTTAATATTATAAGTTGGGAAGAAGAAAAACAAGTGGGTGTCTGGCTCAGTGGTTAAATGTTAATACTTAAAGCTTAGTGGGTATGAGAACAAACTAGGTCTTGGGTTCAAGTCTCACAAGAGAAATTTTTTTTTACTGATTTTTACTTTAAAATAAAAGTGTAGAATAAGGATGATAAATTTATATTTTTCTTATTCATTTTTATAAGTTTTTAACAAATTAGAATAAGTTATTTTCTTCAAATAGATTTGTTATTTCTTTTAAATAAAAGTTAGTTAGTTTATAGCCTATATTCTCTACTAAGGCTTGTTTGGTTGTGATAAACTACTATTGGAATCAAAAGTGTTTTTGGGTCAAAATAATATGCTTTTCTACTCTAAATAATAAAAATGATAGTTTATCTAATCTTATAAGTTATATTTATATAATTATAGCTTAGTGTGTTTTTACAAATAATAAACGTTAACTCTATACCGTGTATTTGACTACAAAATAGGTTGTTCACCTTAGCAAAGGTTGGGGAGAGTTAGTAAGGGATTTATTTCATTTACCTATAGGACTTCGTGTGCAATATGTTGATTAGGATATTATTAAATTTGTAGGCGACAAGTTTTGTTGACGAAGGATACGTCGCGTATTACTAGGAAGTGATTTGCTTTGCTTGAGATTCGAGGTAAGTAAGCATGCCAGGCCTAGCGCCCATATCTTCTTTCGTGTCTAAACTGCTTTTATGATTTATTGTCTCAAAATGATATATTCGCTTTAAATGTTTATTTGAGAAAGCTTACTGATTTGATAAAGGTGATTATATCACAACTATCACATGATAAATTAATAAGACGTAAAGACGTAAAGTGGAATAGTTATACCGGGGATCAATATTTTGATCTTTGCTCGATGTGGACTACGTCTCTCGGCCCACTTTATTTTATTTTGCTCGGCCGCAACCGCCCCAAGTTCGCTCCAGTACTTACCTCTCTGGCCGCAAGAAGTCTTAGGGGGGTGTCGACACTTATGTTCTGGTAGCCAGTTATTAGTAGATCTTCCCCGTGTCAACAGGATAAAAGATGTATTTCCAAGAATGGACCTTTATTTTTTAAAGTTGAAAGTCGCTATTGGACAATGAAGAGAGTTTGGGAATGTTTCCCCACGTGAAATGCTAATGTGAAAAGAGATTGAGAATGTTTCCCCACAAATGAAGTGATAAAGGAAAAGATTGGTGAATTCTTATTTCATACTTATACTCTTACTCGAATACTTTACTCTTCAAACTCATGTGTCATTTTTAAACTGCTTCATAATCTGTTTACATGCTTGGGTGTTGCTTGCTCAGTATTTTCCTCGGACTTTGGAAACTATGGTGTTTCTTTTTTGTTTCTGCACCACAGGTTTAGGTGGAAGCATGACTTTTGGGGGAAATCGAGACACATCACTTTAGTAAATTTGAATTTCACATCTAGACTTATTTTATTTAGTAGTTGAATTTTAGATTGGAATAATGCCCATATTTGTGGCGAGACAAGTTTTAAAGTTGTGATTAATTATTTTATGAATTTTTGGATTGGATATTCTGTTATAAAATCTCCTTGTATCCAAGTTTAATCTCGGGTACGGAGTGACATCCCCGGGCTTCCGGCTTGGCAGTTTTGGGGGTGTTACAATATCTAAGTACGCAATGAGTTGTATTCTATTGCCCATTGGGATTTGTCAAGATATTGAAAGACTGATCAGATAATTTTGGTGGGGTGATACGAAAGATAAAAGAGTCTTACATTGGCTGAGTTGGGACAAATTAAAAGCAAAAAAGGAGGAAGGTGGAATTGGGTTTAAGGATTTTCACAATTTTAATATCTCTCTCTTGGCTAAACAGGCATGGAGAGTTTTAAAAAATCCGCAGAGCTTGCTAAGTCGGGTTTTACGAGCTAAATATTTCAAGAACGGAGATTTCTTGCACTTTCGACCAAAACATCAAGTCTCATATGATTTTAGAAGCGTCCTTGCAGGTCTACGGTTACTTTTGAAAGGGTTAGAGTGGAAGGTGAACTCAAGAGCACGAGTAAATATTTACAAAGACAAATGGATCCCTAGAAATTCAACAGCTTCTGTGATTACCCCAAGCCCAACTTATGCAAACCTGAAAGTGTCTAATTGAATAGTGAATAGAGAGTGGGACGAGAATATTTTCGCACTTACCTATGGGAAACTGATGTGTACGACATATTGCAGATTCCGATAGACCAGCAGCCAGGCGATGACACAGTAAGGTGGGGAGCAACGCAAACTGGTGCGTATACAACTGCCACGGGTTACAAGATTCAAATCAGTAATGATAGTCCAGAATCATCGAATGGAGTATGTAAAACTTGGTTCATAAATATATGGGCAATGAAGATCCCAAGAAGAATGATTTACCCTGTTTGGCGCCTATGGCACGATTCACTTCCAGTTGCAGTAAAGCTCAGAGAGAGAGGGGTGTCGGTACCCTTACTATGCAGTGCCTGCAATAAAGCCCAGGAAACAGCAGAACATTTCTTTTGCGGATGCCCAGTAACATCAACAGTTTGGAGCGAAGTACTGAGTGGACAAAAGGGGCAAATTAGAAAAAGGGATCTGAAGAGGTGGATAGAGGAAATATTTTCAGAAAATTCGAAGGAATACAGAGAGATCTGGGCAGTCACAGTGTGGTTTTTATGGAGCAAGAGGAACGACTGTAGATTTAACAACTTACCCTTCACAGTTCAAGAGGTAGTCGAGAAAACTGGTTTCCATCTGAAAGAATTGAAAATATTCCCATATCTGACAAATTTGGAAGCTCGAAATGACACAGTCCAAGCACCCAAATGGGAGGCACCGCCGGAAGAATGGGTCAAAGTGAACACTGATATCGCAAAATTGACCGACAACAAAATCGCCGGAGCAAGGAACATTCGAGAGAATTCCTTTTAACAGCTCGATCTTGATCCTAGAACTGCAAGGAATATAGAAATGATTTATCTTGGCAAAGGACGCCTGATGCAGACGGCTACTGGTGGAGTCCGATTCTAAGATGTCGATTGACTTATTGGGAAGATGGGTTTCACAGAGAAGGCATTTCGATGGAGATGAAGAGCTCTCTTCAATTGCCGAGAAGTATTTAAAGCATATAGCTGGTTTCGAGGAGATAGAGCTGCGACACGTCCATCGAGGGGCCAACTCTGCAGCTGACATTTTTGCAAAAAGGTCCTTATTGTTCTCTAATTTTAGTTTTTACACCCGTCCTTCGGATTCGGCAATTGGTGTAATTGAGAACGATAAGTCAGGCCGATTCTATGGCCGTTAACGGAAAGTTTTCCCTAAAAAAAGATAAGATAACTAGGGCAAGGGTATTATTCTGCTGGCAAGACGAAAATGCCCCTGATCATATCTCCGCCCACATGGGCTTGTGGGCTGATGTTTGTATCTATTGGGCTTTTGGGCAATTGTATGCCCTCCTAGTTTGGGCGTGTGATTTAGCCCTCCAATTAAATGGACAAGTCAAAAAAAATCTACTGCTTCTATTCCACAGAAAATCCGAAGCGGCGGCGTTCCGTACTAGGACGTTGTGTACAAGAGAATCCTGCAGAGAGAATTAAATATAAACCAAGAGTAGGGGATAGAAAGAACACAGGAAGAGTAGGGTTGTGTGTAGGGAGAGAGTAAGACAATAGCACTGTATGAGAGAGAGACAGAATTTCGGCAGAGCTTCCGCGTATCTCAGGTGATTCGCCCTCGTATGGAAGGGTTTACGATCCTATATATAACGGAGAATGTGACCGTTGTAGTGGGTTAATGCGCCCACTTATGGCGGCTTAATTAGCTTAACCACAACGGCATGTTCGTCCGCGTATATAGGGACCGTTACGGCACGTTCGTCCGCGCATACCTGAAACGTTATGAGGTTGACCGGGTTTATGGAACTCGTGCCATAAATCTCTCAAAGCAGTTACTAAAGGTTGCGCGCGGGCTTGGTTGTTGCTCGCGCGCGACAGGACTTACCCTAGCCTCCGAACCACTAAGTCCCTACAAGTCCCGTGTGGTGGTATGCGAGGTCCCTGTCTCGCAGCCCCCACGTGGATCAGCGCGGGTGGTGATCCAGTGTGTGTGGAGAACAACTAGGTGTGCTGCATGATCGCCACGTGGCTAAGATCTGCCTGTCTAGAAAGCACTATCTACAGACATATTCTATTACAAATCCGAAAAGGTTTAGTAATCTAATATTTGTTTCTCAAAAAAAAAAAAAAAAGAAGCGCTATCGATTTATACAAGGAGATTGAGGCCACCACTGCGCTTCTGCTTAGTTCTTTCTTCACAGCTTTATCTCTCTTCTCCTAGGGTTAGGGTTTTCCACCTTTCAGGCCACAATGTCTTCTTCCGAAGTTGCCGCCGCCACCGCCAATGCTCCTAGGAAGATCGTGTTCAAGAGTTCCGACGGAGAGACGTTTGAGGTGGAGGAGGCAGTGGCGGTGAAGTCGGAGACCATCAAGCACATGATCGACGAGGACTGCGCCGACAACGAAATCCCCCTCCCAAACGTGACCGGCAAGATCCTGGCGAAGGTGATCGAGTACTGCAAGAAGCACGTCGACGACGACGACAAGTCCGAGGACAAGAAGTCGGCGGAGGATGAAATCAAGAAGTTTGATGCCGAGTTTGTGAAAGACGCGGATACGGAGACGTTGTTCGATCTCATCCTGGCCGCAAACTATCTCAACATCAAGAGGCTGCTTGATGTGACCTGCCAGGCTGTTGCCGACTTCATCAAGGATAAGAAGCCGGAGGAGGTCCGTACCATATTCAACATCAAGAACGATTTCACCCCTGAAGAAGAGGCTGAGGTTCGCAAGGAGAATGCCTGGGCCTTTGAAGTGTAACAATGGTTTTGAATTTTGATAATAGCAGGAGTTGCAGACTGCAGTATTGATTTATCATTATGTTCTTGTTTCCTTATTATTTTAGTTTTTAATGAAGAAACATATTTATATGGATTCACTTTAGCTTCTATTATCCTTGTTGCGGTGTGTGTTTATACCCTCGTGTTTGCAGGGATTTTGCTTATCTCTGAGTAGGTTTATAATATTGGATGCTACAAGTTTGTACTTAATGGTAGTGATAAACTGTAGAGAAAACGATTACCCAAATGGAAAAATATCGGCCATAATTGCAAAGAGATATCCAATCCATGATTCTTATTCAACAATACAAAGAACTTCAATAGGAAGAATTATTCGGATTAATTATTAAATTGCATATCCCCAGTATACCATAATAACTCAATTGCAACCGCAGATAGGTAGTAGCTCAAGTGGTAGAGCATTAGAAACTCCTGCATTGCAATACTAAAATTAGTTGATTGTAACTCTCACTGCAAGATTACTACCTTATTGAAACTGATAAATTTTCCATCCAAAAAAAGGTAGTGCTTGTAAGGTAAAATTACCAATAAAAGATGTTATTAAAATTAAATAAAAATAAATTAGATAAAGAAAAAAAGAAGGATGTGCATATCCACCTTTGACTTTCTCTGGTTCTTCGTCTCTCTCTCTTTCCTCTTTCTCTTTCTGTTGAACGTTTGCCTCTCTGTCTCTTGATCTCCTCTCTCATTGTCTCTGTAGAACGAAAATCAGAAGAAGTTCATCTATATCCAATTGGACTAAAGGCTCTTGCTCCCTTAATCTTGTTGCTAGAATCTCCAAGTATCCGAATAAGAAGAAGGTCTGTTGTCAAACTTTCCGCCTCTCTATCTTGATCTATGTTCTTTGTCTCACGCCCCTAGGAAACTCCTTATTCCTCATGCGCTTTATTTCCTACCTCCTTAGGACCCACGGTGTTATGGGATATGATCACTTTACCTTACTCCCCCGTGACCTTGGGTAGAATTGAACTTAATGTTTAACTAGTTTATGCTAAATTTTCAACGCAATGTAAGGCTACAGCGAATCTCGCTAGAAGCAAGGACGGACCTACAGCATACTCAACATGGTCAGCCCCCCCCCCCTTTTGGCATTTGGCTCCCAAGTGCATATGTAATGGGAAATTATCTCATACATAACAAATATTTTACTGCTGGCCCCCTCTTGCTTTGAATTTTTTACTTTGCTCCCCCCTACAAAATATTTCTAGGTCCGTCCCTGGCTAGAAGCGTAGTTTGCAAGGCAATGTATGGGCAACAAATTGCACTCGCTTGGTTTAACTGAATCATTGTTTAATCCTTGTGTTGGATATTGACTTGGATCAATTTAGGCAACAAAGAAAAATTAAATTGGCAAGTCTTTGGATAGGCATGGAAACATTCTTTGAGTTTGAGGCGGTGAAAAATCAGTGGGAACTTACTTTGCTTGCATGCCAAGTTGTTGTTGGAATTGTGCCCTAGAGGCAATCAATTAATTGTGACATTTATGGATTTACGATTCATTATGTTATCGATATGGAGATATGTTAACATGAATGAAGTCCTTAGAATATAAGTGTTATATTCCTAAATATCCCTAGTCAATTATAATGATTAATAGGACAATCATCTATAGACTAGTATGGGGTTGGATTGATATGGAGATATCATGATCCAACACATGGGTATGCATTAGGAGTAATGGCATACTGGATTGACCCATCTCCTAGAAGGCTACATACATGTTATGTTAAGTCACAAGCGCTTCTCCCGGTGCAATGGTATTGTCATCCTTAGACTTGAAGTCACTAGATTATCTAGTTGTGGATTATTGTGATCTTGGTAGCGTTAAACGCTACACCGTAACTGGGTAGTTATAAAGGCGTGTACTGGATATAATAAGAAGCAAGCTTAGAGATCGTAGTGGACGTAGATAGAATTTGTCCCTCCCACATAACGGGAGCAAATATCCTAGGCCACTCGAGGGATAGTGCTTATAAAATGTCTGGCCAGACTCAAATAAATCAATATGGGATATTGATGTTATTTGCACGAATAAGGCTATTCCCAGGATCGAGAAAATATGGATTGGATATACGAGTGTGACTTGTATGTCTCGTGTCCAATCCGGATATTGGGACAAAGGGATGAGATAATTACTTGCACAAGGTTTGTCATGATGACTATTCTATTTGTTGGCTAGAATGGATGTCTTGCTAGAGGCCGCTCCATATTAGTAAATTGTTACTACCAACTAAATAGAACCTATGGGGTCACACGCCATATAGGGGTGAACTAGACATGGGAAATAATTAATTAATATGATTAATTAATTAGAAGGATCAAATCGCAACAACTTGCTAACTTAGTAGGACTAATATGCAAGTTGGACTAATCCATGTATAGACATGATTATGATTTGCCAAGGTGGCCTAATTCATGTAGAAACATGATTAGGATTAATTTGCAAATAGAACTAATCCATGTATTGACATGATAAGGACTATTTTGCAAAAGGGACTAATCCGAACTTGAGTAGGATTATGAGGGGTTCTTTATGTAGTAGGACAAGGAGTTATTGGACTATATAAAAAACACTCCTAGCTTATTTTTCTCTCTACACACACCACACATCTATATGATAGAAGCAAGGAGAGAACAAAGCAAGGAGAGAGAGCAAGTCCCAAGCAAGGGCCGAACCCCCCTTGGGACCGCCGCCCCCTACCCGTCGGCCCAAAGGGTGCCGCTCCACTTTTGGCACTCCATTGTTGGCGATTTCTTCTTCCTCCTCCATTCTTCCTCGCTAGCACATGGATTTGGAGGGTCTAGATCTCACCTCTAGGCGTGGATCAACCGTAGAGACGTGACAGTATTCGCGTTTGAAGTCATCAAAGGAGAACCCAAAGGTGTGTTTATGATTTCTAACCCTTACCATCGTTATGTCTCTTGATTTGTGATCCTTGGAGGGTTTTGCATGGTTTTATGTTTGATTATGCTTCCGTTGTGCGATCCATGAATCAAAACCCTACAGTGGTATCAGAGCCACAGGTCGTAGAGCATAAACGTGGTTTATGTGTTACGTTTTAGTTGTTTTACACCTTAAATTGATTGTTTATCGCGTAAAACAAGACAAATCAAGCATGGGATGCAATTTGTCAATAATCTTTCATAACAAGATCTAATTTTTGCATTGGATGCATGAATTAGTGAGTTTGAGAAATTTTAGGATCTTAGATCTAGGGTTTGGGCATCCTTGGGGAAGAAGGAGTTCTTTCCATACAAGGAAACAACCAAACTTGGGCACCAAGCAAGGGAGTTGTTTTGGAAACAACTCCCAAAGGAGGTTCGCCCCCCCTAGGGGACCGCCCCTCCTTGCTTGCCGCCCAAGCAAGGCTGCCCCAGGGGCCGGGGCAGCCCTAGCCCGCGGCCTAGCCGCGTGGGCTAGGGGCCGGCCGGCCCTAGGGCCTTGCGGTTCACCTTTTGGGCCCGGGCAATTGGATTGTTGGGCCCATGGACCGTTTTAACCCTAGAAATCCTAAATTCAATTAAAATTGACCAAGCGCGTTAAAATTAGATTTTAACTGTTTATGTGCAAATCGCATGGTGATTGGATATGGCCTTAGGATGTGGTTTGATGTGGATGTTTAATTTTGTGGTTTGGTTTTACGGCCTGCGAGCTGATCAATTAAATGTAATAATTAATTAGGGTTTTATGGCCTGCGTGCCATTTTTTTTCTCAACTTGTGAGATTTATTTTATTTAGTATAGAAGTTAGCTAGTGCTATATAAAGTAGATTGTTAGCCAAGATTGGAGAAAAGAAGCCCAAAGGCAAAGAAGCCACAAAAGATGGAGCATGAAGCATTCCACATGACTATGAAGGATGGACCAAAAGATCAAGACGCATGGAGATGTGTTTGTTTTAGGGTTCATAGATAATTCCATTGGCTTGGAATTATCTTAGTCTAGAAAAGGCCATATCCACATCACGTTTAATTTCCATTTTGTGGTTGTTTATTTTATTGTCTTATTATTGTGTAGTTGGTGTATGGATGATGCATGCAATTAGGATAATAAGATAATTAGAGAACCCGGATCTATTATTTGGAGTTGTTCCCAAACTCAAATAGATAGATTAGTTGATTTTGATCAACAAAACAATTAAAATTAAATTTAAAATCCCTCAAAATTCAAATATTGTGTTCTTGCCTTCTCGTTATTTAAACACTCATGATCATCATTATTTATCAAGTTCGGGCGTGCCAAAGCAGGGCGACTTGGTTCATAATGATGGAATGCGATGGCACGTAACAATGTGCAATTGTTTAAATAAGAGGTTGAACACAACTAGGCTATTAATGTGATTAAGAAACCTAGAGGCAATCAATTGGGATTATCCATAAGGATGGATAAATAAGGAGTTATTTGCCCAATTGAACCAAGAAGTGCATAAGGGATGCAATTGGAATTGTTCCTACCTAAAGTAGTCAAATTATGGGTGACTTGCCAAAGCAAGCTCATAAGGAGATGAAACATGGATCTTGGCCCACTAGAAAATATAAGGATATTTTCCGCATTAATATCTTGAGGGTTATTAATCCGTAGTAAAATAGTGGGAGCTATATTTGACAATTTAAATCCTTGTTGAATATAGTTATACGTCACAAACTTTGCATAATCCTATTGTGTTTAATACCCATGGCATTAACAAATAAAAACACGACTTTATCTATTTCCTAGACTGGTATAAAATTGAGAATTGTTCTCAAAATAAAAGGAAATTGTTGTACATCGTAGAACATAAAGTTATCTTCCTACAAACTACCAAAATACACTAAAACCTAATGAAAGGAACACCAAAGAATGGTTCTTTGGTTATGACTTGCCTCATGCTAGCTGCCATGAACTCTGAGCTTTAGAAGCAAGAAGAGAGACATGGAGAAATATGATATGATCATTTGAAAGAAGCTCTTTCAAAAGAGCGAGCTAGACATGAAAGGTTTGAAGTGTTGCTCCACTTTGGGTTATGCAAATATACTAATTCAATATGATTGAAAGATTAGTGAATGTGCATTATCTATGAGATAGATTAAGAATAAACGGTTATTCACCCAAGTGGACCAAGAATTGCATTGGATGCAATTATAATTTGTTTTAAAATTGATTTACTCAATATGATTGATAAATCACTAAAACAAAACACTAATGGGCATGGGCAAAGTTGTTATTGGATAACAACATGGGTAAGGGCAAATATTTTGCGCCAACCCCATGGGTATAAAGCAAGCCTGTTGCTAAAACCAAGTTGCCTTGGAGTTCCATAGGTGGTGTAGAGGAAGAGAGGCTACCCAAAGTACCTGGAAGTAAGTAATAAAGGAATTATGAATTCCAATATAGGTATTTCGTTATAAAAATCAATGTGTATATCTCATCATCATAAGTATATGATACTAGATGAGGATCTCACATTTATGGAAGTGTGGAGGATCTCAAGAGACAAAGACACTTGGATAAGGAAGAAATAATCCTACACGTGGGGCTATGAAGCAAAGGGTTGCTGAAATAGCCGTAGGGAATTATTTCTACCTTTAAGAAATTGTTCATGAATTAGACAAAAGCAATAATGTCCCTACTATGAGTAGGACCATTATCATAGTTTCTTGTTTGGACAAGAAAGCTCCTTATCGTAATAAAAGACAAATGTTGTTCCATTTATTATGATATGCATTATTGTAATGCAATTTTGTCTAAGTGGATTCTATATCCATGATCATGATAATTTCATCTATAACATTAATACCTAGAGGTTTGCATATAATGATATGAACTTCACTTGTCTTTAGCATTATCGTTTAGGCCTCATAAATAAGAGATACATATATAGAACTCCATGAGGATGGATTTATGGAAATCATTTGATTATTGAATCATATGAGACATGTAAGACTTATTAGGCAAAGATATGATCTTTTGGGAATCATACATATTGATGTATGAAGGCCGCTAAGCACAAATGCTAAAGATGGGTTTTCAATACTTCATCATATTTACTGATAGGATCAGGTAAATATGGATTTGTGTATCTTATGAAGAAACAAATCAGAATACTTTGAATTGTTCAAAATATTCAGGAATGAAGTAGAGAACCAGCTTGGAAAAAGTATCAGGGCTCTACGATTGGATCATAGAGGAGAGTACTTGAGTCAAGAGTTTGACAAGAATCTATGGGAGTGTTGGATATGATCCAAAACTCGCTCCACCTAGCACGCCACGTGGTTTTGGCGTGTCTAAAAGGAGAGTTCAAACCGAGTAGGACACGGTTCGGTCCATGATGAGTCAAACAGAACTTCCAGTTTACTTTTTGGGGCTATGTTCTAATTACAGCAAATTTCTCCCTTAACCTTGTTCCATCAAAAACGAAATATGAATAAGGCCATATGAGATATGGACTAGGAAGTGTCCTAGTATGTCATTCATAAAGATTTGGGGTTATGAAGTTTATGTAAAAGAGTTTACAAATAAACTTGAACCCAAGTCGGATAAATGTTTAGTGGGATATCTTGAAAAGGATATTATTTCTACAACCCAATCGAGAAAAAACTGTTTGTTGCTCGAACTACAGTGTTTCTAGGTAGAGATTGTCTCTAAGAGAAACAGTGGGAGGGGAGTAGAACTTGAATAAGTTCAAGAACCACAACAAAACATTGATCCTTTTGATGGAACATGAGCAGGATCACAAGGTGTTGTGGAGCAACCTACTCAGAAAACACAAGAACCTCGTAGGTCAGGTAGGATATATCGAGGGACTAAAGAAATAAGGATTTCTCATAACCAGTGATATATTGCTCATCGAGATGAGCCTACAACCTATGAGATGGCCACGTGTGGGCCATACTCTCAGAAATGGCTAGGAGTCATAGGATGCAAAATGGAATCCATGTATACCAACAAAGTATGGACTTTGTTGGAACCACCTAAAAGGTGCAAGTGGGTTATGAGGAAACCAACATGGATGGTAATATGATTACCTATAAGGAAAAATTGGCAGGAAAGGGATTTCATGTGAGTTCATAGTATAGACTATGACGAAATCTTTCCAGTTATGATGCTTAAATCCATTCGTATCTTGCTTGTGGCAATCTGTCTATAGATTGAATCAAGCTTCTAGGAGTTGGACTCTTCAAATTCATGATGCAATCAAAGGAGTTTGGTTCCATCAAAATTGAAGATGATACTTGTGTTTACAAGAAGGTTAGTGGGAGCACAGTTATTTTCTGGTCTTGTATGTGGATACATACTTAATCATTGGGAATGTTGCCCCTACTTGGCAGTCTTGCATAGATTGACTAGGGAGTTGACTTTCTAATTGTAGACTTAAGCGAAGCAACTTGTGAAGATCTATTGAGGTAGATCAAGATGGTTGTATAGCTTAGGTCATAGTACATAAATTGACAGAGGTGTTGAAATGGTTCAACGTGAAAAGAATAATGATTCTTACCCATGTCACATGGAATTAGTCTTTGGAAGGCTAATTGTCTTTCCAATTGGATTGGGAATGGACCGTATGAATTAGATTCACGAGATACGCCATGTTGTGTACTAGGCCAGATGTGTCATATGGTATGACACAAAGATACCAGTCAAATCCGGGTGAGAGTCACGGGATAGATTATCAAGATTATCCTTTAGTACTTGAGAAGCACTAAGGTTGAATTCTTGATAAATAGATAATAATGAAGAGTTTGCTGTAAGGGGTTACAGTGATGCGAACTTCAAATCTGACAAAGAATATTTTCAGATTATAAAGTCGAGATTTGGGTTCTGCCCTAGTGGGAGCGACTGTGAGCTGGAAAGGTTCCAGGCAAGATTCAATCACTGATTCTAACATAGAGGACTGAGTAAATTAATGCATAAAGATGCATTTATTCAGAATATTCAATCTCAATCAAATTGTTGATAGAGGAGATTTGAATATTTGCAAGGTGCCAGCATATGTCTCGCCCCTGCGCAGCGGAAGCGTGGAGGGCCGCGCTAGATCAATAGGCATATGATGCAGGAGATTGATTCTAGTGCAAGTGGGAGACTGTTGGAATTGTGCCCTAGAGGCAATCAATTAATTGTGACATTTATGGATTTACGATTCATTATGTTATCGATATGGAGATATGTTAACATGAATGAAGTCCTTAGAATATAAGTGTTATATTCTTAAATATCCCTAGTCAATTATAATGATTAATAGGACAATCATCTATAGACTAGTATGGGGTTGGATTGATATGGAGATATCATGATCCAACACATGGGTATGCATTAGGAGTAATGGCATACTGGATTGACCCATCTCCGAGAAGGCTACATACATGTTATGTTAAGTCACAAGCGCTTCTCGCGGTGCAATGGTATTGTCCTTAGACTTGAAGTCACTAGATGATCTAGTTGTGGATTATTGTGATCTTGGTAGCGTTAAACGCTACACCGTAACTGGGTAGTTATAAAGGCGTGTACTGGATACAATAAGAAGCAAGCTTAGCGATCGTAGTGGACGTAGATAGAATTTGTCCCTCCCACATGACGGGAGCAAATATCCTAGGCCACTCGAGGGATAGTGCTTATAAAATGTCTGGCCAGACTCAAATAAATCAATATGGGATATTGATGTTATTTGCACGAATAAGGCTATTCCCAGGATCGAGAAAATATGGATTGGATATACGAGTGTGACTTGTATGTCTCGTGTCCAATCCGGATATTGGGACAAAGGGATGAGACAATTACTTGCACAAGGTTTGTCATGATGACTATTCTATTTGTTGGCTAGAATGGATGTCTTGCTAGAGGCCGCTCCATATTAGTAAATTGTTACTACCAACTAAATAGAACCTATGGGGTCACACGCCATATAGGGGTGAACTAGACATGGGAAATAATTAATTAATATGATTAATTAATTAGAAGGATCAAATCGCAACAACTTGCTAACTTAGTAGGACTAATATGCAAGTTGGACTAATCCATGTATAGACATGATTATGATTTGCCAAGGTGGCCTAATTCATGTAGAGACATGATTAGGATTAATTTGCAAATAGAACTAATCCATGTATTGACATGATAAGGACTATTTTGCAAAAGGGACTAATCCGAACTTGAGTAGGATTATGAGGGGTTCTTTATGTAGTAGGACAAGGAGTTATTGGACTATATAAAGAACACTCCTAGCTTATTTTTCTCTCTACACACACCACACATCTATATGATAGAAGCAAGGAGAGAACAAAGCAAGGAGAGAGAGCAAGTCCCAAGCAAGGGCCGAACCCCCCTTGGGACCGCCGCCCCCTACCCGTCGGCCCAAAGGGTGCCGCTCCACTTTTGGCACTCCATTGTTGGCGATTTCTTCTTCCTCCTCCATTCTTCCTCGCTAGCACATGGATTTAAAGGGTCTAGATCTCACCTCTAGGCGTGGATCAACCGTAGAGACGTGACAGTATTCGCGTTTGAAGTCATCAAAGGAGAACCCAAAGGTGTGTTTATGATTTCTAACCCTTACCATCGTTATGTCTCTTGATTTGTGATCCTTGGAGGGTTTTGCATGGTTTTATGTTTGATTATGCTTCCGTTGTGCGATCCATGAATCAAAACCCTACAGTTGTTGCCTTATTCTTTGTAATAAGCCGCCACACAACATGTGTATATATACCATGCATGGGTTTTGGCACAAAGACACAAACATAGGGACGTTTTGAGAGAGCACAAAGTGTTTTGAGAGCTTTTTGTGAGTACGTGTCTAGTGCGGTGTTTCGGGTCGCCGCCGTAGCCGTCGTGGCCACGGCGTGCATCGTAATCGGGTTCTCTTCTGAATAAAATATCTGGTTCTGGTTGTGGATTAGTTAGCGGGTTTGTTACGATCTCGTTAGTGAACCACATTTCTGTCTCGTTCTTGATTTTGCTTTCATCGTTCTTACTCGAATAACCCGACATTGTAACAAACTGGTAACAGAGCTGTGAAACAGGAGTTCCGTTACAACACATTATTTATATGAAAATGAAGAGGGTATGGTTGTAGAATATCAGATAGTGTTTAAATCGTATCAAATCAGAGCTAAAAATCTTATAGCAAGAAGTCATATTAATCGGAGAGCAAGAAGATATATAGGTAAGGGGTGGAAATAAGCAATATTGTACTATCGAAGGGGCGAGACAACTTGTTGGCATCAATTCGGCTATTCAGTACAGAGTAGTCCGTGTATGGAACAATCATTGAACGTAATGACAGAAACGAATGTTCTATTTATACTAGTCCAACTAGGGCTGTGACGACCCAGTCACACATTTAATAATAAAATATCGATTATTCGATAAAAATCACATTTTAATTGTCAACCTGTTTGACACTTTCAGACATTCAAAACTCAAGCACCAGGACACACAGTCCTCTGAAACAACATTTTTAATAATATTTCTGAAAATCTGGTACGTGACTCAATTATTCAAAAAGTTACACCAGTTCGCCAGAAATGACAGTTTTTATAACTATCTCGTCAAATACAACAAATTACAGATATTCACTAAAAATTACTAAAAACAACAGTTTTAGCTAAACAATCTACTTTTTAACAATCAACCCAGCAATGTGGTCCAGTCCTACTGAACCTGTAAAATAAAGGGGTGAGCCAAACAGCTCAGCAGGTACCGCCTTACCACTGGCGTAAAAATCTATAAGCCAATTAAACTACACCAGCTATAAACGCAATCATATAGCACGGATCACACAAATAGCATGATTTATCACCCAACAATCACCAAATACTAGACGGTGAAATAACAACAATACATACAGTACACCGTAAATACAATAGACGTGAGGATTAGATTTTCCCTACCTGAACAATCGAGCCGAAACTATGACGTTTTAGTAGAATATAAGCTGTTGGGAGAGAATCTGAACGTCACAGAGAAGAGAAGAAAAAACTGGTCGAAGCTACTAATTAAGCCACTTAGAACACTCTGTTGAACACTCTCAAAATGGTGGAGAGACCAAAATTCAATTACAAATTGAATTCAGGGAATTCTGCACTACTCACTAATGGAGACCCATAAAAAAACACTCTTGTCTCGCTCTTTTTCTTTGGTTAAGAAACCCACCAAGAGACTTAAGAAGTCTTTAACCCACAAGCGTGATTATCTTGTTACCTTTCTTGCAAACCAGTAATTATCAACAATGAAACCCATTAAAATAAATATGAAGAAAAATTTGCACGAATAGCTGACACATAGACTATCGAATTGGTTAGTCATCATTCCGAAAAAACAAAGCTACTTCTGGAAAGCTTGGTTAGAAAGTTTATACAAATCCAAACATTTTAGTGATTTTTACATGGTAACCCATCACTTCTTCATATTGACAAAAACAACCCTCTTAGAATGAAATTCTACATATTATCAACATAGAACTAAATATATTTCATTCCCCAAGTATACTCATCTATGAAGTAAAATTATATACATTCTCACAGTTATTTTGCACACCATAATAATTCATCATTGGCACAATTACTCTTTTAACCCAACACCTCACAAAAATAACAAATAATAAAAAGTTCGTATTTTTTTTTTTTTTTTTTGAAATTCAAGATCTCACAAGGGAAACCAATGGGAGACATGGGGGCGTACGGACAGCTCACGGCCCATTATGATGGCGGCGTACCCTAAATCCCTGGAGGATTTTCAAGGATGATGTCAAACCTAATACGAAGACGACGGCAGGACAAGTCGACTTCGTTAGTACAATACTTGTCGCAGCAGGACAAGTCGCCCTCTAAGGTGTGGGATGTTATGATCTGGTTCTTCTAAACCACGGAGGTGAGAATTAGGTTGCTGATTGGTCCACGTGGCAGTGGCCCGATGCCTCATTTTTTACTGTCTACCTTTATCTTGCGCGTGGACTGAGCTTTGCGAGGTTCAGGCGCATCTTGCAGCCCCGTGTTTGTGTTTTTCGGACTTCAGTGATAACTGGGTGCGCTTTGCAGCCCCCTAGTGGTGATGAGTCTGTAATAATGATTGGCACTTACTTAATAGGATAGTGGAAAAGAGCCTCTGCGGTCATCATGTGCTTTTGCTGACGGCATGTGGGATTTCCCACGTCGGATTGGACAGTTCCTAGTGGTTATTTGATTGATCAAGCTTCGGGATACATGGCCGATTCGAAGACGAGAAGACGTTTACTACTTTTGGTTTTAACCCCTCGTTGGTTGGAAGTTGTACGACTAATATTGTTTGACGACGAAGACGAGCGTGTGAACTGCAACAACACCTTTATTTTGGTGGTTCTTCTGAAAAAAGGCTTTTTGGCCCTCGCATGCACATATTGGGAAGGTCAACTTCGCTTATAAAAGTAAAGGCCTTACAGCCTTATGTTCTTTTACCGTATCTATTAGAAAATCTTTTGCGAACACTTTGTTTTCGACAGAAATTTTCACCAGGGTAACCGATTTTCTACTCAACTGTGCTCTAAATCCTTCTTTCGGACTATGTTCAATCATTCTTCTTGGTGGATTTCCTTCGAATCAGGTACTTATGACTGAACTTTCCTTGCATGTACGGATATTTTTTGCCTTCTAGGGTTTCAAAACTGAGTTCGATGTTCGGGGTTTGAGAGATGTACGTGATCTTTGAACTCTCTTCACGACTTCTTTTAAAGGGTTTTTAGCCTAAAATTGTTGAAATTCCTTCTTTTGGTTGTCGATTTGGAGATAAGGTTTTGATTTTTGTGTTTTCTACCCTTATTTAACAGGAAATTTGCGTTCAAATTTTGCATCTCCGTATTTTACAGCCAAGAGCACGGGAAAAGCAGGTTGTTGATGTCGGAGAGGCAACAGCGACCGATAAAATTCTGAGAGCTGATGTGTTCTTGCCTCATATTTTCTGGGGGAAAGCTCCATGGTTTAACAGTGCGGACTACTATCATCCTCTGGTTCTCTCTTGGAAGGGACCTTCCATGATCGGTGGCTATGCTCGGGCTTTGAGCCAATCTATTGGTGATGCTAACTGGGAGAAGGTGGCTAGTAGGGGCATTCATCGTTTCAGTTTGGAGTCTTTGTTATATCCCTTTTGTTGGATTGTGCAAAGCTCTTGTGTGGTGTATTTAACATGGATGACAGGCGCTGCATGGCTTGAATACTTACGAGATTTTGCTTATACGCGTAAATATTTATGACGCGATTCAAGCTACCCGGGGCTACAACCCATCGATCTAGATATGCCTAAAAACAATATATTGCGGTGGTGTCTCAAGACGCACACCTTCCACTTTGTCGAGAATGAGGCAAATCCTACGTTGAAGGATGTGGCTATGTTGCTAGAGCTCCCTGTTCAAGGGAGGTGCGATCCTATTGCCGCTCTCGCACTTGGGGAGAATATGACGCTCTAGAAGTCAATGGATGTTGCTATGGAAGGCGAGTGCAATATCAATACCTAGTGGAGTAAGAAGAAGGCCGCTGCCAATGCTCCGAAAGCTTCTACTCTGAAAGCAGAGAATACTTGGAGAAAATGGGTCATGCATTTATTTAAAGATTATGCCCTTAAGGGCGTCGCGAGAGAGTGAGTTCAAAAGCAAGAGCATGTTTATCAACAGGGCGGAGCCATTAACTATACCCGATGTGGGTTCTTATGCGTTTGGATGTCGCGGTTCGTGATCGACAATCGTCCATATGATGGGTTTTTAGTCCCGCGTGTACGATTTTGATGCAGGATACGCAGCGGAATAACAATAAACAATTCCTTATCAAGACCCTCCATTAATCGCATGACAAGCCATCATAACGTGATAAAGGAAGAGGGTTGTGTACCTTGTTTGTTTGTGTGATCACAACGAATAATGATGTCCTCGTCTCTACGGTATCCACACCATGGGATTGAGAACTGGGTCTCCTTCACGTCTTGTGCTAGCAACGTCAAAGTAGGGATGAATCAATCACGCAAAAGGGGACAACAAGGCCGAGAGGTTCAGCCGAGCTCCTTATGTCATCAGTTATGCGTCGGTCACCTCCTTGGCTTCTCTCCTTGCTCTGTTACTTCACTCAATGAAAACTCTTATGAAATAATAGAGCTAGGACTCCCCTTTTATAGTCAACAACTCCTTATTAATTGCAAACTTGCCCCAATACTAATCATGTCCATACACAGATTAGTCCACTTTGAATCTAAATCCGACTAACTTTGCATGCGGTTCTGTTTTGATCCTTGATCCATATATTTTTTAATTAGTCCTACTAATTAACATCTATATCTAGTTTAATCCTTGTGGAGTGTGACCCTTTAGGTTTCTATTAAGTTCGCAGTAACTATTACTTGGTATGTTTCTTCTCTTTCTTCTTAGTTTGCCATTTTTATCCGTAACTATGTCATTTTGACCCAGTGATTTGGATAGTCAAACATAGTAATTTTTTAATAATTTTTTCATAGTGTGGCAGAGTAATGTTTACTCTACAGTAACCTAATAAGATTATTAAATTTTAGCATCGTATTAGTAATCAAATTAACGGGCCAGAGTGACTTGATGAATAGTGATAAAAGTGAGTCCAAGAAGAAACAGAGGAAGTACAACATCGAGCGGTGTTTAGAAACACATCAATGCTATCCAACTAATTAAATATTCTGTGATCCGACAAACCATGTGCCCAAAAACCATGTGCCCAATGTTACCGCGTTGTATTGTCCTTTTGTCTCCATATCTGGATTGAACACAAGACATAATTGTCACACTCGTATATCCAATCCATAGATTCTCGATCCAGAGAATAGGCTTATCTCTACAGATAACATCAATACCCTATATTGATTTATCTGAGTCTGACCAGACATTCCATAAGCACTACCCCTCGCGTGGTCGTGAATATTTGCTCCCATTATGTGGGAGGGACAAATCCTCTCTACATCACTACCATCTCTCAGCTTGCTTCCTATCATGACTGATGACCGCCTTTATTGCTACCGAGTTACAATGTACGTTTGACGAGACCAAAACATGATATTTCACAACTAGAGTATCTAGTGACTTCAAGTCTAAGGACCACATAACCATTGTCACTACGAGAAGCACTTGTGACATTGACATAATATGATTTAGCCTTCTCGTGGGTCAATCGAGTAGGCCATTACTCCTAATGCATACCCGTGTGTTAGACTT
The DNA here is from genome assembly GCA_023055425.1 of Linanthus parryae. Lineage (NCBI taxonomy): Eukaryota > Viridiplantae > Streptophyta > Magnoliopsida > Ericales > Polemoniaceae > Linanthus > Linanthus parryae. The sequence goes on along the minus strand of JALGPY010000002.1, from coordinate 62,250,308 downwards.
GATATCTCCATATAAATCTACCCACATACTAGTCTATAGTGATCGCCCTATTAACCAATATACATGATTATGGATATTTAAGATAAAAAACAATTGTAATCTCAGCAATTCATTATATTAAATATCTCCATAAATGATAATTCAATTTTCTAGCCAAAACAATGTTCATACTAAATAAGATTGCCTCTAGGGCATCTACTCAAACATTCTCCCACTTGCACTAGGGCCAATCTGGTGCATCTCGTATGCCTATAGATCTAGTGTTCCCTTCATGCATTCGTTGAACAAGCGGCTTTGTAAGTAGATCTAAAAGATTATTATCTGTTGGAATCTTGCATATCATCACATCTCCTATATTGATGATTTCACGAATGATAAGGAATCTCCTAAGTACGTGCTTGGATGTCTGGTGTGACCTAGGTTCCTTGGCTTGTGCGATCGCTCCAGTGTTGTCACAATACAACGCAATAGGATCCAACATGCTATGAACCACACCCAGCTCAGTGATGAACTTCTTAATCCAAGAAGCCTCCTTTGCTGCGCCTGACGCAGCAATGTACTCAGATTCAGTTGTAAAATCAGCAACCGTCTCTTGCTTGGAGCTCTTACAGCTCACACGTAATACTCCGTATTTTATGTAAGGGTATTTTTGTAATTTAGAGTGAGACAAACTTGGTTTTATTTACGTTTAGCTGAAGCAAATATTACCCGAGAATTTTCTGGTGTAATTTACCTACCACATAGTTCTTCTACTCTACTAATCATTTTCTAGCATTTTGACTATTGTGTTTATTATAATTATTATGAATATTTCAATGAAATTTCGATTGCAAATAATTATTTAGTACCCCGTTTTATTGTTAGGGGTAAATCGACAAGTTGGTAGACATAATATGATTTCTAATGATTGGGTAAATTCTTGGAGAACTCGTACGAAGTTTGGAATCTAAAACGATTTTTTTTACGTGTATACTTCAGTTTTTGGCGCGTGTGCAACCACCGCATAGAGTGATGACATTGCCACAGCAGAACAACCACTATCATTATTATTAATAATATTATTATTATATTAATTTTTTTGTCACTTTCCCACTCCTCATCTTCATCTTATCCACGGAAGGATATTTTCCCTGACACACCACCGCTTCACCGCCTCCGTTCCCCTATAAAACTTATCCATCTTCCTCATCTCCTTCGGTAGAACACACCAAGCTCAACACCACTGCCTTCATCACCATTAACACCGTCACCATATTCTTCTACATCTCCGGAAAAGAAACCACCACCACCTACATCTCTTCTCTCTGTCTCTCTCTCTCTCTCTGTCTCTGCTCACTGTGAGTCACAACAGCAGCAGCAGCAGCGGCTAGCAGTGGCAAGTCAGCCACCGCCGCTGCCACCATGGGGGAGACCCACCCAAGATACAACTGTTCTTCTCTCACTTTCCCTCTATGTCACTCTCTCACTCCCCTCTCTTGAACGACTTGAAACATGCGAGAGAAAAGAAATAGAAGATGAAACCCGCTGAAAAACGGAGCACCACCACCACCGTCGGCCTCTATTTTTTCCGGCAAGGAGCTCCACCTGAGCTGAAACAGAGCCAGCCAGCACTTGGAAACCCTCCAAATCCGCTCCTAGAGGCTTGACCAAGCCAGCAGAAACCCATCCGGGCCCACAACCTCCTCAATCGCCATAATTGAGAACCACAACCGTGGGCATCGACGAGGAGTTCGACGCGGACCATATCTGGACCTTTTCTTATGATTTTTATTTCCGGTATTCTCTAATATTCGCCGTGAGTTGATTTAGATAGTCAAAATCATCTCTTGATGCTTGAATTCATATTTGGATTGATCAAATTAGATGTTCATGCTTAGGGGGAGGTAATTGCCTTTTTCAGAAGTTGTTTTAGTTAAAGAATGGGGTATTTCTGCCTTTTAGCGTAACTTGGGGGCCTCCTCTTGACATTTAGCAATCTGAATATATAAAAATAACACAAAAATTAGATTTTATGTTTAACTCAATTTCGATAATATTTAGCTCCATTCTAGTTGAATAAAAAAAATGTTCAATATTGAGGTAATATGATAAAAATATTTGTTAGTTAGATAGAATTTATTTTCTTAAAGATATATCAATATTTAAATAAACATTTACTTTACATAAATTGGCTATTAAGTGGTATCTTAAAATTGAAGTCAAAATTTTTCTCATTTGATAGAAAACGTTTATTTGTATTCGAAGCTGGAATAATTACTTTCAACCTAAGTATTTATTTTCTTAAAGATAATACAAATGGTTTTCATAATCAGTTTTTACAAACTTTACAACAAATGACTATTTTAAAAAATTATAATTTAAAAAGTTTCTTGGTTACTTAAAATAAATATATTAATTAGTGAAATTAGCATATAGTAAATGAGAAAGATAACGGCCTTAAATTATGAGCTTGCACAAAATAATTTTAGAAATATTATTACCAGACAAATATAAGTGTTGGGTAGAGGGGATTGAGTCACTTCAAATAAAACTCATTAGACTTATAGCAATGCATATTGCATACTTGTATAGATAAATTGGTGATCGAGTAAAGGGATTTAATGTGTAGATGACAAGTTCATAGACGACGGCTACGAGATTTTCTAGGGGACTTTACGTGCTTATTGCTATAGATCAAGGTGAGTATACATGTCAAGCCTTGCGTGCTAGCTTTCTTCGTGTCATAACACGATTTTATTACTTGTCTCAAAATGTGTTTTGAAATATACATGCTTTACTTAAGTTTTGTTTCTATTTTGAAATGTCTTCTTTAAAACTGTCACGAGATATATAATAATCTGTAACAACGTATAGTCGAAAGAGTTCTGCAGGGAACGCCATTAAGATTATTTACAATTGGTTTAGTCGTGGTTGGCACAGCCACCCGACCCATTATTATTTAGCTCGGTTGCAATTTGCCCCGAGTTCGCTCCATGTACTCACATCTCTGGCCGCAAGAAGTCTTAGGGTGGTGCCGGCACTTAAAGACATGGTAGTTGGTGATGGGATATACTTGTGATATGATTGGATTTTCACCGTTCAACTCAAGACTGAAATGAACTTTATAGTTTGGAAGTTTATTGATGTGAAAAGGGATTTTTGCGATTAATTTTGAATTTCATACTTGAATTAAAGGAGTTGAATGGAAACTCTCAGATGAGGATATTGGAGATGGACTAAAGTCTGGTTACTGAAAATTTTTGAAAAAAATGTGACAAGAACTTCATAATGTTATATTCAACTGTCTTTTACTTCCGATGTGACTGTTAATATTTACTGTTTTATTTAAATCATCTCTTCCGTTCTCACAGTATTTAATGCTGACTTTTAGAAAACTGCGGTTCTTATTTTCCTTCCCACCGCACGTCTAAGAGACGAGAGCTGCGGAGTAGCGGAGTACGAAACTCACATAGAATGATAATGTCCTGAGAAATCATCTAGTACGCTATTCTATGTGTAATATAGCAATACTTGACGACATATGTAAGATACGATGTGTAATGTTTAATAGTATTGTCATATATTTGGAGGTTTTGCTTTTGATGTTCGTCGTTACTTTAGTAGCGTCCTCCCGGCTTGTCCGAGCCTGATAAGGGTTTTGTTGCATCACATCTCCTCCATTTAGGAAAAACACATAACCCTACTGCGATCTAGAATCATCATTGTCGGTTTGGAAGGTCGCGTCAGTGTAACCAATTACGCTGAGCTCTTCCTCCTTCATATATCAAGAATGCATCCTTAGTTCATCTCAATTACTTAAGGATATTCTTGAAAGCAATCCAGTGACTTTCACCCAGATTTGACTGATATCTTCTTACCATACTCAATGTGTATGATACATCTGGTCTAGTACATAACATGGCATACATGATAGATCCAATGGCCGATGCATACGGGATCTTACTCATGCGTTCCTTCTCAATCTGATAGGAGAAAAAATCAGCCTTCGAAAGGGTGACTCCATGCGACATGGGAAAAGATATTTTCTTTGATTCTTGCATGTTAAACTGTTTCAACATCTTGTCTATATATGTGCTTTGACTTAGGCCATACAGCTTCCTAGCCTATGGATCTTGATACCAAGTATATAAGCTTCATATCCTAAGTCTTTCATTGAGAAACACTTCCTAGCCAATATTTAACAGATTGCAAGGTAGGTACATCATTTCCAATGAGAAGTATGTCATCCACATGCAAGACCAGAAACACAACTGAGCTTCCACTAACCTTCTTGTAGACACAAGGTTCATCTTCGTTGTTGATGAAGCCAGACTCTTTGACTGCATCATCAAAACGTAGATTCCAACTCGTAGAAGCTTGATTTAATACATAAATGGATCGCTGCAACTTCCAGAATTTGTTTGCTTGCTCTGGATCCTCAAAACGCTCTGGTTGTGTTATGCACACATCCTCAAGGAGGTATGCGTACATAAACGTTGTTTTGACATCCATCTGCCACATTTCATAGTCATGATAAGTTGAAATAGCAAGTAAGATGCGAATGGATTTGGTCATCACGACTGGGGAAAATGTTTCGTCATAGTAAATACAATGAATTTGTTTGAACCCTTTTGGCACCAATCGGCCCTTATAGGCAAATACATTGCCATCCGTGTCGGTATTCTTCTTGAAGACCCACTTCCACCCTATGGGCCGAGCCTTTTCGGGTGATTCCACAAAAGTCCATACTTTGTTGATATACATGGATTCCATTTCGGATCTCATTGATTCAAGCCAATTCTGATATTCTGGCCCTTTCATGGCCTCTCCATAGGTAGTAGGCTCATCATCCATGAGTAGTACGTCAACGGGCTCAGTCAAGAGAATTCCATACCTCTCTGGCTCCTGACGTACCCTACTCGACCTACGAAGCTCTTGTGTTACTTGAGCATGTTTCTCCACAACAACTTGTGTTTCCTGCCCATGTTCCATTGTAGGATCAGTGTTTAGTGGTTCATGAACTTCTTCAAGCTCTACAGTCCTCCCACTGGATTCTTTAGAGAAAAACCCTCTTTCTAGAAACACACTGGTCCGAGCAGCAAACACTTTGTTCTCGGTTGGATTGCAGAAATAATATCCTTTCGTTTCCTTCAGATAACCAACATAATTAGACTTATCTGACTTGGGTTCGAGCTTGTCTGTTTGTAAATGCTTTACATAGACATCAGAACCCCAAATCTTCATAAACGACACTATGGGACGCTTCCCAGTCGATATCTCATATGGTGTCTTCATGACTCATTTGGATGGAACACGGTTAAGGGTAAAAGCTGCAATTAATAGAGCATGTCCACAAAACGATAATGGAAGATCTGTTTGACGCATCATAGATTGAACCATGTCCAACAGTGTTCAATTCCTCCCCTCAGACACGCCATTCCACTGTAGCTTTCCGGGTGGACTGAGTTGGGAATCCTACGCTCTCTAAGATAGTCGTCAAACTATTGGCCTAAGTATTCTCCTCAATGATCCGGTCGTAGAGCCTTAATACTCTTTCCAAGTTGCTTCTTTACTTCATTATTGAATTATTTGAACTTTTCAAATGATTCGGATTTGGCCTTCATAATGTATACAAATCCATATCCACTGAAGTCATCAAGAATAATGAAATAAAGATAACCACCTCTGGGAGGCGTGGAAAATGGTCCACACACATCAGTAAGTATGAGTGCCAATAGCTCACAAGTCCTCTTACCTTTCTTATTAAAAGGGGACTTAGTCATTTCTCCTAATAAACAAGATTCACATTCTCATATGATTCATAATGAAATGAGTCTAGGAATCCATCCTTATGGAGTTTAGAAATGTGTTGTTCATATGGCCTAAACGATAGTGCCATTGATAAGTAGGATTTAAATTATTAGTTTCAATCCTCTAGGTATTTATGTTATAGATGGAATTACCTATATCAAGAATATATAATCCATTAGGAAAAATTGCATTACAATAATGCATACTATCAAAATAAATGGACCAACATTTTTTTCTTTTTTGTGACAGAAAAACCTTTTCTCGTCCAAACAAGAACTAAAAATAATGTTTGTGCTCATAGCAGGAACACAATAACAATTGTCTAATTCTAAAATAATTCCTCAAGGTAAATATAACTCATAAACGCCTACAACTAATGCAGCAACTCTTGCTCCATTCTCTACGCGCAAGTTTATCTCCTCTTTAGCCAGTCCTCTGCTTCTCCTTAGATCCTGCACATTTCGACAAATGTGAGATCCACATCCAGTATCCAATACCCAAGGTGAAGAGATAGAGAAATTGAAATATATAAAAAAAATACCTGGTGATGGTGAAATCACTATTCCAAACCTTTTATCTTCAAGATATTGTGGGCAGTTCCTCTTCCATTGGGGAGTCTGACTACAATAATGACAGGCGCCCTCAGACACACCTCTTGTAGGCTTTAAGGCAACTTCCTTGGGTTTTGCAGCTGCCTTGCTCTTCCCTTTGGAGGTAGAAGCAACTCGTTTGCTCTTTCCTTTATTGACCATCATTATGGTCTTGCCTTTGCCTTTTGTAATGCTCTGTTAAGAGGTCCTCAACATATTGAGCAAATCTGGCTAAGTGTTGCTGATCTCATTCATGTTATAGTTCATGATGAATTGGCTATAACTGTCCGGCAACGATTGCTGGATGAGATCAGTGGCCAACTCTTTACTGAATGGGAAGCCTAACCTCTCAAGAGTCTCTATGTACCCGATCATGTGGAGTACATGAGGCACGTATGGGTTTCCCTCTGCAAGATGACACTTGAACTGTGATTTAGATATTTCATTCTGCTCATGCCTTGCCTGCTCCTGGAAGAGCTGTGTCATATGTATGATAATATCATACGCCTCCATATTTTGATGTTGCTTATGAATCTTATATTTCATGGTGCAAAGAATAAGGCAAGTCACATCAGTAGAATTATTAATCATCTTCTGATGTTCCTTCCTTTCGGCAGAATTAGCATTAGCAGGTGGCGCCTTTGGAACAGGCTGCTCTACAAGGTACAACTTCTTTTCTTTCTTGATAAATATTATCAAATTTCTGTACCAGTCTAGAAAATTGATTCCTGAAAGTTTGAATGCAGTGATGAAGTCGATGTTTTTAGTTGATTGTTTGCCATTGGAATTCTACAAAATGAGAAATATACAAGTTTTAGTATTTTTGAACAATTAACTACATTTCACAATGGCTAGATTATTAAATATAGCTTCCACTATTTTTCTTTGGTTAATAGCCCTCACAATTAATGCGGAAAATATCATGTACTTTCTAGTGGGCCAAGATCCATATTTCACCTCTTCTTGAGCTTGTTTTGGCAAGTCACCAAAAAATTAGTTATTTAGGTAGGAACTATTTCCAATTTCATGATATGCAACTCTTGGTTCAATTAGGTGAATAACTCTTTATTCTTTATCTATCGCATAGATAACTCCTAATTGTCTTGCCTCTAAGCTCTTTAATCATATTAAAATGGCTTAGTTGCGTTCAACCTCTTACTTTAACATTCACACATTACTAGCTTGTGTCATAGCGTCACACCATGACGAATGAAGTCACCTTGCTTTGGCAAGCCCGAACTTTATAGATCTCGATCATGACGATTGTTTAAGCAAGAGAAGGCAAAACACAATATTTAAACTTCAGGGATTTCCTTGTCAATTTTAATTATGTTGATCATATCAATTGACCTACTTATTTGGATTGGGCAATCCAAAATAAAACAACCCTTTTAATTATTATTTTGTTACGTTTTGCATGCATCCATCATACACCAAAAAATAAATAACAAGAAAATAAATAAATAAACAATAAACATAGTATGGATGTGGCCCTTAAAACTAATATATTCCCAAGCCAAAGAGAATATCTATAAGACCTAAAGTGACAAGCTCATCTCCTTGTGCCTCAATCTTTAGTACATGCGTCCTTAGCTTGTGGGTCTTCAATGTCTTGTAGTTTTTCTTTGGTATTTGATCTCCTTCTCCATGTCTTGACTATAAAATATCTATCTAATACTAGCTTGCATCTAAACTAAATAGAGAGACCTCACATGCGAGGGAGAAGACGACACGCATCAGTAAATTAAGTACATTAATTACATTCAAAACCAAAATAAACCACAACCATAAAATAAACATCTGAAACCTTGGCCACATCCAATCACCATGCAATAAGCACATAATACAGTTAAAATCCTATTTTAACGCACTTGGTCAATGTTAGTTAAATTTTGGATTTCTAGGGTTAAAACGGTCAAAAATTCGCACCAAACACCATTTGCCAAATCACAAAGACCAGCCAGACCAACCCCTACCGTTCGAACCAAGCATCCCGGTCAACCAGCTACTGGGCCAACCCGGTGGGGCGGCGGCCCGAGTCAGCGCGCCAAAGGAGAGAGGGCGCGGATTGGTGGCCGAACCCCTCAGGCAAATATCCAAATATATTCCTTCCTTGCGGGGCATATTCCTAATTGTAGAGAAAATTACCTTTTCCCAATTGTGCTCAAATACTAGCTTTTCAAATCACCACAACTCACATCATATGTGAACAAAATTTGCCAAATTGTATACGATATTTAAAATTGGCTCATTCCCTATTGAATCATATTCAATTTGCATCATTATGCCAATATCAGTTTTTTGCGAAAAGTAACGATACGGAGTAAAAAACTGATAAAACGGTAACACAAAAATCACGTTATGCGCTACAACTTGTGGCTCTGACACCACTATAGGGTTTTCATGTAGGATACACAGAGGAATAAAAATAAACAATTCTAGATTAAGACCCTCCATGAATCGCAGGACAAGTCATCATAACGTGATAAAGGAAAAAGGTTATGTACCTTGCATGTTTGTGTGATCACAACAAAGAATGATGTCCTCGTATCTACGCTATCCACACCTTGGGATTGAGAAATGGGATCTCCTTCATGTATTGCTAGCAATGTCAAAGGAGGGGGTGAAACAATTACGCAAAACGGGACAACAAGGTCGAGAGGTTCGACCGAGCTCCTTGTGTCATCGGTTATGGGGTTCAGCCACCTCCTTGACTTCTCTCCTTGATTTTTTATTTCACTCAAAGATAACTCTTATGAAATAAAAGATATAGGTCTCCCCTTTTATAGTCAATACCTCCTTATTGACTACAAACTTGCTCCAATACTAATTCTGTCTATACACAGATTAGTCCACTGTGCAACTAAGTCCAACTAACTTTGAATGTGTTTGCGTTTTGATCCATGATCCATATATTTGCTAATTAGTCCTACTAATTTACATCTATATCCAGCTTAATCCTCGTGGTGTGTGACAGTGTAGGTTTCTATTAAGTTGGCAATAACTTTTACAAATATTGAGCGGTGTCTAGCGACAAATCAATGCTATCCAACTAATAGAAATAGTCAGTGATCCGACAAACTATGTGCCTAATGTTACCGCGTTGTATTGTCCCTTTATCTCCATATCGGAATGGACAGGAGACACAATTTTCACACTCGTATATCCAAACAACAGTTTCTCGATCGTGGGAATAGGCTTACATGTACTAATAACATCAATATCCCATATTTATTTATCTGAGTCTTGTTAGACATTCCTTAAGCACTACCCCTCGAGTGGCCGTGGATATTTTCTCCTATTATGTGGGAGGGAATAATCATCTCTACATCACTACCTATCATGTCCGATAACCGCTTTTATTGCTACCCAGTTACTCTGTACGTTTGGCGAGATCAAAACATGATATCTTACAACTAGAATATCTAGTGACTTCAAGTCTAAGAACCACAACACCATTGTCACTACAAGAAGCACTTGTGACATTGACATAATCTAATGTAGCTTTCTCCTGGTGGGTCAATCCAGTATGCCATTACTCCAAATGCATACCCATGTGTTAGACTTGATATCTCCATATCAATCTACCGACATACTAGTCTATAGTCATCGTCCTATTAACCAATATACATGACTAGGGATATTTAAGATAAAAAACAATCGTAATCTACGGACTTCATTGTAATACCTCGTATTTAAGTTATGGGTTATTTGGTCATTTCGGAGAAATATTTGAGAATTTCAAGAAATTTAATTTCAAGAAATTTAATTTCAAACTTATAAATGACTTTTCTTAATTTTAATGTATAAGTGTGTCATTTGACATCTATAATGATATATACTTTTATGTTGAGGCTATTTTGTAGTTTTTGAAAAATTGGATAATATGATATGAAATTCATTTTACATACTTAAGAGATACTTGTAATTTTCTAAAAATTGGATTTTGACCTTTATTAACAAAGTGATATATTTGGAAATTATTTAGCAATTTTATAATTTATGAAAATTAACTGTTAAGTGTTAGCTATTAATTGTAAATCTTATTTTAACCCTCAATTTTTGGTAGCTTCTATTTATACCCCTCTTATATATGAAATTTTGGAGTTACCCTCAATTTCTAGTATTTTCATGTCAATCCCTTTTCTCTCTATTATTCCGATTTCTACCCCAACTATGTTTTGGGAGAATTTAAATTTTACCTCAATCCTCTTCCACCCAACAAGGTCAAACATCCATCTTGTATGTACACCCACTACCACCTACCACTTTGTATCTACATCATTTGTAAGATTCCCCGTCACTAACACTCCCATCTCCATCAACTCCATCACTCCGTATTTCTATCACTTCATTTCTTCACAACTTTTCTCCTCGTGAACATTCATCCAAGCACTCTCATCTCTCTTCAATGTTCATTCCCGTTTTTTGGTGGTGGCCTCACAAAAACACTACCAAAACTTAATTTCTTAGTCTCCAAATCATGTGAAACTTGAGTCTAAACTTAGTACCATTATGGAGGGGAGTTCTTTCATCATTCCACTTAAGGATTCAAGGCCAATTTCACTCTTTCTTGCACCATCTTGTTGAATCTTGGGGTAATGTTTTCTTCTAGCCTTCAATTCATGCTTACATGTCTATGTTTAGAATTGATTTATGAAAATTCAACTTATAATTCTTCATTACCAAACTTGATTCTCCATTTTCTTGGCTTGATCATGAGTTTGACACTTGATTGTTCTCTATTTCATGAAACTCAAACTAGAACACACATCCACTTTATAAATTTCTTGGTAGTTGCACTTGCATGTCATGAATACTTTGATAATTTTTGTCAAGAGCATGTAAAAATATTATTTCATGTTCAAAATGATGTTATTTGGGTATAAATCAACTCTACTGAAGTTGCATGTACTACTAGAACCATTCTTGTTGATTTTTGGGAAAAATGCACATTGACACAGTCTGACCAGTTTGTGGAAAACATAGATTATCTCCAAATTTTGTCTCTGTTAAATTTTTAACTCTTGCATATTCTGAAACTAGACTCATAGAGGGTCATTTTTAGAAACAAAATATACTCCATAGCCATTTTTGTTAGGATATATGCTCAATTTAAGTTGCTTGTTTTCTGAAACTCTGTTTCTGGACCATTCTGGCATTTTGATTAAAAACCCAATTTTAAGAAACTTTTTGCACCTCATATTTCTTGCGTTGTAACTAGACACATTGATGGTCAATTCTGGAGAAGATTAGCTTTATTTCTATTCTCCAAGTGGTAGTAATCTCCTTGCAAAGTTGAAAGTTTTTGCTAAACTCTTCTTTGCATAGCAGTATTTGTTATTTTTGTAAATTGAGTTTTATAATAGCTATGCATGATTTTCTTGATGTTCCCGAATGTAGACACATGTAGGTATATCATAAATTAATTTAAATATTTTAGAAGATTCTTTGATATGGTAAATATGCCTCCAAAGTCAGAGCTACAATTCTGTCCAGAATTCTAGTTTCACATTTTTTTAGAAAACTTGAGTTCTTGAAGTTCTAAGTGTTATGTTGGATTTATTTGGACATGTGAACATCATTATATGTGCATTAGTGACATTTAGGACTATGTGACATGTAGGTTGGCATTGTATTGTGCATATGTAAATTTGTTGGAACGAGTACGTCATACGTGTAATTGTAGACATCGACCTCGTAGGAGAGAGCGGTTGTCGTCGGAGTGCTAGGCTTAGTTTCTTGCTTTTGGTTGTGCTTCATCTCAGTATTATGTACATATGTGCGATTTTTAATTATCAAAATGTGAGTGTTTGTGTGATGTCCCAAATGAATATTTGTTGATTGAAAAAGTATTCAAAGCATGATTTAATACTCGAAATTGTTTGGATATAAATTGAATCCACTTTTTAAGTATTGGAACTCTACTTGCGATAAGTTGATAATCTGATTTTGTCTATTGTAAAGATAAGAAATAAAATACATATGTGTGAACTTTAATGATCACATTGTGACAATGTGTGTGACATTTTAAATGAATATCGTCTTATTTGGAAGAGTTTGAAAAACATGATTTATACTGAAAAATTCCGATTATTGATTTATATTGAGAACTCTTGGAAATGACTTGTGAAGATTTTATACCAACTTTGGTTATGAGAAATAAAGGTAATAAGATACCTCTAATAAATGTACGAAGATGTAAAAAGTTGTGTTATTAATGGGAGGCGCCAAGCGATCCTCCATTTTCTCATGGCTAATGCCATTGAAGCAATACTTCTTATTATTTGATATAACTTAATTGTTCACAAATCCGCCCCTGATGAGCCAAAATGTACCAAGGTATTGCGGCCAAGGGTTTGTTAGAGCTATAGAGTGCTACTTATACTTGTAAGGGTCACTACGGTATAGGGGTGTCGACACTTAAGGCATTTTAGCTATTGTTGTGAACGGGGATTAAAGTATGGGCTCCCTTAACGCTCGGGTGAAATAGGGTTTGATATACCCTAGAAGGAATCCTTTGTGATTATTTCGTGATCCCGATGTTTACATCGACCCTGCTGGTGGCTCTGGACATGGCTCAGCTAAACTTAACGGTTAATTGATCTTGAAAGAAAATTGACCACTCTATTGATGTTGTTTGTGGCTCTGGATATGTATTAATCAAATTAAATGAGTTTAAAAGCATTGGGTACTCGTGATTTAATATCATTATCAGTTCAAATGAGCTTGTTTACTGTTTATATCTTACTTGTTTAAGAATATAAAGTATACTCATGGTTTACTGATATTTTAAATATGAGAAGTACTTGATATGCGACTACTTATACTTATTCAGAAGTTCCTACCTCTTTACTTATTAATGTTTAAAATATCTTGACTTATTTCAACCCATGCTTTCGTGCAACTCTTTTCTTTACATGTCGTAGTGTGTATTTACTCAGTTTTTACTGACCATTTTCTTCAAAATTGCGTCGGCTTTTGCCATTTGAAAACCGCATGTCATCAATCAAGGTGGGGATGCAGGACGCGTATCGAGACGAAGTCGTCACTTAGTAGATCAGAACATTTTTTTCTCTATCCAAATTGTACTATTTTTCGAAATATTTGTTGTATACATTAAATGAGATGAAATCTTAATAGTTAATTTTCTACTTTTGGTTATCGATTGTCTCTTTAACCCTGAACCGAGATCCCGGGTTGTTTCATTCATTACATTAAGTATCTCCATAAATAATAAATGAATGTTCTAGCCAAAAAAATGTTCATACTAAATAAGATTGCTTCTAGGGCATCTACTCAAACACTGCACGTCCTTTATTTTGCGGTGCGTTTTTCCTTGGGACGGGTATTCCTTCGGCTCCTTTATTCTTGGGGAATTTTTAAAAGCGCATTGATCAAATAGTGCTTGGAAGCACGCGCTCTATGGGATTATGCGTCCTTGTTTCTTTCGTGAATTTCGGGTTTCTCTATATGTGGGCCTATGAGTGATGAGCTAAATAGGAACCTACTCCTATGATACAAGCTGGTTCGGGACGGGGAATCGGGCTCCTCATGCGTGGAGGTGGTTTGGGGCTCGAGTGTCCGACTGTTGGCATAATTTATTATTTGGAGTCCGATTTTTCTTTCATACTTTATACCCAAAATCTCCAATATTTTAAGTTTGATACTTCACTATATTTCAAAACCCCTCGAAAGATTACCCCATCAATCCTTTTTCCCGTGAAAATTGCAGCGGCCCGCCTTTGTGATACAACCAGTATCGTACCAGTAGCTTGAGAGGCTACGAATCTCTACCAGTAGTTCGTGAGACTACAAAAAACTACGAAAACTGAAATAAACTGAACAAAACAATTCTGATTCTCTGATTTAAAATACTGACCAAGCTACAATATAAATAGTACTCTAAACCCTAACTGAACTATTACGGGCCAAAGCCCCGTTTACTAAATAATTAAATAAACATCATATTAAATTAATAACTAATTAACGAAATAATAATTAACACTAATCCTAAATAATAAATAAAGATGATAATACGGGTAACCCGTATGATACGGTTGATCCGTATCACTTTGGTTGTTCTACATGCCCGTCTCTCTTCCAGCGTTGTCCGATACTGGTACAAAATCCTGTACGGCGGATGAACAGTTTGATCTCAACCAAGTAGCTCCAAGTGTTTGGTCTCCCAAGATCGTTGTCGCTAATTTTGACAGTTTCTTTTTGAACGAGACTACTGTAGATATGTTTCGACCGTCTTTTTGATTTTTATCATTCTTGAGGCCTCTCCTATAGGGCTATTGACGAAGTGCGGACTTTCCTACTAGAAAACACAGTTTTTGTGGTATGCTTCCATTGATCTTGCGTCCATGGCCAACCCAATCGCGATACCGAAATTTCTCGCACATAAAGGGCTCGACACGCTCCACACTAATCAATATGGCTTTTATTATTTTGTCAATATAGGAATTGAATTCCTTTAGGCAATCACAGTTGGAATTGACTCGAACTCAAACTTTGATTTTTTGTGTGTATCGCCAGGGTATTGGAGGAGGTGGGTTTTGGAATTGGGGAAATGAGTTTTTATTTCTTTTGAGGAAGAGAGACGAGTAATTTTACTTGGGTAGGTTTTAGACTAAAATTATAATATGATTTTTTTTTTTTTTTGAGAAATGGACTTTATTAAATTAAACCACTTGGGGCATTACAATATTGCTGTTCTGGTCGGTTGACCAGCACTTGTTGCTTCCACTTTCCAATAAAAGGCCCTCTTGAGCTAACCGATGCGCCTCTGTATTGAATTCTCTGGAACACCATTTAAGATCTATCTTCTGGAATCGTCTCATCTTCTCCCGAACTCGATCTATGATTTCCTTCACAATCGTTCGATCTGATGAGTCTTGGTGAGGGGCTTCTAACACCTGGTTGATTAACACTTCTGCATCTCCATAAACTTCAACTTTGGAGATCTGGAGTTGTAACGCCAGGTCAATCCCCTTCTCAAGAGCCATAGCTTCTATCACTTTTGCTCGATTTCCCCATGCGATGTTGAAAGAGGCATAGATCTGAGCTCCACCGTGATGACGAATCATAGCTCCGGCGCCGGCTTTCCGATGGATGTAAGACCAGGCCCCGTCGAAATGGAGAGTAGCGATGTCCCCTTGGGAACTGATCTCCTTATCGATGCGAGGCTGATATCGCTCTGAGTGGCCAAACAGCTCTCTCCCCGTCTTAGCTTCGTTCAGGTGACTTTCCAGTTTAACTATAAGTTCATCCGTGGTGCTCTCTTTATCTGTAAAAATCTTTTGATTTCTATGCATCCAAATAACCCAGATCCCCACGCATATCTGGGTTTTTTCAGAGATTGTTAACATATCAAATAGATCTGAGAACCAGTGTTTACCTGGTTTAATAATCTTCAGCTTCTTCTTTGTTTCATCACTAAGTGTTTTATCCCAGAAAGGAGCAATTTGTCCACAATTAACTAGAGCATGCATTGAATCTTCATCTTCTTCACAGAAAGGGCATTTGCTCTCTATTTGGATCCCTCTTCTAATTAAATTACCCCTGGTTGGGATAATGTTCTTGTGGACTCGCCAAGCGAAAAACGCCATCTTTCTTTGAATTTTGAGCTTCCATAGTTGATTGGCCCACCTGGGTCTGCTAGATGAGCTATTGCTATGAACATTCACTCCCCTGCCACTGATTTGTAGATTGTAACCTGATCTTACTGAGTAGATTCCATTATCCTCATAGTGCCAGATCCAAGAATCCGGGGAAATTTCCGTTGGAATTGGAATTCTGGATATGTCTTCTGCATCCACTGGGAACAGTGTGTGTTTGAGCTTGTCCAGATTCCAAGTTCTTGTTTCTGGAACTATGTACTGATTGACCCACTGATCTGCATTATTCTGCGGACGTGAAATAACTCTGAAATTTGGGGGTCTATCAATCCATGGATCTGAAAATAAGTTGATTGTGCCGCCCCCTCCTAGTGTCTTCCTGAGTCCTTTCTTTAGCAGCTTCAAACCTGCACAAAGTGATCTCCAAGCAAATGATGGTTGGGCACCAATTGTAGCTTCTAAAAATTCACCTTGGGGAAAATATTTGCTTTTTAGAACCCTAGCCAACAAACTATCTGGGTTATTGACTACTCGCCAGCACTGTTTTGCAAGCAGTGCAATGTTGAAATCTTGTAAGTCTTTGAACCCAACTCCCCCATTCTGTTTGCTGTCTTTCATCTTGTCCCACGCCAACCAATTTATACCATTTTTATCACCACTGCTCCACCAAAACTGACGCATACATTGTTCAATTTTTTGACAGGTACCAATTGGAAGAAGGAAGCATGACATTGCATAGTTTGGAACAGCTTGTACAACAGCCTTGAGTAACACCTCTTTTCCAGCCACAGATAAGTGCTTTTCTTTCCATCCCTTTACTTTTTTACTTACTCTATCAAGAATGTAGTAAAAAGTCGTTTTCTTATCTCTGCCAATTGTTGTTGGTAGGCCCAGATAGCGTTCGTGTTGCTCCACCATTGGGACTCCACACAGCCTGCTGATCTCTTGCTTAACTTCTGCCGTAGTATTAGCGGAAAACAAAGCTGCTGATTTGTTTAGATTGATCTTCTGCCCTGATGCAGTCTCATAGTCTGTAATAATTTGTAGCAATCTTGTAATATCTTCATTCCTAGATCTTGTAAAAAATATACTGTCGTCCGCAAAAAATAGATGGGACACTGCCGGACCACTCCTCGACGCTTTAACCCCCGAAAGAACTCTAGATGAGACTGCCGCTGATAGTGCACGGGAGAGCCCTTCACTGCAAATCAGAAATAAATACGGAGATAGAGGGCAGCCCTGCCGTAAGCCCCTCTCAGGTATGATATTTCCCACTAGATTCCCATTAAGGTTAAAAGTGTACCTGACTGTACGTAAGCAGCGTAGTGTAATGTCTATAATTTTAGGGCCGAACCCTAGTTTGGTCATCATATCTGCAAGGAACCGCCATTCGACTCTATCGTATGCTTTAGACATATCAACCTTTAGCGCCACATACCCTCTCCTTCCATTCACCCTTGTGCGCATTGTGTGCATGACCTCAAAAGCTGTTAAAATGTTATCTGTAATTTGCCGGCCGGGGACGAAAGCACTTTGAGTTTCACCAATAGTTGTATTTAGGAACGGCTTGATTCTATTAGCCACTGTCTTGGCTATTATCTTGTACACAGTCGTACACAAACTAATTGGTCTATACTCTGACGGTGATTGTGGGTGTTTCACTTTCGGGATTAACGTAATGATAGTGTCGTTAATGCTATTAAGCTCTGCTCCTTCGTTTAAGAATTGTAAGAAAACTTTCGTAACATCTTCACCTACTATTTTCCAATATTTTTGAAAGAATAAAGCGGGGAATCCGTCCTTGCCAGGAGCTTTTAGAGGGTGCATACCTTTGAGAGCCACTAGTAATTCATCCGCTGTAAAAGCCTGGTCCATAGCTAAAAGATCAGAGTTGGGGATTACCTTAGGAACATGTCGAGTAACAGCTTCAATCTGATCACCAGTCGGGTTCTGGGACTTAAAAACTGCTCCAAAGTGATGATGCAGCAGTTGTATCATCTCTTCTGGTTGATTGACCCACTGCCCATTATCGCTCCGAAAGCCATTTATTGTATTTCTAGTTCTTCTTGCCGAGGCCTTTTTGTGAAAAAAACTGGTATTGCGATCCCCATTCTTTAACCACAAAGCACGGCTTCTCTGTCTCCATAGTACCTCTTCTTGGTGCAGAACTCGATTAAGTTCATCTTGAACTTTACGGTGCTCCCTTCCTGTTGCTGCCGTTTGAGGATACTGCCAAAGTGTGTGAATCCGAGTTTTTAGTTCTCGAATTCTTTTCCGAATATTGCCAAACTCCTGCTTATCCCAAAGTCGTAGTGAAGCTGCTACTCCCTTTAACTTGTGATTGAAAGACCCATAGAGCCCCCAATACTCTTCAATCTGCTTTTGGCAATCTGGATGATCCGTCCATACTGCTTCAAACTGAAAACGTTTTTGTCTATACACTTTCGTGGCATTAGCAACGATGGTTAATTGTACCCCGACATGATCTGAATTTGCTAAGACTCTGTGTGTTACAAACGAGCCTCCAAATTTATCCTTCCATTCATTATTCGCCAGAGCTCTATCAAGCCTCTCTCGTATAATGCTTCCATCAAAGTGGCGGTTGGACCAAGTAAAAGGTACTCCTGAGAAACCCAAATCACGCAGATTGCAAATGTCGATTGCCTGAATGAAGGGTTCTATTTGCGAGAACCTTACTTCCCTACCTCCTTCCTTCTCGGAAACTGCAAGAATTGAATTGAAGTCCCCTATAACACACCAGGGTCTCATAGGAGAAGGTTGGCTTCTATTTAGTAGTTTCCACGAATTATGTCTTTGGGTGGCGTCAGGATCGCCATAAAACCCAGTGAGCAGCCATTCTTTTCCTCCTTCCTCATTGCATACCCATCCTGATATGTGATACCGTGAGCTCTTGACTATCTGAATATTAACTTGGTGCGACCACATAAGAGATAAACCTCCACTTTGTCCCATACTACTGACATGGAATCCATTTTGAAAGTTTAGCCGATGTTGAATACGCTCCATTCTTGTAACATCCAGACGAGTTTCAATAAGAAAAACAATATTGGGAA
Source organism: Linanthus parryae (assembly GCA_023055425.1). NCBI lineage: Eukaryota > Viridiplantae > Streptophyta > Magnoliopsida > Ericales > Polemoniaceae > Linanthus > Linanthus parryae. The sequence continues at coordinate 62,231,231 of JALGPY010000002.1, read as the reverse complement.
ATTGACTCTTCACCTCATCGCGAAGAGTTAGGAACGTGTTTGGATTCCCGAGTCCGCGCACGTTCCAACTAAGAAGATTCATTGGGACTGGCAGCGCTGCACCGCAGCCGCTGCCTTAGGTTGTTGTTGAGTACTATCATCCTCGTCCCCATTCTCCGCCATAACGCTGTCTACCGGTGCACCCGGTATAATAATCATGTTCAATTGTCTGCCTTTCTTGTGACCTTCAGCTTCGAAACTCTTGGCAGTGATTGGACTAAAAACCGTGTCGGAATTCCTCCTTTTACCCCCACTGTTATCTTCCACAGTTTTAGGGGTTTTGTTCCTTGCATGGTCTTTCCAATTTCCGGTTTTAGGTCTGGCCGCATTGTTTGGTTCTTTGATTCGGTCCCTTATGGATTGTGATGACTCTGTTCCTCCTCCCTCTACGGCAACAATTGCTTGACTATTCGCTCCTGGCTGCTCCACGGTTTGGTTCCTGGATAGTAAATTAACTCCCCCATATTTGAGTATTGCTCTGTCTAGCTGAAAGGGATCCGAGGGGTCTTGAGTGAGGTTTAACGATGGAGGTGGCTGGCTTTTATTCGGTATAGCCACTGCTAACATCGACGTGTCTTCATCTAGCTCTCTTGATTTCTCGGCAACCGTAGCCTCCGGGTCTGTTCCAAGGATCTCCTCCTCTACAGTATCCATCTTAGAGGATTCCGTCCCATTGGTCTGTTGTTTCTTCCTCTTCTTTGGATGACACAGCAACCAATCCCCATAGCCTGGGGTGATCTCCTCTTGTATATCCTTGGGGACAATATGACAATTCTCCCCATCATGCGTAACATGGCCACACCATTGACACAAAGCAGGGAGCCGTTCAAACTTGAAATCAAGCCAGATTAGTTTATCTTTTCCTTGAATATGCACTCCCCGAGGGAGGGGTTCATACACCGGAAATCTACCCCTGACACGGATATAATTAATTCCTTCCTCGCTTTCAATCTTAGGATCTGTCATAATTGTTTCGCCCACCAAATCAATCACTCGCTTCCCAGTTTCAGGCTTCATCACATGTAGTGGGATATTGCTAATCTGGACCCAAAGATCGATGGACCTTAGGTCGACCCCTTGGGTTGGATCTCCTAAGTTCCACGATTTTAAGAGGAGGATTCGACCATTGAATACCCAAGGTCCTCCTGACGATACACGGTTTAAACATGCTAGATCCGGGAACACAAACAGGAAGGTATTAAAATCAACTTCTATAATGTTAACTTCGTTACCCCTCGTCCAAATCCTCCTTAGCATTGTTCTCATAGCTCGAACGTTGATTGGATCGTCAGTCGCAAAAGAACCTATGAGGCAGTGTTGAAAATCCTTCTCTCCTTCTTCCCACTACTCATCATCCAATACCAGAACCTGCTTTTCCTTCTCGGTGAACTCAGATTCGCCCATCTTGCTGCCGGCGCTTTCTCTGTGGAAACTAGGGTTTACTCTTTTGTTCCGAAAAGATCGGAGCTAAGAGACTCGAAAAAACTCAATGCAAAGTATAATATGATTAATTGACTTGAAATAGACAATACATTTTGTTACCAGGACTTGTAAAAATAATTATTGAATTCAAATATGGGTTTTAGCAGGGCCGGCCCAAGGGTAAAGCAAGTGGTGCCTAGGCTTTAGGCCACAAACTTAGAAGGGCCCACTATTTTTAATATAATTGAGGGTATTTTTGTAAATCTATATTTATTTTTTATTAATATTAAATAAATATATGAAGAAATCCACGTCTTTGAAGTCTGGTATGACTTTTCCTTTACAAATCTAAACCCACTTATACGTAAAGAGAATTCGAAAAGAAGTGCCAATGAGAGTTGGTTGAGTAGGTAAGGCTCGTCTCCTCGCTAGACCGAAGCTTAGGTTCGAGTTCCGCTGCTCGCAGTCTCTCTTGGTGGGTGATCTATAATTCCCTTTGTAAGCCCTCAAAGAGGCCTACGGTATGCCCTGACCCTGGGATGGGGCAACCTTCCCTCCCCCTAAACTTTTTGATTACCAAAATAAAATTCGAGAAGAAGCCATGGATAGAAATATTTGAGAAGGCGAAGAAGGCTACAATGGGTGGGGAATGCAGATCGACACTAAGCCTTTTTTCTTCACTTTGTCTATTCTTCGCTCTATAAATAGTTATACCCATGCCAGTTTCATTATCTCAGATCAATTCATCAATATACCAGGTTCACATCTCTCTTCCTGGATCTCGATATCACCACTGCATCCTCTTACTATCTTCAAAATTGAATTCTCTGGTAGTCTCAATTGAGAAACTTTTTCCAGGTATTAATCGCCCAAGCAATTTTGCAATTTTGTCATATGATTGGTAAAATTCTTAGTTTCTTATTGTAGCATAATTTAGTGTTTTATCTTTTTGTTATATATTGCAGTTGCATATTTGTTGGAGAATTGGACATTGCTGGACTCTAAAGAGCCAACAGTATCAATGGGATAAAGATTGCTCTTGCTTTGTCTTGTAGTCATCAGTTGTACATCTTCCTTTATTTTGTGTTTCTATTTTGTTTGAAGTACTCAATCATGTCAACTAGAAAATACATGTCTAGCTGGGAGAAGAGAAAAATGAAAAAGCATAATGAAAAATTTATTGAGTCACAAATTGGAGCTCTACATAAATATATTCTACTAAGAATGTTAGTGAGGAGAGTTCAGAAATTAGAAATTCAATTAATCCTCGTGATGAAAATTCTGGACAAGTTGAGAATGAGGAATTGTCTGCTGAACATACTATAATAGTAGATGAAAAAAATGTTATTCATGCTCGAGTTCACGTAGTAAGTGAAAATCAAGCAGATGTGATATCAAATGAAGCCATGGAAGTACTACCACATGATGAGCTTCCTGATTCAAACTCATCAGACATAGATTACCCCATTGGAGAAAATATTAGTAATGAAAATAAATAAAAATCTAGTGATGAAAAATTACTTGATTGTCTCGATCCTGCTAATTGGAAAATTGTTGATAAAAAGTTAAGGGACTTTCTAATCGAGAGAGGTCCAATAAGATTTGATGATATTGAATAGCCTAAAGATAGTTATGGTAGGCATTTTTCTGTTTCAAATTATGTCCGCTACTTGCCTAATGGTGAAAAATGTGATAGGACATGGTTAGTATATTTGAAATCAGTAGACAAAGTTTATTGTTTCTGTTGCAAACTATTTAGTATGAAGATTAATCACAGTAGACTTTGTAATGAGGGGAGCAATGATCGGAGAAATTTTGAATTCAAAGTTGAAAGCTCATGAGATCTCGAGTGAGCATTTATGCAACATGATTGGCTGGAAAAAACATGGAAGAAAGACTACTAGAGAATAATACAATAGATCAAAGCATTCAGAAACAGATAAACAAAGAGAAATAATATTGGAAACAAGTGCTAAGAAGAATTATTGCGGTTGTGAAAAATTTAGCTAAAAAATAACTTGCCTTTTCGAGGAAAAAATGAGAAAATTTATGAAAACAATCATTGAAACAATTGCGGAGTTCGATCCTATAATGCAAGAACATATGAGGCGTATTAAGAATGATGAAACACTTTCTCACTACCTTGGCCACAAGATACAAAATGAATTGTTGCACATGTTGGCATGTAAAGTTAGAAGTAAGATCATTGAAAAGGTGAAAATAGCGAAATATTTTTCGGTCTTACTTGATTGTACTACGGATGTAAGTCGTGAAGAAAAAAATTCTCTAATTGTAAGATGTATGGATATATCTACAAATCTGGTGAAGATTGAAGAGTTTTTCTTATATTTTCTCAAATTAAACGATACTACAGGAAAAAAGCATATTTGAAGTGCTTTTGGAAGTACTAAAAGATCTTGATCTTGAAATTAGTAACGTGAGGGGGTAAGGCTACGATAATTGCTCAAACATGAAAGAAAAAGAGCAAGGAGTGCAAAAACGATTATTGGATATAAATCATAGAGCATTTTACACTCCTTGTGGTAGTCATAGCCTTAATTTGGTACTTTATGACATGGTTAATTCTTGTCCTAAAGCTATATCCTTCTTCGGAGTTGTACAATCCATATCTACTTTATTCTCTAGTTCAACTAAGAGATGGTCCTGAAGAGCAATGTAACAAAGTTAACAGTCAAGCCATTGTCACAAACACGGTGGGAGAGTCGCATTGAATGTGTTAAAGCAATCAAAAACCAGCCATTAGAAATAAAAGAAGCATTGCTTGAGTTGGCGGAAACTAATGAAGATGCCAAAACAAGTATGAGGCGACTTGTTTAGCTAATGTATTTGGTAATTTTGAATTTTTACTTGCACCAAATGTTTGGTATGGAATTCTCTTTGTCGTGAATATAGATAGCAAAAATTTGCAAGCTAAAGAAATGTGTGTTGATTCTGCTATCTCTCAATTGGAAGTGCTTATGTCATTCTTCCAAGATTTCAGAGAAAATGGATTTGATAAAATGATGGACTTTGCTAAAGAACTTGCTTCATATATGCAAGTTGAAGCAGTATTTAAAGAGAAACATGTTATTCAGAGGAAACAAAGGTTTGATGAGAACCCGACTAACAAAATAATCAGATCATTAGCTCTAGAATCATTTAGAATATATTACTTTTTTTTTCATAGCTGATCAGGTTGCTCTTCTTCGATCCAAGCTAGGTTTGATCAGCTTAGAAGTTATGAAAAATCTTTGAAAGAGCATTGTTTTAATCTTGAAAACTCCTTAAAGCATGAGCAGGAATCTGACATTAATGGTTCTGATTTGTTTTCTGAATTGAGAGTCTTGACCAAATTATTACCCGACCATATAGAGATGCATTTGGATCTTTTGAATCATATTATGTCGATGAATTCTTTTCCAAACACATGCATTTTCTATCGAATTATCTTTACCATTCCGATTACACATCTGCATAAATAAGTTATTCAAAACTAAAATTAATAATAAAATACTTACGCTCAACTATGTCGCAAGAAAGACTATGAGATTTGAGAACGTTATCAATAGAGAGTGTTATTTTTGCAAAGCTGGAGTATGAAAATTTGATCAACAAAATGTGCATTAATGAAAACAATAAAAGTGAGTTTTATATGACCAATAGTCCAAGTGCAGCATGATTTTGCGACTTAGTCTTTCTTTTTTATGCAGGTAAAACAAAGCATAATTTCCTGTGTAAGTGAGTAAATATTTAGAGACGATGATAGAGTAACAACTTGATTTAGTTGGTGGCTTACATGAAACCTGTCCCTGTTGCTTACATGATCTTGGAGTTTGTTCTTTCTTGATGCTAGCTGCTGGACTTTGATTGTCAGATTGGAACAAGGAGTTTATCTTCATTGTAGCTCCTGGAGTTTGTAAAGCAATTGTCGGGATGGTTACACATTTCACATTCACGATTTTTGTCATTTAGACATTCCTATCTTATGGTAGTGTCTATCTTATGGTAGTGTCAAGACAATTTGTTAGACGTGTTTTATTCAAACATTTTCTCCTTTGTTAGTCCTCGTTGAACTCTTATGTTTAATGTCAAGGATTTATGTTCCACAAATTTTGATCAACTGTTTGCCTCTTACAAGACTTGTAACTTTTGAGTAATAAGATAATATATATTGTATTTTTTATTTTATTTTATCAAATGCAAGTTATAAAGTATAGGCCTCATCTTTCAATGTTTGCTTTAGGCCTCCACGGAGTTGGGCCGGCCCTGACTTTTAGTTACTTCATCTTTCAAGAAATATATGGGGCCATTTTTTCTCACCACAAATAGACTCCCGGCCTTTCATTTGTTACCGACTTTTCACGTTAGTCATAAAGAAATATGAGATGTGCCATATGGTTACCAAGAAAAACATTTGTAACAAAAAGTTCACATATAGTTACGAAATTACGATCAAAACAAAAAACGTAACAAATGCGTTCAGTTCCTGTAGTGAGGCCGGAGTTGGAAAATTTCGATCGACCGGACAGTTTTAGTGTGAATTGCTTAATTTTGTTTTTGGCTTTAAGTTTTCGTGAATTTCTAGTTTTCCCCCAAAATGTTAAGTAAAATTTTCAATGCCCGCCCGGAATGTTAATAGGTGAAGTGAAAATTTTATAAAATTGTGTTCGTATTACAAATATTTGGTGAAATTTTAATTTCATGCCCGAAATGAGCTCAAATTGTGTTTAGATCCATTGACGACAATATTGTATGTCGTTTATAATAATTGTCGGTTTCTGACAACACAATTACAGTTGGTTTTTAAAAAATCCGAAAGCCAACCAGCCAGAAAACAAACGCAAAAAAGACAGTTTTTACTGCTATTAACGTCCAAAATTGTTGTACTGTATTTTTACAAATGTTTGTTTCTTTCAGTCTTTTTCACTTTTTGCCACTATTTATTGGGTCACTTTAACCCGATAATTTGATTCACAAGATGATGCAAAAATTTGGTAAACTTTGCATGGCTTATTCCATAACATTTGTTCAATAACAAAATGTCAAACATATTTTATCGTTTTGCTATCTAACTCTCCGAATCACAGTGACCTAATTACGGGTTGAAAAGTCAAACAAAAGAAATTCCAAAAAAGACGGAGGAAATATTATGTAAACTAGACAAAAATGTTTTTGCTCGTAATTTCGCCCAATTTATTGGGCCATTTTATGTCCTTCTAACTTTTACCAACTATGGGCTTGTGATTTAACCCGCTAATTAAATGGACAACTTTCTTTAAAAGGGGGAAAAAAAAGAGGGTGTGTACTGTGTACGTTGTTTCTATTCCATAGAAAAATCCGTAGTGGCTTTCCTCAAAAAAAAAAAAAAAAAAAAAAAAAGATAAAAACCGTATTGGCGGTGGTCCGTAGTAGAAAGTATTCCATTACGAATCCGAAAAGGTTTAGTCATCTCAGAACCCCTATCTATTTATACAACCAGATTGAGACCACCACTCCACTAATTACAATCCAAACGATAAGAGTTTGCTTTGTGCTTCGGCTTCGTTCTTTGTTCGCAGCTTTATCTGTCTTCTCCTAAGGTTAGGGTTTTCAACTTCTTTTCAGGCAACCATGTCTTCTTCTACTAAGATGATCGTGTTCAAGAGTTCCGACGGAGAGACATTCGAGGTGGAGGAGACGGTGGCGGTGAAGTCGGAGACGATCAAGCACATGATCGACGAGGACTGCGCCGACAACGAAATCCCCCTCCCAAACGTGACCGGCAAGATCCTGGCAAAGGTGATCGAGTACTGCAAGAAGCACGTCGACGACCTCGACAAGTCCGAGGACAAGAAGTCGGCGGCGGAGGATGAAATCAAGAACTTTGATGCCGAATTCGTAAACGTGGATCTGGAGACGTTATTTGATCTCATTCTGGCCGCAAACTATCTCAACATCAAGAGCCTGCTTGACATCACCTGCCAGGCTGTTGCCGACTTCATCAAGGATAAGAAGCCGGAGGAGGTCCGTACCATATTCAACATCAAGAACGATTTCACCCCTGAAGAAGAGGCTGAGGTTCGCAACGAGAATGCCTGGGCCTTTGAATAAAAGTTTTTGAGAGTAGTAGCGGCGGCAGCAGCAGTAGCAGTTTAATATTCGCTAGTTTTGATTGACAATGCTGTTAATGTCTTTGACTTTATTCTAGTTTGATTTAACATATGGATTCACTTTAAAATTCTACTACTATCCTTGTGTGGTGTCGTATGTTTCTTGACCTCGTGTTTTAGGGTTTATGTAGCTGATCTATCTCTGAGTAGGTTTTATAATTCTCTTAACAGATTTGCATGTCTTTTGGTGCATAAAGATGAATATGTTCGCACGGGCGGAGCCAGGTATTCAAAACACTTAGGCACTCTTGCGAGATATTCAAAATACCAAGGGCACTATCGTAATTTCGACAAGGGTACAATTCAATTTTTTTATACATCATAGGGTAAATTGCGGTTTTCAAAGTTTTGGGTTGGGCACGTGCCTACCCGTGCCGCGGGCTGGCTCCGCCCCTGTATGTTCGTACGGATTTTTGGTAGTTCACGAAGATGCACCTTAACTCTTAAAATTCGTCCGCTTCGGCCGTCTAACCACCGCTCGTGGAGTTTTCGTCCAACCGGAAACTGGCTCTCTGCCCCCAAGGACTTAGATTGGAATGAGAAACTAAACTGTTGTTGATGTAGTAGAGCATTAATAGCCCATGCATTAGTCATAAGATATAATTAGGATTTTGATCTTGTAACTAAGAACAATATACAATTAATTCATTGGAATTGATTGTTAATAAATCCTGGAATATTATGGAGGCTCGCTCAATATGGCGGTGACCTGACCATTGCTTAACAAACAGTGCTTAATAGGCAGACTATTTTGAACCGTAGTCGTCGATGCAGTCACCTGTGAGTCCAAGGCCTGTGACCCTGAGCACCTCAAGTACGGAAGATCCCTAGGCAATGCCTATTAGAATCTCACCAATTCAGCAGCAATCGCCTAGGCATCACCTGGTGGCCTAAATTGTCCGGGTGGTAGCTTGATTTTGCTGTGCAATTTTTTTCTTTATTTCTCTTTGGAACCCACACGGAGGTAGGGCGGTGTAGATCCGGCGTCGGTGTAGATATATTTTCCACAAGGGAAATTGAAGTGTATTATTTGTTATCAAAATACTTAAAAAAAAGGAAGTGGCCTATTCGACTTTTGTCACAGTGACTCGTATGAATCTCTATTCAATAACGTGTTGAGTAAACTCCAAATTGATAAGAAAAAATATTAACAAAAAAATGGAATCAATGATCTTCTCTTTTGACAGATTGGAATTTGTTAACAAAAACCAATGCACAGCCAACATCTAGAGAGTAGCCTACCCATTACAGTCAAGAGAATACTCTCTCCAACAAAGTCTAGATGATTAAATGTTCAAATAAGAAAGGAAAAACAGTATGAATACAAGTAGCAGCAGTGTCCTGACTCCTGAACATGGCAATCTTTCACAGCAAGGAAGTGTGCAGCTTCTCTAGTGACAGGAGCTTGAAGTAGTAAAAGTTACCTGCCAAAGTGGCAATCAGGGAATTGTGGAGGCCTCAAGGAAAGATCAACCATATTGATATTGGGAAAGGATTCTTCCTTTTCAACTTCGATCTCATCCAAGATTCTAACAGAGCCCTCACAGGTAGACCATGGAGAGTGCTTGATCACTGTCTGTTGGTGCAAACATGGACACCAAATTTTAAAATCTCAGATGCTAATGAACAAAAAACGGCTACTTAGGCTAGGATCTTGGAACTTCCAAGTGAACATTACTGGGAGGATAGACTCCATACAACTGCCCGTGCAATTGGGTTACCTTTGAAGCTCGACATCACGGCTGCCAAAATTGAAAGTGGGCATTTTACGCGGGTTTGTGTTAAAATTGACCTCAAGAAGCTTCTCATTGCTGATGTGGTGTTAGGTAAGAACATTTATTCATTTGAATATGAACATCTTCAAAATACTTCAATTGTTTTGAGTGTGGTAGGGTTGGTCAGAGCATGAATCTCTTTCCGGATAAAAAGTCGCCGAACGAAGCCACCAAAACCAGTGGTCAACCGAAAAATCAGCCGAAGAAACCGATGGATAAAGGGAAGATCAACTCAGTATAGAATCACTATCAAAATCGATTCTAAAAAAAATCAATTCTCGGATGTGGACAATTGCAGTGGGCCGAAAAGACCGGGCCAATGGATGGTCCTTACAAAGAAGATAAGTAAGCCCAACTCAAAGGATTATAATCCTTACTTCAATACCCCCTAACAAAATTTTGTCTCAGATAGGCCTTGAAATGCCTCCCTGTTTGGTTGTTTAATGAAATTTTGGTTGCTCAAAAAAAAGATTCGACCTATTTGGGGAATTGTCTAACCAAGAAGGTCCAAGTCAACATAAGAATGAAGGAAGAAGCCCAAAATCATCATACGGTGAAGGGTAAGGGCGTCAAATATCACGATCCGTCACCTCTCATTGCAACCAATGGGGATGAAGTTCCTACTGAAGAGATGGCTATGGATTGTCAAAGCTGGTTGGAGAAAGGAAAAAGCAAGGCCATTAAAGAGACAGATACACAGAATCTTGGAATGAAGTTAACTCTTGGTTCCATTGATGGACTGAGTCAGAAGGAGACTTTGAAGCTCCCTCCTTCCATAATTAATCTCTTGTGTCCATCCAGTTCTGATATTTAAACTTGGAAGAGCCTTTGTACTTCTTGCAGTTTGGGGAATTCACTGATCAAGGAGGGATTCATAGTTGGAAATCTCCTAAGCCAAATCGAAGGGCCTCTCCATATCATGTTTCTCGAAGTAAAAATATAAAGTTTGGGGAAAGAAAAGTCCTAATGGCGCGGAATGGAGCATGGGCAATGCTGGTTGAAACTCCATGGTTGATAGAATTTCAAGACTTGAAGATCTACAAAATGTTGTCGGAGATCAACGATCCCTCACTAGTAGGAATAGATCTGAAGAACCGCAAATCACTGCTAGAAACAAATATTAGATTGGTGGAGATAGCAAGGGAGGGTAATTTACGTTATTTCCAAACCTTCTCCATGATTGATACTAGGGATGAAAACGGTTCGGTTCGGTCCGGTTTTGGCACCCATTCAAACCGAACCGCATGTAACGGTTTAGGCAAAACCCAAACCTAATCCGGACCGTTCATGGCTCCAAACCGAACCGAACCAAACCGTGAATGACCGGTTTGGTTCGGTTTTAAACCACGGTTTCTGAAAATATATTATTTTAATTAAAATTTCTTAATAGTTCATTCAACAATCAAATGATTGCTAAAATTTTATGTCAAGCAATTTAAAACTAAAGTAGAAAACATTATATCATTTATAGAACCATTTAATGGGTTCATTTCGGCTTTGAGGTACATACTGTATATGATATATGTGTAGAAATTATCAAGTCTGATAGTATGCTTCATAAACGGTTCGGTTCAGTTTTTACGGTTTTGTGGTATCTCAAACCTAAACCAAACCGTATTGTACGGTTTGAGATTTTTGCAAACCTGGACCGAACCGTAATTGCTTCCAAACCGAACCGAACCGAACCAAACCGCCCGGTTCGGCTCGGATTGCGGTTTTTCCGGTTTGAACTTGCATCCCTAATTGATACAACTAATATATTGTTTTGGAACTATCGAGGTACTAAGTTTAATAATTCCAAGACTAATTTTAAGTTATTGAAAAGAAATAATAGATTTGAGATTGTGGCCTTACAGGAGACTAAGGTTAAACTTGAGGATATGGGGAGATTTTCATTAATCAAGGGTTCAATGAGAATCATTATGTTAACCCTCATGACCGGACATGAGGGATTTGGATGCTTAGGAACCCACAGGAGGTCGAGAATTCTCTGCTCGATTGTCATTTTCAAGCCATTCACGCTACGTTTAAGAAAACTCACTTCAATGATTGGATTCTCTCAGCTGTGGATGCTAGCCATTAGGGCAGAGTACGGACCGGGTTGGTTGGGTGATGGCTTTGTTTCCTACCCAACCCAATGATCCCGAGTTGGTCATATCGATACCCAAACCCAATCAAGTAGTCGATAAATCCAAACTCAATCAAGCCTTTTGACTCGGACCGGTTCGGACGGGTTTAGACGGGTTCACAATTTTGCAAACCGTTAGCAAATTTATGTTTATGAACAAGACATATTTAGTGAAAATTGAAAAAAGAAAAAAAAAATCAATCTTAATAATACATAACAAAGCCGAATATGGCATTCTAGTCGATGGAGGAAATCATATTAATGCGTAAGTTGAGGAAAATCAAATAAAAGTATTGTTCGATCTTATAAAATTTAAGTTTGACGGTATTATCTAACTAAAAAATATGTAAATTTTTCATATAAAATTTTAATCGTACAGGACCGGCCCTAATCGTTTTTTCATCTTCAAACCCATGATCAATCAAAGCTAGTTCGGGTTTGTAATTCAATACCCATACCCAATCAAGTAGTATGAACGGGTGTCAAATTCGGACCGGTTTGATGCGAACCGGTTGGGGGCGGCCGGTTTGGGCGAGTTTTGCTCACCCCTACTAGCCATGTGGAAGCTAATAGAGAGGCTCTTTGGGCTGATCTCAAAGCCAAAGCTGCTAACAATATTTAACCTTGTCTCCTCTTGGGAGTCTTTAATGATTTATTGGTTATAATGAAAGGCGAAGCTTCACTCCCAACAACAGTTTGAGGATCTCTCTAGAGAGAGAGAAAGAAAAAAACATGAAGTTTGTGCAAAATATGCAGGAGTGCAATCGCATCGATCTGGGCCTATGTGGTCCGAATATGACTTGGTCTAATAACAAAAGTGATCTCGCCAACACTCAATAGAAGCTAGATAGGAGGTCGTGTAACATTGGATGGAAGTTGGCTTATCCGAACAGTTTTGTTACATGTCTTCCATACACTTACTCCGATAATTCCCCTATGCTTTTGGAGACCCAAGGTACGTCTAACTATGGAAAAATTCAACTATTTCATTTTGAGAATATGTGGTTATCCCATCCTCAATTTCTTCATGTGGTGGATAGCAATTGGAACTCTCTTCTTCCCATCAAGGAGGTGTTTGAAAATTTTAAAAGCACTCCTTGCTTGAAACATAAGAGTTTTTGGTAATATTCACAGAAAGAAAAGTTACTGCTTGCTCGTATTGCTGGCATCCAAAAAATTATCAGTGTGAGATTTAAGCAGTATTTGTTTATGCTTGAAAAATCTGTTACTTCATAATTCAATTAAGTGCTCGAGAAAGAGAAGATCCTCTGGAATTTAAATTCGAGGTTGCAATGGCTGGTCCAAGTGGAAAAGAACACAAAATTCTTTCATCTTTTCACTCTTACCAGATGAAGAAGGAATTCGAATTTCATGCTAAAATATGGTGATAATATCCGGATTAAAGATGATAATCTGTTTAAGGATCATGTGTGAAAGTGTGTAATGTAAATGTAGAGTAAATACAGGATCTAATACTCTAGAGGGGGGGGGGTGAGTAGAGTATGGAAACTTTTGCTAAAAATGGTCTTGAAACTCTAACACAAGGAACTAAAGAAATCGCAAGGCTTTGGAAAATTCAGAAAGAATAGAAACAATTTAGAACTAACTGAAGCTTCATAGCTTTGGGATGGAAATTTCTCCAAAGCTTTGGAGCAACCTGTTTTGTGCCTGACTGGTTTGCAGAATGAAAGAATAGTTTAGTAAACTAAATAACACAAGAAATTTTACAGAGTTCAGTCACAATTTGACCTACTCTCTTCCTGAGGGACTTCACCCCTCCTGGATTTGAACACACTTCTTATTAATCACCCTGATTTATCCCTAGGTCTTAAGTCTAAGTGAACTACCCAACACTTATACAGCTTGTGGTTCCCAACCTATCTAGCTTCAGCTACAACCTGAGGAAACAATATGAACCTCTTGTTGTTCACAACTTACTTATAAAGTTAGTGAGGTTGAGCAAAAATTAATAATATTACAATGAAAGCACATAAAATAACACAGAATAAAGATAAGCAGTGAGTGCTCATATGTGTTCTTCGTAACCTGGATGATTTGATCTTGTTTTGCAGTTCAAACCTTGATTGATTTGAAGAGTCGTTTGTCTTTTTCTCCCTTGTATAAATAAATCTTCTTACTGCAGTGAAAATCCCTCTCTGTGTATGTCTCTACAGCTCTTGAAATTCAAATTTCCTTTATAATAGACCGATGTAACCACCTGAGAGATTTCAGGAACAAACTCCCTGAAAATCCTCTCCCTTCAACAGCTATGTTTGAATAGATTTTCATATTTTTTTGGACTGTATGAACGACGAACAACCCTGCAACAACTCAATCACAAGATCACATAAAATCCAAGTAATATAGCATTAGGAATGTTGACTGTTTGGCATACAGGTTTAGCCAATAAACTTAATTAATAAACCCAGAATAATCTCTAGATTAATTTCCAGATAAATAACATGTGATAAATAATAATATCATGATCAAGACTCATAACAAGTCAATAATCAATCACATAAACAGTTGTAACATCCTGACATAAGAATCAGATAAGAAACATACGAATTTCAAAAGCTTAAGATAATCCTCTAAAGCTTTGGAGCTTAAGATGTCCTTCAAAGCTTTGGCCTTGAATATGCTCTAATCCTTGATGCATTCAAACTGATAGATCTGTAAGTGTTAGAAACACAATAAACTAGCTTAAAAAAATTTGAAAGAGACATTTAGACACTATCAAATCCAATACCAAGCCTGCATACAGAAACTGTTAGTTAACAGTTAACAAGCTCATAGTAGGAAAGTGTATCTTCAAAGCTTTGGAGCTTTGAGACTTGTCTCTTTAGAAATTGTATTTCATCATCTTCAAAACATTAACTTCCCTGAGTTCATATATCTCATTCATCCAGAGGAATTGAATTATCAACGTATTTAGGGCTAGTTTGGGAATGCTGTGGCGGTGGTAGAAAGTTGCTGTGTGAAAACATTGTTGAAAGCTGCTGTGGATTCTTAATAAAATGTTGTTTGGTAAATATTACGTAAAAGCTGCTGTGAAATATTAATATAGTAATTTTTATGTTTGGTAAAATTAACTGTGAAGTTACTGTGAGAGGGTAAAATGACAAAAATATATGACACGTGTCATTCCCGAAAAGATAACTATTGATATTTAAAAAAATTATAAGGTTAAAATCGATTGTAGATAAATTAATCAAAAGCACTTTCTGGAAAAGCATCTCCCCCCTTGCTTCCTGAAAACTGCTGTGAGACAGCAGAAACTGTCCGAAAAAGCATAAATTTTATTTTTACCAAACACATTAAAACTGCTTTTGCTGTCGAAAAGCAGCTGTGCTGCCAGCAGAAGCATTCCCAAACTAGCCCTTAATTATTTTCTTAACTTATATAAGCAGGATTATAGGTCTTTTGAGACAGGGATTATATATTTCTTTATTTTTAGAAAGCTCTCGCTCAATGAGAATTTCACCCTCCTGGCCCCAGTTACAAATGATGGGAATCTAATTCTCAGAAGGTAGATCATCCTTCTTCTGTGGTTTTTTGCTTCTTTCGAGTCTGATCATTCTTTTTGTCTCCTTCATTTTTCTTCTTCTTTTCTCCTTCTTTCTTCTTCTTTGGTTCAGATTGATCACCCTGATCTTCTTTCTGTTGACCCTGTTCCAGTACATCATCACCCTATTCTTGATCCTTAAAAACATCTCAATGTTCTTCCTATTCCTCCTCTGATTGTGACCTAGATTCCTCCACATCCTTCTCTTTCCTAATTTTCTTGGCTGGAGGATTTCCCTCTTGCATGCTCTAGGTCTTCTCTGAATCTGAATCAGAGACAGTCACTTGCACCTTTCTGTTAGCTCTTCTCTTCTTCGCCATTGTTGAAGTCTGAGCCTTCTGCTGGATCTAGTAGATTTATGCTCCATTTGGGTTTAGGTTTTAGAAAGAAGATATAGAGAATTGAGAGAAAGAGAGAGAGAGAGAGAGATAGAGACGGAGAGATTGATAATGAATGGGAGAGAAAGGCCCTGTAGTTTAGCTTATATGTTTGAAAGAAATAGGGTTTAAAAAGGACACTTTTGATCTGCATGCAAAAACGTATCTAGAAAGATCTTTTGGATATTTTGTAATATTTTGAGCAAATCTCTGAGTAAATCAAATATTCTACAATTATCTATTAAGATAATTCACAATATTTGGTTATCCAAATTTTTGAACAAAAAAAGACAGTTTTTCTCCAAAGCTTTGAAGAACAAGTCCAAAACTTTGGGGAATAACACAGTTTCACAGAAACTCCAAAGCTTTGAAACATACTTTCAAGGCTAGGAAACTATGATCTCAAGGCTTTGAGATTTCAACACATAAGCACATACATGATCCAATACTCACCCTAAACCAGTGTATCATTGTTTAGCATACCCAATTCAAGCCTTAGAGATGCAAACCTCTCTCCTGGAATGATTTAGTGAAAATATTAGCAACTTGCTTAGCAGTAGATATAAAACATAAAGACACATCACCTTTTCCAGCATGATCACTTACAAAATGGTTTCTTACATCTATATGCTTAGTTCTGGAGTGCTGCATAGGATTCATTGTGATTGAAATCGCGGTTGTATTGTCACAGTTGATAGGAACATTTCTGAAATCATATCCAAGATCTCTTAGTTGTTGAGCAATCCATAGGACTTGTGAACAATAAGCACCTGATGCAATGTATTCAGCTTCTGCAGTTGACAAGGCTACTGAAGTATGCTTCTTTGAATGCCAACTAATTAGTGATGAACAAGGAAATTGACAGCATCCTGAATTACTTTTCCTATCCACCTTGTAGCCTGAAAAGTCTGCATCTGAATAACCACTCAACAAGAAGTTAGTTCTTCTTGGATACCAAATCCCCAAGTCTTATGTTCCATTTAAATATCTAGAGATCCTTTTAAGAGCAACTAAGTGACTTTACTTAGGATCTGCTTGAAACCTTGGACACATACAGACACTAAACATAATATCTGGTCTACTAGCAGTTAAATGCAAAAGTGAATCAATCATACCTCTGTACTCCTTTTTATTCACACTATTACCATTTGTATCCTTATCTATATATAATTATGAACTCATTGGAGTTTTTACAACCTTGGAATGAGACATGTTATACTTATTCAGCAATTCCTTGGTGTACTTTCCTTGATGCACAAAAATTCATTTCTTCATTTGATGTACATGAAGTCCAAGAAAGAAATTCAGCTCTCCCATCAAGCTCGTTTCAAATTCCCTGCACATTAGACTTGAAAACTCTTTTTAAAGAATATCATCAGTAGCACCAAACAGTATCTCATCAATATATATCTGAACTACTAATATGTCCTTCTCATGAGCCTTAATAAAAAGTGATTTGTCTACTAGACCTATTTTAAAGTTATTTTCAAGTAAAAAGTTTGAAAGTCTACCATACCAAGCCCTAGAGCTTGGTTAAGGCCATAGAGAGCTTTGTCTAATTTAAAATCATGATCAGGGAAATTATCATCTTCAAAACCAGGTGGTTGAGCAACATATACTTCTTCTTGTAAATATCATTTAGAAAATCACATTTAACATCCATCTGAAAAAGCTTTACATGTTTATGGGATGCAAATGCACGAAGTATTCTGATAGATTCTAACGTGGCAACTGGAACAAATGTCTCCTCATAGTCAATACCTTCTTATTGATTATACCCATGTGCCACAATTCTGGCTTTGTTTCTGACAACCTTACCATTTTCATCAAGTTTTTTTCTGAACACCCATCTGGTGCCAATTACAGACTGTATCTTTGTCCTATGAACCAGGTTCCATACCTTGTTCTTTTCAAATTCATTCAGCTCATTCTACATTGCAATGATCCAATCTGCATCTTCTGATGCCTCCTTTGCACTTTTAGGTTCAATAAGTGACACAAAAGCACTAAAAGCACATAGGTTCTTCAATTGTCCTCTGGTCTATGTACAAGTTGATGGATCTGAAATAATGTTGTCTATTGGATGAACTGAGAAGTACTTGAACCTCTTCCTTGGTGTCCAGGGTTCTGGTTCACCAATAATCTTGTAAATCCTTTGAGAATTTGATGCAGTAGCTGGAGCCCTTTGTGCTCTTTGAAGATCAGTCACAAGGCTTTGAGATTTTGAGTCAGAAGGATGTTCAAAACTTTGAGATTCTTCTGGTTGTTCCTACACATTAGTATTGCTTTCTATTCCTTGTTCACAATCTTCATCTGCCTCATAATTATTCAAATTGAGATCACTAATATTGGAGGGTTTGAACGACGAACAAACCTGTAACAACTCAATCACAAGATCATATAAAATCCATATAACATAGCATTAAGAATGTTGACTGTTTGGCATACAGGTTTAGCCAATAAACTAAATTACTAAACCCAAAACAATATCAAGATTAATTTCCAGATAAATAACTTGTGATAAATGTTAATATCATGATCAAGACTCATAACAAGTCAATAATCAATCACATAAACAGTTGTAACATCCTGCAATAAGAATCAGATAAGAAACATAATGACTTTCAAAAGCTTAAGATAATCCTCTAAAGCTTTGGAGCTTAAGATGTCCTTCAAAGCTTTGGCCTTGAATATGCTTTGATCCTTGATGCATTCAAACTGAGAGATCTGTTAGTGTTAGAAACACAATAACTAGCTTAAGAATATTTGAAAGAGACATTAAGACACTATCAAATCCAATACAAAGTCTTTATACAGAAACTGTTAGTTAACAGTTAACAAGTTTATAGTAGGCAAGTGTATCTTCAAAGTTTTGGAGCTTTAAGACTTGTCTCTTTAGAAACTGTCTTTCATCATCTTTAAGAGATAAACTTCCT
The DNA here is from genome assembly GCA_023055425.1 of Linanthus parryae. Lineage (NCBI taxonomy): Eukaryota > Viridiplantae > Streptophyta > Magnoliopsida > Ericales > Polemoniaceae > Linanthus > Linanthus parryae. Next base: position 62,212,840 of record JALGPY010000002.1, on the reverse strand, counting down.
GATTTCATACATCTCATTCATACAGAGGAATTAAATTATCAATGTGTTTAATTATTTTTTTAAATTATATAAGCAGGATTATAGGTCTTTTGAGACAGAGATTAGACATTCCTTTATTGTTAGAAAGCTCTTGCTCAATGAGACTTTCACCCTCACGTCCCCAGTTACAAATTAAGATGATTCTCCGTAATAGGGCTCCTGGCCCTGACGGTTTTAACGCTGCTTTCTTCATGATTGCCTGGAGGATGTGTGTATTTTTGTGACATGGTGGGGGAGGATGTGTGTATTTTTGTGAAAAAAGTCTTTGATACCTCCACTGTGCCTCGTGATATGAATAAGACCTTTATATCTCTTATTCCATAGACTAATAATCTGAAGACTATAAAGTTTTTTCGGCCTATTGGGTTGTGTAGTGTTGTCCATAAAATCATTTCTAAACTATTTTGGACATAATTTGGCCGCTTATGCATGACCTTATAACCCCAAATCATAGTAGTTTTATCCCGTGGAGGTCCACCAGTGATAACATTATGCTGGATCAAGATATGATTCACTCTATTAAGAAAAGAAAATGGAAAATTGGTGCTATGATTGTTAAGATTGATTTCAAGAAGTCTTAGGAAGAGTATCGTGGAAGTTTATTTATGATACTCTCGTGGCCTTTAATTTTGATCATGAGCTTATTAGACTTATTATGAGTTGTGTTAGTTCAGTTAGCTATTCTGTTTTGTGGAATTGGGAATCCCTTTCGGTTTACCAAAGTTGAGAGAGACTTGAGACAAGGTTTACCCCTTGTCCCCTTACATTTTTATGTTGTGTCTGGAAAGATCGTCTAGGATGATTGATCGAGTTCATGATCAGAGTATCAAGAAAGGCGTCAAAATCTCTAGGAATTGTTCTGCTCTGACTCATCTGTTTTTTGCGGACGATATGTTGCTCTTTTCCCTCACTGACTGTGTGTCATATGGCTTTGCTATTCAAGTTCTTGATGATTTTTGTAATCTTTATGGGAAAAGGTTAAATATAGTAAGTCAAAAATCTTTCTTTCGCCCAATGTTAAGAATCAACTTGCTTGCTATTAGAAATACTCATGGTATCCCGATCACCCAGAATCTTGGAAAATATTTTGGGATTAACCTCGATCAGGAAAAAATTGGTAAAATTAAATATGCGGATATTATTAAAAAAAATTAACTTGCGTGGATGGATAGAATTAAAGCCTCTCTCTTGTCTGAGGGAGGGAGGGCTAATCTTATGAAAACTGTCACTACTCTCTCTTGGCTGGCAGGAATTAAAGCCTCTCTCTTGGCTGGCTGGAATTAAAGCCTCTCTCTTGTCTGTGGGAGGGAGGGCTACTCGACCCTATTTACAAATTACACTATGCAAACTCAAAATATCATCTGTAACGTGTGTAGTATGTTAGATATGAATAATTGGAGCTTTCTTTTGGGGGCACACCTCTAAAAAAAAGAATATTCATAGTGTCAATCAGGCTACGGTTTGCATGGTTAAGAAAAATGGTGGTTCAGGGATAAGGTCTTTGAAGAATCAGAATTGGATTGTCCTGTCCAAATTGATCTGGGCTTTGATTACTAAGAAAGATTCCCTTTGGACTAAATTTTTAAACATAAGTATCTCCACAATACTTCTTCTTTATTTGATTGGCCTAGGAAAAATGATGTGACTAATACTTGGAGAGGTATTGTGCAGTCCGTTAATTTGATTAGGAGGAAGTTCCTATGGACTATAGGACACAATAATTTTGTGTCTATATGGAACGACTATTGGATTGGACTACTTTCTCTAAAAGATGTGTACCCCAATATTAGTTTTGATGGGAAGTTAAGGGTGAACTTGTTGATTGATAGTAATAGAATGTGGAATTATCTTTTAATGTTGAGAAGTTTTATTTTCTAAAGAGCATTTGAATTCTATTTATGCTAAGGTCATCCCTGTGAACCCGTGTACTGAGGATGAGATCCACCGAAATGGTTCGAATAGTGGTCTCTTCTCAGTCCGCTCAGCGTATGATTATATTTCTAGATCAAATGAGCAATCCTCTCTTTCTTGGGATTGGCTCTGGAAAATGGAAATACCCATTAAATTGTATGCTTTTTCTTGGAAACTTAGGCATTTTAAACTTTTTACTAGTGAGGAAAGTGTTGGGTTTTTACGTAGGTAATGCAACGGAATAACAAAAATTTAATCCTACTCAAAGCCCACCACGGATCGTCAGGAGGAGATATCATAACATGATAAAGGACATAGTATTGTGTACCTTTTCGTTTGAGAGATCACACGAGAATGATTTCCTCGTCTCTACGGTTGATCCACGTCTAGAGGTGAGATCTAGATTCTTCCTTTAACAAGTTCTAGCTTGAACCGGAGGAAGAGGGAAGAAGGAATCAAGCAACGAGGTGACAAGAGGAGGGTTCGGCCCCCTCTTTGGCGCCGACGGGAAGGGCGGACGGCTAGGGGCGGTTGGCCCTAGCTTGTCTTGCCCTCTCTCTTTTGTTCTCTCCCACTCTCTTGTGTTATGTCTCAATAACATTCACTTAGTGGGAAGGAAGCTAGATCCTCCTTTATATACTCCAACAACTCCTTGTTGTTTCCATAAACGTCCTTCCTAGTTCTCCATGAACTTGGATTAGTCCATTCCTCGCAAATTAGTCCTACTAAGTTTGCAAGGAGTTGCACAATGATCCTTCTTATTAAATAATCATATTAATTAATCCCAAATCTAGCTCTACTCTATTTGACGTGTGACCCCATAGGTTTCTACGTAGTTGGTAGTAACTTTTACTAACATGGAGCGGTGTCTAGCAACACATCCATGCCACCCAACTAATAGAAATAGGCAGTGATCCCGACAAACCTCTTCTGCCCAATATCTTATATTACACTTTCCCTTTGTCTCTATATCCGGATTGGACACGAGACATAAATAGTCACACTCGTATATCCAATCCGTAGTTCCTCGATCCTGGGAATATGCTTATGCTAGCAGATAACATCAATATCTCCATATTGATTTATCTGAGTCTGGCCAGACATACAATAAGCCTCATCCCTCGAGTGGCCGTGGATATTTACTCCCATTATGTGGGAGGGAAAAATCCTATCTACATCACTACGATCTCTAAGCTTGCTTCCTATCATGCCCGATAGCTATCTTTATAATTACCCAGTTACGGTGTAACGTTTGATAACATCAAAGCACAATATTCCACAACTAGAGTATCTAGTGACTTAAAGTCTAAGGATTGCAATTATATTAGCACTACGGGAAGCGATTGTGACTTAACATAATCTAATGTATCCTTCTCGTTGTGGGTCAATCCAGTATGATATTACCCCTAATGCATACCCATGTGTTAGACTTGATATCTCCATATCAATCTACCCACATACTAGTCTATATTTGATCGTCCCATTTAATCAATATAGTGGACTAGGGATATTTAAGATAAACAACGCATTGTATCTAAAACTTCATTATATTAAATATCACAATATATAATAAATGAATATTCTAGCCAAAACAATATTCATACTAAATATAAGATTGCCTCTAGGGCATCTATTCCAACAGAAAGGTTTAAGAGAGGGTTCACCTCGGATGGTTCTTTTCCACACTGCCCAGGTATCAGTGAGAACCAGAACCATATTTTCAGAAGCTGCCCAAAAGGCTTAGCCATTTGGACAGCGATTTTTAATTCCCGGTGGATTTCTTCTTTTCACAATTCTAATTTCCTCAACTGCATTGACAGTAACCTTAGAGAAAATGATAGTGTTAGTTACACTCATTCTATCATGTTCCTTTGTGTCAATAATTTTGTTAGCTATGTTGAGTAAAATAGAACAGCCTTTATGAAGAATTTGTCCACAAGGAATTTGGTGAATACAATCTGAAGGATTTACATGATCTATCACATACAGATCTACAACATGAATTATAGCGGAAGATTCATGTGTGTAACTTTTCTTCCTTAGCTCCTAGCGCAGCGGATGATCGTAGGTTGCTTGTTTTCACACACCAATCTTGCTCCCACAGTCTGGCTCGAATCACTAGGACGAAAGCTCTGATCCACACAAACTTCCACCCATGAAGGCTAGTTAGAGAGAGAGGCTAGGGTTCCTAGAATTGTATTTTGATCAGCACATGATCTCTACACAGTAGTATATTGTGTATTATGTATCACATAATGGGTAAAAGACACTTTGCACCCTCCTATTATGGAGAAAAGACATTTTGCCCCCTGATTTATGGAAAAAGTCATTTTGCACCCTTGTCAGAGTTAAAAACTAACACCTCACTAACGGAGAGACCAAAATACATAATTACCCTCAAGTTTTAAGAAAATTACACCAATATAAGTACCAACTCTTCTCCTTCACCTCCCATTTCTAACCCTAGCAGCCTCCTTTTTCTATCTCTCTCTCTCCACCATCGGCAGTCTCTCTCTCTCCCTCTCTTAATAGATCTGTCCTTCCCCAAACCACCTCCTCCAAAACTTCTCTTCCTTCCCCAAACCACTGCCTCCTCTCTCTCTCTCTCTCTCTCTCTCTCCTTCTTGAAAACCATAACCACTGCCGCCTCTTCTCTCTCTCTCCCTCCTTCGTGAACCCACAATAGCTAGGGAGTGGAGATCGGCTTCTGTAGAGGTTGAGTCACCGACGGCAAGGATGAGATTGTATGGACGAACTCAGGCGCCTTGACGTGGAGTGGACTTGAAGATGCCCTTCGCAACTAAGTCGGGTCCGATGATGTAGCCGAGGTAGATCAGCCGAGGTCGAAAGATAAAAAACATGGCTCAGATTCATCCAAGGTCGATCAGCTGCACGGTGACGGAGGAGGCGGCCGTGGCCTATTCTCCAAGGTATAGACGCCACTCCCTATTCGTAGATCTAATTTCAGTTGTGGTAATCAAATTGATCTATTCAAAGACACTTGTTTTTTCTTTTGGGTTTTTGTTCTGGATCTGAAATTCCCTTTGTCTAAATCTGAATTCCTGGTCAGATCACATCTGACTGGTACTTGGATTTAAGCTTTTTAAAGTGATCAAGTTGTTGTGATGATGTAAATAATTGTACAATTGATGGGTTGATGATAATTTGAGAATAAATTGATCCAGTGGGTGTTGCTCTATTCGTCTCGGTTTCTCAATCTAATTCTGCAGCATTTAAAGCTTTTGTTTTTGTCATCTATTATTTTTTTCTGTTGGGATTTGAATCTAATCAGATTTTTGTTTCATTTGCAGTAATGTTAATTCGGCAGAGCTAGTTGGTTCGACTAGAGAAGATGATAGTCATTAAAGTATGAACTGAATTTAAATTTACTAGTTTAAATTAATGTCGTTCCTAGTAGTATCAAACTAATGTGGAGATCAAGCATTATGGTTGGAAAGATAAATTGTGTTTGTTTACTAGTATCAAATGTATTGTGGAGCATTACTGGTTCTGATAGTTTGTTGGAATTTATGTTTGATGTTTGCATATGCTGTATCCTAGTCTCCATAGTTGTGCTTTGAGAATCTTTGTCAAGGTTGTGGTCCATTTTGACCGATTTCTGGATTGTTTTTTATTGAATATGTTGTATTGGTGTATGGGTTTTGTTTTCAATCAATATTATGAAATTTTTAGTAAAAGACAAAAACCACCCTCAAACTTGGGCGGTGGTGTTGGTGGTGGTGGTGTTGGTAGGGATTTGGTGGCGGCGGTGGTGGTGGTGATGGTTGTGGTGGGGACTTGGTGGTAGTGGAGGTGGTGCTCAAGAACACCAAAAACATCAAGAACATGATAAATGCAATAATAAACAAAATAAGGGTGTTCTTTGTCCAAAATTTGTAAGGGTAAAATGGTCACAAAAAGTCAGTTTGCACCCCTTAACTAACGGATTGTAACAGAAGGGTGGTAATTGTCCACCCTCCATCCATTAACTGGGGTGCAAAATGTCTTTTTCCATAAATCAGGGGGGAAAATGTCTTTTGTCCATAATCGGAGGGTGGAAAATGTCTTTTACCCTCACATAATATGTGTAGGAGGTTGTCTCCTTATATAGACAGACTTATACCTAGTTTGAACATAACCCCCTAGGGTTTGTGCCTTTGCTACTAACCCCTTAAGGTTTGAGCATTACTGCAGCCAACTCCATAAGGTTGTAATATTTGCATTGGGCACCCCATATGGGCGCACCAAATGCTAACATCTCCCACTCGCACAGTGGGGCTGCACAATCACAGTTCATCTAGTCTCCCCCAATCTCCAACTATTATCATCTGCCAAAGTGTTTTGTGGCCTTGGTGTGTGACTGTTGAGAGAACCTGCATTTCGGGAGATCCATACTCTAAACTCATACGAGACGAGGTAGCAGCAGGCGCACTCTACCTTAAGAAATAATGCAATACATATATATCTCTCGTATCCCCCAGATTCGATCTATTGTCATCTCGTAGACCATGAGCACTTAACTTGTCCCGAAGGTCGTGCTCCAATGAGTCTACATCTCCTTTATTATTTTCATATCCTGCAAGATCCCGTAAGAACTTGTAGGTGGGCCTAATGAATATAACAAAGAGTGATGCAATGAGAATCTTCCTTTCCATCCATTGTGCCACTTTGATTCGAATCAGCTGCTTTCCTAGCAGTGTCCGGAAGGCCAAATCATTCATAGCCGTAAGGTGTCACGCTAAAGTAGCACCACCGACCCGTCTCTCCACGACACGGATAAAAGTACTAAGGGTATACAGTGTCAATCATTCTGATATGATCGACGAGGCTCACACTGCGAGGAATCTCAGGGACTAGTTCTACTCGCCACCTCATGTCATTCATCAGCACGCGTTATCTCGGGAAGATATGCACCTTAGCGTTTGAACTCTAATCAGAGCACATGTCATATCCCTTATGGAACACTATGGAGATGTAAGTCCAATAGCCCTTATGAATACCAACCCGAGTACTGAATGTCACACATATACGAATCGAAATCAGTTCTCTCTACGCAGACTATACATGGCTTGGGGTACTAACCATGTTCGAATGGCCATAAACCAATCTCACCTTTGAACTTATTCCAATGCGACAATTAAATCCGTCTGACAGGCATCTTGCACTAGTGATAGATGTATAGCTCATATCATAGGGCACACGCCTCATATGATAGGCGTCTCATATCATATCATAGGCTTCTAACACTTATCGGGATTCTGTCTCATCTTCTAATCACCTAGACTATCCTGGATATCGTAAAGGTTGTTGCTCGTGTGAGAGAGGCAAACCTAGTGTCTGCACGACATGTTCTATGCTAGTACGGGATATGTAAACGTATCATACACGTATCGAAACAACATGTAGCATAATCAAACAAATCCAATTAAAATCTAATTATCAATGTCACATATGCTCATCAATCATATTGCCAGTGATCGACTAACGAGTCCCTATTTCTAAAACAATCCACAAAGACTATTCTTAGTTGGTTTAGGAATGGGAGGTGCCTACACTTTGGCCCGTAGTCGATCTACTCCAAGATCACTCTTCAGGTAGTCATCTTCACCTTTTAAAAAATGGTACCCTTTTCTATGTGTTTGACTTTACCGTAGTGTCATATCCATATGCTGGGGCAACTCATGGTAATAGGTTTATTGACAGCTCATAAGCTTATCAGAAACCTTCTTATCCAAACACTTTTATGCCCGGTGACAGAATAGGCAATTGTGCTTCGCATCCATAATCGATGGAGCGTTCTAATACGATTGTGCAACACTTATGCTGCAATTCCATGCGTTGTGTATGTCATCTAGCATGGACTATAGCCTGAGGCGGATCCACGTGTATCTAGGTCCGTACCCTAGTCAGCATGCATAGCTGGCTAGTCGAATCCAGTCGGAAAGTCGGTTGTGTTATGTCTCGAAACCCTGTGGCCAAGTCATACTGGTCACCTCTCTGATTTCTCCATCGAGAAATTCGGTTGTCTCGTTTATCGAGAATGGAGCTTTAAGTCCATGACCACAACTATTGCTGATACATGCAAGTCATATGCCTTACCATGGTTCCGTCTGGGTCTCTGATTGACCTTGGAAATCCATTGATCTCCAATAGTCTAGCATCCAGTCGGAAAGTCAACCTAGTCTCAGACTTGGTTGCCCCCTTATAGACACTTAAAACTTCCTGCAAAGCTTACTTTTTCATTCTTCATAATTAGGGGATGATAAGGCATAGTATTCTATCCTATTGTCTATGCAAGGTGATCCTTAAGATCATCCCTTCGATCTCAAGTAGTCGACGGGGTATGATCCTATGAGCAGTTCCTTTGCATAGGAGGGTCATCATTTTTCCTCGTCCGTAAGGATGGGCACCTTTTTGGAAAATTACTCCCACTGTCCAAAGGATTCTTGAGGAACTATTTCCTCATAATCATCCAAGGAACGAGCATCTTCCAGTAGTTCCTCCATGCTCGTGGAGATCATCATCTCTACGAACATTTCCCTTAATTATGGACATCTCCTTATGAGAAATCATATATCTCGTGAATCCATTTACGTTACACTACTAATGGCTGTTGCAGTTTAAATACGCAACCCCTAGAGTACTCAGAATAGTATCAGAAGATACGTTACTCCATGAAGATACGTTTCTTCCATCTAGGGTTAAATTTCAATTCATTCTTGTCAGGTGATGAAATATCATGGGACGGTATCCTAGGTTCATCATTGTCTTGCGTGGTGACCATCATGTCTTCCCCTTCGAGGTCAAATCGTCGACGGGGTACGCTCTAAAGAGCGTTCCTACGCAAAGAGGGTTCCTGCACATAGTCATATTCTGTGGTGGGCTGTTCACCAGGCTAGTCATTCCCACTGTCCCGAAGATCCGTAGGAACTGTTTTTTGTTGATCAATCAGGGATGGGGAGTCATCTAGTGAAACATCCATTTCGTAGAGACTTACTTCTCTACGAACCTCTTCCTGACTTTGAAAAATTCAGTTAGCTCATAAGCTGCCGATCCCCATGGCCGAAGGTGACCTCATATTGGTTTCCTTTTGGTCCACATCTCGTAGGGTACAGTGGCTACAGACTTGGTGGGTATTTGGTTGGGTACGTCGACAGCCGTTTAACAAAGCGTCTCCTCCAGATAGGGAACATGTACTTTGAACCCGCTATCATACATCGAACCATCTTCAGGAAGTATCCTATTCCTCTTATCCGCTACAGCATACTGTTGCGGAGTGTGGGGAATAGCCAACTGCCTTCCTACTCTTCTCCATCACATAGCTCTTGCTAAGATAGACACTCGCAGTCTCATTCTGGCTAAGGGACATATCCTCTTGTCCAGTGGTTCTACCTTTCGTAGATACCTGTCTGGAGTAATCTGGTGCCTCGGATTTATGTGGCACCTAGAACACATATTTGAGACGCGTAATTTTGTCTACAAATGTGATGGAACAGTAAGCACCATGTCTTAGCTTTAACTTTTAATGGATCACAACAACATGATGAATATTAAGTAAAGACTCAATAGTCCTTAATTCTCTTCTAGATGGTTTCCGTTTGGCCTATTCTGTAAGGCAAGAATCACAAACAGGTAAGGGTATCTTGGGCATAATCCAAGAAGGCATGTCTTAGCTAGCCTGAACATCCTGTCCTGACATTGTTTCTCAATCTAGCGCGCCATATATCAGAATCTTAAGTCATTATTCTAGAGGTGGAATCAAAAGATTCCGAGGCGTCACTTATGCTATAATTCAAGAGCGTATAATCATACTTAACAAGACCAATTCCAAAGTAAAACTGTGACCCCAAAAACTTTTGGTGGCTATTCCCTCAAAGATAATCTCATGGATCCTTAGACGAGAAGTTAGTGCCAGGTATGGCATTTTCTCTAGTCTTAGGAAAACATCCTTTTTCTCCTTTGCATTTGCCAGTCTTGGGCTATTGGTCTTATACCAATACTGGCCCCACATTCCCTTATCCTTGCCCCACCTATTTCCCACAGTCCTAATACCGGGATAGGGACCAAATCTTCCGATCATACTTCATTCACAGCCTTTAGCAATCATATATTGCTTAGACTTCAGAGGTATGCTGAACTAGTATTCTTAGCAATCACTTGGTTGCGTAGATCCTAGAACAGAGCGATGTTTGGTCTTATCCAAGCATCTTGACACTCTTAAAGTGTGTCATATAACGTTTTCATGTCATATTCATGAAACGTGGCAGAGATAGCAACAAACTACTAATCGGATAACTTAAACCTTTCATCATAAATGGCATGAATCTCAAACACTAAAGTTGAGTGCACATTTTATGACATGAGTCTCTAATCATAGTTTAAGGCGGGAGTTATGAGTCACTACTCACAATTTTAATGTAGGCAAATGGCTAAGGTGGATCCAAGATTCTTCTTTTGCTCATTTCTACAATCTTTGAATTTCAAAGTGGTCTAGAAATTGCTGATGAGGTCATTTCCCCACCTTGGCATAGCACTCTCTATTGACATTTATCTTGATTTCCTCCCACTATTGGTGAGTCTAAAGATAATGTCTATTTGTTGCTGTGACATCTAATCGTCACAGGTTCGACCATACTTGTAGGTGGTTTGACAACCTATGTCCAACAATTGGTTACATAGTACGATGACTCATCAAATCGTTTGTTGCCAGCATTTTAGCCTTTACAGTTTCGAATTAGAAACGATTGATCTTGAGACATTTCTTACAAAATTAATACTAGCATTTACGTAGCTCCGAAATAACATGATACATAGATTAAAATTTAATAGTTCCTCGTAAGGACTCCAATTCTAGAAATCAAATATCATCACTTATGATTCCCTATTAATTTTAATCATGTCTAATCATGTGAGCTTTTTTGTTTTATTTCTTTAGCATGCGAGGTTATACAATTATATCCAATCACACGCAGTTATAACATAAAACAAGCACATGCATAGATAAATATGCAATGGATGTGGCACCTAAGGTTCACTCCAACTATTGAGAGTACGTCTTGAGAAAGTCTTAAACTCCACACCTCAGCCATCTCGCCTTGACTCGAGAGTACTTCTTGAAGCTCCTTTGTTCGTCTATTTTCTCCATGCACCTTTCACCATAGATTTTGGGTTTGGCCACCTGTCTTGAAGCTTCTATTCTTCAATCTTCACCAACATGCTCCACCCAGAACCCGAAACAACATGCTCCACCCAGAACCAAACTCGTATACTTTCACTAAGAAACATGACCGAATGTATTCCCGATGTGCCCTATTGCGCCAGACGGATGCACCGCAGCGAGATAGCATGATCTGGTGCTTCTGGAGCACGATGATGAGGACACATGTAGGTTGTTGATTGATCCACGTGGCAGTGATCCTATGGCTCATTCTTGACAGTCTACAACGGTTAACTATTTTAAATCTCTTTGTAAACTTGAAAACTTGTATGGTGTTTTGAAACTCTTGGATTTTTCTGCCAAATATTTAGTTTGTGCTAGTCTTTTGTCATTTTTAACGTGATATGAGTGGGAGGTGATGTAAAAGACTTAGTGGATGTTTTTTTTTAATTATGAGTGTTACTTGTGCTTCAGAATTGCGTACATCATTCAAATGCTTTAGTTACATCTCGTGAAGCATTCTTGGAGTTTTACAACAAAATGTATTCTTGAGCTTCGGTGATGAACCTTCATTTTATAGGGGAAATGATGAAATAATCGGTATTTTATTTTGGGATCATTTTTAATAATTTGAAAAGTTTTGTAATTTTCGAAAATTGAGACTCCCATATAAATACTATTTGACATATTTAGTAGTTTTCAGGAAAAAATATAGAAATGCAAGAGAATTCCTTCTCTATTTGCGTTGACTTGTTAGTTATTATTAAATTCCTAAAGTGCATATCATATTTATGTAATTTTTTATTTACGCTTAATTAACTGCCACGAAACCCCCCATTATGACCGTTGGGGCTTGACATGTATATGTAAGAAAGGCATTCTCTTGTCTGAGCCATGATTAATCCCAGATTATTGACCAATTATACTCTGGAAGCTGTCTCTCTCCCTTATGATACACTATGTTTGTTTACATCGCCTTTTCACTATCACCCCATGGTTTCCTTCCCTGCCTATTTGTGAGGTTGTGGTTCTGATTAATTTAAAATATAAACAGAGTCACTTGACACCATCAGTAATCCCTATCTACACGTACTTAGATCACTTAGCCATCACAACAATGTTTATTTTGTTATCCATGGTGATTTAAAAAAATCATATAAATTGTACAAATATTTTATTGTAAAGTGGTAATACAATATTTGATTATTGGTTAGTTGCATTAACATTGAATCGCTATTTAGGAGTACACTACATCTTATCCTGCGCTGACCAGACATGTTAATACATATCTCTGCATCTTGTCATGTCTCATGTCATGTTCTAACCAAACACTCCGAACCAAAAATCCTTCTCATACATTATCCCAATACAATCCATCATATCCTACCCAATCCGGTAAAGCTCTTATCCACATGATTTGTATCCCTTATCCAAACGAGGCCCTAAGATTAAAAGCTCAAAATACAATATTTTGTGAAATTAGGCCATCTATGTAATTTCCGTAGACTAGAAAATTCGTAGTACTGATGTCACTAGGAATGAGGAATCTTTACCCTAGTTGAGTGCACTCTACTCTTCATAATTCACCGCCTCAAAATCCATATATAAAGCCATCGAGACTACCCCTTCCTTAATTGGATTAATCTCAAACGTATTGAGTTCCTTTTGTTTCCATAAAGGCTCTTGTGTTTTAGGTTTTAAGGTTTTCCGACACCATCATGGCTTCTTCTAGTACAGCTGATGCTCCTCCTAAGATGATCGTGTTCAAGAGTTCTGACGGAGAGACGTTTGAGGTGGAGGCGGCAGTTGCGGTGGAGTCACAGACCATCAAGCACATGATCGAGGAAGACTGCGCCGACAACGTAATCCCCCTCCCAAACGTCACCGGCAGGATCTTGGCGAAGGTGATTGAGTATTGCAAGATGCACGTCGATGCCGCCGCGGAGGAAAAATCTACCGTGGAGGATGAACTCAAGAGCTTTGACGCGGAGTTTGTGAAGGTGGATCAAGGGACATTGTTCGATCTCATTCTGGCGGCGAACTATCTCAACATAAAGAACTTGTTAGACTTGACTTGCCAGACTGTTGCGGACATGATAAAGGGGAAAACGCCTGAGGAGATCAGGAAGACGTTCAACATCAAGAATGATTTCACTTCGGAGGAAGAGGAAGAGGTTCGCAGGGAGAATGCTTGGGCTTTTGAGTAGTAGTTTTCCAAAATAGTAATAGTAGCTATGTCTGTGTTCTAGTTTAATCTACTACCTATGTCTCGCCTGAAACATTTTTTTCTACTATTTTGCGAGTTTGATTAGGAAAACGATACAACATTTTGGTAATATTTTTGTGGTTTTGTAGAATAGAATTCATGAAAAATGACTAATAAATTGGATCGTTATCTTAAAAATAAACATTATTTGCTATTCATATCACCGGGTCAAAGTGACATGGCTACGGGTGAACAAATTCAATTGAAATCGTTCAGGCAAAACAGAGGTAGTAATTAATATAGTTTTTCTTTTTGTATGCTATTTTCAGTGTCCAACGGAGTGCGTGTTTGTCCTTGTGTTTTTTTGTTGTGACTTTTGGGTATCTTCTATGATTTTTTTTCTTTTTTTCAGAAAACATATAACTTGAATCGATAAAAGGGTCTGGAAAGCGAGCCCAACAAGAACAAGTCCAAAAGCAAACCGACAAAAGGCTTACTAACCAACCAAAAACGTAGAACACAATCAGCACCCTAAACTACGTTGTGCGCAACATCAACCAAAGCACGCGAACGAATTCTACCAATGACCGGCTAGCCTATGCATGCTGCTCGATCCCTACAAAATTTTAAAAACAGAAAAATAATCGGTATGTAAATAAATACGCGATAAATTTAAATAAAGAAACATGTAAAAGCACATAGTAGTAATTTAACACTTGTATAGAGTAATTATTTGTCATGCACAAACTTTGGTAAATCTGCGTTTTATCTTGAATTATTACCTAGTAGAATAACGTAATACTACCTCAGTTTTTTCTGGATCGTCTTACTTTGACTTTTCAACTCGTAACAGCATCACCTTGACTAAATGATTTAGAAAGCAAAACGATATAATTTTTTGGCAATTTTTCATATGGTGTTGTAGAGCAAAATTTACTCTATAAGACCACACAAAAATTATCAAATTCTCATATCATTTTTGCGAATCAAATCACCGGATCAAAGTGATCCAGTAAAAGTGACAAAAAGTGAAGTAGGTTGAAAGAGAAGAAACAGAGGTAGTAGTTCTCATAGCACAGGAGCTCGCTACCTCTCCCGTCGAACATGATGCACAGCTATCACAAACTTGAACCAAAAACGGTCGTCGAAAAAATTGTAGATGGTCATCTACGATATTATGTACTCTCTCTCTCTCCCACAAAATGTCCACATTTCTCTTCCGAAAAAATTATCCACAGTATGTTTGATGTTGAAAACAATGTCCAATAAAAAAGTTCTTGTACTATCACACTATAAAATATAATCACGTGTACAATAATGTATGTCTACTTAAAAAGTTAGAGTTTCAAAAAATGGACAGTTTTATTGGACGGAAGGAATAGCTACTAACCTACCAATTTTTGATTGTTCAGACTTACCGGTGAATCAAACACAGCAGTCAGCACTGTGGGATGGATATTCATGTGCTAGATTCCATAGGTTAATTATCCGTTCGACCCAGTTGGAGAGGAACCACACCTGTGTCAAGGAGTGTGAAATGCTACTGTTTTCAACTATTTGCACTCCAAACAGCATACACAAAAATTGTTTGTAACATGGAACATCCAAACTGGCACTAGACCTCCAGTTCTAAGGCGTATGTTTCTAAGGCGTCAACACCATCCAGTGTATGTGTCTAAGGCGTCAACGCCATCAATACTTTCAATAGACCTCTAATTATACAAACATAGTCCGTAGAATTCAGCAAGATTTGGCAAGCTAGAGCAGTCGACCCAGTAGTAATCTAGGTCGTAACAAATGATACAATCTTAACGGATCATTCGGCCATGTTAAGAGAAGAAATTGGATGCACTATTGTCTCCAAGAGGGTTGCAAATATGCCGTCTATGTAATGTGTTATGTGTGCATTGCCACTTATACAAACTGTAGTAAACCAAATCGCGTACACCCCTATCAAAAATTACATTATTACTGTACCTTTTTTTTAGAGAAAAAACAATGGTACATCTTATTTACATTACTACTTTTCGATAAAGCATTGGTAGTACCAGAGTTTGAAATACCGTACTGCACGTCGTAACATTTCGGTACCGGTATGTTTCGGTGATTCGTTTCTGACTAATTTTCTTAAATATTATAATTGCCCAAAAGTTCTTATACTTTTAGAATTACCAAAATTTTATTCATATATTTTTCAAAATAAACATAAAAGTTGTTTTTTTTACTAAATTTTGATTTTTATTCTTAGTGTTTGCTAAAACATAGTATGTAATGAGTGAACAAAATGAAAAATACTTAGAATACCATTTATCTAGAAGATCAACATAAGTTTATGATTTCTTTACTTTTATAAGAAGGCCCCAAAACTTTATTAAATACAAACGGAACCTTGACCGAAATCCAGCCGAAATTCGCTATATCGGCCGAACACCTCGAAACAGCGGAAATCGGCCGAAACACACCGGTACGCACCGGATTTCAGCGGCCGAAACGGAACAAAATTTCAAACTATAATTTGTACAGCTTATTTACTAAATTCTTTATCATGATGGATAACTAAATAAAATGTTGTTGGGATGGCTACGTGATCTATGTACTCTTTTCATCTAAACCTCTTGAAGCGCTCCTATTCCTAGCGTGGTGAACATGGTTTTAGAAAAAGTGCATCACAGTGGAAGAAAGTCAGTAAAAACTGAGTAATAATATACGATGAGGCGTAAAGAGAACAGTTGGCACCACAGTTATAAGTTGAAATAAAATAGAAAAAATTTAGACGATAAACAGTAAATGAACTGAAATTTTAGAACAATAAGTCACATTAACAGTTAATTGAGTTGAAATTGGAATAGGAAAAATAACGCTGAGTTGAAATTTTGGTCTCTGTCCCTTAGAACAGACCTTATTTGAGTTGAGAATTGTGATCCCCCTGTCTTCATCTATCGTGCTGGTGACTCGAGCATATGCCTCAACTAAACTTAATATTTAGGTGAAGTCAAATGAAAGTTGGCTAATCTTGAATTGTTATTCTCTACTTGAATCTACCGTTACTACTAAAGAATTCGGTTACTTGCATAATTATATTTAATTTTCATAATTTCGTTTATTTACTGCCCTAAAATTTCAGTTCATTTATTGTTTATTGTATACATTTTTTTTATTTTATTGCTACTTATAATGGTGCTGTCAACTCATCTCTTTACGCGTCGTAGTATATAATTACTCGGCTTTTACTAACTTTCTTCATACAGTGGTGTCATGTTTTACATTGAAAATCAACATAGGTTAGTGCAGAAAGGGATGGAAATGAGGATTGAGACGAGGAAGCCGATCTTAATTTAGATCACTTAGCATATCACAAACACTTTACTTTTATCAAAATTCTTTCACACTATTTTTTAGACATAATTGTTTCACATTTTTGTTGTATACATTAGCTTAATGTGCAGCTAGGGTGGTAGCTCAAGTGGTAGAGCGTTGGAAACCCCTGCATGAGGTCCCGAGTTCGAACCCAGTTGATGACAAAAAAAACACTTAGTGTAGTTTTCTTGAATAATATTCTATTTTGGTTATCGTTTGGTGCATTAACCCTAAATCGAAATCCTTGGTGAAAGGGAAATTTTCAGACTTGCAGTTCGGCCGTCCGTAAAAAGGGCAATACAAAGTCCACCGCGCTGGGTATGGGAGCGCTTCACGAGGCTTAGACGAAAAGCATACTGTAGAGAGTTTAAAACACGGTCTTAGTCTACACCCATGTGGACAACCAAGTGACTCGTATGTGTCTGTCTAGCAGTGCGCCGTACACACTAGAACATGCCATCTCAACACAAAGGGACCATGATATAGGGCCCTCGCAACTCAGCAAAACACGGGAGCATGGAGACTTAGTGGTTGGGAGGCTGGAACAAGGCTCGTCATAGATGGAAGTAGTCTCATATGCGACCCTTGTGTATCACAACGGAGACCTGCTTAACCTCCTCCGTATATATACAGGTCTTGTCTAAGGGTCACACGACGTGGTCTTGTCTACGGCTTTTGAGATACTCGTCATGACCTGCTTGATGGCTTTACCGTGAGCTTAATTAGCTCGTTTCCTACCACTTAACCCCCATTTTCACCGTTGGGGCTGGACATGTATATGTAAGGAAGGTATCCTCTTCTCAGAGACATGATTTATCATAGATTGTTAACTAGCTAGTTACACTCTGCGAGCTGTCTCTATCCCTTATAATACACTATATTTGTTTCCATCCCCTTTAGTTATCACCTCAGAGTTTCCTTCTCTGTCTACCTGTCAAATTGTGGTTATGATTATTTGAAGTCTGAACACAGTCACTTAACCCCATCAACAATCCCCATCTACAAGTACATAAATCATGTAACCATCACAACAACATTCTATTTAGTACTACTCATTAACCCACGCTATGCGCAGGTTCTCATTCACTTAGTATTCTAAAATCATGGTGGTTAAAAACAAATGTGAATGGTGATCGTGTTGCCACATTGGAAATAATACAAATCAATTTATTTTTCAGTTGCGAATTAGTACCGTTATTTTATTTGAATATGATAGTGCATAAGGAACGTGACAGAACCCTTCAATTAATATTATTTTGTATTAAGCATAGCTTTCCTTAAAGATTTAAGTGATTGTAACAGAAAAAATATTTATACAATTTTCTTGTTAGTTGATGAAAAAATAGTCCTTTAATTGTAAGAAGTAAGTTGTCCCAGAATATTCCTTTAATATATATTCTTTTGGAAAAATAGTAGTCAATTATAAAGACTTACTACTTTTTTGTTTTTAAATTTCCCATTTATTACATATAAAGAGAATAATGCAATTAATTAAATCATTAAAAATGAAAATCACATAACAAAAACTTATTTGGATACTCTGAGTAAGATGTATATTAACAAATAAGTGACTGTCTATTAAAATTGTTAATTATTCTTCATAGTTAAATTTGTAAAAAACATATTTAACATGAGTACCATGATAATTGTTCTCCGTAAATATCTCGTTAGCATTTATTTTTAATTCAAAATATATTTGGATTTATTTGTTACCTCTTGAGATGTGTAATAAGACAGTCAGTTGGTACAACTATTTATCCGTTATTGCATTTTTCAAATGTTTGAGTTACTTTCACAATTGTGGATATTTTAAATATAGCAGTTAAGAAGATTTTGTTTGTTATCCAGTACCTATAAAACATCAATTTTTATACTCTCGCTCTATATATAGAACCATTTGTTCCTTACTTAAGTAAAAAAAACAAATGCATATGTTTTTTTTTTTAAATAACGAATACATTATAGAAAAGATAATTTTTTTTAAAATGATCTCCTCCACTCTCTTTTAGTTCTCTTTATGTATTATTTTTTTATAAATAATGCAATAAATGGAATAGCTATGTGTATAAAAAATAGTAACCAGTGCCAAACTTTTTACGAAGGTATTTTAAGTAGTCATTTTCTTATTTATAAAAACACATAATAAAAATTTAATTTTGAAAGTTTTGAGTGAGTCGTGGGTTACTTTTAAGCAATGTCATGGTGTAGTTTTCAGGAAAAAAATATAGAAACGTAAGAGAATTCCTTCTCTATTTGTGTTGACTTGTTAGTTATTATTAAATTCCTAAAGTGCATATCATATTTATGTAATTTTGTATTTACTCTTAATTAGCTCATTTACTGTCACAAAAACCCCATTATGACCGTTGGGGCTGGACATGTATATGTAAGGAAGGAATCCTCTTGTCAGAGCCATGATTAATCCCAGATTATTGACCAATTACACTCTGGAAGCTGTCTCGCTCCCTTATGATACACTATGTTTGTTTCCATCCCCTTTCCACTATCACCCCATGGTTTCCTTCCCTGCCTATTTGTGAGGTTGTGGTTTTGATTAATTTAATATATGAACACAGTCACTTGACACCATCAGCAATCCCCATCTACACGTACTTAGATCACTTAGCCATCCACTACAACAAATATGACCTTTGTTGACAATTGTTTTGTCGACAGACGGTTTTATGTAGCTAGTTGCTCGATTAGTCGACAATATTTGTGTTTGTCGATGCAGATGATTTTTTTTGTTGACCTTTTTTGTTTTTATTTTATTCTACTTTTTCAATGATTGTGACTATTTATTCAAGTTTGACAACAAATTATATAGTGACATACTCAATTGTCAACTCCTGTCAAAAAAATTGGAGGATAAATAATTGGTGTTTCCGCACTCCCAACTTATAAGAAGGGAATAAAAAATTAATTTATATTTATCTATATAATAAAACCATGTGTTACCTCTTCAATTACTCAGTTTAAAAAAAAAAAAACTCTTCAATTACGCTTTACATTTTTCATCGTCGATTACATCTTCTCAAATCTTCCTCAACAATGTGTTACCTCCCACGTTCATCCTCCTCCCGATTAGGGATTACCACCTCTCACGGCGGTGTCAGCGCAGCACTCGGAATCAAGGTACGTCTCCCTCTCTGTCGATTCTCTTATTCTTATTCGTCTTCTTCTTTGGGTCTTCTATTCTGCGATTATGTGATTCTCTTAATGATTTCTCTTATTCCTCTTCTTACAGGTTCGCCTCCAAATCCAGGTACGTCTCCCTTCTTCTTCTTCTTCTTCTTCTTCTTCTTCTTCTTCTTCTTCTTCTTCTTCGTCTTCTTCGTCGTCGTCTTGTTCTTTGGGTCTTCTTCTCTTCTGATGCCGCAATTATGCGATTCTCTTACGATTTCTCTTCTTCCTCTACTTACAGGTTCGTCTCCGAATCCAGGTACATCTCCCTCCCTCTTTGTCGATCCAAGGGCGAATCGAGCCTCTGGGCATCGTGTTCGAGGTAAATTACTTCTCTTTCTCATCTCAATTTGGGCATCGTGTTTCATCCAATTTCGATTTGAGCAGTTTAATCCTGATTTCCAGAACTTGAAGGCTATACTTGCCAATCATCATTACTTGCTCAAGTTTCAATTTTGATCAATTTTGATCCAGAACTTTATATGATGGCTATACTTGCCAATCAAATTGACAGTATATCCTTTTGAAGAACCCTTCATAATGTTGTTTTGGTATAGTGTGTTTAGTTTCCCAGGATTGTTAGTTTGAAATCCATTGATGCTGCAGGGTCTAATGTAAATTCTTTCTTTTTGTTGGGTATATAGTTAATCGATTACGCGATCAGGTGGCTCGAGAAACTGGATTAACCAACTGACAAACTTTGGTTTAACTGGATTAGAGTTTTTTACTGGGGGAGTAAGCCGTTTTGTCGCCTCAAGGAGGTAAGGTAATACTGCTTTGTTGTCAATGAGTTGAAATCCCTTTCTGTATTAGTAATGATTCTCCCTGAATTTAGCTTTGTTGTCAATGAGCTGAGTTACTGGATTATTTGACTGTATTTCCCTTTACTTATCAGCGTGTGCTGAATTTCCAGTTTACTAATGCAAATTCTTGGGTGTTTGAAGCAATTGCTCTAATGACAGTATTTGACAGTACTCTTAATTTCAGAGAGGAAGGGGTTCATAAAGGTTAGCATTGATGCAACTCTGCAAGACTGTTCTGACTTAACTGAGGCTTATCTTTGCTGTTATTTTATATTAGAGGCTCTAACTTTGAAGCACACTTCTTTGTATTTTATTGTTCGGTGATCAACATGATTAGCTCTTAGCTCCCATTTTGTACTCAAGATTAGCTCTTAGCTTCCAAGTTCCAACTGGATAGGTAGTGCTGGCTTGGACATAAGGAGCAAAGCAAGGGTAATTTTTTGTGTTAATAAATATTTTTTGTGATTTGTTTAGCTTCTGTTTGGTTTGGTTGTGTCTCTAATGTGAACAATGTCCATTTTTTAATCTATTCAGACACTCTTAGGAGATGTTTTCAGGAGATGTTTTTGCGGTGTGTGTAGTGCCTGACACCTCCCTAGCTTCTCAGGTTTGCTCACTTCTTCGATTTCTTTCGTCTCCTTAAACCCTCAGGTTACACCGCGTTGTCTGAATATGTTTCGCCCGTGCTATATGAAGCCACCTCTATTTTTTGTATTCAGCTTATTTGAAGAGATATGGAATTGTCAGTATCTGGATAGATCAAAAAAGTTTTCTATATGGACTATGTTTAAAAAGTGCAACAAATGCTTCAGTTGGTGGTTGTACTTAAACGTATAGTACTAAACATGCATGACTGCTCATGGTCCTCGTACAAAGAGCTACGAGGTGAGATAGTTTTTTTTTTTCAACTTACAATCCAATATCCAGCAACAAGTGAAATATTGTTAATTGTGTCACTGAAATATTCTTGGTAGGGCTGGGAGGCAACCATCACACTTTGGAAATAAACCATGCCCACAAAGAATTAGCGGTACCATGACTTTCATGTTCGAACAGTATGTGACCCCCCGACTCTGCCCATGTGAATAGGGTTTTCACAACTCCTAGGCCTCAATTGACCAAAGGTTAAATTCCCATATTTCTTAGTCTGGAATCAACCGTGTTGCTATGTTTCATACATTAGGATTACCATTTCGTAAGTATGCTTCCGTTTTACACATGTAGAAATTGAGTTCCTGTCAAATATTTATAAGAAGTTCATAAGGCTACTCGAAGAAGTCTCCATCTCTACTGTATTTTGTGGTACTTTCTTACTACTAGAGCATCGCCTAAAATATGCTCTTCTAAATGGTGGTAACGTAATGTTTATGGTCATTTGCAGCACCTTCTTACTTGATAGTTCACGACTTTCATATAAAAAATTAGGGTGTACTCTCTCTGAATTTAGGGACTGCCTCGATTCAGTGCATTTGAGTCTAAAGCTTGATTTTAGGAAACACGAAACAGAAACGGTCAAGGAAACAGGAAAGGTCAAGCTTGGATTCTTTTGCGTCTCAATTGGGCAGCGCCTAAAAATTAGCGTGATATTTTTTATATTGCGTAAGAACAACTTAATAAACATATCAGCTTTAAAATTTCAATCTCTTACTGAAAAGGGGGCACTTGGTTTGGATTCTAGGTCTTACTGACTTGGATCAGTGTTCATGGAAGGGGACAACATCTTCAGCTGGTGTAGTATAAAAAGCCATGATCCACGATGATCCAGTATGAAGGCGATATTATGAATTTAAGTGTACATAATATGGTATATTCTGTTATTTATGTTTCCCCTTGACAAATCTCATGTCATGAGATAAACCTCTGGAAGCACGTGTCGTCATGTTCTATCTGTCAGCTCTTCATCGTTGTTCTAGAAGCACGTGTCGTCATGTTCTAGAAGCATAGTAGTTCTTCTGTCAGTTCTTCATAGTTGTTCTAGAAGCACGTGTCGTCATGTTCTATCTACTAAATTTATGTGGTCTGTCTTGCAGCTAATTGAATGATCGATAGTCCACCACTGCGACCCAGGTGAGTTAGATGCTTTATTTACCCACATGCTTACTATTAATGCATACATTTTGTTTCATTTGGTCGTTCATGCAATCGTTTACTTATACTCATTGATGGCCATTTTCTCTGCAAAAACCTCTCATATTGACATTGTTATAAGCTTCCCAGATCATGGTTTTCGTCTTCACTTTGATGCCTGATCACAGGTATTCTCACTTTGATGGTATCTCATTACAGTTATTCGTTAGTTCTTTTTTTTTTTTTTTGCCTAAGCTCGACTTATACATGTAGTGCCTAAATTTCAAGCTTCATGAGACGACTAGATAGGCAAAGAATGAGAGATTAAACATTTTTTTTCCTAAGCTCGATTCTTCTTTCATAAATACAGTTGTACTGATCTTAATATGCCAACCTTCTTAGGACTTAAGTAGCAGGCATTGTGCGCTTGGCCGAGTGATGAGATAAGGCATGCATTTTTCTTTGCAATTTAGTTGTTCTTATCCTTGATCAATTAATGTTCTAAACATACCCAAATTTGACTGTGGATTGTAAAGATTGAACTTCATACTGGTATACTATATTTCTATTTGTCGATTGCTTTTTTATTTTGCATTCTTCACGTGCAGTGGCTGTGGCTTTTGCTTTATGTTGTTTTAGGACCCCTTTCTTTTCATGTTTTCTTCTTCACATGAAATTTTTTGTTGACATTTTTATATGTGTTGCTGCTGTTGTCAATTCCTGTTCTTGAATGAATTTCAGTGGGCATTTGTTAGGACATTTGACATGGCAAATTGACTTGGAACTATGTACCTGCATCATTGCAATCACCAAAGATTGTGATGCAGGAAGAATTTCGAAGGAATATCCGACAGCTTCTGAAAAGCAGTTTCGGTCAAAACGCAGAATCAGGGGCAGAATTGAAGGATGTCGGAATCGCGCAAAATCATACATTATTTTAAGTGGAAACGACGTTCTAAACAGAACCCGTGATAAATCACGGGCACCACCCTGATTTGGTCAAATTCGGTCATTTAAGGGTCCAAATCAGCGTTTTTTTATTTTTGGTAATATTTATTTCACTAATTAGGAGGTTAAATTATTTTCGATTTGGGTGAATCTTTTTGCTGAGTCTTTATTTTGTTAAGGACTTTAATTTAGTATTGTTTTTGAGATTTTGTTATTTTTGGCAAAGTTATGTTTTTTAGCTACTTATACCCGGCTTGTGGGTAAATTTCAGCAGACTTTGATTATTGAATATTTCAGAACTCTAGAGAGCTTCGTGCCCTAGTTTCTTTGCCTTTTATTTGTTGATTCCGCTGTGAACCCACGCTCGGTGTTTTACCCTGCGTCAGTTTGGTATCAGAGCAAGTTCGACTTGGGAGGAAGATCATCATCAGCGATGGTGCGTGGACGTCCTGACGGCTGCGGGCAGGTTCCGGCTGAGGAAGCCCCCCAACGGAGACGAAACGTCCAAGACGTTATGATGATACAAGACTTGCAAAGGCAGATTGCATGCCTAACTCATAGCCTTGCGGTGCGGTATTTGCAGCGGGAAGTTGCAGATTTAACTCGACACTTAGCGGCACGAGAGTTCAAGGATTGCAAGGCCTTTGATCAAGACTCGCAGCCCGCGTTCGAGATCCGCTACGACGGTGATTCCGGTGGTTGGAGCGAGCGTTATGGAGGAGCGAGTCTCGAGAATGATGTACCAGATTTTTCGGGTATGTCGCAGTCCGGTAACTGTTTTGATTTTC
Source organism: Linanthus parryae (assembly GCA_023055425.1). Classification (NCBI taxonomy): domain Eukaryota; kingdom Viridiplantae; phylum Streptophyta; class Magnoliopsida; order Ericales; family Polemoniaceae; genus Linanthus; species Linanthus parryae. The sequence goes on along the minus strand of JALGPY010000002.1, from coordinate 62,188,381 downwards.
TTGAAGAAAAAGAAGAAGTTGTTGAGGATTACGAATATAATTCCTATGATGCAATTTTTGTTGAGGGTAATTCATCTTCATCGAATTATGAGGTGGATTGGTCTAAACCTCCAATTTATGACGATTATGGAGATGACGAGGAAGAGTTGATTGTGGAGGATGATGAGCATACTTTGGATGTGCCGATTCAAGAGGTAATTTCATATTCGTGTCCAGTAATTTCTCAATTAATTATTTCTTATCAAGTTGAGGATGAATTGGTGGGAACTGAATTAGAAGAGCCATGGATTTTTCCAATCAAGCCGCAATCTTTTTATTGTGATCCCTTCTTGGTGGTGCATTTTGTGCAAGAGTCTATATTGAACTCGAGGGCGAGTTCTTTTGAAGATGGGGTGACTGATGCAGGAAGAATTTCGAAGGATATCCGACAGCTTCTGAAAAGCAGTTTCGGTCAAAACGCAGAATCAGGGGCAGAATTGAAGGATGTCGGAATCGCGCAAAATCATACATTATTTTGAGTGGAAACGACGTTCTAAACAGAACCCGTGATAAATCACAGGCACCACCCCGATTTGGTCAAATTCGGTCATTTAAGGGTCCAAATCAGCGTTTATTTTATTTTTGGTAATATTTATTTCACTAATTAGGAGGTTAAATTATTCCCGATTTGGGTGAATCTTTTTGCTGAGTCTTTATTTTGTTTAGGACTTTAATTTAGTATTTTTTTTTTGAGATTTTGTTATTTTTGGCAAAGTTATGTTTTTTAGCTATTTATACCCGGCTTGTGGGTAAATTTCAGCAGACTTTGATTATTGAATATTTCAGAACTCTAGAGAGCTTCGTGCCCTAGTTTCTTTGCCTTTTCTTTGTTGATTCCGCTGTGGACCCACGCTCGGTGTTTTACCCTGCGTCAGATTGTTGCCTTCATCAACAAGTTGACAGATATGTCACATTTTTACAGATCATCCTAAAAAGCCCCCCAAATAAACGTAGCCGGAAAACCTACACCTAAACAAAGACCAACGTTGTGCGCGATCCCGTTACCTAGTAACACAAAATATGTGGCTTACAAAAAGGATTAAGTTTCTATCAATGGTAGGTCGAGTTTAATTAGCCCAGGGAGTGGTGTAATTCGTGGATGTGCCTAAGCTAACATGTGGTTTAACACATTGAAAAATGAAAGTGGCAAAAGAACTAATGGAGAGCAAGAATGCCATAGGTAGATAAAGTGAACCTCAAGTGGTCACCTTTTACTTTTAATTTTGTACCAATGTCTTCCTCGTGCCAGTTTCAACATTTATTGCTACATACTAGGTTGGTGAATCAAATCTTAGCTTTATTTAATTTTGGTGGTTTAATCAGCTTGGCCGATGTCTAGTACTCAGTTCATGTCATTAGGGTCACTATCAATTTGTATATATGTGTGTTTGCTCATTTGATTTTGTGTGGTTGTATTCTGATCTAAAGCTTTAGCAGTTTTGTGGTTGGTCATTTTAATTATTCTACTCAAGCTTTAGCAGGTTTGTGGTTTGTTAAACCATACAGTCACTATCTTATGATTCTTTTTTCACTGTTTGCAGGTTTTAGCGCCGCTGGTATAGGTTCAGGGCATCGAAGGACCCAAATAAGTAATGGTCGGTGATTCTGGACACTTGATGATATAATGGGTGGGTTTGGTGTGGGATTTTTTGTGGATTTTAATCCAAAATCCACTTTTTGGCTTTTCTGACTTTTCCTAAAGGTTTGGTATGGGATTTTTTGAGCAGATTTTGGATTCTGGATTTTAGATTTGTAGTGTAAAGTGGGTGGAAGAAAAAAGTTGGGGTTGGGGAGATTTTTTGTGTCTTTTTTTGCTGAAATCATTAGAATGACAATTTTATGCTCCATCCTCAATTATAATTACACCTTCTTGTTAATTACATTTTTTACCATTCTATACTTTAATTAACACTACCAACTTTCTTCAAAAAAAAAAAAAAAAAAAAAAATTAACACTACCAACTAGGGGATCAAGGGCGACATAAGTTTATCGTTTATCATTTAAATTGTAATGGCATGTGCTGGTAGTTATTCTTATTGTAATCCGACACTTTTATGTAATGAAAGCTCTATTTTTTCTTCAAATATGTCAATTATATGTACGTTTGTTTTTATGACATTCATATAATTATTTATTTGTATTTTCACCTTACTATACTAGATATTAGAAACTAGTACTTGTTTTTAAAAGAATAAGCATTACTAAATTATAATGTAGTAGTGTTGGTTTGTTTGTAAAAGTTATTAAATAAGTTAATAAATAGACACAATAGAATATAATGGTATTTTCACTAAACAACAAAACTGTCACATCACTGACTTTTTAACAACACCAACTTTTTTTACCAAACCCATACATCTTTTTTCTTGAACTTTTTTGTCACAGATTTTTTTCACACCATCTTAAAAGACAACTAAAAATCCAAAAAGTCCACACCAAACCCACCCAATAATTAGTAGCTGTTTTCTGGGCACTGGAGTCGTTTAGATGTAATAGTTTTTGAACTTTGAAACGCAAGCTACTTGTTTTGTTAACTTAATAATGCTTTAAATTGTAGGACTCTTTATTTTGTACGACTCTTTAACTCGGCTAAGGATGCAAAATAGTTATTATGCAGTATTATTTTTGTTTGTGATGTAAAAAATCCCACTTTTGGAGGGTTGATCTTGGATTTGAGCACAATTGTGCATATATGTTTGAGTAGTTTTGGAATTTTTGGTGTATTTCTGCATATATGTAAAAATTCCCATTTTTTTTTATTTGGTCGTGATATAGGCGACAAACATGTGTGTCGCCAGGAAGATGTAATAGTGAGAACCATATCTACTGTTGACAAATATTTTTGTCACTTATATACATAAACTACTAAATTTACTTGTCGGTAGTTGTACTAGTGACAGAAAAGGTTTGTTGTTAGATTTAAACTGTCGACAAAAATTGATGTCGCCTTTTTTTATCTGCCGACATAATTGAGGTTTGTCGTCTTTAATACTAACGACCGAGTTGTAGTGACCATTTTGCGTCAAAAAATAATTTTTCGACTTTAATACTAACGACCGAGTTGTAGTGACCATTTTGCGTCAAAAAATAATTTGTCGATAGAATTTCTACCGACATATTTGACCTTTCTAGGGACAATTTTTCCTGTCAACGGAGGCAGAATTTGTTGTAGTGATCACAACAATGTTCATTTTGTTATCCATGGTGATTTAAAAAAATTATATAAATTGTACAAATATTTTATTGTAAAGTGGTAATACAATATTTGATTATTGGTTAGTTGCAATAACATTGAACCGATATTTAGGAGTACACTACATCTTATCCTGCGCTGACTAGACATGTTAATACATATCTCTGCATCTTGTCATGTCTCATGTCATGTTCCAACCAAACACTCCGAACCTAAAATCCTTCTCATACATTATCCCAATACAATCCATCATATCTTACCCAATCCGGTAAAGCTCTTATCCACATGATTTGTATCCCTTATCCAAACGAAGCCCTAAGATTAAAAGCTCAAAAATACAAAATTTTGTGAAATTAGGCCATCTATGTAATTTCCGTAGACTAGAAAATTCGTAGTACTGATGTCACTAGGAATGAGGAATCTTTACCCTAGTTGAGTGCACTCTACTCTTCCTAATTCACCGCCTCAAAATCCATATATAAAGCCATCGAGACTACCCCTTCCTTAATTGCATTAATCTCAAACGTATTGAGTTCCTTTTGTTTCCATAAAGTCTCTTGTGTTTTAGGTTTAAAGGTTTCCCGGCACCACCATGGCTTCTTCTAGTACAGCTGCTCCTCCTAAGATGATTGTGTTCAAGAGTTCTGATGGAGAGACGTTTGAGCTAGAGGAGGCAGTGGCGGTGGAATCGCAGACCATCAAGCACATGATCGAGGAAGACTGCGCCGACAATGTAATCCCCCTCCCAAACGTCACCGGCAGGATCTTGGCGAAGGTGATTGAGTATTGCAAGAAGCACGTCGATGCCTCCGCGGAGGAAAAATCTACCGTGGAGGATGAACTCAAGAGCTTTGACGCGGAGTTTGTGAAGGTGGATCAAGGGACATTGTTCGATCTCATTCTGGCGGCGAACTATCTCAACATAAAGAACTTGTTAGACTTGACTTGCCAGACTGTTGCGGACATGATAAAGGGGAAAACGCCCGAGGAGATCAGGAAGACGTTCAACATCAAGAATGATTTCACTCCGGAGGAAGAGGAAGAAGTTCGCAGGGAGAATGCTTGGGCTTTTGAGTAGTAGGTTTTGAGAACAGTAACAGTAGCAGCAGCAGTAGTTTTCACTCAGAAAACCAGTTTTTGCTATAATAAATTAATTTCTAGTCTTGCAACACATGTTCTACTTTAATCTACTACTCTGGTCGCGCCTGAAACTTTTTAGTTAACTATTATTCTCCACTGTTTTAATTAGCAAAACAATGCAAAATTTGGTAATCTTGTTTCATGGTGTTGTAAAATAAACACCATGAAAAATAACAAAAAAAATGCGTTGTTTTTTGTTATTCAAATCACCAACTCAATTTGAAATGATTAGGGTGCTAAAACTTAATTCGGAAGTTTATGGCAAAATACAGATCGTACTTTATCTGTCCCGTCAGGTTCTTCATACTTTGTTTCTCACCATTATTCACCGCTTTGACACGATGATTTGGTTAGCAAAACGATTCAAAGATGTAGTGATCTATGAGTGAACCTGTAGAGTAAACTTTACTTTACAGTACCACGAAAAAACTATCAAAAAATTACATCATTTTGCTATCCAGGACAAAAATGAACCGAAGCAACCTATAATAATTATCGAACTATAGCTAATTACCCCAAAACCACTTTAACAATTAACCAATATAAATAAAACCTCCAAACAATGAACGCACTCCTTAAACTCTTTAGAACTTAAATGAAAAACCCCATTACTTATTAGCTAATTAAATAATGACTACCCCAACGCCCAAATCCAGTGTGGTTTCCTGATACGGCGGCGTATCCGTATCTGCCTCCCCCCGTTCACACTCACCTTGTCCTCAAGGTGATGTTGTGGATAATGCCTCTGCCATACGGACGCAAGTTCCCATGCCGCTTCAACCTAATCACAGTTGCGTCCTTCTATATTCTTAACAAGATCAAATTGGTACCGGACGAGCCTTGTAATCAACGAATGAAGGCGCGGGTGTAGTGCATCCACTTGCGAATCAAAATTTGAGAGTTGATTTTCCTTGTTGATTCTTGAGTACACAAGGAATCTCACGTGGGATGCAGGAGAGAGATTACTCATTGCACCTTGCATGCAGGTCTGAGCTCATTCAGTTCCCGTGGACCACAACCAGGGTTTGGGCCCCTAAACCATACCCTTGTGGGTTTAAGTAAACAAGCCCTTGTCTATGGTCTTCTGAGATTTTTGCCATGACTTACTTGATGGCTTGTATATGTAAGGAAGGTATCCTCTTCTCGCAGGCATGATTGATCCCCGAATGCTTACCAATTACACTATGTTATAACAAGGGGTATTCGAGCAAGAAAGATGAAACGAAAACAAGAACGAGACAATATTTAACGTGGTTCACTAACGAATTCGAAACGAACCTGCTAGCTACCTCCACGGCTAAAACCTGATACTTTATTCAGAGAGAACCCGATTAAAATGCACAACGTAGCCACAACGGCCACCCTGACACATCACGCACCCGACACACACAGGTAAACCTCTCAAACTCACAAACTTTCAAATCTTGAACCCGCTATGTGTGTGTGTCTTGGGTATCGTAAGCCAATACCAACGCATGTGTGTTTGTATACACACATTGTGGCAGTGGATTACCAAAGAAGGCAACAAACTTGGACAATTCACCTCCCCCAACTTTGTCATCTTTGACTTTTCAATTCAATCCAAAAATTCTTACAAATCCCCAACTTGACTTGTATCATCTCAGCAGCCTGAAAACAGAACCGATGCTTCTTTCCTCAATACTGAAACGAATGCACCTTCAAAAATAAAAAACGAGCACGTCTCCACCAAATAGATGTTACGCGGCTGTATGCTAAACCCGAATTACCAAATCATTGTTCCAACTACCATGTGTTCTTGCAACGAATACGCCAGATGTAGATGCACTTTCCGGAACCCGAAACAACATGCTCCACCCAGATTCAAACTCGTATACATTCACTAAGAAACATGACTGAATGTATTCCCGATGTGCCCTATTGCGCCAGACAGATGCACCGCAGCGAGATAGCATGATATGGTGCTTCTGGATCACGATGATGAGGACACATGTAGGTTGTTGATTGATCCACGTGGCAGTGATCATATGGCTCATTCTTGACAGTCTACAACGGTTAACTGTTTTAGATCGCTTTGTAAACTTGAAAATTTGTATGATGTTCTGGAACTCTTGGATTTTTCTGGCAACTATTTAGTTTGTGCTAGTCGTTTGTCATTTTTTAACGTGATATGAGTGGGAGGTGATGTAAAAGACTTAGTGGATGTTTTTTTTTTTTTTTTTTTTTAAATTATGAGTGTTACTTGTGCTTCCGAATTGCGTACATCATTCAAATGCTTTAGTTACATCTCGTGAAGCATTCTTGCAGTTTAACACCAAAATGTATTCTTGAGCTTCGGTGATGAACCTTCATGTTTTTGGGGAAATGATGAAATAATCGGTATTTTATTTTGGGATCATTTTTAATAATTTGAAAAGTTTTGTAATTTTCGAAAATTGAGACTCCCAGATAAATACTATTTGACATATTTAGTAGTTTTCAGGAAAAAAAAATATAGAAACGTAAGAGAATTCCTTTTCTATTTGCGTTGACTTGTTAGTTATTATTAAATTCCTAAGTGCATATCATATTTATGTAATTTTGTATTTACTCTTAATTAGCTCATTTACTGCCACGAAACCCCCATTACGATCGTTGGGGCTGGACATGTATATGTAAGGAAGGCATTCTCTTGTCAGAGCCATGATTAATCCCAGATTATTGACCAATTATACTCTGTCTCTCTCCCTTATGATACACTATGTTTGTTTCCATCCCCTTTCCACTATCACCCATGGTTTCCTTCCCTGCCTATTTGTGAGGTTGTGGTTCTGATTAATTTAAAATATGAACACAGTCACTTGACACCATCAGCAATCCCCATCTACACGTACTTAGATCACTTAGCCATCACAACAATGTTTATTTTGTTATCCATGGTGATTTAATAAAATTATATAAATTGCACAAATATTTTATTGTAAAGTGGTAATATAATATTTGATTATTGGTTAGTTGCATTAACTTGAACCGATATTTAGGAGTACACTACATCTTATCATGCGCTGACCAGACATGTTAATACATATCTCTGCATCTTGTCATGTCTCATGTCATGTTCTAACCAAACACTCCGAACCAAAAATCCTTCTCATACATTATCCCAATACAATCCATCATATCTTACCCGATCCGGTAAAGCTCTTATCCACATGATGTGTATCCCTTATCCAAACGAGGCCCTAAGATTAAAAGCTCAAAAATACAATATTTTGTGAAATTAGGCCATCTATGTAATTTCCGTAGACTAGAAAATTCGTAGTACTGATGTCACTAGGAATGAGGAATCTTTACCCTAGCTGAGTGCACTCTACTCTTCCTAATTCACCGCCTCAAAATCCATATATAAGGCCATCGAGACTACCCCTTCCTTAATTGCATTAATCTCAAACGTATTGAGTTCCTTTTGTTTCCATAAAGTCTCTTGTGTTTTAGGTTTTAAGGTTTTCCGACACCATCATGGCTTCTTCTAGTACAGCTGATGCTCCTCCTAAGATGATCGTGTTCAAGAGTTCTGACGGAGAGACGTTTGAGGTGGAGGAGGCAGTGGCGGTGGAGTCACAGACCATCAAGCACATGATCGAGGAAGACTGCGCCGACAACGTAATCCCCCTCCCAAACGTCACCGGCAGGATCTTGGCGAAGGTGATTGAGTATTGCAAGAAGCACGTCGATGCCGCCGCGGAGGAAAAATCTACCGTGGAGGATGAACTCAAGAGCTTTGACGTTGAGTTTGTGAAGGTGGATCAAGGGACATTGTTCGATCTCATTCTGGCGGCGAACTATCTCAACATAAAGAACTTGTTAGACTTGACTTGCCAGACTGTTGCTGACATGATAAAGGGGAAAACGCCCGAGGAGATCAGGAAGACGTTCAACATCAAGAATGATTTCACTCCGGAGGAAGAGGAAGAGGTTCGCAGGGAGAATGCTTGGGCTTTTGAGTAGTAGTTTTCCAAAATAGTAATAGTAGCTAGCATCAGCAGTTTTCACTCTGATAACACCAGTTTTGCTAAATTAATTTATGTCTGTGTTCTAGTTTAATCTACTACCTATGTCTCGCCTGAAACATTTTTTTCTACTATTTTGCGAGTTTGATTAGGAAAACGATACAAAATTTTGGTAATATTTTTGTGGTTTTGTAGAATAGACTTCATGAAAAATGATAAAAAATTGTATCGTTATCTTAAAAATAAACATTATATGCTATTCATATCGCCGGGTCAAAGTGACATAACTACGGGTGAACAAATTCAATTGAAATCGTTCAGGCAAAACAGAGGTAGTAATTAATATGGTTTTTCTTTTGGTATGCTATTTCAGTGTCCACCGGAGTGCGTGTTTGTCCTTGTGTTTTTTTGTTGTGACCTTTGGGTATCTTCTATAATTTTTTTTTCTTTTTTTCAGAAAACATATAACTTGAATCGATAAAAGGGTCCGGAAAGCGAGCCTAACAAGAACTAGTCCAAAAGCAAACCGACAAAAGGCTTACTAACCAACCAAAAACGTAGAACACAATCGGCACCCTAAGCTACGTTATGCGCAACATCAACCAAATCACGCGAACGAATTCTACCAATGACCGGCTAGCCTATGCATGCTGCTCGATCCCTACAAAATTTAATAAACAGAAAAATAATCGGTATATAAATGAATATTCGATGAATTTAAATAAAGAAACATGTAAAAGCACATAGTAGTAATTTAACACTTGCATATAGTAATTATTTGTCATGCACAAACTTTGGTAAATCTGCGTTTTATCTTGAATTATTACCTAGTAGAATAACGTAATACTACCTCCGTTTTTTCTGGATCGTCTTACTTTGACTTTTCAACTCGGAACAGCATCACCTTGACTAAATGATTTAGAAAGCAAAACGATATAATTTTTGGCAATTTTCATATGGTGTTGTAGAGCAAAATTTACTCTATAAGACCACGCAAAATTATCAAATTCTTATATCATTTTTTCTAATCAAATCACCGGATCAAAGTGATCCAGTGAAAGTGACAAAAAGTGAAGTAGGTTGAAAGAGAAGAAACAGAGGTAGTTGTTCCCATAGCACAGGAGCTCGCTACCTCTCCCGTCGAACATGATGCACAACTATCACAAACTTGAACCAAAAACGGTCGTCGAAAAGGTTGTAGATGGTCATCTACGATATTATGTACTCTCTTTCCCACAAAATGTCCACATTTCTCTTCCGAAAAAAACATCCACATATGTTTGACGTTGAAAACAATGTCCAATAAAAAATTTCTTGTACTATCACACTATAAAATCTAATCACGTGTACGATAATGTATGTCTACTTAAAAAGTTAGAGTTTCAAAAAATGGACAGTTTTATTGTACGGAAGGAATAGCTGCTAACCTACCAATTTTTGATTGTTCAGACTTATCGATGCATCAAACACATCAGTCTGCACTGTGGGATGGATATTCATGTGCTAGCTTCCATAGGTTAATTATCCGTTCGACCCAGTTGGAGAGGAACCACACCTGTGTCAAGGAGTGTGCAATGCTACTGTTTTCAACTATTTGCACTCCAAACAGCATACACAAAATTTGTTTGTAACATGGACCATCCAAACTGGCACTAGACCTCCAATTCTATGGTGTATGTTTCTAAGGTGTCAACACCATCCAGTGTATGTGGCTAAGGCGTCAACGCCATCAATACTTTCAATAGACCTCTAATTATACATACATAGTCCGTAGAATTCAGCAAGGTTCGGCAAACTAGAGCAGTCGATCCTAGCGTGGTGAACATGGTTTTAGAAAAAGGGCATCACAGTGGAAGAAAGTCAGTAAAAGCTGAGTAATAATATACTATAAGGCGTAAAGAGAACAGTTGGCACCACAGTTATAAGTTGAAATAAAATAGGAAAAATTTAGACGATAAACAGCAAATGAACTGAAATTTTAGAAAAATAAGTCACATTAAAACAGTTAATTGAGTTGAAATTGGAATAGGAAAAATAACGCTCAGTTGAAATTTTGGTCTCTGTCCCTTAGAACGGACGTTATTTATCGTGCTGGTGACTCGAGCATATGCCTCAGCTAAACTTAATAGTTAGGTGAAGTCAAATGAAAGTTGGCTAATCTTGAATTGTTATTCTCTACTTGAATCTACCGTTACTACTAAAGAATTCGGTTACTTGCAGAATTACATTTAATTTTAATAATTTCGTTTATTTACTGCCCTAAATTTTCAGTTCATTTATTGTTTATTGTATAAATTTTTCTTATTTTATTGCTACTTATAATGGTGTTGTCAACTCATCTCTTTACGCGTCGTAGTATATAATTACTCGGCTTTTACTAACTTTCTTCATACAGTGGTGTCATGTTTTACATTGAAAATCAACATAGGTTACTGCAGAAAGGGATGGAAATGAGGATTGAGAGGAGGAAGTCGAGCTTAATTTAGATCACTTAGCATATCACAAACACTTTACTTTTATCAAAATTGTTTCAAACTTCTTTTTAGACATAATTGTTACAAACTTTTGTTGTATACATTAGCTTAATGTGAAGCTAGGGTGGTAGCTCAAGCGGTAGAGCGTTGGAAACCCCTGCATGAGGTCCCGAGTACGAACCCAGTTGATGACAGAAAAAAACACTTAGTGTAGTTTTCTTGAATAATATTCTATTTTGGTTATCGTTTGGTGCATTAACCCTAAATCAAAATCCTTGGTGAAAGGGAACTTTTCAGACTTGCGGTTCGGCCGGCCGTAAAAAGGGTAATACAAAGTCCACCGCACTGGGGATAGGAGCGCTTCACGAGGCTTAGACGAAAAGCATATTGTAGAGAGTTTAAAACACGATCCTAGTCTACAGCCATGTGGACCAACAAGTGACTCGTATGTGTCTGTCTAGCAGTGCGCCGTACACACTAGAACATGCCATGTCAACACGAAGGGACCGTGAGATAGGGCCCTCGCAACTCGACAAAACACGGGAGCCTGGGACTTAGTGTTTGGGAGGCTGGAACAAGGCTCGTCATAGATGGAAGTAGTCTCATCTGTGGCCCTTGTGTATCACAACGGAGACCTGCTTAACCTCCTCCGTATATACAGGTCTTGTCTAAGGGTCACACGACGTGGTCTTGTCTACGGCTTCTGAGATACTCGTCATGACCTGCTTGATGGCTTTACCGTGAGCTTAATTAGCTCGTTTGCTACCACTTAACCCCCATTTTCACCGTTGGGGCTGGACATGTATATGTAAGGAAGGTATCCTCTTCTCAGAGGCATGATTTATCATAGATTGTTAACTAGCTAGTTACACTCTGCGAGCTGTCTCTCTCCCTTATAAGGACCTCTAACCTGATCCTTTCTAACCCAATTAACTATACAATGAGCACCAAAATTTTCTTCTCTAGCTACAAAAAACAAATGCATTGACCTGTTGTTGGCAAACCACTTCCTAACAGCTGCGGCTCTTGTAGTTGTGGTCCACTCAGCTGCCAAAACATGTGCATTCTTTAAGAATTCCTTGGCAATCAGAGATACACCAAATTTTTTTCGCCAATTTCTTTCATAAGCTAATTTGCAGCTCAGTTCAATGAAAGAATTGGCGTCCTACCCGTCTGGTGAATTGGTCTTTGAAAAATACCCGTCTCTCACTTATGTTTATTTGTTGACCTGGCTTAGATTAACCATTGTAACTGATTCAATTATCTTTTAATTAACTTTATTTTTAAAACAAAACTCTCTGTTCTCTCTTCTTAACAACTGAGACGTGAGACTTGTTTGCTTGTCCCAGTTGTTTCTCGTCCCAGTTAATGCTCGCTCCTGTTTGTATTCCCTTGTCTCATTCTTGATTGCTCGTCTCAGTGTGGCAATATACTTAGACGAGAGTTCTGCTCGTCTCAGTATATTGTCATATTGATACTGAGACGAGCAGTCAACACTGGGACGAGCAACTACTCGTCTAACACAGAAACTGTGCTTTTCCAGAAAAAAATACGAATCAACTTCAGAAAGATGAACAGTCATAACATAGCAAATGGAAACAGAACATTTCATTACATTAAAAACTTAAAAACACTTAAGAAAGATTACATTTTCTTGGGTTTTTTTGGTTTGCCAGGCCACAGCTCCGGATCTTCTTCTTCACTGATGTCGTCTCTGTTTCTTTTCTTCAGCGGCGGAGATGGCGGCCAATCCACCGAGTCATCATCATCTTCTTCCTTTTCATCTTCAGTGTACTATGTCGTTTCGGAGCCCCTTTTTGCCCTGAAAGATGCTGTAATTTTTACATCACTGTCCGTTTCTTCACTGTCTTCATCTTCTTCGTTCGTCTCCTCTTCCTCTTCCTCGTCACTTTCCTTGGACCTTTCACTTTCCTCCTCGTCGCTTTCCCACTCCTTTGGTAGCTTTTTCTTTGCCATTTCAGATGTGGTGAGTTTTGGAGGAGAGAATAGTGGCTTTTGTAGATGCTTCCTGGGTAGATGAAGAGACGGAGAGAGATTATAGGTTCATGTGTCGGGTATTACATTTTCTAGAAAACATGCATGTATGTTTTCTAGAAATTGTAATAATTTTGATACATTCTTGAAAAATGTAACAGTTTTTGTAAGAAATGTATCAAAATTTAAAACATGTAACAGTTTTACAATGTATCAAAGTTTTCCTCTTTGCCAATAAATTTAAAAAATAAATTGTTTATTTATGTAATAAAATGCATATTCATATTAAAAAACACAATAATTGATCGAAACAAAAGATATATTGTTTGCGCAATCATCATAAAATATTGCGAACTTGGAATTACAAAGTACGAAGAACAACGGCTTCTATCACAACATTAATTTTTCAATTGAGGGCAAATCTTTATGGTATGCCCTTTTACATGGAAATGGCTACATCCGTATGTTCCTGTTCCTCGCTTCTTTTCACGCACGGATTCGACCATTGGCTTGTGTCTTTTCTCCTTGTCCCTCCCAACTGTTACCACTTTCTTCGGTGGAAGTGGGCGAATGTTTTTTATGTGTGCAGGTACATCGCTTGTGTCCCACATTGCTGGGTTGGGAGGAGTCTTAATTGTACCTGCATAAGCCAGATTGTAGAAGTCCAGTGAATAGAACACGCTGGTGTGGTCGTACATGACCTTCATATCGTGGTCGACATTGTAACGGCCAAGTTTTCTGAGTTCTTTTGCACAAGCACACGCATGTACACACGGGAACCACATCTTTTGGTATTTTTCGCACGTGCAGGTTCTGAGGCAATGTCCTGGTTTGAATTCCACGATATGAGTTTTCAGATGTTTACCGCCAACTTCATACACAGACTCTGAAATTGGTCGCTCGCGAAAATCTATACAGTTTATAGAATGGCTCAACATTCTTTTCTCCCTTTTTGCAGTCAGGTAGGTGTGTCCCATGTCACTGCCAAAGTTTCGTTTTTTCAGGTTCCACACGCTATGATGGTCGCATATTTGGGAGAATATTGTAAGAGCTTTGTCAGACCGCGTCGGGAGCAGGCACGAGTTAATAGACTCTGCATGGTTGGATGTAAGCATCTCAAACCGTGCTGTTTTACAATGCGACCTTGCCCATTTCTCTAGACCGGCATCCCGGAAGTAACGTTCGACGGTCTTGTGGTTAACGTCATTTAAACGGTCGCAATCAATACCCATGTCTATCAGATGTAACTCACATGCATCCTTATCAAATGTGTTGGCCGCATTGTGGTAATGAGGCACCCACTTTTGTGTATTGTAATGCCAAAGAGCGTTCATTTTCAAATGGTAATAGCAGTGGACGTGGTTGGATAAGGGGAACACGGCCTTGATTGAATTGATGATAGCCTGGTGCCGATCTGAAACGAACGTCAACTCATCGTGATCCTTGAAAATTAAGATCAGTCTGTTTAAGAACCAAGACCATGCAACGGTGTTCTCCTTGTCCACTAGTCTCCATGCAATGGGATAGCACTGTTTCTCGATATCAACCATTGTGCATACGACCAATTGCAGGGGTTCTTTCTTCAGGTGCGACATGTCGATGACAATTACGGGTCGCATATACGGTATCCCTTGAATTTGTGCCACGAACGCAATGAAGCGGTACAAGAAAACACCATCTTCGTCCACTCCCATATCCCATTTAGTACCGCGGTTCAGGATTTCACATAATGACATGAACACGGGAAGATCGACGTAATTTTGAGCACGAGTACCATGGATCATCTATCTTTCCCTTTGACGTGCATACCATGCCGGCCATTACGATATTCTACTTCCCATTCTTAAGTCGATGTTCTATACTTCACTGATTATGGGTGTCTTTTTTGTTTGGCCCATCATTCCCAGCAATTCCTGCGCGATCACGTCGCTATTAATGTTACGGTGCTTCCCATCTACACTGCATGTCGTACATGTGTGAATGGGGTTATGTTTCTTCACCTGGTAGTGCACGGAATCTTTTTTCATGTACGCCCCAAGCATCCATTTGCATTCCAGATTCAAGCACCGCAGTATAATACGAGTCTGGTCTCGCTTATAAACGTAAAAAGTCCATCTCTTCGAACCTGCAACCGTTCAGATATGGTGGGACAAGAGAATACTCAACCCAGTCTTGGTTGTACAATCTTAGGATTTACTTAAAATGCTTAGATGTTCTATGATTTAGGGATTCAGGTTTAATATTATTTAATAACACTTTAAGTAGCTATAGGAATGATAATTAGTTGGTTCTAGTGATTAGATGATACTTAGTTGGTTTAATGGTATGTATAAGGTTTAGGCTTTACATGATTAAGAGATGATGATTGTATAATTTTGAGTTTATAGTTTAGATTACATGAATATATGGTTTAGGACTTACAATTAACATGTTTAGTGGCTATAGGAATGATACTTAGTTGGTTCTAGTGTTTAGTGTCTACAAATGTAGGATTTTGTTTGGATGATATATGGTTTAATGGTATGTATAAGGTTTAGGCTTTACATGATTAAGATATGATGAGTGTTTGATTTTGAGTTTATAGTTTAGATTACATGATCATATGGTTTAGGACTTACAATTAACATGTTTATTGGCTATAGGAATGATACTTAGTTGGTTCGAGTGTTTAGTGTCTAAAAATGTAGGATTTTGTTTGGATGATATATGGTTTAATGGTACATATAAGGTTTAGGGTTTACATGATTAAGAGATGATGATTGTATGATTTTGAGTTTATAGTTTAGATTACATTATTATATGGTTTAGGACTTACAATTTACATTTTTAACAATATTGAATACCATTTTTTCATGATAAGAGAGGATTTCAGGGTTTAGGGTTTAGGGTTTAGGGTATGCTCGTCTATGTCGTCCCTGTCTTCTCATCGTTGAGTATCGTACTCGTACGAGTCTATCACACCCCAGACTGGGACGAGTGATCTTTCGTCTGCGATTTGAATGTCAGACAAGAGATTACTCGTCCCACGAGTCTATCAAATGCCAGACCGGGACGAGTCCTATCTCGTCTGTGATTTGAATGCCAGACGAGAGATTTCTCGTCCCAGTCTGGCAGGCCTTGCTCTTACCAGTTGTGCATGGGGAAGACTGGTACAAGCATAGTTCACGTCTCAGTCTTAAGAGAAGACAGAGACGATGAATATACTCGTCCCAGTCTCTCCACATACAACAACACACATCAAACCAATAATGAAGAACAGAGCAGAAGTATAACGAACGTAACCTACATTTTAGAGTAATGTGATGAACATATTGGAAGGATGAAAGTAAAAAAATGAGAATACCATACATTTTAGAGTACTGTGATCAACATATAATAAGGAAAAAAGCAGAGAGATGAGAGTTTAAGTTTTTACCGTAGCTGAAGAACAAAAGTGAGGAAAGAGAGAGACTTGTACAGACAAATGGGGTACTTCTATGGGAGAACTGGAGCCAATGAGAGTGACAAATGAGCCATATTCTTGAAGAGTTTAAGGTATGCATTCATAAAGTTTACAGTTGGAGTAAATTCAACTATACTTGGTCGGTTGAGGTAGATAGAAAAAATTCAATGTTGGAGAGAGAGAGTACGCGTTTTTAGGGTTTGTTTTGAGATGATAAGGGTAGAAGAGTCATTTAACTAATCTCCCCATGTGTTTGGAGACAAGAGATACCTGTGTTTGGAGACGAGAGAAAGATGGAAGTTGGAGACGAGAGAGAGAGATGGAGACGAGAGACAGAGATGGAGACGAGAGAGAGAGATGGAGACGAGAAACAGATGGAGACGAGAGAGAGAGAGAGATGGAGACGAGAGACAGATGAAGACGAGAGAGAGAGATGGAGACGAGAGACAGATGGAGACGAGAGAGAGAGATGGAGACGAGAGACAGATGGAGACAAGAGAGAGAGAGATGGAGACGAGAGACAGATGGAGACGAGAGAGAGAGAATGGAGACAAGAGAGACAGATGGCCCCACTACCCTGCTAACAACCCCTTGTTACCTCCTTGTTACCTAGAGTTTAAAAAGGAGGTATTTTTCAAATACCAATTCACCCGAATGCATTTTTCTAAGACCAATTCACAGACTGGCATATTTCCAATTGCCCCCAGTTCAATAGCACTTAATTCAGCATCCTCCACCTTTGTTACCTTCAAAATTTCAGCTCTGATGTCCAGAACTTATCGCTCCATATTTCTTGCTAGTACTGCTATTCCAGCCCATCCATCCTTAAAGCTAGCATCTCTTGGGTACCAGCCTCAGGAACACTAGCATTAAAAGGTCCCTATTTTTCCTTCTCTCTGGAACAATCCACTAGCTCAGACCACTGGGAGTTTAGGTAATGGTTATGTGAGCTAAGGATCATTTCTCTGAGCTTGTAGCCATCTGTCTGATTGACATGGTGGCCATTAATCAACATAGTGTTCCTCATTTGCATAATCTGTCTAGAATGATGGTAAGAAGCATGATCACATTGACGTCCTCATTCTTCCACCTTTTCTGGAGCTCAAAAACTTCTTGGATACACTCTTTAGCACTCCTCCTTGTCAGCAAATTAATTCTCAGCCCCACTGTGCTGAACCAGATTTGTCTAGCAATATGACACTCAAAGAATGTGTCTAACAGATTCAGCTTGTGTTTGGCAAAATAAGCATTCTCCAGTTTCCTTGCCCATTTTCATTTGAATGTTTGAATTTGTGGGCAGCACATTCTGGGCAACTCTCCACATTGACATTCTGGGCAACTCTCCACACTTCATTCCAAAATAGCTTCTCCAACTGAATTCCACCATGAGAATAGGCAACCTGAGCATGGTAAGGTTCCTTCACTGTTCGTTTTCCTTTCTTAGCACAAGTCCACACCCAAGTGTCTGAACTCATGAGAATAGGGACCTGAATTTGTAAGATTGCATTTCTTTCCTCTTCACTAAACAAAGAACTCATACTTGAATAGATTAAAGAGTCCAAGGAGCGAGCCTAACAAGAACAAGCCCGAAAGCAAACCGAAAAAAGACTTACTAACCAACCAAAAACGTAGAACACACTAAGACAGTAAAATCCACCCTAAACTACGTTACGCGCAACGTCAACTAAAACACTCGAGACTTTATACTAAACATTAAAAGAAAACCCCTCCACCGAGTCACGATTTCTACCGATGATTGGCTCGTCCTCATAATGCATGCTGCTCGGACGCTCCAAAATCCAAAAAACCAAATAAGCAATCAGTATATGAATGAATATGTGATAAATTTCAATAAGAAGCATCTGATAGCGAAGATCGAAGTGCTTCGAGCATGTAAAAGCACATAGCTAATTTGGCAATTGGAGAGGAATCACAATTTTTGTCATGGAGTGTGCAATGCTGCGTAATGAGCTACAGCATCCAGAGCACTCACTACAATTCACCAAATACGAACCCACGCACACCTGTTCACTTATGTCCATGTTACAAACTCTTTTTGTGTATGTTGTTTGGAGTGCAAATGAACAACAAAAAGAGTTTGTAACATGGACATAAGTGAACAGGTGTTGCAAGCTGTTTGGAGTGTAAACTATTCTATCTTGACTGCAAGTGCGCATCTTTGCCCCCACGCTATCAGACATGAACATGTCCACTAGGGGAGTGGGAGTACACCCTTAATAAACACCATTACCACAAGGCACACCTAGCTAAGACAGACACCTTTTAAACCCTCTTACGATCCATATAGAATTTTACTGAATGCAAGCAAGATATCTTGCCAATTACCCCGTGTGTGGTCTTCATGGACTTCAACTGTATGTTTCTAAGGCGTCAACGCCATCCAAACCGTCAATAGACCTCCAATTCCACAAACATAGTCCGTGGAACTCAGCAAGCTAGAGCAGTTAACCAAGTACTTAGTAATCTAGGTCATAACAAATGATAAAAGTTCAACGGATCATTCTGCAATTACAATAGCTAAAACAATACTCTGTTTCCAAAACTGAGGTACAAATTGTTGTCAATGCAGCCATCGGGGCCATCTTGATGGAGGCTGCCTCGTTAAGCCATGGCGTCATAATAGACTAAGTAGTAGTATCAAATGAAGAAGGGAAAAAAGAAAATGTAGCCGTGTGTTGTAACCATCTGACAAGAAATCTAACATCATTAGTTTCTAACACAAAAAAGGATGCATATATCAGTCTACCAAAGGTTCCAAATAACCATAAAGCTCTAAAAACTACAAGTAATTCTTTTCCCAGAACCTTGAGACAAATCAAAGGTTCAGTAACTTCTTAAGAGGCCTACAGCCTACGGGCCGTTGGTGAGGAACAAAGCAACCATTCAGCCTTTGACTTGCACCAAATCATACCTCAAACATTGCAGGTAGTCTCTTTGCTTCACTGAAAAAGAACTCAAAAACACTGTAATGGCACCTTGAAAAAAAAGCACACAGTAACTCCAAATGATGCATGAAGAATTTCGAAGGAATATCCGACAGCTTCTGAAAAGCAGTTTCGGTCAAAACGCAAAATCAGGGCAGAATTGAAGGATGTCGGAATCGCGCAAAATCATACATTATTTTGAGTGGAAACGACGTTCTAAAAAGAACCCGTCATAAATCACGGGCACCGCCCTGATTTGGTCAAATTCGGTCATTTAGGGGTCCAAATCAGCGTTTTTCATTTTTGGTAATATTTATTTCACTAATTAGGAGGTCAAATAAAACCCGATTTGGGTGAATCTTTTTGCTGAGTCTTTATTTTTTGTTTAGGAATTTAATTTAGGATTATTTTTGAGATTTTGCTATTTTGGCAAAATTATGAAATTTCAGCTATTAAAACCCGGCTTGTGGGTAAATTTCAGCAAACTTTGATTAATATTATTATTTCAGAATTCTAGAGAGCTTTGTGCCCTACTTTCTTTGCTTTTTCATAGTTGATTCCGCTGTGAACCCTGCTTGGTGAATAACCCGGCGTCACCAAATCAGCAATGCTCTCTTTACAACATAACATGAAGGGTCAGCATGATCCCATTAAAAAATGTTTCAATGGGTAACTAAGCTGCCCATGTGCCATTTCTGTTACAAAATAATAGGATGGGTAATATCTGTTAGAGTACCATTAATATACTTACTGCGAGGTGATTGGGTAAGGTAAGTCGCCCGTGTGCAATTTTGGGAAGTCAAACCTTCAACGAAAAGACAACAGACGGATTCATTTATCCCGGCCAATCTTGCCAATTCAATGTACACATCAGGTGTGCCAACATGACAGATTGACAGCAACATTCAGAAAAAGATCAATCACATATGTCACCAACATGAGTTAACCCCTATTGAAAAAGTAGCTAGATTCCTTTGTTATGGTTGTGGACTAGAGGTGTCAAACGGGCGGGTTCGGGTGGACCCGACCCGTTTATAAACGGGTTCATTATACATGGGTTCAACCCGTTTCACCTGTTTAAATGTTATGGGTTTCATGGGTGGGTCAATTGACCCGTTAACCCATTTCTAACCCGTTTTGAACTCGTATATGCTAAAGTAAGAAAAGACACATACCCATGCATTTATGTTAATAGTTTTTTTTTAACATTTTTTTTCTGTTTTAAACTATCCACTTAAAATTTTCATTTTTCTAGAAAAGGGGACTGATTTAACAAATTATAATATTTGCTATTTCAAAAAAAAGTTATAATATTTGCAAAAATAAGAAGAAAAAACTGAAATCCAGCTCTATAGAGAGAAATGAAACAAAGGTTCTGTTGAAGGCTTCCTTCAACGTTGCCACGAGCAAATCTTTGTATCCTTGTTTTTCGTTATCTTATATAGTCGCCAAATCAACATCCCCAAATCGAAGGGTTGGGTCTGATTCCGAAGGGAGAGAGAGGGAGAGAGAGAGAGAGAGAGAGAACCAAAACGAAGAATAGTCACCATTAAAGAGTCCAGGGGTGGATGTGGTGGCGGCGCATGGTGGTGGTGGTGGTGGTGGCGGCGGCACTCTGATCTCGTATCAACCTGCAAGTGTCTGCAGTGGCTTGCAATTGGGTTTTATCTCAACGAAGCCCTGGTCGGCCATGGATGAGTACCTGACTGGTTTTGCGAAGGCGATGGACTCGCTCTCTCTCTCTGCATAGTTGTAAGTAGTAGCAACAATAATGTATGGGTTTATCAGTGAAACATTAGGTCGGGTTGGTGGGGCTTGTTTACCAACCCGTGTGCACCCATTTATTTTCAGTCACATATGGGTTAAACCCGTATAACCCGTTTACATAATCGGGCAGGTTTAAACCCGTATAATAAGAACGGGTTCGGATGGGTTGACGGGTGCGGGTCTGGATTGACAGCTCTAGTTGTGGTACACAACATCATCCATCAAGGAGAGTGCTCCTTTCTATATGCCACCTGTGGGTTCTGGGTCAGCTAGAAATGTGCTAATTCTTTACCTGGAAGCATTCATCTCTTAGTTACAGCAGAACTCAAGGTTGCCAACATCATCTGTTCCCTTAATATTCTTCCCCATTTCAAATATCCTCCTGTTTTTGTGACCTTAAACGTTGCGAATTCTGTGAAGCGAAAGGTAAGAGAGGAAGTTAGATGCACTATTGTCTTCAAGAGGGTTGTAGATATGCCGTCCAGGTAATTTGTGCATTGCCAGTGCTAAGACGTTATAGGTACATACTGTAGACCAAAAGACATACCACCCTATTCATTTACCATTGCGAATTTCGTCAGTTTAGTTTGCAAAAAGTTAATTATCCGTCAAAAAGCTTATTTTTTATATATGATGATGCTTTCTGCTCTTTTTTATTTGTGGTTTAACACAGAGAAGGGATAATAGACATGGATCTCCAAGACCTTGGACTCAACTTTGCTGATGTTGAGTTGGTGCCTTATATTGGTCAAAGGCGGCCAAACTCTTTGTTTCCAACTTTGATTTGGAAACATTGGAAGTCAAAGGCGGTGGAGGATTAGTTAGGAAACAACTTTGTTTCCAAATCGGATTTGGAAACTTTAGGGATTTTCCTAGCACTATATAAAGAACCTAGTAGTCACACTATTAGGCATGCACATCATTGTAGTCTTGTTCCTCTTAAGTGAATAAATGGTACTTTTTCCTCCGTGGAGGTAGCTAGCAATATTTTGCTAGCGAAACACGTAAAATCCCATGTTCTTCTTTTATTCATTCATTGTTCGTGAGGTGGTTTGTCATAACAAACTGGTATCAGAGCTCGAGTTTGGCGGTGTTTCAAGATTAAGATCGAGGCAGAGCAAAGCTAGGGTTTCACAACTTGGTGAAATCAAAGGTAGGATTTTGCGATCTAGGTGGAGCACGCGACTAGGGTTCAAGATCCACCAAGAACGATGCCCGGATCGATGTTGAAGATCGACAGGTTCACAGGAGGGAACAGCTTCAGTCTGTGGAAGATAAAGATTGAGGCTTTGCTCAAATCGCAAGGCTTGTGGGCACCTTTGACCGCGGAAAAGGGAGGCATGAATGTTGCATCATCGGAGTTCAAGGTATTGGAGGAGAAGGCACACGCAACGATTATGTTGTGCTTATCGTATGACGTGATCATCGAGGTCGCAGATCAGAAGGAAGCAGGGATACAAGATATGGGCAGACTAGAACCAAGTGATAAGAAGAGAGTATTGATGGATTTCGGAACAGGTGTGAAGGGATACAAGATATGGGACGACAACAAGATTATACTTAGCAGAAGTGTAGTCTTTGATGAGTGTCATATGTTAAAGAATTCAGTGGAGGTGGAGCTTGTAGATGCAGAGAAGAAGGTTAAGGGAGAGTCGGATCCTACTGATCCTAAGGATTCCAAAGTCTCTACACCGCCGCCGGAAGCCGAAGAGGAAGAAGCAGAAGAGTCTGATAGTGAGGATGCGTCTCTACCAGAGGAACCAACTCATCAGAGTATTGCTGAATGAAGACCAAAAAGAGTCATAAAGCCTCCGGCAAGATACAGAGATGACGATATGGTGGGATATGCATTACAGAAAGCGAAGGAGGTAGAGGATGAGCCGTCCAACTACAAGGCCGCTATAACTAGTTCTGAGTCAGCACAGTGGATTGCCGCAATGGGAGAAGAGATGGAGTCTCTTAGCAAGAACTTGAATTGGGAGCTTGTTAAATTGCCAGCGGGAAGGAAGATAGTCAGTTGCAAGTGGGTCTTCAGAAGAAATGAAGGAACTACAGCTGGGGAGGGCATCAAGTATAAATCAAGGTTAGTTGCAAGAGGGTTCAGTCAGAAAGAAGAAGTTGACTACAATGAGATCTTCTCATCGGTGGTCAGACATACTTCGATCAGGGTGCTACTAGCGATGGTGGCACACCACGACTTAGAACTTGAGCAGCTCGACGTGAAAACAGCTTTCCTGCACGAAGAGTTGGAGGAGGAATTATACATGAGCCAACCGTAGGGGGTCCAAGTTCCCGGAAAATAGGAACATGTGTGCAATATGAAAAGATCTCTCTATGGATTTAATCAATCGCCGAGGCAATGGTACGAGAGGTTTGACGGCTTCATGTTGAAAATTGGTTACCACGGGTGCAAGTATGATTGTTGTGTGTATCACAAGTTGTTGCGAAGTGGATCACATATCTACCTAGTTCTATATGTTGATGATATTTTGATCGCAACTCAGAACATCAAGGACATTAGAGAACTAAACAGGTCTCTTAGTGCGGAATTTGAGATGAAGGATCTAGGGGCTGCTCGGAAGATATTGGGAATAGAGATCTATAGAGATAGGAAGAAGAAGAAGAAGCTTTTCTTATCACAGCAGGGATACATCAAGAAGGTCTTGGCAAGATTCGGGATGTTATCAGCTAAAGCTATAGATACTCCTATGGCAACTAACAGCAAGTTAGGAATGTACACCGTTCAGACTGAGGAGGAGAAGGAGTACATGTCCACGGTTCCATATGCCAGCGCAGTTGGAAGCCTCGTGTATGCTATGGCATGTACTCGACCGGACATAGCATTCTATGTTAGTATGGTTAGTCGTTTTATGGCTCATCCGGGTAGGGACTATTGGCAGGCGGTGAAGCGGATATTCAGGTATCATAGGGGTACGTCAGACATTGGCCTATGCTATGGGGCTAGTGAAGACATCATGGTAGCTGGTTTCTCGGATGCGGAGTATGCAGGGGATATTGATAGTAGAAGATCAATGACAGGCTATTCATTTGCTCTGGGAGCATCTATTGTGCGTTGGAAGGCTACGCCACAGTCGACGGTGACTTTGTCCACCATGGAGGCAGTGTATATGGCTCTAACGGAAGCAGCAAATGAGGCAATTTGGCTTAAGGTAATATTCAATGATCTAGGGCTATTTCAAGATCACGCGATAGTCTACTGTGATAGCTTGAGTGCAATTTGCTTGACTAAGGACCAGGTTCATTATGAGAGGACCAAGCATATTGACGTCAGGTATCATTTTCTGAGAAGTGAAAGCAGGATCAAGGTGATGAAGTTGGGGACTGCTTACAACCCCGCAGATATTTTCACCAATCCGGTTTCGCAGAGCAAGTTCCAGCATTGTCTGGAATTGCTCAACATCATGAGCCAGTGAGGCCTTTCGGGGCATGTCGGACCCGGTGGGGGTCCGGTGAGTCTCTGTGACGAGATACATTGGGTGCGGAGAAGACGTAAATTTATTTACGAGAAGAGGAGCAGCTGCTGTTGACGAGACAATTCAAGTCAAGGTGGAGATTTGTTGAGTTGGTATCTTGAATTGGTCAAAGGCGGCCAAACTCTTTGCTTCCAACTTTGATTAGGAAACATTGGAAGTCAAAGGCGGTGGAGGATTAGTTAGGAAACAAATTTATTTCAAATCGGATTCGGAAACTTTAGGGATTTTCCTAGCACTATATAAAGAACCTAGTAATCAAACTATTAGCCATGCACATCATTGTAGTCTTGTTCCTCTTAAGTGAATAAAGGGTGCTTTTTTTCTGCCGTGGAGGTAGCTTGCAATATTTTGCTGGCGAACCACGTAAAACCCCGTGTTCTTCTTTTATTCATTCATCGTTCGTGAGGTGGTTCAAGCTGATATAAGGTAATGAAGCTTACCCTCTCTTTGTCCTCGCTTGATCTGTTTACATGTATAGACATTCATCACATTGTATTTCACATTGTTGTAGTATCACATACCAAACAGATATTAACAAGAATGAAGATCAGCTTCAAATATCAAATTTGCCAGTTCTGGCCATGGCCCCCTTCGGCGTCGTACTCCGATCGCTTTTTCTCCGAAATCTAGTGGTTAGGCTCTCTCCCTCTCTCTCTTCTCTTTGATCTTCTCAGTCTTTCTCTCTCTCTCTCCTTGATATTCTCGGTCTCTCCCTATTCCTCTCCCTATATTGTTTGTATACATTAGATCTCGCAGGCGGCCGTGAGGCGGTTGTGAAGTGGCAACCAGAAATGGCGAGATGTTGGCATTGGCGGTGGAGGTGGCGTTGGCAGTGGAGGTGGCAGTGTTCTTCTTCTTCTATAGTGTACTTTTAAATCTGGACATCGTTAGAAATTGTTTGGTCTATAAATTAGCTAGAAGTTCTTTAGACCGTAAATTTTTTCATCTGAAAATGTTGATGTTGTACGATATTGCTATTTTTATCTGATAATTCTGTTGTGTTTATTCATGGTTCTGCCTCTGGTGGTGATGGTGGTAATGAGAGAGAGGAGGGAGAGAAAGAGGAAGAGTTTGTAATTATTGAATATTGCAGGGATACAAATATTAAAGGCACAAATTTTTCGATACATGTGCTAACTTTATCTCAGTTATCCTAAACAAACGGAGAAAGTACAAGGTATGGTGAAATTAGGCCACGCCAAGTGCGTATGTATGTACCACTCCGCCCCACCTCTTTTGTACCATGTGAACTTTTATCACTATTCACTGGGTCACTTTGACCCGGTAATTTGGACAGCAAAACTTTATAATTTTTAGAAATTTTTTTTGTAGTGTTGTAGAGTAATTCTTATTCTACAAACCCTAAAAAATTATCGAAAAATTACGTCGTTTTACTATCCAAATCACCGGGTCAAAGTGACCCAATTACGGGTGAAAAGGTCAAATGGTGCAAAGCTGGTGGGACGGAGTGGTATGTAATTTCCTTAAGACTAGAAAATTCCTAGTAATCTCCTAAAACAAAAATTCGTAGTAGTGACGTTACTAGGATTCTTTACCCTAGTTTGAGGTACTCTCTACTCTTCCTAAGTCACCGCCTAAAAACTTATATATAAAGCCATCGAGACCACCACTTCACTAATTACTATCTCAAACGTAATAAGTTCCTTTTGCTTCCACAAAGTCTCTTTGTCTTTTAGGTTTTAAGGTTTTCAGCACCACCATGGCTTCATCTTCTAGTACAGCTGCTCCTCCAAAGATGATCGTGTTCAAGAGTTCTGATGGAGAGACATTTGAGGTAGAGGAGGCAGTGGCGGTGGAATCGCAGACCATCAAGCACATGATCGAGGAAGACTGCGCCGACAACGTAATCCCCCTCCCAAACGTCACCGGCAGGATCTTGGCGAAGGTGATTGAGTATTGCAAGAAGCACGTCGATGCTGCCGCGGAGGAAAAATCTACCGTGGAGGATGAACTCAAGAACTTTGACTCGGAGTTTGTGAAGGTGGATCAAGAGACATTGTTCGATCTCATTCTGGCGGCGAACTATCTCAACATAAAGAACTTGTTAGACTTGACTTGCCAGACTGTTGCGGACATGATAAAGGGGAAAACGCCGGAGGAGATCAGGAAGACGTTCAACATCAAGAATGATTTCACTCCGGAGGAAGAGGAAGAGATTCGCAGGGAGAATGCTTGGGCTTTTGAGTAGTAGGTTTCAAAAATAGTAATAGTAGCAGTTTTCACTATGATAAAACCAGTTTTTGCAAAAATAATTTATGTCCGTGTTCTAGTTTAATCTGCTATTTATGTCTCGCCTGAAACTTATTTCCTACTATTTTGCGATGGATTGATTAGCAAAACGATGCACAAATTTGATAATCTTTTCTTGATTTTGTAGAGTAGACATCATGAAAAATAATCAAAAAATCGTATCGTTATCTAAAAAAAATTGTATCATTTTTTGCTATTCATATCACCGGTCAAAGTGACATGACTGCGGGGTGAAAAAAATCAATTGAATATAGCTTACTTTTTATCTGCTATTTTCAGTGTCCATCGGAGTGCGTGTTTTTTCTTGTGTATTTTTTGTTGTGACCATTGGGTATCTTATGTCATTTTTTTCTTTTTTTTCAATAACATACAACTTGAATCGATAAAAGGGTCCAGGGAGCGAGCCTAAGAAGAACAAGTCCAAAAACAAACCGACAAAAGGATTAACCAACCAAAACCGTAGAACATAATCGGCACCCTAAACTACGTTACGCGCAAACATCAACCAAGGCACGTGAACGAATTCTACCAATGACCGGCTCGTCTACATATGCACATATGCATGCTGCTCGATCCCTTAAATATATATATATATATATATATATATATATATATATATATATATATATATATATATATATATATAAAGCAATCGTTATATAAATGAATATGTGACAAACTTAAATAAAGAAACATGTAAAAGCACATAGTTGTAATTTAGCACTTGCATGCAAAAACTTTGGTAAATCTGCGTTTAATCTTGAACTAAGTACCTAGTAGAATAAGGTAATAGTTCTCATAGCATAGGAGCTCCCTATCTCTCCCGTCAAACATGATGCACAACTATCACAAACTTGAACCAAAAACGGACTTCGAAAAGGTGGAAGATGGTCATCTTCGATATAATGTACTCTCTGTCCCACAAATTGGCCACACTTCTCTTCCGAAAAAATTATCCACTTTATGTATGTTGGAAACAATGTCCAATAAAAAGGTAGTACTATACTATCACACTATAAAAATTAATCACATGTACGACAAATGTAAGTCCACTTAAAAAATTAGAGTTTCTTCCTCAAAAAAAAATTAGAGTTTCAAAAATGGACAGTTTTTGTAGGACGGAAGGAGTAGCTGCTAATCTACATGTTAAGAAAGTTTGACTTGAATCAATTTTGACAAAGCTTCCTAATTTATTTTGGAAATACTTTGACGGCCTCTTGTTGCTTTGGCAATGAGTTTTGTTTTACATGTGTATATACTAGAGAATGACATGTGCCCTCAGGGCACTACTAAACAAACGCGAAAGAATTTAGAATGATTTGGATTTTTAAGTAATTTTCTGTAATAACATTAATAGTAGAAAGTATGTAATTAGAAGTGACTCAGGCAAGAGAAAAAAAAAGTTGATTCACATTTTTATGTGGATTATTATTTTTTGGGAATTCTACTTTCAACAAAATTGTAGTCCCAACTTCAAACACTTTTACCACTATCAATTCTTGCCCTTGAAAATTTAATACAATTACAAATTTAATATATTTAAATTGGTTGGAGAATTTTTGTGGCCCGAATTTTCAGTTATGGTATCATAAAATTTCGCCCAAATAAAATTTCCTTAAGAAGAAATGATCGAAGTGCTGAGATTAAATTGATCTAATGGTGTAAAAGACATTTCAAAGTCAATTGTGTTGTTTTATTATATAGAAAGCACATGCATTAGTAGACACACACACACACATATAGAGAGGTTGGGTTTAGACCTTTTGTTTGAGAATTTTTTCAGTGTGTGTGTGCGGTGGTGTTTCGTGGTGGCCGCCATGGAGGTAGCTAGCGGGTTCATTACGAAGTCGATGCGAATACGTCAAATATATGTCTCGTTCTTGTTTTCGTTACATCGTTCTTGCTCGA
Organism: Linanthus parryae; assembly: GCA_023055425.1. Taxonomy (NCBI): domain Eukaryota; kingdom Viridiplantae; phylum Streptophyta; class Magnoliopsida; order Ericales; family Polemoniaceae; genus Linanthus; species Linanthus parryae. Next base: position 62,159,744 of record JALGPY010000002.1, on the reverse strand, counting down.
AAACCCCCAGTTTATAACAAACTGGTATCAGAGCTCTGAATCAGGAGTTCTGTTACAACAAACTGGTATCAAAGTCGGGGTTCCAAGATCTAGGTGGAGCTAAGAGCTAGGGTTTTCACGTTTTGGTGGAATTCAAAGCCAGGGTTTCGCGATTCAGGTGGAGCAGGCTATCGGGAGGTTGGATTTTGAGATTCCGCCAAGAAAGATGTCTTGTTTGGCGATCAAGATCGATCTCTTCGTGAGAGTAGCAGGTACACCCATCATCTGAAGCCCCGTGAATGGGGCTATCCGGGCTCCTGTTGGAGAAATCTGGCGCGCATCTGATTAAGGTTGCAAGTGATCTGGCAAATCCAGCACGCATTCGGTATTGGCGCGAATCGATCAGTTCACGCGCATCTGGCGTTCTGGCAATTGACATACAGGCGCAATCCGGCTCCCAGCGTGGAGCATCTGGCGTGTGAATTGAATCTGGTTCTGGCTTATGTGTTGCAGGAACTCGTTGGAGTTGGAGCAACGACATGGAGCATCTGGCGCAAGAGGTTTCTGGCATGCGCATCTGGTCCTGGTTCTGGCGCGCATTCCGCACGAACTTTGGTTCTCGCGTGCACCTGTTTTGGAGCGTGTACCATGACATATTGATCTCGCATTCCGCACGAACTCGTCATCGTTGCATCTTGTCTGGATGACATATGGGCATTCTGTCATGGTGCATCTGTCTGGTGCAATTGGGCGCATCAGGAATACATTCGGTTCTGCTTTCTCATTGAATGATTCGGGTCTGGTTCTGGGTGGAGCATTTGTTTCTGTTTCTGGAAGTCTATCCACATCTGGCGCATTCATTGCATGAACGCATGGTAGTTGGAGCAACGATTTGGCGATTCGGGTTTCGCATATAGTTGCGGAAAATCTATTTGGGAGGCGTGCTCGTTACTGGTTCAGGGAGACGCATCCGTTTCTGGATTGAGGAGAGGAACATTAGTTCTGATTCGGGTTGCTGAGACGATTCAAGTCAAGGTGGAGATTTGCTAGCAAAGTTTGACTTGAATCAATTTTGGTAAAGCTTCCTAATTTGTTTTGGAAATACTTTGACGGCCTCTTGTTGCTTCGAAAACAAGTTTTGGTTTACATGTTTATATAAAGAACATGCATTAATAGCAACACACACATACAGAGAGGTCGGGTTGAGAGCTTTTGTTTTGAGAGACTTTTCAGTATGTGTGTGCGGTGGTGTTTCGGGGTGGCAGGGGTTCTCTTCTCAATAAAATATCGGGTTCTGGCCGTGGAGGTAGCTAGCGCGTTCGTTGTGAATTCGTTAGTGAACCACGTTAAATATATGTTTCGTTCTTTTGTTCGTTACATTGTTTTTTGCTTGAATACCTCAGATTAAAACAACTTGGTATCACAGTTCTGAAATAGGAGTTCTGCTACAACTCTGCCGATTTCTGATAGTTTAGACTAACCGATGCATAAAAAACATCAGTCTACACTGTGGTATGGATATTCATGTGCTAGATTCCATAAGTTAATTATCCGTTCGACCCAGTTGGAGAGGAACCACACCTGTGTCAAGGAGTCTGCAATGCTTTTGTTTTCAACTATTTGCACTCAAAACAGCATACACAAAAATAGTTTGTAACATGGACCATCCAAACTGGCACTGGACCTCCAATTCTAAGGCGTGTGTTTCTAAGGCGTCAACGCCATCCATACTATCAAGAGACATCTAATTATACAAACATAGTCTGTAGAATTGACAGCTTGAAAATGTATTAGTCTGGGACATCTTTTTACCATTGGTTTTAACCCTGTGAGAGTTGAGTTTGGCCATTTTCAGCTTATTTTCCAGCTGATACGAGGCAGAGATTTATGGATCATGACTGCAAAATTTGAGTAATTTTATGCATACTTTTGTTTGTTGGATATGATCGCGGGTACGTGTTATGATGTACAGGTAACAGGTGCCGAAAAATGCATGAGATTAACTTGGATGGGAGGCAGCGTGTCAGGAAAGCTGAGCAGAAAAAAAGAGAAAAAAGGCTAAGTGGTGCGTTCAAACGCAGGGCACCTGCGTTCAGACGCACAAGATGGGAGCAGCAGGAAAATGGCGGAAAATAGGCTAAGTCATGCGTTCAGACGCAGGCAGTCTGCGTTCAAACGCAGGGTTCAAAGTCAGAAGTGAAGAAAAGCTTAAGGAGTGCGTTCAGACGCAGGAGGTCTGCGTTCAAACGCAGGACTTGACACTCAGAAGAAGAAAAATGGTCAAGGCCTGCGTTCAAACGCAGGACGTGTGCGTTCAGACGCACTGCGTTTGAACGCAGGAGAGTTGCGTTCGAACGCGCAGAAGGTTTCCAGAAGCTTCCAGGACGGGTCTTTTCGAGGGTAAAACAGGAATTTCGTGCATCAGTTTTGGAGACTGTGGCAGTATAAAAGGAGGTGTCCCAGAACTGAATTAGGGTTACGCATACACACTCACACATCTATCATCATCATCACAGCAGCCAGTTTCAGAGCCGCCAGGGTTGGAGCAGAGCAGGATTGGAGCAGTTTTTCAGTATTTCAGCAAATAACTAGTTTGATCTTTTCTCTCTTTTATGAAACATTGTTCTTCAATAATGCAAGCCAGCTAGACTTTTTGCCTGGGTTCTTGGTGAACCTAGGGTTTATGAATTCAGCAGACTTGGTTGTTTGATTTTCAGATGCATGGCTAGCTAAGTCTTAATACAGGATGGATTGTTTATTATTCTGTCTTTGATTTTATTTACATACACGAATGGCTTGATCACCCAGGAGTGTTACAGACAGGATCTGGTGCACGAGAGTGACCAGTGAAAGTTAGGAAGAAAAGACAGGATTTAGTACTCTGCCTTGATGGACCGAGAGGTGAAAAGAATCAGGGGACTAGCCCATAAGCATTAGACCAACTGCTAGACGTTTAGGGGGAGACCGAGAGGAGAACCTGTAACCTTAGCAGACTTAGAACGAACCTGCAGATTTAGGTGGACCGAGAGGACCCGAAAATCTGCAGTCGAGTGATAGGTGCATGAGACCGAGAGGAGATTGTACTATTGGTATGCTGGCATAAGCAAAACCACCGTGTGTGTCTGAAATCAAATATACCATGAAAGCTGGAAAGTAACCCTAGGGGATCCTGGAACCTAGATTCTTAGAATTATCAATTTTTACAACTACCGTGATTTCTGCAGAATATTTCAAAAGAAAAAATAAAATAAGCTTGTTTAAAATATTGTTTTATTTACTGCAATTTAGTGAGTAGAATCAAACCCCAAACCTTCCTCCTTTTTACAAACTTTGCGTCTAATTCTAATTCTAATTTGCAACAACTTAAACTGTTCTCGAGGGTTCGACAACCAGAGTCACAATTACATACTCTATATTACTTGATCGTACACTTGCGAAAAAGCAGATAGGTTTACGCTATCAAGTTTTTGGCGCCGTTGCCGGGGAACGGTTACAGTTTTGTTAAACAGACATTAGAATAAGTCTCAGAGTTTTTTTTTCTTTTCTTTTTACGGTTACTTTCTTTCGACTTACTGCTCTTGAATTCTGATTTTCAGGCTATTCTAGTTTATGTCCAGATTGCCCAGCAAACTGGTATCACCACTCGAAGATCCCGAAAAACTTTTTAGAGAGCAAAGTCGCAGACACCGAGCCGCGATGTCTGAGCACGGAGAAGACACCACAACCGAAATAGGAACACCCACAGGACAGCAGCAACGTACTCCAGCACAGATGGCTCTTTACATTGAAGAGCTGATAGCAGCAGGTTTTGCTGCCAGGAACAATCAGAGAACTTATAACAGGTCTGGAAGGGCGTTAGTTGAAAACTTTGAAGTCCCAACCGGAGGACATCAACCAGCTATCGTAGTGCCACCCATTACAGCAGAGCACTTCGATCTGAAATCATCCACCATTCAGACCGTCCAGACTCATTGTCCTTTTAATGGGAAGGCAGATGAAGATCCAAACGACTTCCTTGGAAAATTTGAAGATTACTGCAACAAGATTAAGTATAGAGGAGTCGAAGCGGACACGCTAAAGCTGATTTTATTCCCATACTGCTTGTTCGGAACAGCAAAAGATTGGCTGGAGGCAAGACCACCGAGGTCTATCACTACCTGGGAAGGGTGTGTTGCTGATTTCTTGGCAAAATTCTACCCTGCATCCCGCGTTATCAAGCTGCAGAGTGAGATTTTATCTTTCAAACAGCAGATGGGGGAGACAGTGGTAGACGCATGGGACAGGTTGATGCGACTCGTTAAAAAATGCCCCAATCACGGCTTCGGGGACGCAAAAATTCTGCAGGTATTCTACCATGCTCTTGACAGGGAGAATGCAGACAGGATTGATAGGGAAGCTGGGGGTAACTTTTTATACCATGTGGATAAGGATGGAGCATACGAACTGATGAAGCAATTAGCCAAACAGGATATTCGCCTGTTTGATGACCGCAGGCTCACAGCAGTAGCAGAACCAGTGGTTGATGACAGGATTGACAATCTCACGAAAGTAATACAGGACTTAGTCAAAAAGGTGTATACAGAGAAGAAGCCGGTGGCATCAGTAGAAGAACCTGACTTCGACGCAGCAATTCTGGAGCTTCAGACCGAAGATGCCAACTATGTTCAGCAGCAGTGGGATCCTAGTCGCTACAGACCAGGCACACGTGATCATCCAGGGTTTCGCTACGGAAATCCCAATGCAGCAGTATATGCACCAGGATTCCAGCACAGGCCACAGGCACAACAGACAGCTCCAGCTCAGCCCGCACAAGCAGCACCACAGCTAAATCTGTCACAGCAACATTTTGAGTCCTATATGGAGAAATTCAATAAGCAGTGGGAAACTAGATTCGCGCAAATGGACTCATTAACTGCTGATGTAAGCCAGATGAAGATTGCTATCCGCAACTTGGAAGTACAGAATGGACAGCTTGCACAGAACCAGGCAGAACGAGCACCAGGGAATTTACCATCAAACACAGTGAACAATCCACGCGCTCAAATCAATGCTATCACAACTCGGAGTGGAATTGCACTGCAGGATCCACCGTATCCCAGTCATGAACGCGCAGAAAAGTCAAAGATTATTGAACAGGAAGTGATTGACCGGGAAGACAGTTCAACCGCTAACCCTCAGAAAAGGGGTTCGGTCGAGCAGGAAGCAGAGCAGACGAATGAGGGTAATCCAGAAACAGTGCCAATTTCTAAGGAAGTTCCTTACCCTCTGAAGACACGTAAGAGAGATGACAGCAAAGACTACGCCAGATTTCTGGAGGTATTCAAGCAATTACAGATAAACATACCTTTTGCTGAAGCACTTGCCAAAATGCCTACTTATGCGAAATTTCTTAAAGACATCTTGTATGGTAGAAGGCGAATGAGTGACTTCGAAACAGTGAATCTGACGGCAGAAGCGAGCAGTTGTGTAAAAAATGGTCTACCACTGAAAAAGAAAGACCCTGGCAGCTTTGTTATTCCAGTAACCCTGGGCAGTGCATACACAGGAAAAGCCTTATGCGACTTGGGTGCCAGCATCAACCTGATGCCACTGACCATCTTCAAAAGCCTAGGAGTCGGAGAACCACGTCCAACAAGAATTATGCTTCAAATGGCTGACAGATCTGTGAAACCTGCCTATGGAGTAATTGAAGATATCCTGGTGAAAGTGGGAGAGCTTATTTTTCCAGCAGATTTTGTGATACTGGATATGGAGGCCGGAGAGGTCCCGCTAATCCTGGGCAGACCTTTCCTGGCGACTGGTGAAGCCATTATTAACTGCAAAAGTGGGGAGCTGTCCATGCAAATCAATGAAGAAAAAGTGAAATTTAATGTTTTCAAATCTCTCCAGCTTCCCGATCATTATGGGCATGAAAACTGTTTTGCAGTAGAGGTAATTGATGATCTGGAAAGCGATGAGATATAAGACTTATGGGAGGAATTTGAAGACATGTATCCAGAGGAAACAGAGGAGCAACAGGATGAGCAGATCATGGGAACAGAAAGTTGGGTCAAGCTATACAGGGATGAAGGAGGCGAGCAGAAAATGACACTGGTCCCGTCACTCTAGGAACCACCAGTCCTGGAATTAAAACAGTTGCCAGACCACCTCAGGTACGCTTTTATTGGTGAAAATAATACCCTGCCGGTAATTGTTTCTTCTCTTTTATCTCAGGAACAGGAACAAAAGCTACTGGAGGTACTCCGAGAGCATAAAGAAGCCATCGGATGGACAATTGCAGACCTGAAGGGAATCAGTCCTGATTATTGCATGCAAAAAATAAGAATTGAAGACGGAAAGAAGCCAGTTATCCAGCCTCAACGGAGACTAAACCCAATTATGAAAGATGTGGTACGTAAGGAGGTCATGAAGTGGCTAGAAGCAGGAATTATATACCCCATATCAGACAGCACCTGGGTGAGTCCTGTCCAGTGTGTACCGAAGAAAGGGGGTATTACAGTAGTATAGAATGCTGATCAGGAACAGATCGCCCAGCGCACTGTCACTGGCTGGCGAATCTGTATGGACTATCGGAAGCTGAACGATGCCACACTGAAAGACCACTTTCCGCTGCCATTCATGGACCAGATGTTGGACAGACTAGCGCACCATGCTTATTACTGCTTTCTTGACGGGTACTCTGGCTACAACCAGATCTATATAAATCCAGAAGACCAAGAAAAGACGACGTTCACTTGCCCGTACGGAACGTTCGCCTTTAGACGAATGCCATTTGGATTGTGCAATGCTCCAGCAACATTCCAGAGATGCATGATGGCTATTTTCTCTGATATGATAGAGAAAAATTTGGAAGTTTTCATGGACGATTTTTCGTTATTCGGAGACAGCTTCGAAGACTGCTTATACCATCTGGCCAGAGTTCTGATCCGCTGCAGAAAAACAAACCTAGTGCTCAACTGGGAAAAATGCCACTTCATGGTTACTGAAGGAATAGTGCTGGGACACAGGATTTCCAGCAAAGGACTGGAGGTAGACAGGGAAAAAATAGAGGTGATCAAGCAGCTGCCGTATCCAACCACAGTGAAGGCAATCAAGAGCTTTTTGGGCCACGCAGGATTTTATAGAAGGTTTATTAAAGATTTCTCAAAAATTACAAAGCCACTATGTAATTTGTTGGGAAAAGATGTGCCCTTCGTATTTGATGAAGCTTGCAAAGAAGCTTTTGACGTGCTTAAAGAAAGGCTGACGACCGCACCCATTATCACAACACCAGACTGGACCCTCCCATTCGAGCTGATGTGCGACGCCAGTGATTACGCAGTGGGCGCGGTATTGGGACAGCGGAAGGACAAGGTGTGCAGTGTCATCTACTATGCCAGCAGGGTCCTGAATGAGGCGCAGATTAATTATGGGACTACAGAGAAGGAGCTGCTGGCAGTCGTTTTTGCCCTGGATAAATTCAGATCGTACCTGGTAGGCTCTAAAGTCATTATTTTCACAGATCACAGTGCACTGAAATACTTACTGGAGAAGAAGGATGAAAAGCCAAGGCTGCTGCGTTGGATTCTGCTGATGCAGGAATTTGATGTCGAAATCAGGGACAAAAAGGGAGTTGAAAATGTGGTAGCTGACCATCTATCTCGTCTGGAAAAGCCTACAGAAGAAGTGGTGCCCATTCAAGAAAATTTTCCGGATGAACATATTATGAAGATCAAGACCAACAGACGGCCTTGGTACTATGCCATTGCCAATTATTTGGTCAATGGAGCACTCCCTGAAGACATCACCCCTTGGCAGAAAAAGAAATTTATTTCAGACTGCAGGCAATATTTCTGGGACGACCCATATCTGTTCAAGCAAGGGGCAGACAATATTCTCCGTCGATGCATTCCATGTCACGAAATTTTGGAGGTAATTCAGCACTGCCACTCAGCACAATGTGGGGGACACTTCAGCGGACCGAGAACAGCTCACAAGGTGCTGCAGTCAGGATTTTTCTGGCCAACAGTTTTCAAGGACTGCCATGATTATGCGCAGAGTTGCGATCGCTGCCAACGGACATGAAATATTTCCCAGCGGAATGAAATGCCCATGACACTTTGGCGGGAAGTCGAGCCTTTTGACGTTTGGGGTATTGATTTTATGGGTCCTTTCCCTTCATCTCTGGGAAATCTCTACATCTTACTGGAAGTAGATTACGTGTCAAAATGGGTGGAAGCAATAGCCTGTCAGAAGAACGATGCATCAGTCGTGGAAAGATTCCTCAAACGTAACATCTTCACCAGATTTGGAACACCGAGGGCCATGGTCAGTGATGAAGGTTCTCATTTTATCAATAAAGTCTTTGCCAAGGTTCTAAAGCAGTACGGGGTGTCTATCCATAAGGTATCACTGCCTTATCACCCTCAGGCAAACGGGCAAGCAGAGGTGTCCAACAGAGAGATAAAGAGCATACTGGAAAAAACTGTGAATCCTGGACGTAAGGACTGGTCGTTAAAGCTGGATGATGCGCTCTGGGCATACAGAACTGCTTATAAAACCCCACTGGGAATGTCCCCATACCAGCTGGTGTTCGATAAAGCATGTCACTTACCAGTAGAATTGGAGCACAAAGCATATTGGGCAATCAAGCAGCTGAATATGGATCACAGTTTATCAGGAAACAAACGAAAGATGGCACTCCTTGAACTGGAGGAATTCCGTAAAACTGCATATGAGAGTGCCAAAATTTATATAAAAAAAAAACAAAGAAGTGGCATGACAACCGCATTCTACCAAAGAAGATAGAAATCGGGCAGAAGGTTCTCCTCTACAACTCAAGGATGAAATTCTATCCAGGGAAGCTGCGCTCAAGATGGTCTGGACCATTTATTGTGAAGGACATTACATCATGGGGAGTGGTGGAGCTGGAAAACCCGAGGGATAATACAGTTTTCAAGGTGAATGGGAACAGAGTCAAGCCATACAGGGATCCTCAGGAGATCATGGAGGTAGAGGCACTCTACCTCGACCTTCCGTGATTACAGCAGAGGTAACAAAGTCGGGCTGTCGACTGTAAATCACAAGCGCTGGTTGGGAGGCAACCCAACATAGATTAGTTGTTTATATATAATTTTTACAATGTTCATAATTTGAGAGAAAAGTGAGAAAGAGGGATTTAATGTTGAACTCAGTGTTTCAGGAATCAGAGGCGTGCGTTCAAACGCAGGAGACATGCGTTCAAACGCACGAGTGCGTTCAAACGCAGATACCCTGCGTTCAAACGCAGACCCACCAACAGACAGAAGAAGCACTGGAAACGGCTAACACTTATGCGTTAAAACGCAGAGGAGCTGCGTTCAAACGCAGATCACGCAGTGAAAAACTCCCAGCCACCAAGTGGTGCGTTTAAACGCAACTCATGTGCGTTCAAACGCAAGACGACAGAGATGAGGTGGAAAAATCTAAGGACGTGCGTTTAGACGCAGATCCTGCGTTCAAACGCAAGACCAGATCAGCAGAGAATTTCTAGAGACAAGGCGTGCGTTCAAACGCAACTCATGTGCGTTCAAACGCAATTCATCAGAGACATTGCAGAGGACAAGCATTGCGTTCAAACGCAACTCATGTGCGTTCAAACGCAACTCAACAAACCCAGAAATTCACGGACCTTCAAGCATTGCGTTCAAACGCACACCGTGCGTTCAAACGCAGATCATAAAATCTTCAAAATTTCCAGAAAAGTTTAAGCTGTGCGTTCAAACGCAAGAACTGCGTTCAAACGCACATTTGAGCGGGATCAAAAATTTCGGAAAAATTTGAAAAATTTTGAAATTTCGAGGCCATTCTACAATTTCTGAAAATTTGCCTATATATACTGTACGGATGACAGTGACTCATTTTCACCCAAGTCATCCAGTTTTCAACTCTCTCTCTAGAAATTCTCTCTGCCCTAGCATCCGCCAGAGCAGTCTGCCGCCAGCAGCCTCCGACGACCACCGCAGGACCACCAGAAGGTCAGGAACAGTGTGGGGGTGGTCAAACTCATCCGATCCAAACACCGACAGATCCACTTCAGAGAGAAATTTCCAGATCTGTACCCGTAAGATTCACTCCGGGTAGACAGGTTCTATCTTTTCATTCTCTTTGAGTATTTTCATTTTTTACTGTTTGAATCTTGAAATGGATGAGGATAGTCCTTACATGAGGCCTGATAGGGCGATTGCACCTTTGAACATCATAGACTGCAGATTGCTTAGGGTTGACCATTTCTGCGACCATAGGTTTGTTAACATGGAGGCTCACCGTTTCTTTCTGCAAGACAAAAAGATTCGGTATGACATACCTGCTGAGAGGACCTTTCCCCGTGATAGAGTAGCAATGGGGGATGAACTGTTCAACTATACTGGGCAGGATCATTTTGGGGATTTGTTTACTGGTTTTACCAATCTGCAGGTCAGTTCTGTGCTGGCTAAGGAGATTTACAGCAATCACCAGCAGTGCATGAACAGTGAAGCCCAGTCAATTGACTGGATTTACTGCAGAAAGAGATGGATTCGAATCACCCCAGAGAGTATCCGAGAGAGTCTGGGTCTGGAATTAGTGTTGGATGACTGTCAGTTTCAGGAACTGAGGCGTCATCCATCTGAACAGCTTAGTGAGCAGATCTTGACCACCCTGTGTGCTGGTGTACCAGGCGCTGCTTGGTATTACCCTGAACGGAGTCCTTCCTACCGGAAACTCCCTGCGACCTACCTGATTCGAGAGGCGAGATGGTGGACCGAGTGGGTGAACAACAGAGTTGTGGGTATAAAACACTTTACCCGCATTGATTATAATATTGCCCTGTTGGTGTATTGTCTGATGGCAAGAGAGCCTGTGAGCCTCCCGGAGATTATTTGTGAGTTTTTCCGGGAACGAAGAGAGACTCACAGCAAGAAGGGTTTGGGTCTCCTGGGGATGTTAACAAAAATGGCACAGGATTATCTAGTGGTCATTCCTGGCGACCTGAGAGATATTCGACCAATTCAGGTACGCAAGTACAAGAACATGAGATGTGCGTTGCATGAGGCCGTGCACGGGCCTCCAGAATTTGTCCAAGTGGACGATGATGATGATGTTGCTCCACCTCAGGGTGGGGGTGTTGGCATGCCACCACCACCTCCTCCCGGTGATGGGGGTTTTCCAGCCTTACCAGGACCCTTTCACCTGCCCCGATCTGCCAGTTCCAGCGAACACAGGCAGGCCGACCCTGACTTGGGGCAGTCCAGCAGAGGGGCCAGGCGCAGCTCTTTTGGGCGCCTGGAGAGGACTGAGCATGAGGAATGGGTCAGAAAGAAAATTAAGGCCCAAGAAAAAGTACAGAACTACCTGGTACGGACGGTCAAGAAAATGGTCAGGGGTCTCGGAAAATTGTTCAAGACCCAGAAGCATATCTACCACGCTAACACAGCCGCATTGAGAGCTCATGAGGCGGCACTCGCTGAAATTCAGAGCAACATGCGTGGTAAGAGATTTAACTTTCCGGACCGCTATTCGAGTGATAATTGTCCCAGCTGGACAATGGAGGATAGCCGGCCATATGATAGCTTCTCTGGCCATGACCCCACACGAGCCCTGAACATGCAGACAGTGTAGGTGACCCCGGCAGACCCGGTACCCAGTACCCACCTAGGAGAGAGCATGCAGACCCAGGGGCTCGCAGTGCCCATCCCGGTGCCAGCCACGCTGGTACCGCTGCCGCAGCACGCCATGCTGCGAGGAAACGCGCCAGAGGGCGAACCCCTTCACCATCTCCCGAGCCGACTGACCAGTCTACTCCGGAGAACACAGATTCTAGTTACAAACCAGATCAATAGAGTCGCGAGGACGCGCCACCTCTAGTGTGGGGGTGGGGAATCGTGTCCTCCTGCATAGCCATGTCAGCATATTTTTGTCCATTTTATTTTTCATTTTATTTTCATTTTTGAGTCAGCACGTTTTTTTTATGTTGAGTTTACCCACCAACCTTTCTGACCTTGCATGATATGAAAAAATATATATATATATATAAATAAATAAATATATAAAAAAAACGAAAAAAAAAATATAATTCTAAAAATTTTTGAGAAAGGGCAACTTAGGACCTAGAAACTGAAGAGGATCCAATGAAAGAGTTCATGAGAGTAGGAAGCACCGTAGCAGGGATACTTCAAATTTTAGTATTTTGTGCGCAATTCTCACGACAGGCTGTCCCGGGTATTCAGGAATGTGGAAAGTAGATAACAGGCATACTTTTGACTTCTCTAGTGTGCTAGGCGGATTTGGTCCTTAGATAATTGACTATTCTGTTTCCCGTGGAAACTGGTGGACTCTTGGAATCTGGGGTCGACCTTCGTGTAGAGTCGGTTTTATGTGGTACAAGTCTTTGGCCTAAGCGAAGTTGGAGAATGTACACCACCATCCCTTAAGGTGGTTCCAAGAGAAAATCCTAAAAAGCCCGCACTCTTAAAGCTCTGCTGCACAGTTGTAAAAAACAGAGGAGATTAAAAAAAAAGAAAAAAACAAAATAATCTAAAAAAAATAATTATTTGTGCTTAAAGGAGAAACAACATAATGTGCTTCCATTCACATGGAAAATTTGGATTCAATCCAATTTAGAGCTTAAGAGGGAAATTAAAGTCAAGCCGTATTACACAGGAGTTGTGTCTCCCAGCTATGGGACAATTTGCAAATCAAACGCAATAACGGCTAAGAGGGTCTGAAAACCTCAAATGACTTGGCGAAGAAAAATTATCTAGTGACTTAAGAAGCCTGGACCCTCTAAGTCAAAAGACGTGCTTTATCTTGGTTGGTTTGGTGGATGTTTGGGGACACCTTAGTGAGTTTGTGCACAGGATCAGTTTATATCATTTCTTGCTGCGCGTTGTGGAATTTCAAAATGAGCTGGTGAGGATTTGATGATTTCAGTTTATGATAGAGAGGTTGCCCAATTTCAGAAAAAAAAAGAGAAGAAATTTTGTTGCGTCTTGAGTCAGTTTGTGTATATTCTGTATCTGAGTCAGTCATCTATTGAGTCTTTTGATCTGTGTCATGAATCTGTGAAAAAGGGGAAGTATGCAATTAAAGTATGCAAAAGATGGGTCAGCAAGGCAGTATGCAAGGGTCTGCTCGGGACGAGCAGAGTTTAATGTGGGGGTATTTTGACAGCTTGAAAATGTATTAGTCTGGGACATCTTTTTACCATTGGTTTTAACCCTGTGAGAGTTGAGTTTGGCCATTTTCAGCTTATTTTCCAGCTGATACGAGGCAGAGATTTATGGATCATGACTGCAAAATTTGAGTAATTTTATGCATACTTTTGTTTGTTGGATATGATCGCGGGTACGTGTTATGATGTACAGGTAACAGGTGCCGAAAAATGCATGAGATTAACTTGGATGGGAGGCAGCGTGTCAGGAAAGCTGAGCAGAAAAAAAGAGAAAAAAAGGCTAAGTGGTGCGTTCAAACGCAGGGCACCTGAGTTCAGACGCACAAGATGGGAGCAGCAGGAAAATGGCCGAAAATAGGCTAAGTCATGCGTTCAGACGCAGGCAGTCTGCGTTCAAACGCAGGGTTCAAAGTCAGAAGTGAAGAAAAGCTTAAGGAGTGCGTTCAGACGCAGGAGGTCTGCGTTCAAACGCAGGACTCGACACTCAGAAGAAGAAAAATGGTCAAGGCCTGCGTTCAAACGCAAGACGTGTGCGTTCAGACGCACTGCGTTTGAACGCAGGAGAGTTGGGTTCGAACGCGCAGAAGGTTTCCAGAAGCTTCCAGGACGGGTCTTTTCGAGGGTAAAACAGGAATTTCGTGCATCAGTTTTGGAGACTGTGGCAGTATAAAAGGAGGTGTCCCAGCACTGAATTAGGGTTACACATACACACTCACACATCTATCATCATCATCACAGCAGCCAGTTTCAGAGCCGCCAGGGTTGGAGCAGAGCAGGATTGGAGCAGTTTTTCAGTATTTCAGCAAATAACTAGTTTGATCTTTTCTCTCTTTTATGAAAAATTGTTCTTCAATAATGCAAGCTAGCTAGACTTTTTGCCTGGGTTCTTGGTGAACCTAGGGTTTATGAATTCAGCAGACTTGGTTGTTTGATTTTCAGATGCATGGCTAGCTAAGTCTTAATACAGGATGGATTGTTTATTATTCTGTCTTTGATTTTATTTACATACATGAATGGCTTGATCACCCAGGAGTGTTACAGACAGGATCTGGTGCACGAGAGTGACCAGTGAAAGTTAGGAAGAAAAGACAGGATTTAGTACTCTGCCTTGATGGACCGAGAGGTGAAAAGAATCAGGGGACTAGCCCATAAGCATTAGACCAACTGCTAGACGTTTAGGGGGAGACCGAGAGGAGAACCTGTAACCTTAGCAGACTTAGAACGAACCTGCAGATTTAGGTGGACCGAGAGGACCCGAAAATCTGCAGTCGAGTGATAGGTGCATGAGACCGAGAGGAGATTGTACTATTGGTATGCTGGCATAAGCAAAACCACCGTGTGTGTCTGAAATCAAATATACCATGAAAGCTGGAAAGTAACCCTAGGGGATCCTGGAACCTAGATTCTTACAATTATCGATTTTTACAACTACCGTGATTTCTGCAGAATATTTCAAAAGAAAAAATAAAATAAGCTTGTTTAAAATATTGTTTTATTTACTGCAATTTAGTGAGTAGAATCAAACCCCAAACCTTCCTCCTTTTTACAAACTTTGCGTCTAATTCTAATTCTAATTAGCAACAACTTAAACTGTTCTCGAGGGTTCGACAACCAGAGTCACAATTACATACTCTATATTACTTGATCGTACACTTGCCAAAAAGCAGATAGGTTTACGCTGTCAAGAATTCAGCAAGCTAGAGCAGTTAACCCAGTAGTAATCTAGGTCATAACAAATGATAAAATCTGAACGGATCATTCTGCCATGTTAAGAGAGGAAATTGGATGCACTATTATCTCCAAGAGGGTTGCAAATATGTCGTCCATGTAATGTGTTATGTGTGCATTGCCACTGATACAAACCATAGCAAACCAAATTGCCTACACCCCTACGAAAAAGTACATTACTACTTTGCTTTTTTTTTTGAAAGAAAAAGCATTGGTACAACTTATTTACATTAATGATGTACGATAAAGCATTGGTATAGCTTATTTACAAAATTCTTAATCATTATGGATAACAAAATAAAATGTTGTCGGGATGGTTACGTGATCTATGTACTCTTGTCGTCTAGACATCGTGAAGCGCTCCAATCCCTAGCGTGGTGAACATGTGATGGTTTTATAAAAAGGGCACCAAAATGGAAGAAAGTCAGTGAAAATTGAGTAATAATATACTACGAGGCGTAAAGAGAACAGTTGGCACCACAGTTATAAGTGTTAGGTTTTGACGTAGGTTACGCAGCGGAATAACAAAAAAATTAATTCCTACTCAAAGCCCACCAAGGATCACATGAAGAGACATTCATAACATGATCAAGGACATAGATGATGTGTACCTTTTGGTTCGGGAGATCACATGAAGAATAATGTCCTCTTCTCTACGGTAGATCCACGTCTAGAGGTGAGATCTAGATTCTTCCTTCTCTTAGTGCTAGCTTAGACCGGAGGAAGACGGAAGAACGAATCAAGAAACAAGGAACAAAGAGAGGATTCGGCCTCTCTTTGTGGTGGATGGGTAGGGGCTTCGACCTCTAGCTTGTCTTGCTCTCTCTTTTGCTTTCTCTCCCACTCACTTATGTTATGAGCATTAGTTGTGGGAAGGAAGCTAGAGCATTCTTTATATAGTCCAACAACTCCTTGTTGACTACATAAAGGTCCTTCCTAGTTCTACATGAACTTGGATTAGTCCCTTCCTTGCATATTAGTCCTACTAAGCTTGAAAGGTGTTGCAAAGTAATCCTTCTAATTAATTAATCATATTAATTAATCCCAAATCTAGTTCAACTCTATTTGACGCGTGACCCTATAGGTTTCTACTTAGTTGGTAGTGAAAGTGTTAGTGTGCAGATGGTAATGCAGCTAAGATACTCTAGAAGGGGGGGTTGAATAGAGTATGCCAACTTTTTGAAAAACTTGCTAAGATAATAAGATCTTGTGAAAGCTAGTGAAGTTCAAGGCCTTGAAAATAAGTTCAAGCATTTGGAATGAAATACAGTTTGGAAAAGATCAGTCAAGTCCTTTTCAAGGTCTTGAAAAGAGTTTCAAACCCTTGAAAAACGGACAAGTTTGAATGCTGTAAAAACTGTAGGATTTTCAACCCAATTCTTATTAATCAAAATCTAAGTCCTAGATCTCAAGCACAGAGAGATGCCTTACTCTGTTACAGCTTGTGATTCTCCCTAACCTATATAGTACCTGCTCTGGCTAACTGATTAACTAAGACTTCTCTTTTGTTAACTTTGAACAATCCTCGAGAATAAAGATAGAAATATTACAGAAAAGATCTACCAATAAATCACAATACAGAAGAACACTAGAGTGTAGAAACTGCAGAGAAGTATGCAGTGAACTTCTGTGAAATGGATTGTGAGATTGATGAACTTCTTTGATGCTTGTCAATCCAGACTTGTCTCTCTATTTTTGCCCGTTGAGTGTTGTGTATGTTGCTTCATAAATGAGATCTATTTAAACAGCTCTGCAAATCTTCCCAGATTTTCAGCAACAAATCTCCTATTTTGTAGGCAATAGACTTTGACTCTTTGAAAATCTTCTCCAACGGTTAAGTGATCACAATCTCCAGAGATAATGTTGTGATCTTGCATTTGAATAGATTGAGAAGTTTTCATACCAGTCAGATTAAACACAGAATCATCTTCTCAATTATTTCCTTCCCTGCACAAGTCAGATTAGGAAATAATCCCTGCAAACTATGAAATAAAATTCCCTGCAAAATCATAGTCAAACAGATAATATTTTATGTTCAAGCATATTAGAATAATTTGTCTTTCATCATCAAATAAAATTAAAACAATCATATGAATGAGGGATATGAAATCAACTTAGAAGAGTTTAGAGAAAAACTCCCCCTGAGAATGTTCATATAGGTTAAACAGTTTCAAGGCTTTGAATCAAGTTTCAAGGCCAAGTCTTTGAAAGCTTATTCAAGGCCTTGAAATAGTCAAGCCTTGCATAACCTGTGATCTTACAATTACCCCCTTGATGAAAGACAAAACCAAATTCGGTTTGATCCTTAGTCTCTGAAAAAAATACTTATTAGTTCAGAATTCATAAACAGTAATTCCAAAAACATCCATCTTATTCAGTTCAGCAACATAAAATGAAAAAGTTTCAGTAAAGGCGGCCAAACTCTTTGTTTCCAACTTTGATTAGGAAACATTGGAAATCAAAGGCGGTGGAGGATTAGTTAGAAAAAACTTTATTTCCAAATCGGATTTGGACACTTTAGGGATTTTCCTATCACTATATAAAGAACCTAGTAGTCACACTACTAGGCATGAACAACATTGTAGTCTTGTTCCTCTTAAGTGAATAAAGGGTACTTTTCCGCCGTGGAGGTAGCTAGCAATATTTTGATAGCGAACCACGTAAAATCCCATGTTCTTCTTTTATTCATTCATTGTTCGTGATGTGGTTTGTCATAACAAACTGGTATCAGAGCTCGGGTTTGGCGGTGTTTCAAGATTAAGATCGAGGCAGAGCAAAGCTAGGTTTTCACAACTTGGTGAAATCAAAGCTAGGGTTTTGCGATCTAGGTGGAGCACGCGACTAGGGTTCAAAATCCACCAAGAATGATGCCCGGATCGATGTTGAAGATCCATAGGTTCACAGGAGGGAACAGCTTCAGTCTGTGGAAGATAAAGATGGAGGCTTTGCTCAAATCGCAAGGCTTGTGGGCACCTTTGACCGCGGACAAGGGAGGCATGAATGTTGCATCATCGGAGTTCAAGGTATTGGATGAGAAGGCACACGCAACGATTATGTTGTGCTTATCGTATGACATGATCATCGAGGTCGCAGATCAGAAGGAAGCAGCGAAGCTCTGGCTCAAGTTGGAGAGTCTCTAAATGACAAAAAGCCTCACTAGCAAGTTGATGCTAAACCAAAGGCTCTTCGCTTTGAAGATGCTCGAAGGTACGACTCTCAAGGACCATTTTGACCAATTGAATTCTTTTATATTTGCGTAATATTGGCGAGAATGTGGGCGATGAGGATACTGCACTTTTGTTATTGATCTCGTTACCTCCATCATATGACAACTTCGTGCAGTCGTTCATTGTGTACAAGGACGAATTATCCCTAGAGGAGGTCATGCCGGCGCTCCATGCTAGGGAACTGCACCATAAGGGTGCAGGCACAAGTACAGAGGACCATGATTCCGGAATGATGGCGACGGGCGAAGCAAGAAGGGTAAGAAGAATAAGAAAAAGCAGTTTTTTGGTTCTAAGTTGCCCAAGGATGTCTGTGCTTGCTACAAGGAAAAGAGGCACTGGAAGAGAGATTGCCCGAAACGAGGTCAACAGGGGCAGAATGGATCCAGAGTCGTAGCAGAACAAGGTAACTCGTCCGAGGATGATTATGTTCTAATGGCGGATGTTGTCACGCACTCTCAGGATGCGTGGGTCCTTGATTCCGGAGCCTCCTGTCATATTTTCTCTAACAGAGAACTATTCTCGACGTACAACCAAACGGATGGAGGGTATGTCTACATGGCAAACGGAGCTGTCTATAAGGTGATTGGGAGCGGCTCAGTTAGATTGAAGACAAATGAAGGGAAGTTATGTTCTATATAGCAAGACTCACCTAGACTGATAATGTCATAATTATTTTTTAGTGTTGTTAAGTTATTGTGTAATAATAAGCACCTTTTGTACAAGAATCTTGTTTAATGTTTAATATTTTAAGTTCTTGTTGTGGAATATATATTGCTTTTGATCTCCGCCACTTCTATTAAGCATCGCCCTCCCGGTCTTGTCCTGTGCCGGATAAGGGGGTTGTTGCAGGTGGTATCAGAGCAGTTCTTTCCACTAAAGGGATTAAAATATGTAGGGTAATTTAAAATGAACTTAGGGCAAGATAAAATACGGAAAAGCCGGGAATTTGGGGAGTTATTGTTTACTTCCTCTTGCATGATCAGGTTTTACTTGTTATATGGCATTACCATGTTCCGTGTTAGGGCCCTAGTGTCGTTTCAGACTTATAGTTGTCTTTTCCATGTTTCTCTGTGTATCTCACTTTCTCTCCCCATTATCTCTTCCGTGTCTCTCTTTTCTCTCTGCAACGTTGCTCTCTCTCTCTCTCTCTCTCTGCAACGGTGAGACCTCTCGATCCACTCCATCATCGTCCTCCCCTCACTATTTCTGCAATAACCGGGTTCGCCGGTTGGAATATAAACACCTTCCAATCTCAGATCTCTGATTTTGTCGACCTTGAAGCAATAAGCATGAATATCAGCCGAAGACAGGTGAGCCCGAGTTCGATTCCTTGAAAACCGGCCGGTTTATTCCCGACCGGTTTGCCGGTTGGACCATAAAACCGGCTGGTTTTTGACCGAGTTTGACCGGTTCTTGCATCCACGGTCCAATAGTCTAACCGGACCGTTCAAGTGCCGGTTCACCGGTCCGGTCCGATTTTTAAAACTATGCATGATAGGATAAAAAGAATCAATTGAAAAGCTTAAGGGGAAACAGATATAGTAATTCATATGGCTTGCTTTACATTTTAACTGCTATTCCTGTGTCCATTAAGACCTTTGCTACAAACAAGTTCTTTCTCTTCACTGGGAAGTCCATCAAAACTCAAAGGACCTCTAACCTGATCCTTTCTAACCCAATTAACTATATAATGAGCACCAAAATTTTCTTCTCTAGCTACAAAAAACAAATGCATTGACCTGTTGTTGGCAAAACACTTCCTAACAGCTGCGGTCTTGTAGTTGTGGTCCACTCAGCTGCCAAAACATGTGCATTCTTTAAGAATTCCTTGGCAATCAGATATACACCAAATTTTTTTGCCAATTTCTTTCAGAAGCTAATTTGCAACGTCGTGCCCGTCTGGTGAATTGGTCTTTGAAAAATACCCGTCTCTCACTTATGTTTATTTGTTGAACTGACTTAGATTAACCATTGTAACTAATTCAATTATCTTTTAATTAACTTTCTTTTTAAAACAAAACTCCCTGTTCTCTCTTCTTAACAACTGGGACGTGAGACTTGTTTGCTCGTCCCAGTTGTTTCTCGTCCCAGTTAATGCTCGCCACTGTTTGTATTCCCTCGTCTCATTCTTGATTTCTCATCTCAGTGTGGAAATATACTTAGACGAGAGTTCTACTCGTCTCAGTATATTGTCATATTGATACTGAGACGAGCAGTCAACACTGGGACGAGTAACTGCTCGTCTAACGCAGAAACTGTGTTTTTCCAGAAAAAAATACGAAACAACTTCAAAAAGATGAACAATCATATCATTGCAAATGGAAACAGAACAGTTCATTACATTAAAAACTTAAAAACACTGAAGAAAGATTACATTTTCTTGGGTTTTTTTTTTTGGTTTGCCAGGCCACAACTCCAGATCTTCTTCTTCACTGCTTTCGTCTCTGTTTCTTTTCTTCAGCGGCGGAGATGTCGGAGATGGCGGCCAATCCACCGAGTCATCATCATCTTCTTCCTCTTCATCTTCAGTGTACTGTGTCGTTTCAGAGCCCCTTTTTGCCCTGAAAGATGCTGTAATTTTTGCATCACTGTCCGTTTCTTCACTGTCTTCATCTTCTTCGTCCGTCTCCTCTTCCTCTTCCTCTTCCTCTTCCTCTTCCTCGTCACTTTCCTTGGACCTTTCACTTTCCTCCTCTTCGCTTTCCCACTCCTTTGGTAGCTTTTTCTTTGCCATTTCAGATGTGGTGAGTTGTGGAGGAGAGAACAGTGGCTTTTGTAGATGCTTCCTGGGTAGATGAAGAGACGGAGAGAGATTTTAGGTTCATGTGCCGGGTATTACATTTTCTAGAAAACATGCATGTATGTTTTCTAGAAATTGTAATAATTTTGATACATTCTTGAAAAATGTAACAGTTTTTGTAAGAAATGTATCAAAATTTAAAACATGTAACAGTTTTACAATGTATCAAAATTTCCTCTTTGCCAATAAATTTAAAAAATAAATTTTTTATTTATGTAATAAAATTCATATTAAAAAACACAATAATTGATCGAAACAAAAGATATATTGTTTGCGCAATCATCATAAAAGGTTGCGAACTTGGAATTACAAAGAACGAAGAACAACTGCTTCTATCACAACATTAATTTTTTAATTGAGGGCAAATCTTTATGATATGCCCTTTTACATGGCAATGGATACATCCGTAGGTTCCCGTTCCTCGCTTCTTTTCACGCACGGTTTCGACCATTGGCTTGTGTCTTTTCTCCTTGTCCCTCCCAACTGTTACCACTTTCTTCGGTGGAAGTGGGCGAATGTTTTTTATGTGTGCAGGTACATTGCTTGTGTCCCACTTTCCTTGGTTGGGAGGAGTCTTAATTGAACCTGCATAAGCCAGATTGTAGAAGTCCAGTGAATAGAACACGTTGGTGTGGTCGTACATGACCTTCATATCGTGGTCGACATTGTAACGGCCAAGTTTTCTGAGTTATTTTGCACAAGCACATGCATGTACACACGGGAACCACATCTGTTGGTATTTTCCGCACGTGCAGGTTCCGAGGCAATGTCCTGGTTTGAATTCCACGATATGAGTTTTCAGATGATTACCGCGGACTTCATACACAGACTCTGAAATTGGTCGCACGCGCAAATCTATACAGTTTATAGAACGGCCCAACATTCTTTTCTCCCTTTTTGCAGTCAGGTAGGTGTTTCCCATGTCACTGCCAAAGTTTCGTTTTTTCAGGTGCCACACGCTCTGATGGTCGCATATTTGGGAGAACATTGTAAGAGCTTTGTCAGACCGCGTCGGGAGCAGGCACGAGTTAATAGACTCTCCATGGTTGGATGTAAGAATCTCAAACCGTGCTGTTTTACAATGCGACCTTGCCCATTTCTCTAGACAGGCATCCTGGAAGTAACGTTCGACGGTCTTGTGGTTAACTCCGTTTACACGGTCGCACTCAATACCCATGTCTATCAGATGTAACTCACACGCATCCTTATCAAATGTTTTGGCCGCAATGTGGTAATGAGGCACCCACTTTTGTGTATTGTAATGCGAAAGAGCGTTCATTTTCAAATGGTAATAGCAGTGGACGTGGTTGGATAAGGGGTACACGGCCTTGATTGAATTGATGATAGCCTGGTGCCGATCTGAAACGAACGTCAACTCATCGTGATCCTTGAAAATTAAGCTCAGTCTGTTTAAGAACCAAGACCATGCAACGGTGTTCTCCTTGTCCAGTAGTCCACATGCAATGGGATAGCACTGTTTCTCGCTATCAACCATTGTGCATACGACCAATTGCAGGGGTTCTTTCTTCAGGTGCGACATGTCGATGACAATTACGGGTCGCATATACGGTATCCCCTGAATTTGTGCCACGAACACAAGGAAGCAATACAAGACAACACCACCTACGTCCACTCCCATATCCCATTTAGTACCGGGGTTCAGGATTTCACATAATGACATGAACACGGGAAGATCGGCGTAATTTTGAGCACGAGTACCATGGATCATCTATTTGGCCCTTTGACGTGCATACCATGCTGGCCATTACGATATTCTACTTCCCATTCTTAAGGCGGTGTTCTGTACTTCACTGATTGTGGGTGTCTTTTTTGTTTGGCCCATCATTCCCAGCAATTCCTGCGCGATCACGTCGCTATTAATGTTACGGTGCTTCCCATCTACGCTGCATGTCGTACATGTGTGAATGGGTTTATGTTTCTTCACCTGGTAGTGCACGGAATCTTTTTGCATGTACGCCCCAAGCATCCATTTGCATTCCAGATTCAAGCACCGCAGTATAATACGAGTCTGGTCTCGCTTATAAACGTAAAAAGTCCATCTCTTCGGACCTGCAACCGTTCTGATATGGTGGGACAAGAGCATACTCGTCCCAGTCTTAGGTGTACAATCTTAGGGTTTACTTAAAATGCTTAGGTGTTCTATGATTTAGGGATTCAGGTTTAATATTATTTAATAACACTTTAAGTAGCTATAGGAATGATAATTAGTTGGTTCTAGTGTTTAGATGATACTAAGTTGGTTTACTGGTATGTATAAGGTTTAGGCTTTACATGATTAAGAGATGCTGATTGTATGATTTTGAGTTTATAGTTTAGATTACATGGATATATGGTTTAGGACTTACAATTAACATGTTTAGTGGCTATAGGAATGATACTTAGTTGGTTCTAGTGTTTACTGTCTACAAATGTAGGATTTTGTTTGGATGATATATGGTTTAATGGTATGTATAAGGTTTAGGCTTTACATGATTAAGATATGATGACTGTATGATTTTAAGTTTATAGTTTAGATTACATGATTATATGGTTTAGGACTTACAATTAACATGTTTATTGGCTATAGGAATGATACTTAGTTGGTTCGAGTGTTTAGTGTCTACAAACGTAGGATTTTGTTTGGATGATATATGGTTTAATGGTATGTATAAGGTTTAGGCTTTACATGATTAAGAGATGATGATTGTATGATTTTGAGTTTATAGTTTAGATTACATTATTATATGGTTTAGGACTTACAATTTACATTTCTAACAATATTGAATACCATTTTTACATGATAAGAGAGGATTTCAGGGTTTAGGGTTTAGGGTTTAGGGTATGCTCATCTATGTCGTCCCTGTCTTCTCATCTTTGAGTATCGTACTCGTACGAGTCTATCACACCCCAGACTGGGACGAGTGATCTTTCGTCTGCGATTTGAATGTCAGACAAGAGATTACTCGTCCCACGAGTCTATCAAATGCCAGACCGGGACGAGTCCTATCTCGTCTGTGATTTGAATGCCAGACGAGAGATTTCTCGTCCTAGTCTGGCAGGCCTTGCTCTTACCAGTTGTGCATGGGGAAGACTTGTACAAGCATAGTTCACGTCTCAGTCTTATGAGAAGACAGAGACGATGAATATACTCGTCCCAGTCTCTCCACATACAACAACACACATCAAACCAATAATGAAGAACAGAGCAGAAGTATAACGAACGTAACCTACATTTTAGAGTAATGTGATGAACATATTGGAGGGATGAAAGTAAAAAAATGAGAATACCATACATTTGAGAGTACTATGATCAACATATAATAAGGACAAAAGCAGAGAGATGAGAGTTTAAGTTTTTACCGTAGCTGAAGAACAAAAGTGAGGAAAGAGAGAGACTTGTACAGACAAATGGGGTACTTCTATGGGAGAACTGGAGCCAGTGAGAGTGACAAATGAGCCATATTCTTGAGGAGTTTAAGGTATGCATTCATAAAGTTTACAGTTGGAGTAAATTCAACTGTACTTGGTAGGTTGAGGTAGAAAGAAAAAATTCAATGTTGGAGAGAGAGAGTACGCGTTTTTAGGGTTTGTTTTGAGATGATAAGGGTAGCAGAGTCATTTAACTAATCTCCCCATGTGTTTGGAGACAAGAGATACCTGTGTTTGGAGACGAGAGAGAGATGGAAGTTGGAGACGAGAGACAGAGATGGAGACGAGAGACAGAGATGGAGACGAGAGAGAGAGATGGAGACGAGAGACAGATGAAACGAGAGAGAGATGGAGACGAGAGACAGATGGAGACGAGAGAGAGAGATGGAGACGAGAGAGAGAGAGATGGAGACGAGAGAGAGAGAGAGAATGGAGACGAGAGAGACAGATGGCCCTACTACCCTGCTAACAACCCCGTGTTACCTCCTTGTTACCTAGTGTTTAAAAAGGAGGGTATTTTTCAAATACCAATTCACCCGGATGCATTTTTTTAAGACCAATTCACAGACTGGCATATTTCCAATTGCCCCCAGTTCAATAGCACTTAATTCAGCATCCTCCACCTTTGTTACCTTCAAAAATTCAGCTCTGATGTCCAGAACTTATCGCTCCATATTTCTTGCTAGTACTGCTATTCCAGCCCATCCATCCTTGAAGCTAGCATCTCTTGGGTATCAGCCTCAGGAACACTAGCATTAAAAGGTCTCTATTTTTCCTCCTCTCTGGAACAATCCACTAGCTCAGACCACTAGGAGTTTAGGTAATGGTTATGTGAGCTAAGGATCATTTCTCTGAGCTTGTAGCCATCTGTCTGATTGACATGGTGGCCATTAATCAACATAGTGTTCCTCATTTGCCATAATCTGTCTAGAATGATGGTAAGAAGCATGATCACATTGATGTCCTCATTCTTCCACCTTTTCTGGAGCTCAAAAACTTCTTGGATACACTCTTTAGCACTCCTCCTTGTCAGCAAATTAATTCTCAGCCCCACTGTGCTGAACCAAATTTGTCTAGCAATGTGACACTCAAAGAATGTGTCTAACAGATTCAGCTTGTGTTTGGCAAAATAAGCATTCTCCAGTTTCCTTGCCCATTTTCATTTGAATGTTTGAATTTGTGGGCAGCACATTCTGGGCAACTCTCCACATTGACATTCTGGGCAACTCTCCACACTTCTTTCCAAAATAGCTTCTCCAACTGATTTCCACCATGAGAATAGGCAACCTGAGCATGGTAAGGTTCCTTCACTGTTCGTTTTCCTTTCTTAGCACAAGTCCTCACCCAAGTGTCTGAACTCATGAGAATAGGGACCTGAATTTGTAAGATTGCATTTCTTTCGCCTTCACTAAACCAAGAACTCATATTTGAATAGATTAAAGAGTCCAAGGAGCGAGCCTAACAAGAACAAGCCCGAAAGCAAACCGAAAAAAGACTTACTAACCAACCAAAAACGTAGAACACACTAAGATAGTAAAATCCGCCCTAAACTACGTTACGCGCAACGTCAACCAAAACACTCGAGACTTTATACTAAAAATTAAAAGAAAGTCCCTCCACCGAGTCACGATTTCTACCGATGATTGGCTCGTCCTCATAATGCATGCTGCTCGGACGCTCCAAAATCCAAAAAAACAAATAAGCAATCAGTATATGAATGAATATGTGATAAATTTCAATCAGAAGCATCTGATAGCGAAGATCGAAGTACTTCGAGCATGTAAAAGCACATAGCTAATTTGGCAATTGGAGAGGAATCACAATTTGTGTCATGGAGTGTGCAATGCTGCGTAATGAGCTACAGCATCCAGAGCACTCACTACAATTCACCAAATACGAACCCACGCACACCTGTTCACTTATGTCCATGTTACAAACTACTACTGTTCTCAACTATTTGCACTCCAAACAACATACACAAAAATAGTTTGTAACATTGACATAAGTGAACAGGTGTTGCAAGCTGTTTGGAGTGTAAACTATTCTATCTTGACTGCAAGTACGCATCTTTGCCCCCACGCTATCAGACATGAGCATGTCCACTAGGGGAGTGGGAGTACACCCTTAATAAACACCATTCCCACAAGGCACACCTAGCTAAGACAGACACCTTTTAAACCCTCTTACGATCCATATAGAATTTTACTGAATGCAAGCAAGATATCTTGCCAATTACCCCGTGTGTGGTCTTCATGGACTTCAACTGTGTGTTTCTAAGGCGTCAACGCCATCCAAACCGTCAATAGACCTCCAATTCCACAAACATAGTCCGTGGAACTCAGCAAGCTAGAGCAGTTAACCAAGTACTTAGTAATCTAGGTCATAACAAATGATAAAAGTTCAACGGATCATTCTGCAATTACAATACCTAAAACAATACTCTGTTTCCAAAACTGAGGTACAAATTGTTGTCAATGCAGCCATCGGGGCCATCTTGATGGAGGCTGCCTCGTTAAGCCATGGCGTCATAATAGACTAAGTAGTACTATCAAATGAAGAAGGGAAAAAAGAAAATGTAGCCGTGTGTTGTAACCATCTGACAAGAAATCTAACATCATTAGTTTCTAACACAAAAAAGGATGCATATATCTGTCTACCAAAGGTTCCAAATAACCATAAAGCTCTAAAAACTACAAGTAATTCTTTTCCCAGAACCTTGAGACAAATCAAAGGTTCAGTAACTTCTTAAGAGGCCTACAGCCTACGGGCCGTTGGTGAGGAACAAAGCAACCATTCAGCCTTTGACTTGCACCAAATCATACCTCAAACATTGCAGGTAGTCTCTTTGCTTCACTGAAAAAGAACTCTAAAACACTGTAATGGCACCTTGAAAAAAAAGCACACAGTAACTCCAAATCAGCAATGCTCTCTTTATAACATAACATGAAGGGTCGAGAGATTTTCACTCCCCCCCCCCCCCCCCCCCCTCCCCCCCCCCCCCCCATAAGGGCTGCCAAAATCTACTGCTTGATAGAATGCTAACATTAAAAATTCAAGCCCTCGTCACATCAAATTGTGAAAAAAAAAAAAAAAAAAAAAAAACTTTATACTACATAGAGGAACTAAAATGTTTATTAGAGCATATCAGCATGATCCCATTAAAAAATGTTTCAATGGGTAACTAAGCTGCCCATGTGCCATTTCTGTTACAAAATAATAGGATGGGTAATATCTGTTAGATTACCATTAATATACTTACTGCGAGGTGATTGGGTAAGGTAAGTCGCCCGTGTGCAATTTTGGGAAGTCAAACCTTCAACGAAAAGACAACAGACGGATTCATTTATCCCGGCCAATCTTGCCAATTCAATGTACACATCAGGTGTGCCAACATGACAGATTGACAGCAACATTCAGAAAAAGATCAATCACATATGTCACCAACATGAGTTAACCCCTATTGAAAAAGTAGCTAGTTTCCTTTGTTATGGTTGTGGTACACAACATCATCCATCAAGGAGAGTGCTCCGTTCTATATGCCACCTGTGGGTTCTGGGTCAGCCAGAAATGTGCTAATTCTTTACCTGGAAGCATTCATCTCTTAGTTACAGCAGAACTCAAGGTTGCCAACATCATCTGTTCCCTTAATATTCTTCCCCATTTCAAATATCCTCCTGTTTTTGTGACCTTAAACGTTGCGAATTCTGTGAAGCGAAAGGTAAGAGAGGAAGTTAGATGCACTATTGTCTTCAAGAGGGTTGTAAATATGCCGTCCAGGTAATTTGTGCATTGCCAGTGCTAAGACGTTCTAGGTACATACTGTAGACCAAAAGACATACCACCGTATTCATTTACCATTGCGAATTTCGTCAGTTTAGTTTGCAAAAAGTTAATTATCCGTCAAAAAGCTTATTTTTTATATATGATGATGCTTTCTGCTCTTTTTTATTTGTGGCTTAACACAGAGAAGGGATAATAGACATGGATCTCCAAGACCTTGGACTCAACTTTGCTGATGTTGAGTTGGTGCCTTATATTGGTCAAAGGCGGCCAAACAACTTTGTTTCCAAATCGGATTTGGAAACTTTAGGGATTTTCCTAGCACTATATAAAGAACCTAGTAGTCACACTATTAGGCATGCACATCATTGTAGTCTTGTTCCTCTTAAGTGAATAAATGGTACTTTTTCCTCCGTGGAGGTAGCAAGCAATATTTTGCTAGCGAAACACGTGAAATCCCATGTTCTTCTTTTATTCATTCATTGTTCGTGAGGTGGTTTGTCATAACAAACTGGTATCAGAGCTCGAGTTTGGCGTTGTTTCAAGATTAAGATCGAGGCAGAGCAAAGCTAGGGTTTCACAACTTGGTGAAATCAAAGCTAGGGTTTTACGATCTAGGTGGAGCACGCGACTAGGGTTCAAGATCCACCAAGAACGATGCCCGGATCGATGTTGAAGATCGACAGGTTCACAGGAGGGAACAAGTTCAGTCTGTGGAAGATAAAGATGGAGGCTTTGCTCAAATCGCAAGGCTTGTGGGCACCTTTGACCGCGAAAAAGGGAGGCATGAATGTTGCATCATCGGAGTTCAAGGTATTGGAAGAGAAGGCACACGCAACGATTATGCTGTGCTTATCGTATGACGTGTTCATCGAGGTCGCAAATCAGAAGGAAGCAGGGATACAAGATATGGGCAGACTAGAACCAAGTGATAAGAAGAGAGTATTCATGGATTTCGGAACAGGTGCGAAGGGATACAAGATATAGGCAGACAACAAGATTATACTTAGCAGAAGTGTAGTCTTTGATGAGAGTCATATGTTGAAGAATTCCGTGGAGGTGGAGCTTGTAGATGCAGAGAAGAAGGTTAAGGGAGAGTCCGATCCTACTGATCCTAAAGATTCCAAAGTCTCTACACCGCCGTCGGAAGCCGAAGAGGAAGAAGCAAAAGAGTCTGATAGTGAGGATGCGTCTCTACCAGAGGAACCAGCTCATCAGAGTATTGCTGAATGAAGACCAAAAAGAGTCATAAAGCCTCCGGCAAGATACAGACATGACGGTATGGTGGGATATGCATTACAGGTAGCGAAGGAGGTGGAGGATGAGCCGTCCAACTACAAGGTCGCTATAACTAGTTCTGAGTCAGCACAGTGGATTGCCGCAATGGGAGAAGAGATGGAGTCTCTTAGAAAGAACTTGAATTGGGAGCTTGTTAAATTGCCAGCGGGAAGGAAGATAGTCAGTTGCAAGTGGGTCTTCAGAAGAAAGGAAGGAACTACAGCTGGGGAGGGCATCAAGTATAAAGCAAGGTTAGTTGCAAGAGGTTTCAGTCAAAAAGAAGAAGTTGACTACAATGAGATCTTCTCATCGGTGGTCAGACATACTTCAATCAGGGTGCTACTAGCGATGTTGGCATACCACAACTTAGAACTTGAGCAGCTCGACGTGAAAATAGCTTTCCTGCACGGAGAGTTGGAGGAGGAAATATACATGAGCCAACCGGAGGGGGTCCAAGTTCCCGGAAAAGAGAAACACGTGTGCAAGCTGAAAAGATCTCTCTATGGATTTAATCAAATCGCCGAGGCAATGGTACAAGAGGTTTGACGGCTTCATGTTGAAGATTGGTTACCACGGGTGCAAGTATGATTTTTGTGTGTATCACAAGTTGTTGCGTAGTGGATCACGTATCTACCTAGTTCTATATGTGGATGATATTTTGATCGCAACTCAGAACATCAAGGACATTAGAGAACTGAACAGGTCTCTCAGTGCGGAATTTGAGATGAAGGATCTAGGGGCTGCTCGGAAGATATTGGGAGTTGAGATCTATAGAGATAGGAAGAAGAATCTTTTCTTATCACAGCAGGGATACATCAAGAAGGTCTTGGCAAGATTCGGGATGTTATCAGCTAAAGCTATAGATACTCCTATGGCAACTAACAGCAAGTTAGTAATGTAAACCGTTCAGACTGAGGAGGAGAAGGAGTACATGTCCACGGTTCCATATGTCAGCGCAGTTGGAAGCCTCGTGTATGCTATGGCATGTACTCGACCGGACATAGCATTCGATGTTA
Organism: Linanthus parryae; assembly: GCA_023055425.1. Taxonomy (NCBI): domain Eukaryota; kingdom Viridiplantae; phylum Streptophyta; class Magnoliopsida; order Ericales; family Polemoniaceae; genus Linanthus; species Linanthus parryae. Next base: position 62,129,339 of record JALGPY010000002.1, on the reverse strand, counting down.
GTATGGTTAGTCGTTTTATGGCACATCCGGGTATGGACTATTGGCAGGCGGTGAAGCGGATATTCAGGTATCTTAGGGGTACGTCAGACATTGGCCTATGCTATGGGGCTAGTGAAGACATCATGGTAGCTGGTTTCTCGGATGCGGAGTATGCAGGGGATATTGATAGTAGAAGATCAATGACAGCCTATTCATTTGCTCTGGGAGCATCTGTTGTGAGTTGGAAGGCTACGCCACAGCCGACGGTGACTTTGTCCACCATGGAGGCAGAGTATATGGCTCTAACGGAAGCAGCAAAGGAGGAAATTTGGCTTAAGGTAATAGTCAATGCTCTAGGGCTACTTCAAGATCAGGCGATAGTCTACTGTGATAGCTTGAGTGCAATTTGCTTGACTAAGGACCAGGTTCATCATGAGAGGACCAAGCATATTGACGTCAGGTATCATTTTCTGAGAAGTGAAAGCAGGATCAAGGTGATGAAGGTGGGGACTGATGACAACCCCGCAGATATGTTCACCAATCCGGTTTCGCAGAGCAAGTTCCAGCATTTTCTGGAACTGCTCAACATCATGAGCCAGTAAGGCCTTTCGGGGCATGTCGGACCCGGTGGGGGTCCAGTGAGTCTCTGTGACGAGATACATTGGGTGCGGAGAAGACGTAAATTTATTTACGAGAAGAGGAGCAGCTGCTGTTGACGAGACAATTCAAGTCAAGGTGGAGATTTGTTGAGTTGGTATCTTGAATTGGTCAAAGGCGGCCAAACTCTTTTCTTCCAACTTTGATTAGGAAACATTGGAAGTCAAAGGCGGTTGAGGATTAGTTAGGAAACAACTTTATTTCAAATCGGATTCGGAAACTTTAGGGATTTTCCTAGCACTATATAAAGAACCTAGTAATCAAACTATTAGGCATGCACATCATTGTAGTCTTTTTTCTCTTAAGTGAATAAAGGGTGCTTTTTCCGCCGTGGAGGTAGCTTGCAATATTTTTCTAGCGAACCACGTAAAACCCCGTGTTCTTCTTTTATTCATTCATTGTTCGTGAGGTGGTTCGAGCTGATATAAGGTAATGAAGCTTACCCTCTCTTTGTCCCCTCTTGATTTGTTTACATGTATAGACATTCATCACATTGTATTTCACATTGTTGTAGTATCAGAGACCAAAACAGATATTAACAAGAATGAAGATCAGCTTTAAATATCAAGTTCGCCAGTTCTGGCCATGGCCCCCTTCGGCATCGTACTCCGATCGCTTTTTCTCCGAAATCTCGTGGTTAGGCTCTCTCTCTCTCTCTCTTCTATTTGATCTTCTCAGTCTTTCTCTCTCTCTCTCTCTCTCTCTCTCCTTGATATTCTCGGTCTCTCCCTATTCCTCTCCCTATATTGTTTGTATACATTAGATCTCGCAGGCGGCCGTGAGGCGGTTGTGAAGTGGCAACCAGAATTGGTGATGATGTTGGCATTGGCGGTGGAGGTGGCGTTGGCAGTGGAGGTGGCAGTGTTCTTCTTCTTCTGTAGTGTACTTTTAAATATGGACATCGTTAGAAATTGTTTGGTCTATAAATTAGCTAGAAATTCTTTAGACCGTAAATTTTTTCATCCGAAAAATTTGATGTTGTACGATATTGCTATTTTTATCTGATAATTATGCTGTGTTCATTCATGCTTCTGCTCCTGGTGGTGATGGTGGTAATGAGAGAGAGGAGGGAGAGAAAGAGGAAGAGTTTGTAATTATTGAATATTGCAGGGATACAAATATAAAAGGCACAAATTTTTCGATACATGTGCTAACTTTATCTCAGTTATCCTAAAGAAACGGAGAAAGTACAAGGTATGGTGAAATTAGGCCACGCCAGGTGCGTATGTATGTACCACTCCGCCCCACCTCTTTTGTACCATGTGAACTTTTATCACTATTCACTGGGTCACTTTGACCCGGTAATTTGGACAGCAAAACTTTATAATTTTTAGAAATTTTTTTCGTAGTGTTGTAGAGTAATTCTTATTCTACAAAACTCTAAAACATTAACGAAAAATTACGTCGTTTTACGATCCAAATCAACGGGTCAAAGTGACCCAATTACGGGTGAAAAAGTCAAATGGTGCAAAGCTGGTGTGACGGAGTGGTATGTAATTTCCTTAAGACTAGAAAATTCCTAGTAATTTCCTAAAACAAAAATTCGTAGTAGTGACGTTACTAGGATTCATTACCCTAGTTGAGGTACTCTACTCTTCCTAAGTCACCGCCTAAAAACTTATATATAAAGCCATCGAGACCACCACTTCACTAATTACTATCTCAAACGTAATAAGTTCCTTTTGCTTCCACAAAGTCTTTTAGGTTTTAAGGTTTTCAGCACCACCATGGCTTCTTCTTCTAGTACAGCTGCTCCTCCAAAGATGATCGTGTTCAAGAGTTCTGATGGAGAGACATTTGAGGTAGAGGAGGCAGTGGCGGTGGAATCGCAGACCATCAAGCACATGATCGAGGAAGACTGCGCCGACAACGTAATCCCCCTCCCAAACGTCACCGGCAGGATCTTGGCGAAGGTGATTGAGTATTGCAAGAAGCACGTCGATGCTGCCGCGGAGGAAAAATCTACCGTGGAGGATGAACTCAAGAACTTTGATTCGGAGTTTGTGAAGGTGGATCAAGGGACATTGTTCGATCTCATTCTGGCGGCGAACTATCTCAACATAAAGAACTTGTTAGACTTGACTTGCCAGACTGTTGCGGACATGATAAAGGGAAAAACGCCGGAGGAGATCAGGAAGACGTTCAACATCAAGAATGATTTCACTCCGGAGGAAGAGGAAGAGATTCGCAGGGAGAATGCTTGGGCTTTTGAGTAGTAGGTTTCAAAAATAATAGTAGCAGTTTTCACTATGATAAAACCAGTTTTTGCAAAAATATTTTATGCCCGTGTTCTAGTTTAATCTGCTATTTATGTCTCACCTGAAACTTATTTTCTACTATTTTGCGATGGATTGATTAGCAAAACGGTACACAAATTTGATAATCTTTTCGTGATTTTGTAGAGTAGACATCATGAAAAATAATCAAAAAATCGTATCGTTATCTAAAAAAAATTGTATCATTTTTTGCTATTCATATCACCGGTCAAAGTGACATGACTGCGGGGTGAAAAAAATCAATTGAATATAGCTCTACTTTTTATCTGCTATTTTCAGTGTTCATCGGAGTGCGTGTTTTTTCTTGTGTTTTTTTTTTGTAGTGACCATTGGGTATCTTCTGTCATTTTCTTCCTTTTTTCAATAACATACAACTTGAATCGATAAAAGGGTCCGGGGAGCGAGCCTAACAAGAACAAGTCCAAAAACAAACCGACAAAAGGATTAACCAACCAAAAACGTAGAACATAATCGGCGCCCTAAACTACGTTACGCGCAACATCAACCAAGGCACGCGAACGAATTCTACCAATGACCGGCTCGTCAACATATGCACATATGCATGCTGCTCGATCCCTTAAAAAAAAAATACAATCGTTATATAAATGATTATGTGATAAACTTAAATAAAGAAACATGTAAAAGCACATAGTTGTAATTTAGCACTTGCATGCACAAACTTAGGTAAATCTGCTAAGTACCTAGTAGAATAAGGTAATAGTTCTCATAGCATAAGAGCTCCCTATCTCTCCCGTCAAACATGATGCACAACTATCACAAACTTGAACCAAAAACGGACTTCGAAAAGGTTGAAGATGGTCATCTTCGATATAATGTACTCTCTGTCCCACAAATTGGCCACACTTCTCTTCCGAAAAAATTATCCACTTTATGTATGTTGGAAACAATGTCCAATAAAAAGGTAGTATTATACTATCACATTATAAAAGCTAATCACGTGTACGAAAAATGTAAGTCCACTTAAAAAATTAGAGTTTAGAAAATGGACAGTTTTTGTAGGACGGAAAGAGTAGCTGCTAATCTACATGTTGGGAAAGTTTGACTTGAATCAATTTTGACAAAGCTTCCTAATTTATTTTGAAAATACTTTGACGGCCTCTTGTTGCTTTGGCAATGAGTTTTGTTTTACATGTGCATATACTAGAGGATGACATGTGCCCTCAGGACACTACTAAACTAACGCAAAAGAATTTAGAATGATTTGAATTTTTAAGTAATTTTCCGTAATAACATTAATAGTAGAAAGTATGTAATTAGAAGTGACTCAGGCAAGAGAAAAAAAAAGTTTATTCACATTTTTATGTGGAGTATAATTTTTTGGGAATTCTACTTTCAACAAAATTGTAGTCCCATGGTCAACTTCAAACACTTTTACCACTATCAATTCTTGCCCTTGAAAATTTAATACGATTACAAATTTAATATATTTAAATTGGTTGGAGAATTTTTGTGGCCTGAATTTTCAGTTATGGTATCATAAAATTTCGCCCAAATAAAATTTCCTTAAGAAGAAATTATCGAAGTGCTGAGATTAAATTGATCTAATGGTGTAAAAGACATTTCAAAGTCAATTGTGTTGTTTTATTATATAGAAAGCACATGCATTAGTAGACACACACACATATAGAGAGGTTGGGTTGAGACCTTTTGTTGGAGAAATTTTTCAGTGTGTGTGTGTGCAGTGGTGTTTCGTGGTGGCCGCCATGGAGGTAGCTAGCGGGTTCATTACGAAATCGTTGCGAATACGTCAAATATATGTCTCGTTCTTGTTTTCGTTACATCGTTCTTGCTCGAAACCCCCCAGTTTATAACAAACTGGTATCAGAGCTCTGAAACAGGAGTTATGTTACAACAAACTGGTATCAAAGTCGGGGTTCCAAGATCTATGTGGAGCTAAGAGCTAGGGTTTCACGTTTTGGTGGAATTCAAAGCCAGGGTTTCGCGATTCAGGTGGAGCAGGCTATCGGGAGGTTGGATTTTGAGATTCCGCCAAGAAAGATGTCTTGTTTGGAGATCAAGATCGATCTGTTCGTGAGAGTAGCAGGTACACCCACCATCTGAAGCCCCGTGAAGGGGGCTATCCGGGCTCCTGTTGGAGAAATCTGGCGCGCATCTGATTAAGGTTGCAAGTGATCTGACAAATCAAGCACGCATTCGGTATTGGCGCGAATTGCGCAGTTCACGCGCATCTGGCGTTCTGGCAATTGACGTACAGGCGCAATCCGGCTCCCGACGTGGAGCATGGCGTGTGAATTGAATCTGGTTCTGGCTTATGTGTTGCAGGAACTCGTTGGATTTGGAGCAACGACATGGAGCATCTGGCGCAAGAGGTTTCTGGCACGCGCATCTGGTCCTGGTTCTGGCGCGCATTCTGCACGAACTTTGGTTCTGGCGTGCACCTGTTTGGGAGCGTGTACCATGACATATTGATCTCGCATTTGGCACGATTGATTTTTGGCGAGCATCTAGTGCATCTGAGGCATACGGGGCGCATCTGGCATGAAAATTTGTGGCACTCGTCATCGTTGCATCTTGTCTGGATGACATATGGGCATTCTGTTATGGTGCATATGTCTGGTGCAATTGGGCGCATCAGGAATACATTCGGTTTTGCTTTCTCATTGAATGATTCGGGTCTGGTTCTGGGTGGAGCATTTGTTTATGTTTCTGGAAGTCTATCCACATCTGGCGCATTCGTTGCATGAACGCATGGTAGTTGGAGCAACGATTTGGCGATTCGGGTTTCGCATATAGTTGCGGAAAAACTATTTGGGAGGCGTGCTCGTGACTGGTTCAGGGAGACGTATCCGTTTCTGGATTGAGGAGAGGAACATTAGTTCTGATTCGGGTTGCTGAGACGATTCAAGTCAAGGTGGAGATTTGCTAGCAAAGTTTGACTTGAATCAATTTTGGTAAAGCTTCCTAATTTGTTTTGGAAATACTTTGACGGCCTCTTGTTGCTTCGAAAACAAGTTTTTTTTTTACATGTTTATACAAAGAACATGCTTTAATAGCAACACACACATACAAAGAGGTCGGGTTGAGAGCTTTTGTTTTGAGAGACTTTTCAGTATGTGTGGGCGGTGCTGTTTCGGGGTGGCAGGGGTTCTCTTCTCAATAAAATATCGGGTTCTGGCCGTGGAGGTAGCTAGCGCGTTCGTTGCGAATTCGTTAGTGAACCACGTTAAATATATGTTTCGTTCTTTTGTTCGTTACATTGTTTTTTTCTTGAATACCTCAGATTAAAACAAATTGGTATCAGAGTTCTGAAATAGGAGTTATGTTACAACTCTGCCGATTTCTGATAGTTTAGACTTACCGATGCATAAAAAACATCAGTCTACACTGTGGGATGGATATTCATGTGCTAGATTCCATAAGTTAATTATCCGTTCGACCCAGTTGGAGAGGAACCACACCTGTGTCAAGGAGTCTGCAATGCTTTTGTTTTCATCTATTTGCACTCCAAACAGCATACAACATGGACCATCCAAACTGGCACTAGACCTCCAATTCTAAGGCGTATGTTTCTAAGGCGTCAACACGATCCAGTGTATGTGTCTAAGGCGTCAACGCCATCCATACTATCAAGAGACATCTAATTATAAAAACATAGTCTGTAGAATTCAGCAAGCTAGAGCAGTTAACCCAGTAGTAATATAGGTCATAACAAATGATAAAATCTGAACGGATCATTCTGCCATGTTAAGAGAGGAAATTGGATGCACTATTATCTCCAAGAGGGTTGCAAATATGTCCTCCATGTAATGTGTTATGTGTGCATTGCCACTGATTCAAACCGTAGAAAACGAAATCGCCTACACCCCTACCAAAAATTACATTACTACTTTGCTTTTGTTTTTGAAATAAAAAGCATTGGTACAACTTATTTACATTACTGCTGTACGATAAAGCATTGGTACAGCTTATTTACAAAATTCTTAATCATTATGGATAACAAAATAAAATGTTGTCGGGATGGTTACGTGATCTATGTACTCTTGTCGTCTAGACATCGTGAAGCGCTCCAATCCCTAGCGTGGTGAACATGTGATGGTTTTAGAAAAAGGGCACCACAATGGAAGAAAGTCAGTGAAAACTGAGTAATAATATACTACGAGGCGTAAAGAGAACAGTTGGCACCACAGTTATAAGTGTTAAGTTTTGACGTGGGTTACGCAGCGGAATAACAAAAAAAATAATTCCTACTCAAAGCCCACCAAGGATCACAGGAAGAGACATTCATAACATGATCAAGGACATAGATGATGTGTACCTTTTGGTTCGGGAGATCACACGAAGAATATTGTCCTCTTCTCTACGGTAGATCCACGTCTAGAGGTGAGATCTAGATTCTTCCTTCTCCTAGTGCTAGCTTGGACCGGAGGAAGACGGACGAACGAATCAAGCAACAAGGAACAAAGAGAGGATTCGGCCTCTCTTTTTGGTGGACGGGTAGGGGCTTCGACCTCTAGCTTGTCTTGCTCTCTCTTTTGCTTTCTCTCCCACTCACTTATGTTATGAGCATTAGTTGTGGGAAGGAAGCTAGAGCATTCTTTATATAGTCCAACAACTCCTTGTTGACTACATAAAGGTCCTTCCTAATTCTACATGAACTTGGATCAGTCCCTTCCTTGCATATTAGTCCTACTAAGTTTGCAAGGTGTTGCAAAGTGATCCTTCTAATTAATTAATCATATTAATTAATCCCAAATCTAGTTCAACTCTATTTGACGCGTGACCCCATAGGTTTCTACTTAGTTGGTAGTGAAAGTGTTAGTGTGCAAATGGTAATGCAGCTAAGATACTCTAGAAGGGGGGGGGGGGGGGGTTGAAAAGAGTATGCAAACTTTTTGCAAAACTTGCTAAGATAATAAGATCTTGTGAAAGCTAGTGAAGTTCAAGGCCTTGAAAACAAGTTCAAGCATTTGGAATGAAATAAAGTTTGGAATAGATCTGTCAAGTCCTTTTTAAGGCCTTGAAAAGAGTTTCAAACCCTTGAAAAACAGACAAGTTTGAATGCTGTAAAAATTGAGTAAGTAAAGAAACTGTAAAAGCAAGAGACAAATGATTTATAGATTTCAGTCCACTTGGACCTAATCTCTACCTCAGGGATCTGATCCCTGTAGGATTTTCAACACAATTCTTATTAATCAAAATCTAAGCCCTAGATCTCAAGCACAGAGAGATGCCTTACTCTGTTACAACTTGTGATTCTCCCTAACCTATATAGTACCTGCTCTAGCTAACTGATTAACTAAGAATTATCTATTGTTCACTTTGAAAAATCCTCGAGAATAAAGATAGAAATATTACATAAATGATCTACCAATAAATTAAAATACAGAAGAACACTAGAGTGTAGAAACTGCAGTGAAGTATGCAGTGAACTTCTGTGAAATGGATTGTGAGATTGATGAACTTCTTTGATGCTTGTCAATCCAGACTTGTCTCTCTCTTTTTGCCCGTTGAGTGTTGTGTATGTTGCTTCAGAAATGAGATCTATTTAGACTTTAAACAGCTCTGCAAATCTTCCCATATTTTCAGCAACAAATCTCCTATTTTGTAGGAAATAGACTTTGACTCTTTGACAATCTTCTCCAACGGTTAAGTGATCACAATCTCCAGAGATAATGTTGTGATCTTGCATTTGAATAGATTGAGAAGCTGTCATACCAGTCAGATTAAACACAGAATCATCTTCTCAATTATTTCCTTCCCTGCACAAGTCAGATTAGGAAATAATCCCTGCAGACTAGGAAATAAAATTCCCTCCAAAATCATAGTCAAACAGATAATATTTTATGTTCAAGCATATTAGAATAATTTGTCTTTCATCATCAAATAAAATTAAAACAATCATATGAATGAGGGATATGAAATCAACTTAGAAGAGTTTACAGAGACACTCCCCCTGAGAATGTTCATATAGGTTAAACAGTTTCAAGGCTTTAAATCCAGTTTCAAGGCCTTGAAAATAGCTATACTATTTTCAAGCCTATGATAACTAATTCAAGGCTTTGAAAGCTGATTCAAGGCCTTGAAATAGTCAAGCTATTTCAAGCCTTGCATAACATGTGATCTTACAATCTCCCCCTTGATGAAAGACAAAACCAAATTCTGTTTGATCCTTAGTCTCTGCAAAAAATACTGATTAGTTCACAATTCATAATAACACAGTAATTCCAAAAAGATCCAACTTATTCAGTTCAGCAACAGAAAATAAAAAAGTTTCAGCAAAGGCGGCCAAACTCTTTGTTTCCAACTTTGATTAGGAAACATTGGAAGTTAAAGGCGGTGGAGGATTAGTTAGAAAAAAACTTTGTTTCCAAATCGGATTTGCAAACTTTAGATATTTTCCTAGCACTATATAAAGAACCTAGTAGTCACACTATTAGGCATTAACAACATTGTAGTCTTGTTCCTCTTAAGTGAAAAAAATGTACTTTTTCCGCCGTAGAGGTAGCTAGCAATATTTTGCTAGCGAACGTAAAATCCCATGTTCTTCTTTTATTCATTTATAATTCGTGAGGTGGTTTGTCATAACAAACTAGTATCGGAGCTCGGGTTTGGCGGTGTTTCAAGATTAAGATCGAGGCAGAGCAAAGCTAGGGTTTCACAACTTGGTGAAATCAAGGCTAGGGTTTTGCGATCTAGGTGGAGCACGCGACTAGGATTCAAGATCCACCAAGAATGATGCCCAGATCGATGTTGAAGATCGACAGGTTCACAGGAGGGAACAGCTTCAGTCTGTGGAAGATAAAGATGGAGGCTTTGCTCAAATCGCCAGGCTTGTGGGCACCTTTGATCGCGGAAAAGGGAGGCTTGAATGTTGAATCATCGGAGTTCAAGGTATTGGAGGAGAAGGCACACGCAACGATTATGTTGTGCTTATCGTATGACGTGATCATCGAGGTCGCAAATCAGAAGGAAGCAGCGAAGCTCTGGCTCAAGTTGGAGAGTCTCTAAATGACTAAGAGCCTCACTAGCAAGTTGATGCTAAAGCAAAGGCTCTTCGCTTTGAAGATGCTCGAAGGTACGGATCTCAAGGACCATCTTGACCAATTGAATACAATTCTTTTATATTTGCGTAATATTGGCGAGAATGCGGGCTATGAGGATACTGCACTTTTGTTATTGATCTCGTTACCTCCATCATATGACAACTTCGTGCTGTCGTTCATTATGTACAAGGACGAATTTTCCCTAGAGGAGGTCATGCCAGCGCTCCATGCTAGGGAACTGCACCATAAGGGTGCAGGCACAAGTACAGAGGACCATGATTCCGGAATGATGGCGACGGGCGAAGCAAGAAGGGTAAGAAGAATAAGAAAAATCCGTTTTCAGGTTCTAAGTTGCCTAAGGATGTCTGTGCTTGCTCCAAGGAAAAGGGGCACTGGAAGAGAGTTGGCCCGAAACGAGGTCAACAGGGGCAGAATGGATCCACAGTCGTAGCAGAAGAAGTTAACTCGTCCGAGGATGATTATGTTCTAATGGTGGATGTTGTCACGCACTCTCAGGATGCGTGGGTCCTTGATTCCGGAGCTTCCTATCATATTTTCTCTAACAGGGAACTATTCTCGACGTACAACCAAACGGATGGAGGGTCTGTCTACATGGCAAGCGGAGCTGTCTATAAGGTGATTGGGAGCGGCTCAGTTAGATTGAAGACAAATGAAGGGAAGTTATGTACTATATAGCAAGTCAGGCATGTACCATTTATTAAGAAGAATCTGATCTCCTTGAGTCTACTTGATAGCAAGGGATACAGTTTCAAAGGTGAAGGTGGAGATCTACAAGTCTTCAAGGGTTCTAAGGTGATACTCAAGGGAGTCAAGAACGGGACTTTGTACATGTTACAAGGTACGACGATCACCGATTCTGCTGGAGTTGTCTCAGCCGAGATTAAGGAAGATGATCTAAGTAAGTCGTGGCATATGAGGCTCGGACATATTAGTGAACGTGGAATGCGGGAACTTCACAAGAAGGGGTATCTCACCGGGAATGTGACCAAGAGCCTAGGGTTTTGTGAGCACTCCGTGTATGGGAAGCTACTGCGTAGCAAGTTCTCTAAGACGGTTCATTGAACGAAAGGTACTCTTGATTATATCCACTCGTATTGTTGGGGTCCATCTCGAGTTGAGGTGACTGGCGGGTACAGGTATTTTCTGAGCATCTTAGACGATAACTCCAGGATGACTTGGATATTCGTGATGAAGCACAAGAGTGAAGCCTTTGCAAGATTCAAGAGGTGGAAGACTCTAGTAGAGAATCAGATGGGAAAGAGGGTGAAGAGGATGCGCACGAACAACGGCTTAGAGTTCTGCTCATCAGAGTTTGATGGATTCTGCAAGGATCAGGGAATAGCATGCCATCGCACCGTTCAGCACACACCGCATCAGAACGGTGTAGACGAGAGAATGAATCAAACACTTCTAGCAAAAGCAAGTTGCATTCTTTCGAGTGCAGGTATTTCTATAGGCTTTTGGGGCGAGGCAGTTTTCATGGCATGCTATCTCATAAATCGGAGTCCGCACACAGGTATAGGATGCAAGATTCCTATGAAAGTCTGGTCTGGTAGAGCACTATATTACTCGGATTTGAGAGTCTTTGGTTTTGTTGCCTATTATCACGTTGATGATGGCAAACTAGAACCAAGTGATAAGAAGGGAGTATTCATGGATTTCGGAACAGGTGTGAAGGGATACAAGATATGGGCAGACAACAAGATTATACTTAGCAGAAGTGTAGTCTTTGATGAGAGTCATATGTTGAAGGATTCCGTGGAGGTGGAGCTTGTAGATGCAGAGAAGAAGGTTAAGGGAGAGTCGGATCCTACTGATCCTGAGGATTTCGAAGTCTCTACACCACCGCCGGAAGCCGAAGAGGAAGAAGCAGAAGAGTCTGATAGTGAGGATGCGTCTCTACCAGAGGAACCAGCTCATCAGAGTATTGCTGAATGAAGACCAAAAAGAGTCATAAAGCCTCCGGCAAGATACAGAGATGACGGTATGGTGGGATATGCATTACAGGTAGCGAAGGAGGTGGAGGATGAGCCGTCCAACTACAAGGCCGCTATAACTAGTTCTGAGTCAGCACAGTGGATTGCCGCAATGGGAGAAGAGATGGAGTCTCTTAGCAAGAACTTGAATTGGGAGCTTGTTAAATTTCCAGCGGGAAGGAAGATAGTCAGTTGCAAGTGGGTCTTCAGAAGAAAGGAAGGAACTACAGCTGGGGAGGGCATCAAGTATAAAGCAAGGTTAGTTGCAAGAGGGTTCAGTCAGAAAGAGGAAGTTGACTACAATGAGATCTTCTCATCGGTGGTCAGACATACTTCGATCAGGGTGCTACTAGCGATGTTGGCACACCACGACTTAGAACTTGAGTAGCTCGACGTGAAAATAGCTTTCCTGCACGAAGATTTGGAGGAGGAAATATACATGAGCCAACCGGAGGGGGTCCAAGTTCCCGGAAAAGAGGAACACGTGTGCAAGCTGAAAAGATCTCTCTATGGATTTAATCAAATCGCCGAGGCAATGGTACATGAGGTTTGACGGCTTCATGTTGAAGATTGGTTACCACGGGTGCAAGTATGATTGTTGTGTGTATCACAAGTTGTTGCGAAGTGGATCACATATCTACCTAGTTATCTATGTGGATGATATTTTGATCGCAACTCAGAACATCAAGGACATTAGAGAACTGAACAGGTCTCTGAGTGCGGAATTTGAGATGAAGGATCTGGGGGCTGCTCGGAAGATATTGGGAGTTGAGATCTATAGAGATAGAAAGAAGAAGAAGCTTTTTTTTATCACAGCAGGGATACATCAAGAAGGTCTTGGCAAGATTCGGGATGTTATCAGCTAAAGCTATAGATACTCCTATGGCAACTAACAGCAAGTTAGGAATGTACACCGTTAAGACTGAGGAGGAGAAGGAGTACATGTCCACGGTTCCATATGTCAGCGCAGTTGGAAGCCTCGTGTATGCTATGCCATGTACTCGACCGGACATAGCATTCGATGTTAGTATGGTTAGTCGCTTTATGGGTCATCCGGGTAGGGACTATTGGCAGGCGGTGAAGCGGATATTCAGGTATCTTAGGGGTACGTCAGAAATTGGCCTATGCTATGGGGCTAGTGAAGAAATCATGGTAGCTGGTTTCTCAATTGCGGAGTATGCAGGGGATATTGATAGTAGAAGATCAATGACAAGCTATTCATTTGCTATGGGAGCATCTGTTGTGAGTAGGAAGGCTACGCCACAGCCGACGGTGACTTTGTCCACCATGGAGGCAGAGTATATGGCTCTAACGGAAGCAGCAAAGGAGGCAATTTGGCTTAAGGTAATAGTCAATGATCTAGGCCTACTTCAAGATCAGGCGATAGTCTACTGTGATAGCTTGAGTGCAATTTGCTTGACTAAGGACCCGGTTCATCATGAGAGGACCAAGCATATTGACGTCAGGTATCATTTTCTGAGAAGTGAAAGCAGGATCAAGGTGATGAAGGTGGGGACTGCTGACAACCCCGCAGATATGTTCACCAATCCGGTTTCGCAGAGCAAGTTCCAGCATTGTCTGGAATTGCACAACATCATGAGCCAGTGAGGCCTTTCGGGGCATGTCGGACCCGGTAGGGGTCCAGTGAGTCTTTGTGACGAGATACATTGGGTGCGGAGAAGACGTAAATTTATTTACGAGAAGAGGAGCAGCTGCTGTTGACGAGACAATTAGAGTCAAGGTGGAGATTTGTTGAGTTGGTATCTTGAATTGGTCAAAGGCGTCCAAACTCTTTGCTTCCAACTTTGATTAGGAAACATTGGAAGTCAAAGGCGGTGGAGGATTAGTTAGGAAACAACTTTATTTCAAATCGGATTCGGAAACTTTAGGGATTTTCCTAGCACTATATAAAGAACCTAGTAGTCAAACTATTAGGCATGCACATCATTGTAATCTTGTTCCTCTTAAGTGAATAAAGGGTGCTTTTTTCCGTCGTGGAGGTAGCTAGCAATATTTTGCTAGCGAACCACGTAAAACCCCGTGTTCTTCTTTTATTCATTCATTGTTCGTGAGGTGGTTCGCGCTGATATAAGGTAATGAAGCTTACCCTCTCTTTGTCCTCTCTTGATCTGTTTACATGTATAGACATTCATCACATTGTATTTCACATTGTTGTAGTATCAGAGACCAAAACAGATATTAACAAGAATGAAGATCAGCTTCAAATATCAAGTTTGCCAGTTCTGGCCATGGTCCCCTTCGGCGTCGTACTCCGATCGCTTTTTCTCTGAATCTGGTGGTTAGGCTCTCTCTCTCTCTCTTCTCTTTGATCTTCTAAGTCTTTCTCTCTCTCTCCTTGATATTATCGGTCTCTCCCTATTCCTCTCCCTATATTGTTTGTATACATTAGATCTCGCAGGCGGCCGTGAGGCGGTTGTGAAGTGGCAACCAGAAATGGCGATGATGTTGGCATTGGCGGTGGAGGTGGCGTTGGCAGTGGAGGTGGCAGTGTTCTTCTTCTTCTTCTTCTATAGTGTACTTTTAAATCTGGACATCGTTAGAAATTGTTTGGTCTATAAATTAGCTAGAAATTCTTTAGACCGTAAATTTTTTCATCCGAAAAATTTGATGTTGTACAATATTGCTATTTTTATCTGATAATTATGTTGTGTTCATTCATGCTTCTGCTCCTGGTGGTGATGGTGGTAATGAGAGAGAGGAGGGAGAGAAAGAGGAAGAGTTTGCAATTATTGAATATTGCAGGGATACAAATATAAAAGGCACAAATTTTTCGATACATGTGCTAACTTTATCTCAGTTATCCTAAAGAAACGGAGAAAGTACAAGGTATGGTGAAATTAGGCCACGCCAAGTGCGTATGTATGTACCACTCCGCCCCACCTCTTTTGTACCATGTGAACTTTTATCACTATTCACTGGGTCACTTTGACCCGGTAATTTGGACAGCAAAACATTATAATTTTTAGAAATTTTTTTCGTAGTGTTGTAGAGTAATTCTTATTCTACAAAACTCTAAAACATTAACGAAAAATTACGTCGTTTTACGATCCAAATCAACGGGTCAAAGTACCCAATTACGGGTGAAAAAAGTCAAATGGTGCAAAGCTGGTGTGACGGAGTGGTATGTAATTTCCTTAAGACTAGAAAATTCCTAGTAATTTCCTAAAACAAAAATTCGTAGTAGTGACGTTACTAGGATTCTTTACCCTAGTTGAGGTACTCTACTCTTCCTAAGTTACCGCCTAAAAACTTATATATAAAGCCATCGAGACCACCACTTCACTAATTACTATCTCAAACGTAATAAGTTCCTTTTGCTTCCACAAAGTCTCTCTGTCTTTTAGGTTTTAAGGTTTTCAGCACCACCATGGCTTCTTCTTCTAGTACAGCTGCTCCTCCAAAGATGATCGTGTTCAAGAGTTCTGATGGAGAGACATTTGAGGTAGAGGAGGCAGTGGCGGTGGAATCGCAGACCATCAAGCACATGATCGAGGAAGACTGCGCCGACAACGTAATACCCCTCCCAAACGTCACCGGCAGGATCTTGGCGAAGGTGATTGAGTATTGCAAGAAGCACGTCGATGCTGCCGCGGAGGAAAAATCTACCGTGGAGGATGAACTCAAGAACTTTGACTCGGAGTTTGTGAAGGTGGATCAAGGGACATTGTTCGATCTCATTCTGGCGGCGAACTATCTCAACATAAAGAACTTGTTAGACTTGACTTGCCAGACTGTTGCGGACATGATAAAGGGAAAAACGCCGGAGGAGATCAGGAAGACGTTCAACATCAAGAATGATTTCACTCCGGAGGAAGAGGAAGAGATTCGCAGGGAGAATGCTTGGGCTTTTGAGTAGTAGGTTTCAAAAATAGTAATAGTAGCAGTTTTCACTATGATAAAACCAGCTTTGGCAAAAATAATTTATGTCCGTGTTCTAGTTTAATCTGCTATATATGTCTGGCCTGAAACTTATTTTTTACTATTTTGCGATGGATTGATTAGAAAAACGGTACACAAATTTGACAATCTTTTCGTGATTTTGTAGAGTAGACATCATGAAAAATAATCAAAAAATCGTATCGTTATCTAAAAAAAATTGTATCATTTTTTGCTATTCATATCACCGATCAAAGTGACATGACTGCGGGGTGAAAAAAAATCAATTGAATATAGCTTTACTTTTTATCTGCTATTTTCAGTGTTCATCGGAGTGCGTGATTTTCTTGTGTTTTTTTTGTAGTGACCATTGGGTATCTTCTATCATTTTCTTCTTTTTTTCAATAACATACAACTTGAATCGAGAAAAGGGTCCGGGGAGCAAGATTAACCAACCAAAAACGTAGAACATAATCGGCGCCCTAAACTACGTTACGCGCAACATCAACCAAGGCACGCGAACGAAGTCTACCAATGACCGGCTCGTCTACATATGCACATATGCATGCTGCTCGATCCCTTAAAAAAAAAAAAAAAAATCGTTATAGTAATGAATATGTGATAAACTTAAATAAAGAAACATGTAAAAGCACAGAGTTGTAATTTAGCACTTGCATGCACAAACTTAGGTACATCTGCTAAGTACCTAGTAGAATAAGGTAATAGTTCTCATAGCATAGGAGCTCCCTATCTCTCCCGTCAAACATGATGCACAACTATCACAAACTTGAACCAAAAACGGACTTCGAAAAGGTTGAAGATGGTCATCTTCGATATAATGTACTCTCTGTCCCACAAATTGGCCACACTTCTCTTCCCGAAAAATTATCCACTTTATGTACAGTAAAACCTCTATAAGTTAATACTCGATAAATCAATAACTTCAATAAAATTAATAATTTGTCCAGTCCCAACTTGGGACCAGTACAAAATTGGACCCCAATCGATAAAATAATAAGATAATAAATTTTTTGAAATCCCAGTGTACATATATTGGTCCCAACGAAAGTATAAATTAATAATCACTAAAATAGAGAAATGAATCTATATTCACTTGTTTTTGGTTGAACTTCAAGTATATATTGAATTCATCTTTAAATCTCATCATTTCACTTACATGTGAAGAAAAATAAACCATTCTTCCACCCATGATGATAACAGTTCAATTATAACTACCACTACATAGTCTGTAGAATTCAGCAAGCTAGAGCAGTTAACCCAGTAGTAATCTAGGTCATAGCAAATGATAAAATCTGAACGGATCATTCTGCCATGTTAATAGAGGAAATTGGATGCACTATTATCTCCAAGAGGGTTGCAAATATGCCGTCCATGTAATGTGTTATGTGTGCATTGCCACTAATACAAACCGTAGCAAACCAAATCGCCTACACCCCTACCAAAAATTACATTACTACTTTGCTTTTCTTTTCGAAAGAAAAAGCATTGGTACAGCTTATTTACATTACTGCTTTACGACAAAGCATTTTTACAGCTTATTTACAAAATTCTTAATCAAGATGGATAACAAAATAAAATGTTGTCGGGATGGTTACGTGATCTATGTACTCTTGTCGTCTTGACATCGTGAAGCGCTCCCATCCCTAGCGTGGTGAACATATGGTGGTTTTAGAAAAATGGCACCACAATGGAAGAAAGTCAGTAAATACTGAGTAATAATATACTACGAGGCGTAAAGAGAACAGTTGGCACCACAGTTATAAGTGTTGGGTTTTGACGTAGGTTACGCAGCGGAATAACAACTAAAATTAATTCCTACTCAAAGCCCGCCAAGGATCACAGGAAGAGACATTCATAACATAATCAAGGACATAGATGATGTGTACCTTTTGGTTCGGGAGATCACACGAAGAATATTGTCCTCTTCTCTACGGTTGATCCACGTCTAGAGGTGAGATCTAGATTCTTCCTTATCCTAGTTCTAGCTTGGACCGGAGGAAGAAGGAAGAACGAATCAAGCAACAAGGAACAAAGAGAGGATTCGGCCTCTCTTTGTGGTGGACGGGTAGGGGCTTCGACCTCTAGCTTGTCATGCTCTCTCTTTTGCTTTCTCTCCCACTCACTTATGTTATGAGCATTAGTTGTGGGAAGGAAGCTAGAGCATTCTTTATATATTCCAACAACTCCATGTTGACTACACAAAGGTCCTTCCTAATTCTACATGAACTTGGATTAGTCTCTTCCTTGCATATTAGTCCTACTAAGTTTGCATGGAGTTGCAAAGTGATCCTTCTAATTAATTAATCATATTAATTAATCCCAAATCTAGTTCAACTCTATTTGACGCTTGACCCCATAGGTTTCTACTTAGTTGGTAGTGAAAGTGTTAGTGTGCAGATGGTAATGCAGCTAACATACTCTAGAAGGGGGGGTTGAATAGAGTATGCCAACTATTTGCAAAACTTGCTAAGATAATAAGATCTTGTGAAAGCTAGTGAAGTTCAAGGCCTTGAAAACAATTTCAAGAATTTGGAATGAAATACAGGTTGGAATAGATCAGTGAAGTCCTTTTCAAGGCCTTGAAAAGAGTTTCAAACCCTGGAAAAACAGACAAGTTTGAATATAGCTTTACTTTTTATCTGCTATTTTCAGTGTTCATCGGAGTGCGTGTTTTTTCTTGTGTTTTTTTGTAGTGACCATTGGGTATCTTCTGTCATTTTCTTCTTTTTTCAATAACATACAACTTGAATCGATAAAAGGGTCCGGGGAGCGAGATTAACCAACCAAAAAAGTAGAACATAATCGGCGCCCTAAACTACGTTACGCGCAACATCAACCAAGGCACGCAAACGGATTCTACCAATGACCGGCTCGTCTACATATGCACATATGCATGCTGCTCGATCCCTTAAAAAAAAAAAAAAAAAAAAAAAAAAAAAATCGTTATATAAATGAGTATGTGATAAACTTAAATAAAGAAACATGTAAAAGCACATAGTTGTAATTTAGCACTTGCATGCACAAACTTAGGTAAATCTGCTAAGTACCTAGTAGAATAAGGTAATAGTTCTCATAGCATAGGAGCTCCCTATCTCTCCTGTCAAAAAAGATGCACAACTATCACAAACTTGAACCAAAAACGGACTTCGAAAAGGTTGAAGATGCTCATCTTCGATATAATGTACTCTCTGTCCCACAAATTGGCCACACTTCTCTTCCCAAAAAATTATCCACTTTATGTACAGTAAAACCTCTATAAGTTAATACTCGATAAATCAATAACTTCAATAAAATTAATAATTTGTCCAGTCCCAACTTGGGACCAGTACAAAATTGGACCCCAATCGATAAAATAATAAGATAATAAATTTTTTGAAATCCCAGTGTACATATATTGGTCCCAACGAAAGTATAAATTAATAATCACTAAAATAGAGAAATGAATCTATATTCACTTGTTTTTGGTTGAACTTCAAGTATATATTGAATTCATCTTTAAATCTCATCATTTCACTTACATGTGAAGAAAAATAAACCATTCTTCCACCCATGATGATAACAGTTCAATTATAACTACCACTACATAGTCTGTAGAATTCAGCAAGCTAGAGCAGTTAACTCAGTAGTAATCTAGGTCATAACAAATGATAAAATCTGAACGGATCATTCTGCCATGTTAATAGAGGAAATTAGATGCACTATTATCTCCAAGAGGGTTGCAAATATGCCGTCCATGTAATGTGTTATGTGTGCATTGCCACTAATACAAACCGTAGCAAACCAAATCGCCTACACCCCTACCAAAAATTACATTACTACTTTGCTTTTCTTTTCGAAAGAAAAAGCATTGGTACAGCTTATTTACATTACTGCTTTACGATAAAGCATTGTTACAGCTTATTTACAAAATTCTTAATCATGATGGATAACAAAATAAAATGTTGTCGGGATGGTTACGTGATCTATGTACTCTTGTCGTCTTGACATCGTGAAGCGCTCCCATCCCTAGCGTGGTGAACATATGGTGGTTTTAGAAAAAGGGCACCACAATGGAAGAAAGTCAGTAAAAACTGAGTAATAATATACTACGAGGCGTAAAGAGAACAGTTGGCACCACAGTTATAAGTGTTGGGTTTTGACGTAGGTTACGCAGCGGAATAACAACAAAAATTAATTCCTACTCAAAGCCCGCCAAGGATCACAGGAAGAGACATTCATAACATAATCAAGGACATAGATGATGTGTACCTTTTGGTTCGGGAGATCACACGAAGAATATTGTCCTCTTCTCTACGGTTGATCCACGTCTAGAGGTGAGGTCTAGATTCTTCCTTATCCTAGTTCTAGCTTGGACCGGAGGAAGAAGGAAGAACGAATCAAGCAACAAGGAACAAAGAGAGGATTCGGCCTCTCTTTGTGGTGGACGGGTAGGGGCTTCGACCTCTAGCTTGTCTTGCTCTCTCTTTTGCTTTCTCTCCCACTCACTTATGTTATGAGCATTAGTTGTGGGAAGGAAGCTAGAGCATTCTTTATATATTCCAACAACTCCTTGTTGACTACATAAAGGTCCTTCCTAATTCTACATGAACTTGGAATAGTCTCTTCCTTGCATATTAGTCCTACTAAGTTTGCATGGAGTTGCAAAGTGATCCTTCTAATTAATTAATCATATTAATTAATCTCAAATCTAGTTCAACTCTATTTGACGCTTGACCCCATAGGTTTCTACTTAGTTGGTAGTGAAAGTGTTAGTGTGCAGATGGTATTGCAGCTAACATACTCTAGAAGGGGGGGTTGAATAGAGTATGCCAACTATTTGCAAAACTTGCTAAGATAATAAGATCTTGTGAAAGCTAGTGAAGTTCAAGGCCTTGAAAACAAGTTCAAGAATTTGGAATGAAATACAGGTTGGAATAGATCAGTGAAGTCCTTTTCAAGGCCTTGAAAAGAGTTTCAAACCCTGGAAAAACAGACAAGTTTGAATATAGCGTTACTTTTTATCTGCTATTTTCAGTGTTCATCGGAGTGCGTGTTTTTTCTTGTGTTTTTTTGTAGTGACCATTGGGTATCTTCTGTCATTTTCTTCTTTTTTCAATAACATACAACTTGAATCGATAAAAGGGTCCGGGGAGCGAGATTAACCAACCAAAACAGTAGAACATAATCGGCGCCCTAAACTACGTTACGCGCAACATCAACCAAGGCACGCGAACGGATTCTACCAATGACCGGCTCGTCTACATATGCACATATGCATGCTGCTCGATCCCTTAAAAAAAAAAAAAAAAATCGTTATATAAATGAATATGTGAAAAACTTAAATAAAGAAACATGTAAAAGCACAAAGTTGTAATTTAGCACTTGCATGCACAAACTTAGGTAAATCTGCTAAGTACCTAGTAGAATAAGGTAATAGTTCTCATAGCATAGGAGCTCCCTATCTCTCCCGTCAAAAATGATGCACAACTATCACAAACTTGAACCAAAAACGGACTTCGAAAAGGTTGAAGATGCTCATCTTCGATATAATGTACTCTCTGTCCCACAAATTGGCCGCACTTCTCTTCCCAAAAAATTATCCACTTTATGTACAGTAAAACCTCTATAAGTTAATACTCGATAAATCAATAACTTCAATAAAATTAATAATTTGTCCAGTCCCAACTTGGGACCAGTACAAAATTGGACCCCAATCGATAAAATAATAAGATAATAAATTTTTTGAAATCCCAGTGTACATATATTGGTCCCAACGAAAGTATAAATTAATAATCACTAAAATAGAGAAATGAATCTATATTCACTTGTTTTTGGTTGAACTTCAAGTATATATTGAATTCATCTTTAAATCTCATCATTTCACTTACATGTGAAGAAAAATAAACCATTCTTCCACCCATGATGATAACAGTTCAATTATAACTACCACTACATAGTCTGTAGAATTCAGCAAGCTAGAGCAGTTAACTCAGTAGTAATCTAGGTCATAACAAATGATAAAATCTGAACGGATCATTCTGCCATGTTAATAGAGGAAATTAGATGCACTATTATCTCCAAGAGGGTTGCAAATATGCCGTCCATGTAATGTGTTATGTGTGCATTGCCACTAATACAAACCGTAGCAAACCAAATCGCCTACACCCCTACCAAAAATTACATTACTACTTTGCTTTTCTTTTCGAAAGAAAAAGCATTGGTACAGCTTATTTACATTACTGCTTTACGATAAAGCATTGTTACAGCTTATTTACAAAATTCTTAATCATGATGGATAACAAAATAAAATGTTGTCGGGATGGTTACGTGATCTATGTACTCTTGTCGTCTTGACATCGTGAAGCGCTCCCATCCCTAGCGTGGTGAACATATGGTGGTTTTAGAAAAAGGGCACCACAATGGAAGAAAGTCAGTAAAAACTGAGTAATAATATACTACGAGGCGTAAAGAGAACAGTTGGCACCACAGTTATAAGTGTTGGGTTTTGACGTAGGTTACGCAGCGGAATAACAACAAAAATTAATTCCTACTCAAAGCCCGCCAAGGATCACAGGAAGAGACATTCATAACATAATCAAGGACATAGATGATGTGTACCTTTTGGTTCGGGAGATCACACGAAGAATATTGTCCTCTTCTCTACGGTTGATCCACGTCTAGAGGTGAGGTCTAGATTCTTCCTTATCCTAGTTCTAGCTTGGACCGGAGGAAGAAGGAAGAACGAATCAAGCAACAAGGAACAAAGAGAGGATTCGGCCTCTCTTTGTGGTGGACGGGTAGGGGCTTCGACCTCTAGCTTGTCTTGCTCTCTCTTTTGCTTTCTCTCCCACTCACTTATGTTATGAGCATTAGTTGTGGGAAGGAAGCTAGAGCATTCTTTATATATTCCAACAACTCCTTGTTGACTACATAAAGGTCCTTCCTAATTCTACATGAACTTGGAATAGTCTCTTCCTTGCATATTAGTCCTACTAAGTTTGCATGGAGTTGCAAAGTGATCCTTCTAATTAATTAATCATATTAATTAATCTCAAATCTAGTTCAACTCTATTTGACGCTTGACCCCATAGGTTTCTACTTAGTTGGTAGTGAAAGTGTTAGTGTGCAGATGGTATTGCAGCTAACATACTCTAGAAGGGGGGGTTGAATAGAGTATGCCAACTATTTGCAAAACTTGCTAAGATAATAAGATCTTGTGAAAGCTAGTGAAGTTCAAGGCCTTGAAAAAAGGTTCAAGAATTTGGAATGAAATACAGGTTGGAATAGATCAGTGAAGTCCTTTTCAAGGCCTTGAAAAGAGTTTCAAACCCTGGAAAAACAGACAAGTTTGAATATAGCTTTACTTTTTATCTGCTATTTTCAGTGTTCATCGGAGTGCGTGTTTTTTCTTGTGTTTTTTTTGTAGTGACCATTGGGTATCTTCTGTCATTTTCTTCTTTTTTCAATAACATACAACTTGAATCGATAAAAGGGTCCGGGGAGCGAGATTAACCAACCAAAAAAGTAGAACATAATCGGCGCCCTAAACTACGTTACGCGCAACATCAACCAAGGCACGCGAACGGATTCTACCAATGACCGGCTCGTCTACATATGCACATATGCATGCTGCTCGATCCCTTAAAAAAAAAATCGTTATATAAATGAATATGTGATAAACTTAAATAAAGAAACATGTAAAAGCACATAGTTGTAATTTAGCACTTGCATGCACAAACTTAGGTAAATCTGCTAAGTACCTAGTAGAATAAGGTAATAGTTCTCATAGCATAGGAGCTCCCTATCTCTCCCGTCAAACATGATGCACAACTATCACAAACTTGAACCAAAAACGGACTTCGAAAAGGTTGAAGATGGTCATCTTCGATATAATGTACTCTCTGTCCCACAATTTGGCCACACTTCTCTTCCCAAAAAATTATCCACTTTATGTACAGTAAAACCTCTATAAGTTAATACTTGATAAATCAATAACTTCAATAAAATTAATAATTTGTCCAATCCCAACTTGGGACCAGTACAAAATTGGACCCCAATCGATAAAATAATAAGATAATAAATTTTTTGAAATCCCAGTGTACACATATTGGTCCCAACGAAAGTATAAATTAATAATCACTAAAATAGAGAAATGAATCTATATTCACTTGTTTTTGGTTGAACTTCAAGTATATATTGAATTCATCTTTAAATCTCATCATTTCACTTACATGTGAAGAAAAATAAACCATTCTTCCACCCATGATGATAACAGTTCAATTATAACTACCACTACATAGTCTGTAGAATTCAGCAAGCTAGAGCAGTTAACTCAGTAGTAATCTAGGTCATAACAATTGATAAAATCTGAACGGATCATTCTGCCATGTTAATAGAGGAAATTGGATGCACTATTATCTCCAAGAGGGTTGCAAATATGCCGTCCATGTAATGTGTTATGTGTGCATAGCCACTAATACAAACCGTAGCAAACCAAATCGCCTACACCCCTACCAAAAATTACATTACTACTTTGCTTTTCTTTTCGAAAGAAAAAGCATTGGTACAGCTTATTTACATTACTGCTTTACGATAAAGCATTGTTACAGCTTATTTACAAAATTCTTAATCATGATGGATAACAAAATAAAATGTTGTCGGGATGGTTACGTGATCTATGTACTCTTGTTGTCATTGACATCGTGAAGCGCTCCCATCCCTAGCGTGGTGAACATATGGTGGTTTTAGAAAAAGGGCACCACAATGGAAGAAAGTCAGTAAAAACTGAGTAATAATATACTACGAGGCGTAAAGAGAACAGTTGGCACCACAGTTATAAGTGTAGGGTTTTGACGTAGGTTACGCAGCGGAATAACAAAAAAAATTAATTCCTACTCAAAGCCCGCCAAGGATCATAGGAAGAGACATTCATAACATAATCAAGGACATAGATGATGTGTACCTTTTGGTTCGGGAGATCACACGAAGAATATTGTCCTCTTCTCTACGGTTGATCCACGTCTAGAGGTGAGATTTAGATTCTTCCTTATCCTAGTTCTAGCTTGGACCGGAGGAAGAAGGAAGAACGAATCAAGCAACAAGGAACAAAGAGAGGATTCGGCCTCTCTTTGTGATGGACGGGTAGGGGCTTCGACCTCTAGCTTGTCTTGCTCTCTCTTTTGCTTTCTCTCCCACTCACTTATGTTATGAGCATTAGTTGTGGGAAGGAAGCTAGAGCATTCTTTATATATTCCAACAACTCCTTGTTGACTACATAATGGTCCTTCCTAATTCTACATGAACTTGGATTAGTCCCTTCCTTGCATATTAGTCCTACTAAGTTTGCAAGGAGTTGCAAAGTGATCCTTCTAATTAATTAATCATATTAATTAATCCCAAATCTAGTTCAACTCTATTTGACGCTTGACCCCATAGTTTTCTACTTAGTTGGTAGTGAAAGTGTTAGTTTGCATATGGTAATGCAGCTAACATACTCTAGAAGGGGGGGTTGAATAGAGTATGCCAACTGTTTGCAAAACTTGCTAAGATAATAAGATCTTGTGAAAGCTAGTGAAGTTCAAGGCCTTGAAAACAAGTTCAAGAATTTGGAATGAAATACAGGTAGGAATAGATCAGTGAAGTCCTTTTCAAGGCCTTGAAAAGAGTTTCAAACCCTGAAAACAGACAAGTTTGAATGCTGTAAAAACTGAGTAAGTAAAGAAACTATAAAAGCAAGAGACAAATGATTTATAGAGTTCAGTCAACTTGGACCTAATCTCTACCTCAGGAATCTGATCCCTCTAGGATTTTCAACACAATTCTTATTAATCAAAAGCTAAGCCCTAGATCCCAAGCACAGAGAGATGCCTTACTCTGTTACAGCTTGTGATTCTCCCTAACCTATCTAGTACATGTTCTAGCTAATTGATTAACTAAGAATTCTCTATTTTTCACTTTGAACAATCTTCGAGAATAAAGATAGAAATATTATAGAAATGATCTACCAATAAAGAGCAATACAGAAGAACACTAGAGTGTAGAAACTGCAGTGAAGTATGCAGTGAACTTCTGTGAAATGGATTGTGAGATTGATGAACTTCTTTGATGCTTTTCAATCCAGACTTGTCTCTCTCTTTTTGCCCGTTGAATGTTGTGTATGTTTCTTCAGAAATGAGATATGTTTAAACTTCAAACAGCTCTGCAAATCTTCCTAGATTTTCAGCAACAAATCTTCTATTTTGTAGGCAACAGACTTTGACTCTTTGACAATCTTCTCCAACGGTAAAGTGATCACAATCTCCAGAGATAATGTTGTGATCTTGCACTTGAATAGATTGAGAAGTTTTCATACCAGTCAGATTAAACACAGAATCATCTTCTCAATTATTTCCTTCCCTGCACAAGTCAGATTAGGAAATAATCCCTTCAAACTAGGAAATAAAATTCCCTGCAAAATCATAGTCAAACAGATGATATTTTATGTTCAAGCATATTAGAATAATTTGTCTTTCATCATCAAATAAAAGTAAAACAATCATATGAGTGAGGGATATGAAATCAACTTAGAAGAGTTTACAGAAAAACTTCCCCTGAGAATGTTCATATAGGTTAAACAGTTTCAAGGATTTGAATCCAGTTTTAAGGCCTTGAAAATAGCTATACTATTTTCAAGCCTATGATAATTGATTCAAGGCTTTGAGAGCTAATTCAAGGCCTTGAAATAGTCAAGCTATTTCAAGCCTTGCATAACCTGTGATCTTACAATCTACCCCTTGATGAAAGACAAAACCAAATTTTGTTTGATCCTTAGTCTCAGCAAAAAATACTGATTAGTTCACAATTCATATTAACACAGTAATTCCAAAAATATCCAACTTATTCAATTGAGCAACATAAAATAAAAAAGGTTCAGCAAATAATTACTAAGAATGAAAACCTAAAAACCCTAGAATTTTTCCCCCTTTTTGACTCTCATCAAAAATATAGAGAGGATGTTGGATCAAGTGTCTGGAAAATTTTGAAAATAAAACTTAATTCTTAAATAAAAAGAGAATGGGGAAGAAAGAGTAGGCAAGATTAAGAGTTTGGGTCTTCATCTCCATCTTGATCTCATTCTTCTTCCTCAGTGTCTTCAACATTGGTTTGTACTTCTTGTGACACCACATCGAGTTCTTCAATGAAAGAATTGATCTGGTCTATAACACTGTTGAACTAGAAAGTGAGTCATTCCAAGGCTTTCCTCCCATGCTTCAGCTTCTTCTTTACAGCTAATATTTTCTGTTGAGCAGATGATAACTCTCTTTTAGGAGCTATTAATATACTTCCATATTACTTGTATTAGGCTTATTTCACATGATTTTATATGTTATATCTTCATTAATATGTGAATTTGACGATTTATAAGCCTAAGAGTGAAAAGTTGTGTTTCTAGCTTATTTGCGCATGTTTTCTCTCATATTTGCTATGATAATTGCACGGGTTGTTTAGTGTTGTGTATATCAGGTAAAATATGGTAATTGGAGCTTGTGAGATTCTTGGAGGTACTTGGAATGGAGCTAGATGAAGAGGAGAAAAGGAGACGCAAAAACGAAGCAAAGTTGGAAACGTCACACAGGACCAGCCTGCACTCTTTTCGATGCTCATAAAATTCTACAAAGAATTTTGGAGCAAGGCCTGAGGCATTGGAAAGTAGACATCCGTAGCTTTCCAAATATATATGGTAGCGCGAATACGAGTCCGTATGAGGGAGATACAGCCCGCGCAAGATCAACAAATAATTATGTCCGGGAATTACAAACTGGAGGGGCTGAAGTGCAATTTCGGCCAAATTACATTAAAAATCGTGCCCAGGCAGTAAATAACGATTCTCTGACCTAAAAACACAGGGGGAAGCAGCGGGAGAAGAGGGAGGAAGGCTAGGAGAGACGAGGGACATGGAGAACGACGTCGGAGTTGCCGGAACGCGAATTTCGTCACGAGTTTGACTATCCCTCCTATCTTTTCTATCGTTTCTCAATACTATGAACTTGTTAGCTTATATTTTCAGATTATTTGAGTAGTTTTATTTGCTAGGCTCTATGGAGAGCCTAGGGCTTTGTTAGACAAGTTTTCCGGATATGTGGATTGATTCGTGCTTATGGATTCATGTGATGGATTGATTTAATCTCGTTTGATGGATTGTTGAACTTGCACTATTGATACGTGCTTGGTAGGATATGAATGATCATATGAGATGTTTCAACACATATCGTGTTATCTTAGCTTAAAGTAACATTGAAATTGCATCTTCTAGTAATCTTGTTCTTAATATTATGTTAACCTAGCGTCATGAACTAGGATAACTACTTGGTGAAAGATCGATGGACTGAGAGGTGAAGATTTATTAGCTTATGAATCTAGGATTGCTAGCAACCCCGTATCATGATGGACCTAAAGGTGAAATGTTAGGATTTGGATCAAAACGTAGGATTATCCTTAGTGCTTGTTAGGTGATGTAGTTTATGGATCGACAGATGACGATTACAGAACCTAGCATAGGCTTACATGAGACCGAGAGGAGATTGTAAGTAGTTAGACGTGATCAAGAGCATATCCAATATTACATGTTTCAAAGCAATATCCGGAATTGTCTACTTCCCTAGGTGATCATAGATCGCCTAGTTCCTCTCCATATTTGATAAACCGTTGTTTAATTTAGAAAACAAAAAAAAATATAGTATTATAGTTAGTTTAATACAGTCACTTGATTGGGGGTGACAACTTCACAAATCAACAACTTTCTTCCTGTGATTTCAATTACACTCTTTAGATTAATCTCTAATTAACAATAAACCTACTATCTGTCCCTGTGGGTTCGACAACCTGAGTTTCAATACTCACTCTTTATTACTTCGACCGTGCACTTGCGTATACACGTAAGAAATCGTGTCAAGTTTTTGGCGCCGTTGCCGGGGATAGCGGTTTATTTGCTAATTATAGAAATTAGTTTAGAGAGTTTTTTATTTTTATTTTTTTGTTGTTATTATTTATTCTTATTACCTCACGGTATTTTTTTTGAGATCTTTGCTAAGCATGGGGGATAATAACGAAGGACGTTTTGTCTGTTTAGCAGAATTGATTGATCGCGAGGATGGATTCTACCTTGAAGGAGATATTGTGGAATATTATGCCAACAAAAGCATGATGTATAGCCGCCAATACTTGCTTCAGAAATTGTTTGGAGCACTGCATAAGGGAATCGAAGAATTGAAACAGAGTGCAATGAGAACGGGATTGGACGAGACAGAATTCA
Source organism: Linanthus parryae (assembly GCA_023055425.1). Lineage (NCBI taxonomy): Eukaryota > Viridiplantae > Streptophyta > Magnoliopsida > Ericales > Polemoniaceae > Linanthus > Linanthus parryae. The sequence continues at coordinate 62,100,217 of JALGPY010000002.1, read as the reverse complement.
AAGAAAGACTTGAAGAACTTTATACGATTGTCAATCTCCATTCTAATGAAGAATGTGCTCCAAATTTTTCGAACCCCGATGAAGATCATGATAGGCCATTGTGTATCCCAACATGTTCAAACATTGATTCATGGCTTGAATCAAGTATGGAGGAGAAGCATAATGTTGTTTTCGGTGAGATTGAAAGTCTTCTTCAAGGTTTCAATATTGACGAACTTGACTCTCCGGTTTTAAATGTGATGGACCATCTCATGTGCAAGCTTGATGAAGATGACAAAGACGTCAAAATCGTAGTAATTGATGATTTGGGTGCTTCATATGAAGGATATGAAGGTATTCAAACTTTCATATTTTATGGCTTACCGTTTAAATCTTCATTGAAAGTACCACGAATTGAGAAAACAGTCAAGGAGGACATCGATCTCTTTTCACGGCATGGGAGACTTGGGATTATCTTTGAAAGCATTATGATGCCGATTCCCATGAATTGGAAGAAGAAGAAAAAGTTTGTGAAGAACCTTCACTTTAACAACACAGATTCATCGTTGTTGAGAGTTTCGCCTCTTGTGAGAGTCTGTTGTTGCTCATTTGAAAAGAGAATGAAAGAAAGAAAATGGTGGAAGAAGAAGAAGTGGAAAGAAAAGCGGGAGTTTCAGAGTTGGGGTGTTGATTGAGTGTTCTAGAAGTGCAAAAACTTTGGTTGAAGGCTCGGTAATTTACAGTCTACCAGCAGCAGGTAGCAACATGGAGTTGCAACATCAAGAACCCCTTGGAGCTTCTTATCCGACCAAAATACCCCTGAACTTGTGATATTTCCAAACCCAACCCCAATCTTCTTCCCTGTCGTCTCCTTCTTCTTCTTCTCTGTTAACCCCAGCCACCAAACCACTGCATCACCGCCTGTTATCCACCGTCTCTCTCTCACTCTGCCCTGCACCGCCCTCTCCTCTCTCACAGACTTCACCCAGAAACCTATCGCTCCACCGCCGTTCATCCATCGGACCTTCCCCACAAACCCGTGAACCCTCCGATCCTCTCTGCAAAACCCGGCGGCCAAGAACCCCAATTCGCCATCACAACCAAACACAGCCCCCACTACCCACACCCCTCCCCTCGTCATCTCCTTAACCTCCGACCAAAACCAATCGGCCACCAAAAGAACCCTGAACCCGTTCGCCCTAATTTTCACCGCATCCACCATTGAACCAGGCGAATCTCCAACATCTTTAGCCACCATCCTCACCGCCATCAATCTGCATCATCAGCCGCCGGCTTGCTCTGTCCCCAACGTCGGTACCTCTTCCCAATCCCAGCTGAATCCTACGCAACCCAGCCAACCATCTGACCTTTACCTCCGTCCCCAATTCCTACAAAATCCAAACAACCCACAACCCCGCGGTAGACCTCCAAACCTCATGTTCATCTGCCATGGGTTCCGGCCACAAGGTCAGACGAACCAAGAAACTGAACCCACCTGTGATTGAAACCAATCCACCCGACCGCAATCACTTCACTCTCGACCGTCGTCCAGAACACCACTCACCCAGCAAGTTCCATAACTCCAGCAAGTTTGAAGAAGGAAATCCACAGCAGCCTGTATATCGCAGAATTCAATCTGGATTGAATAGCCCCAATTACTCCCACCAAATTGCAGTTCTGTATCACCAAACGATCCAGGAGACAACCGTCTTCTCGTTCTGCCTTTACTTGCGAATTCAGCTCTCACATCACCTGACTAGAGAAGTTCCAAGATATAGGATCCATTGTTTTTCACTCTACTGAGAACAAGGATCATACAACCTGAAAATAAGGGTAAATTGGGCTCACATGATTCAATAGTGAACAGACCGTGTAAATCTGAGTGGGGGTGAATTTTGTTATCTACGGAGTATTGTTGATTGGAGCTGCTGGTTATTGCTCAGGTAAAACAAATTTTGCCACAATTGAGGATTGAGTTACCAAAAGAGCAATAGTAATGTGACCTCAGATTTGTCCGAGTAAAAAAATTAAGAATGAGAAAATTTGACGAAGCAATCTACCCCGGTGTGTTACCGCGCACTCGACCGTTACGGGAGCTCAGATTATGAGTTCGGGGATTTTTCGTTCTTTTTTGTCAGCAGCAACTGATCAATCGACCCCGGTGTGTTTCACACACTGGACCGCAAGGGAGCTTGCATTTGTGCGCACAATGTTTGCTTGGGGATTGTTCATGTTATCTCAGTCAGCAGTTATCGTGTTTCGTCCCCGACCTTGTGTCGGTTGTGAGTTTCTTTTCTCTCTCTTTACTTACCATTTAGGCACATCGTACTTGCTCCAGGATTTTAATATTTGAATTCTAGGGAATTACTTGAGTACTTGCTTATTTTCGGTACACACAACTTGTCACGTGCACGTAGTTTGTTTTAGCTCTAAATTTGTTGAACTACCTTCTTGTGTCGTGACTTTGACCCCGAGTAGAATCACAGGCCCACGCATTTGAATTCCGAGTCTTCTTGGTTGATTTCTAAATTCGTTGAGGACAACGAAGCGCTCAAGTGTGGGGGGATTTTTAGCTATTTGCTAGCCATGTCCGTGTCTGCATCGCCAGTTACATGTAGATTAGATTGTCGTATTGTGAGTCAGTGTAGTACTTGTAGTCCTAGTCGTATTTAAATATATTGTTGTATTGTGCTTAGTTTTAGTGTAGTTTATGTTTAGGTTGCACTTTTACTTTATTGAGTCCCCCTACCTAATTGTCTTGTGGTTAGTCGAGTTGGCCAAAAGCATATAGAGTTTAGGAAAATATGAAAAAAATGGAAAAAAAAATAGAAAAATCCTAAAAATTGAAAATTTGAGAAAGGGCAACTTAAGACCTAGAAACCGAAGAGAATCCAGTGAAAGATCTAATGAGAGTAGAAAGCACCGTAGTAAGGATACTTTAATTCTAGTATTTTGTGCGCAAGTCTCACGACAGGATGTCCCGGATATTTGGGAATAGTGAAAGTATATAACGGGCATACTTCTGACTTCTTTAGTGTGCTAGGAGTATTTAGTCTCTAGGTGGTTGAATAATCCGTTTCCCGTGGAAACTTGTGGACTCGTGGAACCTGGGGTGGACCTTCGTGTAGAGTCGGTTTCATGTGGTACGAGTCTTCCGCCTAAGCGAAGCCGGGGAGCGTACACCACCATCCCTTAAGGTGGTTCTAAGAGAAAATCCTAAAAAGCCCACACTCTTAAGCTCTAATGCACGATTGTAAAAACAGTGGAGGAAATAAAAGAAAAATGAAAAATCTGAAAGAAAAAAGTTGAGCTTCAAGGAGAAACAACCTAATGTGCTTCCGTTTGCGCGGAAAATTTGGATTCAATCCAATGTAGAGCTTAAGAGGGAAACTAAAGCCAAGCTGTATTACACAGGAGTTGTGTCTCCCGTCAATGGGATAGTTTGTATTTCAAAAGCAATAACGGCTAAGAGGGTCTGAAAACCTCAAATGACTTGGCGAAGAAAGACCACTTAGTGACTTGAGATGCCTAGACCCTCCGAGTCAAAAGACGTGTCGTATCTTGTTTGGTTTGGTTGAGGTTTGGGTCCGCCTTAGTGATTTTTCGCATAGGATCATCATAAATCATTTCGTGCTACGTGTCGTGAAATTTCAAAGTGAGCTTGTGAGGATTTGATGATTTCGGTTTATGATAGAGAGGTTGCCCAATCTCGAGAAAAGAAGAAAAATATGTGTTGTTTAAATTTTTTCATTGTGTATAATCGAGTTGCATTGTAGTTAGTTCATGTAAGTGCATAGTCATGAGTCGTGTTGAGTCGTTTGCGTCTTGAGTTGGCTAGTAAACGGTGATTTGCTCGGGACAAGCAAAATGTAAGTGTGGTGGTATTTGATAACTCTCTTTTATAAGATATTAATATACTTCCATATTACTTGTATTAGGCTTATTTCACATGATTTTATATGTTATATCTTCACTAATATGTGAATTTGACGATTTATAAGCCTAAGAGTGAAAAGTTGTGTTTCTAGCTTATTTGCGCATGTTTTCTCTCATATTTGCTATGATAATTGCACGGGTTGTTTAGTGTTGTGTATCTCAGGTAGAATAGGGTAATTGGAGCTTATGAGAGGCTTGGAGGTACTTAGAATGGAGCTAGATGAAGAGGAGAAAAGGAGACGCAAAAACGAAGCAAAGTTGGAAAAGTCACATAGGACCAGCCTGCACTCTTTTTGATGCTCAGAAAAATATACAAAGAATTTTGGAGCAAGGCCTGCGGCATTCGAAAGTAGACATCCGTAAATTTTCAAAGATATATGGCAGGCTCGAAGACGAGTCCGTATGAGGGAGATACAGCCCGCGCAAGATCAACAAATAATTCTGTCCGGGAATTACAAGCTGGAGGGGCTGAAGTGCAATTTCGGCCAAATTACATTAAAAATCGTGCCCAGGCAGTAAATAACGATTCTCTGACCTAAAAACACAGGGGGGAGCAGCGGGAGAAGAGGGAGGAATGCTAGGACAGACGAGGGACATGGAGAACGACGCCGGAGTTGCCGGAACGCGAATTTCGTCACGAGTTTGACTATCCCTCCTATCTTTTCTATCGTTTCTCAATACTATGAACTTGTTAGCTTATAGTTTCAGATTATTTGAGTAGTTTTATTTGCTAGGCTCTATGGAGAGCCTAGGGCTTTGTTAGAAAAGTTTTCCGGATATGTGGATTGATTCGTGCTTATGGATTCATGTGATGGATTGATTTAATCTCGTTTGATGGATTGTTGAACTTGCACTATTGATACGTGCTTGGTAGGATATGAATGATCATATGAGATGTTTCAACACATATCGTGTTATCTTAGCTTAAAGTAACATTGAAATTGCATCTTCTAGTACTCTTGTTCTTAATATTATGTTAACCTAGCGTCATAAGGTAATGAAGCTTACCCTCTCTTTGTCCTCTCTTGTACTCTTTACATGTATAGACATTCATCACATTGTATTTCACATTGTTGTAGTATCAGAGACCAAAACAGATATTAACAAGAATGAAGATCAGCTTCAAATATCAAGTTTGCCAGTTCTGGCCATGGTCCCCTTCGGCGTCGTACTCCGATCGCTTTTTCTCCGAAATCTGGTGGTTAGGCTCTCTCTCTCTCTCTTCTCTTTGATCTTCTCAGTCTTTCTCTCTCTCTCTCCTTGATATTCTCGGTCTCTCCCTATTCCTCTCCCAATATTTGTTTATATACATTAGATCTCGCAGGCGGCCGTGAGGCGGTTGTGAAGTGGCAACCAGAAATGGCGATGATGTTTGCATTGGAGGTGGAGGTGGCGTTGGCAGTGGAGGTGGCAGTGTTCTTCTTCTTCTATAGTGTACTTTTAAATCTGGACATCGTTAGAAATTGTTTGGTCTATAAATTAGCTAGAAATTCTTTAGACCGTAAATTTTTTCATCCGAAAAATTTGATGTTGTACGATATTGCTATTTTCGATACATGTGCTAACTTTATCTCAGTTATCCTAAAGAAACGGAGAAGGTACAAGGTATGGTGAAATTAGGCCACGCCAGGTGCGTATGTATGTACCACTCCGCCCCACCTCTTTTGTACCATGTGAACTTTTATCACTATTCACTGGGTCACTTTGACCCGGTAATTTAGACAGCAAAACTTTATAATTTTTAGAAATTTTTTTCGTAGTGTTGTAGAGTAATTCTTATTCTACAAAACCCTAAAACATTATCGAAAAATTACGTCGTTTTACGATTCAAATCAACGGGTCAAAGTGACCCAATTACGGGTGAAAAAATCAAATGGTGCAAAGCTGGTGGGACGGAGTGGTATGTAATTTCCTTAAGACTAGAAAATTCCTAAAACAAAAATTCGTAGTAGTGACGTTACTAGGATTCTTTACCCTAGTTGAGGTACTCTACTCTTCCTAAGTCACCGCCTAAAAACTTATATATAAAGCCATCGAGACCACCGCTTCACTAATTACTATCTCAAACGTAATAAGTTCCTTTTGCTTCCACAAAGTCTCTCTGTCTTTTAGGTTTCAAGGTTTTCAGCACCACCATGGCTTCTTCTTCTAGTACAGCTGCTCCTCCAAAGATGATCGTGTTCAAGAGTTCTGATGGAGAGACATTTGAGGTAGAGGAGGCAGTGGCGGTGGAATCGCAGACCATCAAGCACATGATCGAGGAAGACTGCGCCGACAACGTAATCCCCCTCCCAAACGTCACCGGCAGGATCTTGGCGAAGGTGATTGAGTATTGCAAGAAGCACGTCGATGCTGCCGCGGAGGAAAAATCTACCGTGGAGGATGAACTCAAGAACTTTGACTCGGAGTTTGTGAAGGTGGATTAAGGGACATTGTTCGATCTCATTCTGGCGGCGAACTATCTCAACATAAAGAACTTGTTAGACTTGACTTGCCAGACTGTTGCGGACATGATAAAGGGAAAAACGCCGGAGGAGATCAGGAAGACGTTCAACATCAAGAATGATTTCACTCCGGAGGAAGAGGAAGAGATTCGCAGGGAGAATGCTTGGGCTTTTGAGTAGTAGGTTTCAAAAATACTAATAGTAGCAGTTTTCACTATGATAAAACCAGTGTTTGCAAAAATAATTTATGTCCGTGTTCTAGTTTAATTTGCTATTTATGTCTCGCCTGAAACTTATTTTCTACTATTTTGCGAAGGATTGATTAGCAAAACGGTACACAAATTTGATAATCTTTTCGTGATTTTGTAGAGTAGACATCATGAAAAATAATCAAAAAATCGTATCGTTATCTAAAAAAATTGTATCATTTTTTGCTATTCATCACCGATCAAAGTGACATGACTGCGGAGTGAAAAAAAAAAATCAATTGAATATAGCTTTACTTTTTATCTGCTATTTTCAGTGTTCATCGGAGTGCGTGTTTTTTCTTGTGTTTTTTTTGTAGTGACCATTGGGTATCTTCTGTCATTTTCTTCTTTTTTTCAATAACATACAACTTGAATCGAGAAAAGGGTCCGGGGAGCGAGATTAACCAACCAAAAACGTAGAACATAATCGGCGCCTTAAACTACGTTACGCGCAACATCAACCAAGGCACGCGAACGAATTCTACCAATGACCGGCTCGTCTACATATGCACATATGCATGCTGCTCGATCCCTTAAAAAAAAAAAAAAAAAAAAAAAAAAAAATCGTTATATAAATGAATATGTGATAAACTTAAATAAAGAAACATGTAAAAGCACAGAGTTGTAATTTAGCACTTGCATGCACAAACTTAGGTAAATCTGCTAAGTACCTAGTAGAATAAGGTAATAGTTCTCATAGCATAGGAGCTCCCTATCTCTCCCGTCAAACATGATGCACAACTATCACAAACTTGAACCAAAAACGGACTTCGAAAAGGTTGAAGATGGTCATCTTCGATATAATGTACTCTCTGTCCCACAAATAGGCCACACTTCTCTTCCCAAAAAATTATCCACTTTATGTACAGTAAAACCTCTATAAGTTAATACTCGATAAATCAATAACTTCAATAAAATTAATAATTTGTCCAGTCCCAACTTGGGACCAGTACAAAATTGGACCCCAATCGATAAAATAATAAGATAATAAATTTTTTGAAATCCCAGTGTACATATATTGGTCCCAACGAAAGTATAAATTAATAATCACTAAAATAGAGAAATGAATCTATATTCACTTGTTTTTGGTTGAACTTCAAGTATATATTGAATTCATCTTTAAATCTCATCATTTCACTTACATGTGAAGAAAAATAAACCATTCTTCCACCCATGATGATAACAGTTCAATTATAACTACCACTACATAGTCTGTAGAATTCAGCAAGCTAGAGCAGTTAACCCAGTAGTAATCTAGGTCATAACAAATGATAAAATCTGAACGGATCATTCTGCCATGTTAATAGAGGAAATTGGATGCACTATTATCTCCAAGAGGGTTGCAAATATATCGTCCATGTAATGTGTTATGTGTGCATTGCCACTAATACAACTGTAGAAAACCAAATCGCCTACACCCCTACCAAAAATTACATTACTACTTTGCTTTTCTTTTCGAAAGAAAAAGCATTGGTACAGCTTATTTACATTACTGCTTTACGATAAAGCATTGTTACAGCCTATTTACAAAATTCTTAATCATGATGGATAACAAAATAAAATGTTGTCGGGATGGTTACGTGATCTATGTACTCTTGTCGTCTTGACATCGTGAAGCGCTCCCATCCCTAGCGTGGTGTATGGTGGTTTTAGAAAAAGGGCACCACAATGGAAGAAAGTCAGTAAAAACTGAGTAATAATATACTACGAGGCGTAAAGAGAACAGTTGGCACCACAGTTATAAGTGTTGGGTTTTGACGTAGGTTACGCAGTGGAATAACAAAAAAAATTAATTCCTACTCAAAGCCCGCCAAGGATCACAGGAAGAGACATTCATAACATAATCAAGGACATAGATGATGTGTACCTTTTGGTTCGGGAGATCACACGAAGAATATTGTCCTCTTCTCTACGGTTGATCCACGTCTAGAGGTGAGATCTAGATTCTTCCTTATCCTAGTTCTAGCTTGGACCGGAGGAAGAAGGAAGAACGAATCAAGCAACAAGGAACAAAGAGAGGATCGGCCTCTCTTTATGGTGGACGGGTAGGGGCTTCGACCTCTAGCTTGTCTTGCTCTCTCTTTTGCTTTCTCTCCCACTCACTTATGTTATGAGCATTAGTTGTGGGAAGGAAGCTAGAGCATTCTTTATATATTCCAACAACTCCTTGTTGACTACATAAAGGTCCTTCCTAATTCTACATGAACTTGGATTAGTCCCTTCCTTGCATATTAGTCCTACTAAGTTTGCAAGGAGTTGCAAAGTGATCCTTCTAATTAATTAATCATATTAATTAATCCCAAATCTAGTTCAACTCTATTTGACGCTTGACCCCATAGGTTTCTACTTAGTTGGTAGTGAAAGTGTTAGTGTGCAGATGGTAATGCAGCTAACATACTCTAGAAGGGGGGGTTGAATAGAGTATACCAACTATTTGCAAAACTTGCTAAGATAATAAGATCTTGTGAAAGCTAGTGAAGTTCAAGGCCTTGAAAACAAGTTCAAGAATTTGGAATGAAATACAGGTTGGAATAGATCAGTGAAGTCCTTTTCAAGGCCTTGAAAAGAGTTTCAAACCCTGGAAAAACAGACAAGTTTGAATATAGCTTTACTTTTTATCTGCTATTTTCAGTGTTCATCGGAGTGCGTGTTTTTTCTTGTGTTTTTTTTGTAGTGACCATTGGGTATCTTCTGTCATTTTCTTCTTTTTTTCAATAACATACAACTTGAATCGATAAAAGGGTCCGGGGAGCGAGATTAACCAACCAAAAACGTAGAACATAATCGGCGCCCTAAACTACGTTACGCGCAGCATCAACCAAGGAACGCGAACGAATTCTACCAATGACCGGCTCGTCTACATATGCACATATGCATGCTGCTCGATCCCTTAAAAAAAAATCGTTATATAAATGAATATGTGATAAACTTAAATAAAGAAACATGTAAAAGCACAGAGTTGTAATTTAGCACTTGCATGCACAAACTTAGGTAAATCTGCTAAGTACCTAGTAGAATAAGGTAATAGTTCTCATAGCATAGGAGCTCCCTATCTCTCCCGTCAAACATGATGCACAACTATCACAAACTTGAACCAAAAACGGACTTCGAAAAGGTTGAAGATGGTCATCTTCGATATAATGTACTCTCTGTCCCACAAATTGGCCACACTTCTCTTCCCAAAAAATTATCCACTTTATGTACAGTAAAACCTCTATAAGTTAATACTCGATAAATCAATAACTTCAATAAAATTAATAATTTGTCCAGTCCCAACTTGGGACCAGTACAAAATTGGACCCCAATCGATAAAATAATAAGATAATAAATTTTTTGAAATCCCAGTGTACATATATTGGTCCCAACGAAACTATAAATTAATAATCACTAAAATAGAGAAATGAATCTATATTCACTTGTTTTTGGTTGAACTTCAAGTATATATTGAATTCATCTTTAAATCTCATCATTTCACTTACATGTGAAGAAAAATAAACCATTCTTCCACCCATGATGATAACAGTTCAATTATAACTACCACTACATAGTCTGTAGAATTCAGCAAGCTAGAGCAGTTAACTCAGTAGTAATCTAGGTCATAACAAATGATAAAATCTGAACGGATCATTCTGCCATGTTATGCACTATTATCTCCAAGAGGGTTGCAAATATGCCGTCCATGTAATGTGTTATGTGTGCATTGCCACTAATACAAACCGTAGCAAACCAAATCGCCTACACCCCTACCAAAAATTACATTACTACTTTGCTTTTCTTTTCGAAAGAAAAAGCATTGGTACAGCTTATTTACATTACTGCTTTACGATAAAGCATTGTTACAGCTTATTTACAAAATTCTTAATCATGATGGATAACAAAATAAAATGTTGTCGGGATGGTTACGTGATCTATTTACTCTTGTCGTCTTGACATCGTGAAGCGCTCCCATCCCTAGCGTGGTGAACATATGGTGGTTTTAGAAAAAGGGCACCACAATGGAAGAAAGTCAGTAAAAGCTGAGTAATAATATACTACGAGGCGTAAAGAGAACAGTTGGCACCACAGTTATAAGTGTTGGGTTTTGACGTAGGTTACGCAGCGGAATAACAAAAAAAATTAATTCCTACTCAAAGCCCGCCAAGGATCATAGGAAGAGACATTCATAACATAATCAAGGACATAGATGATGTGTACCTTTTGGTTCGGGAGATCACACGAAGAATATTGTCCTCTTCTCTACGGTTGATCCACGTCTAGAGGTGAGATCTAGATTCTTCCTTATCCTAGTTCTAGCTTGGACCGGAGGAAGAAGGAAGAACGAATCAAGCAACAAGAAACAAAGAGAGGATTCGGCCTCTCTTTGTGGTGGACGGGTAGGGGCTTCGACCTCTAGCTTGTCTTTCTCTCTCTTTTGCTTTCTCTCCCACTCACTTATGTTATGAGCATTAGTTGTGGGAAGGAAGCTAGAGCATTCTTTATATATTCCAACAACTCCTTGTTGACTACATAATGGTCCTTCCTAATTCTACATGAACTTGGATTAGTCCCTTCCTTGCATATTAGTCCTACTAAGTTTGCAAGGAGTTGCAAAGTGATCCTTCTAATTAATTAATCATATTAATTAATCCCAAATCTAGTTCAACTCTATGTGACGCTTGACCCCATAGGTTTCTACTTAGTTGGTAGTGAAAGTGTTAGTGTGCAGATGGTAATGCAGCTAACATACTCTAGAAGGGGGGGGGTTGAATAGAGTATGCCAACTATTTGCAAAACTTGCTAAGATAATAAGATCTTGTGAAAGCTAGTGAAGTTCAAGGCCTTGAAAACAAGTTCAAGAATTTGGAATGAAATACAGGTTGGAATAGATCAGTGAAGTCCTTTTCAAGGCCTTGAAAAGAGTTTCAAACCCTGAAAACAGACAAGTTTGAATGCTGTAAAAACTGAGTAAGTAAAGAAACTGTAAAAGCAAGAGACAAATGATTTATAGAGTTCAGTCCACTTGGACCTAATATCTACCTCAGGGATCTGATCCCTCTAGGATTTTCAACACAATTCTTATTAATCAAAAGCTAAGCCCTAGATCCCAAGCACAGAGAGATGCCTTACTCTGTTACAGCTTGTGATTCTCCCTAACCTATCTAGTACATGTTCTAGCTAATTGATTAACTAAGAATTCTCTATTTTTCACTTTGAACAATCTTCAAGAATAAAGATAGAAATATTATAGAAATGATCTACCAATAAAGAGCAATACAGAAGAACACTAGAGTGTAGAAACTGCAATGAAGTATGCAGTGAACTTCTGTGAAATGGATTGTGAGATTGATGAACTTCTTTGATGCTTTTCAATCCAGACTTGTCTCTCTCTTTTTGCCCGTTAAATTTTGTGTATGTTTCTTCAGAAATGAGATATGTTTAAACTTCAAACAGCTCTGCAAATCTTCCTAGATTTTCAGCAACAAATCTCCTATTTTGTAGGCAACAGACTTTGACTCTTTGACAATCTTCTCCAACGGTAAAGTGATCACAATCTCCAGAGATAATGTTGTGATCTTGCACTTGAATAGATTGAGAAGTTTTCATACCAGTCAGATTAAACACAGAATCATCTTCTCAATTATTTCCTTCCCTGCACAAGTCAGATTAGGAAATAATCCCTTCAAACTAGGAAATAAAATTCCCTGCAAAATCATAGTCAAACAGATGATATTTTATGTTCAAGCATATTAGAATAATTTGTCTTTCATCATCAAATAAAAGTAAAACAATCATATGAGTGAGGGATATGAAATCAACTTAGAAGAGTTTACAGAAAAACTTCCCCTGAGAATGTTCATATAGGTTAAACAGTTTCAAGGATTTGAATCCAGTTTTAAGGCCTTGAAAATAGCTATACTATTTTCAAGCCTATGATAATTGATTCAAGGCTTTGAGAGCTAATTCAAGGCCTTGAAATATTCAAGCTATTTCAAGCCTTGCATAACCTGTGATCTTACAATCTACCCCTTGATGAAAGACAAAACCAAATTTTGTTTGATCCTTAGTCTCAGCAAAAAATACTGATTAGTTCACAATTCATATTAACACAGTAATTCCAAAAATATCCAACTTATTCAATTGAGCAACATAAAATAAAAAAGGTTCAGCAAATAATTACTAAGAATGAAAACCTAAAAACCCTAGAATTTTTCCCCCTTTTTGACTCTCATCAAAAATATAGAGAGGATGTTGGATCAAGTGTCTGGAAAATTTTGAAAATAAAACTTAATTCTTAAATAAAAAGAGAGAATGGGGAAGAAAGAGTAGGCAAGATTAAGAGTTTGGGTCTTCATCTCCATCTTGATCTCATTCTTCTTCCTCAGTGTCTTCAACATTGGTTTGTAATTCTTGTGACACCACATCGAGTTCTTCAATGAAAGAATTGATCTGGTCTATAACACTGTTGAACTAGAAAGTGAGTCATTCCAAGGCTTTCCTCCCATGCTTCAGCTTCTTCTTTACAGCTAATATTTTCTGTTGAGCAGATGATAACTCTCTTTTAGGAGCTATTAATATACTTCCATATTACTTGTATTAGGCTTATTTCACATGATTTTATATGTTATATCTTCATTAATATGTGAATTTGACGATTTATAAGCCTAAGAGTGAAAAGTTGTATTTCTAGCTTATTTGCGCATGTTTTCTCTCATATTTGCTATGATAATTGCACGGGTTGTTTAGTGTTGTGTATATCAGGTAAAATATGGTAATTGGAGCTTATGAGATTCTTGGAGGTACTTGGAATGGAGCTAGATGAAGAGGAGAAAAGGAGACGCAAAAACGAAGCAAAGTTGGAAACGTCACACAGGACCAGCCTGCACTCTTTTCGATGCTCATAAAAATCTACAAAGAATTTTGGAGCAAGGCCTGAGGCATTGGAAAGTAGACATCCGTAGCTTTCCAAATATATATGGTAGCCCGAATACGAGTCCGTATGAGGGAGATACAGCCCGCGCAAGATCAACAAATAATTATGTCCGGGAATTACAAACTGGAGGGGCTGAAGTGCAATTTCGGCCAAATTACATTAAAAATCGTGCCCAGGCAGTAAATAACGATTCTCTGACCTAAAAACACAGGGGGAAGCAGCGGGAGAAGAGGGAGGAAGGCTAGGAGAGACGAGGGACATGGAGAACGACGTCGGAGTTGCCGGAACGCGAATTTCGTCACGAGTTTGACTATCCCTCCTATCTTTTCTATCGTTTCTCAATACTATGAACTTTTTAGCTTATATTTTCAGATTATTTGAGTAGTTTTATTTGCTAGGCTCTATGGAGAGCCTAGGGCTTTGTTAGACAAGTTTTCCGGATATGTGGATTGATTCGTGCTTATGGATTCATGTGATGGATTGATTTAATCTCGTTTGATGGATTGTTGAACTTGCACTATTGATACGTGCTTGGTAGGATATGAATGATCATATGAGATGTTTCAACACATATCGTGTTATCTTAGCTTAAAGTAACATTGAAATTGCATCTTCTAGTAATCTTGTTCTTAATATTATGTTAACCTAGCGTCATGAACTAGGATAACTACTTGGTGAAAGATCGATGGACTGAGAGGTGAAGATTTATTAGCTTATGAATCTAGGATTGCTAGCAACTCCGTATCATGATGGACCTAAAGGTGAAATGTTAGGATTTGGATCAAAACGTAGGATTATCCTTAGTGCTTGTTAGGTGATGTAGTTTATGGATCGACAGATGACGATTACAGAACCTAGCATAGGCTTACATGAGATCGAGAGGAGATTGTAAGTAGTTAGACGTGATCAAGAGCATATTCAATATTACATGTTTCAAAGCAATATCCGCAATTGTCTACTTCCCTAGGTGATCATAGATCGCCTAGTTCCTCTCCATATTTGATAAACCGTTGTTTAATTTAGAAAACAAAAAAAAAAATATAGTATTATAGTTAGTTTAATACAGTCACTTGATTGGGGGTGACAACTTCACAAATCAACAACTTTCTTCCTGTGATTTCAATTACACTCTTTAGATTAATCTCTAATTAACAATAAACCTACTATCTGTCCCTGTGGGTTCGACAACCTGAGTTTCAATACTCACTCTTTATTACTTCGACCGTGCACTTGCGTATACACGTAAGAAATCGTGTCAAGTTTTTGGCGCCGTTGCCGGGGATAGCGGTTTATTTGCTAATTATAGAAATTAGTTTAGAGATTTTTTTATTTTTATTTTTTTGTTGTTATTATTTATTCTTATTACCTCACGGTATTTTTTTTGAGATCTTTGCTAAGCATGGGGGATAATAACGAAGGACGTTTTTTCTGTTTAGCAGAACTGATTGATCGCGAGGATGGATTCTACCCTGAAGGAGATATTGCGGAATATTATGCCAACAAAAGCATGATGTATAGCCGCCAATACTTGCTTCAGAAATTGTTTGGAGCACTGCATAAGGGAATCGAAGAATTGAAACAGAGTGCAATGAGAACGGGATTGGACGAGACAGAATTCAAAGAAAGACTTGAAGAACTTTATACGATTGTCAATCTCCATTCTAATGAAGAATGTGCTCCAAATTTTTCGAAACCCTATGAAGATCATGATGAGCCATTGTGTATCCCAACATGTTCAAACATTGATTCATGGCTTGAATCAAGTATGGAGGAGAAGCATAATGTTGTTTTCGGTGAGATTGAAAGTCTTCTTCAAGGTTTCAATATTGACGAACTTGACTCTCCGGTTTTAAATGTGATGGACCATCTCATGTGCAAGCTTGATGAAGATGACAAAGACGTCAAAATCGAAGTAATTGATGATTTGGGTGCTTCATATGAAGGATATGAAGGTATTCAAACTTTCATATTTTATGGCTTACCGTTTAAATCTTCATTGAAAGTACCACGAATTGAGAAAACAGTCAAGGAGGACATCGATCTCTTTTCACGGCATGGGAGACTTGGGATTATCTTTGAAAGCATTATGATGCCGATTCCCATGAATTGGAAGAAGAAGAAAAAGTTTGTGAAGAACCTTCACTTTTACAACACAGATTCATCGTTGTTGAGAGTTTCGCCTCTTGTGAGAGTCTGTTGTTGCTCATTTGAAAAGAGAATGAAAGAAAGAAAATGGTGGAAGAAGAAGAAGTGGAAAGAAAAGCGGGAGTTTCAGAGTTGGGGAGGTGATTGAGTGTTCTAGAAGTGCAAAAACTTTGGTTGAAGGCTCGGTAATTTACAGTCTACCAGCAGCAGGTAGCAACATGGAGTTGCAACATCAAGAACCCCTTGGAGCTTCTTATCCGACCAAAATACCCCTGAACTTGTGATATTTCCAAACCCAACCCCAATCTTCTTCCCTTTCGTCTCCTTCTTCTTCTTCTCTGTTAACCCCAGCCACCAAACCACTGCATCACCGCCTGTTATCCACCGTCTGTCTCTCTCTCTGCCCTGCACCGCCCTCTCCTCTCTCACTGACTTCACCCAAAAACCTATCGCTCCACCGCCGTTCATCCATCGGACCTTCCCCACAAACCCGTGAACCCTCCGATCCTCTCTGCAAAACCCGGCGGCCAAGAACCCCAATTCGCCATCACAACCAAACACAGCCCCCACTACCCACACCCCTCCCCTCGTCATCTCCTTAACCTCCGACCAAAACCAATCGGCCACCAAAAGAACCCTGAACCCGTTCGCCCTAATTTTCACCGCATCCACCATTGAACCAGGCGAATCTCCAACATCTTTAGCCACCATCCTCACCGCCATCAATCTGCATCATCAGCCGCCGGCTTGCTCTGTCCCCAACGTCGGTACCTCTTCCCAATCCCAGCTGAATCCTACGCAACCCAGCCAACCATCTGACCTTTACCTCCGTCCCCAATTCCTACAAAATCCAAACAACCCACAACCCCGCGGTAGACCTCCAAACCTCATGTTCATCTGCCATGGGTTCCGGCCACAAGGTCAGACGAACCAAGAAACTGAACCCACCTGTGATTGAAACCAATCCACCCGACCGCAATCACTTCACTCTCGACCGTCGTCCAGAACACCACTCACCCAGCAAGTTCCATAACTCCAGCAAGTTTGAAAAAGGAAATCCACAGCAGCCTGTATATCGCAGAATTCAATCTGGATTGAATAGCCCCAATTACTCCCACCAAATTGCAGTTCTGTATCACCAGACGATCCAGGAGACAACCGTCTTCTCGTTCTGCCTTTACTTGCGAATTCAGCTCTCACATCACCTGACTAGAGAAGTTCCAAGATATAGGATCCACTGTTTTTCACTCTACTGAGAACAAGGATCATACAACCTGAAAATAAGGGTAAATTGGGCTCACATGATTCAATAGTGAACAGACCGTGTAAATCCGATTGGGGGTGAATTTTGTTATTCTACGGAGTATTGTTGATTGGAGCTGCTGGTTATTGCTCAGGTAAAAAAAATTTTGCCACAATTGAGGATTGAGTTACCAAAAGAGCAATAGTAATGTGACCTCAGATTTGTCCGAGTAAAAAAATTAAGAATGAGAAAATTTGACGAAGCAATCTACCCCGGTGTGTTACCGCGCACTCGACCGTTACGGGAGCTCAGATTATGAGTTCGGGGATTTTTCGTTCTTTTTCGTCAGCAGCAACTGATCAATCGACCCCGGTGTGTTTCACACACTGGACCGCAAGGGAGCTTGCATTTGTGCGCACAATGTTTGCTTGGGGATTGTTCATGTTATCTCAGTCAGTAGTTATCGTGTTTCGTCCCCGACCTTGTGTCGGTTGTGAGTTTCTTTTCTCTCTCTTTACTTACCGTTTAGGCACATCGTACTTGCTCCAGGATTTTATTTTTTGAATTCTAGGGAATTACTTGAGTACTTGCTTATTTTCGGTACACACAACTTGTCACGTGCACGTAGTTTGTTTTAGCTCTAAATTTGTTGAACTACCTTCTTGTGTCATGACTTTGACCCCGAGTAGAATCACAGGCCCACGCATTTGAATGCCGAGTCTTCTTGGTTGATTTCTAAATTCGTTGAGGACAACGAAGCGCTCAAGTGTGGGGGGATTTTTAGCTATTTGCTAGCCATGTCCGTGTCTGCATCGCCAAATACATGTAGATTAGATTGTCGTATTGTGAGTCAATGTAGTACTTGTAGTCCTAGTCGTATTTAAATATATTGTTGTATTGTGCTTAGTTTTAGTGTAGTTTATGTTTAGGTTGCACTTTTACTTTATTGAGTCCCCCTACCTAATTTTCTTGAGGTTAGTCGAGTTGGCCAAAAGCATATAGAGTTTAGGAAAATATGAAAAAAATGGAAAAAAAAAAATAGAAAAATCCTAAAAATTGAAAATTTGAGAAAGGGCAACTTAAGACCTAGAGACCGAAGAGAATCCAGTGAAAGAGCTAATGAGAGTAGGAAGCACCGTAGTAAGGATACTTTAATTCTAGTATTTTGTGCGCAAGTCTCACGACAGGATGTCCCGGATATTCGGGAATAGTGAAAGTAGATAACGGGCATACTTTTGACTTCTTTAGTGTGCTAGGAGTATTTAGTCTCTAGGTGGTTGAATAATCCGTTTCCCGTGGAAACTTGTGGACTCGTGGAACCTGGGGTGGACCTTCGTGTAGAGTCGGTTTCATGTGGTACGAGTCTTCCGCCTAAGCGAAGCCGGGGAGCGTACACCACCATCCCTTAAGGTGGTTCTAAGAGAAAATCCCAAAAAGCCCACACTCTTAAGCTCTAATGCACGATTGTAAAAACAGTGGAGGAAATAAAAGAAAAATGAAAAATCTGAAAGAAAAAAGTTGAGCTTCAAGGAGAAACAACCTAATGTGCTTCCGTTTGCGCGGAAAATTTGGATTCAATCCAATGTAGAGCTTAAGAGGGAAACTAAAGTCAAGCTGTATTACACAGGAGTTGTGTCTCCCGTCAATGGGATAGTTTGCATTTCAAAAGCAATAACGGCTAAGAGGGTCTGAAAACCTCAAATGACTTGGCGAAGAAAGACCACTTAGTGACTTGAGATGCCTAGACCCTTCGAGTCAAAAGACGTGTCGTATCATGTTTGGTTTGGTTGAGGTTTGGGTCCGCCATAGTGAGTTTGCGCGTAGGATCATCATAAATCATTTCGTGCTACGTGTCGTGAAATTTCAAAGTGAGCTTGTGAGGATTTGATGATTTCGGTTTATGATAGAGAGGTTGCCCAATCTCGAAAAAAGAAGAAAAATATGTGTTGTTTAAATTTTTTCATTGTGTATAATCAAGTTGCATTGTAGTTAGTTCATGTAAGTGCATAGTCATGAGTCGTGTTGAGTCGTTTGCGTCTTGAGTTGGCTAGTAAACGGTGATTTGCTCGGGACAAGCAAAATGTAAGTGTGGGGGTATTTGATAACTCTCTTTTAGAAGATATTAATATACTTCCATATTACTTGTATTAGGCTTATTTCACATGATTTTATATGTTATATCTTCACTAATATGTGAATTTGACGATTTATAAGCCTAAGAGTGAAAAGTTGTGTTTCTAGCTTATTTGCGCATGTTTTCTCTCATATTTGCTATGATAATTGCACGGGTTGTTTAGTTTTGTGTATCTCAGGTAGAATAGGGTAATTGGAGCTTATGAGAGGCTTGGAGGTACTTGGAATGGAGCTAGATGAAGAGGAGAAAAGGATACGCAAAAACGAAGCAAAGTTGGAAAAGTCACATAGGACCAGCCTGCACTCTTTTCGATGCTCAGAAAAATCTACAAAGAATTTTGGAGCAAGGCCTGCGGCATTGGAAAGTATACATCCGTAGATTTTCAAAGATATATGGCAGGCTCGAAGACGAGTCCGTATGAGGGAGATACAGCCCGCGCAAGATCAACAAATAATTATGTCCGGGAATTACAAGCTGGAGGGGCTGAAGTGTAATTTCGGCCAAATTACATTAAAAATCGTGCCCAGGCAGTAAATAACGATTCTCTGACCTAAAAACACAGGGGGGGAGCAGCGGGAGAAGAGGGAGGAATGCTTGGACAGACGAGGGACATGGAGAACGACGCCGGAGTTGCCGGAACGCAAATTTCGTCACGAGTTTGACTATCCCTCCTATCTTTTCTATCGTTTCTCAATACTATGAACTTGTTAGCTTATAGTTTCAGATTATTTGAGTAGTTTTATTTGCTAGGCTCTATGGAGAGCCTAGGGCTTTGTTAGACAAGTTTTCCGGATATGTGGATTGATTCGTGCTTATGGATTCATGTGATGGATTGATTTATTCTCGTTTGATGGATTCTTGAACTTGCACTATTGATACGTGCTTGGTAGGATATGAATGATCATAAGAGATGTTTCAACACATATCGTGTTATCTTAGCTTAAAGTAACATTGAAATTGCATCTTCTAGTACTCTTGTTCTTAATATTATGTTAACCTAGCGTCATAAGGTAATGAAGCTTACCCTCTCTTTGTCCTCTCTTGTACTCTTTACATGTATAGACATTCATCACATTGTATTTCACATTGTTGTAGTATCAGAGACCAAAACAGATATTAACAAGAATGAAGATCAGCTTCAAATATCAAGTTTGCCAGTTCTGGCCATGGTCCCCTTCGGCGTCGTACTCCGATCGCTTTTTGTCCGAAATCTGGTGGTTAGGCTCTCTCTCTCTCTTCTCTTTGATCTTCTCAGTCTTTCTCTCTCTCTCTCCTTGATATTCTCGGTCTCTCCCTATTCCTCTCCCTATATTGTTTGTATACATTAGATCTCGCAGGCGGCCGTGAGGCGGTTGTGAAGTGGCAACCAGAAATGGCGATGATGTTGGCATTGGCGGTGGAGGTGGCGTTGGCAGTGGAGGTGGCAGTGTTCTTCTTCTTCTATAGTGTACTTTTAAATCTGGACATCGTTAGAAATTGTTTGGTCTATAAATTAGCTAGAAATTCTTTAGACCGTAAATTTTTTCATCCGAAAAATTTGATGTTGTACGATATTGCTATTTTTATCTGATAATTATGTTGTGGTCATTCATGCTTCTGCTCCGGGTGGTGATGGTGGTAATGAGAGAGAGGAGGGAGAGAAAGAGGAAGAGTTTGTAATTATTGAATATTGCAGGGATACAAATATAAAAGGCACAAATTTTTCGATACATGTGCTAACTTTATCTCAGTTATCCTAAAGAAACGGAGAAGGTACAAGGTATGGTGAAATTAGGCCACGCCAAGTGCGTAGGTATGTACCACTCCGCCCCACCTCTTTTGTACCATGTGAACTTTTATCACTATTCACTGGGTCACTTTGATCCGGTAATTTGGACAGCAAAACTTTATAATTTTTAGAAATTTTTTTCGTAGTGTTGTAGAGTAATTCTTATTCTACAAAACCCTAAAACATTATCGAAAAATTACGTCGTTTTACGATTCAAATCAACGGGTCAAAGTGACCCAATTACGGGTGAAAAAGTCAAATGGTGCAAAGCTGGTGGGACGGAGTGGTATGTTATTTCCTTAAGACTAGAAAATTCCTAAAACAAAAATTCGTAGTAGTGACGTTACTAGGATTCTTTACCCTAGTTGAGGTACTCTACTCTTCCTAAGTCACCGCCTAAAAACTTATATATAAAGCCATCGAGACCACCGCTTCACTAATTACTATCTCAAACGTAATAAGTTCCTTTTGCTTCCACAAAGTCTTTTAGGTTTTAAGGTTTTCAGCACCACCATGGCTTCTTCTTCTAGTACAGCTGCTCCTCCAAAGATGATCGTGTTCAAGAGTTCTGATGGAGAGACATTTGAGGTAGAGGAGGCAGTGGCGGTGGAATCGCAGACCATCAAGCACATGATCGAGGAAGACTGCGCCGACAACGTAATCCCCCTCCCAAACGTCACCGGCAGGATCTTGGCGAAGGTGATTGAGTATTGCAAGAAGCACGTCGATGCTGCCGCGGAGGAAAAATCTACCGTGGAGGATGAACTCAAGAACTTTGACTCGGAGTTTGTGAAGGTGGATCAAGGGACATTGTTCGATCTCATTCTGGCGGCGAACTATCTCAACATAAAGAACTTGTTAGACTTGACTTGCCAGACTGTTGCGGACATGATAAAGGGAAAAACGCCGGAGGAGATCAGGAAGACGTTCAACATCAAGAATGATTTCACTCCGGAGGAAGAGGAAGAGATTCGCAGGGAGAATGCTTGGGCTTTTGAGTAGTAGGTTTCAAAAATAGTAATAGTAGCAGTTTTCACTATGATAAAACCAGTGTTTGCAAAAATAATTTATGTCCGTGTTCTAGTTTAATTTGCTATTTATGTCTCGCCTGAAACTTATTTTCTACTATTTTGCGAAGGATTGATTAGCAAAACGGTACACAAATTTGATAATCTTTTCGTGATTTTGTAGAGTAGACATCATGAAAAGTAATCAAAAAATCGTATCGTTATCTAAAAAAAATTATATCATTTTTTGCTATTCATATCACCGGTCAAAGTGACATGACTGCGGGGTGGAAAAAAATCAATTGAATATAGCTCTACTTTTTATGTGCTATTTTCAGTGTTCATCGGAGTGCGTGTTTTTTCTTGTGTTTTTTTTGTAGTGACCATTGGGTATCTTCTATCATTTTCTTCTTTTTTTCAATAACATACAACTTGAATCGAGAAAAGGGTCCGGGGAGCGAGATTAACCAACCAAAAATGTAGAACATAATCGGCGCCCTAAACTACGTTACGCGCAACATCAACCAAGGCACGCGAACGAATTCTACCAATGACCGGCTCGTCTACATATGCACATATGCATGCTGCTCGATTCCTTAAAAAAAAAAAAAAAAAAAAAAAAAAAAAAAAAAAAAAAAACATCGTTATATAAATGATTATGTGATAAACTTAAATAAAGAAACATGTAAAAGCACAGAGTTGTAATTTAGCACTTGCATGCACAAACTTAGGTAAATCTGCTAAGTACCTAGTAGAATAAGGTAATAGTTCTCATAGCATAGGAGCTCCCTATCTCTCCCGTCAAACATGATGCACAACTATCACAAACTTGAACCAAAAACGGACTTTGAAAAGGTTGAAGATGGTCATCTTCGATATAATGTGCTCTCTGTCCCACAAATTGGCCACACTTCTCTTCCCAAAAAATTATCCACTTTATGTACAGTAAAACCTCTATAAGTTAATACTCGATAAATCAATAACTTCAATAAAATTAATAATTTGTCCAGTCCCAACTTGGGACCAGTACAAAATTGGACCCCAATCGATAAAATAATAAGATAATAAATTTTTTGAAATCCCAGTGTACATATATTGGTCCCAACGAAAGTATAAATTAATAATCACTAAAATAGATAAATGAATCTATATTCACTTGTTTTTGGTTGAACTTTAAGTATATATTGAATTCATCTTTAAATCTCATCATTTCACTTACATGTGAAGAAAAACAAACCATTCTTCCACCCATGATGATAACAGTTCAATTATAACTACCACTACATAGTCTGTAGAATTCAGCAAGCTAGAGCAGTTAACCCAGTAGTAATCTAGGTCATAACAAATGATAAAATCTGAACGGATCATTCTGCCATGTTAATAGAGGAAATTGGATGCACTATTATCTCCAAGAGGGTTGCAAATATGCCTTCCATGTAATGTGTTATGTGTGCATTGCCACTAATACAAACCGTAGCACACCAAATCGCCTACACCCCTTCCAAAAATTACATTACTACTTTGCTTTTCTTTTCGAAAGAAAAAGCATTGGTACAGCTTATTTACATTAATGCTTTACGATAAAGCATTGTTACAGCTTATTTACAAAATTCTTAATCATGATGGATAACAAAATAAAATGTTGTCGGGATGATTACGTGATCTATGTACTCTTGTCGTCTTGACATCGTGAAGCGCTCCCATCCCTAGCGTGGTGAACATATGGTGGTTTTAGAAAAAGGGCACCACAATGGAAGAAAGTCAGTAAAAACTGAGTAATAATATACTACGAGGCGTAAAGAGAACAGTTGGCACCACAGTTATAAGTGTTGGGTTTTGACGTAGGTTACGCTGCGGAATAACAAAAAAAGATAATTCCTACTCAAAGCCCACCAAGGATCACAGGAAGAGACATTCATAACATAATCAAGGACATAGATGATGTGTACCTTTTGGTTCGGGAGATCACACGAAGAATATTGTCCTCTTCTCTACGGTTGATCCACGTCTAGAGGTGAGATCTAGATTCTTCCTTATCCTAGTTCTAGCTTGGACCGGAGGAAGAAGGAAGAACGAATCAAGCAACAAGGAACAAAGAGAGGATTCGGCCTCTCTTTGTGGTGGACAGGTAGGGGCTTCGACCTCTAGCTTGTCTTGCTCTCTCTTTTGCTTTCTCTCCCACTCACTTATGTTATGAGCATTAGTTGTGGGAAGGAAGCTAGAGCATTCTTTATATATTCCAACAACTCCTTGTTCACTACATAAAGGTCCTTCCTAATTCTACATGAAATTGGATTAGTCCCTTCCTTGCATATTAGTCCTACTAAGTTTGCAAGGAGTTGCAAAGTGATCCTTCTAATTAATTAATCATATTAATTAATCCCAAATCTAGTTCAACTCTATTTGACGCTTGACCCCATAGGTTTCTACTTAGTTGGTAGTGAAAGTGTTAGTGTGCAGATGGTAATGCAGCTAACATACTCTAGAAGGGGGGGTTGAATAGAGTATGCCAACTATTTGCAAAACTTGCTAAGATAATAAGATCTTGTGAAAGCTAGTGAAGTTCAAGGCCTTGAAAACAAGTTCAAGAATTTGGAATGAAATACAGGTTGGAATAGATCAGTGAAGTCCTTTTCAAGGCCTTGAAAAGAGTTTCAAACCCTGGAAAAACAGACAAGTTTGAATGCTGTAAAAACTGAGTAAGTAAAGAAACTGTAAAAGCAAGAGACAAATGATTTATAGAGTTCAGTCCACTTGGACCTAATCTCTACCTCAGGGATGTGATCCCTGTAGGATTTTCAACACAATTCTTATTAATCAAAAGCTAAGCCCTAGATCCCAAGCACAGAGAGATGTCTTACTCTGTTACAACTTGTGATTCTCCCTAACCTATCTAGTACATGTTCTAGCTAATTGATTAACTAAGAATTCTCTATTTTTCACTTTGAACAATCCTCGAGAATAAAGATAGAAATATTACAAAAATGATCTACCAATAAAGAGCAATACAGAAGAACACTAGAGTGTAGAAACTGCAGTGAAGTATGCAGTGAACTTCTGTGAAATGGATTGTGAGATTGATGAACTTCTTTGATGCTTTTCAATCCAGACTTGTCACTCTCTTTTTGCCCGTTGAATGTTGTGTATGTTTCTTCAGAAATGAGATATGTTTAAACTTCAAACAGCTATGCAAATCTTCCCAGATTTTCAGCAACAAATCTCCTATTTTGTAGGCAACAGACTTTGACTCTTTGACAATCTTCTCCAACGGTAAAGTGATCACAATCTCCAGAGATAATGTTGTGATCTTGCACTTGAATAGACTGAGAAGCTTTCATACCAGTCAGATTAAACACAGAATCATCTTCTCAATTATTTCCTTCCCTGCACAAGTCAGATTAGGAAATAATTCCTTCAAACTAGGAAATAAAATTCCCTGCAAAATCATAGTCAAACAGATGATATTTTATGTTCAAGCATATTAGAATAATTTGTCTTTCATCATCAAATAAAAGTAAAACAATCATATGAATGAGGGATATGAAATCAACTTAGAAGAGTTTACAGAAAAACTTCCCCTGAGAATGTTCATATAGGTTAAACAGTTTCAAGGATTTGAATCCAGTTTTAAGGCCTTGAAAATAGCTATACTATTTTCAAGCCTATGATAACTGATTCAAGGCTTTGAGAGATAATTCAAGGCCTTGAAATAGTCAAGCTATTTCAAGCCTTGCATAACCTGTGATCTTACAATCTCCCCCTTGATGAAAGACAAAACCAAATTTTGTTTGATCCTTAGTCTCAGCAAAAAATACTGATTAGTTCACAAATCATATTAACACAGGAATTCCAAAAAGA
Source organism: Linanthus parryae (assembly GCA_023055425.1). Taxonomy (NCBI): domain Eukaryota; kingdom Viridiplantae; phylum Streptophyta; class Magnoliopsida; order Ericales; family Polemoniaceae; genus Linanthus; species Linanthus parryae. The sequence continues at coordinate 62,074,545 of JALGPY010000002.1, read as the reverse complement.
TCCAACTTATTCAATTCAGCAACAGAAAATAAAAAAGGTTCAACAAATAATTACTAAGAATGAAAACCTAAAAACCCTAGAATTTCTCCCCCTTTTTGACTCTCATCAAAAAGATAGAGAGGATGTTGGATCAAGTGTCTGGAAAATTTTGAAAATAAAACTTAATTCTTAAATAAAAATAGAGAATGGGGAAGAAAGAGTAGGCAAGATTAAGAGTTTGGGTCTTCATCTCCATCTTGATCCCTTCTTCTTCCTAAGTGTCTTCAACATTGGTTTGTACTTCTTGTGACACCACATCGATTTCTTCAATGAAAGAACTGATCTTGTCTATAACAGTGTTGAACTAGAAAGTGAGTCCTTCCAAGGCTTTCCTCCCATGCTTCAGCTTCTTCTTTACAGCTAATATTTTCTGTTGAGCAGATGATAACTCCCTTTTAGGAGCTATTAATATACTTCCATATTACTTGTATTAGGCTTATTTCACATGATTTTATATGTTATATCTTCATTTATATGTGAATTTGACGATTTATAAGCCTAAGAGTGAAAAGTTGTGTTTCTAGCTTATTTGCGCATGTTTTCTCTCATACTTGCTATGATAATTGCATGAGTTGTTTAGTGTTGTGTATATCAGGTAAAATATGGTAATTGGAGCTTATGAGATTCTTGGAGGTACTTGGAATGGAGCTAGATGAAGAGGAGAAAAGGAGACGCAAAAACGGAGCAAAGTTGGAAACGTCACACAGGACCAGCTTGCACTCTTTTCGATGCTCATAAAAATCTACAAAGAATTTTAGAGCAAGGCCTGAGGCATTGGAAAGTAGACATCCGTAGCTTTCCAAATATATAAGGTAGGCCCGAATACGAGTCCGTATGAGGGAGATACAGCCCGCGCAAGATCAACAAATAATTATGTCCGGGAGTTACAAACTGGAGGGGCTGAAGTGCAATTTTGGCCAAATTACATTAAAAATCGTGCCCAGGCAGTAAATAACGATTCTCTGACCTAAAAACACAGGGGGAAGCAGCGGGAGAAGAGGGAGGAAGGCTAGGAGAGACGAGGGACATGGAGAACGACGTCGGAGTTGCCGGAACGCGAATTTCGTCACGAGTTTGACTATCCCTCCTATCTTTTCTATCGTTTCTCAATACTATGAACTTGTTAGCTTATATTTTCAGATTATTTGAGTAGTTTTATTTGCTAGGCTCTATGGAGATCCTAGGGCTTTGTTAGACAAGTTTTCCGGATATGTGGATTGATTCGTGCTTATGGATTCATGTGATGGATTGATTTAATCTCGTTTGATGGATTTTTGAACTTGCACTATTGATACGTGTTTGGTAGGATATGAATGATCATATGAGATGTTTCAACACATATCGTGTTATCTTAGCTTAAAGTAACATTGAAATTGCATCTTCTAGTAATCTTGTTCTTAATATTATGTTAACCTAGCGTCATGAACTAGGATAACTACTTGGTGAAAGATCGATGGACTGAGAGGTGAAGATTTATTAGCTTATGAATCTAGGATTGCTAGCAACCCCGTATCATGATGGACCTAAAGGTGAAATGTTAGGATTTGGATCAAAACGTAGGATTATCCTTAGTGCTTGTTAGGTGATGTAGTTTATGGATTGACAGATGACGATTACAGAACCTAGCATAGGCTTACATGAGACCGAGAGGAGATTGTAAGTAGTTAGACGTGATCAAGAGCATATTCAATATTACATGTTTCAAAGCAATATCCGGAATTGTCTACTTCCCTAGGTGATCACAGATCGCCTAGTTCCTCTCCATATTTGATAAACCGTTGTTTAATTTAGAAAACAAAAAAATATAGTATTATAGTTAGTTTAATACAGTCACTTGATTGGGGGTGACAAATTCAAAAATCAACAACTTTCTTCCTGTGATTTCAATTACACTCTTTAGATTAATCTCTAATTAACAATAAACCTACTATCTGTCCCTGTGGGTTCGACAACCTGAGTTCCAATACTCACTCTTTATTACTTCGACCGTGCACTTGCGTATACACGTAAGAAATCGTGTCAAGTTTTTGGCGCCGTTGCCGGGGATAGCGGTTTATTTGCTAATTATAGAAATTAGTTTAGAGAGTTTTTTATTTTTATTTTTTTGTTGTTATTATTTATTCTTATTACCCTACTTTTTTTTTTTTTTTTTTTGAGATCTTTGCTAAGCATGGGGGATAATAACGAAGGACGTTTTGTCTGTTTAGCAGAACTGATTGATCGCGAGGATGGATTCTACCCTGAAGGAGATATTGCGGAATATTATGCCAACAAAAGCATGATGTATAGCCGCCAATACTTGCTTCAGAAATTGTTTGGAGCACTGCATAAGGGAATCGAAGAATTGAAACAGAGTGCAATGAGAACGGGATTGGACGAGACAGAATTCAAAGAAAGACTTGAAGAACTTTATACGATTGTCAATCTCCATTCTAATGAAGAATGTGCTCCAAATTTTTCGAACCCCGATGAAGATCATGATGAGCCATTGTGTATCCCAACATGTTCAAACATTGATTCATGGCTTGAATCAAGTATGGGGGAGAAGCATAATGCTGTTTTCGGTGAGATTGAAAGTCTTCTTCAAGGTTTCAATATTGACGAACTTGACTCTCCGGTTTTAAATGTGATGGACCATCTCATGTGCAAGCTTGATGAAGATGACAAAGACGTCAAAATCGAAGTAATTGATGATTTGGGTGCTTCATATGAAGGAGATGAAGGTATTCAAACTTTCATATTTTATGGCTTACCGTTTAAATCTTCATTGAAAGTACCACGAATTGAGAAAACAGTCAAGGAGGACATCGATCTCTTTTCACGGCATGGGAGACTTGGGATTATCTTTGAAAGCATTATGATGCCTATTCCCATGAATTGGAAGAAGAAGAAGAAGAAGAAGAAGAAGAAAAAGTTTGTGAAGAACCTTCACTTTTACAACACAGATTCATCGTTGTTGAGAGTTTCGCCTCTTGTGAGAGTATGTTGTTGCTCATTTGAAAAGAGAATGAAAGAAAGAAAATGGTGGAAGAAGAAGAAGTGGAAAGAAAAGCGGGAGTTTCAGAGTTGGGGAGGTGATTGCGTGTTTTAGAAGTGCAAAAACTTTGGTTGAAGGCTCGGTAATTTACAGTCTACCAGCAGCAGGTAGCAACATGGAGTTGCAACATCAAGAACCCCTTGGAGCTTCTTATCCGACCAAAATACCCCTGAACTTGTGATATTTCCAAACCCAACCCCAATCTTCTTCCCTGTCGTCTCCTTATTCTTCTTCTCTGTTAACCCCAGCCACCAAACCACTGCATCACCGCCTTTTATTCACTCTCTCTCTCTCTCTCTCTGCCCTGCACCGCCCTCTCCTCTCTCACTGGCTTCACCCTGAAACCTATCGCTCCACCGCCGTTCATCCATCGGACCTTCCCCACAAACCCGTGAACCCTCCGATCCTCTCTGCAAAACCCGGCGGCCAAGAACCCCAATTCGCCATCACAACCAAACATAGCCCCCACTACCCACATCCCTCCCCTCGTCATCTCCTTAACCTCCGACCAAAACCAATCGGCCACCAACAGAACCCTGAACCCGTTCGCCCTAATTTTCACCGCATCCACCATTGAACCAGGCGAATCTCCACCATCTTTAGCCACCATCCTCACCGCCATCAATCTGCATCATCAGCCGCCGGCTTGCTCTGTCCCCAACGTCGGTACCTCTTTTCAATCCCAGCTGAATCCTACGCAACCCAGCCAACCATCTGACCTTTACCTCCGTCCCCAATTCCTACAAAATCCAAACAACCCACAACCCCGCGGTAGACCTCCAAACCTCATGTTCATCTGCCATGGGTTCCGGCCACAAGGTCAGCAAACCAAGAAACTGAACCCACCTGTGATTGAAACCGATCCACCCGACCGCAATCACTTCACTCTAGACTGTCGTCCAGAATACCACTCACCCAGCAAGTTCCATAACTCCAGCAAGTTTGAAGAAGGAAATCCACAGCAGCCTGTATATCGCAGAATTCAATATGGATTGAATAGCCCCAATTACTCCCACCAAATTGCAGTTCTGTATCACCAGACGATCCAGGAGACAACCGTCTTCTCGTTCTGCCTTTACTTGCGAATTCAGCTCTCACATAACCTGACTAGAGAAGTTCCAAGATATAGGATCCACTGTTTTTCACTCTACTGAGAACAAGGATCATACAACCTGAAAATAAGGGTAAATTGGGCTCACATGTGTAGATAGTGCTTACTGAGCTGACAGATCTTGGCCACGTGGCAACCATCCAGCACAGCATATTGTGCTCCACACACACTGGATCACCAGCCGAGCTGATCCATGTGGGGGCTGCGAGACAGAGCCCTCGCATACCACTGCACGGGACTTGTAGGGACTTAGTGGTTTGGAGGCTAGAGTAAGCCATGTCGCGTGCGAGCCAAGCCCGCACGCGACCTTTAGTAACTGTTTTGAGAGATTTATGGCACGAGCTCCATAAACCCGGTCAATCCGGTCAAACCCGGTCAACCTCGTAACGGTTCCGGTATTTTCGCACCACGTGCTGTAACGGTCCCTATATATGAGGGCGAGCGTGCCGCTGTGGTTAAGCTAATTAAGCCGCCATTAATGGGCGCATTAACCACACTACAACGGTCATGTTCCCTGTTATATATAGGACGTTAACCTTTCCATACAAAGGAGAACACACTTGCCATACGTGGAAGCTCTGTCAAACATCTGTCTCTCTCTCAGACATTACTACTACCTTACTCTCTCCCTACACACAACCCCACTCTTCCTGTGCGATCTCTGATCCTCTACATACGGTGTACACGGAGGTCTCCCCGCCGGAATCTCTTGTGCACATTTTGGTGAACCCGACGTGAACTTACCAACAAAAGCAACCATGTCTCAGGAGGATGATATCAGCAACAGATCGCCTTCCACCGAAACCGCCTCGGGAGAGGAAACCCGCCGTACTCCTACCACTCCCGGCGAGACACCGACGCTAGAGTCCTTGGACGCCACTGTCCAAAGTCAGGCGAAAGCTCTCAAAGCTCAGTCTGCGCAACTAGAACGGATCTTGGCCGTTCTGGGCACCCTTGCGCCAAATCCTTCATCAGCCACCGCCGTCCCTCAAGGAGGAGGAGCCCCTACTGCTCCGGGACTGGGAGTGTCAACCACACCTCCCAACCCTAATCTGCAGACTCCACCGGCGACTACGCAGCTGCCTTTGATTCAGGGGTCAACAGCTCAGATGTTGCCTCTCACTGCTCACACTCCTCAGCCCTCGGCTTTGGCATCTAACCCAACTCTGCAGTACCCTTTGCCTCCTCCAACGGCGATCTAGGGCAATGCGAGTAGTCAATATGTCCCTAATCCTTCGGCGGCGTATGTGTCGTCTCCGCCCGCGGCAACACCTCCTTCAGCTACCGAGGGAAACATTCCAGAATGCATGACGTCTCTGCAGAAGCGCATGGACACTATTCTGGCTCACCAGTCATTCGCGGATACCATTTTCCCGAAGTTAGACAACGATCCACCCATTCCACGAGAGATCTATCTCATGCCTAACCCGGCGGGGTACAAGGCTCCTAAATGGGACAAGTTCGAGGATGTCAACGGAAACGCTCATGAGCATGTCATGCGTTTCATTGATGTCATGGGGCCATACGGAGCCGATCCCAAGTTACTAATGCGAGAGTTCCCAGGTCCCTAGGGAATGTAGCGTACAAATGGTACCGAACGTTGGAAGCCGGATCCGTGAAGACTTGGGATGACATGGTCCAGAAGTTGTACACCAAGTTCTTCCAGATGGAAAAAAAGGTGACGATGATCCATCTCTCGCGGATGTATCAGAAGCGTGAGGAGGACGGGCTCACTTTCATTAAGAAATTCAGGGCGAAATCCTTGGAGTGCAAAGATCCAATGCTCGAAAGCCGGCTCGTAGAGATATGCCTGCAGTGCATGCGAGATGAGTACAAAGGTATGCTCATCAATTTGCAAACACCGACGTTTTCAAAGCTAATTGAATGCACGAAGAAAATCGAGCCTATAGTCGAGAGGCAGAAAAAGAAGAACGCTCCGGAGCGATCTTCGAGCGGCACCACCTACAAGATCGGGAGATTCAGTTACAAGAGGGGACGCGAAGCTGAGGTCAATACAGTTTCACCCCAGAAGCAAGCGAAGGTTGTGAACTTCGACGTACCACCCCTGCCATGCTCGGTAGAGGAGGCAAGCGACCTCTACAGGCAGTGGCGCAAGGACGGTGTCCTACCGCCGCTCGAGAAGATACCCTCCAAAGAGATGGTGAGGGACCCTAAGTGGTGCGAGTACCACGGCAAGGTCATGCACCCCACAGCGGAATGTAAGAAGCTCAGGTTTGCATTCGACCAGAAGATGAAGAATGGCGAGCTGATCGTCAGCGATCACAGGAAGGATGTGCGCAACAATCCACTTCCTGCTCATACGGAGCAAGGCTCGAAAGGCAAAGAGGTCGCCATGATCTCGATCGTAGACTTGGAAGAAGTCGCAGGGGATGGTCTACCCATCATTGCCGAGGTCCATGAAGACGAAGACTACAGCATGGATACAGAGGATGAGCGTGCCGACCGGATGAAAGGGTCGCACGGCTTCAGCAGATTCTTCGACGAGATGAATTTCTCGGAGAAATGCCGGACAGAAATGACGAAAGCGATCTTAAGGATAGCAGAGGACTACGAGGAGGATCTTGTAGTCTCCAACGGGAAAGTCATCAGGGCGTCTCGCTCCACAGAAAAGATTATGACCTTTTCTGCCAGCGACAAGAAGACAGATGCGAGCCACCAGAGGCCTCTGTACGTGACAGCCATCATCAACGGCGTAGAGTTCAAACGAGCATTCGTCGATGGAGGAGCAGCGGTCAACGTCGTTTCGCTCCACACACTGAAGCTAGCAGGGATCCCCGAGCACAAGATCGTCAGGCGCCCCTCTCCGCTGATGGGATTCGGAAGCGACTCTAGAATGACGATCGGATGGATCCGCCTGGGCGTTCAGATTGGCAAAATCAAGTGCTCGGAAAAGTTCTATGTCATAGACGCAAACACCACGTATCACATGATCATAGGTCGAGCCTGGATTCATCGCTTCGACGCGGTTCCTTCAACGGCTCACCAGGTTATGAAAGCTATCTAGAACGACAGAATAGTCGAGATACCGGCTTCAACGAATCCATTCAACTTGGATGAAGCCCATCTCAGCGAGGCGGTGTGGTTCACCGAGATGGCGGACGAGCAAACACCGGGACCATTCAATCCTACTCCTTTGCCTCTCTGGGAGGACATCAAGGACCAGTCACCTGCGGGAGTAATGGTGACAAGAGAAGACGCCAAAGGAAAGCCGCCTACACGCGAAGAGGCGCCGCGTATCGCATACCATCGAAATAATGTGTATACACTGAAGCGAATTGCAAAGCATGACCCCGAAGGCAAGGACATAGAGAGCTTCTACGCCAATGGGAAGAAGTGCTATCGCATATGAAGGTGCGCGGGGATGTCCTCACACGGGCATGGGGATATCCCTGAGCAAATCAATCAAACCGAGCAGATCGCGGTAATGAAAGAACCAATGCAGAGCACTCCAGACGAGAAGCTCAAAGAAGCACCTGAATGCATGGAAGATAGGCCCAGACCACAAAAGCAAGAGCTAAAGGAAGTGTTCCTCAGCCCGAACGAGGAAAAGAAAAGGCCAGTCTTTCTAAGTGCGGACCTCGCAAGCGAGGAAGAGCAAGGACTTCTACAGCTCCTAACTGAATACAAGGACGTGTTCGCATGGGAGTATGATGAGATGCCGGGACTGGATACAAGCATCACTATGCACCGCTTAGACATCATTCCGGGGTCTAAACCGGTAAAGCAGAGCACAAGAAGCTTCAGTCCAGAGCTCAACATGAAGATCAAACAGGAGATTGTCAAACTCTTGGATGCCAAATTCATAGAGCCAAATCATCATCCCACATGGCTGGCCAACATCGTGCCAGTGGTGAAGAAGAACGGACAGCTTCGCATCTGCGTGGACTTCCGAGATCTCAATCGTTTCTGCCCCAAGGACGATTTTCCACTGCCCAACATCGATTTGCTTATCGATTCAACAGCAGGCCATCGCATGTTCAGTTTCATGGACGGCTTCAGCGGGTACAATCAGATCAAGATGGACCCTGAAGACGCTCGGAAAACCGCATTCATCACTCCGGTGGGGGTGTTCAACTACACAGTGATGCCGTTCGGTCTCAAAAACGCAGGTGCGACCTATCAACGGGCCATGATGGCCCTGTTCCACAATATGATGCACAAGGAGGTGGAGTTTTATGTGGACGACCTCGTGGTTAAATCCAAACAGGAGGCAGATCACCTCGCGGATTTACGGAAAGTGTTCAATAGATGCAGACGCTTTCAACTGAAGATGAATCCTATGAAATGCGCATTTGGGGTAACATCAGGGAAATTCTTGGGATGCGTGGTTCATCGCCAAGGGATCGAGCCTGACCTTGCGAAAGTATCGGCTATCACTGGCATGACGCCGCCCCATAACCAAAGTGCCTTGAAAACATTCTTGGGAAAGTTGTCATATCTGCGAAGATTTATCCCGGCGATTGCAGAAATCACCTGCTGTTTTAGTGCTCTTCTCAAGAAAGACGCCGTATACAGCTGGACACCAGAGCACGAAGCTGCGTTCAAAAAGCTGAAGGATCTGCTAACGTCTTCCAAAATAATGATCGCACCTCAACTGGGATCACCCCTTCTGTTATATCTGACGTCCACAAGGAGATCCATAGGAGCACTCTTGGCTCAGGAGTACGAAGGCCAAGAGAGGCCTATCTACTACATCTCTCGCATTGTGCAGCCTGCTGAATCAAGGTACACAGACATCGAACGTCATTGTCTTGCCTTGTTCTTTGTGATAGAGAAGTTGAAGCACTATTTTGCATCACAAAAAGTGGTTGTGGTCACCAAGAGCGATCCCATACGATATCTGCTAACTCACACTACTCCTGGAGGGAGACTGGCGAAATGGTACATGACCATCTCTCAATATGATATCACATGCGTGAGACCGCGAGCGATCAAGTCGCAGGCGGTAGCGGATCTGTTGGCACAGTTCCCCGACAACAGCCACGAACCCGTGATCGAAGAAGAGCTCGAAGGCCCTGAAATCTATGCAATCGACGTGCCGTATTGGACGCTCCACTTCGACGGTTCGTCAACAAGGAAAGGCGGAGGCATTGGGATAGTCTTGACCAAGCCAGATGGAGAGGTCATACAGATGTCCGCCAAGCTCAGTTTCGCAGTCACGAACAATAAAGCGGAATATGAGGCTCTTATTGCAGGGCTCCGTGCAGCAAAGGCTCTAGAAGTGAGCAATTTGACGGTCATGGGAGACTCCAAGCTGATCGTCAAGCAAGCCTCGGGCGAGTACGGTTTGAAGGAGATTAACCTTCTGTCTTACCGGACTCTAGTACAAAAGCTGGTACAGCAATTCTGCGATGTGAGGTACGAGCACAAGCCCCGAGCAGACAACAGGCATGCAGATGCTTTGGAAACCTTGGGATCTAAGGTCAGTACAGACAAATGTCCCGCAAAGATATCCATCGAAGTGCGAACGTCGTCAGCATTAACAGAAGATGCGTGCGATAGCGAACACATGGAGGACACGGACTGGAGAAAAGCAATCTTACAAGCTATCGCAGAAGGCACAAGCACTGAAAGCTGGGCACTCACCAAGGGGTACTGCATACATGATAACACCCTCTACTACAAGGGTCCCGGCGGAATACTCATGCGATGCGTCTCCGAGCGAGAGGGACAAATGTTGTTAGAAAAGATTCACCAACATGCTTGCGGAGAAAGTGAGGTGTCAATCTACCGGAAGGCTCAGAGATATGGCATTCATTGGCCAGACATGTCAACAGCCACGGCCCTGATACAAGGGAAGTGCGAGAGTTGCGCACTAATCAAAGATTCTCTACTCATCTCTTTAACTGATGATGTCACGGATTGGAGGAAGCCACTCTTTGATTTTCTCACCCAGGGCACCGTGCCCGAATCGAGAAAAGAAGCCGAGAAATTGAAGAGGAAAGCATCTCGGTATGTAGTACAGGAAAACCTGCTTTGGCGAAGAGGTCACGAGGGCAACTTGCTGCGATGTCTAGACGGCAGAGAAGCAGAAGAAGTCATGGACCTTTCTCACCAGGTGGAACACCAAGGAGGTGCGAAATTATGCAGGCAGCTCCTCTCAATTGGATATTTCTGGCCCACGATGGAGGTCGATTGCCGCACCAAAGTGCGACGCTGCCAGGAGTGCCAATTCAAAGGAAACCTAGTGCACGCTCCCGCCGTGGATCTACATGCATTAGGGACGCCATGGCCATTTCACACATGGGCTCTGGACTTCATCGGTCCCATCCGACCAACGTCACACGGGAATCATTTTATTCTCACTGCAACTGAGCTATTCACCAAGTGGGTGGAGGCAATACCACTGAAGACGGAAAATGCGCTAGCTGTGGTCAACTTCATTCAGGAAAACATCATATGCAGGTTCGGAATCCCAAACACCATTCTTTCAGATAACGGTACTCCCTTTGTTAATCGCCAGGTAGCTGCGAAGTTAGCAGAGTACAATATCAGGCAGATATGTTCTACCCCTTATTACCCGAAGGGGAACGGACAAGCCGAAGCGACCAACAAAACGCTGTTGAGGATTTTGAGCAAGATGGTCGCAGATGACCACAAGAAGTGGGCCGACTCTCTAAGCATAGCTCTGTGGGCTTACCGAACTTCTCCAAGGACACCCACGGGGGCCTCACCGTTCCTACTATGTTATGGGGCCGAGGCCGTGGTACCTGCGGAGGTGAGAGTCAATTCGGCAAGGCTAGCCTTCCACGCACTCTACGAAAATCAACGTGATCATGACTTAGTCTTGCTGGAGGAAAAGCGAGAACAAGCCAAAAGGACCAACAAGCGGTATCAAGAAAGGATCGCTCGCGCTTACAATAAGACGGTCCAGCGAAGAGATTTCGCAGTTGGAGATTTGGTCCTGCGCGCATCCGACCACTGCATGCGAGAAGCGGCTCACCCAAAGTTCGCAGCCAATTGGGAAGGACCCTTCGAAGTCACAGAAGTCTTTGACAGTGGCTACTGCAGCATACGAAGGTTGCACGGCACGACCTCAACCCCGAGTTCAGTCAACATGCGCTGGATTAAGAAGTACTATCCCTGACTTCTCTCATTTCATACGTCTTATTATAACGTCGCTTAACGTCTTGTATAGCTACGATTTACACAATCTCCTCTCCCATATGAGAGGATTGTAATCTCATCTCTCCCATATGAGAGCGTTATGATAAGAGAATTCTCCCAAATGAGAAACTTTATATTTCTGGATGTCAATTTTGCTTTATTTCAGTTTGTTATAACTGTTAACAATGGGTTATCTGCTACGATAGCAGCCTATGCAAATGCGATCTTAATTGATCATCTAAGCCTATCTGTTACGATAGCAGCCTATGCAAAATGCGATCTTAATTGATCATCTAAACCTATCTGTTACGATAGCAGCCTATGCAAAATGCGATCTTAATTGATCATCTAAGCCTATCTGTTACGATAGCAGCCTATGCAAATGCGATCTTAATTGATCATCTAAGCCTATCTGTTACGATAGCAGCCCATGCGAAAAACGATCTTAATTGATCTACTAAAGCCTATCTGCTACGATAGCAACTCATGCGAAAAACGATCTTAATTGATCTACTAAAGCCTATCTGCTACGATAGCAACTCATGCGAAAAATGATCTTAAATGATCTTCCAAGCCTATCTGCGGCGATCGCGACATTATACAAATGCGATAGCAATATTCTGAAAAAAAACGATCTTAAGTGATTTACAAAGGTCTATCTGATATGATAACACGTGAATCTGAAAGCAAATCACAAGCCCATCTACCAAGATGGCACAGTTGCAAAAATACGATCTCGAACGATCTAGTGAAACATCTGCGAATTCATATGGCAGAAAGCAAATGCGAAATGTGTACATAGCATTATGCAAGGCGAAATATGTCGAAACGCATGCGAAGTTGTATTTTGTTGTAACAAAACAACAGATAATACAAAAGGCTATTTATCGTTATGAGTCGAAAAGACTTACAATTTATATGTCTAGATAGCAGCTTACAAGCGAAAAAGCTCAAATCTAACTACACAGCCAACATGGCTTACAATACATTCGAAAAGTAGCTGACAAGCCAGCAGAGACACACCACGGGAATCTTGACTGAAAAGGATGAACCCAACGGTCCTAACACTTGCAGTACGATACACAGATCTGCGACCGAACATCTGTCGCAAGTGGGATCTTGCTCCAAAGAGCCACATGAAGCCATACGTTCAAGATCCCAGTATTTGACAAGGCCCTTGTCAGATCAACACCCCATGAGACTTGCCAACGAAAGCGTGCTTATCTTCCGAGAAATTAGCGCGAAATCAAGCAGAGTATCAATTGCTGATGTCATAATTGGATATGCACAGAGATATCCTATCAAATCCCAGAAAGGGCAAAACGGGCAAGTCGATTCTTGTTGTTAAAAAAAGGGGGGAGAAACCCTAGCAACATTAAATTAATGTTTTCAAACATTACATTAATGTTTCAGCCAATTTCCTTGTTATTTTTCAAAATTTGAAAAGTCAAAGCAAATTCTTGATCAAGGAGTCATGGGGCGCGAACTGATGGCTCAGCTTCTCTACCTGCTCCACTTCTTGTTTCAGTTGCTCGCACCTGGCATTCATCTCATGATAGAGCTTCAGAGCTTCGTCAACCTTTTGCTTTTGCTGCTCCACCTTCTGCTTCTCGGCTGCGAGGTTCTGGTGGCCGAGCTTCAAAGTTACAGCTGCGCGAATCAGAGTAACTCTTTTCATAAGAAATCTGAAACCCAGCCTGCCTTGAACTTTGGTCAGGAGATTTTGGCACATGCCACAAAGCAATTCAGCACTCTGGACAGAAATGGTCGCAGGCGTAACCGCAGACAGCTGTTCCAAAATCCAAATGGCTTCAGTAAGAAACAGCCTCCTGTCGAAGGGCCCTATCTCCAGAGATCTCACAAATGATTGGGGGTAGGTGAGGCGCATCCGAACCACCCAGTCCCCATCAGTTTGCTTCAAACCTAAAGCAGTGACAAAGCTAAGTTATGATGTCAAACTCGCAAGTGAATAATGCGAGATGCAAACAGCAAATCTCTACTTACCAGTTCCTTCCAGAATCTCACGAAGAGAAGGAATGCGCGCTGCCGGAGTGGTCGAAGACTGTCCTCGCTCCATAGCTCTTCTGTCAGCTGCGAGCACTAACCCCTCGTAGTCAGGAGGAAGATTATAGGTCGCACCAGCTGCGACTGCATTCCCAACCTGCGAGCCCCAAAAGCTCCACGCAGGAATAGGTGTCGCCGGCTCAGTCACCGCTGGAGGCGAAGTGACAGCCGAGGTTGCTTGGCGAGGGACACTCTCGGATGCGGAAGCATCGGCAGCACTTGTGCTTACTTCCTCAGCGCCACTATGGGCATCTTCGTCCATTAGCGCAGCATCAGCTTCAGCATCATCGGAAAGTTCGATGATGTCCTCGAGAGGCTCCCCTGCGTGTTCAGCAGCTGCGACGGGCATCTCGGTATGGGGGCTCGGAATCGGAACATTGGACGCAGAAGGTTGACTTCTTTGCTCCAGCACAGGTTCCTCAACATTGCCTGCAACACAAAATGCGATAGTATAAGGTAACTCGCATTTTATGCTATTTTGCTATCTTTACTAAAGCTAAGAGCAAGCACCTCCACGCGAAGGTGGGATTGATGTATCTTCGTCATACACTAAAGATGTGGAACCATGTCCTATTAGTGTGTCCTCATTAAGCAAGTCTTTAAAAGGAGCGTGACTTGGGACGCGAAGAAACCAGTCATGTTTCTGTTGCAAGTTGCTAAGGTCTAGTACATGCATATCGCTCAAATGGTTACCTGAAGGTTCTCCGCACTTGCCTACTAGCCAACGGCGAATGTCAGCCTTTGACACACCATGCTTTAACGCACCCACAATAACATCTCTATAAGTTACTGCGAGATTGAAGATCTCACCTTTATCGCCGCCTGCGATTTCTTCAAAGTCTGCCTGGGCTTGCTCCAGGGCTGCTGCATCCTCTTCCGGAACCGCATCCTCCTCCTCCGCCTGAGGAGTCACTACTTCGGGAAGCACATCTTCCTCGTCAACTGGACGCACTAAGTCGTCAACATGTTGCTCTTCGAGGCTCCGCTGTCTCACACGCTCAAGCTCCTCCTCTTCCCGCTGCCTTCTTCTTTCAGCAGCTTCCGCGGCTGTCTTCCTGGACTCGGCAAGAACGTCCTCGCTTATGGGATCGTCTGGAATGCCAGAATGGGTATCTCTCTTTTGTCTGTTGGCCAAAAGGCCACCGATGAACTCATCATTATCATCATCTGCGAAGAAATGATTGGTTTAAGAAAGAGTTGCAAAAGAATTCCGATAATGAGAAAGGAAACGCGACGGAGCTACCTCCTGATTCTTCCTCATGCATCACTACTGTTCTTTCTTCTTCTTCTTCATCACTTTCTCTGGGCTCCTGCCTCTCTCCTTCCTCCTGGTTGAATGGAACGAAAGTCTCAACTGCGAGCTCTTTCCGCACTTTGCTGGGCATGCGACCTTTGCCTTTATCCTTGACAGAAAGGGACCTCGCCGGAGGAGAAGCTGGAGCACTTCTGGGGGAAGAAATTGTAATTCCCTTTTGCCTGGGTCTCTTCGCTCTCGGTGCCGCAGTCGCTGGAGGGGACGGATCATCTCTGGGAGGAGACGAGGCCGGAGCATTGTCTATCAGCGAGTCAGCAAAAGCGTTCATGACTGCGCGAATCCTGGTTTCGACCTCAGGGTCCATCCTCCATGCTAGCAGGAACGACTGTTTTTGCCTTCTGGTGGCGACAATGGTGTTGACCAATGACTTGGAACGATCACCAGATGCAAATCTCCGCACATGACACTACAGCAAACAGTACAGAATAAAGGCGTCAGCATGGGGAAATCAAGAAGCCTAACGCACGCGGGAAAAAAATTGTTTACCTTAGCAAATGCCTCACTATATTTGACAACATGCGCGTCGCCCTTCTTAACTGCGGAAATCTTTTCCTTCAGAATGACGTCGGGGCACAAATGGTTCTCATGATCCAACAATGAGTAGCAACCATACTCAGACTCGCTCAGACTGCAATTGGGGCGAAATGGAAAAGAATTTCTCTTGATCAAAGGAGCTCTACTTGGCTGAGCGGCCGACTGCGTCTCAATCCTCGTTTGCTGGGCGACCCAGTATGCGATCCAGTTCTGGGAACAACCACCCTCGCGGGTACCTGCAGGCTGCTCAAAGGGAAGATTGTTCATGAAGACTGTCTTGCACTCCTTTATTAGCAAGCACTTATAGCAACCTCTGATAATGGACTGGGGCCAGATTGATGGTGCCACTGCATCAAAGCCGAACTGGGGAGAAACTCGAGTGGGGTCAACATCCACGGTAATCCTCTCATACCTTGGCGTGAGCTCACGAATATGCTCTGCGAGGGCAGGAAGGGAACCTCGTAGGCACCAGCAAAAGAACTCGCGATAGCGCTCATGGAAATGCGATCCCTCTTCAAAGAGAAGCTCTTCTGAGAAGACAACACCCTTAGAGGGGTACAGCTTTGGAAACCATCGCACGTTCTCGATGCGCGTGGCATAGGGCCTGGCAGTGAACTCTCGCCGCTTGTCACAGATCAAACTCCAAGCGCACTTGGTATTGTTCGCTCCGAACCACCTCGCAGCCCTGCCACTGTTACGCTTCTCCGTCTCGCCTGGGGGACACCACTTGTCGGGTTTAAGAGCAGTTGGAGCATAGGATGGCCATCGCTCGAAGACCCACATCGTCAAGAAAGAAATGTTGACGAAAGTCAGTATATCGAGGCGACCACGCGACTCTTTCATGGCCATAACCAGCTGATCAAGCCTATAGTACAGCGTGCCCAAGACCAAGGGTCCGAGTGCGACTCTTTGGCCGAGGGCGAGCCTCACAGCAAGTGGCAGAACGTGGTAAAAGACCCCATCATGTGGGTGACCGTCAATTAAGTACCTTGACAACCATGCACAGAGGAAAGCACAAAGGGTCAAGTGATAGCCTTTACCGTCCACGTAATTCTCGGCTTCTGGGTTCTCACTCAGAAGCTTCTTAGTGATGTTACTGTTCGCATAGTCTCGAAAGAAGTACTGCAACCATTTGTTCCAGGTGTTCTTCGCAGACGTATCAACCAACTGCCAGTTTGGAAGGGCCTTGGTAGTGGTCCACCGGGTGGAGATTTTCTTTACCTCCGATAGGCATTCCTCCATCTGCGTGTACAAAGCAATCTTTGCAGCCGTCCTCAAAGGACTCAAAGGGTCCACTTCACCCATGGGAGAAAGATCGTACAGCATATGCACGTCCTCGAGTGTAGGGGCAGCCTCGAACTCAGCAAAGTGGAATGTGTGAGTCGCAGGCGAGTAGCGGGAAAGAAGGTCTAGAAGCATGGACTGGTCCAGCTTCACGGCAGCACCCTTCATAGCACGAACAGCGAAGTATACGCCGGCTTCATCAAGAGTCGCAGCATGATTGGTCAACACCTGGTCAATCCACTCATCCATATAGTCCAATTTCTGGACAAAAGCTTGGGAAGAAATCGCAGTGTAGGGGAAGTACCCGTTTTCGATTCCCTATCGAACCACATCCTCGGAGCCAATTAACTCGAGCAAGGCTGAGTTAACCGGGGGAGTCAGTGTTAGCAATCCCTCAATTGGGACAGGAGCAGGCATTCTCTTCGCCTTAACCCTCGCATGGTAGAAATCTTTGCCACCTAGATAGGGGGCTTTTCGCCACAAGGCCTGCGGAAGATCGGGTATCTCTTCATCTTCCTTGACGGGTTTGGTTCCTTTTGTCTTGGCCATTCCTGCGGAAGAGCAAGAAAAAGGGGGGAGAAATATGCTACACTTCAGTTTGAATTTCGAGATTCAAGATCTATGGAAAGAAAGATGAATAGTTTCTGGTATCGATTTCAGAAATTAGTGGGTTGCATTATCAGTGATTTCAAGATCTCACATCCGAAGTCCTTATTATTGAAGGATTAAAGCAAAAGTGGGTTCAAAGATCAAAGCTTCTTCGCAAGTTTCAACAGATAATATGGTTTTGCAGATCCAACACAGTTCAAAGGCATACGTTGGTATTTTAAATCGAAATTGAAAAAGGCCAACCTTGTTTTCGTGAAGCTTGCTTGGATATGCACAGTTGGAGAAGACGATTTGCAGTTCTGAACTGGTGATTGATTATCTGAATCTGCTCTCGAAGATCTCCGGGTACCATTCACTTTAAGAGAAAGAAGTGATGCTTTGCAACAATGGAGGATACAAAGTATTTATCCAAAAACAATGAAGGGTTGCGTCCTTTCAGTAGTCGAATCGCAACCGTCACCGTCGAATCGCGCAATCACAGGACAAGCTGACGTCACGCCTAAAACCCTAAAAGCCAGACGGCACGACTCTAGGGGTTTTAGGTCATAATGGCACGCACGGGGGCTGAACTTACCCGTATTTGGGTTGGTGCGTGGCGGCGACGCGTACGTTGGTTTCCGCGCATGGAAGTCTATACAGCTATGAGTCTTCACGCGCAGAAAGGGGGCTAATGTAGATAGTGCTTTCTGAGCTGACAGATCTTGGCCACGTGGCAACCATCCAGCACACCATATTTTGCTCCACACACACTGGATCACCAGCCGAGCTGATCCATGTGGGGGCTGCGAGACAGAGCCCTCGCATACCACTGCACGGGACTTGTAGGGACTTAGTGGTTTGGAGGCTAGAGTAAGCCCTGTCGCGTGCGAGCCAAGCCCGCACGCGACCTTTAGTAACTGTTTTGAGAGATTTATGGCACGAGCTCCAGAAACCCGGTCAATCCGGTCAAACCCGGTCAACCTCGTAACGGTTCCGGTATTCGCGCACCACGTGCTGTAACGGTCCCTATATATGAGGACGAACGTGCCGTTGTGGTTAAGCTAATTAAGCCGCCATTAATGGGCGCATTAACCACACTACAACGGTCATGTTCCCTATTATATATAGGACGTTAACCTTTCCATACAAAGGAGAACACACTTTCCATACGCGGAAGCTCTGTCAAACCTCTGTCTCTCTCTCAGACATTACTACTGCCTTACTCTCTCCCTACACACAACCCCACTCTTCCTGTGCGATCTCTGATCCTCTACATACGGTGTACACGGAGGTCTCCCCGCCGGAATCTCTTGTGCACAACATGATTCAATAGTGAACAGACCGTGTAAATCTGATTGGGGGGTGAATTTTGTTATTCTACGCAGTATTGTTGATTGGAGCTGCTGGTTATTGCTCAGGTAAAAAAAAGCTGCCACAATTGAGGATTGAGTTACCAACAGAGCAATAGTAATGTGACCTCAGATTTGTCCGAGTAAAAAAATTAAGAATGAGAAAATTTGACGAAGCAATCTACCCCGGTGTGTTACCGCGCACTCGACCGTTAAGGGAGCTCAGATTATGAGTTCGGGGATTTTTCGTTCTTTTTCGTCAGCAGCAACTGATCAATCGACCCCGGTGTGTTTCACACACTGGACCGCAAGGGAGCTTGCATTTGTGCGCACAATGTTTGCTTGGGGATTGTTCATGTTATCTCAGTCAGCAGTTATCGGGTTTTGTCCCCGACCTTGTGTCGGTTGTGAGTTTCTTTTCTCTCTCTTTACATATCGTTTAGGCACATCGTACTTGCTCCAGGATTTTATTTTTTGAATTCTAGGGAATTACTTGAGTACTTGCTTATTTTCGGTACACACAACTTGTCACGTGCACGTAGTTTGTTTTAGCTCTAAATTTGTTGAACTACCTTCTTGTGTCGTGACTTTGACCCCGAGTAGAATCACAGGCCCACGCATTTGAATGCCGAGTCTTCTTGGTTGATTTCTAAATTCGTTGAGGACAACGAAGCGCTCAAGTGTGGGGGGATTTTTAGCTATTTGCTAGCCATGTCCGTGTCTGCATCGCCAGTTACATGTAGATTAGATTGTCGTATTGTGAGTTAGTGTAGTACTTGTAGTCCTAGTCGTATTTAAATATATTGTTGTATTGTGCTTAGTTTTAGTGTAGTTTATGTTTAGGTTGCACTTTTACTTTATTGAGTCCCCCTACCTAATTGTCTTGTGGTTAGTCGAGTTGGCCAAAAGCATATAGAGTTTAGGAAAATATGAAAAAAATGGAAAAAAAAATAGAAAAATCCTAAAAATTGAAAATTTGAGAAAGGGCAACTTAAGACCTAGAAACCGAAGAGAATCCAGTGAAAGAGCTCATGAGAGTAGGAAGCACCGTAGTAAGGATACTTTAATTCTAGTATTTTGTGCGCAAGTCTCACGACAGGATGTCCCGGGTATTCGGGAATAGTGAAAGTAGATAACGGGCATACTTTTGACTTCTTTAGTGTGCTAGGAGTATTTAGTCACCAGGTGGTTGAATAATCCGTTTCCCGTGGAAACTTGTGGACTCGTGAAACCTGGGGTCGACCTTCGTGTAGAGTCGGTTTCATGTGGTACGAGTCTTCCGCCTAAGCGAAGCCGGGGAGCGTACACCACCATCCCTTAAGGTGGTTCTAAGAGAAAATCATAAAAAGCCCACACTCTTAAGCTCTAATGCACGATTATAAAAACAGTGGAGGAAATAAAAGAAAAATGAAAAATCTGAAAGAAAAAAGTTGAGCTTCAAGGAGAAACAACCTAATGTGCTTCCGTTTGCGCGGAAAATTTGGATTCAATCCAATGTAGAGCTTAAGAGGGAAACTAAAGTCAAGCTGTATTACACAGGAGTTGTGTCTCCCGTCAATGGGATAGTTTGCATTTCAAAAGCAATAACGGCTAAGAGGGTCTGAAAACCTCAAATGACTTGGCGAAGAAAGACCACTTAGTGACTTGAGATGCCTAGACCCTCCGAGTCAAAAGACGTGTCGTATCTTGTTTGGTTTGGTTGAGGTTTGGGGACGCCTTAGTGAGTTTGCGCATAGGATCATCATAAATCATTTCGTGCTACGTGTCGTGAAATTTCAAAGTGAGCTTGTGAGGATTTGATGATTTCGGTTTATGATAGAGAGGTTGCCCAATCTCGAAAAAAGAAGAAAAATATGTGTTGTTTAAATTTTTTCATTGTGTATAATCGAGTTGCATTGTAGTTAGTTCATGTAAGTGCATAGTCATGAGTCGTGTTGAGTCGTTTGCGTCTTGAGTTGGCTAGTAAACGGTGATTTGCTCGGGACAAGCAAAATGTAAGTGTGGGGGTATTTGATAACTCTCTTTTAGGAGATATTAATATACTTCCATATTACTTGTATTAGGCTTATTTCACTTGATTTTATATGTTATATCTTCACTAAAATGTGAATTTGACGATTTATAAGCCTAAGAGTGAAAAGTTGTGTTTCTAGCTTATTTGCGCATGTTTTCTCTCATATTTGCTACGATAATTCACGGGTTGTTTAGTGTTGTGTATCTCAGGTAGAATAGGGTAATTGGAGCTTATGAGAGGCTTGGAGGTACTTGGAATGGAGCTAGATGAAGAGGAGAAAAGGAGACGCAAAAACGAAGCAAAGTTGGAAAAGTCACATAGGACCAGCCTGCACTCTTTTCGATGCTCAGAAAAATCTACAAAGAATTTTGGAGCAAGGCCTGCGGCATTAGAAAGTATACATCCGTAGATTTTCAAAGATATATGGCAGGCTCAAAGAAGATTCCGTATGAGGGAGATACAGCCCGCGCAAGATCAACAAATAATTTTGTCCAGGAATTACAAACTGGAGGGGCTGAAGTGCAATTTCGGCCAAATTACATTAAAAATCGTGCCCAGGCAGTAAATAAAGATTCTATGACCTAAAAACACAGGGGGGAGCAGCGGGAGAAGAGGTAGGAAGGCTAGGACAGACGAGGGACATGGAGAACGACGCCGGAGTTGCCGGAACGCGAATTTCGTCACGAGTTTGACTATCCCTCCTATCTTTTCTATCGTTTCTCAATACTATGAACTTGTAAGCTTATATTTTCAGATTATTTGAGTAGTTTTATTTGCTAGGCTCTATGGAGAGCCTAGGGCTTTGTTAGACAAGTTTTCCGGATATGTGGATTGATTCGTGCTTATGGATTCATGTGATGGATTGATTTAATCTCGTTTGATGGATTGTTGAACTTGCACTATTGATACGTGCTTGGTAGGATATGAATGATCATATGAGATGTTTCAACACATATCGTGTTATCTTAGCTTAAAGTAACATTGAAATTGCATCTTCTAGTACTCTTGTTCTTAATATTATGTTAACCTAGCGTCATGAACTAGGATAACTACTTGGTGAAAGATCGATGGACTGAGAGTTGAAGATTGATTAGCTTATGAATCTAGGATTGCTAGCAACCCTGTATCATGATGGACCGAAAGGTGAAATGTTAGGATTTGGATCAAAACGTAGGATTATCCTTAGTGCTTGTTGGGTGATGTAGTTTATGGATCGACAGATGACGATTACAGAACCTAGCATAGGCTTACATGAGACCGAGAGGAGATTGTAAGTAGTTAGACGTGATCAAGAGCATATTCAATATTACATGTTTCAAAGAAATATCCGGAATTGTCTACTGCCCTAGGTGATCCATAGATCGCCTAGTTCCTCTCCATATTTGATAAACTGTTGTTTAATTTAGAAAACAAAAAAATATATAGTATTATAGTTAGTTTAATACAGTCACTTTATTGGGGGTGAGAACTTCACAAATCAACAACTTTCTTCCTGTTATTTCAATTACACTCTTTAGATTAATCTCTAATTAATAATAAACCTACTATCTGTTCCTGTGGGTTCGACAACCTGAGTTTCAATACTCACTCTTTATTACTTCGACCGTGCACTTGCGTATACACGTAAGAAATCGTGTCATCAGACAATATTTTGTGATCCTTCTTTCCTGTTTTTGATGCAGCTACAGACTGAAACAGATCTTTCTCATGTCTCCCCTTGTTGGACACAGAGTACACTCCATACGATCCTGATGTAGTGTCTGAGTCTGAGTCTTGAATGAAAATTTCTTTTCCTTTTCCTTTGACCCATGTGTCTGTTTTTTTCTTGTCTCTCCTAGGGCTTCCAATATGGATTCCCTTCTGCTTTTCTTGTGTAGATACTATAGTCTGTTTCTTCTTTGCAGGAATCTGGTCCTTTTTCACCATCTTCTTGGGTGGTAAAGATTCTTGTTCTCCATCAGTAAAGCTCTTTGATTCTGAGTCTTCACTGATAGTTAGAACATTTTCTTCAGCTATCTTTCTCTTCTTCTCAGAACTAGGTTTTGATCCTCCAGCCATCTTGATTCTGTCTGAAGCTCTCCTTGTGCTCATTAGGGTTTGGGAGAAGAATAGAGAGAGAGGTAGGAATGATACAGAGAGAAGAGAAGAGAAGAAGATAAATACTAAAAAGGTTAAGGAAACTAGAATATCTCTCTGATCTGAAAAGATCTGTAATAATCAGAGAAGATTCAAATCTTTTAGTCTGTTGGAAAGAAATAATTTAATTTTTTTTTTTGGCTAAAAAGAGTTTTTGAAAAAGGTAGGGACTATATTGAGCAAATATCTACAGAGATCTCACCCAATACAGAATGATCCAAGTTTATTGACTACTAGTATAGCAGACTTATTTTCAAGGCTTTGAAAAGGTTTTCAAGGTCTTGAAATGTTGTAACACTGCAACAGATAAAAATCAAAGCTTTGAAATGATTTTCAAGGATTTGAAAATCAGTTCAAACCTTTGAAAGCACATTCAACTTACCTTTCTTACCTGATGCTCCCCCTAAACCAATGCATCTTTATTTAACATTCCCAATTCTAATCTTAGAGCTGAGAATCTCTCATCTGCTAATGGTTTAGTGAAGATAAATGCAATTTGCATGTTAGTAGAAACAAATTCAAGAACAATATCACCTTTCTCATCATGATCTCTGATGAAATGGTGTCTGACATCAATGTACTTGGTTCATGAATGTTAAACTGGATTCTTTGTAATTGAAATTGCACTGGTGTTATCACATTTGATAGGTATGCTTCTGAAATCAAATCCAAGGTCTGTTAGCTGCTGAGCAATCCATAGCACTTGTGAACAACATGCTCCTGCAGCTGTATATTCAGCTTCAGCTGTTGATAGAGCAACTGAATTATGTTTCTTGGAATGCCAACTGATCGATCCAATAAATTGGCAGGTTCTTTAAGTGCTTTTCCTATCAACTTTGTAACCTGCAAAGTCAGCATCTGAAAAATCATACAAAGAAAAATTAGAATGTCTTGGATACCAAATCCCTGAGTCTTTGGTTCCATTGAGATATCTTAAGATTCTTTTCACAGCACTTAAGTGTTAATCTTTTGGATCAGCTTGAAATCTAGCACACATGCATACACTAAACATGATATCTAGTTTTCTTGCTGTGAGATAGAGTAATGATCCAATCATACCTCTATACTCTTTCACATTGACACTCTTACCAGATTCATCCTTGTCTAAGGACAGTGTAGAACTCATAGGGGTCTTGGCTTCCTTACATTGAGCCATGCCATATTTGCTTAACAAGTCTCTTGTCTATTTGCTTTGATGCAGAAAGATGCCCTTCTTCATTTGATGTATTTGAAGTCCTAGGAAGAATTTCAGCTCTCCCATCATGCTCATTTCAAATTCCCTGCTCATAATACTTGAGAATTCTCTGCACAATTGATCATTAGTAGCTCCAAACAAGATATCATCAACATAGATCTGAACTACAAACAAGTCTTTCTCATGAGTCTTTATGAAAAGGGTCTTGTCTACTAGTCCTCTTTTGAAATCATTTTCAAGCAAAAACTTTGACAATCTTTCATACCAAGCTCTTGGAGCTTGTTTCAAAAGAGCTTTGTTTAGTTTGTAAACATGATCTGGAAACTTGTCATTTTCAAAACCAAGAGGTTGTGCTACATAATCTTCTTCTTGTAAGTAGCCTTTTAAGAAAGCAAACTTCACATCCATTTGAAATAATTTCATGTTCTTGTGAGATGCAAAAGCAAGCAAAATTCTAATTGCTTCTAACCTGGCAACTGGTTCAAAATTTTCCTCATAATCAATACCTTCTTCTTGGTTGTTACCTTAAGAAATTAACCTTGCTTTGTTTCTGATCACTTTGCCACTTTCATCCAACTTATTTCTGAACACCCATTTGGTACCAATGACAGACTGGTTTATAGGTGGAGGAAGCAGGTTCCAAACCTTATTCCTTTCAAAATCATTGAGTTCACTTTGCATAGCAATGATCCAGTCTGCTTCTTGTAATGCTTCCTTCACAATTTTAGGTTCTACAAGAGACATAAAAGCATTAAAAGCACATAAGTTCTTCAACTGTGATCTAGTTTGTGTACCAGTGGTTGGATCTGAAATGATATTATCAACTGGATGAGATGAGAGATATTTGAATCTCTTTCTTGGAGACCAGGGTTCAGGTTCTCCATAGATCTTATCTGGTCTTGAAGTAGTGGCTTTGTCACTTGTATCCTTCTGATTATCTTTTTCAAGGCTTTAAGGCTTATTTTCAAGGCCTTGAGCACAATTTTCAAGGTCTTGAAAATGTATTTTGTTTTCTTCTGAGCCTTTCTTGAATCCTAGTGGATTCTCAGTCTCTTCCTCTGATTCATGCTTGTTCAAATTCAAGTCTGCAAAACTTTCACTCAAAGAACCATCATAACTTTCATCAAAAATAACATGAATGCTCTCTTCAACCAGTTTGGTTCTTTTATTGTAAACTCTATAATCTTTGCTATTCAGAGAGTAACCAAGAAATATACCTTCATCACTTCTTGCATCAAACTTACCAATATTGTCTTTTCCATTGTTATGGATAAAACATGCGCATCCAAAGGGATTGAAGTATGAAATTGGCTTCCTCCCTTTGAATAGTTCATACGGGGTCTGATCAAGCACATGTTCTGTATATAGTTTGTTGTATTCACAGCTTCTGCCCAATAATGTTTTGGAAACTTATTTTTAAGAAGCATTGTCCTTGACATATCTTCAAGAGCCCTGTTCTTTCTTTCAACAACACCATTATGTTGAGGAGTTCTTGGAGCAGAAAAGTTATGAGTAATACCATGCTTATCACAGAACAAATCAAATTCTAATTGATCAAATTCTCTACCATGATCGCTTCTAATTAAAGCTACAGGTAGGTTTTTCATAGTTTGAAGTTCTCTGCAAAACTTTGAAAATTCAGAGAGGTCTTCAGATTTTTCTTTGAAAAACATAACCAAAGTAAATCTAGAAAAAATCATCTACAACAACTAGCATATACATTTTACCTTTTGGAGTAGGAGTTCTCATAGGACCACAGAGATCCTTATGAAGCAGTTCAATGGGTCAAGTTGTACTTACAAAATTTTTTGGCTTGAAAGAAAATCTGGTCTGCTTGCCCTGAGCACAAGCTTTGCACAATTCATCTTCTTTGAACTTAATGGAAGGAAATACTCTTACCAAATCTTTGGAAATCAACTTTTTCAAAGTATGCAAACTCGTATGACCAAGCTTTTTATGCCAAAGCTTTGAATCCTCTTTCAAGGCCTTGAGGCACTTCAAACTTTCACCTGCAACTTTGTTAGTCTGAAAAGTATAAACATTGTTTGATCTAGAGGCTGTGAGAATGAATTTGCCTGATTTCTCATCTTGCACAACACATCTCTCTTTATCAAAGATAACCTTATTGCTATTATCACAAAGCTGAGAAACACTAAGCAAGTTAAATTTCAAACCATCAACTAGATATACATCAGAAATAGAGATTTCAGAATTTTTACCAACTTTATGAATATCAAGAATGTTATATTTTCCTTTGTCACCAAGAGTAATTGAACCTTCTGATTGCTCCTTTAGTTCTGCGAATAAAGATCTCTTTCCACTCATGTGTCTCGAGAAACCACAGTCCATAAACCATTTTTGTATTTTGGTGACACCCTACAAACACCAATCACTGCCTTACCCAGCTGTTAGACCAAGTGTGGAATTTGAATTCATATACAGGATCAACCTGTTAGGTGGTCTAACCCCTTTAGGAACCCAAATATGTTTAACTTTTCCTTTGAGTTGAAATGGAAAAGTGTTCCTGATTATGTGAGGGTCTCTTCTTCTGAAAGGACGAGTCATTTTAACATGACCAATTATGCAGCAGTAACGATATTTAGGAGAATTTTTGTTTCCAGCTTTCACAAATCTGGTTTGTTCTTTCTTGGAAAGTTTGGATTGTATCCAATACCAGCTTTGTGAACAGACTGTGAACTTCCTCCAAGAATCAAGTTCAACTTGTGTTCTGATCTAGCAAGCTTAACTTTGACCAATTCAGATTCTTGAAGTTTCTCATTAAGAGTAGTCTTTTGTTTATCTAATTCATCAACTTGATGTTTTAGATTAACAAGGCTGTAACTCATCAAAGAGTTCTCAGTGACTACTTCCTTGACTTGTGTTTTCAAGGCTTTAAAACTGGTTTTCAAGGCCTTGAAATCACTGTCAGTTTTATTCTGAGAGATTTCAAGATTCTGATTTAGACAAACAAGTTGTAAGTTCTCTTTTGCTTGCTCATGAACTTTTTCTTTCAAAAGTCTGATCTCTTTCAGATAATCTTCTTTATTTAAAGCATTGTTCTGAGATAATCTGAAAGAGCATCTTTTGGTTTTGAAATCAGACAGTTTACCATTACCTCAATGTTCTTCTCAGAACTTTCATCATGCTTGGCCATGAAGCATAGGTTGGCATGTTCTTCTTCAGATTTTGATTCACATGAGCTATCTGAATCACTCCATGAAGCTATCATAGCTTTCTTTCTTCTGTCATGGTCTTTCTTTTGAAATATCTTGCTTTTCTTGTGTGGAAAATCTCTTATCAAATGTCCTGCATCACCACATTCAAAGAAGTTCATGACATTTGATTTTTTTTTGTGAAGAAGACTTACCTTTGTAGTCCTTGCTACTGGATGGTCTATGTCTTTCTCTGTTGAAGTCTTTGTTTCCAAAGTTTTACTTCATTTTGAGAATCCTTGTCAAGGCTTTGGAAATCAAAGAAAATGGATCTTCATCATCACCATCTACAGTTTCAAGGCTTTGAGTTCTCTCATTCTCTTTGGCTTTGAAAGCTAAGTTCTTGACACTTTCTGGGAGCTCTCCATCAGCTTCATTCATAGATATTTCATGTGTGAGAAGCTTCCCTTGTAGGTCATCAAGTTGTAGAGTTGAGAGATTATGAGCTTCTTCAATAGCTGTGGTCTTTGGTTCCCACTTTGCCTAAAATCTTCCTCACCTTTCTTCATTGGAAAAATGTTTTCCCAGTGAATCAAGGTTGTTAACAATGTCTGTGAACCTCTTGAACATGTCTCTGATAAATTCATCTGCATTCATCTTAAACAGCTCATATTGCATTAGATGGATGTTGATCTTGGTTTGCTTGACTTGACTGGTTCTGTAACACCCCGTATTTTTCTGAATATTTTTGACGTATTTTTCGTAAAGTTTAATCAGTTATTTTCAAAACTATATAGTTAGTGGGGAGGTAGTTGTAATTTAATTAATATTAAATTGTTCTTGTTGGAGGGTATTAATTGTCTTTTATAACACTTTTAGTATTTAATACTTGTATTTGTATTTATACTATACGTATTTTATACTGTATAATACACAATATTTTATACTACATTTATACTATTACAATAACTATAATAATAATAATAATAATAATAATAATAATAATAATAATAATAATAATAATAATAATAATAAACAAACAAACAAATAAAAAATGTTTACCCTCCTGACTTCTCCCCCCCCCCCCCCCGTTCCCCAAAAATACCCCATTCCCCCAACACATATTTTCTTTTTTATTCTCCCTCCCTCCCTCTCTCTCACCCGTCTCCCTCTCTCACGTCTCTCTCTCCCTCATTCTCTCTCTCTCCCTCTCTATTTATTTCTCCTTCCTTCTCCACCTCCTTCGGCACCCACCCCCGAGACAACACCACCACCCCCAACGCCATCTCTATCTCTCTGCTCCTCTCCACCCTCTGCTCACCTCTCTCCCTCTACCTCTCTATCTGTTCTGCCGACGAAGAAGCAGCAGCAGCGGCAATGGCCACTGCCACCTCCGGCGCATCTCCACCCGCCGGAAAACACCACCCCCGACGCCCAACGCCACCACCACAACCTCTACCTCCACCACAACCCATCTCTCTCCCCTGACCTCCCTCATCCTCTCTGTTTTGCCGGCGAAGCAGCAGCAACAGCAGCGGCAGCAATGGCCGCTGCCACCGCCGAGAAGACCCCCCGACGGGTAACCCACCACGACCACCACCTGATTCACTCTCCCCTCTGTCCCTCGACATCTCTTCCTCTCTCTCACCCTCTCTGTTCTGCTGGAAGTAGCGCAGAAGACGAAGCAGAAGCAGCGGCGACCCACTGCCGCTGCCGTCGCCGGAAAGAATGGCAGCCACCACCACTGTCGTCCCTCTCTCTCTCTTCCCCTGCTCTCTTCTCCTCTCCCCTCACTGTCGTGCTCGACGAAGCCACCAGAAGGAGAAGGATCAGCAAAACAGCAGCAGCAGCCCACAAACGCCGGCAACCTCCATGGATTCCGGCGAGTTCTTCGCCGGAGTTCAACCACGACGATCCAAGCTGCCAAATCAGTTCCATTCGACTCAGAGGAGTCCGACGGAGCTATAGGAGGCCTCAACCGAGGCCAAGAACCACCGGAGAAGCCCCGACGAAGCCCCATCTCCGGCGACCCTGACGGCGATCTTGACCTGACCCATTTCTTCACTATTTCTCGCGAAATTTGGACTGGGTATGACAAAAATCTTCTCCTAAGTTGTTTTCTATAATCAAAATCATGTTTTAAGTCCTTAAATCCAAGATTTGATTTGCTAGTTTGAATGTTCTTGATTTGGGGGTTAAAGTGTCATTTTCAGAAAGTTTTCAGGGGGGTTATAATGTCGTTTCAGAAACTTTGGGGGAGGCAGTTGTCATTTCAGAAACTTTTGAATACTAAATGCAGTATCTAATTTCAGATTCAATTATAAAATTAATTTCTCTTAAATTTATTTAGATTATTATTTATAAGTATATCTTGGGGATAAATATTATTAAAGAAAATATATTTTTGGGTTAATAAATAAGTTAAAATGAATATTTTATTGAGAAAAATAAAATGAGCTAGAAATATGTATAGGATATATATTTGTTGAGATTGTATTAAGTTATAAGCTCCGATTTGTAGATGACGGATTCGTAGGCGAGACGACTTATATGACGTGCTTGGATTTTGGTAAGTTAATATGCCTAGCCTCGCGTGCCTTTCATTCTATCGCGTATCGCGTGTGTTATTTGTGAAATGATATTGTACTTGCTTTGTTTGAGTTATTTGCTTATTTTGAAATACTCTTCACTGAAGTATCTTATAAAAATGATAATCCAAATCTGAAAGAAGAACGTCTAAACGCTATCTCGAAATGAAGTACCAACCAAATCCCGACTACCACATTAGGCCCTGATTAATTAGTTCACGAGCCACAATTATCAAATGTGTTGTCCTCCTTTCATGTCCGAATATATTTATGCTTTTATGTCTCAAAATGTGATTTGTGTTATACGTCTTTGACTTGAGATTTCAAATACTTGTCTAAATGATTCTTTGAGAACTATCACGTGAAAGTAATAACACGTAATAACGTAAAGTGAAAACAGTTGCGCGGCGGAACCTTATATACACTGTGGTTATGATATTTGGGATGGGACATCCACCCCTTCTATTTTGATATTTTGCTTGGTTGCAATTAGCCCCGGGCTGCTCCCTATACTCACCTCTCTGGCCGCAAGAGTCTTAGGGGGGTGTCGGCACTTAAGGTCTTGGATGCATGCGAGATGGTTGGTTCTATATTTCGTTCCCCGCTGAAACTAATTAATAAACATGGATTTTCATGAACGAATGGAAAGAGATTCTATATATGAGATTTTCCCCCTAGTTGGGACAGTATTATGAGATTTATCCCTAATCGGGACATATGGTGGGCTGAAAATATTTCTTTGAAGTCTCATTCGAAATTGGTATCCAAATCTAAATAACAATCCGAAAGACGGACATCTAAAGTGATATTGTGAAATACTTGATATTGTGAAATACTTGTAAAAGTGATTCCCCAAGACGGACCACGTCATTGGGTTGGAAGTACGAAATTTGAAATCGTTGCCTCGGTTACCAAGAGTAGCATACCGCTCACTTATTGATCAAGTCTGAATATCTCTCAATCGTACATCGATTACTATTATTTTTGGCACACCGGCTTTTGTTCGGAGCTCCTTACTCGATTTTACATCTTGAAAGAAATATACGTAATTATGTAAAGTGGAAAGTCGTTGTGCGTGGGTTTGTGCCATATCCCTGATACGATACATTTCTGACATACTGCGTTTGGTTACTGTTATGAGATTATGAGATTATGAGGCTCTGACCTCCTTTTGATTAGTTATGGTTATGAGGCGTTGTGGTGCGAACCTCCTGTGATTGAGTTATGGTTGTGGTAGTGCTTTTGCACATATGAGAAAGAGGTTGTGGATTGGATATGGTACGCCCCGTATCAACTAGTTACTGAAATGAATTTCTGGACTCGATTCATATTGATATGAGGTATCTTGATATTAAAATAATATTGTGAATTGCTATTATCAGTGATTTCCTGAGATGGACCACATCTTCGGGACGGAACACGAAATTTGAGATCGTTACGGAGTTTGACACACCAAATCAGCTGTGAACGTTTTTCCCGCGAGTATTTGATATTGATTAATTATCAGCGAACATATTATTCATGTCACTTGCTTCATAATCTGTTTACGTGCTATGGGTGTTAGCTTACTCAGCCGTTTGCTGATCATTTTCTGTAAAAACTGCGTCGGCTTTTGCTATTTTAAAACCGCAGGTTGGCTATCGAGGTGGGGGAAACGTTCACGACACTTTGGACAGAAAAGCTTGCTAGTTGGAAGATCACATAGTATATTATCTCACCTAAAAGTGTATTCCTTGATTTCCAAAAGATTATGACTGTTTGTATTTGTATGGAAATTGTAAAAGTTATAATTTGAAGTTTTATGTTATCGATGGTTGTACTAGCTGTGAACCGACGATCCTTATCCCTTCCCAATAAGGCTCATCACCTCGGGCGGAGAAATCTCTTCCGAACGTGGTGCCCGGCCGGCCTTTCGGCTCGGGAGGGTGTTGCAGGTTCCTTCAAAAGTTACCACAAGCTTATCCCAGATTTCTTTGGCAGTAGTGCAGCCTGAAACCCTGTTGTATTCATCTGTACTCAAAGCACAATATAAGATTTTAATAGCTTTGTAATTCTTAGAAAATTGCTCTAATTCATAAGAGGAGAGTGAGTCTTCAGATTTGGGAGTTCTAATCCCATCTTTCTCTGTGTAGAAAGTGTGAGGTCCATTCTGAATAATGGTCCAAAGCTCTATGTCTTGATCAATGATGAACATTTTCATCAAAGCTTTCCAGTGAGCAAAATTTTCTCCACAAAATAGAGGAGGTCTGTTGGCATCTCTTCCCTGTGAGAAACCACCATCACCTGCAGTACTCACGATAGCCAGATGGTTAAATCTATATAGTGATACAACTTTGATACCAATTGAAAGTGTGAGTGTGCATATGGTAATGCAGCTAAGATACGGTAGAAGTGGGGGGTTGAATAGAGTATGCCAACTTCTTGCAAACCTTGCTACAATAATAAGATCTTGTGAAAGCTAGTGAATTTCAAGGCCTTGAAAACAAGTTCAAGCCTTTGGAATGAAATACAGTTTGGAATAGATCAGTCAAGTCCTTTTCAAGGCCTTGAAAAGAGTTTCAAACCCTTAAAAAACAGACAAATTTGAATGCTGTAAAAACTGAGTAAGTAAAGAAACTGTAAAAGCAAGAGACAAATGATTTATAGAGTTCAGTCCACTTGGACCTAATCTCTACCTCAGGGATCTGATCCCTGCAGAATTTTCAAAACAATTCTTACTAATCAAAAGCTAAGCCCTAGATCTCAAGGCACAGAGAGATGTCTTAATCTGTTACAGCTTGTGGTTCTTCCTAACATATCTAGTACATGCTCTAGCTAACTGATTCACTAAGAATTCTCTATTTTTCACTTTGAACAATCCTCGATAATAAAGATAGAAATATTACAGAAATGATCTACCAATAAAGCACAATACAGAAGAACACTAGAGTGTAGGAATTGCAGTGACGTATGCAGTGAACTTCTGTGAAATCGATTGTGAGATTATGAAATTCTTTGATGCTTGTCAATCCAGACTTGTCTCTCTCTTTTTTCCCGTTGAGTGTTGTGTATGTTGCTTCAGAAATGATCTCTATTTAAACTTCAAACAGCTCTGCAAATCTTCCCAGATTTTCAGCAACAAATCTCCTATTTTGTAGGCAACAGACTTTGACTCTTTGACAATCTCCTCCAACAGTTAAGTGATCACAATCTCCAGAGATAATGTTGTGATCTTGCATTTGAACAGATTGAGAAGCTGTCATACCAGTCAGATTAAACACATAATCATCTTCTCAATCATTTCCTTCCCAGCACAAGTCAGATTAGGAAATAATCCCTGCAAACTAGGAAATAAAATTCCCTGCAAAATCATAGTCAAACAGATGATATTTTATGTTCAAACATATTAGAATAATTTATCTTTCATCATCAAATAGAAGTGAAACATATGAATGAGGGATATGAAATCAACTTAGAAGAGTTTACAGAAAAACTCCCCCTGAGAATGTTCATATAGGTTAAACAGTTTCAAGGCTTTGAATCCAGTTTCAAGGCCTATACTATTTTCAAGCCTATGATAACTGATTCAAGGCTTTGAAAACTGATTCAAGGCCTTGAACTAGTTAAGCTATTTCAAGCCTTGCATAACCTGTGATCTTACAGGTAGTAACTTATTACTAACATGGAGCGGTGTCTAGCAACACATCCATACAACCCAACTAATAGAAAAGTCAGTGATCCCGAAAAACCTTTTGTGCCCAATATCACATATTGCATTATCCCTTTGTCTCCATATCCGGATTGGACACGATACATAAATAGTCACACTCGTATATCTGATCCATAGTTCCTAGATCCTGGGAATATGCTTATGCAAGCAGATAACATCAATATCTCCATATTGATTTATCTGAGTCTGGCCAGACATTTAAGCACCATTCCTCGAGTGGCCATGGATATTTACTCCCATTATGTGGGAGGGACAAATCCTCTCTACATCACTACGATCTCTAAGCTTGCTTCATATCATGCCCGATAACTACCTTTATAGTTACCCATTTATGATGTAACGTTTGTATATATCAAAGCATGATATTTCACAACTAGAGTATCTAGTCACTTCATGTCTAAGGATCTCAATTATATTAGCACTACGAGAAGCTATTGTACTTTAACATAATCCAATGTATCTTTCTCGGCGTGTGTCAATCCAGTATGCCATTACTCCTAATTCATACCCATGTGTTAGACTTGATATCTCCATATCAACCTACACACATACTAGTCTATATTTGATCGTCCTGTTAACCAATATAACGGACTAGGGATATTTAATATAAACAACACATTGTATCTAAGGACTTCATTATATAAAATATCACAATAATTAATAAATAAATATTCTAGCCAAAATACATTGTTCATACTAAATATAGATTGCCTCTAGGGAACCTATTCTAGCAGTCTCCCACTTGCACTAGAGCCAATCTGGTGCATCTCGTATGCATATAGATCTTGCGTGCCCTTCATGCTTTCGCTGCGCAAGTGGTTTTGTGAGCGGATCTTGTCATCCGTTGGAATCTTGCACATCTTCACATCTACTCGATCGATCATATCACGAGTAAGATGGAATCTCCTAAATACATGCTTTGATTTCTGGTGTGATCTTGGTTCCTTGGCTTGTGCGATCGCCCCAGAGTTGTCACAATACAACTCTATGGGATCCACGATGCTAGGGACCACACCGAGCTCAGTGATAAACTTCTTTATCCAAACTGCCTCTTTTGCTGCTTCCACAGCAACAAGGTACTCAGCCTCTGGTGTAGAATCAGCAACTGTCCCATGCTTGGAACTCTTCCAGCTCACAGCTCCTCCATTCAGGCAAAACACGTATCCAGACTGCGATCTATAGTCATCTTTGTCGGTTTGGAAGCTCGCATCAGTTTAACCAATTAAACTTAGCTCTTTCTTACCTCCAAATATCAAGAACGCATCCTTAGTTCTTCTTAAGTACTTTAGGATGTTCTTGAAAGCAATCCAGTGACTCTCACCCGGATTGGACTGATATCTGCTCACCATACTCAACGCGTATGATACGTCTGGTCTAGTACACAACATGGCGTACATGATGGATCCTATGGACAAAGCATAGGGTATCCTACTCGTGCGGTCCTCCTCAATACAGTCATTCTTAGAAAGAGTGACTTCATGCGACATGGGCAAGAATCCCTTCTTGGAATCTTGCATGTTGAACCTCTTCAACACCTTGTCTATATATGTACTTTGACTTAGGCCGAGCAGCTTTCTAGATATATCCCTATAGATCTTAATACCGAGTATATAGGCTGCATCTCCTAAGTCCTTCATTGCAAAACACTTTCCTAGCCTATCTTTAACAGATTGCATAGTAGGAATATCATTTTCAATGATTAGTATGTCATCCACATACAAGACTAGAAATACAACAGAGCTCCCACTAACCTTCTTGTAAACACAGGGCTCATTTTCGTTCTTGATGAAGCCAAACTCTTTGACTGCGTCATCAAAACGTTGATTCTAGCTCCTAGAAGCTTGCTTTAATCCATAAATGGATCTTTGAAGCTTACAGACTTTATTCGCATTCTCTGGAAACTCAAACCCTCCGGTTGTGTCATATACACATCCTCGAGGAGGCTTCCATAAAGGAACGCTATTTTGACATCCATCTGCCAAATCTCGTAGTCATAGTATGCTGCAATAGCAAGTAGGATTCGAATGGATTTAGTCATGGCGACTGGTGAAAAGGTCTCATCATAGTCAATACCATGAATCTGTCTATACCCTTTAGCCACCAATCGTCCCTTATAGGAAACTATTTTGCCATCCATGTCGGTCTTGTTCTTGAAGACCCATTTTCACCCTATGGGGCGAGCCCCTTCAGGTGGTTCCACCAAGGTCCATACTTTGTTGGTGTACATGGAATCCATTTCGTATCTCATGGCTTCTAGCCACTTCTTGGAGCCTGGTCCTTTCATGGCCTCCCCGTAGGTTGTAGGCTCATCATCGATGAGTGGTACATCATCGGGCTCAGTCACGATAAGTTTGTACCTCTCTGGCTCATGGCGCACCCTTCCTAACCTACGTGGTTCATGTGTTACCTGAACAGATTCTTCCACAACAACATGCGGTTCCTGCTCATGTCCATCATCGGTTCTGTGATTTGTGGTTCTTGAATTTCTTCAAGTTCTACAGTCCTCCCACTTGCTTCTTTAGAGACAAACTCTCTTTCTAGAAACACGCTGGTCCGAGCTACAAATACTTTATTCTCGGTGGGATTGTAGAAATAATACCCTTTTGTTTCCTTAGGATATCCCACAAATTTACACTTATCCGCTTTTGGCCCGAGCTTGTCTGATTGTAAACGCTTTACATAGACATCGCAGCCCCAAATCTTCATAAACGACGCTATGGGACGCTTCCCAGTCCATATCTCATACGGTGTCTTCGTGACTGATTTGGATGGAACACGATTAATGGTTAAAGCTCCCGTCATTAGAGCATGTCCCCAAAATGATATCGGAAGATCTGTTTAAGACATCATAGATCGCACCATATCCAATAGTATGCCATTCCTCCTCTCGGACACGCCATTCCATTGTGGCGTTTCGGGTGGAGTGAGATGGGATACTATCCCACACTCTCTAAGATACTAATCAAACTCTTGGCTCAAGTATTCTCCTCCACGATCTGATCGTAGAGCCTTAATTCTTTTACCAAGTTGCTTCTCTACTTCATTCTTGAATTTTTGAACAATTCAAAGGATTCGGATTTGGCCTTCATAAGGTATACAAATCATTATCTACTGAAATCATCAGTAAACGTAATGAAGTAGGTATAACCACCTCTAGCAGGCGTTGGGAACGATCCACATACATCGGTATGTATGAGTGCCATTAACTCACTAGTCCTCTCACCTTTCTTGTTGAAAGGGGACTTTGTCATTTTTCCTAATAAACAAGATTCGCATTTCTCATATGATTCCAAACCGAATGAGTCTAGAAGTCCATCCTTATGGAGTCTAGATATGCGTTTCTCATTTATATGGCCTAAACGACAGTGCCATAGATATGTAGGATTTAAATCGTTAGTTTTATACCTTTTAGTATTTATGTTATAGATTGGATTATTTAGATCAAGATATACAATCCATTAGACAAATGCGCACTACAATAGTGCATACTATAAATATAAATGGAGCAACACTTGTCCTTTATCGAAATAGAGAAACCTTTCTCGTCCAAAAAAGAAATGGAAATAATATTTCTGCTCATATCAGGCACATAAAAGCAATTTTCTAATTCTAAAATAAGTCCAGAAGACAAATATAGCTCATAAACGCCTACAGCTAATGCAGCAACTCTTGCTCCATTCCCGACGCGCAGATATTGTAGGGTTTTGATTCATGGATTGCACAACGGAAGCATAAACAAACATAAAACCATGCAAAACCCTCCAAGGATCACAAGTCAAGAGACATAACGATGGTAAGGGTTAGAAATCATAAACACACCTTTGGGTTCTCCTTGATGACTTCAAACGCGAATTGTGTCACGTTCTCTATAGTTGATCCACGCCTAGAGTTGATTATAGATCTCCCAAGTCCTTGGTGCTAGCCCGGAAGAGGAAGAGGAAGAAGGAATCACGCAAAACGAGACCCAAAAGGAGGTTCTCGGCCTCCTTTGGCGACGGGGACGGGGCGGCGGCAAGGGGGCGGTCGGGCCTCCCTGTTGCTTGCTTTCTCTCCTTTTGTTCTCTCCCACTCTTTGTTATGTTCACTAATGAGCATAAGTTATGTGGGAAGGAAGGAAGGAAGGTCCTTTATATAGTCCAACAACTCCTTGTTAACTACCTAAAAGACTTATTCTAGTCCTACTAGAATTCAATTTAGTCCCTTCCTTGCAAATTAGTCCTTACTAAGTTTGCAAGGGTTTGCAAAGTGATCCTTCTAATTAATTAATCCAATTAATTAATTCCCAAATCTAGTTCAACTCTATGTAGCGTGTGACCCCATAGGTTCTATCTAGTTGGTAGCAACTATTTGCTAATATGGAGCGGTCTCTAGCAAAACATCCATTCTAGCCAACTAATAGAATAGTCATCTTGACAACATTTGTACAAGTATTTGTCTCATCCCTTTGTCTCTATATCCGGATTGGACACGAGACATACAAGTCACACTCGTATATCTAATCCATAGTTTCTCGATCCATGGGAATAGCCTTATTCATGCAAATAACATCAATATCCCATATTGATTTATTTGAGTCTGGCCAGACATTCTATAAGCACTATCCCTCGAGTGGCCTAGGATATTTGCTCCCGTTATGTGGGAGGGACAAATCCTATCTACGTCCACTACGATCTCTAAGCTTGCTTCTTATTGTATCCAGTACACGCCTTTATAACTACCCAGTTACGGTGTAGCGTTTAACGCTATCAAGATCACAATAATCCACAACTAGAATATCTAGTGACTTCAAGTCTAAGGATGACAATACCATTGCACCGCGAGAAGCGCTTGTGACTCAACATAACGTGTATGTAGCCTTCTCGGAGATGGGTCAATCCAGTGCAACATTCCCTAATGCACACCTATGTGTTGGATCGTGATATCTCCATATCAATCCAACCCCATACTAGTCTATAGATGATTGTCCCATTAATCATTATACTTGACTAGGGATATTTAAGATAAACAACACAATTGTAAATCTAAGGACTTCATTATATTAAATATCCAATAAATAATAAATGAATTTATAGCCACAAATAATTCATACTAAACTAGATTGCCTCTAGGGCATCTATTCCAACAGTCTCCCACTTGCACTAGAGCCAATCTGGCGCATCTTGTATGCCCATACTCCTAGTGTGCCCTTCATGCTTCCACTGCGTGAGAGGCTTTGTAAGCGGGTCTGACAGATTATCATCTGTAGGAATCTTGCATATCCGAACGTCTCCTCTATCGATAATATCTCGAATCAGATGAAACTTCCTGAGCACGTGCTTGGACTTCTGGTGCGATCTGGGTTCCTTTGATTGCGCGATCGCCCCAGTGTTGTCACAGAACAACTCAACTGGATCCGCAATGCTAGGGACCACACCAAGTTCAGAAACAAACTTTCTGATCCAAACAGCCTCCTTTGCTGCGCCATTTGCAGCAATGTACTCAGCCTCTGTTGTAGAATCAGCTACCGTCTCTTGCTTGGAACTCTTCCAGCTCACCGCTGCTCTATTCAGGCAAAACACATAACCCGATTGTGATCTAAAGTCATCTCTGTCGGTTTGGAAGCTTGCA
Organism: Linanthus parryae; assembly: GCA_023055425.1. Taxonomy (NCBI): domain Eukaryota; kingdom Viridiplantae; phylum Streptophyta; class Magnoliopsida; order Ericales; family Polemoniaceae; genus Linanthus; species Linanthus parryae. Next base: position 62,035,695 of record JALGPY010000002.1, on the reverse strand, counting down.
TCAGTGTAACCCCTTACACGCAACTCTTCCTCACCGCCAAATATCAAGAAAGAATCCTTAGTTCTTCTCAAGTACTTTAGGATGTTCTTGACTGCAATCCAGTGACTCTCACCCGGATTGGATTGGTATCTGCTTGTCATACTCAAGGCATATGACACATCTGGTCTAGTACATAACATGGCGTACATGATGGATCCTATGGCCGAGGCATAGGGAATTCTACTCATGCGTTCCTTCTCAATCTCATTGGAAGGACAACCACTCTTTGAAAGAGTGATTCCATGTGACATGGGCAAGAATCCCTTCTTGGAATCTTGCATGTTGAACCGTTTCAACACCTTGTCAATGTATGTACTTTGACTTAGGCCTAGCAACCTCTTAGATCTATCTCTATAGATCTTTATACCGAGTATATAGGCTGCTTCCCCTAAGTCCTTCATTGAGAAACACTTTCCTAGCCAATCTTTAACAGATTGCAGCATGGGAACGTCGTTTCCAATGAGTAGTATGTCATCCACATACAAGACCAGAAAAGCTACAGAGCTCCCACTAAACTTCTTGTAGACACAAGACTCATCTTCGTTTCTGATGAAGCCAAACTCTTTTACCACTTCATCAAAACGTCGATTCCAACTCCTAGAAGCTTGCTTCAATCCATAAATGGATCGTTGCAGCTTACAGACTTTGTTGGCTTGCTTTGGATCCTCAAAACCCTCCGGCTGTATCATATACACGTCCTCGAGGAGATTCCCATAAAGGAATGTTGTTTTGACATCCATCTGCCAAATCTCATAGTCGTGGTATGCTGCAATCGCAAGTAGGATTCGGATGGATTTGGTCATAGCGAATGGTGAAAAGGTTTCATCATAGTCAATACCATGAATCTGTCTGAATCCTTTAGCCACCAATCGGCCCTTATAGGTAATCACATTACCATCCATGTCGATCTTCTTCTTGAAGACCAACTTGCACCCTATGGGCCGCGCCCCATCGGGTGGTTCCACCAAAGTCCATACTTTGTTGGTGTACATGGATTCCATCTCGGATCTCATGGCTTCCAGCCACTTCTGAGAGTTTGGGACATTCATGGCCTCCTCATAGGTAGTAGGCTCATCATCTATGAGCATCGTGTCACCGGAATCGGTCACGAGAAGTCCATACCTCTCGGGTTCCTGGCGCACTCTACTAGATCTACGAAGCTCTTGTGTTACCTGAACAGGTTGCTCCACAGCTGCTTGTGGTTCCTGTTCATGTTCCATAATTGGTTCAGTGATTTGTGGTTCTTGAACCTCTTCAAGTTCTACATTCCTCCCACTTGCTTCTTTAGAGACAAACTCTCTTTCTAGAAACACGCCGGTCCGAGCAACAAACACTTTGTTCTCGGTTGGATTGTAGAAGTAGTATCCCTTAGTTTCCTTAGGGTACCCCACAAATTTACACTTATCCGATTTCGGCCCTAGCTTGTCTGATTGTAAACGTTTTACATAGACATCGCAGCCCCAAATCCTCATGAACGACAGTGTGTGACGCCTCCCACTCCACATCTCATATGGCGTCTTCATGACTGATTTAGATGGAACACGGTTAATGGTGAAAGTTGCACTTAATAGAGCGTAGCCCCAAAATGATAATGGAAGATCGGTTTGACACATCATAGATCGAACCATATCCAATAGGGTTCGATTCCTCCTCTCGGACACGCCATTCCACTGTGGCGTTCCGGGTGGAGTGAGTTGTGACACGATCCCACACTCTCTAAGATAGTCGTCAAACTCTTAGCTCAAGTATTCTCCTCCACGATCCGATCGTAGAGCCTTGATACTTTTTCCAAGTTGCTTCTCTACTTCATTCTTGAATTCTTTGAACACTTCAAAGGATTCGGATTTTGCCCTCATAAGGTACACAAATCCATATCTACTGTAATCATCAGTAAATGTAATGAAGTAGACATAACCACCCCTGGCAGGCGTGGCAAATGGCCCACACACATCGGTATGTATGAGTGCCAATTGCTCACTAGTCCTCTCACCTTTCTTATTGAAAGGGGACTTTGTCATTTTTCCCAATAAACAAGCCTCACATGTCTCATATGATTCAAAATCAAATGAGTCTAGTAATCCATCCTTATGGAGTCTAGATACACGTTTCTCATTTATGTGGCCTAAACGACAGTGCCATAAATAAGCAGGATTTAAATCATTTATTTTAATCCGCTTGGTATTAATGTTGTAGACAGGATTGCTTAGATCAAGGACATAAAGTCCATTAAATAATTGCGCACTAAAATAGTGAATATTATTTAAATAAAAGGAACAACAATTGTTCTTTATTGAAATAATAAAACCATCCTTGTCCAAACAAGAAATAGAAATAATGTTTATGCTCATAGCAGGCACAAAATAGCAATTATTTAATTCTAAAACTAATCATGAAGGCAGAGATAGCTCGCACACGCCTATGGCCAACGCAGCAACCTTTGCTCCATTCCCAACGCGCAGATCTACCTCTCCTTTAGCCAATCTTCTACTTCTCTTTAGATCCTGCATATTTCGACAAATATGAGATCCACATCCAGTATCTAATACCCATGATGTAGAGACAGTTAAATTGACATCTACAACAAAAATACCTGGTGGTGGTGGAATCACTATTCCAAGCCTCTTGTCCTCCAGATATTTTGGGCAGTTCCTCCTCCAGTGTCCAGGCTGACTGCAGTAGTGACACTCACCTTTAGTCATGGCCTTGGCAATGCCACCAACATGCTTAAGGGCAGGTTCCTTGGACTTGGCAACTGACTTGCCTTTGCCCTTGGAGGAAGAGGGAAACCTTTTGCCCTTTCCTTTCTGTAGCATCATTATGGCCTTCTTGTTGATGCTCTGTTCAGACGTCCTCAACATGTTGAGTAAATCTGGCAGTGGTTTCACGATCTCGTTCATGTTATAGTTCATAATGAACTGTCCATAACTCTCGGGAAACGATTGCAACACGAGATCGGTTGCCAACTCTTGGCCGACCGGGAACCCCAGTCGGGCGAGATTCTCCAAATACCCGATCATTCAGAGTACATGGGGTCCCACCGGGTTCCCTTCTGCCAGATGACATTTGAACAGTGCCTTTGAGACCTCATACCTCTCTACCCTCGCCTGCTCTTGGAAGAGCTGCTTTAGATGTTCGATCATATCGACAGCATTCATGTTTTCGTGTTGCTTCTGAAGCTCAGAAGTCATGGTGCAAAGCATTAGGCAGGCCGCATCATTAGCGTCATCAACACGCTTTTGATGCGCCTTTAAGGCAGCAGGTGTTTGGTTCTCTGGACCTTCTGGAACATGCTCCTCTATTGCGTACAGTTTCTTCTCTTGCTTGAGAACAATTCTCAAGTTTCTGTACCAATCAAGAAAGTTGGTTCCAGAGAGCTTGTCCTTCTCAAGGACAGATCGTAGGGAATGTTGTGAACTCAATGAGTTGTTTGCCATTTGGAATTCTACAAAAGGAAAATACGCAAGTTTTAGTATTTGTGAATTTTTGACTATATTTAATAATGGCTAGTTTATCAAATATAGCTCCCACTATTTTTCTACGGATTAATAACCCTCAAGATATTAATGCGGAAAATATCCTTATATTTTCTAGTGGGCCAAGATCCATCTTTCATCTCCTTATGAGCTTGCTTTGGCAAGTCACCCATAATTTGACTACTTTAGGTAGGAACAATTCCAATTGCATCCCATATGCAACTCATGGTTTAATTGGGCAAATAACTCCTTATTTATCCATCTTTATGGATAATCCCAATCGATTGCCTCTAGGTTTCTTAATCAAATTAATAGCCTAGTTGTGTTCAACCTCTTATCTAAACAATTGCACATTGTTACGTGCCATCGCATTCCATCATTATGAACCAAGTCGCCATGCTTTGGCACGCACGAACTTGATAAATAATGATGATAATGAGTGTTTAAATAACGAGAAGGCAAGAACACAATATCTGATTTTGAGGGATTTTTAAATTCAATTGTTAATTGTTTTGTTGATCAATATCAACTAATCTATCTATTTGAGTTTGGGCACAACTCCAAATAATAGATCCGGGTTGTCTAATTATCTTATTATCCTAATTGCATGCATCATCCATACACCAACCACACAATAATAAGACATTAAAATAAACAACCACAAAACAGAAATTAAACGTGATGTGGATATGGCCTTTTCTAGACTAAGATAATTCCAAGCCAATGGAATTATCTATGAACCCTAAAGCAAACACATCTCCATGCGTCTTGATCTTTTGGTCCATCCTTCATAGTCTTGTGGAATGCTCCGTGCTCCATGCTCCATCTTTTGTGGCTTCTTTGGCTTTGGGCTTCTTTTCTTCAATCTTGGCTAACAATCTACTTTATCTAGCACTAGCTAACCTCTATACTAAATAAAATAAATCTCACAAGTTGAGAAAAAAAATGGCACGCATGCCATAAAATCCTAATTAATTATTACAATTAATTGATCAGCTCGCAGGCCGTAAACCAAACCACAAAATTAAACATCCACATCAAACCACATCCTAAGACCATATCCAATCACCATGCGATTTGCACATAAACAGTTAAAATCCAATTTTAACGCGCTTGGTCAATTTTAATTGATTTTAGGATTTCTAGGGTTAAAACGGTCCATGGGCCCAACAATCAAATTGCCCGGGCCCAACAAAGTGAACCACAAGGCCCTAGGGCCGGGCCGGCCCAAAACCCACAAGCCTAGGCCCGCGGGTTAGGGCCGCCCGGCCCCTAGGGCGGCCAAGCTTGGGCGGCAAGCAAGGGGGGGCGGTCCCTAGGGGGGGCGAACCTCCTTGAGGGAGTTGTTTCCAAAACAACTCCCTTGCTTGGTGCCCAAGTTTGGTTGTTTCCTTGTTTTGGGAGAACTCCTTCTTCCCCAAGGATGCCCAAACCCTAGATCTAAGATCCTAAAATTTCTCAAACTCACCAATTCATGCATCGAATGCAAAAATTGGATCTTGTTATGATTAATTGTTGACAAATTGCATCCCATGCTTGATTTTTCTTGTTTTACGCGATAAACAATCAAATTAAGGTGTAAAACAACTAAAAACGTAACACATAAACCACGTTTATGCTCTACGACCTGTGGCTCTGATACCACTGTAGGGTTTTGATTCATGGATTGCACAAGGGAAGCATAAACAAACATAAAACCATGCAAAACCCTCCAAGGATCACAAGTCAAGAGACATAACGATGGTAAGGGTTAGAAATCATAAACACACCTTTGGGTTCTCCTTGATGACTTCAAACGCGAATTGTGTCATGTTCTCTATAGTTGATCCTCGCCTAGAGTTGATTCTAGATCTCCCAAGTCCTTGGTGCTAGCCCGGAAGAGGAAGAGGAAGAAGGAATCACGCAAAACGAGACCCAAAAGGAGGGTCTCGGCCTCCTTTGCCGACGGGGCGGCGGCAAGGGGGCGGTCGGGCCTCCTTGTTGCTTGCTCTCTCTCCTTTTGTTCTCTCCCACTCTTTGTTATGTTCACTAATTAGCATAAGTTATGTGGGAAGGAAGGAAGGAAGGTCCTTTATATAGTCCAACAACTCCTTGTTAACTACCTAAAAGACTTATTCTAGTCCTACTAGAATTCAAGTTAGTCCCTTCCTTGCAAATTAGTCCTTACTAAGTTTGCAAGGGTTTGCAAAGTGATCCTTCTAATTAATTAATCCAATTAATTAATTCCCAAATCTAGTTAAACTCTATGTAGCGTGTGACCCCATAGGTTCTATCTAGTTGGTAGCAACTATTTGCTAATATGGAGCGGTCTCTAGCAAAACATCCATTCTAGCCAACTAATAGAATAGTCATCTTGACAACCTTTGTACAAGTATTTGTCTCATCCATTTGTCTCTATATCCGGATTGGACACGAGACATACAAGTCACACTCGTATATCCAATCCATAGTTTCTCGATCCATGGGAATAGCCTTATTCATGCAAATAACATCAATATCCCATATTGATTTATTTGAGTCTGGCCAGACATTCTATAAGCACTATCCCTCGAGTGGCCTAGGATATTTGCTCCCGTTATGTGGGAGGGACAAATCATATCTACGTCCACTACGATCTCTAAGCTTGCTTCTTATTGTATCCAGTACACGCCTTTATAACTACCCAGTTACGGTGTAGCGTTTAACGCTACCAAGATCACAATAATCCACAACTAGAATATCTAGTGACTTCAAGTCTAAGGATGACAATACCATTGCACCGCGAGAAGCGCTTGTGACTCAACATAACGTGTATGTAGCCTTCTCGGAGATGGGTCAATCCAGTGCAACATTCCCTAATGCACACCTATGTGTTGGATCGTGATATCTCCATATCAATCCAACCCCATACTAGTCTATAGATGATTGTCCCATTAATCATTATACTTGACTAGGGATATTTAAGATAAACAACACAATTGTAAATCTAAGGACTTCATTATATTAAATATCCAATAAATAATAAATGAATTTCTAGCCACAAATAATTCATACTAAACTAGATTGCCTCTAGGGCATCTATTCCAACAGATATATCTCCCCTTTAGTCAATCTTGTACTTCTTTTCAAATCATGCACATTTCGACAAATGTGAGAACCACATCTAGTATCCAATACCCAAGATGAAGAAATAGAAAGATTGACGTCTATAACATAAATACCTGGTGGTGGTGGAATCACTATTCCAAGCTTCTTATCCTCCAGATATTTAGCGCAATTCCTCCTACAGTGACCTGGCTGGCTACAGTAGTGACATTCACCTTTAGCCACGCCTCCACTAGGCTTTTGGGTTTCCTTGGATTTGAAAGTTTCTTGCGCTGTCCTTTGGAGGTCGAGGCAACTCCTTTGCCCTTCCTCTTATGCACCATCATTATGGTCTTGCCCTTGCCTTTGTTGATGCTCTGTTCAGCTATCTTCAGCATGTTCAACAAGTCTGGCAGAGTCTTACTGATCTCATTCATGTTATAGTTCATGATGAACTGATTATAACTGTCAGGCAAAGATTGCAAGACAAGATCAGTGGCCAAATCTTAGCTAAGTGGGAACCCCAGTCTCTCGAGGTTCTCAATGTACCCGATCATGCGGAGCACATGAGGCCCAACTGGATTCCCTTCTGCAAGACTACTCTTGAACAATGCTTTAGACACCTCATATCACTCATGCCTTGCATGTTCCTGAAACAATTGTTTCAATTGTATGATCATATCATAGGCCTCCATGTTCTTGTGTTGCTTGTGAAGCTCAGAGTTCATGGTGCAGAGCATGAGGCAAGTCACATCATTAGAATCATCAATATGTTTCTGACGTGCCCTTACATCTGCTAGAACAGACTCATCCAAGACGTACAACTTCTTTTCTTGCTTAAGGACAATCCTTAAGTTTCTGTACCAGTCAAGGAAATTTGTTCCAGACATTTTGTCCTTCTCAAGGACAGATCGCATGGATGAAGTCGATGCGTTTTTTTTTTTTTTGCCATTTGGAATTCTACAAAACGAGAAATGTGCAATTTTTAGTATTTTGAACAATTTAACTGTATTCAACAATGGCTAGATCATTAAATATAGCTCCCTCTATTTTTCTCCGATTAATAGCCCTCACCATTAATGCGGAAAATATCATGTATATTTTCTAGTAGGTCCACGATCCATATTTCACTTCTTCTTCAGCTTGCTTTGGCAAGTCGCCCAAGAATTGGTTATTTAGGTAGGAACCATTCCAATTGCATCATATGCAACTCTTGGTCCAATTAGGTGAATAACTTATTATTCTTATCCTTTAGATAACGCCTAATTGTCATGCCTCTAGGTTCATCAATCCAATTGATTCTTACCTAGTTCATCCAACCTCTTGCTTCAACATACACACATTACTAGCTTGTGTCGTCAGCAACACACCATTGTGAATTAAAATCGTCTTGCTTTGGCAAGCCCGAATTTAATAGACCCTGATCATGAAGGGTGTTTAGGCAAGAGAAGGGAAAACGCAATATTCTATTTGAGGTATTTAATCATTCTTTATTCTTTTGGTTGATCCAATCAACATGATCTACTTATCTGGATTGGGCAATACACAATAAAATACCATCTTTGTTTATTATTATCTTGTTAACATTTTTGCTAGTATCGCCATACACACAAAATAAATAACAAGACATAAATAATAAACATCCACAAAATAAAAATAAAACGTGGCATGGATATGGCCCCTAGACTGAGAAATTATCAAGCCAATGATAATATATATATGCCCTAAAGTGATAAGCTCATCTCCATGTGCTCCACCATAGTCGCGCGCCTAGTGTAGGGAGTCCTCGTCGTCTTTTGGCTTCTTGGTTCTCCAGTCTTCTTCTCCATGCTCTTGGCTATCATCTAAATATTTCTAATTCTAGCCTAACATCTAGAATAAATAAATAAATAAATAAATAAATAAATAAATAAATAAATAAATAAATAAATAAATAAATAAATAAAGCCTCACATCTTGAGGAGAAAAACAACTCGCAGGCCGTAAAACTTAATTAATTAATACATTAATCTGATCAGCTCGCAGGCCGTAAACCAAACCACAACAAACACAAATCATCCACAATCTATGTCATATCCATCCACCATGCAACAGAGCACATAATACAGTTAAAACCAATTTTTAACGCGCTTGTTTAATTTTAGTTGAATTGGGTAATTACGGTTACAACGGTCCAAGGGGTCCAACCCAAGCATGGGCCGAACCCCAAGGGACCGTCGTCCGCCACATAGGCCCGGCCCTAGGTCGGGTGCCATTTGTGGCCCGCATCCTTGCTTGGCGCGCATGAAAGAGGGGGCGGACGGCTAGGGTTTCGGCCCTAGTCTCCTTCCCTTCCTTCTTTGTTGCCCAAGCATGGTTGTTTCCATATACTTGTTTCCATAATTGAAAAACTCATTTTTCAACTATGTGCCCATGAACCCTAAATTTCAAGAACACTATTGTTCACATCATATGTGATTAAACTCACCAATTTACACACTCAATGTTAAATTAGATTTTGTTTATATTGAATCAAATTCAATTTGCATCTTCTATGCCAATTAATTTCAGTCTCGCGTAATATGAATATAACGGTGTAAAAACTAAAATCGTAACACATAAAATCATGTTATGCACTACGACATGTGGCTCTGATACCACTGTTGGGTTTAGACGTACGTAGGTTAGGCAGCGGAATAACAAAAAAATTAATTCCTACTCAAAGGCAACCAAGGATCACAGGAAGAGACATTCATAACAAGATCAAGGACATAGATGATGTGTACCTTTTGGTTCGGGAGATCACACGAAGAATATTTTCCTCGTCTCTACGGTTGATCCACGTCTAGAGGTGAGATCTAGATTCTTCCTTCTCCTAGTGCTATCTTGGACCGGAAATAGAGGGAAGAACGAATGAAGCAACAAGGAACAAAGAGAGGAGTCGGCCTCTCTTTGTGGCCGACGGGTAGGGGCGGACTGCTAGGGGCTTCAACCTCTAGCTTGTCTTGCTCTCTGTTTTGCTTTCTCTCCCACTCACTTATGTTATGAGAATTAGTTGTGGGAAGGAAGCTAGAGCATTCTTTATATAGTCCAACAACTCCTTGTTGACTACATAAAGGTCCTTCCTAGTTCCACATGAACTTGGATTAGTCCCCTCCTTGATTATTAGTCCTACTAAGTTTATAAGGTGTTGCAAAGTGATCGTTCTAATTAATTAATCATATTAATTAATTCCAAATCTAGTTCAAATCTATCTGAAGTGTGACCCCATAGGTTTCTACTTAGTTGGTAGTAACTTATTACTAACATGGAGCGGTGTCTAGCAACACATCCATGCAACCCAACTAATAGAAAAAAGTCAGTGATCCCGACAAACCTTTTGTGCCCAATATCACATATTGCATTATCCCTTTGTCTCCATATTCGGATTGGACACGAGACATAAATAGTCACACTCGTATATCCAATCCATAGTTCCTCGATCCTGGAAATATGGTTATGCAAGCAGATAACATCAATATCTCCATATTATTTTATCTGAGTCTGGCCAGACATTCAATAAGCACCATTCCTCGAGTGGCCATGGATATTTACTCCCATTATGTGGAAGGGATGAATCCTCTCTACATCACTACGATATCTAAGCTTGCTTCCTTTCATGCCCGATAACTACCTTTATAGTTACCCAGTTACGGTGTAACGTTTGATAATATCAAAGCATGATATTTCACAACTAGAGTATCTAGTGACTTCAAGTCTAAGGATCGCAATTATATTAGCACTACGAGAAGCGATTGTGACTTTAACATAATCCAATGTATCCTTCTCGCCGTGGGTCAATCCAGTATGTCATTACTCCTAATGCATATCCATGTGTTAGACTTGATATCTCTAAATCAACCTACACACATACTAGTCTATATTTGATCGTCATGTTAACCAATATAATGGACTAGGGATATTTAAGATAAACAACACATTGTATCCAAGGACTTCATTATGTTAAATATCACAATAATTAATAAATAAATATTCTAGCCAAAATACATTGTTCATACTAAATATAGATTGCCTCTAGGCCACCTATTCCAATAATAAGTTGAAATAAAATAGGAAAAAATTATACGATCAACAGTAAATGAACTGAAAAATTAGAACAATAAATCACATTAGAACAGTTACTTGAGTTGAAAATAGGAATAGGAAAAACATGACTCAGTTGAAATTTTGGTCTCTGGCCCTTAGAACGGACCTTATTTGAGTTGAGAATTGTGATCCCTCTGTCTACATCTATCGTGATGGTGACTCGAGCATAAACCTCAGCTAAACTTAACAGTTAATTGAAGTCAAATGAAAGTTTCATAATCATGAATTGTTACTCTCTACTTGAATCTACCGTTACTATTAAAGGAAATCGGTTACTCGCATAATTATATTTAATTTTAATTTTAATAATTTTGTTTATTTACTTCTCTCAAATTTTAGTTCATTTATTGTTTATTGCATAAAATTTTCTTATTTTATTGCTACTTATAATGGCGGTGTCAACTCATCTCTTTACGCGTCGTGGTATATAATTACTCGGATTTTACTAACTTTCTTCAAATAGTGGTGTCATGTTTTACTTTGAAAACCAACATAGGTTAGTGCAGACAGGGATGGAAATGAGGATTGAGACGAGGAAGCCGAGCTTAATTTAGATCACTTAGCATATCACAAACACTTTACTTCTGTCAAGATTGTTTCACAAACTTTGTTGTATACATTAGCTTAATGTAATTTTCTTAAATAATATTCTGTTTTGGTTATCGTTTGGTGCATTAACCATGAACCAAAATCCTTGGTGAAAGGGAACTCATCAAGCTTGCGGTTCAGTCGGCCGTAAAAATTGGGGGAAATACAAAGTCCACCACGCTAGGGAAGGGAGCACTTCATGAGGCTTAGACGAAAAGTGTACAGTAGATAGTCCAAAACACGGTCCTACTCTACAGCACGTGGACCAACAAGTGACTCGTATGTGTCTGTCCAGCAGTGCTCCGTCCACACTAGAACATGTCATGTAAACAAGAAGGGACCATGAGATAGGGTCCCTCGCATCTCAGCAAAACACGGGGGCCTGGAGACTTAGTGGTTTGGAGGCTGGAACAAGGCTCGTCATAGATGGAAGTTATCCCATCAGCGACCCTTGTGTATCACAACGGAGACTTGCTTAACCTCCTCTGTATATACAGATCTTGTCTAACGGTCACACGATGTGGTCTTGTCTAGGGCTTTTGAGATACTCGTCATGACCTGCTTGATGGCTTTACCAGGGGCTTAATTAGCTCGTTTACTGCTACTTAACCCCCCATTTTCGTCGTTGGGGTTGGACCTGTATATGTAAGGAGGGTATCATCTTCTCAGAGGATGATTTATCAAAGATTGTTGACAAGTTACACTCTGCGAGTTGCCTCTCTCTCCCTTATGATACACTTTGTTTGTTTCCATCCCCTTTCCGTTATCACCTCAGAGTTTCCTTGTCTGTCTACCTATCAAATTGTGGTTCTGATATTTTAAGTGTTTACACAGTCACTTAACCCCATCAACAATCCCCATCTACAAGTGCATAAATCATGTAACCATCACAATAACATTTTAATTAGTATCTTTTATCTCTTACTCAATGGAGGCCCCAAGGTTAAAAGCTCTGAAATACAATGTTTGGTGAAATTAGGCTATCTATGTAATTTCCTTAAACTAGAAAATTGGTAGTATTTATGTTACTAGGAATCCTTTACCCTAGTTGAGTACTCTACACTTCACAAGTCACCGCCCTCAAAACCTATATATAAAGCCATCGACGGCACCACTTCACTAATTGCAATCTCAATCGTATTGAGTTCCTTTTGTTTCCATAATAAAGTCTCTCGTCTTCTTTTAGGTTTGGCTTTAAGGTTTTCCGGCACCACCATGGCTTCTTCTGCTGCTGCTCGTAAGATGATCGTGCTCAAGAGTAGTGACGGAATGACGTTTGAGGTGGAGGAGGCAGTGGCGGTGGAGTCGCCGACCATCAAGCACATGATCGAGCAAGTCTGCGCCGACAAGGTAATCCAACTCCCAGACGTCACGGGCAGGATCTTGGGGAAGGTGATCGAGTACTGCAAGAAGCACGTCGAAAAAACTTGCGCGGAGAAGGACGGACTCAAGAGCTTTGACGCGGAGTTTGTGAAGGTGGATCGGCAGACATTGTTCGATCTAATTCTGGCGGCGAACTATCTCAACATAACGAGCTTGTTGGACTTGACTTGCGAGACTGTTGCGGCCATGATAAAGGGGAAAACGCCCGAGGAGATCAGGAAGTTTTACAACGTCGGGAGTAATTTCACTCGGGAGGAAGAGGAAAAGCTTGGCAGGGAGAATGTTAAGCTTTCGAGTAGTTTGTAGGTTTCGAGAATAGTAATAGGACCAGCAGCCGCAGTAGTTTTCACTCGGAAACCAGTTTTTGCTATAATAATTTACCCTAATTTATGTCCGTGTCTTGCAACAACACTGTTCCAGTTTAATATACTAGCTGTGTTTTGTTTGAAAAGTCGCCTTTTTTCTACTATTTTTTGGAAGTATGATTAGTTAAACGATACAATTATTAACTTTTTTTTAGAAGAAAAAATTTTATTAACTTTTCATGATGTTGTAGAATAAACACCATAAAAAATAACTAAAAATATTATATTATTTTTTATAATAAAAATTATCAGGTTAAAGTGACATGATTACGGGTAGAAAAAATCAATTAGAAAGTTTAAGGCGAAATAGAGGTAATAATTATTATGGCTTGCTACCAATAGGAGTTGGTCTAAATGTTAAGCAACTTAGTTCCGCTTAAGCAGGTAGGGTTCGAGACCTCGTGTATGCAGAAAATTCTCACTGGGAGACTCACCTGCCATACCCGGCATGCGACCCAGGTCCAACCGGATTACGAGGCGAAGCCCCGGAACTGGTTGGGAAACCAAAAAAAATAATATGGCTTGCTTTACTTTTTAAAAGCTAGTCCCAATGTCCATCGGGGTGCATGTTCCTCTCTGTGTTTATGATGTCTTAAATTCTGCATATCTTTTATAAATTTTATTTTTTTCGAAAACATATAACTTGATTTGATTAGATTAAAGAAATCCGAGGAGCGAGCCTAAGGAGTAATTATTGCTTGCTCCAAGAGCAAATATGACATGGTGCTCTACATCACAGGACACGTCAGGAACATGTAAAAAATCTACTTTCTTTTGTTTGCCACTCATTCTCGTTCTTCCTGTGATGTCTGGATTAGAGCACCATGTCATATTTGCTCTAGAGCAAACAAAAATTTCTCCCGTGTGTGGTCTTCATGGACTTCAACTGCATGTTGCTAAGGCGCCGTCACCATCCAAACCGTCAATAGACCTCCAATTTTACAAGCATAGTCCGTAGAATTCAGCAAGCTAGAGCAGTTAACCAAGGTCATAACAAATAAAAAAGTTCGACGGATCATTCTGCAATTACAATGGCTAAAACAATACTCAGTTTCCAAAACTGATGTACAAATTGTTGTTACGGCAGCCATATAACACCATCAGGGACATCTGGATGGAAGCTAGCTCGTTAAGCCATGGCATCATAGTCTAAATAGTAGTATCAAATGAAGAGGGGAATAGAGAAAATGTAGCCTTGTGTTGTCTTGATATCTGCTGTTCTGCGTCTCAGAGCTTCAATAATTGTAACCACCTGACAAGAAATCTAACAGCATTAGTTTCTAACAGAAAAAAGGATGCATATATCTGTCTACCAAAGGTTCCAAATAACCGTAAAGCTCTAAAAACTACTAGTAATTCTTTTGCGAGAACCTTGAGACAAATCAAAGGTTCAGTATCATCTTAAGAGGCCTACAGCCAAAATCTACTGCTTGATAGAATGCTAACATCACAAAATGAAGCCCACGCCACATCAAATAGTGAAAAAAATAAACACTAACCCAGAACATTATACTACTCCATAGATATAGTGTTAAAGGAACTAAAATGTTTATTGGAGCATATCAGCATGATCCCATTAAAAATGTTTCAATGGGTAACTAAGCCGCCCATGTGCCATTTCTGTTACAAAATTATAGGATGGGTGGTAATATCTGTTAGATTACCCATTAATATAATTACTGCAAGGTGATTGGGTAAGGTAATTAGTCACCCATGTGCCATTTTGGGAAGTCAAACCTTCAACGAAAAGACAACAGATCATCTATCCAGGCTAATCTTGCCAATTCGATGTGCACATCAGATGTGCCACGATGACAGATTGACAGCAAACACTCAGAAAAAGATCAAACACAAATGTCATCAACATGAGTTAACCCCTATTGAAAAAGTAGCTAGTTTCCTTTGTTATGGTTGTGGTACACAACATCATCCATCAAGGAGAGTGCTCCGTTCTAAATGCCACCTGTGGGTTCTGGATCAGCCTGTACCTGGAAGCATTCATCTCTTAGTTACAGCAGAACTCAAGGTTGCCAACATCATCTGTTCCTTTTATATTCTTCCCCATTTCAAATCTCCTCCAGTTTTTGTGACCATAAACATTACTACAAGTTATGTGAAGCTAAAGATAAGAGAGGAAGTTGGATGCACTACTGTCTTCAAGAGAGTTGCAAATATGCCGTCCATGTAATTTGTGCATTGCCAGTGCTAGAACTTTCTAGGTACTTACTGTAGACCAAAAGACATACCACCGTATCATTTACCATTGCGAATTTCGTCAGTTTAATTTGCAAAAAGTTAATTACCCTTCAAAAAACTTAATTTTTATAATATGATGATGCTTGATGCTCTTTTTTATTTGTGGTTTAATACAGAGAAGGGATGATAGACATGGATCTCCAAGACCTTGGACTCAACTTTACTGATATAAGGTAATGAAGCTTACCCTCGCCTTGTCCACTCTTGATCTGTTTACATGTATAGACATTCATCACATTCTATGTCACATTGTTGTAGTATCAGAGACCAATACAGATATAACAAGACTGAAGATCAGCTTCAAATATCAAGTTTGCCAGTTCAAGATAATTCAATTAATCTCTTTACCCAATTCATAAAAGGCATTGGCTTACCACAAGGAAAATCCCGATGAGATCAAATACTAAATGTAGGCCACCAACATTTAGTATTTGTAAAGGGTGTGCGACGCCCATATCAAGTTCAGACGCATTCTTCTCTTGTCCACTAGAAGAATAGGAGTACATTCTCCACGAATGGTGTGCAAGGTTACCGAATGAAATGAAGCACCCATCCCACCCAGAGCACTCTCTTGTACACCCAGAGTGTGAATTCTACCTCGACTGCAAGTGTGCATAAAAAATAAACTGTAATGCATTGCAACAAAAAATAAAAAAAACGAAACCAAAAGAAGTCTGAAAATCAGAGTATTATGTACTTCATTGGTGACTTGTTTGACCTTTTACGGTTTTGTTTGGATAATGGGGATTTTTTAATATTTATAAAAACGTGAACATACAAACGCTCGTTTGGTTTGATTTTGCTCAAACCAAGATTCATAGTAAAGGTGTTGAGAAGTCCAACATTGGACAAATACAAAGATCCTGGACTTCATTGGTGACTTGTTTGACCTTTTACGGTTTTGTTTGGATCATGGGGATTTTTAATATTTTATAAAAACGTGAACATACAAACGCTCGTTTGGTTTGATTTTGCTCAAACCAAGATTCATAGTAAAGGTGTTGAGAAGTCCAACATCGGACAAATACAAAGATCCTGGACTACTGTGCACATTGACAATCAGTAATCATGTGGAAACTCCATGGATTTTTTTACCAAAGGTTTCAGAACAGAACTCGAGAATATCTGAAACTCTTGGTCTATTAAGTTTCAAAAGAAAGACTAAGTGGTTGGAGAACTCAGATGAAAGCAGATGGTAATCAGCTAGGAAGCAAGTAAATTGTTAATTGGGAGTTTGAAATGGGAAAGGGTAAAACCAGTAAACAGATGAATGCTAATGGTTAGGGCCATTCATAAAGATGAAACAGTGGAGAAATAAGCAGGAAGACTCCCACTTTCCTCTCTTAAAGATGCATAAATCTGCATCTACACTTCCTTTTCATTAAACTGATTCAGCTCTACAAGTTGGTGCGTAAAGATCCAATCAATTTCTTAATATCCATGAGATCCAAAACTTAATTCCTTTGTCCAAATCAAAGGCTCGGTAACTTCTGAGTAGGCTACGGAGTACGGACCATTGGTCAGGAACAAAAGCAACCAATCCACCTTTGACTTGCACCAAAGACCATCATAGAAACATACCCGTCTACAAAACTTACTTGCTAAAGGTAGTATAAAATTGGGAAAAAATGGGTTAACAAATACCCTGGGATTAGTGAAGCAAACATGAAGTGCTCAAGCAGAATACAAATGAGTGACCTGTTAGACACAATGGCTTTTGACGGGCGAAGGTTAGGTGTCTCACTTTCTCAAAGGAAAACATTAACCAGATCGAGGGAGCTTACTAAAAGCAAGTCCGCAGACACCCACGATCAGTTAAAGCAACACAGTAGTGATGGTACCCTGGAAAAGAGAAAAGCACGCTCTATCTCCACATGAACAATGTGCTCTTCAAAAAACATAGAGGTTGGGAGTTTTTCTTCACAGCCAATCCCTCTCCCGAAGGGGGTGCCTTAATCTTACTTGATAGAATGTTAAAGATAGAATACTAGTAAATACCCACCAGTGAAATTGCGAGAAGTACACAGTAAACCAAGACTATAATAGCTGTAACGTTAAAGGAGCAAAAATGTGTATTAGATCATATCAGCATGAAGCAATGGTTCTGTACTGAACTGCTGATTCATACGACATAATGTCACCTCAAAAAATCATCTGGTGTTAAAAACAGAAACTATCATATATCCAGTCTAATCATCCTTAACAGGAGAAATATGAAACAACTGTTTTATCTTGCCAGATAATATGTAGCGATAATAAAATAGCATGCTAGAGAACAATAAAGCTTACTATATCGATGACATAAATAGCGGGAATTCAAAAGGGCCTCCGTTTGCTTCCAAAGTATTTCTTTCAAACCCCTTGACAGCTTTCTCCTCAAATCCAAACCCTTTCTCCTTCAGCAACAAAATTATTTTCTGAGCTTCTTTCAAACCCATTTCCTGGCAAAACCCATTAACCAACCAAACAAACAAATGCGCCTCGTCCACCGAATGCCCAGCCTCCAGCAGTTGAAGACAGAATTCAACCGCCTGCTCCAATCTCTTGCCTCCACAAAGCTGCCTAATCAAAACAGAGGTAGCAGAAACTATTCGGCACTACCCCATTCTTCTTCATCTCCCCATAAATATTCAGACCATCGTCAACTCTCTGGCCCTTCATGAACCCATCAACCACATCAGTATACGTGATGACTTCAGGGATTGCACCCTTCTCAGCTTCAAGGCTTCATCGACCTGCTCATTCTTAGAGAAGTAATGCTGGCATTGCACAAATAGACATCCACATTGCAGGTCGTTCAACTTTGATGAGAGCAACCTGCATAATGGACTCATGACACGGGCTAATTTGGAGGAAAAAAATATCAAGGGGCACCGCCCCTTGATATTTCCCAGAGATTGGTCTTATAAAGTCTGAAATTTCCCAAAAGAAAATCCGGATTTCCGCCCAAAAAATCCGGAATTCCGGCTGAATATCCGGAAATCTGGATTTTAAACTGGAATTCCAGATTTTTGGGCAGAACTCCGTATTTTCTTAGGTTTGGAGAGGTTTGACTGATTATATCAGGGATTGTACCCTTCTCAGCTTTAAGGCTTCATTGACCTGACTTCAGGGATCTCTAAGTAATGGTAGTACAATATTTTGCGCAAATTACAGATATAGCGCTGAGAAGCAATCTATGGTATACCTCAAGTGACAAATAGTGCAAACATGAGGAGACATGGTATAATATCAACCCTTGTGGGAGGCGAGTTCGATTGTAAAGCACCAGTTACTTGAAAGATTTCACCCCACAACTTCTATAACACAGTAGCATGGTTGACTGATATGACTAAGAGAGTATCAAGAGAAGGACTTCAGGACCAACAAAATGGAGCAGTAATGCTGGCATTCCACAAATAGACATCCGCATTGCAGGTCGCTCTTCTTCGATGAGAGCAACCTCAATAATGGACTCATGACACGGGCAGATTTAGAGGAAGAGACTATTACAATTGATCTGTTTCTGAAGGTATTTGATGCCCACGTGAAACATTGGAGATTTGTGTTTGTGCAATTAGGAGTTATCACCTCCATCCCAAGGTGAACATTCCAAACGTACACAAGTAAATAAACGGAAATTATAACCCTACATGAGAAATGTTATGTTAAGAAAAAACCAAGTTTGAGAGTTTCAATTGACTGCTAGTATCTCTACCAGCCTTCATCGACTACTTGATTGCATGTTTAGGGAGCAAATCCACAATATCTGCCTACGTCATTGAGAAAAATAACATAACATCAGAACTAAGACGATAGATAAATTTCCCAAGTGATTGATATAGCATCTCAGTTCCAAGCTAGCTCAAAAGAGAGTTTATTGTTTCCTGTTAGTAACATCTAGAAGTAGTCTAAATTTCAAAGCATATATACCACATTAAACTGCCAAACAACTCATTTTCGCTAAGGAACGTTAGAGCACCAGAGAGCTTACATTATCAATAAATTCATGAGGACCTCTGAGAGTTAATCTTCGTCCCAAAGATGGCCTCCCATACTACAGGTGAAAACCGCCCTTTAGTCTCCAGATACTCTCTAACCGCTTTCTCATCAAAAGCAAACCCGTTTTGCCTTAATGCCAAAATGGTTTTCTGACCTTCTTCCAAACCAATCTCGTTGCAAATCGCATCAACCAACCCAACAAAAGTAGCCACATTTGGAGAATGACCATCTTCCAGCATTTCCAAGCAGAAGTTAACCGCGTCCTCCAACCTCTTCCCTCTCGATAGCCCTTGAATCAAAACAGAGTAACTGAACGCATTCGGCACAATCCCATTCTTCTGCATTTTCTTAAAAATCCTCATTGCATCATCAAGCTTCTGAGCCTTGACGAAACCATCAACCACCGCGGTGTATATCACGACTTCGGGGAACGTACCCTTGTCCCTCATTAATCCAAAAACCTTCATGGCTTCTTGGACTAGCCCATCCTTGCATAACCCATCAAGCATTGCTACCGCATTGGGGATCATGCCGGTTTCCTTCATTTTCTTGAAGATTGTATCTGCATCTTCTGGTGGACCTTCCATTTCTTGGACTACCCCATTTGCCTCCTCCTCTGGTTGCTGCTTACCAGGGAGATTATTGTCTTTTTCCTTGCTCTTCTGATTAAACCCAAGCCTGAATTTCTCAAGAAACTCATGACCCTTTTTCTCATCAATTGGAGAATTCGATTTCTTATCAAGAAAACCATGGCTCTTCTTCTCATTATTCAATCTTTCCCTAGGAAACCCAGATTGGCCCTTCTCTTCATCTCCTTCTCTCTCATTGAATAGATTAAGATTGGTGGTGGGTCTCACCGGTCGTCCGCCGCCGGTAAACCGACCCCTCCCGCCGGCGAAGTTCTGGGGTTTCTTCGCCGGTTTCGCGTCCCGGAGAGGCCTATCCGGGATGGGTTCAGGTGGGTTTGTGTAATCGGCGCCGGAGGAGAAATTGCTGGAGAATAAGCTCTTGAGGAGGGGCGACGAACGGTTAGTCGGAGACGACTTGTGCAGTAGAAGGGTTTTAGAGATTGTGAGCTTTAAGGACTGAGACATCATGAGTGATCTGAAATGGGTAAGGAGACGATTGGGATCGAAGAAGGGTTTTAGGGTTTTAGGGGTAGAAGAACCATAGGAGAGGAAGGCATAGATTGAGAAACAGAGAATGGATGATGGGTTTTAGGTTATTTGCATAAACTCACCTGTAATGGTCATGTATTACGCATAACCCCCGTTATTAAGCTATAGTGAATGACCCCCGTGACCTCAGGGCACTACCAACTCGGATGACTCCGATCCAAGATTCATATCAACTCCGGTCAATAAAATTTTGTTATAGATGATTCGATATCTCTGCATAAAGGGTAGTGATAATCTCAAGAGACCGACAACTCTTGCGATTTATTTGATAAACTTGTGCATAATAACATTTAAAGATAATTTTGGTATCAGTGTCATCACCAAATGGTTTCTCTCACTTGAAACTGGGTCCAGTGACCTGCTTCTCCGTTCGTGCTCCTGATTTTTGTTTTTCTTCTTTTCCAAAACTCTTCCCTCTCTTGTTCCCTCTTCCCAATCACCCCTTTTCCCAACTCCTTTCACTCTTGTCTCTCTGGCTTTTGTTGTTCTCATGGCACTCCCAAACTACCCGTCGGACTATTATTCCATTCAAACAACTTACCAACCATCCTCACAACACCCAAACTTCATCCATCACTGTGAGTTGATTGAAATTCCGACTCCAGATATCCATTCTTTTATCCCTAAGAGGATGAAGTTAGAGAAATGCCTTGTTGCTTTCTTTGTTGACTATATCGCCTGGGATAGCAAAACTGTTGCTGTTGCTATCAACAAATTCTGGAAGTTAGCTGGAAGGGTTAAAGTGAGCTCATGAACGATCACATGTTCCTTCTTGAACCCGAAAATTTTGAAGATTAAGAAGATCAGCCCCTGGAATATCCTCGGGTCGTTGGTTGTTGTCAGAAAATAGACTCCCAACACTGTTTTCAATGATGATCATTTTGCTCTAAATGATCTGTGGGTGGAATCAGGGGTATCCCGATGGAATATATCAATAACTCCCTCATTCAAAAGCTCGAAAGAGTTATGGGAGAAGTTGTTGATTACGAAGTTGCGGATGAGGAAGTTGTCTGGCCGTCTATAAGTGACAATGATATTGGTAACGAGGGAGATGCAACTGTGCATGTTGCTCAAGGCTTCGTTGATGAGAAGCATCTGGATAAAATGAGGGTGAAAGTCAGGGTTAATATCTTCGATCCACTCATCCCTGGTTGCTGCTTTCAGAAGGATGATGGAGAGATGTTAACTGCTCTCTTCAGTTACTCAAAAAAATTTAGGGTTCGCTTCCGGTGTGGAAGTGTTGGACACTCTGAAAGAAAGTGTCATCATACGCTCACGAGCGCTTTTGATCGCTACAAGGAACGGATTGGAAGAGCTCAGCAAGCTTTGGGTTACAATACCGTAATACTATGGAGGATGACAAAGTTGAAGCAAAAAAAAGATGATTGCAAAACTGTTTGGGGACTCATCCTCGTCTTCAGATTCATCCTCTACTTCGGACAAAGAGTCCAGGCACTTGTTCGCCGGTAACATCATTCAAACTGACTATGGAGTTGTTAAGATTAAGTATGGTTGGGTTAGTCAGAATACTGAAAAGGGGGAGGAGGTGTAACACCCCCAAAACCGCCAGGCCGGAAGCCCGGGGATGTCACTCCGTACCCGAGATTAAACCCGAATACAAGGACTTTTTATAACAGAATATCCAACCCAAAAATCCATAAATAATTAATTGGAACTTTTAAAACTTATATCACCACAAATATGGGCATTATTCCAATCTAAAAATTCAACTAATAAATAAAACAAGTCTAGATGTGAAATTTAAATTTACTAAAGTGATGTGTCTCGATTTCCCCCAAAAGTCATGCTTCCACCTAAACATGTGGTGCAGAAACAAAAAGAAACACCACAGTTTCCAAAGTCAGCGGAAAATACTGAGTAAGCAACACCCAAGCATGTAAACAGATTATGAAGCAGTTTAAAAACGACACATGAGTCTGAAGAGTAAAGAATTTGAGTAAGAGTATAAGTGTGAAATAAGAATTCGCAAATCTTGTCCTTTATCACTTCACTTGTGGGGAAACATTCCCAAACTCTTTTCACTTTAGCATTTCACGTGGGGAAACATTCCCAAACTTCCTTCCTTGTCCAGTCGGGACTTTCAAATTTAAACAATAAATGTCCAATCTTAAAAATCTATATTTTATCTTGTTGACACGGGGAAGATCTACTAATAACTGGCTACCAGACCATAAGTGTCGACACCCCCCTAAGACTTCTTGCGGCCAGAGAGGTAAGTACTGGAGCGAACTCGGGGCGGTTGCGACCGAGCAAAATAAATGAAGTGGGTCGAGAGACGTAGTCCACATCGACCAAAGCTCAAAATATTGATCCCCGGTACAACTATTCCACTTTACGTCTTTACGTCTTATTATCATCTCATGTGATAGTTGTGATAGAATCACATTTGTAAAATCAGTAAACTCTCTCAAATAAACAGTTCAAGTAGATATCCAAATTTTGAGACAATAAATCAAAAAGCAGTTTAGACACGAAAGAAGATATGGGCGCTAGGCCTGGCATGTTTACTTACCTCGAATCTCAAACAAAAGCAAATCGCTTCTAGTAACACTCGACGTATCCCTCGTCAACGAAATTGTCGCCTACAATTTAATAATATCCTAATCAAAATATTGCACACAAAGTCCTATAGGTAAATGAAATAAATCCCTTACTAACTCTCCCTAACCTTGCTAACGTGAACAACCTTTTTTACAATAAAATACGCTTTATAAATCTAACGTTTATTATTTGTAAAAAACATACTAAGCTATAATTATATAAATATAATTTATAAGATTAGATAAAATATCTCTTTTATTATTTAGGGTAGAGAAGCATATTATTTTACCTCAAGAACGCTTTAGGTTCAAATAGTAGTTTCTCCCAATCCAAACAAGTCTTAGTAGAGAATATAGGTTATAAACTAACTAACTTTTAGTTAAAAGAAATAACAAAGTTATTAATGGAAAATAACTTATTCTAATTTGTTATAAACTTATAAAAATAAATAGGAAGAATATACTATTATTTTTGGGTAGAGATGAGTAAATAAATTACTTTAAAGATGTATATAAAAAAAACTTGACACTTGTGAGGTTTGTACCTAGAACCTACACTATACTACCAAGTACACTAACCACTAGGCCAAGCCCACACTTGTGTAAACCTTCTACCCAATTATTTTCATGAACTAACAGTAACTTATAATAACAATAATAATAATAATAATAATAATAATAATAATAATAATAAAATAATCAAAAGGAGAAAAAGAGGAAGGGAACAGACGGGTTTGAGTTACCCGAAGCAAGAGAAGAGGACGATGGTGATGGCGAAGATTATGGCGAGGATGGCGACGGCGACCGGCGAGGAGGCGAACGGTGGCGGCGTCGCTCAGGGGGACGGCCGGCGAGGATCGGCAGCGGCGCGGTGGCGGCGCTGGCTCGGTCGTTCGTCGGCTGGGTTTTCCGGCGAAACGGGCAGCGAGAGGGAGTGAGAGAGAGAGCTTGACGGTGAGAGAGATTGAGAGCTGTGATGGTGTGAGAACAATTGTGATTTTGATGTGGGTATTTATAGGCTTCCAATTGAAGAATCCGATGAGTGGAAGGAGTCCCACCGCGAAGTTTTCGACTTCAAAATCGGGTTGGGTTTTGGACGAAATTAGTTTACTTGGTGCTAAATATTTGATCCATGTCGAAGTAGGAGTGGATTGGGACTGATTTTGGTGGATTTGGTGGTGTTTTGAGGCGTCAAGGATGTTGGTGGTGTTGGGGCGGCGAACTAGGCGGAGATGTCTCCTGCTCATTGCAGGAGATGAGGAAGAAGATGATTATTTTATTAAAAAGACACTTTCACCCCCATTAGTTTAGGTAAAAGTAAAGTACCACCCCCAAGTTCAATTAAAATACACTTTTTAAAAGTAGGGAAAATAAATAAAACCCCAATCCTTTAATAACTATAAAAATTAACTCCCCAACCAATAAAAATTAATACCCAACACTTATAATAATATTATATTAACACCCAATACTATTTAAAAATACCCGTTTTAATAAACTAAAACTTAATATTTGTTAAAAATACCCGTTTCTAAATAACGGGGTATTTCATCATTCCCCCCTTAAAGAAAACTTCGTCCTCGAAGTTTAAACCAAATTCTAAGCAACACTAAGATATGAGTCTCCACTCTAGGGTATAACTACCAATAACTAGTAAATGCAACCTAATTGTCATGCACGATGAGTAACATACTGTAAGGAGTAATAAAATGGCGTACTTAAATCTGAAGGATTACATCCTCTCCCCCTTAGAGAAGTGACGTCCTCGGAACACAAAATACATCGTCAAAAAGGTGAGGACGTTTCTTCCTCATATCATCCCTTGCTTGGACTTGGTAACGATACTTCAATGAAAAGGGGAAATATCAATATTGTTTGATAGACTATTCCAACTAAAATTCCAAAAAAAGTTTCACTTTTCCTAAAACTGAAAGGTAGGTTCTAAAAAATTTTCTAATATTCGAAGAAACTAAAAGACACGAGTCTCAAAAACGCTTCCTAGGCGAGGGTGGGCGGGAAACTACTATCGTCCATGCTAATTATTTAATCTATCACTTCTCCTGGGTCCTGCTCATCACCGCAATCCGCGCAACATTCTTATTTTGTGTTGTGGTTACTATTGTACTAGTTCCATCTTTGTTGTTGGCATTAGCTGGAGCGTTGTTGGTTCCCCCACTCGACGGTGAACGGCACTCATAAGCGCGATGACCCCTCTTTCCACAGTTATTGCAAGTGACTAAGTTTCCTGCACAATCTGTTCCGGGATGGTTCTTGTTGCATCGTTTGCAATAGTGGCATCGAGGTGGTTCATCTCCATTGTTCTGCTTGTTACCACGGTATTGGCGTTGGTTACTTCCTCCATTGTTCGACTTGAACTTCGTGTCTTGCCCCCCATTGTTGTTTCTACCCTGATTGCTACCATTACCTCCAACATTCTCAATCTTGCGCTTTTCACGATTCTCGTCTTTCATCTCTTGGATACGCCAAACAGATGCAGCTTTATCATACACCTCTTGGAGAGTATCATAGGTTCTGCACATTAAGTCTTTCTGCAGATGAAGTTGCAGACCTGACATAAACTTCCTAACCTTTGTTTCCTCATCAGGCATAAGGGTTCCTGAGAATCGGGCTAATTCCATGAACTTCTTGAAGTACTCCGTTACAAAATCACTTCCCCGCTTCAACTTCACAAACTCTATGTATTTCTAATCTTGGATATGAGATGGATAGAAGCGAGTGCGAAGAGCAGTCTAAAGAGCTTCCCAATTAAAGTTGGGTTGAGCCAAGAAAGCTTGACGCGAGTTCCTCCACCAGATGTTTGCCTCATTCTTGAGGTAGAAGGCCGCGCAAACTACCTTGCGGTTGTCAGGGCACTCAACCAATTCAGGGATTTTGTCCATCTCAACGATCCAGTCTTCCAGCTCCACTGGATCCTCATTGCCAGTGAAACTTACAGGCTTCATGTCAGACACCTTCTTAGCCCAGTTGGCCGTATTATGATCTCCATTGTTCATGTTCTGGTCCATTTGAGTAAATTGGGCAAAGAATTGCTCCATGCTGTTGTTGTTGTTTGGGGCTGCCATTGGGACTTGACTACTTCTCATGGTGTAGTATTGGTGTGATCTATTAGCCATAATCTTACACTATAACCTATTGTATCATTTATACAATACCCAAAAGTATAAATAAAAAAATACAATACATGGCATATAATAAGCAGCTAATCAAGTAATATAACACATGATCATCAAACAATTAGTTTCACATGCATTTGCACACAAGCCTAATCCCTAAATATTTAAACACATATTAAACCCATCCAATACTACCCAAATTCCCAACGGCTTGTCAAATTTTAAATTCTTTCCCTATGTCCATTTTAAATTCCCTACAGGTTTTAGATTTCCCTTTTGGATAGCCAGGCTCTGATACCAACTGTAACACCCCAAAAACCGCCAGGCCGGAAGCCCGGGGATGTCACTCCGTACCCGAGATTAAACCCGAGTACAAGGAGTTTTTATAACAGAATATCCAACCCAAAAATCCATAAATAATTAATTGGAACTTTTAAAACTTGTCTAGCCACAAATATGGGCATTATTCCAATCTAAAAATTCAACTAATAAATAAAACGAGTCTAGATGTGAAATTTAAATTTACTAAAGTGATGTGTCCAGATTTCCCCGAAAAACCATGCTTCCACCTAAACCTGTGGTGCAGAAACAAAAAGAAACACCACAGTTTCCAAAGTCAGCGGAAAATACTGAGTAAGCAACACCCAAGCATGTAAACAGATTATGAAGCAGTTTAAAAACGACACATGAGTCTGAAGAGTAAAGAATTTGAGTAAGAGTATAAGTGTGAAATAAGAATTCCCAAATCTTTTCCTTTATCACTTCACGTGTGGGGAAACATTCCCAAACTCTTTTCACTTTAGCATTTCACGTGGGGAAACATTCCCAAACTTCCTTCCTTGTCCAGTCGGGACTTTCAACTTTAAACAATAAATGTCCAATCTTGGAAAACTATATTTTATCTTGTTGACACGGGGAAGATCTACTAATAACTGGCTACAAGACCATAAGTGTCGACACCCCCCTAAGACTTCTTGCGGCCAGAGAGGTAAGTACTGGAGCGAACTCAGGGCGGTTGCGACCGAGCAAAATAAATAAAGTGGGTCGAGAGACGTAGTCCACATCGACCAAAGCTCAAAATATTGATCCCCGGTACAACTATTCCACTTTACGTCTTTACGTCTTATTATCATCTCATGTGATAGTTGTGATAGAATCACATTTGTAAAATCAGTTAACTTTCTCAAATAAACAGTTCAAGTAGATATCCAAATTTTGAGACAATAAATCAAAAAGCAGTTTAGACACGAAAGAAGATATGGGCGCTAGGCCTGGCATGTTTACTTACCTCGAATCTCAAACAAAAGCAAATCTCTTCCTAGTAACACTCGACGTATCCTTCGTCAACGAAATTGTCGCCTACAATTTAATAATATCCTAATCAAAATATTGCACACAAAGTCCTATAGGTAAATGAAATAAATCCCTTACTAACTCTCCCTAACCTTGCTAACGTGAACAACCTTTTTTACAATAAAATACGCTTTATAAATCTAACGTTTATTATTTGTAAAAAAAATATTAAGCTATAATTATATAAATATAACTTATAAGATTAGATTAAATATCCCTTTTATTATTTAGGGTAGAGAAGCATATTATTTTACCTCAAAAACGCGTTAGGTTCAAATAGTAGTTTCTCCCAATCCAAACAGGCCTTAGTAGAGAATATAGGTTATAAACTAACTAACTTTTAGTTAAAAGAAATAACAAAGTTATTAATGGAAAATAACTTATTCTAATTTGTTATAAACTTATAAAAATAAATAGGAAGAATATACTATTATTTTTGGGTAAAGATGAGTAAATAAATTACTTTAAAGATGTATATAAAAAAAAAAACTTGCCACTTGTGAGGTTTGAACCTAGAACCTACACCATACTACCAAGTACACTAACCACTAGGCCAAGTCCACACTTGTCTAAACCTTCAACCCAATTATTTTCATGAACTAACAGTAACTTATAATAATAATAATAATAATAATAATAATAATAATAATAATAATAATAATAAAATAATCAAAAGGAGAAAAAGATGAAGGGAACAGACGGGTTTGAGTTACCCGAAGCAAGAGAAGAGGATGATGGTGATGGCGAAGATGATGGCGAGGATGGCGACGGCGACCGGCGAGGAGGCGGACGGTGGCGGCGTCGCTCAGGGGGACGGCCGGCGAGGAGCGGCAGCGGCGCGGTGGCGGCGCTGGCTCGGTCGTTCGTCGGCTGGGTTTTTCGGCGAAAATTGCAGGTTTTGAGAGAAGAAGATGAGAGAATTTTGAGAGAGAAGAGAGAATTTGATTTGAAAATATGAATATTCATAACCCTAAAATGAAGAACAATAGTACTTATACAACGAGGAAGAATTGCAATTACAAAGAGATTTGGGACACAACGTAATTAATAGAACTTTGTAACGGCCATGTGCTGACTGGACGCCAACTCAGCTGTGATGACACTCTCCAGCCAATCGCCATCCACCATGTTGCCAGCTCAGCCACACACGCCAACCAACCCCCTAAACGGCGACGTCCCACTTATGCCATTCAAATCCTAACGGCTAATACTCATCAACGGCCCAGATCAAATACCCTGATCCATCCAACGGTAGCTGCTCTCCCGAATTACAAGTCTCCCGAATTACAAGTCTCCCGAATTACAAGTCATCAACGGCCCAGATCAAACACCCCGATCCATCCAAACGTCCCACTGGAGCTGGTATGCCACCTTACCAATTTTCTGCAAAACTGGAAATGGACCATAATATTTGGCAGCCAGCTTTTGATTACTTCTATGAACCACAGTACCCTGCCTGTAGGGTTGCAGCTTCAGAAATACCAAATCACCCACATTAAACTCTCTCTCACTTCTGTTCTTGTTGGCATAATGGCACATCCTCTCCTGAGCTTTGAAAGACTTTGTATAAATGTTTATCAAAATACACAGAGAATCACCATTGAAGGTTCTTGAGAGAGAGAGGAGACGTTACAGCAGAAGAAGAGAGAAAATGAACAGTTACAAACCCTATCGCTAAAGCTAAGAATATATACAGGCCTTCAGCACCGTTGGATCGTACGGAGAGCGATCCAACGGTAATAATAAAACGTCTCTTAACCCTAGTTCTAGAAGGATCTGATGACGGGTCTTCTTGGGCTTGAAACTGGAGAGTGGGCTTGACTTGTCTAATGGGCCACCTTGCAGGCCCATTGGTGATATGGCTTATTAGTCCCCCTTAAACTGATGGGTTTGCTGAAACCATCAGTTTACCTTTGAGGCGATGAAATTGAGCTGCAGGAAGTGATTTGGTGAATATATCGGCGACTTGATCTTTTCCTGAAACAAAGGAAACAGTAAGTTCTTTACGAAGTACTTTTTCACGAACATAGTGGTAATCAAGTTCGATGTGTTTAGTGCGAGCATGGAATAGTGGATTAGCAGTAAGGGAGAGCGCAGAAAAGTTATCAGTCCAAATACAAGGCGGTGTGGGTATACGAAAACCCAGATCGCGAAAAAGATAACGAAACCAAGATAAATCCGCGGCGCCCGTAGCGAGGGCCCGGTATTCAGCCTCGGTAGAAGACCGGGCCACAGTGGGCTGCTTCTTGGATACCCAATGTATAGGATTGGGCCCAAGAAAAATAATAAGGCCCGTAGTACTTCGCCGATCAGTTGGGTCACCAGCCCAATCTGAATCGGTGAAGACTTGGATCGGTAAGTGACCATGTTGGTAAAACAAACCCATTGTCTTGGTGCCTTGTAAGTAGCGAAGGATACGCTTGGCACCACTTAAGTGAAGAGAAGTAGGCGAATGCATAAACTGACAAAGATGGTTAACCGCAAAAGCTAAATCGGGTCGACTAAAAGTTAAATATTGTAAAGCCCCAAGTAATTGGCGATAGATGGTAGGATCTGTTAAGAGATCACCTTGATGAATATGATATTTAACACCAGATGCTAAGGGGGTTGGACATGGCTTGCAAGAAGACATGTTGAAACGAGCAAGTAAATCGATGATGTATTTTTCCTGATTTATTAAAATTCCATGAGAGGTACGATGTATTTGAAGACCAAGAAAATAAGTAAGCGGGCCTAAATCTGTCATTTGAAATTCCTTGCCCAAAGTAGTAGTAAGAGTAGAAATATAGGAAATATCATTTCCGGTTAATATTATGTCATCAACGTATAACAGTAAAATAGTTAGTTTACTGTTATTATGTCGAATAAACAAAGATGAATCAGCGAGAGAGGCAATAAAGCCTAAAGATAACAAATAACTTGTAAAGCGTTCAAACCATGCACGAGGGGCCTGTTTGAGGCCGTAAATGGATTTATGTAAGTGACAAACATGACCTGGATACCGAGAATCCACAAACCCAGCAGGTTGTTTCATATAAACGGTTTCACGAAGGTAACCATGCAAAAAAGCATTCTTGACGTCTAATTGCTGCAAAGGCCAAGAAAAGCTAGCGGCTAGAGCTAAAATAGTGCGAACAGTACTGTGTTTTACAACGGGACTAAAGGTCTCGTCGTAGTCAAGGCCTGGGGTTTGATGGAACCCTTTGGCTACTAGACGAGCCTTGTAACGAGAAACCGACCCATCCGTGTTGAACTTGGTTTTATACACCCATTTGTTGCCAATTATATTGGCATAAGGGGGAGGTGGAACCAATGTCCAAGTGTTTTGTTTTGTTAAACTGTCAAATTCATCGGCCATGGCATTTCGCCAAACGCCTTGTTTGACAGCTTGAGTGTAGCAAGTAGGGTCAGTGTTACTAGTATTAGAAACAGTAGCAGCAAAACCAGTATGAGAAGGAGAAATCACAGAGGTGTGAAAATGCAGTTTCCTTTTGTGAATACCAGATTTACTTCTGGTTTGCATAGGGTGTCTAGAACCAGAGATAGGGGGAGGAGGAGAGGGGGGGAGGGATATCATCACTGGGTTAGGGTCAGGTGCCATACCATAGCTGGAGGGCTCACCAGTAGCAGTGGGTGGTGAATCCACAATCAAGCTAGTAGTATCTGTTCTGGTGGTGAGCCCAGAACCAGTAGGCTGCTCCTGACCTAGACCCTCAGACCTCGGTGTAGTTTCTGTTCTTGGTGTAGAATCTGTACTTATCGAACCAGCAGTAACATGAGGTGGAGATTCATCTCCAGAATGATGCCAAGGACCTGAAAGCACAACAGGTTCAAAATGTGAGGAAGGTGCAGAGGTAGTAGAAGCAGCAGTAGTAGAATCAGTAGTGGATTGAGAGAGATATGGAAACTGAAATTCGTCAAAAATAACATCACGACTGATATAGCATTTGTGAGTATTAATATCGTAGCAGAGATATCCTTTATAGCCAGCAGCATACCCCAAAAACACACATTTAGTGGTTTTAGGATCAAGTTTAGAGTGCATATAAGGTTTTAAGCAAGGGAAACAAGCACAGCCAAAAACCCGTAAAGTAGTATAATCAGGTTTATTGCCAAACAAAAGTTCAAAGGGAGATTTATCATGAGTGTTCTTGCTTGGCATACGATTAATGAGATAGGTGGCTGTTGCCACGGCATGAAACCAGAATTTTTTTGGTAAAGAAGCTGAATTAAGTAATGTAACAGCAGTTTCTACAATGTGACGGTGTTTGCGCTCAGCAACCCCATTTTGTTGGGGGGTGTGAGGGCAACACTTTTGATGAGAAATTCCATTGTCTTGTAAAAAATTTTGAAATGTATAAGCAATAAATTCACCTCCTCCATCAGAGCGTAGAATTTTGATAGAGTGCCCTAACAGTTTTTCAATAAACTGTTTATATACAATAAACTTAGAACTGACTTCAGATTTAAGTTTAAGAGGAAATAACCATGTAAAGCGTGAATAATCATCAATAAATATGACATAATATTTGTAACCATTAAGAGAAACTGTGGAGGAAGGCCCCCAAACATCACTATGTATTAATTCAAGGGGAGTTTTTGTAACAGAGTGTGATAAAGAAAAAGGTAACTTAGTAAATTTTCCTGCTAGACAGGATTCACATAGATTTCCAGCAGTTAGAACATGTTTAGGACAAGAAACACATTTAGCTAAAACAGAATGAGAGGGATGCCCAAGACGAGAATGCCACAGTCTTGATTGAACTTTCTGACCAATGTGGGCTTGAGGAGCAGTCTGAAAGGGCATAGAGGTCATGGGGTATAGGCCATTTTTACTGAAACCCTGAAAAAGGGTTTGTCCCGTAGCAGTGTCCTGAATATAGAATGATGATTTGTCAAAGATGAATCTTACATTATGTTCATTACACAGTTTGTTAACAGATAATAAATTCACAGACAGATTTGGAACATGAAGAGTATCAGATAATTTAAAAGAGTAATTTGTAGTTGTGAGAAAGGCAGTACCAGAATTTTGTATAGGCAGTGATGAGCCATTACCCACAGTGACTTGTTCACTGCCAGAGTATGGCTCAGAGAGAGAGAGATTGCTTAGCTCAGAGGTCATATGATTTGTTGCTCCAGTGTCAGTTAACCATACATCAGAGGAGGGAGCTTGCTGGAATGAAGAAGAAGCAGCCATAGCAGATAATTTCTCAGGAGGGTGACGACCCTGATATGCATAATCCATACGGTGGTAGCAATCTAGGGCGGAGTGGTAATCGAAGCCACAGATTTGGCAAGTGACTGCAGCATTACCACCCCGACCCGAACCACCACGGCCTCTGTTATAACCGCCCCGACCCGAACTGCCTCGCCCCGACCCATATCCGGGACCCGGTCCAGACCCGGATCCATAACCCGAACCACCTTGACCCGATCCATACCAAGATCCGGAAGAGGATCCGGATCCATAACCGGAACCCGAAGTGGTACGACCGCCCCGAGAGGAGTCAAAACGGCCACCACCCCGTTGACTGCCTCGCCCGCCACGAGCGCCGCCGTTAGGGTGACGTCCGCCGTGGTTACGGCCACCATAGAAGGCGGAGGGGCTTGGATCGGACAAGGGGACCTGAGAAGTGTGCATCTGTTCTTCGCCTTTTAGCAAGACGTGCAGGTCCTCGAAAGAAAGAGGGCTGGAATGGGTTCGGAGGGAAGATCGGAAGGTATTGTATTCGGGTGGGAGGCCGTTGACGGCGTAAAGCAGCATGTCTTCATCCTCAATAACAACCGAAGAAATAGCCAGTTTGTTGCGAATAGAGACAAGTTTTTGCATGTACTTGTCAATTGAATCGGAACCCTTTTTGATGGTGTGAAGATCAGACTTGAGTTGGAGGATATTGGATCTGGTGAGTGAGGCATATCGGCGTTGTAGGGTTTGCCAAGCCTCACCCGAAGTAGAACAACCAATCACAAGGGTGAGCGCCTCTGTGGAGAGAGTAGCATTTAGAACTGTCAACACCGCCTGATCTTGTAAGATCCAGGCAGAGAAGGCCGGATTTGGAACCGGACCGGTGTCGGACGAGATCTGAGAAGGTGGACATGGTGTTGAGCCATCAAGGTAGCCAAAGAGGCTGTGTGTACGAAAAAGAGACTGGATCTGGTGTCTCCATAAGACAAAGTTCGAGCTCTCAAGTTTTAGAGGAACAAGATTGTGGATATTGGCCAACAAATAGAGTGGCGGTGAAGCCGGAGATGTCGAAATCAACGACATGCTCTGATACCATGAAAGACTTTGTATAAATGTTTATCAAAATACACAGAGAATCACCATTGAAGGTTCTTGAGAGAGAGAGGAGACGTTACAGCAGAAGAAGAGAGAACATGAACAGTTACAAACCCTATCGCTAAAGCTAAGAATATATACAGGCCTTCAGCACCGTTGGATCGTACGGAGAGCGATCCAACGGTAATAATAAAACGTCTCTTAACCCTAGTTCTAGAAGGATCTGATGACGGGTCTTCTTGGGCTTGAAACTGGAGAGTGGGCTTGACTTGTCTAATGGGCCACCTTGCAGGCCCATTGGTGATATGGCTTATTAAGCTTTAGCTAAGTTTTCTTTCAACAACAAGACCATCTTCTTTCTGTCTTCCGTGAACTGATCAAGCTCAGGAATTCCACTCTTGTCTAACTGGTGAAAGGATGGAATGGAGGGACAATACCCATAGAGAGCCTCAAAAGGAGTAACCCTGCAAGCTGCTGTGAAAGGAAGTGTTATACCAGAACTCAGCCAATGGTAACCACTTAGATCACAAATGAGGCCTATCAGAAGTCACACATCTAAGATAATTCTCCAGACATTGGTTTAATCTCTCAGTCTGGCCATCTGTTTGTGGGTGATAAGCAGTAGAATAATGCAGTTTAGTACCCAATTGCTTGAATACAGCACTCCAAAACTGACTGAGGAAGATACTGTCTCTGTCACTGATGATGGTCTCAAGGAGGCCATGTAACTTGTGTATGTTGTCCAAGAAGATTTGAGCTATGTCAGCAGTTGTGTAGGGGTGAGTTAGAGCTAGGAAATGGCCATATTTTGAGTACCTGTCCACCACCACCAAAATGGAATTCTTCCCTGCTGATCTAGGCAAGCCTTCCACAAAATCCAAGCTGATGTGAATCCATGGCATATTGGGAATAGGTAGTGGTTGCAGAAGACCAGGGTAGGGCACATGTTTACTCTTCATTCTCTGGCAAATATCACAAGTCTTGACCCAGTTCTTCACTTCATTGTGCATATGCGGCCAAAAGAACACAACAGCCAACCTTTTAAATGTACCCCTTGTAGGGTTTTGATTCATGGATTGCACAATGGAAGCATAAACAAACATGAAAAACCATGCAAAACCCTCCAAGGATCACAAGTCAAGAGACATAACGATGGTAAGGGTTAGAAATCATAAACACACCTTTGGGTTCTCCTTGATGACTTCAAACGCGAATTGTGTCACGTTCTCTATAGTTGATCCACGCCTAAAGTTGATCCTAGATCTCCCAAGTCCTTGGTGCTAGCCTGGAAGAGGAAGAGGAAGAAGAATCACGCAAAACGAGACCCAAAAGGAGGGTCTCGGCCTCCTTTGGCCGACGGGGACAGGGCGGCGGCAAGGGGCGGTCGGGCCTCCTTGTTGCTTGCTCTCTCTCCTTTTGTTCTCTCCCACTCTTTGTTATGTTCACTAATGAGCATAAGTTTTTTTTTGTGGGAAGGAAGGAAGGAAGGTCCTTTATATACTCCAACAACTCCTTGTTAACTACCTAAAGGACTTATTCTAGTCCTACTAGAATTCAATTTAGTCCCTTCCTTGCATTTTAGTCCCTACTAATTTTGCAAGGGTTTGCAAAGTGATCCTTCTAATTAATTAATCCAATTAATTAATTCCCAAATCTAGTTCAACTCTATGTAGCGTGTGACCCCATAGGTTCTATCTAGTTGGTAGCAACTATTTGCTAATATGGAGCGGTTTCTAGCAAAACATCCATTCTAGCCAACTAATAGAATAGTCATCTTGACAACCTTTGTACAAGTAATTGTCTCATCCCTTTGTCTCTATATCCGGATTGGACACGAGACATACAAGTCACACTCGTATATCCAATCCATAGTTTCTCGATCCATGGGAATAGCCTTATTCGTGCAAATAACCTCAATATCCCATATTGATTTATTTGAGTCTGGCCAGACATTCTATAAGCACTATCCCTCGAGTGGCCTAGGATATTTGCTCCCGTTATGTGGGAGGGACAAATCCTATCTACGTCCACTACGATCTCTAAGCTTGCTTCTTATTGTATCCAGTACACGCCTTTATAACTACCCAGTTACGGTGTAGCGTTTAACGCTACCAAGATCACAATAATCCACAACTAGAATATCTAGTGACTTCAAGTCTAAGGATGACAATACCATTGCACCGCGAGAAGCGCTTGTGACTCAACATAACGTGTATGTAGCCTTCTCGGAGATGAGTCAATCCAGTGCAACATTCCATAATGCACACCTATGTGTTGGATCGTGATATCTCCATATCAATCCAACCCCATACTAGTCTATAGATGATTGTCCCATTAATCATTATACTTGACTAGGGATATTTAAGATAAACAACACAATTGTAAATCTAAGGACTTCATTATATTAAATATCCAATAAATAATAAATGAATTTTCTAGCCATATACAAATTCATACTAAACTAGATTGCCTCTAGGGCATCTATTCCAACAGTCTCCCACTTGCACTAGAGCCAATCTGGCGCATCTCGTATGCCCATACTCCTAGTGTGCCCTTCATGCTTCCACTGCGTGAGAGGCTTCGTAAGCGGGTCTGACAGATTATCATCTGTAGGAATCTTGCATATCCGAACGTCTCCTCTATCGATAATATCTCGAATCAGATAAAACTTCCTGAGCACATGCTTGGACTTCTGGTGCGATCTTGGTTCCTTTGATTGCGCGATCGCCCCAGTGTTGTCACAGAACAACTCCACTGGACCCGCAATGCTAGGGACCACACCAAGTTCAGAAACAAACTTTCTGATCCAAACAGCCTCCTTTGCTGCGCCATTTGCAGCAATGTACTCAGCCTCTGTTGTAGAATCAGCTACCGTCTCTTTCTTGGAACTCTTCCAGCTCACCGCTGCTCCATTCAGGCAAAACACATATCCCGATTGTGATCTAAAGTCATCTCTGTCAGTTTGGAAGCTTGCATCAGTGTAACCCCTTACACGCAACTCTTCCTCACCGCCAAATATCAAGAAAGCATCCTTAGTTCTTCTCAAGTACTTTAGGATGTTTTTGACAGCAATCCAGTGACTCTCACCCGGATTGGATTGGTATCTGCTTGTCATACTCAAGGCATATGACACATCTGGTCTAGTACATAACATGGCGTACATGATAGATCCTATGGCCGAGGCATAGGGAATCCTACTCATGCGTTCCTTCTCAATCTCATTGGAAGGACAACCACTCTTCGAAAGAGTGATTCCATGTGACATGGGCAAGAATCCCTTCTTGGAATCTTGCATGTTGAACCGTTTCAACACCTTGTCGACATATGTACTTTGACTTAGGCCTAGCAACTTCTTAGATCTATCTCTATAGATCTTTATACCGAGTATATAGGCTGCTTCCCCTAAGTCCTTCATTGAGAAACACTTTCCTAGCCAATCTTTCACAGATTGCAGCATGGGAACGTCGTTTCCAATGAGTAGTATGTCATCCACATACAAGACCAGAAAAGCTACAGAGCTCCCACTAACCTTCTTGTAAACACAAGACTCATCTTCGTTTCTGATGAAGTCAAACTCTTTGACCACTTCATCAAAACGTCGATTCCAACTCCTAGAAGCTTGCATCAATCCATAAATGGAACGTTGCAGTTTACAGACTTTGTTGGCTTGCTTTGGATCCTCAAAACTGACGCGAATTCTTTACGCGCTTAAACGCAAGTATACGGTCAAGTAGTATGTGGAGTATTTTACGTCTCCGAGTATCGAACCCAAGGGAATTTACGATTATTAGCTAACTAGAAAGTAATTATAGGAGATCTAAGTAGCCGGTAAAAAGTTGTTTTAAGTTGTAACGTTGTCGCCCACAAACAAGCGACTAAAATTAAATTACAAGTAACTGAATATTTTTGGAGAATTTTCACTTTAAACGAAGATAAATTGTGATGTAATACGATTAATAATGAAGAACTAGGTAATTGATGTCCCTAGGGTTGTTAACGATTTCTGGAATTATGCATGAAACACTCTACTCACGTTCTAGTTATATCGGGTAATGCTCATCACGATCTTCTCTCGATCTCACGTGAATTTGTGTAAATAATAGATTTCGGGTCCTC
This sequence comes from Linanthus parryae, assembly GCA_023055425.1. Classification (NCBI taxonomy): domain Eukaryota; kingdom Viridiplantae; phylum Streptophyta; class Magnoliopsida; order Ericales; family Polemoniaceae; genus Linanthus; species Linanthus parryae. Next base: position 61,997,797 of record JALGPY010000002.1, on the reverse strand, counting down.
TCGGTCCACCTCCGTCTACTACTACAATCTAATTAATTTGTTAGACTTCGTTCACCGGGTCCTATCGGTCCACCGAATTCACTAAGTTCTAACACAATCAATCGAAACTACCCTCACACGATTAATCAAGTTTCTATCTCCTCTCGGTCTCAAGAAACTACAAGATTACCTACCTATTCTTTAACACGTCTCAAAGAATTCACTTTTGTGCAATTCTATCAACAAGTAGCATTCTACGGGTGATCAAGCCAAGAACACTAAGAATTGAGTACAAGAATAGATAAACTAACAAGAACGTTCATAGAATTAAGCAAAAGCATGAATCAAGTCCAAAATCCGGAAAATCATCCAACAAACCCTAGTTTCTCCTCAATCACCTAGCTTTAAGAAGTTTAGCTAGACATAATAGTGTTCAACATATCCAAAATCATAGAGTTCATGAAGAAAAGATGAAGAAACGAAGATCAACGCTAAAATCTTCAATGTAATTGATGATCCTTGCTCCAAGCTTGTTCTCCCTTCTTCCCTAGCTCCAAAATCTTCAAAGATGCGTGAATATCAGTCTCTTAGGTCGTTCTACCCGTTTTCTACCAGCTGGGCACGCTTTTTAATGAAAATATGCCGAATTTGCTCTTCAGCCCCTCTACTTTGTAATTCCCGGACAGAATTCTTTGCTGATTTTGTGCGGGCTGTATCTCCCTCATACGGACTCGTCTTCGGGCCTACCATATACCGTTGGAAAGCTACGGATGTCTACTTTCCAATGCCGCAAGCCTTGCTTCAAAATTCCTTGTAGATTTTCCTGGGCATCGAAAAGAGTGCAGACTGGTCCTGTGTGACTTTTCCAACTTCTCTTCGTTTGTGCGCCTCCTTTTCTTCTCTTCATCTAGCTCCATTCCAAGCATATCCAAGCTTCTCATAAGCTCCATTGCACCTCGTTTACCTGAGATACACAAAACTAAACAACCCGAAGATCACATGCGATAAACAATATATAAATCATATGAAAAACGCCCGGATGACGAAATAAAGCTCAATAAGTCGTGTATGCTCAAAACAACTCGGATTTGGTCAATTTCTCACATAAATACACCGAAACGCTCGCAAAACGGTCATGGATCATAAAAAATATAACTCCTAATGTGGAGTTATCAAAAACCCTCCGGCTGTATCATATACACGTCCTCGAGGAGATTCCCATAAAGGAATGTTGTTTTGACATCCATCTGCCAAATCTCATAGTCGTGGTATGCTGCAATTGCAAGTAGGATTCGGATGGATTTGGTCAGAGCGACTGGTGAAAAGGTTTCATCATAGTCAATACCATGAATCTGTCTGAATCCTTTAGCCACCAATCGGCCCTTATAGGTAATCACATTACCATCCATGTCGATCTTCTTCTTGAAGACCCACTTGCACCCTATGGGCCGCGCCCCATCGGGTGGTTCCACCAAAGTCCATACTTTGTTGGTATACATGGATTCCATCTCGGATCTCATGGCTTCCAGCCACTTCTGAGAGTCTGGGCCACTCATGGCCTCCTCATAGGTAGTAGGCTCATCATCTATGAGCATTGTGTCACCGGAATCGGTTACGAGAAGTCCATACCTCTCGGGTTCCTGGCGCACTCTACTAGATCTACGAAGCTCTTGTGTTACCTGAACAGGTTGCTCCACAACTGCTTGTGGTTCCCGTTCATGTTCCATAATCGGTTCAGTGATTTGTGGTTCTTGAACCTCTTCAAGTTCTACATTCCTCCCACTTGCTTCTTTAGAGACAAACTCTCTTTCTAGAAACACGCCGGTCCGAGCAACAAACACTTTGTTCTCGGTTGGATTGTAGAAGTAGTAACCCTTAGTTTCCTTAGGGTACCCCACAAATTTACACTTATCCGATTTAGGCCCTAGCTTGTCTGATTGTAAACGTTTTACATAGACATCGCAGCCCCAAATCCTCATGAACGACAGTGTGGGACGCCTCCCACTCCACATCTCATATGGTGTCTTCATGACTGATTTAGATGGAACACGGTTAATGGTGAAAGCTGCACTTAATAGAGCGTAGCCCCAAAATGATAATGGAAGATCGGTTTGACACATCATAGATCGAACCATATCTAATAGGTTTCGATTTCTCCTCTCGGACACGCCATTCCATGTGGCGTTCCGGGTGGAGTGAGTTGGGACACGATCCCACACTCTCTAAGATAGTCGTCAAACTCTTGGCTCAAGTATTCTCCTCCACGATCCGATCGTAGAGCTTTTATACTTTTGCCAAGTTGCTTCTCTACTTCATTCTTGAATTCTTTGAACACTTCAAAGGATTCGAATTTTTCCCTCATAAGGTACACAAATCCATATCTACTGTAATCATCAGTAAAAGTAATGAAGTAGACATAACCACCCCTGGCAGGCGTGGCAAATGTCCCACACACATCGGTATGTTTGAGCGCCAATTGCTCACTAGTCCTCTCTCCTTTCTTATTGAAAGGGGACTTTGTCATTTTTCCCAATAAACAAGCCTCACATGTCTCATATGATTCAAAATCAAATGAGTCTAGTAATCCATCCTTATGGAGTCTAGATACACGTTTCTCATTTATGTGGCCTAAACGACAGTGCCATAAATAAGCAGGATTTAAATCATTTGTTTTAATCCGCTTGGTATTAATGTTGTAGACTGGATTGCTTAGATCAAGGACATAAAGTCCATTAAATAATTGCGCACTAAAATAGTGAATATTATTTAAATAAAAGGAACAACAATTGTTCTTTATTGAAATAATAAAACCATCCTTGTCCAAACAAGAAATAGAAATAATGTTTATGCTCATAGCAGGCACAAAATAGCAATTATTTAATTCTAAAACTAATCCTGAAGGCAGAGATAGCTCGCAAACGCCTATGGCCAACGCAGCAACCTTTGCTCCATTCCCAACGCGCAGTTCTACCTCCCCTTTAGCCAATCTCCTACTTCTCTTTAGATCCTGCATATTTCGATAAATATGAGATCCACACAGTATCTAATACCCATGATGTAGAGAAAGTTAAATTGACATCTACAACAAAAATACCTGGTGGTGGTGGAATCACTATTCCAAGCCTCTTGTCCTCCTGATAGTTTGGGCAGTTCCTCCTCCAGTGTCCAGGCTGACTGCAGTAGTGACATTCACCTTTAGTCACGGCCTTGGAAATGCCACCAACAGGCTTAAGGGCAGGTTCCTTGGACTTGGCAACTGACTTGCCTTTGCCCTTGGAGGAAGAGGCAAACCTTTCGCCCTTTCGCTTTCTGTACCATCATTATGGCCTTGCCCTTACCCTTGTTGATGCTCTGTTCAGCCGTCCTCAACATGTTGAGTAAATCTGGCAGTGGTTTCACGATCTCGTTCATGTTATAGTTCATAATGAACTGTCCATAACTTTCGGGCAACGATTGCAACACGAGATCGGTTTCCAACTCTTGGCCGACCGGGAATCCCAGTCGGGCGAGATTCTCCAAGTACCCGATCATTCGGAGTACGTGGGGTCCCACCGGGGTCCCTTCTGCCAGATGACATTTGAACAGTGCCTTTGAGACCTCATACCTCTCTACCCTCGCCTGCTCTTGGAAGAGCTGCTTTAGATGTTCGATCATATCGACAGCATTCATGTTTTCGTGTTGCTTCTGAAGCTCAGAAGTCATGGTGCAAAGCATTAGGCAGACCGCATCATTAGCGTCATCAACACGCTTTTGATACGCTTTTAAGGCAGCAGGTGTTTGGTTCTCTGGACCTTCTGGAACATGCTCCTATATTGCGTACAGTTTCTTCTCTTGCTTGAGAACAATTCTCAAGTTTCTGTACCAATCAAGAAAGTTGGTTCCAGAGAGCTTGTCCTTCTCAAGGACAGATCGTAGGGAATGTTGTGAACTCGGTGAGTTGTTTGTCATTTGGAATTCTACAAAAGGAAAATACGCAAGTTTTAGTATTTGTGAATTTTTGACTATATTCAATAATGGCTAGTTTATCAAATATAGCTCCCACTATTTTTCTACGGATTAATAACCCTCAAGATATTAATGCGGAAAATATCCTTATATTTTCTAGTGGGCCAAGATCCATCTTTCATCTCCTTATGAGCTTGCTTTGGCAAGTCACCCATAATTTGACTACTTTAGGTAGGAACAATTCCAATTGCATCCCTTATGCAACTCTTGGTTCAATTGGGCAAATAACTCCTTATTTATCCATCCATATGGATAATCCCAATTGATTGCCTCTAGGTTTATTAATCAAATTAATAGCCTAGTTGTGTTCAACCTCTTATCTAAACAATTGCACATTGTTACGTGCCATCGCATTCCATCATGATGAACCAAGTCGCCATGCTTTGGCACGCACGAACTTGGTAAATAATGATGATAATGAGTGTTTAAATAACGAGATAGCAAGAACACAATATTTGAATTTTGAGGGATTTTAAATTCAATTTTTAATTGTTTTTGTTGATCAATATCAACTAATCTATCTATTTGAGTTTGGGCACAACTCCAAATAATAGATCCGGGTTGTCTAATTATCTTATTATCCTAATTGCATGCATCATCCATACACCAACCACACAATAATAAGACAATAAAATAAACAACCACAAAACAGAAATTAAACGTGATGTGGATATGGCCTTTTCTAGACTAAGATAATTCCAAGCCAATGGAATCATCTATGAACCCTAAATAAACACATCTCCATGCGTCTTGATCTTTTGGTCCATCCTTCATAGTCTTGTGGAATGCTCCATGCTCCATGCTCCATCTTTTGTGGCTTCTTTGGCTTTGGGCTTCTTTTCTTCAATCTTGGCTAACAATCTACTTTATCTAGCACTAGCTAACTTCTATACTAAATAAAATAAATCTCACGAGTTGAGAAAAAAAAATGACACGCAGACCATAAAACCCTAATTAATTATTACAATTAATTGATCAGCTTGCTGGCCGTAAACCAAACCACAAAATTAAACATCCACATCAAACCACATCCTAAGGCCATATCCAATCACCATGCGATTTGCACATAAACAGTTAAAATCCAATTTTAACGCGCTTGGTCAATTTTAATTGATTTTAGAAATTCTAGGTTAAAACGGTCCATGGGCCCAACAATCAAATTGCCCGGGCCCAACAAAGTGAACCACAAGGCCCTAGGGCCGGGCCAGCCCAAAACGCACAAGCCAAGGCCCGCGGGTTAGGGCCGCCCGGCCCCTAGGGCGGCCAAGCTTGGGCGGCAAGCAAGGGGGCGGTCCCTAGGGGGGGGGGGGGCGAACCTCCTTGTGGGAGTTGTTTCCAAAACAACTCCCTTGCTTGGTGCCCAAGTTTGGTTGTTTCCTTGTTTTGGGAGAACTCCTTCTTCCCCAAGGATGCCCAAACCCTATATCTAAGATCCTAAAATTTCTCAAACTCACCAATTCATGCATCCAATGCAAAAATTGGATCTTGTTATGATTAATTATTGACAAATTGCATCCCATGCTTGATTTGTCTTGTTTTACGCGATAAACAATCAATTAAGGTGTAAAACAACTAAAACGTGACACATAAACCACGTTTATGCTCTACGACATGTGGCTCTGATACCACTGTAGGGTTTTGATTCAAGGATTGCACAACGGAAGCATAAACAAACATGAAAAACCATGCAAAACCCTCCAAGGATCACAAGTCAAGAGACATAACGATGGTAAGGGTTAGAAATCATAAACACACCTTTGGGTTCTCCTTGATGACTTCAAACGCGAATTGTGTCACGTTCTCTATAGTTGATCCACGCCTAAAGTTGATCCTAGATCTCCCAAGTCCTTGGTGCTAGCCCGGAAGAGGAAGAGGAAGAAGAATCACGCAAAACGAGACCCAAAAGGAGGGTCTCGGCCTCCTTTGGCCGACGGGGACGGGGCGGCGGCAAGGGGCGGTCGGGCCTCCTTGTTGCTTGCTCTCTCTCCTTTTGTTCTCTCCCACTCTTTGTTATGTTCACTAATGAGCATAAGTTTTTTTTTTTTGTGGGAAGGAAGGAAGGAAGGTCCTTTATATAGTCCAAAAACTCCTTACTTAACTACCTAAAGGACTTATTCTAGTCCTACTAGAATTCAATTTAGTCCCTTCCTTGCAAATTAGTCCCTACTAATTTTGCAAGGGTTTGAAAAGTGATCCTTCTAATTAATTAATCCAATTAATTAATTCCCAAATCTAGTTCAACTCTATGTAGCGTGTGACCCCATAGGTTCTATCTAGTTGGTAGCAACTATTTGCTAATATGGAGCGGTTTCTAGCAAAACATCCATTCTAGCCAACTAATAGAATAGTCATCTTGACAACCTTTGTACAAGTAATTGTCTCATCCCTTTGTCTCTATATCCGGATTGGACACGAGACATACAAGTCACACTCGTATATCCAATCCATAGTTTCTCGATCCATGGGAATAGCCTTATTCGTGCAAATAACCTCAATATCCCATATTGATTTATTTGAGTCTGGCCAGACATTCTATAAGCACTATCCCTCGAGTGGCCTAGGATATTTGCTCCCGTTATGTGGGAGGGACAAATCCTATCTACGTCCACTACGATCTCTAAGCTTGCTTCTTATTGTATCCAGTACACGCCTTTATAACTACCCAGTTACGGTGTAGCGTTTAACGCTACCAAGATCACAATAATCCACAACTAGAATATCTAGTGACTTCAAGTCTAAGGATGACAATACCATTGCACCGCGAGAAGCGCTTGTGACTCAACATAACGTGTATGTAGCCTTCTCGGAGATGGGTCAATCCAGTGCAACATTCCATAATGCACACCTATGTGTTGGATCGTGATATCTCCATATCAATCCAACCCCATACTAGTCTATATATGATTGTCCCATTAATCATTATACTTGACTAGGGATATTTAAGATAAACAACACAATTCTAAATCTAAGGACTTCATTATATTAAATATCCAATAAATAATAAATGAATTTCTAGCCACAAATAATTCATACTAAACTAGATTGCCTCTAGGGCATCTATTCCAACACCCCTGATCCCTGAATACCCACCCATGCCACTATTATGCATCTCAGCAATGAGAGTGGACCTCAAAGGAGTGGAAGTGCCTACATAAATGCAGGACCCTTTCTTAAGTAAACCATCAACTACCTGAAATTCAGTGCTAGTTGTGGGGTCCACAGTGAGCTGAGCTATTTGAGTAGTAGCCCAATCATCCCCCTCATAGGAACTGATCACTTCTGCTATCCATTTAGGGACTGCCACAGTAATGGCCTGACATTGCCCCTCAGCCACCATTCTAGACAAAGCATCAGCAGCCACATTTTCTTTCCCTTTTTTAAAAACAATCTCATAGTCAAGCCCCATGAGTTTACTTACCCATTTCTGCTGCAAGAGAGTGCTGATCTTCTGTTCTAATAAGAACTTGAGACTGTAATGGTCATTCCTAATTTGGAATTTACCCACTTCCAGATATGACCTCCATTTAGAGACAGATTGGACAACTGCTAACAGTTCTTTCTCATAGGTGGAGTACCCCAAATGTTTATCAGCCAGTGCTTTACTACAATAAGCCAAAGGCCTACCCTCCCGCATGAGAACAGCACCAATTCCATAATGACTGGCATCAGTCTCCAGTACAAACAGTTTAGTGAAATCTGGCAATGCTAGCACTGGGGTGGAAGTCATGGCTGTTCTCAAAGCTTCAAATGCATCTTGTGCAGCTTCTTTCCAACAAAAAGCACCCTTCTTTAATAGAGCTGTAAGTGGCCTAGCCAACACACCATACCCTCTCACAAACCTCCTATAATAGCCAGTCAATCCCAGAAATCCCCTCAGAGCTTTGAGTGTTTGTGGCCTAGGCCAAGCCACCATGGCTGCAATTTCGCTAGGATCTGCTTGCACCCCTTCTCTGCTAATCAGGTGCCCCAGATATTCAATTGAAGTTTGCAGAAAATAGCACTCAGACAATGACACGATCTCCGCAAGTGTACGGTTATCGTTCTAGTAATAATGTGATAAGAGGGTTGTCGAATCCCAGAGGACTTGTCGTGAACTAATTAGGACGATCAACTTTATGCGGGCAAGCAGTTTGAGTTGATTATTAGACTAAGAATTGAAATAACAAAGCAATTATTAAAATTGAGATTAAGTATGAGATGCGAGTATCGGGATTTCTCTAGGATCACTAGGTGAATACCGTTAACGAATTATGTTTTGAAACACAGACGATGATTTATTTAGCCAAACGAGCAATAATGCTAACCGAGTTACCAAGCTAGCTTTCTATGCCTAGGTCAAATTACAACCGAGTTACCAAGTTCTAATTAGCCCTAAAACATATAATTACGTATAATTCTACTCAAAGTTCACAGTCAATGGTTGATTTCTCTAACCTGCGACTACGTGCTTAACTCACTTATCCAGGTAATTCGTTGCTTTCACTAATGTATTACCTATGATCTTTATAATGCTGGCCAAACAATACGAAGATAGATTATGAACAAGAATTAAACATAGCAAAACAATTCATCATCTATTAAGTTCAATTTAAACGTGAATCAAACTCATAATCCGCCGAATACGGCTTCAAACCCTAGCTACCGTTGAGAAATCCCGATATAAAGTGTTTAGCTACTACGATTCATGATTACAAAGCCAATATTTTTCATAATCGTAGATAAAAATAAAGAGGAGAGGAGAAAAAGAATTCAAACGATGAATCTCCGCGCTCCAAACAGTGCTCTGAGCTCCAAACAGTGCTCCAAATGTGTCTCTCACGTCCCCTGACCCGTCCTCTTTTTTTCTATCTCGTTTTTAGGGCTTTTTATACCTGTTTTAATTATTTTTAACAATTTTTGAAATATTACACAAAAGCCCCAAACAATTCTGAAGCAATATCAACGCCTGGAGACTCTGTTCGCACGAAGAAGACGCGCCCCTTCGCACGAAGGCGTTCGCAGATAGATACTGAGACCGATTTCACGAAGAGTTTCTTCTTTTGCTCTGATTTTGGCTAAGGATTGGCCTTCGCACGAACAACTCCGTCCTTCGTACGAACGCCCCTGGAATTGCTGCTCTGATTTCTTCCTTCTCTGTTTCTTCTTTTGCCTTCTGCTGCTGGGTTTATGACCGGAATTGATTGGTTGTGGTTTAGTTGATCGTGGCTGATGAAAGGGGGAGGCTACAATGGTGTATTGGGTTGTTTCAGGTGTAATGTGCGATTGTTGGTGATTGAATTGGACTGGTAATGTTATGATGGTTTATGGCTTTGGGTGTTTGGGGTAGGAAGTTCAGGTTTTGAAATAGTATAGGTGTAAAATGAATTCAGGTTGTAGTTTGGTTACTGGTGGTGTTTAAGTGGCTTAGGTGATATGGTAAATCAATGGTGAACTAGATATTGGCAGTGGGGATGGCTTCTAGGTCCAGGTTTGTATTTCAGGTGGTTGATTTGGAGATTGCAGGCTGAATTGCGGTTTACAGGTAGGTTTATGGTTCGGTGATGGAGGAAGAGGTGGCTGTAATGGTGGTAGTTGGTGAATGAGAAGTGGTGTTTGGGAATTGGTTTTTGATCTGTTAGTAAAAATGGTGGATAGGCAAGTTGTTGTGGGTGCAAGATGTTAATGGTGATGGAGTTATGGGTTGTGATCGGGGATTGGTGAAGGTACTGGAGGTTGTAGGCGGTCTGGGTGAATGTTTGTCATGGCGGTGGTTTAATTGAGTTAATGGAGGTGGCAGAGGAGTTGTGAATGTAGGTTGTAGGTCTGTTAGGTGGTTCCAGGCCTGGGATGAGAGGTTTGTGGCTGCTGGGTTAATTTGTGGGTACTGGACTGTTAAAATTGATGAAGGTAAAATGGTGGTCGATGGTGGTTGAATTCAGATGGTGTAATTGGTGTGTAAGGAGCTGAATCTAGTGAATGTGTAGTGATGGTTGAATTAGTTGGCATTGGTGTTATTGATGGCTGGTAATTAAATTGGTTGGATGGGTGTTTAATTGGAGGTGATTCGGGGGCTGATTTTGGGTGAATTCAGGTGGTTTTATGGCCTGTTGTAGGTCTGATGGTGATTTGGATGTTGTTATTTAGAGCTTCTTGGAGGGTACAGGTGGTGAATTAGTTAATGTATTAGCAGTAGATTGTAACATTTTGAAGGGAGTTTGGAGGTAAATATTGGGAATTGGTTTTGGTGTTGAGTTGCAGGTGAAGGAGGCTATTAGGTGAATGTAGGTGGAGGTGTTTAGCATAGGTTGTAGGTGGAGAATAGTTAGGTAATGGAGGTAGCAAAGTGTAGGAATAGCATTGGAATAGCAAAAGGATGCTCGGAAGACAATTCAGGATGTTTTAAGTAAAAATCAGGATTTTCAGGATATTTTAAGAGTGCGGGAAAGAAAATAAGGATCCGAATTTTGATCCCGAACTCCGATGACCGCGATTTTTGCACCTTTGGATTCCTTTCGCGACGTAGACTTTGTCCATGTAGAGAAATTCCCGTTTCCGGACTGTTTTCCCATTTTTCTCAATTATTGCCCAATTTTGACTAAAAACATCCAAAACGCCAAAATTCGTCTTTTTCTTCAATTCCAAAGCTCGTTTCTTCTATCCAATTGATTCCCGCATACGTAATTCCTGTCAAACAACAACACGAACACTACCACGAAGATCAAATGTGATAAATTATCAAAATCATACTCAAAACCATTAAGAAACGCCCAGATTGTGCTTTAAAGCTCAAAAACATCCAAAAGTGCATTTTATTCTCAAATTAGCCCGAAAGCCATCCCTTTGCACCGAAACGCGCACAAATAACAATGTGAAATGTACGTAGGATAACTCTTATTAAGGAGTTATCAAATACCCCCACACTTGCCATTTGCACGTCCCGAGCAAAGTCTCATCTACTGCATTCAAGTGTAAACTAGCCAACAAGACTCAAACGACTCTAACATGACTCATGACACTCTAATGCAGCAAGATGATGCAAATGCAATTCTAGACTCAATCTTAAACACATAAAAGCTTTTAAAATCTTTCTTTTTGTGAGATCAGGCAATTTCAATAACATAAATTGGTGCTCATGGATGATGAAAAAGTTAGACAAGAGGTGTGAAGCGAAACTAAATTCGACAACAAATAATTCCCCATAGTAGTATAGAAAGCTTAACTTTACTATAAAGAACAACCTACATCTTCATGTGTGCTGATAAAAATAAGAGGCTAACCAAGGCTAAGCCACGTTCATAGTCCGAGCTTCTATTCCGCTAACGGTTTAAATATGATGAGGCTTAAGGACAAAGGATATAATTTGTATGACGAAAGAAATCCTAAAGCGTCACATAAAGTCACCAAACCCCATATCTCACACACCCTCACCATGATGATAGGAATCCACAACCCGAATCTCACCGACTCCGGCCCTCAATCCCCTCAAACCCCGGTACCATGTCAATTCCGTGGCCATCAAAGCAAATAATGTGCAAAACTCATCGTTGTCTTCAATCCGGAACTAAGAACTTTCACCACTCGATTTTCAATAAACACAACTTTATTTCTTTCTCTCCTTTTTTTCTCTCTCTGTCTTTTTTTTTCTTCTTTTCTTTCTATTTTTTTTCTTTTTTTCTTTCTATTTTGTTTTTTTATTTCTCTCGGTAAAACAATAATAATACAACAAAATATGTACGAGTGGTCCTCCTCCAAGAATCAAGCAGCAGTAATAATATCAGGGAAAGGAAAGAAACAAAACAATGAATAAGTATCACAAGAATAATTCATCTCCCCCTGACTCCATGAAGCGCAAGATGCCACAAACCGTCCAAGTCAAAGCGTGTATGGGGGTGGAGTCGTCAATGCACAATCTCTATGTCCGTAGTCAAAAGTCGACACCCCCACACTAGAATGCAGTCACATCCCCCTCTCAGATAGCCTAATAAGATATGTCACGTGTCTAATCCAACCGAACCTCCTACACCGAAATGATAAAAATTCAGTACCTAGCACATTCCACCAATTAAGTACAACCGACCCATTTTGTGCGGATTAGACGTCACACACTCAGGCTCTCCACTACTGTGTCCATGGTGTAATGACATGGAACACCGCCACACCGTAGTGTGCAAGCCAACTCACTCACCCTCGCATCCCCTCGTAAATATCAAATGAAGCACATGCGATCTGTAGAACTCACAAAAATATGTAATGAAGTACTCCCTCAACAAACCCCCCTCAACCACTGCTCCCTCGTGACGCTCTAGGAAGGTAATTCTAAACGATATATGATGAAGGCCAAGAATCGTCTCCCTATGTCATAGAGGCTAACAATGAATCCAAGGATCAATTAGGGTATACTAGTGGTCCTACAAGGTAAGATCTAAAAAGCAGTGAGTGCTCTAATACACATCCTCGCACAGCTGTTCTGTGTGCCACTACGAGGCGGGCTGGCGACTACCTAAGACGGACAACATGAACGTTCGGCTTGTTTAGCAAACACCAAGCTCAACTCTTTTAAGAGAAAAACAGCACACACTTTAGCTTTTAAAATTTAATTTTAGTTTAAAAATAGGTAGGCATTCCCGTAATGAGATTCTCTCTATACTTACTAGGGGGAACTAAAAATGTCACTCTCGGTCAAAATTCACACCCTATGCCTAAAGTTTTCACATCTCACTAAATCAACCAAGTCTATACTTCTTTCAATTGCCTTTTCTCAAGATTTTCAATTTTTAATTTTTTATGGATTTTCCTTTTTTTTCATTTTTTTTTATTTTTCATAATATCCTAACTCTATATGCAAGGCTTAGACTCGAAAAAAATTTGACGCTACACAACTCAACTCTTTGGTGGGTAGACTCAATTGTTTAAAAGTGCATACAGGACACTACACAATACGACAATATAATTAAAAACATAAACATAAACCACAACACTAACTCACAAAACACTATAAACACATCATACATGTAACTGGCTATGCAAGACACAATGGCTAGTAAACAGTTAAACCACCCCCACACTGAATGCTTCGTTGTCCTCAACGAATTTAGAGATTAAACATAGGACTCAGCAATCAATGTGTAGGACCAGTAAATGAGATGGAGCGTGACATATACAATAAAAGAGACACAAATTTTTACAAGAAGAAAAAGATACTCACAACCACCTCAAGAGTGGGGACGAAATACGCAAAGCAATCCCCAAGCACAGTAGTGGCGCCACCATGCTCCTATACAGTCAATGTGTACTCGCACACCGGGGTCGATTGCCTCCTCTATGCTAAAATCTGTGTCTTGGAGAATCCCCAACTCGCATACACGAGTCCCTGTAAAGGTCAAGTGTGCCATGGCACACCGGGGTAGACTCTCTCATCTCCTGCTCAAGTATGTCACTAGAAAATATCATCAGTCCCTCTCTCTCATCTCTCCATAAATAATATAAATAAAACACAACACAACTTAATTAAAAACACACTCCATAATCTAATGCAAATAAATAAGTTGGGTTGCCTCCCAACAAGCGCCTTGTAATTTAAGGTCGACGACCCGACCCAGTTACCTCAAAATATGTCAAGGAGGTCTAGCACGACGTGCCTCCTCCTTCAGTTTCTTGCTCTTGATCTTTTGCACCACATCATGCGCACCAACAATAGTTGGCTTCTTTTCTGTATCGGGTGGATCGGGTTGCAAAACTGTAGACAACCCAGGTGTAGGATCCACATCTTTCTCTCTAAATTTGATTATCGCCAATTTATTCTTCATTTTGCTCGGAACAAATGCCTTAAACACAAGTGATGAATCTAGAGCTTTGACAGTGAGCTCCTCAGTCTCTAAATCCACATTTGCGCGCATTGTCTTCAAAAGCGGTCTTCCAAAGATAAGTGGCACATCGCGATCCTCCTTGATGTCCACTATCACAAAGTCAGCTGGAAAGACAAATGCACCCACTTTAACAAGCAAGTTCTCAATAACCCCCTTTGCTGTAACAATAGAATTGTCTGCCAGTTGCATACCCATCTTCACAGGGGTTGGTGCACCAATGCCCAATCTCTGAAATAGGGACAATGGCATGAGATTAATACTCGCGCCTAAATCACAGAGCCCATGCGTGTGATATCCACCCCCAAGAGTACAGCCTAAGATGACACTGCCTGGATCTCTCATCTTGGGAATATCTCGCTGTATCACAGTACTACATGTCTCTGTCAGCTTCACCGTGGCATAAGGGTCTATGCTCTTCTTACCCCATAAAATTTCCTTCAAGAACTTCTTGTACTTGGGCATCTGAGCAAGTGCTTCCACTAATGGGATGTTTATATGCAGCTGGCTCGGTCGTTCGTCGGCTGGGTTTTTCGGCGAAAATTGCAGGTTTTGAGAGAAGAAGATGAGAGAATTTTGAGAGAGAAGAGAGAATTTGATTTGAAAATATGAATATTCATAACCCTAAAATGAAGAACAATAGTACTTATACAACGAGGAAGAATTGCAATTACAAAGAGATTTGGGACACAACGTAATTAATAGAACTTTGTAACGGCCATGTGCTGACTGGACGCCAACTCAGCTGTGATGACACTCTCCAGCCAATCGCCATCCACCATGTTGCCAGCTCAGCCACACACGCCAACCAACCCCCTAAACGGCGACGTCCCACTTATGCCATTCAAATCCTAACGGCTAATACTCATCAACGGCCCAGATCAAATACCCTGATCCATCCAACGGTAGCTGCTCTCCCGAATTACAAGTCTCCCGAATTACAAGTCTCCCGAATTACAAGTCATCAACGGCCCAGATCAAACACCCCGATCCATCCAAACGTCCCACTGGAGCTGGTATGCCACCTTACCAATTTTCTGCAAAACTGGAAATGGACCATAATATTTGGCAGCCAGCTTTTGATTACTTCTATGAACCACAGTACCCTGCCTGTAGGGTTGCAGCTTCAGAAATACCAAATCACCCACATTAAACTCTCTCTCACTTCTGTTCTTGTTGGCATAATGGCACATCCTCTCCTGAGCTTTAGCTAAGTTTTCTTTCAACAACAAGACCATCTTCTTTCTGTCTTCCGTGAACTGATCAAGCTCAGGAATTCCACTCTTGTCTAACTGGTGAAAGGATGGAATGGAGGGACAATACCCATAGAGAGCCTCAAAAGGAGTAACCCTGCAAGCTGCTGTGAAAGGAAGTGTTATACCAGAACTCAGCCAATGGTAACCACTTAGATCACAAATGAGGCCTATCAGAAGTCACACATCTAAGATAATTCTCCAGACATTGGTTTAATCTCTCAGTCTGGCCATCTGTTTGTGGGTGATAAGCAGTAGAATAATGCAGTTTAGTACCCAATTGCTTGAATACAGCACTCCAAAACTGACTGAGGAAGATACTGTCTCTGTCACTGATGATGGTCTCAAGGAGGCCATGTAACTTGTGTATGTTGTCCAAGAAGATTTGAGCTATGTCAGCAGTTGTGTAGGGGTGAGTTAGAGCTAGGAAATGGCCATATTTTGAGTACCTGTCCACCACCACCAAAATGGAATTCTTCCCTGCTGATCTAGGCAAGCCTTCCACAAAATCCAAGCTGATGTGAATCCATGGCATATTGGGAATAGGTAGTGGTTGCAGAAGACCAGGGTAGGGCACATGTTTACTCTTCATTCTCTGGCAAATATCACAAGTCTTGACCCAGTTCTTCACTTCATTGTGCATATGCGGCCAAAAGAACACAACAGCCAACCTTTTAAATGTACCCCTTGTAGGGTTTTGATTCATGGATTGCACAATGGAAGCATAAACAAACATGAAAAACCATGCAAAACCCTCCAAGGATCACAAGTCAAGAGACATAACGATGGTAAGGGTTAGAAATCATAAACACACCTTTGGGTTCTCCTTGATGACTTCAAACGCGAATTGTGTCACGTTCTCTATAGTTGATCCACGCCTAAAGTTGATCCTAGATCTCCCAAGTCCTTGGTGCTAGCCTGGAAGAGGAAGAGGAAGAAGAATCACGCAAAACGAGACCCAAAAGGAGGGTCTCGGCCTCCTTTGGCCGACGGGGACAGGGCGGCGGCAAGGGGCGGTCGGGCCTCCTTGTTGCTTGCTCTCTCTCCTTTTGTTCTCTCCCACTCTTTGTTATGTTCACTAATGAGCATAAGTTTTTTTTTGTGGGAAGGAAGGAAGGAAGGTCCTTTATATACTCCAACAACTCCTTGTTAACTACCTAAAGGACTTATTCTAGTCCTACTAGAATTCAATTTAGTCCCTTCCTTGCATTTTAGTCCCTACTAATTTTGCAAGGGTTTGCAAAGTGATCCTTCTAATTAATTAATCCAATTAATTAATTCCCAAATATAGTTCAACTCTATGTAGCGTGTGACCCCATAGGTTCTATCTAGTTGGTAGCAACTATTTGCTAATATGGAGCGGTTTCTAGCAAAACATCCATTCTAGCCAACTAATAGAATAGTCATCTTGACAACCTTTGTACAAGTAATTGTCTCATCCCTTTGTCTCTATATCCGGATTGGACACGAGACATACAAGTCACACTCGTATATCCAATCCATAGTTTCTCGATCCATGGGAATAGCCTTATTCGTGCAAATAACCTCAATATCCCATATTGATTTATTTGAGTCTGGCCAGACATTCTATAAGCACTATCCCTCGAGTGGCCTAGGATATTTGCTCCCGTTATGTGGGAGGGACAAATCCTATCTACGTCCACTACGATCTCTAAGCTTGCTTCTTATTGTATCCAGTACACGCCTTTATAACTACCCAGTTACGGTGTAGCGTTTAACGCTACCAAGATCACAATAATCCACAACTAGAATATCTAGTGACTTCAAGTCTAAGGATGACAATACCATTGCACCGCGAGAAGCGCTTGTGACTCAACATAACGTGTATGTAGCCTTCTCGGAGATGAGTCAATCCAGTGCAACATTCCATAATGCACACCTATGTGTTGGATCGTGATATCTCCATATCAATCCAACCCCATACTAGTCTATAGATGATTGTCCCATTAATCATTATACTTGACTAGGGATATTTAAGATAAACAACACAATTGTAAATCTAAGGACTTCATTATATTAAATATCCAATAAATAATAAATGAATTTTCTAGCCATATACAAATTCATACTAAACTAGATTGCCTCTAGGGCATCTATTCCAACAGTCTCCCACTTGCACTAGAGCCAATCTGGCGCATCTCGTATGCCCATACTCCTAGTGTGCCCTTCATGCTTCCACTGCGTGAGAGGCTTCGTAAGCGGGTCTGACAGATTATCATCTGTAGGAATCTTGCATATCCGAACGTCTCCTCTATCGATAATATCTCGAATCAGATAAAACTTCCTGAGCACATGCTTGGACTTCTGGTGCGATCTTGGTTCCTTTGATTGCGCGATCGCCCCAGTGTTGTCACAGAACAACTCCACTGGACCCGCAATGCTAGGGACCACACCAAGTTCAGAAACAAACTTTCTGATCCAAACAGCCTCCTTTGCTGCGCCATTTGCAGCAATGTACTCAGCCTCTGTTGTAGAATCAGCTACCGTCTCTTTCTTGGAACTCTTCCAGCTCACCGCTGCTCCATTCAGGCAAAACACATATCCCGATTGTGATCTAAAGTCATCTCTGTCAGTTTGGAAGCTTGCATCAGTGTAACCCCTTACACGCAACTCTTCCTCACCGCCAAATATCAAGAAAGCATCCTTAGTTCTTCTCAAGTACTTTAGGATGTTTTTGACAGCAATCCAGTGACTCTCACCCGGATTGGATTGGTATCTGCTTGTCATACTCAAGGCATATGACACATCTGGTCTAGTACATAACATGGCGTACATGATAGATCCTATGGCCGAGGCATAGGGAATCCTACTCATGCGTTCCTTCTCAATCTCATTGGAAGGACAACCACTCTTCGAAAGAGTGATTCCATGTGACATGGGCAAGAATCCCTTCTTGGAATCTTGCATGTTGAACCGTTTCAACACCTTGTCGACATATGTACTTTGACTTAGGCCTAGCAACTTCTTAGATCTATCTCTATAGATCTTTATACCGAGTATATAGGCTGCTTCCCCTAAGTCCTTCATTGAGAAACACTTTCCTAGCCAATCTTTCACAGATTGCAGCATGGGAACGTCGTTTCCAATGAGTAGTATGTCATCCACATACAAGACCAGAAAAGCTACAGAGCTCCCACTAACCTTCTTGTAAACACAAGACTCATCTTCGTTTCTGATGAAGTCAAACTCTTTGACCACTTCATCAAAACGTCGATTCCAACTCCTAGAAGCTTGCATCAATCCATAAATGGAACGTTGCAGTTTACAGACTTTGTTGGCTTGCTTTGGATCCTCAAAACTGACGCGAATTCTTTACGCACTTAAACGCAAGTATACGGTCAAGTAGTATGTGGAGTATTTTACGTCTCCGAGTATCGAACCCAAGGGAATTTACGATTATTAGCTAACTAGAAAGTAATTATAGGAGATCTAAGTAGCCGGTAAAAAGTTGTTTTAAGTTGTAACGTTGTCGCCCACAAACAAGCGACTAAAATTAAATTACAAGTAACTGAATATTTTTGGAGAATTTTCACTTTAAACGAAGATAAATTGTGATGTAATACGATTAATAATGAAGAACTAGGTAATTGATGTCCCTAGGGTTGTTAACGATTTCTGGAATTATGCATGAAACACTCTACTCACGTTCTAGTTATATCGGGTAATGCTCATCACGATCTTCTCTCGATCTCACGTGAATTTGTGTAAATAATAGATTTCGGGTCCTCTCGGTCCACCTCCGTCTACTACTACAATCTAATTAATTTGTTAGACTTCGTTCACCGGGTCCTATCGGTCCACCGAATTCACTAAGTTCTAACACAATCAATCGAAACTACCCTCACACGATTAATCAAGTTTCTATCTCCTCTCGGTCTCAAGAAACTACAAGATTACCTACCTATTCTTTAACACGTCTCAAAGAATTCACTTTTGTGCAATTCTATCAACAAGTAGCATTCTACGGGTGATCAAGCCAAGAACACTAAGAATTGAGTACAAGAATAGATAAACTAACAAGAACGTTCATAGAATTAAGCAAAAGCATGAATCAAGTCCAAAATCCGGAAAATCATCCAACAAACCCTAGTTTCTCCTCAATCACCTAGCTTTAAGAAGTTTAGCTAGACATAATAGTGTTCAACATATCCAAAATCATAGAGTTCATGAAGAAAAGATGAAGAAACGAAGATCAACGCTAAAATCTTCAATGTAATTGATGATCCTTGCTCCAAGCTTGTTCTCCCTTCTTCCCTAGCTCCAAAATCTTCAAAGATGCGTGAATATCAGTCTCTTAGGTCGTTCTACCCGTTTTCTACCAGCTGGGCACGCTTTTTAATGAAAATATGCCGAATTTGCTCTTCAGCCCCTCTACTTTGTAATTCCCGGACAGAATTCTTTGCTGATTTTGTGCGGGCTGTATCTCCCTCATACGGACTCGTCTTCGGGCCTACCATATACCGTTGGAAAGCTACGGATGTCTACTTTCCAATGCGGCAAGCCTTGCTTCAAAATTCCTTGTAGATTTTCCTGGGCATCGAAAAGAGTGCAGACTGGTCCTGTGTGACTTTTCCAACTTCTCTTCGTTTGTGCGCCTCCTTTTCTTCTCTTCATCTAGCTCCATTCCAAGCATATCCAAGCTTCTCATAAGCTCCATTGCACCTCGTTTACCTGAGATACACAAAACTAAACAACCCGAAGATCACATGCGATAAACAATATATAAATCATATGAAAAACGCCCGGATGACGAAATAAAGCTCAATAAGTCGTGTATGCTCAAAACAACTCGGATTTGGTCAATTTCTCACATAAATACACCGAAACGCTCGCAAAACGGTCATGGATCATAAACAATATAACTCCTAATGTGGAGTTATCAAAAACCCTCCGGCTGTATCATATACACGTCCTCGAGGAGATTCCCATAAAGGAATGTTGTTTTGACATCCATCTGCCAAATCTCATAGTCGTGGTATGCTGCAATTGCAAGTAGGATTCGGATGGATTTGGTCAGAGCGACTGGTGAAAAGGTTTCATCATAGTCAATACCATGAATCTGTCTGAATCCTTTAGCCACCAATCGGCCCTTATAGGTAATCACATTACCATCCATGTCGATCTTCTTCTTGAAGACCCACTTGCACCCTATGGGCCGCGCCCCATCGGGTGGTTCCACCAAAGTCCATACTTTGTTGGTATACATGGATTCCATCTCGGATCTCATGGCTTCCAGCCACTTCTGAGAGTCTGGGCCACTCATGGCCTCCTCATAGGTAGTAGGCTCATCATCTATGAGCATTGTGTCACCGGAATCGGTTACGAGAAGTCCATACCTCTCGGGTTCCTGGCGCACTCTACTAGATCTACGAAGCTCTTGTGTTACCTGAACAGGTTGCTCCACAACTGCTTGTGGTTCCCGTTCATGTTCCATAATCGGTTCAGTGATTTGTGGTTCTTGAACCTCTTCAAGTTCTACATTCCTCCCACTTGCTTCTTTAGAGACAAACTCTCTTTCTAGAAACACGCCGGTCCGAGCAACAAACACTTTGTTCTCGGTTGGATTGTAGAAGTAGTAACCCTTAGTTTCCTTAGGGTACCCCACAAATTTACACTTATCCGATTTAGGCCCTAGCTTGTCTGATTGTAAACGTTTTACATAGACATCGCAGCCCCAAATCCTCATGAACGACAGTGTGGGACGCCTCCCACTCCACATCTCATATGGTGTCTTCATGACTGATTTAGATGGAACACGGTTAATGGTGAAAGCTGCACTTAATAGAGCGTAGCCCCAAAATGATAATGGAAGATCGGTTTGACACATCATAGATCGAACCATATCTAATAGGTTTCGATTTCTCCTCTCGGACACGCCATTCCATGTGGCGTTCCGGGTGGAGTGAGTTGGGACACGATCCCACACTCTCTAAGATAGTCGTCAAACTCTTGGCTCAAGTATTCTCCTCCACGATCCGATCGTAGAGCTTTTATACTTTTGCCAAGTTGCTTCTCTACTTCATTCTTGAATTCTTTGAACACTTCAAAGGATTCGAATTTTTCCCTCATAAGGTACACAAATCCATATCTACTGTAATCATCAGTAAAAGTAATGAAGTAGACATAACCACCCCTGGCAGGCGTGGCAAATGTCCCACACACATCGGTATGTTTGAGCGCCAATTGCTCACTAGTCCTCTCTCCTTTCTTATTGAAAGGGGACTTTGTCATTTTTCCCAATAAACAAGCCTCACATGTCTCATATGATTCAAAATCAAATGAGTCTAGTAATCCATCCTTATGGAGTCTAGATACACATTTCTCATTTATGTGGCCTAAACGACAGTGCCATAAATAAGCAGGATTTAAATCATTTGTTTTAATCCGCTTGGTATTAATGTTGTAGACTGGATTGCTTAGATCAAGGACATAAAGTCCATTAAATAATTGCGCACTAAAATAGTGAATATTATTTAAATAAAAGGAACAACAATTGTTCTTTATTGAAATAATAAAACCATCCTTGTCCAAACAAGAAATAGAAATAATGTTTATGCTCATAGCAGGCACAAAATAGCAATTATTTAATTCTAAAACTAATCCTGAAGGCAGAGATAGCTCGCAAACGCCTATGGCCAACGCAGCAACCTTTGCTCCATTCCCAACGCGCAGTTCTACCTCCCCTTTAGCCAATCTCCTACTTCTCTTTAGATCCTGCATATTTCGATAAATATGAGATCCACACAGTATCTAATACCCATGATGTAGAGAAAGTTAAATTGACATCTACAACAAAAATACCTGGTGGTGGTGGAATCACTATTCCAAGCCTCTTGTCCTCCTGATAGTTTGGGCAGTTCCTCCTCCAGTGTCCAGGCTGACTGCAGTAGTGACATTCACCTTTAGTCACGGCCTTGGAAATGCCACCAACAGGCTTAAGGGCAGGTTCCTTGGACTTGGCAACTGACTTGCCTTTGCCCTTGGAGGAAGAGGCAAACCTTTCGCCCTTTCGCTTTCTGTACCATCATTATGGCCTTGCCCTTACCCTTGTTGATGCTCTGTTCAGCCGTCCTCAACATGTTGAGTAAATCTGGCAGTGGTTTCACGATCTCGTTCATGTTATAGTTCATAATGAACTGTCCATAACTTTCGGGCAACGATTGCAACACGAGATCGGTTTCCAACTCTTGGCCGACCGGGAATCCCAGTCGGGCGAGATTCTCCAAGTACCCGATCATTCGGAGTACGTGGGGTCCCACCGGGGTCCCTTCTGCCAGATGACATTTGAACAGTGCCTTTGAGACCTCATACCTCTCTACCCTCGCCTGCTCTTGGAAGAGCTGCTTTAGATGTTCGATCATATCGACAGCATTCATGTTTTCGTGTTGCTTCTGAAGCTCAGAAGTCATGGTGCAAAGCATTAGGCAGACCGCATCATTAGCGTCATCAACACGCTTTTGATACGCTTTTAAGGCAGCAGGTGTTTGGTTCTCTGGACCTTCTGGAACATGCTCCTATATTGCGTACAGTTTCTTCTCTTGCTTGAGAACAATTCTCAAGTTTCTGTACCAATCAAGAAAGTTGGTTCCAGAGAGCTTGTCCTTCTCAAGGACAGATCGTAGGGAATGTTGTGAACTCGGTGAGTTGTTTGTCATTTGGAATTCTACAAAAGGAAAATACGCAAGTTTTAGTATTTGTGAATTTTTGACTATATTCAATAATGGCTAGTTTATCAAATATAGCTCCCACTATTTTTCTACGGATTAATAACCCTCAAGATATTAATGCGGAAAATATCCTTATATTTTCTAGTGGGCCAAGATCCATCTTTCATCTCCTTATGAGCTTGCTTTGGCAAGTCACCCATAATTTGACTACTTTAGGTAGGAACAATTCCAATTGCATCCCTTATGCAACTCTTGGTTCAATTGGGCAAATAACTCCTTATTTATCCATCCATATGGATAATCCCAATTGATTGCCTCTAGGTTTATTAATCAAATTAATAGCCTAGTTGTGTTCAACCTCTTATCTAAACAATTGCACATTGTTACGTGCCATCGCATTCCATCATGATGAACCAAGTCGCCATGCTTTGGCACGCACGAACTTGGTAAATAATGATGATAATGAGTGTTTAAATAACGAGATAGCAAGAACACAATATTTGAATTTTGAGGGATTTTAAATTCAATTTTTAATTGTTTTTGTTGATCAATATCAACTAATCTATCTATTTGAGTTTGGGCACAACTCCAAATAATAGATCCGGGTTGTCTAATTATCTTATTATCCTAATTGCATGCATCATCCATACACCAACCACACAATAATAAGACAATAAAATAAACAACCACAAAACAGAAATTAAACGTGATGTGGATATGGCCTTTTCTAGACTAAGATAATTCCAAGCCAATGGAATCATCTATGAACCCTAAATAAACACATCTCCATGCGTCTTGATCTTTTGGTCCATCCTTCATAGTCTTGTGGAATGCTCCATGCTCCATGCTCCATCTTTTGTGGCTTCTTTGGCTTTGGGCTTCTTTTCTTCAATCTTGGCTAACAATCTACTTTATCTAGCACTAGCTAACTTCTATACTAAATAAAATAAATCTCACAAGTTGAGGAAAAAAAATGACACGCAGACCATAAAACCCTAATTAATTATTACAATTAATTGATCAGCTCGCTGGCCGTAAACCAAACCACAAAATTAAACATCCACATCAAACCACATCCTAAGGCCATATCCAATCACCATGCGATTTGCACATAAACAGTTAAAATCCAATTTTAACGCGCTTGGTCAATTTTAATTGATTTTAGAAATTCTAGGTTAAAACGGTCCATGGGCCCAACAATCAAATTGCCCGGGCCCAACAAAGTGAACCACAAGGCCCTAGGGCCGGGCCAGCCCAAAACGCACAAGCCAAGGCCCGCGGGTTAGGGCCGCCCGGCCCCTAGGGCGGCCAAGCTTGGGCGGCAAGCAAGGGGGCGGTCCCTAGGGGGGGGGGGCGAACCTCCTTGTGGGAGTTGTTTCCAAAACAACTCCCTTGCTTGGTGCCCAAGTTTGGTTGTTTCCTTGTTTTGGGAGAACTCCTTCTTCCCCAAGGATGCCCAAACCCTATATCTAAGATCCTAAAATTTCTCAAACTCACCAATTCATGCATCCAATGCAAAAATTGGATCTTGTTATGATTAATTATTGACAAATTGCATCCCATGCTTGATTTGTCTTGTTTTACGCGATAAACAATCAATTAAGGTGTAAAACAACTAAAACGTGACACATAAACCACGTTTATGCTCTACGACATGTGGCTCTGATACCACTGTAGGGTTTTGATTCAAGGATTGCACAACGGAAGCATAAACAAACATGAAAAACCATGCAAAACCCTCCAAGGATCACAAGTCAAGAGACATAACGATGGTAAGGGTTAGAAATCATAAACACACCTTTGGGTTCTCCTTGATGACTTCAAACGCGAATTGTGTCACGTTCTCTATAGTTGATCCACGCCTAAAGTTGATCCTAGATCTCCCAAGTCCTTGGTGCTAGCCCGGAAGAGGAAGAGGAAGAAGAATCACGCAAAACGAGACCCAAAAGGAGGGTCTCGGCCTCCTTTGGCCGACGGGGACGGGGCGGCGGCAAGGGGCGGTCGGGCCTCCTTGTTGCTTGCTCTCTCTCCTTTTGTTCTCTCCCACTCTTTGTTATGTTCACTAATGAGCATAAGTTTTTTTTTTTTGTGGGAAGGAAGGAAGGAAGGTCCTTTATATAGTCCAAAAACTCCTTGCTTAACTACCTAAAGAACTTATTCTAGTCCTACTAGAATTCAATTTAGTCCCTTCCTTGCAAATTAGTCCCTACTAATTTTGCAAGGGTTTGAAAAGTGATCCTTCTAATTAATTAATCCAATTAATTAATTCCCAAATCTAGTTCAACTCTATGTAGCGTGTGACCCCATAGGTTCTATCTAGTTGGTAGCAACTATTTGCTAATATGGAGCGGTTTCTAGCAAAACATCCATTCTAGCCAACTAATAGAATAGTCATCTTGACAACCTTTGTACAAGTAATTGTCTCATCCCTTTGTCTCTATATCCGGATTGGACACGAGACATACAAGTCACACTCGTATATCCAATCCATAGTTTCTCGATCCATGGGAATAGCCTTATTCGTGCAAATAACCTCAATATCCCATATTGATTTATTTGAGTCTGGCCAGACATTCTATAAGCACTATCCCTCGAGTGGCCTAGGATATTTGCTCCCGTTATGTGGGAGGGACAAATCCTATCTACGTCCACTACGATCTCTAAGCTTGCTTCTTATTGTATCCAGTACACGCCTTTATAACTACCCAGTTACGGTGTAGCGTTTAACGCTACCAAGATCACAATAATCCACAACTAGAATATCTAGTGACTTCAAGTCTAAGGATGACAATACCATTGCACCGCGAGAAGCGCTTGTGACTCAACATAACGTGTATGTAGCCTTCTCGGAGATGGGTCAATCCAGTGCAACATTCCATAATGCACACCTATGTGTTGGATCGTGATATCTCCATATCAATCCAACCCCATACTAGTCTATATATGATTGTCCCATTAATCATTATACTTGACTAGGGATATTTAAGATAAACAACACAATTCTAAATCTAAGGACTTCATTATATTAAATATCCAATAAATAATAAATGAATTTCTAGCCACAAATAATTCATACTAAACTAGATTGCCTCTAGGGCATCTATTCCAACACCCCTGATCCCTGAATACCCACCCATGCCACTATTATGCATCTCAGCAATGAGAGTGGACCTCAAAGGAGTGGAAGTGCCTACATAAATGCAGGACCCTTTCTTAAGTAAACCATCAACTACCTGAAATTCAGTGCTAGTTGTGGGGTCCACAGTGAGCTGAGCTATTTGAGTAGTAGCCCAATCATCCCCCTCATAGGAACTGATCACTTCTGCTATCCATTTAGGGACTGCCACAGTAATGGCCTGACATTGCCCCTCAGCCACCATTCTAGACAAAGCATCAGCAGCCACATTTTCTTTCCCTTTTTTAAAAACAATCTCATAGTCAAGCCCCATGAGTTTACTTACCCATTTCTGCTGCAAGAGAGTGCTGATCTTCTGTTCTAATAAGAACTTGAGACTGTAATGGTCATTCCTAATTTGGAATTTACCCACTTCCAGATATGACCTCCATTTAGAGACAGATTGGACAACTGCTAACAGTTCTTTCTCATAGGTGGAGTACCCCAAATGTTTATCAGCCAGTGCTTTACTACAATAAGCCAAAGGCCTACCCTCCTGCATGAGAACAGCACCAATTCCATAATGACTGGCATCAGTCTCCAGTACAAACAGTTTAGTGAAATCTGGCAATGCTAGCACTGGGGTGGAAGTCATGGCTGTTCTCAAAGCTTCAAATGCATCTTGTGCAGCTTCTTTCCAACAAAAAGCACCCTTCTTTAATAGAGCTGTAAGTGGCCTAGCCAACACACCATACCCTCTCACAAACCTCCTATAATAGCCAGTCAATCCCAGAAATCCCCTCAGAGCTTTGAGTGTTTGTGGCCTAGGCCAAGCCACCATGGCTGCAATTTCGCTAGGATCTGCTTGCACCCCTTCTCTGCTAATCAGGTGCCCCAGATATTCAATTGAAGTTTGCAGAAAATAGCACTCAGACAATGACACGATCTCCGCAAGTGTACGGTTATCGTTCTAGTAATAATGTGATAAGAGGGTTGTCGAATCCCAGAGGACTTGTCGTGAACTAATTAGGACGATCAACTTTATGCGGGCAAGCAGTTTGAGTTGATTATTAGACTAAGAATTGAAATAACAAAGCAATTATTAAAATTGAGATTAAGTATGAGATGCGAGTATCGGGATTTCTCTAGGATCACTAGGTGAATACCGTTAACGAATTATGTTTTGAAACACAGACGATGATTTATTTAGCCAAACGAGCAATAATGCTAACCGAGTTACCAAGCTAGCTTTCTATGCCTAGGTCAAATTACAACCGAGTTACCAAGTTCTAATTAGCCCTAAAACATATAATTACGTATAATTCTACTCAAAGTTCACAGTCAATGGTTGATTTCTCTAACCTGCGACTACGTGCTTAACTCACTTATCCAGGTAATTCGTTGCTTTCACTAATGTATTACCTATGATCTTTATAATGCTGGCCAAACAATACGAAGATAGATTATGAACAAGAATTAAACATAGCAAAACAATTCATCATCTATTAAGTTCAATTTAAACGTGAATCAAACTCATAATCCGCCGAATACGGCTTCAAACCCTAGCTACCGTTGAGAAATCCCGATATAAAGTGTTTAGCTACTACGATTCATGATTACAAAGCCAATATTTTTCATAATCGTAGATAAAAATAAAGAGGAGAGGAGAAAAAGAATTCAAACGATGAATCTCCGCGCTCCAAACAGTGCTCTGAGCTCCAAACAGTGCTCCTGATGTGTCTCTCACGTCCCCTGACCCGTCCTCTTTTTTTCTATCTCGTTTTTAGGGCTTTTTATACCTGTTTTAATTATTTTTAACAATTTTTGAAATATTACACAAAAGCCCCAAACAATTCTGAAGCAATATCAACGCCTGGAGACTCTGTTCGCACGAAGAAGTGGCGCCCCTTCGCACGAAGGCGTTCGCAGATAGATACTGAGACCGATTTCACGAAGAGTTTCTTCTTTTGCTCTGATTTTGGCTAAGGATTGGCCTTCGCACGAACAACTCCGTCCTTCGTACGAACGCCCCTGGAATTGCTGCTCTGATTTCTTCCTTCTCTGTTTCTTCTTTTGCCTTCTGCTGCTGGGTTTATGACCGGAATTGATTGGTTGTGGTTTAGCTGATCGTGGCTGATGAAAGGGGGAGGCTACAATGGTGTATTGGGTTGTTTCAGGTGTAATGTGCGATTGTTGGTGATTGAATTGGACTGGTAATGTTATGATGGTTTATGGCTTTGGGTGTTTGGGGTAGGAAGTTCAGGTTTTGAAATAGTATAGGTGTAAAATGAATTCAGGTTGTAGTTTGGTTACTGGTGGTGTTTAAGTGGCTTAGGTGATATGGTAAATCAATGGTGAACTAGATATTGGCAGTGGGGATGGCTTCTAGGTCCAGGTTTGTATTTCAGGTGGTTGATTTGGAGATTGCAGGCTGAATTGCGGTTTACAGGTAGGTTTATGGTTCGGTGATGGAGGAAGAGGTGGCTGTAATGGTGGTAGTTGGTGAATGAGAAGTGGTGTTTGGGAATTGGTTTTTGATCTGTTAGTAAAAATGGTGGATAGGCAAGTTGTTGTGGGTGCAAGATGTTAATGGTGATGGAGTTATGGGTTGTGATCGGGGATTGGTGAAGGTACTGGAGGTTGTAGGCGGTCTGGGTGAATGTTTGTCATGGCGGTGGTTTAATTGAGTTAATGGAGGTGGCAGAGGAGTTGTGAATGTAGGTTGTAGGTCTGTTAGGTGGTTCCAGGCCTGGGATGAGAGGTTTGTGGCTGCTGGGTTAATTTGTGGGTACTGGACTGTTAAAATTGATGAAGGTAAAATGGTGGTCGATGGTGGTTGAATTCAGATGGTGTAATTGGTGTGTAAGGAGCTGAATCTAGTGAATGTGTAGTGATGGTTGAATTAGTTGGCATTGGTGTTATTGATGGCTGGTAATTAAATTGGTTGGATGGGTGTTTAATTGGAGGTGATTCGGGGGCTGATTTTGGGTGAATTCAGGTGGTTTTATGGCCTGTTGTAGGTCTGATGGTGATTTGGATGTTGTTATTTAGAGCTTCTTGGAGGGTACAGGTGGTGAATTAGTTAATGTATTAGCAGTAGATTGTAACATTTTGAAGGGAGTTTGGAGGTAAATATTGGGAATTGGTTTTGGTGTTGAGTTGCAGGTGAAGGAGGCTATTAGGTGAATGTAGGTGGAGGTGTTTAGCATAGGTTGTAGGTGGAGAATAGTTAGGTAATGGAGGTAGCAAAGTGTAGGAATAGCATTGGAATAGCAAAAGGATGCTCGGAAGACAATTCAGGATGTTTTAAGTAAAAATCAGGATTTTCAGGATATTTTAAGAGTGCGGGAAAGAAAATAAGGATCCGAATTTTGATCCCGAACTCCGATGACCGCGATTTTTGCACCTTTGGATTCCTTTCGCGACGTAGACTTTGTCCATGTAGAGAAATTCCCGTTTCCGGACTGTTTTCCCATTTTTCTCAATTATTGCCCAATTTTGACTAAAAACATCCAAAACGCCAAAATTCGTCTTTTTCTTCAATTCCAAAGCTCGTTTCTTCTATCCAATTGATTCCCGCATACGTAATTCCTGTCAAACAACAACACGAACACTACCACGAAGATCAAATGTGATAAATTATCAAAATCATACTCAAAACCATTAAGAAACGCCCAGATTGTGCTTTAAAGCTCAAAAACATCCAAAAGTGCATTTTATTCTCAAATTAGCCCGAAAGCCATCCCTTTGCACCGAAACGCGCACAAATAACAATGTGAAATGTACGTAGGATAACTCTTATTAAGGAGTTATCAAATACCCCCACACTTGCCATTTGCACGTCCCGAGCAAAGTCTCATCTACTGCATTCAAGTGTAAACTAGCCAACAAGACTCAAACGACTCTAACATGACTCATGACACTCTAATGCAGCAAGATGATGCAAATGCAATTCTAGACTCAATCTTAAACACATAAAAGCTTTTAAAATCTTTCTTTTTGTGAGATCAGGCAATTTCAATAACATAAATTGGTGCTCATGGATGATGAAAAAGTTAGACAAGAGGTGTGAAGCGAAACTAAATTCGACAACAAATAATTCCCCATAGTAGTATAGAAAGCTTAACTTTACTATAAAGAACAACCTACATCTTCATGTGTGCTGATAAAAATAAGAGGCTAACCAAGGCTAAGCCACGTTCATAGTCCGAGCTTCTATTCCGCTAACGGTTTAAATATGATGAGGCTTAAGGACAAAGGATATAATTTGTATGACGAAAGAAATCCTAAAGCGTCACATAAAGTCACCAAACCCCATATCTCACACACCCTCACCATGATGATAGGAATCCACAACCCGAATCTCACCGACTCCGGCCCTCAATCCCCTCAAACCCCGGTACCATGTCAATTCCGTGGCCATCAAAGCAAATAATGTGCAAAACTCATCGTTGTCTTCAATCCGGAACTAAGAACTTTCACCACTCGATTTTCAATAAACACAACTTTATTTCTTTCTCTCCTTTTTTTCTCTCTCTGTCTTTTTTTTTCTTCTTTTCTTTCTATTTTTTTTCTTTTTTTCTTTCTATTTTGTTTTTTTATTTCTCTCGGTAAAACAATAATAATACAACAAAATATGTACGAGTGGTCCTCCTCCAAGAATCAAGCAGCAGTAATAATATCAGGGAAAGGAAAGAAACAAAACAATGAATAAGTATCACAAGAATAATTCATCTCCCCCTGACTCCATGAAGCGCAAGATGCCACAAACCGTCCAAGTCAAAGCGTGTATGGGGGTGGAGTCGTCAATGCACAATCTCTATGTCCGTAGTCAAAAGTCGACACCCTCACACTAGAATGCAGTCACATCCCCCTCTCAGATAGCCTAATAAGATATGTCACGTGTCTAATCCAACCGAACCTCCTACACCGAAATGATAAAAATTCAGTACCTAGCACATTCCACCAATTAAGTACAACCGACCCATTTTGTGCGGATTAGACGTCACACACTCAGGCTCTCCACTACTGTGTCCATGGTGTAATGACATGGAACACCGCCACACCGTAGTGTGCAAGCCAACTCACTCACCCTCGCATCCCCTCGTAAATATCAAATGAAGCACATGCGATCTGTAGAACTCACAAAAATATGTAATGAAGTACTCCCTCAACAAACCCCCCTCAACCACTGCTCCCTCGTGACGCTCTAGGAAGGTAATTCTAAACGATATATGATGAAGGCCAAGAATCGTCTCCCTATGTCATAGAGGCTAACAATGAATCCAAGGATCAATTAGGGTATACTAGTGGTCCTACAAGGTAAGATCTAAAAAGCAGTGAGTGCTCTAATACACATCCTCGCACAGCTGTTCTGTGTGCCACTACGAGGCGGGCTGGCGACTACCTAAGACGGACAACATGAACGTTCGGCTTGTTTAGCAAACACCAAGCTCAACTCTTTTAAGAGAAAAACAGCACACACTTTAGCTTTTAAAATTTAATTTTAGTTTAAAAATAGGTAGGCATTCCCGTAATGAGATTCTCTCTATACTTACTAGGGGGAACTAAAAATGTCACTCTCGGTCAAAATTCACACCCTATGCCTAAAGTTTTCACATCTCACTAAATCAACCAAGTCTATACTTCTTTCAATTGCCTTTTCTCAAGATTTTCAATTTTTAATTTTTTATGGATTTTCCTTTTTTTTCATTTTTTTTTATTTTTCATAATATCCTAACTCTATATGCAAGGCTTAGACTCGAAAAAAATTTGACGCTACACAACTCAACTCTTTGGTGGGTAGACTCAATTGTTTAAAAGTGCATACAGGACACTACACAATACGACAATATAATTAAAAACATAAACATAAACCACAACACTAACTCACAAAACACTATAAACACATCATACATGTAACTGGCTATGCAAGACACAATGGCTAGTAAACAGTTAAACCACCCCCACACTGAATGCTTCGTTGTCCTCAACGAATTTAGAGATTAAACATAGGACTCAGCAATCAATGTGTAGGACCAGTAAATGAGATGGAGCGTGACATATACAATAAAAGAGACACAAATTTTTACAAGAAGAAAAAGATACTCACAACCACCTCAAGAGTGGGGACGAAATACGCAAAGCAATCCCCAAGCACAGTAGTGGCGCCACCATGCTCCTATACAGTCAATGTGTACTCGCACACCGGGGTCGATTGCCTCCTCTATGCTAAAATCTGTGTCTTGGAGAATCCCCAACTCGCATACACGAGTCCCTGTAAAGGTCAAGTGTGCCATGGCACACCGGGGTAGACTCTCTCATCTCCTGCTCAAGTATGTCACTAGAAAATATCATCAGTCCCTCTCTCTCATCTCTCCATAAATAATATAAATAAAACACAACACAACTTAATTAAAAACACACTCCATAATCTAATGCAAATAAATAAGTTGGGTTGCCTCCCAACAAGCGCCTTGTAATTTAAGGTCGACGACCCGACCCAGTTACCTCAAAATATGTCAAGGAGGTCTAGCACGACGTGCCTCCTCCTTCAGTTTCTTGCTCTTGATCTTTTGCACCACATCATGCGCACCAACAATAGTTGGCTTCTTTTCTGTATCGGGTGGATCGGGTTGCAAAACTGTAGACAACCCAGGTGTAGGATCCACATCTTTCTCTCTAAATTTGATTATCGCCAATTTATTCTTCATTTTGCTCGGAACAAATGCCTTAAACACAAGTGATGAATCTAGAGCTTTGACAGTGAGCTCCTCAGTCTCTAAATCCACATTTGCGCGCATTGTCTTCAAAAGCGGTCTTCCAAAGATAAGTGGCACATCGCGATCCTCCTTGATGTCCACTATCACAAAGTCAGCTGGAAAGACAAATGCACCCACTTTAACAAGCAAGTTCTCAATAACCCCCTTTGCTGTAACAATAGAATTGTCTGCCAGTTGCATACCCATCTTCACAGGGGTTGGTGCACCAATGCCCAATCTCTGAAATAGGGACAATGGCATGAGATTAATACTCGCGCCTAAATCACAGAGCCCATGCGTGTGATATCCACCCCCAAGAGTACAGCCTAAGATGACACTGCCTGGATCTCTCATCTTGGGAATATCTCGCTGTATCACAGTACTACATGTCTCTGTCAGCTTCACCGTGGCATAAGGGTCTATGCTCTTCTTACCCCATAAAATTTCCTTCAAGAACTTCTTGTACTTGGGCATCTGAGCAAGTGCTTCCACTAATGGGATGTTTATATGCAGCTGCTTGAATATGTTCAGAAATTTTCCAAAGTGTTCCTCATCATCCTTCTTTATTGCCTCCGGATATGGTACCCGTGGCTCATAAGTGGCCGGATTTGGAGTGTTCTTGGGCTCTTCTTTCTTCTCAACCGTGTCCTTTGATTGGGGACTCACGGATTTGGGAAATTCTTCACCCAATTCCTTCTCTGTGGCCTTTGTAGCTTCAGCTCTCGCATGGCTAGGATATGGAGGATCCTGAGTAGTAGTGCCACTGCGAGTAGTAATAGCTTTGAGCTGCTCAGTAGGAACAATATAATTAGCAGGAAGCATGCCAGGTGAAGATTTAGTAAGCTGATTGGCATTTTGCTGAATCTGTGTCTCATGGCTCTTAATAGTGGCTTCCATGGCTACAAACTTGTGCTCCATCCTATCCATCTTCTCATTTGTCTGTTGTTGCTGAGTAACCAATTGTCTCAACAAGGCTTTCATTTCCGGATCCTGTTGTTGCTGAGTAGCATGATTATGAGATTGGTAAGGAACATTGGACTGCTGAGCATACCAGTTAGGCTGATTTCGTTGATGATTCTGATACCCCCACACTTGTTGCTGTCTAGGAGGCCCCATGTAATTTACGTCATCAATCCCATATCCCTGATTCTCATCCGCGATCATCTCTCCCACAGACTTTACTTGTGCTAATGGATTTATGCTGTTAAAAGCTGAGGTCATGACTGCCATTTGCTGTTCAAATTTCTGCTCCACCATTGACTCAATCCTGTTGACTAGAGCTGCATCGGATTCTGAGTATCTACGAGTCTCAGACCTCGTAGACTCACGCTTCGCCACAGTGTTTAGTAGATCTTGGCATCGCTGCACTCTCAAGCCCATAAAATTGCCTCCAGCTAACATATCTAGTTCATGTGCTGTTTCCCTGTTTAGAGCATTATAGAAATAATGGAGGAGTTTATACCACGGCTCTCCATGAGTAGGGCATCTGCGAAGAAGTTGGTTGAATTTCCTCCATGTATCTCCTAGAGAGTCATCCTCTTGCTGAGTAAAATTCCTAATATCATCCATGAGCTGAGCAACTTTTGATGGCGGTAGATACTTTCTCAGAAACTCATGGCAACACTCTGCCCATGTTGTAATTGATCCCGCTGGTAGTTCCATGAGCCAAGTCTTAGCTTTTCCAGATAAAGAGAAAGGAAACAGCATCAACTTCACTGTTTCATCTGGAACTTGCTCATTATGCAATGTTGAAGTAATTTGCCCAAAGTTAAGCAAGTGGGCATTCGGATCATCTCCCGGTGCTCCTGTAAATAGGCACTCAGTACGCACCATATCAATCAGCTGCTGGCGCAACTCAAAGTGAGCAGCATTAATCTGTGGCCTCACAATGGTAGGTTGGTATCCAGCTGGCGTGGTTTTGAAATAGTCCACCAAAGGACGATCATCTTCCTGTGCCACATTGTTCCTTTGAACCACTTGCTGAGCTCCATTCGGTGGAATCGGGGGGTTAGCAACTAAAGCCTGTGCAGCAGCTAACTGAGCTCTGAGCAACTCAGTTCCCCTCAATGAATTGGCCACTCTGGCCTCAGCAGCGACTCTAGCGGTCTCTGCATCTTCCGCAAGCTTGCGGAGTCTTTCCAACTCGGTTCCTTGTTGGTCACCCATTGGAACTGATTTCCTCGAGTCTCTACGCTCGTTGTGCAAAAGTGATTCCGGATCTTCTAACTGTGGGTACAATAGCTCGTTTTAAGAACGGGTCCTGTGCCGAGAGATTCACCTGAAACACAAGTCACACTAGAACGCAGGTGAGTAACAGATATAAACAGAAAATAAAATCCCTAAAGCTAATAATTCTAACTAACTCAACCGAAGTCCCCGGCAACGGCGCCAAAAACTTGACACGATCTCCGCAAGTGTACGGTTATCGTTCTAGTAATAATGTGATAAGAGGGTTGTCGAATCCCAGAGGACTTGTCGTGAACTAATTAGGACGATCAACTTTATGCGGGCAAGCAGTTTGAGTTGATTATTAGACTAAGAATTGAAATAACAAAGCAATTATTAAAATTGAGATTAAGTATGAGATACGAGTATCGGGATTTCTCTAGGATCACTAGGTGAATACCGTTAACGAATTATGTTTTGAAACACAGACGATGATTTATTTAGCCAAACGAGCAATAATGCTAACCGAGTTACCAAGCTAGCTTTCTATGCCTAGGTCAAATTACAACCGAGTTACCAAGTTCTAATTAGCCCTAAAACATATAATTACGTATAATTCTACTCAAAGTTCACAGTCAATGGTTGATTTCTCTAACCTGCGACTACGTGCTTAACTCACTTATCCGGGTAATTCGTTGCTTTCACTAACGTATTACCTATGATCTTTATACTGCTGGCCAAACAATACGAAGATAGATTATGAACAAGAATTAAACATAGCAAAACAATTCATCATCTATTAAGTTCAATTTAAACGTGAATCAAACTCATAATCCGCCGAATGCGGCTTCAAACCCTAGCTACCGTTGAGAAATCCCGATATAAAGTGTTTAGCTACTACGATTCATGATTACAAAGCCAATATTTTTCATAATCGTAGATAAAAATAAAGAGGAGAGGAGAAAAAGAATTCAAACGATGAATCTCCGCGCTCCAAACAGTGCTCTGAGCTCCAAACAGTGCTCCTGATGTGTCTCTCACGTCCCCTGACCCGTCCTCTTTTTTTCTATCTCGTTTTTAGGGCTTTTTATACCTGTTTTAACAATTTTTGAAATATTACACAAAAGCCCCAAACAATTCTGAAGCAATATCAACGCCTGGAGACTCTGTTCGCACGAAGAAGACGCGCCCCTTCGCACGAAGGCGTTCGCAGATAGATACTGAGACCGATTTCACGAAGAGTTTCTTCTTTTGCTCTGATTTTGGCTAAGGATTGGCCTTCGCACGAACAACTCCGTCCTTCGTACGAACGCCCCTGGAATCGCTGCTCTGATTTCTTCCTTCTCTGTTTCTTCTTTTGCCTTCTGCTGCTGGGTTTATGACCGGAATTGATTGGTTGTGGTTTAGTTGATCGTGGCTGATGAAAGGGGGAGGCTACAATGGTGTATTGGGTTGTTTCAGGTGTAATGTGCGATTGTTGGTGATTGAATTGGACTGGTAATGTTATGATGGTTTATGGCTTTGGGTGTTTGGGGTAGGAAGTTCAGGTTTTGAAATAGTATAGGTGTAAAATGAATTCAGGTTGTAGTTTGGTTACTGGTGGTGTTTAAGTGGCTTAGGTGATATGGTAAATCAATGGTGAACTAGATATTGGCAGTGGGGATGGCTTCTAGGTCCAGGTTTGTATTTCAGGTGGTTGATTTGGAGATTGCAGGCTGAATTGCGGTTTACAGGTAGGTTTATGGTTCGGTGATGGAGGAAGAGGTGGCTGTAATGGTGGTAGCTGGTGAATGAGCAGTGGTGTTTGGGAATTGGTTTTTGATCTGTTAGTAAAAATGGTGGATAGGCAAGTTGTTGTGGGTGCAAGATGTTAATGGTGATGGAGTTATGGGTTGTGATCGGGGATTGGTGAAGGTACTGGAGGTTGTAGGCGGTCTGGGTGAATGTTTGTCATGGCGGTGGTTTAATTGAGTTAATGGAGGTGGCAGAGGAGTTGTGAATGTAGGTTGTAGGTCTGTTAGGTGGTTCCAGGCCTGGGATGAGAGGTTTGTGGCTGCTGGGTTAATTTGTGGGTACTGGACTGTTAAAATTGATGAAGGTAAAATGGTGGTCGATGGTGGTTGAATTCAGATGGTGTAATTGGTGTGTAAGGAGCTGAATCTAGTGAATGTGTAGTGATGGTTGAATTAGTTGGCATTGGTGTTATTGATGGCTGGTAATTAAATTGGTTGGATGGGTGTTTAATTGGAGGTGATTCGGGGGCTGATTTTGGGTGAATTCAGGTGGTTTTATGGCCTGTTGTAGGTCTGATGGTGATTTGGATGTTGTTAGTTAGAGCTTCTTGGAGGGTACAGGTGGTGAATTAGTTAATGTATTAGCAGTAGATTGTAACATTTTGAAGGGAGTTTGGAGGTAAATATTGGGAATTGGTTTTGGTGTTGAGTTGCAGGTGAAGGAGGCTATTAGGTGAATGTAGGTGGAGGTGTTTAGCATAGGTTGTAGGTGGAGAATAGTTAGGTAATGGAGGTAGCAAAGTGTAGGAATAGCATTGGAATAGCAAAAGGATGCTCGGAAGACAATTCAGGATGTTTTAAGTAAAAATCAGGATTTTCAGGATATTTTAAGAGTGCGGGAAAGAAAATAAGGATCCGAATTTTGATCCCGAACTCCGATGACCGCGATTTTTGCACCTTTGGATTCCTTTCGCGACGTAGACTTTGTCCATGTAGAGAAATTCCCGTTTCCGGACTGTTTTCCCATTTTTCTCAATTATTGCCCAATTTTGACTAAAAACATCCAAAACGCCAAAATTCATCTTTTTCTTCAATTTCGAAGCTCGTTTCTTCTATCCAATTGATTCCCGCATACGTAATTCCTGTCAAACAACAACACGAACACTACCACGAAGATCAAATGTGATAAATTATCAAAATCATACTCAAAACCATTAAGAAACGCCCAGATTGTGCTTTAAAGCTCAAAAACATCCAAAAGTGCATTTTATTCTCAAATTAGCCCGAAAGCCATCCCTTTGCACCGAAACGCGCACAAATAACAATGTGAAATGTACGTAGGATAACTCTTATTAAGGAGTTATCAGACAATTTGGCATAGAGTTCATTGTGTAACATTACCTCCAAAGTAGTCTCTAGATGCTGTAAATGGTCAGCTGCAGACTTGCTGTAGATCAGAATATCATCAAAGAAAACCAATAAAAATTTTCTAAGGTAAGGTTTGAAGACCTTGTTCATCAGGCTCTGGAAGGTGGCAGGAGCATTAGTTAATCCAAAAGGCATCACCTTGAACTCATACAATCCCTCATGAGTTCTGAAAGCTGTCTTGTGTGTATCTTCTTCTGCCATTCTCACCTGGTGATATCCAGACCTCAAATCTAATTTGGAGAAGAATTTAGCTCAATTCAACTCATCCAACATCTCATCAATGACAGGAATGGGAAACTTGTCTTTAATAGTAATGTCATTTAAACCCCTATAATCCACACAAAATCTCCAGGAGCCATCCTTCTTCTTGACCAATAGCACAGGGGAAGCAAATGAGCTTGAGCTGTGTTGGATAACCCCATTATCAAGCATCTCTTGTACTAGGTCAATCTCAGTTTTCTGCACATGTGGATACCTATAAGGTCTTAAGCAGACTGGTTGAGAACCTGGTTTGAGTGGAATGTGGTGGTCATGGCTCCTCTGAGGTGGCAATGATTTAGGCTCCTCAAACACCTTTTGATACTGTTCTATTATCTGTTGAAAGCTCAGGGGTAAATCTGTAATTCCACCAGGCTCAGTCATGGTGATGCTATAGAGGTGTCCTACAGTTACTCCCTCATTCTGAGCACAATAAGACTGGATAGCATTGTAGTTAGCAGCTTTGTACTGGCAAACCTCTTTGTGAGCTTTGAACTGGACTGGAGTTCCATTCAAGTTGACTGTAACAGTCATCTCTTTGAAGTCCAATTCCACAGGACTGACCTCTTGTAACCAATGTACCCCCAGCACCATGTCACAACCTCCAAGTGGTATCACTCTCATGTCAGCCTCCACCTTCTGCCCTTGTATTTTGAGTTTCACCTTAGGACATACTCCATCACTCACAATGTGGCTGCCATTAGCTACAGTAACTCTCATAGATTGGCTAGGGTTGATCACACATTTGAGTTTAGCTGCAGTATTTTTGTCTATGAAATTATGAGTGCTCCCTGAATCAATGAGTATATGGACCTTCTGCTTCCCAACTAGACCTTGTAGCCTAATTGTTTGTGCTCCACAATTTCCAGTCATGGCATGTAATGAGATCTCCATTTCAGGTGTTTCCTCATTGTGTTTACTTTCTCTTCTTGTGCACCAAGAGCTTGCTCTGGTTCCTCCACCATTTCCATTTCTTCTTCACCAGTTATCAGAAATAGCTGAGGCTTTTTGCATTTATGTCCTGGCACATATGACTCCTCACAAAAATAACACAAATTCTTAGCTCTCCTAGCTTTCATCTCTTCTTGAGTGAGCTTTTTAAATGGCACATTTGGAACTGCTGAGCTCTTTTTTTCAGTCACAAAAGGAGTGTATGTCTTGAGAGAGGTGTTCTTAGTCCCATTCTTCATCATGTTATTAACTGTTTGCATGACACTCTGTTGTTGGTGGTTGTAATACACCTCTTGAAGCTTAGACATGGCCTTGGCCTGAGCCAGACAACTAGGTGCTAGTTGCTGAACTTGACTTCTGATTTCTAATTTCAGTCCTCCCAAAAAGGTCTTCATAAAGTAGTTATCATCAGCCCAGGGAAAGAGAGCTTTGACTCTAGGTCTAAGCTTGTCAAACTGAGCCTGATACTCTGACACACTCCCTTTCTTTTCCAATTTCTGCAATTCTGCAAGTACATTTTCATGTCCTGGTTCTAGAAACTCAACACAAATCATTTCACAAAATTCCTTCCATGTTATGCCCTCAAGTGACTCAGCACTAAACCAGCTCTCAGCCTCATCAGTCAAATTGAGTGAAACTAGTATGAGTCTTTGCAAATCATTCAAGTTATGCAGCTGAAAATATCTGTTAGCCTTCAAAATCCACCCCAAAGGATCTAGACCAGTGAATTTTGGAAATTCAATCTTAGGTATAGGCAACACATAATGATTAGAAGTCCTTGTTACCTCACTTAGCAGTTCATCCCCTTTTTCACCTCTTCTAGGGTTGATTTGAGGCCCTGCACTCTTATTTTGTTGTCTTCCCTTGCCTAAGAGGCTTGCTGGTGTTCTGCTAGCTGGATTAGAGGTCTCCATTCGCTCCTTCTCCTTGCTGTTTGCCATGAGGTTCATACAATTTGTCAATTTCTTCAGCTCCTCCTTGAGCTCCTCCTGGCTTTGCCTCAACTCTCCAATCTGGTTTAATTCTGTCAATTGGCCGTGAATTAGGTCATGTCCATGCCTGAACTCTTCCTGTACGTGCCGGAGCTCGCCGTACTCCCGCAGGAGCTCCATGATAGCTTCATCAACCGCGTGCACCAATGACTCCGTCCATAGTTTCCATTTCCACCGTCGCAGCCGGCTTCCTTTGTCCCATTTCTTCAGAATTCGCCGGAGGAAGCGAGGCTCTGATACCAATTTGTCAGGAACCGAGCAGTTCCTGACCTGAATTGCAGGTTTTGAGAGAAGAAGATGAGAGAATTTTGAGAGAGAAGAGAGAATTTGATTTGGAAATCTGAATATTCATAACTCTAAAATGAAGAACAATAGTACTTATACAACGAGGAAGAATTGCAATTACAAAGAGATTTGGGACACAACGTAATTAATAGAACTTTGTAACGGCCATGTGCTGACTGGACGCCAACTTAGCTGTGATGACACTCTCCAGCCAATCGCCATCCACCATGTTGCCAGCTCAGCCACACACGCCAACCAACCCCCTAAACGGCGACGTCCCACTTATGCCATTCAAATCCTAACGGCTAATACTCATCAACGGCCCAGATCAAACACCCCGATCCATCCAACGGTAGCTGCTCTCCCGAATTACAAGTCATCAGTTTAGAACTGATTTCACTTTAGTCCTAATTATAGGTCATTAGTTTTCATACCAGTTTACTTTAGTCCCTGTCCTACCACTTACCTGACAAACGGGAAGCGAGAGGGAGTGAGAGAGAGAGCTTGACGGTGAGAGAGATTGAGAGTTGTGATGGTGTGAGAAAAATTGTGATTTTGATGTGGGTATTTATAGGCTTCCAATTGAAGAATCCGGTGACTGGAAGGAGACCCACCGCGAAGTTTTCGATTTCGAATCGGGTTGGGTTTTGGACGAAATTAGTTTACTTGGTGCTAAATATTCGATCCATGTCGAAGTAGGAGTGGATTGGGACTGATTTTGGTGGATTTGGTGGTGTTTTGAGGCGTCAAGGATGTTGGTGGTGTTGGGGCGGCGAACTAGGCGGAGATGTCTCCTGCTCATTGCAGGAGATGAGGAAGAAGATGATTATTTTATTAAAAAGACACTTTCACCCCCATTAGTTTAGGTAGAAGTCAAGTACCACCCCCAAGTTCAATTAAAATACACTTTTTAAAGTAGGGAAAATACATAAAAGCCCCAATCCTTTAATAACTATAAAAATTAACTCCCAACCAACAAAAATTAATACCCAACACTTATAATAATATTATATTAACACCCAATACTATTTAAAAATACCCGTTTTAATAAACTAAAACTTAATATTTGTTAAAAATACTCGTTTCAAAATAACGGGGTATTTCAGGAGGCCACAAGAAAGTCAAACTACATCACTATCTCGAACATGAGATTCAAAGTCGAGCTCTGTTGTGAAGGACTATGCCGTTGACAGCAAAGGTAATGCTTGGCTTCAGGTGGCGTCTGACAACGATGATGCTAAGTCCACAGATTGGAGCTCCTCGGCTAACAATGACGACTTCACTTTGGACTTCGTCAAACTCATTAGAAGCAAGATGACCTAGAAAAACTTGGGTTTAGTTGTGAGCACAGCGCAACCGGAAACAATGGCTGTTCACGGCGACGGTGATGGAATATTTTTTTCCGGCGAGGGTGGAAACAATGACACCCAGTGGAGTGGACGAAAGACAAGCGCGTGGGAACGCGAGAAAGGCTCGGGAAGCGAGATGGAGGAGAGGCGTGCGATCTCAGAGAGAAGCCCTAAGCGCCGTCTGGTGAACGGGAAACTCCAGTCGTCCTATTCAGGATGATCCTATCATCAACTGGATCAGGATTCTGTCGCATCATCTTTTATTTTGTAGCATCTCTAAGGTGAATCGGTCCATGGTAGCGGTTGCTCATAAGGCCGCAATGAGTTCTCTTTTGGATGACCATCCGATTTAGCTTCTTATCTTTGTTGTAGTTTCTGTTGTAGTCTAGCTAGTTGTTAGTCGCTGTGTTCCTGCAGTTGTTGTAGTTGTAGTTGTAGTCTGTTGTTGATGGTTCCCTGGTGTAGGTGCAGTTGCTGTTTGTTGTTGATGGTTTGTGTCGTTGTTGTTGCTTGTGAGGGGTATGCTCCTTGTTCTATCTCCATGTACTATTTTTCTTTTCTATGTGATGGTGACTCTTTCATAAAAAAAAATGGTAGAATTTTAATTTTTTTATTGAAAAGGGTACAATGATTCTTTAAAAGGAATATATTTGACAAAGTTACAACTCTTTTCTTCTTTGAGGGCCGCTATGCTTCACCGTTTTTTCTTCACATCCTATGTGTCAAGACATGATTTTTTTAACTATTCATATCATCAATCTTAAAAATCTACATAAGCGGTGAAACTAAAGGGTGAAAAAAGGCCATGTTTAGCATTTCTCTTTTTCTTTTTGAAAAAAATTGCAACCAATTGTCATGGAAAACAATGTATGTGTAATACTCCGTATTTTCGTGAGGGTAATTTTATAATTTAAACCTTGAAAATTCAGTTTAGAATTTTCGAGAAGTGATTTGAGAACGCGACACAACAAGAACGAATCTAAATTAATAGCACTGCGAGAGCACCACCACCACCACCACCACCACCACCAACAACAACAACAACAACAATTGACGATATGAAAATACAAAAAATATTTTTCAAAATTTTATGTTTGGACATAAAAAATACAAAAAATCAACACCAAATTAACAGATCTAAGAGCTGCACACCAGAAAATCTCTCAATTTTTTGTCGAGGCCTCTTTGCTTCTCTCATCACCTACCGATAACTCTAAATTAATGTCATCTATTTGGTTCAATTTATATCGTTTTATGAGGTTGACTCGCGAATATTTATAATCTGTATAACCCGCACTTTTTAATCAATTCACCTGTTTAACAGTTAAACACGACACGACATGTTTTAACCCGAATTTAAAATCTGATAATATCTTATATATAGATAACATACTGGCTATTTGAGTCAAGCCACTAAAAAATTCCCCTAGTTTTTTCTCATTCTCGTGATGGACTAATGAGATGAAAATTTACTTAAAGATACGATGAAATATTGCATTTTTCTTTTTCGAATGAAGAAAATGATGATGAACGAGGACTAGAAAACTCTAGAGGAAGAATTTCAAAATTCCGCCTTACTAATTAGGGCGTCATTTACGAGCTGAATCTCAACAACTGTCAACATATATATATATAATTTGCAAAGATATTCAAACTATGATTTGCAATGTCTAAAAAGAGATAGTGAAGTTTAGGTTGAAGTTTTTAAGTGCATCATGACGTGCATCGCACGGGTACATTGCTAGTTATATCCTAAAAGAAGATTTCGAACATAAGTGAAGCATTTCTTTTTTGCAATCACACAAGCCTTGGGCTATCGATTCACATCTCCATGTCATTCCTCCAGGTTCTTCAAATTTATTTTGGTCCTAACAATTTGCTTAGCAGAACGACGCAAAAATTCGGTAATCTTTTCGTGAGGTCATAGAGTAAACTTTGCTCTACAATACAACAAAAATTTATCAAATTATTGCTTTGTTTTACTAACAAAATTGCTAAGACCAGATAATACATGAATAATTTTTTGAATAACCTAGAGGAACGGAGGGAGTATGGTATTGTGACATTGTCCATGGTTCTCGTTGTCAATTTTATACTTGAGGCCTTGAGGGTACCAATTATAACATCTCGAAATATTACGAAATTTGTGAATGAGAAAAATAAGTTGAGGGTCGTAGTTGTATTTAACAATAAACACAAAAACCAGGATTTTTATTAACAGAATTGCAACGAAGAAGATTGAGGTGGCCCACCACAGTCTATGGGGTTTTTGTACCGTTCCCCAATTCTCACTGCCCTGGTACCGGATAGGGTTTATAATCCACTGCCGATGAACAATCAATAGAGAGCTTCAGTTTCAATTTGGTTCCAGAGCATTGAGCAGGTACCAAACTCTTCTCTACCCACAAAAATTGTTCAACATTTGGCTTGAAAAATCACATCTTCGTTGCAATTCTATTTCAATTGCTTCATGGGTCTGAGTAGAATTTTGG
Organism: Linanthus parryae; assembly: GCA_023055425.1. NCBI lineage: Eukaryota > Viridiplantae > Streptophyta > Magnoliopsida > Ericales > Polemoniaceae > Linanthus > Linanthus parryae. Next base: position 61,953,500 of record JALGPY010000002.1, on the reverse strand, counting down.
CACTTACACTATCTGCTTCTGATGTATCCTTTTTTAATGAAGGCTGCTGCTCATGGCTTTGAATTTGCAGAGTGACCCCCTTTCCTCTTTCAGTCCTGGTAAGCTGCCTCCTCACCTCTTGTATTCAATGTGTATCTGTTCATGTATTGTTTGTTTAAAGGTTCAATTCTTTGAAACAGTTCTGGTGATGTGGTGAAATCATCCTAACTTTGGTGGGTTTTCTTGAAAACAACTGGAGCTTTGTGTGCTAATGGGGTTAACTCTGTTGGTGTTGTCATTTTTTTGATTTTGTAATTCTAGAACTAGGGTCTGGTCTGTGTTGGAGATGTGATTGAACAATTGGAAACTTGTCAAATGACTTAGGGAGATTGTTATGTAGTAGAGTGGATAATGGTTATCAACCAAATTCTAACGTGTTTTGCTCACTGAAGGTTGTGGCTAGGCATATGAACAAGTTAAGGCAATCCTGTTCATATTTTTTGTTCAAAATCACTGGAATTTTAGTCGTGTGAGTTGTCTCGGCTTGTGACATATGTGGTTTCCTCCCTGAGGTGTTGCCCCTTCCCTATGGGCTGTCAAAGGTTTGCCTTGGTCGTTAACTTTAAGGCGTTTAGGATTACTGTAGCTCCTCGCAAGCTTGTGGCACACAATCCCATTGGAAGAAGAACAATGTGGAGCTGATAAGTGTTTTGAAATCCACAACCTTATCCAAATGTCTGACATCTATTGTGAAAGCCACGATTCAACTAGAGGAGCTAGTATAATGATGGGCCGATTCGTCATAGAAAAGTGCTCCAAAAGCGTGGAAATGAAATCAATATTGAGATATTTGTGGCTAGCTCTACTTATGTAAAAGCAACTATTTACCCTTTGACCGTGTTTTCTGGTATCTACTTTACCTGGATCGTGGAACATTCAGGCCTTCTGGGGTGCTGAAATGGGGGAATGGACTGGAACTAAATATGATGGGGTTGTTGGGGTAGGTTCCTTCAGCACGCTTGTTCAATCAGTTGCGAATTTTAAGAGAATTGCTGATCTCTTTCCTATATCTTTATCATGTCAAAGCTTCATCATACTACTTAAGCGCATTCCATTTATTTTTCCACGTGAAAATACTTGGGATAATGAAATTTAGAACGGAAGTAGTAACCCCACTTCCCATAGCCAAATCCAGTGCTTATGGAACTGAAGTCTTACCGCGTATTGGAATGTGCAATCAAAATGGCAATTTGTTAGTTTATGAGGAAAATATGCCCAAAAAGTTCTGTTACCTAGTTTCCTATATTATACATGCTTTTATAATAAATTCTTTCTTTCACGCCCAAAGATTCAACTTATATATCCGACATGTGACTGAGTTATATGTGTTTTTATCAGGAGCTATGCAAACTGGTACTGGCTCTCGCAATAGTATCATAAACTTTCTGAAGGACAGAGACTTTGACGATAAAACCATTGGCGAAATGCTCCAAAAGTGCAAGCGCCTTGAGAGCACGCAGAGGGAAAAAGCCTCCGAAAATTGGGATTACTTGAGAAGCACCGGCATCCAGGAGAGAAAGCTCCCTTCCATTGTCGCCAAGTGCCCTAAAGTCCTTGCCTTGGATTTGAATGAGAAGCTTATACCCATGGTTCAGTGCCTTGCAACTCTAGGAACAAAACCCAACGAAGTTGCTTCCGCCATTACCAAATTCCCTCACATACTTTCCCACAGCGTGGAAGAAAAACTCTGCCCACTCCTTGCATTCTTTCAAGCTCTTGGAGTCCCAGAAAAGCAACTTGGTAAGATGCTGCTTTTCAATCCAAGAATCATTAGCTACAGCATCGACTCAAAGCTTTCACAAATTGTGGATTTTCTTGCTAGCTTTGGTCTCACAAGAGAAGGGACAATCGGCAAGATTTTAGTCAAAAACCCTTTTATCATGGGTTACAGCGTAGAGAGACGACTACAGCCCACATTGGAGTTTCTGAAATCGATAGGCTTGTCAGAGCTTGATCTTCAAAAAGTTGCATTCAACTTCCCTGAAGTCTTATGTAGAGATGCTGACAAGATCTTGAGACCAAATTTCACTTACTTGAAGGGATGTGGGTTTGAAGGCGGAGAGATTGCCGCTTTGGTGACTGGTTATCCGCCTGTTTTGATCAAAAGCATAAAGAATTCACTAGAACCGCGGATCAAGTTCCTGGTAAATGTCATGGGGAGACGAATCCAAGAAGCTGTTGAATACCCTGAATTTTTCCATCACAGCTTCAAGAGGAGATTGGAGTTGAGGCAAAAGCTCCTGAAACGAAAGGACATAAACTGTAGCCTGAGCGAAATGCTGGATTGTAACCAAAAGAAGTTCCTTTTGAAGTATGGGTTTATCGAGCAGTTTGGGTAAGGAGTCGTCGCAATGCTTGCACCCCCTTATTTCCTTGTAACATTAAGCTTTTTTGTTTAATCATCTTTTCTTTGTATTTTAACTTGTATTGATGTTGATTAACACTGAGGAATGTTCTTTAAGCGGCGACAGAATAGAGTTACATGCCATTTTTTCTGATCCTGATGATGGGTGGTTTTACTGCATCGTGTTAACATTGTAACGAGCTGTGTGGAAAGTAGGTGGGAGATAATAGTAGGTTCTTTCGAGCTCGAAGATGAACAATTCACAATCTTTACAATAAGAGAAATGTTAGAGTAAAGACTCTTATCTCCCACCTACCTTCCACACAAATACAATTATGCGAAAATGAGTAATGATGTTTTGAATTTTACACTTGTGTGTGAGATGATTGGGGGATAATGATGAGTTCTCTAGCATTTCATTTTTAACAATTAATATTTGTGCGATGTGGCAACGTGTTATCAGAAAATTTTAGTCCTCCCTTGGACTTTTCGTTATCGCCGTTGCGAAGAAAGGAAAACTATTAATTTCAACCTCGCAACAGGATTATTCTTCAGTAGCGACATTGAGCTAGTTTAGTTGCAGCTAGTTTTGGTTTCTTATAGTATAGACATCTACCTCTTTTATTTCAAAAAACGAAGAAGGAATAAATGCACAATTTCTCCAAAAAAAAAAAGAAAAATGTATAAGATTACTAAACATCCCAAATATAGTTTTAGAAAAATAAAACCAACCAATCCCGACGCACTTACTATGTAATCCCTCCGTTCCTCTTGTTCCCCATGAACCCAAAATGTTGCTTTATTAGCAACTGAAGTGGTTTTTAGTTTTTACCACTGCCCCTGAAAGTAAATTGTGATTCAACAAAGTGTCAGTGGATTCCGCATGACAGTAATCTACGTAACTCTTCATTAAGGACAATATAGTATTTTTCTTTTTTAGAAGTTCTAAAAACAAGAAGAAAAAAAACAACCCGGTAACCAAAAGATGAAGAATCAGAAGGACGGAGGGAGTACTATTCAAACAATGGATTTTAGAAACTAAACGATATCCATTTTAAAAGCGGATAGCGGATACGGATAGCGGATACAAATAGATACTTTTTCTGTTTATTCTCTTTGACTTTTACCACTTCTTATATGGTCGTTTTGACCTGATGATTTGACTAGTAAAACGAGCATTTTTTGTAATTTTTTCTTTACTCTAAAACACCATGAAAAAGTATCAAAAAATTGCATCGTTTTGCTATCCAAATCACTGGGTGCATGTTTGGTATTGCTGATTTTAATCCAATCGGCCTCTTTTCAACAATCTTTTCAACAGTCTTGTTTGTTATGCCTGTAGATTTTAATATAATAATCTGCAAATTAAAATAATCTCCGAGCAATTGTAGAATCTCCAAAATTGCGTACTGTGCAGCTTAAAATCTCCAAAAAATAATTTTGATTTTTTCAACATTAGTATAATCATAGTTCTGTTATAAAAATGTGTATTCAATTGCTTGACTTTAGAGCTCTTTAATTTTTTCAAATGGATCAAGTTAGTGATTTATAATTTCAGCTCATACCAAACGGATTGTGATTATCAGTTAAGTTGATTTTCTTGTCAGATCTTTTTCAGCTGATTATTGAGATTTTCAGTTGATACCAAACAGACTTTGGATCATAGTGACATTAAAAGTCAAAACTAAAATAAAGGGAATAAACAGACCAAATTACCAACACACTCACCAAATTATCTATAGCCATAAGCCCAATGCAACGTAGAAGCCCATTAACCCATTTCATTAAAGAAGGGTAAAAGACACTTTTACCCCCTCAGGTTTGACATAAAGTACTTTTGCTCCTTTTAATTTCGAAAAAGACACTTTCCCTCCTTCAATATGCGAAATTGTAAGTAGGGATGGCAATGCGGTCCGCTCCGATCCGAGATCCGGGGTGATCCGACCCCAATGGAGCGGTCCGAATCCGATCCATTTGTTTTTGGATCGGATTTGGATCACAAGTATGCAATCCGTTCGGATTTCGGATCGGATTCGGATCATATCTGTATATATCCGATGATCCGATCCGATCCGACCCGATCTGATATATACATAAGATATCCGATAATTCGACCCGATCCGATCCGAACTACATATAATATATGTATAATTATATAATACAATTATAATTATATAATATAATCATATATTATATATAGAATTATATAATAATATACAATTCGACCCGATCCGATTCGTGATCCGTTCTTGTGATCCGTGATCCGTTTTCCTTATGGATCGGATTTGGACTTTTTAGGTGATCCGTTATATGATCCGATCCGGACCCGAACGGATTCGGATCAGGAGGTATCATTTTCGGATCGGATCGGATTATTGACAGATCCGATCCAAATCCGATCCGTTGCCATCCCAAATTGTAAGATACCAAATTTCGCATATTGGATGAGGGAAATTTGTTCCATGAGCCACACTATCTGAGACGGACACCCACCCCTCGAATGGCTGCGTCACAATTAGAGAGTGTAGTTGTCACGAAAATCGTACACTAAAAGGCTGAAAGTAGGGGTGCAAGTTTAAACTGGAAAAATCGCAAAACGAAACGAACCGAGTTTAACGAACTGAATTAAACCGAACCGAGCATGAATCGTATAAAACACAAACCCAACCGGTAAAACCGTACTAAATTGTTTAAACCGTATTGCATATATTTCTTGTACCATAAACATAATCATGTAGAATGTTGAAATTACGTTCATATTTCTTTAGTTCGAGCTCGAGTTTTCCGTAAAGATTCATATAAAATCAAGCCAATGGTTATAAATTTGACTGAGTTTACTTTGGTATCTATATTTCAGCTATTTTTTATACATAATTTTTACCTTTTTTCGGTTAAAAATCTAATTTTTAAGTAATAGCGTGTATTAGTATGCAAACCGCCAGTTTAAACTGAACCGAACCTCCTAAATTCGAGACCGATGCAAAACCGAACCGAAATTAAACCGAATCGTCGAGGTTCAATTTTTGTGTGGCTCAAACTGGACCGAGTCCAACCGTTTGCATCCCAGCTGAAAGTATCACTTCCCACACTAAAATGGGGGTAAGAGTCTTTGCATCAAACTTGATGGGTGAAAGTGTTTTTTTACCCGAAGACCCATTAACCATCATCCTGTCTCAAAAGAACAGAGAGAACGAAAACCCTCTTTGGTTCTCTTCGAGCTTCCCATCTCTCTCTCTCCCTCGCATCACTCTCTCTCTCTCTCTCGCTTCGACCAGTCTTCCTCCACTTCGTCTTCATCTCTCTCTCAACACCAGCATCTCTCTATCTGGAGCTTCTTCCTTACAGAAATCTGCAATTCGAAGGTAAGTTCTGTACACTTTTTCTTCTGATTATCTCTTTGGTTGATATCTATATAGGTTTTGCAGAGTCAGAAACAGTAAATTGTACATTGGTTGATTCAAAATTCCGAATAAAGTCATGTTCTTTGTAAGCTTTTAGTCCATCTACAGTGAGTCCCCTAGTTTAGTCCTGAACCAATTTTGGCCCTCCAGTGAACCCTTTTTTTTTTCTTTTTTTTCTTTTTTTTTTTGCCCTAAATGTAGGCTAAGCAGTTTTCTAGGGCAGATTTTGGAAATGCTTTTATGTAAGCATGTACATATAGGTTAATTAATCCAGATACGACATGGGTTTGTGAGATACTGAGAGGTTGATTTCGATTTCTGTAGATACACTAGATGAGTGGTGGTGGTGGTGGCAGACACCGGACCCCCGGTGGCGGGGTTCAACACGTATTGGACTATCTCAAGAGAATGCAGGCAGAGAACCCGGCTTTCTTTTACGCATTCCAAGGCGAGAATGAACACTCCACCGGGAATGTATTCTGGGCTGATTCCACTTCCAAGATGAACTACAATTATTTCGGGGACACGGTTCGGTTAGACACGGCGTACCGTGTGAAAGGCTTCAAAGTACCATTTGTGTCCTTCACGGGGTTAAATCATCATGCCCAGCCGGTCTTGTTTGGTTGTGCAGTCATTCTTGATGAGTCCGAATCTTGCCTTACGTGGTTGATCCAGACTTGGCTTCGTGCAATGTCTGGGCGCAGCCCAGTTTCCATCACCACAGATCCTGATAGTCTGATTCAGATGGCTGTTAACGAAATCTTGCCTAGAACCAGACATCGGTTCTGTAAGTGGAGCATTTTGAGGGATACCGAAGCAAAACTGGCTCATATCTATCAAACCCATCCCAGTTTTGGGGCAGATTTGAAGAAGTGTGTCAATGAAACAGAGACGGTGGAGGAGTTTGAATCGTGTTGGGAAGCACTCCTAGGTCGGTATTTCCTCTTAGATAACGAGTGGCTTCTGTCGCTGTTCAATGTTCGCCACCAGTGGGTCCCGGTTTTTGTGCGGGACACTTTTTTCGGGGAGTTGTCTAGGAACGACAGTGGAGGTGATATTATAAGTTCGTTCTTTGAGGGGTATGTGAGTGCAACGACTACTCTGCAGCTGTTGATTAAACAGTATGAGAAAGCTGTAGCGAATTGGCAGGAGAAGGAATTGAAGGCGGATTATGATACTACGAACTCTATGCCTGCTTTGAAGACCCCATCTCCTACGGAGAAGCAAGCTGCAAACCTTTACACGAGGAGAATATTCATGAAATTTCAAGAGGAGTTGGTCGAGACCCTTGCTAATCCTGCTACTAAAATTGATGATTCGGGAACTATTGCAACGTATCGGGTGGCCAAATTTGGGGAGGAGCACAAAGCGCATACTGTTAGCTTCAATTCATTGGAGAAGAAGGCGAATTGCAGCTGCCAAATGTTTGAATACTCCGGCATCGCTTGTAGGCACATATTATCTGTTTTCAGGGCTAAAAATGTTCTCACACTTCCTTCTGATTATCTGCTCAAGAGATGGACAAGAAATGCCAAGAGTGGAGGAGTTGCTGATGAACCCTTTCCTCAGTTACCAAGTGATTCTCAAGAATCTTTGACTGTGAGATGTAACAATCTACGCCAGGAAGCCATGAAATTCGTTGAAGAAGGAGCGAAATCAATACATTTCTACAACATTGCGATGGAAGCTCTGCAAGAGGCTTCAAAAAAGGTTGCTGCTGCGAAGAGTCAAAGTTCTGGAGCCACAGGTGGAAACGCTCTGGCAAATGGAACCAACGAAGAAATGCAAACAGATGGACAGCGTGATACGATACCAAATCAATCTGTGGTCAGTTATTGCTAACTCTATCTTAAATGTTTTTTTCTTTTTTTTAGTTTTGCTTCATACCTAGACCAGACTCTGCTTGATGCTCCACGTTAGAAAAAAATTACTTTCCTTCCTTCTGTGACCTTTCAACTATTATTGGTTGGTTGATGTGCTTTACTTTTTCTTACTAAGAAATAGTGAGGAGACCTCAGGTCGGTATCATTGGATTAATCGAGGATTCTAGGATCTATGAACAATTCTGGAAAAATAGTTAAAAGACCACAAATGGTGGAACCTCGTAGTGAACTACGAAATGATTGAAGGACACAACATGAATATGACTAGTTCAACTGGAAATGATCAATGGTTGGTCCTTTTAGATCCTTGTAAGTTTTTACCTTGTGTGTTCTTCGTTGACGTATCGGTTATATGTCAGTTCCGCTGTAAAGCTTCGTTTGCAGAGTTGGAAACAAATTGATTACAGATGAAAAAGAAAAGAAAAAACCCGCTACTTGTTTCTTTAGGAAACATGTGATTGAAGCTTCAAAAGAAAGTAGACGCATTGTCGCATATGTTTTAAAATTTTCTCATTGTCCTCCGGTGCTTATTATCACGGTGAAAAATACAAGGGTTAACCCTTGCAGATTAGTGACTCTTCTTATTGTTATGTAGAGAACTGATACATCAGATAACGAGCCATGTAGTACAAACAACTTATTAGAAATACCCTTAACACTTCCATCAAGCTGGAGCAGATATATCATATGCTCCAAGCTTGTTCCAAATAGTCCGCTACCCTGACTTTTGAACAAAGACACCTTGCATCCTTTTTTTAGATGGAGCTGACAGTGGACTAGACCCGGAAAAAAGACTATTTTACCCTCACAATTTTAAAAAATGACCTACCTTCTCGTTTCTCATCTTTTCAAACCCTCATCTATCTCCACCTCTCTCTATCTCATCTCTCGTCTCTCTTACCCTCCCAAGCACAGCCGACCTCCATCTCCACCTCCACCTCCCCAATCGAAACCTAACCCAAGCACAGCCGACCACCATCACCTCACCTCCACCTCCATTTCCCCAATCAGAATCTAGCCCTATCTCTCGGATTCCACTCGTCCAGAACCCTCAAACCCAGAACACGAGCTCTTCTTCTCTCTCCCTCGAACTCCTCTTCTCTCTCCGAAAGAGGCGGCTCTGGGCTGTGAACAAGGCAGCGGCCTTTAGGGCTTAAGGTCTCCCATCACAGGACCTGTAGTTCAAACCCAATCGAACCATCAGAAACCCAAACACAAGCAAATGGAGAAACTGATGCAACTCAGAAATCCATCATCTTGTCCCAATTGATGAAACCTAGAAGTCAATTTAGGGCTGAAGTCTTCGAATTGATTGGGTAAAGATGACATATTTCCGGGTTTTACACCGACCCACAACAACGCCGCCACCACTGAGGCCCTGTTCTAGGTGTTGGTGAAGGTGGAGGTCTATTTTGGTGGTGTTAGGGAAATTGGGTCTGTGAGTTTGAGGAAGGTGTTGGTGGTTGTGTTGGTGTAATGGTGAGAGTTTCGTGTGGGGAATGGAGAAGGAGGTCTGCACGAGGAGGTTTGATGGTCTGTTGATGTGGAGGTTAGGTTGGATGTTAATGATTTTATGGTCGGTGAAAAAAGTTGCAGGAGGTAGTGAATGTGGTGATTTGGTGGTTGTAGCTGATGATTGGCAGGGTGTGTGGTGATGTTAATCTGGGTTGGAGAAGGTTGCAGGTTGTTGGCTGTAACTGTGGTGATGAAAAATGGTGTAGGAGGTCTTGGTGGTTATTCTGGGTTTAGGTTGAGAGCAAATTTCAGCCCAAAATTTCATACCGTTACCATCACATAAAGCCCCCTGAGTTGTAGCACATAATCTCAAGACCTCAGTTTGAATTTGATGTTAACTAGAGGGGAAATTGATTGTGGTGTTTGGTTGTAAAGGTTTGTTTTGAGGTGTTCGTTTGTGTTGTATTGGGTTTCATTCATTTGTGTGGTACTGGTTTATTAATTCGGGACAAAATCATGTGAGTTTGATGTTCTTGGTGTTCTTGGTCTGTTCTTGGTGTTCTTGTGATTTTTTTTGGGAGTTTTGTGGGTGTGTTCTTGGTCTTCTTGATGATGAACATGGGTAAAAGAAGTCCAAAAAAAATATACAGGGGCAACATGGTCCGGAAAAAGTCTATTTCCCACTGTTCTAACGGAATAGGACAGAAGGGTGCTAAGTGTCCAAGGAATATCCCGTCAAATGGGTGCAGAGTGTCTTTGTTCAAAGGTGAGGGTAGCGGACTGTATTTAATCCAATTGTCAGGGTGGTCACCGTCTTTTACCCTAAATAAAATACTAAAATCCTATTCATATCTAAGAAGTTTTTACTTTTCCTTGCAAAAATATCCCACTAAATCAGCCCCTAAATTATGAATTCTTCCATAATCAGTTTATTACTCTTGCTTTCTATTTCTCCAAAAAAATTCCCTGACTTGCTGCTCCGTAGAGTTGAAAAGAAAAACTTAGAGCGACTCGTCCAATGCACCAAATACTTCCAAATTCTAACACGGGCTAGAAACTTTGGACGGCTAGTCCAATGGACCAAGTACCGTAGAAGATTATCAAAAGACTTAAGATGATTCTTGGAGTGACAATGGTGCTTCATACGTTGATGAACAAGATACCGTCAAAATATAGCGTCATGAAGATAATACAGATAATTTGTGCAACAATGAGATACTTCCAAATTAAAAATCTCGAGATGGATAAAGATACTCGATTCTACCCATCCAATATAGATCTTCATCATGTCGTTGGAAGGATAAAACTGCCTGAAACAAGAAGGTACATCCAAATTTTGCGTCTTCTTTGGATGGGATTGCTTGAAGCTGAAAAGTAGAATTGACCCTCATATGGTCACATGCTTTGAAGCAACCAAGGGACCTCGAACGATCGAACTTGTACCCCTTTGGAAACAAAATCAAGAGAAGTGTAGGTGTCGGCACAACTAGGGTCAAGGTATAAGCCAACATAACCAGAGACGTGGGTCACTCGCATTGCCTTTGAAGTTCTAACATGTGACTCGATGTGGTATATGATCAATGGCTCAGATGACTTACCACAAAGAGAGAACCATGCAACTCCAAAGAGTCTCAATATGGCGTACTTGCTTTGGATAGTAACCATGCTTCATTGTGGAAGTGTCACATAGTCTTGGGTATCCGACCAAGAAAATTCGATGAAATATAAGGATGACGAGCTTTTGTGGCGAGAGGAAATGCCAAAATCGTAGTCATGGAACCATTTTGATCAATGACTTGGCAACAAACATTATCTTCAATCATAGTAGAGACATATTCATTCAACCACGCAATGTCTTCCAAAATTTGCTTGGTTTCCTCATTCTCCGCATCTACACATTCATCATCTGACCATAAGGGCTCCTCGAGAGGTAAAACTTCTTGGACATAACCCTCTTCACCAAGTAGTACTACTTCTTGGCTCTCAATGTCATTATAGCTCGATCCTTGTTGATAGAAAGAGTAAAGCGTGGGCTTCTTGACTTCAGGGGTAGGTTTTGAAAGGGGACCATCATCATAGCTATAATCGTAATCATATGCATAGTTGTAAGGAAGATGACTCAATCTCCTTGACCTTTTGGGTGATATAGACTTGTGACAGTAGGTCTCACGGCATTTAGAAGATGAATGTCGTTGGCGAAAGGTATGATAACCTTCATGTCTTCTACAGGAAGCAGGGTGATACCATTCCTTCTAATTCAAAATTTTCTCCATCTAGGTCCATTCAGGCTCTTCTCCGTGACGCTCTAGATCTTCTTGCACATACTGCCAATGCCTATCAGCAGATCCCACAAGTGCCATTCGCAAAATGAAATCGTCGACTTTCAGTTATGTTATACCACTCCAAATAGTCTTCCAAGTCATTGAGCCAATCCAAAAAGACACTACTAACCCTGTAGTGATCATCTTCACCCGAAATTTGGAACACCCTGGCCTTCCTTGTTTTGCTCTGGAAGCGCCTATAGTCATTGTGTTGGCAGTAATCATAATGAGGTCTAGCTTGATTATGAAGCTCGTGAAACTCATAACTGGGCACTGAAGAACAACCTCAAGATAAGTCGCAGAGATCAGATATATCTGGGGCAGACTCTAAAAATGTAACATTGGCGCTCACAAAAAAAAGCGGTGTCCGGAAGGATGGTAATATCAATAATCTTTTTAGGTGTGAATGACCAAGAAGATACACTCCAAATGGGTTTAGGAATATTTCGTCCAAATAAAAGAGTACAAGCCACCTCAAGTAAATGTTGAGTTTAGTAACATAACGTTCAGCCACACCATTTTGTCGAGGCGTATGAACAAATGAAGATTGGTGTACCATATCATTTTGGGACATATATGAAGAAATGGAGGAGAAAAGTACTTTAGAACATTGTCACGCTGTGTAAAGAAAGGGTCACGAAACTTATTTTTAATATCGGTACAAAAAGCAGTGAAAATGGAAAACAATCTTGAGTGAATTTTCATTAAATGAAGCTATGTCATTTGGGAGTGCTGATTGACACAAGTAACAAAGTATTGAAAACCAAGCATGGACACACAATAAGGGTCCCATGCACCAACTCGAAAGGACGTGACACACATTTATTGACACGGTAAGGGAATGGAACATGGTGTTGCGTCCCAAATTGACAAGATTCACATTCCAAAGCTTACACATGCCAAAAGAGGAAGTAAAGATTTTAAAGTAGAGAGGGGTGGCCTAGGTGACAATGGATTGGAAGAGAACTTACTGCAGTTGAGCATGTGTGGGAAGAGGAATTACTCGACAGACCAAAATACTTGAGGCCATTTGACTTATAACCTTCTCCAACTGTCTTCTTTGTCTGCAAATCTTGGATAACAACATAATTAGGCTAGAATGTAACAGACCAATTCAACCGTTTGGCCAATTTACTGATGGACAAAAGGTTGTATGGAAAACGAGTAAGGTATAATGTAGACTACAAGGGAATTCCAGGAGTAGGGTGTGCTGTAAGTTTCAGTCAGGATGTTAGGAGTAGGATGAAAATGAGCAATACATTTAATGTATTTTGACAGTGTTACCACAATTCACTCACACCCCCGCGAATTGCGAATTGGATCGCGCGTTCCGAAACGTGGAACACCAGCGATCCAGATCGCTTAATTTTGCGATCCCAAGTTTGTTCACTACTTTCACCTGAAGTATCTGTGCAGAAGGGAAAATTAAATTTGGATATGTTAAGTTACATCTATTTTTAGAGTATTGACTTTTAAATATTGTATACATTGAGCAGTTTTTATGCTTAATGATTTGAGGAAAATGGTAAAACTCCTATAAAGGTATCCAAATATGCCTACCCTTGGCGTACCGAACTCCATAGGGTATGGCGTTCCGCGATCCCGTTCCCGTTCCACGAACCGGAACGATACGCGTTCCAGGTAACTTAGCTTTTGAGCCATATGCTAAAGTTACATGAGGTAATTCGGTAGAATACTGAAAATCAGAAAACACATTGGGTAAGATAACACCCCAAGAAAACCATACAACCTACTCAACAAGCAGAAAAGGAATACTGTATGTAATCAATTCAGCAATAATCGGCAGAACTTGTGAGTTCACCAATGACTCGAGGATATATTTTGCCAACAAGTACCAAATATTCTGTTGCACATTTGAATCACACTTGAAACTGGTGTCCGTAGACCATTGAGCTTGCTCCACACATCTCACTGCTGACCACTTTACCAACTGCCAACAACCAGCTTAAATAGCTGATTTCATATCATATTCGCGATTCACGTATAGGTGCAGCCCGAAAGCAAACAAATGTGAACTGCAAAGCTTAAATATGAATCTAGCTCACTCTAGAATTGATTGAAACAGTATAAATAGTGCTCAGAAAAATCCCACTGGCAACTGAGAGAAGCTTGTTGTCATCCGGAACAACATGAAACAGACTGGAAAAGAAGAAAAATGAAGCTCAGATCCCAACTTATACTATCAATTTGTAACCGAAAAAGGAGACAGAGTGATTATAAGGGCAGGGGCAAAAGCAGGTGACAATGGCAGCACAACTTCATTGAGGTGCTGGCTAAAATGAGTCAGAAGTAGAAGTTGAAAGCGAGTCAGTGAGTAACCTGATATTACCTACCTGGATTTGCAGAAACTTGGAGTACAAAACCCTAATCAGCTAAAACAACCCTTGAGAAAAAGGTGGAGGAACAAGTTATTGAGTAGCTTGAACTGGAAGTGTCGAAAGCTGACTGCAGGTCCTGCTATCCTTTGGCTCTAATACCGTATCACGATGAAAATACAGAGCTTAACCCTTGCAGATTTCCTCCTTATTTATATGTAGAGAATGTATATATTTTATAATGAGCCCTACAGTTTGAACAACTTGTTAGAAATACCCGTAACACTCATCTGCTTTGTGCTCCTTGCATCTTGCATGTTCGTCCATCCTAAAATGTTAATGCAACAAACAGAGTTCCGTTTTTTGTTATTAGAAGCTGAAACAGAGATGTTGGAAACATTGTTTTCTTTGTTTACGGAGTATTACTTAGAAAGTGAAGCAAGGGAAGCATTTATCATAAATTAAGGCCTTGCTTTCTTTACCTGATTTGGGGACTTTTTATTTCTTTTTAGAAAAAGATCAAAAAGTTGCTTACTTTGATATTGTTAAATTTTCTAAAATGTTGTAGGTAACTTTTTTTAGAAAAAGGTTGCTTACTTATGTTCTATTTTAGCTCCTAAAAAGTAAAGTTTAGGAGTAAAAAGTAAGAAACGTTGAAGTTATAAAAAACTAACTTTTTTTAGTCTTATAAAAAGGTAAACAACTACGTAACATAAATTGTAATGAAAATGAATAAATTATAACTTTTAATGACCTAAATAAAGGTTAAAAGTCACCTAATTTTAGACAATAAAAGCAGGGCCTAACTTTATTCATGATGCATCAAGAGATCACCTCAAAATCAATGAAATTTGTTGGGCAAAATGAATGTTTTCACACAAGTATAAGAACGAGAAGTCCAGAGTGTAGACATATTTCATTTGGCATTGCAATTGGTGGACTAGCTTGAGAGTAACTGCTCAGTACATAACTTCACAGTGTCTATATGAAACTTGAACAAGCTTGACAAGAAGCAGCAGCTACGTGCTAGCAGATTTTGATACTTCACTACATTTTTTTCTCTCCAGTAGATGTGTTTTGCCATTCAAGGTCACTACATGCTTTGTTTCTTAATCCCATTGATTGTGTTTTCTATGTTCTCGACAAGGGGGGTCTGAATGTCGAATAGTGCTTTCTCCATGAGGCAAAGTGGGTAGTTTACTGTTGTGTTGATGAAATATCATGTTTGCCTTTTTTGTGGCTAATATTCCTAAAAGTTAAAATAATTACATAATAGTTCCTCTTTTCTTGTTTCCTCTAAAAATTGACTTGTGTGATCTAAACATTCACAGCTATGGAAGCAGATTGTGGTATCTTTTGTTTAGGCCTTCAATTTTTCCGTCCCACCAAATTCGCCCAGAGAACTTTTGGATATTACATGGGGCACTGTTGTATCTAAAGACTAATGAATTTTATACAGGCATCCTTGCGTTATCAAACAGTTATTTTTGTCACACCAAATGGTGTATCCAGCAGTTAATTTTTTTTTTTTATTATTATTATTATTATTATTTTTTTGTCTCTTTGCCTGCATTCCATGCCACAAAGAGTTATTTCCGAATTCTGGAGTTTTCATGCTTCATAGATGGGGGAACTTTCTTTAGTATGCTTGCTGGTGTAATACTGAGTCTTGAGGTTGTATTTTCTTATCACCAATAAGATTTCTTATTTAAAACTAGTTTAGGATGTAAAGGAGTCTGGGGTTGGGGACACTTCTATTAACTGAGATCGTAAAAACTGGGAGGTGCATCCAAAGGAATGATAATCTGAACCTTGCCTTCTGATGCTGTTTCTCGCCTTCTAACTCTTTGTGACATGGGTAACTGCAAGTTCCATAATTTGGAAAACCTTCAACTTCATTGACTATAGAAGTAGTGGATAGTAAATGATTTCTTTAGGTATAAGGTTGACACGAGTCAGTGAGAGCTATGGCATACAGCTTCCGCAGATGCAATATCACTCCAATGGTGTTGGTGACTCTGTGTGGACACATCAGCCACACCATCAAACACAGCGTGGAAATTCCTTAGTCAAGTAACCAAGGTGCAACAGGCTGCTGCTTTCTCTGACCCAAAACACACCCGGTTCCTTTGCCAATAAATTTGAGGTCAGCCTGGTGTCAAGCTATGTAGCAAGGGTGCGGGAGCAGTGCGGGTGCGGTGACTATATATATTTATATTTTATATTCATTGTGATACTACTGGCGGACGGAGGATTCTTATCCAGTAGGGGCCAATCACATATAAAAAATGACTAATGTGAAATTTTTGAATTTGGAGGGGCCAAAATGTATTATATTTGTATAAATACTTAAAGTATTAGGGGCGTGTAAGTAAAAATTTCGAAACTTGTGGGGGCTGAGGCTCCCATCCGCCACCCCGGTATCCGCCACTGATACCGTTATATTAATATTAAAACAACAATAATCCAAATTAGAGTATAATCAAACAGATATTCATACACCAAAGATTCAGAGTTACTGTATCAACAATATAATATCATCCTGTAGTTGTTCGTAGCTGTGAAGAGACGAGTAAGCTAAGGGTCAGAAATGTTCACATGGATGCACATATTTTTTGTTAAACTGTTGTTGTATTTTAGGAGACCTCTCAAGTTAAGCATCCACAAAGCACCCACGAAGCACCAGGTGCGGGTGCGCGACCTCCCAGAAGCACCCGTGCAACATAGGTGTCAAGTGAAATTGAATATTGAAACTGCTGCTCCCTGTGAAATTTGTCATGCGGCCATTTACAGGCTAATTAATTTAGGGAAATGACTGATTATAAGCCGGAGGCTTCATGACCAGTGTGAGCTATGTGTTGGTTTTACTAACAGACAAGTGGGGCTTATTCCAAATGAATTGGAGTCTGACGCGCAAGAATTTGTTCCTCCCGGGATAAATAAACTCCGTCAGGTGAAATTTGCTGAGCGTATACTAGGAACTCATACGAATGTGCTCTTAGTTGTTGGGCCTCTAGCAATTGGAGGTGGAACCTGAGTCACAAGAAGTCATTTCCCTCCTACAGAATTCTCATTTACGCCTCGCTACAAACCTGGTATCTTCTGTGTAGTGATTGATGAGAGGCAAATAGCTGTGCCAGTTGTTTTAGCAGATTTGGCTTTGGAATCTGTCAATGGGTCTATGAGTGCACCATCCTGGAGCTACCTAGAGTGAGTTTGGTATGACTCATTTACAACTTAAGTTGACTTATAAGTTAATGTAAAAAAGATGAACAAAAAAGTTGGGTGTGTTTTGGTGAAAAAGATATTTAAGTCCAAAAGTTCAAAAAAACTTCAAAAACCCAACTTTTTCTAGACTCAATTTTAACAAACACTGTGAACTTATAAGTCGAGATCCAGCTTTCTATCTTACAAGGCCATACCAGACACTACTTATAAGTTGGCTTCAACTTATAATCCAAAACTATAAGTCGTACCAAACTCCCCCCTAATATGTAGCATTACTGTTGACCAAAAATCTTACCAGTTAGGAGATAGGATCCTTCCCTGCAGAGGTGTTGGCCCTCTAGTGTACCAAAAAGTAATTGGTACGTTACAACCTTTACTGGTTCCAAATTGAAGATTGTGGACTGATGGGATCATTGGTTGTAGAGCTGAAATAAGCTTTTGGGTAAAACTTAGTGGAGGTCGGAACGGACTAATTTTGGAGAAGCAGCAGATAAGAGAAAGATATCAACCTGTTCTTTCCAATCCATACAACCAACAGACCCATCTCACAGATTTCTGGTTTGGTTTTGCGCCTTCATGGCATGTTACGCGCACACAAATAAATTACCAATTAATAAATAAACTGCAAGGCATAAAGCTAGTGTCTGACACTAGTGCAAATGCTACCCTAAAGAAGCAATTTGAACTTGAACTCAGTGATACTAGGATGGATAAAAATCACAAAACCGTGGGGTGGGTTTGTGTTTCAGACAAGTGTCTGAAGATAGAAGAAACTCAACTGGTCAATCATTAAGACATAGATCAATATGTATTCGGTTTTATGTCACTCTGCAATTGCATGATCAGGGCCGGCCCTATAGCTAGGCCGATGAGGCGGCCGCCTTAGGCCCCCGGGCCGGCAGGGCCGCGTGTTCTACCTGTATTTTTTTTAAAGATAGGTATAGTTCAGTTCATTATATACTTCAATGTAAACTTTTGATGAAGTTTGTGCTGGTTTGGTGGTTGCCAAAGCTTTTGCCACAAGTTTGATCCAAGTTCGAATCTTGTTGATGACGAATGTGAATCTTTTTATTTTTACTTATCAAAAAATTGTAAGCTTGAAGAACATTATATAAGAATCCATGGGGTTCCACCTCAAAACCAATTGGCAATGAGGGGAGTAGCCCAAAAAACTTAATAATTATGTTTCTTCTTGAATGTCCGATGCGGGACTTCTCAACACGCCCCCTCACGTGTGGCATTCTTTGGCCTACACGTGAATCCTTTGTCTGCGGGTGACGGTGAGCATGTGGGTTGTTAGACCATTCACGTGTGTGAGCCGTGACTCTGATACCATGTAAGAGATTTATGGGGTTCCACCTCAAAACTAATTGGCAATGAGGGGAGTAGCCCAAAAACTTAATAATTAGGTTTCTTCTTGAATGTCCGATGTGGGACTTCTCAACACATTAATCATAGTTAAAATGAATCTAATATATTACACAATTATTAGAAGTCTACATATGTCTTTTTTTAAACTAACTCTTTTACGAATATTTTTTTTATTACTTTGAGGCCCCGAATTTATTACCCGCCTTAGGCCCCCAAATGTCTTGGGCCGGTCCTGTGCATGATGGACGACGCTATTGTGCTTACATGTCTTCTGATCTATTCTTCAATTGCCACTTTTTGCAGGAAGAAAAGAAAAAGAAAATCCAAGAGTTGACTGCTGAGCTTGAAAGCACAAATCAAAGATGTGACGCGTATCGTACTAATCTGCTTGCAGTTTTGAGGGACATGGAGGACCAGAAGCTCAAGCTGGCGGTAAAAGTTCAGAATGCTAGGCTCAGCTTGAGAGAATGAGAATATCAACAGTTCTATGTTTCTAGCCATGTTTGAAGAGCTTTAGTGTCTAGAATGTCATCAACTTGTATTGTAGAATAGGATGTTTGAATTCATTATCGAAATCCTTTCAACGATCTAGCCGGTTTGGTCCAATAAACTTGAGATTAGATGTCATAAATACTAGTACTATATGACATGTATGCAAGTACAAATGACAGTTTTACACTTGTAACACTAAACCTACAACAGTTTCAATTTCACATAAAAGGCCCTGCACTTTTCATTTTGAGACAAATAGCCTCAAATTGTAAATAGAGTTGGGTTAAATTGACGAAATTTATTGCAAAAGATGGGTATTAAATCCCATCACGTAACCTCGGATGATGGGTATTTGCTGTAAATATTGTTAATTTAAACTAACTCCTGTAGCAATTTGAGGTAATTTGTCTCAAAATGAAAGTGCATGGGAGTTTTCTATGCAATTAGAAGTGCTGGAGGTTTGTGTCACAAATGTCGATCTGCATGTAGGTTTAGTGTCATTTGTCCTCAAATTGAAGGTTAAATTCGGTTTCCTCCAATCTCTTTTAAAGTACCTATGAGAGGCAAATCAAAATCATCCAGAAAGTGTGTGCTTCCAGCTACTGATTGGACATGCTCCTGAGTCCTGATGGTGCAACCACTCAAAGCCAGAAATGTGCCTAGAGTTTAGATAGTTTATCCAAGCAAAACGGAACACATTGCACTTCTGTTACAGAAGCAGGCAAAAACAAAATGCTGAACGCTACAAGTGACTGGAATCGAGTGAAGCCAAAAGAAACCTAATAACCTTGACAAGCATTTCACATACATCAAAATCATATCCTACTCTATTGAATCTCTGACAACCCTTCGCATTTCATTTCTAGCCAACATATGAACCAGACATTTGAGGGAGAGCAATTAATTCTAACTACCACCAAATTGTTTCATTGAACACACCTAAAATGTAAATTTATTCCGGTAGTATCATGTCAACTTGACATCAAAAGGGTACGGTACTGCTGGGTAATGCAATTGGTAACTGCTCTTTCTGGGGATTTCTTCTCTCATGTTCACAATCCAGAGCATTCAAATGCAGCATTAGACGCTAGAGGCACTGCAACGTGACTTCTGCAGTAGCCGATGTCCTCGCTAGGAAACTGCTCAGCAATCATATACAAGTGCTATTCCCCACCTGAAAGATCAAAATAACATGGTTTTGAGGTAACAGGTAAATACATTAGTTAGAAATTATGCAGATGATGAAGATGGTAAACACGCAGCAAAGATAACTCGCCAACAGTGTAGATCCCTCGCTCCCTCAGCGAATCAATACGTCGTATTTTACCCCACGGGCACTCATGATTGTGCTACCCTATTAGTACATTATAGACCTCAAGATGTGAAAGAACAAAAACTATCCATTCAGAGTAAGAGTTGTGAATTGTGTGACAGTATCCAATCAAGGCACGGTATAAGATGCAAAGGCAACATTAGCGTATCTCCAATTGGCAAAGGGGCAAGGAAAGGGGAAGGTGATGGGAAAGAAGTTGCCGTCTCCAACCAATGAAGGGGGAGGTAAAGGGAGAACAAAGGGGAAGGGGAAAACCTCTTTGGTCACCGCTCCCAAAAGGAAGCTATTAAGTTGGCTTTTTAATTACTGAACATTTTTTTAATTATAGTAAGTTATATTTTTTATTAAATAATAATACTATCACAAGAATAATTAAAACATCATTATTTGATATTTGTGATAGCAGTTAATGTTTTATATTCCAAACATATTTCAGTGTAAATTTTAGGCAAAATTGCATTCGTGGTACCGATAGTTAACAAACTTTGTGTGGAGTTTAGTACCCATATAAATTTTTTGGAGAAGAAATGTGGCTTCTATTCATGCGAAAGAGGGGGGGTCAGGGATATACCAATAGTACCCATATACTTTCAACTGAAGCAAACAAGTACCCAAAGTTCCTTTTTGTTGCAAATAGGTACACCCTTCGTTAACTTTCCATCCAATATGGAAAAGTCTAGTTGCCACAGAAAGAAAGTCCGGGTACTTGACTACTTTAATTGGAAGTATGGGTATTAAATTCACAGAAAGTTCAAACTACACCACGGATACATCTTTGCCTAAATTTTAATAGGTATTAAAATTTTGCTATTATTTACTGGAAAAAACTACATCTATATTATAAATTATTTAGCATTAGTACATAAACACTTCACTTAAATTAGATGAACATAAATTAGTTTCATTCATAATGGGGAAGGAAATAGATAAACACACAAAAAAAAACAAGTACACTCAAACAAATAAGAAGTCCAAACGGAAATACAAATTTCAAACACGACAACCATTATTGGCTTTGTTTGGGAAAGAGAGATTTTAGGATAGATAGATTATCACAAATCTAAGTTTGAAATGTTGATTTTGTGGAAAGGGGATCAGAATCCGGGCAAAGAGTACCAGGATCCGGGTGAAGGAAATCAGGATCTGGGTTAGGGGGATAAGGATCCAGGTGAGGAGGAAAATGTGTATTTTTAATGCCGCATGACACGTGGCATTGTGGGAATGGTGGTTAGACTTTTGAGCCGGGACCGGTTTTTGGTGAGCCAGAACCGATAATCATGTTTAGGCATTTTTGAAACAAAAAGGAGAGAATTGTATTTTAAAATTACCCGGGTCTGGCTCAAACCAGGACCCGGTTGTCCCAAAAAATCCATGAAAAATCTAGCTTATCCAAACGGGCCGAATTAATATTCAAAAATTAATCTATCTATCGTATAATTCAGCTCTCCCAAACTAGCCCACTATTGATTTAATTGTCAATTGGCTGTGTAAAGTATCGAAAGTAAATTTAATTGGATGGATATAAGTTCTTCGTTAGGAGACGATAATGTTATAGAGAGAAAAGGGCAGGGGAAATAAGCAGGCCCTTAGGGGAAGGGGAAGGGGAAGGGTGAACCCTCGGTTGGAGATACCCTATAACAAGAACAACCAAGAGCAACCATACCGGAAAACCTTTTTCACCGGCCAACATGTCAACTTTCCAGGACGGTACTATAGTTCCATGAAAAGCAATTTCATCAATATCTTCTCAATGTCACCATTACAAATTTTGGAGTACTTGCAAGAAGAGATGTAGGAACAATGTAGTGAATGGTCCAGAGATAAAAGATTGTGCACCTTCAAAAGCCATCCCTGACACTAAGCTTAACATTTTGGACTTTGACTGATAATTGTTGTTTATGATCTTCAATTTCTTTCAAAACTGAGAGCAGGTTCCCTCGATAGACTTCACATTTTCGGTTTGCACACTCCAGCTCAAGAGCAAGATCTTGAATCTTCTTGTCCAAGTCGTCCTGCACAGCAAGCCAAAGATGAATATTATAATTTTTAATACCAACAGGAACTAGTGCGAGAAATAACTCCTCTTGAACTTTCTAAACACACCTAGAAAACAATTCAGAGCGATGATTATATACTTATACCTACTCCCCATCCAGACTAGAAGTCATTATACAACTTAGAGAACAAATAGAACTAATTTAGGTGACCTTCCATCCCTGTGTCTTTTTGCACCATGACTATGTTAATCTACTATCTTGTACGCTTTTAGTATACTACTTGTTTCAGCCTTTTCTCAGAGGCAAAAGACAAAAAGTGATTTCGAGGAGACATAGATTAACGCTAAAGAGGTAAACACAGAGTTCGCTAAAATACTACAGAATAACACGGCAAATAGCACAAATGCCCCCTCTAAAAAGCATAAATTAACATAAGAAAAAAAAAATCTACAAGAAAAAGGTCGGTGTAACAAAAGTTGATGCACCTCAGTTTAGATCTGGTGCCGGCAAGAGAAATCTGGTACATGTCTCTGTGTGAATTGGAGAGAGAACGTTGCCCGATTGGGGGATGGCAATAGGAGGTATTTCACAGTACATGCTCCATTTCTAAGATACAAAAGTATCTTAACTCGACATGCCCAAGGAATATACCTTCTACCGGGCTACTGATTACTTTGTATTCCTTATTTTTCTACATAATGTGCCCTATATGTCATCTATTATCTATCATCATATAGATAAATGGTTATCTGGATAAGTATATGATAATCAAGCAGTACCAGCTAGCAGCTCGCCTGTTACTACAATACAGAATCTAACGCCTAGATGGGCAAATGTGAAGGTTAACGACAGGAAAACCAACTTGTAACAATGCCATATGAAATGCACGGAAGAGCATACTCCATGAAATTAAAACCAACCCACACTAACCTCGGACAATTCATGAGAGACCGCACAACCATAATCCCTGGTACTAGACGTTGCCTTTCTTCCATTAGAGCTCAGATCATCCCTTGCACGCCCATTGGTCAGAGCCAGTGTTTTCCCCTCATTTTTGGCAGCACTGGATAGTTTTTTGGCAGCCTCTTGAATAGCAACCATTGCTACATTATACGAGTCCACAGAGTCTGCCCCTTCATCTACAAATTTGAAGGCTCGATGCCGTAACATATTATATCTGACAGTATGAGACTCCAGGTAATTGTTAAACAAATTACTAGCACGTTCTTCTAATATAATATTGCTCTTGGCATTCCTAGTCCATCGCTTCAAAATATAATGGGATGGAAGGGTAAGAACATTTGTTACTCTAAAGACTGCCAACACATGTCTGCAAAGAAGACCCGAGAACTCAAACATCTGACAGCTACAAGTTGCTCTCATCTCCAGGACATTCAATTTAACATAGTGAGCTTTATTGCCCTCCCCATACTTTGCAACTTGATAAGTCGTCACCTCTCCTTCATCTTCAACTTTTGATGCCATGAAAGTAAGAGTCCCAACCAACTCTTCTTGAAACCTTCCAAATAACTTTTTAGTGTACAACTCAGACCCTTGTTTCTCCATCGGAGAAGGGGTCTTCAAAGCAGGAGCAGTATTCATTGTATCATAGTCTGCTTTCACTTCTCTCTCGCTGCGACTCTCCAGTGCCTTCTCGTATGATTTAAAAAACTGGGGCAAACTAGTTGATGCATTGACATACCCATCAAAATATGAGTTCATACTGTCACTTCGCTGTGTGATGGACATTTCTGCAAAAAATGTATCTCGTAAATACACTGGTACCCATTGCCTGCGAGTAAGGTGCAACTCTAGAAGCCAGTCATTGTCTCTAAGTTCATACTTATCAACAAGTGAAGACCAGCAAGACTCGAACTCTTCAATTGAATCAGCCAAATTCACACACTTGTGGAAGTCTGCCTCAAAATGCGGATGCTTGAGGAACACATGGGATAGTTTCTCCTGACATTTCTTAAAGATATGCCACTTGCAAAAACGGTGACGGGTCTCTGGGAAAACCTGCATGATGGCTGTCTGTATAGCAGGATCATCGTCAGTGGTGATCGATACAGGAGCCCGACCAGACATTGCAGCTAGCCATGACTTAAAGAGCCAAATAAACGATGTTTCTGATTCGTTAAACAGAAAAGCACAGCCAAACAACACAGGCTGCCCGTGATGATTTATTCCCGTGAAGGGTGCAAAAGGCAACCGGTATCTATTTGACCTATATGTCGTGTCAAATGTCACGGTATCACCAAAGTAAGAGTAGTTCATCCTTGCCTTTGGGTCAGCCCAGAAGACATTACCTGTATACTGATCATCATCACCCTGAACTGAGTAGAAAAATGCAGGGTTCTCAGCATTCATTTGCCTCAAATAGTCCAGAAGAAGCTGAATCTCTCCTATTGAGCTCCTCTGTTTATTGTTTCTCATGTAATTCCTACAGTCCACCTCCGTGAAACCAACTTTGCTAATGCCGCCGTACTCTTTAATCAATGCACCCATAATCCTCCTCGGACCCAATCCAGCTGCCTGCAAAGTATCTATCAAGGTCTTTGCGGGCCCAGAAATTTGGCGATGAGACCGGAGAGCATGGACCTGATCAGGTGGAACCAGTTCATGGTTATGTTCCTTGACAAACCCCGACACAATCCATTTCCCAGAATCTTGAATCTTGGCCGATAGGGCTGCCTTGCACCCGACACGGGTGATCACACGCGGACGCTTAATCTCTTTATCTTTAGTACGCCGCTCATTCAAGTTCCTAAACCCTTCTTTAGCGCAAACAAAGGACCTCTGTATGATGGCTCCATCTTTCCTAGACCGGCGAGACGAGCTAACACGGGTGCTGAACCCAACACGACGGGCATACGAGTTATAGAATGCCTTGACAGCCTCTTCTGACTCAAACTCCATCCCCTCGTAAGGCTCGAGATCAGGGTCTCCTTCAGGAATGTATATTTGTCCCGTAAGATACCCATCAACTCCACCACCACCGCCACCTGCCGTAGGAGAACTATCAGCCATTTCTTCATCAATGGCATGGCGATCGCCACTCTCTATATCTTCCCCACTTCCACCACCGCCTCCGCCGCCTACTAGACCTAAATCGAATCCGATAATCTCATTGTCCATGCTTCAAATTTCCCACAACCAACTCACTGCATATGGAAAACCCACACTATCACACACACACATTCAAGTATAGTAAAAAAAAAAAAAAAAAAAAAAAAAAAAAAAAAAACGGTCTTAATGTAGAAATCTTTTACTTTAAAACGATTAAATTACATATTGAGAGACACCCAGAAAGGGAAAAAAACAAATACTTACATTCATATGAAACCCTTGTTTGTTTTGAAGCAGTGAAGTCCTTTGTTAGCTCCACGGACCACCAAACCCTAGAAACAAAACTGAGGAAGAAGAATTGACCTAGGGTTTGAATCGGAGACTTCTTTAGTTTACCTAGGGTTTGAATCAAATGGGACTATTTGTGGCGATTGATCAGAGAAAATCAAAGCGTAGATCGCATGAGGGAAGCTCTGAGGTTATTGGGGGGTCTTATGGTGTACCATGGTTGAAAAGATGGGTTGTTTCAGGAGATCCGAGAGGGGAACAAGTTGTTTCGGTAGTGACGACGACGAAGAAGACGACCGAGAGGAGGAGAGGAGAGAGTGGGTGCGGTAGAGTGAACGGATGTGATCGTCTGTAGCCCTCTTTCTGCCCTTTTTGATGAAAGGCGTGGATAAGGACTCTGTCTACCGTTGATTTCGCTCATCATAGACTTTCATCAATCTTAGAGCACTAGCAACAATGTATATTGTCAAAGACCATTGTACCCTCCTAGTGTATTCACATGTTAACAACTTCTAATTTGGGGTAATAATCCACTTACCCCCTCTGAGTTTCGAAACTCTCTTTATACCACCTGCAGTTTGTAATTGTTTGTAATAAGAAACTCTGGACTTTTTCGTCCGAAAAAATTTAACGGACAAAAGGGTATTTATGTCAATAATCATGTCACATATCCACATGTATTTAATAAGAAAAAGGAAAAAAAGAAAAAATAAAGAAAGATCAAGATTAGATTGAAAGGGCATGTAGGGTGGTAGCTCAAGTGGTAGAGAGTTGGAAGCCCCTGCATGTGGTCTCGGGTTCAAACCCAGTTGACGACAACACAATTTCTCAATAAAAGATGAAGATGAAAGGAGGCGCATACCTCTGCCTCCCTCCCTCCGTCTCTCAAGTTATATTGGGGTCTATATCTCTGTCTCATGCCTCTCACTCTCTTTGTCTCATGCCTCTCACTCTCTCTGTCTCTCCTATTTCTCGATCTCTGTCAATCTTCTTTATATCTCAATTTTTACATATATGTTCATCTCTCAGCCAGGAGATCTCACCCAATTGAAATATGCGTTAGGTTAAGCTTTCGTTCTGCCTCAGATATCTTCTCTGATTATTCAATATTTGTTGGGTATATAGATCTGATGTATTGAATAAATAGTGGTTGCGCTTAAAATGCTGAAGTTAGTGGCGTTTAGGGTCGTGGGTCTGGTTTTGGGTGTTATGTTCATAGGTGCAACATGGGTGTATGGGTGTTGGTTTCGTGGTATCAGTGCCGGTGTTCGTGGAAATTAGGCAGTTGGGTTTGATTTGTAAATCAAGTATGAGTTTGTTTGAGTTTAAATCAAGTCTGGGCTTGGTCTTATGTTGTTTCATTGGAGATTTAAGAATAACGTCAATCAACAGGAAGACAATCGGGTATAAGGTCATTCAGGGTGTTTTTGGTGATTGTAGCGGTTACGGTGGGTGTTGGATTATGGGTTTTTGGTGGTGATGGTGGTGATGTGGAGGTTGTGTTCATAGCGTTCATACGATATTAATTTGACCAATTTGCCCCTAAAACAACTTTAACTAACATCAAATTTTGAGTGGTAATAAGAGGGAATTGCAAGTGGTGTAAGTGGGTCATCACACCAAACTAGAAGTGGGTGATATGTAATTAACTGAATATTATTTTACCTACGATTTTTTTTAGATAACTAGTAAAATCTTATTGATCATAGTTTGGGTCTAAGCCCATTACAGTAATTGTAGATACTAGCTATCCCAATTGGGCTCACAGTTGGGCCAAATGCGGAGATTTGGTAGAATAAGGCCTTGTTTTGCAAAAACATGTGCTACTGTGTTGGTGGTAGGGGTGAGCAAAACCCGGCCCAACCCGCCTCCCCCAACCGCCCCGCACCAAACCGGTCCAATTTTAGCATCGATAAATGCTAATTGATTGATTATGGGTATAGATTCGTCAACACGAACAAAGTTCGATCGATCATGGGTTTGGAAGTGGAATACCAGTTTAAAACCGAACCAGTCCGATTAACATTTTATATGTAAACATTGTAAATTTTATTTAGATATATGGTTTAGAAATTAAGTTTTACAAGTTAAGACCATTTTAATACTTGACTTTTCTCACTTTATTTCTCTTTCATAGAAAATAACATTATGTTTCCAACTTCAAATTTTATACAAACAATATTACAAATATAATTAACCAAATAAATGTATTTTTTCAAGTAAAATTTAAAGATTTTTCAACTCGATTAACCGGTCCGAACCGGACCGAGTCGATACGTTACGATTGGTTTGGGTATCACAAATCATTGGGTAGGTTTGGGTTGAACATTCTCCAACCCGTACATATTGGGTCGGGTAGGAATACTCGGCAAAACCGGTCCGACCTGGTCCGTGCTCACCCCTAGTTGGTGGTACGCATGGAGTACACGATAATAAAATCTTCCACATTCCTCAAGATCATCCACGCATCATCCATCATCATATCTGTCTCGGAGACTCCATTTGCCTTTCCCGAAAACCGATCTTGAAACATTTTTGCTAGGGTTTGGCTACCCTTTTGCACGACGAACCTTCTGATGGCCGCATATATTCGCAAGCTTGATTCAGTCAAGGACCGCCTCTGCTTCGGATTTAGACTGCTATCACAGGATGGAGTGCTCCTATCAGGGTCGCCTACCACCTCAACAGATCTCTGCCATGGCTGCTTCTTCTTCTACTCAACCACCTTCTGCTCCGCCTGAAGTGTGGCTCACATTGTTGGAATAGGTGCCCTAGAGGCAATCTATATTTAGTATGAACAATGTTTTGGCTAGAATATTCATTTATTAATTATTGTGATACTTAATATAATGAAGTCCTTAGATACAATATGTTATTTATCTTAAATATCCCTAGTCCATTATATTGGTTAATATGACAAAAAATATAGACTAGTATGTGTGTAGATTGATATGGAGATATCAAGTCTAACACATGTGTATGCATTAGGAGTAACGGCATACTGGATTGACCCACGATGAGAAGGATACATTAGATTATGTCAAAGTCACAATCGCTTCTCGTAGTGCCAATTATATTGTAATCCGTAGACTTGAAATCACTAGATACTCTAGTTGTGGAATATCATGCTTTTATGTTATCCAACGTTGCGCCTTAACCGGAAAACTTTAAAGATAGCTACCGGGCATGATAGGAAGCAAGCTTAGAGATCGTAGTGATATAGAGATGATTTCTCCCTCCCACATAATGGGAGCAATATCCATGGCCACTCAAGGGATGGTGCTTATTGAATGTCTGGCCAGACTCTGATAAATCAATATGGAGATATTGATGTTATCTGCTTGCATAAGCATATTCCCAGGATCGAGAAACTATGGATTGGATATACGAGTGTGACTATTATGTCTCGTGTCCAATCCTTATATAGAGACAAAGGGATAACACAATATGTGATATTGGGCACAAGGGTTGTCGGGATCACTGACTTATTTCTATTAGTTGGAGGAATGGATATGTTGCTAGACACTGCTCCATGTTAGTAATAAGTTACTACCATCTAAGTAAAACATATGGGGTCACACGCCTAATAGGGTTGAACTAGATTTGGAATTAATTAATATGATTAATTAATAGGAAGGATCACTTTGCAACACCTTGCAAACTTAGTAGGACTTGTTGGGTTTTTGATGTAGGTAATGTGACAAAACGAGTACTTCCCACCTTTCTTGCATACCCTTTTTAAACATAATTGTTGCATGTTCATTGGAATTTCATACATTTTTCATATGAATTAGTTTCATCTCTCATGAAGCGTGTCGTAGTTTATCCAAAAGAATTTTGAGCTTCGGGGACGAAGATTTGTTTTAAGGGGGAGATGATTAAATACCTCGTACTTTGTTTGGGGCTATTTTGTTGTTTAGAAAAGTTGTGTTGTTATTGAGTAATTCAAGTCATAGTTTCTAAAGTTAGAAAAAAAAAATACTACTAGTAAACTTGTTACTTAGTGGTAATTTCAAAAATACCCCTCTTGCATTTGCAATCTTGTAGTTAACTTAATTTGTAGTATTTGCCTACCAACCCTCAACTTCTTACTACTTCAATTTCTACCCCCAACTAATTTGTTGGTAGATTTGTAATTTCTCTCAAGTCCCTCCCCACCACTACCAAAGTCAACACTAATAAAAAATACTCCTACCTCTTCCTATGGAGCTATACCCACACATGTAGTCACATGTCCATATAAGATGCAACCCCCCACACACACTAACACTACCACATCATTTCATCACTCCTTCCACCCTCAAGTATCTCTCTCTCACTCCTAAATTTCGGCTAAAACAATGAGGGCATCATAAACATCACCCTCTTCCTCAAAAATCCACTTCTCTCATCTCTCTCTTGCTTCCATTGAAGGAGCTTCAAGTATAGGGAGAAATCAAGCACTCCAAGACCCTCTAAAACTCCAAAATCTCTCTAAGGGCTGGTAGTAAGTGTTCTTTCTTTTCTTTTCCCCTTCATATATTGTGAAAAATAGTTGTTGGAAGCATGTCTTGTTAGAAATCTCTTGATTTGATGATGCATGTGTGCCTAGAGCATGAAATTGTGACTTTGGACTTGTGTTTTATCAAATTTTCCACTTGATTCCTCAAATTTCTTGTTCGATTTCTTTTTATATGTTTAAATGACTGTTTTTTGAGCATAAGAACATGTTTCTCAAGTTGCATGTATCATATAAATGATTTGATCAAGATTTGGAGGTTTTAGGGAAACATGCATGTTGATACAATTTGTGTAGTGTGTGAAAAATGTGGTATATGTTATACTTTGGTCTCTGCAAAAAAAATTAAAACTTACATTTCATGAAACTAGACTCAGATAGGGTCACTTTGAGAAAAAAATGATCTTCATAGCATTCTTGGATAATGAGTAATGGTCATTTGAACTTGCATGTTTTTTGGAACTCTGTTTCAGGACCAGTCCTGGCATTTTCACTAAAAATCCCATTTTCAGAAAATTTTGAACCCCCTATTTCTTGTGTACTAACTAGACACATATAATATTAATCCAAGAGAAGATGAGCATCATTGCTATTCTCCAAGGGGTAGTAATCACCTTTTGAAGTTGAGATTTACTTTCAGAATTGTCTCTGCACAACACCCTTTGTTTATTTTATATATTTATTTCTATAATATTTATTAATAAGATTCTTGATGTTTAAGAAACTATACACATTTTTCTACCTTATGAGAGAGTTTTATAATTTTTAAAAGTATTTTGGTATTCTAATTATGGCTCTAAAGCCAGACCTACAAATTTGCCCAGATTTGCAGTTTCACATTTTTATAATAACTTGAATTTTCACATGTCTAAGTGTTGGATTTGATGTGTTTTGATAAGTGAACATAATTATATGTGCATTTCTGACATGTGATTATTTAGCATGTAGGTTACATTTGGATTATGTATGTGTAACTTGGTGGTAATGAGTATGTATATGTGTGATTGTAACATCGGGTTCGTAGGAGACGAGTTTGTGCCTTCGGAATTCTAGGATTGCTCTTTGTTACCTCGCACTTGTATATCCTTTGGTAAGTATATGTGTGCAACCTTTACAAAACAAATTTAGATTTTAGTTGATTTTCAAACCTGCAAATTAGGTTATGTAAATGAAAATTGGAGCATGTGAGAACTTTTAATAATCTATATCGTACTCGTTGAAAATTACTTGGGAAAAACTTTTAGTTGTGAAAAGAAAATTTGTTTGAAAACGAGAATCAATAATACACTCATAATAGATATAGGGCGATGTACGGAGTTATATTGTGGCTATGGTCGGGGACGCCAAGCGATCCCCCAACTATATAGCCGAAAGCAATGCTTCACTTCTTTGGATAAAATTTAAATGTTTAAAATCCACCCCCGATGAGCCTATATGTATCAAGGTATTGCGGCCAAGGGGTTTATAGAGCTAGAGTGCTACTTATACTTGTACGAGTCACTACGGTATAGGGGTGTCGACACTTAAGGACTTTTAGCTAGAATTTGTGAGCGGGGATTGACGTATGGACTCCCATAACGCTCGGGAGAAATAGGGTTGTTAAACCCTAGAATGCACCCTTTAGCGATTCATTGTGATTCTTCTGTCTACATTGATCCCGGTGGTGGCTCTGGATATGCCCCAACCAAATGAAAACGTTAAAGTAACTTGTTACAACAATTAAACAATTATTTTAAATTTCTGAAAATATTATTTTGTTTTTACTGCCATTATTTAAATTCTTCTTACCTATTTTGTAACTTATAACTGTGTTTCCTAGCCATCTATTTACGCGTTGTGGCCTATATTTACTCAGTTTTAACTGTCTTTATTTAAATTGTGGTGTTCCATTATTTTATTTTAAATCACCACAGGTTCGAGTTCGCGAGGGAGGGGGACGTTCAACTAAATATAGGCAACGTAGTATATAGATCACGTAGCGTCCATGAAAGTTCTTTTCTTTTGGTAGTCATATCACTTTTGTTTTTTGTTTTTTTGTGAACAACGCTGTACAAACATTTTATTGTAAATAGTAATGTAATCGGTGGGTTTTGTTTGATCGCATATAACCAAGAACCGTGGTCCTACTAAATAACACTAAGAGGTTCATCACCTTGGGTGGAGGGCACTTTTCATAATTCCCGAAGGTTCGGAAATTATGGAGTGTTTCAGTTGGTATCAGAGCACGGTTCTATGGTTTATGTTGATCATTAAACTCCCATCAATATAAGAACTCAATTAAAATTTGAACTTTTTCTAAAAATATAAAATTGGCTAGGACAACTTAATTGGATAATAATAAATAAACAAGCCGGGGGACTCGGGCGTCGAATCGTCAGATAATTATTAGTTACAAACGTGCTACTTATTTGCTGTGCTTGAATTTAGTTGTTTACACGCTACGACCATAACTCTTAGGAGGTAAAGACTAGATTAAAAAAAACGAGAATTTAAGATAATGGTTTAATGAATACTTTGTTAGTCTTTATAGGATGGAAAGAAACGCTTGGATCCCGGCCGAGTTTCGTAACGATGTCCACCCAATTGACCGTCGACTAAGGGAGGACCCGACCTACGAGGACTTTAGCGCCCATGTGGTATACACTTGCCAACGGTGGGAGATTTGGCATACCCACTTTGCGGATTACCTCAACCCGCTTGTTCAGCCCTATTTCCTACTAGAGGCCTTACACAGTTCGGGCGACCGTTACGGCACCATTTTGAGGAGGAGGTATCATGACTTGGTTACCCCCACCGGAAACCAAATGAGACCAAGTGGAAGCGTGAGGGTACCTATGTTATAACACCTGAAGGCATTTGTTCCCGAATACTCGAGATGATCATTATGGAAGAAGAAGAGGGAATGGGAAGTACGCGTGGCATCCAAGACGAGGGTTCGGCAGTGAACTAGAGACGTTACTTAATCTACTCTTATCCTATGTTGTTATCTTACTACCTATATAAAAGAAGTTATGGCCACATTGCGTGGCAGTGGTGGCCCAATTATGTGATGCCAATTCGGACAAAGTGCCAGCGAAATACCACGTAATAGTGACGTGTAGAAAAGGTCGGTTATGCCCTTGCTGATATGAAACAGGTACGCTGTGGTTGAAGGGCGATATTGCCATTTGGGATGTCCGTGGTTGGTCTGGGTTGCGGAACATGAACTTCGTAGTCGGTGTTCTTCTTGGTGGGACAGGTGGCTATGCTCCGAGCAGCTGTGCCTGGTTGCCGGCACTCGTTAGTGGGACAGGTGTCGAGCTCTTGCCATTCATTCTTAGAATGTGGGAGAACGTTCTTCTGATGTTTGCGCCATTTGCTGATCTATTGTCACCGGGTCAGTTCTTTCATTTCTCTCTCCCTCTCTGTATTTCCTCCGGTTTCTGGGTTTTGTTTTTGCTGGCGGCCGGAAATTGGTTCGGTGGTTCGCGGGCTATGCGGTAGTTGGTGTTCCAACGGTTTCTCAGGTTCTGTTAGATGCTGAATTGGGTTTTCTAATTTGGTTTTTTTTTTCTAATGGTTTGAGGGTTTTCTAAATTGGGGCTTCGGGCAGGTAGTGGGGGGATTGTATTTGATTCGTTGTGAATTGAATATTTACTAACCCATGTGGGTTGTTGTGATACCTTCCTGCATGTGTGTGCTTATGACAGTTTGTAAATTGGTATGCATCTGTGGTTTGGTTGCTTGCATGTTGGGGGGATTGTATTTTATTCGTTGTGAATTGAATATTTACTATGCCATGTGGGTTGTTGTGATACATTCTTGCATGTGTGTTCTTATGATAGTTAATAAATTGGTATGCATTTGTGGTTTGATTGCTTGCATGTGTGTGTTGTTGGGTCTTTTTGTTGCCTAATGGTGTTAGCTTGGTTAGTTTGACTCGCATCTGCTTACATTTAGTGTTGGTGTTTGCAGGTTGATCATTTGCTACCCGAGCAAGGAAATTATCTGGAACGTTCACCTTTCTAACAGTTGGCAGTATATTATATATTAAAAATATAGATGTTGCTGTAAGCAGCCTGTGTGGTTTGTTCTATGCCTGTTGTATGTTGCTGTGTTGCTGTTTTGCTTTGCTAACGTGTGGGATTTGTGTCCCGCCATCCCTTTGGTTTTTTGTTTGTTTGTTTGGCTTAGTTACTTTTAACTGGTTTAATGTGTAATGCTGACTCAGTGTCTTGAACTGGTATTTTAATAATGAGGCATCTCGGTCAGGTTGGAATCAGTATAAATCATGTGTAGGCTGAGTTGATGATGCGACCGAAAATTTGCGATGGAAATGTGGTTCGTCTGCTGCTTAGTTAATTTGGTATAGATTTTGTGCCTGTGATCTTGTTACCGTGGTTGAAATTAATTGATGTTTGTGGCTTTCTGTAGTGTGTGGCCTGTAGTTTGTAAATGCCTACAGGTAGTCTTGGGAAACGACTTCGCCGGGGTTTAGTGGGGGAGGAGCTAGCACGCGGTTCAGGATTATCTGCAGGAGCTAACACTTCTGCCCCGGCTCTGCGGCCGTCGGGTAGACCGTGGGCTGAAAATGCGAATCCCGGGCCTTCATCTGCAGGAGCTAATACTTCTGCCCTGGCTCCGCGGCCGTCGGGTAGACCGCGAGGGCGTAATGCGAATCCTGGGCCGTCTGTGTACAATGCAGATGTAAGGGGTTCCGTTGCCAGTCCTGTTGCCCATACCGCGACGCCAGGTAGTAGTGTGCAAGCACCTAGGTATGCTTCCCCGTATCCTATGCCCGTCGGATCCATGGCTATTAGGGGTTCTGGCCTGAATAGGCCGTCTGTTGGTTTTGCGCCCGGATATGGTACTGCTTTGGATGTGTATAATAGTTTACCAAATATTGTGCTGTCATACATGCCAGCTATGTCATCTGGGTTGCCCAATATTGCTTCAGGCGCGTCAGGTTCTTCATCGCCGGGTTCATTACAACATCCACTCACCGTCAATGCGTCTTCTGGGAATAGAGGCACCTCCGTCGTACCTCCTGCTACATTTGTGGGTGAACGTAATAGTCGTGCTGGCGGTGCTGCTCGAGTTCCCCAACCACCCCGTTAGTCTTCTTTCCCGACTATGGCTTCATTTGTAGTTATATGTGTGTTCAGTTATGGTTTCATATCTGTTAATCGTTTTTTATTCGGTTGTGTAGGGCAGAGACGTACGAAA
This sequence comes from Linanthus parryae, assembly GCA_023055425.1. NCBI lineage: Eukaryota > Viridiplantae > Streptophyta > Magnoliopsida > Ericales > Polemoniaceae > Linanthus > Linanthus parryae. The sequence continues at coordinate 61,918,240 of JALGPY010000002.1, read as the reverse complement.
AAGTGGGAGCGGGGTGCTCCGCCCCCGCCTATGGAGCCAAGCATGCTGCCATTTCCACGGAGATGTCCGCATTGTGATGCTAAATTATTTGCGTACGAACCAGATGGCTTTTGTTGCAGTGAGGGGTGTGTAATCCTTGCCCCTCATGAGATCCCAAATTCGTTGGCGGAGTTGCTCCTGTCCGACAATGTGACTAGCGAAGATTTCCGGAATAATATTCGTGCATACAATTTCCTGTTCTCCTTCACTTCGATGGGTGTGAAGGCTGATCCTGACACGAAGAATAAAAGCAAAGGGATTTACACATTCCGTGTCCAAGGGCAGATATACCACTACATTAATGATATTGATCCTGGCCAACAACCTCCTAGATATTTACAGGTTTATTTCTACGATCCAGCCTTCCAGCTGCAAAGCCGAGCGGAAGCTTTTGAAAATCTTGATCCGGCTGTTATTTCATGCTTGACTGATATTCTAGAGGCCAATCCTTATAACCAGTCATTTCAGTCTATTAGTGCAAGCCCTGAATTTGCTGATTGTGATGTGCGGATTAAATGTGATCCTGGACTTGATCAACGAACGCAAAATTTACCTACATCTGATCAGGTTGCAGCAATTTGGATTGACGATGAGTCGCGTGCTGGTAAATACGTCCGTGATATTAGGGTGAGGCATAAGGGTGGTGAAGCAAAGAGTATTCAGTATCATCTGGGTTGTTTTGATCCGCTTCAGTATCCTATCATGTTTCCTCGTGGGCAGCCTGGATGGCATCCTAGAATTAATAAAAAGCCTCCGAAAAAGAGGCCATGAAAAGGTAGTTTCACGTTGTTACTTAGTATGTGTGCGTTCATATTATCAATGTCGTTGTGTATGTCGTGTTGCTGAATGATGAGCCTCTAATTGCAGGGCCAAGTGATGCAGAGTCCGATAGTGCAACTGTTAGCTGTCGTCAGTATTACTGCTACCGATTACAGATGCGAGATATACGCCGGTCATCGATGTTGTTCTTAGGGCGTCTGCTCCAGCAATACATGGTCGATATGTATGTGAAGCTTGAGACAAGCAGGCTAGATTATGTGCGTCAGCATCAGGACACTATCCGGGCGGAACTTTACCAGGGAATACTGGACAGCATCAATGCGGGTGAAATGAACCCAAATAATGTCGGGCGTCAAGTCGTTTTGCCACCGTCTTTTGTGGGTGGTCCCCGTGATATGAAGCGTCGTTACCAGGATGCAATGGCTCTGGTGCGTAAATATGGCAAACCTGATTACCTTGTCACGATGACATGCAATCCCAACTGGGCCAAGATTCGTGCGGAGCTTCTACCATTTGAGCAACCTCAAAACCGGCCTGATTTAGTAGCGCGAATTTTCCGGGCGAAAACAGTTGAGTTTAAGTGGGATTTTATTGATAGGGAGATACTTGGGCCAATTGCTGCTTACACCTACGTGATTGAGTACCAGAAGCGGGGTCTACCACATGTGCACTTCCTACTGATTCTAAAGAAATTCGCCAAGTTAATGAGCCCTGATAGAATTGACAAATACATTTCTGCTGAAATACCTGACCCGCACGCAAATCCTCATTTACATAATGCAGTGAAGAAACATATGATGCATGGTCCATGTGGTGAGTTTAACCGACGGTGCCCTTGCATGCGACCCAAATTTGGTTGCAAGAACAAATATCCTCGGGAATTCGCTGATGTTACAAGGACCGGTGATGATGCATTTGCAGTTTATCGCCGGCAAAGAAATGGCCGCACTGTTGAGGTGAGAGGACAAACATTGGATAACAGGTGGGTTGTTCCGTATAATCCTTACTTGCTTGCTAAGTATGACTGCCACATAAATGTGGAAATATGCTCAACCATAAAAGCTGTTAAATATCTGTACAAATACATATACAAAGGTCACGACAGGGTTGTGTTCCAGGTGATATCGGAACAGAAGGGTTGCGTCGATGAAATAAAGGCTTTTCAATCTGCCAGATGGATTTCCCCGCCTGAAGCTGCTTGGCGTATCTTTAAGTTTCCTTTGAATGAGATGTATCCTCATGTCACTGCCCTGCAACTTCATCTTCCTGGAATGCAATCCATTCCATTTAACAAATATACGAAACTCGCGTATATTGCGACGGATAAGAAATATAAGAAGACGATGTTAACTGAGTATTTTAAAACAAATAAACGGGATCCAGAAGCTAAGCGGTGGCTCTACAGTGAGTTTCCTGAACATTATGTATGGAATTCTACGAAATCGGAGTGGAGGCCTCGGAAGAAAGGTCATGCTATTGGTCGTATAGTGGCTGCTAACCCTGCGGAAGGCGAACGTTTCTTCTTACGTATACTATTAATGCATGTCAGAGGTGCGGAATCATACGAGCATCTTCGCACTGTTGGTAATCATGTGTGTGAAACATATCGCGAGGCCTGCGAAAAGCTTGGGCTGCTTGAGAAAGACACTGCATTGGAAGATTGTTTAGAAGAGGCTACAACGTTCCAGATGCCACACACTTTACGACGACTGTTTGCCACCATTCTGGTGTTCTGCCAGCCGAGTAATCCTCGGCAGCTGTGGGAACGATTTTATGCTAAGCTTTCTGAAGACTATCGTCGTGGAGAAGCCAACAGTGAAGGTCAGATCCTTTCAAGAACCCTAAGACATGTAAACATGGTTCTTGAGTCAATGGGAAGGCAGTTAAGATATTATAACTTGCCAATGGATATCAATGGTTCCGATGAAGTTGCACCGCTGAATCGAGAGATCGATGAAGAGTTAGCAATTCCTATCCCTACTGAAGACATTGCGGCATCGAAGCAATTGAATGAGGACCAGCAAACTGCATATGATGTAATCATTGATCATGTTTTGCGGAAGAAAGGTGCGTGTTTCTTTGTTGACGGGCCTGGTGGCACTGGGAAGACATTCCTTTACAGAGCTATCCTCGCTCGTATTCGTGGCATGGGTTATATTGCATTGGCCACTGCCAGCACAGGTATTGCAGCATCCAATTTGCCTGGGGGTCGAACAGCGCATTCTCGCTTCAAGCTACCTCTGGACACAAAAGAGAAGAGTTGCTGCAACATTGGGAAGCGGACTGCCTTAGCAGAGCTGATTCGACAATCAAGTGTAATAATATGGGATGAGGTCACAATGGCAAAGAAGCAGAATATCGAGGCTTTTGAATCTATGCTCCGGGATATATGCTCGAGCAACGAATTATTTGGAGGGAAGGTTGTTGTTTTCGGTGGTGATTTCAGGCAAGTTCTCCCTGTGACAGTGCGAGCAACGAAGGAAGAGTGCATATGTAACAGCATTGTTGATTCACACCTGTGGCCTCATATGCGTTTATTGCGTCTAACAGCGAACATGAGGGCAATACATGATCCGTGTTTTGCGGAGTTTCTGTTATCAGTCGGGGATGGCAGCTTACAAGAAAATGATGAATCCTTATTAAAGCTACCGCAATCAATGGTTGTGCCTTTTGTAAATGAGAGAACATCGATTAACACTTTCATTGACTGTGTTTACCCTAACTTTGAAAGCGATTGCTTGAAGTCTGATTACCTCGTCGACCGAGCCATCTTGACACCAAGGAATGACTGTGTCGATTTACTGAATCAAATTTTACTTGGTAGATTCCCTGGTAACAAACATGTCTACACAAGTTTTGATCATTGTCTTCCTGGCAGCCGAGATAATCATTCTTTAGAGTTTTTACATACCCTTACACCTAATGGACTGCCCCCTCATGAGCTGCTCTTAAAACGTGGTTGTCCTGTGATGTTGTTACGAAATTTAGATCCATCCGCCGGGCTGTCTAATGGTATTAAACTTATTTGTAAAAATCTCCTCCCTAATGTCATACATGCTGAAATAGCTATAGGTCACAATAAAGGCAAGGATGTCTTTATACCTAGGATACCACTCAGGCCATCTGAGACAGATAACTACCCAGTTGAGTTTGAAAGAAAACAATTCCCAGTCCGACCATGCTTTGCGATGACAATTAACAAGTCCCAAGGCCAAACTTTGCAATATGTTGGTATTTATCTTCCTCAACCAGTATTCTCGCACGGTCAACTCTATGTTGCATTGTCTCGAGTGACGTTGTCTGCGTCTGTGAAAATTTTAATACATCCACTTGATAATATCCAAACTGTTGACAGTACCCAGAATGTTGTGTACAAACATCTGCTGCGTCGAGCATCGGGGCAACAAGAATAGTAATTCACAATAGGAACAGCATATATTATATATATATATACATATATATACATGTATATATGTATATATATACATATATACATGTATATACATATATATATATACATATATATGTATATATACATGTATATACATATATATATATATATACATATATATATATACATACATGCATACATACATATATATACTACTTTTTAACACGTATATAATATATGTGTGTGTGCGTGTGTTTGTTTGTTTAGTTTTTATACCTGTTTTTTTGTCATGCTTTCGTATGTGTCACTGGAAATACCATACATGAAATTATGGCTCCGAATATATACTTGCTATAATCTTGCCTGGCTGCATTATTGTGGTTTAAATTTGTTGTTCGTGTCATTTTGCTATATCAAATGTACTTGCTACAAGGTTAAATGATCGCGTCATTATGCATCAAGTTTTTTTACCATCTGAATAGCATGTAACTACAAATGTGGTGCTTAGATATGTTGTTTGTGTGTTGCTGTTGTAAACTAGGGATGGAAAGTGATATGCTGAAGTTATCTGCCTTAACTGATCAATTGAAAGAATGGAAGCTTAAACTTCGGGTCGTTGAGAAGTACCATGCAACAACAGCTCGATTTGGCAACACAAAGTATCAGCGATATGTCCTTTGCGATAGCGAGGTTAGTTAACGAGTAGTACACCGACATCACCAATACCTGTGTCATATTTATCGTTACCTGCTTTGTCTTGTGCAGGGCAAAAAGATACAGGCTACAGCTTTTGACGCTGAAATTGAATCGTTTGACAAACAGCTACATCCATATCATGCATACTGGTTGAGTGATGGAGTTGTACGCCGTGTTAACCCGCAACATCGCTACATTGATCACGATTATGTCCTTGTTCTGGATCCTCAGATGAAAATTGTACCAGTTGAAGGTGCCGCGGATGAAATAGCAAGTACTGCGTACAACTTCAAGACTCTGACTTAGGCCCGCGACTTCATCGGGAAACCTGATAAATTTGGTAGTTTCCCCCAATGTTTTAGCACTGCATCGCTTGCTGTGTTCTTTATGCGTTGCTCTTATTTAATTACGTTTGTTATTGTTTTGCTTCCCGTGGCTGTCTTCCTTCGTTCCATTAAAACTTACATACTCACAATATATGTATCCATATGCAGATGTCGCAGTGATAATCATAGCTGTCATGTCTCCGAAAACAGTGCCATGGAAGGATTCGACTGCTCGTCCGAAGGTTCGAGATATAGTTGTTATTGACGATACGTAAGTTCTCCAATGTGCCTTGCTTACTTCTAATATATTGTTCTGCGTCTATACCTGTTAGTTAGGTGTGGCCACATTATAGGCGGCAAAAGTTCTTAAATCCATAGTATAATTATATATTGTCTGCTACACTGCAAATATTGCTTTGTTATGCTCTGGAAAATAATAGAAGAATGAAAGCATACCAGATCAACATTAAGCCTGTGTAATGTGACTTGCGAGCAATGAACCATCAATGTATGCAATCCAGAATCTTGATTTTCATGATGAATTAATACGAGCACGCATAACACTTGTTTGTTCCTCGGCTTCATCAATTTTACCTCGTTTTATACCGGTATGGAATGCAGATACCAAATATATATGTTATATATATGTAAGGTGTATTTAGTTATTTACGATGCTGAGAATTGTCATGTAATGATGATATCCTGTGGTCTCTTTTCCCTCCCCCTTTCTCAATCTTTTCCACTCTATCTATTTGCTGTCTTCTCTAACTTCATTTGTCTTGCCAAACAGTTTGAATCCAGTGTGCCTTTCGGCTTGGGATGACATAGCAACCACTGATGCAGAAAGACTGGCCAAGTTAGCAAAGTCCGAGCCGGTTGTCATCGTCACTAATGTTGTGGCATCGAAATACTCCGGTATCGACATGATATTTTTTGCTGAAATGTTGACATATGATATGTTATGTTTGTTCCTGCTGCTATGTTCATAAATGGTTTTGCCCATGTCTCCCAGGATTCTCCTTGAAAACTACTATGTCTACAATGTTCTTGTCTGATGTTCCCGATGCACGGGTTGATGAATTGTTGGATTGGTAAACTGCCTTCATTATCTACTTATATGTACTTCATATCTTGTCGTCCAGTGGTATATGTTAACAATCTAAAGATCTTGCAGGCGCGATGCTAACTACGAGAAAATTGATGCTATCAGTGACCCTGAGATGCTACTGAAGAAGAAAGTTGTCAATACTTCTACATCTGAGTTCAAACTTGTCAGGATTGCAGACTTACCAAGTACTCCGGTAATTTCTCCTGTCTAGCATTGTAACCGCGGGCAAGTTTATCCATGATGCTCCCGATTGAATTAATGTTGTTTTGCATTGCAGCAGACTGGTTCCGATGAAATCTGGGTGAGAGTATCTGTTGTTGTAGCACCATGTAGTCAGCGACCGTGGTATACCGCATGCAACAAGTGCAACCAGGCTACCAACCACGTGCTAGGCGAAGTATTTGCTTGCCCAGGCTGTGCAAAAAATGACTGCATTTCTGCTCCATGGTATGCCACGTCCCATCTCACATAATTCATCTGAAGTTAATGTTTACCAATCCAATAACTCATACCGAATATGGTTTTATACGCAACAGTTTATTTGTGAACAACCGTGTTTTCTCAAGTAAGTATATGATTTCTAATTGAGATGTAAATAAATTGATATCGTGCAGGGGGCGCCTCGGAGTTCGAATTGGCGATGGCAGTGGTGAACTTGAGGTTGCTATATTTGGACATGCTGTTGAAACTGTGTTAAACAAAAGTGCGGTTACTCAATCTGCAATGACTCCAGACGTAAGCTAACTACATCCATATGTCTCGCGATTTCGAGTTGAAATGCGGCTGACTCCATGGGATGTTAATTAATGTAGTCATCTTATATTATCATGCAGGAACAAAGCGATGTGTTGTCGAAGGCGAATGATGCAGCGGTGGACAAACGATTCTACTTCCGCCTGGCTCCATCCAACAGCAAGAATCCACGCTGGCTTAACAAGTGGAGTGTTCGCCAAGTTGAGATTGCATGAAATTAACTCCGTGATGAAGGCTTATAAAACTATATGATCAGATATGTATGTAGATATAAGGACTACACTTAGCAGTGAACCCTGGAGACAGCAATGCATAAAATTAACAACTTGTGCTTATACAGTTGTTATTTTTATGCCTTTTGCTAATATTTTTTTGTGCAATTACAAAGCAACAAATGGCAATCACTTTATGCAGGTGAAGATGCCATTCTGTATAGTTTCTTCTTCTGTTGTAGTTGCAAGAATAGGGTAATGTATCTGATCGCAACAGACACTTGGGTATTTTTTTGGGTAAATCTTTTGAGACGATGTATGTATAATATAAAATATAACATTTTGTTTGTTTTATATCGCTGCGTTTTCCTTTATACATTTTCTTATGTCACTGCTTATATTTACTTCTCACATAATCATCTTTTTGGCACATCCAGTTTGACAATGTTTGCCCATGATACAATGTTGTTTGACATCAATAATTTTCGATTATGCATGTAATTGCATCCACTCATTGACTTGGTGTCTAATTAATTTCACGGCATTGTAAAATAAATGTCTTCTCCAGACATCGATACGAAACTTATCTACATTCACGTTGTTTTGCTGCATTGGGCAGTTAGTTAAATAAACACGCATACAAATCAAGCCAGTGTGATAGATAACACAGTAATTTAAACTTTGATAAAATACAAAACCTTAATAAGATCAATTATTAGTAATGTCCCAATTTCAGGACAATGCAGGACTAGACTCCAATTTATACGTAATAATCTTTTGTCTAATTTTTAAATGTCGACGCAGATATATTAATTACTAAAATGAAGTTTGAATTAGTGCCCAGCAAATAAACTATTATGTATTACTTCTTGATTAAAACCCAGCCAAGCATATGCATAATATTAAATATCTACTCACTGGAGGGCTTGCACTGCAATTTTAGTCGAATAGAATAAATTAATCGTGCAGAACTTCGTTGGGTATTCATAACCACCCACTGCTCCTCCCACCCAACCCTTCAGATTGCAAGTTTTAGGTATCGCCTCCAAGCTTCACTTGCTTCAGGTACGCTTTGTTTAGGGTTTTCTTTCCAATCTGTAATTTCACGTGAAAAAAAAAGGATTTGCACAAGTCCATAAGAATGCATGCTTATGTACGTGTGCAGAACTCATTGAAATCAGCTATCAGTTGTTTGTGTTGTATTCAACAGTTTCAGTTTGCAGTGTTTGAAATTGCGTGCCAATAGTGACAGTTTGTTTTCCCCCTTCGATATTGTTTGTGTACTTTTACTTGTATGTACTGTTTGATCAAAGTATGCATACTCAAGATGCGTATGCAATTTCCCGCTGAATTAGTTCTTCCGAAGATTTGAATCGCGTAAATGAATAAATACAGAATACACGAGTTCTTGGACACTTTGAACCGCGTTATGTTTGTGTCACTGTGACAATGCAAAACTATGATATCATCGTTTCCAGTTTGTTTGTTTTTCTTTCGCCTTCTTTTTTTGTCCTTTGTATATGTATATGTGTTTAATTCAATATGAACTTGTTAAACAACTCATATGGTTGCTATTTGTATACACATACTACATTCTATGATCAAACATTGGCAGTTAAGACCTCAATCCTGGTATTAGTATGAATTTCTTCAAAGTTATCGTATCGAGTGCTCCAGACAATGACAGACTGGTAAGCCTATATGTAAACCACTTGATACCAGTATATGATTGAGTTCGATCATAGTTTCCTATTACGTCTTCTGCATACAAGCAACTTAACGACATTACCTCAATCAAACAATCTAATCACACGTTGTTTTGCTTCCAGTCCTTGCCTCGCATCTTTGTTGATGTGTACAAGAAACATGTTGGAAAGATTATCCAGCTACGAAATCCCAACGGAGCAATCTTCAACACCACAATTCTTGCAGACAACAATGAACTGTACCTTACCAATGGGTGGAAAACTCTGGTCAAATGCAACTCCATCGGTTTAGGATATTTTGTCTTTTTCAAATTTAGGGCAAATCTGAGCTATGATATAAGGATAATGGATCCCACGTGCACCGAAATCAATTACCGCAGTATTGTTAAGCAGGAAAACAACGCTGCTACTACCACAAAAGAAATAGCGCCTCGCTTCTTTAAGCTTTACGACCCATTTAATGCGAAAGATACCACACTGGTAACAATGTCATTCAAGTTATGCATACGTTCTCCTTAATTAGAATCTATAGCTTAGCTATATTTGTTGAATAACCATGTCCTTGTGCAGCGAATCCCTCCAAAGTATGTTGCTTCTCACCGCGACAGCATCGCACCCATCATTCACCTACATGTGCCCAACGGGGCATTCTGGAATATCTGCATCGATCAAGTTGATAACGATTATTACTTTGGCATGGGATGGCTTCAATTTAACAGTGCTTATCGCGTCCCGCCTAAGGCTGTACTTATGTTTAAATATGAGCGCAATTTGAATTTTAAGATCCGCATCATAGATGAGTCTGCTGCGGAGATCAACTACGGGCTCAACTCTTCCACCTTTCGAATAGGACCACAGGAAAATCATGCTCTGGCTCGTGCGCAAGCTCACAACACTGTGGCGCCATCCTTTGCATTCTGTATCATTCATTCCCACACTACGAAAAAGGGTGGAGTTGTAAGTACCTAACTTCCAATTCCTTAAGACATCTATATGCATGCATCATATGAACATGTTATTTAAAATCATGCAGAACATACCTACATATTTTGTACGGGATTACTTGATTGGGACTCCGAAACAAGTTGGCTAGAAACATCGGATGGTGGCTATATGAGATGGGAAACAAGCTGCAGTTTCACACACGCGGGGAACCCTTTCCATCGTCGTCTCGCTTGGTATAACTACGTGTTGCACTCTCAGCTAGCGCTTAATGATGCATGTGTGCTTGAATTAATTGATCCAGTGATTCCAATGTTTCGAGCAACAGTCTTCCGCCAGTAATTTGTCCCGTATAGCAAGTTTCTGTACTATCTATGTATGTTCACTGTTATATTATGCGTGTTTTTTTTTTGTCTTTTTAGAACTGTATTGCCAATGTAACCAGAATGCAGTTAACTATTGCCTGTTTTGTTGAGCTCTTGTGAACTAATATTTAGTACATGTGTGGTACAAATCATCTAATTCAGTAAAGCTTGATGTCGACCAGATATCTACACTCAATTTGTATTGAGTTTTATTTTTTGATGAGTGTTAAAACCATGGTTGTTAGGATCGCAATCCGGGCCGTTGATCCTCAGAGCGAGTGAGGTACAGGATCGGCTAGAAAATCGTTTCCTGATAGGATCGGGTGGGATCGCGTGTAGGATCCTACGATCCTACATTTTTTAACACCCACACACCCACACACACACACACACACACACACACACACACACATATATTTGTTTTAACTTCTCATGGCTCCATCATGCCGCAAAAATGTTTATTGAAGTCTAATTTTGTACGCCTAAATCTGAAAGTTCAAATATTCAACATCGTATGCAAGCCAGTAAGGGCGGAGATTGTTAATGACCGGAATGATGTGTCTCTATGATATATTAGGTCTTGAGCTTGTGTATTAATATTCCTATGACATTAATAACCTGAAAATAAGTCATTTAAGTAGTCACAGTATCAATACAAAAATAACAATGACAGTTTTGGTAGGATTTCACAGTCCAATCCTACGATCCTTGATCCTGTGGGCTACTCCACGATCGCTGCAGTACTTCTGTTCATATTTTCCCACGTGATTCCTTTCTTGTGCATTTTCGTGATATTGTTATCCGATGACAAGTAATAATATCATGTGATGACATCAACCAAATAAAACATCCTTAATATGAATTCAAAATTTACAATAGCTACCGATACCAAAGTAATAGATCCATAATTTAAATTATATGACATACTACAAATAAAGATCTAACAGTTAATTTATTTTCTACGCTTCTTCTTCGAGATTTTTTCATTAACATCGTCGGCTTTCCTTTTCAGTCGTTCCTGTCGCTCTGCTCTGCTTTTACGTCCTGCCTCCCTCTGTCGCCGCAACATAGCTAAAATAGCCTTCTTATTCCTTTCGTAAGATCTTGCCGTATCACTATCGCATGCATCGTCTTCGTCGTCATCTCCTGAATAAACTGTAGTTTCAGATCCATTGCCAACAACATAATCATGCTGATGCCAGCTTTCCGATTCATCTTCGCTCTCGCTCTCAGTACTTTCCATGCTTACAGTATGCTTCAGCTTCTTCCCCTTCCTGACTTCATCGTGTCGCTTCCTCTTGCTACTCAATTTGTTTTCCACAATTTCTGGATGCCTACTTACAGCTTCCTCTTTTTTGTCCATAGCTATTCTGATATTATAGTTTTCAAAGCTTTAGGAATGTTTTTTATAGCCACATCATCGTATTGGAAGATGAAGAGCCCATTAACTGTTCTAATCTGCACCCACTATATGCATTGCATAGATCCTTTTTTTTGTGTTGTATTTATTGTTCCATGTAGATAGATACAATTCCCACCAGAGGTTGCATTAAAGAGCTGCATCAGTTCCAAAGTACAGTGCATCTATATATTTCTCATCTGTATATGTAAAAAAATAAAGCTCCGATCGAATAATATTCCGTGCTGATATTGTCCGCAAACGATACAATCCAAATTGCTATTGTTACTTTCTATATCCATTTATAAGACCATTATCAATTCAGAAAATCACAATACAAAAACCCCCAACCATCGTCATCTTCGCTTTCATCAAAGTATAATGTTGTCTCCGAACCTTTACCCAGATGTAGCCACTTCCACAGGTACTTTCTTCTTCAAATATATCCTTCATCGCACTTGCATTTTCATCCTCTGTTTCAGTTGCTTTGCTAACCTCCTCGGAACTGCCTTCTTGTTGTTGTTCTTGGTATTCATCATCGCTCGATGCCATCTCAAGTTGTGTCGACTTACTGTTGTCTGCCATCCGATAGAATGCTCTTGCTGGTGCAGCTGGATGCAATAAGATGTTAAACTTGATAAACACTTGTATCAATAATACAAAGAAAAAAAATACATTAATACAATATAATAACTAATTCGCTATATTACTCTTCAGCTTCGCAATCAACTTCAAATCCAGACTACTCTGCAAGCCAAGAAGTATATCAAATGAATTTCAACTTCATTACATATGTTATCTGCTATCACCATACCTACAGTACCTCAACAACTCATCCTAATCTTCAAGTAGCATCCCAATAATCTTAAAATGTGTGCTAAGATGTTGCCAGCTTCGATGTGATCAATCTGTGAAATGCACTGCATACAGATATGTTTGCTTTTCCTCCTTCATAACTCAGTGTCTTTACATGCAACCTCACAAAGCTGTTATTTCATACACATAACAAACAGTTGGCATACAGCATTATCGCGTACAGCCTGTTGGTAGAAATAATCCAGTTGCTGGTTGTTGCATTTATGCAGCCAATACAGTCATTTTGTGACATCTGATTTAGACGATCACATAAGCGTATACCAATACGTATGGTAAATGGTGATGTAATTCTGCAATTACGACATTTTGTGCATGTTAGATAAAGTTTGCTGTATGTTCAAACGTGTTAATACTGTTGCCGAAGCAAATATTAATCGTGACACGTTTATAGTTATAGAGGCACACCAAATGTACTCCAATGCCACTTCACTCATATCCAAATCACATGTATCAATGTAAACACAATTACACGCATACAAATTTATATACATGGTCAGAATATGTGAGCACCAGATGACACGCCAACATATCCAAGTGCTACTATTGAAATGCGTGCCATTATTTGTTAACTATAAAACTAGATCTCTCCCCCTCCATAATAACCAACGTCACACCACCACAACAACCAGCTAGACAAATCTAAAAAATTTAACAATCACTGCCTCCAATGTCAACACCAAAGGAAGACTCATCAGACTCATCTGCAACGTCCCAAACTTTACTCAGTGCAACAACTTTCCGAGGTGAAATCCCTCCTAGGAGCGTGCCTAATTTGCAAAGTAAGTACCAATACATTTAATCATGTTAATCACTGATAAAATAAATGTGGACAAGTTTTATAGTTTCTGGTGTAATTCTGTGCATAATATATGATTGACAGAGGGATTGCCAGAATAAGTGTGTATGGCTTTGCAGCTTCTGCGACCAGCAGTGGTGGTATCGGTGCAGTTTGCCGAGACAATGAAGATAACTGGTTGCTTGGTTTCATAGGAAAATTAAATGCAACAAATAAAGTGGAGAGTGAACTTTGGGCAATCTATCACAGCATTCACTTAGCTTATGACAAGAACTGGAGTAACATAGAAATCCAGACTTCATGCTATGAAGCAATGAAGATATTCCATTTTGTCAGAGATTTTCCTCCAGGTATGAGAAATGAAATCAATCGGGGGCATATTCTGCTACGAGATATGCACATAGCACTAAATTATATCGACTACATAGAAAATAGCGTTGCCAAACAGCTTGCAAGTATGGGGGCACAACAATCAGATGAATGCAGAATCCTGTATGAAGCCCCAGAAATAATACAGGATTTAATTACAGAGGACAAATTAGAAGCGTGTAGTCGTTATATGTCACCCTGTGATACGGATTAGCTGCATAATTCTAGCTATTTGTATCGCAGCTTGAATAAATGTTCATCGTCTGGTTGTTTAACAATTCGAAATTCGTGTATCTGGTGCTGCTTATTTATATCGTTACAACCACATGTACAATCAAGCGGTAAGGTCCGCTATGCTTAAAACATCAAATTGACCCGATGCACAACCTGATTAGTAGCATATATAGGTAAGACAAGGTACTACCACATAAGTCCATGTAGCGTTGCAAACACGTAATCGCAATAATTTGTAGACATGATCAGTCCACACAAATTCAAAAGATATGTGAATATTCGCACAATGCTTCTTTGCCTAGATCACATTGCACTAACTATTACATTCAAGATTTATACTGGCTTTATATAAGTTAGATGCCATAGTTTACTCAGTACCGGCACGTGTAGTCATTGTATCCTATCTATCTCGGTCACTGGGATGGCAACATCTAATTCTTTACATTGTAGGTAGTGGAAGCATGACCACATAATTTTTTCCACCATTGCAGAATGCTCTCCCGCAATTATCAAACAGCCAACTTAAATAGAAGTTAAAATTAACGTGCCCATAACTAACCCCATAACAACTCTGCCGCCAATTTAGATTTGGATCCACTTTATTTGAAGCATACCATAGATGCACACCACCCATGTCACATACTGATGGTCGTTTCAGTTTCTCTTCCTAAATCGCTCCCAGCAAGGCTAACTATGAAGGCGATGGCATGCGATAGAGCTCTTTCCGAAGATGAGGTCACGAGTAAATCCAAATTAAAAAAAAAAAAAAAAAAAAAAAAAAAAAAAAAAAAAACTGTACCAGTTCATTTGCTATCTTATCGAATTCCAAATACGATCCAATAGTCCTCGCTGTACTGCTTCCAGAACTGGTCCCTGCTACCATGCGTTAAATATATTATATGATGCTCCCGAAATAATACGCAACTTAATACTTGAGGAGCAATTGTCTGCTCGTTGGTTTGAATCATGTAATTAATATTTCGTATCATTACATGCTTCATCTGATACCCTTCGGTTGCTGTATTACTTGTGCACTGAATACATTATACTGATAATGTCCTCCGTACCAATTCTTCTGCATATATTTGCACCCCTAACTACAACTTGTTATGTTGCCAGGCATTAACATCCTGTAAAATCTTGAAGTCTTTCAAATCTGAATATAGACACTCTTCTGTAGCGGATTAATACCGCCAACAATAACCTAATGCAGTCGTCAGATATAGTATACAGGTTGTGCATTCATTCACATCAATAGATTAATGCCAGCTTTCAATAGCTATACAACATATATGTATAATCTATTACCACGACAACACACTTGTGATATGTAATATGTCGATTACCTTTTCCCTGTTTGGTTTTCACTGACTCAAAACCTTTGTGACGCGATGGCTATCTTCCCAAGTAAACTAGGCATGCGTGCCAACTAGTGAACGAATCAAACAAGCTGAGCCTGACACTTTCAGCACAAACATCACAAGTTGCTATTCAACTTTAGAAACATACTGACATCACATGCAAACTTAGAAAATTCGCATGCAACATGCAACCCAAACAGTTGGCGCATAACAGTATTATAGCAACACCACATAGGCCTGCAAATTCAGATCAGACGCAACTTGTAATAAGCTTGACTCTAATTAATAGTTTATAACTGTGTATATTCATGTAAAAAGAAACTCAGTATAACAAACCGATACATTTGAGCTATTTATACCTGATAAATTATACCAAACTCACTTCCCGGAACGCATTGTATATTTGGCAGTAATTCAATTTCCATTAATAACCGTTAGTACAAATGCTTATACTCACAACTCTTATTAACTTGCTTAATCTTTACTATCCTGAATCAAGACCTGGAATTTCCTCATTTATTGAACCTAACAAAGTAGAGATGAGTTTGTAGAACCGTCAAATATAACCTGCAACTTACACATTGATTTGCATAAATGCAATGATATGAATTTTGAACAACCATACAGCAGACTGATGCTCTGTATTACAATACCAATATGTTCATCACCAGTGCAGCTTGTATAATATCATTGTCAGCTTCCCCATGAAGTAGAAATGTGTGCCAACAAATGGATAACTTAAATATGCAAAACTGACAATTGCAGTGCAGTGATGATGAAATACTCTGAATGCTTTACAACCTAGCATGCTCACATGCATTCTAAACATATACTTATCTACCATGCAACCCAAACACTTGGCGTACAACAATATTGCACCCACACACTTGGCACAAATAATACCATAACAACTTTAACGATCTGTAAAACTACACCGCGGTCATTTCACAAAATATAACATTGATGGTACTAAAGTATGTATCGGTGTAATATATTACTATCCTGTTATTGGTAAATTGACAATTGGCAAACTACACTACATAATTGAATTTGTATAGAAATACACCTCCTTCACTAATTTCTAATTATCAGCATGGGGACGAAACAATCTTCGAAGCCCCGACTGACAATACATGTAATTCTTGCTAATAAGAGCACATTACTCCACATCATATGCTTAATAGACTTCATAAACAATTTCCCACCTACCAGTTATGCACTATATAAACCATTACCTCCCCAAACGAGACGCACATCCAGAACCATTCAACGCATCTTATGTTCCAACAATTCCACCACCAACATTCAATCACCAGACCAAACATCATGACACCATCCACGATTGCAGAACTTCGATCGTCATTGGTATCATTACTTCGCACAATACTGCTGTCATATTACTTTCCAATATCAGATTGTGTAAACCCTTACTTTACAACAATGTTATATTAAATTGAATCATTGCCACATTCTTCTCAGGATTCATGCAATGAAGCTTGGATAAGAGTCTGCATTCGCATCATCCCAACAACACAGCCGGGATGGTTCAATGCATGTGACATCTGCCAGCGAGAGCGTATTCATTCAAACTGTTCCACCTGCAAGAGCTCTCAACCTAAGACTACTCCCAGGTTAACCAGCTATAGCACATTCAAATTCACATTACAAGATGTTTAGATCAATATTTTATGTACGAATACTTATTTCGATACAGATGTCGTCTCATGGTTGAGCTTAAGGATGACACCGGTATATTGGATGTTACGCTGTTTGGGCAGGCTGGAGAAACTGTGCTTAACACAACAGCTGCAACCTTGGCACGAATGACGCTGGAGGTATCAATATAGTTCATACAAATAATACACCATATAACTATATAATAAAACATTCATAACATATTTACAATGAAGTTTATGTCTCACTTCAATGTCATAATGTAACACCAAGAATGCCAGTCTCTCATCATCAATGTGAACACAAACAGTGCATCAAGACCTTTCTATGTGCGTGTTCTGAAGGGCACCCACCAAACCAATCGCAGAATAACTAGGTGGGTGGTCCGCCAGGTTGAGATTGCATGAATGCGACGAGGCAATGGCAATAATAATGAATAAGATCCAGTGATGCATCTGTATCAAAATAAATTCCTCTCATTACGTACTTTGTTATATTTCATTTCCCTTTGTTGTACGATATGTGGTGTAGTACCACGTCTCCCTCCAGCTTTGTTGCATTAAATAAAGTTTGCTATATTTTCTACTCTGCCGTTATTGTTGCATACTGCGGAGTGTACGGAATCCTATAATTGACTAAAACTACAACAGCACAGACAGAAATGGATTACTTGTTCCATATCTACTCCGGCTATAAACAAATCCCAACTATATCTACCATATGATTATATGTCTACTGTTATGCTAAAAAAGAGGATAACTCATCCAACATAGTGATGTTGTTAGACGTCGCAGGTCTCATATTGTATATATGCTCTTCTATTGAGTAAAAAGACTGAATTAAAAAACAATACATACACAAACAATTTTTTTGGAACGTGACCACGTAAATGAAGTTCGTCAGCGTCCGCTCCAAATTGTCTAAGTAAACTTGCGTAACCAATTCCGATAAATAATGCACGTCTACCTGAATTCTATTGTTCATTTACGACGAGCACAGCAACTGCACATATAAATGTTCATAGCTTTGCATCTTTTACAGCCAATAAAATGAGTGTCAGTCCATTATACCGATATTACAAAGATAACTGGATGGTTAATTCGCTTGGGAGGATAAATTAGGCAACCGAACTGGAAAATGAATTTTGGACAATATGCCATGCCATTCACTTAGCTTGTGATAACACTTGTAATAACAAATGAACACAGAGTTCATACTATGAAGCGGATAAAGTCTTTCATCAACTAGAAAATTATTCTCGACTACCACATGTGAAATCAATCGAAGCCGCATCCTGCTACAGAACATGCACATATCACTAAGTTATATTGACACTATAGCAAACAGCACCGCACTTAACATTCGTATATAAGTTCATCCCAACTTTGCTGAACATGTTTCATTTCATCGACATGTGGCAGCCTCGGTATATGCAAAACATTGGAGTGCGTGCCATTCTATCATGTACGCCATAGTTCAATTAACTAAGTAGAGTAAGCATGCTATATAAGCAGTAGCTCCACAATCCAGACTATCATCAACATACAGAATTGGTGCGACGACTTTCAATGGAACTCAGCAACATATCAGCTGCTAGGGCAACTTTGGTAAGTTATTTCTTCCATTTAGTTGTCTCGTCCAAAGCAAAACATTTGCAAAAAATTAACACCTATTTAATTATATGACAGCCCTTATACAGAGAAACATGGATGAAGGTATCAATAACCGCAATACCAACAACGCAGCAGCCATGGTTCAATGCATGCCGAAACTGCAAAAACGAGTGCTTCGGACAGATCTGCAATAGATGCGGCAATGCTACCCAGGATGCAATCATATGGTTAGACAAATATTCAGCATACAATATGTCCAACAATCCTTCTGCTGTATATTACATTAATTCTTTACACACACACGCATATACTTCTGGATTTCAGTACCGTTACATGAAATATATGCAAACTAACAACCTCACAACCCTTCGCTGCAGTGGCCGCCTCTATGTCCAGCTACAGGATGACACTGGGATCATGGATGCCACAATATTTGGGCTACCTGTTGAAACTGTCTTAGACAACACCCTTGTCACAATGTCAACAATGTCTGAACAGGTATTCTTATCATTTAAAATATGCAACATGTACAATCCATAACAACACCAACTACAATTTGATATTCAGGAACAACAAAATCTCCTACTAGCCGCAAATGCAAGAGGCACAGCAGAAAAATTCTACGTCCGCATACTCAGATGCACACAAAACAGGAACCCAAGATTAACAAGGTGGGTGGTTCGCCGAGTTCGAAGAGCATAATAAGCAGCGATAACAATCATTGCCGAATGGAAGTATGGTGTATGCTCCTATCGATACTACGCATGCTCACTGCTGCTATACTTTCCACACTGCGATGCTGCAATACCATATGTCTACCTTCCTGTTGTCTGAATGTAATATGCAGAAGTTAATCATTTATTGCCCCCATGTTCTCCGTTAGATGCAATAGATGCATATGGATCCACATGTGTGAATCAACAATGCTGTTACGTATGCACTCTTCATTCATTGCAAGCATTGTCACACGGGAGTTGACACACACATGTTGAGACTATTTACAGTATAATTTTAATCAGATAACACCCAAACACAATGCATATATGAGTATGCCTCCTCCGGATCATGCAACAACAACAACAGCAAGGACAGTGAAATCAACATTACAACCATCCACCAGAATCAATATAAATCATGATTAGCATGGTATACTAAATCATTCTAAGCGAACATGAGATCATCACAAATCAACACTGCATTGATAGACAAAACATAAACCAAGATTACATCACTTCATAAGCCCATTACAAGATGAACATAAACAAACTTGACATTACTGCCCATAAGACCTAACATGTAACTACATTACACCATATCATAATCCAATTCACTGTTTTAAGAAACATATCTGAGCCATTACTGCTGAACCTCCGCAACCCCGAAGGCTCCTCCGACTTTCCAACAGTTCATATGTTCTTCAGCATATGGCTTCTCTTCGAAGCCGCGTGAGTGAAGGACACACAAATCACACAAAGGAGATCCAAAATGACCGTATCGCCCTTCAACCACAACGTCCATGGTTGTTATATTAAAATCCAGTAACAAATTGCCGAATAAGGAAATTAGTCATATCAGTTTACGTACAAGGGGAAAAAATGAAATAAACAAAGATGAAAAAAATATTACTTGTTCAATCAGCCAGACACAATTTGTATCAATCCATTAATAACATGGTATAATACATCATTCTAAACGACTATTAGATTATGAAGAAAGCAAAATATGCATTGATAGACGAAATATAGACCGAGATGACATCAATACATAACCCCATTACAAAGTAAACATGACCAAACTCAACATTACTACTCATAAGACGTGACATGAAACTACAATCCACCATAACATAGCAAAAAAAAAAAAATACCTAGACACCCTATAATCTTGGTTTCTTCTTGCATGACTCTTGAACATCTTCTCCGGTATTCTTCCTCTTGCTTCCCTTATCTGGTGTCGCATCCAGCGGAAGAATTGATTTCTTCATTTGCGAGTCTTCGCTACATCCAGCTATCACTTTTTCCTTCTTCTTTGTACCTGAAGTGGAAGAACGAGAGACAGAATGCTTCAACTTCAGCGAATACGAAGAAGCCGTATCAGCTCCCCAGAGGTCATCTTCTTCCTCCGCGTCTGAGTACACAGTAGTCTCCGAGCCCTTCCCGACTACATAACCATGTTCAGTCCAACTCTCCCACTCAGACTCGTCCTCTGTGAATTCTTCCTCACTCTGATATTTTTTACTTTTCCTCATCTTCTCCTTGCTCTTCATCTTAGCAGTCTTTCTCCATTTGTCATCGGTATTTTCCTCACCAGAATCCATTGAATCACAGTATGTTGCAACTTAGACCAACTGCTTATGCTTTTATACCAGAAGTAAGGAAGGAGGTCAAAAGATCATAGCAAGTTTTCATTTCCTTTAATTAAACTGCTTGATATGATTACTTAGACAGACACATCTTCAGTAAATGTAATCTGCAGGTCAGGTCAATCAACCACCAAATACTGCAAACCCTACTCAATCTACTTAAGAAATCTTCAATGCACATCAAGCAATGCATCTAAATGATGAAACCTAGAGCAGAAGGAGAGAGATGATGGCTGATTGGGGAAGATAATAGGCATTGACAATGGAATAGATTGTGCCTGAACTGGTAATACATAGCATCTGTTCATGTCTTCTCATTGAACTGATTGACATGCATATCCACACAAACACATCTTCAATAAATGTAACCTGCAAGATAAGTGAATCAAGCACAAGATACTGTAAACCCCACTCAATCTATTGAATAAATCTTCAATTTATATCAAGCAATGCATATAAATGATGAAACCCAAATTAGAAGGACATAGATGTTGGGTGGTTGGGGGAAGTAACACATGTATTATGTACAGTCAACACATATATTATGTCAACCTACTGAATAAATTTTCAATCTAAACAATCTACTGCATTATGTCAGCCGCTACAAATTTCCCAAATTTGACTGCACAACACATATATTATGTAGTTACAGCCCGATAATAAGAAAGATTGACGAACTATATCATTGTAAAACATAGTACTCGATATATGTTACCAAAAAGACAACACCCAATTCAAAGGCAGGTGCAGCCAATATCTATGTAACCAATTTAAGTTGCCATCAATTACACGCACGTCTACTAATCCTGTCCTACCTCACTATGATGCTGAAATACTCTATGCCTACTATGTCGCATGCAATGTACTACAAATGTGATGCACTCACGGATGTTGAGGCTATTTACAGTATAACTCAGATAAAATAACATCCAAACACGGTACACAATAATCCTGCATTAGCAAATGTATATCTCCGCCCATCGGACAAGCAAATATGCCAAGGCCACACCGCGCGCAACGCGCGCAGGGTGGAACCTAGTACTACCTCTGTTTCTTCTCTTTCACCTTACTTCACTTTTTGACACTATTCACTGGGTCACTTTGACCCGGCGATTTGGTTAACAAAACGATATACGAATTTGGTAATTTTTGCATGATCTTGTAGAGTAAACTTTACTCTACAATACTATAAAAAAAAATCAAAAAATTACATCATTTTGCTATCAAAATCATCGAGTCAAAGTGACCCAACTACGGGTAAAAAAGTCAATCGAAGGGGAAAGAGAAGAAACAGACCTAGTACTATCTAAATATGGCTTACAGCCATTAGGATGTTGTCTTGGTATTAGTTGTGTGACTTGTTCTATGTAACTTAAATGTGGGTACTTTGCGTGGATGATCACGTGTCTTATTAAGTATGATATATCCTAAAATTTGATGTAAAAAAATTGCGTGATGTATGCTATATTCTTGGTTTATGATATGGAGAGGGAATGTTCTTAAATTATATATTAAAAAAAATGTATATATATATATATACAAAAAGATGTCTTCTAAAAAAAATGATTTTATTATGTGGGATATAACGAAAGTCTAAGTTGCCTACTTATATAAACACTCCCTATGTATTTAAGAATATATATTTTTTTCCACTATGAATTATTCTATTATGTGTAACTTATTTAATTATTAATTACACGCTTAACTTAGAACCACTTCTGAGACTTCTCTTTTATCCTTCACCAGATGGCGCGCTTACCAGTCCCTCATCCAAACAACTTTGCACCGGGTGCTACTCCAGTCGACTTGAGATTCATGCCGTGAGAGGAGACCATTGCTGAGTTTTGTGATTACATGAACGAATATTGTTTAGCCCTCAGCCAGAGCCCACACGGTGATGAAAAATTTGCACATCCACTGGCCATATGTCACTTTATGCTGGAGGTACTCCCAAGAGAACGAATGGGGGGAATTTGTTCCCAGCACATGCCGATACCGCCATCATGTGGATGAAATTTACTGGATCACGCCCTCCGAGCTCAAGAACGAACTGGAGAAGCAATGGCATCAGCATCAGCAGCAGCAGCAACAACAACAACAACAACAACAACAACAACAACAAAAACAACAACAACAACAAGAGGAAGAAGAACCTGAGGAGGTAGAAGAAGAATAAGAGGAAGAAGAGGAAGAAGAAGTAGCTATCGACGATGTAGAGGAAGAGTGGGAGGAGGATTGGATGGACCAAGATGATGAGAACCAAGAGCTGGTCGAGAATCAAGAGGACCACGAGATTGAGATTGACACCATGACCCTTAGAGACACCGGACCTGAGTGCATTACCGGTGATGAGAGTCTTTAGGTCTATCTTTATCTTCTCTCTAGAAAGTATTAGTTGTGAATATCTAATATGATGTATTTTGGTAAGCCATGTGATGTGATTCTTGTAAAGTTAGCTTGACGTGACGCTTGATGGACATGTTCCTTTTTTATGTATGTGCAATGTATATATTAGCTTATGATCACTTGTGTTTACATTTCATGCATTATGCATATTTCATGCATTAATTGGATGAATACCTAAGATTCGTACCAACCCCTCTAAATATGGTACCAGGACTTTATCAAGGATGCAACCTACCAACCAAGGCACGCAGTTCAACATGTCCCAGGAATACGATCCGGTGCGCTTCGCTAACATGGAGCAAACCACCATGGCCTTGGCAGAACTTTTCCAAGAGTCTCGTAGCGGAGGAGGTGACATAATGAGGAAGGTAGCAGAACTTCGTCCGGACTTCTTCTACGGAACAGACGACCCCACTATCTTGGAGAACTGGATCCGAGATTTCGACAAGGCACTAAAATCGGCTCGTTGCCCTGAAAACCAACGTGTGGATGTGGCTCTTTACTATTTTAAGAAGGAAGGGGATAACAGGTGGTCCTTGAAAGGCGAGGAACTTCTCGCAACTGAAGGTTTTGGATGGGAAGACCTGAAGAAAGCAATGCGGGAACGGTTCTGTCCGGATCATGTTAAGGAGAGGAAATTCAAGTAGTTCATGAACCTGAAATAGGGAAGCGACAGTCTCGTGGACTACTTCAACAACTACATGGAGTTAGTAAGATTTGGAGGAGCTCTTGTGCCTACAGAGGCAAAGAAGGTTAAAAGGTTTGTGGAGGGTCTGAATTATCAATTGAGAAGGTCAATAGGACCTGTCCAGTTCAACACCCTACTAGATGCTTATGGAGCGGCACAAGATATGCAAAGAATGCACGAGGAGAATCTAGAGGAGAGTAGGAAAAGGAAGGCAGAAGCACCTACCAATCAAAACCGTGGAAGCGGCCACAATGGTGGAGACAAGAGGTTCCGAGCAAACCCAAACACCAACTACCAGAATGAGAATAAGGGAAATCCAGGAGGGAATCGCTTCAACGGTGGCTCAGGCCCAGCTAGAGTTTACCACTGCCGTCGGTGCAACATAAACCATCCAGGAAAGGACTGTCGAGGCAACAAGGTCACTTGTCTTAACTGCGGAAAGCTTGGCCATCGAAAGTTTGAGTGCCGAGCAAGGACCCACGGGAACCACAATGGAGGAAACCACAACAACTCATATGGAGGAAATGGTGGGTTCCAGGGAGGCCGCAACCACTTTGAAGGAGGAAACCAGCATGGAAATTACCAGCAGGGCGGGGGAAACCGCTATGGAAACAACAATGGAGGCTATAACCAGAACAACAACCGCCAAGGTGAGGGTGGATACAACAACTGCCAGCAAGGGAACATCGCAGCTCCAGTAGGAAGAGCCCCAGCAGCACCAGCTCAGCATGGGCAAAGAGCAGCAGGCACCATCAATGGCATGAACCAAAAACAGGCGGAGCAGGCCAACGTGGTGAATGGTACATTCCTTACCCACTCAGTTCCCTCTTAAAGTCTTATTTGATTCTGGAGCATCGTTTTCTTTCATATCATCATCTTTTGCAGAGAATCTAGAATTACCAAACCCCAACTTCCATATCTATTCCAGTATCTACTCCTTCTGGAGAAGTTTTCACCTGTAAAACCATGTACCCAGGGGTTAAGTTAGAAATCCTAGGGGTCGAGATACCTGCAGACTTAATTATGTTCGACATAGGAAACCTAGATGTGATACTGGGAATGAATTGGCTTAGTAAACATCAGGCAACCATTGAGTGTGCACACCAAAAGGTCAGGTTTCGTGGACCAAATGGTGAGCGTCTATCTTATAAGGGTATAACCAATGGACCAAGGATTCAAGTTGTGTCAGCCTTAGCCATTCTCTCTGACCTTAGGAAAGGGCATAAGGTATACCTCTGCACGATTCGTGACCAAGTGAAGGAAGAAGATAAGTTGGAGAATATCCCAGTAGTGAACGAGTTTCCCGATGTATTTCCAGACGAGCTTCCAGGAATGCCACCCAAGCGAGCAGTGGATTTCACAATATACCTAGTGCCAGGAACTAGACCGATTGCTAAGGCACCGTATAGGATGGCACCGGCAGAGTTGAAGGAGTTGAAGGAGCAACTCAAGGATTTATTAGATAAGGGTTACATCCGACCGAGTGTTTCACCGTGGTGAGCACCGGTTCTTTTCGTGAAGAAGAAGGACAGAACTCTAAGGTTGTGCATAGATTATCGTGAGCTGAATAGTGTAACCATCAAGAATAAGTACCCACTCCCTAGGATCGATGATTTGTTTGACCAACTGCAAGGAGCAGATACCTTCTCGAAGATTGACTTAAGGTCAGGTTATCATCAGTTGAGGATAGCTGAACATGATATACCCAAAGCGGCGTTTCGAACTCGATATGGACATTACGAATTCGCAGTGATGCCATTCGGTTTAACAAACGCCCCATCCGTTTTCATGGAGTTGATGAACCGCGTGTTACAGAAGTACCTCGATAAGTTTGTAGTAGTGTTTATATATGAAATTCTGAGCTACTCAAAGGGAAGGGAAGAGCATGAGAAGCTTTTGAGGGAAGTATTGGAAACCCTACGACATGAGAAGTTGTATGGGAAACTTTCAAAGAGCGAGTTCTGGTTACGTAGAGTTTCTTTTCTAGGACATATCATCTCAAAATAAGGTGTGTCGGTGGACCCAGGTAAAGTGGCGGCCGTAAAGGATTGGCCGACACCTAAGAACGTGACAGAAGTAAGGAGTTTCTTGGAATTAGCTGGATACTATCGTAGGTTCGTGAAGGATTTTTCAAAGATCGCAAGACCGCTGACAGCCCTGACGAGGAAAACAACTAAGTACGTTTGGGACAGCAAGTGTGAGGAGGCGTTCCAGACAGTAAAGGACCGATTGACGACAGCTCCTGTGTTGACATTACCAGCCGAAGGAGAAGGCTTTGAAGTCTACAACGATGCATCCAAGCATGGTCTAGGGTGTGTTTTAATGCAGAACAAGAAGGTGATAACTTATGCCTCAAGACAGTTAAAGCCCTATGAGGAGAACTACCCAACACATGACTTAGAGTTGGCAGCAGTGGTGTTTGAGTTGAAGATTTGGAGATACTACTTATATGGGACGACTTGTAAGTTCTTTACAGATCACAAGAGCTTGAAGTACATATTCACTCAAAAGGAGCTGAATATGCGACAGAGAAGGTGGTTGGAACTAATTAAGGATTATGATCTTCAGATCCAGTATCATGAAGGAAAAGCGAATGTGGTAGCAGATGCGCTAAGTAGGAAGACCACACACTCAGTAAACTCATTATGGGTTTTGCCAAATAAGCTCTATGAGGAATTTCGGAAGTTGGAGATTGAGTTTTGCACAATTGGGACTGTAGAGAGTTTAGTGTGCAATTTGACAGTGGTTCCGGACATTTTCATAGAGATACGAGAAGGTCAGTGTACTGAAGAATTCCTACAGCAAGTGAAAGAGAAGGTTGAGAAGGGTGAGGCACCTGATTTCAAGATTGAGGAAGACGGAAGCGTAAGATTCAAGGGAAGGTGGTGCATACCAATGAAATATTCAGAAGTGAAGGAGAAGATAATGAAGGAAGCTCACAACACTCCGTACTCGGTACATCCTGGAGGAGACAAACTCTACAAGGATTTAAAGAAAAACTTTTGGTGGAGGAACATGAAGAGGGAAGTAGCAGATTTCGTGGCTCGTTGCCTAACTTGCCAGAAGGTCAAGTTTGAACATAAAAGACTCGGAGGAATGATGCAGCCATTGGACGTACCTGTTTGGAAATGGGATTCCATCTCAATGGATTTTGTGACGGCTTTGCCAGTATCAACTAATGGGATGAACCAGATTTGGGTTGTGGTTGACCGGCTAACGAAGACAGCAAGGTTCATTCCCATGAAATACACATGGGACATGGAGAAGAGGGCTAGTGCATACATTCAGAACATAGTGAGATTACACGGAGTACCTAGTTCCATCATTTCGGATAGAGATCCCAATTTCTTATCGCACTTTTGGAAAGAACTACAGAGGGCTATGGGTACGGAGCTCAAATTCAGCATAGCTTTTCATCCAACAACAGATGGGCAGACAGAAAGGACAATTCAGACACTGGAAGACATGCTTAGGGCGTATATTTTGGATTTCGGAGGATCATGGGTGGATAAGTTACCATTGATAGAATTATCCTACAACAACAGCTACCATACAAGCACAGGGATGGCACCTTATGAAGCACTCTACGGACGGAAGTGTAGGACACCTTTGTGTTGGAGTGACATAAGTAAGACACTTATTCTAGGACCACAGATGATTGAGGACTCGATGAATCAGATAAGAGTAATTCAGCAAAGAATGAAGGCAGCCCAGGATCGGCAGAAGTCTTATGCAGATTCGAAGAGAAGGCCTTTGGAGTTCAATAAAGGTGACAAAGTTCTTCTGAAGGTTTCACCAACTAAGGGGGTAATGCGGTTCAACCAGAAAGGGAAGCTGAGCCCCAAGTTCATTGGACCCTATGAAGTACTGGAACGTATCGGCGAGGTTGCCTACCGCCTAAACCTTCCCAATAACCTAGGTAGAATCCATAACGTCTTCCAAGTCTCTCAACTCAAGCCATACATCCCTGATAAAAGTCATGTCCTTGATCCCGAGCCAATTGAGTTAGATCCAGCCTTAACCTATGAAGAACAACCAATCAAAATCTTAGACAGGAAAACCCGAGATACCCGTACCAAGTCAATCACGCTGGTCAAGGTCCTTTGGTCGAACCATCTCACAGAAGAGGCCACGTGGGAGTCAGAGGAGATCATGAAGAAACGTTACCCGCATCTCTTTGATCAGGTATTACCAAGAGTTCCGAGGACGTCACTCCCTTTGAGGGGGGGATGATGTGACAAAACGAGTACTTCCCACCTTTCTTGCATACCCTTTTTAAACATAATTGTTGCATGTTCATTGGAATTTCATACATTTTTCATATGCATTAGTTTCATCTCTCATGAAGCGTGTCGTAGTTTATCCAAAAGAATTTTGAGCTTCGGGGACGAAGATTTGTTTTAAGGGGGAGATGATGAAATACCTCGTACTTTGTTTGGGGCTATTTTGTTGTTTAGAAAAGTTGTGTTGTTATTGAGTAATTCAAGTCATAGTTTCTAAAGTTAGAAAAAAAAATACTACTAGTAAACTTGTTACTTAGTGGTAATTTCAAAAATACCCCTCCTGCATTTGCAATCTTGTAGTTAACTTAATTTGTAGTATTTGCCTACCAACCCTCAACTTCTTACTACTTCAATTTTTACCCCCAACTAATTTGTTGGAAGAGTTTTAATTTCTCTCAAGTCCCTCCCCACCACTACCAAAGTCAACACTAATAAAAAATACTCCTACCTCTTCCTATGGAGCTATACCCACACATGTAGTCACATGTCCAAATAAGATGCAACCCCCCACACACACTAACACTACCACATCATTTCATCACTCCTTCCACCCTCAAGTATCTCTCTCTCACTCCTAAATTTTGTCCAAAACAATGAGGGCATCATAAACATCATATCCTCATCTCTCTATTGCTTCCATTGAAGGAGCTTCAAGTATAGGGAGAAATCAAGCACTCCAAGACCCTCTAAAACTCCAAAATCTCTCTAAGGGCTGGTAGTAAGTGTTCTTTATTTTCTTTTCCCCTTAATATATTGTGAAAAATAGTTGTTGAAAGCATGTCTTGTTATAAATCTCTTGATTTGATGATGCATGTGTGCCTAGAGCATGAAATTGTGACTCTGGACTTGTGTTTTATCAAATTTTCCACTTGATTCCTCAAATTTCTTGTTTTATTTCTTTTTATATGTTTAAATGGCTATTTTTTTAGCATAAGAACATGTTTCTCAAGTTGCATGTATCATATAAATGATTTGATCAAGATTTGGAAGTTTTAGGGAAACATGCATGTTGATACAATTTGTGTAGTGTGTGAAAAACTAGGTATATGTTATACTTTGGTCTCTGCAAAAAATTTAAAACTTACATTTCATGAAACTAGACTCAGAGGGGGTCACTTTGAGCAAAAAATCATCTTCATACCATTCTTGGATAATGAGTAATGGTCATTTGAACTTGCATGTTTTCTGGAACTCTGTTTCAGGACCAGTCCTGGAATTTTCACTAAAAATCCCATTTTCAGAAACTTTTTGAACCCCCTCTTTCTTGTGTACTAACTAGATACATATAATATTAATTATAGAGAATATGAGCATCATTGCTATTCTCCAAGGGGTAGTAATCACCTTTTGAAGTTGAGATTTACTTTCAGAATTGTCTCTGCACAAAACCCTTTGTTTATTTTATATCTTTATTTCTATAATAGCTATTAATAAGATTCTTGATGTTTCAGAAACCAGACACATTTTTCTACCTTGTTAGAGAGTTTCCTAATTTGTAAAAGTATTTTGGTATTGTAAATATGGCTCTAAAGTCAGAGCTACAAATCTGCCCAGATTTGTAGTTTCACATTTTTATAATAACTTGAATTTTCACATGTCTAAGTGTTGGATTTGATGTGTTTTGATAAGTGAACATAATTATATGTGCATTTCTGACATATGTGATTATTTAGCATGTAGGTTACATTTGGATTATGTATGTGTAACTTGGCGGTTATGAGTACGTATATGTGTGATTGTAACATCGGGTTCGTAGGAGACGAGTTTGTGCCTTCGGAATTCTAGGATTGCTCTTTGTTACCTCGCGCTTGTATATCCTTTGGTAAGTATATGTGTGCAACCTTTAGAAATCAAATTTAGATTTTAGTTGATTTGCAAACCTGCAAATTAGGTTATGAAAATGAAAATTGGAGCATGTGAGAACTTTTAATAATCTATATCGTACTCGTTGAAAATTACTTGGAAAAACTTTTAGTTGTGAAAAGAAAATTTGTTTGAAAACGGGAATCAATAATACACTCATAATAGATATAGGGCGATGTACGGAGTTATATTGTGGCTATGTTCGGGGACGCCAAGCGATCCCCCAACTATATAGCCGGAAGCAATGCTTCACTTCTTTGGATAAAACATAAATGTTTAAAATCCACCCCCGATGAGCCTATATGTATCAAGGTATTGCAGCCAAGGGGTTTATAGAGCTAGAGTGCTACTTATACTTGTACGAGTCACTACGGTATAGGGGTGTCGACACTTAAGGACTTTTAGCTAGAATTTGTGAGTGGGGATTGACGTATGGGCTCCCATAACACTCGGGAGAAATAGGGTTGCTAAACACTAGAATGCACCCTTTAGCGATTCATTGTGATTCCTCCGTCTACATAGATCCCGTTGGTGGCTCTGGATATGCCCCAACCAAATGAAAACGTTAAAGTAACTTGTTACAACAATTAAACAATTGTTTTAAATTTCTGAAAATATTATTTCGTTTTTACTGCCATTATTTAAATTCTTCTTACCTCTTTTGTAACTTATAACTGTATTTTCTAGCCATCGATTTACCCGTTGTAGCCAATATTTACTCAGTTTTTACTGACTTTATTTAAATTGTGGTGCTCCATTATTTTATTTTAAATCACCACAGGTTCGAGCTCGTGAGGGAGGGGGACGTTCAACTAAATATAGGCAACGGTAGTATATAGATCACGTAGCGTCCATGAAAGTTCTTTTCTTTTGGTAGTCGTATCACTTTTGTTTGTTTTTTTGTGAACAACGATGTACAAACGTTTTATTGTAAATAGTAATGTAATCGGTGGGTTTTGTTTGATCGCATATAACCAAGAACGGTTGTCCTACTCCGTTACCCTAAGAGGTTCATCACCTTGGGTGGAGGGCACTTTTCAAAATTCCCGAAGGTTCGGAAATTATGGAGTGTTTCAGGAAACGCAGCGGAATAAAAAAATTAATCCTACTCAAAGCCCACCACGGATCGTCAGGAGGAGACATCATAACATGATAAGAGACATTGTATTGTGTACCTTTTGATTTGTGAGATCACACGAAGAATGATGTCCCCGTCTCTACGGTTGATCCACGTATAGAGGTGAGATCTAGATTCTTCCTTCAAACAAGTGCTAGCTTGAACCCGGAGGAAGAGGGAAGAAGAATCAAAGCAACGGGAACAACCCATGGTCGTGCCTACAAGAGGCCGACGGCATGGGAGGGGCGGACGACACCTAGGGCTTCGGCCTTGTTGTTTTGTCTTGCTCTCTCTCTCTTTTGCTCTCTCCCACTCTCTTTGTTATGTCTAATAACATTAACATCAAGTGGGAAGGTAGCTAGAGCCTATTTATATACTCCAACAACTCCTTGTTGTTTCCATAAAAGAGTTTCCTAATTCTAGATGAACTAGAATTATTCCCTTCCTTGCAAATCAGTCCTACTAAGTTTGCAAGGTGTTGCACAATGATCCTTCTATTAATTAATCAATATTAATTAATCACAAATCTAGATCTACTCTATTTGACGTGTGACCCCATAGGTTTCTACTTAGTTGGTAGTAACTCTTACTAACATGGAGCGGTGTCTAGCAACACATCCATGCTACCCAACCAAAAGAAATAGTGATCCCGACAAACCTCTTGTGCCCAATATCTCATATTGCACTATCCCTTTGTCTCCATATCCGGATTGAACACGAGACATAAATAGTCACACTCATATATCCAATCCATAGTTCCTCGGTCCTGGGAATATGCTTATACTAGCAGATAACATCAATATCTCCATATTGATTTATCTGACTCTGGCCAGACATTCAATAAGCCTCATCCCTCGAGTGGCCGTGGATATTTACTCTCATTATGTGGGAGGGACAAATCCTCTCTACATCACTACGATCTCTAAGCTTGCTTCCTATCATGCCCGATAGTTACCTTTATGATTACCCAGTTACGGTGTAACGTTTGATAACATCAAAGCACAATATTTCACAACTAGAGTATTTAGTGACTTCAAGTCTAAGGATTGCAATATTATTAGCACTACGAGAAGTGATTGTGACTTCAACATAATCTAATATATCCTTCTCGTCGTGGGTCATCCAGTATGCCATTACTCCTAATGCATACCATGTGTTGGATCGTGATATCTCCATATCAATCCAACCCCATACTAGTCTATAGATGATTGTCCCATTAATCATTATAATTGACCAGGGATATTTAAGAATATAATAATTATATTCTAAGAACTTCATTCATGTTATCATATCTCCATATCAATAACATAATGAATCGTAAATCCATATCACAATAAATTGACTGCCTCTAGGGCACAATTCCAATAGTCTCTCACTTGCACTAGAGTCAATCTCCTGCATAGTATGCCTATTGATCTAGCCCAGCCCTCCACGCTTACACTGCATAGGGGACATGGTAGGCGAGACATGTGCTGGTACTTTGCAAATATTCACATCTCCTCTATCAACAATTTGATTGAGATTGAATATCCTGAGTAAGTGCATCTTATGCATAAATATGCTCAGTCCTCTATGTTAGAATCAATGACTGAATCTTGCCTGGAACCTTTACAGCTCACAGTCACTCCCACTAGTGCAAAACATAAAACTTGACTATAATCTGAAATTTTATTTGAAGTTCGCATCACTGTAACTCTTTACAGTAAACTCTTCTTATCCTCTATTTATCAAGAATTCATCATTTATTCATTCTCAAGTACTTAAGGATAATCTTGATAATTATCAAGTGACACCTCACTTGGATTTGATTGGTATCTTTGTGTCATCCCATATGACACATCGGGCCTAGTACATATCACGGCGTATCTCATTAATCTTATTCTTACGGTCCTTTTCAATCTAATTGGAAGGACAATTAGTCTTTCAAAGACTAATTCCATGTGACATAGGTGGAATCCATATTCTTTACATGTTGAACTATTTCAACACCTTTGTCAATATATGTACCATGACTCTGGCTGAGCAATTACTTTGATATATCTCCATAGATTTTATAGATTGTCTTGCCTAAGTCTATTATTGGAAATCAATTTCTCTAGCCAATCTTTAACAGATTGCAGAGTAGAGACATTATTCCCAATGATTAGTATGTCTTTACATACAAGACCAAAAATGTAGTTGTGCTCCCACTAACCTTCTTGTAAACACAAGTTTCATCTTCAATTTTGATGGAACCAAACTCCTTTGATTGCATCATAAATTCGAAGAATCCAATCTCCAAGAAGCTTGACTCAATCTATAAACAGATTGCTACAAGCAAGATGAGAATGGATTTAAGCATCACAACTGGGGAAATATTTTGTCATAGTCTATACTATGAACTCTCATGAAACCCTTTCAAACCAGTTGTCCCTTAAAAAGTAATCATATTACCATCCATGTTGGTTTTCTCATATCCCACTTGCACCTTTTGGTTCTAGCCTTTCAGGTGGTTCCACCAAAGTCCATACTTTGTTGGTATACATGTATTCCATATCGTATGTTATGACTCCAAGCCATTTCTGAGAGTATGGCCCACACGTGCCCATCTCATAGGTTGTAGGCTCATCTCGATGAGTAATACATCACGAGTTATGAAAAATTCTTATTTCCCTAGTCCCTTGACATATCCTACCTAACTTACAAGGTTCTTGTGTTTTTCTGAGTAGGTTGCTCCACAACACCTTGTGATCCTGCTCATGTTCCATCAAACGGATCAATGTTCTGTTGTGGTTCTTGAACTCCTTCAAGTTCTACAGTGCTCCCACTGTTTCTTTTAGAGACAATCTCTATCTAGAAACACAGCGATTCAAGCAACAAGCAATTTGTTCTCGATTGGAGTGTAGAGATAATATCCTTTGTTTCCTCAGGATATCCCACAAAGCATTTATCCGATTTGAGTCCTAGTTTATCTGTAAACTCCTTTACATAAACTACATAACCCAAATCATTATGAAACGACCTACTAGGACACTTCCTCGTTCATATCTCATATGGTGGTTCTCATAATTTATTTGGATGGAACAAGGTTAAGGGCGAATTTTGCTGTAATTAGAACATAGCCCCTAAAAGTAAACTGGAAGTTCGGTTTGACTCATCATGGACCGAACCGTGTCCAATCAAGGTCCGAAATCTCCTTTTAGACACGCCAAACCCATGTGGCGTGCTAGGTGGAGCGAGTTTGGATCATATCCAATACTCCCATAGATGCTTGTCAAACTCTTGGCTCAAGTACTCTCCTCTACGATCCAATCGTAGAGCCCTAATACTTTTGTCAAGCTGGTTCTCTACTTCATTCTTGAATATCTTGAACAATCCAAAGGATTCTGATTTGTTTCTTCACAAGATACACAAATCCATATTTCTTTGATCCCATCAGTAAATATGATGAAGTATTGAAAACCATCTTCAGTATCTGCGTTTTAGTGGCCTACATACATCAATATGTATGATTCCCAAAAGATCATATCTTTTCCTAATAAATAAGTCTTACATATCTCATATGATTCAATAATCAAATGAGTTCTATAATTCCATATATATGGAGTTCTTAGATATGTATCTCTTATTCATGTGGCCTAAACGATAATGCTAAAGATAAGTGAAGTTCATATCATTATATGGAAACCTCTTGGTATTAATGTTATAGGTGAAATTATCATGATCAAGGATATACAATCCCTTAGACAAAATTGCATTACAATAATGCATATCAGAATAAATGGAACAACATTTGTCATTTATTATGATAGAGAGCTTTCTTGTCCAAACAAGAAACTGTGATTATGATCCTTCTCATAGGAGGGTCATAATCACTTTTGTCTAATTCATGAACAATTTATAAAGGTAGGAATAATTTCCTACGGCTAATTCAGCAACCCTTTGCTTCATTGCCACACGTGTGGTTTATTTCTTCCTTATTCAATTTTCTACTTCTCTTGAGATCCACCACATTTCTATATAAATGTGAGATCTTCATCTAGTATCATATACTCATGATGATGAGATAGACATATTGACTCCTATAACAAAATTACCTAGTTTGGAATTCACAATTCCTTTATTATTTCCTTCCAGGTACTTTAGGCAGTTTTTCTTCCTTCATGCCACCTTTGGGATTTTTAAGGCAACTTGGTTTTAGCAACAAGCTTGCTTTATACCCATGAGGTCCACGCAAACCTTTTTGCTTTTACCCATGCTGTTAACCATTAACATATTTTGCCTTTATCCCTTTATGAGTGCTTTGTATAGTGATTCTCAATCAGATTGAGTAAATCACTTTTGAACAAACACTATAATTACATCCAATGCAATTCTTGGTCCATTTGGGAGAATAACTATCTATTCTTTATCTATCTCATAGATAACTCCCAATCTCTAAGCTTTCAATCATATTGAGATAGCTTAGTTTGCACTTCACCTCTTGCTTCAGCAGTCACACATTACTATCTTGTGTCGTCGCGTCATATCCCGATGAACTAAGTCGCCTTACTTTGGCAAGCCCGAACTTATTCCATCTTGACCATGACGAGTGCTAAGAAAGATAGTGCAAAGTGGAGCAACACTTCAAGCCTTTCATGACAAGCTCGTATGATCATATCACACGCCTCCATATTTCTCATCTTGCTTCCAAAGCTCAGAGTCCAAGGGAGCTTGACATGAGACAAGTTACATCCAAAGAACCATTCTTTGATGTTCCTTCCATAAGGCTTTAGTGTGTTTTGGTAGTTGGTGAGAAGAGAACTTTATGCTCTACAATGTACAACATTTTTCCTTTATTTGAGAACAATTCTCAATTCTCAATTTTATACCAATCTAGAAAATAGATTCCAGACATCTTGTCCATCTCATGGACATAAAGTCGTGTTTTGTTTGTTTAATGTGATGGGTATTCAACACTTATAGGATTATGCAAAGCATTGTGACGTATAACTATATTCAACAAGGATTTAAATTATTAAATATAGCTCCCACTATTTTTCTCGGATTAATAGCCCTCACCATTAATGCGGAAAATATCTTATATATTTTCTAGTGGGTCCAAGATCCCTTTTCACTTCTTCTTGAGCTTGCTTTGGCAAGTCACCCAAGAATTGGTTAATTAGGTAGGAACCATTGCAATTGCATCCCATGCAACTCTTGGTCCAATTAGGTGAATAACTCTTTATTCTTTATCCTTTAGATAACGCCTAATTGTCATGCCTCTAGGTTCATCAATCCAATTGAGTCTTACCCAGTTGCGTCCAACCTCTTGCTTCAACATACACACATTACTAGCTTGTGTCATCCGCAACACACCATGGTAAATTAAAATCGCCTTGCTTTGGCAAGCCCGAATTTTAATGAACCCTGATCATGAAGGGTGTTTTGGCAAGAGAAGGCAAAACGCAATATTTATTTGAGGGATTTTAATTTTCTTAACTCGTTTGGTTGATCACATCAACATGATCTAATTATTTGGATTGGGCTATCCACAATAAAAGACCATCTTTGTTTATTATTATCTTGTTAACGTTTTTGCTAGTATCGCCATACACACAAAAATAAATAACAAGACATAAATAATAAACATCCACAAAAGAAAAATTAATGTGGCATGAATATGGCCCCTAGACTAAGATATTACCAAGCCAATGATAATATCTATATGCCCTAAAGTGACAAGCTCATC
The DNA here is from genome assembly GCA_023055425.1 of Linanthus parryae. Lineage (NCBI taxonomy): Eukaryota > Viridiplantae > Streptophyta > Magnoliopsida > Ericales > Polemoniaceae > Linanthus > Linanthus parryae. The sequence goes on along the minus strand of JALGPY010000002.1, from coordinate 61,881,171 downwards.
TCCATGTGCTCCATGATAGCTGCGCGCCTAGGGATTTGTCTTCTTTGTCTTTTGGCTCCTTTGGTCCTCCGGTCTTCTTCTCAATGCTCTTGGCTATCATCTAAATATTTCTAATTGTAGCCTAACATCTAGAATAAATAAATAATAAAAGCCTCACATGTCGAGGAGAAAAGACGACTCGCAGGCCGTAAAACCTAATTAATTATTATATTTAATTTGATCAGCTCGCAGGCCGTAAACCAAACCACAAAGCAATAAGCATCCACAATCCTAGGCCATATCCATCCACCATGCAACAAAGCACATAATACAGTTAAAACCAATTTTTAACGCACTTGTTCAATTTTAGTTGTTTTTGGACATACTAGGGTTAAAACGGTCCAAGAGGTTTACCAAGAGAATGGCCAAAATCAACCAAGGAACCGCCACACTAGGCCCGGGCCGGCCGGCCCCTAGCCCACACGGCTAGGCCGTGTGCTAGGGTGCGCCGGCCCCCTTTTGGGGGTGTGTGTTACTTGGGCGGCAAGGAGAGAGAGGGCGGTCCCTACATGGGCCACACCTCCTCGTGGAATTGTTTCCATAAACAATTAATGGAATTATTTTCATAAACAATATATGGAATTGTTTCCATAAATAATTCCTTCCTTGTTGGGTTGTTTCCAAAATAATTCTTTCCTTGGTTCCCAAGTTTAGTTGTTTCCATAAAAACTTCTTACTTGTTGCCCAAGTTTAGTTGTTTCCAAAATAACTTCTTCCTTGTTGCCCAAGTTTAATTATTTCCATACTTGGAAAACCCCTTTTCCAAGCATGTGCCCAAACCCTAGATCTAGATCCAAAATCCACACATCTCATGTGATCAAACTCACTAATTTACACATCCAATGCTAAATTAGATCTTGTATTGCATCTACTATGCCAATTATTTTCAGTTTTCGCGTAATAACAATAATACGGTGTGTAAACTGAAATCGTAAAACATAAAATCATGTTATGCTCTACGACCTGAGGCTCTGATACCACTGTTTGGTTTTTGATGTAGGTAACGCAGCGGAATAACAAAATTAATCCTACTCAAAGCCCACCACGGATCGTCAGGAGGAGACATCATAACATGATAAGAGACATAGTATTGTGTACCTTTTGATTTGTGAGATCACACGAAGAATGATGTCCTCGTCTCTACGGTTGATCCACGTCTAGAGGTGAGATCTAGATTCTTCCTTCAAACAAGTGCTAGCTTGAACCCGGAGGAAGAGGGAAGAAGAATCAAAGCAACGGGAACAACCCATGGCCGTGCCTACAAGAGGCCGATGGCATGGGAGGGGCGGACGACACCTAGGGCTTCGGCCTTGGTGTTTTGTCTTGCTCTCTCTCTTTTGCTCTCTCCCACTCTATTTGTTATGTCTAATATAATTAACATCAAGTGGGAAGGAAGCTAGAACCTCTTTATATACTCCAACAACTCCTTGTTGTTTCCATAAAAGAGTTTCCTAATTCTAGATGAACTAGAATTATTCCCTTCCTTGCAAATTAGTCCTACTAAGTTTGCAAGGTGTTGCACAATGATCCTTCTATTAATTAATCAATATTAATTAATCCCAAATCTAGCTCTACTCTATTTGAAGTGTGACCCCATAGGTTTCTACTTAGTTGGTAGTAACTCTTACTAACATGGAGCGGTGTCTAGCAACACATCCATGCTACCCAACCAGTAGAAATAGTCAGTGATCCCGACAAACCTCTTGTGCCCAATATCTCATATTGCGCTATCCCTTTGTCTCCATATCCGGATTGGACAGGAGACATAAATAGTCACACTCGTATATCCAATCCATAGTTCCTCGATCCTGGGAATATGCTTATACTAGCAGATAACATCAATGTCTCCATATTGATTTATCTGAGTCTGGCCAGACATTCAATAAGCCTCATCCCTCGAGTGGCCGTGGATATTTACTCCCATTATGTGGGAGGGACAAATCCTCTCTACATCACTACGATCTCTAATCTTGCTTCCTATCATGCCCGATAGCTACCTTTATGATTACCCAGTTACGGTGTAATGTTTGATAACATCAAAGCACAATATTTCACAACTAGAGTATCTAGTGACTTCAAGTCTAAGGATTGCAATATTATTAGCACTACGAGAAGAGATTGTGACTTCAACATAATCTAATGTATCCTTCTCGTCGTGGGTCATCCAGTATGTCATTACTCCTAATGCATACCCATGTGTTGGATCGTGATAACTCCATATCAATCCAACCTCATACTAGTCTATAGGTTATTGTCCCATTAATCATTATAATTGACCAGGGATATTTAAGAATATAATAATTATATTCTAAGGACTTCATTCATGTTATCATATCTCCATATCGGTAACATAATGAATCGTAAATCCATATATTTGCCACAATAAATTGATTGCCTCTAGGGCACAATTCCAACAGGACTAATATGCAAGGAAGGGACTAATCCAAGTTCATGTAGGATTAGGAAGGGCATTTATGTAGTTAACAAGGAGTTGTTGGACTATTTAAAGGATGCTCCTAGCTTCCTTCCCACAACTAATCCTCATAACATAAGTGAGTGGGAGAGAAAGCAAGAGAGAGATCAAGACCACAAGGAGGCCGAAGCCCCCTTGCGTCCGCCCCTACCCGTCGGCCACAAAGAGAGGCCGAATCCTCTCTTTGTTCTTCGTTATGTGATTCCTTCTTCCTCTTCCTCCGGTCCAAGCTAGCACTAGGAGAAGGATGATCTAGATCTCACCTCTAGGCGTGGATCAACCGTAGAGACGAAGACACTATTCTTCGTGTGATCTCCCGAACCAAAAGGTACACATCTTCTATGCTCTTATCATGTTATGATTGTCTCTTCCTATGCTCCTTGGTGGGCTTTGAGTCGGAAATTTTTGTTATTCCGCTGCGTTACCTACGTCAAAACCCAACACATTGTGCACAATCTTTCTCTCTGTGAGCCATACACTGGAACTGATCATGTTACAGTCGGTAATGGCATATTTTTCCCTATTCATAACTATGGTAATTCTTTTTTATATACTATAAATAATTCATTTCAATTATAAATTACTTTACATGTACCATGTCTATCTCCAAATCTACTTTATGTGCATACATTATGTTCTGAACATGAAGCAAGATTCATCTTTGATAAGCACTCATTATGCATTCAGGCCAAGGCTACGGGCAGAATACTATTTCAGGGTCTTTCTAAAATCCTCCATGTCTCTTCAATCTAGCCCAAGCTCTTTTGGGAAAAAAAAAGTCAAGTCCCATCTCTGGAACTCTCGGCTTGGTAACCCCTCTGACTCAATTTTATGTCAATGTGTCAAATGCAAAACTCCTAACTATGTTAAGACTGCTGATACTTTATGTGAACCGTGTTTAGCTGGTAAAATGTCTCGTCTTTCACATTTTGTTTCTACTTCAGTTAGTCCTAATCCCCCACATATCATTCATAGTGATGTGTGGGGATCTGCTACAGTTCAGTAATATAATGGTTTCAAGTACTACATTTTATTTATTGATGATTATTCGCGTTTCCCATGGTTATTTCCTTTTAACTCAAATTTGATACTACAGTTGTCTGTCTTTGCTAAATACAAAGTTTTTATTGAGAAGTTTATTAATCACTCTATTAAAATACTTCGCTCTGATGGAGGTGGTGAATACATTGTATTTACTTTTCAGAAAATTTAAACAAATCATGGTATTTCACATCAGAAGAGTTGTCCTCACACTCTCCTCAACAGAACAGTGTTGCTGAACGCAAACACCGTCATATCATTGAAACTGCAGTAACTCTCTTACAAACTACATCCTTGCCTAAAATATTTTGGTATCATGTAGTGGATACAACCACTTATCTCATTAACCGTTTACCTAGTAAGACTACTTCTGATAAATCACCTTATGAATTACTGTTTTCATCTAAACCTGACTATGCTATGCTTCGTGTATTTGGCTGCACTTGTTATTAACGCCTTACTCTATATATTACGTCTAAGTTGGACCCCAAAACAAATCCTTGTGTGTTTTTGGGGTATGCTGATGGTTACCGTGGTTATTTATGCTTTTGTAAGCATGAACAAATTCTTCATTAGTCGTGATGTGATCTTCGATGAATTTAACTTTTCATATGCTACTAAGTGCACTACTACTTCTACTTGCGACTCACTTCTCTCTGTTGCTCTTGTCTCAAGTGGTTCCTTTGGCCCCACTGCTCCCATGAAAACTTCTTGTCCCATACCACACAATGACATATCTAAGGGTGCTTCTGATCTGTTGCAGCCAGTTGGGGATGCTCATGCTTCACCTTTCTCACTGGGTATTCCATCACCCCAAGAACAAATTCTACAAGAACAAATGCTACACTCGAACATGACATCTCCCAGCTCAGGCGAGGAACAATTGGAGCACCCAGTGATGAATTCCCCCTCCCCCACCTCCTTCTTATGGGCATCCAATGAAACCCGTTGCAAATCGGGTATTTACAAAAAGGAGTTGGTTTATAGTTCTGTTACTACTCCTTGTTACTTTGGTTTTACAATTTCTACTTCTGCTACCTGTGAACCTACTAGTTTTCCAGAGGCTTCAAAATATTCGCAGTGATGTGACGCTATGGTTGAAGAATTTAGAAGCCTCTTACATCAAAAGACTTGGGACACCACCTCCCAATGCAAACATTATCGAGGATAATTGGGTTTTTAAAACAAAGTTTCATCCCATTGGGTATGTTTCTCGCTACAAGGCCCGCCTTGTAGCCAAAGGGTTCCACCAATCCCCCGACATTAATTTCTCTGAAACTTTAGTCCGGTTGCTAAACATGTCACTGTTCGATACATTTTCGTACTTGCTGCCTCTTTTTCTTGGCTTTTACAGCAATTGGACGTCAAAAACGTCTGTTTACACGATTTTCTCCGTGAAACTGTTTTTATGCAACAATTTATTGATTTTTAAAACCCACAATACCCTCACCATGTTTGTTGTTTGAACACATTTAAATTTGTACTACAAAAAAATTGCTCTCCTTAGAGCTTTCTCTCTCTAGAACTCTCACTAAGTGGATCTTCTATATTATCTCTCTCTTCTGTCAATCCTTTCTAGCTGCAATCAATCATCTTTCTCTTCTCCTCGGCTCTAACTTCTCTACTTTTCTGATACATTACTTCTTCTTTATTTCATCTTCTTGTTTCTCGTATCTTCTGTTCTTCTTAGTCTTTCTTTACTCTTCTTCTTTGTGCTTCCCAAGAGTGAAAGCCTGTTGATTGATTCATAAAAGGAGATTTCCTCCTTTTGCTTCCTTTTATGATCATGATGAGCATGAGTAATCATCAGTGTAGTAATAAAGAAGCTAAGTGGGTGAAGAAGTCTAAGTGATCAACACTATTCTGAAGCCGGATTGGATCAGCAGAGGCGTGGAAAGTGATCTTTTAGCTGTTGTTGCATGGCTTAACCAAAGTTCGGGTTTAACTTGGGTTAGGATATAGTTCTGGTTTGACTGCACCGTCCATCACTAGGGTCTTTATAGGTATTGCATGCCACCTTTCTTGCTCAATAGTTGTTCTCTAGGGTTTCTGTTGAGTCAAGATCCCTGAATGTGCTTTGACTGGTAATTGTTTTGAGTGATGAAAGACAAAAGGCTAAGACATAAGCAGCAAAGGCATTTCAGTAATCTCAAGGCCTTGAGATTGATTCAACTTCAAAGCCTTGAGTTATCTTATTATGCTGTGTGTTCTAACAAGTCTGTGTTGCAGAATTGGTTATCTGATTATGAAAATCAGTGGAATACTTTTGGTTTATGCTATTTATATATCTTATACAATTGCATATGATCAGAACAGGAAGAATCAAAGTTATTTGGGTTTAACTTTGAAATTCTGTGAAGCAGGTTCAGAGCTCCAAGGCCTTGAGATATGCCTTGAGCTGCTGACAATTTTTACAGAACTTAATCGATTCTTTCTTGCAGGTTTTGATTCTTAGTATTGTGATTATTTACTCACTTCTAAGTGTCTTAAAATTGTTTTTCATGATTCATATGTTTTAGAAGATATACAGGTTATTGTTCTAAGATTGTTAAACAGTTTTATCAGAAACTGCATAACCAAACAGTCATAGTACTGTTAGCTTTCTGGATTTTTTTGTTGCAATGTTTCAATGCTGTTGCAGGGTTGTTAAACATGCAGGAGAAATCTCAACAAACTCCAACGGATATCCGCCTGAAGCTGTTTGAATTTAAGTTGAAAGCAGAAGTAGGATTTGTAGGAACTGCGATCCTAAAATCTCTCAATCAGTTGCAGCTGTGGATAAAAGAGACTGGTTTGAATTTTGAAGGGAGAGAGGCTTGCAGAATACTCTGAGAGGTGTGACAAATTCGTGGGAGATCATCCATTCAAACACACAATCATTCAAGCTTCATTCCATACTTCTGAAGATCAAATCAATCCAGTTTTTCCAGAAGAACACTTCCAGGCTTCAATAGCTTATCTTCATACTGTTTTCTTCACTTGTACTTCTATATGTGTATCTCTATATTATCTTAAACCTCACTTAACCTAGTGGTTGGTTGTTCAAGTAAACAACAAGAGGTTCTTGTTAGCTCAACAGTTAGTAGCTGGAACTAGATAGGTTTGGAACCACAAGCTGTATAGGTGTAAGGGAATTCACTTAGGCTTGAAGATCTAGGGGTGTTTCTGTGTGAGTAATAAGAAGTGTTTGACCAATCCTGGTGGGATTAGATCCCTCAGGCAGAGATTAGGTCCATTGGGACTGAACTCTGTAAATTGCTTTGTGTTCTTTACTTTTCTGTTTGATTATTATCTGCTGCACACAACTCAAACCAAACTAGGGTTTAAAAGTTGTTTAGTTTTGTTCACAGCTCAAGGCCTTGAAGCTTACAATTTTGCCTTAGTGAGTTTCAGACAGTTTACAAAATCTCAAGGCCTTGAGATTTAAGTTTCACACAAAGCTTTCCTGTTAAACTTTAAGTTTTGCAAAAAGTTTCCATACTCTATTCAACCCCCCCCCCCCCTTCTAGAGTATTTAGGTCCTGTATTTAGTCTACATTACACACTTTCAGTTTCTTTAGGAGTGTGGCTACTAGTCTAGGGTTCTAGGTTTCCGGCTTCTTAGTCATCCTCTTTTGCTTGTTTCTCTGTATCTTTGGTCTCTTCCATGGATTTCCATTCTCCAAATTCTAGTCCCGATTACCAGATCTTCCATCCTAGTTTCGTCCCACTACCTCTGCAGGGACCAACTTTGTTTGTGAATCATGTAATGGTGTCCTCGCTTCGAAACCTTTGGCACAACACCCTAGTTGGGAAGTTCTTGGATGAGAGTCCTCCACCCTCCTCTGTGGTGCAAGTGGAGGTTCATGCAAGTTGGGGAACGCTTAACATAGTGGCGGTTGAGAGAAAGCAGGATGTTTTCCTCTTCCACTGTTTGGATCAACAAGATAAGCAAGCACTAGAAAGAGAGAAGTTAGTGTCTATAAGAGGGAAGGCATTAATGATCAAGGAAAGAGAACCAAACCTGGTGCTGGCGGATCTTGACTTTCCATCAACGGAGGTGTGGGTGCAAGTGCATGGTGTGCCTATGGAGTATTTTGTTCTTCAGCTGGCTGAAGACTTAGGAAAGTTGGTAGGGAAGGTTTTGGAAATTGATTGGAGTGATCAAAAGGTTATCAACATGGACTACTTCCGAATCCGCATCAAAATTGACTCACAACAACCATTAATGCCAGGGGCGTTTCTTCACTTGCTGGATGGAGTCCCTAGATGGTTGTTTTTCAGGTATGAACGTCTATTTAAGATTTGCATGAGATGTGGTAGGATGGGTCATAAAGTTCATAAGTGTGACTGGGAAGAGTGGATGGTTCTGGACAATCTTAATCATAGATATCAGGAGGCAGGATTTGGTGATGTTTTACCTGTCATGGTGGAAAATGATTTTCCGCTTTTTACCCCGAGGTTGAGAGCTTTTAGGGTTTACGGGCCTAACATGATTACGAAGATCTTCGCGCATGATGCAAACGAGCCAGTTGATCCTATCTCTCCTTATTTTATACATGCAGACCACAATCTGGTCTTGAATGTAGGATCCTCCTCGTCTTCTCCTGGTTTTGATGGGGATTTAATGGATTCTGAGGACTCCTCGTCTTCTGCATCTGAGTTTAACTCTCCAACTTCAATGCTCTCCCCTATCTCGGTTCATTCCCCTCCACCAAATCATAATGTTAGGTTAATGAAACCTGGTTCTACCTTGGGGGTTTTGCAACAAGCGGTTATTAAACTCAAGTCATTAATTGCAACCGGGGAGATTCCGGCGGAGAGAATTCAAGAGGCGGAGGAGGAAGAGGAAGGGATGGTTCTAGGGTCTCCTGGAAAGTCGGTGCATGGGGTGGAGGGGCCCACAGTGGAAGGACTTGAGTTAGCACATCTTTCGGAGGTACACGCATGTGGCTCTTTGGGGTTCTCAAGAAAAAGGGGGGATGTCTTTATTCCAACAGGCGGCCAACCGTCCCTCTCTCAACCGTTGCGTTACCAGAGGGAGACAAGTATAAAAGGGAAACAAGTCTGTGAGGAAGAGGTTTTAGCCAAAATGGAGAAGGGAGAAAGTTCTACCAGGAGAGAGAAAGGATATGAGGGGTCAGTCCCAAAGTTGGATGGGTCAAACGAACAGGCACCAGTGGATGCGGCGATGCTCACAGAGAAGGAAGGGGATTCTGCCGGAGGCTTTGATATGGCGGTGGTTTCTACGCAGGAAACAAATGATAAGCAGGAGGGGGAAGGTAGTTTGGCAATCATCCCAGTAGTGGATGTTGACCCTCTTTTGGCGATTCCAGCTTTCAAAATGGAAATCCCAAGTTTTGAGAACTCCTTTGAAGATGATGATGATTCAGAATAGGAATTGAGTGCAGAAGCCATGGAAGGCATTATGGACAGGAATTGGATGTTTTGGAATCAATGATCCCTCTCATCGCAGATCCGAGTGTCACAGGGCCAAGTGGGGTTGTGCATGGCGATCCGGAGGTTATTATCATAAGTGATGACGAATCTGAGGAGGAAATTGGAAGAAGTAAGGACAAGGAGGTAGTGAGACGGATGAGGAGCATGGAAGCTGTGGATATGGGTTATTTTCCACCAAGAAAGAGGAAGCACTGGAGAAGGGAGGACAGTAGCAATCAGGGTAAGAAACCACGTCTTTACCGCGTTCCCCATCTAGTGAATCCCATAGGTATTTGTTTACTTTGCATGGCCCAAAATCATGTTCCTTTTTCTCCTCCCCGTCACAGATCTGTTTTTAGTAATTCGTTTTCTAGTTCACTAGGCGATGTTTTTAATTGGTGCATGCTAGGATCTCTTGCTCCCCTTCAAATGGATCTAGGGTTTAGGCAGGTTGTCCCTCAACAACCTCCCAAATCGCCATGAATGTTTTGGCATGGAACTGCAGGGGTATTGGTCAAAGATCTGCAGTTCTTGATCTGTTCTCAGCTGATGAGATTACCAACCAAACTATTGAAAAGGTTGAGAACCGCTGTGCTGGTTGGATGGGGTGTTGTCTGAATAGAGCTGCTAGAACCATTTTAGTGCAATCAACCCTTACGAGCCTTTTGATTTATCCAGTTTCCAGTTTCAAATTTCCACAGTCTTGCATTAATAGATTATATCACCTCCTTTCTTCATTTATTTGGAGAAAACGCAAGGACAAAAAGCCTATGCATTGGATCTCCTGGAGACAAATGTGCAGACCCAAGCCTCTGGGGGGGGGGGCTCAACCTGAAGTCCCCTGCTTTTCTTAATCAGGCTTTATTAGCCAAGCAGACTTGGAAGATTTCCACTGCCAAATCCAGTCTGCTGTCAACCTATTTCTCTTCTAGATATTGTAAAAGGAGAAATTTCTTAGAAAGGAAGTCAGATAAGAACCCCTCCCTTGTTTGGAAAAGTTTTTCATCGGTTAAAAATATTGTCGCTAGGGGGATTACCCGGAATGTGGGTACATGTGATAGCATCTCTGCTTACCAAGACAGATGGATCCCTGATACTCCGGCTCTGTCTAATGTTGTGGAAGCTGAACACATAGATATTAAAGTCAAGGAGTGGATTAAAGTTGGGAGAAATGTTTGAAGGACTTGGGATAGAGATACAATTAGGCATCTTCCTGCTTGGGTTCAGAGGCAAATAACCTCTATTCCCCTGCCAATTTTTGAGCAAGAAGATGAATGCATTTGGGAGGGCTCATCCACTGGTCACTACGGCTTCTGCTTATAAGTGGTTGATTAATGATGATTTGTGTACATGTCTCATGCAACAGAGTGATAAGGGATGGAGGGGAATCATCCAGGACTTCCCTTGGAAACACTTCTGGCACCTTAGGCTTCCTCATAAAATCCTTTTCTTCCTCTGGTAGGCTATCATTGGAAAGCTCCCAACTAGTGACAAAGTCCAGAAAATTTTCAAAACCACTAACAACCTCTGCAACCTCTGTAAAAGTTCTGCTGAAACCATTGATCACCTTTTCCTTGAATGTAAGTTTGCTAAAATCCTCTGGTATGTTTCTCCAATTAATTACCCTTCCTCTTGTTCTTTTTTTAATCTCATTAGCATAACCTTACAACATTCCCCGGTGAATGCCATTCCTAGGAACCTTAGTTGGATAGGTGTAGTGTCCTGGACCCTTTGGCTTAATAAGAATTCTGTTGTGTTGGGAAAGAAGGATGATGATCAAGACAGTGAGATCCATTCTCCTATCTTCAAATGTAAAATTCTGGTTAACCAATTCCTGGAAGCATAGAATCACCCTGTTTTGAACTCAAACTTACAGCAGAGGAAGCAATCAAGTAGCATTCAAGTTATCACTAATTATTGTCACCATCAAGACTCTCAAATCTTGGTCTGGACTAAGAAAAGAAAGGGGAAAAAGATCATCTTCAGTGTGGCCATGCAGGGTAGTTTGATCATTCACTTTGAGAAGAGGGAAGTCAGGATGTCTATTCCAGCAGACACCATTGATTTGCTCATTGAGTTGACGAGTACTCTTTTTATTGATAACAAATGTGCTTTTCACTTGATTCAGCGTATGGAGCAAAGAAGGAGGATGAAGTCTCAGGAGTGGCCGCTGAAGTGGAAGAGGATGGTGCAGGATCTGGAAAAAATTAGTCAATCTTTTCACTGTGTTGCGGTTAGATTACTGTCGAGTGATGTTATCTATAAGGATGTTATGAATCAGTTTAGTAGTTAAAGTTGTACTCTTTTGGTTTGGTTTTGTGTTTCTGCCTGCATTGGCTTTGCAGGCTTATGGTTGTATCTTTGGTCTTGTTTTAATGTTATTCTCCTCTTGTTGCAAAAAAAAAATGTTTGTGGTTTGAACAAGTCTGTATATGGTTTAAAATAGGCCCCCAGGCCTGGTTTGAACCCTTTACAACTTATTTTCTTTCACTAGGATTTGTAGCCTCCTGTGCATATTCGTTTTGCTTTCCAACATTAATCTAACTATGTTACTTTGTACGTTGACAACATTACTGTCGCCGGCAATAACTTGTCGTATATTTCAACTCTTGTTTCGAGACTTAGTTCAGAATTTGAAATGACAAATTTGGGTCCACTTACTTATTTTCTTGGTCTCCAAATTAAGAGATTAGCTGCTGGTATCTTGATTACTCAAGAAAAATACACCACTGATTTACTTGCTCGTTTCAATACGAGTACTTGTAAATCAAGTGCTACTCCTTTATCAGCAGAATTCAAATATCATGTCTCGATGACTCTTCTCTCTCCGAGCCCACTGTTTACCGCCAACTATTAGGTGGACTGCAATACTTAACTTTCAGCCTGCCAAATATAGCCTTTGACGTAAACCACTTGTGCCAATTTGTGCATCAACCTACTACTTTGCACCTTAGTGGTGCTAAGCGTATTTTAAGACATCTTCAGGGAATCAGAACTCATGGTATTTTTTATAGATCTTGACATACCCTGTTTAAATTTCGTTGGGGCGGTTCGGTGAATTTTCGTTAAGTTTAGAGTGTAATATTCTAATCTTGAATTAAGTGGGGGTAATAAGTGTAATTTACAAAGTTACAACCTAGTTAAATCTTGGGGGTGGTATTTGTATTTACTTATAGGTAATGAGCGGCAAAAAAAAAGGAGAAAGAAAAATCCCTTTCCCTAAAGGGGTTCTAAAAAAAACGTGCTTCTCTTGCACATCGTGAGTCTACCAACACCCCTCCTTGCCTTCACCTTCTTTCTCCTCTTCTTATACTTCTTGTTCTTCTTCTCTTCTTCGGCAGAAGCACCCAGCAAACCACCACCACTCCCACTATCCTCTCCCCCTCTTCTTGTCGGAAAACACTGCAGCAACGGCGGTAGCAGCGGTGGTTGCCGCTGCCACCATCGACGAAGTCAGCAACCACCACCACCAACACTCTCTTCCCTCTCCCTCTCCCCCTCTACTCTCTCTCCCTCGCATTCTATATTCCCCGTGACCAAGAGAAGAGCAGCAGCAGCGACAGAGACTTTGCCGGCCACGACCACCACCGACGTGACTCCATTAACGCCGGCGACAAGGTTGGGCCGTGCAATCCGACGCCACCCTGTCCCGTTTCTTCCTCCCAAAAGCCTCCTGGAGGTCCGAGGAAGCCATAAAGACAAACCACCGGAGCTAACGACGCCGAATTCACCACCACCGAACACCACCGTCGAGCACCACTGTCGGATTCGCAACCCGCTCCGTTTCTTCATCGATTCTCGAATTTTTTTGGTGCGGGTAATCTCTAATCCTCCCCATTGTTCGTTTACAATAATCAAAATCACATTTTATTGTTCGAAATCAGGATTTGACTCAAGTGGGTATGGGTGTTCACCGTGGGTATGAACAGGGGGATGAAAGTGTCGTTTCAGAAACTTGTGGCATGATTTGTCTCTTATATAAACTGTGTTGTGTGTGGGTGGGGGTTAAAAGTGTTGTTTCTGCAACCATGAGAGCATGATTTGGCTTTTATATAAACTATGTTGTGTATGTGAAGGGTGACTAAGTATTGATTTTGGAAATCATGAGGGGGCTATTTGTAGATTATGTATTCTGTTTTATAAATATAACTAGTTATTATTCCTTTGTTAAAATATAACATATAAAGTGTATTACATATATTACAATGTAACTTTTTAATATATATATACATATCTTTACACACACATATACACACATATACATGTCCATCTCAACAAGTAGAACAAGTTATATGCTAATTTTTACGTTTTAATTTATCGATAAAAAAGGGCATAACTAAAAGATATTGTGTTTATAAGATTATTTTTTAGAATGCAATTCGTGTTAGATATTTACTAAGTGTAAATAAAATTTTGTGTATATAAAGTTTCAAATAATTATAAGTATTGACATTCCTTTAGTGACGAATAAAATGGCTAGTTAAATATTAAAGGATAATAATAGGAAGGAAAATGGTATTTATTGTGAAATACTAAGAAATAGTTTCTTTAGAATATATATATATATATATATAGTCCACAATAAAAGATTTGTTGATATAAGTTATATTTCTTTATAATTACTAGTATCTATAATTACCATTTTTGAGGAAATACCTGTTAAATATTTTTTGAGTTTATTACTAATAAAAATCCATTCTCATTCGTTTCACTACTTAAGTATATACATAAGTTCAATTATATTTTTATCAATGAGTATATGGCTTCAAAAAATTTAATAAATGTTTGTTAACTAGCTACAAATATTGTTTCTAAGAAACAAAGATAAATTGGTTGATCTTGATATAAAATAGGACGCCTCGCCCCATCACTAGTCTTTAGGGGTATTTCACATCGCATATATGCATTTTATGTGCTAGACTTTGGATTGATTAGAAACTATAAATTTGTAGGCGACGAGTTCTTAGATGAGGGTTACATCTATCAGTAGGAGCTAGTCCGCGTGGTTTCCTGTTTCTACTTGAGGTAAGTTATATGCTCGATTCTTCAGTCATCAAAATGAGTTTACCAATGTGTTGTCTACTTAAATGTTTTACTGTTGGAATATCAAAATATCTGTATGCTGAAAGTCAGAAAACGGCTCCTATCTCGAAATAAAGCGGTAGAGTTGCCATTTATCTTTTGAACATAGTGAGTTATACTTTGGAATTCATCATTACTTTATTTGTTATTTCTTCTGGAATTGTATCACCGGAATCGATTTGAGGATCAACATTTTCAGGAAAGTACTCTTAAGACACTAAGACACGTAAAGCGAAACATAATTTTTACGAGTTGTTTTTGGTTCACTACGGTGACCTCATTGTTTACATTAGACCACACGTTCTGGTCAGGGGATTTTGGGAGCCAAACTCTGGCCTACCCTGGTGCCCATTATCATACACTACCGTGAGGAAATGGGAGGAGCTGCAAGTACTAATCTAGCGGAGTTGCTAACCTCTAGGGGGTGTCGACTGTTAACGACATGAAATTGCATGTTTTAGTATGTTAATGAACTCTTCATAGCTTGCTAATATGTGTAATTTAGCTATTTTATCTCTCTTTCTATACTTATGCTTGTTTTCGTAGTTTTGGTTGTTTTTCCCTAATTTTGTAGGTGAAGACGTGCTTTAAAACGCAAGAGGCTAGCCAGGGGGAGCTTAAACGATGAATTTGAAGAGAATTTGCGACTCAAGAGCCATAAAGAAGGGACTTCGAGGACTTAATTGGAAGAATATTTGAAGATAGAGGCCAAAAAGTAAAGTTTAAGAAGTCAAGGGACTAATTCGAGAGGCCAAAGCTACATCGGAGGGTTTATTTGAAGTCATTTTAACGGAAGGGGGCGCTAAGTGATGTTTTCTAAACTTTCAAAGGACTGCAATGAAGAGTATTTAATGGGCTGGGGGTTTAAATGCTATTTTCAGAACTTTTTAAGTAGGGTTGGGGGCCTTTTAAAGCCCCCAACAAACTAAAGGGGGCCAATATGCAATTTCCGCGGAACAGCCAAGCACCAGCGCTTCTCTTTCTCTCTCCCCGACATAGCAGCAACACAGACGGACCAGAAGCCATGGAAGCTTCGACGGAGCCTCTTCAAAGTCCCACCCTGACCTCGTTTCTTCACCAAATCAAGTGAAAATGGTCTCAATCTCCTCCCTAGCCTGATATCTACCCAGCCCAAGCCTCAATTCGGCCCAAGACCAAGCCAACAAGAAACCCCCAATTCTCTAGGGTTCTTAAGAAGAGATGAAATCGACGATGGGGAAGTCCTTAGACGAATTGAAGGGTTTGGATGATCTCTTGGGGGCTACGCAATCACGTCTAGCATCCTATATAAGATCAAGTTGAAGAAATCAGTGGGGTTCGGCACACACAGAGACCCGACTGTTCACAGTGCTCTGTTTTCTGGGTTCGTCCGTCTCCTCTCTCTCTCTCCGATTTCTCCTCGTTTATGGGTTGTTCTTGAGCTCATCAAGGTCCAAGCATAGAGAAAGAGGAAGAGAGGGAGAGAGGAGGTAGTTTTCAGTCCGATTTTGGACGATGTGGGGCTGCTATTCTTGAGCTGTTTCTGATGCTCTGTTTTTTGGCAATTGTTCTGGGTTTATTAGCAGCAGCAGTAGCTTGCAGCAGTTGGTTGAGTGATTTGGAAGCTTAGTTCTTCATCTTCCTTCATTTCCTAGCTTAGTTTTGTATTTAGAGTTGATTATTGCTTTGTGTTTGTGGCTATTGTGCTCTTGGTGATGTGTAATTCGAACCAAGTTTTGAGGAAGAATTGGTGATAACTTGTGTTGGATTCAAGTATGATGAATGAAATGATAATTTTCTTTACTTCTCTTGAATTTATACTCATGTTTAGCTAATTCACTCGCTTGGGTGATTTGGGACTATCTAGTGCCCTAATCCTCTTATTGATTCAAGTTGAACTTCAACGATGAATGGGTTGGATTGGGTTCACTTGAATGCTTAGTGCAATATTTAGATTTCTCTTGTTGAAGTATTTGATGCATTGCATAGGTAGATGTGCGAATACTTTTGACGTGTTTGATTTGAAGTTGCATTTGAGTGAGAGGAACTCATCAATCCTAACTTTGAGAAATCAAGTTCTAGTTAGGTGATTTGAGGGAGAATTTACAAATCTCATTTGTTGCTTGATCTTTCATGTGGAAACACCTATGTGTGTTTACATATGGTTGATGCTTGAAACACTTGAAATTTGAAAATCTCATTTGGATAGCCTCTTTAGTGCTTGATTAGCGTGTTGGATTTACACACTTCTCTTGTCGCGAGTTGGATTGTATGATCAATCACTTCTTGAGATACTTGTCTTGTGGATTGACACATGCAATGTGAGAAACGACTTGAATATAATAGGAGGATTGGTCACTAGAGAAACCAATGATCCCTAGCCACTCTCTACTTGTCGTTTCACTTAGTTTCTTGAATCGTAGCTCTAGTAGTCGTTTACTTTGTTCTTAAACTCAACCCTCAAACTTGCTCCATCAATTGATTTTGGTGGATTTGATAGCTTGGCAAGCTTTAAAGCCATTGAGAGTTTGTGTTTCTTGCTTTAGTTGTCGTTTTCTAGTTTTGCAAGTCATTGTCAAAACCTCATCTCCTTGTGGATTCGACTCCGGAATTACCGAATTGTATTACTTGAGACGATATCCTATACTTGGGATTTTGTCGAACATCGACACTTTAAGGTCTTGTAGGCGAGTTATGAGGCGAGAAGGTTCTAACTAGTGGGACTTTCTCAACCGCCGGGTTGAAGTAGGGTTCGACAGACCCACGATGTAACCCTGATATATTGTTCCGAGACAGGCGGGTTCTCCGCATGGTTCCACTTGTACATTGATAATGTCTGGGGCTCATGGGGCAGAGAAGCAATCTACTTACCCGTGGCTCGTGGAGAGGTCTCCGCCAGATAAATTTAAAGGAATACTTTAATAAAGAAACATTAATCCTTAATCTCAAACTTTACTTTTATTACTTGTTCTTGTAATATCAATTCATAGCTTTATTCCTTATTTCAATTACTTGTCTTTAAAATATATGTGCCCAATCATCTGTTTACATGTTGAGATATTTCTTACTCAGCCCTAGCTGACTTTTCGTAAAAAACTTTGGTCGGCTTTTGCTATTTCAAAACACCACAGGTTAATACCGCTGCGGGCTCTGGGGGGACGAATCACTAGCTTGGATCTAGGAAGTAATCACCTTAGCTGCCATGGAATAAATGTAACCTGCCTTTTGAAATATTTTAGTTTTCAAGTACTACCCTAATGACCGTGTTTGGTCATTCTTTTGTAAACGAATGTTTTGAAGTAAATTTGAAGTTAGTTCTTTATGATATGGTACGAAGCCGACAATCTACTCCGTTCACAATGAGGTAAAACTCCTCGTGTGGAGGACACTTTCTAAAATTTACGGTTCAACCGGCCGTGAATATAGGGGGTGTTACAGATCTGGTCACTTACCCTTTCAAATTTTTGCAGATGCCGATTGGGCCGGAAATCCCACCGATCTCCGGAGTACTACTGGGTTAGTTGTGTTTTTTCGGCCCAACCCAATATTGGGCTTTCAAGAAACAGCCCACAATGGCACGGTCCTCTACCGAGGCTGAATACCGCGCGCTCGCCACTGCAGCTGCGGATATATCCTGGTTTAAACAATTATTTCATGATTTAAAATTTCGCATACCAAACCCCCTATCTTATGGGCTGATAATTATTCTGCGATTTATTTCATGCGCACACTAAGCATATAGAGCTCGACTATCACTATGTACGTGATAAACTCCTTCGTGAGGAACTAACTATTTCTTTTTTGTTTAGCCCATATCAGGTGGCTGATGTCTTAACCAAATCCCTTCCTCCTTTGTTTTTTGACGAATCACAAGCTTAAACTGATGGTTCTCCCCCTTCAGTTTAAAGGGGCGTATTAACAGATATATTACATTCGGCCTCTCTATTAGATTTCTACTTATGAAGTCTGCAACCTTTTATAGAAGACCCGCCTACTATTGACGTCTGAAGCCCATCATAGAAATCAGCCATTTTAGTCTATGTAATACGTCCAACTTTATAAGGGCACTTTCGTCTTTTTGTCTCTGTCAGAAAACCCTAGTTGCTCTACCGTACGATCCAAGCGTTGTAATCCAGCCGTTGGATCTCTTTGTATATATACGCCTCTTTGGCGTTAGGGTTTCTTTAAGCTCTGTAAACAATACATAGCAACCGCTCCCTTTCTCTCTATCGTCTGTTCTTCATCTCCTGTATTTTTCTCTTCAAGAATCCTTCGATTCTTTCAGAATTATTGTTGAAGCAGATGCCCATAAAGTTATTGATGCTATCAGCAACAACGAAGAGTCAAGGTGGTTCAGATTAGAGGTGAGAGATGTTCTGCCCCGTATAAATTCATTGAGACAACATTTCGTATATGTTCTTTTTACATTTAGCCATCGTTCATGGAACGAAGTACGCATGCGTTTGCAAAGTTTCGTCTTTCGGTTCCAAAAAAAATATGTATAACTAGGTAATAACCCAGTTTGGGCCCAAAAACTTCTTCAGAATTATGTATTGAGGATTCCAAATCCAAATTCTAAAAAATGAGGTGCTAGATTCTTGATATAAAAGTATTTTTGACACCATTAATGAGAGGAAATTGTTTAGAGCATATTTTGTGTAAACGCCTCGTGGCTACTTGTGGTAATGAAAAATGAAAGAAATCGGCTTAATTGGTCACCTGTCTGTGTTTCTGCAGCTGTTGGTTCTGTACCCATCACCACAATAGTGCTCTCTTGATCTTCCATGGCCGACGAGCTTTCCAAGTAACACCCACCAACCACAATCCAAGGCACCAAACACTCTACACAGGTCTGCACTCTCTCTCTCTCTCTCTCTCCCTCTATGCTCTTGCCGTTGCCGGAACCCTTCTCAGGTCGTTGCATTAGGTCGTCGTTCTTCGTTCCTTTTCCTACCCTAAATCATTTTGCGTTCTCTCTGTCTATCTTTGAACGTTTTGCTTCATTTGCGACCCATGTAGTTGCATTTTTGTGGGTTTTCTTTACATTGCTTGTCGCTTCAGTTTATAAGCTAAATATTGTTTGCTATTTATTGTCCTGAATATAAAAACTTATGCATTAAGGCAGTGAGGTAGGTCTCAAATCGATCATGCATATGTTTCTATTTGGGTATTTGAAAATTGAAATAGTGGGTTCAGTTGCACAGTGTTTTCCTGCAAAAGGGTTAGCACTAGTTGGGAATTTTATAGGTTTTAGGTGGAAGTAGTCATTCAAAGTAGTAGACCTAGGTGAGTTGATTTGTTTATAGTTTGCACATTTGTTTGATTTTTTGGGGGTAGATATTAGGGTTTCTTATAAGAGAGTTTTTTTTTTTTTTTTTTTTTTTTCCATATAATTTCAGGTTTAGGTAACTTTAGTTGACTAATCTGGGGAGGCAATGTCTGATTCTGAGAGAGAGGGCGAGATTGGAACGGTTAGCACTAGTTGGGAAGTTTATAGATTCATGCATAGTAGTAGACTCAGATGAGTTGATTTGTTTATAGTTTGCACATTTGTTTGATTTTTTTGGGGGTAGATATTTAGGGTTTCTTCTGAGAGCTTTTTTTCATATAATTTCAGGTTGAGGTAACTTTAGTTGATTAATCTGGGGAGGCTATGGCTGATTCTGAGAGAGAGGACGAGATTGGAACGGTGAAAGACACCAGTGGTACAGGGGTAGAAAAGGAGGAGTTGTCTGAAACAGATGAGACATACCTTTTAGACAAGGATTCAGCTCTATCCAATGGCGTGGAGAACGCAATGACTGATGTGATTCCTGCTGGAGAAAAGGATGCGACTCAACCCGATGGTAATGAGAACTGTATGGCTGCTGTGAGTTCAACTCCGGAAAAGGATTCGGCTCAATGTGATGGCATTGAGAACCAGACAACTGCTGTGGATTCGATCCCAGAACAGGATTTAGCTAAATCTGATGACACTGAGGACGACACGACTGCTGTGAATGCGACTGGAGAGAAGGATTCGGCTCAATCTGGTGGCCTTGAGAACCGTATCACTGGTGTGAATTCGTCTCCAGAAAAGGAATCATCTCACTCTGATGGCATCAATAGTAATACTCCTGCTGTGAATTTGAGTCCTGGAAGGAATACTGCCCGCTCTGAGACTGAGGGTCACAGGTCTTCAGAAGATGGTATCATGGGGGATGAAGGTGACGCTGAAACAGGAGATCTGCAGGGAGACATGGAGAAAAGTGACGGCGGAAACCTACCTGTTGAGTCAGACTCTCTGGTGAACGACGAGGAGCTTTTAGATGCCGAAACTGAAGGAAATATTTCCCAAGAATTGCAGAATGGAGTGACTGAAAAGAAGTTGGATCCTGTAATGGAAATACATGTGGAGACTTTGGAAAATGGGGGTTTGAGGACAGAGTCACAGACAGAAGATGAGGAAAATGACAACACATCTAGCAGTGAAGCGAGTGGAATGGAGTTGGGCCCTGAAGATGACTTGATGGAGGAAGATGATGATGGGACCCCCGAAATGGATTTACCCCGAGATATAGAGACAAGAGGGGAGGAACTGGTCAGTATGGTGACTTGTACGGATTTACGTTCAGACAATGAATTGATAGAGGAAGCAGACAATACAGTTAGTGGAATGGCAATGCTTGATGACAATAACTTAAAGGAAGAACGGCAACAATCTGATTATTTGGCAGGAAATGCTGTTGAGGTAAAGAGATCAAGTAATTTGTTCTTGTTGGGACCAGATGCAACCGAGGATGAGGAAACTGGAACACCAGAGGAGCAACTGGCATTCATGAAGGAGCTGGAAACATTTCACAAAGAGAAGTTCTTGGAGTTTAAACCCCCCAGATTTTATGGAGAGCCATTAAATTGCCTCAAGTTTGTACTCTCAATCTGGTTTAAGATTTATATTCTAATTTTAATAATTTATTTTTCTCGATTTCTGAATTGGCTGATCGTTCTTTTTTTCTGCGAGTTAGGTTATGGAGAGCTGTAGTCAGACTTGGCGGCTACGAACAGGTATTACATTAATCACGTCATTCTTGCTATAATTTTGTCAGCGTACAATGTTTAACAAGGTGGAATTAGTGTTGATTCAAAGCAATTACATGATATTACTGTCACACTTCTCATTCCTTATACACTGCAAAAGCTCATAAATACTTGTAGGTATTCACTTATATTTCAATTTGGAGGGTTGGTGGGGGTATAACCTTTAAATTGTCAATACATAATGTCATGTATGATTTGTGTTCTAACATCTATATTTAGTTCTGGTGTCCTCGCATTTTGTACATTGAAATTTCAAGCTTAGAGCTACTAGAATTGAAACTGAATCTGAATGGTTGGCTGATGCGGGCTATTGTGTGGCAAAGCCTCTTTGTTCTTCCTCATATCCTTTGTTGAGTACTCACAACATATATACGTTCTAGATGACGTATGCTATTGGAGCTCTTAATGTCTAAGTGAAGTCTCAACATCTGTCACGGAGTTTTAATATTTTTCTGTATGCGCAGTTGGGCACGCTTCATAGGTATGCGGGTGACTAGTTAACAGTTGTTTGCTAAAAGGAGTTTATTTTTGTGTTGAGAAGCGAGCTTTGTTTATCCTTAGGACACTCTGTTGCCAAGCAGGCAAAATTACAGTTGGCACTTCTAATTTGTTTTGATCTCATCTTTTTTTACCTCCATCAGCTGATTAAGATTGAAGCTGTCCAATTTCTAACGTTGTCCCCCTGTCATTAACTCGTTAGTGTACTGTCACTGTGTACCCAGTCACCAACAGTCAGAGATCAGAGTAAAGTTAGAAAAAGGTCACAGTTAATCTTCTACATAGATGTTAATGTCAAGAACTCATTTGATGTCAAGCAAGTATCATTATATGATTATAACTCTACTGACTTCAGCATGCAATTGCTGATAATCAAGTAACATATATTTTTCTTCATTTACAGGTTACCTCGTACAAATACTGGCGGCAAGTTGGAGAATCATTTAAGCCTCCAAAGTAATATCTTTTGTTTTCTATTTATCTAGGTTTTTGTCAATTGACGATGACAGATGAAGTGCATGGTTTTAGATATTTCATTTCGTAAGATCTGCGCTAAAAAGTAAAAAATGTCTTGTAGCTAGCCGTGTCGTAATTATGTTAGTCGTGTTGGAAATTGGAATAGACATATGAGAGCTTCAATCAATGTTGACTTCTAAACCATACCTCTGTGAATTATGGCATCAACATCTCAACCTGTAAATTAAGGGATGTCTTTTATGTGGTGCTGGCCAAAATTCCTATACCTCAACCCTTTCTCACTTATCTAGATAGACACTTAAATTTATGTATTTTAATGTATATACTCGTAATTCAGGTTAAGGACTGAACTTTCACGTTGTTTAATTTGTGCAGGACCTGTACTACTGTCTCATGGACATTTCGATGTTTCTATGAAAAGGTATGCCTGGGCTGCTGGTTATCTTTAATTTCATGTTAAATTCGGTTTATCAGATTTTTACTGTGCTGCACAGTATGACAAACAAATGGCAATATCAAGCTGTATTTTGCTCTTAAATGTCTGTCAGCAATGAAGTACATTGAATAAATCATTTTCTAGCAGGTTCATCTTTCTTTGATAGGTAAAAAAGAAATTCTTATTAGTCCATCAAACTTTGCTATTGTTGTCTATTCATGTGACTTCTCCCTAATGAAGGAACAACAGGAACAAATGAAGGCAAAATATATAGACATCAAGGCTTTGAAAGCTAAAGAAGACTATACCATAGATCATTAGACAAGTTGAAGGAAATTAGGAAAATCTGTATTGATATCCCAATGCGTACGGACTGTCTTCAAATTGTGGAAAAAAGCCCTTATAGTTCATGGATATTATTTTTTGGTTCTAAATGCAGTTCATGGATACAATGCGCAAAGTCTTATTGTTTGTGGTTTATTGAGTTGCAAATCCCGAAGAATTATGCTAGTAATGAGTTGAGAATGAAATTGCATTGATATACATAAAGGCAATGTCTTGGATTCGATTGCAATTGTTGAGACTCAAGTAAAACAAATAAGTAACGAGTCTTTAATTAGAATGATTTTGTGTGGTCTATTAAAGGGTAACATGGAAGAAGTTAACATAGATGTGGTTTTGGTGAGGATGGTTGGATGGATTTTCATTTCCTTCTAAAATAGCTGTGCTACTGCTGCTCATCTCTCATATGTTCAATCAAGGTGTTCTCAACTTGCTGCAGCTTTTGCTGGTATTTGTGCGGTAACTTTTACGTGGTCAATGTGTCAGGAACAATTTCCCTGGTCCTAGATTTTGAGCAAGTTAAGTAAATGCCATCAGTTTGCATGTGAGTTGTTATCAAGGATTAGCCAACTGGACAAAGCCTGTGACCATTATGTTATCTTACTTTTTATTTTCACAGAGTCCCTCCGACCTAGGTGTCGAAGAATTTGCGAGGCTTTATATTTGTGGTTATTTGATAGATGTTCTGTTATTCACCCAGTGAAGTGCTTCTGTATGGTCCGTCATTGGAGAGAATTTTTTTTTTTTTTTTTTTTTTTTTTTTTTTTTTTTTGAAATTTAGTGTTTTGCTGGACCTATATATTTCCTCTCGCTCATCATATTACTAGTAGTCCTAGATCTGCATCATCCAATAATCGGAGGGTTTGGCAAGAGATTGCTGCGTGTGCGTGTTTTTTCTTTTTCTTTTCTTGGTTCATCTAAATGTACACAGTTGATACTTCTGCAGCATGACTCAAAATTGGGGAAAGTGGGAAACTTAAAAGTAATATTTTTCGGCTATAAAGTATCACTAAGAGGCTTTACTGTTATTTTCTCTCTCTGTCGCTGCATTCACTATAATATAATATGCTAGTTGGTCTTTTTGCTTTCACTAGCGACATAAATAATATAAGTCCACATGCTACTAAGAGTGCACCACTAATTATCAGAAACAGAACGTATAGCATACAAAAATGAGCCAAGGAGTATGGCACTGGAGAGAGAGTGGAGTCTTCTCTTGACCGTGGTCATAGGACTGACCGACTGATGGTTGAACAGTTGAACTTTTTTTGCGTCACACACTTATCCATGACTTAGCTGATTGTATAGCAATTGCATGTGTTTCTATGATTACTGAATTAACATTTAACCAGAAAAATGTGAGGCAGGTTGCTATCAAGTGGCTTGAGGTTGGTCGCAACACCAAAAAAGGTGCCCTATCTTTTATGGAGCACCTTGATTGTCACTTGACTAAGCCTGCATCTGAAATTCCGACTATTTTGAAACGGCAGTGTCTTCGTATGTATATATATATATATATATATATATATATATATAGAGAGAGAGAGAGAGAGAGAGAGAGAGAGAGAGAGAGAGAGAGAGTAGAGAGAGATAGATAGATAGATAAAATTATGGAGCCATGTAGGGGCATGGGGGGGGGGGCACGTGCCCCCCCAAAATTTTTCGAAAACACTAGAGAACCCTTAATTTATAAAAAAAAAAAAAAAAATTAACATATCTTCCTTAAAAACATTAAAGTGCCCCCCTTAATATAAACACGCATCTAGCACAGTTGGTAAAGTACTCAGTTTCACACCCAATTGGCGCAGGTTCGAATCAACTTATGCGCAGTTTTAATTTTTTCTCCAAAAAATTGAAAAACTCTAATAAACACGTCCCTGGGGAGCTTCGAACCCGGGTGGCCGAAGCCGATGGGGCGTGTTTTACCAACTGAGCCAGAGAGGTCTCAGTGTCGTCTTTGATATTTAATTTTATTTATTTCTCAGCCTAATTGTGCCCCCCCTCTGGTCAAATCCTGGCTCCGCCACTGCATCCAAGGACTAATTCGTATCTTTTGTTCTTGGCACCATCCAATTCCTGGAGTATCTCAGGATTACACTTAACAGGTGGATTATTGAAGCATTACCTTAAATTAATTATGTAGGGGTTCCAGTTGATTATAATAAATTACAACCAGGGTTTCAAAAAACGGCAAAAGCGGCGTGGAGCGCCGTGTTGTAACGGATGCGACAGAGAGGACGGCCGTTTTTACCGTTTTGCGTCGGTAACGGGAAAAACGGAAGAAACGAGGAAAACGGAGAAAATGTCCGTGAATGTTTTCTAAAAGTCACACATTCGATCCCCGTTTTCCGTTACAGTCCCTCCGATATAGTCCGATCCCGTTACACGCGACTGCCACTGCGACCGATACCTCAGCTGCTTCCGTTTTTTAAAACCTTGGTTACAAGCAAGGTTTTAAAAAACGGAAGCGGCTGACATATCGGTGACGGAAGCGTGTAACGGGATCAGACTATATCGGAGGGACAAAAACGGGAAACGGGGATCAAATGTGTGAATTTTAGATAACATTCACGGATGTTTTCTCCGTTTTTCCCGTTTTTTCCCGATTTCCCGACACAAAACAGCCGTTTTCCCCCGTTTTTCCGACGCGAAACGGCCGTTTTTCCCTTTTTCGACACAAAACGGCCGTTTTTTGTGTGAATAAAATTCACACGACGCGTAACGGGAAAAACGGTCGCGCTCTGCCGTTTCCGTTACAACACGGCCGCTCTGCGCCGCGTTTGCCGTTTTTTTAAACCCTGGTTACAAGTGGCTGCTGGACGAATTATGGATTTCTATTCTTTGCGTCCTTAGAAGTAGGGGCATTCCTCTTCAGTACAACCAAAACCTTGTGGTTTGAATGGTTTATAGTTCATACCATAGCATGCATACTTCTTTTGGTAAATGAATGTATCAGGTTTTCTTATTGTTTCATGCACAAATTAGAGTTTCTGATATCTGGCTGTTTCAGGCACTGCTAGAATATGAAAAGCACAAAATGTTTTGTGGTGAGCTACCTTTCAGCGATGTTTCTCTCACACATCAGACAAGTGGTGGGAACCAGGTGAGTTGAATATTCACACAGTATATAAGTTCAGACTCAGTGGCATCGTATCTAAAGGGCCGGTGAAATGATATTTTAGCATAATTATCTGTTCAATTAGACAATTATGCTTGCATAGCCTCCAATATTTGGTTTCTGCACATGATTAGACAGTGTGTATATCGTTGATAGACTCTACTTTATCTAGCTTTTGTCAGACTGGCCTTTGACCTTGCAGACCTCTGTTTAGTTTGTTTGACACAATGCTTTGTTCTCTCACTTTAATAGGGTAAACCGTATGAAATCATCCTCAGTCTAAGCTTTGTGGATAAGCAATGTACATGCCTATCTTTGATAGCCCCGCTACAATCCTACAACGTAGTTAGACATCCCATAATTCTTTCCATCTTGTACTAGAATCTGAACAATGACGATCCTCCACCGTTGGCAATCTAAAGGTGATAGAATCTTGGGATGAAAAGCCAAATTTGATTTCTGTATGCTATTCCAGAATTCATTAGAGGTGATGGCTATTGACCTATCGCCTGATAATTAGCTTGGGAACATATTGGAAATTTGGAATCCTCCTCGGTGTAACTAAGCCTCTTTGAATAGTAGGCATTTAATAACAGTTCATCCTTCGACATATCAGTGACGTGGGACCAGGAATAGTTAAAAGGAATCTTTATTTTTCATAAATCGTGAAAGTTCATAGATTTATGGCACGCATCCTTCATCTTGGAAAAAGTTAATCTGGCTGCCAAATACTCGTTTCTCTACTTCTCCAGATATTTGACTTTTTATCAACTTCAAATTGTATTTCCGTGAAACCATTTATTGGACTTTTATGTCTTCTATCTCTCAGCTTAATTGCGGACAACAATGAAGTAAAAATGTAATAAGTTTTCATTCGTTGACGGTCAACACTGGACAGTCAGTCTTAAAATTGTCTCAATATACAATAGAATATGATTCTCTAAACTATGACCCATTTAGTAGACCCTGAACACGTCCCATTAGTCTGATGAGGACTGGGGAATATCCTGACTGAGGAATTGTCATCAACCTGAATATATGACATTCAAATATTCAAACAAGCAATCAATCTTTGTGATCGAGCTTGTGTTGTACGGTATCATGTCTTCCCTTTTCTAAGTAATTGAGTTCTCGGTGTTTGTTTTAGAGTTTTAAGAGATGTTGGAGAGGGTATGTGCTTATGTGTGAGTATACACGACCTTGTTAGTGGGTAAAATTTTACAATATGAGATCTCAGGAATGATAGCAAAAATAAAACTCAAGGAGCTGAAGTCCTTTCGAAATTAAACCCAGATTGATTTTTACCCAAAAATAAAACTCAAGGAACTGTAGTATTTTCTTTAAATATTAAACCCAGATAGACTTTTACCCAAAATCATGCGATGGTGCCATGAATTGTATGCAAGCACATTCTTGTATAGCCTTCCTATATACCATCTGCTTCAGTTTCCAATGAAAAGTTCCGCCCTACTCCTGATTGGCGACAGTGATGATGTGAAGCTAAAGTGCTATAGATGTTTTTGGTCTCCTACTTTGGTACTTCCTTTTTTCGTGGTTTGCTTGCGTGACAGGGACTCCACATGAAATTATTGTCACAAATGCCTTCTGCAGTGCTACCATGTAATCGTCATTACAAAATCCTTTTTGCAGCCTGGCGTGCATCAAGCTTTAGGATCAGGTAGGACAAGGCGCGATGCAGCTGCCCGTGCTATGCAAGGCTGGCACTCTCAGCGTAATCTTGGTAATGGTGAGGTTGGCGATGCAATTATTAAGGTTTGTGATGGTATTTTCTTCAGTTATGTTATCACCAGTGATGCATTTTGTCTTGGGATTTCAAAGGAAGTAGAAACCTTTGTTTGGGTTTTTGTTTTCTTACTGTGGTGCTTTTATATTGTAGGACAAAAACTCAACTTCTACCCCGAAGCGCGAAAAGACGCTTAAAAACATTGGTATAATTCCTTTCGACCTGCAACTTAATACTACGTGTGCAGTTCCGTAAAAATATTCTTAAGAATTGACCTATGACAGGTTTACTGAAGCGTAAGAGACCATCTCCGGTTGATCGTGCTGTCAAAGATTCACACTTGAAAGTATCCAAAACCCAGTAAGACCACCTTGTTGCCTCCACTATGATTGTTTTTTAAGTACTGATTTTAAGTTCCGAGTACTGTACTTATAAGATGTTTCTTATATTGTGCCCTGCATCCACTTATTTAGTTGCTCCAATGAAAGTTGTTGTCACTCTTAAGCCATTTAGCGAAACCCTTTCTCAAGTAAGGATAAAGTTTGTATGCATTTCCTTTCATTTCGAACCATTAGAGAAGAATCAATGTTCCCTAAGGAATTTATCCTGCAAACTCCCTATTAGGTGATAGCTGTCAGAACACTGGTTGTGGTGGCAGGCTAGATTCTGAAGGTTCACTTGAATGAAGATTAATTTAACTGGTTTGCTTTTCTAATTTGTCTTGCAGATATGAATCTGATACAATGGTTGTGGATGTTGGCCCCCCAGCCGACTGGGTAAAGATCAATGTAAAGAGAACTGTATGTCTCTCTCTTGGATTGCTTTCCACAATATTTTTTTATCATCATTCAATATAGTATCCTTGTAGGCTAACAATATTCCAACATTGACCAAACAGAATGACTGCTTTGAACTGTATGCATTGGTTCCTGGGCTTTTACGTGAGGAGGTTAGTAAGATCTCTCTCTAATTCTCTTGTGGAATTGCCTTATACTGTGATAACATGTTTTTGTAGCCTTTGGTAACATATTCGAAGTTAGAATGATATAGATAACTGTATCTGAAGTGTGTGTGCTGGGAATGTTGCATAATCACAACTTGTCATGATTTCTGGAGAGCATCATTGGGTTACTCTCACATATGCAACATGATCTACCTCACGGTCACGGAAGACATGCCCACAAGAGCATGTGAACATACGTTTGCATGTCGGTCGCCGACCATTCAACTTCGTCATTCTGGTGTCATTTGGAATGTTCTTACACCATGGATAGGTTCTGAACCTATCACCCAACAATTCATCAGCAAGTAGAGATCTCAAGAGTCCATTATTAAATTAATAATCACCTACTAAACCAGATAGTATATACCCATAGTGTGAACTTTGAACTTCGAGACACCTTTCTACTGAGTCTCCATTTCTTTTTATTGTCTGCTAATGTCTGCCCCTCGCTTCGTTCACACGTTCTTGCCATTTAGAAGCTTTCCTCCCACCGTGCTATGGTAACCTTTTCCGGTCTCAGTATCTTTGAATCGTACGAACTTCCCCAGCCTTCATTTTGCATATACTTGAGTTTCCTTAAACCAACAAACGTATAATCAGTTGCACACACACACATTATCCTTTTCAGTTTTCTCGAAGTGCAACATGTCAGATGCACTTCTATCCTGCCAGCACCCTGAAGAGATTCAGGTGAGGCTCTTGAATAGCAAACTTCTACAATCAGGAATTTCATCTATATATGCGTCCGACCAGTGAGCTATGTTTCTGAAACAAGGAAAACAAATATACAAATTGATAAACAAAAACCACTTATTGGAGTGAATCAATTAAAGTATACTGGACTTTCAGGGGCCTGGGCTGGGCCGAAAAGGAGAGAATTTGAACCCCTCCGGGGCCGGGGGTTGAGGGGGCCGGGTGGGTATATTATTTTTAAATTAAAATATATATTTGTAATTAAAAAATAATAAACATACCATTTTGAGGGGGGGGGGGGGGGGGGGGAAACTGGACCGGAGGGGGCCGTCCCAGGCCGGGCCTGGTTGGAGGGGGGTCAAAGTGTAACCACTTCGGGTTGGGGCCCGGGTAGGGGGTTACGGTGGCTGGGCCGGTTCAAGGGTTGGGGGGGGGGATAAGGGGCCGGGCCTTGCACATTTTAGGGCGGGCCGGGCTCTAGCCTAGCATGGGCCGGCCGGGGTTGACACTATGACCCCTAAGGTGTTTTTCCTAAAGAGTCCTGTTGTGTTTGTCTACTTGACGCATCTCAGCAATATCCTGCTCCAACCTATTACTGCAACTGTAAATTGAGGTCTTAACATGAATTTCTTGACTGCCCGAGTAACAAAAATGAAGCTTCAAGTTGGTTCGTAATTATTAGAACCAGCTACTACTCGAGTTCAGAAAGCAGCACTAATGCTTTCTATTCGACCATTGTAATTTTTATTTAGTACACAAGTTACCTCACCGTGACCTTCTTGAAGATGCGTATAGTCTTTCCTTATTGCAGATACATCATAATAATGAATCATGGTAGACTGTCATCTGAAACTTACTAAGTGAAGAACCTCAACGAGGGGATCACTATAGGAATTTCCTCTATTTGTACTTAGTTGCTATGATTAGGTTTCTCAGAGAGTTGGCTGGACCTTATTGTCACCATCGTTGACTTCTAGGATGTCTCAGCATGGTTGACTTAGTATAGTAGTTGAAGAATATTAAACCTCACATTCGAGGCACAGGATATTACAACCACATATCATGCTTTTAAGGCATTAAACCTTTGAGCTTCTAGTTAATAGCAACAGCTCTAAAATATTGCGCAGGATGAGAAGGAAGCAACATAAGCCCTTTTTTTTCATTTTAGTTCTTAGATGGGCTTCT
Source organism: Linanthus parryae (assembly GCA_023055425.1). Taxonomy (NCBI): domain Eukaryota; kingdom Viridiplantae; phylum Streptophyta; class Magnoliopsida; order Ericales; family Polemoniaceae; genus Linanthus; species Linanthus parryae. The sequence continues at coordinate 61,850,566 of JALGPY010000002.1, read as the reverse complement.
TGTAATACTGTTCCAGCATGTCTTATGAATTCTTACATTTGATAAATTTATCTTAACGAAGTAAGAATTGTGGTTCTAGAATAATGAAGATGTAAAACTTTATCCCTTAAAATTTGACCCTACGCCTACGGACATGAATCACACCAGCAACGTTCTGTTACATTCCCCTTAAATGTAACAGAATCGGTTACATTCCTGTTGCTGCTTTGATTCATGTCCCTAGGGTCTGATAAAAGTGACTGTTCCAGGAGGAACCTTGTGTTCTGGGAACAGATATTTCTAAGGTCTCGGTCAAAATTAATTTTTTTTGGGCTCTGTCAAGTTGAGTAGTTATGGGATACTTCGCTTTTACAGGGCCATAGGTTTTGATATATTGTTTGTATTGTTATGTCCTTGTTACAAACTCTTACTGCGGTATTCAACTGACCGCTCAATTAACAAGTTTGTGCATCGACTTAGGTTCAACCATGCTTGTAGGGATCTTAAGTATAGTCTGACATGACGTGTGAGATGGGGTTAATAGGTTGCATAATTCTGGCTCTATAAACTTGACTTCACCTTGGAACGTGTTTGTTCTAATGAGATGCAACCAATGAGCTGTGAATCAGAACATTACCTATCTTGGCAGATGATAATGAAACTCTGCAGGAGTGGCCTTGAATGCAATTAGTTTCTTGTTTGACAAGACAATTGTCATTGGACTACTACACTGTATATTGACTCCTGGATAAGGTCACCACTATGGGGTCCAGCGAGAGGAGAGGCCTCTAAGACATGGGATTGTCTTCTCAACTATCTTGGTTACGGTGACACAAAATTGAAAACTTAGTATAGTTTTACATTCCAGGGCTTACTTCCTTGGCTGTAGATAACACTACTGAATAGCAAGTTGGGCAACAGTCGTGTGCCAAAAAAAGCCTTGGGAAGGAAGTAGCCATTGATAGTGCAAGTGCCTTGCATGGGGATGCTTGGTTTAAGGGAAAATTGGTTTGCTGCAAGAATAGCTACTTAAATCCTGGACATTCGTGGCATACATCGGAGCACCTCAAATATCTTACACGAACATGTTGCTAGTCACAAAGCTGAACCAATTTTCTACAACATGCCGTGTTTAGGAATGGGATGTTATTGCTTGAGTTTGAACGTTGAATTTGATGAAAGCTTGAGCGGCACTACATTATTGGGATAAAATACTCATCCTGTGTGCATATTGTTTTTCGTCCTTGGTCAATAGTTGGTCATGCTGGTCTGGGTCGTCATTTTTGGCATTGGCTTGGTGGTTACCCTTCGTAGAAATTCCATCTGGCGGGGATGCTTTCTCCAAGTTCATTATGCTTATTCTTGGGGTCATCTATTTTATTAGGTCATTGCTTCAAGCGTGGAGGCTGGGAGGGATAGTTAATTGCTTAAATGAATCAAGTGGCTTTTGTTTTGCTTTATGGTTGTTAAAGCCTCCAACACCAATCTTTGAACTATTTCCATGTTTTTCACAAAGCCCATCCACTCCAAATAGAGTTGCTGCATTGTGGCTGGCTTCGTACTAATTGATTTTTTTTTGGTCACGGGGAACCTGTTTTTCATTGGAACCTATATGATAGCAATCCAGGATTATTCAAGAAATGACTATTCCAGTGAAATTTATTAATTTGTGTCCCCTTGAATGTAGGTAGTTTGTTCCTAAATAAGCAAGGGGACAAGTTAGTCGCCTGCTACAACATTTAGTACAGGTGGATTGGAATGGGGAGTTGGACACATATATTAGTACTTTGGTTAGAATGGGAAAACGCCTCCTTTTCCTTCGCTTTTTCTTTCTTGAAGAACCAAAAATCGTGTCTGTGAAACAAAATTCTATAGTTCATTTCTAAAAGTAAGAGGCAAAAGAGAAGAAAAAAACCTAGCCAACAGAGAATGGTCTATGACTTCAGATCCTAATACTGCCTTGAATTGTTGAGAAGTCCCACATCGGACATTCAAGAAGAAGAAAAAGAATTAGTAAGTGTCGTGGGTTACTTTCTTCACTCCCAATTGGTTTTGAGGTGGAACCCCATGGATTCTTACATGATATCAGAGTGACACTCGCACACGTGAATGGTTTAACAACCCACATGCTCGCCTCCACCCGCAGACAAAAAGACCCACATGTAAGCCAAAGGATGTCACACGTGAGGGGGCGTGCTGAGAAGTCCCACATCGAAAATCCAAGAAGAAAAAGAATTTACAAGTGTCCAGGGCTACTCCCCTCATTGCCAATTGGTTTTGAGGTGGAACCCCACAGATTCCTACAGCATTGAGCATATACATATATTTATATATATATGTGTGTGTGTGTGTATACATATATATATATGTGTGTGTATACAACTATACATACATATATATGTGTGTGCATATATATGTGCGTGTGTGTGTGTGTATAACAAGAATGCTTGTTTCGCGTGATAATTCTAGTCACGATTCGAGTTCTAGAGAATTGTGGCTACGCTTGGTATGAAAACAAATGTGTACATTTCCATTTTTGTGACTTGTCATTTGGCTCCTCCCAAGTGGCAGCATAATCATCGATGGGCATATCTGGCAGGGTCATTGGTTTACTTGCTCTAGCCAGGATCCTCTTCATTGACTCCGAGAACGAATGAGAAGAAGGATTCATTGAAAAGGAAGAACTAGGGTGTAGCTGTATAGTACATGATGACTAATGGTCTAACCTTACAGAGAGTGAGAAGGAGCCCTATAGAGGCTAAAGAGTAACAAGGCTAAACTTACACATACAAAGTAAAAGAAGTCAAATAACTAACAATCCCCTCAAACTCATGATGCGGCAAGAATAATCGGGAGTTTGTCAACAAGAAATCTCCGGAAGAGAAACAGCAAAGTAATGGTGCCCAACAGTAGATGATGGCGAGTGAGATGAAAAACAATCTCAATATGCTTGGTCGAAGCCATGGCAGGATGCTCTGCCACTTTAGAAGATCGAGGCACCAGACTGTTTCTTGTCTTCTGAGAAATAAAATAATCACCTAAAATATACAAAAATGTTGTTATAGACTAGCGATCCGTAGGATCACTAGTAGCCCAATCAGCAAACAATATTTAGATTTCTCTCCATCACAAACAAAATTTCTGAATATTCTTCTCTTGCAAAATTAGCCTCCTCCATTCGTGCACAAACAAAAAAATATTAATGCGATGTAAGGGGCTTGCTTTTGAAGATGGGATAAAGGACAGAAGCACATTGCATTAGCGGCGTCATGTGCCCCTGTCCAGATTAAAGGAAATTGTGTTGTTGGTGACCTTGTTGGAATTAGTAAGTGATCCAGTTGGCCAATATGTTTTAGTAGAGTTCCTAAAGTTCCAGTAATTTAACCCCACCGGCATAAGTTTGATGCTTCTTTTCTTTCCATAAAAGACACCCTTCCTAAGTGATTCCCACCTCTGCCACTGGTTGGGATGGTGTATAAGGTAGGACCCACCTGGAAATGGAGATAGACTAGATGGTTAAATCCTTATGAGGTTGACCTGAATCTGTGAATGTAAACACATCCTGTTAAAGATGAGGAGGGCTGATGGCTTAATGCCTGCGGTTGATCCTGGTCATTTTTTTAGGTTCATTGTCTCCGTGGTGTTTCAGAGACAACTTGGTTATCAAAGTCTGATCCGTGTTCGCGATGTCTATTTTGCGTCTGCGATTTGGCACATGAAGCCTCTCCCATCCAAGGTAATTAATACTATTACATATTTAGATTTTCGGAGATGTTAACAGAAAGCAAAAGACTCGCAAGCGGGAGGGATGTGGGGCCTCTGTTGGCAGCTTGCTTCAACCAACTCAGATAAGACCATTTATTAAGAAAAAAATACCAGCTATTCGGAAGAGTGGTTAGTGTTATCTGGGAAATTATCCAGTGAGGACTGTGACTTTTCTTCACTTTTTTCTTCTTCTTTATGAGGAGGCCCAGAAAAACCTTTACTTAGTAGGAGCTGTACTTAATATTGACGACTCAGGAAACAAATGTTTTAGACCTCGACCAGAATACTACCAGGATGATAGGAGTAAATGTTCTTGACACCGTTGTAAGCAACCTGGAGCTCAACATCTTGTTTTAAAATCCTCATTTCCCCTTTGTGTATGTAGATGTACAGACCCTTGTTACAACAATTCATTCGTACCCTAGCGAATTATGAATTGGTTTATGAGTTCAGAAACAGGGAACAATCCCTATCCGAAATGATGAATTTGGTGGTCCGAAAAGTTTTCACTTTTTTGACTTCAAATATGCATTTGTTGAGTTTTGACTTCAATATTGCAGAGTTTGAGCAGTCCAATAATTTATTATCTGCCAAAAATGATAAAATTTCTACTAAGATACCCAAAGAAGCCTATCCCTATCATAGCGAATGCGACCTGGTGTGGTTTTTTGTGTCCCCTTCCAGAAACTGGAACACTCCGTGTTCCATGACTTAGGCAAAGACGCCACACTGTGCGTACAATTTATTTACTTCATATCTGGGTTCTGGAATTGTTACTTGTCAAGCTTGCCTATTTCTATCAATGCTAACGAGTGTAAGCTACTGTCTGAACTTTTTGTTTTGTTTTTGGTAAATTCAGGTACGGGTGCAGTCTGATCCAGCAGGGCGCTTGGTCATTACTGGAGAGCCTGGGCAATTGGACAATCCTTGGGGTGTAGCTCCTTTTAAAAAGGTTTGTTTTTCTGCAAGAATTTTATCAAGGGAATGGGTGGTAACTAGTCGAAAATGTAAGTCTCAAGGAAATAGTTGCTATATTGTATGGCAGCTCTCACTGTGGTCGGATATCTTGTTATTAATGGGTGTGTTTGGATGAGCTTAAATGAGTTTTATGAGATTATTGGAATGAGTGGCTGAGTTGAGGAGAGAGGCTGCCTCTCATTTAAGCACATCCAAACACACCGTTGTCAAAATCTACGTTGAACTTTTAGTGTGTCGATCTGTTATTGGAGCTCCATTGGATTTAGTTCATAAGCTGCTGCACACAGGCTTAAAACTGTTGCAAATCTACAAATAACAGGACTGTTTTTTGTCTGCAGGTTGTTACCCTACCTTCAAGAATCGATCCTCATCAGACATCAGCTGTGGTCACATTACATGGGCAGTTGTTTGTGCGAATACCGTTTGAGCAATCAGATATGTGAATAGGAGGAAGATTGTCATTCGTGTGCATAGAGGGTGCTGTCACCATCTTTTGGAAGCTTAACAGGAAATATTCAGGAAGATTTTCTTTTTGAGACTGAACTTTTCGTTAGACAAGTTGTTCTGACAACTGAAGCAACAAACCGTGTAACCTATGCATTTTGGATATGTTTTCTGCCGTACTGTTGTTAGACTACCTGTTTAGCTGGTGAATGGTACTGAACAATTTTATTGTTGGAGACATTACATGGTTAGTCCCATTTCGTCTTTCTAATGGTGATGATCAATTATCTGCTGCTTGATGAAAGTGATTGCCCTCTAAAACATCAGCTTTATAATACCTTGGTCAAAGGTGAAACCTCTTTTGAGCAACTACTCAATATAGAGCATCAGAACCACACAACACATTGAACCAATCAGTGTTGTGCGGTTGCGATGCTCCACGACGGACCACCCAAGCATGGTCATGGGCCGCCATGATGCAGATGTCAACCAGGTCGACCATGAATCCCAAGACTTGGCCAATTTAACCATGACGTAAACAGTCACCTTCGGGTTCATTGGTCAGAGGAGTGTTTGGACGTTTAATCAGGATAAAACATGTTATATAGGTACTTATCTTTGGGTATAAGTCGCAGGAAAATATGGCTGAATCGAGCTGAGAAGACATTGAAGTGAAGAAGAAGCTCCTATCATGGGGCTTCAATCAAAGGAGAGAGTTAAGAAAACAGATATTCAGATAGAGCGTGCACTGATTTGTCTGTCATTTCTTTTTTCCAGCTGAAGTCACAGTGAAAATATAAAAGAGAGCATAGCGTTAATTAATTAACCGTGTATTTACGTTCCCAAACTCTAAACCAAACAAGGATACAATTGAATTACTCTACGTAATTAGAGAGATGTTATCATTCTAAGAATTACTACATTTTCCCTCACTACAGTAGTATAACAACCTCAAAAAGAACAAGAAGAAAAAAACACCTCCTGCTTGATTAATGAAAAATTATTCTATTTCTCAGCCTGTATAAAGAAGCTTGTAACATCATATGAAACCTGAAATCAACTTAACAATATATTTTGATATGCAGAAAACTCTCAAGGGAAGGTGAAAACTGCTCCTCCTGCTTGCCCCTCCGGAGTGGCTGTTTTCGGAGGGTTAAGCGCGATCCATAGCAACGAAAGCGTAATAGCAATGAGACCAGACCACACATACACAATCGTTGGCGTCTTCCCTCTCCTCCCCATCAAACCTTTAGCAAAGGGATACAAATGAGCCAACACCCACAGGGCAAAAAAAGTCCCTCCGATGAACTTGCTCCATTCTGGGTTTGCGCTATAGATAGTCCTCGAAAAAGCCACAGCCACACCGACAATGTTCATGATCGCAATCACAATCGGCGGTATCATCAGAGATGTCCATTTCACTATATACAAATCTGCGTATATGTCGTCGTTCTCATCACCGCCGGATTTCGTAGTCAATGTGAATGAAATCTCGATACCTGCCATGACCTTGAGAAGTCCTTGCACAACAGCAGCCAAATGAGCACTTGTCCCAGATATAAGCCAAAACTGTTCATTCCTCCACCATTGTTCAAGCCCAACCCCAGACCATCTCACCTCTAGTAAGGCCAAACCGATGAGGCATAGCGTTATGATGAGAAGATAAATAAGAAATTCTATGTCAAGGCTCTGGACGATGAACTGTCCAGAGTAAAGAGACAGTGCAGGGAGGAAACAGTAGACGACGAGGAAAATTGAGGTGAAAGGGTAGATACCGACGTTGAGGTACGCAAGTCGTTGGAGTAACTTCAAACGCCTAGAAGCGAGGAAGGCGTTGTTTTGAGAAAAGAATATTTCCACAGACCCGGTGGCCCACCGGAGGACCTGGTGGAGTCTGTCGGTGAGGTTGATCGGAGCGGACCCACGGAAGGCGTCACGTTTGGTGATGCAGTAGACTGAACGCCATCCACGGTTGTGCATACGGTAGCCTGTCACCACGTCCTCCGTGACGGAGCCGTAGATCCACCCTACACGGTCTCCCCACTCAGTCTTGTCCTCGTACCTACACATGACAAAAATGACATTTTAGTTCAGAACAACCACAAAACTACATTGTTTCCTATGATTGATGGCAATGTAGTAAGGACATTTTAGTTCAGAACTACTACAAAATTACATTATTTCTTAGGACAAATGACACTAAACCTATATGCAGTTTGGCAACACTAAACTTTCATTACTTTCAATTTCATAAAAAAGTCCCATGCATTTTTCATTTTGAGACAAATAGCCTCCAATCGCTGACAGAGTAGGATTAAATTAACGCAGTTTACTATAATACCACCCATCACAAGATGTGTATTACAACCCATATGTGACCTCCGGCGGTGGGTGTTACAACAACTTTTGTTTATTTATTCAAATCATTTTAACAATTGGAAGCTATTTGTCCCAAAATGGAAAGCACTGGGGTTTTTTTATGAAAATAAAAATTCTGGAGATTTAGTGTCAAACTGCATGAATGTTTAGTGTCATTTGTCCCATTTTTTATGTTTGATTGCAATGTCCTAAGTACATTTAGTTCAAAACAACTACACAACTACATTGTTTCGTATGTTGGACGGCAATGTAGTAGGTACATTTTAGTTCTTAACAACTACAAAACTACATTATTTCTTAAGTTTGACGGTGATATACTTACCAGCAAGAGATAACGGAGACAGATTCGGCAACGGTGGCTGCATCTAATGGTTCACGGGGCGCCCTGAGAATACCGGGAGGTCTTCCATATTTAACGGCAGGGTGATCAGCAAGCGGACGACCTTGGAATTCTGCAATAGGTATGGATTCAGCTAACATGGTGGAATTACCAAACCGCTTGGGCAGTAGATTCACATCTAGTTCCGGATCAAAATCGGTAGCGCTCAATGTTTGTAACTCGGATTCTGTCTTCTGCAGCAATTTATCTGTATTTGGTGGATCAAATCCGTAAAGTGCAAAACGCCTGAACATACAACCTGTTCCGACATAGACAGGTCCCTGCCAGAATTGTTTTTGAGTGACGAATATGAATAAACGGTACTACAGTATAAAATAACATTATAAGTAAATCATATCACAACTTTTACGATGTTCAATTTCTCAAATAACAATCTCTTCGTGTTCGAAGGTAATCCAAGGACAAAAAAGTTTAAGAGAAACATTCATAATTGTCAGGTGATAGCGCATCAGTTTAAGATTACTACTTATAATTATGAGTGATGAGAAAATAATAATAATGCAAGATGTATACCTCCTCCGTCCCCTTCTATGTGTCGTTGTTGACTTTCACGCATTTTTAGGAGGTCATTTGACTAATAAAATGACATTTTTTTTGCAAAGATAGTTTTAATAAAAAGTATTGATTTGAGTAGGATTAATAGTGAAAAAACAATGTTTAGATGTGTCTTTTTTGGTTCAAGTGACCGTCATTATGGGAGTTTCGAAAGAGGAAAGACACATAAAAGAGGACAGAGGGAGTACCTGCACACCATCCAGTGCACCCTATTAACGAAAATAAACACAAGGTCGTGACTGGCACCAGAACTAATAATTAAAACTAATGAGAAAAAAGAATAATGTTAGAAAAAAAGTACCTGTACACCGTCCAATGCACGCATATTCCCGTCAAAAAACACAGTGTTGTGATTGGCGTACCGATCAGAAGGGTCAATACCTTCAAATCTCTGAGGGAATTGAATGTAGCAAATATCCTCTCCACCGCGGTCCATCATGAAACACATACCTTCTCGAATAGCTTGGCAGTTGTTAATATAATGATCACAGTCAAGGTTAAGCATGAAAGGACCATTAGACAACACAGCAGAAGCGCGCACCAAAGCGTTCATAGCACCGGCTTTCTTGTTATGATCATAACCAGGTCGTTTCTCACGCGACATGTAAACAAACATGGGAAGTCTTATGTCGACATCAGTGCAATCTAGAAGCTTATCATCGTCGGTACTTCCCATTAAAGGGTCAGGGCTTGGAGGTTTCAGCATTACTTGTAGAATACCAGCATGATCACCTTTGGCATGTTCAGCTTTGGGGTTAGCCCAAGTACCAGGCCAGTGAGTCCCATCAGCCATCCATGTAGCTTTATGGACCTTTTTGTGTTCTACCGGGTCTCCGCCGCTTTCTCTCATTTGTTTCAACGCTTTCATCTCTTCCCTTGCATTGAAGGCGTCTGATCGCCTCCTGATTGAGTCTGGGAGCCCATTTATCCTGACCTTGAACTCGTCGTACTCTCTCTTCACCAACCTTCGGTCCTTTACAAAATCAGACCTGAGCTTTCCCTTTGTTGGGTCCCCTTTCAGGGCGAAGTAGGATTCCGGATTCCTGGGCTCAATGTCATGTTTCCGGCAAAATGGGACCCATAAATCAGCAAAGCTTGCAGCTTCAGCCATTGCTTCAAATGTAAGTAGCGCGCCTCCATCATCAGAAACATAGCAAGCGAGCTTCTCAACCGGGTAATCAACAGCCAAAATTGATAAGATGGTGTTAGCAGTAGTTAGTGGAGGCTCTTTCTCAGGGTCTGCAGTTGAAACAAATAAATCAATCCCAGGAAGGTCAGAGCGACCGGTGGGATTAGAAGGGGAAGGCATATCAAACTTTTCTCGCAGTACTTCAAGGTCCGTGGAACGATTGATAGGTGTCAGTTTCGGTATCTGATCAAGGATCCAAGAGAAAGCAAACCACAGCTCACATATAATAGACATGAACCATAACCATATAGCATCCTCGTTCGGATGTCTAAGCCTCCATGACAAGAAGAATCCCAGCACAACGAATCTTATGGCAATTAATAACCTGTCAAAGGGGAAGAAATTAACATTATGATACACTTCAAAACAATCCCATGAAGTTGTACAAAATGTGGAACCTAGATCTATCTCCCGCAATGCAGTGACCAACAAGTAATCTTGACATATTTCTATAATAATAACGATTCCACGGAGCGATGACAAATTGTTAGATCCCTGTCCTACGCATACCAATTAACAGAGACAAGAACTCAAAAAAATATTTGGTAATAGAACTTTTGAGACGTAGCTACCAGCAGTATTGGTTTTCCCAGAAAACCCCCTGCTGTTTTACTTATACCGATACCGCGCACCACTTTACAAATAATGTTGGTAGCCAAGTGTCGGTAAAAGTGAAACTGTAAGAGGTTTTCTGTTTGAAAATGGTGTGCGATGTCGGTCAAAGTGCAATTGCAGGGATTTTCTGACAAAATCAAGACTACAGCGAGACGATAATGACAATGACAGTTTATTGTTGTGAAATGGAGTTGAAAAAGGAAAGCGCTCATTTTCTCTACTCACCTGTAAGGGCTGATGATACTCTGTGGAATTGGTATACGCCGACTAAGAGGCTTCCAAGGTTTATCATTTGATTCAATGCTTCCTCCTCCTTCAAGACCATCACCTCCATCGCCTCCATAATTTTCCTCAGGCCAATATGCATTGCCATACCCATAAGTGCCTTTTGTTTCGAACAACCACTTGTTGTGATCAAACTCCCCATTTTGGTTCCTCTTCATCATCGACATATTACTTCTTTCTCCTTTGGAATTGCGATCCGGAGCAGGCAGGGAGAGTGCTCCAGTTGAGAAATCATGGACATCGTCGTCGTCATCATAGGCTTTGTACGGCTCTTTGCAACCTGGACATAGACCAGTCTCCTTCTGGGCATCAAGAAAACAGTCTCTGCATATCTTGAATCTGCATAGCAAAGCAATACATTATTCAAAGCATCATCAATTCTTTCTTCATGGCACAACATACTATGAATATGAATCCCTTTAAATCATTTATGCCTCGTTTGGGTAGAGGATAAGGAGGGAGCATAAGATAAGTTATACCCTTTTTTTTATTAAGTGTTTGGGTGCCGGATAAGAGAGGGGATAAGTTATGTTGTCTTATGCTGAAGGAGCTTTTAATGAACAAATTTTATACCACCAACATGGAGGTATAAGGTCGGATAAGAAAATATATCATATTAGGATGCTAGTAGGTTGACAAAAATACCCCCACAAACTATTTAATTTCCTACCCTTGTCCCCAAACTTATAATTTTGGGATTGATAACTATCATTTTTTAGGAAGTCCTCATGGGTTTGATAAATATTATTTTGGGATTGCATAACTTTATTTGAATTTGTATGGTCGAGATAAAAATGAAGACGTTAACTATCATTATGGAGGAGGTCCTCATGGGTTTGATAAATATTATTTTAGGATTGCATAACTTTATTAACTTCTTTATTGTAGGTTTTGTAACACCATGTCAATATGCAAATAAGTACTAGTAATTTATACTCCATACTTTGCTATGGCCATGTTGTATCCATGAATATTTGTTATGTTTGCTTGTTACTACAAGTTTATTTCGCGTATTAATATACATTTTGTATATATTTTGACAACGTCACTATTGTATAGAAACAAGAGTATTAAAATATAAAATACAAATACTAATACATTTTGTATACATTTTTTCTCGTCAATTTGAAATATACAATCTTTTATACAAAATAACAACACTGAGGGTATTACAGTCATTTTGACACATATCCTGCATCATATCCGACAGCACCCGAACACGGACATCCAGCATATCTTATCAGGACTTATCAGACAACATTCATATCCATGCTCATATCCCAGCATAAGCCTTATCCCTACATACCATATTCTCTACCCAAACGAGGCCTTAGGCCCTGTTTAGTTGGTGGTCCCTTGTTTTTGTTTTTTGGTGCTGTTTGTTTGGGAGGTAAATATTTTCCTGTAAAATGTTATCCCTCAAATGATGGTAAAATGATTTTACACATTTCAAATCCGTAAGCCATGTTTCATAAAAAAAAAAAAAAAAAAAAAAAAAAAAAAAAAAAAAAAAAAAATCCGTAAGCCATTTTCTGGAGAGTGGAGGAGCACAACAACTCATTCTAACACCTCCACCACCAATAACCACCACCAGGGGCGGAACCAATCCGCGGCACGGGTAGGCACGTGCCCTACCCAAGACTCTGAGAAACTACAATTTTATCTGGTGATGTATAAAAAGTTCAAATTGTGGCCTATCCAAAATTACAATAGTGCTCTAGCTATTTTGAATACCTTGCAAGAGTGTCCTAGGTGTTTCGATACCTGGCTCCGCCCCTGACCACCACTAACACCTACCTCCACCACGACCCATCGCCGCCACCGACCACTGTCGTCACGTCCTAGTGTTTTGGCAAGTGTCAACCAAACACGAGAAACTAATTGCAGAAAAAACATTTTGACACAAAATATTTTACACCGTGGAGTATTTACCTCGTAAAAGATTTTACTGCGAAACAAACAGAGCCGGACTACGTCAATTGAAACGAAAAAAATTTAATTTTACCCATGATTTTACCTGCATTCGCAAGGGGTAACATCGACGCCTCTCTCGTCCTTCATGACCTTACCATCACAAGCCGGCATAGAACAAGCGGAGCCTTTCGATCCAGCCATCTGAGGATGGCTCACCTCCGAGTCAATCACCTTATCCATCAAATGAGCCCGTGTCACGCTATTAAACCCGCCGGTGAATAGCGAGTTGGAGACGTACTGCTCCTCCGCCTTCGCCGCCACCGACGTGTCCCCCGGCTGGTTGTCCGGCGTAGGCGGGATGTGGACGGTGTAATTCATGTAATCCCCCGACAACTCCCCCGACATGTCCAGGTCCTCTCGCGAGAGGCTCACGTACCGACCGCTCGACGTCCGCCTCGCGAATTTCACCGACTGGCCGCTGGAGCTGCCGGAGTTTGAGCTTCCCGGCGTCTTCAGCGCCTTCTTGGACGGCTGCGTGTTGAGAGACGCCATTGTTGGATTTTCCTAGCTTACAGGGTTAATTAATTAATTTCTCGAGTTTTGTCGTGAATTTGAATTCGTCGAGGATGATGAAGAGCCATGAAAGGCGATACGAAGCATTGACTCCTGATTTGATCGCCAGAAAAGGCAAAGGGTTGAAGAGGAGCAAAATCCGAAATCGTGCATGGTTGCATGGGGAAAATGGAGTCATGAAAATTGCATGGAGCTTCGTCCGGAAATTGAGGAAGAGAGATAGGGAGAATGTGGAGGGGATTCATGGTGGAGATGACCAATTCTTACTCTGTCTATTTCTGGCTTCGTGTTCGCGAGTTTGTAGACGATGGACATAGAACCACTAGAAAGAAAAAATGTTGGAAATTAAGAAAAATAAATATTTTCACCAAAGATTTGATTTATTTTAAATAGGTCCTAAAGGTATTGTGATTTCGATTTATAGTCCGCTTTCTTAGTGGCACATGTTACGAAAGCCATGGACTATGAAATTGTTCAATCTTTTTTTTATGAGAGGGATTGAAATTGTTCACTCTAATAAACAACAAAGTGGCAAAGTAAATTTATGTTTGCAAGGTTTTTTATTAGCAATAGAGGTAATGTACATGGAGATAGAGATTGCAGTGAAGATAGTAAGTCAAATTTGATTTATAATTGGGATAGGTGGAATAATTTTCAATTCTCAGATATTGTCAATCAATTTTTTTATTGGAATGCATAATGAAATACACTAACGGTTTCAAAGTGATTGCTGCAGATGGAGCCAGTGTAATTCTGCGAATCCCAACTTGCGAAAATAAGCAAAGTGATACTTTAATTTGGGAATGATATGCAGTTGATGAGTAGACATATTACTTAGCTTTTGACATTCTTACAAGTAAAAAAAAAATGGTCTAAGCCTTCTTTTAAGGAAAAAATTTCATTAGAAATCATGGGCAGTCAAGACCCAGGAGATCCGAATCAAATACATGTTTCGACCATTCAGGTATTATATGATAATAGGACATATCGTCTTCTACCATTCCTCTTCTAGCAAATTCATGGGCTAGCTTGTTTCCTTCGCGACCTATAAAAGAGATCTCCACTGACTGAAAAGAGGACATAAGCTCTCGACAAGAATCCAGGTACTCTTTAAGATCTGCTAGAGCCTCTTGTGCTTTCATTTTCCTACTAAACCCAAGCTTGAGAAGTTGAGTAGCCACCAAACTATCAGATTGCATACAGATGACTGTTAAATTTAGCTCTTTTGCCAGCTTGAGACCCTCAACCAATGCCGCCATTTCTGCCAAAAGTGGAGTTCTTTCCCTCTGTAGTCTCCTGTGATGACCAGCTACAAAGCTGCCATCTGAGTTCCGAATGCAACACCCGGTGCCAGAAGAATGGTTGTGGCTGTTCCAAGCAGCGTCTACAGTGAACGAGACTGTGCCCAGGGGTGGTTTAGACCACCTAGTGACTGGTTGAACCCCTGCGTCGCGGAAATCGCTGAATTTACCGCTTGATTTAGCCTCCTTTGTACCAATAGCTGCAGTCCACAGCCCCCTTCGCCGTCTCCACAACATCCACCGGAGAGTTATTGAAAATCAAGTTGTTGCGCGCCTTCCAAATTGCCCGGATCATTGTCGCAAACTTCTCACCCTCAGATTTTGACGAGTGCATGAAGAAGTCAAAAATCCAGTCTCGCAAATTCCCAAAGCTGGCAATATGATTGTGTGTGAACATTTCAGACCAAACTTGCTGAGCAAATGAGCATCTTCTAAAAATGTGATCATCCGTTTCTACATCCTCACGACATCTCCTGCAAAAAGTGTCTATTTCTATACCCCTGGACCGTAGGTTGGTAGCAGTTGGCATAGAACCGTGCCAAAGCCGCCACCGAGGGAAAATAACTTTCTTCAGAATGTCCAACGACCAAATCTTTGTTAACAATTCATGATACCCCGAGCCTGAGGAAGACGAGGGTTCTCCGCTGTCAAGTAGCATCTGGGTCTTGTAGCCCGAAGAGACTGAATATATTCCATCGACCGAGAACCGCCAAAATATGGTGTCACTGGTAGAAGTCGTAGGAATAGGAAGATCATTTATCAAGTCAACGTCGATAGGAAGCAGCCTCTGATGTAATTCTTCGTCTATCCAAATTCTGTGGATTGGATCAATAAGAGATTTTACCTGGACATCTTCATCTCCTGGAGGGCAGAGTATGAAAACCCTATCCGTGCTATGTCGAGGAATCCAACTGTCTGATATATGCGGATGTCTATACCATTGCCAATCTTCCACATTAATCCGACCTTTAACAAATTACGACCCGCTAGGATGCTTCGAAAAGCATAGGAGATTTGACTGGATGGTTTAGTCTGCACATCAAGAATACTAGAAGAACGATAGTATTTGGCCTTGAAAACTCTACTTACCAGGCTGTGTGGGTTCCGAAGAAATCTCCACGTATGCTTAGCAAGCAAAGCAATGTTGAAGTTTCTGAAATCACGGAAGCCTAAACCACCCTCATCTCTTTGCATCTTAAGTTTATCCCAGGAGACCCAATGAACTTTCCTCTTGTCCTCGTTGCCGCCCCACCAGAATTGTCGTGCCAATTTCTCCATTTGATTACATACATTTATGGGAAGCAAGCAACTCATGGCATAATTAGGGAGCGCCTGAGCTACTGTCTTCATTAAAACTTCTTTATCGGCCACTGAAAGTTCATGGCCCTTGAAACTTTTCAATTTCATCCCAATCCTCTCGGGTAGATGAGAGAAAGCTGTCGACCTTCTTCTCCCAATCGTCGTGGGCATCTCAAGATAGTTTTCGTGGCTCTCAACCAACTGAACTCCACATAATTGACTCATAAAGTTCATGTCATCACTTCAAACATTCTCAGAGAACACAATAGAGGAAATTTGTAAATTCATTACCTGACCCGAGGCCACCTCACAGTCGTGAAGTATACTGCGGAGAACGATGATCTCCTCCTCGGTTGCTTTTGTGAAAAATAGGCTGTCATCTGCGAAAAAGAGGTGTGATATGATAGGTCCCCCTCGAGATGCTGATAATCCTGATAGACGCCCTTCCTATACTGCTAGTGAAAGCCAGCGGGAGAGGGTGTCGCTGACGAGGAGGAACAAATACGGGGAGAGTGGGCAACCCTATTCGCGGCCTCTTTGAGGCTCTATATTCCTATGGACTTCCCCATTGATCAGAATGTTGTACGTTGTTGTTGATACACACTTTATGACAAGCTCAATCCATCTAAGTTCAGAACCCATCCTCTCCATGACGTGACGGAGAAAATCCCACTCTACTCTGTCGTAGGATTTGCTCATGCCAGCCTTGAGAGCCAGATAGCCCACTCTGCCCTTCTTCCTGTTCTTCATCGAATGCATCAACTCGGAAGTAATAAGAGTATTATCTGAGATCAATCTACCAGGCACAAAAGCACTCAGATATCTGAAATCAAAGTATCTAAAATGGATTTCAGGCTGTTAGCGAGCACCTTCATTATGATTTTATAAATGGAATTACAAAGACTTATAGGCCTTAAATCAACAGGTCTCCTAACTTGCTTTACTTTGGTAATAAGATAGATAAGAGTGTGATTGTACCTGGAGATATCACCCTCGCCATTTAAGATGCCTGGCATACTTCCTCCACCTTGTTTCTATTAAGGGTCAATTACTTATTACCCACTTCCAGTTTGGGGTAATGATCCAGTTACCACCCCTTGTTTCAAAACCCTCATATTAACACCTTCGGTTGTTGATCGATTGCAATCAACAACTGGGAAAAATTTTCCGTCCAAAACATAACTCCGTCAGGGACATAAGCGTCCATTAGAAAAGCAAAATAAAAATATAAAAACAAGAAGAACAAGTTTTTTTTTCCAGAAGAACAAGTGAACAAACTAAAGGGAAAAAAGAAAAAAAAAATAAAAGA
This sequence comes from Linanthus parryae, assembly GCA_023055425.1. Taxonomy (NCBI): domain Eukaryota; kingdom Viridiplantae; phylum Streptophyta; class Magnoliopsida; order Ericales; family Polemoniaceae; genus Linanthus; species Linanthus parryae. Next base: position 61,833,581 of record JALGPY010000002.1, on the reverse strand, counting down.
AAAAGAAACACGAAGAAGAAAAAAGTGAGGAGGGAAGAAGATGATCGGGAAAAGAAGAAGAAGAAGATGAGTTAGAGGGTAAATCCCACCCCGATTCTTCTTCCCCACCCTCCATCTCCGTCTCCATCTGCAACTCTGATTAATCATCCCAACTCTCTCTCATAAGATGAATCAGATCAAGAAGACCCAGAAATCTCCGATCTGTTATTCTCTTCAAGTCTGTACTTCCCACCATGAAAGCTTGGGTTCGGGGATTCAAACCCGTACGGCGGTGGTTGTTCGAAGCCGATCTACCCTCCTCTTCGTTCCTCTTGTAAGAAGCTGCCGCCGACGTCGACGAAGGTGAAACGGCGGGTTATAGCTGCAGAAACGGTGTTGGCGATGGATTTTGCGGTGACGGTGGTGGGGGCGCTGTTCTCTCTCTCCCTCACTGTGTTGTGGTTGCAGGAATTTATGGAGGGTGGGCTCGATTTTTGTTGCTCGAACTCAGTTTTTCAATGGGTTTTGAATCGGACACGACCAAAATAAAACTTGGGATCTTAGTAGTGGTCAGTGTCTTTGTTTAATCCATGAGGATTTTTGTTAATATGCGCTTGTGGTCTGTTTTGGCTCTCTGTACCAGAGATGTAATGGTGGTCTAGTTATTGGTGAAGATGAGTCTCTGTACCATCTCTCTGTTGCTGAAGTCAGGGATGCATTGGCCGAGTGGTTTGTTCGTTGAAGGATGCTGGTAGTAGTTATGGCAGGTGGCGGTGGTGGTAGCGATGATGGTAATTGTGGGCTGCCGGATTCCGAGCTATGAATGGTGGTGGCGACGGCGGTGGGTTGTCGGATTCTGGGATATGGTGCCGGTGATGGTGGTGTTGCAGCAAGGCTGGTGGTTATATTCTTGGTGTTCATATTTTTGTTGTTGGACCACTTTACCCCTCAATTACCGTTAACTAACGGAAAATTTGGGACGGAAATGATCACAGTTGTTAATTGCAAGCAATAAGCAACCGGAGGTGGTAATAAGTGGGTTTCAATATTGGGGGTGGTAACTGAATCATTACCCCAAACTGGAAGTGGGTAGTAAGTAATTGACCCATCTATTAATCGGCCAATACTTTTGATAAAAGAGTGCTTGAAAGCCATCCGGGGCCGGAGCCTTCACTGGTGGGAATTGTTTCAGAGCTGTCCTCACATCATCCACGATGAAAGGGAGGTTCATCGCTGCTCGATGCTCAAGGGAGACTAGTTCCTCAATGCCAGCCATAACAGGCTCAATTTGAAGCCTTTGTGGGATCAGTGGAGGTGAAAATTTGTTCAAAATAGCTTACTAACAAAGTCCGAACCTCATATGGATGGTCTTGCCACTCCCCCATGTCGTCCTCCAAACCTTGAATCATGTTTTGTGATCTCCGGATAGATGCCTTCCGATGAAAGTAGCATGTGTGATCCCCGTTCCTCAACTAGGTTTCTCTAGATCTCTACCTCCACATCTCCTCTTCTCGCAATAGAATTTGAAGAATTTGATTACGCGTATATTTCAATTCCTCAACGGTTTCCTTAGGCTGAGAACTATTCTGAAGTCTCTGCTAATTCAGCCTCAAAGTAGCAAGCCAATTTTCAATTGAACCGAAGGTGGTGTACTCCCACTGTTTCAACGCTCATTCTGTATTATCCAACTTACTATCAAATTCTTTGCTGGATCCGACCCAGCTATTCCGCACAATGTCTTTGCACCCTTCGTGGTGCAGCCATGCAGCTTCAAACTGGAATCTTCGACAGATTTTACCCTGACTCTGATTTGAAGTTCCCCACCTGACCTCTAAAGGAACGTGGTCTGAAACCTCTGCAACTAAATTATGCACTCTTCCCCTGCCAAAAATATCAGTCGAACTATCTGTAGTCAAACAACGATCAATACGTTCCCTGATAAATCCTTCGTCACTTTGTCCATTACTCCAAGTGAAACGAACACCTGAGAAGCCCAAATCTCTCAATTGCAGACGAGAAATAACACTGTTGAAACTCTCCACTTGGCTGAAGGAGACTTGTCTTCCCCCTTCCTTATCCAAGATGGACGAGAAAGCGTTAAAGTCGCCAACCACACACCACGATAGATTTGAGTTGCAAAGCTTCTCAAGTAAACACCAATAGTTATGACGCTCCCCCCTGTTTGGATTTCCATAAAAACCTGTTAAATAACCATGTTTCTGATTATCCGAAGTAATAAAGGTACCATGAATGTGGAAAAGATACCAATTTATCATACAAAACTGGACATTATCGTCCCACATCATAGACAATCTTCCTATCCTTCCTCTATTGCTTCCATCACAGTCTTGAAAAATACCATTAATGTAGCCCAAATTCCTTCTTATACCGACCATCTCAGTTGCATACAATTTGGTTTCCAACAAGAAAACCAAGTTTGGCTTTCTTCTCTTCACAATATCGTGAAGAGAAGCAACGCTACGGGGACTGCCAAGTCCCCGTACGTTCCAACTTAGGATACTCATTGCTCTTGGCTAGGCTGTCCCACAACCTCAACTATTAAAGTAGTTGGGTTCTTCAAGGCTACCCCCGTCCTGTAGCGGAATCTGGCAGACAGAAACCTGTGGAACTTTTACTCTACTCTCCCTCCTTTTCATTGGTTATGGTGCGTGCGGATTTTGGAGCCTGTGTCTTGTTTCTTTGACTATTGATGTGAGCCCTATGTCCCGGTTGAGGGGGGTGTTTTGATTGGTTCTTTGGACGATTTCCATGATTTCCGAGCTGAGAACTCTTCTGACCCGAGACATCATTACTACTCAACTGGTCGGTTTGTTTACCCAAACCTCGACCGGAACCAAAGCCTCTGCCCCTGCCTCTTCCTCGAATGCCTGATTCCCCATAGATTGACGAAAACACATACGGTCTATCCCTCCGTTTCTCGTTAGGGTTGGGTGTAAAGTTAACTTCACTGCTCTTCCTCTTCCCAATGCCAGTACCCTCCGAATTTGCAGTGCCTTTTCCTTTCTGTGAAGCAGTGAGTGTTGCTTCTGCCTCTGTATCCATATCTAGGATTGAAGCTTCATCTTCTTTACTGTTTTTCTGGTTTCCCTCCATTGGTACATGCTCCTCATCTCCATCATTAGGGTTTCTATGGTTGGCGTCACAGCTGACCGGAGGTTCTTCAACTTCCACATGTTCTTCGGTAAACAATATCCTCTTTTTTGGAGGGCGAACTAGCAGCCAGTCACCATAACCGGGGTAATCCTGGGTCTTCTTGAAGCTTTCCTTAAACCTGCACGCTTCATCTTCATGGGTTAAGCACCCACACCATGAGCAGATTTTTGGTATTCTCTCATACATATAATCAAGCCAAATATGTTCATCCACAACTTCAATGTTTCCTCCTCGCGGAAGAGTTTCATTAACATTGAGACGGACTGTTGCTCTCATGAAATCACCATCCGGGCCGCTGAGGATTCTAGAATCAGTTTGGATGACTGAACCCACTTCTGCTAGAATTTCTTTCAGATCTTCTTCCGTTTGGAGAAAGAAAGGAATGTTTTTTACTTGCATCCAGATGTCTATTGTGCCAAAATAAATCTTTGGAATGCGAGCTGTAATAGCCCAAGGTTTCAGAAGGACGATGTTCTCGTCGAATAGCCAAGGGCCACCGTTGAGTGCTGCCTCCATGGAGAAGGAAGAAGGAAACTGAAAAACCAGTAGGTTTTATCCTACCCCATGAATCTTGATCTCTTCACCTTCCGGCCATATCTTCTTAAAAAGAAGTTTCATGGCCTAAGTATTAAATCCAACTGGTCGGAGGAATTTTCTGATAAGACACGGTCCTCGCTCCTGAATGGCTTTCAAACAGTAATCGCGATCAAACCTAACAACCTTCTCCTCCTTGATTATAAGTTTACCGAAGCCTCTAGTGACCCCTGCCATGGGATCTGCCGCCATCTGAACAGGGATTGCCGTCTGGTGAAATCAAAGCTTTCTCCGATGGGAACCCTAGTCGCCAAAGCCAAAATCGCCTTTTTTCCTCCGACTTATGCGGAGCTCGAAAACCTAATTTTCCGTTCTTCAAGTTCCTTATCTTTGTATGGTCTTTTAGAGTAATACACTTTACTCTACGACACTATGGAATTTTTTTTCCAAAAATGATATGGTTTCCGAAAATGTCCATGCTCTTGCAATCTTTGATTAATCAACCAATGCTCTCTTTCGCCAGAGTGACTGTGAGATCCGATTTAAAATGCATGTAAAACGGAATTTGAAATTCGATTATAGATTATGTTCTGCTTCTATCGAAAATCTCGGAATATGGAACTGAAATAGTGCAAAGTAGATTAACATGCATATTATCCTATGATCTTATCCATGCTCTCTATATTAGTTGCAATAGTTGACTAATCACAACTAACCGCGCATGGTGGAGAGTTTGGTCATGTGAGTGAGTATAAGTGTATAACTACTCTCTCTACTGAGTTCATCATCATCTGGGTCTGAATCTGATCTTCAAAATCAGCAAGACCCATTTGTCTTCTTTGCTTGCTCAACAGTTTCTTGGTAATTCCTAGATGAGAAACTCTTGTCATTCAACCAACGACGACGACAAATGCGGCTCTAATCGAGTCAAATTAATGGGGTTCGTTGTTGTTTTTCCGATGATTGTTACCGTTACGTTCTCCGTTTCCGTGAATGACATTGAATCACCACCACGTGAAATTCAGTGGTTTGGTGTTGAAGCTAGGGTTCTTGATGTGAAGCAGCCTCTGCTGAATGGTACTCATTACTATACTTGAATGTGACCATTACTATAATCGAAATGTGACCAAGTCTAAGCCTTAAGGTCAAGTTTCTTACATATTTTATTCACACTCCTACGGATAGGGGTGTAACCGGTTCGGTTCGGTTTTCACCAAAATCCGAACCGAACCTAAGTTCTCGGTTTGGGAAAACTCGAACTTAAACTGAAGCATTTATAAACGGTTTGGTTCGATTTCGGTTCGCCTATACACGGTTCAGTTCCGGTTCGACCGTGGTTAACCTAATAACATTATCTATAATTGAAATTTAGTCATGAAAACCTCAAAAACTCAATTTACCCGAAAACGTCATAACGAGGAAAGTCAAGCCAACAAAAATGAATATAATCAAACATAAATGTAATCAGAACGTCACAACACCTGAATTTTAGATTGGGTGGTATGAAGTTCATCAAGTTAAAGAGAACATATAGTGTCACGAAAAGAGAAGTAAGTATATATAATTATATATAATTATCATTTATTAATATAAACGGTTTAAACGGTTTAGCCGGTTTGTAACTAAAACCTAAACCGGACCATTTAATTTCGGTTTGGAAATTTACGTACCTAAACAGAATTTTTGAATTTTGGTTTGAAATTTTACGAACTTGAACATTAGCACGACTCGGCCCGGTTTGCGGTTTAACTTAAGCCCTACCTATGGGTACGGTAGGACTCCTAACCTACTTGTTAAACTGTTCTCATTTCAGAATTCACCGTTTAGGGCCTTTTGGCGCCTAATTTGAGCCACGGTACACTCTGTCTGACGTCACTGCCTAGGTAAAATTCCTCTTGCTCACTCCCTTCCTACAAACCCAAAACCAGCTTCTCTCCCGCAGACAAACCATTTCTTCACAATCCATCGATTCTCCCCCCAATACCCTCACCAATGGCAGATCTAGCAGATCCCCAGCCCCACAAGACCCGCGTCTTCATAATCGGAAGCGGTCCGGCAGCCCACACGGCGGAGATCTACGCTGCCAGAGCAGAACTCAATCCGATCCTCTTCGAAGGATGGATGGCTAACGACATCGCTCCCGGCGGCCAACTCTTCACCACCACGGACGTCGAGAACTTCCACGGCTTCCCTGACGGTCTCCTCGGCATGGACCTCATGGATCGCTGCCGTAGCCAGTCCCTCCGCTTCGGCACCGTCATCCACACCGAGACCGTAAACAAGGTCGATCTCTCGTCGCATCCTTTCAAGATCTCCATCGATTCGAGGCTTGTTTTCGCTGATTCAGTCATCTTTGTGACCGACGCCGTCGCCAAGCGCCTCGCCTTCCCTGGGTCCCATGACGGTGTTGGAGGTTTCTGGAATAGGGGGATCTCGGCTTGCGCTGTCTGCGACGGCGCCGCGCCGATTTTTCGGAATAAACCTTTGGCTGTGATTGGTGGAGGTGATTCAGCCATGGAGGAGGCAAATTTTTTAACCAAGTATGGTTCAAAGGTTCATATAATTCATAGGAGGGACACTTTTAGGGCTTCGAAGATTATGCAGCATAGGGTGATGAGTAACCCGAAGATTGAGGTTGTGTGGAATTCGACTGTCGTGTAAGCTTATGCGGATGGGCAGAAGGGGAATTTGGGAGGGTTGAAGTTGGAGAATTTGGTTACTAAGGAGGTTATGGATTTGCAGGTTTCGGGGCTGTTCTTTGCGATTGGGCATGAACCTGCTACTAAATTCTTGGATGGGCAGCTTGAGCTGGATTCGGATGGCTATGTTGTGACTAAGCCTGGGTCTGATACCAAACTTGTGAGGTCCTCGGAGCTCACAGCTATTTCCGGCGAATCGATAAGCATAACTAGATCGGAGGTAAGAGAGAGAAAGAAGATCTGGAATCTAGAGAGAGAAGAATTGCAAAGAAATGGAGGGAAGTAATTGTAATATTCATCAAAATTCATTTCGTTACAATACCCCTATTTTATACTAAGAGGAGGAGGTAATTGCAATAAACCAAACCTACTAACCGCTGGCTGACTCAGCAGCCGTTGAGTTGTCCACCAATCGAACGCGAGGAATAGCTGAGGTGGCCACAACTTCCGGCGCTCAAAGGAAACGACGCCGTCCTATTTAAATTTTAAACAAAATGGCTAAAGTAATGGACGGATCAGATCAAGTGATGATCTGATCCAACGGCTACTGCTTGCTAAAATTGGACGATCACAGTTTTAGTTGTCTATGATTTCAGTCCCAAACATACGACCACAATTTTAGAAAATATTTACTTCCGTCCCTGCCACTACAACCCTGACAGCCATCATCATGGGTAGCGCCGTTTGCTGGCACGCACATGTGCGCCACCAGATCGACTGAGGAAGGAGAAGACGGAGGGGGGATCGAACGAACCAGAACCAGAGCACAGCTAGACGAAGAGAGAGATGAGACCTGTCTGGAAAGAACTAGAGCACGCTTCTCTTCAAAGCTGCTTCCGAAAGAAAAAAAACCTCAAGCCAAGTCAGGGGCATTTGACCACGTAAATTACATAAATACTAAAGGTCCAAAGTTAAAAATGTGCACAACACAGAAGGACAACAATGTAATTTGCGAACCATGTGATATGAACAGTAGCCAGCCAGCCTCTGATTGGTCCAGCCCATAAAAAATTCCAATGTGGCGCCCAAGTGTACAACAAAGCTCTTCTTTTATACTACCTCTGTTTCTTCTCTTTCAGCCTACTTCCCTAAACGGAAAGTTTCTTCTCTTTCAGCCTACTTTCCATTTTTAGTAACTTTTTCACTTAAAATGACTTGTATACCCTTACTACTCACAATACCCGTGACCCATCATTATCACTCTTATCTCAAACCTTATCTATCTCTATGTATTATCTTCTCTTCTCTCTTTGTTCTCTCCCTACCAGAAAGGGGAAGCAATTAGATCGGAGTCCGGCAAAAACCAGATTGGAGACCGGCGAAATCATATCGGAAAAACCTTTTGAGGAGATCGGAGAACTCTTTTGACCAAATCGAATATTGTTTGTGCCTCTTTCTCTCTCTTACTTTTGTCTTATTGCTTCTTGCCTCTTCTACTGCTGCTGCTGCAAGTTCGTTGTCTCTGCTTCGAGGATGGTCTTCTTGAAGATAGCCACATGTGGCCGGAGGTGTTCAAGATCCGTCATATCTGGTGTGGTGGCGTTCTTCTAGTGGTGGCAACTCCCCTCTCTGTCTCTGTTCTTCTTCTTCTTCTTTTCCTTTTCCTTCTCTTCTTTTCTTATGCTATTTTGTGTTTTCAAAGCCCTCTTTTGGCCGTCAATTCGAAACTTTGGGTACGATTGGGGATCTCCATATTGATTTGCTTGGCTTTGAATTAAAATTGATTATTTTCTTCAATTTGTGGATTGTTTGGGTTTGAACTGAAAGTTATTTTTTCTTCAATTTCTAGATTCACAGATTTGTATTTGTTGTTCTTGCTGCCGTGTGGTTCTGGTAAACAACAGAGAGAGAGAGAGAGAGAGAGAGAGAGAGAGAGAGAGAGACGACAGAGAGAGAGAGGGGAGGGAGGGAGGGAGGGAGAGAGAGAGAGAGAAGAGAGAGTGTGTGTAATTACATGATGGGTGGGGGGTAAACTGGTAAAAGGCACAGGTTTCTTAAAACCTGTGCCCATTTTCTCTCAGCTAATCCTAAGAAAACAGAGGTAGTATTATGTAGTTTGATACATTATTATTGATGTGTACCAATTCATTCACTATGTACATATAAGTGTCACTAATTTATTCATATATACTACCTCCGTTCTGATAGAATCTCACATCCGTTTTACCAGATCTGTTCGATTTCTTCAACTAATTTAGCTAACGATATGATACGAAATGTGTGATTTTTTTATAATAATATTATAAATTTCTTTATACTACACTATTATAAAAAAATTAACAAATTTTCATATCATATTAGCTAAATTAGTCGGTCAAATGACATATTAACGTCAATTAGAAATTTTCTATGGAAATAGACCATGTACATTTTATGTAATTTACTTGTCGAATTAACTAGAGAACTCATGGTACAGGGTAATATCATACTAGTTCCGTTTCGTCTGAATTTTCTTACTTAGACTTTTAACCCGTAATTGGATCACTTTGACTCGGTGATTTGGATAGCAAAACAACATAACTTTTTAACTTTTTTTCATTATATTGTATAGTAAAGTTTACTCTACAAGACTTTGCAAAGATTATCAAATGATTGTATCGTTTTACTAATCAAATCACCGGGTCAAAGTGACCCATTTAATTGTGACAAAAAGTGAAGTAGGTGAAACAAAACAAACAGAGGTAGTATTAACGAGTCGAGAAGTGCTCCAAGAAGGGATTTGGATCCCCTCCAGCCCTTAAATATGTCCAGCCCCTCCAGCCTCATCCTAGCCGTTCAGTCTGAACAAAGATTGAGACACGTGGAGCACCTCTCACACTAACGGCGAACGGGATGAGTCGAAGATGCCGTCGACTATTTTCTTTGGTCAGGCGTTGATTGTCGATGGTGTCCCTCCTCTATCAGACTCTCGCTATCTCCATCAAATCTCCATCTCACTCTCTATCTTCATCACATTCAGATCTCCTTTCTCACCATCTCGATTAGATCTTTTCCTTCTCCAATTTTCTCAGATTCAGAGTAGTGAATCAATTCGTTCGTGCCCATACTTACGATTTATTAATTGTTTCAAGAGTCAAGAATCAAATCTGGAAGAGTCAACAGTACCAGCAATTCCTCGTGGGCTTGGAAGAGTGTTATTTATGGAAGAGATCTTATTAGGAACGGGGCTCAGTGGCAGATTGGAAATGGATGTTGTGTTAACATCTACAAGGACAAATGGATTCCGGGTCTGAAGTTCCCTCTCGCAAATATCCTCACCTCCCAACCCATTGAGAAAAATCTCATGGTCAAGGATTGGATTGTTACTATTGAGGGAAGACAATCGTGGAAGGAAAATGTCATCAGAAGGACTCTGCCCGCTTTCATTGCAAATGGAGTCCTCGCTATCCAGCTTCCGGAAGCGGATGTTAAGGACAGGTGGATTTGGCCTTTCACAAAGAGTGGGGAGTATACTACAAAGTCTGGGTATAACCTTCTAAGTGACGCTGTCAATGCCGCTCTTCTCCCTGCGGGTCTTTATCACTTTCATCACTGGACATCAGACAATGATGGCGATTGGGGAAAAATTTGGGGTCTTGATATCCCGCAGAAGTGGAAGATCTTTCTTTGGAAATGTGCCCACCTTAAGCTTCCTACCTTATCCCTTCTCAAGCACCGGTTCAGACTGATTTCTGATTTCTGCCCTCTTTGTAACCGGAGCTCAGAAACAATGGACCACATTTTCTTTGACTGCCACATTACGAGGCCCCTATGGTGTAATGTCGAAGGAACCCCTGAAGCTGGCTCTTCTTTCGAGGATAACCTTTGGAACTTCATTCTCAAGAGGAATATTGTTGTTCTCCACACCCTTTGGGCCATTTGGAGAGGAAGATGCAGTAAGGTCTTCAGTGGTAATGACTTCGCTCTTAATTCTATTCGAAGCACGATGGAGAATGAAGCCTCACTGCTGGCTATGTGCCATGATCAAGCTAGTCCTTCATGCCACCCGTCTGAATCTCACACCCATAACCTCACATCAATGGTGTTGCATATTCGTCAATCCTCCGCAACAAAGGACGTTAAGGACATCTTTGTTGATGGGGCATGGAACCCATGTGACCTTACCTCCGGTGTTGGCCTCCATACCCAAGGGGCCTTATTGGGAAGAAATGCTTCGCCACTAGTCCCCTCCAAGCAGAGCTTCTGGCCGTGGAGCACGCCGTCATGTTTGCTATTCACTTTAATTTATCTTGTGTTAACATTTATACTGATTGCCTGCCTGTTTTGCTTTGTTTTCAGGGGACGCAGAAGACTGCGGTGCAGGACGAGCCAGTGTTGGGCAGGATTAGGAAAGCCATGCAGAATCTCACCTATTGTGCCCTAACAAAAGTTTCACGCTCTATGGTTCACTTCGCTCATATAGCTGCCAAGGATGCATGTCATGAGAACCACCCTATCTAGTTTCCCTTGTGTTCCAGTCATTTTCGTTGTTGTTGGTTTAACCGCTGTAGTTTAGCTGTTATTATTTTCTCTTTGTCGTTTGTTTTGTTGTTGGCTTGTAGCCTTCTTCTGTTAGGTCTGTTTGTATCTGTGCTACTCTCCCGTTGGATCTTTGTTTGTTGTTTCTCGAAAAAAAAAAAGAATCAAATCTGATTTCGAAATGGGTCAGATTATTTAACAACCACAACAACAACACAAGTAGGGTTGTAACCCAGTGTGTTCTTATGCAATTGCCCAGAATAGTCAGACTCGATTCAGAATAATTAAAGAGAATAGCTACAAATTGGATCTGCACAAAAAATGGTTTCGAAATGTTGTTCTTAAACAAAGGATTGCCCACGTTGTGTTTGATGTCCGTCGACGAACAGGAAGACAATCCTCGAGAGCCTTGGATGATATTTCAATAAGGGGGAGGGAGAGAAACAAAGAGTCCACTGTGATTTTCATTACCTGTAACACCGTTAGTTACACATCCTGTTCGCCGTTAGTGTGAGAGGTGCTCCACGTCTCTCAATCTTTGTTCAGACTGAACGACTAGGATGAGGCTGGAGGGGCTGGACATATTTAAGGCAATCTTGGTTAGGATTGAACAGTCAGGATAAGGCTGGAGGGGCTAGACAGATTTAAAGGCTGAAGGGATTTGGATCCCCTCCAGTCCTTAAATATGTCCAGCCCCTCCAGCCTCATCCTAGCCGTTCAGTCTGAACAAAGATTGAGACACGTGGAGCACCTCTCACACTAACGGCGAACAGGATGAGTCGAAGATGCCGTCGACTATTTTCTTTGGTCAGACGTTGACGGTCAGAATAAGGCTGGAGGGGCTGGACAGATTTAAAGGCTGGAGGGGATCCAAATCCTCCAAAAAGAAGCAAGAAAAAATGGAACATGTTTTAGTTTCATTCGCACTCCTACCTACCTTGGTTCACATTTCAGAATTAACCTTTTTGGCGCGCTAGCTTGAGCCACGGCACTCTGTCTGACGTCACTGCCTAGGTAATTTTATCTCTTCCTATATAAAACGAAAACCTAGCTCCTCTCTCGCAGACAAACCATTTCTCCCCCAAATCAAAAACACTCCATCGATCCCCCTCCCAAACCCTCACCAATGGCAGATCCAACCAATCCCCAGCCCCACAAGACCCGCGTCTGCATAATCGGAAGCGGCCCAGCAGCCCACACGGCAGCGATCTACGCCGCCAGGGCAGAACTCAAGCCCGTATTATTCGAAGGATGGATGGCCAACGACATCGCTCCGGGCGGCCAACTCACCACCACGACCGACGTCGAGAACTTCCCCGGCTTCCCCGACGGCCTCCTCGGCATGGACCTCATGGACCGCTGCCGTGCCCAGTCCCTCCGCTTCGGCACCGTCATCCACACCGAGACCGTAACCAAAGTCAACTTCTCATCATATCCTTTCGAAATCTTCACCGACTCGACGACTGTTTTAGCTGATTCAGTTATTGTAGCCACAGGCGCCGTCGCTAAGCGTCTTTCCTTCCCTGGGTCCCACGACGGTGTTGGAGGGTTCTGGAATCGGGGGATCTCGGCTTGCGCTGTCTGCGACGGCGCCGCGCCGATTTTTCGGAATAAACCGCTGGCGGTTATCGGTGGAGGGGATTCGGCTATGGAGGAGGCGAATTTTTTGACTAAGTATGGTTCAAAGGTGTACATTATTCATAGGAGGGACATTTTTAGGGCTTCTAAGATTATGCAGGTTAGGGCGATGAGTAATCCGAAGATTGAGGTTGTGTGGAACTCGACTGTGGTGGAAGCGTATGCGGATGGGCAGAAGGGGAATTTGGGTGGGTTGAAGGTGGAGAATTTGGTTACTAAGGAGGTTTCGGATTTGCAGGTTTCGGGGCTGTTCTTTGCGATTGGGCATGAGCCGGCTACTAAGTTTTTGGATGGGCAGCTTGAGCTTGATTCGGATGGGTATGTTGTGACTAAGCCTGGGACTACGCATACTAGCGTGAAGGGCGTTTTTGCTGCTGGTGATGTGCAGGATAAGAAGTACAGGCAGGCCATTACTGCTGCTGGTTCAGGTCAGTGGCATTTTTTCCCTTAGGTTGTTTATTCTGCTTACTTTTGTGATAATTTGCTGTATGCTAATGTATATCATCTCTGCTTGTATGGAAACATTTGTGCTGAGTTATTTGCATGTTTAGGCATTTTGTGTTGATGCAATAGTAAAACAAACCGTTCTAATTGTTTTCCTCTGGACCTCACTGAATACTACCTTTCAAGTGAAGATTAGGATTGTGTGGAGCATTATGATTAATCTTGACCTATGTAGCACTGAAACGGGAACGGGGACGAGACGAAACGGGGAAGGGGACGCCAGAACGGCAATTTTCAAAATTGGGGAGACGAGGCGCCGTGGGAACGGCAGAAACATCCATACATATACATATATGAATAGATACACACAAATGTTATGTAATGTAAGTGATGCATAAATACACACACTAGACAAAGTTGAAAGATTAAGATCGATACAAGGAGGACACATTTCCTCCATCAATATGTGGAGGTTGAGGAATCAGAGTTCCATGAAGTCTTTCAGGTTGTTTGGAATTCTTGAAAGTATCCAAATTTAGTCTCACTGTTTAAGTAAAGTGGCTATGGTTAAGATTGGGGTCGGGGATCTTGATATGATTGGTAATATATATCATATTTTATTTACAAGTAGCATCCCTTGTCTTTCTAAATTTATTAAAAGACACTCAAGTGTTGTTTTATACCCAGGGGCGTCTCCAATATGTTCCGAAAGGGGGGAACGCGTCTCCGGGAAGTTCCTCATAAGTTCCGGACTCATTCCTTTTACCTGAACGCCATGTGGCGTTCCCGGAACGTTTCATGGAGTTCTGGTGGAGTTCCCAGAACGGGGACGCCACCCTACATGGAGTTCCCGTGCATCATGGGTCTTGACTCTCCACACACAAAAATCTGACTTTAGGAAGTTTTTAGGTATTGTGATTTGGTAGTATAATTCTAAAATTCAGAATATGCCCCATGCATATTGTCCCGTAGGCTATATGTGCGTGACAATATATTAAAAAGACCACGGCCAATGAGGAGAGAGGCTGTTGAAATAGCATGGAAAAGGAGAGATTGATACGAGATTAACAAAGAGGAGAGATGGATATGAGAGACATATGGTTTACAACATGGGTATTCTATAGCTTTTCAATATTTATTCCATGAGGGATGATGCAGTCCCAGACATTGTATGTAGCAGATTAACAAAGAGGAGGAGAGATGGATAAGAGGAAAAACCTGGAAGCTGTCACTTAAGCATGTCATTTTGGTTGTGCTATCGGTAACTAGTTGGGGGGGGGGGTGTGCACAACTTCATAATCCAAGCAGTGTACTAGAAGCTACGATAATTCATTTAAATGTGTAAGACGCTGCCATTTTAACAATTGTATTCTATACCGTTCCATTATTTTTGGAAACCTTAAATGATGAAGGTGTCCATTAAAAATCTGTCATTTGAAAATCACAATGCTCTCATTCATGCATATGAGATACCACAAACGGATATCAAACTAGATATGCGAGAGTAGTTTCTCGGTCAAAATGAACTCAACAAAACAATTGCATTCTAATAAATTGCTAACATCCTTTTAGGAACTCGAGAATCAATCAAGTTTAGGGGTGTACATGGTTAGGTTTGGGTGGTTTAGTAGGGTAAAAAGCACCTGATCCAGTGATCACTGGGTTAGATAAATGCTAGTCAAAACCAACCCGACAACTTGACAAATCAGCCCAAACCAACAATCTGGATTGGTTCGGTTTGGGTGGGTTAGCCGGTTTGCCTTTATTCTAAACAAAATATTATTCTCAGTTTCACAACACCTAGATATTTGTGCACAAAGAAACAACATGGCGTAGAATAGGAAATATCATTTTAAATATTGAAACTTAGAATACATAAAAGAAATTAATTGAAGTAGTTAATCAATAGTTTGTTCAGACGGATCGAAGAATTTTGCTGATGGTGAATCCATTATATACAATGAAGCCAAAATCTGAAAGGGAAGTGTAAAAAATCGGTGGTAAAATCAAGGATTAATCTTCCCTTATGGAGGATTTGATGTTTCCTTGATATAAGATGAATGGAAAGGTCTTTGACCTATACAACTAGTAAATTATTTCATTGATATGATACAAATTCTATAGAAATTAGTAGTTGAATTTATTACACATATTACCTATTTTGGGTTGGATTGGGTTAGTTTTTGGATTTTATAATATAATCCACAACCCAAACCAAAATACCGGTTTGGGCTAAAATATAATCCGTATCCAACCCAAATCATTTCAAACTAATATAATTGGACTGGATTGGGTTGGATGAGCTGGTTTGGATGGGTCAAGCGGTTTTCTGTACACCCTAATCAAGTTCGCTTCCAAACAGAGGCTTAGTCATCTGTGAGAAATAAAACAAGCAATCGGAACAATACAATAAAAAATAGTTTGTTCAAATTGCCATCTATTAAGCAGAATTTATGAGCTTAATCCAAATTCAAACCATTGTGCTCCAGAATTATCAAAATCCCAAATTCGTAAGACAATCCCAATTCTTAAGTTAACCCAAAGTTACAAACCAAAAGCCCTAAAGGCAATTAGCAGTTTTTAATCTAAAATAAGAGTCTCCAATTTATTCAATCTTGTTCGGATTTAATAGTAGTAGAAACACACATTATGAAGCACGTAAAGTTGTAAACATGGGGGCTGAACTATATTCATTGAAAGAAGAAGATGGAGGGAAATGAGGGTTGAAATTTCTTGGCTCTTGTGAAGAAAACAACTCTTCGAGTGCCCAAAATAATGAGTGACGCTAGCAGAAATGGTTGGGTAACTGGGAGTCTTCAGTTCTTGCTCTTTGTCGCAAGCGGTGAACGAGGGAGACATACAGAGGCGAGCAAGAGAGAGTGGAGGAAGAAGAATGAAACAAGTAAGTTACTAATTAGGTTTTATAAGTGGGTCAAACTTGTACACTTTGTGAAGTGTTAAGGAGTGATTGCATAAATATTGAGGGTCTTAGTAGAAGTTATTTTGTAGTTTGAGCCTTTGACGGAATAAGTGTGAATCAATTGGGGGCACACCCATCGTGTACCCTTTGTCTTGTCCTCTCTTGCAAGCATGTCAAATAATGGAAAGAGCTGACTCCATCTAATGCAAACAAGCTCAACTGGGACACGTTTACCTGCGCATAGATACTCCAGTGAATAACAAGACATACCCTTGAACTGTATGAGCCAAGCAAAGTAAGTCATACAAATAAAAGCTGGGATTGGAAATATTTCGGTACGAGCTGACAGTTCTAAATGAAGAAAGCTTATGTGAGGAAGAGTATATAGTTCTAAATGAAGAAAGCTTATGTGATTGGAAGAGTAAGAAATTTCATGGGAAACATATATATAGTCTGAAATAGCTAATAAGCTAAATGACTCAAACCCCTTACTATGCCCTTTGTCGATCGACACCTCTGGTTAGCTTGAGAGTATTGTTCAAGAATTTGCAATTAACCCAACTACTGCTCTCTGGTTCCTTGTCGTGTCCTTTCGGGACTAGGCACAAATTTAAAGATGACAGATTCTTGGAGTAGCATGTCATGAATGGTCTCCTTTGCCACAATAACTTTCTATCACTTTAATAGAAAGTTAACTGTATTAAACATTTATTCTGGATAAAGTAACAAATAGATAATAGAACTTCAAATATTTCACATTCTTTTTAATAATTTCAAGAGAGGCTGCTCTTTATCTACCTGGACAGAAAAGGAATGTTAACGTAGCCGAACACTGGAAATATGTGTCCATACACTTGTGTGAAGTGGAGAATTGTGTAGATCTTCTTGGTAAACGCTTAATCGGGTAGTCTAAAAGAAAGATGGTGCAAAGAAGGCTTTTGAATCATGCGTAAATCAAATGGTGGTTCTCATATGAAGCTGATAAGAGCAAAATGCGGATTTCCATTGCTTCTTCTACAACAATAGTAAAGCAGATATAGAAAGCTATTCTTCAATATGTGAACCAATTGAGTCCCTTATTGAGGAAGTCAGCTGTTCCTTCATTTCAACAAAAGACAAATAAAATACTGTCATACCACCCTCCTCTCTTACCTTTTACATGCCAATCTGATGTTTGATGTCACCCAGTAGATACCAAAATCTGAGCTTGCCATACCCAAAAACACTGAGACTCGGTACAGTGTAGCTGTTGGTGCCTCGGTGATTTGTGGTCTTTTCTGCACTTCTGAGTAAAATATATTTACTGGATAAATGGAAACCTCTCTTTTCATATACTCTGGTCTTGAAACCACCTGTAAAGCTCAGCATCATATTAACTACGCTACAACAAGGGTATGAAGAAACATGTCAAATCACTGCAGCTACCGGCACAACCACTCTTGAAAAAGATAAACATTCAATGCCCAAGGGTATGTTTGCCCTGCTACAATATAATAGCAATGTAATAATAATGAGGTAACAACATTTCCAATCCTTCTATAACTCCTTTCAACCAGAGTTATCAACAAGGAGAGGGACATTGAGAAACTAAAACAGGTATCCAAAGATAGTTCCACATATGTAGAATTATTCACCATAGTGCATACTACTTAACAATGAAGCCGAAAGCTCGCAACTTTTCCTTTGACATTCATACACATCAAACATTTATCACACACCTTTCTGTTCCCCTTTTAATTATTTTTTGGTAAAAAGTTGGTACGAGGCTTTATAAAATGTATATAATGGGAACTATACCTTACCTAGTGTGTTAAACAATATTAGAATTCTTCATAGGGTAAATACTAATCCTTAAGTCATGAGACTTTGCTGATTAATATTGTGAGATAGTGAGCTAGCTAATTGGCTTTCATCTCTTGTTTTTAGCTTTTGCATTTAAAAGCTCCATTTGTACCTTACGCTTTGGAGAGTAATTTACATTTTTCTATATTTTTATTAGTTTGCTAATTGGAATCTGGTATATCGTTTTATCACATTACTTTGAGTGTTTCTTGCATTTTACTCGGAATTTGTGCACCCTGGCCCAGTAGATATAGTTTGTGTTGAAACCAAGCCGTAGCTTGAGATCTTAAAGGACTTGGTAGATACGCGTAAGTCGTGTGTGGATTCAGTCATTAAGTTATTGAAGGGGCATCATGCATTTGCTTTATTTGGGTATTTGCATGCTTATAAGTTTTTGCTTGTGAAAAAACTGAAGCATGGCTTGATTGCTAAGAGTTGGCCTCGTTTGGGTAGAGGATAAGGAGGGAGCATAAGATAACTTATACCCTCTCTTTTTTTATTAAGTGTTTGGGTGCCGGATAAGAGAGGGGATAAGTTATGTTGCCTTATGTTGATGGAGCTTTTAATGTACAAATTTTATACCACCAACATGGAGGTATAAGCTCGGATAAAAAAAATTTAGCATATTAGGATTCTAGTATGTTGACAAAAATACCCCCACAAACTATGTGAACTATGATTCCTTACTTTGGTAACTTTATTTCCGGATAGCATAACTATGTGAACTAGCTCAACGTTGTGGTACCTTTATTTTAGAGGAAGTCCTCATTGGTTTGATAACTACTAATTTAGGATTGCATAACTTTATTTGAGTATGTATGGTTGAGATAAATATGAAGACATTTTACCGTGCTTGCTGAAATTTCGTTCGTTTAATTTAACTTGTTTATGGTAGGTTTTGTAACTCCATGCCAATATGCCAATAAGTACTAGTAATTTATACTCCATATTAAGCTATGGCCATGTTGTATCCGTGAATATTTGTTATGTTTGCATGTTACTACAAGTTTATTCACGTATTAATATACATTTTGTATACATTTTGACAACATCCCTATTGTGTAGAAAAAAAGAGTATGAAAATATAAAAACATAAATACTGATACATTTTGTATACATTTTTCCTCATCAATTTGAAATATACAATCTTTTATACAAACTAACAGCACCGAGGGTATTACAGTCATTTTGGCACATATCCTGCTTCATATCCTGCATCGTATCCGACATCACGCAACACAGACAGCCAACATATCTTATCAGGGCTTATGTGACAGTATTCATATACTTGCTCATATCCCAGCAGAATGCTTATCCATACATACCATATCCTCTACCCAAACGAGGCCTACGAGTATAAGCATTTCTTGCACATGAAACACCATGACACACCCTTTTTTTGTTTTGTTGGTACAAAAAGTGACTCTGAGCCTAGGTTTTCTGGACTAGTCAGTTTCGGTGGAGTGCCCAGATGGATAAGTTACGAACCGGGTGTGGGTATGAAATCTGTTTTGATCTGGTGAGCATCATCATGGACGCGACTATGTCAAAGTTACGATCCGGGTGTGGGTATGAAATCTGTTTTGATCTGGTAAGCATCATCATGGACGCGACTCTGTCAATTGTCATCTCAAACAACCATCGATCACCCTTCTCTTTCTATTAACCCTCGCTTTGAACCGTCAAGCTTTTCCCACGGTCCCACCACCTGTTTGCATCTTGCAGGTCATCTTCTTCTTTGTTGTTCATACGTAAGGCTTGGACGAAACCATGCATTTTCTTTTGGGTTATGATTATATCATAAATTGAGTTGGGCTTCATCTGTTTTGTTACCTATATAGCAGCCCTTGAGTTGGGCTTCTTTATTTATAAATAGTCCAAATGCAAAATATATTATCAGGGCTACTATTGTTCATACTGCCAAAGCCCAAGGAAACATAATTTATTGATGGAAAACCCTTTATATAGATCTTTTATTTCAGAATGGTCCTTGACAGGATAGAAAATGTCATTGGACTCCTTAAATGAACTGAAATGGATAAGCAACTTACACTATGACAGACACATAAAATAGAAGATATCCATATCCCCACACCCGTTTCCGAACTTTGGGTACTTTTCAGCCGAGTCCCCAAACCCTACATTTCAACAAATAGGCAAAACCGATCCTCGGATACACACCGGACATGACACCCGCACCCGAGTCCAGATAACGTAGGCCAAGAAAATGTATCTGCTATTTGTCACTAAAAAAGAATGGATCTGATATAACCTATGCCTAAGTAGTACTTCTTTTTCTCTAAAAAAGATGGATTGGATGCATTATTTTTGACTAAAAAAAAGAATAGATCTGATACACACCCAACTTGACACCCATACCTGAGTCCAGGTAACGTAGGCCAAGAGAATGTATCTGATATTTTTCACTAAAAAAAGAAGTATAATGCATCATATTGAACACTAAGGACTTGGTTGGGTAAGGTATAAGGTAAGAAGTATAGGGATAAATTATACATGTTGTCTCATATACCGCTTTGGGTGCGGTATACGCAACATGTACAATTTATCCGCCTTATCCCTCTTCTTCTCAGCCACTATAAGGAGTTTGGGAAATAGAGTGGGTGGTTGAAAAATATTAAATTACCCCCTAACAAATTTAAAAGCGACGTTAAAACACTCATTGGTCCAGGCACTTCTTAGTTCACATATAACATCTTATCCTGCCTCATCCTGCCCTACCCAAACACTGAAAAATAATTTGTTTTATCCTGCCTTATGCCAGTACAATCATATTCTATTCCTACCTCATATCCTAGTATATGCCTTGTCCCCTTCTTTCTTATACCTTACCCAAATGAGGCTTAACTATGCATTTCTTTGGAGGGTAAATAGCTTTAGAAGAGTGGAACGTTGCCACTTTTGCTATAATATTGATTGCAGAACAGAGTCCGGACAAGCGCAAAGAGAAATGTGCCATGCAAGTCATCATCCCCACCTGGAATGATTTTTACGGAAACATAGCTAGAATATGCTCAGAGGAATTGCGAGTGATACAGTATATATACTCCCCTAACTAAGCATGTATGGTATCAATCAAAAAACTGATCTACCACATTATTAACCCATGAATTGGGGGGGGGGGGGGGGGGGGGGAACTCCATAGCGAAAATTTGCGAACGTCAGTATTAACTCAGGCTATGAGCAGTGGTCCAAACGTGGGAATAAAATTTGAAAAGAAGGAATCCATAACTTTATTGGATTTTCACCAACAAATCACTTGAGTCTCACTTGTACGAGGTTGTGGTTGATTTAAAGATCAGTTCGTGTTCTGGGAAATCTGATGATCATCATAGTTGCCTAGATAATATGGTCTTTATAGCTAGCAGTGTATTTTCGAAAGCCACTTTTAACTTGTCCTTCAACCAAACATTCACCTTAATTGTTTTGAATTTTGACAATCATCTTCTTGACATGATATGCATGCTACAATTTCACAACAGAATTATTGACTATTCGAAGTTTCTCCGTAAGATTATTTATATCTTCACAGAATGAACTCCTTCGAAGGTAAACATCAAAACCTAAAAGATTGATTTCTTGAGAGGGATCCCTGGTGTGATACTCCATATCTTCACCCGTGGATGTGTGTATTTGCCTATTTGATAATGTATCATCAAACCCTACGTTACCTGGACTCGGGTGCGGGTGTCACGTCGGGTGTGTATCCAAGAGTCGGATTTGCCTTTTTGTTGAAATTTAGGATCCGGAGACTCGGCTGAAAAGTACCCAAAAATTGGACACGGGTGCGGGGATACGTATATTCTTCTATTTTAAATGTCTATCATTGTGCAAGTTGTGCATCCATTTTAGTGTAGAGGAGTTCAATAACATTTTCTTATCATATCAAGGACCATTTTGAAATAAAATAAGTATATAAGGAGCTTTTTATATTTTTTTTGGGCAAAAAGGAGCTTTTTATCAATAATAATGTTTTTGGGCTGAGACAGTATGAATAATAATAAGGCCCTGATTATAAATTTTACATTTGGGCTACTTAACATAAGAAGCCCAACAAAGTATTTAATCAATAAAGCAGATGAAGCCCAACAGAAATCATATAACTCATGACCCAAAAGAGATTAGGGTTCCATATCTGAACGACGAAGAAAGAAGACGACCTTTTGATAGAAAACAGAGGGCGGAGACGAGGGTGGAAGTTCGACGCTTCAAACGATGGCGATTGAACGACGACCGGATTTTATGTTTTCCACGATGACTGACAGTCAGGCGCGTCCACGAGGAAGACGACCGGATCGACACGGAAACCATACCCGTACCCGGATCGTATCGTATCGACCCGGGTACTTTCGCGAAAGTGACGAGTCCAGGTAACGTAGATCAAGCCAAAGGGTTCTTTTTGTAAAAAAGGGTGATTCCGTCAATTGATATAAACATGAGAATGTTTACTTGCTGACTCGCTTGATTGGATACTTCCAAGAGATCACGATTATGCATGCACCCTCAGAAACAACACTCATTTTAATGTTTTGAGGAGAGAGGATAAAGAAAAATATAGAGATGAATGATCAAGATAAGTATGGGCATCTTTGGTATGGGCTACATCCATTAGAAGTAACGTGTTATTCTGGCTAGTCTGTCAGAATTCATGTTAAAGTTTGCTGCTGTTAACACCTAGGAAGCACGGGTGCTTCTGGGAGGTTGCGCACCGACACTAGGTTCTTCTTGGTATGGGCTACATCCATTAGAAGTAACATGCTATTCTGACTAGTTTGTCAGAATTCATGTTAAAATTTGCTGCTGTTAACACCTAGGAAGCAAGGGTGCTTCTGGGAGGTCGCACACCGACACTGGGTGCTTATTTGTGTGGCAGCGTTATTTTGAAACTTTTAGTTGAGAGTTTTTCTAAAATACTATCACAATTAAAACCAAAAGAACGTGCATCTTCTGTGACTTGTGAACATGTGATGTGTATTATCTATTTTGTAGAATGGTTATCATCTATCATTTTGGACCAGTATTATTTCATTTGCATTTTTGCATGTAAACGAGTATCTCACAAGTTACACACACCCGCACGTAAATTCCCCGGATGTGCACCCGCGCCGGTGCATCTCAAGCTTAATACTCAACCGGGTTGCACCAGATTGAATCCTTATATCTCATGGTAATATTCACTTTAGCTGTCTGAATGTTTTAGATTTCGGAATCTCTGCAATCGTTGATAGGGTTTGTAGTTTGTATACTAGCAGGAGTTTCGATGTAGGACAAGCTCATAAGGAATAGAACTTTAAGGTTTGAAACTACAAGTATGTATCCATAAGTTAACGTTAGGATCAAATAAATTTGGGATGGAGGCAGTTCGCGTCCATTGCGAAAATTGGCGTGGTAGACTAAAGGGCGCAAACTACTACCTAAATAGGACTTCATTGAATGAAACACATATGCATGCCCACTCAGAAACACCACTCATTTGAATGCTTGAGGAGAGAGAATAAAGAAAAATGTAGAAATGAGTGATCAAGATAAGTCTGAATGTATCTTTGGTGTGGGCTACATGCCTACATCCATTAGAAGTACACCTTATCCTGAATAGTTTGTCAGATTTCAGGTTGAAGTTTGATATTATTATAGCAGGTATTTAGTTGCACCAGACGGCCTGAATCCTGATATCTCGTAATATTCTCTTCTTATTCTGATATGCATAAATGTTTTGGATTTCAGAATCCATGACTCGTCTGACCAAATATAGCAACATATGGAGGCATAGGTTAATGTTCATAGGAATTAGGAGTAAGATAGCGAAGCCATGGTTGAGAGACATTTTCCCCCTACCACAATGCTGATTTTGAAGTAGTGATTTCTAATGACCAAGGTAGCTCGTATTGCAAGTAGCACCTGTCCTGCCTTCTATGCTTGTATTTTCTGTCATCGTCACCTGTGTCATCATTTGCCTAGGAGATAACTCAGTTTTTGTGTAGCAGACACTACTCTGACTAGCTATGTAGAACTGAAATGGGAACATGGACAAGACGAAACGGGACGGGGATGCCGGAACGGCAATTTTAAAAAATCGGGGAGACGAAACGCCAGGGGAACGTCATATATATATATATATATATATATATATATATATATATATATATATATATATAGAGAGAGAGAGAGAGAGAGAGAGAGAGAGAGAGAGAGAGAGAGAGAGAGAGAGAGAAATTTGTTCTATTATATATGATATGATACCTAAAAACACACTTATAAATTATTAGACTTAATTGAAAGACAATAATTAAGATAAATACAAAATTAAGATAGATACAAGGAGGACACATTAACTCAATAAATAGGTGGAGGTACTTGCGAAATTGGAGGTCCTCGAAGTCTTTGAGGTTGTCTGAAAGTCTTGAAAGTATCCAATTTTTTTTTATCTCTACTGAAGTATAAGCAGCTAGAATTTAGATTGGAGTCGAGGATCTTGATAGGATTACTGTATACATCATATTTTACAAGTAACATTATTTTTCTTAATTTATTGAAAGACACCCGAGAGTAACATTTCAAAAAGGGGGAGCGTGTCTCCGGGAAGTTCCGCATAAGTTCCGGACTAATCACTTTCACCGGAACGCCAAGTGGTGATCTGGGGAGTTCCGGAGTACGGGCGTCCCCCCTACATGAAGTTCCCGTGGAATATAGCTGACTAGCTTTCAAAGATATGAATGACAACCGGGTTCAACCTGCTGGGGACAAGCTGCAGCTCGCACCTATTTAACAAAGACAGTTTTTGTTTAATCTGATTTCATAATACCTTACCTTTACAGATTTATCTATTAAGGTGTCTCTTTCTTTTACTTGGATGCCAAATTTTGTAATCCAGAGGAAGACTATGAAAATGCCAACTGGAGGAACTACTTTGTTAAAACTATCGACATACTTTGGTGTCGAAACATGAAATGAGAAGCAGGCAAGATCTGGCTGGAAGTACACAGTTTGTTAGGACTTAGGAGCAAAATATGGCAAAAGCCTCTTGAACATGCTTTAGCATGGCATTTGACATGCTAACTGGAATGATAACTAAATGCCATGTTTAATCAAGGAACATGTTCTCATGTTCTGTTCTGTTAGCACTGGGAAGTTTATGGCAATTCGTAGAGAATACTTTGCATTGAGTGTTAATGGGTGAGTTTGTGAGTGCACACCATCTCTTC
This sequence comes from Linanthus parryae, assembly GCA_023055425.1. Classification (NCBI taxonomy): domain Eukaryota; kingdom Viridiplantae; phylum Streptophyta; class Magnoliopsida; order Ericales; family Polemoniaceae; genus Linanthus; species Linanthus parryae. The sequence continues at coordinate 61,808,673 of JALGPY010000002.1, read as the reverse complement.
CCAAAATTCTGGTAATCCGTTGAAGTTAGACATAGCTTATTTTTGTTTCTGTTAGGTAACCAAGATTCCATGAAAATGAAAGTGAAGTATTGCATAGAAACTGACAAGTTAAACCTTCATAATAACCCAATGCTGGGAAAAATATACTCTAGCGTAATAATCACGAGGGATCCAAAAAGTCCAACAAATGATCAATATTATTAAAAGAACTCAGCTTCAATCTTGTCCGCAACGGAATCGGGGAGTAGCTAGATATAGGTTATTGCAGCGCAAGAAATTTGCGAGAGTTCCTAAATTCTTTATTTGCTTTATGTTGATGATCTGATATAGTATGGTCTAATTTCTGGTGATTAGCAAAAGGGATACTCTTAAGCTTTATTAGTATGTACCTTCGTTGTAGGCCTACTTGATAGTATGCACTGTTTTCACTTTACTTGGTCGCCTGTAGCCTTCAGTGGAAGCCTGTACTCTCTATGTATTGGTTGATATATAAAGAATGGTATTTAAGGTACCACCAGTATAATTAGTGAAGAAATAGGAATGAAGCCGTGTCTTGTAGTGTCAATTAACAGAGTCTAATGGGAATTTTATTAATGCAGGGTGCATGGCGGCCTTAGACGCGGAGCATTACTTGCAGGAAATAGGTGCACAACATGATAAGAGCGATTGACTATCTGCAGAATGTGTCGCAAAATCCTGCAAACAAGTAGTTGAAAGATCCAATTTGTAGGCTACATGCAAAGGAATTCAACTTGGACAAAAGAAAAGTATTGAAGCCCTGCCTCTCTCTATTATTGAGACAATTGGTGGAAACTATTGTCCTATTTGTGTACTAGTAATTTAATTGGTAATTTGCTTTCATCATTTGGTGTTTTATCATAACACGGAGACTAATCATTCATGTCAAGAGAGGATGAGGTTTATTGACAACCGAAAGAGATTATTTATTATTAAGAGATTATTGTGTGTTTGCTGAAAAAGCTCTGCCAGATGAATTGGATATGAGATTATTGGGTTTTTGGTGAATAGACGGTGTGCGGATCTGAGCTGGCTGATGACAGATTTGCTGTCACCCTACGTTTCACAAACACTGAAAACTGTATGCTGATATCTGTACCCAAGTGGAAACGAAGTCTTGGCTTAATTATGAGCTAAGCAGTGTCAGTTAGCAAGAGATAGTATTTGGTGGGATTAAAGATATTTGCATATTTTTGTTGGAGTTGTTTTTCTTTATTTGAACCACACATGTTAAAAAGAAAATGTTTGTAACCTGCCCACGCCATGAGAAAAAGAGTGTCATTCATTCTTTTTCAGGCAGTTTGGTCTGTTGTAGACTTTGTGGTCATAACACATCTAATGGTATAGGTCTAAAGTTGTTGCCTGCTGCCTGCTGCCTGCTGCTGCTGTCAATGAAGAATAAATAGATTGAAGATGAGACAAAATTAAGAAAATGTCACTCAATTTTGATGTTTGTGTTCATAGCTAGCACTCACAATTGACTTAGTAATAACTTGGACATAATGCTCTCTAACACACTTTTAAGTCAAGTCGGAGCAACAGCAGTCATTCCTGAACAATTTTTTTGCTCTCAGTCTCAGTCTCAAGAATGCACTCAAGTTCAATGGATCTTACATATTACTACTTCCGTTCTATTTGAATCTTCACCTTTTGACTTTTCCTTCCGTAATCGGGTCACTTTGACCCGGTGATTTGGATAGCCAAATGATGCAATTTTTTGATAATTTTTTTATGGTGTTGTAGAGTGAAGTTTACTCTACAACATCGTGCAAAGATTATCAAATCTTGCAACGTTTTACTAAAATCACCGAATTAAAGTGATTTAGTAAATAGTGGTAAAATGAAGATAGTGAAGATTCAGAGAGAACGGATGAAGTACATGGCTTTTGTAACTAGAAGTCGTTTAGCGACCACTTTTGTCGTCATAGTCGTAATGCCGACAAAGACATGGTTGGTGTGTGACGGAACTGATACAGACGTGTAGTCGTGTACGGTGTACAGAGAAGGCCAAGTTGAGGTCGATGGGTTTGATAATTTATATTCTTCTTATTCCCAATGTTATCATGAATAAACATCAAATTAGTCTTGGTGTGCCCGTTGGCCCTCAAAGTTGAACTTTGGTGGTCGATAGATAAAAACGGTTCAATTCCATTCAAACAAAAATATCATGAGCATCATTACAGCATCTGCAGGCATGCATGCACTTCCAAACTAGTTATATATTTCACTAATCTTATGAACTTTGAGACTGCTTCTTTGACTCTATTGTATTGGATCAATCTAGTATACATACTCTGGTATTTTTATTTGGAAATAACATTGATGGTCTGGGTATCATCGTGTTCATACATCTTACAAGATCTTACTATCATTTTACACTTTGAGTTGAGTCCAATAACATCCATTAGGCCAGCAAGCTCCAATATAACGTGGGATGTTCAGTACTAGTAGCTTCACCACAGCTGATATCCTACTCCTTCACGTGGAGGGCCCGGCCCGGGCTGGACTTGAAGCCGAGCAAGTCAAATGCATAGCGGCACTGTATAGTGTATACATCTTAGTTTATAATAGTACTAGTACTATCTTGTTAGACAGAAATATACATCAAACAGAATACATGAAGGTGTAGCTCTTTTGGCGTTTGAAGAAAACCAAACAGTGTTGCATGGAAAAAACAAGCAGATGGATGCTGACTTTTAGCAGTAGCACCAGAACTGTCGTTCATTTGTCACACAAGAACTAAAAAGCTACGGTGAGAAAACAGTTGATGTTCAAAAAGTAGATAAACTCGAACTCACCAAAAACATCAACAAACTATTTTAACATAAAAAAACAGCTTTTAGAAAGCAAAAACATTACTTAACGGTTGTAATAGCTGGGACCAATTTTTCTTACTGTAATCACACAGAAAAATGTTCTCTCATTGAAGTGAACAAAATTATGTGGAAACAAATTTATTTAACTTAGCAGATAAAAATGAGACTGCTAAAATCAATCACTAATTCTAATTGGCAAAAAGAAGCCAAGCTGTGTATATAATTGAATCCGTTGAACCCACAATTTTTTTATTGTCAATTACTCGGTACATACAAAGCAGTAACAACATAACTGAGAAATAAAAACATGAAGGTGTACGTTCAAGTGACGAAAAAATAAATACTCAAGACAAAAATATAATACAAACACAAGCCCAGGTAGGTTTTCTGGTTAGCTACAGCTAAATACAACTCCCCCCCTCTTCATCTTCTTCTCCACACTTTCTCCAACTCTTTCCTTAGCTAATTAGCTTCCAAGTATTGTACCTTTTCTTGTTTATTCTTCTTCTACCTCCTCTGATTGAGAGGAGGTTTGACTTTTGAGCTTCAGCTCCGGCTAGGGTTCCGCTCAGGCAGCAGCAACATTTTGCTTTGATCTGTTATACTTCATGTGACTATTCACTAGCTGTCCGGTCACAAGTGCCGACATCAGGGACAACTCTCCAGCCAGAACTGAACCAGCAACAATTGTCGCCAACAGTCTCGCGTTCGCCCCAGGAGACTCTTTGTTTGCTCCCTTGACTCCCAGTAGGTTCAGACATGCCGATTGAGATGCCAGTTGAGTTCCCCCTCCAACTGTACCAACCTGAGAATTCAGACAAAAAAACAACCCGCCAATTTGAGTTCAACATCTTAAGAAAAAGAAAAAAAAATCTTAAGAAACCACAGCTCTATCTAAGGGCCAATTTGCGAATGTTGTGGCAGTGCAGAAAGCTGCTGTGCGAAAATCGTCGGGGGAAAGCTGCTGTGAATCTTAGACAAAATGTTATTTGGTAAATCCTTCGTAAAAGCTGCCAGTGAAATATTGATATAGTGATTTCATGTTTGGTAAAATTAACTGAGAACCTATAGTGAGAGTAAAATGACAAAAATATATGCTACTTATCATTTAAGTATTGAATTTTTAAAGGATTGCAAGGTTAAAACCAGTTGTTGAAGAATTAATCAAAAGAAGGTTCCGGAAAAACATCTCCCCCTTGCTTCCTAAAGACTGCTGTGATATAGCAGAAACTATCCGGAAAAGCTCAAATTTGATTTTTTACCTAACGCCTAAAAACTGCTTGTGCTGTCGAAAAGCAACTGTGCTGGCAGCATAAACATTCCCAAACTGGCCCTAATTCCCAAAATAGAACTAGTTGTGTATTCCTATGAGGCAATGCATGTACAGAGAAGGCATTGTCGATTGTTACCTCAATACAAGGCATGGTGACAGATACATGGAGGTCTCTTCCATCATTCACAGCTTCCATCATGGTGATGCAGTGGGAACTCTCAACATTCTGAGCTGGGTCTTGGCCAGTGGCGATGTAGATTGCAGACACAATGTTACCAGCATGGGCATTGAAGCCTCCCAGTGCTCCAGCCATGGCTGAACCAGTAAGGTTCTTGAGCATGTTAAGCTCAACCAAGGAAGCAACATTAGTCTTGAGGACCTTCTTCACAACATCTTCCTTGATGACAGCTTCACAAACAACTGATTTACCCCTTCCTTCAATCCAGTTCACCGCAGTTGGCTTCTTGTCAGCACAATAGTTCCCTGCCAATTTCAAGAAACCTCACTAATGAATTGTGAATCTACTAATACGATAATCATCAATGGATTCAGTTGAAGTTCGTTCTTGCATCCTAAGCACAAGCCAAGTCTCAGAAACTTGCTTCAAAAGTGGCCTAGCTTGGTGTTTAACATCCACTAGTGGACTACATCAAAAGTGGCCTAATTTTGGGTTGAGAACTTACATTTGATGATTTAGAGAGGAAACGATGAGGATTTACTACTGCTTCATCTTTTAGTTATTGAACAGAATTAGAAGGAAACAAATGCTAACTACGCATTTCCATCTCTATATCTACCTCCTATCTATAGATCAACACTTGATAACTGATATAGTAACTGAAATCAAATGCAAACTGAGTTGGAAACTGAGCATTTGAGGGTCACTTACCAGAGATACCCATGACATCCATATCAGGGAAGTCACTCTGCAGATATTCCAACACATTCTGAACACCTTTCGACACCATGTTCATCCCCATTGCATCACCAGTACTACAAGTGAACCTCATGTACAAATTCTTCCCAGCAATCGCACATTTGATCTTCTGCAGCCTCCCAAACCGACTCGATCTGCACAATCACCCGAATAAATAAAAAATCATATTGAGATCACATTCAATCACCCTGATTCAAAATTAACACACCAATTGTCCGAACCTGTTGAACACAATGGACAGTGTTTCAAAATTAACAGGATCCTCCAAAAAGAACTTCAACTCAGCAGCCCTCTTCGCGGACCCGAATCTGACCACTGGAGCTCTAGTCATCCCGTCTTTAAGAAGCGAGCTGGTGGCCCCACCGGAGACGTAGATCGCTTTACAGCCTCTGTTAGTGCTCGCAACCAATACCCCCTCGGTGGTCGCCATCGGAACGGAGTATTCCCTCCCGTCTAGCAACAACGGCCCGGCGATCCCCACCGGGATCTGGACATACCCCACCGGCATCTCACAGCACTGCCCGAGTATCGACTCGTAGTCGAATCCGTCCAACGGAAGCCCCTCCAGTGACTTCCCGGTCACCCTCTGTAAGGCCTCGCGTCGAATCATCGCCGCTCGGTGACAGTCACCGAGCTTCGATTCGAGAGAGTAGGACGGGATCTGTCCTGATATGACTGATAAAATGATTTCCTCGTTTACCTTCGATTGGAGTACAGGAACCGGATCAAGTACAGTGATGGATGGCTTTGATGGCTTTGATTTAGGGGAGGTGATCTCGTTTTCTTGCCAGAGGTCGTCTTCGGAGTTATCGCGGGGGGTTATTGCGGACTGGACGAAGCCGATGCCGAAGAAGCCGAGGAGGTAGATGAAGGAGGCGAGGAAGGCGACGATGGCGGCGATCTCGGAGAGGTTGACGACGTGGAGAGGGGTGGAGTTACGGATCTTCTCTCGCCAGCGGCTGAGGAGGTAGTAGACGACGGAGAAGAAGACGGTGAAGAAAACGGCGTTGGTGAGGTAGAGTGGGAGGGGTAAGGCGTCGGAGGCCTTTGCCGATTCGTCCACGTCGGTGAAGGCGACTTTGGACTTGAATTGGGATGGGACTCGTTTGATTGGCTTCATCGGAGCCTCCATTTCTCTTCCCTCTTTCGTCTCCCTCCGGTCAATCGACGGCGATTTCAGTTTGAGAGAGAGGAAGAGATGATGACGCCAACTGGAGTGAGCTGGTGTTTGGTTGGGTGTTGGAGCGATTTTTAAGGGCTGGTATTTATAGGGTTTGGGGGTGAATAGAAGCTGTTTGAATTTTTTAATTTCTCGGAAAGAGGTATCTGACTATTCTCCTCCCCATCATTTGACTTTTTGACTCGTATCTTCTTCACTTTACCGATTTGGATACTTTTTCATTTTTTTTTACGTTTTGACTTTTGTCACTATTCCCATGATCACTTCGACCCCCGGTGATTTGGATAACAAAACAATCTAATATTTTAACAATTTTTTCATGGTATTGTAGGGTAAAAGTTGTTCTATAACATAATGGAAAAATTGTCAAAAAATCGTATCGTTTTGCGATTTAAATTACTCGGTCAAAGCGACCCAGATACGAGTCAAAAAGTCAAACCGTAGAAAAAGAAAAGGAACGGAAATAGTACAATTTTTTGATAGTAGTTAACTCTACAATATTATGACAAAATTATAAAAAATTGTTTTATTTAACTATTTAAATTATCGAGTCAAAATAATACAGTGAATAGTGGCAGAAGTGATGAAGGGAAGAGAAGACGCAGAGTGTGGTATCCCATATACGAAGCCTCACGCCCACCTGCGTGGACCTTCGGTGTTGTGAAGCAGATAAAGATGAGAGTCTGGACAGGTGTCGACTAGGATGGATAAGTCAAAGTCTTCATCGGTATTTTCGGTGAATGGGGGTTCAACACGTGTTATGCATGAAAAATGTGACCGTGGGAGCAACGTGTTCTGTCATAATCCCGAAACTAGTTGTCTTGAAGTTTAGCAGACAAAGTGACATTATCGAAATACAAGGGGTGGAAACCTCTTTGCATCAAACCAGAGGGGATGAATATGTTTTTCACATTTTTTTTGCCGGCAGTATGGGAATGCTAGCGTTTTAGACTATCAATCATTCTCTCTTACCATCAATTCGTAATCGTGGCGGACACATGATTCGTATATTGCAGGGGTAAAACTGTACATGACTATTAAAATATATAACACACATTTGTATGAACATTTTTCTTATCGAGAACCCATATTGAATGTTTTTTCTCTTTAGCCCCATTTCAATTTGGGAACGTTTCCTTTCTATCTCCCAATTTCTTCTTTTGAAAAGCTTTTTGTTGCAAAAATTCTGTTTTACCCTCCAAAGAATACCCCACTTGATTTGTTTATATTATTTTCAATCAAATTGGTTCGTTTTCTCTCACCTCTCAGTGATTTGTTATCATCTCTTGTTTCCTCAAATTTGTTTATACCCCATATCTTATCTTCACCACTCATCACTCACTGATTTCTTATCTTCTTCTCCTCTCTCGCTATTCACCAACAACACCATCACCTCCTCCATCTTCATCACCACCCACTAACCGCCGAAACAACCGCCTCCACGTCCATCTCCATCAGAGCAGAGAGAGAGAGAGAGAGAGAGAGCTCTCCGGCGATTCTGTCCTCTACGCCGACGAACATAGATGAACAGAGACCACCTCCACGTCCATCTTCATCACCACTCACCGATTACCGACACCCACTAACCACCGAGATCTGTCATCTCCGACGATTAAAAAGTCGGAGTGCTCTGCTTCTTGTCCTTCTTCTTTTCCTCTTATCTCCGGCGATTCAACAGGCGACGGAGGTCTTTGATGAGGACGAGGACGCCGATATTGACCTGTACTGTGTAGATCTGCGATATTTGACTCAAGATCTGCTTTTTTCGCATATCTTGGCGGCGGCAGTCGGCGGCGACATCCTGATGGTCAGTTGGCGGCGGCTTCTGTGGTTTTTCCTCTTATCTTCTTCTTTTTCTTTGATTTTTTTTTCTTTGATTTGTAACTTTTTGTATGGATCTGTGACTTTATTGTTTGGATTTATACTTTTGTTGTTGGTAGTGGTGGTTGAAGGGTGGTAGACTGGTGGTAGAGGAGTGGTGGTGGTGGAAGTCTGGTGGTGGTGGAATAGCAGAATGGGTGGTTCTACGGGTGTTGTTGTTGTTTGTTGTTATTAACGAGAGAGAGAGGGGACATAGACATGAAAGAGGGGAGGGGGTAACAGAGTCAATTACCCAAATTTCTTAATCCTTGTGCATTTTTAAAGGGGGCTAATCTAAAGAAACAGAGTGGTAATTGCTAATAATGCCACATGGCTTTATCTAAGAACACTATTTCAAATATCCTAAAAGTACGTAGAAATCGTGTTAGAAATATCCTAAAAGTACTATGTTATATATATAGTTGCAGAACAAACAAAGATTCAACAAAATAAGCCCAGAAAACTCAAGAACAATTGTAGATTCATGATTGAAATTTGGCAGAGCTTCGCTGCAAGTTTTAGGCAATCGTCATAAGAAACCCTAAAGGCTCAAATGAGAGCTTAAGTACAGAAGAACATCAAACGGTCTTAATTATGATCGTTTGATCAGGATACCAAATCTTAGCCATTAACAAAGATGGCAAAATTACAAGAGAGACAACAATTTTGGTGAAATTATGAAACAACACAGAAGAGTTGGGAGGCATTTTAAAGGAGTTTACTAAAATAGCAAGAAGGTCCTCAAACTTTGATAAAACTCCATTCTGGCCTTAACTTTGATAGAACTTCATTCTAGCCTTGAAGAAACTCTTTGACACCTTTCTTTGAGCTTCATTTTGGAACATCAACACACCAAGAACAACAACCCAGCAACACACCAACACAACAACACTTTAGATTCTTCAGAAATTCATGATTCTGCTAATACCCAACCATGAGTTTGTCTTTGATGTGATCAAAAGTTGCTGTAGGTAGCCCTTTGGTGAAGATGTCAGCTAGCTGATCTGTAGAAGAAACATACTGAACCAGTAATTGTTTCCTTAGAACTTTTTCTCTAACAAAATGGTAATCTAATTCAATATGTTTGGTTCTAGCTTGCATTATAGGATTTGCAGAAATAAGAATAGCATAAGTGTTTTCACAGTAAAGAGTGGGTGTATAATGAAGAAAAATCAGGAAGTCTTTGAGTAACATTTGAAACCAGTAAAGTTCAGCAGCAGCAGCAACTAAAGATCTATATTCAGCTTCTCTAGAAGATCTAGCTACTGTGGGTTGCTTCTTAGCTCCACAATGTATAGCATTATTGCCTAGAAAGACAACAAAACCACTTGTGCTTCTTCTGTCAGTTGGGTTACCTGCCCAATTTGAATCAGAATAGGCATGTAAATGAATGTCACTAGAGTGATACAAAATTCCATGAGTAAGAGTGCCTTGGAGATACCCGAGATCCTTTTAGCTCCTAGCATATGAATGTTGGTAGGTTGATGCATAAATTGACACAAAGTGTTAACAGAGAATGCAATGTCAGGTCTCGAGAAGGTTAAGTATTGAAGAACACCCAGAAGCTGTCTGTAAGGAGTGGGATCAGCAAGAATTTCACCATCATTGATGTGAAATTTAACACCAAAAGCAGTAGGGGTAGAGCAGGGTTTGCATTGTTGCATATTGAATCTTTGAAGTAAGTCTAAAATGTATTTGTGTTGATGCATAAAAACCCCATGATGACTTCTTTGAATTTGCAACCATAGAAAATAAGTCAAGTCACCAAGATCAATCATTTCAAATTCTGCGTGTAATTTGGAGATCAAATATGTAATGCTTGTGATATCATTTCCAGAGAGGATGATATCATCAACATAAAGTAACAATATGGTAATGCCAGCACTTGTGTTTTTAGTGAAAAGAGAGGAATCAACACCAGATTGATTGAATCCCAAAGAAATGGTATAACTTGTAATCTCTCAAACCAAGCTCCAGGAGCTTGTTTGAGACCATAAATGGATTTGTTGAGTTTACAGACACGATTTGGATAAAGAGGGTGTTTGAAACTAGGAGGTTGTTGCATATAGACATTTTCTTTCAAGTAACCATGCAGGAATGCATTTTTGACATCTAATTGTTTCAAAGGCCAATTAAAATTGGCAGCAAGAGAAAGAATAGTTCTTAATGTGGCATGCTTCACCACTGGACTAAAAGTTTTATCATAATGAGTTCCTGGATTTTGGTGAAATCCTTTGGAAACAAGTCTAGGTTGTGTCTAGATATAGATCCATCTGGGTTATATTTTGTCCTGAAAATCCATTTATTCCCCCACAATATTAGCATTGTGAGGTGGAGAAACAAGGGTCCAGGTGTTTTGATGTGTGAGACTTTGAAACTCACCAGTCATTGCACTTAGCCACTGTGAGTGTTTCTTTGCCTCATTGAAACAAGTAGATTCATAATTAAAAGCAGATAAGGAGTTACCAGTATTAGCTGTGTATCCAAATTGCTTTTTCTTTATGATACCAGACTTGCTTCTGGTCTGTATAGGGTGTTCACTGACAGTAGTGGTGACTGGAGCTGGTGCAGGTTCCATGCCAACTGATGGTTGCAGCTCTGCAGTGGCTTAAGACACCTCAACTGTAGTGTCATGCCATTGTGCTGACCCAGGTGTAGTAGTGTTCTCATCAGTGTTCATATCAACATTTAATGTAGGTGGCATATGATCAAGTGTAGCATTCAATGAAGGTGGAGTAAGACCTAGATCAGCAAAGACAAGAGGATTAGTGTTGTAAGAATTCAAATCAGTAGTAGAAACAACATGAGTAGTAGAAACAAGTCTTCATTAAAAATAACATCTCTGTTAATATAGAATTTTTGATTTGCTTTGTCATAGCACATATATCCTTTGTAATTATTAGCATAACCCAGAAATATACACATTTTGGTTCTAGCATCGAGTTTTGAGGAATTGTAATGCCTCAAATAAGGATAGCAAACACAACAAAATATTTTGAATCTAGAGTAATCTGGTTTAGTTTTGCATAGAAGTTCCCAAGGAGATTTATTGTGAGTGTTTTAACTAGGCATACAATTTATGAGATAAACTGCAGCAGACATGGCATGATACCAAAAATGTTTGGGCAAGTTGGCATGTTCAAGAAGGGTGACATCGATTTCTACAATGTGTTTATGTTTTCTTTCAGACACACCATTTTGTTGAGGAGTGTGAGGACAACTCTTTTGATGAGCAATACCATGTGAAGATAAGAAAAAATTAAATAAATAAGATTTGCATTCTCCCCCTCCATCACTTCTTAAAATCTTAATAGGTTGATCAATTTGTTTTTCAACAAGAAGTTTGAATTTAGGAAAGACAGCAGTCAAAACAGATTTGGCATGCAAATGATAAATCCAAGTAAATCTAGACATGTCATCAATAAACAACACATAATATTTGTAACCATGTAAAGCTTTAGTGCTAGCAGGACCCCATACATTAGAGTGTCTGAGTTGAAGAGGATCATGACTAGTAGAAGCAGACTTATTGGAATGAAGTCTAGACATTTTACCCTTCAAGCATTGTTCACACATGGCAGCAGAGTGAATATAAGTGAGTTTTAAGTTATTACAAATAGAAGAGCTAGTAATAAAGACCAGTTTCATCACTTCCTCAGAAGAATGACCCAATCTGACATGCCAGATGGGTTTAGACACTTTCTATCCTAAATAAGCAAGCTTTGACTTTGACTGTGTTTGACTTTGACTTTTACCTTGACTTTGACTCTTGAATGGGTGAGCGTAAATGGGATAAAGCCCATTTTCACTCTGCCCTTGGTAGAGAATGGTGCCCTGAGCCTTGTTCTGAGTATGGAAAGAGTCAGAATCAAAGTAGAATGAACAATTGTGTCGAAGACACATTTGATAAACAGAATGAGATTTGCAGATAATTGAGGAACATGAAGTGTGTTAGGTAAATAAAAAGTGGAGGAAGAAGTTTGAAGAGTGGCAGATGGGAATAGACTGACCATTACCAACATATACTTGTTCATTACCAGTGTAGTTATCAACCAGATAAAGAGACTTCAGATCAGCAGTCATATGATTTGTAGCAGCGGAATCACTTAACTAGTAGTTGTTTGCAATAGCATAAGGATTCTCAATAGAACCAGCATTTTTAGAATAAGAAGGTTGAGTCACAACATTCATAGCAGTTAATTGATTGGAACGCTTTTACCCTGATAAGCATGATTCATTCTATGCCAGCAGTCCAATGCAGAATGATAATCATAACCATATATTTGACATGTAACATGAGGCTTTCCACCACCTCTGCCTCCTCTACCTCTACCATTTCCAAAGAGTTTTTATAATTTTCACCATTGTAAGAGTAGTTTGGTTGTTGATTACCATAACTATTATTCCAATTAGACCTACCTCCAGAGGTTTGGCCACCTCTTGAGTACCCAGAACTGCCTCCCCTAGGGTTGTCAAACCCTTGGTTACCCATTCTATTCATTCCACGGCTGAAATTGGAATTTGGAGAATAGTTAGGGTTTTGATTAAAATTATTTCCTCTACCAGTACCGTTGCTATAACCATTTCCACCATTACCATAACCATTACCTCGACCTCTACCATTATTAGGGTTGTTAACTTGAGTCACAAAAGCAAAGGCAGACATATCAGATACATGAGACACTTGAGACTCAAACATTTGTTCTTCAGGAAGAAGCAAGACATGGAGATCCTCAACAGTCATGAAATCTGTCTTAGCATGAATACGCAGAGAAGTGCGGAAAGTATTGTATTCAGGAGGCAAACATTTAATGTAAACAATCATGTCCTCATCATTCACCGGACTACAAGAAACATCATGTTTATCTCTTAGTTTTTCTTTTTTTTTTTTTTTTTTTTGCATATAAAGATCAATACTATCAGCGTTCTTTTTCAGAGACTGAAGATTAGATTTAAGTTGAATAACGTTTGAGCGAGTGAGTGAAGCCTATCGATTTTCTAGTGCTTGCCAAACAGATCTAGAGGTGGTCTTACCGATCACTTGTATGAGCGCTTATTGTGTGAGAGCAGCCGTCAGGAGAGTGAGAACAACTTGGTCTTGAGTAACCCAAGCGGCATAAGCCGGATTAAGGTTTGTTTCGCCGGAGCCATCAACTGGTGGAAGTCGTTCCGACGGACATGCAATTGAACCGTCAACATACCAACATAGATTTTGTATTTTCAGAAAAGATGATATCTAAAATTTCCAGAGGATATAGTTGGAGTTATCCATATTAAAAGAAATCAACTGATTAATATTTGAGAGAAGATAAAAAGGGTACGAAGAACCAGGTGAGGGATTTGATAGAGCCATGGCTCTGATACCATGAAAGAAATCAGAGATTTCTTATAGAACAAACAAAGATTCAACAAAATAAACCCAGAAAACTCAAGAACAATGATAGATTCATGACTGAAATTTGGCAAATCTTCGCTGCAAGTTTTAGGCAATCGCCATAAGAAACCCTAAAGGCTCAAATGAGAGCTTAAGTGCAGAGGAACATCAAACGGTCTTAATTATGACCGTTCGATCAGGAGACCAAATCTCAGCCATTAACAAAGATGACAAATTTACAAGAGAGACAACAATTGTGGTGAAATTATGAAACAGCACAAAAGAGTTGGAAGGCAATTTAAAGGAGTTTACTAAAATAGCAAGAAGGTCCTCAAACTTTGATGAAACTTCATTTTGGCCTCAAACTTTGATAGAACTTCACTCTGGCCTTGAAGAAACTCTTTGACACCTTTCCTTGAGCTTCATTTTGGAGCAGCAACACACCAAGAACAGCAACCCAACAACACACCAACACATCAACACTTTAGATTCTTCAGAAATTCATGATTATGCTAATAGTTGCATAGTAAACGAAAACTCCAATTTAATTCATTTCTACGATTAATAGATTCTCTGAACTATTTGTACATTTTCCGACCAATTCGATTGTTATTTGCATCTTTAGTTCTTCAATGTAATACGGTAGACGAAAATGAAGCAGATACATAAAAAAATGATACAATCGATGAATTGGAGTAGATTAAGGTGGGACTTTGTGGACAACACTTTGATTGAATTTGGTTCCCTAATCAATTTAATGCATATTCGACCGTTTTTTATGTGATCCCGATAAATAGTTACTTGACAAAAGAATTAAGCCAAAGTGTAGTTTGAGACAAGAAGGCTCTTTGTCACATTCAACTTCTATATCGGATGCTCACCCCCTCAAAGTACGTAGAAATCAAACATAAGAGTCTTTAGTGATGGAGAGAATATGATATGTCAAACTTTTGAGTTGCTTGAATCAAATGTGACATTACCTAAAGGAGTTCACGTGTTCGACTCAATCCGCAGCACTCACCTTCATTAAGTACTAAAGTAATTTTTTATACGTCCCAATCTACAATTGCACAGTATTCCTATCTCTCAACTCCCAACAGAAATTAAATTTAGACTATTAGGATCCTACGTGATGTCTCTTCTAACGGCTTTCTTGTGCTTTTCGCCTAGTGTAGCATATCAAGTCAAAATAACTGTCCATGGAGAACAAAAGATGACAATCGTATGTAGTAGTGCGAATTTGACTCATGGCAAGCTAATAGTTTTTCCTATTTCCCCTTCTTTCCACTTTGGCTAGTTATGTTCCAGTGAAGTAAAATGTTCGTGCAGTGTTTTATTGACTCCGTTGCAGCAGAAAGTTTGCTAACAATCGAAATAAATATTGGCAAACTCATGCATTACTAAACTTTTGACAAAGAAATTTTCAACTCACACCAATCAGTTTCTAAGTTTTCCGGCAAGTTATCTGATCATTCGACCTATGTCATGATGTTCAAACTTTCATGCTAATTTAGCGTCACGTGGACTTTTCTGTTCGTGTCTCCACCATAGATTTATTTGATTGTAGAAATAAATGAACATTTTTTCAGGAATGAGATTTAAAGATTAATAGATTACGATATGGAGTGAGTGAGGGACAAGTATATACTGTACAATAATTTTGAAAGCAACGTTAACTGTTTACATACTGTACAAACACTATCTTTGGAGATCTGAGCATCTTGTGTGTCGTCATGAACATTACAATATTCATGAATAGTCTTAATTTTTGCTTAAAATATTACAAATAGTTTGTCAAACATCCAAAAACATCAAACTATTGCTACTGTTTATTTCAAAAGATTGATAGTTTTACGCTATACAATAAACATCAAACTCTTCTTCACTTAAACAAATCTTTTATCGAGATTTCTCTTCCGGCAACAACCATCAAGACACCAACAACAGGTTTGCGTGATCCGTCTGCATTTTTGCTTTATTGGAACAAACAACGTTTTGTCGTTCCAATTTCAAATGAGAGGAAGCGTTGACAATATTATACACATAATATTATATTATATAAAATATCAGTTACGTGTACCCCTCCAGAAAATATCAATTTCCCTAGTCATTCAATTTTAAGAAATGTCTCAAGACCTTTGATCTGTTGTTTAACATTTTTTTTATTAAACATAAATTATAAAAGGAAATACTCAATTAAAGCTGATAAACGATAAGGTATATTGTTTGCATATTCAAAACTCTCTCTCTCTCTCTGGTCAAACTAAATATCAAACCTGATCTCTATTATTATACAAACAAGTCAAAAAGGTATAAATAAATAATTAAATAGATGTCAAAAATGATATCTCACTTCTTTTTAAATAAAACGAGGTCTTACTTACAATTTTTTTTAAAACAATGTCGATTTAGAATTTTGATTTACTAAAAGAATAGAAGGCTTAATTGTTGATTGCATACCCCCCACTATAGAGAAATAAGCTGATTGCAACGTTAGTTTTAAAACTAGTTGATTGCCATCACTATTTACAATACTAGTATTAGCTTATTCAAACTAGTAGAAGAAATCCAAACTCAGTTATTGCTTTGATGGCAAAATAGTCAAACCCAAATGAATCTCAGAAAAAAAGAAATGAAATTTTGAAGTAGTTTAAGAAAAATGAAGAACATAGAAAAGATAAGGGCATCTTCAATAGTACTACTAGTAGGCATTTTTTTGCATGTTTTAAATTTTAAATGACATGCATTTCTAGTTTTTCTCCAGCAGTAAAATAAAATTTATACATTTTGTAATTATGAGAAGTTAAAATATACATATTGAGGATGCATGAGAGGAGAGAGATAAACACAAAATTTTGCATGCATGCTTTCTTGCTAGTTATTAATGGGGAGGAGGATACACGTTCTGCAAAATATATGGGCCAATGCGTTGTTTATTGGAGGTTAATTTTTTATTATATTCTTTATAATTTGCATAACACTAGATTTCGCATAGACTATTGGAGTTGCCTTAAGAAGGTACGATATGATATCTATTTTGCTTTTATAGATATGTGTGTTTGTACACACACACTACACGACAAAATAACTTCCCCTTTTATTATTCATTTCTTAAATGACAACTCGCTGATACTTAATTACCAACAACATTGATTTTGTCAGAAACTCCCAATACAGTTTCACTTTTCCAACATCGCGCATTATTTTTCAAACAGAAACTCCCTGCAGTTTCACTTTTCCCGACACTAAGTTATCAGCAGTTTTTGTAAAATATTGCGCGATGTTGGTAAAAGTGAAACTACAGAGAGGTTTTCTGATAAAAACTATACTGTTGGTAGCTAAGTGACAACGATACGATACTGTAGGGAAGTTTTCTGTCAAAAATATATATTTTTTTATTTTCTTTTTTAGAGAGGAAACGGTTATCAATTACATAGAATATATAATAAAAAAATAGGAAACATGCTTCAAAAAATTGCATGATACCTCAATGCTCCGCTGGTTTGGCAAGAGTTTTGCATTTCCTCCACTTTACCTCCCAATACTATATCTCATGGAGCCCAGTTTCTCCGAACTCCTGGAGATGTGCAGTCCAAAGTTACCATTAAAGTAAGTGAGTGCTATTGCAGTGGTAAAAGCATACGGCCTGCATGAGATCGGTCCCGTTCGAACCCGTAATTCTCAAAAAAATTGTTATCATTGAATGATACGGTTAACCGTATCAGTATCATTTAATATTATTTATTTCTTAACGTAATTGTTAATTTGTTAGTTTATTTATTTAATTAGTTCAATTAGGTGTTTATTTAATTAGCTAGTAGGACCGGGCCGAGCCCGTTAGGTCAAATCGTCTAGTAAGGGTTAGCTTGTTTTTCTATTTAAACAATTGTAGTTTCATCTTTTATCAATCAATCGAAGAAGAAATTAAAAGTGTTTTAGGGCTAGTTTGGTAATGCTGTGGCGGTTTAGAAAGCTGCTGTGTAGGAAGCACCGTGAGAAAGTTGCTGTGAGAATCTGCAAAAAAAGTGTTTGGTAAACTCCGTATATAACCTGCTGTGGAAAATCACTTTTGACATTTTGTGTTTGGTAATTAGTGCTTTACACTTGTTGTAAATGTCGAAACGACCATTTCGGACATGATATAATAAATATTACTATTAAAATAATATATTATTAATATTTATTAATGAATAATGATGTCAAATAATAAATTAATCAAAAAGCAAGTCGTAGAAAGCAACCCCTCCCCTGCTTTCCAAAAGCAGCTGTGGGGAAGCAGTTGCTTTCTAGAAAGCAGAAAAATAAAAATTTACCAAACGCATAAATATTGCTTTTGGATTTGAAAAGCAGCGTTCTAGAAAGCAAAAGCAATACCAAACGGACTCTTAGTGTGTGTGGGTTAAAAACCCGTGTGTGGAGACTTGATAGTGTCTCGAACAACTATCACGTTAGGTGAACCCTAACATTGAAGGATTGCTTGCATAATTAGTCAAGTAAATTATTATTATTATTATTATTATTATTATTATTATTATTATTATTTAGAAAGGAATTTTGCCTTTTACTTAATTTTCATGGTGGTCTATGATCAAGTCGAAGGCGGAGGCTATGAAATTTCAACACTCTTTAAGTGTGTTAATGACCAGATGCGGTTGATGTATGGACTTTTAAGCCAACCAAAAAAGAAATACCAATATATCGAATTGCTCGATCCAAAAAGTAAGCAAAAAAATAATAACAAATAAGATGTGTTTATTTAAAAAAAAAAAAGAGTAAGCAAACGAAGTGTTTTTATTTTTTTTGTTTTTATTCAATAAAAGTAATATGATTCAATTGTTTGAAAAATTAAGGAATATATACTAGTATCTCAACAAAAATTGAGAAACAGTCTATTTCTCTAATAATATGTCTCATCTTTAAGTGCGAATTGTAGCTTCGACAGTGGAGAAGAGATGAAATATCGAATTCATTTACTCCTGCGTCTCTCTTTCTGTTTCCGATGAAAACAAACCCACACAGTTTGGAAGCTTTTGGGAGAAATTCTGTTCTTTGCATTCTTCCGAAATGTTGATCTATCTCCGTACACGAAAGATCTGACTAGGAATCTATCAAACAAAGAATGGTACATACCATATGGTTACTAAACTCCGTACACTAAAACCCTAAGACTAAGAATCTATTATCTATCCACAACATGAAACAAAAGATTGGTACAAGTTTTGAGTACTAAACTGTGTACACTAAACCTTGCGACTGGGAATCTATCTGAAATACTACTTCATTAAACAAAAAGAGTGGTAGTACAGGTTTTAGGCCTCCTAAAGTAAACTCCATTCACTAGAAACCTACGTAGTAGTACGAAATAAGATTCTATCTAAAGCATTAATTAAATAAATGAACGGTTCAAGTTTTGTGGAAACTGTGTACTAAAAACCTGGGACTAGGAATCTATCCAAAATTTAAGGGAAACTCTAAAGGGACATAAACTCAGACAGAATTGTAGACAGAAGACTATGTGGATTATGCCACATCAATGGAGATTATCTATTAGAATTTTAATCAGTGATAATGATCAAGCTAATTTAGAAAACTAAAACTCTCTTGATGATGTGGCTTGTGCCCCATCATGTTATGTTTGGAATTCTGTTTGAAATTCTGTCCCTCCAGCATTGCTCAAAATTTAATTTATAATGAAGAAACCATATCACCATCGTTTTCACACAATAGTATTACCTCCATTGTCTCTCTTTCTTTCTATTGAGCTTTAAGAATCACTTTGACCGACTAATTTAGCTAACGATGTGATATGAAAAGAACATTTATAACACTGTACATACTGTATTAACACTACAATATTATAAAAAAAATTAACAAAATTTTGTATCATAACGTTAGTTAAATCTGTCGGTCCAAATAAACCGTAAAGTCAAACAGTAAGAAAGGAAATGGAGGAAAGAGTAGTAAACACCTTCTAGTAAAAATATCGGTATGATACTATACACGCACCAACATAAATGTCTCAAATGTACCTCAACATGTCACATAAACTACTCATTATTTCAATGAAAATTATACAATGGGGACTTTTTTTTTGATAAAACGGTAAGAAATAGTATTAATAGCGGGATACACCTGGCGGTTACATCGGAATTTCCACAGATACAAAATACCAAGTCCTACTACACATCTACTAAAAGTCTAGACCCATTTACAAAACAAGATGCAGGAGACATATAGACAACAAAACCCATTAACAAACCATAGATGTAGGTGGCATTTAGACAACAAAACACCTATCATCTTAACCTTCTACTAGCAAGAACAGCGGACTTAGCTAAATTATGAGCTTCTAGAACCTGGCTACGCGGAACCTTAGTAAGTAGACATTCTGTGAATTCGTTAACCGCCTTCCATATGTGCAGCAAAAGTGGTGTATCCCGAAAAGCTGCTCGTTCACTCCCCTGAATGAGTTTAAAAGATACAAGACTATCAGTGTATATAGTGATATGTGTCAAACCATAAGAAAGAGCTGTAGTAAGGCCATGGTATAAAGCAAGCAGTTCCATCTGAAGAGCTGTTTCCGCGGTGCAGAATTTAGAAAAGGTGTAAGTGTTTCCGGAGCCTGTGAGTATATGAATGCCCACTGCTCCATTCAGAGAGGTATGTGTCCAAGCTCCGTCGACTTGTATGATGTCGTAGCAATCATGAGTAGATGAACAAACTTTGCGGTGTGTCATGGAGTAGACCGTTGGATTGTCCGCCTGCTTCTCCTCCGGGCCTAGACTTGTGGATAGGGCTTTGAAGGCTGTAATTTCCTGAAGAGCCGTATCAAAGTATTGCTGTGCCAACAAAGTGGACCACCCTTGTTGCCGGAAGGCTGCGTTATTACGGGCTTTCCAAACGGACCAAATCAGAGGGAGGAGTGGTATGAGATGTGCTTGAGTGATAACCATGTCTCTAATCCTTGCCTCAATTGATTGAACCTGGTTGTTAAAGCTCAGTATAGAAGAAATGAAAGGCCGTGAAGTATTGCATTCTCCGAAAAGGTGGTCGAATGATTCAAGAACTTGGCATCCCAATGGGCAATTTGGTGATACCTCAGGTCGTTTAGTTGCCAAGGTGGCTTGGCATGGGAAAGCTTGGGTATGCAGGCATTTCCAAAGGAAAAGTTTATATTTCTCAGGAATTTTGAGGCCCCACAAACGACCCCATACGGGATCTTTGATGAGTATGGGCATGAAATAACCTGCTGGGAAGAGGGTGGGAGTTGATAAAGATTCAAGGTAGCGATATCCCGATTTAGAGGTATAATCCCCCGTTTTAGTAAACGGCCAGATTAGTTTGTCAAGAGTACCTGAGGGGGGGGGGGGGGGGGGGGGGGGGGCAGCTGAATACTGCAGATTAATCTAATTAGGAATTCTGGGAATAGTTGGGTAAGGAGTGCCAAGTTCCAATGTGGGGTACCTTGATTCAGGGATATGAGAGAGGAGACTGGCTGATTGTTAAAAGAGTCGGTATTGAGGATCTCAGATAGTGGGTACTGTAGCAATGGGGACTTAAAAACTAGAATATTGACTGAACTTCTACGTTGGAATGTAGCACTACACAAAAAAACATACTCGAAAATCACAAACCAAAACATCACAGGAGAAGCGCTAGTCGATCGCAACTTCTTTACCCGAAATACAAGATTATACATTATCAGCACAGATAGTACACATTCATTTATGATAACAAAAACTCCAGCCTCCTCATACTACCAAAATTGGACTCTCATCGATCACAATGGACATATTAAAGCTCAGTTAATTCCAGGGGTATAATAAAACTCTAAAACAAAAATCATGCTTTCATTATTATCGGGCCTATACACGATTCAAACATGTATCTAAGAACACGCTGGACTTCTGCTGAACTATGTTCACTGCGAACAAGATCTACCAACAATGGGAACAACCTCGGAGCATACTTCCTAAACGATCCACGTTCAAAATCACCCAAAGCTCGCAACGACGCTACAACAAGAGGAGTCCTCGCGGCCAACTCTTCCTTTTTCACCGCCGTTAAGGGCATAACCCAGAAGAGCTCTGGTTTATCAGAAGACTGTTGTTTCTGCTTGATGGAGAGTGCACCAGAACAGTCCAGGTATATCTGCATGATTTCTTCACAAACTGATACGATTCTTGATTCTATGTCGAGAGCATTGGACAAAGATTGGTTGCTCATGTGTATGCCGTGGAGGAAGTTGAGGTAGTTCTGGTAAGACTCGTTTTCAAAGTTAACAACCGGTGGTTCAGGGACTTCCAACACGGTGCAGGCCTTTTGCACCTTCAGTAGAAGGGTTGCTTCGGAGTTGAGCTGATGGGCGTGAGATACGATCGATGATATTATTTCAATCAAGACTCTGATGCTGCTTACTGATAAGAATCTCTGGTGTCTCTTGAACAAATCAGTGATGACCTGGGCCAGTAAAACACTATCAATATAATAGAATCCACAACAGGGAGGATAGTTATACATGTTTCCATAAACTACTGTAACTTGAAGTGAAGGAAATGATACAGTAACTATTTGGGAAAATTACACCTCGATACTGAAATGTGATTCACAGAACATCAACTAATCACTAGACTTTTAACGTGACTGAAAATAAAAGACGGTAAACATTTGTCTCTACCTCAATTAACACTGGGAATTCGGATAAACTAACCAATGAAGGAGTATTTTATCAAGTTATGCATATCCTGGTGTAAAACAGTATTAAATCTAGTTAACTATGGCTCCAGTAACATGGAATTTGAGCATAGATTAGGATTTGACTGGCATTATGATCAACCTAATTTTCTATACAGAATAAGGTTCAAGATTTGATTTGAGGCGAGTCTTGTATTTCAGCCACAATAAATCATTCACAACCAATTGAATTTGAAATAACCATTAAACCCATGTTATTTCAAATCCTTACTATCGGAGCTTGTTCCATGCATTGTGACACTCTTCCCACACGTAGTATTACTCTTCCACCATCCAACTCAAATTCAAATCCATTATCCAAACACAACCTATGAGAATTTAGATTTTACTACTGCAGCATTTATTTGTGCCCATCACCTCTTCCTAAAGCCACCTAATTCGATAAAATTTCCCCTGCTTAGTGTTACCACCTTCTATTCACCCATTTCCTTATCGAGGGGCATCTTTTAAACATAAAGCATCATTGGAACTTCAACATCTATGGAAAACCTTCTAACACAATCCGCAAGAGAAGATTTCTGACAGACTCAAAATCTATACGATTACTTGACCTCCAGAGATGTTACACCAACTTTCCCCTATTTTCAAACCATCATCAAGCATGTAAAAGGTGAACAATTTTGTCTAACGACTAGAAAGATTAGACTATTTCATAACAGACAGTTAAAGATCAAAATTTATAATGCAGAAGGTAATCCAAAATAGTTATAACATATGGTCAGTGATGATTATTCACGACACATGTAGAAAGATCACTTTTGTTAGATGACAACTTTACAAACGAAACACTACTATATCCTAGCCAATCTTTTACCAGTTTCGTGAATCTCTCTCCACCATAAATGATGAGCCCTTAAAGTTCAAGTTGCAATATTCTCAATTGATCAGTTTTGCAATTACTTCACACTCTCTCCACATGAAACATCATTTCAATGCGTCTCCCCTGCCTCGGCTCCAACAATGAATTGTTTACCCAGGAAAATTACACAAGGAAAGCAAGCTAAAAAACCAGTGCTTTAGGCATGAAGAGAATAAAGACATCATGGAGAGTAGAAGCTCAAAAACCTTCAATTTCTTGCCCCATCATCAGACACCCAAACCACAACCCGGACATGACCATACATAATGCTTAAAGAAACCAGAACCCTCTCCCTTTATTGACTGACTGGGGAACAATCTTCTAGCTTCCTTGAACAATCTCTAGCTAACTCAAAACTCTCCTATTTGAAATTTGAAATCCTATAGTAATAACCGACCCCACCACTCCTCACTTTTCATCAATAAAACTGACCCCATCTTCGAGGACAATCAACCAAGGTTTTAAAAACCGGAAGTGGCTGGTGTATCGGTCGCGGTCGCGTGTAACGGGATCGGACTATATCGGAGGGACTGTAACGGAAAACGGGCATCGAATGTGTGAATTTTAGAAAAAATTCACGGACGTTTGCTCCGTTTTTCCCGATTTCTCAACATAAAATGGCCGTTTTCCCCGTTTTTTCCGTCTTTTCCTACGCGAAACGGCAGTTTTTCCCGCTACCGACGCGAAACGGCCGTTTTTTGTGTGAATAAATTCACACGACGCGTAACGGTAAAAACGGTCGCGCTCACTGCCGCTTTCGTTACAACACGGCTGCTCCGCGCCGCTTTTGCCGTTTTTTGAAACTCTGCAACCAACTGCCTTCAGATGTACTCTGCCTAAGCTCTTATCTTATGGAAAACACTGCCATCATTTCATTTAACAATAACAAGCAAAAAAAATAAGAGGAGAAAGATTTCCAGCACACCACTGTGAACCTCTAGCGTCCAAAGAAAGAAGATAGTGAGACCCCCCTAGCCAACTTCCAGGACATCCAACCTTTCCCAGCAACTTAGAACAACCATGTCCTTTATTGGAGACAGGCATGACTTCACCTCTAACTGCACAAACTTGCATCCTTCTAAGAAACAAACCAGGTGAATACAGTGTGTGTAGAAGTTACAAGTGGCAGTGGCAGTGGCAGTGGCAGTGGCAGGAAAGTTTTGACTTTTGAGTAAAAGGTCTTACTGCTTTGAGGCTCTACTGTCCAGAAAAGGACAGTAACACTCCTGCCAACTTCTAAATCTTCCAGAAATCCCAACTAGAGAAATACCACTGCCTTCTTTGACACACGTGATCCTATTCGCCTCTCACTGCACACAGTGACATCCTTCTAGAAACAAACCAATTATATATAGATCGTGCCCACACATCATAAGGGTAGGAAGTAGCTAATAAGGTCCTTTAGGTGAACATCTGCGATTTACAGCTACTACCGGTTGGTTTCTTCGCAGTTTTGGCAGGATTATCTAGTGTTCTCAAGTACTAAGATTTAAGGGCATAAAACGCGTAGTAGAAGATATTCTTTCCATCAAGCCATTTCGTAAATTTACTAACTACAAACTGGTTTAACTGCTTCATCTTAGAGAAACGAGTCCAGTTTTGAGACCAAGAGATGCTTCTAAGACTATCCTCCTCCTATTGAATGATTGAAGTTGATATGAACCTGCTTTAAGACTAACATTTATGTTGTCCTTATTTTAAATATCTTTTGAGGGCCATCCCTCATAGCACTCTTTGCTAATGAAAACAAAATACTTCAAGTTTGAACAAAACAGTAGAGCTAAATTTCCTAAAAGGTATCTATGAACTTATCACATAGTGTTATGAAGCAGAGTTACAAAAATGTGCAGCTCAAGGAAACACACACACACACACACACACACACACACACACAGAGAGAGAGAATGTGTTTTAACCTGAATAATGAGAAGTTGTGCTGAAATATGACTCTTCATTCTTGAAACAACATATGCTGCTGTATGCAACTCATCATCTTCAAGTTCTCCATTCAACCCTTGATCAGAATAAACATCTGAATCATTGCTGGAATGACCAACTCCAAGCACATCGATTCTATCCATAGTTTTCATAAGTTTGAGAAATCTTGGTACAGAATCAGAAGCTGCCTCTTTCAATGCAAGAAATACATTTTTCCATTCATCCTCTAAAAGTCTGTCACCCAATTCGCCAGCAACACGCATCAATGAAGATACCCCAGTGTTCGCAGGACCTTGACCAGGACTTTTTATATAACCCGCCAATATTAGTATAAGTCGAGGTAGTTGACACCGCAACACTGTAAAAAAACTAATAAATAATTCAACTAAGCACTGAATTGCCACTGTCGAGGTCTCTGAATCCCAGGTGCTTCCCTCAGGATTTGAAGGTGACGAAGGCTGATCATCATCTGTTTGTGTTTCTTTTCTATCATGCATGCAGTTGAATAAAGGGAACACTACAGAATTAGAAATACTGTCCCAGAAGGATAGCGAGAAAAGATGGCCATGATCCATCAAAATATTGAAGAGCACCTCCAAAGCACCCTTTCTGATGGTTGATCTCGTATCCGACGTCAGTTTCGATAACCCTGGAAAAAAAAACCACAGAAAAAGCCAAGGCGTACATGAAAATCTGATTCCCGACCATCATAAGGACATTGTGCTTCATGCAACACAGATACATCCAAACAACACACAACATGTGTCGCAAAGTGTAGCAAGTTGTCACAGAAGAGTACGATTTTCTTGCCGGGGAGATGGGGTGTCCAGGGGCGGACCTATGTAGGGGCAAGGGGGTGCAGTTGCCCCCCTGAAATTTGAAAATTTCTACTAGTACCCCTAGTTTTATAGATTTTTTATGACTAAGCCGAAAGGAATATAGAACTTTGCCCCCCCCTGAAATTTCAAACTGCGCAGTTGTCCAAGTGGTTAGTTCTTGTAGTTGGCAAATCCCACTACACAGGTTCGATTCTCCTCCTCGTCAACAATTTTTTTTTTCATTCCCTTTTTTGCCAATTTACCATTTACCATTAAAATCTCATTGTCTCTTCGAAAAAAAAGAACAAATTGTGACTCATGAGTATTGTGTTCATTATAATTTACCATTTCCCATTAAGAACTCATTGTATCCTCGAAAAAAAAGAACAAATTGTGACTTGTGAGTATTGTGTTCATTATTAATTTGATGTTTGTGTGTATAATTGCTTATGAAATATAACGACTTTTGACTGTTGACTTTGACTTTTAAGTTTGACTTTTGACTTCGCGAATCTTGCCCCGGCTGACTTGATTTCCTGGCTCCGCCACTGGGGGTGTCAAGAAGAGTGTTTCTTACGAGAAATAAATACATCAAGTAAGACCCCCTTTTAGAGCATCTCCAACAACAAAATTACTAATTAGCTAAATTTTAACTAGTATCAATTCAAGTTAACATGACTTCTTATTGTTTGCTCCAATGGTGTTATGTATTTTACATAAGTTTGTGGGTATTGAATTATAAATAAAATATTTATTAAATTAAAGTAGGAGAGAGATAGACACAAAAAATTTAACTACCTACATTCTAGCTAGCTACATTTATTGAGTGGGATACATAATATGTAAAATATTGAGTCATTTAGCTAGCCCATTGGAGCTCATTATTTCTTCTAGTTATGTAAATTATAACTAAACTAATTCTTTTACATAACCATTGGAGATGCTCTTAGCATGCTTACTGGACTATTGGTTTAGCTACTGAATAGAAGTAAAAGTCCAGCATAGAAAAATCTCTTGTGAGATTAGTATGTTACCTGAGAGCAAAGGCATCCAAAAAGACATGTGCTCGTCCTTATCTGCTGTAATTTGTCCATCTGAAATGTCAATGTTTCCTAGTGGAACGGAGGAATCATCATCTTTCTTTTTACTGCAACCAAGTCCACCATCAGCAAGTTTGACAGCACAGAACCGAAGAAAAGCTATAGCATTGAGGCTAACATCACTGTTGAAGCTGCTATTGGTGAAGGTGAGAAGACACTTGACACAATCGGTGAATGTCACAGCTTCAGTCTCTGTTATGTAAGGGAAATATTCACGCACTATCTTTTCCATGGTTTCAAAGGCCAACAAGACTACACTCTTCCTCTCATCAGCTGCAGCAGCTGTAAACACCTGTCAAAATAGCAGCAGTAAGTTAATAGTACCCTTTTTAGATTTACTCTTCAAAATTTATAATATTACTTCTTGACCTGAAGTCAATTTACATACTGTGTAAACATAGACTACAAATAATAGAACCTCGGTCTAGAATTCCAAATTGTCGAACAGTTAGCAAATCTGGCCTTGCATTTTAACAAAGATTTCCATGTAAAAGGTCTCATGTTTCAGAAAACTAATATCATGAAAGCATATCTATATCTTTCAGTTTCAAGCACGAATTGAAAGCAGAACTGTATCTTTAAGTTTCAAGCACGAGTTGAGATCTTCAAGAATATGACCACGTTGTTCTGTGTTCGCTTCTCATGATACAAGGTAAGAACCGCTCAGCCATCCATGTAATGAGCAATGGCCAAAATAACCACATGTATGCATAGTGATTCAGAAAGCATTACGTACCATAAAAACACTCTTCCAGCCAGATTTCACATTACTAACTCGAGTGAGGACCATTTGGGATATGCATCTAACGATTAGTTCCCTGATTTCCATGGAGTTACTTTTCTGCATAACAATCACAAATGGTCTCAAAAACTCATTCTGGAAATTGTAATTTGCCAACTCCTCTCGCTCCAAGAATTTCATTGCCAGCTGCCTCAGTGAATCCATGACAAAAATAGCCACAGAAAGATTCTCCGATAAGCCAACTGATACAAAGAAATCTGACAAGACACTCCAAATACGAGACCAAACCAATCTGATCCGATTCATGTTGTAATGCCTGCAAAAGAGAAAATAAGGTGTGATTGCATGTTTGACTGCATATTCTGGATGCTGCTATTTACAACAATACAGCTCGAAGAGAATGTTTACGGCATCAAGCAATGTTAATAAAGAAAAGAAAGTGAGGAAAAAATGAGGAGTTAAGAGAATAGAATCTTACGCAACTTCAACAATTTTTGTGAGGCTGAATACACGAGGATCTGTTGGAGACTGCAACTCAGACATGGAAACTTTGCAAAGGGCCTTTACAAAAGCTACTATTGCTTCACTGTTCAACCTTTGGCTATGTGCAAATATGTGGTTCAGCTCAAAATTCCCAACTTGTTCGAGCAGATTCAAATTTGAAATGAAGTTACTAATCTGATCTGGGCTTACCAGCCCTGGAGTATTGGCTCCAACAGTGGTACTGTCATATGAACCCCCTCGGACAACAGCAGCAACAGCTAGATTCTGCAGAGCTCCTTTTTTCTTCAGCAAACCAGGGGACTTTGGCACCTTGTCATCAGCTTCAACATTTGATGCACTCAAAAAAGATGCATCAGATGGTGATCCCTCTCCCAGTAATTGTAGATGCTCAAATCGAGAGAGACATGTTAAGATGTGCTCCCAGGATTCTTGAAGATCATTCCCATCTTCAATCGCAATAGCTATTATTGCCTGAAAATAGTGAACCATTTGGAATCATGTACTGTCATAGGAGCTAACCTAGATAAGGTTAGTTGTGCCATTTAACATTAATACCACGATGCAGAATCCCCATGGACAAAATGGATGTTTGCATTCACTGACTATCACCATCATGCTATAGTTAAAATCAAAACAGTTACAGAATGATAGACCATGAGAACATAGATTTAAACAGAGGAGATTAAGGGAAGAAAACAACACAATTCTTTTCCCAACATCAATTCACACTTTCCTTCTTTGACAGGTAAAGATCATTTCTAACTGATCTGGCATAGGTTATTCTAACAAAAACAAACAAATAAACTTTGCTGTTAACATAATAAGCTTTGAATGAATAATGTGATATAAGGGGAAATAAATATATGCATGCAAACCAACCTTGACGGCATCTACATTTTTCTGCTTCATGTCTGCAGCACAGTGTAGGTACGTAAATTTGGCCACAGTTGTAACGAAGGCATCTCTTTGGGTCTGCATGCCCATCACTGAAGTAACATGTACAGCATGACGGAAGCCCTGTAAGCATAAGGATGTACCAATCTTGTCATCACTCCGGTCTAGAGTCACACTAAATGCAGCAAGCATAGGACCCCAGCAAACCTCCACCATAAACCTCAATATTGCAGCATCAGCAACAGCATGATAAACAGACCTACAAAATGAGAATGGTAGCTTTAATGATCTTTTCCATTTTTTTACAGACATAATTTTTTAATTTGAAAGTCACGGTGTCCAGGCCAGCTTGCCCGCACCTCGACTAACTACATAGGCTCCAGAGAGAGCGGGTGAAAGCCCCGGTGGCCCCAAGGGGAAATGGCTTTCGTGAGTACCAAACTTGAGACGTCAAGGGGAGAAAACCCTTGGGCCCGTTTTCACCAATAGGCCAACCCCTTGGGGTTGATAAACATCATTTTTAATTAAACAACTTTTAAGATCCAAAGAGAAGGCAAAATAACGTAGGTAGGTTAACATCATAACTTATCACCTAAGTTTATACTGCAGTGGATGTAAATGCATTATTAGAAGGAGCACTAATGGTACTCGCGTTGAAACAAACTCTGGAGTGATAACATTAACAAAAGAGTGTCCAAGAATTATTATAAATATAACAGATACATATACCAGTACCTTGAAATGTGAATTAAGTAAAGGAACATACTCCAGAAATCTGCTACTTACTCTGATTTTCCAGATTTTGCCTTAAATTGCTCTTGAATGTGCCTAATAAGATCCCCATTTGCACCTAAAGGTTTCTCTTCAGTCTGCTTCCAAACCAAATTCAGTATACCATCCAAGCCCAAGAGCTTGTTCAGACTGTTCACCTGCTTGCTCTCAGGTACAGAATCAGCTTTCATCTTGATCTCATTTTTCACAATTTGATCGTAGAGAGAACCTAGATACTCCTCAGGTAAATCCTTGCCATCGTCAATTCCTCGGTTATTCCGAATGAAATCAGCTTTGGTCATCTTTGAATTCAAAATAAATTCTAGTCAGAATCGAGTTAGAGGTCCCTCTGAATACAAATGAGCTCTCTAAACAAATCCTAGACTTTCTGCCTGCTCAGCAAATTGATGCAATTTTGAATTGCAATGTTGAAAGGAACTTTTTTGGTCTGAATTGAAAGGAAATACTGACTTAACTTGTGTAGCACGTAATGTCGCGTCACAAATACAGATGCAGCAAAATATAAATTCATTTAGAAGTCTCCAAACTGAAACTTGTTCCTAAACAAGTTAAAGGTTTCACTTCTTTCA
Source organism: Linanthus parryae (assembly GCA_023055425.1). Classification (NCBI taxonomy): domain Eukaryota; kingdom Viridiplantae; phylum Streptophyta; class Magnoliopsida; order Ericales; family Polemoniaceae; genus Linanthus; species Linanthus parryae. The sequence continues at coordinate 61,778,245 of JALGPY010000002.1, read as the reverse complement.
GGACCATAAGCCCCTTTCACAAAAAAACAGAACCAAGGAAAAAAACTGACCTTATCTTTCACCATGCTGTTATGTGCATCTGTATTGAGCATTATTACAGAATATGCAAGAACATAAGCAGTCTCTGCACTGGTAAACGAATTTGGATTACGTTTACAGTAACGCTCAGCGAATTTCTCCATGATGCGATCAATTTTCTGTGCTTCTCCTGGTAATCTAAATCCCCTAAGGAAGAACCTAATGGCTTCGCCAAAATTCATTCCCTCAAATTCAAAAGAATCTACATAAGCATGCATAACTTTCAAAGCGAACTCCTCCCTTTCACCCAAGTAGTCACCAATCATGGTTTCGCTAAGGCCAGCAGTTTTCTTCAGAAAACTGGCCACTGCTTCAGGAGAATTGCCAATCTTTTTGGTGCTTATTAGAAATTCTATTCCCTTGGAAGGCTTTCTGTTGAATAGTGAGACACCTTTCTGCAAATAGCATAGCAAAATGGTCAGAACAGCTACTGCAAGAGGAGGAGATATAATAAATTAGAAATCGGGAGACAAACTTGACACCACAGATCCCTCTGATTAGTAATAGTGCAGCAATTTTCAATGGATGGGTGCACAAATGAAGTAATATCTTCTAGGCACTATACAAATGATAATTAGCCATCAAATTATAACATAACTTCAAGTAAAAAAGTATCAAACCTGTAGCTCTATTTTATAAGCTCGCCGCTGCTCAAGGGTAGCAGCATCTGAGAACTCTGGATGTATTTCTGGATTAATCTCATCATCAGGAAGAGCTCCTTCTTCACCAATAAAATTTGCATCAATAGCTGTTGAACTACCATTCTCAGAGGTCTTTGGCGGGCAACATTCTTCTGTTCTTAGTTGCTGATCCATCCAAGTGCCCATAGATCTAATGATTCTAACCAAACACTTCACAGATTCAAACCGAAATGTCATATCCTGGGCTGGAGACAAACTGGTTGTTGAGCCAGAAGGGGGACCCAAAGCAGTTTTAAGGAGCCCATTCACAGTCCTGCAAACATCTGATTGAATTAAAAGAGTTTTAATACAACTGACTATTCAAGAAAGCAGAACAAAATGTCAAATAATGTAATAAACTGTACTATGTTTTCAGCAAAAAATCTATTCAACCACTGCCCAATTCTATTTAATTAAACTATTGAAAGAAGCATGATGGAATAGTGAGGGTAGACTACAGAATGGTCAGAAGAGATAAAACTTTAAATGAACAATCATGTTGAGATTTCTCCCACGTTAGGATTGTTTGAGATTTGTGTGTAGTTAATTAGGACAGGGGCTACTCTCCAGCATCAGGCTAGTTGTTTCATGTAGAACATGCGTCCCACGTGTTCGCCAGCTCGCCGCCACCACTTATGCTGTCCACGTGTTTTGACTTCTATGATGCCGCACGTGAGTTAGCTTGTTAAGATTTCTTCCACAACCGGATTTTTTGAGCCTTGTGTGTAGTTAATTAGTTCATGTGCTACTCCCATCATTACCAATTGGTTTCTTTCAATTGAAGCACTGGAAACAGCAGGTGGAGCCCCCTCGATTCTAAGAGTTAAGCATGCTGAGGATGGAGATAATTGAAAAACAAACAGTGAAACGGGCATAAAAGAAAACTTGAAACATTTGAGTAGACCAACCAGGAGAAGTATGTATCTAATCTATAATGTGAACACTGTCCAACATACCAGACAGTATTAGCAATTAGGTAATACAAGAAATGTCTGCAACTATCTAGGATCCTCTTAGATACTAAAGGAGAAAAAGTATATTGTAACAAGAAAAGCTAAAGTGCAGTTGATACTTTTTCACATATCTAAAGTGATGAAATTAGATCCCCATCTCATACTTAAAGTTCAGATAACTCTTAAGCTACATCTTTACAATAATTTGATGTGCCTCTTAAAGTTTAAAGTACCCTACACCAGACATCGGAGCTTTATGTGAGTCCAAAATCATTTTCAAACAAAACACAGAGAGCTCAAAACATTCTGCAGCTGAAGAATCTGCACTGGACTGACAACTTCACTTGCGACATAATCGTCGTTATTGCTCACTTCCGCTCTGTGCTCACGTTGAATTGATCTTGTCAGCTTACTGCTTCAGTATCCACAGGTTTAATGCACGCTGCTCACTCAACCAGTCACCCCACATAATCTGCAGATGCTTATTTCTCACATACATAAAGGTGCAACATAACAGGTGTGCGAAGTGGAATTATGCAGGATCTCTAAATTGAGAAAATATATATGATAAGCCGGGATCTTATTAGAACAATTCAGTCCCTATGTAAAGAATATGGTAAAGACATAGGTAAGGAAAAAAGCCTCACTAGCACCTTGGCTGAGATGAGAAAGCATACATGTTTCAGATGTAAGAGTTGAGGGTTCAGTATCACGCCACTTTCCCTTAAGGAAAGCCATTTGGTGTTGGCCTGTTATACGACGGAGCCTATTGATGGAAAAATCCCAGACGATGATGCATAAATGGATGAATCACCCGGCAACTTTCCTTGCCCTCACAATGGACCAAGAATCAAAATCACTTCAGTCTCTATGTACAGAATATGGTAAAGGCATAGGTAAGGGAAAATGCCTCACTAGCACATTGGCTGAGATGAGAAAGCATACATGTTTCAGATGTAAGAGTTAAGGGTTCAGTATCACGCCACTTTCCCTTAAGGAAAGCCATATTGTGTTGGCCTGTTATACGACGGAGCCTATCGATATGGAAAAATCCTAGACGATGATGCATAAATGGATGAATCACCCGGAACCTACTTTCCTTGCCCTCACTATGGACCAAGTATCACAATCACGATGACGGAGCCAGCCTGCATGTAAACCCCTCTGTTACTTGTATCGAGCGATACTCGATACGTATCGTACGATATGATGCGATACATGCCATCATCGTTACGTATCGTTCGCTGTATCGCTAATGAAAGTGTATCAAACTGTATCGAGCGATACACATCCGATACGAAAGGTATCGCGTATCGCACGATACGTTTGAGAACAAAAACTGGTCTAGGTTTGTTAGAACCTATTTATATAGAATTTCATATTACATGGATTAATATGAATATTTTGTTAGATGGTCCTACTTCTCTGGGTTTGCCTCGATCTTGCTAGTCAAAAAACTAAATTGTCTTAAATTCTTGATAATGACCTAGCCTTTAGACGAGAAAGACTGAAGAAGAAAATGCCATATAGAAGACAGATTGTTCTATTTACATGACTATAGTGGAATACGGTTGTGTTTCGTAGTGAATACTGATTAGAGATCCCTAACTTTAGTATTCCAGTTTTATGTTCCATTTAATTGGGTGCTTTTGCCACACATAAGCAAGAATATTTAACTAATAAAACATTGCCACATAGATATATCCTACATATAACTGGCAGTCCACTCAATTCTTCTAATTCATTATTACTCTCGCTTATGTAATGTGAATATGTGTTTCATTATTGGACATGAATCTAAAATATATTAACATCCCTTTATAATGGGACTCTATAATCTAGATGCATACCAACAATTTCTCAAAATACAAATATTAACATGTGTATCGGAATAGTGCCTTTAAGGCACGGGTTGTGCCCTAGTCCATCTACATGCACCTTTGTTTCTTCCAATCTTGAGAATATAGGATGAGCCATGGCAGTCACGACTCAATGGTTCTAGTAATGAAAAAAAGTGAACAGCCAACAGGCCAGCCCTTTCAATGAAGCAACTATGGATGTTTATGACTCTCGCGACCAGGATCTGCTCCCTCCTGTAATAGTCTCGTGAGGATTGAACTAACGTGCGTCTTTCAAATCGTACCCAATAAAAGATCAATAGAACATGTTAAGGAGCAATCAAATTGCACTCGCTTATGGTTCTGTTAGTAGATTTAACGCAACAGTGATCAACAACTATCTCAGAAGACAAAGTGAAGGACAATACCATATCACACATGCAAAAGATCCTAAGAAGATAAACATGGAACTTGTGGCAAAAAACAGTACCTTTCAAATATGTTTGTTGAGTCGACATCACAGTCGTAATTGACGAAAATGTCAATCATAACTTGAGGATCCTCAGATATCTTCTCCAGCAAATTGAGGACAGTCATCTTCTGTAAGAAACTAGGTTGGAGTATATTCTCGAGAACACGAAGGATAAGCATCGGAAAGAAAATTCCTATTTCAGATTTCACAGCTGATCTGAACTTTAGCAACAAACTCTTTAGAATAGAACAAAGAAGTTGAAAAACAGTCATAACAGACAGCCCACTGTTCCTTAACAGTGATAAGCAGAGATATTGCTTGATGGCATTGATAAACCTGCACAACAAAAGAAAGACGTCAATCAGGATATAGATAGGAGACTCTTCCAGTGATTCTAACAGCCAGATAACAAGCAGCTTGGTCTCTGAACAGCAGCAGCATTACCAACCCATTTACAAGTCAGCAAAACAACTAACACAAATTAATGATAAGAACCATACACAATAAACAACACCATATCAAACATTTATTTACTTCTTAGCATCTGACATATAGTGCCACAGACGAAGCTCTTTTAAATGTAGTAGGTAAGCTGCTGAAAGCACAAACACCCTTTTTCTATCCCAGTCATTACCGTCATTTACCAGTGTGTTCGAAACTCATCTCTCAGTAAGACCCTTGGATACACCAGTTAGGAAAAGTGATACACCAATTAATGGTAGTGGACGAGTGAAAGGGAGACCAAAACAAACCTGGGTAGAGGCAATAAGACAAGGTTTAATCAAAGTAAACCTAAGAGGGTGAATGACTTTGGACACACAGCTTATATGATGTGGGATGGGAGTAACACTCCAAGTTTTTGTTTGGTTCAAGAAAACACCAAATGATTGTTATATAAGGAAAAACATCTCCAATAGAGCATGCAAAATGCATTATTAGCAAAACTATGAAGAAATTAGTGAAATATTGAGGTCCAATAAGTTATACATATCAACATGCATTTTACAAAACATGCATTTTCCTTTTTATAGTTAGAAAACTAGAAAGTAGGAATGAAAAATAATGTGTCTATCGCTTTCCTCCCATGCATCTCCGAATTGCATAATTTAACTATTTAACTCACACAATAAATTATTGTTGTAGTGAACCCTTAAATGTATGTCATGCAAATTTTATAAAATATAAAACTTCACAATTTTTTCATATCCTACTGCTGGAGATGCTCCAAGGACTTACTTTTACCCACTACCAATCCTTCAAACGTGGGATTAACAATACCTGGGTGGACCAGGTATTAATAAGGCTTGGTGGTGACACAATTTAAAATACCAAAATGCCCTCACCATTTGGTTCCAATGTTTTAATTTTTAACATGATGGACAAAGTTGTCATTTTAGTGTCAATCCAATATCTAATCCTATGCACAACCAAACACCATCTTATATTGCACCCATCACTACCAATCCCAGAACTACTAATCGAGCACTAATAATCTCAGCACTACCAATCCCTCACAACTAAGCCAAAATACAAACAAGCCCAAGGAGTTTGATCCACGTAGCCAACCCGGTTAATCTAGGACGGGGCTTGATGAGTTGGGGTTGAACTAATTCATAGGCACAAGATCTAGTTTGCTAGGATGTGTAGATACTAGTGAAAAGGCGGTGTGTTTTAGTCAGATACCACACTAAGAGGGTTCTCCCAGATACATGTTAAACACACTGGTATCATCCCTAATAATTTTTTTTTTCTGAAGCCAATGCTTGGGACTCCATATACACTCTAATGCGAGTGACATATGCCTCGTTACTGTAATTAAAATTCCAAATAATGTATCTAAGTCATAAAATAGGGTCAGGACACATGTCTAGATTCCTTTTTCATCCTCTTTATTGTGGCAGACAGACAACAGCCATCACATTCTGCAAATGACTTCGATTCAGAAGGTATATTGTAGGCATTTAGCACTAGTTAGTTTTAGTTTTAAACTACTTTTAGATGATTTTTTAAATATTAATATGACCGAAAAGTACATGAGAGACTAATTTTATTCAAATGTCTCACCATCCCAGTGGCGGACGCAGGATTTTTATAGTGGTGGGGGGGGGGGGGGGGGGGGGGGGGGAGAGATGCACAGTAACTAACATAATATTTGAAGCCACGCCAAAATTTTAGCTTACATCATTAACAAACATGGTACTAGTTTGATTAGGTGTTAACATTTAATTCAAAAATCATTATTTTAATTATTCAACACCCAATTAACCAAACAAGAAGCAGCCAAGCAAACAATAAACTTCTACTGAGGAATCATTAGAACCCTATATGTTCAGGAATAGTAACTTGCTTTTGAAACGTTCAGGAATAATAACTAGAAAGCAAAAATGAAGTAGAACACAAAAATTGCTAAAAAATATCAAAATATAACCTACAAAAGCTGAAACTAATTGTTAGAAGATGATTAGAGAGAGGAATCGAGAAAACTTAGCGATGGAGAAAAGTGAAATTTAGCCATAGAAGGTGTCGAGCAGCTCTTTCCTAGTATGTTTGATTGATTCAGACTTTCTTTCACACGATTTTGAGATACTTATTCGTTGGTAGTTTAATATTTAAAGCCACTCCAAAATTTTAGCTTACATCATTAACAATAATGGTACTAGTTTGATTAGGTGTTAACATTTAATTCAAAAATCATTATTTTGATTATTCAATACCCAATTAACCAAACAAGAAGCAGCCAAGCAAACAATAAACTTCTACTGAGGAATCATTAGAATAGAACCCTAGATTTTCAGGAATAGTAAGTAACTTACTTTTGAAACGTTCAGGAATAATAACTAGAAAGCAAAAATGAAGTAGAACACAAAAATTGCTAAAAAAAAATATCAAAATATAACCTATAAAAGCTGAAACTAATTGTTAGAAGATGATTAGAGAGAGGAATCGAGAAAACTTAGCGATGGAGAAAAGTGAAATTTAGCCATAGAAGGCGTCGAGCAGCTCTTTCCTAGTATGTTTGATTGATTCAGACTTTCTTTCACATGACTTTGAGATACTTATTCGTCGGTAACTTCTTTTGTATTAAGTTTGAGCCTTATCTTTTGTAATGGAAATCGTATAACTTCAATCTCCCTGATTGTAGGGGTTCTTATCAAATATAACTGATCACATTTCAATAGGATTCCTTTTTTCTTACTCTAGTAGTAGTACTGGGATCTTAATATCATTTATTATTAAATTCAAATTAATGTAGAAACATGCACAATCTGATATATTATACTATAATACTAGGCTACTAGGCAGTTGTACTTATACACCTACTCTCTATTCTACTGTTACTCTTGTTCACAAACCAGTGGGGGCCAAATAGAAGAGTTAAAAAGAATTTCAAAATTTATACATATATAATAATAGACCCAAAAAAAATTGTAGGGGTCATGGCCACCCTTAGCCATTCCCCCCCTCCGTCCGCCCCTTCACAAACCCCTCATTCTTGGGTAGTGGCTGGTGGGCATAATGTTAAGGTGTCGAGATTCCTTGTAGCTGTCCGGTGTCCACCAACAAGACCTGGAGTTGACACTGTAACTTTTTTAGTACAGGCTACCAGTTATTATCCCAATTTAATACTCAAGCTCACCCTCGGATCAAAATTCAGTTCTTGAAGCGTTTTAGGATGGAGTTGCGTACAAACATCTAAACAAAGCGATAGAGTTCGGAATAACATTACCACTTCCGATAAGGTAGACTTAATTGCTAATTTGGAAAACGACACAGATACTCCTAGGAGGTAGGGTAGATTAAGGAAAGCTTCATGCAGCCCCATTTTTGTAGAGTAGGATAGCGCTGTCCACCTCATAAAGAGGAACCCTCAATTGGTGCCATCTCTGGATTACATCAATCTTCCCAACTACCCACCCAAAAATAGCTTAGTCCAGCAGTGGACCATCCATTGCAGAAATAGGAAGGTATGCGTGAAAGCACTTGCTCGGTCCAGCATCCAGGCAAGCCTTTTTTTTTTCCATAATTGCTTTGATAGGACAACAAAGTAAGGGTACTTTGCTCGACATGATTCAAAAGAAACCTGGTATTGGTGGTAGCATCATTACCTAACCCTTGTGAAGGAGTTGAGAGGCACAAGAGTAGTGTACGAAGTATAAGGCAGCCTACTATATCTGAAGATTATTGTCTGTAATCAATAAATTATTGACCATCACAGCGAGAAAAAAAAAAATTGACTATGAAAGAATGGTTCAAGCTCATCAAACTACCACACAAGGATTTCAAGCGCTGCAATTTTACAGGTGATTAGTAAAGAAGTACTTCAATCATAGGAGCTGGACGGAGAATAAAAAGTGGAGTTAACTATCTTGCCCCTTAACTTTCAGCGTACGAACATACAGTACGGTCAATATCTTCTTAGCCAAGTTCAGTTCCGCGCGCCCCCTTGGTTCGAAATGATTGCTCAAATACCTGATTCATGGGCTCAATGATGGTGGCTGAAAACTAGAAACCTTGTGACCATGAGCACCCGCTTCACCGACTGAGATTTCAGCCTTCTGGAGCAGGAAAAAGCAGAGTTCCAAGCAAAGTTCAGAACTCCCATCCCCCAACTTTTAGAGGACGACTTTTGGTAGAATAATGGACATATACAATCTCAAAACAGGATGATAGACTAATCCTTTCTTGCCTAGCGTACCAGGCTACCAGCTATAGTGACTTTGTCCTTTCATTTCTCACTTCGACATTAATGCAGTAGAGTAAGTTTCTAGGTTTCATGTGATTGCTGCCAGAGGAAGGTACAACCCGCTTGAAACACAACAATGCCGTTTCTTACAGTCGAAATTTCTAAGATAGAGTGCCATTGGTGGGATATATAATGTCGTCAGTATAGTGTCATCGGCGGAATAATAAGTGTATTCCTGGTAAGCAGAGAGCATCGTAATGTGAGAACTTTAAAAGGCCAAAAACACGTCATTTGGCCATCTTCGGGTTAAGATGGTGGGAAAAAGCACTATGGTCAGGGGCTCAGGGCTCAATATGTTACTTTTTGGAGGTAAATCCTGACAATTTCAATGGATTGTTCGCACATTTGTTAGGAAATCATTAGCTATTTGTTTTGGAAGCTTGGTTTTGGATGATAGTTCAGAATTTTAGCATTTTGCAGTCCTTTACAAACTTGGCCGATGCTAAAGAGAGATGGAAACTTAATATCAGTTGTATGGAGTTGGATGATTATTACAGTATTACTCCGGTAAGTTTTTGAGAAAATGCTAAGAAAAGACACATTTCATCTTGCTGTTTCAAATGTATACAGCAATCCATAGGCACAACCCTATACTTCGCAGTTTGGGACTAGTAGAAGCTCTAAACCCAATGCCTTCATTGAAAGCAAAAAACCATAAGGGTTTGCAAAAGCTAGTTGCTGACTAATACAATAATGTTGGTTAAAACCATATAATAATAGGTATACTTCTTGGTTAGAGTTTCGAGTGGGGAGGATAGTGGTAGCGCCAGTGATGGCGCAGATAATGGCAATGTTAGCTATATTTGAATGAATCATGGGTTGTCCAGTGGGTACGAGGAATAAATGCAAGAGGCATCAAGGAAGAATATGCTGAATGAAACATTAAGACATAAACATTCTTGATTAACTTAAGTCTTGGTACGAACAAACAAGCTAGTAAGCAAGCTAGATATAAACAAATAAAAAACAATCGTCTCAATATGAGCTAGAAAACCCATGTATAAACATGTGACGTTGAACATCTTTACAGGTTTAGTAGCTTTTCATGTTAAAAAGCTATTACTCTGTATAAGATATTCAGATTGAATTCAGTTATTAAACGTTGCCAACTCAGCTACACTTTAGCATAGGCATCTAGTTCATTTCTCTGCAAGCATGCAATGATCAACTCAGCTACACTTTAGCAATCTCTATTCACAGATAACCAAGCTAATATAATCGAATAGTAAACAGCAACGACATCCCAAATCCACTACTAACCTCTCATCCGTGCGCCAAACGGTACCAGCATTCTCCATAATCACCTTAAGCAGCTCCAAAGACAACGTCTTCCCCCTAAGAAGGATATGATCGTCCGGATTGTCCTGCGACGAAAACTTCATCGACAACTTGCACAAATTCTTGAAAAGCATAAACCCATCATCCCTAATCTTCGTAACTTCGCCCGACTCCCCATCGCCCCGTTCCTCATTCGGCGAACCGCTCCCGTTCGACATCCCCTTCGGATCGAGAACCCCTTCCTTAACCTCCACCCCTTCTTTAATAAAATTCTGAACAAACAGTATCGAACTCCCTTCATTCAAATTCCTATCGCTGAACTCCAATAGATCACCGACAACAACAGTCTTGAACTCAGCACTAACATTATCCTCCTCAGCTCTAGTGAAAACAATAACCATCATCTGCGCCAAAACCGCCTTGGCACAGATCTGATTCGTCCCACTCCCACCGCCTAAATACACATTGTAACATGTCCGTACGACGTGGATTAAACAATCGCCTCGGATCAGCACCGAGGGAGATCGTACAGCGGATAGCAAGGTCTTGAGTACGCCCAGCTCGACGGAGTCTTCACCGAGGGCGCTGCTCTTGCAGACGGCTTCGATGAGGCGGTAAATGAGCGTGGGCGGGGCGGTGGCGTCGATTTCGCAGCGGATTAAGCCGAAGGAGAAGAGGCGGAAGAGGCAGTCGAGGGCGGGTTCGACGACTTTGGGGGATTGGGATTCGAGGGCGAGGATGAGGGGGAGGAGGACGGATTCGGCGTGGAGGGGGTCGGAGTAGCCGTAGAGAGGGGAGCAGGAGAAGGGATCGGGGGAGTCGGAGATGATGTTGAGGCGGTCGAGAGCGGATTTGCAGGCGGAGACGAGGTGGGCGTGTTTTCTCCAGGCGACGTTTTTGATGATCTTGTCCAGGGATGGGCCCAGCACCCAGCCGCACCGGGATGGGCCGCCTAGGGTTTGCGAATCGGTCATCTTTTTCCAGGAAGGACTATTCGCGGCTTCTGTTGGTGCTTCTGGTGGTCATCGTCGGAATCGTCGGGAGTGAAATGGGGAGAGTGGTTGAGATCGGTGAGATTTGCAGGTAGGAGAGTGCGAATTGAGGATTGGGAGAGGAATTGGTGAGATGGTTGTCTTGGTGCTTGCCTGAGCCGACGGATGCGTGATCTGAGTTCGATCTCTTGTACTAGTACTACTGGTTTTTTGTCAAAGGGAAGGGGAATGGTCCTGGTTTTCACATTTCGGGTTGAACAGTAGCTATCGGGTTTTTGTTGATGGGGGTGATAGTTTGTTTGGCAACAACTACTTGTGTACGGGAGTTAAGACTTAAGAGTAGAATAGACTAATCCACGTTGCTTACACGACAAATTATCCATGAATTAGTAGTATATAAGAATTTATTTCAAGTATCCACGTTGCTTACACGGCTGGAGTTACTATTTTTGATGCACGAAATCACCTTTCATTCCCATTCGTCGTATGGCACAGCTTGCAAATATGAAGGATATGGTTTACTTTATGTACAGGAAAAAAAAGGTAAAATATCTCATAGTCAATGTACATGACGTTACGACAAGGCGGCATTAAAAGTGCACCATTACTAAGGAGCCGACCACCCCTTGAATGATGTAAGCTTCTAGACATTGACAAACGACTTTGTTCCAGGCATTTCAGTAAGACCAACATCATTAAGGTCTTGGCGACTGATCTGGATTGATCTTGGCCGCTCGACCTCCCTATTACACTCGTTTGACTAGCTAACTTCATAGTCTACAGAAGACCCATGAATTGGTTTAGTTGAGTCAACATAGCGATCGCTTCCAGATATTAAAATGCACAGCTACTTTAGTAAATTTTCCCAAAAAAATTATGGAAGTTGTAGACTTTGTTTAAGGACCTAAGACCCATTAAGAGGAGCAGCAACGGTATACTCGAAAGACATCTTCCCTACTTCTCGAAGTACAATTCTCAGCCAAAGGCATCGCTTTGGCGCGATCATCTTCACCATACACCTACCAGAGTGGAGCCTTCTCCGGAAGCTCTCCTCCTCTTAATCGAGTTCCCAACCCTCCAAGGACTTCCTTACCGATCTCTTAGATTAGATTGTAAGCTAACCTTTTAGTTTGTTTTTCGTACTTTCTCCTCATTTCATTGCTAACTTGACCGTCTACTTGACTCCTTGTATTTTTTGGAAGAACTAATTACACATTTCACACCTGTAAAAATAGTTCCGCGCAACGAAGACACGTAACTAGTGATTCCGTACATCACATCGATCAAGGACCGCCCCTAGGCTTTTCTGGCGTGCGGCGAAATCCTGTACTAAAATTTGCAAAATACTCTAATGAAAAGTTTATATATCACAAAACTACTACATCGTAAGCTAAATTTATGCAAGAGTTGTAGAGACTATCGATGTAGGACACGTTAGAACCATTCCTTATAGTAACCCTTAATACTCTTCCGTTTAACCCCACCACAAGTCTGAGCTCCATCATATGCTGTGAGAAAGTTCATAATACTCGTAAACAAGGCAAACTTAAGATAGCTCTAGAGCCATGACATAAGATCAACATATTTTGTCAACACGAAGTGAGATGACTTATAGAAGGTACTGCAAGAAAGAGTCAAGACATTATAATTGAGGCAATGTGTTAAGATGACAACGATGATAAGTCAGTGGCAAAGGTCTCGAGTTTGAACATCCCCTCAGCGTTAGGTTGGACTAAGATTTACATATGGTGTTCTATGTACTTGGCAAAAGAAAAAGCAGTTAGTGGCGTTATTAGTTTATAATGTAATTCTAGTTTGTGGGGATAAACAGAAAATTCAAATGATTACTCACAAAAAGATGTTACACCAAAACTTGCTCCCTCTTTATAGATTAGTACTATAGATATTAAGGAAATTCAATGCTAGGCTATAAGTGACAACACAAATATTACAATAATTAAAGATGTAATCTCTCCTTCAGCCCAAAGTGCCCCTTTCATGTAGTCCCAAATGAGAAAACTCTGTATAAAAATGTACCGTTACAAATCAAGCAACCTCCCTGGAAAATCATCTCATCTTCTATAAAAAGAGGATCCGCACTAATTCTACGGTTTCGCTACCTTCTTCTTGCCAGCCAAATATGGGGAAAGACTCAATAACTTCAAAATCTGAGCACGACCCTCTCAATTCCCAGGAGAACAGATCCGTGCTGCTAGCAATATCATGAGCATCAATCACAACGATTGTCAATTCGTAACAGCAGCAGGCTCCAAAACAGTTTGACCCTTGTTAAACGAATCCCAGTTAATGTCCCTCAATATCTTGAACCTTTCATCCAATGACACAAAACCAGCTTGGGCAGCTACGACGTTAGAAGCTCCAGCTCTGTGGAGAAGAAGAACACTAGGTGCCATTTCCGGGCCATGAAGCTTTCCAGTCAGCAATACTCGGAGAGGCATGAAGAGTGATTTCCCCTGCCATTGCCACAATGTACGAACAAGTTATCAAGAGTGAATAATGATACGGGTTAAGACTGTCACTGCATGTCAATGGTCATTTTGGTAACTAACCTTGCGCTTTTGTGATTTACCGAAGTTCTTTACCCATGTTTTCCAGCCAGTGGGGCCTTCTTCTAGAGCACTCGGCAGTTCACCGCTTTCATATGCTGCTACCAAGCTAGATGCAAACTCTGGGAGGCCATCTTGCAACACAGGTTCGCCTTCAGTACTACAGGTGGCACAAAATAAGTTAACAAGCTGTATTATGGTTTTGTTACCAGTAATTCTATATAAACTACAATCTTTCTCCCATTCTTTTCAAAAATGTACAATGTAGCATTTTCCAAAAGATGTATTCTTGTAGTTTATACTTGTCATAAAGCAGATAACTCCTTAGATTTTAAAGCGAATTACAAACGATATCCCCCCTTAATTTTGAACTGTAATGACAGGATAAAATAATGTTTAATTTTCCGCCTTTTAAATGCCAAGCCAATCGAATCTGGATTACAAATGGCATTGTGCATCTGAACCATGCTGTTCTACTAAAGAAGTACCCGACTTCACATTTGGACAAGAATATCACGAGGTTGTGAAACAAATCTGTGGCCACAAGGGGAGACGTAAAAGCAATTGGATTTCTTTGCCAAATAAGATAATAAAGTGGAAAATAATCAAAATGAATCAATCATCTTCAGGAGCTACCGATTGCCAAAGGAAAGGAAAACCGCTTGACCAGTATGGATCAACGAATGCAAACAACAACCAGAATAACCACCACAATGAACAGCTGGATTCTTCATTACTTCCTTAAAATTAGCCTAACCGATAAGCACAAACACAAAATCTGCAACTACCGCCGCCACCTCCATCGTCACCCCGCCATCCAAAGCTCTCAGAAATAAATTAAATGAAACTTGAATCAAACTGCACAATACTCCAAGTAAAATTGGTCATCGAAGCCTGATGTATCCAGCTTTCGAGTAAACAGTTGCCGGCAGCAGAGCTTTTATAAGAGAGAGAGGACAAGGATGGAGGCCAAAGGTCGAAAAAGTGAGTGCAACTTTTTCCATCGGAAAATCGGTTTTCCGTTTCCTTCTTATAATTTTCTCCTGATTTTCATTTTGGACTTCCTTTCCTTTTAGCTTCTTTAACTTTTGAAACATTAAAATCATTTTTCAGGAACATATTTTCTCTTCATTCTCATTTTCCAAGTTCCAACGGCCCAAGAGATAACGTAAAGAAACGAGATAAAATTACCTTGCTAATGTAGTATGTAAGGGGTAAGATAGCAAGTTCACAAGTGCTTTCTCACAATCTGGTATCAAGTCAATCCCATCCTTCAGCAGCTGAACAGCCTCCTGATACATACACAATCTTTTTCAGTTCATCCCTTGATAAATTTAATTAGCTATAGCAAGCTTCACATCATATATATAGTGCTTATCCTCTACCCGATGTATCTTATTTGAATCTATCCGTCACTGCAAACCCCAAAAGTATCTTAAGCATGGCTTTTACATTTATACAAGGACCTTAGTTCACATTATACCCACATTATGCTAATTGTTAGTGCACATCTATATTAGGTTTACTTGGCCACCACCTGTGTTTGTCGTCCTAGTGAATCTTTAGGTTAAATGGAAATAACTAGTCAACTAGTTCTTCCACCATGGCGGAGATTAAGGCATCAACAAGAATTGTCAAGAGCAGTTCTTACTTCTACGAATGGACCGTCTGATTCAATGAGGATCCCTGTGCTCTTCCAATGCTCGCCAATACGCTTAGTCAACTCTTCTGATGAAAGAGATCTCAAATGCTGCCCGTTCATCCACCTTCAAATTTTTTAGTAAAAATGTATTAGTGATTATGATGAACTCCAGACTTCTAATATACTAAATATCTAGCCACATATGCTTAACTTCCTCAGGAATGAACAGAACTACATAAAGACAACCAACATAAATGATAGGAAATAGTATGTCATCTGGTACATGTATTTCCAAATTAACTCTCCAGAATAGTTCTTAAGCATAAATCAAAATGAACAATCACCTTAATTTGGTTGAATCAAAGATAGCTCCACTCTTGTTGACACGGTCAATTGTGAACTTCTCAACTGAGGGAAAGAGAGACATTACAGTGGTTAAATCCTGAGATCACCGTGGCACCCCTCATTACAAGTTCATAGTTAAGAAGTTCAGCAACTAACCGAGTTGTGGAAGGGTAAAGAACTCATTCTCTGTGCCATCTCCCCAACCCAGTAGAGCCAGATAGTTCACCATTGCCTGGGGTAGATATCCCATCTCCCTGAACTGTTGATGAAGATTATTAAATGTTGCTTAACATATTCAAATGAAGAATTTCAGATACTTTTACCAAAATAAAAGAATTTCAGATACATTCTAAATAATGGAAAAAAATCACTTTTGATACACATTAACGTATAGAAACCTGTCCAACTGATGTTGCACCATGCCGTTTAGAGAGTTTGCTCCGATCAGGAGCAAGAATTAGAGAAACATGAGCAAAATTAGGCATTTCGAATCCAAGAGCCTGCAAAGAGGATATACAAGTTATTTAAAGCTTCTCCGAATTCTGGAACAGACCATCTCCATGGAAATGAGGAAAAGGCAAAAGTAAATCTTCAGTAGAAATTAAATTATACATGGAGGACCTACCTTATATATCAATGCTTGCCTTAGAGTGTTTGGCAAATGCTCTTCCGCTCTGTAAAGAAGGTTTTAAGGGGGAATGACAAAAGAGTTAAAGGGAATGTAGTATTTTAGGCTTGTAGCCTGAATAAGTAAAGCCAGAGAGTAGTATCAGAGCTGTGTACTCCGAAGATTGGCAAAAAGTATATTCTCACAAGTTCGGTTGTCACCATTATCCTTACCTGATAACATGTGAGATGCCCATGGTGGCATCATCAACAGTTACACAGAAGTTGTATACAGGTTGCCCGTTACTTCTCATTACCACAAAATCTCCTAGTGTGTCCAAGTTCCAGCTAACCTTCATAATACTATGAAGCCAAATCAGAAATATAGAAATAAAAGACCTGTACATAATCAATTAGAAAAGTTACAGAAATTATACTACTTAGGATCTGTGTGCCTTGATCACATAGAGCTGTGACCATTAAAGGCCAAATATTTATAAGCTTGACAAGAATGCTACACAGTGTCAAGACTTCTGATCTCCTCAAAGTGTCTGCCCTTTTGCAGTGTAACTGACTAACAGACCACATATGCAGTAAAAGAATGAGTGGAAGAAAGCAAATAAAGCTATGAGCATGATTTTAAATTGCAATATGTGGGACCCAGACTACCACTAGAAAGATCAAATAGTAAGAAACACTTAAAAGATGTAAACAAGGCAGTACCACGTAATAAGTTGGATGATGAGAGGTGTCAAATACTGTATTTCTAATTCCAAGAGAGCCCCGATAAAGATAGATAAAAGCAAAAGGCAGATTATCAAAGGTCAGAGCCACAAACACGAGCAAGCATGTTAATGAGAGCAAGCAATAATTCCCTAACATCTAAGCACTATAGATAGCTGAAAATGGTGTTCTTTGCTATAAGATGGATATTGTTCACCACGTAATAAGTAGATTGGAATCAACCTGAAACAATGAGGTTACTCCCCTAGCAATATCAGAGAACAGGACGTATATAGCAAGAACAATCAACCGACCATTAAATGGAAACCAAGAACCAATCTTACCACTCCTCGAATGAGGTCATTAATTTGCAAACTGCCTTCCTTCGGTACTCGAAATCGGTATGTGTAAGGGGTCCCCTTTGCCAGCTCTTCTTCTACTTCCTCATCAGTGGCGTGGGCCCATCTTCCCATGTACACAGGAGGAAGTTGTTTTAACTTTGCATCCTCCTTCATTTTCTCAAGTTCCTAAAAAAACAATGTTTAGGATTATCAATTTTTAAAAGGTCAATCTACACACAGTCCTTGTAAACTCAAGAATAGCGGCGGTACAAACCCATAGAACAGATACTGTTAAATCAAGGCTGTCAATCTACTAGCAATCAAATACTAATGAAAAGTAACACATAATTTTATACAAATATTAACAAAAAGTTGGAAAAAGTAAATACTATAATATAGAACACAGTTTCGATGACACATCCAATTGCAACCTTCAACAAACCATCAGGTCACAGCAATATAAAAAGTGTGTGTGTGTGTGTGTGTGTGTGTGTGTTTGTGTGTGTAGATATCGAACATATGTTATTTTGTCATCTTCTAAAGAGCTCAATTACTAAAAACAAATAAAGAAGATCCTTGAGCAAAGCAAGCAAGTAAGCCTCAGAAATACCAGAGCGCCGTTTGTAAAAAGCAAGTCGGAAATCTAAACCTGAACTATCCCAGGTCCTAACCTACCTCAACCCCCCCCCCCCCCACCCCCACCAAGGAAAGCTAAAAAAGCCTTTAGTTGCTCTACCCACAAGAAATGGACAGCCTGAGAGAACAGATACAAGATTGAACACAACCCCTCCACTGCTGACAACAACTCATCATACTTAGAAAATAAAGCAAAAAAATTGCTAATTCGAATGACCACATGTCACAACCCTTCTCAATACAAGTAAGCAAAGTACATCAGACTCACATCTCCTTATTCAACGATCCGTGTACTTTTTTGCCACCAACCTTGCATTCAAAATCTGACTACACGCTACAAATAGATTCTGAGACCCAGCAACGAGAAACAAAATAAACTCGCTTTAACGTAAACCAAACAGTTTATCCAAAATCTCATACAAGCTATTCAAAATATTTAATAGCCCAAAATCACAAACATCCACTACCCCTGGTCTTTTGGGGAGTAAATCCACAAACGTAGCATTCAAGCTCTTCTCTGAACACCTTGCAGATGGATTTTTTTTCAAAATAAAAAGAAAATGAAAAAAGATGGATATCATGCTCATCAACATCATTTAGGTTTGCAGCTTTATCACCACCCAACGGAAGACCGGAAGTAAGGCTCGTCTCACTTCATCCTCCTCAAAAATAGTATCCAACCCAACGATTCCCTCCTCTAAAACCATGAAAGGTAGACCATCTATGTTAGGCCTATCTACATCACTGTCCTTGGAAAGACCCTGATTGAATTTGACAACCCCCTGCGCCACATTATGCTCTCAACAGAGGCTAATATTCCCACCTCTGCTGGAACAGAATAATTTTGACCTTTTGTGAGAATTAGATAATCGGCCAACGAAATTGAAACACCTAACACCCTCCTCTAAACACAAAGCTTTAGATTACTTGCACCGACTAGTGGACTTAAGACTTGCTACGTGAATAAACACGCCACTTAGAGAAGCACAATCACTCTCACCCTCAACATCCCCCCTTCTATTCAAATGGGCACAATATTTTTAAATGAGGGTGTTTCAGAAAAACAAATTTGCAGTAGTGAAACACCTGAAGTTTACCTCTATAAACTAAAAGACGCACACTTACAAACCAAAACTAGTGGCTACTAATTAAACTGAATATACAATATTACAATGGGTCATTATGTTGCTTCGAATCCTGCCAAAGGTATGCACAAACGTTTATTTTACGCTATTTTCCTACGGATGTAGAACTACAATGGAATTACATGTAAGATATTAGGTGTCATTTGCACGATCGGAACAGCAGCACACCTCTATATTAGGTGTCATTTGCACGATCGGAACAGCAGCACACCTCTATAAAGAACTATGTTTATCCTGTTTTGCTAATATTGCCCTATAAAGAGTAGGGGTGGAGATAGTCGTGGGCACAGGGGTCACGTGCCCTGAGCGATACAGAAATCTCACCCTGTGCTCTATATAATTTCGTGATATTTCTGATATTTTCCCAAAATATTCTAGAAAGTGCCCAAAGTACTTGTAATTGTGTCCCGAGTTACGAAATACTCCTCAACAAATTAGCTCCAAACTAATTTAGCATCACAATACCGCAAATCTCTTCAGAATTTATATGTTCAACCTCTATATTAGTCAGCATAACAGACTATTCTTGTGTAGTAGTGGTCATGTTTGAAGTAGAGAAGTAGCTAATAGTAAAAAATCTGAATTTTTTGGTCAAAAATCCCAAAAAAAAATTCGGAATTCAGGAAGCAATTGTGGATTCCGGATTTGGAGAGCCTGAAGTCTGGAATTGAAGATATTGCCCGTTTTATTGTTCCGGATTGATTGTTTGAAACGAAATTCCCTTTCTTTATGCTATTGAAGATCTCCCTCGTCCACGTATTGGACCATTCGGTCAACCTTCTTAATAAAAAGAGAGAATATCTACCCTTCCGCAGCCCACCTAATTCAGCACCATACCTAATGGAGTAAAAAACTATGAGCACTTATTCAATTATAACTCTTAGAACCAGATTTCCGGATTTCCTTTGGGAATTCCGTATTTACCTTGTTTTTCAAGATTCTTCGTTCTTATTGATATTACATTATTATTATTTTTACAAATAATGCATCAATCTCCTTGTCTCTACTTTATCCAAACACCACAGATAAAAGGAGCTTTTGAGCTAAACCGCTCACTTACTTCAGCTCATCCAAACAGACCCAGTGTCTCCAGCATAGTGCTTGCTTGCATATGCTTTCTTGATATTTGAAATCATATACCAAGAGCCCACTGACACGTTAGAAAGAAAGCTCCCTCTAACTAGATTTATATGTTTAGAATTTATATGCTCACCATCTAAATGTATGAACAATTTTGAAAAAATAGATGCTCTACTTTGTAGATGTATTATCAACAACTGAACAAATTAGAAAGAAAGCTTGCTCTGACTAAACCTCAATGACGCAAACAAAATTTGGTGGACAGAACATGTGGCTAGTCCTTTCTCTTTATGGCTCGGCCTCTATAATTATCAATTCTTTCTTTTAGACCTTTATTTATAAGGATGTGTATTTGTTGATAGATACAGATATAAGTACTGTTTTCTCTAAGAAATGATAGGGTTGAATCGGTTGATACACAAGTATTCATTACATGTTATGGTTCAAACCAAATTGTGCCCCCCTGTGAGTAAAAATCCTGGATTCGTCACTTGGAGGGCAAGGGCGATGTGGAGCTTAGGAGAGCCCCTGTTTCTGAGCAATATTCTATACCTAAGGAGCGAAGATCAGACAATTACATGTATATCAGGACACAAAAATGGCACTCCTTTTTACTTCATCACATGATCATAAATCATGAATAAGGTGTGATCAAAACTAAATACCTCGCTGGAACAGAAACACCGATACGCATGACCAGATTTCAAAAGTTTCTCAGCATATTGCTTGTAAAGAATATTTCTTTCCGATTGTCGATATGGACCATAGTCTCCACCAACATCAGGACCTGCAATTTGTCACAGTAAGAAGCCATCAGCATAATGTCATATGTATGTACTGACATGCTGCTGAGACGGGTTGGGAAACGCAAAAAATAATAGAAGATCATCCTACAGAGAGAACTTAATATGTGATGAACATATATAATATCGTATATCAAGAAGGCATAAAGAAAAAGTTCAGGCATGCAACCGAGGATACACTAGGAATGCATATCTTCGTGACGATAGAGAGAGATACGTAAAGGGTCAAACAACCATTCAGTTCAAGAAAACTCAAGACCTGTTTCGAGACACCTCAACAGATTCAGCACTCTATAACACCGAGCAGGCTTACGGACAAAGAAAATTTAGAACCTTGCCCTCTAAAGTAGCTTCCTCTCAGAACATTTTCTCCAAGGCTTGGAAAAGAGGAACTCACACCTCTCTAGTATTACAACATCTCCAAGCCTTTTCCTAGCTTAACAAGGCCCAGCTACATGGATCAATCTCCTTCAGTTGCGTTTGTCTAACATTCTTAACTTATCACTTCTACACATGAATAAGATATATCAACGTCTCTCATCTAGCGCCATTCGACAACTAACAGAGGCCTACACCACTATATCGACATTGTCGGAAACAAAATAGTTGTAAACTTTTTTTTGGTAAACAAAGGAGGCAAAACGACACAGACCTAATACATCCTACACCAGAAAGATCAAAATCTAACAAGCTAGAACAATACACAGGAGTAGAAAACAGAAAATGTTTCTCAAAATCCATAAAATGACAATTCTGGGCTAGACAGTTAGCCACCCCATTTCCTTCTCTCCAGATATGAGCAATTCCTCCATTAACTCCAGCAAGCAAATCTCTAATTAAACTTACCATTCCTCCCAAAGAAGCATCCACACCAGAATCCACAATCAGAGACACAGCATCAGCAGAATCAGATTCCACCATGCAATCATGTTGATCCAGTTCTTTCACAGTAGAGAGTCCAATTAAAATAGCCCATAACTCACCTTGGAGCACAGAAGTAGGCACCAAAACCTGTTGTAACCCCCAAAGCCATTCACCCTGGTGATTTCTGCAGACAATTCCAATTCTAATAGAACCATTAGTAGCCACTGCACAATCCACATTTAATTTAATCTTAGCAGAGGGGGGAACCAACCATTTAACCACCACAGGAGCCATTTTCAACTTCTTCAAATCAAACTGTAACCCCTGCATCACTCTCCTGGCTTGCCCATACAGAAAATCCTCAACATTCTCTGGCATAATGATCTCAGACTCATGCATCTTCAAATTATGCCACAGCCAGATCTGAGAAGAGGTGACCAAAAACAGAAGTTGCCAATCTATATCAGCCTTTTTACCCCAATTTTCACATAAATTGAAATCCACCCAATCAATTAGATCAAAGTTACAGAAGCTCTGCCAATGATCATCATGAACAATTAACTTCCAGACCCTAAGAGCCAAATCACAATCTCTCACTGCATGCAAGGAAGATTCACACACACCACCACAAAGGAGACAAGCAGCACTTGCAATAATACCTCTCCTGGCTTTAAGCTGCTGAGTTAACAACCTGTCATGTCTAAGTAACCATATAAATGGTTTCCATCTTTGATACCCCTTTATTTTCCAGATTCTAGACCACTTCTTATCACATGAAGGTCTAGAATTTTTTGCAACAATATCAGTATAAGCAGAGGACACTGTAAACTTACCTTTATTATGAAGCCACACCACCTCATCCTTCTCAGCTGTATCCCCAGTGACTGCAACTAACTGTAACAGTTCTAATATAGGTTTGGGTAACTTTGAATCAAACCTACAACACTCCCACCCAGTCTCACTGCTCCAGTAGCTATCTACATTTGACAACTCCTCTGACACATCAGCCATTGCCACATCAATTAAATTATCAATCCAAAACAGAGTGCTCTTACCATTTTTGACATTAATACCAATACTCTTAGAAACAGCCAACATACTCTTATGAATCTGCTTCCACACTCTTGAATAATAGGGCTTAGTTTGAACATCACCCTCTCTTATAGGAGGTGGACCATACTTCTGGACCAGCTCTTTAGCCCACACAGAAGACTGATTCTTGAGAATTTTCCAACCACTTTTAGCTAATAAGGCCTGGTTAAAAGACCTCAAATCTCTCAAACCCAGACCACCCCTATCTTTAGGAAGGATAGCAGTCTCCCAACTGATCAAAGGCATTTTAGCTCTATCAACAGAACCACCCCAGAGAAATCTCTTGCACACTCTGTCAATTTCCTCAATCACTGAAATAGGCAATAACACAGATTGCATTGCATAAGCTGGAAGAGCTTGTAAAACAGAATTTATAAGAGTAATTCTTCCTGCCAATGACAATTGAATAGCCTTCCAACAAGAGAGTCTTTGCATGACTCTATCAACCAGAAATCTAAACTTGGCAGCTCCAAATTTAGAATGAATCAGAGGCATACCCAAATGCATGCCTAAATCATCAGTTAGAGAGATACCCAACACACTACTAAGCTCTCTTGCAAGACTTTTAGAAACTATGGAACTCACAAACAACTTAGATTTATCCAGACTTACAGACTGACCTGCCACCTCACAGAAATCATCCAATACCTTCTTCATAACTCTAACCTGTTTCTTGGTAGCTTCACCAAACAACAGTAAGTCATCCGCAAAAAATACATGAGTAAGAGCTAACCCACTTTTAGAAAGCTTGATTCCCTTCCACTTACCCTGATCCACAACTACCTGAATCTTCTGAGCAAGAACTTCCATAGTTAACAAAAACAGATAAGGAGAAATGGGTCTCCTTGCCTTAACCCCCTTTGAGGAGAAAACTCATCTAACTGCTCCCCATTCCAAATAATCCTCATAGAAGAGGAAGTGACAGAATCCATAATAAGAGACTTAATATTGCAAGGACTTCCAATAGAAGAGAGAACAGAATCCAAAAAACTCCACTTAACCTTATCATAAGCTTTTGCTAGATCTATTTTTATAGCAATCCCTCCTTTCTTACCTTTACCAGTCCTCAAACAATGGCACACCTCCTGAGCTAGAATAATGTTCTCACTAGCCATTCTTCCAGGTAGAAAGCTGAACTGAAGAGGATGAATAATTCTCTATAAAATGGCTCTCAATCTTTGAGTGATTAGTTTAGTAATGATCTTTAGAGATACATTACATAGACTAATAGGCCTGTACTGACTAAAAGAAGAAGGAGCCTCCACTTTAGGAATTAAAGCTATAAGAGTACCATTGATGTCTTCATGAAGTTTACCAGAAGTACAAGCTCTTTGAACCATGTCAACCACAGCTCCTCCCACCTCCCACCTGAGACCAGAAGTGCTGATAAAACCCTGGAGGAATGCCATCTGGACCAGGACTTTTGTAAGTTCCCATAGAGAACACCACAGCTTTTACCTCTTGAGCAGTTACTGGAGCAGCCAAACAAGCCCTCTCAGCTGCAGTTAATACACCCCCAGACCAGGAAAGAGCAGCAACATGCAGGTCTGAAGCAACACTATACACCTGTCTGAAGTGAGAGGTGACTTCAATCTTCAATCTATCCACATTGTCACACCAAGAACCATCACTAAGTTTAATCATAGAGACCTTATTTCTTCTCCTTCTAGCAATTGTAGAAGAATGAAAAAACTTGGTGTTCTTGTCACCCAACAAGAGTTTATCCATCCTTGACTTTTGAAACCAATACAACTCCTCCTGCATCAACACAGTATTAAGCTGATTCTGCAGTTCAAGCTCCAACTTTACCAAAAAATTATTCTCCTTCCAAGCCACCACTCTTTGAATGCCCAGCAGTCTTGCCTTCAACCTCCTTTTCCTAGCAAAGATATTCCCAAACTCCTTCAAGTTCCATTCTCTAACATCCCTAACAAACCCCACAATATTGGCTGGAGCACAAGAAACCTCAGACCAGTGAAGCTGCACAAGAGAACTAAAACTGTCTTCAAGAAACCAGCTAGCCTCCATTCTAAAAGGTTTCAAAGAAGCACTAGGCAAAGAAAGACATTGAGTATCAATCACCAATGGATGATGATCTGAATTCAACCAAGTAACATGTCTCACCAAGGCTTCAGGGAAGAGTAATCTCCAATTAGCATTGCAAACAGCTCTATCAATCCTCTGCCTTATAATCCTTCCCTGAAACTGTGAGTTTGACCAAGTAAACCTTGGCCCATCAAACCCCATATCCATAAGCTTACATTCATTGAAACAATCTAGCATTTGATTACAATGCCTTTGGCTAATAGGTCTCCCACCCCTCTTCTCAGCAGCAGATTCCACCTGGTTGAAATCAGCAATCATCCAAGGTAGGGAATGCTTTCTAGCTAGAGAAGTTAGATAACTCCATAAGTCCTCCCTCTCTAAAGGGACAGGGCTAGCATAGACACCAGTAAGCAACCACTCCTGTTGATTTTTCCTTCTCACAAGCCCATAAATGGCTTGAGTAGAAGAAGAAACAATATCTACTTCTATAACAGAGCTATCCCAAAGAAACCAGATTCCACCACTGAAACCCTGGGCTTCCACACAATGTACTAAATTTAAACGACATCTACTGCAAATTTTACTCAAATGAGAACTAGGAACCCTAGGTTCCACCAAAACCAGCAAATCAGCTGAAGAAGAATGACAGAGATCTAAAATAGATCTTACCGTATCACGATTACCCACCCCCTACAGTTCCATACTGCAATCTTCATGGACTTACTGCGATGGGTTGAATCGAACAGTCGATCCAGCAGACTTGTTGGAGATAAACCCCTGCTCCAGGCCACATCTTGTAGCGCCTGAATTACCACCCTCATTCGCAGAGGTATAGTCACATCCATTTCCCAATCCCGTGCCGGAAGTACCCAGGGAAGATCGACCTCCAAATTGAACTGAACCAAATCCAGCCATGGATCCACCATTACCAGAGTCGGAGGTAGCCACTCGTAACTTAGCAGAATCTCGACGCCCTCGAACTGCAGATTGTCCCTTCTGAATTGAGCCATACTCAGCCAACGAAGACCCCGCCTGAAAACTCTTAATCACCGGAAAGAAATTGAAATCTAATTTTGCCAAAGGAACACGAGACTTCCCGTGATTAGGGTTTACACCCCCTTTCTTCTGATTTGCTGAAGCTTTGACCCCACTCCTGCCACGTGGCCCTTTATTATTGGCCCCCGTAGCACGAGACGAATCACCAGTCTCATTCAAAACACTCGTAAAGGAAAAAGCTCCTCTACTACGCGAAGCACCATCCCCTCCAATCTCATCCGTTGAAAGAACGTTAAACCGTGATCCCATATCCGAAATAAACGAATTAGAATTCTGATTCTCTACAACAGGCATACCACCAGGCTTCCCCAATCTCTCGCCACGTGGACGGCTGATCATCTTCGTCTTCCTCCTAGCAGCAATCATCCAGGAGCCGAACTCCGCCTCCGGTGCCGGAGACTTATCAGCAACCACTTTCTCCGACATCTCCCCAGAAACACCATCCACCGGAGTTCCCTCCTCCGTGCTCATCGCAACTTCCGGAGTTAAACGAGGGCAATTCTCCCTCCGATGGCCATACGTCCCACACTCAAAACAGATCTGGTGGAGACCTTCATACTCCACCAGAATCTTCTTCCCATTCACCCAAATAGCTGGAGTCAGGCTCTTATGCAAATCCACTTCCACACAAACTCTCGCAAATTGACCACGAGCAGCAGCGATGGTCGTCCGATCAACCTTCAAAGCCTTACCAAACAGATCACCGATCCCCATTAGAGTGTCTTCATCAAAGTATTCAACAGAAATTCCCCTCAATCGGAGCCAAACAGGAGTCACCTTCTTTCGATTGAACAAAGGGATCAAAGTGAGGGATCCAAGTTTGAA
The DNA here is from genome assembly GCA_023055425.1 of Linanthus parryae. Taxonomy (NCBI): domain Eukaryota; kingdom Viridiplantae; phylum Streptophyta; class Magnoliopsida; order Ericales; family Polemoniaceae; genus Linanthus; species Linanthus parryae. Next base: position 61,751,439 of record JALGPY010000002.1, on the reverse strand, counting down.
CAGTAAGGTAATTGCCTTGAATCATCCATGGTCCATTAAGCAATACATGTTCATAGTCCTCCTTCAGGTAGAATCTCACACAGTAGAAACCGTTAGCAATATCAGTGAGTTCAAAACCCTTAAAGAGTTTCCACTGAGCCGTCAATCTCGCCTAAAGAACACCGAAACTCGGATCCTTCCCTAAAACTTTGATGATCAAAGCCTTACTCCAAGGCCGATGGAGTTTACGGAGAGCTGCACCTTCGATCCGAACATGGATCGTACCGTCCGCAGTGATTTCCGATCGGAAACCGACCTCTGCCATAGATGCCGGCGAGATCTCTTCCGCCTCCATATACAGCTTCGGCGAGGCGTTGAGAAGAACATCATTGAACTGACGATTTCCGGAGACCGATTCGTCCTCATCAGAGAGTGAGGAACCAGCGACAAACCTACGTTTGAAATTCGCCTGATTCCGGCGAAGTGCCGGAGAAGTTTCCTCCGTCGTAGTTACCGGCGGAAAAAACGGAGGCGGTTGGAGGAGAGAGGTGGGAGAATTTTTCTCAACTTCCATCACGCGAAGATTAAATCCAAAATAGTTGTAAACTTCCGCTTCAGTTGTTGTGCATTAAGATCTATATTATTCTGTCCCATATGCGTGCTTGTGATTATCCTGGACTTGAGTTATTATAGTCCATGTAATGGTTCATACATTAGCTTGGTAAGTCTGGATTAATTTAAAACCCGCACTAAATAGTGAAAACCTAGTGTTCAATACCCGAACCTACTCCACTTCTACACGGGGAAGCTAACACGATAGGAACATTCATATTGTAATCCCGAGTTTAATACCGCTCATAACCACAAATTATTAACCATACTCCAGCTACTTCAATCCAATCCAATCTAATCCAATCAGGTCAGTCCAATCCAGACTAATTAGTCCTGAAAAACAAACATGCGATACAAAACCATTGACAGGTTTTTGTGGCTCATTCTACACAATTTTCGATGGAAATCATCAGATATGTGACAAACTAACAAAGATAACTGAAATTGAAGTTGATCTGAGAACAATAAGTTTGTTATTTCAACCTTCATCCCAAGCAAGACCAAGCCAGGTAAGATCACGCAACACAGCTTCCTCCGATTCCTTCGTCGACCTCTCCAGGTCAGTATCCTCAATTCTAAGCACAAACTTCCCTCCCTTGGACCTGTTTCATAAACCAAATTCAACCACTACAAAACATTTAACTGCACAATAGAACCATCAAAAAGGGAAAATTTGTTGTTGCTTTTGTTTTTGAGGACTGACCTAGCGAAGAGGTAGTTGAATAGGGCAGTTCTGGCGCCGCCGACGTGGAGATTACCGGTCGGGGAAGGAGCAAAGCGGACACGGACCTCTCCGTCGACTCTCTTCGGGAGCGGAGGGATGGAGACGTCGGCTGAGGAAGCTGAAATTGAAAATTTTCGATGGAAGATGGAGGTGGTTTGTGGACGGGTGATGTGTTGCGGAGAGAGTGAGAAGGATGATTTGCGGAAGAATTGAGGGGTGGCTAGTTCTGGGAGCTTTCGGATTCTCAACCATGGCGATCCAACCATAATGGTCGCCATTTCTGCTCTGAGGAGGTTGGGATGATTTTGGGTAAGTGTTGATTTGCCGGAGAAGAAAGACGAAGGAGATGGAGATTTCTCTTTAGATAACCTTCGGTAGAGTTGGGTTTTGATTGACTGCTTGTGTTACGCATTTGGGGAATTGGGATCAATTTTAGGGTAAATGACAATCGGTGCCCTTTGTTTTTTTTTTGTTTTTTTTTTTTTTTTTAGAAATTGTTTTTGTCGTCAACCAGGTTCGAATCCGGGACCTCATGCAGGGGCTTCCAACGCTCTATCACTTAAGCTACCACCCTAGCTGCGCCCCGTGTTTTAGTTGCGACAAGACTTACCCCTAGGACGCGTTTGATGTAGGGATAATTGAATAAAAAAGGGGTACACTAATTAAGATAGTAGTATAAATAGTACTATAGATAGATATAGATTGTGTATTACTTTTGCATGGTTGTCGTCAGCTCGTGTCGTGAGATGTTTAGTTAAGTCCTATAACGAGCGAAACCCTCGTTTTGTGTTGTTGAGACATGCGTCTAAGGAGAGCTTTCGCTCCGAAGTTCACCGAGGAGCCGAGTGACGTGCCAGCGCTACTAATTGAAGCACGTAGCTGTACTGTCAGTAAGAAGGAGCCGGCGCCTTTCAGAGCACTTTCTACAAAGAGTACTAATAGAAAGTTCTCGCTTGTATATGAAATTTTGAATTTTAATTTGACATGTTTGGATAAGTGGGATAAATTTTAAGATCTTTTGAATAAACCGGATCCGAGTACTTTTAAAAATCAAAATCGGGTTGGGCATGGCTGTCTCCTGGTGTTTTACGCCTACTTTGTTAGAATATTTTGTCAACCGATTCCGCGTTTTAATTATTCGGATCCGGGTATGTCCCGGCCGGATCCGATTGGTGCCCTGTCGGATCTGGTTGGTCCCCAGACAGTACCGGTTGTGCGTTAGCCTGTCCCAGTTCTACGCCCGCAAACCGATTTTTCAACCAGATTTTGGATAATCTATCTATCCATTAGTCTAGCTTACCAAAATGGGGTTCATGTAACATAAACTCTTCTTCAGTCATCTACATAATAAGGACTATGGGGATTAGTGTATCCTTAAAATATGACATGTGAAATAACTTATCCCCCTATCGATCATAGAATGTTAAAATAACTTCTAACACGATTTGAAAATCTACATGATAAGGGATTATGGGGATGAGTGTATTCTCAAAATATGACATGTAGAATAGTTTATCCCCACTACCGCCATGAAAAGTTAAAATAACTTCTAATAACTTTTGGGGTAGGGCCCTTGGGCACGGGCTTATGCGCTAGTATTGAATAATTGATTTATGAAGGTCTGAAATGAGATTAAGAGAAACTACGAGGGTACCAACTGAACTTCACCTTATCTCTCTCAAACAAACCAGTAAACAAAATCGTAGCGCCGGAAAGTTGCGGGTGTGAGAAGCCCGACAATACACAGACAAATCCCCATTCTACGATGAACCCTTTTACAACTTCAAACCCTCTATCAAAACCCATCAGTCTTTTATCCAGAAAATTACCCAAAACGACCCGCCCAGCTCCGTCGATCCGACCCGCCGGAGAACAACCGCCGTCGCTGGTATTTCAGAGAAGCTTCGCCGGAAAAGAAAGAAAGACGGGTATGTGTATAACGATGAGGGACAGGAGCAAGAACCGGAAGCCCCTTCAGAGAGGGAGGAGTCTCAGCATCGAAGCCATCCAAACAGTTCAGTCACTGAAACGAGCCCACACAAGAGACGATAAAGCCTTTCTGGAGAGCGTCTTCGATTCCAAGTTCAAACGGTTGCTGAAACTGGACATGGTTGCTGTTCTCCGCGAGCTTCTTCAGCAAGATGAATGCCTTTTGGCAATCAAGGTTGTTCATCTCTCGCTCTTTGACTCTCTATTCATTGAACCCTGGAGTGAAATCTGATATTGAAGAGTTGATTATAGTAATTGGATTATAGGGTGTCATTTGGTTTGTTGATTGGGTTGGATTTGGATTTGGATTTGATTGTTGTGCATTCACAGTAGGAGATTCATGAACTCCATTTGTTTCAAGTCCAATCCTAAAAGCTCTGTTTGGTTCGCAGTAAAATGTTTTGTATGAAACAGCTTTCCCTGCAATTATTTTCTCGTGTTTGGTTGACTCTTGCCAAAACAGTGGGCCGTGACGGAAATGGCAGTGATGGGTCGTGGTGGAGGTAGGTGGTAGTGGTGGTGGAGGTGTTAGTATGAGTTGTTGTGCTCCTTCACTCTCCGGAAAATGGCTGACGGATTTGAAATGTGTAAATCATCTTACATCATTTGAGGGACAACATTATACAGGACAACATTTTACTTCCAACCAAACAGCACCGAAACACAAAAACAAGGGAAAACATTTTACAGGAAAATGTTTTACCACCAACCAAACGGAGCCTTAATGCCGTTCAGATTCCATTGGCAGCTCAAACTAGTGACTGCTCAAGATAGTGAATCAGATAGATCAATATGATAGTTTTTAGCCTCCTAATCAGCTGTGTCTTTTCTGTTTATATGCAGCTCTTATGCTAGATTCTTGTTAATTTGCTAGAGGTTGAAGTTGTGATGATGAACTTTACCTATCTATATGCAATTCTTATCGTTCTCTTATTTTTCGAATCTGAAACTTGACATTACCGAATGTGAATCGGTTCCAGCTTTTGCAGTGGTTGGCCAAGCGGTGCAGTTTTTGCTCTAATCCTTCTTCCTCTTTATTCTTCCAGCACTCCGCCACTGTTTCCTTGAATCCTTCATGTATATTCCACATTCTTTCGTAGTGGAATCTCCTGTGTCTTCTGCGTATTTTCCTTTCTTTGCTCCATTCTAGCAGCAATGGTTTATGATCCGATCGCATTCCTGTAGTATGGGTAACCCTTGAGCCCGGAAATTGGTTCATCCAATCTATTGTTGCTACAACTCTGTCAAGTCGTACTTTAATGTGACTCTCCTCCTCTTGGTTGTTAGACCAAGTGAAATCCGGTCCCGAGTAGCCGAGATCGATAAGGCAGAGCTCTTGCAAAACATCATTAAACGCCTGCATTTGGTTATATGCCCTGTCTCTCCCTCCTTGTTTCTCTGATTGGGATCTTATCTCATTAAAATCTCCACAGATAACCCACGGCATTGTTGGGTTAGGTTTAATCTTCCTCAGTAATTCCCAAGAATAGTGTCTATCTTCCCGGTTAGGGTCCCCATAGAAACCTGTTAATTTCCATTCAAATCCTCCTTCTTCCTCTACTAGTGCATCAATATGGAAATCAGAGAACTTAGTTAGCTTAATTTTTACCTTGGAATCCCAAAGTAGAGCTAAACCTCCTCTTCTATCCTTTGCACTTCTGTAAACGCCGTTTGCATACTGCACCTTTTCCTTCACTTTTTCCATCTCCAACTTGTCCAGCTTCGTCTCCATAAGGAAAACGATGTTTGGGGATAGGAGCTTCAACTGCTCCTTGAGAGCACGGACCGCACGTGGTTTCCCCAACCCACGTACGTTCCAACTGACAAGACTCATTGTGCTCGGCGGCCCTGGCTTACAGGTGCCGCCGTTGTTGCATCATGGGTTGTGAGAGAGCTTTCATCTCTCGTGCTTTTTGTGTTTGAGGCTGCTAATAACTTCTTCTCAAGACTTATTGCTCTCATCTTGTTCCCTCCTTTTGAACTGCTGTCCGTGTGGGGAGGAGTGCTTAGCTGAAAGTTATCTCCGACTTTTCGTTTCGGAGAAGATGGGGCTTTGTTTAGGTTTTTGGCCATGCGAGCTGCTTCCTTCCAATTCATTCCTTTACTGATGCGTAGTCCCCCACTTGAATCTTTGACCGAGTTATTCTGTCCGTTCTTCACGCCTTCGAGATTGGTGATTATAGCCGCTACCCCATTTGCTTGTGTCCCTTCTCCTTCTCCAGTATTCTCTGTGTTGACAATATTACCTTTCGGATCAGTTGCTTGTCTCTCCTTGTCTTGTGCCTGTGTGTCTATCTCATTAGCCTCTGCCCCCTTTTCTCCCTCCTTGTTGTTTGGTACCTCACTGTCTTCCTCTTCGTCCATTGCTGTATTTTCCCCGGTAGGTTCTGCCGTTTTTTCTTTGCCTGCCTTATCTTTACCCTCCCCTTCCTTTGGTACTTGATTTTTGTTCACTGTTTCTCTCCTTGGTGGCTGTGTGGTCCTAGGTTTTGGCTTTGGTTGGAAGAGCAGCCATGTACCGTACCCCGGTTCTTCCCCTTCCTCAATCATGGTCTGTCTCCTCAAGCAACTGCCCGATTCATGAGTTATCTTTCCACACCAGCAACAGATTTTTGGAATTCTTTCATACCGGAAATCAATCCAAGCTTTTTCTCCTTTTATTCTTCCAAACACTCCCCTTCTCAAAGGCTTTATGCAAGAGAGTCTTGTACGGATCCTCACATACGGAGAGATATCAACGTGGTACATCTTAGGATCTGAGTTTAGCACCTCCCCTATTGCTTCCACCGCCTTGATCCCCGCTTCTTCCTTGATTAGGTGAATCGGTAGACTTAGTACTTGCACCCACACATCAATGGTTGAAAATTGTATTGATTCAACTTCCATCCCCAACTCCCAGTCTTGGAATAAAAGGATCTGACCTTCAAAGTTCCATGGTCCTCCCCCCTTCACCCTATTCAAGCATGCTGCTGATGGAAATCGAAAAATAAAGGTATTGTATTGTACCTCGAAGATTTGGACCTTTGCTCCATCTATCCAGATCCTCTGGAAAAAGTTGACCATTGCCTCCCCATTGATTCTCGTATCGCCCATAAACTTCCCTATTAAGCAGTTAATGAACTCCTTCTCTGCAGCTTCACAGAAGTCGTCCTCGAACAGAACCTCGGTTTCTTCCTCCTCTTGCGTGTACTTCCATTCATGACTGTGCTGCGCTGTCTCTTTCTCCATCGGAATGTTGTTGTGGCTGTCAGAGTGCTTAGCCCACGATCGAATGGCTCGTTGATCTTGCTAGGGTTTTGCTAGGGTTTTGCTAGGGTTTTGCTAGGTTGTGTAAAGTTAAGATTGTTGTATAAATGGTACGATAGATAGATATAGATTGTGTATTAGTTCCCGTCCATGGCCTAGTTTGGGTAAGTTGAATTAAGTGATAGCTAGTTGAAATGTTGAATTTTATTATGACATGTGTGGATAAGTGGGATAGATTTTAGGATTTTTTGGATTACTCGGATTTGAGTACCTTAAGGATACGTTTGGTTTTTCAGTATTAACGGTATTAGCTAGGATTGGACTAAATATAGTACAGGTATTAGTTAATATTGTGTTTGGTTGTTCTGCACTAATTTTAATACCAGTACTAAATAATAAAAAGATTGTGTTTAATACCCCTAATTAGTACCCTCTCACATGAGGGTATTAGATGAATTGGACAATTATACATTAATACTAAATTAATACTGCACAAAACCAAACACATTATTAATTGTAGCTCAGCTAATTCAATCCAATCCTATCCCGAAAATTTAGTCCAGTTCAGTTCAGTACGAATAGTTCAGAAAACTAAACATGCCGTAGAATCGAAACAGTGTTGGGCTTGGTCGGTTCCTGGTTTTTTAAGTCTGCTTTGTTACAACTTTTTGTCAGCCGGTTCGGGTTTTAGTTATCCGGATCTGGGTATGGCCTTGGCCGGATCTGATTGGTGTCGTGCCGATACCGGTTGTGCGTTAGCCGGATCCGATTCTTCACCCACAAAAATTCGATTTTTCAACCAGATTTTAGATAATTTATCCGCTTACCAAACGAGGCCCATGTAACATAAACTCTTCTTCAGTCAAATTGATTGATTGATTTATAAAGGTCTGAAGTAGGAAATTGGTACTAAAACCTCCTACCAAATAGTTATTTGTTTCATAACCTTGCCCCAATTCAAAATTGGGCATCTAACCTCCATTTGTGAGAGGAAAAGTTGTTTGTCTTTTTATTCGGAGGTTATATTTCCAATTCTGAATTGGGGTGAGGTTAGATGACCAATTGTCCCAGGTCTGAAGTGAGATTAAGAGAAACTACGAGGGTACCAACTACCAACTGAACTTTCACCTCTCTCTCACAAACAGCAAACCTGCAACTTCCCCCAACCAAATCGTAGCGCCGGAAGTTGCCGCGTGCCGGAGTGAAAACCTCGACGGGTACACAGGCATATCTCCATTCTACGATGAGCCCATTTACAACAACAAACCCTCTATCAAAACCCATCAGCCTCTTATCCAGAAAAGTACCCAAAACGACCCGCCCAGCCCCGCAGACCCGACCCGCCGGAGAAAGGAAGACGGGCATGTGCATAACGATGAGGGACAGGAGCAAGAACCGGAAGCCCCTTCAGAGAGGGAGGAGTCTCAGCATAGAAGCCATCCAAACAGTGCAGTCACTGAAGCGAGCCCAGACAAGAGACGATAAGGCCTTTCTGGAGAGCGTCTTCGATTCCAAGTTCAAACGGTTGCTGAAACTGGACATGGTTGCTGTTCTCCGCGAGCTTCTCCAGCAAGATGAATGCCTTTTGGCAATCAAGGTTGTTCATCTCTCGCTCTTTGACTCTCTATTCATTGAACCCTGGAGTGAAATCTGATATTGAAGAGTTGATTATAGTAATTGGATTATAGGGTGTCATTTGGTTTGTTGATTGGATTGGATTTGGATTTGGATTTGATTGTTGTGCATTCACAGTAGGAGATTGATGAACTCGATTTGTTTCAAGTCCAATCCTAACTTAGGCTCTGTTTGGTTGGCAGTAAGATGTCTTACAAGAGAAAATATTTCACGCGTAAAATGTTTTGTATGAAAAGCTTTCACTGCAATTTTTTTCTCGTGTTTGGTTGACTCTTGCCAAAGCAGTGGGCCGTGACGGAAATGACAGTGATGGGTGACGGTGAAGGTGTGGCGGTGAAGGTGAGGGAAAACATTTTACATCCAACCAAACAGCACCAAAACACAAAAACAAGGGAAAACATTTTACAGGAAAATGTTTTACCACTAACCAAACGGAGCCTTAATGCCGTTCAGATTCCATTGGCAGCTCAAACTAGTGACTGCTCAAGATAGTGAATCAGATAGATCAATATGATAGGTTTTAGCCTCCTTATAAGCTGCGTCTTTTTCTGTTTATATGCTGCTCTTGTGCTAGAATCTTGTTAGTTTCGCTGCTAAGTTTGCTAGATGTTGAAGTTGTGATGATGAACTTTTACCTATGTATATGCAATTCTCTTATCTTCAGCAAAAAGAAAAACATACAGAATTTCGGACACATTTTAGTCTCTAAAGTGACTGAACCACTTAGTTGCAGGCTTGTAACCTCTCAGTCTAAGAATTACCTTTACATTTCCCCGGGTTACATGCCCTAGAACCAGAAAGCCTTATAGATCCAGGTTCTACTGAGATGGATTCAAGGATGTCAGAATTTTCTGAAGGCAAATCCTTTAATTGAGTTCTATATATGAGATAAAGGGAGGGGAGTGCATGTATTGGCAGAAATGTTATCATGGACAGTCCAAAAATTTGAATCAACTACGAATCAAAACATATGGACCTATTATGGGACCTTCTATTATCTTTTTCCTTTTTTCCCTTTCTATTTCTTTGCGGGAAGGGAAAATTGAAAATGTGACATCCAAGGTAGTAGAGTCACAAGCCCTAGCCATCAGGCTAGCCCTGATGGTCTGGTATAGCATAATGTTATGAGGAACAATATTTTGATTGTTTCTCTTTGGTATCAATAGCTACAGCGTACATGTGACATGATTGCCATTTATTTATAATACTAATATTGGCTAGCTGCTAACAGTACCCGGCAAATGTTTTCACTTTATTTAGGTTTTTGAGGATATTCAGAAAGAGTACTGGTACAAACCACAAGTTTCGTTGTATGCCGAAGTAATATCTGTTTTAGGAAAAAATGGTTTGCTTGAATGGATAGATCATCTCTTCAAAAAGTTGAAGATGGAAGCTAGTTTACCACCGGACACTAAGGGCTTTAATGTGCTCTTGGATAGTTTATTGAGCTGCAACATGACTGGACTGGCAATGGAATGCTTCTACTTGATGAAATCATCTGGATGTGAGCCAGATAAGTCATCCTTCAGAATATTGATAACTGGTCTAGAGGCCAACGGAGAATTGGGTCTTTCTGCTATCGTAATGCAGGAAGCTGAGAAATACTATGGGAAATTTCTCGATTTGTTTGAAGATGAGGAGGAGCAAAAGGTGGAGGTGACTTAAACCTAGTTCTGTTGCATGAATGTGCATTCTCGTGACTCTTCATGCACAGTTGTCACACAATCACAGACATGAAGTTCTAGTTTATATACATAGCATTCAACATTGGAAGATGTCAAGGAATTGATTATTCTGAGAACCTTTGGCAAGAGGATGAGACTGTTTCGGGGTATCTCTGACCAGTTATCCTATGCATTTGGTATACTGGGACTGATCTAATTACTATCACTCTCCAAAACCTTTCAGCATGTTCCTCAGAGAACTGAATGGCGTGGATTGTTATAGTACAACAGAGATGAATGGGGCATGCACTCATCAGGTGGTATTCCCTGCTCAACACCAGCACAATCTGTGTCACAGAAACTGTTATGTACCATATTGCAATTGTGAAAGTGGTAGAATCATCATCTGCTGGTTCGATCTATTATGGTAAGCAAATGATTTGATTATGTGGGTACTGGAACCTTCTTTTGTACTTCTTTTGTGTTTCTTGTCTTTTACATAGTGCTCTGATAAAAATAACACCGCAGGTACTTGCTTTAGGGACTCCACTTTGATGAATAGCATCTATCTGGAAGAAGAAAAGGATGAAGTAGCACTTTAGACCCAAATAGTGTGTTGGTTTTACAACTCAAGCTAGTTAGTATGTAGTGTACACTGTTATGGTATTCCAGGTTAGTTTGTTGCCGGAGATATTGTTGGTCTTGTTTATGGTGTTTCACTTGCTATAGTTTATGAGCTAAACGTTTCAATTTGCGAAATCCACCTGCCTTTTCTGTTTGCTCATGTTTGCCAGGTTATGACTCGTTCAATGGGAAATGATTGAAAAGAACTGATTTTTTGTTGTTTCTCTGTAATCATTGGCATGTAAGTTGAGTCCTTTGTCATGGAGATTCAAGAGATCACTAGTATTGTTTTCATCTTTTCAGGCATGTTTCCTGCATGATTGTTGTAGCTAGAGTATCGACACTTTAGCGTGGCTTATATACCAAAACCTTAGGTTTGTAACTAGAAAGGTTCACAATTGCGGAGTGATTCACTGATGCATATACCAAATATGCCTTTTCAATGATTACAATACCACCAGTTCAGCATCTTCTATTCGATATATGAAAAAGGTGGTCATTCTAGGACCTACACTAGCCATTTCTTTCTACAATCTTTTTCATTTTCGTCTACTTTTGACTATCATGATTCATCCTCAAATAGTTCCCCAAAATTATCTGGATGGCTTGAAGAGATGCTTCAGAAACCTTTTCCTGGCACTTGATCCAATCTATCTGCAGTTAACATGTGAATCATCTTCTGATGCTAGAACTGTTTCCCTTCAAATGTCTGTCCAAATCTCCAGTTAGCAGGAGCGATATTGTAGGAAGTTACCGTTCTTCCGCTGCTGACCGTAACCTCAAACGACAAAGGCTGCCCTGAAAGGTTAACATTACACTGCCAGATCTGCCCCCAGTTCCTCCCCATGGGTATCCACCCTGTCTTTGATCCCTTCACTTTGACTGCAACTACTTCGCCATCAGAACCTACATTGGTGATAAGGGCTTGATAGTAAATTGAACTCCCATATACCGTAAACCTTATCCCTCCACTTCTTATGCACTTAACCCTGCAACCACATTTTTAACATGTAAAACCCTGGTTTCTTCTATTGCAGGTCACACACACACACGTTTCTCCTGAATCTTCCTAGTGCACTAGTGATTTGGTTAGCAAACAGATGCATGCTAACCAAATCATCAGGTCAAAGGGACCCTCACAAAGTCAACCGGGAAGATTCAGGAGAAACAGAGGTAGTAGCATTCTAATGTATTATATGGAGTATATGATTAGTGGTTTTACCTCCTGTATTGGACTGGGACTGTATCGGCTTTTCTCTCTGCAATCTCAGCAAAAGCAGCTTCCGACATCTCAAAGTGTGCTTTTGGGAAGTTACACCACCCGCCATAATCGGATGGAAGCCCATAATTTGGGGCGCAGAAGTCTGTAGCTGTAAGAACCACGGACGGGCTTCCCTGCAGGCACCAAAGTATATGGTCAACACACCTGACCTCAAAGCAGCCACCACAAGTGCTCCCTCTGTTGAATAGTATGCTGCTCAAGCCAGCACTGTGTTTCCCATAGCTGCTCCTGTGAAGGTCCCCGTATCCGCAAGCGCCTTCTGCAAAGTCAAAAAAGGTAAACTAAGGCTCTGTTTGGTTGGTGGTAAACATTTTCCTGGAATATGTTTTCCCTTGTTTTGGTGCTGTTTGGTTGGAGGTGAAATATTTTCCTTCAAATGATGTAAACTGATTTACACATTTCAAATCTATAAGCCATTTTCCAGAGAGTGAAGGAGCACAACAACAACTCATACTAACACCTCCGCCACCCATAACCACCTTCCTCCACCACGACCCATCACCGCCACTTCCGTCACGGCCCACTGTTTTGTTAAGTGTCAACCAAACACGAGAAAATAATTGCAGATAAAACTTTTTCACACAAAATATTATACGCGTGGAATATTCCCCCCGTAAAACATTTTACTGCCAACCAAACAGAGCATACATTTCTGGGAATGTACTACTATTCAAACCCTAAGCACAAACTCTTCATTCAACGAAAATAGAGATACATACCGGTGATGATGGATCCTTCTTTCTCTTTAGTGTATGTTGCAGAAGCTGGCTTCCATTCATCAAGTTGAGCAGAAACTTTGCTTGAGTGAAGCAAAACCAAGAACATTATCACTGTGACCTTCAGCACACCCATCTTGAGGAGGCAGGAGAGGATGGTACTCTGGATACCTAACCAAGATGGTCTCTTTTGCCCTCCTCTGCACATTTTCTTTCTTTCTGCCATTTCTTCTTTTGGTGGATGATTGTGGGCTGAAAAGGGTAATGCTGCAACTTTTCTCTTCTTGCAAAAAGGCCTCAGTCTCTGTGGTTGCAAATGAAGCTACAAGGAAAGCTGGGAAATAGCTGCTGCTGCTGCTGCTGAGTTGTGGAGTTCATGAAGAGATGGAATGGCTTCACTCTCTCTTTGGTTTCATATGTGAAGAAACAGATGGCCTCAATTCTTGCTAGGGTTGGATCCTGGAAAGGAAAAGTTAAAAGGCAAGCAGAGTCAAAAGTGATTGGTGGCTCTATTTAGGCTTCATTGGAGAGAGAGAGAGAGAGGGGCTGCTGCTGGCTGGGTTGGGTAGGAGTGTATTAATGGTGGCAGACAAGAGGGAGCGGAAAGCCTTAGAATTTGAAACAAAAGTTCAAAAAGGGTTCTCTTAACATCTCTTGGGATCTGGATCTTCCACTCTCAAGTCCACTGGTGAAAAACCAAGTTGGTGGTGTTCGGACCTGGATCCTCTCTTCATGTTATGGACCATGGAGGTCCAATACACATGACAACCTTTCATGTCTTTGTGCATGTTTGGTGATTTTAACATGAAGTGAGGTAAAATCCATTTTTTTTTAATCTTGTTTGATTTAACATGTTTTATTACATTTTCACTTTCTGGAGGGGAGATTTAACATGCTTTGAGTCAAATTAAAGTATATTTTGGATTAAATGTAAAGATTATTTAATATCCAAATTAGCAAGTTCTCTCAAGTTGGGGCTGTTTGCATGAGCTGAAATAAGTAAGAGGTTGAGCTTTAAAGCTCATTTAATCTATGATGTTTGGATGCGGTAGATTATTGTAGATTAATGGTAATATTTTTTTGAGATAGCCAGATTCGAACCCGATATCTCATGCAGGAGCTTCAAACAATCTACCACTGATCTAGTACACATTTGCATTTGCATTAAAATCCAGAAATCACCCAAAAAGATCTATTACCCAAAAAATTCCGGATTTCCGCCCAACAATCTGGATTTCCGGCTGAAAATCCGGGATTTTCGATTTTTTTGCGGAAGTCCGGATTTGTTTGGGTTAGGAGAGGTTTGACCGATTATATCAGATTCTTTACTCTTCTTGTCGTCCCTACTTCCTCTCATCCAAACAAGCCCGTTATGTATATTTCCACTTCAAATTTCAAGTTAGATTTTTCATCCATTTATTTGTAAGAGATTTTTGAGATTTTCTACTGATACCAAACAATCTTTACTTTATAAAAAGCACGATATACATTTAAGGCGTTGTTTGGGTAGCAGCACAAGGGCACATCATAATATAACTTATGCTCTCTCCTTTTTATCCAGTGCTTGGGTGGCGGTATAAGGGGAGCATAAGTTATACCGCCAACACAACTTTTTCAATTTTGTGAAGAAAAGTTATACCACCTCCCTCGAGGTAAGAGGCTGGATAAAGGGAAGTAACATAACTCACTATTTTTTTTTACCAAAATATTTCCGTACCTTCACCCTAATTCCTACCCTTTATCTCCAAACCCCACAACATCAACCCAGATTCTATCACTGCCGTCACCATCACCAATCTCCTGCCACCAGTGCACCATCTTCTTCATCCCCTTCAACCTCCTACAAAACCACCAACCACATCCACCATGAACAACCACCCTCTTCACCACTAATTCCAACCAAAATCCCCCTTTGCCACCAACAAAACACCACCAACCCAGAAATCAATTAAACCACCATTACAACCTCCATTTGTTCAATTCACCACGTAACCATCTGGCCACCACTGGCAGTAACTCCTATCACCGCCAACAACCCATCCACCAATCTCCCTAAAATCAGACCCCCAATCGACCAAAACCGCCACACCACAATACCACCAAAACCCAAACACATAACCAATCGATTCCTCCATAGAATCCGACCAAAACCACTGAAATCCACCGTCAATTCCAGCGAGCAAGGCTTTGTCTTCACCTTCGTTCTTCCTTTTCGAGCCCTGAACCACAACATCAACCGTCGCAAGCCACCAATAAACCCACCAAGGCGACCATCATCAAAGAACCGCCATCAATCTCCGATCCAACCCAACAAAGCATAAAATGCGAAGAAGGCGAAATCAGAGCTCTCACGATCTGGATACAGAGCTCGCACGAGTTCACCATCTTCCAATAATTTGGTCAATTAAGTTAATTAACAATATAAGTTTGTTAATACTAGAGTTCATTAATTAAGTTTATCAAAATATGTTTAGTTAATTTGTGTGTTTTCATGGAAAATTATAATACGAACATTTAAGAATTCAAAATCACAAAATTGCATGGCAATGTGGTCATTTTCACACTAACCCTCATCATATCCTGCATCTTATCCGACAAAACCCAGACACAAACAACCAGCATATCATATCAGGGCTTATCAGACAACATACTTATCTTGCTTCTTATCCCAGCATAAGCATTGTCCCTACATAACTTATCAGCTACCCAAACAAGGCCTAAGTATAATAACACCCTTTATGCCTACTTTGTTCTTATATTAAAACTCTAATGACCACATCTTACCCACTGATAAGCATGTTGAACAAACTATTGTACATTTTCACACTAAGATAAAGTTAATTGTGGTTCCTAATTTTATCCTCAACTTCTCACTTACATCCACTAATCATTTACTCGCCTAGTTCGCTAGGTTAAACTCCCTACTAATTGCTAGATTTGGTAAAACTTCCTTGTTGGATTCTTTATTTATAGACAATTACATTGTTCTAACTTACAGACTAAGTCCGATGTGGGACTTTTATTGACATAAAAGTACTATTACTATTACTCCCTCGCAGTCACAGCGGGAGGTTCTCGAACACTGAGACTGGAACGAAAACGCTGAAAAAGAGCCTGCACAAGCCCTTTGGTGAAGATGTATGCATACTGGTAATCTGCCGGAATGTGTAACACGCGAAGTTGGCCCAATCAAACTTTCTCACGAACAAAGTGAAGATCAATCTCGACATTTTTGGTGCGCTGATGTTGAACAGGATTCCCAGACAAGTAGACGGCGTTGACGCTGTCACAGTACACCACCGAAGCCCGAGGTGGAGTAATACGAAGTTGGAGGAGCAGGTTCCGAAGCCAGCATAGTTCAGACACAGCATTGGCCACACGGCGGTATTCAGCCTCGACACTGGAGCGAGAAACGGTGGCCTGCCGCTTGGACGACCAGCTGAGGAGATTGTCACCTAAGAATACACAATAGCCAGACGTAGAGCGACGAGTGTCAGGGAAACCGGCGTAATCGACATCAGTATAAGCAGTCAGGCTGTCAGTACGGGTGGCAGAGATCCGGAGGCCATACTCGAGGGTCCGACTGACATAGCGAAGGATGCGTTTTAACACATGAAAATGCGTCTCGCGGAGGTTATGTATGAAGAGACACACCTGCTGAACTGCATACTGAAATCAGGCCTAGTGAAGGAAAGATACGTGAGTGCCCCAGCAAGACTGCGGTACAAGGTGGGATCAGCAACTGAGCGCCCAGAGTCAGCTGTGAGTTTACTGCCAGGCTCAACCGGGGTGGCAGTAAGCTTACAAGCCGACATAGAGGCGCGATGAAGGATGTCAGTTGCATACTGATGCTGAGATAAGAATAGACCAGAGGAATCCCGAGTGACCGCAATGCCGAGAAAGTGATGAAGCTGGCCGAGATCAGTCATTGCAAATTCGCCATACATGCGATAGACAACCCGATCTAAGAGATGCATAAAGGAGCCAGTGATGATGATGTCTTCCACATACAGAAGAAGATAGACAATGTCGGTGTCACGACTGTACACAAAGAGGGACTCATCACAAGAACAACTTGGGAAAACCCACTACATCTGTAAGAAATGTGGCAAAACGCTGGAACCAAGCACGAGGGGCCTGCTTCAGACCATAAAGTGATTTGCGCATACGGCAAACATAACCAGGACGTCGTGGGTCACGATATCCAGGGGGCTGGTGCATGTAGACTGTCTCTGCAAGATCCGCGTGTAAAAACGCATTCTTGACATCCAACTGCCGGATAGGCCATGAACGTGATACTGCAATAGTGAGAACAGTACGAATAGTGGATGGCTTCACAACCGAACCAAATGTCTCTTCACAATCCACCCCAACAAGCTGAGATTTACCATTAACCACAAGACGCGCCTTATAGCGCTGCAACGTGCCATATGCATGAAACTTGTGACGAAACAACCACATAGCACAAAGTACATTGGCCCTAGATGGGCGAGGAACCATATCCGATGTATTATTGTTCACCATAGCTCCAAACTCATCATCCATGGCCGCTTTCCAGTTAGGATCCGACAAGGCAGGATAGGGGATTTGGGAAGTGGTGAGATAGAAGCAAGGGACTGGGTTGCAAAGGTAAGGCGCTGCACAGGTTTGGTAATGCCATGCATGGAGCGGGTAGTCATCTGGGGTGAGAGATAAGGAGGTAGGGGGGACGACACAGGCGAAGGAGCAGACTCGGCCGCAAGGACAGCCGGCAGTGGAGCTGCCGAGGCAGCAAGGGGCGCTGCCGAGGGAGGGTTGAGGCTGGGTTGGGCGATGCACATATTGCATGGGGAAGGGCGGGATAGGTGTCCGAGAGGAGTTTGGCGGGATAGGTGCCCGAGAGGTGTTCGGTGGGGATGTAGGTGCTACAGGGTTATGGAACTGATGAGGAAGAAGAGGAAGACTATCATCAGGATCAGAGGACCTATGAGTAGCAGGAGACACCGAATCGGGGACAGAGAAAGGGAAGACAGTCTCATCAAAAGTGACATGACGATATGTGTAGACACGATCTGAGCTCAAATCAAGACACTGGTACCCTCGATGATTGAGGGGGTAGCCAAGGAAAACACACCGGGTAAAGCGAGGGGCGAGTTTGTGTGGAGGTGTGGCGGACATGTTGGGGTAACAGAGACACCCAAAAGTGCGAAGGTGGTCATAAGATGGAACACGATGATAGAGGGAAACCAGGGGAATGTTGTCCTGCAGGGCTTTAGTGGGAAGGATATTGTGAAGGTAGACAACGGTCAAAAGAGACTCGACCAAAAAAGAGGAGGGGAGCGACGCTTCTGCCATTAGTGCACGACTGATGTCGTTGATTGGGCGAATCATACGTTCAGCCTTGCCATTCTGGGACAATGTCTGAGGACACGCAAAACGAAACACAAGGCCATGCTGAAGTGCAAATGAATGAAACAAGCCATTATCAAACTCACCACTACGGTCACACTGAAACTTTTTATGGGACGCTGGAACTGAGTTTGCACGAAGGTGCCCAATTGTTTAAATTTTAGTAGTACGTCATATTTGTGTTTTAGGAGAAATACCCAGAGAAAGTGAGTGTAGTCATCAAGTAGTAGGTGATAATATTTGTAGTGCGATTTACTCAAAATAGGAGGTGTCCACAAATCACTATCAATAATGTCAAATGAGCAACTGTAGACGACAACGATGGAGAAAACGAGAAACGCACGTGTTTACTAACTTGAGAAGCATGACAAAGATTGTCTGAGCTATCCTTATTACACAAAATCAAGTGACAACGACGAAGAGAATCTAAAACTAGACGTCCAGGATGACCAAGGCGATTGTGCCAAACTGGAGCAGGGAGGGCGGCAAGAGAGACAGCGGAAGACGCAGGCAAGGCAGACTGGAATGGATAAAGATCACCCGAACTGTTGCTCCTCAGCAAAAGAGCTCCCGTTCGAAGGTCCTTCACAGAAAAACCAAACGGATCAAACTCAATAGAAACATTATTGTCAATTGTGAATTGACGAACATAAACTAAGTTTTTGATGATGTAAGGTGTAAGGAGGACATTGCTAAGGTGTAAAGGACGGGAGGTGGTTGGGATAGTGTGATGGTCGGATCCTTTAATTGGAATGCTGCAACCGTTTCCTACCATCATGTTAGGAATATGACAAGATGACGAGAGAGAAGAGAGAATACCTGACTGGGATGTGAAATGAGCAGAATCACCCGAATCAAAATACCAAGTTTGATCAGGGACATTGAGGGTCATGCCGCTGAGCTGAGATCCCAAATCGGTGGGGCTTGGGGCAACATGAGTAGTAGTGAGGGCGTGAGCCGGGGCCGACGGTGGGGGACCGATAGGTGCTCCAGCCCGCTGTCGGGTACTGGCAGGGGGGGGGGGGTGCGGGGCCCGGGGGCAAGGGCACCTGACCGAAGACCCGTGGGCTTCGGGCGGTGCAGCAGGGTGGGGGGTGGGGGGGGGGGGGGGGCGAACCTGCGGGTTTTGTAGCCCGTTTTGCGGCGATTGTTGCGTCCGTTCCCGGTCTTGCGGTTCCCGGTGTTTGGGTTACCCCCGGTTTGAGGTGCCGGGGCGGCAGGAGGGGAAGGCTGACGTGCCGAGACAAGAACCTGTGGGGGACTGGGACGTGCATGTTTCTGTCGAGCGAGCAGACGCTCATGTAACCGAAGCATGGAGACCGCAGAGAGAAAATCAGGGGTGGGGTTAGCTTGCTGGATGAGCATAGCAACGCCACTGTAAGCAGGGGGCAAACCATTAGTGAGTTGAATCACCAGACGTTGATTCGAGACAGGTGAACCAACGTTTCCAATACGATCAACCGGGTTCTTGAGCCGAGTGCAGTAGTCGTCAAGGGACGAGCATTGTTCGATGCGAAGATTGGCAAAGTCAACCTCCAGCGCAGCCATGCGGGAACCCTGGTTATCCCGAAAATAGTTTTCAAGCTTCACCCAGGCTTGCCGAGCAGTCTGTTTAGGGGTGAGAATAGCAAGTACCAAATCATCACTAATGGTTTGGTAGATCCATTTCAAGATCACGGAGTCCACGACACTCCAAAGGGGATCGGTAGGGGCTCCAGTTGGAGGGTCAACGTGATCCTAGACGCCAAAGGAGTGGGTCTACAGACGAGACGAAAGAAGGTATCCCAGTGATCATACTGAACTTTTTGAGTGTCTAGTATGAACCGGACCCGTTTCTTGATATTGGTGACCGAAAAAACTGGGTGAAGAGGCTCCTTGTTGTTCCCGGAGGCGAGGGAATCATCGGTAGAGAGAGTAGACATATTGAGCAGCGATAGGGGGTCGTCGGGCCGAGAGTGCGACGGGAAGGCTAGTGTTCTCGTCGATCAGAGAGAACGACGAAGGGGGGGGGGGGGGTATGCCGATCGGAGAGAGCGACGGACAGAGGAAGGATGAGCTGGCGTCGAACGAGCACGGACATAGCTCACTACCGAGCACGACAGACGACCGAGAGAGGGGTTGTCGGCGCTGGTGGTGGGCGGGCTGTTTGTGGCGTGAGGCCGGCGGTGGGAAGACCAAGAGACTAGGGTTTTGGTGGCTTAGAAACTGGCTCTGATACCATGCTAGATTTGGTAAAACTTCCTTGTTGGATTCTTTATTAACATCTCAATATATAGACAATTACATTGTTCTAACTTACAGACTAAGTCCGATGTGGGACTTTTATTTACATAAAAGTACTATTACTATTACTATTCACTTTTTTTTGTCAAAAGCAAAACTCTTCATTAATTAGGCAAATTTTGACTTACAGCCCGGGCTACAAGATCTACTAAGTAATTAGGAAGATTACAAGACCAATTCCAGTTCATAAAAACTTTCTCTCCTCTTTTTACCAGACAATCTGCTACCTTGTTAGCATCTCTTTTACACATATTGATCTCCAAATGAGCACAACTCTGCTGATACACTTTGATGTCTTCCACAATGTTGATGATGTTCCAGGGAGGCTTTCCTTTATAATTTACCATTTCAGCAAATTTTGACAGTCAGTTTTCACCAGATAATTAGAGGGACTTGGAAAGCTCCAACACACACCATTCTTAAGCTTAAAGCATCAACCATTTATGGGATTTCAGCTGGCCTTTTAATACCTTTGCCAACCAAGATTCTACCACAGTAATCCCTCCAAACTCCACCCTATTGTAGCCAACTTTTGCCCTTTTTTCCAGGTAGCATCACAGTTGTACTTCACCTCCCCTTCACTGGATTTTTGCCATCAGTGCCATGTATTCCTTTCAGTGTGAGTTGTATTATGATGAGGCTGACCTAGCATCTGGCTTCTTTGATTGCTCATGCAGACCATCTTTCTTAACCCATTAATCTGCTGCAACACTTTCTTTGGGCCTCATGAGAGAAGATTTAACTACGTAGTACATCTTTCTTTCCAATTCTTCAACTCTGTTAGCAATATCTGTTCAACCATATCGATCTTCCTCTCATCTTCTATCATAGCATCACATAACTCCTTCAGCCAATGTCTAGTTGAGTCTAACTTGGCAATATCTTTAATGTGAAACCCCAGATTACCAAACCATATAACCCTCACCATGCTGCATTAGACCAATAAATGCTAGGTTGTTTTAGCTTGATCTTTATAAATTATGCAAATTGGGGTAGCATTAAAACTTCTTTCGAATAAACCCTCCTGGGTAGCAATATCCTCTCTACTATTCCTCCACCAAAACAGATTCACCTTTTTTGGTACATTAATTTTTCAGAAAGCTTTCCCGTGTCTCGTGTGCATATTACCTGAGCTTTCAGCAGATGGAATATTATCAGTTTGGAAAATGGCTGCTCTATACCCTGGTTTGATAGAATAAAAACCATCCATACTCTAGGGAGAAATTAAGTGATCCTCCCTATCAAAATGGGGCAGTCTAAGAATGACTTCAGCTGCTGGATCAGGGAAGAGGTTTCTAAAACATTGCTTTTCCAAGATCTTGATTGAAAGTTCAGCAAATTCTCCACCTTTAAATGTTCCCTTTCCTGTGGAATACAGCACTCATCTTTCTTTACTCCAGGTATCCAATTATTACCCACGCATACTCTTTTACCATTGTAATTTCCTTTTTGATAAGCTCTCTATCTTTGATAATGCTGCACGTCCAGCAAGGTTGAGCTCCTATTTTTGCTTCCATGTAGGGGGTTCTTAGGAAATGGATGCTTTTCATGAAACTAACATACAAGGAACTTTTAAATGGTCCCAGGCCACCCAGATAATTCTCCGTTTGTCCACCTTGCCTGTCCACCAATTTTTTTTTTCACTAATTGGACCAACTTATCACATAGCTGTTTTGGCAGCTGGTGGCCGTGCATTGTATTGCTGGGGATTGCCCGTGCAGTTGATTTTATCAGCACAAGCTTCCTAGCATCTGAAAGTAAAAGCTTCGTCCACCCTTGCGGTCTATCCCTCACTCTTTCAACAATATAACTAAAAACTTCAAATTTATAGAGGCTGTGAATTCTCAGGGATTTCTCATCTCTTTCATACCATGATTGACAAGGAGGTAGTCTTTCAGCTCTGCATATACATTTGGAGAAAATAGCATATGTGTCTTCTGCAATCTGCATATTTATTTGCATCTTGAGGCTGACTCAAAGTTCTGAGGACAGATAGAAAACTTTCAGATTCTTCTTTGCTAGCCTTGAGAAAAATGATTGAATCATCAAAAAAGGCTAGGTGATTGAGAGGAGTGTAATTTCTTGTCACCTTCACACCTTTGAATAGTCCCTTCTCTCTGTACCTGACTTATCATTCTTGAGAAGGAATCCATGATTAACACAAATATAATCATCACATTAACATAAAAATAATATTAACTGATTTTTTCTTAATCATTAAGCTTGAGAAAGTACCAGATATATTTTTAAAGTCACTGATAAGAGAGCTTGGGAAAGTACCAGATATATTTTTAAATTCACTTAAAAAAAGACAGGTTAAATGTTGGAGCTTGGAGAGAGAGGAGGAGATGGTACCGGATAAGGAACTGTTTGGATTACCGGTGACTCCGAGTAACACGACCCGGTTGGTCCAACAATCCACTCCTATCCAGTCACAACAGTTGGTGCCAGGTATTTAGCTTTTGAGCAATATCGACAGGCAATTGAAATATGTCAAAGATATCATACACTACAACATACAATCACTTTTCTCACACATAAAGCTAGTGAAAAAAAATGTTAATACTATTTTTTTTGGCCAAATATAATCATCACATCAACAAAAAAAAGAATTACATTACATCCCTTTCTGCTAATCTCACTACTTCATCCTCCCAGCTTCCATTACATATCTTTTCACCTTTCACTAGATTAACTATACTAAATGCAAGTTTATTAACTGATCTGGAATTCAGTTACAACTATACCTTTCTCTAAACCTTAATTGTGAAATATCTTTCAAAATCAAAGAACAATCCTGAGCTGGTCCCCCTTTGAAACCATTTGGATGAGTGTCTGATTATCTCCTTCAAAATCACTTGAGCATCTTGGTTCCAAATATGCGTTTTCCAAATGGCTAAACGCAAAGCCATAGCTTCTGCCAATGGTAGTCCAAATAGTAGTCCCCAACCCTGGAAAAATTGTCCTTACTGCATCTTCACCCAAACCTTTTGCCTTTACTTTTTCAGTTAAACCTTTGAACCAATTCTTTACACATTTATCATCCTGGATGACATCCTCAATTCTCACCCCAATTCCAAACCAAAAGGGCTGTTCCATGGTCTCAGGACAAGTTGCTCTAAATAGGAGTTGATAACCTTAAATCATTGGTGGCAATAATCATGGATACTCGAAACAGTGAGAATTGGCTGGTTTTGGCCTAAAAAAATTGGTTGATTTACCAAAGTTCAAACGTTTTGCATTTTGAAGTCGTCCTTTTCGGAGATTGGACCTACTACACTGTATGACTGCAAACTTCTGAGTAGACAACTTGGATATTGTCACATGTCAGCACCTTCCATTTTGAGCCTTGCGCATTCTCAGGCTGCCAACTTCGAGTAGACGACTTCTACACTGTCACAGGTTAAACCACCTTCCATTTAAAGCTTTGCTGGAAGACTTACAAATCTCGAGGTCAACTAGTATTAACTTAAGGGTAGTAGCTCATTCTTAACCTAATCACAGCTCTCGCATGCTTACTGTTAATGACAGCGAGGCACGACATTTTTAATAAGTACTCTACTCCCTCCATTCTCATATTTTGGTCTCACATTTTATATCTGGGTGTTCTAAAAATTGTCTACTTTTATTTTTTTGCGGTTCATAATATGTTTCTAATTAGTTTTTTAAAAAGTAAGCATATTATCACCAATTATTTAAAAGGTAAATGACATGATAAATAGTTGATGGGAAGGTAATAGTTACACCCTTCAGTTTTGTTGGCGGGGTTAGCATTCTTAAGATTTTAGAGCATTTTCTTTGAGATGTGTTAGCCCGTGTTTTCTCAGGCTGGTGTGGTTTGCAGGCTACTGTATTAGACCAATGGTTTACCCAGTACACACCGAAAGATAGCGGCTTCGAGTTCTCACGTCATAAAAAAATGTAATAATTACACATCCCTTTAAAAAATCGAAATTTTCATTAGGAGTTCAAAATATTAGAACATATAAAGTAGTACAAATCAATAATACAATTTTTATTTATTTATTTTCAAATCCAAATGGATCATCCTCTTCTATAAATGCGGGCATAGTTTGATGGCTTTTCTACTTCCATCTTCAACCTCACCTCACGCATCAAAGATGCTTTCCATCACTAAACTTGCTGGTCCTACTTTGATCATCTCCTTCTGTCTCTTCTTCACTCTCGAATGTTTTACTGAAGCAATAGCAACATGCCACGAGGATGATATGGCAGGCTTGTTAGGCTTCAAATCAGGCATAACCGCTGACCCGTCGGGATTACTCGAAAGCTGGATACCTGGCACCAACTGTTGTGATTGGATGGGAGTGAAATGTTGTCATTGGATGGGAGTGGAATGTGTGACCGACCGGGTCGTATTACTCCGCCTTGCCGGTCATCCGGGCCGTTCCTTATCCGGTACCATCTCCTCCTCTCTCTCCAAACTCCAGCATTTAACCTATCTTTTTATCAGTGACTTTAAAAATATATCTGGTACTTTCCCAAGCTCTCTTTTAACCCTCGAGAAACTCGATACCATTTTCATCGAAAACGTCAATCTCTCAGGTCCAATTCCACCTAATATCTCTCTCTTGAGACAACTTACATTTTTATCTTTATCGAGAAATCAGTTTTCTGGGAAAATACCGCATTCAATCTCCAAAATGACTCAATTGAGTTTCCTGCAACTCGACGACAATCTATTAACCGGCACGGTACCCATAGGTATTACGAAGCTAAAAAATCTTGAATATCTTCAGCTCGAGCGGAACAGTCTCACGGGTCCCATACCTGATTTCTCATCCTCTTCAAGACTCATAAGCCTGGGACTTTCACATAACAAGTTTTCAGGTGAAATCCCATCAACAATCTCTCCTCTCGCGCCGACACTTTCATTTCTAGAGCTGGCCCACAACAACTTCTCTGGCAAAATCCCAGATTTTCTAGGAAAGTTTCATAACCTTATAACTTTGGATCTATCATGGAATAGCTTGTCAGGAACTGTACCAGAAAATTTTTCGAATCTCACGCATATACGTAGTCTTGATGTCTCGCACAATCTTCTTGTCGACCCATTTCCTCATTTGTACCGTAGTATTGAAAAGCTTGGTCTGTCCTACAACAAGTTCAATCTGGGTCAAATCCCCAAATGGGTCACTTCGGCTCCAAACATGGACTCTTACAACTTAGCAAAATGCGGTATCAAGATGAAACTTGAGAACTGGAAGCCTAAAAACGCCGGTTTCTGCTTAGTCATTGATTTGTCTGACAATGAGATATCAGGTAGCCCCATCAGGCTGTTGAACCATACTCAGCTTCTACAAGAATTCTCAGTTTCGGGTAACCGACTCAAGTTCAATATCAAGAACTTGAAGTTTTCAAACTCTTTGACGAAGCTGGATTTGTCGCGAAACTTGGTGTTTGGGAACTTGCGAAGGTCTATTTCCGCTATTCAAGACTTGAACGTTAGTTATAACCATTTGTGCGGTCCCATTCCGCCCACAAACTTCTCGTCGAGTGTGTTTGAAGGCAATGATTGTCTCTGTGGTTCTCCATTATCGCCTTGTAAAGCTCTCGGTAGAAAGAAACTTGAATGATTGTGTCATGGGATATTGTTACATATCAACAGGTATCTGCGAGGTATTTGCGAGGTATCTGCGAGGTATTTGCGAGGTATCTGCGAGGGTTTGATTTGGATTCGACAAATTCAACACCACCGCCATGATCTGTTATGGCTTCGAATCAAGTGAAGAGAAAGCCTTATCCCGTCAGCCGAAGCCTCTTCTCCCTGTATCCCTCTCTCCATTGATCTAATCATCTTTACTCTCTCCCTCTCTCTCTCTCTCTCTCTCTCTCTCTCTCATTTTCCATTGAAACCCCATGGTCCTCAGAATGCTATTCTCTTCATGCATGCCAGATCCGTGAAACTAAAACTAAGGCTCCGTTTGGTTTGTTGTAAAACATTTTCCTTTAAATTGTTTTCCATTGTTTTGGTACTTTGGTGCTGTTTGGTTGGAGGTGCAATATTTTCCTGTAAAATGTTTCCCTCAAATGATGTAAAATGATTTACACATTTCAAATTCGTAAGCCATTTTCCAGAGAGTGAGAGAGCACAACAATTCCTACTAACACCTCCATCACCAACACTCCTACCTACCTCCACCACGACCCATCACCGCCACCTACCTCCACCGCCACCTATCAATGCCACTGCCGTCACGGCCCATTGTTTTATCAAGTGTCAACCAAACACGAGACAATATGGGATGCTTCTTGCTTCTGAAGAAGACATGCATGGACTTAGAGAGGCTCGTACGCCAGTTTTGGCGGGATAGATCGGAAGAGAGGAGAAAGACGCATTGGATTGCTTGGGAGAAGATGAAGAGACCGAAAGAAGATGGAGGTATTGGTTTTTGAGATTTCTACGACTTAAATATAGCTATTTTAGCCAAGCAAACATGGAGAATGTTGAGAAATCCAGATAGCCTAATTAGTCGAGTGCTGAAAATAAGGATTGATATGGAGATTGGGAGAAATTCAAATATTTTCGCAACTCCACCATTCTTGAGGCCAAAATCAATAGCCAGAGCTCCTACGCTTTCTGAAGTATTGTAGCGGGCCGCGATTTGATCAAATCAGAATTGATATGGAGAGTGGGGGATGGGAAGTAAATTAAAGTTTTCAAGGAAAAGTGGATTCCAAGATTCATCACTTATAGAGTGATTTCCACGAGCCCCTCGGAATTGAAAAACATCACGGTGGACTCTTTGATTAACCCAATTACTAGAACTTGGGATGAGGTACGACTTAATCAATTACTACTCCCAATTGATATTGATTTAATTTTTTTCCATTCTTATTGGAAGAGGTGATGAAACATATATTTTTCATGGTTACATTAGGACGACGGTCAATATAATGTGTCATCGGGGTATAAAGCTCAACTGAGAAGATCGAAGGGAGACCCATATACGTCAATGGGACATGTTAATCAGAAGTGGCTCCAGAAGCTTTGGAGTCTAAAAGTTCCGAAGAAACTAATTCGTCTTTACCGGTTGCCACTGGAATGAAGGAACGAGGTATGCATGTCCCATTACATTGCCAACTCGTTGAAGATGGGATAGCGGAATCTGAATGAACATATTTTTATGCTATGTTGAATAGATGAAGGAGACGAGAAAAGAGAATGAAAAAAGGCGCTCTATTCCATTGATCAAAAGATAATCAAGAAGGAAATAGAGTTAGGGTTTATAACCCTTCCATTACAGCTGGAAAAGAAATAAACAGAAAATAACTAATTGGTGAGCAACGAGCCAATCATGACGTGGCACACATCACAATCGATTCACTGCTTCCAATTCATACTAGAACGACGATGTTCTAATAATGAGGGAGGTTTAACGTTAATAAAACAACTTAAAAGAAAAACTAATTGTTGACACGTTAGCACAAACGTTGTCGTTCCACTTAGGAAATTCAAAAGCAACGTACTAAAAGAAAACAACGGTGGATATTAGATGATCCGTGAGCCATCGGGTAGCTGCTCTTTCTTGCTTCATGTCATCAGTTTGGCATTGAGTGCAATTAGGTCCAGCTGCAAATCCATAATCTGCAAGATCCTCCCTCAAGTTGGTGTTTGAATCAACCAAACACCCAACTTGGACAGTAAGAAGTTGAAGACAACAGGATGGAGAGGCTTGGTGAGTATATCAGCCAATTAATGAGTGGTGGGAACATGATGAAGAAGAAAAGTCCTCTTTTGAACCAAGTCTCTAATCAAGTGACAATCCACATCAATGTGCTTGGTTTTGTCATGGTAGACAGGATGGTAGCTAACTAGAGAGCTGAGCTACTGTCACGGAAAAGGATGGGAGTGCTGGAAAGAGAATCAATTCAGTTAAGAGATGAAGAAACCACAATACCTCACAAGAAGCAAATGCCAAACTTCTGTATTTTGCTTCTGTAGAGCTCCTTGACACCACTGTTTGCTTCTTAGATCTCCAAGACACCAAGGAATTCCAAATATGACAAGATACTACTAGTATAATTTCTGGTGTCTAGACACCCTGCCCAGTCAGCATCATCTACAAGACTTAGGGGAGAAGAAGAAGCAAAGAAGAGTCCCTTAGAAGAAGAATTCTTCACATATATGAGAAGATGATGCACTGCTTTAAGATGAACTGCAGTAGGTTTGGCTACAAACTGTGAAAGCTTGTTGACTGCATAAGTGATGTCATGTTTAGAGTTGCACAAGTAAAGCAATTTCCCAACCAACTTCCTGTAGGTGCTAATGTCTGTCTCTAACAAAATGTCACCAACACCTGCAACTAACTTTATCAAAGGGTCCGTTGCACAGAAGCAGTCTTGCAGTCACTATTACCACTTTCCTTCAAAATATCTAGAGCAAACTTTCATTGACAAAAGAGTAATTTCATTATAATTTCTGGCTACTTCAAATCCCAAGAAATATCTGAGATACCCCAAGTCCTTGACCATTTCCGAGCAATGGTCGCCGCCAAATGGAAGAATTTGGTATTCGTATCTCCCAACTTAAGCTAGTTTTATTTTGAGCGTTGTTTCCAGCATTCCTCTTGAGTCTGAAGCAAGTCATCAAGTTTGGAGCGCACATGCTTCTCTTGATTGATGATATGTGTTAGGCCTTGAGGTGTGCAATCCTTAATTTGGCATTGGACGTCCAACAGCTCATGTTGTGTGGCTTTGATTTTCCGCGACAGACTTTGGATGGATAGATTACTCCAGTTTACCAGGTGTTTCATGAGTAGTTCTTGACTATGCAACACCTGAAAGAGGGGTGATCCTTGTTGCTGGATGGTCCATACTCGGGAGGAGATCTCCATCGTTGCGCTGTACTTGAGCCATGATCTTTCAAAGGCCTTGTTTTTTCGTTTCCCGCCCTGAATGTTTTCAGAGTCGAGGATCAGCGGAGAGTGGTCGGAACGTTTGATTGGAAGAGTCAAAACAGCGGCATTTGGGAGAA
Organism: Linanthus parryae; assembly: GCA_023055425.1. Classification (NCBI taxonomy): domain Eukaryota; kingdom Viridiplantae; phylum Streptophyta; class Magnoliopsida; order Ericales; family Polemoniaceae; genus Linanthus; species Linanthus parryae. The sequence goes on along the minus strand of JALGPY010000002.1, from coordinate 61,722,299 downwards.
GGTTCATCGATTCATGATTGCAGTAGGCCTTATCAAGTCTTTTGAAGGTGCAGTGATTTCCGCTTCTGTTGTTTGTCCAAGTAAAGTAGGCACCATGGTGGGGAAATTCCATGAGGTTGGCTTCTGAAAGCCAGTCAGTAAAGGCTTCGCCACCTTGAATGTTGCGTTTAGAATGGCTTGAATTTTCGTGGCGACTGTTGAGTTGGTGCCTTGAATTGGTCAAAGGCGGCCAAACTCTTTGTTTCCAACTTTGATTAGGAAACATTGGAAGTCAAAGGCGGTGGAGCATTAGTTAGGAAACAAGTTGTTTCCAAATCGGATTTGGAAACTTTAGGGATTTCCTAGCACTATATAAAGAACCTAGTAGTCACATTATTAGGTATGCAAAAACATTGTAATTGTTCCTCTTAAGTGAATAAAGAGTGCTTTTCCGCCGTGGAGGTAGTTAGCAAATATTTTGCTAGCGAACCACGTAAAATACTCGTGTTCTTCTTTTATTCGTTCTTCGTTCGTGAGGTGGTTTGACATAACAAACTGGTATCAGAGCCAAGGTTGGCAGTGTTTCAAGATCAAGATCAAGGCGGAGCGAATCTTGGGTTTCACAACTTGGTGAAATCAAAGCTAGGGTTTTGCGATCTAGGTGGAGCACGCGAGTAGAATTCAAGATCCACCAAGAACGATGTCCGGATCGATGTTGAAGATGGACAGGTTCACTGGAGGGAACAGCTTCAGTCTGTGGAAGATAAAGATGGAGGCTTTGCTCAAATCGCAAGGCTTGTGGGCACCTTTGACCGCGGACAAGGGAGGCACGAATGTTGCATCAGCGGAGTTCAAGGCGATAGAGGAGAAGGCACACGCAACGATTATGCTGTGCTTATCGGATGACGTGATCATCGAGATCGCAGATCAGAAGGAAGCAGCGAAGCTCTGGCTCAAGTTGGAGAGTCTCTACATGACGAAGAGTCTCACTAGCAAGTTGATGCTAAAGCAAAGGCTCTTCACCCTGCGGATGCTCGAAGGTACGAATCTCAAGGACCATCTTGATCAATTGAAAACAATTCTGTTAGATTTGCGTAATATTGGCGAGAAGGTGGAGGATGGGGATGCTGCACTTTTGTTATTGATCTCGTTACCTCCATCATATGAGAACTTCGTGTAGTCGTTCATTGTGTACAAGGACGACTTATCCCTAGAGGAGGTGAGAAGGTGAAGGTGAAGGTGAAGGTGGAGATCTACAAGTCTGCAAGGGTTCTAAGGTGATACTCAAGGGAGTCAAGAGCGGGACTTTGTACATGTTGCAAGGTTCGACGATAACAGGTTCTGCTGGAGTTGTCTCAGCCGAGATTAAGGAAGCTGATCTAACCAAGCTGTGGCATATGAGGCTCGGTCATATGAGTGAACGTGGAATGCAGGAACTTCACAAGAAGGGGTATCTCACCGGGCATGCGCCCAAGAGCCTAGGGTTTTGTGAGCACTGCGTGTATGGGAAGCAACAGCGTAGCAAGTTCCCTAAGGCGGTTCATAGAACGAAAGGTACTCTTGATTATATCCATTCGGATTGCTGGGGTCCATCTCGAGTCGAGGCGATTTCCAGGATGACTTGGATATTCGTGATGAAGCACAAGAGTGAAGCCTTCGCAAGATTCAAGGAGTGGAAGACACTAGTAAAGAATCAGGTGGGAAAGAAGGTGAAGAGGCTGCGCACGGACAACGACTTAGAGTTCTGTTCATCAGAGTTTGATGAATTCTGCAAGGATCAGGGAATAGCACGCCATCGCACCGTTCGGCACACACCGTAGCAGAACGGTGTAGCCGAGAGAATGAATCAGACACTTTTAGCGAAAGCAAGGTGCATGCTTTCAAATACAGGTCTTTCTAGAGGTTTCTGGGGAGAGGCAGTTTCTATGGCATGCTATCTCATAAATCGGAGCCCACACACATGTATAGGATGCAAGATTCCTTTAGAAGTCTGGTCCGGTAATGCAGTGGATTACTCGGATTTGAGAGTTTTTGGTTGTGTTGCCTATTATCACGTTGATGATGGCAAACTAGAACCACGAGCTAAGAAGGAAGTATTCATGGGGTTCGGAACAGGTGTAAAGGGATACAAGATATGGGCAGACAACAAGATTATACTTAGCAGAAGTGTAGTCTTTGATGAGACTCATATGTTGAAGAACTCCGTGGAGGTGGAGCTTGGAGGTGCAAAGAAGAAGGTGGAGGGAGAGTCGGATCCTACTGATCCTAAGGATTCCGAAATCCCTGCACCGCCGCCAGAAGCAGAAGAGGAAGAAGCAGAAGAGCCTGATAGTGAGGATGTGTCTACACCAGAGGAACCAGTTCATCAAAGTATTGCTGAAGGAAGACCAAGGAGAGTCATAAAGCCTCCAGCGAGATACAGAGATGACGGTATGGTGGGATATGCATTACAGGTAGCGGAAGAGGTAGAGGACGAGCCATCCTCCTACAAGGCCGCTATATCTAGTTCTGAGTCAGCACAGTGGATTGTCTCGATGGGAGAAGAGATGGAGTCTCTTAGCAAGAACTCGACTTGGGAGCTTGTTAAATTGCCAGTGGGAAGGAAGATAGTCAGCTGCAAGTGGGTTTTCAGAAGAAAGGAAGGAACTACATCTGGAGAGGGCGCCAAGTATAAGGCAAGGCTAGTTGCAAGAGGGTTCAGTCAGAAAGAGGGGGTGGACTACAACGAGATCTTCTCACCAGTAGTCAGACATACTTTTATCCGGGTGTTACTAGCTTTAGTGGCACACCACGACCTAGAGCTTGAGCAATTGGATGTCAAGACAGCTTTCCTGCACGGAGAGTTGGAGGAGGAAATATACATGAGCCAACCGGAGGGGTTCGAAGTTCCCGGAAGAGAGAACCACGTGTGCAAGCCGAAGAGATCTCTCTACGGACGTAATCAGTCGCCGAGGCAATGGTACTAGAGGTTTGACAGCTTCATGTTGAAGATTGGTTACCACAAGTGCGAGTATGATTGCTGCGTGTATCACAAAGAGTTGCATAGTGGATCACGTATTTACCTAGTTCTATATGTGGATGATATGGTGATTGCAACTCGAAATATCAAGGACATTAGAGAACTGAAGAGGTCCCTTAGTGCGGAATTCGAGATGAAGGATCTGGGAGCTGCTCGGAAGATATTGGGAGTAGAGATCTATAGAGATAGGAAGAAGAAGAAGCTTTTTTTTATCACAGCAGGGATACATCAAGAAGATCTTGGCAAGATTCGGGATGTTATCAGCTAAAGCTATAGATACTCCTATGGCAACTAACAACAAGCTAGGAATGTACACCGTTCCGACTGAGGAGGAGAAGGAGTACATGTCCAAGGTTCCATATGCTAGCGCAGTTGGAAGTCTCATGTATGCTATGGTCTGTACTCGACCGGACATAGCATTCGCTGTTAGTGTGATTAGTCGTTTTATGGCTCATCCTGGTAGGGACCATTCGCAGGCGGTGAAGCGGATATTCAGATACCTTAAGGGTACGTCAGACATTGGCCTATGCTATGGGTCACGTGAAAATATCTTGGGAGCTGGTTTCTCGGATGCGGACTATGCAGGGGATATTGACAGTAGAAGATCAATGACAGGCTACGTATTTGCTCTGGGAGCATCTGTTGTGAGTTGGAAGGCAACGCTACAGCCGACGGTGACTTTGTCCACCACGGAGGCGGAGTATATGGCTCTAACGGAAGCAGCAAAGGAGGCAATTTGGCTTAAGAGAATGGTCAATGATCTAGGGCTACTTCAAGATCAGGCGATAGTCTACTGTGATAGCTTGAGTGCGATTTGCTTGACTAAGGACCAGGTTCATCATGAAAGGACCAAGCATATCGACGTTATGTATTCTGAGAAACGAGAGCAGGATCAAGGTGATGAAGGTGAGGACTGCTGACAACCCCGCGGATATGTTCACCAAGCCGGTTCCGGAGAGCAAGTTCCAGCATTGTCTGGAATTGCTCAACATCTTGAGCCAGTGAAGCCCTTCGGGGCATGTCGGACCCGGTGGGGGTCCAGTGAGTCTCTGTGACGAGAGACAATTGGGTGCAGAGAAGACGTAGCTTTATTTACGAGAAGAGGAGCAGCTTCTATTGACGAGACAATTCAAGTCAAGGTGGAGATTTGTTGAGTTGGTGCCTTGAATTGGTCAAAGGTGGCCAAACTCTTTGTTTCCAACTTTGATTAGGAAACATTGGAAGTCAAAGGCGGTGGAGGATTAGTTAGGAAACAAGTTGTTTCCGAATCGGATTTGAAAACTTTAGGGATTTCCTAGCACTATATAAAGAACCTAGTAGTCACATTATTAGGTATGCAAAAACATTGTAATTGTTCCTCTTAAGTGAATAAAGAGTGCTTTTCCGCCGTGGAGGTAGTTAGCAAATATTTTGCTAGCGAACCACGTAAAATACTCGTGTTCTTCTTTTATTCGTTCTTCGTTCGTGAGGTGGTTTGACATAACAGCGACCTTGAAGTTGGTTGAGTTCCCCGATTAGGACCATGGGAAGCTCCAACACACACCATTCTTAAGATTAAAGCCTCAGTCATTTCTGGGATTTCAGCTTGCATTTAAACAACTTTGCGATCCCAAGATTCTGCCATGGTGATCTCTACAAATTCACCCTATTGTAGCCAGCTCTTGCACTTTTTGCCAGGTAGCATCAAAGTTGTACTTCACCTCCCCTTCACTGGGTTTTTGCCATCTAGTTTTGTCAGTGTGAGATGTGTTATGATGAGGCTGATCCAGCAACTGGCTTCTTTGATTGCTCATGAACACCATCTTTCTTAATCCATTAATCTCTCCTGCAACACTTTCTTTGGATTTATGGCCTCATGAGAGTAGATCCATCTACATCTTTCTTTCCAAATCTTCCACGCTGCTAGCAATATGTCCTCCACTATATTACTATTCCTCTCATCTTCTCATCACATACCTCCTTCAGCCAATGTTGTTTCAGTAGCATTACACCTTCTTTTGAATAAACCCTCCTAAGTAGCTATAGCCTCTCTACTATTCCTCCACCAAAACAGCTCCACTTTTTTTGGTACATCATTTTTTCAGAATGCTTTCCCGTGTCTCGTGTGCATATTACCTGAGCTTTCAGCAGATGGAATATTATCAGTTTGGGAAATGGCTGCTCTATACTCTGATTTGATAGAATAGAAACCATCCTTACTCCAAGGCCAAATTATATGATCATCCCTATCAAAGTGGGTAACATGCAGTCTAAGAATGGCTTTAGCTACTGGATCATGGAAGAGGTTTCTAACAGCATTGCTCTTCCAAGATCTTGAGTGAAAGTTCAGCAAATTCTTCACCTTTAAATGTGCCCTTTCCTCTGGAATATGGTACTACTCCTCTTTTACTCCGGGTATCCAGTTATCACCCACACATACTCTTTTACCATTGCCGACTTTTTAGAAACATTCCTTTTTGATATGCTTTCTATCTTTGATAGTGCTGCTTCAAGTCCAGCAAGGTTGAGCTCCTATTTTTTGCTTCCATTAAGGTGCTTCTTAGGAAATGGATGCTTTTCATGAATCTAGCATACAAGAAATTTGGATGCTGCATAATTCTCCACCTCTGTTTTGAGAGCAGAGCCAAGTTAAACTTCGTTAAATCTCTCATTCCCAACCCTCCCTGTGCTTGGGGCTTTTAAATGGTTCCAGGCCATCCAAATAATTCCCCTTTTGTCCACCTTGCCTGTCCACCAAAAACTCTTCACTAATTGGACCAACTTATCACACAGCTGTTTTGGCAGCTAGTAGCGGTGCATTGTATAGCTGGGGATTGCCTGTGCAGTTGATTTTATCAACACAAGCTTCCCAGCATCCAAAAGTACAAGATTCTTCCACCCTTGCGGTCTATCCTCACTCTTTCAACATTATAACTAAAAACTTCAGATTTATACTTACACTAGAGCTATGAATTATCAGGTATTTCTCATCTCTTTCATACCATGATTGACAAGGAGGTAGTCATTCAGCTCTGCATATACATTTGGGGGAAATAACACACTTGTCTTCTGTATATTTATTTGCATCCTTGAGGCTGACTCAAAGGTTCTGAGGAGATAGAAAAATTCCAAATTCTTCTTTGCTAGCCTTGAGGAAAATGATTGAATCATCAACAAAGAAGAGGTGATTGAGAGGAGTGCCATTTCTTGTCACCTTCACACTCAGGGCCGTCTCTAGCTTTTTGGGGGCCCGCGACGAGCATTCAATTTGAGGCCCCCCAAAGACTTTCTTCATATGTTTTATATTTGCATATTTTATTTTTACGAAAAAAAATATTTTGTTTTGCTTTTATAGATGTAAATTGACTAATTTAATAATCACATTCAAACTATTTACGCTAAATATAACATAAATCATATGTACAACTACTAAAATATCCCTAGTTTTTAAAGAATTCGGGGCCCCAAATTTTATGGGACCCTAGGCGGTTGGTGGAGACGGCCCTGTAATCACACCTTGTATAGTCCTTTATCTCTGTGCTTGACTTATCATTCTTGAGAAGGAATCCATGATTAACACAAATATAATCATCACATTAACAGAAAAAGAATATTGACTGATCTTTTCTCAAACATTAAGCTTGGGAAAGTACCAGCTATATTTTTAAAGTCACTGATAAGAGAGCTTGAGAAAGTACCAGATGTATTTTTAAATTCACTGATAAAAACACCAGTTAAATATTGGAGTTTGGAGGAGAGGAGGAGATGGTACCAGATAAGGAACTGTTTGGATTACCGGTGACGCCGAGTAACACGACCCGGTTGGTCCAACAATCCACTCCTATCTAGTCGCAAAAGTTGGTGCCAGGTATTCAGCTTTCGAGCAATACCGACGGGCAATTGATTATGTCAAAGATATCATACAATACAACATACAATCACTTTTCTCACACATTAAGCTAGTGAAAAAATAATGTGTTACACTATTTTTTTTGGCCAAATATAATAGTCACATTAACAAAAAAAAGAATTACATTACATCCCTTTCTGCTAATTTCACTGCATCCTCCCAGCTTCGACTACATCTACTTTCACCGTTAACTAGATTAACTATACTATTTGCAAGTATATTAACTGATCTAGAAATCCAGTTAAACCTATACCTATTTCAAACCTTAATTGTGCAATATCTTTCTAAACTCAAAGAACAATCCTGAGCTGATTCCCCTTTGACAACCATTTGGATGAGTGTCTGATTGTCTCCTTCACTTGAGCACTTGGTTCTAAATATGGGTTTTCCAAATGGCTAAACGCAAAGCCATAGCTTCTGCCATTAGAGCTGAGTTAGCAAACTCATAGCTCCAACCCCGGATCATAACATCACCCAACCACATATAACTCTTCCAGTTTCTGCAGACCATGATACATCAAAATTACACTTGTAAGCATGAACCTTCGGAGGGCACCATTTCTTCACTCTCTCTTTCTTTTTGCAATTACTACTTTTGTTGCCTCCAGCATCTGGATCTTCTGCTTGCTTATTCCTTCATATCAGGTGTTGTAAAATGGTTTTCGAACCATGCTTTTGTTACCCAATTTCGGTCAAGTTATAACTAAGAACTTGAATCAACGTTAACATATTATTAAACTAGGTAACAAGGGGATCGATTCAAGATCTCAAACGTCGAAAACCATTAACGGGTGAATGAGAAATTAGGCGTTGAAGTTGGCCACTTCAATTGCTCAATTTTAAATGCACCCACATCTTGGAAATGAGGAAGAAAAGAGTAGTTCATCTACTGAAAGGTTGAGTACTAAGGGCACGCCCTTTGGGTGATACACATTTTGTGTAGGAGAGAGGACCTAGACAATGGTCGAACCACCACGCGCGCCGCCGCCGTCCGTCCGGCCGGCTCGGTTCGGGCCGTGGCGCGGTGGGTGGTGGTTGGTTTGGCTTTATCTTTTTGGGCCAGAAAATAATTTTTTAATCCAGCCCGTAATAATTAATATTAACGGAATTAACAGTCCAGTCCGTTAATAATTATTGTTAACAGTCCAACCCGACAGTTGTAACTTTTGGAACAGTTACAACCGTTACTGTTCAAATTTGAACAGTCACAAACGGTTTTGTAACTGCTCCTCTCCCTGCCTATAAAAGGAACCTTCCTCTCTCAGTTTTATCCATCCGAACTCCAGCAATCTCTCTCACTCACTCACTACCAGTTTCTCTCAAAACAAAGTTCGGTTCGCCGGTACTGCAGATTGTGCTTTCGTCTGCAGTACGTGAAGACTTTCATCCTGGGGAGTAAATTTGCCCGTGTCTGTAAATAAATAAAACGAAGCACAACCAACTGTGGGGGGCAAATATTACTTCGCGGAGATCGTTTCATGAACAACGAGACTGTCTTCTATCTTGCTTCAGCGTTCGGCAAGTTAACTATCTGTAAGTGTTTATTTTTCTGTATTTTAATTACTTCTGTTAATCTTTCTGTTTTCAGATTCTTCTTAACACACCTAAATCTTTCCAACAATCGTGAAGTAATATTTCTATAGGTGTTTAAAAGAATCTGTTTCACACAGAATTTTTAACAGTATTTTTTTCATATTAGTTTACAGTACTGTTTTCATTCTGTACTCTTCTCTTCTACTTTCTTTCTGTTTGCTGAGACATTTGTATCTTCAGCAATGTCAGAAACTGGGACTGAAACTCGTCCGGCTAATCCGTCCAACATGGCGACAGCGGCTGCCAACCAGGTTGTTCCGCTCAACGCAGTGACGGCAGAAAAACCCGAAAAGTTCACGGGGATTGATTTCAAGCGTTGGCAGCAGAAAATGCTCTTCTATCTCACCACCTTAGGTTTGGAGAAATACCTAAGGGATGATGCGCCTGAAACTCCATCAAACGCAGATAAAGAAGCACTCGTCGCTATTGACGCTTGGAAGCATTCTGACTTCCTTGCCAGAAATTATATTCTCAATAGCTTAGACGATCAACTGTACAATGTTTATTGTTCTGTAAAAACTGCAAAAGAACTATGGCTTTCCCTAGAAAAGAAATATAAAACAGAGGATGCGGGAGCCAAGAAATTTGTAGTAGAAAATTTTATGGAGTTTAGGATGGTGGATTCTAAATCTATTATGTCACAGGTTCAGGAATTCCAATGCCTTATCCATGATGTGCAAGCCGAAAGCATGATTCTGCCCGAGGAATTTCTCGTTGCAGTCATGATTCACAAGCTTCCACCCGCATGGAAAGCATACAAGAATTACCTGAAACACAAGCGCAAAGAGATGAAGATGGAGGAACTAATTGTCCGCCTACGCATTGAGGAAGGAAACCGGATAGCCGACGAAAGACCCTCAACAAGTTATCATTCAAGGATCAACATTGTGGACGGAGGCCCAGAAAAGAACAATCACAAAAGGAGGAAGGCAAGTGCCCCTTACGAGAAAAAGAGGTTCGCGGGAAAGTGTCTCATTTGTGGGAAAGTCGGTCACATGAAGAAGGACTGCCGCAAAAGGAGAAATACTTTCAAGGGCAAGAAGCCGGAAGCAAACCTTGCCGAAGGCAACAATGACAAAGACTTTGCCGCCGTAATCTCCGAAGTCAATCTCGCCGGAGGAAATCCAAACGAATGGTGGGTTGATACCGGGGCTACTCGCCACATTTGCGCCGACAAGAACATGTTTGCCGAATATGAAGAAGTCGAGAACGAGGAACAACTCTACATGGGTAACTCGGCCACATCCTTAGTCAAAGGAAAGGGACGGTTGATTCTCAAAATGACGTCCGGAAAGAAACTTGTACTTAATGATGTATTACATGTCCCCGACATTAGGAAAAACCTTGTTTCAGGTTCTGTACTTAGCAAAAAGGGTTTCAAACTTGTCTTTGAATCCGACAAGTTTGTATTAACAAAAAATGGGGAGTATGTAGGAAGGGGTTACTTGAAGGATGGGTTTTTCAAGCTCAATGTAATGGTTGTTTCCGCAATGAATAAGAAAGCAATATTTAACTATTTGTCGGAGTCTTCTCTTTCTTCATCTTGTTTATGGCATGGAAGATTAGGACATGTTAATTACGACTCAATTCGTAAATTAATGAATACCGACCATCTTCCGAAAAGTTCTATCGATGAAAATCACAAATGTGAAATTTGTGTAGAGGCAAAAATGACAAGACAATCGTTTCAACCGATTGGTACAAAAACAACAAGTCCTCTTGAACTTATTCACACCGATATTTGTGATTTAAAGTTTGTTCAAACAAGAAGCGGCAAAAAGTACTTTATTACCTTCATTGATGATTGTACCAAATATAGCTATGTTTATTTGTTACATAGCCGAGATGAAGCATTGGAAGCTTTCAAACAATTCAAGGCCGAAGTAGAAAATCAACTCAACAAAAAGATTAAAATACTTCGAAGTGATCGAGGAGGAGAATACGATTCTCCATTCGCAACTATATGCGCTGAAAATGGAATAATCCATCAAACTTCAGCACCATATACGCCTCAACAAAATGGAGTGGCGGAAAGGAAGAATAGGACCCTAAAAGAAATGCTTAACGCATTACTCTTAAGTTCGGGTCTACCACAAAACTTGTGGGGGGAAGCGCTATTAACAGCCAATTATATTCTTAATAGAATACCCAAAAAGAAAATGGACAAAACTCCATACGAGTTATGGAAAGGGCGTAAACCCGCATACAAGCATCTAAGAACTTGGGGATGTCTTGCAAAAGTAGCTACTCCATTACCTAAAAAGGTAAGGTTAGGTCCAAAGACAATTGATTGCGTCTTCATTGGATATGCATTAAATAGCAGCGCCTACCGCTTTATGGTTCATAAATCGGAAATTCCGGATATTCATGAGAATACCATCATCGAATCGGCACATGCGTCATTCTTTGAGGATATCTTTCCTTATAAAGAAATGAAAACGCAATTATCTTATAAGCGGGCGCATGACATAGCTTTTGAAGAAAATTTAGAAGAAGAGCCTAGACGAAGTAAAAGGCAAAAGGTTCCTAAAACATTTGGTCCGGAGTTTCTTACCTATATGGTAGAAAATGATCCTGCAACTTACAAAGAAGCTATGTCAAGTGTTGAGGCACCCTATTGGAAGGAAGCAGTTAAAAGCGAAATCGAATCAATTCTCCATAATAATACATGGGAATTAGTTGATCTTCCTCAAGGATGCAAACCATTAGGTTGCAAATGGGTATTTAAGCGAAAGCTTAAATCGGATGGTTCCATCGACAAGTATAAAGCTAGACTTGTCGCAAAAGGATACAAACAAAAGGAAGGTTTAGACTTCTTCGACACTTATTCCCCGGTCACTAGAATAACATCCATTCGAATGCTAGTTGCAATTGCAGCAATTTTTAATTTTGAAATTCATCAAATGGATGTTAAAACGGCATTCCTAAATGGAGAACTAGAAGAAGAAATTTATATGGAACAACCTGAAGGGTTTCAAGTTCCAGGAAGCAAAAACAAATATTGTCGTCTAAAGAAATCCTTATACGGATTAAAACAAGCACCCAAGCAATGGCATGAAAAATTTGACAAAGTTATGTCAACAAATGGTTTTAAAACCAATGAATGCGACAAGTGTGTATATTCTAAAACAAACACTGATGGGTGTGTCATCATATGCCTATACGTTGATGACATGTTGATTTTTGGAAACAACGAGAAAGTAATACGTGCCACCAAAGGGTTATTGTCGACAAGCTTTGATATGAAAGATTTAGGGGTGGCTGACGTCATTTTAGGAATCAAGGTTTCTAAGACGTCCTCAGGGTATGCATTATCTCAGTCTCACTATATCGAGAAATTTCTCGAAAAGTTTGACAAAGATAGCGGCAAACAAGTAAAAACACCAGTCGACACAAGCATGCATCTCGCCAAAAATCGCGGTTCGGCAATCAAACAACTTGAGTATGCGCAAATAATAGGAAGCCTGATGTACATAATGAATTGTACAAGACCGGACATCGCACAAGCAGTTGGAAAGCTCAGTCGTTTTACTAGTAATCCTGGAAAGGATCACTGGACAGCATTGATCCGAGTATTAAGGTATCTACGATACACCAAAAACTTAGGATTACAATATTCCAACTATCCTGCTGTCCTAGAAGGATATTGCGATGCGAATTGGATATCTGATACAAAAGATTCCAAGTCCACGAGTGGTTACGTATTCACACTCGGAGGAGCGGAAATATGCTGGAAGTCTTCTAAGCAGACATGCATTGCAAGATCTACTATGGAATCGGAATTCATAGCATTAGATAAGGCAGGGGAAGAAGCAGAATGGCTTCGTCATTTCCTCGAAGACATTCCAATATGGCCGCAACCGGTGCCTGCCATATGCATTCACTGCGATAGCCAGTCGGCAATAGCAAAGGCACAAAATAGTATATATAATGGTAAGTCTCGACACATGCGTCGAAGACACAATACTATAAGGCAACTTCTCTCACAAGGGATAATATCGATCGATTACGTAAAGTCAAAGGAAAATATAGCGGATCCGCTGACCAAAGGTCTATCGAGAGAATTGGTTGCAAGTTCGTCGAGAGGAATGGGGCTAAAGCCTATCTCGTAAGAGTTGCACAATAGCGGCAAACCCAACCTAGGTGACTGGAGATCCCAAGAACTAGGTTCAAAAGGGACAACCTAACTATTTGTGCAAATATAAAATCACTCATAAAATTGAAACAACGTTTCAATCCCATTCCTAGGACGAAGAGTGATAGGACCAGGGTAAGCAATGCTTTTAATGAGGTCACATGTTAAGAAGAGTATGAATTGATACCCTTAAATGTGTCTCACCTATGTGAGTAGGAACTGGGGCCGGTTCTAGGAGGATGGAAAAGGCTACACTCCTCTAAAGACTACTCATGAAAAACCAGGCAAAGTGTTTCAAGGCCAAAATGAACACAACCATGAGAACCAACTATGTTTCGGTATTTATTTGTGTGGTTACTATCGACAAGGTATACGACACGGCAAAGCAGTTCAAAGCGCTTCGCACACTGTCTAGCCAGTATACCCTATAGTATATCACTAATGGAAAGGTTCAAAGTCTATGACCACCTTTCCTTATGCAATTAATTACCACTGAGAGAAATCCACAAATGAGATCGACACTTTCAGCATAAACGCTAATTTGTCATTCATGTGGGGGATTGTTGTAAAATGGTTTTCGAACCATGCTTTTGTTACCCAATTTCGGTCAAGTTATAACTAAGAACTTGAATCAACGTTAACATATTATTAAACTAGGTAACAAGGGGATCGATTCAAGATCTCAAACGTCGAAAACCATTAACGGGTGAATGAGAAATTAGGCGTTGAAGTTGGCCACTTCAATTGCTCAATTTTAAATGCACCCACATCTTGGAAATGAGGAAGAGAAGAGTAGTTCATCTACTCAAAGGTTGAGTACTAAGGGCACGCCCTTTGGGTGATACACATTTTGTGTAGGAGAGAGGACCTAGACAATGGTCGAACCACCACACGCGCGCGCGCGCGCCGCCGCCGCCGTCCGTCCGGCCGGCTCGGCTCGGTCTCGGTTCGGGTTCGGGCCGTGGCGTGGTGCGGTGGGTGGGTGGGTGGTGGTTGGTTGGGCTTTATCTTTTTGGGCCAGAAAATAATTTTTTAATCCAGCCCGTAATAATTAATATTAACGGAATTAACAGTCCAGTCCGTTAATAATTATTGTTAACAGTCCAACCCGAAACAGTTATTAACTGTCTTCAACAGTTGTAACTTTTGGAACAGTTACAACCGTTACTGTTCAAATTTGAACAGTCACAAACGGTTTTGTAACTGCTCCTCTCCCTGCCTATAAAAGCAACCTTCCTCTCTCAGTTTTATCCATCCGAACTCCAGCAATCTCTCTCACTCACTCACTACCAGTTTCTCTCAAAACAAAGTTCGGTTCGCCGGTACTGCAGATTGTGCTTTCGTCTGCAGTACGTGAAGACTTTCATCCTGGGGAGTAAATTTGCCCGTGTCTGTAAATAAATAAAACGAAGCACAACCAACTGTGGGGGGCAAATATTACTTCACGGAGATCGTTTCATGAACAACGAGACTGTCTTCTATCTTGCTTCAGCGTTCGGCAAGTTAACTATCTGTAAGTGTTTATTTTTCTGTATTTTAATTACTTCTGTTAATCTTTCTGTTTTCAGATTCTTCTTAACACACCTAAATCTTTCCAACATCAGGCACCCTCAGTTGATCATATATCACATTGCTTTGTAGCAAAGCATTTAGGATGAAAAGGCAACTTCTTGAATATAGTTATCACACCTTGCAGTTCAAATAGTCCACAAACCCAGAAAAATTTCCATTACTGCATCTTCACCCAAACCTTTTACCTTCACTTTTTTCAGTTAAACCTTTGAACCAATTCTTTACACATTTATCATCCCGGATGACATACTCAATTCTCACCCAATTCCAAACCAAAATGGCTGTTCCATGGTCTCAGGATAAGTTGCAACCCAAAATCATTGGTCACAATAATCATGGATACTCAAAATTGTGAGAATTGGCTGGTTTTGGCCTAAAAAAATTGGATGACTTACCGAAGTTCAAACGTTTTACAAACTGAAGTCGTCCTGTACGGAGATTTGGGGTACTACACTATAGGACTGCAAGCTTAAGAGTAAACAACATCAATATTGTCACATGTCACCGCCTTCCATTTTAAACCTTGCACATTCTAAGGCTGCGAACTTCGAGTAGACGACTTCTACACTGTCACATTTTACACTACCTTCCATTTGAAGCAAAGCTTTAAAGACTAGATGAATCTCGAGGTTAACTAGTTTAGTACCTAGTTTTAAGTACCTCATTCTTGATCAAATTACAGCTCTCACAAGCTTCCTGGTAATGACAGCCGGCCAATGTTCGATTCAGATATTTTTAATAGGCACTCTATTCTATAACATTTTTGTCCACACTTTTTTTAATGATTCATAATATTGTAGTTTTTTTAATTAGTTTTTTTTTTAATTAGTTTTTTAAAAATTAGGAAGGACATCATAAATCATTTATATATATATATATATATATATATTCAAGTAAATGACATGATAAAGAGTTATGGGACAGTAATAATTACATGTTCCTTTAAAGAGTTGAAATCTCCATTAGGAAACCAAAAACAACGTGACAGAGAGAGTAGTCCATAACAAGAATACATTTAAAAAAAAAAAAAATCCGAACGAGTCACTCTATAAATGCGGACGTAGTTTGATGGTTTTTCTACTCCCATCTTCTAACCTCACCTCACGCATCAAAGATGCTTTCTAAACATGCTTTGATAAGCTCCTTCTGTCTCTTCTTCACTCTCGAATATTTCACTGAAGCAATAGCAACAACATGCCACAAGGATGATATGGCAGGCTTGTTAGGCTTCAAATCAGGCATAACGGCTGACCCGTCAGGAGTACTCGAAAGCTGGATACCAGGAACCAACTGTTGCGAATGGATGGGAGTGAATTGTGGGACCAACAACCGGGTCGTGTCCCTCAGCATTTTCGGTGATCCAAACAATTCCTTATCCGGTACCATCTCCTCCTCTCTCTCCAAACTCCAACATTTAACCGATGTTTTTATCACTGACTGTAAAAATATATCTGGTACGTTCCCAACTTCTCTTTTAACCCTCAAGAAACTCAAAACCATTTACATCGTAAACAATAATCTCTCAGGTCCAATTCCTCATAATATCTCTCTCTTGAGACAACTTCGACATTTAAGTTTATCAGAAAATCGATTTTCTGGGAAAATACCGCACTCAGTCTCCAACATGACTCAATTGCGTTCCCTGAGACTCAACGGCAATCTATTAACCGGGATGGTACCGGTAGGTATTAACAAGCTCAAGAATCTTGAGTATGTTCAGCTTGAGCATAACAGTCTCGCAGGTCCCATACCCGATTTCTCATCCTCTTCGACACTCCAAACCTTGCAACTTTCCCATAACAATTTTTCAGGTGAAATCCCATCAACAATCTCTCCTCTCGCGCCGACACTTATGTTTCTAGAGCTGGCCCACAACAACCTCTCTGGAAAAATCCCAGATTTTCTAGGAAAATTCCACAACCTTATAACATTGGATCTATCATGGAATAGCTTCTCGGGAACTGTATCGGATACATTTTCAGATCTCACGCATCTCCGTAGTCTTGACCTCTCCCACAATCTTCTTGTGGACCCATTTCCTCAGTTGCACCGTAGTACCAATATTGGAAAGCTTGGTCTGTCCTACAACAAGTTCAATCTGGGTCAAATCCCCAAATGGGTGACTTCGGCTCCAAACATGCTCTCTTACAACTTTGCAAAATGTGGTATCAAGATGAAACTGGAGAACTGGAAGCCCAAGAACGCCGGTTTCTGCCAATTCATTGATTTGTCTGAGAATGAGATATCAGGTAGTCCGATCAGGCTGTTGAACCAAACTCAGTTTTTACGCGAATTCTCAGTTTCAGGTAATAGACTCAAGTTCAATATCAAGAACTTGAAGTTTTCAAACTCTTTGACGAAGCTAGATTTGTCGCGAAACTTGGTGTTTGGGAACTTGCGCAGGTCTATTTCCGCCATTAAAGACTTGAACGTTAGTTATAACCATTTGTGTGGTCCCATTCCGCCCACAAACTTCTCACCGAGTGTTTTCGAAGGCAATGATTGTCTCTGTGGTTCTCCATTATCGCCTTGTAAAGCTCAATAGAAAGAAACTTTTAATTATTGTATCATGGGATTTTGTTACCTATAACTACTTGAAATAAAATACGTTATGTACGTGCTATGCATAGGCCAATATCATCATATACTGAAGTAGTAGTATTGTTTTCAATATATGTACCACAATCACATTCCTAATCCTGCAGGTACTAGTATGAGCATCCGCAATTGTATTACCCGGCGGGTAATACTTATCAGTACAGTGCCTGACTGTTTCAGGACCCTCGGTTATGCTTAGTTAGCCAGTCTCATGAGTTATTAAGTCTTCAAGTCATTCAGTTGCCCACTTCAGATTAAATCTTCTTGTTATTTACACAAGTCCCTGAAGTTTGACGAAATCGCAATTTAATTCATTTTCCAGCCCGATTAGTCAAATTCAAGTCCAGATAGACACAATTGGATTCAAGATGTTACGAAGCAATCACAGAGACATGATTTCATGTCCTGTAGTATGTTTTAAGTGTTTGACTGAAGAAGTGGTGAAATTGCTGTTTTAACCCTCAAAGTCAGCTCAATTGAACTAGTGCTTCTGGAAAGTCAAACTTGGTCAAATTTTTCCTTAGACTTGAAATGCCATTCTGTACAACTTCTCAGAAGGGCATTTTTGTAAATTAGGTATCTGATAAGTAAAATCAGAAAGTCAATGATAACTGCGAAACTACCTCACGTGGTCAACTTTGCAGTCAGTTTATGGTCAATTGAGGAAGAGATTTGAAAACATGAAAATAGAGTTTTGTAGATGGAAGTACCACGTTTCCGGAAAATATTTGAGTTTCTCAAGACCCCGAATACACAAGGAGATAGGTTTAGTCTAAGTTGCATTAAAATCATTGACCAATACTTCGATTATTTTTAAGAGTTTCCACAGTTTCAAAGCAACTACTTTGAGCTTGATTTCTGAGAAATCTACTGGGAAAATGGAGAATCCTTCTCCAGGAATGATTTGAATTTATTACTTATCTGTTTCCCTCAAAATTTCAATCAAATCTCCATAGAATACCAAAAGTACTTGGATCTGAGCTACCACTTGAGAGGTCTTGCCACAGTTTAAGTCTATCCTTTTGTTTAGGACAACCATGGGTGAACTACCACGTTTCCTTCAAGCCCATCTCCTATTCTGTTTCAGCAGCAATAACATTCCTATTTTAGAATAGGATTGTCACATTCACGACTTGTATTCACCATGAAGCCAAACCTCCGACAACAAGTTGGATCCACTATATGTTGAAAATTAAAATGTAGACTACTCTAATTTGACAACCTTACTATTTATAATTTTGATTTCCATGAGGGACACCAAATGGGGACGATGGGTGTTGCAAAACCCTCTCAATTGCTAGATTGTCATAATCTTATCATGCATCGTATCACCACTGTATCTTGCCTTATCCTAATCAATGGATCATATACCAAGCCCTTTCTTCCTCACATTGGGATTTGTGACGCAATTTACTAACGCATTTAAACGCAAGTGCACGGTCAAGTAATATAGGGTTGGTATTTCAACCCCGAGTTATCGACCCCACGAGGACAGACTTGAGATTATTTAATTAGTAGATTAATGTAGAATACTGTAATAGGAGGAAAGAATTGTGATAAATAAGTTTGTCACCCACAAACAAGTGACCGAAAAATGAAATAACAACTAAACTAATATTCTTGTATTTTTATTTTTAATAAAGAACGAGTATGGAGAAACTGGGCAATATCTAGATCACCTAGGGTTGTAGACGATTTCTGGGTTGTCTGAGTAACATGTTAATCCTATTCTAGTTCAGTCGGGTAATAGACTATGACAATATCCTGTCGGTCTCATGTCATTTTACGTCTCGGTTAACTACAATCTCCTCTCGGTCTCATGTTGTCTACCGGTCCGTTATAATAGGTTATCTACTGGTACGATAACGGGTCCTGTCGGTCCACCTTTTCACGGCACAACTGAATAATCCTACCGAATCTACCCACACTGAGGCCAATCTTAACACTTCTCCTTTTAGGTCTCGGTGATTCGAGATTGTGTTCATAAACTCTTCACAACTAGGTTAAGTCACCATCGTGCACTTTCTAGTTAATTAACAAGTCTGGGTCGCGAATGCATTCTTGCTAAGGATTAAGCACAGCGTATGAACATGTAACGAGAACAAAAATTAACATTAAACAAGACAATGATTCAAGAAAAAACCCTAGCTTCAATGACAATCAAATCCTACACTAGTCGTGTCAATAGACTAGAATCATCAATTAGATCATGAAACTAACAACTATTCATTGAATCAAAGACATAGGCATGAAACAAAGACTTGAATTTGGAAATTAATCGTCTACATAACCAAACACGGTGCAATAGTTTCTCCAAACACAGATTGAGTGAGAAGAAGAAGAAATCAAAAACCTATCTCTCCAATGGTGGCTTCGGCGTTCTCTTTGTCTCCTTCTTCGTCCTCGTCGTCCTCCTCTTTTCTCCCCTCCAACGTGAGTCAATATTAGCCCCTATTATGTATTTTAAGTCTCCCAATCGTTCTCCAATTGTTTCCATAAGAAAAGATTCCAAAAATACGTCTAAAACAAAAGTTACTGCGCAATCCTACGTCGCAGTCGTACGAGTGCAGGTCCAATCGCACGAGTGTCTGATCCCACTCGTACGACTATCTGAGAGGATTCATACGATTCTAATTCTTCAAAACTTCGATTTTGGCTATCTTTTTGCACTCTGGCTGAATATGGCATAGCTCTTTTTCTTCATTCTTCTTGCTCTTTCCTCTCTCGTCTTCAATTCCAAGCATCATCTTGAGTCTTGCAATGTTTCCGAAGATCGTATTCTCCTCTCCACTTGATCTCCAAGCTAAGTTTCCTGTCAAAACAACACGAAACAAACCCGCACGATCAAATGTGACAAAATAACGTAAAATAATGCGAGAAACGCCCGGATTATCAATTATGCGTCAAAAACTCAACTTTCACCATTTCTTCATATTCATAGTGTATATCTCACAATACCTACCCGGAAATCACGCAAAACGATAGTAAAATGTGTATGAATTATAACTCTAATACAGAGTTATCAAATCCCCCACACTACCTTTTTGCGTGTCCCGAGCAAAATCAATATAATCCTCACACTACGATTCTCAATCCACCGAATTGTATACAACGTCACTATCCATGTGACACAAACAACACACACACACAATGCAATCTACATGACTATAAACAATGCAACTCGGTTATCAAACAATGCAATAATTTAACAATGCAACTTTTATTTCTTTTTCATATGAGATGGGCAATCTCGCTATCACGAACCAAAATCATCAAGTTCTCACAAATCTCGTTTGCAAGCAAGGAATTGAAAATACAGTGTCCCTACGCACAAGCTCACTAAGGGGTCCCTAAACATCCACCAATATCAACCAAGATCCGGGCACGTCCTTTAGCTCTGAGGGTCTAGGCATCCTTAGTCTTATGGCAGTCTTTCGTCGCCAAGTCATATGAGTTTTTCAGACCCTCTTAGCCGTTATTGCATTGAATGAAAATTGTCCTAGTGACGGGAGACACAACTCCGTGTAATACGGCTTGACTTTAAATTTCCTTAGACGCTCTAATTGGTTTGAATCCAAATTCCCCGCGTGAACGGGGGCACATTAGGCTTTTCGCCGTATCTAGTCCAAGAGAAGATTTTGATTTATTTATTTTTTCTTTTTCAGCCGTGCATTTAGAGTAACTAAGTGTGGGCTTTTTCGGTTACCTCTTGAAACCGCCGTAAGGAATGGTGATGTACACTCCCTAACTTCACTTAGGCTAAGCCAGTGTACCACATGGAACCATTTCTACACGATGGTTCACCCCAGATTTGCAAGAGGCCACAAGTTTCCACTCAAAAACAGACTATTCAATTACCCCAAAGACCAAATCCTCCTAGCACATTATAGGAACTAAAGGCATGCCCGACATCTACTTTCCACTTTTCCTTGAATACCCTGGACTTCCTTTCGTGAAACCGGTGAGTAGGATACTAAGAGTTAAGGTTTTCCCACTATGGTGCTTCCTATTCATTGAGACTCTTTCACTAAACTCTCCTAGTTTCAAGCTTCATCAATTGCCCAACTCAAAATTTTTAAATTTTTATGGATTTTCGCTTTTCTATTTTTTTCAATTTTTTTCATATTTTCCTAGACTTTATATGCTTTTGCCCAACTCGATTAACCACACGTTTTGGGTAGGGGACTCAATAATTAAACGTGCAACAATGCAAAAATATTAAACTAGCAAAGTACGATACTAAAACGCCACTCTACAATTACCACATTAACACAGTATTACAAAAACTACATGTAACAAGGCTATACGCAAACTCCCCCACACTTAAGCGTTTCTTGTCCTCAACGAATTTAGAGATCAAGTTCGAGGTGTCCTCGCTTAACTGTGTTGGCGGTGGATCTACACGATTATGGCTCAAAACGTAGAACAGAGAGAGTTAGAGATACATGTGGTGCCCGGACCTACATGGGCATCGTTGCCGCGAAACTGCAACAAGAAGGGGTCTTGTGGACCGTTGACAGTTTCCGGAAAAGTCTCACCTCGCGTCCAGATTCCGATGCGCCTACTCAACATTCTCTATCGCACGCATCAAGAAGGGGAATCTGGAGCGTCTTTTGTACCTGTGTCCCTGCACACTAATTGAAAGTATTAAAGCAACTCTCTCTCACCCCTAAAAATCATATGGAGAGCTAAAATAAAGAACATAAATAAATAACATCCTACTCTACATTGGGTTGCCTCCCAAGCAGCGCTTGTAATTTAAGGTCGACAGCCCTGCTTGGTTACCTCAACTGAAAAGGAAAGTGGAGAATGCTTTATCCCTCCACTTCTTCTTCTTCCACCATCTCTTTTCCAAAACCTCACGTGCACCCCTGTGCTGCAAATACGGTTGAGAGTTGTGGAAGCTGACTCCTTTCATTTTGCAATTGATCTTCTTGAGAAACTTTTACCAAGTACCACTGGGCTCAAATGAATCTCTGGCCATGAAATCATCCCAGTAATACCTCATATGTGCTAGATGCTCTTCACCCGACTAATGCAATTCATCCACAATCCCACACTTGTTTCTTTTCAACTCCTTGACTATGGCGTTTGGATCATCAATATAATAGCAAATATGACACGAAATTGAAAATTTCTCATGATGCTCTTCCCCATAAGAATCTCCATACACAAGTCTTTCCAACTCATCACAGACTTGATTAACATGAGATATGGAGAATTCTGCAAAATTACGAGTAGGGGCTTTTACCTCAACCGATATGGGCTCGAGTGCTTCATCATCAGTACACCATAGGCTTCCAATGTCGGATTCTTCCCATTCATGCCAAGGAAGTGAGGGATCTTGCAGTTTTGGCTGGCAATATGGAATGTCCTCCCATCTTGGGCACACAGGTGCACCCCAGTCTGAATCAGAGTGGGAGTCCTCATAAATGGCAGAGTCCACCAATGGTTCCTGGACACTGCAGTCTTCGTTCGGCTCAGGTATCACTTCTTCCACTTGTGGTGGGGATGATGAAGGTTCAATTTTTGGCTCACTGCCATATGGCAAGGTCACCTCTTCTGGCTCTTGAATACTAGATTCCCCTGATCTTGACAGTTTTTCCACTCGTTTCTTTATCCTCTCCATCATCTCCCTCACATATTCCCTACCTGTAGCTGAATCCTCTTGTGGTAATTGTGCAAATATGGACAAAAATTTAGCGCACACTTCGATTTCCTCCATAATACTACGCCGTTCTGCCATAATCGCTGATGAGTCTTCCTGGTGCTGATGAAGCTGGGATGCATGTACTCGACATGAGTCTCTACGGTCGTGCCAAATGCCGCATACATAGCACCAATTTATGCATGCGTCCTTGTCTTCATGGTTACCCCTGCAGTGGAAACAGTAGGGGGGACCCAAATAACAGTCTTCGCTCCACATGCTTATAGTGTCTCTTGCTTCCTGCGTTCCTGGAAAACAGACTCACAAGACACCCATGAAGCACAGGGATATAGAATAAAAAGATTAAAACTAAAACTAAAATAAAAGTACTCTAAACTAACTCCTAACTAAATAATCTACCGCTGTCCCCGGCAACGGCGCCAAAAACTTGACGCGATTTACTAATGCGTTTAAACACAAGTGTACGATTAAGTAATATAGGGGTGGTATTTCAACCCCGAGTTATCGATCCCACGAGGACAGACTTGAGATTATTTAAATAGTAGATTAATGTAGAGTACTGTTGTGTACGAGAGAATCCTGCAGAGAGAATTCAATATACACAAAGAGTAGAGGATAGAAAGAACACAGGAGAAGTAGGGTTGTGTGTAGGGAGAGAGTAAGACAATAGCACTGTATGAGAGAG
Source organism: Linanthus parryae (assembly GCA_023055425.1). Lineage (NCBI taxonomy): Eukaryota > Viridiplantae > Streptophyta > Magnoliopsida > Ericales > Polemoniaceae > Linanthus > Linanthus parryae. The sequence continues at coordinate 61,699,161 of JALGPY010000002.1, read as the reverse complement.
AAACAGGATTTTGGCAGAGCTTCCGCGTATCTCAGGTGATTTGCCCCTGTATGGAAGGGTTAGCGATCCTATATATAACGGAGAATGTGACCGTTGTTGTGGGTTAATGCGCCCATTAATGACGGCTTAATTAGCTTAACCACAACGGCACGTTCGTCCGCGTATATAGGGACCGTTACGCACGTTAACCGCGTATATCGGAACCGTTATGAGGTTGACCGGGTTTATGGAGCTCGTGCCATAAATCCATCAAAGCAGTTACTAGGGGTCGCGTGCGGGCTTGGATGTCGCTCGCGTGCGGCAGGACTTACTCTAGCCTCCAAACCACTAAGTCCCTACAAGTCCCGTGTGGTGGTGTGCGAGGGCCCTGTCTCGCAGCCCCCACATGGATCAGCGCGGGTGGTGATCCAGTGTGTGTGGAGCACAGCTAGGTGTGCTGGATGATCGCCACGTGGCTAAGATCTGTCTGTCCAGAAAGCACTATCTACATTAGCCCCCTTTCTGCGCGTGAAGGCACACAGCTGGATAGGCTTCAATGCGCAGGAACCAATGTGCGCGTCGCCACCACGCACCAATTCAAATACACGCAAATTCAGGCCCCGTGCGTGTCATTATGACCTAAAATCCCTAGAGTCGTGCCGTCTGGTATTTTAGGGTTTTAGGCATGACGTCAGCTTGTGATTGTGCGATTTGACGGTGACGGTTGCGATTCGACTACTGAAAGGACGCGACTCCTCATTGTTTTTTGGATAAATACTCTGTAATCTCCATTGTTGCAAAGCATCACTTTTTTCTCTTAAAGTGAATGATACCTGGAAGCCTTCAAGAGCATATTCAAGTGATTAATCATCAATTCTTTCTTGTCAATCGTCTCCTCCAACTGGCTTCATCAAAACAAGCTTTACCAAAACAAGGTTGGCTTTACTCCATTCCATTTAATGTACTGAAACATGCCTTGAACTGTATTGGATCTGCAAACCCGTGATTATTTGGAACATGTCATTCGTTGAGAACTGCAAAAGAGACCTTGTTCTAATCACCAAATTGTAACGATTTTGAATGGGGAACTTGTGAAATTCCAAGCAATATTAGCAATTCTGAACTTCCAAACCCAGAATTGACCCTGGACTGTTCATCTTCTTTTGACAAAACATAGTTGCTTCAAACTGAAATTCGAACTGAAAGTGTGTATATTTCTCCCCCCTTTTTCTTGCTTTTCCGCGGGAATGGCAAAGACAAAAGGAACTAAACCCATTAAATAGGCTGAAGAAATACCTGATCTTCCCCAAACCTTATGGCGGAAAGCCCCCTATTTGGGCGGAAAGATTTTTATCATGCTAGAGTTAAAGTAAAGAATCTGCCGACTCCTGTTCCCTCTGGAGAGTTGCAGACATTGACCCTGCCTGTTAACGCTGCCATGCTTGAATTGATCGATTCCAAGGATGTGGTTCGATTAGGGGTTGAAAATGGGTTTTTTTCCCCTATACCGCCGTTTCTACCCAAGCGTTTGTCCAAAAATTGGACTTCATGGTTGAGTGGATCGACCACGTATTGACTCACCACGCCATCTCATTGAACAATGCTGGCGTCTATTTCGGAGTCCGTGCTATGAAGGGTGCTGCCGTGAAGTAGGATCAGTCCATGCTTCTAAACCTTCTTTCCCGCTATTCGCATGCGACTCACACCTTCCTCTTTGCTGAGTTCGAGGCTGCTCCCACTCTTGAGGATGTGCACATGTTGTATGATCTTTCTCCCGTTGGTGAGGTGGATCCTCTGAGTCCTTTGAGGACTGATCCGTAACTTGCTCTATACAAGCAGATGGAGGAATGCTTGTCTGAGGTAAAGAAGATTTCCACGCGGTGGACATCTGCGAAAGTTCTTCCTGACTGGCAGCTTGTTGATACATCTGCGAAGAACACCTGGGGCAAGTGGGTGCAGTACATCTTTCGCGACTATGCGATTAGCAGTATCACCAAGAAAATTCTGGAGCAGAACGCAAAGGCGAAGAATTATGTGAATGGGAAAGGGTACCATCTCACCTTGTGGCTTCCTCTGTGCCTGGTTATCAAGGTACCTGATCGATGGTCACCCTCATGATGGGGTTTTCTATCATGTCCTTCCTCTTGCTGTAAGATTGACCCTTGGTCAAAGGGTCGCACTTGGGCCGCTAGTTTTGGGTACTTTGTATCACAGACTGGATCAATTGGTAGTGGCGACCAAGGACTCTCGCGGCTGTCTTGATGTGCTGACCTATGTCAACATCGCATTCTTGATCATGTTGGTTTTTGAGCGATGGCCCTCCTATGCTCCCGTTCCTTCTAGGCCTAACAAGTGGTGTGTCCCAGGTGCGACGAACGAACTTTCAAGTGGGAGAGCTGCTCGATGGTTCAAAACAAACCTTCCCAAGTGCACCTGGAGCTTGATATGCGATGACCGAAGCAAATTTACGGCTAGGCCTTATGCCACACGAATTGAGAATGTGCGATGGTTTCCGAAATTGTATTCTGCCAAACCTCTTTCTTTCTCGGAAGAGCTTCTTTTCGAGGGTCATGAGCGCTTCCATGAGCGCTATCGCAAATTCTTCTGCTGGTGTCTAAGGGGTTCCCTTCCTGCTCTTGCGGAGTATGTTTCTGAGCTTACTCCCAGGTATAAGAGAATTACAGTGGATGTTGATCCAACTCGCGTTTCTCCCCAACTTGGCTTTGATGCAGTGGACCCTCGGTTTGGCCTAGGTTTATCGTGAGAGGCTGCTACAAGCGGCTGTTGTCTGGCGAATGCCAAACGATCTTGAGGAGCAACTTGCCTTTTTTTGAACCTTCAGGTGGCCGCGCAGGCCGCTTCTCCAAGAATTGGGTCGCTTACTGGACTACTCAGCAGGCCAGATTCGAGACGCAGTCAACCCCTCAGCCCAACAAAGCTCCTATAATCAAGAGGAATTCCTTCCCATTCCGTCCCAACTGCAGTTTGGATGACTCCCAGTATGGATGCTACTCATTGCTGGACCATGAGAATCACTTGTGCCCGTCCACCATTCTCGAGGAAAAGATGGCCGCAGTTAGGGATGGTGCTTCGCATGTTATCAAGTACAACGAAGATTTTGCTGAGGTAAACAATTTTCTTTGTGCGTGCTAAGTTTCTTCCCCTTGATGCATTAATACTTACACCATTTCCTGCTTTAGTGTTATCTGAGGAGGTTTGCCTCTGGGGAGCGTTCGAAGTCGCTGATCCACACCATTGTAGCTGCGAGAAGGCGGGGCGAGAAAATTCTGCTGTCAATGGGAATGGCTCCCGCAGTTGAGGCCCGAATTCCTGAGGTAATGGATGCATTTGCTGACTCACTGATAGACAACACCCCAGTTTTGTCTCCTCCCAGGAACGTTCCATCTCCTCCCGCAGACGTTGCTCCAAGAGCAAAGAGACCAAGGCAGAAGGGAATCACAATCTCTTCCCCTAGGAGTGCTCCAGCTTCCTCTCCTGCAAAATCCCTTACCTCTAAGGACAAAGGCCGCATGCCAAGCATGGTGCAGAAAGAGCTCGCAGTCGAGACTTTTGTTCCGTTTGGTCAGGAGGAAGAGCAAGATGAGAGGAGAGAGGTGAGAGAAAGAGATGATGATGAAGAAGGAAGAGTCAAACGTGAAAGAGAAGAAGAAAGGGGTGAGATACAAGAGGAAGATTCGGAAGGTATCTCGAAAGAACTTATCTCCTCAGTACTTTAGCTCTCGCACTATTTATTGAACAGTTTGTTCTTTCGCATATGATGACGCAGAAACCATCAGCGGCCTTCTAGCTAAGAAGCAGAAGAAGGGTTCTCACTCTGGCGTTTCCAGCGAAGACATAGACGAGGACATCCTGGCTGAGTCTAGGAGAACAGCTGCGGAGGCTGCGGAAAGAAGAAGGAATCGAGAAGAAGATGAGATTGAACTCATAAAGAAAAGGAGTTTGGAAGAGCAACATGTTGACGACTTGGTGCAGCAAGCCGATGAGGAAGATGCGGCGGATGATTTGGATGCGGCTGCTTTGGAACAGGCTCAAGCAGATTTTGAGGAAATCGCAGGTGGTAAACAAGGTGAGATTTTTAACCTCGCTGTGACTTATCAAGAAGTGATTATGGGTGCGTTAAAACATGGCTTTTCAAAAGCTGATATCCGCCGATGGCTAGTAAGCAAGTGCGGTGAACCCTCAGGTAATCATTCAAGCAGTGTTTGTAAACTAGGCTTAGTAACCCAAGCATCATCATAACCGGTTTCTTCGCACCCCAGCAGATAGGCTTTAGATTAATTAAGATCGTCTTTGATTAGTGCTGCTATCTCGGCAGATAGGCTTTAGATCGCATGAGATCGCATTTGAATAGCGCTGCTATCTTGGCAGATAGGCTTTTTATTGTAGATAAGCAGAGAAGTAAACAAAGCAATGAAAAGACAACCATAGTCATAAAATTCTTCTCGTTTGGGAGAATTCTTTTATTATAAGCACCTTCATATGGGAGAGGCGAAATTACAAATCCCTCATATGGGAGGAGCGACGCATGAGTCTATCGTAATACTAGACATAATAGGCATAGTAATCTGATGCATGTAAAGAGAGAAGTTAAGGATAATACTTCTTAATCCAGCGCATGTTGACTGAGCTTGGGGTTGTGGTCGTCCCATGTAGCCTCTGTATATTGCAGTAGCCACTGTCAAAGACTTCTTTGACTTCGAATGGTCCTTCCCAGTTGGCTGCGAATTTTGGGTGAGCCGCCTCCCTCATGCAATGTTCTGAAGCGCGCAGGACCAGGTCCCCAACCGCGAAGTCTCGATGTTGGACTGTTTTGTTGTATGCGCGGGCGATCCTCTCCTTGTACCGTTTATTAGTCCGCTTGGCTTGCTCTCGCTTTTTTCCAATAAACCAGGTCATGGTCACGCTGATTGTCATATAGTGTGCGTGAAAGTCCAACCTTGCAGAGTTGATTTTTACCTCCGCCGGTACTACAACTTTAGCCCCATAACATAAAAGAAATGGGGAGACTCCTGTGGGATTCCTCGGAGAAGTTCGATACGCCCACAATGCTATGTTCAAAGACTCGCCCCATTTCTTATGATCGTCCGCGACCATCTTGCTCAGGATTCTTAGCAGCGTCTTGTTGGTCGCTTCTGCTTGACCATTTCCTTTTGGATAATAAGGGGTAGAGCAGACCTGCCTTATATTGTACTCCGCTAGCTTTGCGGCCACCTGGCGATTTACAAAAGGGGTACCATTATCTGAGAGGATTGTGTTGGGAATCCCGAACCTGTATATGATGTTTTCTTGGATGAAATGGACCACAGCAAGCGCGTTTGCTATCTTCAGTGGTATTGCCTCCACCCACTTGGTAAATAGCTCAGTCGCTGTGAGGATGAACTGGTTCCCATGTGAGGCTGGTCGGATGGGGCCAACAATATCTAGAGCCCAAGTGTGGAATGGCCATGGTGTCCCTAACACATGTAAATCTACAGCAGGGGCATGCACGAGGTTGCCTTTGAATTGACACTCCTGGCATCTCCTTACTTTAGTGCGGCAATCCGCTTCCATGGTGGGCCAGAAGTAGCCAACTGTGAGGAGCTATCTGCATAATTTCGCACCTCCTTGATGCTCTACTTGGTGAGAGAGATCCATCACCTCTTGTGCTTCCTTGTTGTCTAGGCATCGAAGTAGGTTACCCTCGTGACCCCTTCGCCAGAGTATGTTTTCTTGCACTACGTACCGGGCTGCCTTTCTTTTCAGTTTCTCGGCTTCTTTTCTTGACTCAGGCTCGATTTCTTCCGTGAGGAAGTCGAAGAGCGGCTTCCTCCAATCCGCATCATCATCAACCAGAGCAATTGTTAAAGAATCCCTGATCAATGCGCAACTCTCGCAGTTCCCTTGAATTAGCGCAGCAACCATTGACATGTCCGGCCAGTGAATCCCATACCTTTGGGCTTTCCGATAGATTGACACCTCACTTTCTCTGCAAGTGTGCTGGTAAATCTTTTCCAATAGTGCTTGCCCCTCCTGCTGCGAGACGCATCGCATAAGTATTCCACCTGGCCCTTTGTAGTAGAGAGCGTTGTCATGTATGCAGTACCCCTTAGTGGATGCCCAATTTTCTTTGCTCGTTCCCTCTGCGATGGCGTGCAATATTGGTTTCCTCCAGTCTGCATCGTCCATACATTTATCCTCACACGCGTCCTCTGTCAACGCCGATGACATTCGTACTTCAATCGAGATTCTCGCAGGGCACTTATCCGCACTAAATTTAGATCCCAGAGTGGACAAAGCGTCTGCATGCCAATTATCTGCTCTGGGTGTATGCTCGTATCTGACATCGCAGAATTGTTGCACCAGCTTGTGCACCAGAGTCCGGTAGGGCAATAGATTCACTTCTTTTAACCCGTACTCGCCTGAAGCTTGTTTGACGATTAACTTGGAATCCCCCATAACCGTCAAATTGCTTACTTCGAGTGCCTTTGCTGCACGGAGACCTGCGATGAGAGCCTCATACTCCGCTTCATTGTTGGTGACTGCGAAATCGAGTTTTGTGGACATTTGTATGACCTCTCCATCAGGTTTGGTCAGAACGATTCCAATTCCTCCACCTTTCCTTGTTGACGATCCATCAAAATGAAGCGTCCAGTAGGGAAACTCAACCGCATAGATCTCGGGTCCCTCTATTTCCTCCTCGATCATGGGCTCGTGACTGTTATCAGGGAATTGTGCCAGCAAATCCGCCACCGCTTGTGATTTGATTGCCCGCGGTCGAACGCACGTGATGTCGTATTGGGAGATGGTCAGATACAACTTTGCCAATCTTCCACCAGGAGAGGTATGAGTTAAGAGATACCGTATGGGGTCACTCTTTGTAACCACCACTACTTTGTGCGAGGCGAAGTAGTGCTTCAACTTTTCTATCATGGCAATGACGCTCAATATCTGTGTACCTTGATTCGGCTGGTTGCACTATGCGAGAAATATAGTAAATCGGCCTTTCGTGCCCTTCATATTCCTGTGCCAAAATTTCCCCGATAGACCTCTTTGTTGATGTTAGGTACAGCAAAAGCGGCGATCCGAGCTTCGGTGCGATCATTACCCTTTGTGACGTCAGCAAGTCCTTTAGCCTTTCAAATGCAGCCTCATGTTCCTTGGTCCAATTATACACAGCGTTCTTCTTGAGAAGATCGCTGAAGCAGAAGGTTATTTCTGCGATCGCAGGGATGAACCTTCGCAGGTAAGATAACTTACCCAAGAATATTTTCAGAGTGCTTTGATTGTGCGGTGCCTTCATACTAGTGATGGCTGATACTTTGGCGGGATCAGGCTCAATGCCCTGGCGATGTATCACACATCCCAAGAACTTCTCTGAGGTGACTCCAAATGCGCACTTCATGGGGTTCATCTTTAGCTGGAAGCTTCTGCATCTTTCAAATACTTTCCGCAGATCTCCCAAATGGTCCGCTTCTTCCTTACTTGACAACCAAGTCATCAACATAAAACTCCACTTATTTGTGCATCATGTCGTGAAACAGGGCCATCATGGCTCGCTGATAAGTCGCGCATGCATTCTTAAGTCCAAACGGCATAACCGTGTAATTGAAGAATCCTACTGGCGTGATGAATGCAGTTTTCCGTGCATCTTCAAGGTCCATTTTGATCTGGTTGTACCCACTGAAGCCATCCATAAAGCTGAACATACGATGACCCGCAGTCGAATCAATGAGCAGATCGATGTTGGGCAGCGGAAAATCGTCATTAGGGAAAAAGCGGTTGAGATCTCTGAAGTCTACACAGATGCAAAGCTGTCCATTCTTCTTCACCACCGGCACAATATTAGCCAACCATGTGGGATGGTGATTGGGCTCGATGAACCTTGCAGCCAGCAGCTTGACGATTTCTTGCTTGATTTTCACGTCTATCTCCGGCCTGAAGCTCCTTGTGCTCTGCTTTACCGGCTTAGATCCTGGGATTACATCTAACCTGTGCATGGTGATGCTCGAGTCCAAACCAGGAATTTCATCGTATTCCCATGCGAACACGTCTTTGTACTCATTCAGAAGTTGCAGCAACCTTGCTTCTTCCTCGCTTGTGAGGTCTGCACTTAGAAAGACGGGCCTCTTATTTTCTTCGCCTGGGCTCAGGAATACTTCCTTCAGCTCCTGTTTCTGAGGTTTTAGCTTGTCCTCCATGCATTCAGGTGCTTCTTTTAACTTATCTTCTGAAACATCTGGCGTCGGCTTGTCTACCTCCATGACACGCTCGATTTGATTGATTTGCTCAGGGATATCCCCATGCCCACGTGGGGGTATCCCCGCGCACCTTCATATGAGATAGCATTTCTTCCCGTTAGAGTAGAAGCTTTCTATCTCTTTGCCTGCGGGATCGCGTTTTACTATTCTTTTCAGAGTGTACACGTTCTTTCTTTGGTAGTCGACCTGCGGTGCTTCTTCTCGCACGGACAACTTTTCCTTGGCCACCTCCCTTGTCACCATTACTCCTGATGGTGATTGATCCTTGATGTCCTCCCATCGAGGCAAAGGAGTGGGATTAAACGGCCCTGGCGTTTGCTCGTCTGCCATTTCGGTGAACCACACTGCTTCGGTGAGGTGCGCCTCATCCAGATTGAAAGGGTTTACCAAAGCTGGTATCTCCACTATTCTGTCGTTCCAGATAGCTTTCATCACCTGGTGGGCTGTCGAGGGGACTGCATGGAAGCGATGAATCCAAGCTCGCCCTATGATCATGTGATACGTAGTGTTCGCATCAATGACCTAGAATTTTGCTGAACACTTGATTTTTCCTATCTGGATGCCCAAACGAATCCATCCTATTGTCATCCTAGAATCGCTTCCGAATCCCATCAGCGGGGATGGACGTCTGACAATCTTCTGCTCTAGTATTCTCGCTAACTTTAAGGTGTTGAGCGAGACCACGTTGACTGCCGCTCCTCCGTCAACGAATGCCCTTTTAAATTCGACACCATTGATCACCGCCGTTACATACAAAGGCTTCTGGTGGCTCGCATCTGTCTTCTTGTCGCTTGCGGAGAAGGTTATGACTTTCTCTGTGGGGCGGGACGCCCTGACAACCTTCCCGGTAGAAACCACTATGTCTTCTTCATAGTCCTCCGCTATCCTTAGGATCGCTTTCGTCATCTCCTTTCGGAACTTCCCCGAAAAGTTCATTTCATCGAAGAACTTGCTAAACCCGTGCGACCCCTTCATCCGATCGGCATGTTCGTCCTCTGTGTCTATACTGTAGTCCTCATCATTGTAGACTTCAGCAATGATGGGCAAACCGTCTTCCGCAATCTCTTCGAGGTCCATGATTGGGATCATGGCTACTTCTTTGCTTTTCGGCTCCTGCTCCGCATGAGCTGGCAGCGGGTTGCTTCGCACATCCTGTCTATGATCGGTGACGATCAACTCGCCGTCTTTCATTTTCCGGCTCACCATGTTCCTCATTTTTTTGCAATCAGCCGTGGGGTGCATAATTTTTCCGTGACACTCGCACCGCTTCGGGTCCCTCATCATCTCCTTAGAGGGTATCCTTTCAAGCGGAGGCAAGATACCATCTTTACACCACTTCTTACACAAGTCCATCGCTTCCTCCACCGAGCATGGTAGAGGTGGCGCATCCAAGTTTGTAACCCTGGGCTGCTTTTGCGGCGAAACCGTATTAACCTCGGCTTCACGCCCCCTCTTGTAACTGAACCTCCCGATCTTAAAAGTGGCTCCCCCTGAAGGTCGTTCAGGGGCGTGCCTCTTCGTCTGCCTTTCCACTATAGGCTCTATGTTCTTTGTGCACTCGATTAGCTTTGAAAAGGTAGGAGTTTGTAGGTTGATCAACATACCTTTGTACTCGTCTCGCATGCCTTGCAGACATATTTCCACGAGCCTGCCCTCCAGCACTTCATCTCTGCATTCCAAGGACTTGGCTCTGAATTTATTAATGAATGTGACTCCATCCTCCTCGCGTTTCCGGTACATACGAGAGAGATGAATCATTGTCACCTTCTCTTCCACCTGGAAGAATTTGGTATAAAACTTCTGGACCATGTCATCCCAGGTCTTTACAGATCCGACCTCCAACGTCCTATACCACTTGTAGGCCACGTTTCGCAGAGATTTCGGGAACTCGCGCATCAGCAACTTGGGATCAGCCCCATATGGTCCCATCACAATGATGAAACGCATGACATGCTCGTGAGCATTTCCGTTAACATCTTCGAACTTGTCCCACTTAGGAGCCTTGTACCCGGCGGGGTTAGGCATGAGGTAGATCTCGCGTGGGATAGGAGGATCATTGTCAACCTTCGGGATGATGTTGTCAGCGAACGGTTGATTGGCCAAGAAGGTTTCCATGCGCCGCTGCAGCGACGCCATACACTCCGGTGCACTTCCCCCAGCAGCAGGAGGAAGGGTTGTTGTAGTCGGCGGCGACACATACGCAGTGGTCTGGCTAGGAGTGTACTGTGACGTCATGTTGCCCAGCAGTGCCGGCGGAGGAGGTAAGGAGTATTGTGAAGAAAGGTTGGGTGCCACAGTTGGTGGTTGAAGAATGTGTGTGGTAAGAGGCGGTATTTGAGCCATTTGCCCCTGAACTGAGGGAAACTGCACCATTGCCGGTGGGGTTTGCGGATTAGGGTTAGGTGGTGCGGGTATCACCCCAGTCCCTTGGGTGGTGGAAGATCCTCCTCCTTGAGAGACGACAGTGCCCGATGTAGGGTTTGGGGCAAGGGTTCCCAGGATGGCCATTATCCGTTCCATCTGTGCGGATTGAGCCTAAAGGGCCTTTCCCTGGTTGTGAATGGTGGCGTTTAGAGCCTCCAACGTCGGAGCCTCACCGGCGGCCACAGAAGTGTGATGGTTCTCCTCTTCTGAGGTAGCCTCCGTGGAGGGCGATCTGTTACTGACATCATCTTCGTGAGACATGGTTGCTTGCAATGGTAAGTTTCACGTCGGGTTCACCAAATGTGTACGAGAGAATCCTGCAGAGAGAATTCAATATACAGCAAGAGTAGAGGATAGAAAGAACACAGGAGAATTAGGGTTGTGTGTAGGGAGAGAGTAAGACAATAGCACTGTATGCGAGAGGGACAGGATTTTGGCAGAGCTTCCGCGTATCTCAGGTGATTCGCCCCTGTATGGAAGGGTTAGCGATCCTATATATAACGGAGAATGTGACCGTTGTAGTGGGTTAATGCGCCCATTAATGGCGGCTTAATTAGCTTAACCACAACGGCACGTTCGTCCGCGTATATAGGGACCGTTACGCACGTTAACCGCGTATATCGGAACCGTTATGAGGTTGACCGGGTTTATGGAGCTCGTGCCATAAATCTCTCAAAGCAGTTACTAGGGGTCGCGCGCGGGCTTGGTTGTCGCTCGCGCGCGACAGGACTTACTCTAGCCTCCAAACCACTAAGTCTCTACAAGTCCCGTGTGGTGGTGTGCGAGGGCCCTGTCTCGCAGCCCCCACGTTGATCAGCGCGGGTGGTGATCCAGTGTGTGTGGAGCACAGCTAGGTGTGCTGGATGATCGCCACGTGGCTAAGATCTGTCTGTCCAGAAAGCACTATCTACAACTGTATAGGAGGAAAGAATTGTGATAGATGAGTTTGTCACCCACAAACAAGTGACCGAAAAATGAAATAACGACTAAACTAATATTTTTGTATTTTTCTTTTTAATAAAGAACAAATATGGAGAAACTAGGCAATCTCTGGATTACCTAGGGTGTAGACTATTTCTAGATTGTCTGAGTAACACGTTAATCCTATTCTAGTTCAGCCGGGTAATAGACTATGACAATATCCTGTCGGTTTCATGTCATTTTAAGTCTCGGTTAACTACAATCTCCTCTCGGTCTCATGTTGTCTACCGGTCCGTTCTAATAGGTTATCTACTGGTACGATAACGGGTCCTGTCGGTCCACCGTTTCACGGAACAACTAAATAATCCTACCGAATCTACCCACACTAAGGCCAATCCTAACACTTCTCCTTTTAGGTCTCGGTGATTCGGGATTGTGTTCATACACTCTTCATAACTAGGTTAAGTCACCGTCGTGCACTTTCTAGTTAATTAACAAGTCCGGGTCGCAAATCCATTCTTTCTAAGGATTAAGCACAGCGTATGAACATGTAACGAGAAAAAAATTAACATTAAGCAAGACAATGATTCAAGAACAAACCCTAGCTCCAATGACAATCAAATCCTACACTAGTCGTGTCAATAGACTAGAATCATTAATTAGATCATGAAACTAACAACTATTCATTGGATCAAAGACATAGGCATGAAATAAAGACTTGAATCAGGAAATTAATCCTCTGCATAAAACACTAGGCTCTCATAGAGATGCCTAGCAAAATTTCTAGCTAAGAAGAATCAACCAAACACGGTGCAATAGTTTATCATACACAGATTGAGAGAGAAGAAGAAGAAATCAAAAACCTAGCTCTCCAATGGTGGCTTCGGCGTTCTCTTCGTCTCCTTCTTCGTCCTCGTCGTCCTCCTCTTTTCTCCCCTCTAACGTGAGTCAATATTAGCCCCTCTTATGTATTTTAATTCTCCCAATCGTTCTCCAGTTGTTTCCATACGAAAAGATTCCAAAAATACATCTAAAACAAAAGTTACTGCGCAATCCTACGTCGCAGTCGTACGAGTGCAGGTCCAATCCTACGATTGTCTGATCCCACTCGTACGACTGTCTGAGAGGGTTCATACGATTGCAATTCTTCAAAACTTCGATTTTGGCTATCTTTCTGCACTCGTACGAGTGGTAGAATATGTCATTGCTCTTTTTATTCATTCTTCTTGCTCTTTCCTCTCTCGTCTTCAATTCCAAGCATCATCTTGAGTCTTGCAATGTTTCCGAAGATCCTATTCTCCTCTCCACTTGATCTCCAAGCTAAGTTTCCTGTCAAAATAACACGAAACAAACCCGTGCGATCAAATGTGACAAAATAACTAAAATAATGCAAAAAATGCCCGGATTATCAATTATGCGTCAAAAACTCAACTTTCACCATTTCTTCATATTCATAGTGTATATCTCACAATATCTACCCGAAAATCACGCAAAACGATTGTAAAATGTGTATGAATTATAAATTTAATACAGAGTTATCAATTTGGCAAGGGGACCCCTTCTCACCCTTCCTCTTCACCCTTTGTGTAGATGTTCCCTCACAAAACATGCACTACCACCACCATCTAGGGACGCTTATTGGAATTTCCCTTCTACCCATACCCTAATATCTCTCACCTTCAATTCGATTATGAAAATATGCTCTTCTTCAGGCTTCAGGCAAATATTGGATCAAACCTGAAAAATATTCTTCAGGATTACTGCCGGGAATCTGGGAAAAAAAGGTTAATAAGCACAAGTCAAATTTCTTCCTTAGCTCAAACTGTAATGAGCTTGACATACCAGGTTTGAATGAAAATCACATCTATCTAGGTCCCCAATTTAGGATCATATCTAGGTATCAATATGGACCTCTCCCCCCTTCATACACAAACATCCAGAAAGTCTTAGACTTTGTTGCTTCAAAATGCTCTGCTTGGCAATGATGACTTCTTTCAAAGGCTGGAAGAGCTACCCTTATCAAGTCTGCCTTCTCCTCCATCTTAGTCTATCCAATGTCTTGTAACCTCCAACGACGTAGTAAATTATATTGGTATGGGGACTCTTACAAAAAAAACACTTCATTATACTGTATGAAAAAAGATTTGTCAACCAATCCAGCAAAGATGTCTTGGTATCAGATTTTCTAAACCCTTTAATAAAGCATTACTTGCCAAGATTACTTGGAGAATTATATCTTCTCCCACCACTCTTTTTCTCTTACTTCACTAATATATCTAGCTTCCAAAAAACTTCGGAATATGCCAAGCCCCTTCCCTCTTGCTCAAATGCATGGAAGGTAATATGTTATGGAAACAATGTCATGTTAGGACATTTCCAACCCATGTCATCTTCCCTCCCCCTCCCCCCACGGGCCCACCATTCCCCCTCCCCCAAACTACTACTCATCTCCAACCTATTCATTTATCCCTCTCCACCCAACAAAATTGATTTTTAATATATATATTTAATGATTTAAAAATATAATATTAATACTAAAAAATGTAAATATAAATTGTATGCCAATATATAAATACAAAAATGATTATAACAATAATAATAATAATAATAATAATAATAATAACAATAATAATAATATTAATTGCAATAATAATAATACTAATTGTTGTTATTATATAATAATAATAATAATAATAACAACAACAACAACAACAACAACAACAACAACAACAACAACAACAAACGACATTTTAATTTGACAAAATAACGACTACATGTAAAAAAATATTAATTACATTTTCAACAAAATAAGATAAAGATAACTGTTAGAAAATATAGTTTTCAATAACCGAGAATACATTATTATTTTTTATAAATAACAACAAATGTAAAATTTATTAATCATAATAAAAAATAATAAAAAATAATCGTAAAATATTACTAAGTTTAATTAATATTACCAATTATTAAATTAATTAACCACTCCATCTAGGGGCAGGGGAGGGTGATAACTCTGTATTAGAATTATATTTCTTGAACGTTTTATATCGTATTGCGTGCTTTCCGGATTGATTATATTGGTGTTACATTATGAATAGAGAGAAAACGTTAGAGTTTAGCTATGAGCATTAATTTGTAAATCCGGGCGTTTCTCGCATTATTTACATTTATTTTGTCACTTTTGATCGCACGGGGTGTTTTCGTATTGTGTTTGACAGAAAACGGAGCTCATGGATCAGAGGAGGAATACAAACTTCGGAACACATGCGGGAGCTTGAGAAAGAAGAAAGAAAAGGCAAAGAAAAAATCCCCTGGTGATCGCACGACTACAATATGCTTGTCGTGCGATCAGAACAATATCCAAACTCACTGTAATTGGCGGCAAGAGCTTGTGGTTGTAGGATCAGAGGTGATCGCACGACCTGAGTATTGTGGTCGTGCGATCAGAAAGCATGATCATTAGCTGATCACAAGACCAGGATTTTTCTGGTCGTGCAATCAGAAGTAAGTACCGGTCTCACGGCAATAAAGAGGGGTCAAAAGTGAAAATAAGGGACTTTTACTCAAAAAGAAACACGAGTCTGCTCTTAATAGACCTAGGGACTGTTTGATCAAAGAAGAAAGAGGCGACGAACGTGAGAAAGAAGAAGAATGAGACGACGAAGATTAAGGAGGAGACTTCAAGATTAAAGACTTTGTTTGATTTCTTCTACCCTCTCCAGTCAATTTTAATGGAGAAACTCATGAGTATTGTTTATTCAACTATGAGTAGCTAAAACTCTATAGCTAGGCATCTCAACTTGAGAGCCTAGGGTTCATGTAAACGATGTTATTTTCCGGATTTGATCTTTGCCTCACGCTTTATTGATTTCATCTTTTGAATTAATTCTAGTTTCTTGTATACTTACTTCTGATCGCACGACTAGAAAAATCCTGGTCGTGTGATCAACTTCTGATCCTTCTTTCTGATCGCACGACCACAATATTCTGGTCGTGCGATCACCTCTGATCCTACGACCACAAGCTCTGGTCGCTAATTACAGTGAGTTTGGATATTGTTCTGATCGCACGACCAAAATATTGTGGTCGTGCGATCACTTGGGGATTTTTTGTTCGCTTTTTTTCTTCTTCTTTCTCAAGCTCCCGCATGTGTTTCTAAGTTCTTTTCCTCCTCCTCTTGATCCATGAGCTCCGTTTCCTGTCAAACACAACACGAAAACACCCCATGCGATTAATAGTTACAAAATAAATGTAAATAATAGACCTAGGGGCTGTTTAATCGAAGAAGAAAGAGGCAACGAACGTGATAAGAAGAAGATGGAGACGACGAAGATTAAGGCGGAGACTTTAAGATTGAAGACTCGTGTTTGATTTCTTCTACCCTCTCTAGTCAATTTTAATGGAGAAACTTATGAGTATTGTTTATTCAACTATGAGTAGCTAAACACTCCATAGCTAGGCATATGTTATTTTCCGGATTTGATCTTTTCCTCATGCTTTATTGATCATATTTTGAATTAATTATAGTTTCGTGTTTATTTTAGTATCCTACTCGAGTGACACGACTAGGAGATAAACTAGGGTTCAAGAACTAGGGTTTATTCAATAGGTGGTTCATGCTTAAAGTTAGCTTTATTCTAATTCAATTGTTCTTGTACTGTGCTTAATACTCAATGTTAATGGATTAATTAATCAGAAACAATGCTTAATTAGCAAATGCACGCCAATGATTCTATCTAAATAGGATGAGACTTGAACATCAGTCACGTATCACTGAGTCTGAGAAGAGACGTGTTAGGATTGGCTAGTGTGGGTAGATTCGGTAGGTGAGATTCGACTGTTTCGTGCAACGGTTGACCGGCGGGACCCATTGTCGTGCATGTCGTTAGCCTACTAGAACGGACCGGTAGACACAAAAGACCGATAGGAGATTGTAGTCTGTCGTGAAGTAGAATGACTTGAGACCGATAGGAGATAGTCAATGCTGTTACCCGACTTAGTTAGAATATAGTTAATGTGTTACTCAGATAATCCGGACATTGTTTACAACCCTAGGTGATCAACGAGATGCCTAGTTCTCTCCATTTCTTGATTAAGAAATCTTCTTAATTTTAGTTTACGATTATTTCTGTCTTTATTACAACCACTTGTTTGGGGGTGGGAACACCAAAAATCATGCACTTTTTACTCTGGTTACCTAGTGAACTACATTAAATTGTTAATTATAAACTTGTTGCGAGCTTGTCCTCGAGGGATCGACAACCGAAGTACTAAAAATACTCACTCTTTACTACTTGACCGTACGCTTGCGTAATACGCGTTAAGAAACCACGTCAAGTTTTTGGCGCCGTTGCCGAGGACTACGGTCAACAAGTTTTTAGTTAATAATTAGTTTAGTTTGCTTTTATTTTTCTATTTTATTTGATACTTTGATATCGAATTTTCTTTCTGATTTTCTGCTATTTCAGGTACTCAGTTCATGCACAAGATCCCAAGAGAGCTTGTGCCCCCACTAGAAGACCCATAGCAGTTGTTCAGAGACAAAAGAAGAAGACAGAAACAGAGCACTATGGGCGAACAATTAACCAACGCGCAAATCAATCAGCGATTGGAAGAGCTGTCTAAGCAGCTAAATGATCGCAACTCCTAGACACCGTACAACAAGTCTGGGCAGGCTATTGTGGAGAAGTTTCAGTCTTCCACCTATGGACATAATCCGGCAATTGTAGTGCCAGAGATAAAGGCCGAGCACTTCGATCTCAAACCTGCAACAATTCAGACGGTGACCAATCAATTTCAATTCTATGAGAACAGGGATGAAGACCCCAATGACTTTATTGGGAAATTCAATGCTTACATAAAGACTACAAAGTACAAAGATGTGACTGCAGAGGCATTGAAGCTCATTCTTTTCCCATAATGTCTGAAGGGTGCAGCGCAAAAGTGGCTAGAGTCAAGGGCACCTGAGTCGATCACTACATGGGCTCAGTGTGTGGACGAGTTCATGGCCAAGTTTTATCCAGTTCAGCGGGTAATGGAGCTACATGTTGATATTCTAGGCTTTCGGCAACAGGTCGATTAAACCGTGGTGGATGCATGGGACCGGTTTATGCAATTGAACAGGAAGTGCCCATATCATGATTTTGGGGATTAAAAAATTTTGCAGGTCTTTTACCATGGGCTCGAACGTCACAATCAGGAGCTGGTTAACAGAGAAGCTGAGGGAAATTTTATGTACTTTGTTGACAAAGAAGGAGCTTATGCGCTCATGAAGCAACTTTCTAAGCAGGACTCACAACTTTATGATTCCAGGAGATTATCGGCATTGTCTGAACCTAAGGATGATGAATGGAAGAGTGGGATCAGCAAGGTGGTGTCTGACTTAGCCAAGCATGTGTATCTGGACAAGAATCTAGTTGCAAGGGTAGACAAGCAGGAATTTGATTCAGCCTTGGCCCAGATTGCAAGTGAAGATGTGAACTTTGTGGGGGCACAAGGACATCGGCATAATTGGAACCAAGGGAACTACAGACCAGGTACAAGAGATCATCCATGTTTCAGGAATGGAGATCAGTCTGGAGCTATATACGCGCAGGGGTTTCAGCACATGCCACAAGCTCAAATTTCACAGGCTCCACTACCAGCTGGTGTAGCGCCAAACCCAGAGATTTATGTAGTTACTAAGGCGTTAACACGGCTGAGTAACAACATGAACGATATGACCAAAAACAAACCACGACGATCAATTTTGTGTCGTCTGATTTGCAGGCTACGAATACTTCTCTGTTTGGCCGAATTTGCAGCGATGCCCCCACTAGTTTACTGGGGGCTTTAAAATGCCCTCAGCTCCTCTTAGATGTTTGGAAATTTTCAAATACATCCCCAAATCTGTTAAGAACTCTACATTGCATCCCTTAAAACGTTTAGATTCTTGCATTTTAGCCCCAAGTCCATTGGTATCTTGTCTATTAGGTCTTTGACTTCACTTTTAGCTTACAATTTGACCTCTTGACTTGCTTTGTCTTCAATCTTATCCTCTCAAATCTTCACTGATCTTCTAATCAAGCGCCCGAAGTACCTTCTTCATGTTTCTTGGCACCTCCAAAGCGTCTCAATTCATCATTCAAGCTCTCCTCCACTGGCATCTTGCGGTCCAAAGCACGTCTTCAACTACAAAATGAGGGAAAAACAACCAAAACTACAAAGAGAAACGTAAGTCTAGAATAGGGCTATAATAATTAAATTACACTTAAAAGCAAGTTAAGAAGAGTTCAATAACCTTCTAAAACCTAAAATCATTGGTCGCAATAATCATGAAAACTCAAAATCTTAACAATTGGCTGGTTTTGGCAAAAAAAAATGACGTTTTACTGAAGTTCAAAAGTTTTGCAATTTGAAGTTGTTCTTTTTCGAGATTGGACATATTACATGACTGTACCAGTGATGCAAGAGCGGATGAACCAGACGAGGCCGAGCTGTCAGACGCGACTGATTTAGCACTTCTCTATCATGAAATGGAAGACAAGCGCAAAAGAGGAGCAAAATTGTCACTTTTGGTCACGCCACACTGTTTTGGGCGTAACTTGGGCTACAGGGATCATAATGACAATTATAACATGTTTTTGAAAATCTCTCGGCGAGGCGGTCACGATAATTAGGGTGAACTCCCCCCCCCCTTTACACAAGATTTCAGCCCCAAAAAAGGACGTTTGACCAGTCCACGGAAGCTTCAAAGATATTTTTTCCTATTTTTAGCAGTTTTCGTTTTACGTATTTAGATCTCATTTTAAGCCCGTTTTGGGTCAAACTTTCACCTGCGTGTTTCTTTCAATAAGGCCTGTAGTTTTGGGTCAGTGTTATAATTTTGCTATTATTAGCAAAATTTGACTTTTTCAGCTATTTATACCCGGCTTGTGGGTAAATTTTCGCCAGTCTTTGATATTGATTATTTCCTAATTCAAGAGAGCTTCGTGCCCTAGTTTCTTTTCCCTTTTTCATTGTTTATTCCGCTGTGATCCCTCGCTTGGTTGTTTAACCCGGCGTCAACCAGCCTCTCTCTTCACCTCAACCAGTCATTTCAATAAGCAAATATAATTTTATCAGATTTAAGCTCGTTCAATTCCAAACACCTCCACTATGTGACTGCAAACTTCTTCTGACTAGACAACTTGGATATTGTCACATGTCAACACCTCCCATTTTAAGCCTTGCACCGTTGCGCATGTTGGGTTTTGATGCATGTTACGCAGCGGAATAACAAAAATCAATCCTGCTCAAATTCCATCAAGGATCACAGGCAAGCCATCATAACATGATAAGGGCATAAAAGATGTATACCTTAGTTTGGGAGATCACACGGAAAATAGTGTCTTCGTCTCTATGAATATCCACACCTTGGATTCTTGATTGGATTCCTTCCACCATGTAGTTCTTGCAACGAAAGGAGGAATTGATCACGCAAAACGAGGCACCACCAATCGCCCAAGGAGGGCCGACAGTGGCAAGGGGCGGACGGGTTGGGGGGTTTCGACCTTCCAACTTGCTCTCTATCTCTCTTGCTTTGTTATGTTCTCTCAATAATGACTTGTGTTGATAAATAACAAGCTAGAAATCAAATATATAGTAATAACTCTTTATTAACTACATAAAGCCCCAATATTCATCATGTCCTTACATGGAATAGTCCACTTGCAAATTAGTCCAACTAAGTTTGCTTGTGGTTTCGTTATGATCCTTTTATTAATTAGTCCAACTAATTAATACATATATGCAATTTAACCCATCCGGTGTGTGACCCCATAGGTTTCTACTTAGTTGGTAGTAACTCTTTACTAACATGGAGTTGTGTCTAGCAACACATCCATGCCACATAACTTATAGAAATAGTCAGTGATCTCGACAAACCTTGTGCCCAATGTTCATGTATTGTGTTATCCCTTTGTCTCCATATCCGGATTGGACACGAGACATATTAGTCACACTCGTATATCCAATCCATAAATCCTCGATCATGGGAATATGCTTATGTGAGCAGATAACATCAATATCTCCATATTGATTTATCTGAGTCTGGCCAGACATTTCTATAAGCACCATCCCTCGAGTGGCCCATGGATATTTGCTCCCATTATGTCACTACGATCTATAAGCTTGCTTCCTATCATGCCCGAACTATCTTTATAGTTACCCGGTTAAGGCGCAGCGTTTGATAACATCAAATCATAATATTTCACAACTAGAGTATCTAGTGACTTCAAGTCTAAGGATTACAATATCATTAGCACTACGAGAAGCGATTGTGACTTTGACATAATCTAATGTATCCTTCTCGTCGTGGGTCAATCCAGTATGCCATTACTCCTAATGCATACCCATGTGTTAGACTTGATATCTCCATATCAATCAACCCACACACTAGTCTATAGTTGATTGTCTAGTTAATCAATATAATGGACTAGGGATTTTTAAGATAAATAATACACTGTATCTAAGGACTTCATTATATTAAATATCACAATAAATAATAAATGAATTTTCTAGCCAAACATTGTTCATACTAAATATAGATTGCCTCTAGGGCACCAATTCCAACAGTCTCCCACTTGCACTAGAGACAATCTGGCGCATCTCGTATGCCTATAGATCTAGTGTGCCCTTCATGCTTTCGCTGCGCAAGTGGTTTTGTGAGCGGATCTGAAATATTGTCATCAGTTGGAATCTTTCACATATCCACATCTCCTATGTTAATCATATCACGAATAAGATGGAATCTCCTAAGTACGTGCTTCGATTTCTGGTGTGATCTTAGTTCCTTGGCTTGTGTGATCGCTCCAGAGTTTTCAGAGTAAAACGTCATAGGATCAACGATGCTAGGGACCACACCGAGCTAAGTGATAAACTTCTTTATCCAAACTGCCTCTTTTTCTGCTTCCCAGCAGCAATGTACTCAACTTCAGTTGTAGAATCAGCAACTGTCTCTTGCTTGGAACTTTTCCAGCTCACAACTCCTCCATTCAGGCAGAACACATACCCCGACTGCGATCTGTAGTCATCTTTGTCGGTTTGGAAGCTTGCATAAGTGTAACCAATTACATTGAGCACTTCCTCACCTCAAAATATCAAGAACGCGTCCTTAGTTCTTCTTAAGTACTTGAGGATGTTCTTGACAGCAATCCAGTGACCCTCACCTGGATTAGACTGATATTTGCTTACCATACTCAATGCGTATGATAAGTCTGGTCTAGTAAACAACATGGCGTACATGATAGATCCTATGGTCGAAGCATAGGGTATCCTACTCATGGGGTCCTTCTCAATCTCATTGGATGGACAGTCAGTCTTAGAGAGTGACTCCATGCGACATGGGCAAGAATCCCTTCTTTGAATCTTGCATGTTGAACTGTTTCAACACCTTGTCTATATATGTACTTTGGCTTAGGCCGAGCAGCTTCCTAGATCTATCCCTATAGATCTTGATACCAAGTATATAAGCTGCATCCCCTAAGTCCTTAATTGCGAAACACTTTCCTAGCCAATCTTTAGCAGATTGCAAAGTTGGAATGTCATTTCCAATGAGTAGTATGTCATCCACATACAAGACCAGAAACACAACAGAGCTCCCACTAACCTTATTGTAAACACATGGCTCATCTTCATTCTCGATGAAGTCAAACTCTTTAAGTGCGTCATCAAAATGTCGATTCCAACTCCTATAAGCTTGTTTTAATCCATAAATGGATCGTTGTAGCTTAGAGACTTTCTTGGCATTCTCTTGATACTCAAAACCCTCCGGTTGTGTCATGTACACATCCTCGAGTAGGTTCCCATACATGAATGCTGTTTTGACATCCATCTGCCAAATATCATAGTCATAGTAAGCTGCAACAGCAAGTAGGATTCGAATGGATTTAGTCATGGCGACTGGTGAAAAGGTCTCATCATAGTCAATACCATGAATCTGTCTATAACCTTTAGCCACCAATTGCCCCTTGTAGGCAACTACTTTGCCATCCATGTCAGTCTTCTTCTTGAATACCCACTTGCACCCTATGGGGCGAGCCCCTTCAGGTGGTTCCACCAAATTCCATACTTTGTTGGTATACATGGATTCCATTTCGAATCTCATGGCTTCTAGCCATTTTTTGGAGTTTGGTCCTTTCATGGCCTCTCCGCAATTTGCAGGCTCATCATCCATGAGTGGTATGTCATCGGGCTCAGTCACGAGAAGTCCGTATCTCTCTGGCTCATGACGTACACTTCCTGACCTACGGGGTTCCTGTGTTACCTGAACAGATTCTTCCACAACAATTTGTGGTTCCTGTTCATGCTCCACCATCGGTTCAGTGGTTTGTGGTTCTTGAATTTCTTCAAGTTCTACAGTCCTCCCACTTGCTTATTTAGAGACAAACTCTCTTTATAGAAACACGCCGCTCCGAGCTACAAACACTTTGTTCTCGGTTGGATTGTAGAAATAATATCATTTCGTTTCCTTAGGATATCCCACAAATTACACCTATCCGCATTGGGTTCGAGCCTATCTGTTTTTAAACGCTTTACATAGACATCGCAACCCAAATATTCATAAATGACACTATGGAACGCTTCCCAGTCCATATCTCATATGGTGTCTTCGTGACTGATTTGGATGGAACACGTTTAATGGTGAAAGCTGCAGTCAATAGAGCATGCCCCCAAAATGATATTGGAAGATCTGTTTGACACATCATAGATCGCACCATATCCAATAATGTGCGATTCCTCCTCTTGGACACGCCATTCCACTGTGGCGTTCCGGGTGGGGTGAATTGGGACACTATCCCACGCTCTCTTATATATTCGTCAAACTCTTGGCTCAAGTATTCTCCTCCACGATCCGATCGCAAAGCCTTAATTCTTTTACCATGTTGCTTCTCTACGTCATTCTTAAATTCCTTGAACAATTAAAAGGATTCAGATTTGGCCTTCATAAGGTATACAAATTCATATCTACGGAAGTCATCAATAAACGTAATGAAGTAGGTGTAACCACCTCTGGCAGGCGTGGGAAAAGGACCACATACATCAGTATGTATGAATGCGAGTAACTCACTAGTCCTCTCACCTTTCTTATTGAAACGGGGCTTTGTCATTTTTCCCAACAAACAAGATTTGCATGTCTCATATGATTCCAAATCAAATGAGTCTAGAAATCCATCCTTGTGGAGTCTAGATATGCGTTTCTCTTTTATATGGCCTAAACGGCAGTGCCATAGATATGTAGAATTTAAATCAATTGTTTTAATCCTTTTAGTATTTATTTTATAGATGGAATTACTTAGATCAGGGATATACAATCCATTTGAAAAATGCGCACTACAATAGTGCATACTATCGAAATAAATGGAGCAACAATTGTCCTTTATTGAAATAGAAAAACCCTTCTCATCCAAACAAGAAACAGAAATTATGTTTCTGCTCATAGCAGGCACATAATAGCAATTGTCTAATTCTAAAATAATTCCAGAAGAAAAAAATAGCTCATACATGCCTATAGCTAATGCAGCAACTCTTCCTCCACTCCCGACGCGCAAATCTATCTCCCCTTTAGCCAATCTTCTACTTCTTTTCAAATCCTACACATTTCGACAAATGTGAGATCCAAATCCAGTATCCAATACCCAAGATGAAAAAATAGATAGACTGACGTCTATAACAAAAATACCTGGTGGTGGTGGAATCACTACTCCAAGCTTTTTATCCTCCAGATACTTGGGGCAATTCCTCCTCCAGTGACCCGGCTGGCTACAGTAATGACAATCACCTTTAGCCATGCCCCCAAAGGCTTCAGGTCTTCCTTGTACTTTGAAACTTTCTTGCGCTTTTCTTTAGAAGTAGAGGCAACTCCCTTGCCCTTATTCTTATTTACCATCAATATGGCTTTGCCCTTGCCTTTATTGATGCTTTGTGCAGCTGTCCTTAGCATGTTCAGCAAGTCCGGCAGAGCTTTATTGATCTCATTCATGTTATAGTTCATGATGAACTGGTTATAACTATCAGGCAACGGTTTCAAGACAATATCAGTTGCCAACTCTTGGCCGAGTGGGAACCCCATCCTCGTGAGGATCTCTATGTATCTGATCATCCGGAGTACATGAGGCCCAACTGGGTTCCCTTCTGCGAGATTGCTCTTGAACAATGTATTGGACACTTCATACCGCTCATGCCTTGCCTGTTCTTGAAACAACTGTTTCAAGTGTTCGATCATATCGTAGGATTCCATGTTCTCATGTTGCTTCTGAAGCTCAGAGGTCATGGTGCAAAGCATGAGACAAGCCACATCATTAGAATCACCCACATGTTTCTGATGTGCTCTCACGGCAGCTAGAACAAACTCATCCTGGGGTCGTTCTGGTATAGGATTGTCTAAGACATACAGTTTCTTTTCTTTCTTAAGGACGATCCTTAAGTTTCTGTACCAGTCAAGGAAATTTGTTCCAGACAACTTGTCCTTCTCAAGGACAGACTGCAGGGATGAAGTCGATGCGTTGTTTGCCATTGTAATTCTACAAAAATGAGAAATGTGCAATTTTAGTATTTTGAACAATTTAACTTTATTCAATAATGGCTAGATTATTAAATATAGTTCCCACTATTTTTTTTCGGATTAATAGCCATCACCATTAATGCGAAAAATATCATATATATTTTCTAGTGAGTCCAAGATCCATATTTCACTTATTCTTGAGCTTGCTTTGATAAGTCACCCAAGAATTGGTTATTTAGGTAGGAACCCTTCCAATTGCATCCCATGCAATTCTTGGTCCAATTAGGCGAATAAATCATTTATTCTTTATCCTTTAGATAACACCTAATTGTCATGCCTCTAGGCTCATCAATCCAATTGTCTTTGCCCAGTTGCGTCCAACCTCTTGCTTCAACAATCACACATTACTTGTTTGTGTCGCCGCAACACATCAAGCTGAATTAAAACGCCTTGCTTTGGCAAGCCCGAATTTAATGGACCTTGATCATGAAGGGTGTTTAGGCAAGAGAAGGCAAAACGCAATATTTCCATTGAGGGATTTAATATTCATTATCTAATTGTTTGGTTGATCTCATCAACATGATCTACTTATTTGGATTAGGCAATCCACAATAAAAGATCAAACTTGTTTATTATTATCTTGTTAACGTTTTGCTTGTATCACCCATACACACAAAAATAAATAATAAGACATAAATAATAAACATCCACAAAAGAAAAATAACGTGACATGGATATGGCCCCTAGACTAAGATATTACCAAGCCAATGATAATATCTACATTCCCTAAAGTGACAAGCTCATCGTCATGTGCTCCACCATAGTCGCGCGCCTAGGATGGGTGTCCTCATCATCTTTGTGGCTTCTTGGTCCTCCAGTCTTTTTCTCCATGCTCTTGGCTATTATCTAATTACTCTAATTCTAGCCTAACATCTAGAATAAATGAATAAATAAAACCTCACGTGTTGAGTAGACAATCAGCTCGCAGATCGTAAAATTAACTAACTATTACATTAATTTAATCAACTCGCAGGTCGTAAACCAAACCACAAAAAGTAAACATCTACAACCGAGGCCATATCCATCCACCATGCAAATTTCAACGCGCTTGTTTAATTTTAGTTTGAAATTAGGCAACTAGGGTCAAAAAAGTCCAAGGAGTCCACCATCCACCATGACCGAACCACCCAAGGACCAAGGCAAGGCCTTGGGGTTGTCGGCCGAGCCTCACGCGCGGCCAGGCCGCACGCTAGGCTGGCCCAGCCCCTAGGTCGTGCCCTAGCTTGGACGGCAAGGCAAGGGGGCGGTTCCTATAAGGGCCGAACCTCCTTCATCGAATTGCTTCCAAAACAATTCCTTTCCTTGTTGCCCAAGCTTAATTTTTCCAAGTTTGAAAAACCCCTTTTCCAAGCTTGTGCCCAAACCCTAGTTACTATATCCAAAATTATTCACATCATATGTGATCAAACTCACCAATCTTCACATCCAATGTTAAATTAGGTCTTGTTTGTCTTGAATCAAATTCAATTCGCATCTAATATGCCAATTAATTTTAGCTTTTACGTAATATAAACAATACGGTGTATAAACTGAAAAACTGTAACACATAAGATCATGTTATGCGCTACGACCTGTGGCTCTGATACCACTGTTGGGTTTCGATGCAGGTTACGCAACGGAATAAAAAAAATTAATCCTACTCAAATCCCACCAAGGATCACAGGCAAGCCATCATGACATAATAAGGGCATAGAAGATGTGTACCTTAGTTTGGGAGATCACACGAAGAATAGTGTCTTCGTCTCTATGAATATCCACACCTTGGATTCTTGATTGGATTCCTTCCACCATGAAGTGCTAGCAACGAAAGGACGAATTGATCACGCAAAACGAGGCACCACCAATCGCCCAAGGAAGGCCGACGGTGGCAAGGGGCGGACGGGTTGGGGGGTTTCGACCTTCCAACTTGCTCTCTCTCTCTCTTGCTTTGTTATGTTCTCTCAATAATGACTTGTGTTGATAAATAACAAGCTAGAGTTCCTTTATATAGTAATAACTCTTTATTAACTACATAAAGCCCCAATATTAATCATGTCCTTACATGGATTAGTCCACTTTCAAATTAGTCCAACTAAGTTTGCTTGTGGTTTCATTATGATCCTTTTATTAATTAGTCCAACTAATTAATACATATACGCAATTTAACCCATCCGGTGTGTGACCCCATAGGTTTCTACTTAGTTGGTAGTAACTCTTTACTAACATGGAGTTGTGTCTAGCAACACATCCATGCCACATAACTTATAAAAAATAGTCAGTGATCTCGACAAACCTTGTGCCCAATGTTCATGTATTGTGTTATCCCTTTTTCTCCATATCCGGATTGAACACGAGACATATTAGTCACACTCGTATATCCAATCCATAAATCCTCGATCATGGGAATATGCTTATGTGAGAAGATAACATCAATATCTCCATATTGATTTATCTGAGTCTTGCCAGACATTTCTATAAGCACCATCCCTCGAGTGGCCCATGGATATTTGCTCCCATTATGTCACTACGATCTCTAAGCTTGCTTCCTATCATGCCCGAACTATCTTTATAGTTACCCGGTTAAGGCGCAACGTTTGATAACGTCAAAGCATAATATTTCACAACTAGAGTATCTAGTGACTTCAAGTCTAAGGATTATAATATCATTAGCACTACGAGAAGCGATTGTGACTTTGACATAATCTAATGTATCAATCTCGTCGTGGGTCAATCCAGTATGCCGTTACTCCTAATGCATACCCATGTGTTAGACTTGATATCTCCATATCAATCTACCCACACACTAGTGTTTAGTTGATTGTTCTGTTAATCAATATATGTGGACTAGGAATAACTAAGATAAACAACACATTGTATCTAAACACTTCATTATATTAAATATCACAATAAATAATAAATTTATGTTCTAGCCAAACTGTTCATACTAAATATAGATTTCCTCTAGGGCACCTATTCCAACAGCACATTCTAAGGCTGCCAACTTCTAATAGACGACTTCTACATTGTCAGATGTAACACAACCTTCCATTTTAAGCTTTGCTCGAAGACTTGACGAATCTCGAGGTCAACTAGTATTAATTTTAGGTTAGTGGCTCATTTTAAGCTTTGCTCGAAGACTTGGCGAATCTCGAGGTCAACTAGTATTAATTTTAGATTAGTAGCTCATTAGCTTTGCTCGAGGACTTAACAAATCACGTGCTTATTGTTAATGACAGATGACAGCCAGCCACCATTCGATCGAGACATTTTTAATAGGTATACTCGCTCCATTCTCATATTTTGGTCTCTTATTTTATATTCGGTTGTTTTAAAACTGCCCACTTTTATTTTTTATAATTCATACTGCTATATTTTTTTATTAGTTTTTAAATAAATTGGAATAACATCACCAATCAGTTAAAAAGTAGAGACATTCAATTAAATAACATGATAAAGTTTTATCCTCAAAAAAGAAATCCTCAAAAAAAAACACATGATAAAGTTTAGGCTTAATAACTTAATGCATACCCCCAGTTTGTCAAAACTAACACATTACAACCTCCAATTCTAGAACTAGCTGATTCCATCCCCCATTTGCAAAAAAATACGTCAATGTGCAACTGGGAACGGAATTTCATCGCAAAATTAACGTACTCAAAGGGTATTATCTCAAACAATGTGATGCGATTGTATCATAGACGATGTGGACCTAATGAAAATAACTTCATCGGGTTCGACTTTGATGATTGAATTTTGTTCTGAGTTGCACATTGACGTATTTTTTACAAATAGATGATGCAATCAGTTAGTTCTAAAACTAGGGGGTTGCAATGTGATAGTTTCGGCAAACTGGGAGTATGCATTAAGTAATTAAGCCTAAAGTTTATGGAACGTAATAAATATCTCTTTAACAATTTAAATTTCCTACCGACGGAGTAGTTTTTTTTGAAATATACCGATGGAGTAGTTAAAACCAAGAACAAAATATTTAAAAAAAAATTAATCATTCTATAAATGCGGACATAGTTTGATAGTTTTTCTACTTCCATCCATCTTCTAACCTCACCTCACCCATGAAAGATGCTTTCTATGGCTAAACTTGCTGGTCCTACTTCGATCATCTTCTTCTTCTTCTTTTGTCTCTTCACTCTCGAATATTTTACTCAAGCAATAGCAACAACATGCCACAAGGATGATATGGAAGGCTTGTTAGGCTTCAAATCAGGCATAACCGATGACCCGTCGGGATTACTTGAAAGCTGGATACCAGGCACCAACTGTTGCGACTGGATAGGAGTGGATTGTAGGACCAACAGGGTCGTTTACTCCGCCTTACCGGTGATCCGGACAGTCCCTTATCCGGTACCATCTCCTCGTCTCTCTCCAAACTCCAACATTTAACCGCTCTTTTTATCAGTGAATTCAAAAATATATCTGGTACTTTCCCAAACTCTCTTTTAACTCTCAAGAAACTCATTACCATTTACATCGTAAACAATAATCTCTCTGGTCCAGTTCCTCCTAATATCTCTCTCTTGAGACAACTTCGATCATAAGTTTATCAGGAAATCAGTTTTTTGGAAAAATACCGCATTCAATCTCCAAAATGACTCAGTTGTATTACCTGCAACTCGACAACAATCTATTAACGGGCATGGTACCGGTTGGTATTAAGAAGCTTAAGAATCTTGAATTTGTTCAGCTTGAGCGAAACGGTCTCACGGGTGCCATACCCGATTTCTCAACCTTGTCAAGACTCAAAAGCCTGGGACTTTCCCACAACAAGTTTTCAGGAGAAATCCCATCAACAATCTCTCATCTCGCACGGACACTTTGGTTTCTAGAGCTGGCCCACAACAACCTCTCTGGAGAAATCCCAGATTTTGTAGGAAAGCTTCGCAACCTTGTAACATTGGATCTATCATGGAATAGCTTGTCAGGAGCTGTACCGAAAACATTTGCAAATCTCACGCGTTTGCGCAATCTTGACCTTTCGCACAATCTTCTTGTTGACCCATTTCCTCAATTGAACTCAGGAATTGAAAACATTGGTCTATCCTACAACAAGTTTCATCTGGGTCAAATCCCCAAATGGGTCACTTCGTCTCCAAACATGGTCTCTTGCAACTTAGCAAAGTGTGGTATCAAGATGAAACTTGAGAACTGGAAGCCTGAGAACGTCGATTTCTGCTTAGTCATTGATTTTTCTGATAATGAGATATCAGGTAGCCCCATCAGGCTGTTGAACCAAATTCAGTTTCTACAAGAATTCTCAGTTTCAGGTAATCGACTCAAGTTCAATATCAAGAACTTGAAGTTTCCAAACACTTTGACGAAGCTGGATTTGTCACGAAACATGGTGTTTGGGAACTTGCGCAGGTCTATTTCCGACATTCAAGACTTGAACGTTAGTTATAACCATTTGTGTGGACCCATTCCGCCTACAAACTTCTCGTCGAGTGTGTTTGAAGGCAATGATTGTCTCTGCGGTTTTCCATTACCCCCTTGTAAAGTTTAGTTGAAAAAACTTGAATGATTGGGTCATGGCCTCATGGGATTTGCTACCGATCAACTCCTTCTTGAAATAAATTGCATTTTTTACGTGTGTTAGCAATTGGTGCGCCCATGTGGGGTGCCCAATGTAATTATCGTAACCTTATGGGGTTAGTTGCACTAATGCACAAACTAGAGGGGTTAGTAGCTAAGGCTCAAACCCTAGGGGTTTATGTGCAAACTTAGGAGAAGTTTTGCCTATATAAGGAGGCAGCCTCCTACATATTATAAGGCTATTCTACACAGTAAAGTAATTCTGTCTAGATACATACTAGTTGTAGAGAACCCTAGTCTCTCTCCAACTTCATCCAAGGAGGTGGAACGTGGTGTGGAAATCAGTGTTCGTCCTCGAGATTCACACTAGATTGGTGGGAGCAAGATCAAAGAGGAGGCGCGTGAAAGCAAGCAACACATCGATCATCCGCTGCATTAAGGAGCTTAGGAAGACAAGGTAAACACATGAATATTCCGCTTTAATTCATGTTGTAGATCTGAACATGTTAGATCCTTCCTGCCCTTCAACGTGCTTTGTATATGGACAATATTATCATTTACTGAAGTAGCATTCTTGTCAACAAATGTACCGTGTTCACATTCCTAATCCTGCACATACCACGCCAGATGTTATCTACATATCTATATATAATACAAAGTTGTCACTACTATGAGGAACTGACTGAAGGAGGATATAAGCCATTTCATGGAGCTCCAAAACAAGATGCAAAGTTCTAAAAAAGAACAAAATAAGAGTAAAAAATGCAATTTCTAAAAGTTGGCTTTGCACTGTTTGGTTGGTTACATTCACTACCTTGGATGCTCAAAATAGGATGAATTACTGAGTTTTACTGAAAAATATACTTCACCCGCGGAATGTTCACGTCTTCTAATAAGTTATCAGACCACAAACATTTTGCCAATAAAGTAGGAATAAGGATGAAAAAAGATATCCAATCTAGTGTATTTGGTACAGATACTCCATATGAATAGGAGGCAGAATCTCTCCTCACCTCAGCCACTCTTTCTAATAATCTCAAAAAGTCTCATCTCATTCAAGCTCATCCAAACACACCCAATACACAGTACACAGTTTAAGTATAACCGTATACCATCAACAAGAAAGCTTCCCCGCAAAATATAAGCATTTCTCACAACTTTTCCTCCAGCTTTATGGGGTTTAAATGCAACTTTTGCATACTTGAAAATCTAAAGTAATTTAGAAATAAACTATCCCATCCAGGGTTACTAGACAATAGTAGACAATACTCATCAGCAAGAGCTGCAGTTGCTGAAATATGCACAGATTGTGCTGAAATCAGCAAATATCAGTTGAACATTCAACGGACTCATGCCTAGTTAGTTGTGAGGCGTAAAAATAAGAAATATGACAATGGACTTAAATTTTTCATCCGGAAGTAATTACAACGTCAAGGTTAAGGTGTGCATCAAAACTATGGTGGATGCGGTGTAAGATGCGTGGGAGATTATCCTCAACTGGGAACAACAGAATCGATAGATATCAACTAGTACAAGCAAAAGTGTGTAATGCTTTGTGGCGTAACAAACAAAAACTCCTAGTGAGAGAATGTAGAGAGAGGTTTCTTTCCCTGCGAATAGTCATCGGATTCTTTCTCCGATGGATGAAACTCGAACCCCAGTCACCATTTCTCTCGATGATGATCAACAAGTTGTCACCGGACTAAAGAAACATTGTATTTATGGAAAAATACTAGCAAAAAGAGAGATTAGGCCGATCAGTGTGGAAGCGACCTTCAAATCCATCTGGAAAATCGGAGACGATTTCAAGGTTTCTGACTTTCTGCTAGGGGAGACAACCTATTTGTCTTTGATTTCACCAATGATGAAGACTGTGAGAAGATTTGGTTGGGTACGCCATGGACGGTACAAAATAACCTCATGATTATGAGGAAATTTCAACCGGAGTCAAGGCCAGAGGATATGAACTTCAGTGAGTGCGAATTTTGGGTCTAGATTTGGAGACTTCCTCTGGAAAAACTCACTGTTTGTAACGCAAAAAAGATAGGGGCTATCATCGGGGAAGTCACTGAAATTGATGCTGAAGACGAAAACAATGATGAAGAAACCCTCATGAATCTGATTCGAGTGCGAGTCAAGATAGACATCGCAAAACCCTAGAAAGGGGGTTTTTCCTCAAGAAAAGTACAGGGGTGGCAGAGTGGATCCATTTCCAATACGAAAAAATGGGTAATTTTTGCTTTCATTGTGGTAGACTTGGACACGAAAAAAGACGAATGTAAATTTCTATCCCAGGCGGAAGGATTAAACTCTGGTTTTGGAACTCATCTAAGAACAAAGGATGGGACAATATTTGGAGTAGGATCATCGAGAAGGAGTGAGCTCAAGAAAAATCAACAAGAACAGAGGTTTGAAGGAAACTTCCTGCTACCGGAGTTGGTACCGGAAAACAACAAACAGGCGGCGCGTGAGATCCAGAGAGCAATAGGTGGAGCGGATTGGAAGACGCGTAAGCAACACGCGAACTACAGGAGAGGACAGCTTGGGCCAGGCCAAGGACATCATTCCCACCTCTCTACCGCAAAGTGGAGGTACGATTCTGGTACCGAACGATGAGCTGGAAGATTCTCACAGAGGTGGAGCCGCTAGGGTTTTTAGAGCAGAAAGGGGAAGGTATCCGGTTGATTTGATGGGCTTTCAAATTTTAAACGGTCCGGGTATAAAGTTCTATAGCCCAATCAGAAACTTATACACCATTGATCCACAAGGCCCATTAACGGTATACACCTGCCATGAAGAGCCCAACCCAAATAAACAATTTGGGTCTAGTAGTACAACACCGTTGGCTACCCTCGAAGAATTGGGAACGATAGTTACAGAAAATCAAGAAGATGATCTTTTAGAAGGCACCATTGGAACAAACCCTAGACAAGCAGAAGCAAAAGAGTTAAACAGCGCTAACTATCAAGATTTCGTTAAGGATACAAGACAGATGATCGTTAACAAGATCATTGCGGAAAATCTCAGAACGCAATTGCAATTGAAGAGAGAGTTTACAAAAGTGATGTTCCCAGAAATTCCAAAAGGCAAGAGAGGAGAAATGGGTACCGGATCGATTGATGGAAGTTATTGAGGAAGACAACATCGACCCTGAAACAATGGAGCACTTCACTACACATAAGCTGATTGAGGCGAGGAAGTTTTTTGGGAGGGACTCGAATGGTAGGTTTCGGAGGGTCACTGTCAGGGTTGAAGATTTCATAAAGAGGAACAAGAAAAATTCTATGGCTGAGGAGGAGGGCCTTACCACGCCCCCAAGCTATCCATGAGAGGCCTCGTATGGAACTGTAGGGGGTTGGGACAGACCCGTACAGTTTGCCAGCTCAAGTCCTTAATAAAGCAAGAACAACCTGACTGGTTATTCATTGCAGAAACTAAGGTAACATCTGAAAAATACAAAAATAGCCTCTCTCATATGCAATTCTATAAATGTGAAGTTTTGGATCCTAGTGGCAGAAGTGGTGGCCTATGTTTTTGCACACAAAGATGGGATAGATTGTGAAATTGTCTACAAAACTAAAGCTATGATTGTGATCTTGATGTATGAGCAAAATAATGCTTCCCCTTGGCTTCTGTTCTGTATTTATGCCCCATGTGTAAAGAAAGATAGAGACCTTTTGTGGAAAAACATTACTAGCATTATGGATACATGTTTGCTGCCTACTGTGATCATAGGTGATTTCAATGAAGTATGTTTTCAAAACGAAAAGAAGGGTGGCAGAGTAGTTAGTCAAAGCTCGAAAGGGGGTGTTCTGAATTTCATAAACAAGGCACGAGACTTAGGATTTGAAGGAGCTAAATACTTGGACAAATGGTTGGGAGACTATGTTAATCAAGATTGGAGAGTCCAATTCCCTTATGCTAGAGTTATCCACGAGACTTCTAGTGAATCAGACCACATTCCATTGATCCTTGAAACTGAGAAGAAAAAGGAAGAAATTAAGAGGCCCTTCAAGTTTGAAGCCATGTGGATCAGGGACTCCACCAGTTTGGATGTGGCTGCAAGCAATTGGGACAATGCTAGAATTGGCATAAATGGAAAATCTTGGCTCAAAAAACAGCAAAGAACAAAAGAAGCCTTCAAGACCTGGAACAAAGAGCAATTTAGTCATGTAGACGCCCAAATACAAGAGGTAACTTCCCAACTACTTCAGTTGCAACAAGAAGAATCTAACTTTTGTCCACAACAAGAAACGAGCCTAAAACAAGATCTGAGAGAACTACTCCAAAGGAAAGAAGTGTGTTGGAGAAAAAAGTCAAGAATACAGTGGTTGAAGGAAGGAGATGCAAATACCAAATATTTCCACACCATTGCAGCAATCATAGGTCAAAAGAATAGAATCTAATCAATTACTATTGAGAATGGTAGCAAAATTACTAAAAGAGAAGAAATTTGAGCAGCTTTCTCTGACTATTTCAAAAAGTTGTTTAAGTATTCTGGCAATGTCACCCCTGACTGGCTACAACAAATTGTCCCTCCTACAATCCTTGAAGAAGAATGGAGCAGTCTGATATCTACCCCCAAACAAACAAGGAAATCAAAGATGTTCTCTTTCAAATGGGAAGCTACAAAGCACCCGGGCCAGATGGTATGTCTGTATTATTCTACAAACATTATTGGTCTATTGTGGGTGGTGACTTCTGCCAAGTGGTAAAAAAATCTTTTAGAATAAGAAGCTCCCTAAACATATGAATTATACCTTCATCACCCTTATCCCAAATAAAGAAGTTGCATGTAAAGTAGAACAATTTGACTATTGAACTATGTAATGTCTCCTAAAAAGTCATTGAAAAAATCATTTCAAACAAATTGAGGCCTTTCTTGGATAGGTGTGTTAGTCCTAATCAAGCTGCTTTTGTTCCTCAAAGGAATATCCAAGACAACATCATTATACTACATGAAGCCTTGCATACTATGAGTAGAAAAAATATAAGGGTGCTCTGATGGCTGTCAAAGTGGACATGGAGAAAGCTTTTGATAGATTGGAGTGGGACATGATCCTTAAGCTCCTAAAATGGTTGAATTTACCTGACAAGATTGTCTTGTGGATAAAGGAGTGCATTTCTACAGTGACTTACTCAATCTTGATCAATGGAGGGTCAGTTGATTACTTTCAAACTTCTAGAGGATTGAGGAAAGGAGATCTTCTATCTCCTACACTATTTATTTTATGCTCTGATATTCTGACCAGGATCCTTACTTTTGCTGAGTCAAATAATTGTATTCATGGTTTGAAGATGACGAGAAATTCCCAGCAAATTCATAGTTTGATGTTTGCTGATGATGTGATATTGTTCTCTAGAGCCAACAAGGAAGAAGCTCACTACCTGCCACTATGTCTACAAGTGTATGAAGAAGTCACATGACAGAAGGTAAACAAGGAAAAGAGTGCCATCTTTTATAGTAATAATGCCACAAAGGAAATTAGGCAGCAAGTTAAGGAAGAAATTCATCTCAGAAAAGGAATAAAGAAGCTATCTATCTGGATATACCAATGTTCCAAAAAAAAGTCCAAGAAAGATACTTTCAAACCTGTGTTGGATAGGATGGATAAAAAGACTGTTGGGTGGAAAGCAAAACTCTTCTCTTTCGCTAGTGAACTTATTCTTATCAAGGCTTCCTT
The DNA here is from genome assembly GCA_023055425.1 of Linanthus parryae. Lineage (NCBI taxonomy): Eukaryota > Viridiplantae > Streptophyta > Magnoliopsida > Ericales > Polemoniaceae > Linanthus > Linanthus parryae. The sequence continues at coordinate 61,662,787 of JALGPY010000002.1, read as the reverse complement.
GAGCTCTGTGCCCTCCTATGTTATGTCCATCTTCTTTCTCCCAAAAAATGGGTGCCAAACCAGTAACTCCTCTTCTGCAAATTTCTGGTGGGGGGGAACAAAAGAGAAGAGAAAAATGGCCTTGCTGTCATGGGATAACTTATGCAAGTTAAAAAACAATGGTGGACTAGGATTTAGAGAAGCTCAAGCTTACAATATGGCTCTAGTGGCTAAATTGAGTTGCTTGTTATGGATCAAAGATGATAAACATCGGGTTCAGTTACTAAATGACAAGTACTGCAAGGTTCTGGACTTCAAGGATGTGAAAGCAAAAAAGGGAGACTCCTACTTCTGGGAAGGGGTTCTAAAATGCAGAGATTTCTTGGCTCCCATAATGTGCAAAGTGATTGGTAATGATAGTTGCACTAACATATGGATGGATCCTTGGGTTCCTAACTTAGAAAATTCTAAACCCAAGCCTCCAGATGACCTTCTCAATGCCCCAAAGTTGGTGGCTGATTTGATTGACAATGATAATAGGAAATGGAATATGGAAAAGTTACACCAATGGTTCCTCCCTTATGAAGTTGAAGAAATTCAAAAGCTAAGACTCCCAATTCAAGAGACTGCTAATTGCTGGATTTGGAATGGTAATGAGATAGGTATCCCCTATGCTAAATCCCTGTACCTAGCAAATATAAATGATGTTAATCACAGGTCTGATGATGTAGTGTGGAAGAAGATTTAGGGGCTCAAGATGCATAATAGATTAAAGTTGGTTCGTTGGAGAATCTATGCTAAATCAATACCTATTTGTGAATTCCTCCATCATAGACTGCCTCTGATGGATGGTACTTGTCAGCTTTGTAAAGAAAGCCCAGAATCTGCTAGTCATCTCTTCTTCTATTGCAGTTGTGAAAGAGAAATTTGGTTTGGTGTTGGAGGTTTCAAAACAGATGCTTATCCTGATTGAAACATTAAAGACTGATTCAATGCACTTTTAGTGGAAGAATAAAATGACATACCACATTCCGATTGGGGATTATGGCTGGCTATGTTTGTGATTACATCTGCAGAAGAAGGAATGAGATTTTATTCAAAACAGATAACAAAAATCAGGGCTGGCATGGGAAAGTTCAACAAGATTGCAGTAATATTAGAAGACTGTTCTTAGAATATGAAAAGGGGGGTTTGAATGAGCTCACAGCTGCTGATAAGCAAGTAAAGGTATGGAGTATGGACTAAACCAAAGAAAACTACATCAAAATCAATTGTGATGCTAGTGTGAAGAATGGTGTTATTGGATTGCCAGAAATAACAAAGATGAGATTTTGAAATGGTCTTCTATGTACCTAGAAGATACTCAGATGTCTGTGGTAGAAGCTGAGCTCTATGCTCTTGAATTGGCTTCTCAAATGGTGATTAAGGAAAAGTGAAACAATGCTTTAATTCAATCAGATTGTGCTAAAGCTGTCAATGGAGTTTTGAATCCACAGAAGGCTAAAGAGAATATCAAGTGTAGGAGCTTTGTCTTGAATAATTTTGTTCCCTATAAGATTCCTACTGGATTATCTCTTGTTCCCAGAACTGCAAATAGTGTGGCTCATAGTTTTCCAAATTGGATTAGAATTCACAAGGTATAAAATAGGGATAGTCTTCCTGTTTTAGTTTTGACTGGTGTTAGTGAGGATATGAGAAGAGATGTAAGCAGTTTTGTTTCAGGTTAGTATATATCCATTTCATAAAAAAAATGGTGTGTAATGCTTTACAGAACTACGAGAAAATGAAAGAACTACTAAAAGTGCTCAAGCCCAACCACAAAAATATTTGAAATATGTAACTGAAAAGGAAACCTATCACTTCTCCATCTATTTCTAGATATTTTTATACTCTCACGATCACTGACGCCTCACGAACGATGAAATAATCGACAAAACACCAATTTTACGTGGTTCGCTAGCCCAAATCGAGCTAACTACATCCACGGCGAAGAGATACCTTTATTTAACAAGAAGAACAATTACAATGGAGTACATACATGTTCTAAACCCTTAGGAGTCTATTTATAGTGCTTATAACCGTCTTAGATCCGTCCTAGATAGATTAGGAAACAACTCCAAAAACCGAAAGGAGCAGACTAGGTCGTGCGACCTAGTGAACTAGGTCGTGCGACCTAATTGAACAGGTCGTGCGACCTCTGATTAGGTTGTGCGACCTACTCCCAAAAACCTGCTGCTCCGGATGTTTTCCACTAGGTCGTGCGACCTACCTGAAAACATCGTTTTTGCTTCTTTGCTTTCCATCTTGGTCCCTTTGGTACCCGTTGTTGCTCTTGATGATTTATTCAACTTATTCAAGGAACAAATCCAACAAATCTCCACCTTGACTTGAATTCTCTCATGCAGCAATATTAGCTCCTCTTCTCACAAATGAAGCTTGCCTCCTCCGCACCAAATGTCTCCCGTCATGGAGACTCACTGGACCACCCACCGGATCCGGCATGCCTCGAAGGGCTCACTGGCTCATAATGTTGAGCGATTCCAGACAATGCTGCAACTTGCTCTCCGGAACCGACTTGGTGAACATATCTGCGGGGTTGTCAGCAGTCCCCACCTTTATCACCTTGATCCTGCTTTCACTTCTCAGGAAATGATACCTGAAGTCAATATGCTTGGTCCTTTCATGATGAACCTGGTCCTTAGTCAAGCAAATTGAACTCAAGCTATCACATTAGACTATCACCTGATATTGATGTAGCCCTAGATCTTTGACCATTCCCTTGAGCCAAATTCACTCCTTTGCTGCTTCCGTTAGATCCATGTACTCCGCCTCCGTGGTGGACAAAGTTACCGACCGCTGTAGTGTCGCCTTCCAACTCACAACAGATGCTCCCAGAGAAAATACATATCCCGTCATTGATCTTATACTATCAACATCCTCTCCATAGTCTGAATCCGAGAAACCAGCTACCAATATATTTTCACATGACCCATAACATAGGCCAATGTCTGATGTACCCTTATGGTACCTGAATATCCGTTTCACCGCCTGCCAATGGTCGCTACCTGGATGAGCCATAAAACGACTAACCACACTAACAGCGAATGCTATGTCCGGTCGATTACAAACCATAACATACTTAAGGCTTCCAACTGTGCTAGCATATGGAACCTTGGACATGTACTCCTTCTCCTCCTCAGTCTGAACGGTGTACATTCCCAGCTTGTTGTTAGTTTCTATAGGAGTATCTATAGCTTTAGCTGATAACATCCCGAATCTTGCCAAGATCTTTTGGATGTATCCCTGCTGTGACAAGAAAAGCTTCTTCTTCTTCCTGTCTCTATAGATCTCAACTCCCAATATCTTCCGAGCAGCTCCCAGATCCTTCATCTCGAATTTCGCGCTAAGGGACCTCTTCAGTTCTCTGATGTCCTTGATATTCCAAGTTGCAATCAGAATATCATCCACATACAGAACTAGGTAAATACGTGATCCACTCACTATGCAACTCTTTGTGATACACGCAGCAATCATACTCGCACTTGTGGTAACCAATCTTCATCATGAAGTTGTCAAACCTCTTGTACCATTGCCTCGGTGACTACTTAAGTACGTAGAGAGATCTCTTCAGCTTGCACACGTGATTCTCTCTTACGGGAACTTGGAACCCTTTCGGTTGGCTCATGTATATCTCTTCTTCCAACTCTCCATGTAGAAAAGTTTTCTTGACATTCAATTGCTCAAGCTCTAGGTCGTGGTGTGCTACTAAAGCTATTAACACCCGGATAGAATAATGTCTAACCACCGGTGAGAATATCTCGTTGTAGTCAACTCCCTCTTTCTGGCTGAACCCTCTTGCAACTAGCCTTGCCTTATACTTGACGCTCTCTCCAGATGCAGTTCCTTCCTTTCTTCTGAAACCTCACTTGCAGATGACTATCTTCCTTCCCGTAGGAAATTTAACAAGCTCTCAAGTCGAGTTCTTGCTAAGAGACACCATCTCTTCTCCCATCGCAGCAATCCATTGTGCTAACTCAGAACTAGATATAGCGGCCTTGTATAAGGATGGCTCATCATCCACCTCTTCCGCTACCTGTAATGCATATCCCACCATACCATCATCCTTGTATCTCGCTGGAGGCTTTATAACTCTCCTCGGTCTTCCTTCAGCAATACTTTGATGAACAGGTTCCTCTAGTGTAGACGCATCCTCACTATCAGAATTCTTCTTCTTCCTCTTCGGCTTCCGGCGGCGATGTAGGGATTTCGGAATCCTTAGGATCATGAGGATCCGAATCTCCCTCCACCTTCTTATCTACAACCCCAAGCTCCACCTCCACGGAGTTCTTCAACATATGAGTCTCATCAAAGACTACACTTCTGCTAAGTATAATCTTGTTGTCTGCCCATATCTTGTATCTCTTCACACCTGTTCCGAAACCCATGAATACTCCCTTCTTGGCTCTAGGTTCTAGTTTGCCATCATCAACGTGATAATAGGCAATACAACCAAAAACTCTCAAATCCGAGTAATCCACTTCTCTACCGGACCAAACTTCCATAGGAATCTTGCATCCTATACCTGTGTGCGGGCTCCGATTTATGAGATAGCATGCCACGGAAACTGCCTCTCCCCAAAAGCCTCTAGAAAGACCTGCATTCGAAAGCATGCACCTTGCTTTCGCTACAAGTGTTTGATTCATTCTCTCGGCTACACCGTTCTGCTGCGGTGTGTGTCGAATGGTGCGATGGCGTGCAATACCCTGATCCTTGCAGAATCCATCAAACTCTGATGAACAGAACTCTAAGCCGTTTTCCATGCGCAGCCTCTTCACCTTCTTTCCCACCTGATTCTCTACTAGGGTCTTCCACTCCTTGAATCTTGCGAAGACTTCACTCTTATGCTTCATCACGAATATCCAAGTCATCCTGGAGTAGTCGTCTATGAGGATTAGAAAATACCTGTACCCGCCAATCGCCTCAACTCGATATGGACCCCAACAATTCGAATGGATATAATCAAGAGTACCTTTCGTTCTATGAACCGCTTTAGGGAACTTGCTACGTTGTAGCTTCCCATACACGCAGTGCTCACAAAACCCTAGGCTCTTGGGCACATGCCCGGTGAGATATCCCTTCTTGTGAAGTTCCTGCATTCCACGTTCACTCATATGACCGTGTCTCATATGCCACAACTTAGTTAGATCAGCTTCCTTAACCTCGGCTGAGGCAAATCTGACATACCCTGTGATAGCTGAACATTGTAGCACATACAAAGTCCAATCGTTGACCCGTAAACCTATCAATCTTCACCATCGATGCGGACATCGTTCGTGGTGGATTGATCTTGACCTAGGTTCTGATACCAGTTTGTTATACTCTCATGATCACTCACGCCTCACGAACGATGAAATAATCGACAAAACACCAAGTTTACGTGGTTCGCTAGCCCAAATCGAGCTAACCATGTGGCACCCCGCTCCCGCGACCCCGATTAATAACGTAATTAAACGGGAACAAGGCGTCACACGCCACCAAGGCTAACTCATACCATGAGGATGAGAGTGAAAATGTTTAGAAATTCAAGGATTAGCTGATAAATATTGCGGAAGCTTATGAAAAGGGGTCTTATATCCAAAGCCATTTTTTTTCACAAAAGGAAATAAAACTTTGAGAATTGAATAAAACGTTTCTCTATCCTCCATGGTACTCGTCGATCTCAGAGTCAAGTCCTTCAAGGTTCAGTCACGGTTGCACATAATCCATTCACAAAAAGGTCCATAAATTAAACTCCAACAATACACTAAACAAACTACGGGATATCCCCTCATGGGGTTACACATTCCCACTACCAAAATACGACCATACATGGTCTCTAAAGAGTGCATAATAAATCTCCAAGAGTTACACATAGAAAGATACTACGTACTACCACATAGACTTAGGCAAAGAGAGTCCTAGACAAGCCTAGCACAAAAGCATGAAACTTCTCTCAACATGATATGGCGAATGAAATTATGCGGTTGGATTACTTGGCTCGGTCCTCTCCTTGGAACCTGAAATAGCGGTCATTTAAAACCGGTCAGACTGCCAAGTCTGGTGAGCACGTACTTACCCCTTTGTTAGGTTTGGAAAAAATACAATATATATACAAGTTCCAAATGCCATGGTCAAGTTGTTCCAAACATGCTTGCTTCACAGTTTATACATAGATAAAGAATAATATAAACAACATAATTTAAGCAAGCATTCAAGTAGGTAAACATGTAAAGCATTTAATTCAACACTTGGGTCCTCGACCCCTTCCACAACACCACTTTGAGCCGTTGGCTCATTTTATTCAAGTACTTTGGCCATTAAAATCTCATTCGTGACACTTAGCCATCGATGTGGCGAGTCCGCGTAGAATCGCTACCTCGGACGAAAATATAGTCGACAAGTCATGACAACGCACGTGTTAACGGCTCATCCCATATTATATCCCTGGGACAGGGCATCGACCTCCGGTCTATTGTCCCCGCGCCGGGAGGGTACTGTCCGGTGTATATCCCCCAACCGTTAGGGTACTGTACCGGTGTATTGTCCCCCACCGTTAGGGTACTGTCCAACAGTGTCATTTAGGCAACCATCTCGGCCAAACATTTATAAAGCATACCATGGGCTTTCAGTTTCGCAAATATCATTTATAAACATGCTTTTAAAACATGGGCTATATCTCCAATCAAAAGATACAAATCACCAAGTAGTTATAAAGAACACATTCCACCATTCACAAGTTTGACAATATCCACCTCATAGCCCATAAACAGTTAATATATGAAAATAGCACTACCAAAGGGTTGGGTAAGTACTCACCTCGAGTCCTAGCTTATAAAATCCTTACTAGCTACCGATACGAGAATCCAAGAGCAAAGCTAAGAAGGAGGCTCTACAAATGGCAATTCAACACGTAAGGACAAGCCAACATCAATTCAAGTGATTCCTAGTGGCTATATGATATTAATAAGGTTAATAATATGTCTCTTACTATGATTATGATGACCCCCTAACTTGAAAGAACGAGGGAATAATATTCTCTAAAGTAGCACATGCCACTCGGTGAGAAACGGACTTTTCAGATTTGACACACTTTACGAAAACTAGAATTTCGAATGATATAGACTAGATATTGACATGAATCCAATTGGAAATGAAAGTAGACACACAGAGCTTCGAATCGGTATAAGATAGAGCAAAATACAAGCTCGTATGAGGGAGTAATGGCCTCACAAAGTTGGGTGACACAATCTGTCCGAACCCACACTCCAGCCCTGACACAGTTTACGAAAACTCACATTACGGAAAATTTAAAAGTCTTTTTGGAACAAAACCAATTGGAGATGAAAGTAGACACATAGAGCTTCATAACGATATAAAGTTTAGCAAAATATAAGCTCGTATGTGGGAGTAGTGACCTCTCAAAGTCGGGTGACACAATCTGCCCGAGCCCAACTACCAGCCCAGACACACTTTACGAAAACGGACATTCCGGAATATTTACAATGAATTTTGGCATGAGACCAATTGGAGATGAAATTAGACACACAGGGCTTCAAAACGATATAAGATCGAGCACAAACCGAATCTTTATGAGTGAGATGTGGTCTCTCAAAGTCAGGTCACATATTCTGTCCGAAAACAGAGAATCATTACAAGACCAAATTTTCTTTTAAATCAAAAGTTCTTCGAGCAAGTATGTGAAACCACTTCATTTTCGATTTAATAAGGAATGGAAGAGACACATGCAAGTCTATATGCAGCATATAGTCTTCAAGGATGAGCAAAAACACATGATTTGGAAGGATGAAGAGTATGGAATAGGGAAATCAAGGACAACTCTCATCTTTTGAGACATGAACTTCTTCTAAACCTTCCTCCATGTGGATGAACCCATGAATCCACAAGAAGATGCAAAAATAGACACATGCAATGACATTCTTAGATGATTTACCATTGCAATAGATACTAGAAGCAAGAATATGCAAGGATCCAAGAATAGATCAAAAATTTACCTCAAAGATTAGGAATAGTGAGCAAAAGAGTGATTGTAAGCTTTAATCCATGGGTAGGATGAAGGAAGAAGTCCCCTCCAAGGTTGTATTTAGCTTGGAGACAAATTTTTCATGATTTGGTTGCTAGAATATGAAGTTTTGGTGGTGTTTTGTAGAGGTTTTTGCACAAAAACGGGTTGAGCTTCTCTTGTGAAAGAAGATGACTTCTTGTGACTCTTAGAGAGAGATGGGGATGTGAGAAATGAGGGATATGGGCTGAACTACAAAGAGTTAAAGATGAAAAAGAGATATGGTGCATCTCTCATGTGTCTTGTCACACTTGCTTGCAAGAATTGTCCTAGTATGCCTATAGCTAGCCACTTTGGAACACCAAAAAGATGACACATTTGCTACCATATTTTGAGTTTAATATGTGGAGTAACATTTAAAAATGGCTCTAGGGTTGATAGGTATCCAACCCCCACAAGTTTTACACTCATAGTATGGCAAAATATCAAGTTTTGGCCATGTTTTTGTGGCTTCTTTGCTCAAATCCGGGATTGCACTTAAAAGATGTGATTCATTGAGCAAGATAGCTAGGGAAGAGTGTAGAGGAGACAAGCCTATGGTGTGAAACACAAGTAGACATGATGTGACTATACATAGATAGCTAGCTTGCTTAGTGCTAGGTAACTATGTGTCTATCCCCCTACACTAGATGTACATTCAATGTATACATACTATGGCAATACTTCCACACATACTAGAAATACATACATACCCCTTTTTTTTTTGCAAACTAATACATACTTTACTACTTTTCTAGATTTAATATTTCATAACAATTAAGTAATTGTTAAAATTAAGATTATAGGGAACCAATATGGGAGCCAATATGTAAGTTCGACCATCCAACTTAATCAGCTCAAATCATTATAAACTAAATCAAATAAATTCCTAATTGAACTTAATTATGTGGGACGTCACATTCTACCCACCTTAAAAAGAAGTTTGTCCTCAAACTTGACTTACCTCTTAATTAAAATAAGTGTGGGTACTTGTCCTGCATCTCAGCTTCACTTTCCCACGTTGCTTCCTCTATTGCATGGTTCCTCCATAGAACCTTTACCAAAGGAATGACCTTGTTTCGCAGAACTTGATCACGACGGTCCAAAATTTCTACAGGTGTTTCCTCATAAGACAAGTCAGACCTAACCTCCAAAGGTTGATAGGAGATTATGTGACTTGGGTCATAGACATACTTTTTCAGCATTGATACATGGAATACGTTGTGCACATGCTCTAACTCTGGTGGCAATGCAAGACGATACGCCACAACTCCAATTCTTTCAAGGATCTCGAATGGGCCAACATAACGTGCACCAAGTTTCCCTTTCTTTCCAAATCGTAGCACTCCCTTGGTTGGAGATACTTTCAAGAACACATGATCACCCACTTCAAACTCCAAATCACGTCTTCGGTTATCAGCGTAACTCTTTTGCCTACTTTGAGCAGCTTTCAACCGTTCACGGATCACGCGAACCTTTTCAGTGGCCAATTCTACCAACTCGGGCCCTTCTATTTGTCTCTCCCCAACCTCCATCCAACAGATTGGTGAACGACACTTTCGCCCATACAAAGCCTCAAACGGTGCCATACCGATACTAGATTGGAAACTGTTATTGTATGCAAACTCAACTAAAGGTAGGTGATCCTCCCAACCGCCTTCAAAGTCCAAGACACAAAATCTAAGCAAGTCTTCCAGAGTCTGAATTGTGCGCTCGGACTGCCCATCTGTCTGCGGATGAAAGGATGTGCTAAAATGCAACTTAGTTCCCAGAGACTCTTGCAACTTCTTCCAAAATCTCGACACAAAGCGCGGGTCTCTATAGGTGACAATAGAAACTGGTGTCCCATGCAGACGAATTATTTCTCCAATATACAACTTCGCCAAACGTTCCAAAGAGTGAGTCATCTTGACTGCCAAAAAGTGCGCCGACTTGGTCAACCTATCCACAATAACCCAAATTGCATCATTTTGGTGGGAAGATCTTGGTAACCCGACGACAAAATCCATCGTAACGTGTTCCCATTTCCACTCAGGGATAGGTAGAGGTTGTAACAACCCAGATGGCCTCTGGTGCTCGGCTTTAACTAATTGACATTGCAAACAGCGAGAAACAAATTCAGCGATTTCCCTCTTCATGCCTGGCCACCAGTATAATTGCTTCACATCATGATACATCTTCGTACTTCTAGGATGAACGGAAAAACTCGAACTATGAAATTGTTCCAACAACTTATGTTTAACTTCCGGATCCTTAGGCACACAGGTTCTTCCTTCAAACTTCAGCATTCCGTCTACCAATACAAAATCCTTCCTAGTACCATCAACCACACCTTGCGACATTTTCAACAACAATTGGATCGCGTGCCTGAGCTAATTTTAGTTCCTCCAAGAATGATGGTTCCAGTCTCAAGGCATACAAGTAGCTAGGAACTTGATGCGGCAGAACTTCTAAGTCCAAACGTCGAAGATCTTCATGCAGCTCACGTTGGGAAGTAATGAAACAAGCTAGGTTGGCACTACTCTTCCGACTCAAAGCATCCGCCACGACATTTGCTTTCCCTGGGTGATAGTGAATTGATATATCGTAGTCCTTCATCAACTCGAGCCATCTTCTCTGCCTCATGTTTAACTCTTTTTGGGTAAAAATGTACTTCAGGCTCTTATGATCTGTAAAAATCTCGCACCTCTCTCCATAAAGGTAATGCCTCCAAATCTTCAAAGCAAAGATCACCGCAGCTAGCTCCAAATCATGGGTTGGGTAATTTTGTTCATGTGACTTCAACTGTCTTGACGCATAAGCAATCACTTTCCCATTCTGCATAAGCACACACCCAAGCCCCTTTTTCGAAGCATCACTATAAATTACAAAATCCCCAGAGCTATCTGGTAAACTCAAAATGGGTGCTGACACTAGCCTCTCTTTCAATTCTTTAAAACTTCTCTCACATTCATCCGTCCACACAAATGGAGCATCCTTTCGAGTCAGTTTAGTTAGAGGACTTGCAACAACAGAAAAGTTTTGCACGAATCTCCTGTAGTATCCGGCTAATCCAAGAAAACTACGAATCTCCGTCACACTCCTTGGTCTTTCCCAATTAACAACTGCCTCAATTTTCTTAGGATCCACCGCGATGCCATTTTCATTCACTATATGACCAAGGAAAGATATTTGCGATAGCCAAAACTCACACTTCTCGAATTTTGCAAATAATCTATGCTCTCTAAGGGTTTGAAGGACAATCCTCAAATGTTCCTCGTGCTCCCTCGTGCTCTTTGAATAAACAAGGATATCGTCAATGAATACAATGACAAAATCATCTATGAATGCCTTAAATACCCTGTTCATTAGATCCATAAAAGCGGCGGGTGCATTGGTAGGTCCAAAAGGCATCACAAGAAATTCATAATGACCATATCTCGTACGAAATGCGCTCTTAGGAACATCTTCAGCCTTAATTCTCAACTGATGGTAACCCGACCTCAAATCAATTTTTGAGAAGACTCTTGAACCTTACAATTGGTCGAACAAATCATCAATACGAGGTAAAGGGTATTTGTTCTTTACTGTCACCTTATTTAATTCACGATAGTCAATGCACAACCTCAAGGAACCATCCTTCTTCTTAACAAACAAAACTGGAGCTCCCCATGGAGAAGTACTAGGTCGAATAAACCCCTTGTTTAGCAACTCTTCCAATTGTACATTTAACTCCCGAAGTTCTATTGGGGCCATTCTTTACGGTGCCTTAGAAATTGGTGTCATCCCCAGTAATACCTCAATTGCTCAACTTCTCTTTATGGGGGTAACTCACTCACGTCTCCTGGGAATACGTCCAGAAACTCATGAACAATAGGGATATACTCCATCTTACGATCATCTACAAAACGCTCCAAGAAACACGCTAAGTACCCCTCACAACCTATCTGAATTAGAAGAACACTCATTAAATGCATAACGATCCCACGCACTGTGCACTTCGAACCATAAATACTACTACTTAAGCAAGTACCAAGTATTACTATATAGTAGACTTACAAATAAGGGTCATCCTACTGACCATACTCTAAGGTTTCTATACAAACCTAAGCTCTGATACCAACCATGTGGCACCCCGCTCCCGCGACCCCGATTAATAACGTAATTAAACGGGAACAAGGCGTCACACGCCACCAAGGCTAACTCATACCATGAGGATGAGAGTGAAAATGTTTAGAAATTCAAGGATTAGCTGATAAATATTGCGGAAGCTTATGAAAAGGGGTCTTATATCCAAAGCCATTTTTTTTCACAAAAGGAAATAAAACTTTGAGAATTGAATAAAACGTTTCTCTATCCTCCATGGTACTCGTCGATCTCAGAGTCAAGTCCTTCAAGGTTCAGTCACGGTTGCACATAATCCATTCACAAAAAGGTCCATAAATTAAACTCCAACAATACACTAAACAAACTACGGGATATCCCCTCATGGGGTTACACATTCCCACTACCAAAATACGACCATACATGGTCTCTAAAGAGTGCATAATAAATCTCCAAGAGTTACACATAGAAAGATACTACGTACTACCACATAGACTTAGGCAAAGAGAGTCCTAGACAAGCCTAGCACAAAAGCATGAAACTTCTCTCAACATGATATGGCGAATGAAATTATGCGGTTGGATTACTTGGCTCGGTCCTCTCCTTGGAACCTGAAATAGCGGTCATTTAAAACCGGTCAGACTGCCAAGTCTGGTGAGCACGTACTTACCCCTTTGTTAGGTTTGGAAAAAATACAATATATATACAAGTTCCAAATGCCATGGTCAAGTTGTTCCAAACATGCTTGCTTCACAGTTTATACATAGATAAAGAATAATATAAACAACATAATTTAAGCAAGCATTCAAGTAGGTAAACATGTAAAGCATTTAATTCAACACTTGGGTCCTCGACCCCTTCCACAACACCACTTTGAGCCGTTGGCTCATTTTATTCAAGTACTTTGGCCATTAAAATCTCATTCGTGACACTTAGCCATCGATGTGGCGAGTCCGCGTAGAATCGCTACCTCGGACGAAAATATAGTCGACAAGTCATGACAACGCACGTGTTAACGGCTCATCCCATATTATATCCCTGGGACAGGGCATCGACCTCCGGTCTATTGTCCCCGCGCCGGGAGGGTACTGTCCGGTGTATATCCCCCAACCGTTAGGGTACTGTACCGGTGTATTGTCCCCCACCGTTAGGGTACTGTCCAACAGTGTCATTTAGGCAACCATCTCGGCCAAACATTTATAAAGCATACCATGGGCTTTCAGTTTCGCAAATATCATTTATAAACATGCTTTTAAAACATGGGCTATATCTCCAATCAAAAGATACAAATCACCAAGTAGTTATAAAGAACACATTCCACCATTCACAAGTTTGACAATATCCACCTCATATCCCATAAACAGTTAATATATGAAAATAGCACTACCAAAGGGTTGGGTAAGTACTCACCTCGAGTCCTAGCTTATAAAATCCTTACTAGCTACCGATACGAGAATCCAAGAGCAAAGCTAAGAAGGAGGCTCTACAAATGGCAATTCAACACGTAAGGACAAGCCAACATCAATTCAAGTGATTCCTAGTGGCTATATGATATTAATAAGGTTAATAATATGTCTCTTACTATGATTATGATGACCCCCTAACTTGAAAGAACGAGGGAATAATATTCTCTAAAGTAGCACATGCCACTCGGTGAGAAACGGACTTTTCAGATTTGACACACTTTACGAAAACTAGAATTTCGAATGATATAGACTAGATATTGACATGAATCCAATTGGAAATGAAAGTAGACACACAGAGCTTCGAATCGGTATAAGATAGAGCAAAATACAAGCTCGTATGAGGGAGTAATGGCCTCACAAAGTTGGGTGACACAATCTGTCCGAACCCACACTCCAGCCCTGACACAGTTTACGAAAACTCACATTACGGAAAATTTAAAAGTCTTTTTGGAACAAAACCAATTGGAGATGAAAGTAGACACATAGAGCTTCATAACGATATAAAGTTTAGCAAAATATAAGCTCGTATGTGGGAGTAGTGACCTCTCAAAGTCGGGTGACACAATCTGCCCGAGCCCAACTACCAGCCCAGACACACTTTACGAAAACGGACATTCCGGAATATTTACAATGAATTTTGGCATGAGACCAATTGGAGATGAAATTAGACACACAGGGCTTCAAAACGATATAAGATCGAGCACAAACCGAATCTTTATGAGTGAGATGTGGTCTCTCAAAGTCAGGTCACATATTCTGTCCGAAAACAGAGAATCATTACAAGACCAAATTTTCTTTTAAATCAAAAGTTCTTCGAGCAAGTATGTGAAACCACTTCATTTTCGATTTAATAAGGAATGGAAGAGACACATGCAAGTCTATATGCAGCATATAGTCTTCAAGGATGAGCAAAAACACATGATTTGGAAGGATGAAGAGTATGGAATAGGGAAATCAAGGACAACTCTCATCTTTTGAGACATGAACTTCTTCTAAACCTTCCTCCATGTGGATGAACCCATGAATCCACAAGAAGATGCAAAAATAGACACATGCAATGACATTCTTAGATGATTTACCATTGCAATAGATACTAGAAGCAAGAATATGCAAGGATCCAAGAATAGATCAAAAATTTACCTCAAAGATTAGGAATAGTGAGCAAAAGAGTGATTGTAAGCTTTAATCCATGGGTAGGATGAAGGAAGAAGTCCCCTCCAAGGTTGTATTTAGCTTGGAGACAAATTTTTCATGATTTGGTTGCTAGAATATGAAGTTTTGGTGGTGTTTTGTAGAGGTTTTTGCACAAAAACGGGTTGAGCTTCTCTTGTGAAAGAAGATGACTTCTTGTGACTCTTAGAGAGAGATGGGGATGTGAGAAATGAGGGATATGGGCTGAACTACAAAGAGTTAAAGATGAAAAAGAGATATGGTGCATCTCTCATGTGTCTTGTCACACTTGCTTGCAAGAATTGTCCTAGTATGCCTATAGCTAGCCACTTTGGAACACCAAAAAGATGACACATTTGCTACCATATTTTGAGTTTAATATGTGGAGTAACATTTAAAAATGGCTCTAGGGTTGATAGGTATCCAACCCCCACAAGTTTTACACTCATAGTATGGCAAAATATCAAGTTTTGGCCATGCTTTTGTGGCTTCTTTGCTCAAATCCGGGATTGCACTTAAAAGATGTGATTCATTGAGCAAGATAGCTAGGGAAGAGTGTAGAGGAGACAAGCCTATGGTGTGAAACACAAGTAGACATGATGTGACTATACATAGATAGCTAGCTTGCTTAGTGCTAGGTAACTATGTGTCTATCCCCCTACACTAGATGTACATTCAATGTATACATACTATGGCAATACTTCCACACATACTAGAAATACATACATACCCCTTTTTTTTTTGCAAACTAATACATACTTTACTACTTTTCTAGATTTAATATTTCATAACAATTAAGTAATTGTTAAAATTAAGATTATAGGGAACCAATATGGGAGCCAATATGTAAGTTCGACCATCCAACTTAATCAGCTCAAATCATTATAAACTAAATCAAATAAATTCCTAATTGAACTTAATTATGTGGGACGTCACAAACTACATCCACGGCGAAGAGAGACATTTATTTATCAAGAAGAACGATTACAATGGAGAGCTAACTACATGTTCTAAACCCTTAGGAGTCCATTTATAGTGCTTAGAACCGTCCTAGAGACGTCCTAGATAGATTAGGGAACAATTCCAAAAAACGCCAGGAGCAGACTAGGTCGTGGGACCTAGTGAACTAGGTCGTGCGACCTACTTACTAGATCGTGCGACCTACCTGAAAACATCATTTTTGCTTCTTTGCTCTCCATCTTGGTCCCTTTAGTCCCAGTTGTTGCTCTTGATGATTTCTTCAGCTTATTCAAAACACAAATCCAACTATATATATATATATATATATATATATATATATATATATATATTCTCTGAAAACATCATTTTTGCTTCTTTGCTCTCCATCTTGGTATCATTAAGAGCAACAACTGGGACTAAAAGGACCGAGATCTAGGTCTTTTCCTTGTTCGTTACGACAGTTAATAGCGAACCATGACATTGGAAGAGAGACTCAGTTACGTATCGGTTTGAGCTCATAAACCATTGAGGAAAATGAAACCCCCTCTTCATTAATCAGCAATTTATTAATAGCGAACCATGACATTGGAAGAGAGACTCAGTTTCCAACACACCATCCAATATCCGTACAAAAATCTACTAGTTTTTCCTTTTTTTTTCGCACAAACAAACAACCAAGTCCCATGAAACACCTTTCTTCATCATCAACTCATCCACAATAGCTTCATAAAAACGTCTATAGCTATGAGCCATGATTTGGCTTAGTGCCAGGGCTAGTTTTGCTCTTGACAGCAATAGAAAATCATTGACTCTAAAGTCTAAACTCATTTTAAGCCTTGCACATTCTAAGGCTGCCAACTCCGAGCAGACGACTTCTACATTGTCACATGTTACACTACCTTCCATTTAAAGCTTTGCTCGAAGACTTGACGAATCTCGAGGTCAACTAGTACTAATTTTAGAATAGCAACTCATTCTTGACCAAATTACAGCTCTCACGTGTTTACTGCTAATGACAGCCCACTATTGGATGGAGACATTTTTAATAGGTACTCCCTCGGTTATTCCAGGTTCTTCTAAAAATTATTTGGGTATTATTTAGACCTACCGATTTGGTGAGAAAAACAAAACAAGAATTTGGTATTTTTTTTTTATGGTATTGTAGAGCAAAGTTTACTCAACGACACCATTGAAAGATTACCAAATTTTTGTATCATTTTGTCAATCAAATCTTTAGTCCCAAATTTTTTTTTGAAGAATCTGAGGGAAGGGAGGGTGTACTCCCCTATTCTCATATTTTGGTTCTAAATTTTTTGTTCATTTTTATTTATTTTTATTCATAAGACTTTAATTTTCTAATTAATCTAAAAAGTATGAATAACATCACCGATCAATAAAAAAGTAAGACATTTAAGTAAATAACATGATAAAAAAATTAGCGGGAACAAAAAATAATTAAATATCCTTTAAGAAGTTGAAAACTCTATTAGTAGACCAAAATATTATGACAGATGGAGTAGTTCACAAGAATTTTTTAATTTTTTTAAAGTGTACATGAATCATTCTATAAATGCGGACATAGTTTGATAGTTTGTTTTTCTACTTCCATCTTCAACCTCACCTCACGCATCAAAGATGCTTTCTATCGCTAAACTTGCTAGTCCTCCTACTTTGATCATCTTCTTCTTCTGTCTCTTCACTCTCGAAAACTATTTTACTGAAGCAGCAATAGCAACAACATGCCACAAGGATGATATGGCAGGCTTGTTAGGCTTCAAATCAGGCATAACCGATGACCCGTCAGGTTTTCTCAAAAGCTGGATACCTGGCACCGACTGTTGCGGCTGGATGGGAGTGGAATGTTCGAACAACCGGGTCGTGTTACTCAGCGTCGGAGGTGATCCGGACAGTCCCTTATCCGGTACCATCTCCTCCTCTCTCTCCAAACTCCAACATTTAACTGATCTTTTTATCAGTGAATTTAAAAGTATATCTGGTACTTTCCCAAGCTCTATTTTAACACTCAAGAAACTCGATTCCATTTCCATTGTAAACAATAATCTCTCAGGTCCAATTCCTCCTAATATCTCTCTCTTGAGACAACTTCGATTTCTAACTTTATCGGGAAATCAGTTTTCTGGAAAAATACCGCATTCAATCTCCAAAATGACTAATCTGCGTTACCTGCAACTCGATGCCAATATATTAACCGGGACGGTACCGGTAGGTATTAAGAATCTTAAGAATCTTGAAAATGTTCAGCTCGAGGGCAACAGTCTCACTGGTCCCATACCCGATTTCTCATCCTCGTCAAGACTCATTAGCCTTCAACTTTCCCACAACAAGTTTTCGGGTGAAATCCCATCAACAATCTCTCCTCTCGCACCGACACTTTTGTTTCTAGAGCTGGCCCACAACAACCTCTCTGGGAAAATCCCAGATTTTCTAGGAAAGTTTCACAACCTTATAACGTTGGATCTATCATGGAATAGCTTGTCAGGAACTGTACCGAAAACATTTGCAAATCTCAAGCATTTGCGCAATCTTGACCTCTCGCACAATCTTCTTGTTGACCCATTTCCTCAATTGAACTTAAGAATTGAAAAGCTTGGTCTGTCCTACAACAAGTTTCATCTGGGTCAAATTCCCAAATGGGTCACTTCGTCTCCACACATGGTCTCTTACAACTTTGCAAAATGTGGCATCAAGATGAAACTCGAGAACTGGAAGCCCGAGAACGCCGATTTCTGCTTAGACATTGATTTGTCTGACAATGAGATATCAGGTAGCCCGATCAGGCTGTTGAACCAAACTCAATTTCTACAGGAATTTTCAGTTTCAGGTAACAGACTCAAGTTCAATATCAAGAACTTGAAGTTTTCAAACTCTTTGACGAAGCTGGATTTGTCACGAAACCTGGTGTTTGGGAACTTGCGCAGGTCTATCTCCGCCATTCAAGACTTGAATGTTAGTTATAACCACTTGTGTGGTCCCATTCCGCCAACAAACTTCTCGTCGAGAGTGTTTGAAGGTAATGATTGTCTCTGCGGTTCTCCATTATCGCCTTGTAAAGCTCGGTAGAAAGAAACTTGAATGATTGTGTCATGGGATTGTGTTACCTATCAACTCGTTCTTGGAATATATTGTGTTATGTACGTGCTTTGTATATGGGCATTAGTATCATTTACTGAAGTAGCACTTTTGCCAATAAATCAGCTACAATCACATTCCTAATCCTGTAAATACTAGTAAGAGCATTCGCAATAGTATTACGCACAAATTACCTAAGTTTGAGGCCTCGTTTTCTTAACCTAATTTAGGTTAAAATAACGCAACAGCAACATCAAACAGATCCAAAAAATGGTTTCCCTTGTTTTGGTGTTTTTGTGCTGTTTGGTTGGAGGTAGAATATTTTCGTGTAAAATGTTCTCCCTCAAATAATGTAAAATGGTTTACACATTTCAAATCCGTAATCCATTTTCCGGAGAGTGAAGGAGCACAACAACAACTCATACTAACACCACCACCAATAACCACCACTACCACCTACCTCCACCACGACCCTCACCGCCACCCATCACGGCCCAATACTGTTTTGCAAGTGTCAACCAAATACGAGAAAATAATTGCAGAGAAAACTTCTTCACACAAAATATTTTACGCGTAGAATATTCTTCCCTTGTAAAACATTCTATTGTGAGCCAAACAGAGCCTAATTTATTGAAATCGACTTGCAGAATGTTAACCGAGTTACCTTGATTCCATATTCTTCTGAACATGCTTCTCGGTCTGGGTTTGATTGGTTTCTCCGAGACAAAAGACCCAATCATGCAATTAACTCCTCCGCAGCTGCCATGGCTTTCAGCTAGGGTTTACTCTCCGCGAACTTAGTTATGTTGAACACTCCTACTGAGTTATTGACCAACCTCACATTGATGACATTCTCCAAGTCAGGCTCCCTGATTTCCAAAAAATATCGTATTGTGTCACTTGGAAGAGAGATGGTAAGTTTAGCAGCAGTGAAGCTTGCCAAAGCTACAAACTGCAACAATGAGAAGGGTAAGGGTTTTGATTGGATCTGGAGGAGGAAAAACCCTAATAGGATGGATGTCTTCCTCTGCCTTGACTTCCATGATAAATTATCGACCAACGTTAACAGGTGCAACTGACTGATGATTTCTAACAATCCAAATTGTGAGAGATGCAGTCTGCAGGTGGAATACACACTATCCACATTCTCAGGGACTGACTACTATGGAAGCTGAGGAGGAGTGGAAAAAATGGATGAACAATGAAGTTTACTGGAGAAACAAACAGCTCAACCTAAAAGATTGGTTGACAACCAACATTGAACGCAAAGAAGAGATACAGGTGGGTGGGTGATATGAGGAGGAGTGCTACTTCCTAAACACTATTTTGGTGGATATGGAAAAGCAGATATGAAATGATTTTTAGGGATCGCTCCTTGATGGTGGACCGGTACTATCAGCTAACAGTTACTACTGCATACCAGTAATGAAAGCTAAAAACTACTCAAAATGTGTTCACCAATATGCAAAGGGACACAGAATAAAATTATTTCAGCAGTTGTGCCAATTCTGGGACTCACCAGGGTTTACTGTCTACTCCTTAAAAACAAATAAAATTTGTACCTCAGACTCAAACGTTGTACCCCAAGTCAAGGAAGGGTGCAACACCTATCTGGTAATGGGTGTATGCTGATTGATGTTATGTACAATATTACAAAAGTATTATATCAGACAACGGAACGACGTTGCCTGCAGGTGTATTCCTGATCTTGCTGCGGATGAACACTGAGTTATTATTGTATACATAGTTGCCTACTTCTCCTCCGCTGTTGTTGTTTTCGTTATTGCTGCTCTTCTGGTAGAGTTTGCTTATGGCTTGGTCCGACGTTCCCTCTCTGTAAACAAAGGTGTTCTCGTCCTCTTCAATACGGTGCCACTGCCATCTATGCTTGTCCCGATCTTTGTCCAAGGGCATCCCCCTGTAGAATGAAATAGCACATCAGAAATGATGGATTCCAAAATGTAGAAACAAACCTCAAATAACACAAATAATATAACTGGATTGAATGAAATGGAAGGAGAATAACCAGAGGTCTCAAAACTATGTTTTCTGACATTTTTATAGTTCTTCATAAGAAAAGCATTTTTCTAGGTCAGCTGGGGTCCGCTACAGATGCACACCGTTTTCAGCAAAAAAGGCCTCTACGTGGCGTTTTCGGCGAGAAAGGCCTATAAGCACCGATTTTGGCAAAGAAACGGCCTGTACGCGCCGTTTTTGGCCAAAAAAAAACGGCCTATGTGCCCGTTAAGGATTCGCGCATTTGATTCCTTATTCCCCCTTCACAGTATCTTCGATATGGACCGGTTCCGTTACACACAACCGATACGTTAGCCGAAACAGTTAATTAAAACCATGTCTACGACGAGCAAATCTTAGGTGCTCATAGAGCTAATCACACGTGGTGCTATGCCAAACTCACGTTTTGACATGTATAATGTAAGTGGAGTGAGTGGGAGAGAGAAATATCCAACTATGATTCTGATTTGTTACTATAACCTACATGGATAATGGTGAACCCTAGTGAGCATAGGTGTAAGTTAATGAATGGTGTAGAGCACCACATGCCATGCTAACGTGGTGCTCTTGGAGCAACTAAAAATTTCTCGTCTATGACAGATGCATGAGCAAACAACCTCAAACACCTCAAACGATTCTCCCACATCAACGTCTAGATTCTTTGCAATTGTACCGTTGCGTATCCTATCTTTCCCATTACAAAATCTGCAAGGCACGATTCATTAAGTCATAATATAAGACATTTTGTCAAAATCCCGGTATCCATTTGGGGCTTGGAGTTCAGTTAGGGACTCACTCTACTGTCGGAGAGTCACAAAGTGGTCACTACTATGAGGAACTGAAGGAGCGTATAAGCCATTTCATGGAGCTCCAAAAAGATGCAAAGTCCTAAAAAGGAACAATATAAGAGTAAAAATGCAATTTCTACTAGTTAGAGTCTGGTCCTAAGGTAAATCCGGCTTTGCACGCCTCTTGGGCCTTAGTCTTGGTTGGTTACATTCACTACCATGGAGACTCAAAAATAGGATAAAATACTGAGTTTTACGGAGAAAATATACTTCACCCCCGGAATGTTCTTGTCTTCTAATGAGTAAGCATGTCCGATGCAACATCAGATTCATCAAAATGTTCTCATTTCTGAAACAACACTGTCCATATAATTGAAACCGTCATCAGACCAGAAACATTTTGCGGATCAAAAAAAAAAAAATCCTATCTCTTGTATTTGGTACAGATACTCCAGAAAGAATAGGAGGCAGAATCACTCCTTACCTCAGCCACTCATTCCAATACTCTCATAAACTCTCCTCCCATTTAAGCTCATCCAAACACACCCAATACACAGTACAGTTGAAGTATAACCCTATACCGCCAAAAAGAAAGCTTCCCCACAAATTATAAGCATTTCTCACAACTTTTCATCCAGCTTTACGGGGTTAAATGCAACCTTTGCCTACTTGAAAAACGAAAGTAATTAAGAAATAAACTATCCCATCCAAGGTTACTAGACAATACGCATCAGCAAGAGCTGCAGTGGCTATACGTATAGATTGTGCTGAAATCAGCAGATATCAGCTGAACATTCAACGGAACCATGCCTAGTTGTGAGGCGTTAAAATAGGAAATATGACGATGAACTTATATTTTCATCCGGAAGTAAACACAGCTTCAAGGTTAAGGTACATAAAAAACATATGGTGGATGCGGTGTAAGATGCATGGAAGATTATCCTTAACTGGGAACAACAGAATTAATTGATATCAAAACGACAGACAACTTTGTGCAAGGCTTCAAAGAATTAAGAGAAAATGTAAGGCTTCACAAGCTCACTCGACGACAAAAAATAATTGAAATATGTAATAGAAAAGGAAACCTAATTCTCCATCTATTTCTAGATTATATGATATCTGCAACTTTGTCGCATTGTCTAGCCGCGTGTTTTCCATTTACGTTATGACAGTTACGTAACGTATCGGTTTACAGCTCGTGGAAGCGTTAAAAAAGGTGGGAACTTCAGTTCTTCTGCTACAAGTTAATTGCATTAGGTGAATCCAAGAATGCTAATTATGTAGTATATCTTTTTTCCTTCTTTAGCGCCCGAACATTTTGGGTTTCTACGCATGACCAAATCAAACTTAAAAAGACAACATAAAGAAGGTGTGAAAAAGAGCTCCAAGGTTACTTCACAGACACGGCTCGCAAATCAAAATTTCACATTACAAACCATATTCTCTGGACAATACTGTGGGTGGCATGGCACCGTTTTCACAAGCCCATTTTAAAAAATTATAATTATAATTTTACCCCTAGCATTCAGGAAGCTCAAATGGTGTCTTTGAACCTAAATACGTCCACATTCGGTTGAGCACGCACAATTAGAATGATATTACTGGTATTGCGAAGCTGGTTTTCAGGTGAATGCAAAAAGATGCTGAAGTAGTCACTGAATGCACTATCATTAGATACAGTAAGAACATTTTTTAAATTTCCCCAAAGAGACGGATCAAGCTACTAGTAGTCCTAGCAAGTAGAAAGCGAACTGCTTGCCTTATGCTGCTACCATTGCCATGAGACAAAGACTACACCATATGCACAAACATCATCCCCTAATACCACTTGAAGCACCACCAATACGCCAATACCATTAACCAGCCACCCAAGCTAACTACCACTAAACCATACATACAGACAAATGAAGAATACCTCATTTGAACCACAACCCAATGATGACAGTGAATCCGCCTCTTCACCAATCAGCAATTCATTAATGGCGATCCATTATAAATAGTGATTCATAATATTAGGAAAGCGACTCGTTTCCACACCGACCGACATCCGTACAAAAATCTACTACTTTTTTCCTCTTTCTTCACACCAACAAATTCTGTAGGGTATCCCATGGCTAAAGGGTTTTCAGGTGAAAGCAAAAAGATGCTGAAGTAGTTACTCGAAACAGTGATGAATCCATAATTGCAATCTAATAACCATGAATGAACTATTATTAGATACACTAAAAACATTTTCCAAAATTTTCCCAATGAGACCGATCAAGCTACTAGTAGTCCTAGCAAGTACAAAGTGAACTGCTCGCCTTATGCTGCTACCATTGCCATGGGACAAAGTATGCACAAACATCACCGTCTAATACCATCCCACGCGCCACCAATATTACAAAACCATTAACCAGCCACCCAAGTAAACTACCACTACACCATACACACAGACAAATGAAGAATACCTCATTAGAGTTTGAACCATAAACCATTGAGGACAATGAATCCTCCTCTTCATTAATCACCAATTCATTAACAGCGATTCATAATATTAGAAAAGATACTCGTGTCCAACACACCGTCCCACATCCGTACAAAAAATTTGCTATTTTATCCTCTTTCATCACAGTAACAAACAACCAAGTCCCACAAAACACCTTTGTTCATCATCAACTCATCCACATAGCTTCATAGAAACAAACACCTATTGCTATGAGCCATGATTTGGGTTAGTGCTAGGACTAGTTTGCTCTTGACAGCAGTAGAAAACCATTGACTCTAAAATCATAAAAGGGCAATATAGGCGTGCCTCCATAATCAATTTATCAAGCTAACGATCTAATAATGAATTTCAAGATTCAAGCAAGAAAATCTAAAACAGATTGAAGGAACAATTTCGACGCAATCATGGCTTTGAAATATTTAGGATACCGAAATGTGACATAATTAGCAAACTCTTCAGCAGATTTTGAAAAATTACCCAGTTAAGATGCAACAATTAATGTGTGATTCTCCTTCAAAAACATAGTCGTAGTAGGAAAGAACACTAAACACGGAATTCGTTCACGCACACTCAACTTTCACAGTCCATTTTTATGCAGGTAAGGTTCAAAAACAATTTCATCTGAAGTAAAAAGAGAATTGCATCAAGAATAAAGAGTATTCTGGTGGGCATGGTGGTGAGTTAGCTCCAGCAGTGGGGGTTTACATGTACTGCCACAAACAAAAAGAGGGTCCATGTGCAATTAGGCCTATCCTACCTTGGTCCCCAAGTATGCACAAATAGCCAAAACCCAACTCTGTTCAAACTACACTCCTCCTGTATCTTTCTAGGGTAAAATCAAATCAGAGCATCTCCAACCGATGGAGAAAAACGTTCTTTGGACTATATTTAGGCAGTTTTGTCCAAAAATCAGCTCTAACAGCTGGTGTAAAAGTTGGCCTAAATTTACACCAGTCATATTTTCTAAACAAAACTAAAGACTACTATTCATGGTGGAAAAAAAAAAGTTTAATCCGAAGGCACGGATTGTTTGATGATGACAACTAAAAAATAAAAAATAAAAAAAATAGTAATGGTGGCTTATATTTAGGCCTACTGCTCGAACGTGTAGGAGTAAAATTTAGGGCACAAATTTAATCGAAAAATCGTTTTGTTTGTCGGAGATGCTCTCACATTCACATTCACAAACAGTCAACATCACCAGAATCTCCACTCAATTATCTCAAATCAAAATCAAAGCCAAACCCATTAACAAAAACACAAAACCCAAGTAAAAAAAACGTGTAAACTCCCCATTTCGAAGTCCAATTCAAACGAATTAAGCATCAGCAAGAACTACAACAAAAGGGGATAAAAAAACAGAGAGAGTTAAGCGTACCGAACATGGAAAAGATCAGAGAGGTCGCTCATCTCGAGGAAGAAGTTAATGGCATCGAGAAATGCACGGTAGGTGTTGATGTGGAGCCCATCGATTCTCGGGTAAGGCAGCCTCGCCCGAGGAATTGGCGGCGAGGCTTGCTTCCCCGAAACCCTCCGGACGCAGCCGGAGTAGAGATACTCCTTATACGGCGGCGTACCGGCGGAGGGAGGAAGAGAGACGAAGCCGAGGGTGGCGAGGATGGGGTCGAGCTCGTCGTGGGTGAAGAGTGGCTTGAAGTTGCGGGTGTACCAGAGGGCTAGCTTCCGGGTGTTGTCTCTCATGCAATGGTCCATTATTATTCGGTGTGGTTTTGGTTTGGGTTTCTGTTGTTGGTCTCTCTCTTCTCTGGTGGGTTCGACTTCAACGAGCTGTTTCTCTCCTTGAGGTCCCATTTTGGGGGCTGCTCTGTTTTTTTTGTTTTGTTTAATCTGTTCAATTGATCAATTTCTGTGCCGGTATCTATCTGACTGGGTTAATTTATACGGAGAGAGAGGGGGATGGGGATGTACACGAAGGTGAGGTCAGACAGCGGCCGCAAAGAGAGAGATTGGAGAGAGATGGAAAGAGAAGGGTTTTGAAGTGGGTGTATTTACTGCTGTTGGATTCAGGGAGTTTATTCTAGAGAGAGAAAGAGATGGGGGAGGTTTGAAATGCGGGGATTTTGGGAGTTTGGAAGAAGATCATTGAGCTTTGTTTGGATTGGGTTTTAGAGCAAGTCGATAATTGGTCTAAAATTAATGGCATGTAGGGATGCGACTTTGGAGGATCGAACTCAAGCCCAGCCCGAACTTTTAAAAAAGTATTAGCAATTTAGCACATATTTGTATAAGCAAATTAATGGCCAGGTGGGTTTTCACACAACATCATATTTTTATGGAAGAATATCATTTAAACTAAAGAGACATATTTAGAGAAATTTGTTACAACACGTAATAGATGTCACATTGACAGACATTGCACAGATAAACAAAATAAGCAAAGTTCAGTCATTTTTGTTGTGTTACCGCCACTGATTGGAGGGCTGAGCGAAACAGTTTATGAGAAATGGCGCGATTTGGATACTATGGTTCTTCTTAAGCTTGAAACTCAAATAGGACAAGAAATTGTGGGGTGCTTGTATTCCAAATGAACAACAACGTAGTTTGACTATTCTGATCTACTCTGTCTGTTTCTTCAAATTCCTCAAACTTTCTTTTTTGTGCGTTTATCCGGATTCTTCAATCTTTCCACAAATGAAAACTTTCTAGACAAAGTACCATCCTATCCTTAAAAATACTAATATTTAATAATTGAGTCTAATAAAATGGATTAACAAACCAATCACTTCGCCCAAATCTTATTAGGCCACTAACTAATCTAGTAACCCAAATCAAATGAACCAAAATAGCCTGCATTCTCTAACCCTAAGTGATCGAAATGACCAAATTGAAGTGACGCCTTCTCTTATTGTGTCATCCCCCTATTTAGCATCTCTAGTTGTCTCACTCCATCTCTAGGGTTTCTTCGAATCGGTCTTTTTCTTCGCATCTGTCTCTACCAAATCACTGGATTACTCCCGTTCTTCATGTTGGATCAGTACAAAGGACTGTGGGTACCGGACTCTTGCAATTTTGCGGGTTGGGAAGACTCTGTGGATACCGACGCGCCGACAATTCTTTGTACATGAAAGCTTCGATGATGATGAAAACCAACCGCTTGAAGTCGATGGAGATTCGGTTGTTGGCTCCAGCGGGCTGCATGTGTCCGATCTGGTTGTTGGCTTCGATCTAATGGCCAACCGCCCGATGATGATTCAGACTCGGAGGCTCCTTCAGATAATGATGATATGTACTGTTGATGAGGAGCGAATCGGCTATCAAAAGCTGTGAAATTGGAAGGGACGTTCAATTCTTAACCCTAGTCCAATTGCTTTGCTTCTTGTGTGATAGAAGCCTTATGATTTGTGTCTATGATACCTACCTTAATGTGTATCATCGGATGGATTACTTGTGATACATGTTATGTGATCTTTATCATGTGTTGGATTTCATGTGATACTTGTTCTATTATTTGTATTATGTTTTCTTATTTAGTAAATGATCTGATTATCTAAGTTAGACTATTCGAACTGTTGGATTTTGATCATGGATACGCAGCGGAATAAAATTATTTATCCGATCAAAACTCTCTAAGGATCACAGGAAGAGAATCATAACGATGGTAGGGGAAGAAACAAGTAACACACCTTGGAGGTCTCCTGTGATGACTTGTAACGTGAATTGTATCACATCTCTACGGTTGATCCAATCCTAGAGGTGAGATCTAGATCCCCTAACTCCTTGTGCTAGCTAGGAAGAATAGAAGAGGAAGAAGAAATCATGCAACAATGGAGCACCAAGGTGGCGGCTCCCTTTCATGGCCGACAGGTAGGGGCGGTCCTGAAGGGGTTCGGCCCTCCTTTGGGATTTGCTCTCTCTCCTTGCCTTTTTTTCTCTCCTACTCTACTCATGTAGATATGTGTAGAGAAAAAATAAACTAGGAGTGTTATTTATATAGTCCAACAACTCCTTGCCCTACTACATAAAGAACCCCTCTCCTAATCCTACTCAAATAATGATTAGTCCCTTTTGTAAACTAGTCCTAATCATGTCCATACATGGATTAGTTCTCTTTGCAAATTAATCATAATCATTTTGGTTTGGGTTTGGGTTTTTGTTGTTGGTCTCTCTCGCTGGTGGGTTCGACTTCAACGAGTTGTTTCTCTCCTTGAGGTCCCATTTTGGGGGCTGCTCTGTTTTTTGTGTTCTGTTGTGTTTGTTTAATCTGTTTAATTGATCAATTTCTGTGCCGGTATCTGTTTATCTATCTATCTGGGTTAATTTATACGGAGAGAGAGGGGGATAGGGATGTACACGAGAAGCTGAGCTCAGACAGCGGCCGCACAGAGAGAGATGGAAAGAGAAGGGTTTGAAGTGGGTGTATTTATTGTTGTTGGATTCAGGGAGTTGATTCTGGAGAGAGAAAGAGAAGGGAGAGGTTTGAAATGCGGGGATATTGGGACTTTTGGGGGATTTTGGGAGTTTGGAAGAAGCTCATTTGAGCTTCTTTTGTGTTCACTTTTTTTTCCATAAATCATGAGCTTTGTTTGGATTGGGTTTTAGAGGAAGTCGATAATTGGTCTAAAATATACGACATGCAGGGATGCGACTTGGGGGGGTTGAAATCAAGCCCAGCCCGAACTTTAAAAGAGTATGAGCAATTTAGCACATATTTCCAGACTAATTTGAACACCACCCCATATTTTTGTGGAAGAATATCATTTAAAAAAGGCTAAGAGTCTGTTTGGTAATCATTTTATTTTCGAGAACGTTGTTTTTCAAATCCAAAAGTAGTATTTTTGTGTTTGGTAAAGTTTTGTTTTTCTCCTTTCTAGAAAGCAACTGCTTCCCCACAGCAGTTTTTGAAAAATAGGGGAATGGATGTTTTCTAAGACCTGTTTTTTGATTAATTTATAGTTTGACATCATTATCCGTTAATAAATATTAATAATATTTTATTATAATAGTTTTATTTATTATATCATGTCTAAAATGATCGTTTTGATATTAAAAAAAGTCTAAAGCACTACTTACCAAACACATAGTATCAAAAGTGCTTTTCAACAGCAGATTTAATACGGAGTTTACCAAGCACTGAAAGTGTGTAATGTAGACTAAATACATGACCTAAATACTCTAGAAGGGGGGGGTTGAATAGAGTATGGAAACTTTGTACAAAACTTAAAGTTTAACATGAAAGCTTTGTGTGAAACTCAAATCTCAAGGCCTTGAGATTTTGTAAACTGTCTGAAACTTACAAAGGCAAAATAGTAAGCTTCAAGGCCTTGAGCTGTGAACAATTCTAAACAGCTTTTGAACCCTAGTTTTATTTGAGTTGTGTTCATCAGATAATAATCAAACAGAAAGGTAAAGAACACAAAGCAATTTACAGAGTTCAGTCCCAATGGACCTAATATCTGCCTGAGGGATCTAATCCCACCAGGATTGGGCAAACACTTCTTATTACTCACACAGAAATAGCCCTAGATCTTCAAGCCTAAGTGATTTCCCTTACACCTATACAGCTTGTGGTTCCAAACCTATCTAGTTCCAGCTACTAACTGTTGAGCTAACAAGAACCTCTTGTTGTTCACTTGGACAACCAACCACTAGGTTAAGTGAGGTTTAAGATAATATAGAGATACACAGATAGAAGTACAAGTGAAGAACACAGTATGAAAATAAGCTGTTGAAGCCTGAAAGTGTTCTTCTCGAAAACTGGAATGATTTGATCTTCAGAAGTCTGGAATGAAGCTTGAATGATTGTGTGTTTGAATGAATGATCTCCCACGAATTTGTAACACCTCTCAGAGTATTCTGCAAGCCTCTCCTGCTTCAAAATTCAAACCAGTCTCTTTTATCCACAGCTGCAACTGATTGAGAGATTTTAGGATCTCAGTTCCTACAAATCCTCCTTCTGTTTTCAACTTAAATTCATACAGCTTCAAGTGGATATCCGTTGGAGTTTATTGAGATTGCTCCTGCACGTTTAACAACCCTGCAACAGCATTGAAATACTGCAACAACAAAATCCAGAAAGCTAACAGTACTATGACTGTTTGGTTATACAGTTTCTCATAAAACTGTTTAACAAACTTAGAACAATAACCTGTATATCTTCTAAAATATATGAATCAAGAAAAACAAGTTTAAGACACTTAGAAGTGAGTAAATAATCACAATACTAAGAATCATAACCTGCAAGAAAGAATCAATTAAGTTCTGTAAAAACTGTCAGCAGCTCAAGGCATATCTCAAGGCCTTGGAGCTCTGAACCTACTTCACTGAATTTCAAAGTTAAACCCAGATAAATTTGATTCTTCATGTTCTGATCATCTGCAATTGTGTTAGATATATAAATGGTATAATCCAAAAGTATATGCAGTAAACCACTGATTTGCATAATCAGATATCCAATTCTGCAACAGAGAAATGTTAGAACATATAGCAGAATAAGATAACTCAAGGCTTTGAAGTTCAGTCAATCTCAAGGCCTTGAGATAACTAAAATGCCTTTGCTGCTTATGTCTTAGCCTTTTGTCTTTCATCACTCAAAACAATTACCAATCAAAGCACATTCAGGGATCTTGACTCAACAAGCACTTTTGTGTAGATTCTCGCAGCAGCTTTCTCAAAGTGCTTTCTACACAGCAGCTTTCTAAACCGCCACGGCTTACGTAACTAGCCCTAAGATTGTGGAAGAATATCATTTAAACAAGGCTAAGATGGCACATCTAGAGAAATTTGTTACAACAAAGAAATAGATGTCTTTTCTTTTATGAACACAAGTAATAAATGTCACGTTGACAGACATTACACAGCGCAGTCATCTTGTTCTATTGCCGCCACTGATCGGAGGGCTGAATACTCCCTCCATTTCGCCAGGTTCTTTAAAAATTTCCTTTTTAGGCGTTTCGCCAGGTTCTTCGAAACTTCCGAAAAAGAAAACTTATCCCCGTCAAAAATACCATCATACCCTTAATAAAAAATTAGACAATAATTTATAATTGAGCATAACTAATTAGATTAGTAAATCAACCTCATTAAGCAGGCCCAATTGTACTTCAATGTACTAATTAAACAAGCCTACATCCGATTAGATAAACCCAAACAAAACATAAAAAACCTAATCTTTGATGTAAACCCCTCACTCCTTATCCACTCTCTCCCATGTTCTTCCATCTTCTCCTTCCCCTTTCGTTCATCCTCTGCCTCTCCATCTCCAACCCTCGCTCTAGAACACTCTCCCGTCTTCTCTCATCTCCCTCACATCTTCAGACAAGAGCACGAGAGAGAGAGAGACCTAAAATAGGATATAGATGAAGAGGACGTCGCCACCGTGGTCGCCGGAGGCTACGATGCTGCTCGTGGTCGCCAGAGGATACGATGGCGTTGTGGTCGCCGGAGGCTACAATGGTGGAGGCTACGATGGCGTTATCTTCCTCTTCGAAGAACAGAGTGTAGATCGAGATCTACACCCTGAAATCACCGAGAGATGAAGAGAGGAAGAGAGAGCAGATCGGCGTCGAGGAGGGCGGTCGGCGTCCTTGGCAGCGGTGATTTCGATGGCGGCGGTCTCCTTCGGCGGCAGCAGCCTTCGTACGACAGCGTCCTCCTCCTCCTGCTCTTCTTCATCATCTTCTTCTCTTGCTCTTCTTCTTTCCTCTTCTTTATTCTTCTTCTCCTCTCCTCATTTCTGTAGATCGATTATCTCTCTCTCTTTTTCTCTAGATCTATTAAATGTTAATTTTTGTGATGTTGAATCTGTTCATGGTGATTTGTTCTTGTTGGTGTTAATCTAGGAGGTGGGCTGAAGAAGGTGGATGTGAGAGGGTGGAATTAATAAAATAAGATGGGGTAAAATAGTGATTTGAGTGAGTTTCTTAATCCCCATACTCTGAATTTTTTTGAAGTATCTGATGAAACACAGGGAGCACTATGGTTCTTCTTTAGCTAGAATTCCAAATAGTACATGAAATTATGCGGTGGTTGTTAAACCGAGTATAATGGATAATGGAAAAAGAAAACACAACTTGAGGCACGATAAACGTTTTCTTTAAGGGATAAATCGGCCCCACTATGCTGCCGGGTTCTGGCGATTCCCCTCCAGGATACAACAAGTCGTGTCGGTTCTACGGCCAGCAATCTGCTGAGGTTCTATAGAATTCTCTGTGAAAGTGTGATTGAAACTGATTGATAATTTTCTGGTTGTTTGGCTTATTTATAGTTCACGAAAGAACATGAATGAAGGGGTGTGTTTGTTCATAACAGTTGTGTCTGTTCATAACAACACATCCTTTCACCAACCGAAAATAACCGCCAGAAAAAATAAAAACGAAAAACAGTTATTGTTTAAACTAACTCACGCCACACGCGCACGTCACCTAGGTGACTAAGTGCGCCTACAAAAGCGCCATTTGCGCCTTGCGCGCCCGTGTGCGAGTTGTAGAGGATGACCACTCCATATGGTAACTCAATTAAGTTTCATTAATGGATTTCCATATATAAAGTGCACAATAACTCTATTGTCTAAGATGTGGGACAAATCAGTTCAAGCTTTTACAAGCTATCTTCAACAGTGGTTGTATTAAGAATGAACGCAACATAGTTTGAGTACTCTGACTTATTCCATGCGTTTCTTCAGATTCTTCAAACTTTCCTTTTTTGGTGTTTCTATAGATTCTTCAATCTTTTTGAAAACGGACACTTTGTAGACGAAATCCATCCTACCCTTAAAAACACTAATCTTTAATAATTGGGCCTAATAAAAATAGATTAGCAAACTAATCAATTCAGCTCAAATCTTATTAGGCCACTAACTCATCTAGTAGCCCAAATAAACTAAAGGGTCAATTACTTATTACCTACTTCCAGTATAGGGTAATGATCCATATACCACCCTCATTTTCAAAACTCTCATATCACTACCTCCAATTGTTAATTGTTAGCCATTAACAACTGGGACAAAATTTTCGTTAAACAAGTAACTGTGACATGGATAGAATTGTCCATGCCAACAAAGTTAGAAACTTAATAAATGAAAAATAAAATAAAAAATAGGAAATAGAAAAGATAAGAACGAAGGAGACTTCAATCTGTTTGCAAAAAAGGAGACTTCAATCTAGGAAAATAATTTGTAGAAGAAGACGATTACGGAGGAGGAAGAGCGACGACTGTGACAGACCTCCAACAACTCTTCAGCTCTCTCGTCTAGATGACCTGAAAAGAGCTAGATCTGAAAAGACGCAGAGCCTCTCTGCCATAACCGTCTTCTTCTTCTTCTTCTTCTTCTTCTTCTTCTTCTTCTTCGTCTTCTTCTTTTTCTCTCGATCTGTTACAAGGTAAGTTCTCTCTCCGCCTCTCTGATTCAGGCCTTTCTCCCTCAGTCTCTCTCTCCTCTCCGCGTCTCATTCTTCTCGGCTTAATGGGGTTTTGTTTTGGTTGGGGAATAGATTCGAGTGGGGATGGAGATGAGTCTGAGTTGATTTTGAAATTTTTGGGTTCCGGTCAATTTGCTATTTTAGAAAGAAAATTAAGGTCTGTTTTGTTAGTTGGGAGTTTCGATTTCGGTGTCGTGGATTTTAAACTCTGGGTTGTGGGTATATTGGTTCAAATTTCTTGGATTTTTATTTGTTTCCAGTTTGGTGATATTAAGGGTGGTGATGAGAGGCATCGCGATTGGGGTTGTTCATTAGCGGTAGCGGGGGTCGTAGGTAGTGGTCGCCGGAATATGGATTTATGGGGGCGGAATCCTGGCTTTACAGTGGCTGTATCAGTGGTGGTGCAGTAGTAGAGGGGCTGTGTTTGTCAGTTCATGTTTTTATTGGTTGCCGATGATGTTATGAAGGTTGGTGAATTTCACATGAAGATGCAATTGGCATGCAGAATGTATGAGAAAAAAGAGAATGGGCAGAATTAGCGTTATAAATTTTTTTATTATTCAACGAGCTTTCATACATTTTCAGCGAATCCAGTTCATGGTGGCGGTGGGTGATCACCGAATTCTGGATTTATGGTGGCGGTACTGGCGGTGGTCTGGCGGTGGAGAAATTATGTTCTTCATGTTCATATTTTATTGATTGGACTAATTTACCCCTAGAAAATCGTTAACTAACCGAAAATTTTAGACGGATACTTCCCAAATTGTTAATTGTTGTCAATCATAAATTGGAGGTGGCAATAAGTGAGATTCGAAACTGGGGGTGGCAAGTGGATTATTACCTCAAACTAGAAGTGGGCAATAAGTAATTGACCCTAAATTAAACTCAAAGAGCCCACATTCTCTAACCCTAATTGATCAAAATGACAAAATTGAAAGGATGCCTCTCTCAGTATTTTCTTCCCCAATTTCGCATCTCTCTCTATAGCACTCCATCTCTAGGGTTTCATCGAATCGGTCGGTTTCTTCGCATCTCTCTCTACCAAGGCACCGACTTACTTCCGTTCTCCATGTCCGATCAGTACAAAGGAACGTGGGTACCAGACTCTTACGATTCCGCTGGTTGGGAAGACTCTGTGCGGATAAATATTCGCTCCAAGCTCCCGGTTCCTGAAATCCACAACACGAGCAAATACCGGAAGATCACATGCGACAAATAATGTATAAATTATACGAAAAACGCCCGGATTACAAAATAAAGCTCAAAACTCAAGTATGCTCAAAATGACTAGGATTTGGTCAATTTCTCACACAAATGCATCAAACGCCCTCAAAACGGTGGTGAATCCTATAAGAATATAACTCCTAATGCGGAGTTATCAAATACCCCCACACTCACCTATTGCGCGTCCCGAGCAATCAAATCAAAATCCGACCTCCAACATCTCCCAACAAAACATCATCCCCACAAGTGATACGAGCCATGACTTGCATACTTAATAGAAACACCGTTGCATACAAATCTTAACTAGCCGACTCAATAACAACATACGACTCATCGATGCAAAAAGATGATGCAATGCAATATTGCGACTCGATCCTACATAAACATAGAGATACATAACAATAAACTTTTTAAGTTTTTGGTGAGATCGGTCTATCTCAATTCAATCGAACGGTGTCAACAAGATCTCAGAACTCTCAAATCGCAAAACACGCAACGTAAATATGCGCAAACCGGGTGAGACTTACATTTCTCAACTTGAAATCCCCTTAGAGTGCATAGAGAGTTTAACGTCTCTCTCTAAAAATGACTAACCTTTCGTGTGTGTGAAAACGGTAGAGACATCCTAGCCTAGCCTAGTACACCATCCGAGCTTTTAATCTCAACGGGTTTATTCAGTTGAAAGCTTAGGGACGGTAGGATAGGCTTTTTAGAAGCGCGGTCCTACTTTTCGTGACAATTCTCACCAATAACCCCATTCTCACACTCCCTCACCACGATGAATGAATACCAAGCCCAAATCTCACAACTCCGGCCCTCGATTCCCTCACCACCGGTGTAACGCCGTTCTTGCAGCCACAATCGTGAAGAAGCATAAGTGATCAAAGTAAGTACCTGGATTTTTATTCGACGAAACTACTCAACTAAATGAACAAACTAAACATCAAACAAGCAAATCTTTTTTTTTTCTTCTTTTTTTTTTCTTCTTTTTTTTAAATTTTTTTTTTAAAAAAAAACTAGAACAAAATACAATAAATACAAAATATCACGAAAAAACGTAAATTCGAGTACTCTAGAATCTCGTAAAATCTGGTGAAGCTGGAAACAGATGTTGACGCTGAACTCCGTGAAGTATCCAACACCCCCACACTCAATGAAGCCCAATCTCTCAAAGTAGCCGAAAATGTAATGTAAACGCGTGCCACTACCCATCCTATCCTCCGCAACACCGAAAGATGAAAGTAAATTCGTGGCACACCCTCCAATGCAAATCAATCAACCCACCCCAGTAGTGCGGAAAGAATGTCACGCACATGGCTTTCGCCTCCTTGTGATCGTGATGTCTGGACACGACTCACCGCCACACCGAAGTGCGCTAGCCATCTCACACTCACCCTCACATCCCCTCGTAGAACGATAGAATATGATATCCACAAGATCTGTAATGTAGCACACTCCCTCATCGAACCTCCCTCACTCACTCCCTCTGTCACGACTCATAGGAAAAGGCCAAACTAATCAAGTGATTGAAGTCACAATGAATGGCTCCTAGGCGTAGAGGCAATGAATAAAGGGGTAAATGGATCAATGGGGCTAACTAAGTGGACCTAGGCTGTGAGACGGGACGTGAGGCCTCCATAAAACTCACTCGCACGACTGTTCCGTTGCCACTACGAGGAGGGGTTGTCGACTACCTAAGACGGTGGTCATGCACTATCGGCTAACTACTAGGATGTCTCAAAAACACCACACACTTTCAGATTCAAAATATTCAATTAAGTTTAAAATGACTTCGTCACCCGAGTTACGAACTCTCTCTATGCATTCTAAGGGATTCTCAATTTCGGGTTAGCTTTCTCGGTTTCCACACACCTACGCGCAGTTCTACATAAACAATCACGCACCATCATTGAGCTATCTCCACGTTCGAATTCTTTTCCTTTGCCCTTTCCCAAAATTTGTAATATTTTTCATTTTTTTTTTATATTGAATTTCTACTCTATATGCAAGGCCGACTCGAATGAAGACTCCACATACGACTGACTCGATAGGGTAGATGGACTAAAATAAGAAAACGTGCAAAATGAAACATCAAACCCATATATACAACTAATAACATCACAATACGGCACAATATATAAACACGACACTGACCGCACAAATACGACACAATACGCTCTAACAATCTATATGCAAAGAGGGTAATGCAGACACCGACTGACTAGTTAAGACTAAAACTCCCCCCACACTAGAACGCTTCGTTGTCCTCAACGAATTTAGAGATAAATCAGAGGAATCAGCATTTCTAATGCGAGGGGCGGTGGATCTACTCTGACTCGGACCCCTGGTCCTCGGAATCCTCCTCTGCTGAACCAGGCACATCATAGTCACTAGACTCGTACCACAACTCCTCACTCTCAAGGTTAGGGTCTAAGGTCACATTGCTCGACCGAGCCAACTGAGCTACCCACTTCCCAGAATCCCCCAATTTCTTCCGGCTGCTACGGTTATGAGCAAACTGCCGCTCATTCACCGCCTTAGACTCTATCATAAGCTGATGCATGCTCTGTAAAAGAGTGTCGGTGCTAGATGAATCGCCCACCTTCTCCTTGCCCTTCTTAGACCTAGACACCTTTGGGGGGTTCAGATATTTAGACCACTCGCGGTCAGCCGGTTGTTTTATATCCAAATCACTCACCACTACCCCTGCCTGTATAGCCAATTTGGTCATCAAACATGTGTGACCTGGAGCCATTCTGTTTCCCTCCGATTTGCGTGCCATAATGTTGAGCCAAATCATTCGAGGAATGTCAATCCTCCTCCCTAACCAGACGCACATGGCCATACAACACAGGCAGAATGAGAAATGGGGGTTAGGTGTAATACCCAAGACCCAATTCTCAAGCAACTCGCAAGCCCACCTAGCACGTGGGAGTAGGGCTTTCTTAGACACTATCCAACGAGGCAACTCGGCCTTTGACTTATCCCACGGATCTGCCCCTCCCCCGCAAAGCAAAACACATTGACCATGGGCACCATATCATCTCTCCTAATCATGTCATGGTATGCACACTTAGTGGCGGGGTCCAACACTCGGAATTTCAAGGCCTCACTAATCGACTCAGGTGTTAGACGCACCCACTTACCCCTGCAGTACACCAGCTTGTCATCCTTACTCTCACCCTCATCCGCAAACCTCAGGTTAACTAAATCTCCCGCGCCACCTAAGAACTGCACGGTCCACACAACTCAAACCATTTGTCCAACCTTTCACGCTGGTGGATTGCTATGAGCTCGGTAGGCATGAGTTTCAACTCATCTATGGGGTAGGGTTTCTCAGCTGCACATGTGAGCTTTAGGTACCGGTCGGAGAAAGAAGCAAGGTGAGCCTTAAAGTTGAAGAAACGGTAGCTACAGAAATTACCCGGTGCCACATTGGCGTTAGCTATCTTAAGCTTCTTATCTGATCTACCCTTTTTCAACCGAGGCCTAGGGGGCATTGGGGTATTGAGTATGGTGTGCTCCGGAGATTCCGGCACCACATACTCGGGCTCTTGGTTGGGTATGATCGGGGGGTCCTCAACTACAATCTCATCAACATTTGAAGGCCCTACTCTCCTAACGGGTTGAAACACGGGGTCGTCAAAAGTGGCGGCCTTTCTCTTAGACATGTCAAATAAGCAAGCAATTCAACAATGTAAAAGTAAGTGCGTGTAAAGAGAAGGAAGAGGAGTACCTACGTGCCCGGAGCTAGTCTTACGGGCACGAAATTGCAGAATCGATCGGCAAGAAGGACCGATTTGGCTGCCGAAATTGTTCGTTGAATTTCTCGGATTGATTGGTACTTCTAGCTTCCTCTCGCTCTCCCTGTCACTTCTTCCTTCTCCACCGTGAGCCGAATCGGACTCCTTACCCTTGAATTTGGAGTTTTCCCCGAAGAAACCTAATTGGGTTTTGTCCCCAATTCTTGCTCCTTTTTCTTCAATTGCCCACAACACAAAGAGGTGGTGTTGAAGGCACTGTGAGCGCGCCGGAAACCACCCTACCGCTGGCGAATTTTCCGATGTTAATTTGTGGCCGGGTGTGGGTGAAACCGGTCAAAGAGAGGGGGGGTTCTGCAAGTCTAGTCGCTGGAAGGATGCACGACCGCGCCAGAATGGATGAGAAGGCCGGAGACCGCGAAGTAAACCCCAACAATTTTCCGGAAAGTTGAAGGTTGGAGGGTCCGGGTGGGTTGCAAAGAGGGTGAGGGGTCTTTGAGGGTTTGTGAGTGAAGGAGGAAGGTTTCCCCTCTTTTGCCCGATGATACTCTAATTTTCACCCCAAAAATCTTATTTTACCCCTTTGCAGATCCGTCCACGCACTTTTGGCCTTGTGTTCGTGCGAACAAAAAGAGTGTTCGCACGAACACTTTGTTAAAAATGCTCGCACGAACACAACTGTTGTTCGTAGAATTTAGAAGTTGGATTTTGGCCCTTTTTGTTCGTGCGAACATGCTCTTTGTTCGTGCGAACAGGAGCGCACGAGCACTTTGTCCTCCACACTTTGTTTTTCGCTCCACTTTCTTGCTTGATCGTTGTGGTATCCCCTCTCGAATTCCATGCTCTCCAATGCGTTCTTGATCCAAATTTTCATGGCGAAACTTCCCATAGATGCGGGAACTCATAAATGGATTACCAACTCAAATTCCGCCTTGCCTTCGCGTTTGGACTCCGATGTGCGCATTGAGTCTTGCGTGCATCAAGAAGGGGAGTCCGAATCGCGTCTCCACCTGTAATCCTGCGAAGACTCAACTGAAATATAAAATTCTCTCTCTCTCTCTCTCACCCTTCATATAACAAAACATAAAGAAAACACATGCGGCAGTATTTAAACACACTCTCTATACTAAAAAAAAAAAAAAAACGTTGGGTTGGCTCCCAACAAGCGCTTGTGATTTACGATCAATGGCCCGACCCAGTTACCTCATGAAGGTTACGGCTCATCAAAGTAGATAGCATCCACTTTGGCCGGTTTTGGCGCGGATTCCTTGTACGGTTTCACTCGGCTTCCATTGACCCTGAAACATTCTTTTGTGTGAGGATCCTCTAACTCAACCGCACCCCAAGGATAAATATGGTGGATCCGGAACGGCCCGGACCATATCGAACGCAGTTTGCCTGGAAAGAGCTTCATGTGGGAGTTGAATAGCAAGACTAGTTGTCCCACACGGAGTTCCTTCGGCTTGAGGCGGCTATCATGCCATCTCTTGGTCTTCTTGTATATCTTATAGCTGTCATAATCTTGCAACCTCCATTCCTCAAGCTCAAGGAGTTTTAGCTTCCATGCTTGCCCCGCCAACTCGGGGTCCATATTCAACCTCTTGATGGCCCAATACACCTTGTGCTCTAACTCAACAGGGAGGTGACATGCCTTACCGAAGACTAGCTGATATGGCGACATATTCAACGGTGTCTTCCATGCGGTACGATATGCCCACAATGCATCATCAAGTTTCACGGACCAATCCTTGCGCCCGACATTGACGGTTTCCTGCAAAATCCCCTTAATCTCCCTGTTAGACACTTCAGCTTCCCCATTGGTTTGGGGGTGATAAGGTAGGGAAACCTTATGGATAGACACCCCGTATGACTTCAAAACTCTGGTAAATACTCGATTTATTAAGTGAGACCCTTCATCGCTCACCATTGCCCTTGGTTTGCCAAACCGAGTAAAGATGTGCTTCTTCAGAAACTTCTCTACTGTAGCTGCATCATTCTTGGTGCAAGCAATTGCTTCTACCCACTTTGTCACATAATCAACGGAAAGAAAGATGTAGAGATTCCCATACGAAGCTGGAAACGGTCCCATGAAGTCTATGCCCCAGACATCAAATGGCTCCACCTCAAGCCATTCAGACATTGGCATCTCATCTCGCTTGGAGATGTTACATGTTCTCTGGCAGCTATCACACCCTGCAACCCAGTCATGAAAATCTTTAAAAATAGTTGACCAGAAAAAACCAGATTGTAATACCTTCATGGCGGTGCGCAGACCGCTAAAATGACCTCCGCTAGGTGCTGCATGAAAATGCTTGATCACATCATAAATCTCATGGGTAGGAACACACTTCCTAGTGATGTTATCGGCGCCCATTTTGAATAGATATGGATCCTCCCAAAAGTAGTGCTTCACTTCATACAAGAACTGCTTCTTTTGCTGCACTGTCCACTCCTCAGGAATCTCCCCATTGGTCAGATAATTGGCAATCGCCCAATACCAAGGCTCAGTATCCCAAAGACATCAAGCTCTCATCAGGAAAGTTCTCTTGAATAGGCACTTTCTCTTCCACTCCATTCTCAAGTCTTGAGAGGTGGTCCGCTACCACATTCTCAACACCCCTCTTGTCACAGATCTCTACATCGAATTCTTGCATCAAAAGGACCCACCGCAACAACCTCGGTTAGGCATCCTTTTATCAAGCAAATATTTCAGCGCCAAATGATCTGTAAAAACAATCACCTTCGATCCCACAAGATAAGGCCGAAATTTATCAAGAGCAAAAATTACAGCCAACAGCTCCTTCTCAGTAGTGCCATAGTTGAGTTGAGCCTCATTAAGAACTGTACTCGCATAGTAAATAACATGGCATACCTTTTCCTTACGCTGCCCCAACACTGCTCCAATGGCGAAATCGCTGGCATCGCACATGAGCTCAAATGGCAAACTCCAATCCGGAGTTGTAATGATCGGGGCTGAGGTGAGTTGTTCCTTCAAAAATTCGAAGGCTTTCTTACATGCTTCATCAAACACAAATGGGACATATTTCCCAAGCAACTCACACATAGGCTTGCAAATCTATGAAAAATCTTTGATGAACCTGCGATAGAAACATGCATGTCCTTAAGAAGCTTCTGACCCCCTTTACTGAAGTCGGATAAGGGAGCTGCTTGATTGTCTCTACCTTTGCTTGATCAATCTCCAAACCTCTGCGTGAAATCTTGTGGCCAAGAACTATCCCCTCAGTGACCATAAAGTGACATTTCTCCCAATTCAGCACAAGATTGGTGTCTTCACAACGAACCAAGACACGGCCAAGATGATGTAGACAGTCCTCAAAACTGTCGCCAAATAAGGAGAAATCATCCATGAAGACCTTTAAGTGCTTCTCAATCATATCTAAGAAAATAGCCATCATACACCGCTGGAAAGTAGTCTGTGCATTACATAGTCCAAATGGCATGCGGCAGATCGCGAATGTGCCATAGGGACATGTAAAGGTGGTCTTCTCCGGGTCTTCTGGAGCAATGGCAATCTGATTATAACCTGAGTAGCCATCCAGAAAGAAATAGTACTCATGGTGGGCCAATCGGTCAA
The DNA here is from genome assembly GCA_023055425.1 of Linanthus parryae. Classification (NCBI taxonomy): domain Eukaryota; kingdom Viridiplantae; phylum Streptophyta; class Magnoliopsida; order Ericales; family Polemoniaceae; genus Linanthus; species Linanthus parryae. Next base: position 61,620,692 of record JALGPY010000002.1, on the reverse strand, counting down.
GCATCTGATCAATAAAAGGCAATGAAAAGTAATATTTGAGCGTGGATTCATTGAGCTTCCTGTAATCCATGCACACATTCCACCCGGTAAATGTCCGTTGAGCAGTCTGCTCATGCTTATCGTTCTACACCACCGTCATCACTCCTTTCTTAGGCACACACTGGACCGGGCTAGTCCAAGTGCTGTCTGAGATCGGAAAAATAATGCCAGCCTCTAGCCACTTCATGACCTCTTTTCGCACCACATCTTTCATGTGCGGATTCAATCTCCGATGTGCCTGGATCACTGGCTTCTTGCCTTCTTCCACCCTAATCTTGTGTTGGCAATACGCGGGGCTGATCCCCTTGATATCGGGAATAGTCCATCCAATTGCTGCTTTAGCACATCCAACAGCTGCTCCCCCTATGCCTGAGATAAAACAGAGGAAACAATTATAGGCAACGTGTTATCAATACCAAGAAATGCATACCTGAGATGACTCGGCAATGCCTTCAACTCAAGCATGGGTGGTGACTTGAGTGAAGGAACAAGGGCTAACTTTTTCTCTCCTTGCTCATATAAATCCATCTTGGTCCAACTGCTCATGTGGAACACATCCATGGGAGGACTCTGATCTTCAATTTTGTATATGCCATCTATTTCCTCCCACATTAATTCAGCTTCCTCATCTCCCATGCCGTCATCGAAAACCTCTAGGCTAAAGCAATCTTCATAATTATAACACGAAGGCATTTTCATTGCCTTAAACACATCAAAGACCACTTTTTCATCATTAATCTGCATAGATAGCTTCCCACTCTTCACATGAATAATAGCCTCCCCTGTAGCTAGGAAGGGTCTGCCAAGAATTAGAGGTACTTCGCAAACCTCTATGACTAGGATGACAAAATTAGCAGGAAAGATGAGAGTGCCAACTTTGACCAAAATATCCTCGATCACCCGATATGCTCTACGAATAGATCTATCATCCATCTGCAAGGTAACTCGGGTGGGACGAGGCTCCCCCACACCTAGTTTCCTGAATACGGACAAGGGCATCAAGTTGATACTTGCCCTGAAATCACACAAAGCATTCATGGTGAGAGAGTCGCCAAGAGTAACCGGTATCACAAAGTTTCCAGGGTTTTTCTTCTTCTTAGGCAATCCATTCCTGACGCATTCAGAAGTTTTAGTTGTCAAGTTAACCTGTGCAAAATCACTCATGCGCTTCTTTCCTGAAAGAATATCCTTGAGAAACTTGGCATATGTAGGCCTTTTTGATATAGCCTCTGCAAAAGGAATGTTAATCTCCACTCTCTCGAATATATCAAGAAATATCTGAAAATCTCTAGAATCCTCCCTCTTTCGCGTCCTCAAAGGATATGGAACTGCCTTAGAAACAGTAGTAGTGTCAATACGTACCTCATCCTTGTCGTTCACCTCCTCCTCATCTGTCGCGCCCTTTGATTGGGGGATCACGACATTAGCATCATTATCAAAAATTTCATGCTATTTATCCTTAGAAGCATCGGCTCTGGCATGAGTTGGATATGGCGGATCTTTCAATGCAACCCCGCTTCGAGTAGTGATTTCATTGATTTGACGAGGATTATCTTTCGTGTTAGACGGCAATGAACCTGGAGCTCTAGCTGATAGCTGAGTAGCAATCTGACCCATCTGTACCTCAAGGGAACGAAGAGAAGTCTTCGTAGCCTGTAAATCAGCAGACACATCAGTAACCTGTGTGGACATGTTGTTCAGGTTGGTGGTCATAGTGTTCATATTGTTACTCAGTTGTGTCAATGCCTTCGTTTTTTCAGAGATATCAGGATTCGGTGCTACAACAGCTGCTGGTGGAGCCTGTGAAACTGGTGGTATATGCTGGAACCCCGGTGCATATGACTCTCCAGATTGATCCCTATACCTGAATCCTGGATGATCTCTCGTGCCTGGTCTGTAATTCCCTTGATTCCAGTTCTGTCGCTGTCCTTGTGCCCCTACGTAGGTCACACCCTCGCTTGCTAACTGTGGCAAAGCTGACTCATATTCTGGCTCCTCTACGCTTGCCACTGTCTTCTTGTCCTGATACATATGCTTGGCTAAGTCAGAAACCATCTTGCTGATCCCAGTCTTCCACTCATCATCCTTCGGCTCAGGCAATGCCGCTAATCTCCTCGAATCATAAAAATGTGAGTCCTACTTAGCAAGCTGCTTTATGAGTGCATATGCTCCTTCTTTATCAACAGAGTATAGAAAATTTCCCCAGCTTCTCTGTTAACTAGCTCCTGATTGTGGCGTTCTAAACCATGGTAGAAGACTTGTAGAATTTTGTAATCCCCAAAGTCATGATTTGGGCACTTCCTAATCAATTGCATATAACGGTCCCATGCATCTACCACAGTTTCATCATCACGTTGGCGGAAGCCCAGAATGTCACCCTCTAACTCAGTTACCCGCTGAACTGGGTAAAACTTAGCCATAAATTCATCCACACACTGAGCCCATTTAGTGATTGAATCCGGAGCTCTTGACTCAAGCCACTTCCCAGCTGCACCTTTCAGACAGTATGGGAAAAGAATGAGCTTCAACGCTTATGGGGTCACATTCTTATACTTGACAGTCTTTATATACGCATTGAACTTCCCAATTGTAGATACTGCTTTATGACATGGCAGATCTAGGCCACATGGCAACCATCCAGCACACCATATTGTGCTCCACACACACAGGATCACCAGCCGAGCTGATCCATGTGGGGGCTGCGAGACAGAGCCCTCGCATACCACTGCACGGGACTTGTAGGGATTTGTGGTTTGGAGGCTAGAGTAAGCCCTGTCGCGTGCGAGCCAAGCCCGCGCGCGACCTTTAGTAACTGTTTTGAGAGATTTATGGCACGAGCTCCCTAGACCCGGTCAATCCGGTCAAACCCGGTCAACCTCGTAACGGTTCCGGTACTTGCGCACCACGTGCTCTAACGGTTCCTATATACTCGGACGAACGTGCCGTTATGGTTAAGCTAATTAAGCCGCCATTAATGGGCGCATTAACCACACTACAACGGTCACGTTCTCCAGTATATATACATCGTTAACCTTTCCATACAAAGGAGAACAACACTGCCATACGCGGAAGCTCTGCCAAACCTCTGTCTCTCTCTCAGACATTGCTACTGACTTACTCTCTCCCTACACACACCCCTATTCTTCCTGTGCGATCCCTGATCCACTACGTACGGTGTACACGGAGGTCTCCCTGCCGGAATCTCTTGTGCACATTTTGGTGAACCTGACGTGAAACTTACCAGCAAAAGCAACCATGTCTCAGGAGGATGATGTCAGCAACCGGTCGCCTTCCACCGAAACTCCCTCGGGAGACGAAGTCCGCCGTACTCCGACGACTCCCGGCGAGGCCCCAACTTTGGAGTCTTTGGACGCCACTGTCCAAAGTCAGGCAAAAGCTCTCAAGTCTCAATCTGCGCAGTTGGAGCGGATCTTGGCCGTTCTGGGCACCCTTGCGCCAAATCCTCCACCAGGTACCGCCACCCCTCAGGGAGGAGGAACCCCTACTGCTCCAGGATTGGGAGTATCGGCCACGCCTCCCAACCCTCATCTGCAAACTCCACCGTCAGCCGCGCAGCTGCCTTCGATCCAAGGATCAACAGCGCAAATGCTACCCCCTGCCGCTCACGCCTCTCAGCCCACGGCTTTGGCGTCTAACCCAACTTTGCAGTACACTCTGCCTCCACTGGCGACCATATGGGGAAACGCGGGTAGCCAATACACTCTCAATCCTCCGGCGACATATGTATCGCCACCGCCTACGGCAGCCCCTCCGGCAGCTACCGAGGGAAGCCTCCCAGAATGCATGACATCCTTGCAGAAGCGCGTGGACTCCATCCTAGCTCATCAATCGCTCGCGGATACCATCATCCCGAAGCTAGACAACGATCCACCCATCCCACGAGAAATTTATCTCATGCCTAACCCGGCAGGGTACAAGGCTCCCAAATGGGACAAGTTCGAAGACGTCAATGGAAACGCTCATGAGCATGTCATGCGTTTCATCGATGTCATGGGTCCATACGGAGCTGATCCCAAACTGCTGATGCGAGAGTTCCCAAAGACTCTTGGGAATGTAGCATACAAATGGTACCGGACGTTGGAGCCCGGATCTGTGAAGACTTGGGACGACATGGTCCAGAAGTTCTACACCAAGTTCTTCCAGATGGAAGAGAAGGTGACGATGATCCACCTCTCGCGGATGTATCAGAAACGCGAGGAAGATGGAATCACTTTCATCAAGAAATTCAGAGCGAAATCCTTAGAATGCAAGGACCCAATGCTCGAGAGTCGGCTCGTAGAGATATGCCTGCAGTGCATGCGAGATGAGTACAAGAGTATGCTAATCAATTTGCAAACACCCACGTTTTCAAAGCTCATCGAGTGCACGATGAACATCGAGCCCATCGTCGAGAGACAGAGAAAGAAGAGCGCTCCAGAACGACCTGCGAGCGGCACCACCTACAAGATCGGCAGATTCGGCTACAAGCGAGGACGCGAAGCTGAGGTCAATGCAGTTTCGCCCCAGAAGCAAGCAAAAGTTACAAACTTCGACGCACCGCCCCTGCCATGCTCGGTGGAGGAGGCAAGCGATCTCTGCAGACAGTGGCGTAAGGACGGCGTCCTCCCACCGCTCGAGAAAGCACCCTCCAAGGAGATGACGAGGGACCCTAAGTGGTGCGAATACCACGGCAAGGTCATGCACCCCACAGCCGAGTGCAAGAAGCTCAGATTCGCACTCGATCAGAAGATAAAGAGCGGCGAACTCATCGTCAGCGACCATCGGAAGGATGTGCGCAACAACCCGCTGCCTGCCCATACAGATTCGGGCTCAAAAGGCAAAGAGGTCGCCATGATCTCGATAGTTGACTTGGAAGAAGTCGCAGAGGATGGTCTGCCCATCGTTGCTGAAGTCCATGAAGATGAAGACTACAGCATGGACACGGAAGATGAGCGTGCCGACCGCATGAAAGGGTCGCACGGCTTCGACAGATTCTTCAACGAGATGAACTTCTCCGAAAAATGTCGAGCGGACATGACAAAAGCAATCTTAAGGGTAGCAGAGGACTACGAGGAGGACCTCGTGGTCTCCAACGGGAAAGTCGTCAGGGCGTCCCGTTCCACAGAAAAGATTATGACCTTTTCTGCCAGCGACAAAAAGACAGATGCGAGCCACCAGAGGCCCCTGTACGTGACCGCCATCATCCACGGCGTCGAATTCAAGCGAGCATTCGTCGATGGAGGGGCAGCGGTCAATGTTGTTCCACTCCACACACTGAAGCTAGCAGGGATCCCCGAGCACAAGGTAGTTAAGCGTCCATCCCCGCTGGTGGGATTCGGAAGCGATTCCAGAATGACGATCGGGTGGATCCGCCTGGGCGTTCAGATCGGCAAAATCAAGTGCTCGGCGAAGTTCTATGTCATAGACGCGAACACCACATACCACATGATCATAGGTCGGGCCTGGATTCATCGCTTTGACGCAATCCCTTCAACGGCTCACCAAGTGATGAAAGCTATCTGGAACGACAGGATTGTCGAGATACCGGCCTCAACTAACCCGTTCAACTTGGACGAAGCGCATCTCAGCGAGGCGGTGTGGTTCACCGAGATGGCGGACGAGCAAACACCCGGACCATTCAACCCTACTCCTTTACCTCTCTGGGAGGACATCAAGGACCAGTCACCTGCAGGCGTGATGGTGACAAGGGGAGACACCGAAGAAAAGCCGCCTACCCACGAAGAGGCGCCGCGCATCGCATATCATCGCAAGAGTGTCTACACTCTGAAGAGGATCGCAAAGCACGACCCCGAGGGCAAGGAGATAGAGAGCTTCTACGCCAACGGGAAGAAATGCTATCGCATATGAAGGTGCGCGGGGACGTCCTCACACGGGCATGGGGATGTCCCTGGGCAAATCAATCAAATCGAGCAAGTTGCGCTCACAGAAGAGCCAACACAGGGCACTCCAGAGGAGAAACTTAAAGAAGCCCCCGAATGCATGGAAGACAGGCCAAGACCACAAAAGCAAGAGCTTAAGGAAGTGTTCCTCAGCCCGAACGAGGAAAAGAAAAGACCAGTCTTCCTGAGTGCGGACCTCACAAGCGAAGAGGAACAAGGACTGCTGCAGCTCCTAACTGAATACAAGGACGTGTTCGCATGGGAATACGACGAGATGCCGGGTCTGGACACGAGCATCACCATGCACCGTTTAGACATCATCCCAGGGTCTAAACCGGTCAAGCAAAGCACCAGAAGCTTTAGGCCAGAGCTCAACGTGAAGATCAAACAGGAGATTGTCAAACTCCTAGATGCCAAGTTCATAGAGCCCAATCACCATCCCACATGGTTGGCCAACATCGTGCCAGTGGTGAAGAAGAACGGACAGCTCCGCATCTGCGTGGACTTCCGAGATCTTAATCGCTTCTGTCCTAAGGACGATTTCCCGCTGCCTAACATCGATTTACTCATTGATTCAACAGCAGGCCATCGCATGTTCAGTTTCATGGACGGCTTCAGCGGGTACAATCAAATCAAGATGGATCCCGAAGATGCAAGGAAAACTGCATTCATCATTCCCGTGGGGGTATTCAACTATACGGTAATGCCATTCGGTCTTAAGAATGCAGGCGCAACCTATCAGCGGGCCATGATGGCCCTATTCCACGACATGATGCACAAAGAAGTGGAATTCTATGTGGATGACCTGGTAGTCAAATCCAGGCATGAAGCAGATCACCTTGCAGACCTGCGAAAGGTATTCAACAGATGCAGGAGCTTTCAACTGAAAATGAACCCCATGAAATGCGCGTTCGGCGTGACTTCGGGGAAGTTTCTGGGATGCGTAGTCCATCGCCAAGGAATCGAGCCTGACCCTGCGAAAGTGTCAGCCATCACCAGCATGACACCACCTCAAGACCAAAGTACCTTGAAAACATTCTTGGGAAAATTGTCATATCTGCGGAGATTCATCCCGGCAATCGCCGAAATCACATGCTGTTTCAGCACTCTTCTCAGGAAGGACGCCGCGTACAACTGGGCTCCTGACCATGAAGTGGCATTCGAAAAGCTAAAGGAGATACTTACATCCCCGAAGATTATGATCGCGCCTCAACTGGGATCGCCGCTGCTGCTATATCTTACATCAACAAGGAGATCTATAGGAGCACTCTTGGCCCAGGTATATGAGGGACAAGAGAGGCCTATCTATTACATCTCTCGCATTGTGCAGCCTGCTGAATCAAGGTACACGGACATCGAACGTCATTGCCTTGCCTTATTCTTCGTAATAGAGAAGTTGAGACACTATTTTGCATCGCACAAAGTAGTGGTAGTCACCAAAAGCGACCCCATAAGATACCTGCTAACTCACACTACTCCGGGCGGGAGATTGGCGAAATGGTACATGACCATCTCTCAATACGATATCACATGCGTAAAACCAAGAGCGATCAAGTCGCAGGCGGTAGCAGATCTGCTGGCACAGTTTCCCGACAACAGTCACGAACCTGTGATCGAGGAAGAACTCGAAGGCCCTGAAATCTACGCGATCGACGTGCCCTATTGGACCCTCCACTTCGATGGTTCGTCAACCAGAAAAGGCGGAGGCATTGGGATAGTCTTGACAAAGCCGGACGGGGAAGTCATACAGATGTCCGCAAAACTCAACTTCGCAGTCACGAACAACGAGGCGGAATACGAGGCTCTGATCGCGGGACTCCGTGCGGCGAAAGCTTTGGAAGTGAGCAACTTAACAGTCATGGGAGATTCCAAACTGATTGTTAAACAGGCCTCGGGCGAATATGGTTTAAAGGAGATCAACCTCCTACCATACCGCACCCTAGTGCAAAAGCTGATGCAGCAATTCTGCGACGTGAAATACGAGCACAAACCCCGAGCGGACAACAGGCATGCAGACGCCTTAGCAACTCTGGGATCTAAGGTCAGCATAGACAAATGCCCCGCAAGGATTTCCATCGAAGTGCGAACATCGTCGGCATTAACAGAAGATGCGTGCGACGACGAACACATGGATGACGCAGACTGGCGAAAAGCAATCCTGCAAGCTATTGCGAAAGGCACCAGCAGCGAGGGCTGGGCACTCACGAAAGGATACTGTATCCACGACAACACCCTTTACTACAAGGGTCCCGGAGGAATACTCATGCGATGTGTCTCCGAACAAGAGGGACAACAGCTGTTAGAAAAGATTCACCAACACGCTTGCGGAGAAAGCGAGGTGTCAATCTACAGGAAAGCTCAGAGATACGGCATCCATTGGCCAGGCATGTCAACAGCTGCAGCCCTGATACAAGGGAAGTGCGAGAGTTGTGCACTAATCAAAGATTCTCTACTTGTCGCTCTAATCAACGACGACACAGACTGGAGAAAGCCATTGTTTGAATTCCTCACCAAGGGCACCGTGCCCGAATCGAGAAAAGAGGCAGACAAATTGAAGAGGAAAGCTTCTCGATATGTGGTTCAAGAAAATCTGCTTTGGCGAAAAGGTCACGAAGGCAACTTGCTGCGATGCCTAGACGATAGGGAAGCACAAGAAGTCATGGACCTCTCCCACCAGGTGGAACACCAGGGAGGTGCGAAATTATGCAGACAGCTTCTCTCAATTGGATACTTCTGGCCCACGATGGAAGTCGATTGCCGCACCAAGGTGCGACGCTGCCAAGAATGTCAATTCAAAGGGAACCTAGTGCACGCTCCCGCCGTGGACCTACATGCACTAGGAACGCCATGGCCATTTCACACATGGGCTTTGGACTTCATTGGCCCCATCCGACCAACGTCACATGGGAACCATTTCATTCTCACCGCAACTGAGCTGTTCACCAAATGGGTGGAAGCAATACCACTGAAGACGGCAAACGCGCTGGCTGTGGTCAACTTCATCCAGGAAAACATCGTATGCAGGTTCGGAATCCCGAATACTATTCTTTCAGATAACGGTACTCCTTTTGTTAATCGTCAGGTAGCTACAAAACTTGCGGAGTACAATATCAGGCAGATATGCTCTACCCCCTATTATCCAAAGGGAAACGGGCAAGCCGAGGCGACTAACAAAACGCTGCTGAGAATTCTGAGCAAGATGGTCGCAGATGACCACAAGAAGTGGGCCGACTCTCTTAACATAGCTCTGTGGGCCTACAGAACTTCTCCAAGGACACCCACAGGGGCCTCGCCATTTCTACTATGTTATGGGGCTGAAGCTGTGGTACCTGCGGAGGTCAGAGTCAATTCGGCAAGGCTGGCCTTCCACGCGCTCTACGAAAACCAACGCGATCATGATTTAGTCTTGCTGGAAGAAAAGCGAGAACAAGCCAAAAGGACTAACAAGCGGTACCAAGAAAGAATCGCTCGCGCCTACAACAAGACAGTCCAGCGACGGGATTTCGCAGTTGGCGACCTGGTCTTGCGCGCATCTGATCACTGCATGCGAGAGGCAACCCACCCAAAGTTCGCAGCTAATTGGGAGGGACCCTTCGAAGTCACAGAAGTCTTCGATAGCGGCTACTGCAGCATACGAAGGTTGCACGGCACAACCTCAACTCCAAGCTCAGTCAACATGCGCTGGATCAAGAAGTACTATCCCTGACTTCTCTTGTTTCATACGTTTTATGATAACGTTGCTTAATGTCTCATGTGGCTACGATATTCGCAATCTCCTCTCCCATATGAGAGGATTGTAATCCTATCTCTCCCATATGAGAATGTCATAATAAAAGAATTCTCCCAAATGAGAAGTTCACATTTATCAGCTGTTTATATCGATTATCTAATTTGTTACAACTGTTAACAATGATTTATGCGCTTCAATAGTAACAAATGTAAACACGATCTTAAATGATCATCAAAGCCTATCCCTTACGATAGCGAACGCGATCTTAACTGATCATCAAAGCCTATCTCTTACGATAGCGAACGCGATCTTAAATGATCATCAAAGCCTATCTCTTACGATAGCAAACGCGATCTTAATTGATCATCAAAGCCTATCTCATATGATAGCAAACGCGATCTCAATCGATCATCTAAAGCCCATCTCCTACGATGGCAGCCACTACAAATGCGATCTTAATCGATCATTTAAAGCCTATCTCTTACGATAGCAATTAAATACAAATGCGATCTTAAGTGATCATCTAAAGCCCATCTCCTACGATGGCAGCCACTACAAAAGTGATCTTAATAGATCATTAAAGCCTATCTCTTACGATAGCAGTTACACGCGAACGCGATCTTAAGTGATCATCTAAAGCCCATCTCCTACGATGGCAGCCACTACAAATGTGATCTTAATAGATCATTAAAGCCTATCTCTTACGATAGCAGTTACACGCGAACGCGATCTTAAGTGATCATCTAAAGCCCATCTCCTACGATGGCAGCCACTACGAATGTGATCTTAATAGATCATTAAAGCCTATCTCTTACGATAGCAGTTACACGCGAACGCGATCTTAAGTGATCATCTAAAGCCCATCTCCTACGATGGCAGCCACTACAAATGTGATCTTAAGTGATCATTAAAGCCTATCTCTTACGGTAGCAATCAAATGCAAATGCGATCTTAAGTGATCATCTAAAGCCTATCTCTCATGGTAGCAATCAAATGCAAATGCGATCTTAAGGGATCGTTAAAGCCTATCTCTTGCGATGGCAGCCAAATGCAAATGCGATCTTAAGTGATCATTAAAGCCTATCTCTTGCGATAGCAGCCAAACGCAAATGCGATCTTAAGTGATCATCTAAAGCCTATCTCTCACGGTAGCAATCAAATACAAATACGATCTTAAGTGATCATTAAAGCCTATCTCTTGCGATAGCACCCAAACGAAAACACGATCTTACATGATCATCCAAAGTCTATCTTTTGCGATAGCAGCGAAATACAAAAACGATCTCAATCGATCATCTAACGCCTATCTCTTGAGATAGCGGGCCATACAGATGCGATCTTATAATGATCTCCTCAAGCTTATCTGTTACGATAGCAATTTTGGTTAATTATCCAAACCCGTCTTATATGATGGCAACACGAGTGCAGAGTTATCTTATTAGATCTTCTAAAGATCTGTCTGCTGTGATAGCAGTTTATGCGAGAAACGATCTCAAACAAAGCCTATCTTCTATGATAGCAATTTGCACAGCTCAACGATCTTGATTGATCTCTGGAAAATTATCTGGAACGATAACAACGTTGTGAACGTGATCTCATACGATTTACAACGACCAACTACAAGCCCATCCGTCAAGATGGCACAGCTGCGAAATAACGATCTCGAATGATCTAGCGAAATATCTGTAAATTGACATCGCATATGTGAAATCATTACATGTCATTATGCAAGGCAAAACAAGCCGAAACGCATGCGAAATTGTATTTTGTTGCAAAGAACAGATGATACAAATACTACTTATCATTATGAGTCAAATGACTTACAATTTGTCTATCTAGATAGCAGCTTACAAGCGAAAAGCTCGCATCTAACTACACAGCCAACATGGCTTACAATACATTCGAAAAATGGCTGATAAGCCAGCAGAAACGTGATACGGAAACCCGGACTGCAAAGAATGAACCGCCCTGGCTTCGAGCGCCGGCTACACGATGCCCAAATCTGTGGGTGACATCTGTAGCAAAGGGGATCTCGCTCTGAAAAGAGCCACATGAAACCATACGCTCGACATTCTGCTATCCGACAAGACCGTTGTCAGATAGGCTCCCCATAACATTTGCCCAAGGAGCCACCGGTTCCGGCGATCTACAGGCAAGCAGCAGCTCCAAAGGGCAAGGGCTCCTTGTAGACGGGGATGAACGCGACGGTTCGTCACCACGGGCTCACAAACATGAAAGTGACGGATTCTTCTTCATTACTGCTGAAGAAGAATCACGCCGTTCATTACGAGACGGTAGCACGGTCACTACGGCGCTGCACCTCGCCACGAGGCGGCCGGAAACATGACCTGCACACATAATACACGAAGAAATTTCTTCGAACACACATGAGGTATTATCTGCATCCTCTTTATGATGGTTATAAACGGCAATGAGCCTCATAAAGTGGATCTTGGAAACTATTTCTATGGCACAAAGCGCAAACTCAGGATTCAAAGCCTGAAGTTGCCATGAATCAACGAAAAACAAGCGTTGAAGCCAGCAGTCGTAAGGACTCACGGCAAAGCACATGTTTGGGATGAAGAACCCAAATGGCAAAGACAGGGTTTATATAGGCCCTGTAGAGACTCTTCGGTTGCTTAAGATGAGTCAGCAAATTCAAAAAGAGGGTAAGTTCAATCACTTACGCCTTGAAAAGCGGTAACAATCAATTACCCTACTAAAGGCTACGACGATTCAGTTGCGTATCCTAATAAATGACGGATAGTCATGATTCGGATGGACTTCCCAACGGAAGCGTGCTTATCTGCCGAGAAATTAGCGCGAAAATCAAGCAAAGAATCAATTGCTGATGTCATAATTGGATATGCACAGAAATGTCCAATCAAATCCCGAAAGGGGCAAAACGGGCAAACTCATTGTTTGTTGTTAAAAAAAGAAGGGGGAGAAACCCTAGCAATATCACATTAATGTTCAAAACATTACATTAATGTCTCAGCCATTTTCCTGTTTTCTTTTCAAAAATTCGAAAAGTCAAAACAAATTTTTGACTAAGGAGTCCTGGGGTGCGAACTGCTCGCTCAGCTTCTCCACTTGTTTCACTTCTTGCTTCAGTTGCTCGCACTTGGCATTCATTTCCTGATACAGCTTTACAGCTTCATCAACCTTTTGCTTTTGCTGCTCCACCTTCTGCATCTCAGCTGCGAGATTCTGGTGACCGAGATTCAAAGTTACAGCTGCGCGAATCAGTGTAACTCTGTCCTTGAGGAATTTAAAGCCAAGTCTGCCTTGGACTTTGAGCACGAGATTTTGGCACATGCCACACAGCAATTCAGCACTCTGGGCCGAAATGGTCGCAGGTGTAGCCGCACACAGCTGCTCTAGTATCCAGATGGCTTCAGTAAGGAATAGCCTCCTGTCAAAAGGACTGATCTCCAGACACCTCACAAACGATCGGGGGTATCTGAGGCGCATTCGAACCACCCAGTCTACATCGGTTTGCTTCAAACCTGAGACGTCAAAAACAAGTCATGATGTCAAAACTAGCAAGCAAATAATGCGACGTACGAATGGTAAAATCTCTGCTTACCGGTCCCTTCCAGAATTTCATGAATAGAAGGAATGCGAGCCACCGGGTTGTTCGAAGACTGCCCTCGCTCCATGGCTCTCCTATCAGCTGCGAGCTCCAAACTCTCATAGTTAGGAGGAAGAGTGTAAGCTGCACCAGCTGCGATTACATTCCCAACCTGCGAGCCCCAAATGCTCCACGCAGGAATAGGTGCTCCTGGCTCAGTCATCGCCGGAGGCACAACCGAGGTCGCTGGACGGACATTCCCGGATGCGGAAATGGCAGCATCGCTTGTCCTTTCCTCCTCACCACCAGTACGGACACTTTCGTCCATCCGCACAGCATCAGCTTCGACATCATCGGAGAGCTCGATGACATCCTCGAGACGCTCACTTACATGTCCAGCGTCCGCGACGGGCTTCTCAGTATGAGAGCTCGAGATTGGAACATGGGATGCAGAAGGCTGACTTCTCTGCTCCAGCTCAGGTTCCTCAGCATGACCTGCGATACCAAATGCGACAATATGAGGTAACTTGTGTTATAAGTTATTTCACTATCTTTGCTAAAGCTAAGAATAAGCACCTCCACGCGAAGGTGGGATTAAGGTATCCTCATCGTACACTAGGGACGTGGAACCGTGCCCTATCAGTGTATCTTCACTAAGCAAATCTTTAAGAGAAGCGTGACCTGGGACGCGAGTAAACCAGTCATGATTTTGCTTCAAGTGACTAAAGCCTAGTATGCGCATATCACTCAAAATAATTACCTGAGGGTTCTCCGCATTTGCTTACCAACCAACGGCGAATGTCAGGCTTTGACACACCGTGCTTTAACGCACCCACAATTACATCTCTATAAGTAACTGCGAGATTGAAGATCTCACCTTTATCGCCACCTGCGATCTCTGCGAAGTCCGCTTGGACTTGCTCTAGCTCTGCTGTGTCCTCTCCAGGAACCTCATCTTACTCCTCCACATGAGGAGCCACTTCTTCGGGAAGCTCGTCTTCCTCGCCAGTTGGACGCGCTAAGTCGTCAACATGCCGCTCCTCGAGGCTCCGCTGTTTCACAAGCTCGAGTTCCTCTTCCTCTCGCTGCCTTCTTCTCGCAGCAGCCTCCGCGGCTGTCTTCCGGGATTCAGCAAGAACATCCTCGCTTATGGGATCATCTGAAACGCCAGCATGGGCATTTCTCTTTTTCCTCTTGGCCACGAGGCCACCAACGGCTTCATCATCATCACCTGCGAATATACAATTGGTTCAAAGAAAAGAACTGCATAGAAGTTATGATAAAGGACAAGAAAATGCGGCGGAAGTACCTCCTGACTCTTCCTCGCGCATCACAACTGTTCCTTCTTCTTCTTCTTCATTACTTGCTTGGGGCTCCTGCCTCTCTTCCTCTTCCTCTTGATTGAATGGAACGAAGGTTTCAACTGCGAGATCTTTTCGCACCTTGCCGGGCATACGACCCTTACCTTTGTCCTTGACAGAAAGGGACCTCGCTGGGGGCGAAGCTGGAGCGCTCCTAGGGGAAGAAATCGTAATCCCCTTTTGCCTAGGCCTCTTCGCTCTCGGCGCCGCAGTCGCTGGAGGGGACGGGTCATCTCTAGGAGGAGACGGAGCCGGAGGGTTGTCTATCAGCGAGTCAGCAAAAGTGTTCATGACCCCGCGAACTTTTGTTTCGACCTCGGCATCCATCCTCCATGCTAGCCGATACGACTCCCCCCTTCTTCTGGTCGCAACAATGGTATCCACCAGCGATTTGGAACGGTCACCAGCTGCGAATCTCCGCACATGACACTAGACAATACAGAACAAAAAGCATCAGTGCAAGCAAATCAAAGAGCTCAAAGCACACAAGGAAACTGCTTACCTCAGCAAACGCCTTGCTATATTTGATGACCTGCGTGTCACCCTTCTTGATTGCATCGACCTGCTCCTTCAGAATGAAATCGGGGCACAAATGATTCTCGCGGTCCAACAACGAGTAGCAACCGTACTCAGACTCGCTCAAACTGCAATTGGGGCGAAACGGAAAAGAGTTTCTCTTGATCAAGGGGGCCCTTCCTGGCTGCGCCGCCGCCTCCGTCTCCATCCTCGTATGCTGGGCAATCCAGTATGCGATCCAATTCTGGGAACAACCACCCCTGCGAGTTCCCGCAGGCTGCTCAAAGGGAAGATTGCTCATAAGGACCGTCTTGCATTCCTTTGTCAGCAAGCGCTTGTAGCACCCTCTAACGATAGACTGGGGCCAGATTGATGGGGCCACCGCATCGAAGCCAAACTGAGGAGAGACCCGAGTGGGGTCAACATCCACTGTAAGCCTTTCATATCGTGGCGCGAGCTCACGAATATGCTCTGCAAGTGCAGGAAGAGAACCCCGCAGACACCAGCAAAAGAACTCACGATAGCGCTCGTGGAAATGCGGTCCCTTTTCAAAGAGAAGGTCTTCTGACAAGACCATACCTTCGGAGGGGTATAGCTTCGGAAACCACCGCACATTCTCAACACGTGTGGCGTAAGGCCTGGCAGTGAACTCCCTTCGCTTGTCGCATATCAAGCTCCAAGTACACTTGGTGTTGCTTGCCCCGAACCATCTCGCAGCCCTTCCGCTGTTGAGCGCTTTCGTCTCGCCTGGGGGACGCCACTTCTCAAGTGGGAGGGGAGTTGGAGCATAAGACGGCCAACGCTCGAAAACCCACATTGTCAAAAAGCTGATATTGACAAAGGTCAGAACATCGAGGCGGCCACGTGATTCCCTCATCGCCAGAACCAGCTGATCCAGCCTGTAATATAGCGTGCCCAAGACCAAGGGTCCAAGTGCGACTCTCTGGCCAAGAGCGAGCCTCACGGCAAGTGGCAGCACATGGTAGAAGACCCCATCATGGGGGTGACCATCAATCAGATACCTCGACAGCCAAGCGCAGAGAAAGGCGCAAAGGGTCAAATGATAACCCTTGCCCTCTACGTAATTCTCGGCCTCCGGGTCCTCGCTCAAAAGCTTTTTAGTAATGCTGCTGCTCGCATAGTCTCGGAAGAAGTACTGCAACCACTTGTTCCAGGTATTCTTCGCGGACGTATCAACCAGCTGCCAGTTCGGAAGAGGTTTTGTACTGGTCCACCGAGTGGAGATTTTCTTCACCTCTGCTAGGCACTCCTCCATCTGCGCGTACAAGGCTAATTCCGCAGATGTCCTTAAGTGACTCAAGGGGTCCACCTCGCCCATAGGGGAAAGCTCATACAGCATTTGAACGTCCTCGAGCGTGGGGGCAGCCTCGAACTCAGCAAAGTGAAACGTGTGAGTCGCAGGCGAATAGCGGGACAGAAGGTCTAGAAGCATGGACTGATCCAACTTCACGGCAGCACCCTTCATAGCACGAACAGCAAAGAAAATGCCGGCTTCATCAAGAGTTTCGGCGTAATTACCCAACACGTGGTCAGTCCACTCATCCATATAGTCCAACTTCTGGACAAACGCCTGAGTAGAAATCGCAGTGTATGGGAAGTGCCCGTTCTCGATTCCCAATCGAACCACATCCTCGGAGCCAACTAACTCGAGCAAGGCTGAGTTAACTGGGCGAGTCAGTGTCAACAACCGCTCAACGGGAACAGGATCAGGCATCCTCTTCGCCTTCACCCTCGCGTGGTAAAAATCTTTCCCACCCAGAAAGGGGGCTTTTCGCCACAGAGACTGCGGAAGCTCCGGCATCTCTTCATCTTCCTTGACGGGTCTGGTTACCCTTGTTTTGGCCATTCCTGCGAAAGGGCAAAAAAAAAGGGGGGGAGAAATACCACACCAGTCAGTTTGAATTTTGAATTCGAGACTTATGCAAAGGAATGCAAACAGTTCCGGTGCCGATTTCAGAAATTGGGTAATTGCAAGATCCAATATCGTCGAAAGAGTAAAGCGAAGCGGGTTTAAAGATCAAAGCCTCTTCACAGATTTCATGAGTTTACAGATTCAACGCAGTTCAAGACAAACGCCGGAGTTTTAAAATCAAAAAGTAAACGAGGCCAACCTTGTTTCCTTGAAGCCTGCTTGGAGATGCACAACTGAAGAATACGATTTGCAGTCTTGAACTGATGATTGATTATTTGGATCTGCTCTCGAAGATCTCCGGGTACCATTCACTTTAAGAGAAAGAAGCAATGCCTTGCAATGATGGGATACAAGGTATTTATCCAGAAGAATGAAGGGTTGCGTCCCTTCAGTAGTCGAATCGCAACCGTCACCGTCGTGTCGCGCAATCACAGGACGGGCTGACGTCACGCCTAAAACCCTAAAGGTCAGATGGCACGACTCTAGGGGTTTTAGGTCATAATTACACGCACGGGGGCTGAATCTACCCGTATTTGAATTGGTACGTGACGACGACGCGCATGTTGGTTTCCGCGCATGGAAGCCTATACAGCTACAAGCCTTCACGCGCAGAAAGGGGGCTAATGTAGATACTGCTTTATGACATGGCAGATCTAGGCCACGTGGCAACCATCCAGCACACCATATTGTGCTCCACACACACAGGATCACCAGCCGAGCTGATCCATGTGGGGGCTGCGAGACAGAGCCCTCGCATACCACTGCACGGGACTTGTAGGGATTTGTGGTTTGGAGGCTAGAGTAAGCCCTGTCGCGTGCGAGCCAAGCCCGCGCGCGACCTTTAGTAACTGTTTTGAGAGATTTATGGCACGAGCTCCCTAGACCCGGTCAATCCGGTCAAACCCGGTCAACCTCGTAACGGTTCCGGTACTTGCGCACCACGTGCTCTAACGGTTCCTATATACTCGGACGAACGTGCCGTTATGGTTAAGCTAATTAAGCCGCCATTAATGGGCGCATTAACCACACTACAACGGTCACGTTCTCCAGTATATATACATCGTTAACCTTTCCATACAAAGGAGAACAACACTGCCATACGCGGAAGCTCTGCCAAACCTCTGTCTCTCTCTCAGACATTGCTACTGACTTACTCTCTCCCTACACACACCCCTATTCTTCCTGTGCGATCCCTGATCCACTACGTACGGTGTACACGGAGGTCTCCCTGCCGGAATCTCTTGTGCACACCAATAAAATCATTGGGCTCTTCATCCTTGTTCCCATAAAATTGGAACTGGTTGGTCACCGTCTAAATCGTTTCCGGCTTGAGATCAAAGTGCTCAGCCTGTATATCTGGCACTACAATTTTCAGGTTGTGTCCATACGTGACGCTTGGAATTTCTCCACAATAGCCTGCCCAGACTTGTTGTATGGTGTCTGGGCGTTGCGATCATTCAACAGTTTAAACAAATCTTCCACCCGCTGATTGAGTTGCGCGTTGGTCAATTGATCACCCATAGTGCTATGTTTCTGTCTTCTCCTCTGATCTCTGAATAACTGCTCTGGGTCTTCAAGTGGGGGCACAAGGTCTCTAAGGATCCTGGTCATACACTGATAACCTGAAAAGCAGAATCAAATACAAGTGAGAAAACAAAATAGCTAATTAAACAAAAATAAAAGAGATATCCTAAATCAATTTCTAACTAAACTAATTAACCGTTAAATTCCCCAGCAATGGCGCCAAAAACTTGACGCGATTTACTAACGCCCTTAAACGCAAGTATACGATCAAGTAGTAAATGGAGTATTTTACGACTCCGAGTATCGAACCCAAGAGAATTGTACGATTATTAGCTAATTATAGATTAATTCAATGATATCTCAGTAACCGGTAAAAAGTGTTTGATTTTGAGAGTTCGTCGCCCACAAACAAGCGACTTAAAATAACTAACAACTAAGCTAATTGTTTTTGCATGAATTTTCAATTTAAACTAACGATTGTGATGAAATACGAATGTGGAGGAGAACTAGATAATCAAGGGTCCCTAGGGTTGAATACGATTTCCGGACTAAGCTTAAGACACTCTAGTTATGGTTGATTACACCGGGTCACGCTCATTACACTCTTCTATCGATCTCATGTAAATTTGCTTCACAGTTAGCTTCAGGTCCTTTCGGTCCACCTCCGTCTACTGTTCCGCTCTAGTTGGCTTGCTAGGTTCGTTCACCGGTTCCTATCGGTCCACCGTTTTCACTAAAACCTAATCAATCCCAACCGAAACAACCCACACTCGGTCACTCAAGTTCTTTTCTCCTCTCGGTCTCCAAGAACTACAAGAATGTCAATTATGCTCTCAACCATAGTTGCGAAATCCGTTCCGGACGTCGTTCCGTTTTACTCTGGGGAACGGAACGATCCCGGATCCGGACGGAACGGCGATCCGTTCCGGATTTACCGCACTTTTACTATATTATATATACACAATATACATAATATGTATTTTAATAACAATGTCTTATAAACTTAATAAAATTAGAACGTAAAGTCTAAATATGACTAATTTGCTATGGAAATAACTCGTTAATAACATCACATATGTTATGGAAAACAAATGATTTTTCATATAATTATTGAATTGTGGTCAAGAAATTGAAAAATATGATTAATTAATAAGAGAATAAATTATTTGTACTTAATAAGTTATATGAAATTTAAGTAGTGAAATCATTAAACATTGTAAATTTATACAAGAATTGATTAAGTCATTATATAAATGGTTGTGTTAAACAAAGAACAAAAAAAAGTAACAAAAATAAATACAGTGACATATTATTATTATAGATTAATATGGAGAAGATGTTACAAAGATAACGTTTGGCCCAGCGGTAACTTGTTGCAATACTGTGAAGGAGGTCTAATGTTCGACTCTTCAAACTGGCGTCTTACTTTTAAAAATTGGTAGTGTACCGGAACTGAACACACTGGTACCGGCCGGATCGTGACGAAATTGCCGAATCTCGCCGGATCGGGGCGAAACAGACCGGATTTCTGACCGGTACGAAACCACCACCGATTCGTTCCGTTTTGCCAGCGAAACGGACCGTTCCGGCCGTTCCGGACCGGAACGGAACGGTATCAACAACTATGCTCTCAACACACTCGGATTAGTTCACTTTCGTGCAACTAAGAAGGTAGCTAGCATGCTATGGATGATCAAGCCAAACACACATATAGATAAGAATAAGAACGCAATGATTAATCCAACCAAAAACATAGAATTAAGCTTAAAGCATGAATTGAGTCATAATCCGGAAAATCCCTATCCAAACCCTAGTTCTCCAATGCTTATCTAGCAAATAGAAGTTTAGCTAGACATAATATTGTTCAACAACGTCAAAATATCCGAAAACATAGAAGAAAGATGAAGAAGATGATATCAAACGCTAAAATCTTCAAAGAATAATGATCTTCGCACTCCAAGCTTCGTCTCCCACCTTCTCTAGCTCTCCAATACTCCAAAGATGCGTGACAGATCTCCCTAGCACGGCCTCCTATGTTGGAATAGGTCTTCATTTCCCAAACTTTCAAAAAATTGCGAAACCGCCCCAAAACGTTGCGTTCTGGCCTTCTGTTCGCACGAACAGTCGTGTGTTCGCACGAACACACCTTTGCTCTCTGTTTGCACGAACAGATTTCTTGTTCGTACTTTTTAGCAGACTGTTTTCACCCGTGTTTGGCCATCAAAAAATCTTTTAAGTCCTTTGTTCGTGCGAACAAGAATGGTGTTCGCACGAACACTTCTGGGGTCAGCACATTTCAGCCTTCTTCTTAATTCTTTCTCTTTCGTCCTCACTCGAGCATATCCTTGAGCCATCTTCTTGGTCCGAAGTTCGTTCGCGCTCCAAAATATTCGCTCCAAGCTCCCTGTTTCTGAAATTCACAACACGAGCAAATTCCGGAATATCACATGCGACAAATAATGTATAAATTATACGAAAAACGTCCGGATTAAAATATAAAGCTCAAAACTCAAGTATGCTCAAAACGACTAGGATTTGGTCAATTTCTCGCACAAATGCATCAAAACGCCCGCAAAATGGTGGTGAATCCTATAAGAATATAACTCCTAATGCGGAGTTATCAGTGGCATCGAGATGAAACTCGAGAACTGGAAGCCTGAGAACGCCGGTTTCTGCTTAGACATTGATTGTCTGACAATGAGATATAGGTAGCCCGATCAGGCTGTTGAACCAAACTCAATGTCTATAGGAATTTTTAGTTTCAGGTAACAGACTCGAGTTCAATATCAAGAACTTGAAGTTTTCGAACTCTCTGACGAAGCTGGATTGTCACGAAACCTGGTGTTTGGAAACTTGCGCAGGTCTATCTCCGCCATTCAAGACTTGAATGTTAGTTATAACCATTTGTGTGGTCCCATTCCGCCAACAAACTTCTCGTCGAGTGTATTTGAAGGCAATGATTGTCTCTGCGGTTCTCTATTATCGCCTTGTAAAGTTCGGTGGAAAGAAACTTGAATGATTGTGTCATGGGATTGTGTTACCTATCAACTCGTTCTTGAAATATATTGCGTTATGTAAGGGCTTTGTATATGGGCATTAGAATCATTTACTAAGTAGCATTTTTGTCGATAATCGTACCACAATCACATTCCTAATCTTCTAGATACTAGGAAGAGCATTCGCAGTAGCATTATGCACAAATTACCTAAGTCTTAGGAGAAAGTTTTATTTGCTCCAAGAGCACCACGTCAACATGACATGTGGTTCTCTACACCATTCACTAATTGACACCTATATCCACTAGGGTTAACCACTACCCTTATAGGTTATAGAAAAAAATCAGATATCTACATGGCTATTTTCTCTCTCCCACTCACTCTACTTCTAGTGTAGATATCAACATGTGAGTGGAATAGAGCACCACATGTAATTTGCTGTATGAGCACCTAAGAATTGCTCGAGTTTTAGGCCTCATTTTCTTAACCTAATTTAGGTTAAAATAATGCAACAACAACATCAAACATATCTAAAAAATGTTTTCCCTTGTTTTGGTGTTTTCGTGTTGTTTGGTTGGAGGTAGAATATTTTCGTATAAAATGTTTTCCCTCAAATGATGTAAAATGATTTACACATTTCAAATCCGTAAGCCATTTCCGGAGAGTGAAAAAGCACAACAACTCATACTAGCCTCCACCACCAATAACCACCACTACCACCTACCTCCACCACGACCCATCACCGCCACCATCAATGCCACTGCCGTCACGGGCTCACGTCCCAGTACTAGTTTGGCAAGTGTCAACCAAACACGAGAAATAATTGCAGATAAAAATTTTTACACAAAATATTTTACACGTACTGCGAATCAAACATAGCCTAAATGTATTGAAATCAGACTTCCAGAAATGTTAACCAAGTTACCTTGATACCATATTCTTTTGAACATGCTTCTCAGCCTGGGTTTGATTGGTTTCTCCGAGACAAAGGACCCAATCATGCAGAACATGAAGCTTTCTAATAGTCGTAGGACGTTTTTATACGTACCTCACTTAGTTGAGGACTATGTTTGTAATTAGTGTGTAGTGTTTGTAATTAGTCTATTTAAACATTATGATTATTGAAATAAGACAGGGAAGATTTCTCCAACAGACATGGTATCAGAGCCCTAGCAGCCGCCTTCGCACGTCTGCCTTCTGTGCACCGCCGCCGCCGCTGCTCTAGCGTTTTGATCCCCTTCTCACCTGCTTCCGCCTCCCCTCTCCCTCCCTTCCCGTCGCACTCCGCGACGTATTGTCCTCACAACCGCCGCCCACTGCAACGGTGAAACCTCCCCGATCGACCCACTCAATCGACGGCAAACCCTCTCTCTGCAACAGAGGAACGAAACCCTTGCTCGGCTTGTCGCGCGCTCCAGCTTCGTCAGCTCATCTTCTCGGCTTCCGAAGCTGCGTCCAGTGTTCTTCTCTGTCAGCTCGCCCTGTTGTCGGCGTTCTCCTGCAAGACCGAGACTGAGATTGAGATCAAGACTGGTTTTCATCCCTCCAGATTTACCAGCCATCTTCTCCATTTTGCTGTCACAGTTAATTTGTTCTTGACGGCATTCAATTGAACAGAATCCCTGAACAGAATCCCAGAGCTATACATGAAGAGCTTCTCTTCCCTGCGTATCTTGTTAGTTCTAAAATTGTGACACTTGTTAGTTCTACAATTGTGACACTTGTCGAGAACTAACGTAACAGGAGCTCCACCAAACATTTTTGATCCTCCTCTCTGCGGTGTCTGCATTGTAACAATTGGTGGAGTTACTTTGTGGGTTACAAACCCACTGTTGATGTTTTATTTTGGGTTTCAAATCCACTTTTGTGTTGTGTGGGCCAACTGCTGCTAGTGCCCTCTCGAGTAATCATTTGGGCATTCACTGAAAGTTTATATAGTGCTTTTCATCGTGGTCCTCCGTCATGTCGACCGCCAAGCAAACCACTGCTCCTCCCCTAGCACGACGAGGCAGTAGTAATCATCGTCAGTCTGGCCGACAAGGCCGCGAACGCACTCAGCAGCACCAACACCCTGCCCCACCTGCCTCCCTTCACGGCAGCTGGGTGTGGTGTCCTGCACCGTCATCCCCTCTTGCTCAGCCAAGCCCATATCCCCAAGCACCGGGATGGACACAGTCAGGACCCTCTCCGCCTACAGTTACGTCTGGTATTCTTGGTCCAGGACCTTCTCAGCAGGGCCTCACAGCCGCTTCTGTCTACCCGACTGCTACTGATTTGAGATCTCCGTTCTCTGGCATGACACTCAACGTTCCGGATCACACTTGGTATCTTGATTCCGGCGCATCTGCTCATCTCACTCCGCAGTCAGGTATACTCTCTTCTCTCTCATCATCTTGTCCTTTTCCTAACATACTTGTGGGAAATGGCTCTAGCATTCCAGTGAAAGGATCCGGCAATCACACCCTTACCACCGACTCCCGTTCTCTTCACCTTAGAAATGTCTTACTCACCCCAAACGTTATCAAAAACCTAGTTTTTGTTCGTCAATTCACTACTGACAACAATGTTTCCGTTGAGTTTGACCCTTTTGGTTTTTCTGTAAAGGACCTACGATCGGGAGCTCTTTTACAGAGAAGCAACAGTTCAGTTGATCTCTATCCATTCCAGTCTGTCCCACCACCGTCGTCTGCTGTCTCTTTTGCTGCTCTTCCTGCTTCTGTTTGGCACAACCGCCTTGGTCATCCCGGGCGTCTAGTTTTAGATTCTCTTCGTAGTAGTCATTTCATTTCTTGTAGTAGGCATAATTCAGACGCTCTTTGTCATGCTTGTCAAATTAGTAAACACGTGCGTTTGCCTTTCTTAGCTTCTACTTCTTCCACTGTTAGTCCATTTGACATTGTTCACAGTGATTTATGGACATCTCCAGTTTTAAGCAAATCGCACTACAAATACTACCTACTACTCTTAGATGATTACACACATTTTCTCTGGGTTTTCCCACTAAAACAGAAAAGCGAAGCAATATTGAAATTCAAACAATTCACTACCTTTGTCCAAACCCAATTTCAGCGACCCATCAAGAGTTTTCAATGTGACCTTGGTGGAGAATTTGATAATGGCTCCTTTCACTCCCACGCCATTAATCATGGACTAGTCTTTCGGTTTGCGTGTCCTCAGACGTCATCTCAAAATGGCAAAGCTGAACGCATGATTCGTAGAATCAATGACATTACGCGTGCTCTCCTAGCTCAGGCTTCTCTACCAGCCTCTTTCTGGGTTGAGTCCCTTCTCACTACTGTCTACCTCCATAATATTCTTCCCACCAAAGTTCTTGGCAACATTATCCCTACTGTTGCCCTCTATCATCGCTCACCCTCCTATGATCCTCTTCGCACGTTCGGATGCTTGTGTTACCCGAACCTCTCTGCCACCTCACCTCACAAGCTTGCACCCCGCTCTGTTCGATGTGTTTTTTTGGGCTACCCTCTTAACCATCGTGGGTACAGGTGTCTCGACTTGAGCACTGGTCGTGTTCACACTTCCCGTCACGTCACTTTTGATGAGACGGTGGGTGTTCCCTTTCTCCTCTCCTGGGTCAGTGTCTCCCTCTGTCTGATCCCGATGATAGTCTTCCGTCTCCCCTCTTCACTCATCGTGCTCTCCACCCTGTGGCTACCGCACCCTCACCCACACCTCCTAAGGCACCCACATCAACACTCACACCTCCTAGGGAACCTACACAGCTTATCCCGTCCCGGACCCTAGTGGAACCTTTTCCTCAGCACTACGTCCGTCGGTCTGTGTCCACTCGCCCTCCTACTGTACCATCTGTGCCTATGTTGCCTGACCCTCCTGAGTCCCCCACACCAAGCCCAGTGGCTACTTCTCCTCTTCCTACCTCTCCTCAGATGACCACCCGATCCATGCACGACATTGTCAAACCAGTCACCCGTCTCACTTTAGCGGCCCAGCCACCAGATCCCATCTCGCCCCTTCCCAAATCCCCCATCCTAGCCTTGTCCGATCCTCGCTGGAAAGCGGCCATGGATGATGAGTTTGGAGCAATGGTTACAAACCACACTTGGGATCTGGTTCCTCGCCCGGCAGGGGCTAATGTTCTGCGATCTCTGTGGCTCTTTCGTCACAAGTTTCGCGCTGATGGCAGTCTGCAGCGCTATAAGGCGCGATTGGTAGCTAATGGGAAGTCCCAGATGGTTGGGATCGATTGTGAGGAGACTTTCAGCTCGGTTGTCAAACCAACCACCATCCGTACAGTTCTCAGCATCGCCGTCACCCGCTCTTGGCCTATCCGTCAGCTGGATGTCAAGAACGCTTTTCTTCATGGTGATCTCTCTGAGACGGTATACATGAATCAGCCCCCTGGCTACCGCGACACACGCCATCCTGACTTTGTTTGCCGGTTACGCAAATCCTTATATGGTCTGAAGCAGGCTCCCCGTGCTTGGTTTCAGCGATTTGCCACTACCCTCACGCAGACTATTGGCTTCTCTGGTTGCTCATGTGATGAGTCTCTCTTTGTCTACAGTCGTGGCTCGGACATCGTCTACCTCCTGCTATATGTGGATGATATCGTCATCACTGGGTCGTCTCCGGTTGTCTTGGATCAGATTGTCTCCCAGCTCTCTGGAGAGTTTGCTATGACTGACCTGGGCCATCTGCATCATTTTCTGGGCATCGCTGTCACTCGTGATTCGTCTGGCCTGTTCCTGTCTCAGCATCAGTAAGCGACCGACATTCTTCGTCGTGCCTCTATGTCGACCTGTAAGTCTACTGCCACCCCTGTTGAGGTAGGGAGTAAACTCACAGCTACATCTGGCCCACCGGTTGCTGATCCTACCCTATACCGCAGCCTTGCTGGGGCCTTGCAGTACCTCACGTTCACTCGACCAGACATCCAGTTTGTCGTTCAGCAGGTCTGCCTCTTCATGCATGATCCCCGTGAGCCGCACTTTCATGCCCTGAAGCGCATCTTGCGCTACATCAGTGGGACACTAGAGTATGGTCTTCGCCTCTCTGCCTCCGCTACTGATTCCCTCACCGCCTACACTGACGCAGATTGGGCTGGTTGTCCGGACACGCGCCGCTCCACTTCTGGTTACTGTGTCTTCTATGGAGACAATCTTCTGAGTTGGTCGTCCAAGCGACAGGCCACAGTATCTCGTTCTAGTGCTGAGGCTGAGTATCGCGGTGTTGCTAACGCCGTCTCCGAACTCTGCTGGGTTCGGAATTTGCTTCTTCAGCTTCGCGTCACCCCGCCTCGGGCCACCGTCGTGTATTGCGACAATGTGAGTGCTGTCTATCTCTCTGGTAATCCTGTTCAGCATCAGCGCACTAAGCATGTTGAGATTGATCTACACTTCGTTCGTGAGAAGGTTCGTTTGGGTCAGCTTCGCGTGTTACACATTCCAGCAGATTATCAGTACGCTGACATCTTCACCAAGGGTCTTCCTCGGCCCTTGTTCCAGCGCTTTCGTACCAGTCTCAGTGTTGGCCTGCCTACAGTTTCGACTGCGGGGGAGTAATAGTCGTAGGACGTTTTTATACGTACCTCACTTAGTTGAGGACTATGTTTGTAATTAGTGTGTAGTGTTTGTAATTAGTCTATTTAAACATTATGATTATTGAAATAAGACAGGGAAGATTTCTCCAACTGACACTTTCGTCTGCCTCACCACAGTAGTCGCACTCGAAGACTAAGCAGCTCCAACTAAAAGATTGGTTGACAAGCAAAAACATTGAGAGCACAGAGATGAAGGGTGGGTGATATAAAAAGGACTGCTACTTCCTTAACATTTTTTGGTTGCTACGGAGAAAGCAGAAATGAAATGATTTTCAGGCATCACTCCTTGATGGTGGACTGGTATCAGCTAACAATTACCAACAAATAGTCACGAAAGGTAAAAAACTACTCAAAATGTGTTCACCAATATGCAAAGTGACACAGAATAAATTGTATCAGCAATTGTGCCATTTCTGGGACTCACCAGGGTTTACTTACTGGTCTAACTATTCCTTAAAAACAAAACATAATTTTGTACCTCATACTCACTCGATACGTCTATCTGCTGGTATTGGGTTGCTGTTATGTACAGATTACAAAAGAATTATATCAACGGAACAATGTCCCCTGCAGGTGTATTCCTGATCTTGCTGCGGATGAACACTGAGTTATTATTGTATACATAGTTGCCTACTTCTCCTCCGACTTCCATCCTCCCTCCGCAACTGCCATGGTTTTCCGCTAGGGTTTACTCACCGGGAACTTAGTTATATGGAACACTCCTATCGAGTTATTGACCAACCTCACATTGATGAATAGGGCAAGTTTAGCAGCAGTGAAGCTTACCAAAGCTACAAACTGCAACAATGAGAAGGGTAAGGGTTTTGATTGGATCTGGAGGAGGAAAAACCCTAATAGGATGGATGTCTTCCTCTGGCTTGACTTCCATGATAAATTATCGACCAACGTTAACAGGTGCAACTGACTGATGATTTCTAACAATCCAAATTGTGAGAGATGCAGTCTGCAGGTGGAATACATTATCCACATTCTCAGGGACTGACTACTGTGGAAGCTGAGGAGGAGTGGAGAAAATGGATGAACAATGAGGTTTACTGGAGAAACAAACAGCTCAACCTAAAAGATTGGTTGACAACCAACATTGAACGCAAAGAAGAGATACAGGTGGGTGGGTGATATGAGGAGGAGTGCTACTTCCTAAACACTATTTTGGTGGATATGGAAAAGCAGATATGAAATGATTTTTAGGGATCGCTCCTTGATGGTGGACTGGTACTATCAGCTGACAGTTACTACTACATACCAGTAATGAAAGCTAAAAACTACTCAAAATGTGTTCACCAATATGCAAAGGGACACGGAATAAATTTATTTCAGCAGTTGTGCCAATTCTGGGACTCACCAGGGTTTACTGTCTACTCCTTAAAAACAAATAAAATTTGTACCTCAGACTCAAACATTGTACCCCAAGTCAAGGAAGGGTACAACACCTATCTGGTAATGGGTGTATGCTGATTGATGTTATGTACAAGATTACAAAAGAATTATATCAGACAACGGAACGACGTTGCCTGCAGGTGTATTCCTTGTTGGGTTTTGTCTCGAATTCCGCAAGACGAATCGGTGTACCCGATGCGTCTGATTTGTCCTCTGAGGAGGTGATCTCTGAGGAGGTGATCTCTGAGGAGGTGATCTCTGAGGAGGTGATGGCTAGGGCTTGGTGGGCTTTTCCACCTCCTCTATATTAGTATAAATAGAGGTGCTAGCTATTGTTTCTAATTGAGTCGAGTTGAGAGAGATTGGTGAGAGATATCTTTGAGCGGATGTGTGAGGTTAGGGTTTCATGGTTGTAGGCCATGAGGATGAGAGTACCGCGTCGACGTGGTCCGCGGATTGAGCCGTCTCTCCCCTACGATGTATTCCCTCATTGATATAGTGAAATTCTCCTCCTCCCGTGGATGTAGGCAGTTTTGCCGAACCACGTTAAATTCTTGTGTTGTCGTTTTTCTTCTCCTATATTGCGTGTGTTGAGTGTGTGATCGTGTGGCGTTATTTTTGCTTCCGTTGCGGCGGGAATTCGACGAATAATTCCCCAACAAGTGGTATCAGAGCATTGGTATCAGGTTCACGATCCGGGTGGAACGCGCAGGTGAAAGGACGAAGGAAAAAAAACATCGGAAAAGAATTGAGGAAAAAAAAAGATGAGGTGGCACATTGGTTGATGTGGACAAGTGGAGGGGACAAGGTGTGCACATGTTGGGTGCTGCTGCTGTAGTGGGGAACACAGCAGAGAGAAGTTTTCTCCTACGGCTGGTCCACGGTGTTCCATATGCTACCAAGACGCGATCGAGTGGTCCATATTGTTTTGGGTGTTTTGAGCTGCCTGTAAGTCCGATTCGGCTCGAACAGGAGGTGAACCCTAGGTCTTTGGACGTTGCCGACGCGATCGCGGGGTCAGTTTCTGAAAATTGTCTCTGAATTTTGAAGAATGCTGACGTGGCAGTTTGCGGTGAGATCCAACGGTCCAAAATTGTTCATGTGGTTACGGCGTGCCTGTAGATCGGATTGGGATGAGTCAGGAGTCTAACCCAATGTTTTTGGACGTTGCGGATTCATCGGTACGGTCAGAATTTTCAGATTCTGAGTAGATTGAGAAGATCAGCATCAATCGATATCGGTAGGAAGATCGAAGACGACGGGATGTGATCAGGGTCAATCAAGTTCAAGTCCAATCAGGTGGGGTCAATTAGAGGCGTTTTCCTAATTGAACGTTCGATTGGCAACCTATGCAGGCTTGGGAGTGTGTTGACAGGTGGAGCTGTTGTTCAACATAGGCAAGAAGCATAGGCTTTGTGTGATTGTGAGCACGAGACGCAACAGTTGCAGATGAGTCTGGTCAGAGACGTGGGCAACTATTGCAAGAAAATTCACAAGAAGCTCCAGGGCAGAGATCAAGGTGGTGGACGCAGTTGACGAGGCCATGGCATGAGGAGGCGTCCCGATATCTCTGTGGGTGGTTTGTGACGATAACTCTTGAGCAACTCGAGGCAAGAAGAGAGGTAAGTCGCGACGGGTCCGCAAAGTGGTGTCTTTGCAAGACGTCTTGGTGAAGGCGTAGGATCGAACAGGAGAAGCAACAGCGCATGGAGAAGCACTCAGGGCTGGCGTGAAGAAACACGTGGTTGACGTGTGAGGACGCTGAAGCATGGAAATAGTGCAGGCTATGCAGCAGTTGCAGGTTGTTCGAGACGGAGCTCAAGTGACGAGAATGGTGATGAAGAAAACTACTGCAGTAGTGAAGAGAAAGCGAGTCTCGTTTGCACTTGACGTGGTTGGTGGTGAACTCTCCAGTGACGAGCTAGCTGGTGGAGAGATGGAGCCACACTACTCCCCAAAGTGTCATGCTTTGGGACGCACCCGTGTCGGGGGTGCGAGGCGTGCCCTAGGAGGGGGTGCAGAGCATCTCGGTAGAGGTGCGATGGCGATCCATGCAGGTGGAGCATGGCGGATGCGGCGGAGTTGACATCAACAACGGAGTTGGCTGATGAATTTGCTAGGCGCTTGCAGAATTCAAGCCAAGGTGGAGTTTGTTGGGTTTTGTCTCGAATTCCGCAAGACGAATCGGTGTACCCGATGCGTCTGATTTGTCCTCTGAGGAGGTGATCTCTGAGGAGGTGATCTCTGAGGAGGTGATCTCTGAGGAGGTGATGGCTAGGGCTTGGTGGGCTTTTCCACCTCCTCTATATTAGTATAAATAGAGGTGCTAGCTATTGTTTCTAATTGAGTCGAGTTGAGAGAGATTGGTGAGAGATATCTTTGAGCGGATGTGTGAGGTTAGGGTTTCATGGTTGTAGGCCATGAGGATGAGAGTACCGCGTCGACGTGGTCCGCGGATTGAGCCGTCTCTCCCCTACGATGTATTCCCTCATTGATATAGTGAAATTCTCCTCCTCCCGTGGATGTAGGCAGTTTTGCCGAACCACGTTAAATTCTTGTGTTGTCGTTTTTCTTCTCCTATATTGCGTGTGTTGAGTGTGTGATCGTGTGGCGTTATTTTTGCTTCCGTTGCGGCGGGAATTCGACGAATAATTCCCCAACATTCCTGATCTTGCTGCGGATGAACACTGAGTTATTATTGTATACATAGTTGCCTACTTCTCCTCCGCTGTTGTTGTTTTCGTTATTGCTGCTCTTCTGGTAGAGTTTGCTTATGGCTTGGTCCAACGTTCCCTCTCTGTAAACAAAGGTGTTCTCATCCTCTTCAATACGGTGCCACTGCCATCTATGCTTGTCCCGATCTTTGTCCAAGGGCATCCCCCTATAGAATGAAATAGCACATCAGAAATGATGAATTCCAAAATGTAGAAACAAACCTCAAATAACACAAATAATGTAACTGGATTGAATGAAATGGAAGGAGAATAACCAGAGGTCTCAAACTATGTTTTTCGACATTTTTCTAGTTCTTCATAAAAAAAACATTTTTCTAGTTCAGCTGGGGTCCGCTACAGATGCACACCGTTTTCAGCAAAAAAAGGCCTATACGTGGCGTTTTCGGCGAGAAAGGCCTATAAGCACCGATTTTGGCAAAAAAAAAGGCCTGTACGCGCCGTTATTTGGCCAAAAAAAACGGCCTATGTGCCCGCTAAGGATTCGCGCATTTGATTCCTTATTCCCCCTTTACAGTATCTTCGATATGGACCGGTTCCGTTACACACAACCGATACATTAGCCGAAACAGTTAATTAAAACCATGTCTACGACGAGCAAATCTTAGGTGCTCATAGAGCTAATCACACGTGGTGCTATGCAACACTCACGTTTTGACATGTATAATGTAAGTGCAGTGAGTGGGAGAGAGAAAATATCCAAATAGGATTCTGATTTGTTACTATAACCTACATGGATAATGGTGAACCCTAGTGAGCATAGGTGTAAGTTAATGAATGGTGTAGAGCACCACATGCCATGCTAACGTGGTGCTCTTCGAGCAACTAAAAATTTCTCGTCTATGACAGATGCATGAGCAAACAACCTCAAACACCTCAAACGATTCTCCCACATCAACGTCTAGATTCTTTGCAATTGTACCGTTGCGTATCCTATCTTTCCCATTACTAAATCTGCAAGGCATGATTCATTAAGTCATAATATAAGACATTTTGTCAAAATCCCGGTATCCATTTGGGGCTTGGAGTTCAGTTAGGGACTCACTCTACTGTCGGAGAGGCACAAAGTGGTCACTACTATGAGGAACTGAAGGAGCGTGTAAGCAATTTCATGGAGCTCCAAAAAGATGCAAAGTCCTAAAAAGGAACAATATAAGAGTAAAAATGCAATTTCTACTAGTTAGAGTCTGGTCCTAAGGTAAATCCGGCTTTGCACGCCTCTTGGGCTTAGTCTTTTTGGTTGGTTACATTCACTACCATGGAGACTCAAAAATAGGATAAAATACTGAGTTTTACGGAGAAAATATACTTCACCCGCGGAATGTTCTTGTCTTCTAATGAGTAAGCAAGTCCGATGCAACATCAGATTCATCAAAATGTTCTCATTTCTGAAACAACACTGTCCATATAATTGAAACCGTCATCAGACCAGAAACATTTTGCGGATCAAAAAAAAATATCCTATCTCTTGTATTTGGTACAGATACTCCAGAATGAATAGGAGGCAGAATCACTCCTTACCTCAGCCACTCATTCCAATAATCTCATAAACTCTCCTCCCATTTAAGCTCAACCAAACACACCCAATACACACAGTACAGTTGAAGTATAACCCTATACCGCCAAAAAGAAAGCTTCCCCACAAATTATAAGCATTTCTCACAACTTTTCATCCAGCTTTACGGGGTTAAATCCAACCTCTGCCTACTTGAAAAACGAAAGTAATTTAGAAATAAACTATCCCATCCCAAGGTTACTAGACTATACGCATCAGCAAGAGCTGCAGTGGCTATACGCATAGATTGTGCTGAAATCAGCAGATATCAGCTGAACATTCAACGGAACCATGCCTAGTTGTGAGGCGTTAAAATAGGAAATATGACGATGAACTTATATTTTCATCCGGAAGTAAACACAGCTTCAAGGTTAAGGTACATAAAAAAAAAATATGGTGGATGCGGTGTAAGATGCGTGGAAGATTATCCTTAACTGGGAACAACAGAATTAATTGATATCAACGACAGACAACTATGTGCAAGGCTTCAGAGAACTAAGAGAAAATGTAAGGCTTCACAAGCTCACTCGACGACAAAAAATAATTGAAATATGTAACAGAAAAGGAAACCTAATTCTCCATCTATTTCTAGATTATATGATATCTGCAACATTGTCGCATTGTCTAGCCGCGTGTTTTCCTTTTACATTATGACAGTTACGTAACGTATCGGTTTACAGCTCGTGGAAGCGTTAAAAAAGCTGGGAACTTCAGTTCTTCTGCTACAAGTTAATTGCATTAGGTGAACCCAAGAATGCTAATTATGTAGTATATCTTTTTTCCTTCTTTAGCGCCCGAACAGTTTGGGTTTCGACTCATGACGAAATCAACTTAA
The DNA here is from genome assembly GCA_023055425.1 of Linanthus parryae. NCBI lineage: Eukaryota > Viridiplantae > Streptophyta > Magnoliopsida > Ericales > Polemoniaceae > Linanthus > Linanthus parryae. Next base: position 61,587,018 of record JALGPY010000002.1, on the reverse strand, counting down.
AAAGACAACATAAAGAAGGTGTGAAAAAGAGCTCCAAGGTTACTTCACAGGCACGGCTCGCAAATCAAAAATTCACATTACAAACCATATTCTCTGGACAATACTGCGGGTGGCATGGCACCGTTTTCACAAGCCCATTTTAAAAAAATTCTAATTACAATTTTACCCCTAGCATTCAGGAAGCTCATATGGTGTCTTTGAACCTAAGTACGTCCACATTCGGTTGAACACGCACAATTAGAATGATATTACTGGTATTGCGAAGCTGGTTTTCAGGTAAAAGCAAAAAATTGCTGCAGTAGTCACTGAATGCACTGTCATTAGATACAGTAAAAACATTTTTTGAATTTCCCCAAAGAGACGGATCAAGCTACTAGTAGTCCTAGCAAGTAAAAAGCGAACTGCTTGCCTTACGCTGCTACCATTGCCATGAGACAAAGACTACACCATATGCACAAACATCATCCCCTAATACCACTTGAAGCACCACCAATACGCCAACACCATTAACCAGCCACCCAAGCTAACTACCACTAAACCATACATACAGACAAATGAAGAATACCTCATTTGAACCACAACCCAGTAACGACACGCCTCTTCACCAATCAGCATTTCATTAATGGCGATCCATTATAAATAGTGATTCATAATATTAGGAAAGCGACTCGTTTCCACACCGACCGACATCCGTACAAAAATCTACTACTTTTTTCCTCTTTCTTCACACCAACAAATTCTGTAGGGTATCCCATGGGCCATGGCTAAACGGTTTTCAGGTGAAAGCAAAAAGATGCTGAAGTAGTTACTCGAAACAGTGATGATTCCATAATTGCAATCTAATAACCGTGAATGAACTATTATTAGATACACTAAAAACATTTTCCAAAATTTTCCCAAAGAGACCGATCAAGCTACTAGTAGTCCTAGCAAGTAGAAAGTGAACTGCTCGCCTTATGCTGCTACCATTGCCATGGGACAAAGACTATACCATATGCACAAACATCACCGTCTAATACCATCCCACACGCCACCAATATTGCAAAACCATTAACCAGCCACCCAAGTAAACTACCACTACACCATACACACAGACAAATGAAGAATACCTCATTTGAAGTTTGAACCATAAACCATTGAGGACAATGAATCCTCCTCTTCATTAATCACCAATTCATTAATAGTGATTCATAATATTAGAAGAGATACTCGTGTCCAACACACCGTCCGACATCCGTACAAAAAATTACTATTTTTTCCTCTTTCATCACAGCAACAAACAACCAAGTCCTACGAAACACCTTTGTTCATCATCTACTCATCCACATAGCTTCATAGAAACAAACACCTATTGCTATGAGCCATGATTTGGGCTAGTGCTAGGACTAGTTTGCTCTTGACAGCAGTAGAAAACCATTGACTCTAAAATCATAAAAGGGCAATATAGGCGTGCCTCCATAATCATTTTATCAAGCTAACGATCGAATAATGAGTTTCAAGATTCAAGCACGAAAATCTAAAACAGATTGAAGGAACAATTTCGACGCAATCATGGCTTTGAAATATTTAGGATACCGAAATGTGACATAATTAGCAAACTCTTCAGCAGATTTTGAAAGATTACCCAGTTAAAATGCAACAATTAATGTGTGATTCTCCTTCAAAAACATAGTCGTAGTAGGAAAGAACACTAAACACGGAGTTCGTTCGCGCACACTCAACTTTCACAGTCCATTTTCTATGCAGGTAAGGTTCCAAACCAATTTCATGTGAAGAAAAAAGTAAATTGCATCAAGAATAAAGAGTATTCTGGTGGGCATGGTGGTGAGTTAATTCCAGCAGTGAGGGTTTACATGCATTACCACAAACAAAAAGAGGGTCCATGTGCAATTAGGCCTATCCTACCTTGGTCCCCAAGTATGCACATATAGCCAAAACCCAACTCAGTTCAAACTACACTCCTCCTGTATCTTTCTAGGGTAGAATCAAATCAGAGCATCTCCAACAGATGGAGAAAAACGTTGTTTGGACTATATTTAGGCCAGTTTTGTCCAAAAACCAGCTCTAATAGCCGGTGTAGAAGCTGGCCTAAATTTACACCAGGCATATTTTCTAAACAAAACTAAATACTACTGATTGTTTGATGATGACAACTAAAAATAATAAAAAATAACAATGATGGCTTATATTTAGGCCTAATTCTGGAGCAACAACTCAAAAAGTGTAAGAATAAAATTTAAGGCATGAACAAATTTAGTCCAAAAAAATGTTTTGTTGTCGGAGATACTCACACATTCACATTCACATTCACATTCACATTCACAAACAGTCAACATCACCAGAATCTCCATTCAATTAAATCAAAATCAAACCCAAACCCATTAACAAAAACACAAAACCCAAGTCAAAAATGTGTCAAATCTCAATTTCGAAGACTAATTAAAACAAAGTAAGCAGACTATTAGAAAGGGGGATAAAAAATAAAACAGAGGAGAGGCGTACCGGACGTGGAAAAGATCAGAAATGTCACCCATCTCGAGGAAGAAGTTGACGGCATCGAGAAAGGCACGGTAGGTGTTGATGTGGAGCCCATCGATTCTCGGGTAAGGCAGCCTCGCCCTCGGAATCGGCGGCGAGGCTTGCTTCCCCGAAACCCTCCGGACGCAGCCGGAGAAGAGATACTCCTTATACGGCGGCGTTCCGGCGGAGGGGGGGAGGGAGACGAAGCCGAGGGTGGCGAGGATGGGGTCGAGCTCGTCATGGGTAAAGAGTGGCTTGAAGTTGCGGGTGTACCACAGGGCCAGCTTCCGGGTGTTGTCTCTCATGCAATGGTCCATTATTATTCGGTGTGGTTTTGGTTTGGGTTTCTGTTGTTGGTCTCTCTCTTCTCTGGTGGGTTCGACTTCAACGAGCTGTTTCTCTCCTTGAGGTCCCATTTTGGGCGCTGCTCTGTTTTTTTTGGTGTTCTGGTCTGTTTGTTTAATCTGTTTAATTGATCAATTTCTGTGCCGATATCTATCTGACTGGGTTAATTTATACGGAGAGAGAGGGGGATGGGGATGTACACGAGAAGATGAGCTCAGACAGCGGCCGCAAAGGGAGAGATTGCGGAGAGATGGAAAGAGAAGGGTTTTGAAGTGGATGTATTTATTGCTGTTGGATTCAGGGAGTTTATTCTAGAGAGAGAAAGAGAAGGGAGGGGTTTGAAATGCGGGGATTTTGGGACTTTTGGGGGATTTTGGGAGTTTGGAAGAAGCTCATTTGAGGGATCATGAGCTTTGTTTGGATTGGGTTTTAGAGCTAGTCGATAATTGGTCTATAATTAATGGCATGTAGGGATGCGACTTTGGAGGATCGAACTTAAGCCCAGCCCGAACTTTAAAAAGAGTATGAGCAATTTAGCACATACTACTGTATTAATAGAAGCAAATTAAACATTATTTGTAGTTAGTGTCGAGACGGGTTTTCACAGCAGCATTTTTTTATGGAAGAATATCCTTTAATCTAAAATGGTATTATTTAGATAAATTTTTGTCACAGTAGGTAATGCATGTCACGTTGACAGACATTACAAAAGATAAACGAAATAAGCAAAGTTCAGTCATCTTGTTGTGTTGCCGCCACTGATCGGAGGGCTGAGAGAAACAAGTTATGGGAAATGGCGCGATTTGAATACTATGGTTCTTCTTCAACTTGAATTACAAATAGGACAAGAAAATGTGGGGTGGTTGTATTCAAAATGAACAAACAACATAGTTTGACTACTGTGATTTACTCCCTCCGTTTCTTGAGGTTCTTCAAACATTATTTTTCGGGTGTTTCTACAGATTCTTCAATCTTTCTGAAAATGGACACTTTCTAAAAAAAATGCAATCCTACCCTTAAAAAAATTATTTTTAATAATTGGGTCTAATAAAAATGGATTAGCAAACTAATCACTTCGGCCCAAATCTTATTAGGCTACTAACTAATCTAGTAACCCAAATCAAATGAACCCAAACAGCCACATCTCTCTAACCCTAATTGATCAAAATGACCAAATTGAAAGGACGCCTCTCTCAGTGTGTTCTTCCCTTTAGCATCTATCTCTATCTCACTCCATCTCTAGGGTTTCTTCGAATCGGTCGGTTTCTTCGCATCTATCTCTACTAAATCACCGACTTACTTCCGTTCTCCATGTCCGATCATTACAAAGAGAGTACCGGACTCTTACGATTCCGCCGATTGTGAAGACTTTGTGGATGCTGACGCCATAGACTCCGGCGGTTCTTTGTACCTGAAAGCTTCGATTACGATGAAATCCAACCGGCTGCAAGACGGTGGAGATCCGGTTGTTGGCTCCAGCGAGCTGCATGTGTCCAATCTGGTTGTTGGCTTCGATCTGAAGGCCCAACCGTCCGATGATGATTCAGACCCGGAGGCTCCTTCAGATGATGATGATTTGTAATCTGATGAGGAGCGAATCGACTATCAAAAGCTCCAAAATTGCAAGGGATGTTCAATTCTTAACCCTAGTCTTTCATTTACTTTGCGTCTTGAGTGATATAAGTCTTGTGATTTGTGCATATGATACCTACTCTAGCTTGTATCATCGGATGGATTACTTGTGATTCATGTTATGTGATACATGTTCTCTAATTTGTATCATGCGCTGGATTAGCTGCGATACTTGTTCTATTATTAGTATTATGTTCTGTTATTTGGTGCCTGATCTGGTTATCTGAGTTAGACTACTTGAACTCAGTGATGAAGAATGTTACTACTCATCTTCTGAGAGTTGCTTGACACCAATGTCTCTCTAGTTTATGGAATTACAACAATGACATGTAATGAAGCAACAAGAGACTTGTTATTATTACACTCTTGCTTATTGGTTGTAGTTTGGATTACACAAAGTGTGATGTAATTAAGCAATGGGAGACTTGTTTGTATTACACTCTTGCTTATTACATCATGACTTCAAGTAATTGTAGGTAATTAAGCAATGAGAGACTTGATAGTATTACACTCTTGCTTATGCACATTCTAAAACCAACAAGTCTATGATGATATTCATATATCCGAGACTTTGTCATTATAAAATATACATGATTTGCTATTTGTGTGTGTCTAAATACATGTTTGTCTCCGTAGGAGACCAACAGATACCAAAAGTACACACATTACTACGTGTGTGTTACACTAGCTGCCATAACGTAATGCCTGAAATAGGATTAGATTGTCTATACGTCTTCCTTCTCCAACAGATAGTCAATGCAATCCTTCAAAAGTGTGTCGTCAACCTACAAATCCATAGGTAGAATGCCTAAGGATCTAAGATGAGTCTTCCCCATATGAGGCTGATGGTACTTGTTGTGTCCCTTCACCTTCATGATCTTGACCATGCATTGTTGACTACTAAGAAAAACATCATCTAGAGTTTAATGCTTCAATACCTCAAATGACACTTTTATAGCTTCAATTGATTCATTAACGCTCCATGAATGCATATTTTGTTGTAAATTTTGAATAGAGCTAAAGAAACCCAAATCATTAACATTGGTGTTTGAACTTCTTGGTGGATGATTAACAATGGTGATGTTGAAACCATCACTGTTGTAACACCCATAATTTTGGAGAGAGTTCTTAGTGCAATATCAAGACTTTGGGGCGAATTAGTAAATAGTTTGTCACGGCTTTAAAGTGGGCATTTTAGAATGTTGGCAATGTTTGGAAGTTTTTAGAATGATTTTGAAGCACTAGAGATGTTGGGGGTGGTTGTGCAATTATTTGAAATTAAGTAGAACCTATAATTCTACTTTTACCCAAACGTTTGGAAAACTACTCTTTCACCCCCTATGCATGTGTGCCACTTGGCAACCTCATTTTGACACCTCAAGTGCTAGGTGGAAGCTCCACTCTCCCACTTCACCATCTGCTAAGAGAGAGATATAGAGGGGGAGAGAGAGAGAGAGAGAGAGAGAGAGAGAGAGAGAATACATCTTCTTCTTCTTCTTCTCCACCATACAACCACCACCACCAACACAGCGACCACCTCCACCACTCCTTCTTTCACGATTCTGCTGCTGCTGGTAGAAGCCCTCGACACAAGGACGAAAAGCCCTCAATCCTTTTCCCGAATGGTTGAGTAGCGAGGTCGAATTCACGAACAACGGTAAGAACCCTAGCCTAGTTTTTGGAAGAATTCTCTCTAATTAGGGGAAGTTAGCGACTCTAACTAGTTTTTTTGGAATCGTGAGGTCGCGGTCCTGGAGGTACCATTTTTGCGCGCTGAATTGAAGTTTGAAGGACCGCCGGATTCTGGGTTTAGAACCCGACGGGAACCGCAACTAGCCGCCGGATTTCGCGGTTTCCTCTGTTCCTGGCCTTTCTCTCACCTCGAAGGCCCTTCCCCCTACTCTCTGGGCGTCGTGGAACTCTTCCACCAACCCAGGTCCGCTGGAAGATCGTTGGAGCATCAGAATCCGGCAAGCAGGTCGCCGGATTCCGCCATGGCCGCCGGCCTTTGTTCTTGAACGGTACAGACTCGTTTCTTGCTTGTTACGATCGGTTTAAAGCCTTAGCATGCTCCTAATCATGTCAACACGTTTAGATCACATAAACACGACTGTAACAACAAATCATCACAGTTTGATTCGTGAAGTTCATGTGTTTTCGGTTCATAAACTGCCCCTATTCAAATGCTTGTAACTCCATCAATTCTTGTCCAAATCATGCACGGTTTCTTCCTGTGTAATCCTGGGTATGTTGGCTACAAATTTCGTTTTAATTTCTTGGTCCAATTAGATCTCTAAACTCCCTGAAATTGGGCTTGAACGTGGCTAGTTAGCGAGGTGTTTGATGTGTTCTTGGCTGTGAGTGCTTGAAAATTTCTAACTATAGAAGGCTATGGTGAAACATCCATTTTCTAACCCTCGTATCTTATTCAAAACTTAATAAAATTTAGATCTGTTTTCTCCTTTGTAAAGCTGGTGTATAATAAATCATTTCACCGTCTCTGGTTCATCTTCAAATTTATAACAGATTTCTCACAAAACGAGCCTAAAGTTGCTAGTTCGAACTCATGAAGCACTATTGAATTTTTCTAAGTATTGAATTGGAATTTTTGTCCAACTTTGACTAGCGATATCTTTTTGAATACTTGGAGTTTTTAGGAGTTCAAATATGTTCTGAAATCGTTGAACTATCATCTTCAAAACCCTATTCTTGATTTCTCAAAACTCCATCCCAACGGATCAGAAATCAGTCGCGAAGTTGACTACTTGAAATGACGTTTCGCTATCTTTAACCTTCGGTTTTGAGCATTTGATTGATATTTCTGGCCTTAGCGTTCTTCACGAAACTTGTGCATATTCATATTCTGAGTCTAAATATCAATTTTGACCAAATTTGACTGTTCAAAAACCCTAGTTTGACTGATCAAGATAGAAGGGGTAAAATAGTAATTTCACTTAAGCTTTGAATAGAGATTTGTTTAGTAACTTGGAGTTTTTCAGCATGTCTTGTATGCGTATTTGGAGTATTCGTATGACATTATCGGCTAGGGTTAACCAAGTCAACAGTTGGGGTCTTTTGTAGTTTTACAAAACTTTAGGGGCCTAAGTGTAATTTACAGAAAGTTGTAGATTTCAATGCTAAGTTCATCTGGATGAGTTAAGAATTCTTGGATGTTTTTGGGCCAGTATGAGTGTAATTTGGGGTCCAGGCACAGTCAGGGACTGTATTGGACAGTTTCAAAGTATCAGGGGCATTTTGGTCAAGTTAGCTTGCATGACCCGCTTTCCATTGCATTCTTGCATACAACCCCATATAGAGGGTATATGCTAATAGGTTCTATACTTTACTTGTGTATCTCCAGCAGTTGTTAAGGATCGTTTCAAGTAGACGTATCTATTCGTGCTGCTGCATTGACTTTGAGACCCGGATTCATATGAGACGAGCGTTGTAGGAGTGCTAGCGTTGCTTTGCGCCTTTCATGGCTCAGAGGTAAGTACATATGTACGGTCTTTTTCATATTAAAATGTGTGTATGTGTTTGATGTTTCAAATGAATGTTTTCTTACATGAAATAGTATGAGAATGCATGTTTTCCACTCGAAAGTTTTTAAACTGTTTTATTCATCTCCTTTGAGAACTCTCAGAAATTACTTGTGAAATGTTAACATTCTGATCCTGTTCATGTGAAAGAGAAGAAATAAAATACCTCTAATATATTTATGACGATCTACAGAGTTGTGTTATTGATGGGAGGCGCCAAGCGATCCTTAATTTTCTTAAGGCTAAGACCATTGAAGCAATGCTTCTTATTATTGGATAGAACTTTAATGTTCACAAATCTGCCCCCGATGAGCCAAAATGTACCAAAGTATTGAGGCCAAGGGGTTTGTTAGAGCTATAGAGTGCTACTTATACTTGTAAGGGTCACTACGGTATAGGGGTGTCGACACTTAGGCCTTTTAGCTAATGTTGTGAGCGGGGTTGACGAATGGGCTCCCTTAACGCTCAGGTGAAATAGGGTTTTATAGACCCTAGAAGGAACCCTTTTTTATTACTTTGTTATCCTTCTATTTACATCGATCCGCTGGTGGCTCTGGACATGTCTCAGCTAAACTTAAAGGTTAATTGAGCTTGAAAGAAAATTGACTACTCTATTGATGTTGTTTGTGGCTCTTGATATACCCTAATCGATTGAAATGGTTTGAAAAGATTTGGCTACTCGTGAACTAATATCGTTATCAACTCCAAATGGAGTTGTTTACTCTGGAGATTTCACTAAATACTTATGGTTTCTTAAAGTTCTTAAACTGGGAGGTTTTGTTATTCGGCTACTTTCAGTTGTTCCAAAATCCCCAACATGTTACTATTATTGTTTTAAATCTTATGTTTTGTTTCAACTCATGCTTTTGTGCCACTCGTTGCTTTACATGTCGTAGTGTGTACTTACTCAGTTTTACTGATCAATTTCTTCAAAACTGCGTCGTCTTTTGCCATTTTAAAACCGCAGGTCATCAATCAGGATGGGGGATGGGAACGCTAATCGAGACGTAGATGCGTGCTTAAGTTAGATCACTTAGAATATCACGCACTTTTTATTTTTTTTGTATACTTATTTCAACTAGATTTGTTGTATACACTAAATGAAATGTAATCTTAATAGTATACTTCTACCTTTTGGTCATCGATTGTCTCTTTAACCCTGAACCGAGATCCCGGGTTGTTTCAACTGTGACATGCATCCACAACTTCAACATCATTAACTGCTATGTGACATGGTGCATTATCTTACTAAATTTTGATGTCTTTACACAAACAATCAGACAGTACATTTTGATTCCAGGAATAATTAGTTTAAGTATCAAGTCTTTGATGACTTGTTTGTTAACTGAAGGTAGTGGTTTCAATTCAAGTGTACCTCTAGGCATCTCGATTGAGTTTCTTTGTGCTTCTATCTCTTCCACAATTGGCCAAATCCCCAACCCGTCATCCCATATTACCTCTCCATTTGGCGCATAAGAGTTATCTTACGAGTTATCTTACGTACATTTTACACTGTTATTTGTGTGCGTTTCGGTGCAAAGTGATGAGATTCGAGCCAAAAAGAGAAGAAAATGAGATTTTGGATGTTTTAGAGCTTAAACGTGCAATTCGGGCGGTTCTATGCATGCTTTAGGTGTTATTTGTCAAATATAATATCTTAGTATGGTTTTTCATGTTATCTTGATAGCAGCGGAGACCATACGATTGCTAGGAGTCATGAAACAAGCTTCAGAAACAAAGCAAGTTCAAGAGGAAGCAAGAGAAGCAAAGTTGGCGGAGCAAAATTGACCAACCTTCACTATTTTGATGATATCTTGAGTTCTACAAGACCTGCTATAGTGATACCAATTCCAAATGAAATTATACTCAAATATATTTTCAGCGGTAGGTCACGGAGCTCAATCAAAGATCGGACGAGAAAGTCATGGTCCGGCGAAGTTGACGCAAAAAAAAAAAAAAAAAAAAAAAAAAAAATGAGCTGGTAAAGTTGCACTGGACCATTGTGCACTCTTCATGCTGTACCTGGAGTTACGTATAAAATTTTGGAGCAAGGCCTACTCCATTGGAGAGTAGGCATCCAGGGCTTTCTAATGATATAAGATGGGCCCAAGACAAAGTCCGGATGAGGGAGAAAAGGCCCGCGCAAGGTCAGGTTATGATTTTTGTCCGAGAATTGCAAAATGGAGGGGCTGAATTGCAAATTCGACCAAAATACATTAAAAATCGTGCCCAGTCCTTGAAAAACGTGTTTTTAGACCTAGAGGGCAGGTTAGGCTGCTGGAGACAAGGAAGAATAAGTTGGAGGGAAGGCTTGGAGTTAAGAGTTCGTCGTGAGAGCGAGGATTCCATCGTTTGATCTCTCTTCTCTGTCTTTTTCATTGTTTTTATCATGATCAACGTAAACTTGTCATTTTTTATCATATATCGCAGTAGCTAAGTTTAATATCGGGATTTCTCAATGGTAGCCAAGGTTTAAAGCCGTTTTGGCGAATTATGAATTTGATTCACGTCTTGCTTACACTTAATTGATGATGAATGTTTAGCTATGCTTGATTTATGTACTTAATACTATCGTTTCTATTGTTTGACGTCACAATAGGATGATCATAGGTAGAGGATGTTAGAGGAATCAATATTCGCTACCCGGAAACTGGAATCTTGCACTAGTCGTATCTAGAGTTGATGAATCTTTCTAGTTAACTAGAACTAAGAGTAAATCACAAGAACATAATGCATGTTTAAACGTACGTAGGCTAGAGGAATCAGTTACGTGCTGTTTGGTTGGAGGTAGAACATTTTCGTGTAAAATGTTTTCCCCTTGTTTTGGTGTTTTCGTGCTGTTTGGTTGGAGGTAGAATATTTTCGTGTAAAATGTTTTCCCCTTGTTTTGGTGTTTTCGTGCTGTTTGGTTGGAGGTAGAATATTTTCGTGTAAAATGATTTACACATTTCAAATCCGTAAGCCATTTCCAGAGAGTGAAGAAGTACAACAACTCATACTAGCACCTCCACCACCAATAACCACCACTACCACCTACCTCCACTACGACCCATCACCGCCACCCATCACTGCCAAGTACTAGTTTGGCAAGTGTCAACCAAACACGAGAAATAATTGCAGATAAAACTTTCACACAAAATATTTTACGCGTAGAATAATTCCCATTGTAAAACATTTTACTGCAAACCAAACATAGAGCTTAAAAAATGTTAAACCAAGTTACCTTGATTTCATATTCTTTTGAACATGCTTCTGGGCCTGGGTTTGATTGGTTTCTCCGAGACAAAGGACCCAATCATGCAGAACATAAAGCTTTCGTCTGCCTCATCACAGTAGTCGCACTCGAAGACTAAGCAGCTCCAACTAAAAGATTGGTTGACAAGCAAAAACATTGAGAGCACAGAGATGAAGGGTGGGTGATATAAAGAGGACTGCTACTTCCTAACCACTTTTTGGTTGCTACGGAAAAAGCAGAAATGAAATGATTTTGAGGAATCACTCCTTGATGGTGGACTGTAACAGCTAACAATTACCAACAAATAGTCATGAAAGCTAAAAAACTACTCAAAATGTGTTCACCAATATGCAAAGTGACACAGAATAAATTGTTTCAGCAATTGTGCCAATTCTGGGACTCACCAGGGTTTACTTAGGGTGAGTTTGGGAATGCTTCTGCTGCCAGCACAGCTGCTTTCCGACAGCAGAAGCAGTTTTAGTGTGTTTGGTAAAAATAAAATTTATGCTTTTCCGGACAGTTTCTGCTGTCCCACAGCAGTTTTCAGGAAGCAAGGGGGGAGATGCTTTTGCAGAAAGTGCTTTTGATTAATTTATCTATAACCGATTTTGACCTTACAATTTTTTAAAATATCAATAGTTATCTTTCTGGAAATGACACGTGTCATATATTTTTGTCATTTTACCCTCTCACAGCAACTTCACAGTTGATTTTACCAAACGCAAAATTACTATATCAATATTTCACAGCAGCTTCTACATAATATTTACCAAACAACATTTTATCAAGAACTCACAGCAGCTTTCTACTGTGTTTTCACACAGCAGCTTTCTACCACCACCACAGCATTCCCAAACTAGCCCTTACTGGTCTACTATTCCTTAACAAAACATAATTTTGTACCTCAGACTCAATTGGTACGTCTATCTGCTGGTATTGGGTTGCTGTTATGTACAGATTACAAAAGAATTATATCAGACAACGGAACAATGTCCCCTGCAGGTGTATTCCTGATCTTGCTGCGGATGAAAACTGAGTTATTACTGTACACACAGTTGCCTCCTCCTCCGGCGCTGTTGTTGTTGTTCTCATCGTTCTTGCTGCTCTTCTGGTAGAGTTTGCTTATGGCTTGGTCCAACGTTCCCTCTCTGTAAACAAAGGTGTTCTCATCCTCTTCAATACGGTGCCACTGCCATCTATGCTTGTCGCGATCTTTGTCCAAGGGCATCCCCCTGTACATAGAATGAAATGGCGCATCAGAAATGATCAAATCCGGGAAGAACAAAAGAAATAGAAACAAAGCTCAAATGACAAATAATCAAGGTTTTTAGGATCGTGATCCTACGTAGGATTGTGGAGAGCTCCACAGGATCGAGGATCGTAGGATTGGATCAGATCCTAATATCCTACAAGAACTGTAATATTTTCTTTTTTGTTAATACTGTGACTACTTATCAGGACCTAATATACTACAGAGACATATCATTAGCATAAACAATATCATCATAAAATCATAACAACATAAAGAGAAAAAATTGGGGTCATTTTCTTAGTGCCATTCACAGTTTAAAAAATGAACAAATTTTCGGGCATCAAAGCTATTCCTTCCATTCTGAATAGCTAGAAGTCTCTATGTTTCAACATTTTTCTAGTTTAGCCGGGGTCCACTACGCCAATGCACAACGTTTTCAGCAAAAAAAAGGCTCTATGTGGCGTTTTCAGAGAGAAAAGGCCGAAATGCACCGTTTTGGCCAAAAACGGATGCTGTTTTTGGCAAAAAGCGGCCGTTTATGGCAAAAAAAAGGCCTATGTGCCCGTTAAGGATTCACGCATTTGATTCCTTATTCCCCCGTTACACTCTCTTCGATATGGACAGGTTGCGTTACACGCAACTGATACGTCAGCCGAAACCGTTCATTAAAACCATGTCTACGACAGACACTCATGAGCAAACCACCTCAGACGATTCTCCCTCATCAACGTCTAGATTCTTTCTAATTGTGCCGCTGCGTATCCTATCTTTCCCCCATTACCTATTCTGCAAGGCATGACTCATTGAGTCATAATACAAGACATTTTGTCAAAATCCCAGAATCCATTTGGGGCTTGGAGGTCAGTTTGGGACTCACTCTTCAGTATCCAGACCTTGAGAAAACGGTAAACACTGTTGAAGAGTCACAAAGTGGTCACTACTATGAGGAACTGAAGGAGCATATACGCCATTTCATGGAGCTACAAAAAAGATGCAAAGTCCCAAGAAAGAACAAAATAAGAGTAAAAATGCAATTTCTAAAAATTGAGTCTGGTCCTTGGGTGGATCCGGCTTTGCACTGTTTGGTTGGTTACTCACTAGTCACTACTATGGAGGCTCAAAATAGGATGAAGTATTGAGTTTTAAGGAAAAAATATACTTCACCCGCGCAATGTTCTCGTCTTTAAATAAGTTAGCATATCCGATGCAACATCAGATTCATCAAAATGATCTCATTTCTGAAACAACACAGTCCATATGATTGAAACCGTCATCAGACCAGAAAAAGTTTCCCCAATAAAGTAGGAATAGGGATCAAAAAAGATATCAAATCTCTTGTATTTGGTACAGATACTCGAGAAGAATAGGAGGCAGAATCTCTCCTCACCTCAGCCACTCATCCCAATAATCTCAAAAACTCTTTAAGCTCATCCAAACACACCCAATAAAATTACAGTTGAAGTATAACCTTATACCACCAACAAGAAAGCTTCCCATAAAATATACAACTTTTCCTCCAGCTTCATGGGGGTTAAATGCAACTCTTGCCTACTTGAAAATCGAAAGTAATTTAGAAATAAACTATCCCATCCAAGGTTACTAGACAATATGCATCAGCAAGAGCTGCAGTGGCTATACGCATAGACTGTGCTGAAATCAGCAGATATCAGTAGAACATTCAACGGACCCATGCCTAGTTGTGAGGCGTAAAAATAGGAAATATGACAATGATCTTAAATTTTCATGCAGAAGTAAACACAGCTTCAAGGTTAAGGTCAATCAAAAAACTATGGTGGATGCGGTGTAAGATTTATGGGAGATTATCCTTAACTGGGAAGAACTACTGAAGGTGCTCGAGCTCGCTCAACGACAAAAATAATTAAAATGTGTAACGGAAAAGGAAACCTACTTCTCCGTAAAATCTAGGTATATGATATTCTGGAATTTTGTCGCATTGTCTAGCCACGTGTTTTCCTTATACGTTATGACAGTTATGTAACGTAACGGTTTAAGCCTCGTGGAAGCGTTATAAAAGCAGGGAACTTCAATTCTTCTGGTACAAGTTAACTGCAATAGGTGAATCCAAGAATGCTAATTATGTAGTATATCTCTTTTCTGTCTACCTTTAGGGTCCGAACAGTAATGGTTTCTACTCATGACCAAATCAAACTTAGAAACACAACGCAAAGAAGGTGTGAAAAGAGCTCCAAGGTGTTACTTCATGGACACGGACGTGAGACAGGTAGCTCGCAAATTGAAAATTCATGACACTCTTTCCACAATCCTCTTCAAAAAATAAGTTCAAACCAGAATTTTACCCCTAGGATTCAGGAAGCCCACATAGTGTCTTCGACTTTAAATACACCCAAATTCTGTAGGGTACTCCATAGCTAAAGGGTTTTCAGGGTGAAAGCAAAAAGATGCTGAAGTATTCACTGGAAACAGCGAAGATTCCATTATTGCAATCTAATAACCTGAATGCACTAAGTCATTAGATACACTAAACATTTTCCAAATTTCCCTAAATAGACCGATCAAGCTAATAGTAGCCCTAGCAGGTAGAAAGTGAACTGCTCGCCTTGTGCTGCTACCATTGCCACGGGACGAAGATATACCATATGCACAAACATCACCGCCTAATACCATCCCACAGGCCACCAATATTGCAATACCATCAACCAGCCACCCAAGTAAACTACCACTACACCATACACACAGACAAATGAAGAATACCTCATTTGAACCACAAACCATTGAGGACAATGAACCTGCCTCTTCATTATCAGCACTTCATTAATGACAATCCATATGATTAGAAGAAAGACTCGTGTCCAGCACACCGTCCAACATCCATACAAAAATCTAGTGTTTTTTCCTATTTCCTCACACCAACAAACAACCGAATCCTACAAAACACCTTTGTTCATCATCAACTCATACACATCGCTTCATTAAAACAAACACCAATAGCTATGAGCCATGATCTTGGTTTAGTGCTAGGACTAGTTTGCTCTTGACAGCAGTAGAAAATCATTGACTCTACAACGGATTGAATAGCAGTGAAATGTCTAGGCTACAGAAATGTGACGTAATTAGCAGACTCTTCCGCCAGATTTTGAAAGATTACCCAGTTAAAATGCAAAAAATAATGCGTGATTCTCGTATCACACAGAATGGAGTAATCCTATAATCCTATTACATTATTACTGTATTCTCCTTCAAAAATATAGTCGTAGTAGGAAAGAACACTAAACACGGAGTTCCCTCGCGCACACTCAACTTTCACAGTCCATCTTTATGCAGGTAAGGTTCCAAACCAATTCCATGTGAAGAAAAAAGTGAACTGCATCAAGAATAAAGAAACATTCTGGTGGGCATGGTGGTGAGTTAGCTCCAGCAGTGAGGGGCTTACATGCATAGCCACAAACAAAAAGAGGGTCCATGTGCAATTAGGCCTATCCTACCTTGGTCCCCAAGTATGCACATATAGCCAAAACCCAACTCTGTTCAAACTACACTCCTCCTATATCTTTCTAGGGTAGACTCAAATGAGAGCATCTCCAATCCATGGAGGAAAACGTTCTTTCGACTATATTTAGGCCAGTTTTGCCTAAAACCAGCTCTAACAGTTTTTCACTATTAATAGTTAAAAACTTAAAAAAATTCAAGTCTAATCTAGAGTCACAGATTGTTTGATGATGACAACTAAAAAATAATAAAAAACAGTGATGGTGGCTTATATTTAGGCCTAGTGCTGGAGCAACAACTCAAAAAGTGTAAGAGTAAAATTTAGAGCAGTAACAAATTTAGTCCAAAACACGGTTTGTTTGTTGCAGATGCTCTCACATTCACATTCACAAACAGTCAACATCACCAGAATCTTCATCCAATTAAATCAAAATCAAACCCAAACCCATTAACAAAAACACAAAACCCAAGTCAAAAAACATGTAAACTCCCCATTTCGAAGACTAATTGAACCGAATTAAGAGAGGCGTACCGAACATGGAAAAGATCAGAAATGTCACCCATCTCGAGGAAGAAGTTGACGGCATCGAGAAAGGCACGGTAGGTGTTGATGTGGAGCCCATCGATTCTCGGGTAAGGCAGCCTCGCCCTCGGAATCGGCGGCGAGGCTTGCTTCCCCGAAACCCTCCGGACGCAGCCGGAGAAGAGATACTCCTTATACGGCGGCGTTCCGGCGGAGGGGGGGAGGGAGACGAAGCCGAGGGTGGCGAGGATGGGGTCGAGCTCGTCGTGGGTGAAGAGTGGCTTGAAGTTGCGGGTGTACCACAGGGCCAGCTTGCGGGTGTTGTCTCTCATGCAATGGTCCATTATTATTCGGGTTGGTTTGGGTTTTTGTTGTTGTTGTTGGTCTCTCTCGCTGGTGGGTTCGACTTCAACGAGCTGTCTCTCTCCTTCGAGTCCCATTTTGGGGGCTGCTCTGTTTTTTGTGTTCTGCTTTGTTTGTTTAATTGATCAATTTCTGTGCCGGTATCTGTTTATCTATCTGATTGGGTTTATTTATACGGAGAGAGAGAGAGGGGGATAGGGATGTACTACACGAGAAGCTGAGCTCAGACAGCGGCCGCACAGAGAGAGATTCTGGAGAGATGGAAAGAGAAGGGTTTTGAAGTGGATGTATTTATTGCTGTTGGATTCAGGGAGTTTATTCTAGAGAGAGAAAGAGAAGGGGGAGGTTTGAAATGCGGGGATTTTGGGACTTTTGGGGGATTTTGGGAGTTTTTTTTTTTTTGACCAAACAAACCAAATTATATTAACTTGTCAAAAACAGGGGAATCCCTATTACAATCTAACTGCAAAATTTTTCTCAACTCATCTGGGGGATTATCAACCCAGTTCCAAACTAAACCATTTCCTATTCCTTTAGTTACTAACCAATTTGCTCCCTCATTTGCTTTTCTGCTAATCCAGGCAATCTGTGATTCACTCTCTTGCAGATACTTTCTGATATCCCAAACTATGGGGATTACTTCAAATGCAACCTTCATTTTTCCTTTAATCATCTTCACCAATTCCTCATTATCTGTTTCAATTTGTATATACTTTCCCAGCTGACTAGCTCCCACACAAGCTGCTCTAGCAGCTAGAGCTTCTGCTTGCAAAACTGAGCTAGCACTTCCTGTAAAACATTTTCCTTCCAGAATGACACCATAGCTATCTCTTGCAATCCACCCCATATTTGCAGTCTTTGTTTTCAGGACATAACCAGCATCACAATTAATTTTAACACTACCATTTGGGGGTCTAATCCAGTGATAGATTTCAGACCTCTCTTTGCTGGAAGGGTGTTGAGGATCTTTCTTGGAGATGATTGTGTTGTGGGCCATAGCTTCCCAATACCAGTTTTGCTCCCTTGTGCAATTCTCTATAGTTATCTTGGGGTCAGCAGTTTTGTGTTGAAAAATAGCTGCATTCCTTGTCTTCCACACATGCCAACACCCCCAGATGATCTGCTGAGCCATCTCAATTTTCAGAACCTTACTTCTTATATCTTCTGCAATATTAAACCACCATTTGGAGGGAACCTGGCACTCCTTCCAAGTACTAGTATTAACTCCAATATACCCAAACCAGAATGCAGTGTTCCATTGACAACCAAATAGCATGTGAATCACAGTTTCCACTTCACTCAAACACAGGGGGCACTTATTGCAGCTAGAAAGCTTCCTTCTCCACAAATTTTCTTTAGTGGCAAGAGCATTTTTACACACTCTCCACAAGAAGTTCTTGATCTTTGGGGGGATTGCCATCTTCCAGCACAACTTCCAGTGAAATTCAGACAGGGCAAATGAGGAGTTTCCACTACTGTTACAGTCAGTCTCCTTCCTCAACACAGCCCTATGGTACCCTGACTTCACATTATACACCCCATCTCTATTCCAAGGCCAAACAAACACATCTTCATAGCTGAAATGAGGGAGTCTCATATTTAAAATGGATTTTGCAGTGAGACTGTCAAAGCTATTTAGAACTACACTCCTCTTCCAGTTTCTATTAGTCTCATTAATAATAGTTTCCACTTTCCTCTTCTTCCACTCCTCAGGGATGATAATTTGATGTGCATTGTGATGGTTGATCCACCTGTCTTCAAAAGTCACCCTCTTCCCTGAGTTGACAATCCATTTCCCTTCCTCTTTTAGAATCTCCCTTCCAGCTAGCATACTACTCCAAGACCAGCATGGATTATTGCCCTTTTTTGCACTCAAAAAATCTCCATTTGGGTAGTGCACACTTTTTAAAAATTTGGCTAATAAAGAGTTGGGATTTTGTAACACCCTCCATCCTTGTTTAGCCAACAGAGCAAGATTGAAGGCTCTGAATTCCCTAAAACCAATTCCACCTTTCCATTTGGGCATAGTCATCTTTTCCCAAGAAATCCATGGAATGCCACCTTTGTCCACTGTGCCATTCCACCAAAAGAACCTTATCAACTGATTTATCTTATCACATATATTCTTAGGGATAAGGAAGCACTGCATAAGGTAACTGGGCAAGGCTTGCACCACTGCCTTAATAAGGGTCTCTTTGCCTGCAGGGGATAACAAGAGACTTTTCCACCCTTTCAGTTTTGTTTTAACTCTATCCACCATAAATTGTGAAGCTTGGGACCTGGTTTTTCCCCAAAAAGCTGGAATTCCCAAGTAACAAGCATCATTGGTCATTTCCTTCACACCATATCTTCTAAACAAATCTTCTTTGAAGCTGGATGATGTGTTGGGGGAGAAAAGTACATCTGTCTTTTGGAGATTGACTTGTAAACCAGAGGACTTCTCAAAATTGTTTATAAGTTGGAAGAAAGTGTTCACTTCCTTCCCATTTGCATGCATAAAAATCACTGCATCATCAGCAAACAACAAATGGGATATAGGTATAGCCCTCTGTCTTACTCTGATACCTGGAATATCACCATTCCTTTGTGCTTTCTCCAATAGGACAGAGAAGACATTTGCCACAATCACAAAGAGGTAAGGGGATAGGGGATCCCCTTGCCTCAACCCCCTTTTTGGGCTGAAAAACTTAGACAGATTACCATTAATCTTGATTGCAGAAGTGACTGTACTCACACATTGCATGACCAAGTTAGTCCATTTGTCACTAAACCCCATTTGTAGCATTACTAACCTCAGAAAAGGCCAACTAACTTTGTCATAAGCCTTTGCAAGATCCAATTTTAAAGCCAAACAACCTTCTTTCCCAAGCTTCTTTGATTTAACATAGTGAAATAGCTCTTGTGCCATGAATATGTTGTCCTGTATGAGCCTACCTGGGACAAAAGCAGCCTGTTGTTCACCTATAACCTCTTGGAGAAAGGGTTTCATTCTATTGGCCATGAGCTTTGACACAATCTTGTAACAAAAGTTACAAAGACTTATAGGCCTGTAATCCAAGGGACTTTGTGGGAAGGCTTTTTTTGGAATGAGAGCAATTACTGTCTTGTTCCAGCTCTTAAGCAAGTACCCTCTTTGGAAGAAAGCCTCACTCCCTGTAGAACTTCCTCTCTTATGGTGCTCCATTGATTTTGAAAGAAATAGCCATTATAACCATCTACCCCTGGAGCTTTGTGTGCTCCTAGTTGAAAAGCAGCAGTGGTAATTTCTTCCATACTAGGAGGCTTTTCCAACATCTCATTCATCTCAGGGGTTATACAGTGAGCAATATCAGCAAGAATTTCAACACTTATCTGGTGGGGATTCTCAGAGAATAAGTTAGTGAAGTACCTCAAGAAGCATTCCTGAATGTCCTTTTCATCTTCTACCCACACTCCTTCTGCATTCTTTATCCTCAAAATTGAGTTCCAGGCTCTTCTTTGGATAGTGGTGGCATGGAAATACTTTGAGTTTTGGTCCCCTTCCTTGAAGTACTGAAGTCTTGATCTTTGCAGCCAATAGCTTTCTTCTCTACCTTCTTCCTGTTTGATGCAGTTCACAATAGATGCTTGTCTTGCCTCCAACTCAGGGCTAGAAGGTTTCATTTGAATACATAGAAGCTCACTTCTCAGTTGTTGTAGTCTGTTGTGAGAGTTGCCAAACTCCTCCCTACTCCATCTAGAGAGATGCTGTTTGCATACATTTAATTTATGTTGGAGCTGAAACATAGCTGAACCATTAACCTTGCTCTTCCAGGCTCCCTGCACAATGCCTGCAAAATCCTTATGTTGGACCCACCTATCTTCCATTTTGAACTGGTAAAGTCTTTTACCTTTTCTTGGATAAGTATCTAGGAGAATAGGACTATGGTCAGAACCAATTATGACATCTCTTTGAACACTAGCTTTTGGATTTTCAATTCTCCAACTTGGAGTGGCCAATACTCTGTCTAAATTTTCTCTAACATTCCCCACAGATCTCTTGTTTGACCAAGTATAGGGTAGACCTTTTGCTTCAATCTCCATCAAACCCCAATCTGAGACAATCTTTGCAAATTGATTTACTCTCCACCTATGGGAACCTGACCCTCCTACTTTGTCCTCCTGACTAGTCATATCATTTAGGTCACCACATAAAATCCAAGGCCAATTCCAGAACTTCACTAGCTGTGTTACTTCAACCCATAACTTCTTCCTCTCCTTTTGTTTAGGACAACCATAGACAAACAACCAGTATTCCTTTTTCCCACCTTCTTTTGTGATAATTGTTGCTATCAAATTTTTTGTGGAGAACAGAACATCTAGTTGAATATCATTGACCCACCACAGAGCCAGTCCCCCTGAAATACCCTGAGCTTCAACAAGATGACTATGGGGGAATCTCATTCTCCTCCTTATTTGATCCACCTTACTATTTTTGTTTTTTGTTTCAGATATAAATACTACACTAGGCCGATGGGCATTACAGAGCCCTCGTAATTGCTGGACTGTCAGAGGACGACCCAACCCCTGACAGTTCCAAGCAATCACTAACATTGATCGTGTGGCTGTTTAGGGTCAGCCACCACCACCCTTGAACCATCCACGACCTGATGTGCATTCATCATAGACTCAAACTCTTCCATGTATTGATTATAGATACTATCCTCTTCTGAATTGCAAGTTAAAAGGCTTACCTTCTCTTGTTGCTTTTGTGTAATTTGCACTTGTATGGTCTTCGTGGACGTGCACTGTATGGATCTGAATTGCTGATCTGCCACCACCAATCTAGCATACTGTTTTTCTTCCTCTGTCATTTTCCCGCCTCCCCCAGGTTGTATCTCTGGCGCCAAAATTTTAAATTTTTTGTTTTCTGTAACTGCTTCATGTTCGTCGCCTCTTCGTTTCAACGAGACAAACCTTTGGAATACCTGGGATAATTGGATATCAGTAATCGGGTTGCCTTGCTCACTCGGGTTACCCGGCTCAACAGGGCTTTGGCCTTGTCTTCTACGGATAATGTTGACTTTCCTCTTGGGCTTTCTTTTAGATGGGCCTGGAAGTGGGTCTGGTATTAAAGAAACCTGGCCCAAATTATTTAGGGGAGTTGTAGGTTGTAAAAGACCCAAATACCCCTGATCCTCTATCGTATTCTCCAAATGAGCCAACGGTTGCAGTTGAGTTTCCGGTACAGTCTCCTCCATCTCTTCCTCTTCTTCATGCTCCACCCAGTATACAGCTGGCTCGATTGGATTTTTATTCCCCCAAATTTCTTTTGTACCAGTCGCACACCTGTCCTCGCTACACATTGAATTTATGATTTCCGTATCTCCAGCTTGCAAGATTTCCACCTGTTGTCCTTTCATATCCGGACCACGTGCTCTGATTTCCTCCTCTCTGTCCTTCCTTGGATCGTTATTTCCAGGAATCTTCCTTGTACTATGTCCTTTTGCTGACTCATCGTTATCCTCACCCACGTACACGCGCTCTTCTCCAGGTCTACTCCCCCGAATCCAACGCGCCACCGCCTTCTTGAATTCTACCTCCTCTCCCGCCGGCGATGGTGTTGTCAAAGCTTTTTCCAGATTCCGACGATCCCTATGCTCAGCCTTTGAAACTGCACGCAAATCAGGACCATATCCCATCCGTTCATTACTCTTCACTGTCCTCTCGAAACGACATACCCTTTGGTCATGGCCTAATCGGCCACAGTTGTAGCAAAAATCTTTCAATTTTTCATAGCTGAAGTGGATCCACACCGGTTCTGGGCCATAACCTTGAAGATTGAAACCCCTTGCCAGCGGTCGCAGAGTATTCACCAGAACTCGTATTTTCATATATGGCCGAAACACTAGCTCTTCTGCTTCTTCCTTCTCAACTTTGATGATTTCCCCAATTAATTTTCCAGCTTTCCTCGCATTATCTTCTGACAATTTCTCAATTGGTAACCCATGGATCTGCACCCAAAAGGGGCAGTGGGTAAAATCAATTTCCTTCAATCTCGTTCCTTGTTTCCATTCTTTGCACACCATTATGTTGTTGTGAAAACTCCATGGGCCAGATTCCAAGATTCGGCTGCAATCTTTCTGGAATTTGAAGTAAAAGATGAACAAATTTTCTCCGAAAGTACCCACCCTGAGTTCATTCGGCTTCAAACTCCAGATCCCGATCGCCATATTGTGGATGAGGGAATGTTTATAAGGTTTCCCTGCTAGCAACTTCCCCAGGAAGAATCTCAATTTAGCTTTCTTTTTTTTTTTTTCCTATTAAGGGATCATGAGCTTTGTTTGGATTGGGTTTTAGAGGAAGTCGATAATTGGTCTAAAATTAATGGCATGTAGTGATGCGGAGGATCAAACTAAAGCCCAGCCCGAACTTTAAAAAGAGTATGAGCAATTTAGCACATATTGTATTAATAGAAGCAAATTAAATATTACTATACGATACTCCGCGCCTACGCGCGGGTTGTGCTTTGAAAATCTGCTTTATGTTCAAATTTGCAAATTAAACATTACTAGCAATATCTTTCATTTCCATTATGTTCCAAATTCACTGGATATGGATTTTTATGGTCAAAAGTATAGTTAAGACAGTTCAATTCTCAATCTCACATCAAATGTCACCAAACACTAAGTTTCCACATGAAAGATTACATGTCATACAGTTTCCAATTGGAATGAATTGATTGGCTCAAACATTCCACATGTACATGTCACTTAGTAAGTAGCATGACACATGTCTTCCCATGAGGTGCTTCTCATATTCCACATGGCAGATGGAGAAGGTGTTTCCTTTGCTATTATATATAGATAGATAGATAGATACTAGCACCTCCACCACCAATAACCACCACTACCACCTACCTCCACCACTACCCATCACCACCACCCATCACTGCCAGTGCCGTCACGGCCCAGTACTATTTTGGCAAGTGTCAACAAAACACAGAAATAATTGCAAATAAAACATCACACAAAATATTTTACGCGTAGAATAATGTCCGTTGTAAAACATTTTACTGCGAACTAAACATAGCCTAAATGTATTGAATCGACTTCCAGAATGTTAACCAAGTTACCTTGATTCCATATTCTTTTGAACATGCTTTCGGCCTGGGTTTGATTGGTTTCTCCGAGACAAAGAACCCAATCATGCAGAACATAAAGCTTTCGCCTGCCTCATCACAGTAGTCGCAAAAACATTTGGAGCACAGAGATGAAGGGTGGGTGATATAAAGAGGACTGCTACTTCCTAACCACTTTTTGGTTGCTACGGAAAAAGCCTAAATGAAATGATTTTGAGGAATCACTCCTTGATGGTGGACTGGTATCAGCTAACAATTACCAACAAATAGTCACGAAAGGTAAAAAACTACTCAAAATGTGTTCACCAATATGCAAAGTGACACAGAATAAATTGTTTCAGCAATTGTGCCAATTCTGGGACTCACCAGGGTTTACTTACTGGTCTAACTATTCCTTAAAAACAAAACATAATTTTGTACCTCAGACTCAATCGGTACGTCTCTCTGCTGGTATTGGGTTGCTGTTATGTACAGATTACAAAAGAATTATATCAGACAACGGAACAATGTCCCCTGCAGGTGTATTCCTGATCTTGCTGCGGATGAAAACTGAGTTATTACTGTACACATAGTTGCCTCCTCCTCCGGCGCTGTTGTTGTTGTTCTCGTCGTTCTTGCTGCTCTTCTGGTATAGATTGCTTATGGCTTGGTCCAACGTTCCCTCTCTGTAAACAAAGGTGTTCTCATCCTCTTCAATACGGTGCCACTGCCATCTATGCTTGTCGCGATTTTTGTCCAAGGGCATCCCCCTGTACATAGAATGAAATGGCGCATCAGAAATGATCAAATTCGGGAAGAACAAAAGAAATAGAAACAAAGCTCAAATGACAAATAATCAAGGTTTTAGGATCGTGATCCTACGTAGGATTGTGGAGAGCTCCACAGGATCGAGGATCGTAGGATCGGATCGGATCATATCGTAATATCCTACAAGAACTGTAATATTTTCTTTTTTGTTAATACTGTGACTACTTATCAGGACCTAATATACTATCATTAGCATAAACAATATCATCATATATCATAACAACATAGAGAGAAAAAAGTGGGATCATTTTCGTAGGGCCATTTACAGTTTAAAAAATGAACAAATTTTCGGGCATCAAAGCTATTCCTTCCATTTCTGAATAGCTAGAAGTCTCAAACTATGTTTCAACATTTTTCTAGTTTAGCCGGGTCCACTACACCGATGCACAACGTTTTCAGCAAAAAAAAGGCTCTACGTGGCGCTTTCAGCGAGAAAATACCTATATGCACCGTTTTGGCCAAAAACGGCCTGTACGCGCCGTTTTTGGCAAAAAAAAAAAGGTCTATGTGCTCGTTAAGGATTCACGCATTTGATTCCTTATTCCCCTGTTACACTCTCTTCGATATGGACAGGTTCCGTTACACGCAACTGATACGTCAGTCGAAACCGTTAATTAAAACCATGTCTACGACAGACACTCATGAGCAAACCACCTCAGACGATTCTCCCTCATCAACGTCTAGATTCTTTCTAATTGTGCCGCTGCGTATCCTATCTTTCCCCCACTACTGTTTCTGCAAGGCATGACTCATTAAGTCATAATACAAGACATTTTGTCAAAATCCCAGTATCCATTTGGGGCTTGGAGGTCAGTTTGGGACTCACTCTACAGTATCCAGACCATGAGAAAACGGTGAACACTGTTGGAGAGTCACAAAGTGGTCACTGCAATGAGGAACTGAAGGAGCATATACGCCATTTCATGGAGCTCCAGAAAAGATGCAAAGTCCTAAGAAAGAACAAAATAAGAGTAAAAAAACAATTTCTAAAAATTGGGTCTGGTACTTGGGTAGATCCGGCTTTGCACTGTTTGGTTGGTTACATTCACTACTATGGAGGCTCAAAATAGGATGAAGTATTGAGTTTTAAGGAATATATATACTTCACCCGCGCAATGTTCTCGTCTTCTAATAAGTTACCATGTCCGATGCAACATCAGATTCATCAAATGATCTCATTTCTGAAACAACACAGTCCATATAATTGAAACCGTCATCAGACCAGAAAAATACGCCAATAAAGTAGGAATACGGATCAAAAAAAGATATCAAATCTCTTGTATTTGGTACTACAGATACTCGAGAAGAATAGGAGGTAGAATCTTTCCTCACCTCGGCCACTCATTCCAATAATCTCAAAGACTCTTTAAGCTCATCCAAACACACCCAATACAAAGTACACAGTTGAAGTATAACCGTATACCACCAACAAGAAAGCTTCCCCATAAAATATAAGCATTTCTCACAACTTTTCGTCCAGCTTCATGGGGGTTAAATGCAACTCTTGCCTACTTGAAAATCAAAAGTAATTTAGAAATAAACTATCCCATCCAAGGTTACTAGAATTAATTGATATCAACTATGGTGGATGCGGTGTAAGATGTATGGGAGATTATCCTTAACTGGGAAGAACAGAATTAATTGATATCAACTACAAGCAACAGTGTGTAAGGCTTCACAGAACTAAGAGAAATTGAAAGAACTACTGAAGGTGCTCGAGCTTAACGACAAAATAATTGAAATATGCAACGGAAAAGGAAACCTACTTCTCCATATATTTCTAGATATATGATATCTAGAATTTTGTCGCATTGTCTAGCCACGTGTTTTCCTTACACGTTATGACAGTTATGTAAACTAACGGTTTAAGCCTCGTGGACGCGTTAAAAAAGCTGGGAACTTCAGTTCTTCTGGTACAAGTTAACTGCATTAGGTGAATCCAAGAATGCTAATTATGTAGTATATCTTTTTTCCTTCTTTAGCGCCCGACCAGTTTGGGTTTCTACTCATGACAAAATCAAACTTAAAAAGACAACATAAAGAAGGTGTGAAAAAGAGCTCCAAGGTTACTTCACAGACACGGCTCGCAAATCAAAATTTCACATTACAAACCTTATTCTCTGGACAATACTGTGGTGGCATGGCACCGTTTTCACAAGCCCATTTTAAAAAATTCTAATTATAATTTTACCCCTAGCATTCAGGAAGCTCATATGGTGTCTTTGAACCTAAATACGTCCACATTCGGTTGAGCACGCACAATTAGAATTATATTACTGGTATTGCGAAGCTGGTTTTCAGGTGAATGCAAAAAGATGCTAAAGTAGTCACTGAATGCACTATCATTAGATACAGTAAAAACATTTTTAAAATTTCCCCAAAGAGACGGATCAAGCTACTAGTAGTCCTAGCAAGTAGAAAGCGAACTGCTTGCCTTATGCTGCTACCATTGCCATGAGACAAAGACTACACCATATGCACAAACATCATCCCCTAATACCACTTGAAGCACCACCAATACGCCAACACCATTAACCAGCCACCCAAGCTAACTACCACTAAACCATACATACAGACAAATGAAGAATACCTCATTTGAACCACAACCCAATGATGACAGTGAATCCGCCTCTTCACCAATCAGCAATTCATTAATGGCGATCCATTATAAATAGTGATTCATAATATTAGGAAAGCGACTCGTTTCCACACCGACCGACATCCGTACAAAAATCTACTACTTTTTTCCTCTTTCTTCACACCAACAAATTCTGTAGGGTATCCCATGGCTAAAGGGTTTTCAGGTGAAAGCAAAAAGATGCTGAAGTAGTTACTCGAAACAGTGATGATTCCATAATTGCAATCTAATAACCATGAATGAACTATTATTAGATACACTAAAAACATTTTCCAAAATTTTCCCAAAGAGACCGATCAAGCTACTAGTAGTCCTAGCAAGTAGAAAGTGAACTGCTCGCCTTATGCTGCTACCATTGCCATGGGACAAAGTATGCACAAACATCACCGTCTAATACCATCCCACGCGCCACCAATATTGCAAAACCATTAACCAGCCACCCAAGTAAACTACCACTACACCATACACACAGACAAATGAAGAATACCTCATTAGTTTGAACCATAGACCATTGAGGACAATGAATCCTCCTCTTCATTAATAGCGATTCATAATATTAGAAAATATACTCGTGCCAACACACCGTCCCACATCCGTACAAAAAAATTGCTATTTTTTCCTCTTTCATCACAGTAACAAACAACCAAGTCCCACGAAACACCTTTGTTCATCATCAACTCATCCACATAGCTTCATAGAAACAAACACCTATTGCTATGAGCCATGATTTGGGTTAGTGCTAGGACTAGTTTGCTCTTGACAGCAGTAGAAAACCATTGACTCTAAAATCATAAAAGGGCAATATAGGCGTGCCTCCATAATCAATTTATCAAGCTAACGATCGAATAATGAGTTTGAAGATTCAAGCACGAAAATCTAAAACAGATTGAAGGAACAATTTCGACGCAATCATGGCTTTGAAATATTTAGGATACCGAAATGTGACATAATTAGCAAACTATTCAGCAGAGTTTGAAAGATTACCCAGTTAAAATGCAACAATTAATGTGTGATTCTCCTTCAAAAACATAGTCGTAGTAGGAAAAAACACTAAACATGGAATTCGTTCACGCACACTCAACTTTCACAGTCCATTTTTATGCAGGTGAGGTTCCAAACCAATTTCATGTGAAGAAGAAAGTGAACTGCATCAAGAATAAAGAGCATTCTTGTGGGCATGGTGGTGACTTAGCTCCAGCAGTGAGGGGTATACATGTATTGCCACAAACAAAAAGAGGGTCCATGTGCAATTAGGCCTATCCTACCTTGGTCCCCAAGTATGCACAAATAGCCAAAACCCAACTCAGTTCAAACTACACTCCTCCTGTATCTTTCTGGGGTAGAATCAAATCAGAGCATCTCCAACAGATGGAGAAAAATGTTCTTTGGATTATATTTAGGCCAGTTTTGCCCAACAACCAACTCTAACAGCTGGTCTAAATTTACACCAGGCATATTTTCTAAACAAAAGTAAAGACTACTATTAATAGTGGAAAACTTAAAAAAACTCTAGTTTAATCCGGAGTCACTCATTGTTTGATGATGACAACTAAAAAATAATAAAAAATAGTGATGGTGGCTTATATTTAAGTCTGCTGGAGCAAGAACTCAAAAAAATGTAGGAATAAAATTTAGAGCAGAAACAAACTTAGTCCCTAAAACGTTTTGTTGTTGAAGACGCTCTCACATTCACATTCACATTCACAAACAGTCAACATCACCAGAATCTTCATCCAATTAAACCAAAATCAAACCCAAACCCATTAACAAAAACACAAAACCCAAGTCAAAAAACGTCTAAACTCTCGATTTCGAATTCTAATTGAACCGAATTAAGCAAAGGGGGATAAGAAATAAAACAGAGGAGAGGCGTACCGGACGTGGAAAAGATCAGAAATGTCGCTCATCTCGAGGAAGAAGTTGAGGGCATCGAGAAATGCACGGTAGGTGTTGATATGGAGGCCATCGATTCTCGGGTAAGGCAGCCTCGCCCTCGGCAGCGGCGGCGAGGCTTGCTTCCCCGAAACCCTCCGGACGCAGCCGGAGTAGAGATACTCCTTGTACGACGATACCTTGCGCCTACGCGCAGGTTGTACTTAATTAACTCCGGATTTTGGGACTTTTGGGGGATTTTGGGAGAATCTCATTTGAGCTTTTTCTTTTTTTTTCTCTTCAGGGATCATGAGCTTTCTTTGGATTGGGTTTTGGAGGAAGTCGATAATTGGTCTAAAATTAATGGCATGTAGGGATGCGGCTTTGGAGGATCGAACTCAAGCCCAGCCCGAACTTTAAAAAGAGTATGAGCAATTTAGCACATACTGTATTAATAGAAGCAAATTAAACATTACTAGACGATACCTTGCGCCTACGCGCAGGTTGTACTTAAAAGACCTGCTTTAGGACCACTATCTTTTTTAAATAAAGAACGGTGCTTGATGGTATTTCTCAGCTTTGGTGAATGCATGTCAAGAGTTAATTTTCAGGTTCTTTAGAATTCTCTGTGAAACTGTGATTGAAACTGATTGATAATTTTCAGGTTCTTTGGCTTATTTATAGTTCACGAAAGAGCATGAATGAAGGGGTGAGTGTGTTCATAACAGTTGTGTCTATTCATAACAACACATCCTTTCTCCAACCGAAAATAACCGCCAGAAAAAACAAAAAAGAAAAACAGTTATTGTTAAAACTAACTCACGCCACACGCGCACGTCGCCTAGGTGACTAAGTGCGCCTACAAAAGCGCCACAAAGCGCCTTGCGCGCGCGCCTGTGCAAGTTGTAGAGGATGACCACTCCATATGGTAACTCAATTAAATTTCATTAATGGATTTCCATATATAAAGTGCACAATAACTCTATTTTCTAATATGTGGGACAAATTAGTTCAAGCTTTTACAAGCTATCTTCAACACTGGTTGTATTAACAATGAACGCAACATAGTTTGACTACTCTGACTTACTCTATCCGTTTCTTCAGATTCTTCAAACTTTCTTTTTTTGCGTTTCTCTAGATTCTTCAATCTTTTCGAAAACGGACACTTTGTAGACAAAATCCATCATACCCTTAAAAATAATCTTTAATAATTGGGCCTAATAAAAATAGATTAGCAAACTAATAAATTCAGCTCAAATCTTATTAGGCCACTAACTCATCTAGTAGCCCAAATAAATTAAAGGTTCAATTACTTATTACCCACTTTCAGTATAGGGTAATGATCCATATATCACCCCCATTTTCAAAACTCTCATATTACTACCTCCAGTTGTTAATTATTTGTCATTAACAACTGGGACAAAATTTCCGTTAAACAAGTAACTGTGACATGGATAGATTTGTCCATGCCAACAAATTTAGAAACTTAATAAATGAAAAATAAAATAAAAAAAGGAAATAGAAAAGATAAGAACGAAGGAGACTTCAATCTGTTTGCCAAAAAAAGGAGACTTCAATCTAGGAAAATAATTCGCAGAAGAAGACGATGACGGAGGAGGAAGAGCGACGACTGTGACAGACCTCCAACAATTCTTTGTCACGGTTGCTGTGAAGAACACTTTGAATGTTCTTCAACATAGTGCTACGATGCCGTTTTGGTTGAGTTGGGTAAATTAGGAATTTCAATAAGGGAATGGGTAGTTTCGCCTTTACGTTATTTGGGATGTGTTCATTTGGTGCTCCTGTAACGAACATCTCCATCATCGAATAACAAAAGAACTCAGTATTCTCTTTCTTCGTTCTCTCGATTCTAGTCGGTTATCACCGGCGATGCTACTGTGAGGTTCAGGCGGTAATCGCCGACCCTCACAAGTGGTATCAGAGCCCACGATTCAGCGCCCTCCCGTATGCCCCACACCAGGAGGATGACTAACAACGAGCGGTTCACCTTTCTGGAAGAAGGTTACCGGCATCTTGAAGGCCGAATCGATGCCATCTCCGACCAACTCCGGTCCATGGGGGATCGCCTCGGGAAGGTGGATGAGATCGATTGCCAGCTGACTCACCTAATCGCTATGTTCAACAGTTCCATGTCGAATTCGGGTCAGGGCAAGGAACCGATGTCTCCTCCGCCATCACCGGCGGATTCCGACGGTAGGAAGTTCGTGATGGGTCCCTCTCCGGCACGGGAGATACCTCTTCCTCCATTTCACAACTTCACCGGCTATGGTTTTCCAATTCCCAAGTATGAGTTTCCCCGTTTTGCTGGGTCAGATCCGGTAGCTTGGATCACCGAAGCCAACAGGTATTTTCTATTACACTTGATGACTGATGAGCAGAAGTTAATTATTACGTCTCTACACTTCGAAGGAGATGCCGATTAGTGGTTTCAAGCTGAGTTTGAAACAATTGTGGGGGTGGTCTGGGAACAATTTTGTGAGAGATTGTGTGAAAAAATCGCTAATCCGGGCCATCAAAACCTGATTGGGGAATTCAACAAACTTGCACAAACTAATTCGGTAGCTGAGTACCAGTCTAAGTTTGATGCCTTACGACCTCGGATTAAACAGATTTTGGATCACCCACGGGAACTGTATTTTGTCAAAAGCTTTTTGAGTGGGTTGAAACCTGATATCAGAGGTATGGTGGCTCTCATGAACCCTCAAAAAATGAGTCAGGTGAAGTCTCTAGCTCGAATGCAGGAGGCTAATTTGATAAATTCGGAGGGTACTGTAAAGACTAGGGTAAAAGGAAATGCTCCATCTTCTGCCACTGCAAGTTACACCAAATCCAAACCACCAAGTTCCTCCACCACTTCTCCAACCGCCACTCAATTCTACACTCCAAATGCTGCTTCCCCACCTTAGAAACGACTCACTGCAGACGAAATGCGACAAAAAAGAGAGAGAAAAACCTATGCTATTTCTGTGATGAAAACTTCCAACCAGGCCATAAATGCTCCAAGAAGAGACAATTGTACCTTATCGCGGGTGACGATGGTACAGAAGGTAACCCAACCAATGAGCTCCTATACACTCCAACTGAAAACAGCACACCTGCAGCAACCGAAATGATTCTTGACACTATGGTACTGTCAGAAGTAGAAGCAAACATTTCTGTCAATGCCATTTCTGGTAATACTAATTGTGATACGATTAGGTTGAAGGGCACTATTCTCAGCAGACCTGTGTCCATTTTGGTGGACTCCGGTAGCACTCACAATTTTTTAGATCAAGACACAGCGAGACAAATGGGTATGGAACCTACTCTCAAGAAAGCAATGAATGTCACAGTGCCCAACGGTGCAATTATCAGCAGCAGTGGTATATGTCAAGGAGTGACCTTACTCATACAAGGCAAGCAATTCAAAGTCGATATGAGGCTTCTACCACTGGGGGTTGTGAAGTAGTTCTGGGTACACGATGGCTTAAGAGCTTGTTTGGTAACAACTTAAAATCTCAATAATCAGCTGAAAATAATCTGAAAAGAAAATCCAACTTAACTGAGAATCACAATCTGCTTGGTATGAGCTGAAATTATAGATCACTAACTTGATCCATTTAACAAAATTTAAAGAGCTCCAAATTCAAATAATTGAATACAGCTATTTGTAACTGAAATGTGATCATGCTAATGTAAAAAAGAAAATCAAAATTAATTTTTTAGAGATTTTAAGTTGCATAATCCCCAATATTGGAGATTCTACAATTGCATACAGATTGTTTTAATCCGCAGATTATCAGATTAAAATCTGCAAGCATAACAAACGAGATTGTTGAAAAGAAGGCGATTTTAATCCAATTGGATTAAAATCTGGGATACCAAACATGCACTAAGAAATACAGCCTGTTAGCATGGATTTTAACAACTTAACTGTGGAATTTGACTATGGTGGTAAAAGAATTATGTTGACTGCCGACCATGTCACAACACCTCTCAAATAAGGGAGTGTTCACTCACTCCAGAAGTTTTGTGCAGCTAATGACCACATCATTATGGGGCAGCTATGGACCATCGCCACCACTACTCCACCAGTGAGCAGCATTCCCATCGCAGTGCAACCATTACTGGCAGAGTTCACCACATTATTCGCTAAACCAACTGGACTTCCACCACAGAGGGAGCATGATCACCATATTCCACTTATACCAGGGAGCCAACGAGTAAGTTTGAGGCCTTACAGGTACCCCTTCTTGCAAAAAAATGAAATGGAGAAGCTTGTACATGAGATGTTGCAGCAAGGAATAATCTAACCAAGCAGAAAGATGGCTCATGGCGGTTTTGTGTTGATTACCGAAAACTCAACAACCTCGCCATAAAAAATAAGTTTCCGATTCCACTAATTGAGGAACTTTTGGATGAATTACATTGGGCTGCCCGGTTTACTAAAATTGGATTTGCGTGCTGGCTATCACCAAGTCCGAATGGCATTGGATGACATCCCTAAAACAGGCTTTAGAACTCATGAAGGGCTCTATGAATTTAGGGTGATGCCTTTCGGGTTGACGAATGCACCAGCCACCTTCCAAAGCTTAATGAACTCCATTTTCAAGTCGTACTTGAGGAAGTTTATATTAGTGTTCTTTGACGATATATTGGTGTACATTCCCACATTGGACGAACACTTGAAGCACCTACGGACAACACTCGCCATTCTTCAACATAACCATCTCTTTTTTAAACTGAGCAAATGCTCTTTTGATAGCAATAGCATTGATTATTTGGGCCATATAATTTCACATGGTGGAGTATCTGCAGATCCCAGCAAAGTAGAAGCCATGATAAGTTGGCCACCACCAAGGACTCTCAAGGATCTAAGAGGCTTTTTGGGTTTAACAGGCTACTACAGGAAATTTGTTCGAGGGTATGGTGTGATCGCTAAACCATTAAGTGCCTTGTTGAAGAAAGGAGCCTTTGAATGGTCTCTTGCTGCAACTCAAGCTTTTGCGGCCTTCGAACAAGCAATGGCCTCCATTCCTACTCTGTACCTACCTAATTTCTCTCAAACTTTCACAGTTGAAACTGATGCTTGCAGCACGGGTATTGGGGCGGTGTTGTCACAACAAGGAAGGCCAGTTGCATTCTACAGTAAGGCTTTAGCTCCTGAGCATGCATGGCTCTCCACCTATGAAAATGAACTCTTGGCTGTTGTGCAGGCAGTGTCCAAATGGAGGTCTTATCTTGAAGGGAGCAAATCTGTAATTCGGACAGATCACCAGAGCCTTAAATTCTTTTTGGAGCAGTGGATCACTACACTTATCCAACAGAAATGGGTAAGTAAACTTATGGGGTTGCATTATGAGATACAATACAGAAGTGGCAAGGGTAATGTAGTGGCATATGCGTTGTCAAGAAGACCTCGAGTGACAACCAATGCAGCAGAGGGTTCATCTTCTCAATGTGCTGTTGTTACGGCGATTACACCACTATGGTTGAAGGAAGTCATCGATAGTTATGAGGGTGATCTCGATGCTCAAACCTACCTCACTCAATTAGCTGTAACTACCGCAACCCCTGGGGCGTTTCAACTAAGTGATGGTGTAATCAAGAAAGGCCATCTCATCTACATTGGCACCAATGATAACCTCAGACACCACATCATCTCTGAGCTCCACCATACTGGTTTGGGTGGCCATTCTGGCATCCTTGGTACATATAAAAGAGTGTCAGCCTTGTTTTGGTGGCCTCATTTAAGGCAACAAGTGAAGAACTCGGTACAATCTTGTGATGTATGCCAACGGATGAAAGCCGAGCATGTGCCGTACCCTGGCCTTCTACAACCCTTGAGCATTCCAAATAAGCCATGGACTCACATTGCCATGGATTTTATCGAGGGACTTCCAAAGGCTGCAGGTAAAACTACTATTCTTGTAGTCATTGATAGATTTACAAAGTTTGGCCACTTTATTGGACTGAGCCACCCCTATACAGCAGTGGATGTGGCACATGAATTATTCTCTCATGTGTTCAAATTACATGGCCTCCCCGAGACAATTGTGTCAGACCGATATCCAATATTTTTCAGTCACTTTTGGCAAGTATTGTTTAAACTCATGCACACTTCATTGCACCTAACTACTGCTTACCACCCTTAGAGTGATGGTCAGAGTGAGCGGCTCAATCAATGTTTAGAGGAATACTTGAGATGCATGGTCCAAGACAGGCCTACAAGGTGGCCTAGCTGGCTAAATCTCGCACAGTGGTGGTATTATACTTCATTTCACAGCAGCCTACAACTCACACCTTTTGAGGAGCTATATGGCTACAAGCCTAACCACCTCCCTTTTCACCAGTTAAAAAAGGACCCCAACTAAGAGGTTAACCAGTTCCTTGGTGACAGGCAGAAGCTTATTCAATTATTGAAGGATAATCTTGAAAAAGCACAAGAGCGGTACAAGTTCTATGCAGACAAGCACAGGTTAGAAAGGGAGTTTGAAGTTTGGGACATGGTGCTCCTCAAACTGAAGCCGTATAGGCAATCTACAGTCAATCTTTGAGGGAATGTCAAGCTATCTGCACGGTTCTATGGCCCCTATGAGGTGGAGAAGAGAATTGGCAAGGTGGCCTATCGACTAAAACTTCCTCCTACTGCCCAAATTCATCCGGTTTTTCATGTTTCCCAACTCAAAAAGGCACGTGGACAGGCAATTCCGGCCACCACGTCCTTTCCGCGTGTTGGACCAGACGGGCAAATGCTCACGGAACCTATAGCTGTGTTAGATTGCCGCTTGGTTCGCCATGGAAATGTGTCTAAGGTTCAAGTGCTCATTCAGTGGGAAAACACAGCACCTACAGAAGCCACCTGGGAGGATTACGATGTCATGGCCAAGTGTTATCCGCGGTTCGATTCGTGAGGACACAATTTTTTTTTCTGAAGGGGTGGCGATTGTCACGATTGCTGGTGAAGAACACTTTGAATGTTCTTCAACATAGTGCTACGATGTCGTTTTGGTTGAGTTGGATAAATCGGGAATTGTAATAAGGGAAGGGGTAGTTTCGTCTTTACGTTATTTGGGATGTGTTCATTTGGTGCTCCTGTAACGAACATCTTCATCATCGAATAACAAAAAATCTCAGTATTCTCTTTCTTCGTTCTCTCGTTTCTAGTCGGTTATAACTGGCGATGCTACTGTGAGGTTCAGGTGGTAATCGCCGACCCTCACACTCTTCAGCTCTCTCGTCTAGATGACCTGACAAGAGCTAGATCTGAAAAGACACAGAGCCTCCCTGCCATAGCCGCCTTCTTCTTCTTCTTATTCTTCTCTCGATCTGTTACAAGGTAAGTTCTCTCTCCGCCTCTCTGATTCAGGCCTTTCTCCCTCAGCCTCTCTCTCCTCTCCGCGTCTCAATCTTCTAGGCTTAATGGGGTTGTGTTTTGGTTGGGGAATAGATTCGAGTGGGGATGGAGATGAGTCTGAATTGATTTTGAAATTTTTGGGTTCCGGTCAATTTGCTATTTTAGAAGGCAAATTAAGGTCTGTTTTGTTAGTTGGGAGTTTCGATTTCGGTGTCGTGGATTTTAAACTCTGGGTTATGGGTATATTGGTTTCAATTTCTTGTATTTTTATTTGTTTCCAGTTTGGTGATATTAAGGGTGGTGATGAGAGGCATCGGGATTGGGGTTGTTCATTAGCGGTAGCGGGGGTGGTAGGTAGTGGTCGCCAGAATATGGATTTATGGGGGCGGAATCCTGGGTTTACAGTGGTTGTATCAGTGGTGTTGCAGCGGTAGAGGGGCTGTGTTTGTCAAGTTCATTTTTTATTGGTTGCCGATGAGGTTATGAAGGTTGGTGAATTTCACATGAAGATGCAATTGGTATGCAGAATGGATGAGAAAGAAGAGAATGGGCAGAATTAGCGCTATAATTTTTTTTATTATTCAACGTGCTTTCATACATTTTCAGCGAATTCAGTTCATGGTGGCGGGTTGGGGTGGGTGATCACCGGATTCTGGATTTATGGTGGCGGTACTGGTGGTGGTGCGGCTGTGGAGAAATTATGTTCTTCATGTTCATATTTTATTGATTGGACTAATTTACACCTAAAAACCGTTAACTAATCGGAAATTCTAGACGGATACTTCCCAAATTGTTAATTGTTGTCAATCATAAACTGGAGGTGGCAATAAGTGAGATTCGAAACTGGGGGTGGCAAGTGGATTATTACCTCAAACTAGAAGTGGGCAATAAGTAATTGACCCTAAATTAAACTCAAACAGCCCACATTCTCTAACCCTAAGTGATCAAAATGACAAAATTGAAAGGATGCCTCTCTCAGTATTTTCTTCACCAATTTCGCATTTCTCTCTGTAGCACTCCATCTCTAGGGTTTCATCGAATCGGTCGGTTTCTTCGCATCACTCTCTACCAAGGCACCGGCTTACTTCCGTTCTCCATGTCAGATCAGTACAAAGGAACGTGGGTACCAGACTCTTACGATTCCGCTGGTTGGGAAGACTCTGTGGATGCCAACGCCACAGAATCGGGCAGTTCTTTGTACCTGAAATCTTCGATGATGATGAAACCTAACCGGATGAAGACGGTGGAGATCCGGTTGTTGGCTGCAACGGGTTGCATGTGTCTGATATGGTTGTTGGCTTCAATCTGATGGCCCAACCGCCTATGATGATCCTTCACATGGATGAGTTTTACTCTCATGGGGAGCGAATCGACTATTAAAAGCTGCAAAATTGGAAGGGATGTTCAATTCTTAACCCCAGACTTTCAATTCTTAACCCTAGTCTTTCAATTACTTTGCTTCTTATGTGACCTAAGCCTTGTGATTTGTGTCTATGATACCTACTCTAATTTGTATCATTGGCTGGATTACTTGTGATACATGTTCTGTGTGACACATGTTCTGTGATTTGTTTCATGTGCTGGATTACCTGTGATAGTTGTTCTATTATTTGTATCATGTTCTATTATTTGGTACCCGATCTGGTTATCTGAGTTAGCCTACTTGAACTCAGTGTTGAAGAATGCTACTACTGCATATTCTGAGAGTTGCTTGAAACCAATGTCCCTCTAGATTATGTCATTACACAAATGACATGTAATGAAGCAACGAAAGACTTGATCATATTACACTCTTGCTTCTTGGTTGTAGCTGGATTACACAAAGTGTGATGTAATTAGCAATGATAGATTTGTTTGTATTACACTCTCGCTTATTAATCAACACTTCAAATAATTGTAGGTAATTAAGCAATGAGAGACTTGATAGTATTACACTCTTGCTTATGCACATTCTAAAACGAACAAGTCTATGATGTTATTCATATATCCCGAGACTTGGTTATTATAAAATATACATACTTTGTTATTTGTGTGTGTCTAAATTTGTCAACCTAAGGATCTACGGTGATTCTTCCCCGTATGAGGTTGCTGGTATTTGTTGTGTCTCTCCACCTTCATGATCTCCACCATGCATTGTTTAACTACTAAGAAAAACATCATATAGGTTTTCATGCTTCAATACCTCAAATGGCATTCCCATACTTCGTCTTCACACATGGTCTCTTACAACTTTGCAAAATGTGGCATCGAGATAAAACTCGAGAACTGGAAGCCTGAGAACGCCGGTTTCTGCTTAGACATTGATTTGTCTGACAATGAGATATAGGTAGCCCGATCAGGCTGTTGAACCAAACTCAATTTCTGCAGGAATTTTTAGTTTCAGGTAACAGACTCGAGTTCAATATCAAGAACTTGAAGTTTTCAAACTCTCTGACGAAGTTGGATTTGTCACGAAACCTGGTGTTTGGAAACTTGTGCAAGTCTATCTCCGCCAATCAAGACTTGAATGTTAGTTATAACCACTTGTGTGGTCCCATTCCGCCAACAAACTTCTCGTCGAGTGTGTTTGAAGGCAATGATTGTCTCTGCGGTTCTCCATTATCGCCTTGTAAAGCTAGGTGGAAAAAAACTTGAATGATTGTGTCATGGGATTGTGTTACTGTAGATACTGCTTTATGACATGGCTAATCTTAGCCACGTGGCGACCATCCAGCACACCATATTGTGCTCCACACACACAGGATCACCAGCCGAGCTGATCCATGTGGGGGCTGCGAGACAGAGCCCTCGCATACCACTGCACGGGACTTGTAGGGATTTGTGGTTTGGAGGCTAGGGTAAGCCCTGTCGCGTGCGAGCCAAGCCCGCGCGCGACCTTTAGTAACTGTTTTGAGAGATCTATGGCACGAGCTCCCTAGACCCGGTCAATCCGGTCAAACCCGGTCAACCTCGTAACGGTTCCGGTACTCGCGCACCACGTGCTCTAACGGTTCCTATATACTCGGACGAACGTGCCGTTACGGTTAAGCTAATTAAGCCGCCATTAATGGGCGCATTAACTACACTACAACGGCCACGTTCTCCAGTATATATATCGTTACTCTTTCCATACAAAGAGAAGAACACACTGCCATACGCGGAAGCTCTGCCAAACCTCTGTCTCTCTCTCAGACATTGCTACTGACTTACTCTCTCCCTACACACACCCCTATTCTTCCTGTGCGATCCCTGATCCACTACGTACGGTGTACACGGAGGTCTCCCTGCCGGAATCTCTTGTGCACAGTTACCTATCAACTCGTTCTTGAAATATATTGCGTTATGTAAGTGCTTTGTATATGCGCATTAGAATCATTTATCTGAAGTAGCATTTTTGTCGATAATCGTACCGCAATCACATTCCTAATCCTCTAGATACTAGGAAGAGCATTCGCAGTAGCATTATGCACAAATTATCTAAGTCTTAGGAGAAAATTTTATTTGCTCCAAGAGCACCACGTCAGCATGACATGTGGTACTCTACACCATTCACTAACTGACACCTATGTCCACTAGGGTTAACCACTACCCTTATAGGTTATAGAAAAAAATCAAATTTTTACATGGCTATTTTCTCTTTCCCACTCACTCCACTTCTAGTATAGATGTCAACAAGTGAGTGGAATAGAGCACCACATGTAATTTGCTGTATGAGCACCTAAGAATTGCTCGAGTTCTAGGCCTCATTTTCTTAACCTAATTTAGGTTAAAATAATGCAACAGCAACATCAAACAGATCTAAAAAATGGTTTCCCTTGTTTTGGTGTTTTGGTGCTGTTTGGTTGGAGGTAGAATATTTTCGTATAAAATGTTTTCCCTCAAATGATGTAAAATGATTTACACATTTCAAATCCGTAAGCCATTTCCGGAGAGTGAAAAAGCACAATAACTCATACTAGCACCTCCACCACCAATAACCACCACTACCACCTACCTCCACCACGGCCCATCACCGCCACCATCAATGCCACTGCCATCACGGGCTCACGGCCCAGTACTAGTTTGGCAAGTGTCAACCAAACACGAGAAATGATTGCAGATAAAACTTTTCACACAAAATATTTTACGCGTACTGCGAATCAAACATAGCCTAAATGTATTGAAATCGACTTCCAGAAATGTTAACCAAGTTACCTTGATACCATATTCTTTTGAACATGCTTCTCAGCCTGGGTTTGATTGGTTTCTCCGAGACAAAGGACCCAATCATGCAGAACATGAAGCTTTCGTCTGCCTCACCACAGTAGTCGCACTCGAAGACTAAGCAGCTCCAACTAAAAGATTGGTTGACAAGCAAAAACATTGAGAGCACAGAGATGAAGGGTGGGTGATATAAAAAGGACTGCTACTTCCTTAACATTTTTTGGTTGCTACGGAGAAAGCAGAAATGAAATGATTTTCAGGAATCACTCCTTGATGGTGGACTGGTATCAGCTAACAATTACTAACAAATAGTCACGAAAGGTAAAAAACTACTCAAAATGTGTTCACCAATATGCAAAGTGACACAGAATAAATTGTTTCAGCAATTGTGCCATTTCTGGGACTCACCAGGGTTTACTTACTGGTCTAACTATTCCTTAAAAACAAAACATAATTTTGTACCTCAGACTCACTCGGTACGTCTATCTGCTGGTATTGGGTTGCTGTTATATACAGATTACAGAAGAATTATATCAGACAGCGGAACAATGTCCCCTGCAGGTGTATTCCTGATCTTGCTGCGGATGAAAACTGAGTTATTACTGTACACATAGTTGCCTCCTCCTCCGGCGCTGTTGTTGTTGTTGTTCTCGTCGTTCTTGCTGCTCTTCTGGTATAGATTGCTTATGGCTTGGTCCAACGTTCCCTCTCTGTAAACAAAGGTGTTCTCATCCTCTTCAATACGGTGCCACTGCCATCTATGCTTGTCGCGATTTTTGTCCAAGGGCATCCCCCTGTACATAGAATGAAATGGTGCATCAGAAATGATCAAATTCGGGAAGAACAAAAGAAATAGAAACAAAGCTCAAATGACAAATAATCAAGGTTTTTAGGATCGTGATCCTACGTAGGATTGTGGAGAGCTCCACAGGATCGAGGATCGTAGGATCGGATCAGATCCTAATATCCTACAAGAACTGTAATATTTTCTTTTTTGTTAATACTGTGACTACTTATCAGGACCTAATATACTATAGAGACATATCATTAGCATAAACAATATCATCATAAAATCATAACAACATAAAGAGAAAAAATTGGGGTCATTTTCTTAGTGCCATTCACAGTTTAAAAAATGAACAAATTTTCGGGCATCAAAGCTATTCCTTCCATTCTGAATAGCTAGAAGTCTCTATGTTTCAACATTTTTCTAGTTTAGCCGGGGTCTACTACGCCGCACAACGTTTTCAGCAAAAAAAAGGCTCTATGTGGCGTTTTCAGCGAGAAAAGGCCTATATGCACCGTTTTGGCCAAAAGCGGCCGCCGTTTTTGGCAAAAAGCGGCCGTTTATGGCAAAAAAAAAGGCCTATGTGCCCGTTAAGGATTCACGCATTTGATTCCTTATTCCCCCGTTACACTCTCTTCGATATGGACAGGTTGCGTTACACGCAACTGATACGTCAGCCGAAACCGTTAATTAAAACTATGTCTACGACAGACACTCATGAGCAAACCACCTCAGACGATTCTCCCTCATCAACGTCTAGATTCTTTCTAATTGTGCCGCTGCGTATCCTATCTTTCCCCCATTACCTATTCTGCAAGGCATGACTCATTAATTCATAATACAAGACATTTTGTCAAAATCCCAGTATCCATTTGGGGCTTGGAGGTCAGTTTTGGGACTCACTCTTCTTCAGTATCCAGACCATGAGAAAACGGTAAACACTGTTGGAGAGTCACAACGTGGTCATACTATGAGGAACTGAAGGAGCATATACGCCATTTCATGGAGCTCCAAAAAAGATGCAAAGTCCTAAGAAAGAGCAAAATAAGAGTAAAAATGCAATTTCTAAAAATTGAGTCTGGTCCTTGGGTGGATCCGGCTTTGCACTGTTTGGTTGGTTACATTCACTACTATGGATGAAGTATTGAGTTTAAAAGGAAAAATATACTTCACCCGCGCAATGTTCTCGTCTTCTAATAAGTTAGCATGTCCAATGCAACATCAGAATCATCAAAATGATCTCATTTCTGAAACAACACAGTCCATATAATTGAAACCGTCATCAGACCAGAAAAATTCGCCAATAAAGTAGGAATACAGATCAAAAAAGATATCAAATCTCTTGTATTTGGTACAGATACTCGAGAAGAATACGAGGCAGAATCTCTCCTCACCTCAGCCACTCATTCCAATAATCTCAAAAACTCTTTAAGTTCATCCAAACACACCCAATACAAAGTACACAGTTGAAGTATAACCGTATACCACCAACAAGAAAGCTTCCCCAGAAAATATAAGCATTTCTCACAACTTTTCCTCCAGCTTCATGGGGGTTAAATGCAACTCTTGCCTACTTGAAAATCGAAAGTAATTTAGAAGTAAACTATCCCATCCAAGGTTACTAGATAATATGCATCAGCAAGAGCTGCAGTGGCTATACGCATAGACTGTGCTGAAATCAGCAGATATCAGTAGAGCATTCAACGGACCCATGCCTAGTTGTGAGGCGTAAAAATAGGAAATATGACAATGATCTTAAATTTTCATGCGGAAGTAAACACAGCTTCAAGGTAAAGGTCAATCAAAAAACTATGGTGGATGCGGTGTAAGATGTATGGGAGATTATCCTTGACTGGGAAGAACAGAATTAATTGATATGAACTACAAGCAACAGTGTGTAAGGCTTCACAGAACTAAGAGAAAATGAAAGAACTACTGAAGGTGCTCGAGCTCGCTCAACGACAAAAATAATTGAAACATGTAACGGAAAAGGAAACCTACTTCTCCATATATTTCTAGATATATGATATCTGGAACTTTGTCGCATTGTCTAGCCACGTGTTTCCCTTATACGTTATGACAGTTATGTAAGTATCGGTTTAAGGCTCGTGGAAGCGTTAAAAAAGCTGGGAACTTCAGTTCTTCTGGTACAAATTAACTGCATTAGGTGAATCCAAGAATGCTAATTATGTAGTATATCTTTTTTCTTTCTACCTTTAGGGTCCGAACAGTATGGGTTTCTACTCATGACCACATCGAACTTAGAAACACAACGCAAAGAAGGTGTGAAAGAGCTCCAAGGTTACTTCATGGACACGGACGCGAGACTTCATGTCGCACTTTCCACAATCCCCTTCAAAAAATAAGTTCAAACCAGAATTTTACCCCTAGGATTCAGGAAGCCCACATAGTGTCTTCGAATCTAAATACACCCAAATTCTGTAGGGTACTCCTTAGCTAAAGGGTTTTCAGGGTGAAAGCAAAAAGATGCTAAAGTATTCACTGGAAACAGCGAGGATTCCATTATTGCAATCTAATAACCTGAATGCACTATCATTAGATACACTAAACATTTTGCAAATTTCCCTAAAGAGACCGATCAAGCTATTAGTAGCCCTAGCAAGTAGAAAGTGAACTGCTCGCCTTGTGCTGCTACAATTGCCATGGACGAAGACTATACCATATGCACAAACATCACCGCCTAATACCATCCCACGGGCCACCAATATTGCAACACCATCAACCAGCCACCCAAGCTAACTAGTACCACAATATACACACAGACAAATGAAGAATACCTCATTTGAAGCACAAACCTTTGAGGACAATGAACCCGCCTCTTCATTAATCAGCACTTCATTAATGACAATCCATATGATTAGAAGAAAGAATCGTGTCCAGCACACCGTCCAACATCCGTACAAAAATCTAGTGTTTTTTTCCTGTTTCCTCACACCAACAAACAACCAAATCCT
Source organism: Linanthus parryae (assembly GCA_023055425.1). Classification (NCBI taxonomy): domain Eukaryota; kingdom Viridiplantae; phylum Streptophyta; class Magnoliopsida; order Ericales; family Polemoniaceae; genus Linanthus; species Linanthus parryae. The sequence goes on along the minus strand of JALGPY010000002.1, from coordinate 61,542,424 downwards.
ACAAAAACACCTTTGTTCATCATCAACTCCTACACATAGCTTCATAAAAACAAACTCCAATAGCTATGAGCCATGATCTTGGTTTAGTGCTAGGACTAGTTTGCTCTTGACAGCAGTAGAAAATCATTGACTCTAAAACCATACAAGGGCAATAGGCGTGCCTGTAAAATCAATTTACCAAGCTACTGATCGAATAATGAATTTAAGATTCAAGTAAGACTATCTAAAACGGATTGAATGGCAATGAAATGTCTAGGCTACCGAAATGTGACGTAATTAGCAGACTCTTCCGCCAGATTTTGAAAGATTACCCAGTTAAAATGCAAAAATTAATGTGTGATTCTCATATCACACAGAATGGAGTAATCCTATAATCCTATTACATTATTACTGTATTCTCCTTCAAAACCATAGTCGTAGTAGGAAAGAACACTAAACATGGAATTCGTTCACGCACACTCAACTTTCACAGTCCATTTTTATGCAGGTAAGGTTCAAAAACAATTTCATCTGAAGTAAAAAGAGAATTGCATCAAGAATGAAGAGTATTCTGGTGGGCATGGTGGTGAATTAGCTCCAGCAGTGAGGGGTTTACATGTATTGCCACAAACAAAAAAAGGGTCCATGTGCAATTAGGCCTATCCTACCTTGGTCCCCAAGTATGCACAAATAGCCAAAACCCAACTCTGCTCAAACTATACTCCTCCTGTATCTTTCTAGGGTAGACTCAAATGAGAGCATCTCCAACCCATGGAGGAAAACGTTCTTTCGACTATATTTAGGCCAGTTTTGCCTAAAACCAGCTCTAACAGTTTTTCACTATTAATAGTGAAAAACTTAAAAAAATTCAAGTCTAATCTAGAGTCACGGATTGTTTGATGATGACAACTAAAAAATAATAAAAAACAGTGACGGTTGCTTATATTTAGGCCTAGTGTCGAGCAACAACTCAAAAAGTGTAAAAGTAAAATTTAGAGCAGGAACAAATTTAGTCCAAAAAACGTTTTGTTTGTTGCAGATGCTCTCACATTCACATTCACAAGCAGTAAACATCACCAGAATCTTCATCCAATTAAACCAAAATCAAACCCAAACCCATTAACAAAAACACAAAACCCAAAGTCAAAAACTGTGTAAACTCCCCATTTCGAAGTCTAATTGAAACGAATTAAGCAAAGGGGATAATAAAAAACAGAGGACAGGAAGAGAGACGCACCGAACATGGAAAAGATCAGAAATGTCACTCATCTCGAGGAAGAAGTTGAGGGCATCGAGGAATGCACGGTAGGTGTTGATGTGGAGCCCATCGATTCTCGGGTAAGGCAGCCTCGCCCTCGGAATCGGCGGCGAGGCTTGCTTCCCCGAAACCCTCCGTATGGTAACTCAATTAAATTTCATTAATGGATTTCCATATATAAAGTGCACAATAACTCTATTTTCTAATATGTGGGACAAATTAGTTCAAGCTTTTACAAGCTATCTTCAACACTGGTTGTATTAACAATGAACGCAACATAGTTTGACTACTCTGACTTACTCTATCCGTTTCTTCAGATTCTTCAAACTTTCTTTTTTTGCGTTTCTCTAGATTCTTCAATCTTTTCGAAAACGGACACTTTGTAGACAAAATCCATCATACCCTTAAAAATAATCTTTAATAATTGGGCCTAATAAAAATAGATTAGCAAACTAATAAATTCAGCTCAAATCTTATTAGGCCACTAACTCATCTAGTAGCCCAAATAAATTAAAGGTTCAATTACTTATTACCCACTTTCAGTATAGGGTAATGATCCATATATCACCCCCATTTTCAAAACTCTCATATTACTACCTCCAGTTGTTAATTATTTGTCATTAACAACTGGGACAAAATTTCCGTTAAACAAGTAACTGTGACATGGATAGATTTGTCCATGCCAACAAATTTAGAAACTTAATAAATGAAAAATAAAATAAAAAAAGGAAATAGAAAAGATAAGAACGAAGGAGACTTCAATCTGTTTGCCAAAAAAAGGAGACTTCAATCTAGGAAAATAATTCGCAGAAGAAGACGATGACGGAGGAGGAAGAGCGACGACTGTGACAGACCTCCAACAATTCTTTGTCACGGTTGCTGTGAAGAACACTTTGAATGTTCTTCAACATAGTGCTACGATGCCGTTTTGGTTGAGTTGGGTAAATTAGGAATTTCAATAAGGGAATGGGTAGTTTCGCCTTTACGTTATTTGGGATGTGTTCATTTGGTGCTCCTGTAACGAACATCTCCATCATCGAATAACAAAAGAACTCAGTATTCTCTTTCTTCGTTCTCTCGATTCTAGTCGGTTATCACCGGCGATGCTACTGTGAGGTTCAGGCGGTAATCGCCGACCCTCACAAGTGGTATCAGAGCCCACGATTCAGCGCCCTCCCGTATGCCCCACACCAGGAGGATGACTAACAACGAGCGGTTCACCTTTCTGGAAGAAGGTTACCGGCATCTTGAAGGCCGAATCGATGCCATCTCCGACCAACTCCGGTCCATGGGGGATCGCCTCGGGAAGGTGGATGAGATCGATTGCCAGCTGACTCACCTAATCGCTATGTTCAACAGTTCCATGTCGAATTCGGGTCAGGGCAAGGAACCGATGTCTCCTCCGCCATCACCGGCGGATTCCGACGGTAGGAAGTTCGTGATGGGTCCCTCTCCGGCACGGGAGATACCTCTTCCTCCATTTCACAACTTCACCGGCTCTGGTTTTCCAATTCCCAAGTATGAGTTTCCCCGTTTTGCTGGGTCAGATCCGGTAGCTTGGATCACCGAAGCCAACAGGTATTTTCTATTACACTTGATGACTGATGAGCAGAAGTTAATTATTACGTCTCTACACTTCGAAGGAGATGCCGATTAGTGGTTTCAAGCTGAGTTTGAAACAATTGTGGGGGTGGTCTGGGAACAATTTTGTGAGAGATTGTGTGAAAAAATCGCTAATCCGGGCCATCAAAACCTGATTGGGGAATTCAACAAACTTGCACAAACTAATTCGGTAGCTGAGTACCAGTCTAAGTTTGATGCCTTACGACCTCGGATTAAACAGATTTTGGATCACCCACGGGAACTGTATTTTGTCAAAAGCTTTTTGAGTGGGTTGAAACCTGATATCAGAGGTATGGTGGCTCTCATGAACCCTCAAAAAATGAGTCAGGTGAAGTCTCTAGCTCGAATGCAGGAGGCTAATTTGATAAATTCGGAGGGTACTGTAAAGACTAGGGTAAAAGGAAATGCTCCATCTTCTGCCACTGCAAGTTACACCAAATCCAAACCACCAAGTTCCTCCACCACTTCTCCAACCGCCACTCAATTCTACACTCCAAATGCTGCTTCCCCACCTTAGAAACGACTCACTGCAGACGAAATGCGACAAAAAAGAGAGAGAAAAACCTATGCTATTTCTGTGATGAAAACTTCCAACCAGGCCATAAATGCTCCAAGAAGAGACAATTGTACCTTATCGCGGGTGACGATGGTACAGAAGGTAACCCAACCAATGAGCTCCTATACACTCCAACTGAAAACAGCACACCTGCAGCAACCGAAATGATTCTTGACACTATGGTACTGTCAGAAGTAGAAGCAAACATTTCTGTCAATGCCATTTCTGGTAATACTAATTGTGATACGATTAGGTTGAAGGGCACTATTCTCAGCAGACCTGTGTCCATTTTGGTGGACTCCGGTAGCACTCACAATTTTTTAGATCAAGACACAGCGAGACAAATGGGTATGGAACCTACTCTCAAGAAAGCAATGAATGTCACAGTGCCCAACGGTGCAATTATCAGCAGCAGTGGTATATGTCAAGGAGTGACCTTACTCATACAAGGCAAGCAATTCAAAGTCGATATGAGGCTTCTACCACTGGGGGTTGTGAAGTAGTTCTGGGTACACGATGGCTTAAGAGCTTGTTTGGTAACAACTTAAAATCTCAATAATCAGCTGAAAATAATCTGAAAAGAAAATCCAACTTAACTGAGAATCACAATCTGCTTGGTATGAGCTGAAATTATAGATCACTAACTTGATCCATTTAACAAAATTTAAAGAGCTCCAAATTCAAATAATTGAATACAGCTATTTGTAACTGAAATGTGATCATGCTAATGTAAAAAAGAAAATCAAAATTAATTTTTTAGAGATTTTAAGTTGCATAATCCCCAATATTGGAGATTCTACAATTGCATACAGATTGTTTTAATCCGCAGATTATCAGATTAAAATCTGCAAGCATAACAAACGAGATTGTTGAAAAGAAGGCGATTTTAATCCAATTGGATTAAAATCTGGGATACCAAACATGCACTAAGAAATACAGCCTGTTAGCATGGATTTTAACAACTTAACTGTGGAATTTGACTATGGTGGTAAAAGAATTATGTTGACTGCCGACCATGTCACAACACCTCTCAAATAAGGGAGTGTTCACTCACTCCAGAAGTTTTGTGCAGCTAATGACCACATCATTATGGGGCAGCTATGGACCATCGCCACCACTACTCCACCAGTGAGCAGCATTCCCATCGCAGTGCAACCATTACTGGCAGAGTTCACCACATTATTCGCTAAACCAACTGGACTTCCACCACAGAGGGAGCATGATCACCATATTCCACTTATACCAGGGAGCCAACGAGTAAGTTTGAGGCCTTACAGGTACCCCTTCTTGCAAAAAAATGAAATGGAGAAGCTTGTACATGAGATGTTGCAGCAAGGAATAATCTAACCAAGCAGAAAGATGGCTCATGGCGGTTTTGTGTTGATTACCGAAAACTCAACAACCTCGCCATAAAAAATAAGTTTCCGATTCCACTAATTGAGGAACTTTTGGATGAATTACATTGGGCTGCCCGGTTTACTAAAATTGGATTTGCGTGCTGGCTATCACCAAGTCCGAATGGCATTGGATGACATCCCTAAAACAGGCTTTAGAACTCATGAAGGGCTCTATGAATTTAGGGTGATGCCTTTCGGGTTGACGAATGCACCAGCCACCTTCCAAAGCTTAATGAACTCCATTTTCAAGTCGTACTTGAGGAAGTTTATATTAGTGTTCTTTGACGATATATTGGTGTACATTCCCACATTGGACGAACACTTGAAGCACCTACGGACAACACTCGCCATTCTTCAACATAACCATCTCTTTTTTAAACTGAGCAAATGCTCTTTTGCTAGCAATAGCATTGATTATTTGGGCCATATATTCACATGGTGGAGTATCTGCAGATCCCAGCAAAGTAGAAGCCATGATAAGTTGGCCACCACCAAGGACTCTCAAGGATCTAAGAGGCTTTTTGGGTTTAACAGGCTACTACAGGAAATTTGTTCGAGGGTATGGTGTGATCGCTAAACCATTAAGTGCCTTGTTGAAGAAAGGAGCCTTTGAATGGTCTCTTGCTGCAACTCAAGCTTTTGCGGCCTTCGAACAAGCAATGGCCTCCATTCCTACTCTGTACCTACCTAATTTCTCTCAAACTTTCACAGTTGAAACTGATGCTTGCAGCACGGGTATTGGGGCGGTGTTGTCACAACAAGGAAGGCCAGTTGCATTCTACAGTAAGGCTTTAGCTCCTGAGCATGCATGGCTCTCCACCTATGAAAATGAACTCTTGGCTGTTGTGCAGGCAGTGTCCAAATGGAGGTCTTATCTTGAAGGGAGCAAATCTGTAATTCGGACAGATCACCAGAGCCTTAAATTCTTTTTGGAGCAGTGGATCACTACACTTATCCAACAGAAATGGGTAAGTAAACTTATGGGGTTGCATTATGAGATACAATACAGAAGTGGCAAGGGTAATGTAGTGGCATATGCGTTGTCAAGAAGACCTCGAGTGACAACCAATGCAGCAGAGGGTTCATCTTCTCAATGTGCTGTTGTTACGGCGATTACACCACTATGGTTGAAGGAAGTCATCGATAGTTATGAGGGTGATCTCGATGCTCAAACCTACCTCACTCAATTAGCTGTAACTACCGCAACCCCTGGGGCGTTTCAACTAAGTGATGGTGTAATCAAGAAAGGCCATCTCATCTACATTGGCACCAATGGTAACCTCAGACACCACATCATCTCTGAGCTCCACCATACTGGTTTGGGTGGCCATTCTGGCATCCTTGGTACATATAAAAGAGTGTCAGCCTTGTTTTGGTGGCCTCATTTAAGGCAACAAGTGAAGAACTCGGTACAATCTTGTGATGTATGCCAACGGATGAAAGCCGAGCATGTGCCGTACCCTGGCCTTCTACAACCCTTGAGCATTCCAAATAAGCCATGGACTCACATTGCCATGGATTTTATCGAGGGACTTCCAAAGGCTGCAGGTAAAACTACTATTCTTGTAGTCATTGATAGATTTACAAAGTTTGGCCACTTTATTGGACTGAGCCACCCCTATACAGCAGTGGATGTGGCACATGAATTATTCTCTCATGTGTTCAAATTACATGGCCTCCCCGAGACAATTGTGTCAGACCGATATCCAATATTTTTCAGTCACTTTTGGCAAGTATTGTTTAAACTCATGCACACTTCATTGCACCTAACTACTGCTTACCACCCTTAGAGTGATGGTCAGAGTGAGCGGCTCAATCAATGTTTAGAGGAATACTTGAGATGCATGGTCCAAGACAGGCCTACAAGGTGGCCTAGCTGGCTAAATCTCGCACAGTGGTGGTATTATACTTCATTTCACAGCAGCCTACAACTCACACCTTTTGAGGAGCTATATGGCTACAAGCCTAACCACCTCCCTTTTCACCAGTTAAAAAAGGACCCCAACTAAGAGGTTAACCAGTTCCTTGGTGACAGGCAGAAGCTTATTCAATTATTGAAGGATAATCTTGAAAAAGCACAAGAGCGGTACAAGTTCTATGCAGACAAGCACAGGTTAGAAAGGGAGTTTGAAGTTTGGGACATGGTGCTCCTCAAACTGAAGCCGTATAGGCAATCTACAGTCAATCTTTGAGGGAATGTCAAGCTATCTGCACGGTTCTATGGCCCCTATGAGGTGGAGAAGAGAATTGGCAAGGTGGCCTATCGACTAAAACTTCCTCCTACTGCCCAAATTCATCCGGTTTTTCATGTTTCCCAACTCAAAAAGGCACGTGGACAGGCAATTCCGGCCACCACGTCCTTTCCGCGTGTTGGACCAGACGGGCAAATGCTCACGGAACCTATAGCTGTGTTAGATTGCCGCTTGGTTCGCCATGGAAATGTGTCTAAGGTTCAAGTGCTCATTCAGTGGGAAAACACAGCACCTACAGAAGCCACCTGGGAGGATTACGATGTCATGGCCAAGTGTTATCCGCGGTTCGATTCGTGAGGACACAATTTTTTTTTCTGAAGGGGTGGCGATTGTCACGATTGCTGGTGAAGAACACTTTGAATGTTCTTCAACATAGTGCTACGATGTCGTTTTGGTTGAGTTGGATAAATCGGGAATTGTAATAAGGGAAGGGGTAGTTTCGTCTTTACGTTATTTGGGATGTGTTCATTTGGTGCTCCTGTAACGAACATCTTCATCATCGAATAACAAAAAATCTCAGTATTCTCTTTCTTCGTTCTCTCGTTTCTAGTCGGTTATAACTGGCGATGCTACTGTGAGGTTCAGGTGGTAATCGCCGACCCTCACACTCTTCAGCTCTCTCGTCTAGATGACCTGACAAGAGCTAGATCTGAAAAGACACAGAGCCTCCCTGCCATAGCCGCCTTCTTCTTCTTCTTATTCTTCTCTCGATCTGTTACAAGGTAAGTTCTCTCTCCGCCTCTCTGATTCAGGCCTTTCTCCCTCAGCCTCTCTCTCCTCTCCGCGTCTCAATCTTCTAGGCTTAATGGGGTTGTGTTTTGGTTGGGGAATAGATTCGAGTGGGGATGGAGATGAGTCTGAATTGATTTTGAAATTTTTGGGTTCCGGTCAATTTGCTATTTTAGAAGGCAAATTAAGGTCTGTTTTGTTAGTTGGGAGTTTCGATTTCGGTGTCGTGGATTTTAAACTCTGGGTTATGGGTATATTGGTTTCAATTTCTTGTATTTTTATTTTTTTCCAGTTTGGTGATATTAAGGGTGGTGATGAGAGGCATCGGGATTGGGGTTGTTCATTAGCGGTAGCGGGGGTGGTAGGTAGTGGTCGCCAGAATATGGATTTATGGGGGCGGAATCCTGGGTTTACAGTGGTTGTATCAGTGGTGTTGCAGCGGTAGAGGGGCTGTGTTTGTCAAGTTCATTTTTTATTGGTTGCCGATGAGGTTATGAAGGTTGGTGAATTTCACATGAAGATGCAATTGGTATGCAGAATGGATGAGAAAGAAGAGAATGGGCAGAATTAGCGCTATAATTTTTTTTATTATTCAACGTGCTTTCATACATTTTCAGCGAATTCAGTTCATGGTGGCGGGTTGGGGTGGGTGATCACCGGATTCTGGATTTATGGTGGCGGTACTGGTGGTGGTGCGGCTGTGGAGAAATTATGTTCTTCATGTTCATATTTTATTGATTGGACTAATTTACACCTAAAAACCGTTAACTAATCGGAAATTCTAGACGGATACTTCCCAAATTGTTAATTGTTGTCAATCATAAACTGGAGGTGGCAATAAGTGAGATTCGAAACTGGGGGTGGCAAGTGGATTATTACCTCAAACTAGAAGTGGGCAATAAGTAATTGACCCTAAATTAAACTCAAACAGCCCACATTCTCTAACCCTAAGTGATCAAAATGACAAAATTGAAAGGATGCCTCTCTCAGTATTTTCTTCACCAATTTCGCATTTCTCTCTGTAGCACTCCATCTCTAGGGTTTCATCGAATCGGTCGGTTTCTTCGCATCACTCTCTACCAAGGCACCGGCTTACTTCCGTTCTCCATGTCAGATCAGTACAAAGGAACGTGGGTACCAGACTCTTACGATTCCGCTGGTTGGGAAGACTCTGTGGATGCCAACGCCACAGAATCGGGCAGTTCTTTGTACCTGAAATCTTCGATGATGATGAAACCTAACCGGATGAAGACGGTGGAGATCCGGTTGTTGGCTGCAACGGGTTGCATGTGTCTGATATGGTTGTTGGCTTCAATCTGATGGCCCAACCGCCTATGATGATCCTTCACATGGATGAGTTTTACTCTCATGGGGAGCGAATCGACTATTAAAAGCTGCAAAATTGGAAGGGATGTTCAATTCTTAACCCCAGACTTTCAATTCTTAACCCTAGTCTTTCAATTACTTTGCTTCTTATGTGACCTAAGCCTTGTGATTTGTGTCTATGATACCTACTCTAATTTGTATCATTGGCTGGATTACTTGTGATACATGTTCTGTGTGACACATGTTCTGTGATTTGTTTCATGTGCTGGATTACCTGTGATAGTTGTTCTATTATTTGTATCATGTTCTATTATTTGGTACCCGATCTGGTTATCTGAGTTAGCCTACTTGAACTCAGTGTTGAAGAATGCTACTACTGCATATTCTGAGAGTTGCTTGAAACCAATGTCCCTCTAGATTATGTCATTACACAAATGACATGTAATGAAGCAACGAAAGACTTGATCATATTACACTCTTGCTTCTTGGTTGTAGCTGGATTACACAAAGTGTGATGTAATTAGCAATGATAGATTTGTTTGTATTACACTCTCGCTTATTAATCAACACTTCAAATAATTGTAGGTAATTAAGCAATGAGAGACTTGATAGTATTACACTCTTGCTTATGCACATTCTAAAACGAACAAGTCTATGATGTTATTCATATATCCCGAGACTTGGTTATTATAAAATATACATACTTTGTTATTTGTGTGTGTCTAAATTTGTCAACCTAAGGATCTACGGTGATTCTTCCCCGTATGAGGTTGCTGGTATTTGTTGTGTCTCTCCACCTTCATGATCTCCACCATGCATTGTTTAACTACTAAGAAAAACATCATATAGGTTTTCATGCTTCAATACCTCAAATGGCATTCCCATACTTCGTCTTCACACATGGTCTCTTACAACTTTGCAAAATGTGGCATCGAGATAAAACTCGAGAACTGGAAGCCTGAGAACGCCGGTTTCTGCTTAGACATTGATTTGTCTGACAATGAGATATAGGTAGCCCGATCAGGCTGTTGAACCAAACTCAATTTCTGCAGGAATTTTTAGTTTCAGGTAACAGACTCGAGTTCAATATCAAGAACTTGAAGTTTTCAAACTCTCTGACGAAGTTGGATTTGTCACGAAACCTGGTGTTTGGAAACTTGTGCAAGTCTATCTCCGCCAATCAAGACTTGAATGTTAGTTATAACCACTTGTGTGGTCCCATTCCGCCAACAAACTTCTCGTCGAGTGTGTTTGAAGGCAATGATTGTCTCTGCGGTTCTCCATTATCGCCTTGTAAAGCTAGGTGGAAAAAAACTTGAATGATTGTGTCATGGGATTGTGTTACCTATCAACTCGTTCTTGAAATATATTGCGTTATGTAAGTGCTTTGTATATGCGCATTAGAATCATTTATCTGAAGTAGCATTTTTGTCGATAATCGTACCGCAATCACATTCCTAATCCTCTAGATACTAGGAAGAGCATTCGCAGTAGCATTATGCACAAATTATCTAAGTCTTAGGAGAAAATTTTATTTGCTCCAAGAGCACCACGTCAGCATGACATGTGGTACTCTACACCATTCACTAACTGACACCTATGTCCACTAGGGTTAACCACTACCCTTATAGGTTATAGAAAAAAATCAAATTTTTACATGGCTATTTTCTCTTTCCCACTCACTCCACTTCTAGTATAGATGTCAACAAGTGAGTGGAATAGAGCACCACATGTAATTTGCTGTATGAGCACCTAAGAATTGCTCGAGTTCTAGGCCTCATTTTCTTAACCTAATTTAGGTTAAAATAATGCAACAGCAACATCAAACAGATCTAAAAAATGGTTTCCCTTGTTTTGGTGTTTTGGTGCTGTTTGGTTGGAGGTAGAATATTTTCGTATAAAATGTTTTCCCTCAAATGATGTAAAATGATTTACACATTTCAAATCCGTAAGCCATTTCCGGAGAGTGAAAAAGCACAATAACTCATACTAGCACCTCCACCACCAATAACCACCACTACCACCTACCTCCACCACGGCCCATCACCGCCACCATCAATGCCACTGCCATCACGGGCTCACGGCCCAGTACTAGTTTGGCAAGTGTCAACCAAACACGAGAAATGATTGCAGATAAAACTTTTCACACAAAATATTTTACGCGTACTGCGAATCAAACATAGCCTAAATGTATTGAAATCGACTTCCAGAAATGTTAACCAAGTTACCTTGATACCATATTCTTTTGAACATGCTTCTCAGCCTGGGTTTGATTGGTTTCTCCGAGACAAAGGACCCAATCATGCAGAACATGAAGCTTTCGTCTGCCTCACCACAGTAGTCGCACTCGAAGACTAAGCAGCTCCAACTAAAAGATTGGTTGACAAGCAAAAACATTGAGAGCACAGAGATGAAGGGTGGGTGATATAAAAAGGACTGCTACTTCCTTAACATTTTTTGGTTGCTACGGAGAAAGCAGAAATGAAATGATTTTCAGGAATCACTCCTTGATGGTGGACTGGTATCAGCTAACAATTACTAACAAATAGTCACGAAAGGTAAAAAACTACTCAAAATGTGTTCACCAATATGCAAAGTGACACAGAATAAATTGTTTCAGCAATTGTGCCATTTCTGGGACTCACCAGGGTTTACTTACTGGTCTAACTATTCCTTAAAAACAAAACATAATTTTGTACCTCAGACTCACTCGGTACGTCTATCTGCTGGTATTGGGTTGCTGTTATATACAGATTACAGAAGAATTATATCAGACAGCGGAACAATGTCCCCTGCAGGTGTATTCCTGATCTTGCTGCGGATGAAAACTGAGTTATTACTGTACACATAGTTGCCTCCTCCTCCGGCGCTGTTGTTGTTGTTGTTCTCGTCGTTCTTGCTGCTCTTCTGGTATAGATTGCTTATGGCTTGGTCCAACGTTCCCTCTCTGTAAACAAAGGTGTTCTCATCCTCTTCAATACGGTGCCACTGCCATCTATGCTTGTCGCGATTTTTGTCCAAGGGCATCCCCCTGTACATAGAATGAAATGGTGCATCAGAAATGATCAAATTCGGGAAGAACAAAAGAAATAGAAACAAAGCTCAAATGACAAATAATCAAGGTTTTTAGGATCGTGATCCTACGTAGGATTGTGGAGAGCTCCACAGGATCGAGGATCGTAGGATCGGATCAGATCCTAATATCCTACAAGAACTGTAATATTTTCTTTTTTGTTAATACTGTGACTACTTATCAGGACCTAATATACTATAGAGACATATCATTAGCATAAACAATATCATCATAAAATCATAACAACATAAAGAGAAAAAATTGGGGTCATTTTCTTAGTGCCATTCACAGTTTAAAAAATGAACAAATTTTCGGGCATCAAAGCTATTCCTTCCATTCTGAATAGCTAGAAGTCTCTATGTTTCAACATTTTTCTAGTTTAGCCGGGGTCTACTACGCCGCACAACGTTTTCAGCAAAAAAAAGGCTCTATGTGGCGTTTTCAGCGAGAAAAGGCCTATATGCACCGTTTTGGCCAAAAGCGGCCGCCGTTTTTGGCAAAAAGCGGCCGTTTATGGCAAAAAAAAAGGCCTATGTGCCCGTTAAGGATTCACGCATTTGATTCCTTATTCCCCCGTTACACTCTCTTCGATATGGACAGGTTGCGTTACACGCAACTGATACGTCAGCCGAAACCGTTAATTAAAACCATGTCTACGACAGACACTCATGAGCAAACCACCTCAGACGATTCTCCCTCATCAACGTCTAGATTCTTTCTAATTGTGCCGCTGCGTATCCTATCTTTCCCCCATTACCTATTCTGCAAGGCATGACTCATTAATTCATAATACAAGACATTTTGTCAAAATCCCAGTATCCATTTGGGGCTTGGAGGTCAGTTTTGGGACTCACTCTTCTTCAGTATCCAGACCATGAGAAAACGGTAAACACTGTTGGAGAGTCACAACGTGGTCATACTATGAGGAACTGAAGGAGCATATACGCCATTTCATGGAGCTCCAAAAAAGATGCAAAGTCCTAAGAAAGAGCAAAATAAGAGTAAAAATGCAATTTCTAAAAATTGAGTCTGGTCCTTGGGTGGATCCGGCTTTGCACTGTTTGGTTGGTTACATTCACTACTATGGATGAAGTATTGAGTTTAAAAGGAAAAATATACTTCACCCGCGCAATGTTCTCGTCTTCTAATAAGTTAGCATGTCCAATGCAACATCAGAATCATCAAAATGATCTCATTTCTGAAACAACACAGTCCATATAATTGAAACCGTCATCAGACCAGAAAAATTCGCCAATAAAGTAGGAATACAGATCAAAAAAGATATCAAATCTCTTGTATTTGGTACAGATACTCGAGAAGAATACGAGGCAGAATCTCTCCTCACCTCAGCCACTCATTCCAATAATCTCAAAAACTCTTTAAGTTCATCCAAACACACCCAATACAAAGTACACAGTTGAAGTATAACCGTATACCACCAACAAGAAAGCTTCCCCAGAAAATATAAGCATTTCTCACAACTTTTCCTCCAGCTTCATGGGGGTTAAATGCAACTCTTGCCTACTTGAAAATCGAAAGTAATTTAGAAGTAAACTATCCCATCCAAGGTTACTAGATAATATGCATCAGCAAGAGCTGCAGTGGCTATACGCATAGACTGTGCTGAAATCAGCAGATATCAGTAGAGCATTCAACGGACCCATGCCTAGTTGTGAGGCGTAAAAATAGGAAATATGACAATGATCTTAAATTTTCATGCGGAAGTAAACACAGCTTCAAGGTAAAGGTCAATCAAAAAACTATGGTGGATGCGGTGTAAGATGTATGGGAGATTATCCTTGACTGGGAAGAACAGAATTAATTGATATGAACTACAAGCAACAGTGTGTAAGGCTTCACAGAACTAAGAGAAAATGAAAGAACTACTGAAGGTGCTCGAGCTCGCTCAACGACAAAAATAATTGAAACATGTAACGGAAAAGGAAACCTACTTCTCCATATATTTCTAGATATATGATATCTGGAACTTTGTCGCATTGTCTAGCCACGTGTTTCCCTTATACGTTATGACAGTTATGTAAGTATCGGTTTAAGGCTCGTGGAAGCGTTAAAAAAGCTGGGAACTTCAGTTCTTCTGGTACAAATTAACTGCATTAGGTGAATCCAAGAATGCTAATTATGTAGTATATCTTTTTTCTTTCTACCTTTAGGGTCCGAACAGTATGGGTTTCTACTCATGACCACATCGAACTTAGAAACACAACGCAAAGAAGGTGTGAAAGAGCTCCAAGGTTACTTCATGGACACGGACGCGAGACTTCATGTCGCACTTTCCACAATCCCCTTCAAAAAATAAGTTCAAACCAGAATTTTACCCCTAGGATTCAGGAAGCCCACATAGTGTCTTCGAATCTAAATACACCCAAATTCTGTAGGGTACTCCTTAGCTAAAGGGTTTTCAGGGTGAAAGCAAAAAGATGCTAAAGTATTCACTGGAAACAGCGAGGATTCCATTATTGCAATCTAATAACCTGAATGCACTATCATTAGATACACTAAACATTTTGCAAATTTCCCTAAAGAGACCGATCAAGCTATTAGTAGCCCTAGCAAGTAGAAAGTGAACTGCTCGCCTTGTGCTGCTACAATTGCCATGGACGAAGACTATACCATATGCACAAACATCACCGCCTAATACCATCCCACGGGCCACCAATATTGCAACACCATCAACCAGCCACCCAAGCTAACTAGTACCACAATATACACACAGACAAATGAAGAATACCTCATTTGAAGCACAAACCTTTGAGGACAATGAACCCGCCTCTTCATTAATCAGCACTTCATTAATGACAATCCATATGATTAGAAGAAAGAATCGTGTCCAGCACACCGTCCAACATCCGTACAAAAATCTAGTGTTTTTTTCCTGTTTCCTCACACCAACAAACAACCAAATCCTACAAAAACACCTTTGTTCATCATCAACTCCTACACATAGCTTCATAAAAACAAACTCCAATAGCTATGAGCCATGATCTTGGTTTAGTGCTAGGACTAGTTTGCTCTTGACAGCAGTAGAAAATCATTGACTCTAAAACCATACAAGGGCAATAGGCGTGCCTGTAAAATCAATTTACCAAGCTACTGATCGAATAATGAATTTAAGATTCAAGTAAGACTATCTAAAACGGATTGAATGGCAATGAAATGTCTAGGCTACCGAAATGTGACGTAATTAGCAGACTCTTCCGCCAGATTTTGAAAGATTACCCAGTTAAAATGCAAAAATTAATGTGTGATTCTCATATCACACAGAATGGAGTAATCCTATAATCCTATTACATTATTACTGTATTCTCCTTCAAAACCATAGTCGTAGTAGGAAAGAACACTAAACATGGAATTCGTTCACGCACACTCAACTTTCACAGTCCATTTTTATGCAGGTAAGGTTCAAAAACAATTTCATCTGAAGTAAAAAGAGAATTGCATCAAGAATGAAGAGTATTCTGGTGGGCATGGTGGTGAATTAGCTCCAGCAGTGAGGGGTTTACATGTATTGCCACAAACAAAAAAAGGGTCCATGTGCAATTAGGCCTATCCTACCTTGGTCCCCAAGTATGCACAAATAGCCAAAACCCAACTCTGCTCAAACTATACTCCTCCTGTATCTTTCTAGGGTAGACTCAAATGAGAGCATCTCCAACCCATGGAGGAAAACGTTCTTTCGACTATATTTAGGCCAGTTTTGCCTAAAACCAGCTCTAACAGTTTTTCACTATTAATAGTGAAAAACTTAAAAAAATTCAAGTCTAATCTAGAGTCACGGATTGTTTGATGATGACAACTAAAAAATAATAAAAAACAGTGACGGTTGCTTATATTTAGGCCTAGTGTCGAGCAACAACTCAAAAAGTGTAAAAGTAAAATTTAGAGCAGGAACAAATTTAGTCCAAAAAACGTTTTGTTTGTTGCAGATGCTCTCACATTCACATTCACAAGCAGTAAACATCACCAGAATCTTCATCCAATTAAACCAAAATCAAACCCAAACCCATTAACAAAAACACAAAACCCAAAGTCAAAAACTGTGTAAACTCCCCATTTCGAAGTCTAATTGAAACGAATTAAGCAAAGGGGATAATAAAAAACAGAGGACAGGAAGAGAGACGCACCGAACATGGAAAAGATCAGAAATGTCACTCATCTCGAGGAAGAAGTTGAGGGCATCGAGGAATGCACGGTAGGTGTTGATGTGGAGCCCATCGATTCTCGGGTAAGGCAGCCTCGCCCTCGGAATCGGCGGCGAGGCTTGCTTCCCCGAAACCCTCCGGACGCAGCCGGAGAAGAGATACTCCTTATACGGCGGCGTTCCGGCGGAGGGGGGGAGGGAGACGAAGCCGAGGGTGGCGAGGATGGGGTCGAGCTCGTCGTGGGTGAAGAGTGGCTTGAAGTTGCGGGTGTACCAGAGGGCCAGCTTCCGGGTGTTGTCTCTCATGCAATGGTCCATTATTATTCGGGTTGGTTTTGGTTTGGGTTTCTGTTGTTGGTCTCTCTCTTCTCTGGTGGGTTCGACTTCAACGAGCTGTTTCTCTCCTTGAGGTCGCATTTTGGGGGCTGCTCTGTTTTTTGTGATTTGTTTAATCTGTTTAATTGATCAATTTCTGTGCCGGTATCTGTTTATCTATCTGATTGGGTTAATTTATACAGAGAGAGAGAGATGCGGATGTACACGAAGGTGAGGTCAGACAGCGGCCGCAAAGAGAGAGATTGGAGAGAGATGGAAAGAGAAGGGTTTTGAAGTGGGTGTATTTATTGTTGTTGGATTCAGGGAGTTTATTCTAGAGAGAGAAAGAGAAGGGAGGGGTTTGAAATGCAGGGATTTTGTGACTTTTGGGGGATTTTGGAAGAAGCTAATTTGAGCTTTTTCTTTTTTTTTTTCTCTTGATGGGAGCTTTGTTTGGATTGGGTTTTAGAGGAAGTTGAACTCAAGTCCAGCCCGAACTTTAAAAAGAGTAAGAGCAATTTAGCACATACCACTATATTAATAGAAACAAATTAAACATTACTAGACGATACTCCGCGCCTACGCGCGGGTGGTGCTTTGAAAATCTGCTTTAGGACCACTATCTTTTTTAAATAAAGAACAGTGCTTGACAATATTTCTCAACTTTGGTAAATGCATGTCAAGAGTTAATCTACCGTGGCTGAGATGTCTGATCATTATGAAATGTAATACGGAATGAACCGAAATACTTTTATACTTAAGAAGATGGCAGTACATGAGGAGTAAGTGAAGAATACAATTGATTTGGAAAGAACACGAAATCCTATCAGATACATGGTTGCACACTGAAACATTTGTTAGATTCATGGCCGAAATGGGTGTGCCAAGCTTTTGGGCGAGAAATTGAGCTGCGGTAGTGCTAAGACATGAAATATCAGTCGTCTCGCAAATTGACAACTTTTTCCCTTTTTGTAGCGGCGCGCAGCAAGAAGCCGTAGTGACACTGTCTTTAGTGTGGTCATTGTCATTCAATGTTTCTTTGGCCTTCAAACTTAATAACCGTTTTCGTTTCCTGACTTTCTACGAAAGCTGGTCATATATAGTTTGTCGGTTCTCCGCGGTGGATTTTTTTTCTGGTTGGTTTTTAACCTAAGTGAATCCAAAGTTGATGTTAATCAGTAAATCCAAACCTGTCTTTCATAAAAAATTATTGAGATGCAGAATGTGTACGCACCAAAATATAGTTACTCATTGGCTGGCCATTAGCTCTTGTTCTTAAACTGGATTTTTCCGGGTTACAGTTATTTATGAAATCTTCTAGATCTTCGGTTAGACTGGCATTGTTTCGCTTTTCAAGTAGAATACGCTTCCTAATGATTCGGGCTGACTTAGGATCAACATTTTTTCCCATACCTATCAAAAAGATGCCTACAAATATCATTAAAAGACTAAAATCACATAAAAGAAAAGATAAAAAAATGACCAACTATGGTAAACTCTTAACCGTATTTCTCATCTTTGATAAATTCCGACTTGAGTTAATCTGAAACATTTTGCTCATTTGAGTAGAGAAATTACTATGACTTTGTGCGGATATAGTAACCATGTTTAATACTATCACAAACAATATCAAAGGGAGAAAATTGCAATTTCCTTTTGGGTAATGATTCTTACAAGGAAAAGTCTAGGTGAACAAAAATTCGTACAAAAAATTGAACATAAAGTGATGTGTATGGAAACATGCCATTAACGATGAACATTATGAAGAAAATAGAAAGAATCAATATGTGTGATATTAAGACATCGATTGATGTGGCATATGCCATGTCATTTTATGTTCAAGTTTCTGTTTGATTTTTTGTCTCCCTAGCACGGCTCTTCTTACAAAGCAGAAAATGATTATTACAAAGCCACTAACATTATTTGTGCAATTTCATTGGTCATTAGATGCATAAATAATGTTAGTGGCTTTGTAGGAATCATTTTCTGCTTGGATTGGAGAGGGGACAGACGAAATGACGCAGGTTATGTGGAAGGGTTACTCCATTTTGTAAAATATCTCTGTTTTTGGGATATATTAATGCATTTATTCTCTCCAAAAAATTTAATTCATTCTCTAAAAAAGTTAATTAACCTGACCCGAGGTTGTGGACATATCAATATTGTTTCTTTTCTATATACTTTTTTTGAGAAGTGTGTCTTTTTATTATTTCTTCATATATTTGATATACATATATATATATATATTCTATGAAAGTTTGTAATGTAGTCTAATTACAGGATCAAAGTACTCTAGAAGGGGGGTTGAATAGAGTATGGGAACTTTTTGTTAAAACACAGATTTTAACTAAGTGATGCAAGTGAAAGACATAAATCTCAAGGCCTTGAGATTTCGTAAGATTAGTCAGAAACTTCCTAAGTACTTATAAAAGAAAGCTGCAAGGCCTTGAACTAGCACAAGTTCAAAATAGTTTGTAACCCTAGTTTGATTTAGATCACTTTCAAAGAGTAAATAGCTAAACTGTAAAGTAGAGAACACAATGCAATTTACAGAGTTCAGTCCCAATGGACCTAATCTCTGCCGGAGGGATCTAATCCCACCAGGATTGGGCAAACCCTTCTTATTACTCACACAGAAACAACCCTAGATCTTCAAACCTAAGTGAACTCCCTTACACCTGTACAGCTTGTGGTTCCAAACCTATCTAGTATAAGCTACTAACTGTTGAGCTAACAAGAACCTCTTGTTGTTCACTTGAACAACTAACCACTAGGTTTTATGAGGTATAAGATATACAGAAGATAAGCCGATTAAGGTACAATATAGAAAAACACAGTAGATGAATAAGCTGAGAAAGTCTGGATGTGTTCTTCAGGAAAACTGGAATGAATGATCTTCTGAAAGCAGTGAATGAAGCTTGAAGTTGTGAGGATTGACAGTCTGATCTTCCACGAATGTATCTCTCCTTATTTTCACTTGATTTATGTTCTCTGTAAGCTTCTCTTGTCTTTCAAATTCAAACCAGTCTTTTATTTACTTCTTGTAACTGAATGAGAGATTTTAGGATCTCTGTTCCTTCAATCCTCATCCTATTTAACTGCATATCTCAACAGCTCTGAGTAGATATTCGTTGGAGTTTGTTGTGATAGGATTGCACGCTTGAAAAACCTGCAACAACATTAAGCATAGCAACAAACAAAATCCAAATATATATAACAGCACTAAGTCTGTTTGGACATTCAGTTTATGAATAAAACTGAATCAAATAGATAAGGCATTAACCTGATTACCAATCAATAATATAAACCAACACAAACCACTTTAAGACTTGTAAAAGTCATTAAACAATCATAATAACAATGATCAAATCTTGCAAGAAAGAATCAAGTTAGGTTTGTGAAAAACTGTTGGCAGCTCAAGGCATATCTCAAGGCCTTGGAGCTCTGAACATTCTTCACAGTTTTTTACAACTGTATCAGCAAAGTTCTTTGATTCAATCTAATTATGATATCTGCAATATGTTGGACATATAAAGAATAGATAACTAGAATATTTACAGCAAATATCTGATCTTAAACATCATATTGAACACCTGCAACACAAGATTGTCAGATCACATTTCATAAGAAAGTAGTTGTCAAGGATTTGAGGCTTTGATCAATATCTCAAGGCCTTGGAATTGATGATTTAGAGAAACTTTGTCTTTCATCACTCTAAATGATTACTTCCAATAACATACTTAGAAGTCTTCAATCAACAATCTCCCCCTTGATGAAAGACAAAACCCATAATCTTGTGTAAATGTCCCTGCAACTAGTTTTGTAAGAATTAGATACCAAAATTTGCAGAATCTGAACAAATAACACATATAAACATATACCATAATATGAACACTGAAAAAAAATCTCATATAAACATATCACATAATATGAACACTGAACAAAATCTCATTATACCATAAAACACAAAACATGCAACCTTCTCCCCCTTTTGACTTTCATCAAATGAAGGTGAAGGATTGTTAGATTATTACTCAGAGTTTTTTTAAACAAACAAAAATTGTTTTTAAAAGAAACACTTTTCCTACTGAATGTCAAGGCCTTGAGATCAGAAAGAAGAGAAGAAAAGAAAGACAGAAAAGATCAAGGCTTTATCTTTCACAAATCTTCACTTCTTATTTGATGCTTGGCCTTTCTCCGAGCCTTCTTCAACATCTTCATCACTTTCAGCTTCATCTGCAGAATGGTACTCTGCCTTTTCAGCATCCACTTCAGCAACAACTTCATCAATGATTTCATCAACTTTCTTGTCCTTAACTTGCACAGAATCTCCTCCTGTAGCTGCATCAACACCTGTGTCTTCTTCAACTTCCTCGTCATCAGTTTGGTCAAATAGATCCTTTGATGTGAGCACAACTGCAATAGGCTTCTTCTTCTTTTTCAAGAAATCTCCTAGCCTCTCATCTGAATCAACACTAGTGTTATGACTAGTAGCAGAAGGGATCTTCTCCAAATTCAAACATTTGATGACTACATCCAGCTTGCCATTCATCATACCCATCAAGGCTTTGAACTGATTAAACTCAGAAGACAAGTCAAATTGCCTCTGTCGAAGATCTTCAATCTCAACTTGATGTTCTTCAAACTTATCAAGCAATTGAGAATAATCTTCATTAGCTTGTCCCGTTGATGTTGTAGCCCCCTTAGGTTTGATAAAAAGTTTCTCCTCAAGCTCAACTTTAGACAACTCTGAATAAAACTTCCAATTTCCCTTTCCTGTCTAAACCACACAAATTCTTTGTAAAGCAGACTCATCAATCAACCCAAATCCACCTGTTATCTTCTCCTCTCCTTTCACAGGTACCTCAAAATGCTCAAAGAAAAGTGGTAGTAGGTTGGCATATGGAAGAGGGGGGTTTCTGGTTCTGGTAGCACAGTAGATCATATACTCCATAATCACTGTTGGTAGATCAATCTCAAACCTTTGACATATCAAGTACATCAGGATGAGAACCTTATCTGTTACCAACTCTCTTGAGTTTTCTCTAGTAACAACACTTCTCATCAGAATTGTGAATAAGATTTTAGCTTCACAGTTGAGCACAGAGTGTGTCAACTGTTTGGGACCAGTAGGAACATCATCTATGAAGAACATGGCTTTGGCTTTTTCTAGAAATTCCTTTCTATCAAGATGGTCAGCAACATTATACTTCCTAGGAATGCCCAATACCTTGGAAAAAGCCCTATGGTCTATTCTTAAATCTATTACAGCCACCTTAGAAGTTAACACAAACTTCTCTTCTCCTTCTTGGACCAAATTCAGATAAAACAACCTAGTTAGCCTAGGATAAGCTTTTGAACTAGGATTTAAAACCTTCCAAACTGAATATTCTCTTAATTTCCTCATACAGTCAATATCCAACTTGTCTAGTAAATCCTCAGAAATCAAACTACTGAAAACAACCTTAGATGATGCATACCCTTGCATCCAAACTCTCCTAACATCTGAACTAATGAACCAATCATAAGGCAATGCATTCTTACCTTGAAAACCCTTTTTGGTTGCAGCAGCCACCTGCTTGATCCTTGATTTCTTCTCAGCAAGCTCATCCTTCTCTGGTTCTTCTTCAACAGATTTCTTTTTGCCTTCCTTAGCAGATTTCCCTTTTTCTCCTTGATAACTCCTTAGTTGGAGCTATATTTCTTAGTTAATACACTAATATTTTGCGTGATTTCCGACAATGAGATGAGATTTTGGCCGTGTTTGTGAAATATTATTGAGTGTGAGCTTTTTGAGCGTTCATCGTTAAACCCGGGCGTTTCTCGTATATTTTGTTGCTTTTATTGTGATATGATCGCGGGTTCGTGTTTCGTGTTGTGGTTGGCAGGAAATATGACGCGAGGATCAAAGGTGGTGAAGAAACGAGCTTCGGAAATAAAGAAAGCAAG
The DNA here is from genome assembly GCA_023055425.1 of Linanthus parryae. Taxonomy (NCBI): domain Eukaryota; kingdom Viridiplantae; phylum Streptophyta; class Magnoliopsida; order Ericales; family Polemoniaceae; genus Linanthus; species Linanthus parryae. The sequence goes on along the minus strand of JALGPY010000002.1, from coordinate 61,519,808 downwards.
GAAAACTCAAGAGAAGGAGCCAGAAAAAAGCTAAGGCAGGAACTCTTCCCACGAAGAGAAAAGCTCTTCCCACGAAGAAAAGACTTAGCCAAAATTCCAGTTCTCTTCCTGTGACATGATGCTGTCTCAAAATAGGAGGACTTTTGCAGGAAGACTTCAGACAATCTCTTCCCACGAAGAGAAAGTGTCTTCGCACGAAGAGATTGCCCAGAAAGCTAGAAACGGCCGGGGTCTTTTTGCAATTATTAGAAACTTTGTTATATCATTCTAGGAACGTATTTAAGTGTGTTAGGTCGACTTTTTGAGTAGTTTTTCATCTTTTGGAGATCAAGGAGCTATTGGGAGAGCTTAGGAGCTTTGGATCATCCGTTTGGATTCTCAACTCTTCTCTTTTCTTGATTTTTATGCTTAAACTCATGAGACTTATCGTTTTGAGTATGAATATGAGTAGCTAAACGTTATTTGCTGGGAATTCTCGTTTGGTGTAGCTAGGGTTTGACCTAAATATCATGTTTTGATGATTGTGATTCATGCTTTAGCTTAATCTCACATAATCTTTCATTGTTATGGATTATTTACGTTTGTAATCATATTATCTTTGCGAGTAGCTAACGTAGAGATAAACTTATTTAGTTTTCACGTGGTAACTCCGTGAGAATTAGTCGGTAAATTGAATAATTCACCTAGTCGAATCAATGTTTGGTAACTCGACATCGTTAACTAGGATCGTTGAAGTAGAATTGTGGTTTTAATGCATGCTTTAAGCTAGAATAGACTTGGTAACTCGGTTTGTTTTGGTCTAAAGTATAGTAAACTTATTTGGTAACTCGGTAAGTTTAACATTGCTTGATTGATAGTGAAAGATACGTGATTGTTTTACAAGTCAAAACATAAATTTAGCTCAACCTAGTGAACCTAGAGAATTCCCGGTGTTTTTTTTTCCTTATATTACACAAACCCTAAAATTCATTCTTTATTAATCGTGAACTATTTCACTCGGTTAATTGAGAATATTGCGTTTTTATAGAATTAGACCAAAACACAACTTGCGCTGTGCCCACAAAAGGTTAAGAAATTCTAATTAATTTACAAGAAGTCTCTTGGGTTCGACAACCCGGATTTCCGGTTTATTACTACACACGACAGCTGTACACTTGCAGTTGGAGCGTGTCAAGTTTTTGGCGCCGTTGTCGGGGACTTCGGTTGAATTAGTTAGAATTATTAACTTTAGGGAATTTTATTTTTGCTTTTGTTTATTTATTTATTGATCTCACCTGCTTCCTAGCGAATTATTGTGCAGGTATCTTGGTGATCATGTGGGGGCAGAATTACTATGGGCATTTTCCAGTCTACCAACCGTACTACTCCTATGGAGATATGTACACCCCTCCTCCTTGCAATCAAGAAAATGAGGAGATGAAAGATATATTGAAGCTCATGATAGCTCAGATGGAGAGAATTGAGGAAGGGATTGATAGGATGGATGAAACTCTCCAGCTGAAGGGACAACACTTGACAAAACTTTCGAGTGCATTGGCATATGTAGATAATGACGATGGGCCAAGTAGCATTATTCCTGACTTAGTTGAGGAGTGCAAAGAGGAAGACGAAGGAGTCCCATAGGTCTATGTCTATAATACTATTCATCATGAATTAATAGATTGTCGGGCTGCTTCAGACTCAGATTCAGACTCCGATTCGGATTCAGATTGGAATGATGTAGTGACGCCTATACAACTTGTGCCTCGCATAATTTCGGAGCCATGGCATGAATGGGAGAGTGTGGACATCGCGAGCTTATGGCCCACTGAAGATATTTGTTGTGAGGAAGAAATCCATGAAGCTAAATTATTGCGTGGAGATGTTCACATGGACATATATCAAGAAATTCCTAAGTCTAATCCATATCTCTTGGAGATTATAAAATTGGAAAAATCGCATGAGGAAGACCAAAGGCCCCAATTTTATGCAGTCCATGATTTACCACCTGTGATTCCAAGACATGAGCTAGGGAAGGAAGCAGTCAAGACGGCACTCCTTGCCATTACTGTTCCAACTGGGATTCTATTTCCACATAACCGATCCTCAATTATATTGATTTTGAAGAATTGGAAGAAGAAGAAGAAGAAGAAGAAGAAGAGGAAAGGTACAATGGGTCATGATGTGGTGAATGAGTTTTCGAGATGACCGGTGATCAAGGAGTGGAAGCACAAGATGAAGAAATTTGCAAAGGCCGTCTTCTACAACTTCTTCTTGCCATATGTGTCTTATGGATGCTCACTTGAGAAGAGACAAAAAAGAGAGACGATGGTGGAAGAAGAAAAAGTGGAGAGAAAAATCTCCTTAAATATATTTTGAGGTAACTGGGTCGGGTCGTCGACCTTAAATTACAAGGCGCTTGTTGGGAGGCAACCCAACCTATTTATTTTCTTTAGTGTAGTTGTGTTTTTATAAATTCACTTATTTTATTATGTTATTTTGGAGAGATGAGAGAGAGAGAGGGACTAATGATGTTTTTCCAAGTGACATATTTGAGCAGATTATGGGAGAATCTACCCCGGTGTGCGATGGCACACATGACCTTCACAGGGGCTTGCATTGACGAGTTGGGGATTCTTCAAACATGGATTTTAGTAGAGAAGGGCAGTCGACCCCGGTGTGCGAGTACACATTGACTGTATAGGAGCATGGTGGCACCACTACTGTCCTTGGGGACTGCTTGGCGCGATTTCTTCCCCACCCTTGAGGTGGTTGTGAGTATCTTTTTCTCTTACTAAATTTTGTGTTTCTTTTATATAAGTATGTCATGCTCCATCTCATCTACTGGCCTACACATTGATTGCTGAGTCTTCTTGCATACTGTCTAAATTTGTTGAGGACAACGAAGCATTCAGTGTGGGGGTGGTTTATCAGTTTGCTAGCCATGTGTCTTGCATAGCCAGTAACATGTAGGATGTGTCTAGGTTGTATTGTGAGTCGGTATTGTGGTTTATGTTGAGTTTTTACTTATAGTGTCGTATTGTGTAGAATAGTTTATATTCTGTTTGCACTTTTAAATAATTGAGTCTACCTACCAAAAAAAAAATTTGAATTGCGTTTTGTGGAATTTTTTTCCGTGTCTAGCCTTGCATATAGAGTTAGGACCTTATGAAAAATGAAAAAAAAAATGAGAAAAGAGGAAATTCATAAAAATAGAAAATTGAAAATTTGAGAAAAAGGCAATTGAGGATCTTGAAACTGAAGAGAGCTTAGTGAATGAATCCTTTTGAGTAGGAAGTGCCGTAGTAAGGAAATTTTTATTCTTTAAATATTTTGTGTAGAGGTTTCACTAAGGATGTCCCGGGAATTTTTTGGAAGTTGTGAAAGAATGACATGTAAAGTATACCTAAATTTCCTATAGTGTGCTAATTAGATTGAGTTTTGCTTGTAGTTGAATATTCTGTTTTCAAGTGGAAACTTGTGGTCTCTTGTTGATCTGGGGTGGACCTTCGTGTAGAGTTGGTTTCATGTGGTACGGTTGCCTCAGCCTAAGTGAAGTTGAGGGGCGTACACCACCATCCCTTACTGTGGTCACATGAGTTAACCGAAAAAGCCCACGCTCTTTATGCTCTACTGCACGGTTGTAAAAACAGAGGAGGAAAGAAAAGAAAATGATAAAATCTGGAAAAAAAAAGAAGAAAAAATGTGCTTCAAGGAGAAACAACCTAATGTGCTTCCGGTCACACGGAAAATTTGGATTCCATCCAAATAGAGCTTAGAGAGGAAAACTAGAGTCAAGCCTTATTTCACAGGAGTTGTGACTCCCTTCACCGGGACAATTTGCATTCAAACGCAATAAAGGCTAAGAGGGTCTGAAAACCTCAGATGATTCGGCGAAGAAAGACTACAGTGAAATTTGAACTTGATTAGACCCAATGAAGGTTAGGACGTGCTTGTGTCTTGGTTTGAATTGGTGGAGGAAAGGGGACGCCTTAGTGAGCTTTTGCACTGAATCAAATTTTTATTTCAAATTCTTGCTACGTTTATATGAATTTCAAAAAGGATTAGTGAGAGCTTGATGATTTTCAGTTGATGAGAGGGAGATTGCCTGATCTTACCAAAAAGACAGATTTAAAACGTTTTGTGTGTTGTGTTAAGATAGAGTCTAGAATTTGCATTTGCATCATATTGCTGCATTGTTGTGTCGTGAGTCGTGTTTGAGTCGTGTGAGTCTTGTCGGCTAGTAGACAGATGAATGCACTAGATGAGACTTTGCTCGGGACGCGCAAATAGTAAGTGTGGGGGTATTTGATAACTCTTTAGTTGGAGCTATATTTCTTAGTTAATACACTAATATTTTGCGTGATTTCCGACAATGAGATGAGATTTTGGCCGTGTTTGTGAAATATTATTGAGTGTGAGCTTTTTGAGCGTTCATCGTTAAACCCGGGCGTTTCTCGTATATTTTGTTGCTTTTATTGTGATATGATCGCGGGTTCGTGTTTCGTGTTGTGATTGGCAGGAAATATGACGCGAGGATCAAAGGTGGTGAAGAAACGAGCTTCGGAAATAAAGAAAGCAAGGAAAACTCAAGAGAAGGAGCCAGAAAAAAGCTAAGGCAGGAACTCTTCCCACGAAGAGAAAAGCTCTTCCCACGAAGAAAAGACTTAGCCAAAATTCCAGTTCTCTTCCTGTGACATGATGCTGTCTCAAAATAGGAGGACTTTTGCAGGAAGACTTCAGACAATCTCTTCCCACGAAGAGAAAGTGTCTTCGCACGAAGAGATTGCCCAGAAAGCTAGAAACGGCCGGGGTCTTTTTGCAATTATTAGAAACTTTGTTATATCATTCTAGGAACGTATTTAAGTGTGTTAGGTCGACTTTTTGAGTAGTTTTTGACGGTAGACTCATCTTTTGGAGATCAAGGAGCTATTAGGAGAGCTTAGGAGCTTTGGATCATCCGTTTGGATTCTCAACTCTTCTCTTTTCTTGATTTTTATGCTTAAACTCATGAGACTTATCGTTTTGAGTATGAATATGAGTAGCTAAACGTTATTTGCTGGGAATTCTCGTTTGGTGTAGCTAGGGTTTGACCTAAATATCATGTTTTGATGATTGTGATTCATGTTTTAGCTTAATCTCACATAATCTTTCATTGTTATGGATTATTTACGTTTGTAATCATATTATCTTTGCGAGTAGCTAACGCAGAGATAAACTTAATTAGTTTTCACGTGGTAACTCCGTGAGAATTAGTCGGTAAATTGAATAATTCACCTAGTCGAATCAATGTTTGGTAACTCGACATCGTTAACTAGGATCGTTGAAGTAGAATTGTGGTTTTAATGCATGCTTTAAGCTAGAATAGACTTGGTAACTCGGTTTGTTTTGGTCTAAAGTATAGTAAACTTATTTGGTAACTCGGTAAGTTTAACATTGCTTGATTGATAGTGAAAGATACGTGGTTGTTTTACAAGTCAAAACATAAATTTAGCTCAACCTAGTGAACCTAGAGAATTCCCGGTGTTTTTTTTTCCTTATATTACACAAACCCTAAAATTCATTATTTATTAATCGTGAACTATTTCACTCGGTTAATTGAGAATATTGCGTTTTTATTTTAGTAGAATTAGACCAAAACACAACTTGCGCTGTGCCCACAAAAGGTTAAGAAATTCTAATTAATTTACAAGAAGTCTCTTGGGTTCGACAACCCGGATTTCCGGTTTATTACTACACACGACAGCTGTACACTTGCAGTTGGAGCGTGTCACTCCTTCATCTGGATTTTTCTTTTCTCCCCCTTTCTTCTTGTCTGACCTAGGCTGATCATCACCCTGTACTCCTGTCTCCTTCTGTGGATCAACACTTGAATCTTCATCCCCTTTCTCTGTTCTGGTCTTCTTTGCAGGAGGTGAAGCTTCATGCAGACTCTGTGTCCTTCCGAATCTGAGTCTGAAATTGTGATCTTCTCCTTCTTGTTAGCCCTCTTCTTAGATCTAGTAGAAAGCTTACCCTGTTGTTGAATCCTGGCTGATTTCCTCTCCATTGTGGAATTAGGGTTTTGGGAGAAGATTGAGATTAGAAGAGAGAGAGCAGATAGTCGTAGAAGATTGAGAGAGAATGAGGAGAATAGAGAGAAAAGCCCTGACTTTCAGCTTAAGTAGGTTGAGAAAAAAGAGTTTAAAAAGGACTCTTCTAAAATCTACATGCAAAACATATCTAGAAGATATTTTAAGATATTTTAGAAAATTCTCTGAGTAATTCAAACATTATACAATTATCTAAAAAGATAATATGTAATATTTGGTGATCCATTTATTTAACAAGTAAACTACACAGATGTTTCAAGACCTTGGAGAATAATCTCAAGGCCTTGAGATTTTCTGCAGTTTCTGAAATTTCAAAGCGTTGAACTATACTTTCAAGGTTTTGGAAAGTATAATCTCAAGGCTTTGAGATTTCAATAAATAATCACAAGTAAGTACTAATACTCCCTCTAAACCAATGCATCCTTGTTTAACATTCCCAATTCAAGCATTAGGGATGCAAACCTATCATCTGGCAAAGGTTTAGTGAAAATATCAGCAATCTGCATGGTAGTAGAAATAAAAGATAGAACAACATCACCTTTTTCGGCATGGTCTCTAAAGAAATGATGCCTTACATCTATATGCTTTGTTCTTGAGTGCTGTACTGGATTCTTAGAGATTGAAATGGATCTTTTATTGTCACAATTAATAGGCACATTTCTGAAATCATATCCAAGATCTCTAAGCTGTTGAGCAATCCACGACACTTGTGAGCAACAAGCTCCAGCTGCAATATACTCAGCTTCTGCAGTTGATAATGCTACATAGTTTTGCTTCTTGTAATGCCAACTAATTAGTGAAGAACCAAGAAACAGACAACATCCAGAAGTACTCTTCCTATCCACTTTGTATCCTGCAAAATTTTCATCTGAATATCTACTCAACATAAAGTTAGATCTCCTTGGATACCAAAGCCCCAAGTCTTTGGTTCCATTCAAATATCTAAAAAATCATCTTAGCAGCAGTTAAATGACTTTCCTTAGGATCTGCTTGAAATCTTGCACACATGCAAACACTAAACATAATATCAACGATACTAGCAGTTAAGTACAAAAGTGATCCAATCATACCTCTATACTCCTTTTGATTTACACTCTTACCATTTGAATCCTTGTCTAAGGATAGTGATGAACTCATAGGAGTTTTGAGTGCATTGGAATGTGTCATATCGTACTTGTTCAACAAGTCCTTGGTATATTTTCCTTGATGTACAAAGATTCCTTTCTTCATTTGTAAAACATGAAGTCCAAGAAATAAATTCAGTTCTACCATTAAGCTCATCTCAAACTCCCTGCACATTAAACTAGAGAACTCTTTTGAAAGAGCATCATTAGTATCACCAAAAATAATATCATCTACATAGATTTGAACTACTAACAAGTCAATTTCATGATGTTTAATGAAAAGAGTTTTATCTACAAGACCTCTCTTGAAATTATTGTCAAGTAAAAACTTTGAGAGTCTGTCATACCAAGCCCTTGGAGCTTGTTTTAAGCCATAAAGAGGTTTGTCTAATTTTTAAACATGATCAAGGAAGTTTTCATCTTCAAAACCAGGAGGTTGAGCTACAAAAACATCTTCTTGTAAATAACCATTCAGAAAAGCACATTTGACATCCATTTGATAAAGCTTTATGTGTTTGTGAGATGCAAATGCAAGAAGTATTCTAATAGCTTCTAACCTGGAAACAGGAGCAAATGTCTCCTCATATTCTATACCTTCTTCTTGATTGTATCCTTGTGCCACAAGTCTGTCTTTGTTTCTTACCACTTTACCATTCTCATCAAGCTTACTTCTGAACACCCATCTGGTTCCAATAACTGGTTGCTCTTTTGGCTAGGAACTAGATTCCATACCTTGTTTCTTTCAAATTCATTCAGCTCACTTTGCATTGCAATGATCCAATCTGCATCTTCTAGTGCTTCTTTTGCATTCTTGGGCTCAATCAGTGATACAGAAGCACTAAAAGCACATAATTTCTTCAACTGTCCTCTTGTCTGAGTTCCAGTAGTTGGATCAGATATGATATTGTCAACTGGATGATCTGCAAGATACTTAAACTTCTTCCTTGGTGTCCAGGAATATGTTCCTTCAAGTCTTTGAGTTCTTGAAGCAGTAGAAGGAGCATCATAGAAAGTTTCAGTTTCAGTCTCAAGGCTTTGAAATTTTGACTATGCAGGAGGTTCAAGGCCTTGAGATTCTGCAAAACTTTTACTCAAAGAATCCTTAGTACTTTCATCAAAAAACACATGAATACTCTCTTCCACAATCTTGTTTTTCGATTGAATATTATATAAGCTTTTCTAGTTTAAGAATATCTAAGAAATACACATTCATCACTTCTAGCATCAAACTTACCAAGATTGTCTTTACCATTATTATGCACAAAACAAGTACAACCAAAATGTTTGAAATAAGAAACATTAGGCTTCCTGCCTTTAAACAATTCATATGGAGTCTTTTTCAAAATAGGCCTGATCAAACATCTATTAAGCACATAATTAGAAGTATTAACAGCTTCTACCCACAAATACTTTGGCAAATTACTTTCAAGTAACATGGTTCTAGACATATCCTCAAGTGTCTTATTTTTCCTCTCAACTACTTCATTTTGCTGAAGGGTTCTAGGTGCGGAGAATTTGTGTCATATGCCATGCTTTGCAAAAAATCAAAGTCAAGCTGATCAAATTCCATACCATGATCACTTCTAATAGATGCAACAGGCAAGTTTTTCATAGTTTGAAGCTCTTTGCACAGTTTAGAAAATTCAGATAAGGCTTCAGATTTGTCTCTAATAAACATAACCCATGTAAATATAGAATAATCATCTACTACAACAAGCATATACCTCTTACCTTTTGGAGTTTGAACTCTCATAGGACCACACAAGTCCATATGCATAAGTTCTAAGGGTCTAGAAGTACTTACAAAGTTCTTTGGTTTGAATGAGCTTCTTGTTTGTTTACCTTGTACACATGCCTTGCAAATCTCATCATCTGAGAATTTTTGAGATGGTAAACCTCTTACCAAGTCATTTGATATGAGTTTATTCAAGGGTGTGTATGCTAATATGCCCAAGCTTTCTATGCCAAAGATTTGAATCTTCCTTCAAGGCCTTGAGGCACTTCAACTTGTCACCTGCAATACTGTTAGTACTCATAGCATATAAATTGTATGATCTAGGAGCAGTGAGTATGCAATTTCCAGATTTTTCATCTTGCACAACACATTTCTCCTTGTCAGATATAGCTTTATAACCTTTATCACATAACTGAGAAATACTAAGCAAATTATATTTAAGTTCATCCACAAGATAAACATCAGAGATAGAGTCGGCGGAACCATTACCAATACTACCTATACCAATAATATTGCATTTTGCCTTGTCACCAAGTGTAATTGTCCCTCCAGATTTCTCTATGAGCTCAGTAAAAAGAGACTTCTTTCCACTCATATGTCTGGAACAACCACTGTCTAATATCCATTTCTGATCCTTCAAGGCCTTTGTGACATCCTGCAAAAATAAATCATTGCCTCAGGCTGTTAGACCAAGTGCAGAACTTTGAGTCATACTCAGAATCAGCCATGTTTGGTGGTCTAATTCCTTTGGAACCCAAATCTTCTTAACATATCCCTTAAGCTGATAAGGATAAGTGTTCCTCAGAATATGAGGTTCTCATCTTCTGAAGGGACAAGTTAATTTGATGTGACCAGTTTTTCCACAGTAATGACATTTTGGAGAATGTCTGCTACCAGATTTGACAAAAGTAGTTTGGCTTTTTTTTGGAAAATTTGGGTTATAGCCAATTCCACTTTTATGCATTGATTTCAGACTTCCTCCAAGAATGAGATTCAGATTATGTTCTGAGCCTGTAAAACTGGTTAGGACCTTTTTGGACTCTTGAAGTTTCTCAGTCAAAGAACAGATTTGTTTTTCTAAATCCTCTGAATGAGTCTTCATATCAGCAAACCTTTCAGTTAAGAGAGTGTTTTGATCAAGTATCGCTTTTATATGTGCCTTCAAGGCTTTGAATCTACTTTCCAAGGCCTTGAAGTCCTTTTCATTTTTTGTCTTAGAAACTTCAATAGTCTTGTTGGTAAAAACCAGGTCCAAGTTTTCTTTTACCTGCTCATGAACCTTAACCTTTAAGAAGCAATCTCATTTCTGTAACGTTCCTCATTTAAAAACATGCTCTTGAGAATTTTAGGAAGTACATCAGAAGGACTAGCAAGAAGGTTTTTTATCATTTCCTCAATGTGTCTGTCCGAAGACTTTTCTTCATCATGTTTAGCCATGAAGCATAAATTTGCTTGTTCTTCTTCTGTGCCTGAATCACTTGATGAATCAGAGTCACTCCGTGAGGCTATCATTGCTTTCTTCCTTCTGTTGTCATTGTCTTCTTTTGAAAGTTCTTGTTCTTATTCTTTTGTGGACAATCCCTTACTAAATGATCTGCATCACCACATTCAAAGCAATTCATTACTTTAGTTTTATGTGAATGTGATGAGGACTTACCTTTGTAATCCTTGCTGCTTAAGGGTCTTGATCTCTCTCTGTTGTAGTCTTTGTTTCCAAAGTTTTTGTTCTTCTTGAGAATCATGGCCAAGGCCTTGGAGATCAATGCTAAAGCTTCTTCATCATCATGCTCATCTTAAGTCTCAAGGCTTTGCGATTTTTCATTGTCTTTAGCCTTGAGTGCTAGATTATTGATGTTGTCACTCAGATCACCTTATACATATTTCTTAGACATCTCATGAGTGAGCAGCTTTCCTTGTATATCATCTAGTTGAAGAAGAATTAAATCATGAGCTTCCTCAATAGCTGTTGTCTTTGGCTCCCACTTAGCTTTTGGCAAAATTCTCAGAATCTTCCTGACCTTTTCCTCATTTGAGAAACTTTTTCCCAATGACTCCAGATTGTTCACCACATCAGTGAATCTTTTGAACATCTCCTTGATAGTTTCATCTGAGTTTATCTTGAACATCTCATATTGCCTCAGAAGTATGTTAATCTTGGTTTGTTTGAATTGACTTGTTCCTTCATATGTCACAACAAGTTTGTCCCATACTTCTTTGGCACTTTTGCAATTTGTCACTCTGATGAACTCATCTGCATTAAGAGCACAGTATAACAGATTCATAGCCTTGTAATTTTTGGATACCTTTTCCAGTTCAGTAACTGAGAGATTTTCCTCGGACTTGATGCACATAACTCCATCAATGGGAGTGAAATACTCATGAGGACCATTCTGAAACCACAATTCCATGTATTGATCTATGATGAACATATTCATCAACGCCTTCCAGTGCATGAAGTTGTCACCACAGAACAATGGAGGTATGTTTGCTGCCCTTCCTTGAGAGAAGCCACCATCTCCTGAATTACTCATAGTCACAAGATTGTTAGATCTATAGTAGTGATCCAAGCTCTTATATCAATTGAAAGTTTTTAATATTGTCTAATTACAGGATCAAAATACTCTAGAAGGGGGGGTTGAATAGAGTATGGGAACTTTTTTGCTAAAACACAGATTTCAACTAAGTGATGCAAGTGAAAGACAGAAACTTCAAGGCCTTGACATTTTGTAAGATCAGTCAGAAACTTCCTAAGTATAAAATAAAGCTTCAAGGCCTTGAACTAGCACAAGTTCAAAATAGTTTGTAACCCTAGTTTGATTTAGATCACTTGCAAGAGTAAATAGCTAAATTGTAAAGTAGAGAACACAATGCAATTTACAGAGTTCAGTCCCAATGGACCTAATCTCTGCCTGAGGGATCTAATCCCACCAGGATTGGGCAAACACTTTTTATTACTCACACAGAAACAGCCCTAGATCTTCAAGCCTAAGCGAAATCCCTTACACCTATACAGCTTGAGGTTCCAAACCTATCTAGTATCAGCTACTAACTTTTGAGCTAACAAGAACCTCTTGTTGTTCACTTAAACAACTAACCACTAGGTTTTGTGAGGTATAAGATATACAGAAGATAAGAATATTAAGGTAGAATATATAAAAACACAGTAGATGAATCAGCTGAGAAAGCCTGGATGTGTTCTTCAGGAAAACTGGAATGAACGATCTTCTGAAAGCAGTGAATGAAGCTTGAAGTTGTGAGGATTGACAGTCTTATCTTCCACGAATGTATCTCTCCTTCTTTTCACTTGATTTTTGTTCTCTGTAAGCTTATCTTGTCTTTCAAATTCAAACCAGTCTTTATCTACTTCCAGCAACTGAATGAGAGATTTTAGGATCTCTGTTCCTTCAAATCCTCATCCTATTTAACTGCATATCTCAACAGCTCTGAGTAGATATTCGTTGGAGTTTGTTGTGATAGTATTGCACGTTTGAAAAACCTGCAACAACATTAAGCATACAAAATCCAAATATATATAACAGCACTAAGTCTGTTTGGACATTCAGTTTATGAATAAAACTGAATCAAATAGATAAGCCATTAACCTGATTACCAATCAATCATATAAACCAACACAAACCTGTTTAAGACTTGTAAAAGTCATTAAACAATAATAATAAAAATGATCAAATCCTGCAAGAAAGAATCAAGTTAGGTTTGTGAAAACTGTTGGCAGCTCAAGGCATATCTCAAGGCCTTGGAGCTCTGAACATTCTTCACAGTTTTCTACAACTGTATCAGCAAAGTTCTTTGATTCAATCTAATTATGATATATGCAATATGTTAGACATATAAAGAATAGATAACTAGAATATTTACAGCAAATATCTGATCTTAAACATCAGATTGAACACCTGCAACACAAGATTGTCAGATCACATTTCATAAGAAAGTAGTTGTCAAGCCTTTGAGGCTTTGATCAACATCTCAAGGCCTTGGAACCTTGATGACTTAGAGAAACTTTGTCTTTCATCACTCTAAATGATTACTTCCAAAAACATACTTAGAAGTCTTGAATCAACATTCTATATCTTTCCATTTCTATTTTTTCCTATTAAAAATGTATCATATCTATAATTATGTAATTACCGTTTGACTTTTCGCTTAACCTCATAAAAATTTTCATAATCTGTAATAAATGTAGGTAATTGAATTGGTATGAATAATTAATTTTTGAATATATGTGTTATTATTGTCATCAAATGGCCAACATGGCATACGACATGGCATTCCAAATGTCGCTTTGTGTAGTACAAATTTTATCACCGGAGGCCACTTTCCTGCTTTTATAAGTAATATGGATTTATATTTAGTGTCGAGACGGGTTTTCACAACAACATATTTTTATGGAAGAATATCATTTAATCTAAAATGGTATATTTAGATAAATTTGTCACAACAGGTAATGCATGTCATGTTGACTGACATTACAAAAGATAACCGAAAAAAGCAAAGCTCAGTCATCTTGTTGTGTTGTTGCACTGATCGGAGGGCTGAGTGAAACAAGTTACGGGAAATGGCGCGATTTGAATACTATGGTTCTTCTTCAACTTGAATTACAAATAGGACAAGAAAATGTGGGGTGGTTGTATTCAAAATGAACAACAACATAGTTTGACTACTCTAATTTACTCCTTCTGTTTCTTCTGGTTCTTCAAACTTTATTTTTCGAACGTTTCTCCAAGTTCTTGGATCTTTTTTAATATGGACACTTTCTAGGCAAAAGATATCATCCTACCCTTAAAACACGCAAATCTTTAATAATTGGGCCTAATAAAAATGGATTAGCAAACTAATCACTTCGTCCCAAATCTTATTAGGCCACTAACTAATCTAGTAACCAAAATCAAATGAACCCAAACGGCCCACATTCTCTAACCCTAATTGATCAAAATGACCAAATTGAAAGGACGCCTCTCTCAGTGTTTTCTTCCCCAATTTCGCATCTCTCTTTGTATCACTCCATTTCTAGGTTTCTTTGAACCAGTCAATTTCTTCACATCTCTCTCTACCAAATCACCACCTTACCTCTGTTCTCCATGCTCGATCAGTACAAAATATCGTGGGTACCGGAATCATACGAGTCTCGCGGTTGGGAAGACTTTGTGGATGCCAACGCCATAGACTCTGGCGGTTCTTTGTACTTGAAAGATTTGATGATGATGAAACCCAAGCGGTTGTTAGCTGCAGCGGGGCTGCATGTGTCTGATCTGGTTGTTTTATTTGATCTGATGGCCCAACCACCCGATTATAATTTAGGCTTGGAGGCTCCTTCAAATGGATGATTTTTACTCTGATGAGGAGCGAATCGACTATCAAAAGCTGCGAAATTGAAAGGTATGTTCAATTATTAACCCTAGTCTTTCAATACATAACCATAGTATTTTAATTACTTTTCTTCCAATGTGAGCTGAGCCTTGTGATTTGTGTTTATGATATCTACTCTAATTTGTATCATCGGCTGGATTAATTGTGTTACATGTTTTGTGTTACATGTTCCTGTTGGGTTTTGAACATGGAATCGCAGCGGAAGAAGATAATTATTCCGTTCAAACCCCTCCAAGGATCAAAAGTCAAGAACACATAACGATATTAAAGGATAGAGAATTGGACCTCCCAACCTTCTTGTGCTAGCTAGAACGGAGGAAGGAGACAACGAAATCACGCAACGAAGCCACAAGGAGGAGTTCGGCCTCCTTGTGTGGCCGACGGGTTTGGGGCGGCGGGTAAGGGGCGGACGCCTCTTGCCTTGCTTGCTCTCAACTCTTTTCTCTCCTCTCAATATGTGTTATGAATAACATGTATTGAGAGGGAAGGAAGGAGTTCCTTTATATAGTCCAACTAATCCTAGTTGTTTCCATAAAGGGCCCAATACTAATCATATCCATATATGGAATAGTATTATTTGGTAATTAGTCCCACAAAGTTAGCAACTTGTTGCAATATGATCCTTTTAATTAATCCTTATTAATTAAATCTCTTGTCCAATTATATCCATATGGCGTGTGACCCCATAGGTTTCTACTTAATTGGTGTAACTATTTACAATCATGGAGCGGTGTCTAGCAACACATCCACGCCACCCAATTAATAGAAATAGTCATCTTGACAAACCTTGTGATCTTATTATCGCATCCCTTTGTCTCAATATCCGGATTGGACACGAGACATACAAGTCACACTCGTATATCCAATCCATGTTTCTCGATCCTGGGAATAGCCCTATCCATGCATATGACATAAATATCCCCATATTGATTCATATGAGTCTGGTCAAACATTCCATGGGCACCATCCCTCGAGTGGCCTCGGACATTTGATCCCGTTATGTGGGAGGGACAAATCCTATCTACATCACTCACCATCTCTAAGCTTGCTTCCTATTGTGCCCAACATGCGTTTTTATAATTACCCAGTTACAGAGTAGCGTTTGACGTTGTCAAAGCACAATATTCCACAACTAGAGGATCTAGTGACGTCAAGTCTAAGGATGATAATTTCCTATCACCGCGAGAAGCGCTTGTGAATGTACGTAACTTGTATGTAGCCTTCTCGGATTTGGGTCAATCCAGTATGTCATTACCCCTAATATATACCCATGTGTTGGATCGTGATATCTCCATATTAATCCAACCTCATACTAGTCTATAGATGATCGTCCTGTTAATCATTATATTTGACTAGGGATATTTAAGATAAACAACACGATTTGTAAATCTAAGGACTTCATTATATTAAATATCACCATAAATAATACAATTATTATTCTAGCCAATTCATACTAAAATTAGATTGCCTCTAGGGCATCTATTCCAACAGTCTTCCACTTGCACTAGAGCCAATCTGGTGCATCGCGTATGCCAATCACCCTAATGTTCTCTTCATGCTTGGTTGAACAAGCGACTTTGTGAATGGATCTGCCAGATTATCATCTGTAGGAATCTTGCATATCTTCACATCTCCTCTATCGATAATCTCTCGAATAAGATGGAACTTCCGAGGTACGTGTTTGGATTTCTGGTGTGATCTAGGTTCCTTAGATTGAGCGATCGCGCATGTGTTGTCACAATACAACATTGTGGCGTCCTCAATGCTAGGAACTACACCAAGCTCAGAAACAAACTTTCTAATCCAAACAGCTTCCTTTGCCGCACCACTTGCAGCAATATACTCAGCCTCTGTTGTAGACTCAACAACCGTCTCTTGCTTGGAACTCTTCCAGCTCACAGCTCCTCCATTTAGGCAATACACAAATCCCGACTGCGATTTGAAATCCTCTATGTCGGTTTGGAAGCTTGCATCCGTGTAACCATTTACACGCAACTCTTCCTCACCTCCAAATATCAAGAACGCATCCTTAGTTCTTCTCAAGTACTTGAGGATGTTCTTGACTACTATCAAGTGACTCTCACCTGGATTAGACTGATATCTTCTCGCCATACTCAACGCGTATGATACGTCCGGTCTAGTACATAACATCGCGTACATGATAGATCCTATGGCCGAGGCATAGGGGATCTTACTCATGCGGTCCATCTCAATCTTATTGGATCGACAATCACTCTTCGAAAGAGTAATTCCATGGGACATGGGAAATAATCACTTCTTGGAATCTTGCATGTTGAACCGTTTCAACACATTGTCTATATATGTACTTTGACTTAGGCCTAGCAACATCTTAGATCTATCCCTATAGATCTTTAAACCGAGTATATAGGCTGCTTCTCCTAAGTCTTTCATTGAGAAACACTTTCCTAGCCAATCCTTAACTGATTGAAACATAGGAATGTCGTTTCCAATGAGTAGCATGTCATCCACATACAAGACCAGGAACTCTACGGAGCTCCTACTAACCTTCTTGTAGACACAAGACTCATCTTCGTTCTTGACGAAGTCAAACTATTTGACAGCTTCATCAAAACGTTGATTCCAACTCCTAGAAGCTTGCTTCAACCCATAAATGGATCGTTGAAGCTTACAGACTTTATATGCATGCTCTAGATCTACAAAACCTTCTGGTTGTGTCATGTACACATCCTCGAGAAGATTCCCATAAAGGAATGCTGTTTTGACATCCATCTGCCACATTTCATAGTCATAGTAAGCCGCAATTGCAAGTAGGATTCGGATGGATTTGGTCATAGCGACTGGGGAAAAAGTTTCATCATAGTCTATACCATGAATCTGTCTGAATCCTTTAGCCACCAATCAGCCCTTATAGGTAACTACATTACCATCCATGTCGGTCTTCTTCTTGAAGACCCATTTCCACCCTATGGGGCGTGCCCATTGGGGTGGTACCACCAAAGTCCATACTTGGTTTGTGTACATGGATTCCATCTCGGATCTCATGGCTTTTAGCCATTTCAGAGAGTCTGGCCCTTGCTTGGCCTCTTCGTAGGTAGTAGGCTCATCTCCTATGAGCATAGTGTCACCAGTTTCCGTCACGAGAAGTCAATACCTCTCTGGCTCCTAGCGCACTCTACTCGACCTACGAAGGTCTTGTGTTACTTGAACAGGTTGTTCCACAACCTGTTGTGGTTCCTGTTCATGTTCCATAACCGAATTAGTAATTTGTGGTTCTTGAACTTCTTCAAGTTCTACAGTCCTCCCACTTGCTTCTTTAGAGGCAAATTCTCTTTCTAGAAACACGCGGGCCCGAGCAACAAACACTTTGTTATCGGTTGGATTGTAGAAATAATAGCCCTTAGTTTCCTTAGGGTATCCCACAAACTTACACTTATCCGATTTTGGCCCGAGTTTGTCTAGCTGGAAACGTTTTACATAAACATCGCAGCCCCATATCCTCATAAACGACACTGTGGGACAGCTCCCACTCCACATCTCATGTGGTGTCTTCATGTCTGATTTGGATGGAACACGGTTAATGGTGAAAGCTGCACACATTAAAGCATAGTCCCAAAAAGATAACGGAAGATCTGTTTGACACATCATAGATCTCACCATGTCCAACAAGGTTTGATTCCTCCTCTCGGATACGCCATTCCATTGTGGCGTTCCGGGTGGAGTGAGTTGGGATAATATCCCACATTCTCTAAGATAATCATCAAACTCTTGGCTCAAGTACTCACCTCCTCGATCCGATCGTAAAGCTTTGATACTTTTGCCAAGTTGCTTATCTACTTCATTCTTAAATTCCTTGAATTTCTCAAAAGATTCGGATTTAGCCTTCATAAGGTATACAAATCCATATCTACCGAAATAATCAGTGAATGTAATGAAGTAGACATAACCACCTCTGGCAGGTGTAGCAAACGGCCCACACACATCAGTATGTATCAGTGCTAATTGCTCACTAGTCCTTTCTCCTTTCTTGTTAAAAGAGGACTTTGTCATCTTTCCCAACAAACAAGTCTCACATGTCTCATATGATTCAAAATCAAATGAGTCTAGAAATCCATATTTATGGAGTCTAGATACACGTTTCTTATTTATATGGCCTAGACGACAATGCCATAGATAAGCAGGATTTAAATCATTCATTTTAATCCTCTTAGTATTTATGTTATAGATTGGATAGCTTAGATCAAGGATATATAATCCATTAAATAATTGTGCACTACAATAGTAAATACTATCAAAATAAATGGAACAATAATTGTTTTTTATTGAAATAGTAAAACCTTTCTTGTCCAAACAAGATACAGAAATCATGTTCTTATTCATAGCAGGAACATAAAAGCAATTATCTAATTCTAATACTAATCCGAAAGGCAGAGACAGCCTATACACGCCTATAGCCAATGCAGCAACTCTTGCTCCATTCCCAACGCGCAAGTCAACCTCTCCTTTTTCTAATCCTCTACTTCTACTTAGATCCTGAATATTTTGACAAATATGAGATCCTAATCCAGTATCTAATACCCATGATGAAGAAGTAGTTAAATTAACATCTATAACAAAAATACATGGTGGTTGTGGGATCACTATCCCAAGCCTTTTATCCTCCATATACTTTGGGCAATTCCTTTTCCAGTGTCCAGGTGTAGATAGTGCTTTCTGAGCTGACAGATCTTGGCCACGTGGCAACCATCCAGCACACCATAATGTGCTCCACACACACTGGATCACCAGCCGCGCTGATCCACGTGGGGGCTGCGAGACAGGGCCCTCGCATACCACCGCACGGGACTTGTAGGGACTTAGTGGTTTGGAGGCTAGAGTAAGTCCTGTCGCGTGCGAGCCAATCTCGTACGCGACCTTTAGTAACTGCTTTTGAGAGATTTATGGCACGAGCTCCATAAACCCGGTCAAACCGGTCAAACCCGGTCAACCCCATAACGGGTCCGGTATTCGCGCATAACGTGTTGTAACGGTCCCTATATATAAGGACGAACGTGCCGTTGTGGTTAAGCTAATTAAGCCGCCATTGATGGGCGCATTAACCACACTGCAACGGTCACATTCTCCGTTATATATAGGACGTTAACCTTTCCATACAAAGGAGGACACACTAGCCATACGCGGAAGCTCTGCCAAACCTCTGTCTCTCTCTCAGACATTACTACTGCCTTACTCTCTCCCTACACACAACCCAACTCTTCCTGTGCCATCTCTGATCCTCTACTTACGGTGTACACAGAGTTCTCCCCGCCGGAATCTCTTGTGCACATTTTTGTGAACCCGACGTGAACTTACCATCATAAGCAACCATGTCTCAGGAGGATGATGTCAGCAACAGATCGCCTTCCACGGAGGCCGCCTCAGGAGAGGAGATCCGCCGTACTCCTACAGCCCCCGGTGAAGCTCCGACGCTAGAATCCTTGGATGCCACCATTCAAAGTCAGGCGAAGGCTCTCAAGGCTCAATCTGCGCAGCTAGAACAGATCATGGCTGTCTTGGGGACTCTTGCACCGAACCCGGCACTAGCCACCGCCGTTTCTCAAGGAGGAGGAGTCCCTACCGCTCAAGGGCTGGGAGTGTCAACCACACCCCCAACCCTAATCTGCAGACTCCACCGGCGACTACGCAGCTACCCTCAATTCAAGGGTCAACAGCTCAAATGTTGCCCCTTACTGCTCATACTCCCCAGCCTCCGGCTTTGGTACCTAATTCGGCCTCGCAGTTTCCCTTGCCTCCTCCAACGGCAATCTGGGGCAATGTGAACGCCCAATACGTCCCCAATCCTCCTGCGGCATATGTGTCGCCTCCGCCTGCGGCAACCCCTCCTCCTGCTACCGAGGGAAACACTCTAGAGTGTATGACGTCTCTGCAGAAGCGCATAGACACCATTCTTGCTCACCAATCATTCGCAGATACCATCATCCCGAAGCTAGACAACGATCCACCTATCCCGCGAGAGATCTATCTCATGCCTAACCCGGTTGGGTACAAGGCTCCTAAATGGGATAAGTTCGAAGATGTCAATGGAAACGCTCATGAACATGTCATGCGTTTCATTGATGTCATGGGGCCGTATGGAGCTGATCCCAAACTGTTGATGCGAGAGTTCCCGAAGTCCTTGGGAAACGTAGCGTACAAGTGGTACAGGACATTGGAAGCTGGGTCCGTGAAGACTTGGGACGACATGGTCCAAAAGTTCTACACCAAGTTCTTCCAGATGGAGGAAAAGGTGACAATGATCCACCTCTCGCGGATGTATCAGAAGCGCGAAGAGGACGAAATAACTTTCATCAAGAAATTCAGGGCGAAGTCCTTGGAATGCAAAGATGTGATACTCGAAAGCAGACTCGTGGAGATATGCTTGCAGTGCATGCGAGACGAGTACAAAGGTATGCTTATTAATGTGCAAACGCCTACGTTTTCAAAACTAATTGAATGCACGAAGAACATCGAGCCTATAGTGGAGAGGCAGAAAAAGAGAAACGCCCCTGAGCGACCCTCGGGTGGTACTACCTTCAAGATTGGGAGATTTAGTTACAAGAGGGGACGTGAAGCTGAAGTCAATACAGTTTCACCCCAGAAGCAGGCAAAGATTGTGAACTTTGATGCACCACCTCTGCCATGTTCGGTGGAAGAAGCAAGCGACCTCTGCAGGCAGTGGCGTAAGGACGGTGTCCTACCGCCGCTCGAGAGAGCACCCTCCAAGGAGATGGAGAGGGACCCGAAGTGGTGCGAGTACCACGGCAAGGTCATGCATCCCACAGCGGACTGTAAGAAGCTCAGGATTGTGTTCAGCCAAAAGATGAAGAACGGCGAGCTGATCGTCAGCGATCACAGGCAGGATGTGCGCAACAATCCACTTCCTGCCCATGCGGAGCAAGAATCGAAAGGTAAAGAGGTCGCTATGATCTCGATTGTGGATCTGGAAGAGGTCGCAGAGGATGGTCTACCCATCATTGCCGAAGTTCATGACGATGAAGACTACAGCGTAGACACGGAGGACGAACGTGCCGACCGGATGAAGGGGTCGCACGGCTTCAGCAGGTTCTTCGACGAGATGAACTTCTCAGAGAAATGCCGGACAGAGATGACGAAAGCGATCTTAAGGATAGCAGAAGACTACGAGGAGGATCTCGTAGTCTCCAATGGGAAAGTCATCAGGGCGTCTCGCTCTACAGAAAAGATTATGACCTTTTCGGCCAGCGACAAAAAGACAGATGCGAGCCACCAGAGGCCTCTGTATGTGACGGCCATCATCAATGGCGTCGAGTTCAAAAGAGCGTTTGTCGACGGAGGAGCAGCGGTTAACGTCGTTTCGCTCCACACACTGAAGCTAGCAGGGATCCCCGAGTACAAGATTGTCATGCGTCCATCTCCGCTGATGGGATTTGGAAGCGACTCCAGAATGACGATAGGATGGATCCGCCTGGGAATTCAGATCGGCAAGATCAAGTGCTCAGCGAAATTCTATGTAATAGATGCGAACACTACGTATCACATGATCATAGGACGAGCCTGGATTCATCGCTTTGATGTTGTCCCTTCAACAGCTCACCAAGTGATGAAGGCTATTTGGAATGACAGAATAGTCGAGATACCGGCTTCCACAAATCCATTCAACATGGATGAGGCGCATCTCAGCGAGGCGGTGTGGTTCACCGAGATGGCAGATGAGGAAACAACGGGACCATTCAATCCCACTCCTTTACACCTATGGGAAGATATCAAGGATCAGCCACCCGCGGGAGTGATGGTGACAAGGGAGGATGCCAAGGAAAAGCCGCCCACATGGGAAGAGGCGCCGCGAATCGCCTACCAGCGGAAGAACGTGTACACTCTGAAGAGAATAGCAAAGCATGACCCTGAAGGCAAGGAGATGGAGAGTTTCTACGCCAACGGGAAGAAATGCTATTGCATATGAAGGTGCGCGGGGATGTCCTCACCCGGGCATGGGGATATCCCTGAGCAAATCAACCAAATCGAGCAAGTTGCGGTAACGGAAAAACCAATGCAGAGCAATCCAGACGAGAAGCTCAAAGAAGCACCCGAATGCATGGAAGACAAGCCCAGACCGCAAAAGCAGGAGCTAAAGGAGGTTCTCCTAAGCCCGAACGAAGAAAAGAAGAGGCCGGTCTTTCTAAGTGCGGACCTCACAAACAAAGAGGAGAAAGGACTGCTACAGCTCCTGACCGAGTACAAGGACGTGTTCGCATGGGAGTACAATGAGATGCCCGGACTGGACACAAGTATCACCATGCACCGTTTAGACATCATTCCGGGGTCTAAGCCGGTAAAGCAGAGCACAAGAAGCTTCAGGCCGGAGCTTAACGTGAAGATCAAACAGGAGATCGTTAAACTCCTGGATGCCAAGTTCATAGAGCCAAATCACCATCCCACATGGCTGGCCAACATTGTGCCTGTGGTAAAGAAGAATGGGCAGCTTCGCATCTGTGTGGATTTCCGGGATCTCAATCGTTTCTGCCCCAAGGACGATTTTCCGCTCCCCAACATCGATTTGCTTATCGATTCGACAGCGGGTCATCGCATGTTCAGTTTCATGGACGGCTTCAGCGGGTACAATCAGATTAAGATGGACCCTGAAGATGCACGGAAAACTGCATTCATCACCCCAGTGGGAGTATTCAACTACACGGTGATGCCCTTTGGTCTCAAAAACGCAGGTGCAACCTACCAGCGGGCCATGATGGCCCTGTTCCACGACATGATTGATAACTCTCATTTATGAGTTATCTGTGAGCTTATAGTACAATTTAATAAGTTGAGTTTCCAAAAGGTTGAGCACGTTTTAGCCGACAAAGCCTCCGTAGTATGAAAAAGATGCGTTTGAGCTTAATGGTGAAATTCGGGCGTTTTCATGCATAAATAGACATTAAATGACATCTATAATCGCTTGGTATGGTTATTCATGTTGTATTGACAGTAAAGGATACTTAGCGGTTGATTTGAGGCATGAATCGAACTTCGGAAGCAACGGGACCTAAAGCGGAGTAAAGAGACGCAAAGTTGGAGAAGCTAGAATGACCAGTCTCAACTATTTCGATCATATCTTGAGTTATACAATGAGTTTTGGAGTGAGACCGGCGGCAAATGAAAGTAGACTTCAAGAGCTTTCCAACGATAGGTCACGGAGCTAAATCGGAGGTCGGACGAAGAAGTTACGACGTTTTGAAAATGGAGATGTCGCTGATGTGCGTTCAGACGCACAGGTTCTGCGTTCAGACGCACATGTGCGTTCAAACGCACATTGTGCGTTCAAACGCAGCCCCGAAGTCAAAAATAACTTATGTCCGCATGCATGATTGATGGCCAAACGCAAAAACTGAGTCTCGGAGGCCGAAAAAGGGCGAAAATTGGCTAAGTATGTGCGTTCAGACGCAGGGAACTTCAAATTTCAGAAAGGACAGAATCAGGCAGAAGTCAACCAGAAGACCAAGTATGTGCGTTCAAACGCACATTGTGCGTTCAAACGCACACCCAAAAAGTCAACGGAAGTCAAAGTCAAAAAGTCAACTCTCAAAATGTGCGTTCAAACGCAGCCTTTGTGCGTTCAAACGCAGGTCAAGATTTTTAGAATTTCTGAAGACGGTGGAAAAAGTCAAACTTTGTCAGAAAATTCAAAGTCAACAGATGTGCGTTCAGACGCAGGACAGGATTTCCAGAAGCTTCCCAGGGCGGTTTAGACAGGGGCAGAACAGGAATTTCAGCACAGGATTAGGGAAACTTCAGCAGTATATAAAGCAGCTCTGCCCAGCAGTTTCAGGATACAATACACAACACAGAACACAGGACAGACAGACACAGACACAGACACATAATCAGAGTTAGACACAGCAGAGAGAGGGAGCACCGGAGCAGTCCGGGAAATTGCCAGATTTTCCGTCACCTGTTTGATTCTCTTCTCTTCTTTATGTTAGTTTTTATTAGCTAGACTTTTGACCTAGGTTCTCGGTGAACCTAGGGTTTATTGTTCAGTACTTCAGACTTTGATTTCAGATTCATGACTGGTTAAGTCTTAATACAGTAGAGGTTTTGTTTATTATTCTGTCTTTGGTTTTTACTGTTATGCATGAACGGAGTCGCGAACCTGGATTGCTACAGACAGGATCTGGTGCGCGAGAGTGGCCAGTGAGAGTTAGGAAGAGAAGACAGGATTTAGTACTCTGCCTTGATGGACCGAGAGGTGAAGAGAATCAGGGGACTAGCCCGGAAGCATTAGACCAACTGCTAGACATTTAGGGGGAGACCGAGAGGAGAGCCTGTAACCCTAGCAGACTTATAATGAACCTGCAGATCTAGGTGGACCGAGAAGACCCAAAAATCTGTAGGGGAATGACAGGTGCATGAGACCGAGAGGAGATTGCAACATTGGTATGCTGGCATAAACAAAACTGCTGTGTGTTTCTGAATCGTAAAAACTGAAAAAGCTGAATAGTAACCCTAGGGGATCCTGGAGCTTAGATCGTTAATTTATCAGTTTCCTACTTCAATATATTTCCAGAAAATTACCAAAAAGATTGTTAATTCTGTTTTTACTTTCAGTACTTAGATAGATCAAAATCAGCTCACAATTCCTCCTTTTAGTTTTTATGTTTTTACTCTTTAAACCCAGTTTCTGATTAAGCAATAACATTGTCCTCGTGAGATCGATAACTCGGAGTTGAAATACCAGCCCTATATTACTTGAACCGTGCACTTGCGGTAACACGTAAGAAATCGTGTCAAGTTTTTGGCGCCGTTGCCGGGGACAGATTTATTGTTACTTAGGAACTATATTAAAGAGTTAAAAAAAATAATATATATTTTTATACCTAGTTACCTCACGGGTATTTCTGGAGCTTTATTTTCTCAGGAACGCAAGGAGCCAGAGAAATTATAATCATGTGGAGCAGCAATATTGAGTCGGGGCCAACTCAGTTCTTGAGTCCCCCCTACTGTGAATACTGCCACAATTGGCACAGAAAAGAGGATGCACACCGTCCAGTTTATTGCTTTCAGTGCAAAAATTATCATGAGTATGAAGAGGCATGCATATTGCACTCACCCCAGCTTTATCAACACTATTACCCTTACTGCATCCAGTGTGGGGGTGGTTGCGGGGCTGGGGCATGCAGAACTTATCAACCCTGGAGCTTTCAGAACTGCCAAGCAGGGGCGCATCTTGAGACTGCTCTGTACAACCCAGAGCCACCTCAATTTGTACCTCCGCCACCTTTTGAACCGCTCACTCAAGAAGTTTTCTTCTCATGGATGTCTAAATTGGAGTGCATGCTAGAGAAATTTTTTTCAGCACGACTTGACCAGATTTCAGAGGTGATGAGAGAACTCAGCAGTGACATATTGCGATTAGAAAACAAGTATCAGGAACTTTCTCTGTCAGGGATTTCAGCGGATACACAGGAACCAGAAACAAAGTTCATACCACCAGAAATTGAAGAAGTGCAGACAGTGACATCGTCAGGTCCAGTTGAGCCAGAAACTGATGTAGTACCCGCACCACAGGAAACATGCTCATATATTCCTCACTGGCTTCCAGCAGCGCTGGAGATGCAGAAAGGCTTCTTCGCAAAGATGGCGCAGGAACAACATAAAGCTGCATCGCAAGTTGCTGTCATGGAAGATGAAGTGTCCGAGCCCAGAGAAGTGTGCAATATCCAGGAGCCAATTCTGATATTTGATTCTGATGAGGAATCAGACTCAGATTCAAATTTGGAGAAAACAATGCCTGCATGGATGGAACCTCAAACAATTTCAATTTATGGGCATGATTTGAAAGACACTGATATTGAGCACTCGGGTACTGATGAGGAAACTGTTTTGGAATTTGCGTCCACTGGTATGGATGAATTTGAGGGAGGAATCCCAACTCAGCCTATTGAAGAATTCTCCAAGTCTTATGTTGATCAAGTATGTGATGAGTTGGAGAGACTGTTGTTTGGAGATTCTGACACAGAAGCTGACCATGGACATTCCCCCAAACCCTTGTTCTATGGACTGTTCTAGTGACGTTGCCCATGACATAGAAAAGGGATTGGAAATCACACAGTGTGGGGGTACTGATAACAAGTCTGCCTGGGTTGTTCAGCATCAAGAGTCAACTAGGTATAAGTTGAAATTCTAGGGTCCAACGCAAGCATCCAAGGATGAAGTTCATCGGCAAGATTTCGTGAAAATATTCACAGAGAAGCCAGTGAATAATGAGTGGAAGTTGATCAAGAGGAAAAAGTGCAAAATCAAAAAAATCATCTTCCACAACTTTTCACCTCATGAAAGGAATGAGTGTGCACATGAGATGAGGATCATTGAGAAGAGATGGTGGAAGAAGAAGAAGTGGAGAGATAAAGAAGCCTCCAAATTTCTCAAATGCTGAGGTAACAAGGTCGGGCCGTCGACCTTAAATTACAAGCACTCGTTGGGAGGTAACCCAACTTAGGAGTAGGATTAAATTGATAATTTATTTACTGTTTAATAAATTTTGAGAGGAGAGATGAGGGTGAGCTGATAGTTATATGCAGAAAGTTTCAGGAAACAGGTTACAGGGAGCTGAAGTACAGAAACTGGCTCGCTGTCAGCATCCAGATGCAAACTGGCATCCAGTGGCAGCCTGCCAGAAAAAGGCAGATTGGAAAAATCCTGAAGAATCGACCCCGGTGCACAGGATGCACTCGACCTTCACAGGGACTCATACGAGTTGGGGATTTTTCAGGAACATTTTTTCAGCAGGAACGGAGCAATCGACCCCGGTGTACGAAAATACACTCGACCATATGGGAGCACATTGTCACACACGATGGTGCTTGGGGATTGCACACTTGAAGAGCGTGACAGAGCCCGGAAGGTTGACAACTTCCGTTGAGAAATTTTCCGCTGACCGGTCAACGGTCCTTCTCTGCCGGAATCTGCAGAAAAGTCAGCACCTGTACGAACTGACTCCGGGTGAACAGGTTTAATTTCTGTCTCTTGCTTTATTTTTCTGAGTATACTACCAGCCGGTTGACTGACGGCCAGTCTCGAGCCAGCAAGCCAGTGGCTCTATTAGACCATCAGTCAGTCGGTCAGTCTAGCATTCGGTCGCCCCAATCCCTGTAGATGAGGCACGCCAGCTCATCAATCCAGATTATATGCCTGATGATTAGTACCATGAGGGCATGGCACCATCCAGTGTGGGGGTGGTGGCGTTGTAACTGCATTAGTTTTATTATACTGAAAAAAAATTGAAAAAAAATTTGAAATTTAAAATTTTAAGAATGGGCAACAGATTTAGCTTAAAACCGGAGAGAGCTTAATGATAGAAAATTTCTCAAAAATTGATGAACTGAAGTGAGGAAGAGCTGCGAGAATCTGTCTAGGGGAGTTATAGAGCCAATGCACTTCAGAAAATGCAAGTAGCTGTCTTCCGACCTATGTATCCTACTAGCTGCCAGACCACCGTCACCAGGTAGTCGTCAACCCGCCTTCACGGTCACCACATCATTTGGTGGAGTGATAGGCCATAGGGGACCTCACGTCCTGTCTCGCGCCTTAGGTCCACTAGTGAGCCCAGTTGATCCTGTATCCCTTTTCTTTGTACCCTTTTTGACCTAGGAAGCCGTTTTTTTGATACTCGCATCATTGTTAGTATTTTTACCTTTCCTACGCGTCATGGCACGAGGGAGTTAAGTTGAAGGGGATTTTATGGGGTAGAACAGATTTGTTATATTTGATTGTGGACGAGCTTCATTGTTATATTTGAGGGTGTGTAAGGGTGAGATAGTGACGGCAGCACACTTTAGTGTGGCGGTGACTCATGACATTTCACCGTGAGCACAAGAGGAGAGCTGTAGTGCGTGACACCTTTTCCGCACGACATGGGGGACTTGGGTTGACAGGGTTATTTGGAGGATGCGCTGTGCTAGTTAGACAACCTTGGAGTGAGGAGGTTCGGTTAGAAAAGCGCGATTATTTTAGAGATTGACTACATGGTTTGGATCAGTGTGGGGGTGGTCGCTTCAGATTTTATTTACAGTATTTTTCTGCCACCCCACATTTTTGGTTTATTGCAGAACTGGCCTGGTTTATATTATTGTTATTTACTGTGTTGCCCCGCATTGAAAAAAAAAGAAAAGAAGTCGGAAAAAAAAGAAGAAGAAGAAAAAAAAAGAAAAAGAAAAAAAATAAAAACAGCAAAGGCAGAGTTTCAGGGTGCTTACTTGATTTTTATTTCAAAACGCCAGGCCAGGCAAATTTTATAACTATTTCGCATTCTTTCACATTTGTGGTCGCGAGAACAACATTTACACCAGGATTGAGGAAATTGAGTGTCTAGAATCTTAGGTGATTTGGGTCAGTTTCTGTCTTCTTGGTGAGGGAGTGTGAGATTGGGGTACTAGTGAGTGTGCTGTGACGTTTAGGACTTCGCTTCTAAATGACTTATCCTACCGTCCTAAAGCCGGCAGATTTACATTACACCCAGAGTAAAAGCACGGAAGGTGTGCGTTAGGGATACGTTCGGATTGCATGTAAAAGCAAAAGTAAGATGTGTTCGTGCTTGTTCCTAACCTAGGCTGGCCGCAAGTTCTTCCGATCACTGCAGTTTCAGAAGTTTAGGGAAATATGAGAGATTAATGATGTCCAGTTTGAGTTAAAGAGGTTGCCTAGTGTAGATAGTGCTTTCTGAGCTGACAGATCTTGGCCACGTGGCAACCATCCAGCACACCATATTGTGCTCCACACACACTGAATCACCAGCCGAGCTGATCCATGTGGGGGCTGCGAGACAGAGCCCTCGCATACCACTGCACGGGACTTGTAGGGACTTTGTGGTTTGGAGGCTAGAGTAAGCTCTGTCGCGTGCGAGCCAAGCCCGCGCGCGACCTTTAGTAACTGTTTTGAGAGATTTATGGCACGAGCTCCATAAACCCGGTCAATCCGGTCAAACCCGGTCAACCTCGTAACGGTTCCGGTATTCGCGCACAACGTGCTGTAACGGTCCCTATATACTCGGACGAACGTGCCGTAACGGTTAAGCTAATTAAGCCGCCATCAATGGGCGCATTAACCATACTACAACGGTCACGTTCTCTGCTATATATAGGACGTTAACCTTTCCATACAAAGGGGAACACACTGGCCATACGCGGAAGCTCTGCCAAACCTCTGTCTCTCTCTCAGACATTGCTACTGCCTTACTCTCTCCCTACACACAACCCCACTCTTCCTGTGCGATCCTCGATCCTCTACATACGGTGTACACGGAGGTCTCCCCGCCGGAATCTCTTGTGCACATTTTGGTGAACCCGACGTGAACTTACCAGCAAAAGCAACCATGTCTCAGGAGGATGATATCAGCAACAGATCGCCCTCCACCGAAACCGCCTCGGGAGAGGGGACCCGCCGTACTCCTACCACTCCCGGCGAGACACCGACGCTAGAGTCTTTGGACGCCACTGTACAAGGCCAGGCGAAAGCTCTCAAGGCCCAATCCAAGCAGCTAGAACGGATCTTGGCCGTTCTGGGTACCCTTGCACCAAATCCTTCGTCGGCCACCGCCGTCTCTCAAGGAGGAGGAGCCCCTACCGCTCCGGGACTGGGAGTGTCAACCACACCTCCCAACCCCAACCTGCAAACTCCACCGGCGACCGCGCAGCCACCTTCGATTCAGGGGTCAACGGCTCAGATGTTGCCTCTCACTGCTCACACTCCTCAGCCCTCGGCTTTGGCGTCTAACCCGACTCTGCAGTACCCTCTGCCTCCTCCAACGGCGATCTGGGGCAATGCGAGCAGTCCATATGTCCCCAATCCTTCGACGGCGTATGTGTCGCCTCCGCCTGCGGCAACCCCTCCTTCAACGACCGAGGGAAGCATTCCAGAATGCATGACGTCTCTGCAGAAGCGCATGGAAACTATTCTGGCTCATCAGTCATTCGCGGATACCATAATCCCGAAGCTGGACAATGATCCACCCATTCCACGAGAGATCTATCTCATGCCTAACCCGGCGGGGTACAAAGCTCCCAAATGGGACAAGTTCGAGGATGTCAAAGGAAACGCTCATGAGCATGTCATGCGTTTCATTGATGTCACGGGGCCATACGGAGCTGATTCCAAACTGCTGATGCGAGAGTTCCCAAAATCTTTAGGGAACGTGGCGTACAAGTGGTACCGAACGTTGGAAGCCGGATCCGTGAAGAATTGGGACGACATGGTCCAGAAGTTCTACACCAAATTCTTCCAGATGGAAGAAAAGGTGACAATGATTCATCTCTCGCGGATGTATCAGAAGCGCGAGGAGGACGGGATCACTTTCATCAAGAAATTCAGGGCGAAATCCTTGGAGTGCAAAGATCCAATGCTCGAAAGTCGGCTCGTAGAGATATGCCTGCAGTGCATGCGAGATGAATACAAAGGTATGCTCATTAATTTGCAAACACCTATGTTTTCAAAGCTAATCGAATGCACAAAGAACATCGAGCCTATAGTCGAGAGACAGAAGAAGAAGAACGCTCCGGAGCGAGCATCGAGCGGCGCCACCTACAAGATCGGGAGATTCAGTTACAAGAGGGGACGCGAAGCTGAGGTTAATACAGTTTCACCCCATAATCAAGCGAAGGTTGTAAACTTCGACGCACCACCCCTACCATGCTCGGTAGAGGAGGCAAGCGACCTCTGCAGGCAGTGGCGTAAGGACGGTGTCCTACCGCCACTCGAGAAGATACCCTCCAAGGAGATGGTGAGAGACACCAAGTGGTGCGAGTACCACGGCAAGGTCATGCACTCCACGGCTGAATGCAAGAAGCTCAGGTTCGCGTTCGACCAGAAGATGAAGAATGGCGAGCTGATCGTCAGCGATCACCGGAAGGATGTGCGCAACAATCCACTTCCTGCTCATGCGGAGCAGAGCTCGAAAGTCAAAGAGATCGCCATGATCTCGATCGTAGACTTGGAAGAAGTCGCAGAAGATGGCCTACCCATCGTTGTCGAGGTCCATGAAGACGAGGACTACAGCATGGACACGGAGGATGAACGTGCCGACCGGATGAAAGGGTCGCACGGCTTCAGCAGATTCTTCGACGAGATGAATTTCTCGGAGAAATGCCGGACGGATATGACGAAAGCGATCTTGAGAATAGCGGAAGACTACGAGGAGGATCTTGTAGTATCTAACGGGAAAGTCATCAGGGCGTCTCGCTCTACAGAAAAGATTATGACCTTTTCTGCCAGCGACAAGAAGACAGATGCGAGCCACCAGAGGCCTCTGTACGTGACAGCCATCATCAACGGCGTCGAGTTCAAACGAGCATTCGTCGATGGCGGAGCAGCGGTCAACGTCGTTGCGCTCCACACACTGAAGCTAGCGGGGATCCCTGAGCACAAGATTGTCAGGCGTCCATCTCCGCTGATGGGATTCGGAAGTGACTCTAGAATGACGATCGGATGGATCCGCCTGGGCGTTCAGATCGGCAGAATCAAGTGCTCAGCAAAGTTCTATGTCATAGACGCGAACACTACATACCACATGATTATAGGTCGAGCCTGGATTCATCGCTTCGATGCGGTTCCTTCAACAGCTCACCAGGTTATGAAAGCTATCTGGAACGACAGAGTAGTCGAGATACCGGCTTCGACGAACCCATTCAACCTGGACGAAGCACATCTCAGCGAGGCGGTGTGGTTCACCGAGATGGCGGATGAGCAAACACCGGGACCATTCAACCCTACTCCTTTGCCTCTCTGGGAGGACATCAAGGACCAGTCACCTGCGGGAGTAATGGTGACAAGGGAAGATGCCAAGGGTAAGCCGCCTACACGCGAAGAGGCGCCGCGTATCACATACCATCGGAAGAATGTGTATACTCTGAAAAGAATCGCAAAGCATGATACCGAGGGCAAGGAGATAGAAAGCTCCTATGCCAATGGGAAGAAATGCTATCGCATATGAAGGTGCGCGGGGATGTCCTCACACGGGCATGGGGATATTCCTGGACAAATCAATCAAATCGAGCAAATTGCGCTGACGGAAAAGCCAATGCAGGGCGCTCCAGATGAGAAACTCAAGGAAGCACCTGAATGCATGGAAGACAGGCCCAGACCGCAAAAGCAAGAGCTAAAGGAAGTGTTCCTCAGCCCGAACGAGGAAAAGAAAAGGCCAGTCTTTCTAAGTGCGGACCTCACAAGCGAAGAGGAGCAAGGGCTGCTGCAACTCCTAACTGAATACAAGGATGTGTTCGCATGGGAGTATGATGAGATGCCAGGTCTGGATACAAGCATCACCATGCACCGTTTAGACATCATCCCGGGGTCTAAACCGGTAAAGCAGAGCACAAGGAGCTTCAGGCCGGAGCTTAACGTGAAAATCAAGCAAGAGATTGTCAAACTCCTAGATGCCAAGTTCATAGAGCCGAACCACCATCCCACATGGCTGGCCAACATCGTGCCAGTGGTGAAAAAGAACGGACAGCTCCGCATCTGCGTGGACTTCCGAGATCTCAATCGCTTCTTCCCCAAGGACGATTTCCCACTGCCCGATATCTATTTGCTTATCGATTCAACAGCGGGCCATCGCATGTTCAGTTTCATAGACGGCTTCAGCGGGAACAACCAGATCAAGATGGATCCCGAAGACGCGCGGAAAACTGCATTCATCACTCCGGTGGGAGTGTTCAACTACACAGTGATGCCGTTCGGTCTTAAGAACGCGGGTGCGACCTATCGACGGGCTATGATGGCTCTGTTCCACGACATGATGCATAAAGAGGTGGAATTCTATGTGGATGACCTGGTGGTTAAATCCAAGCACGAAGCAGATCACCTCGCGGATCTACGAAAGGTGTTCAATAGATGCAGACGCTTTCAACTAAAGATGAACCCCATGAAATGCGCATTTGGGGTAACATCAGGGAAGTTCTTGGGATGCGTAGTTCATCGCCAAGGAATCGAGCCCGACCCTGCGAAAGTATCAGCCATAACTGGCATGACGCCGCCCCATAACCAGAGTGCATTGAAGACATTTTTAGGAAAGCTATCCTATCTGCGAAGATTCATCCCAGCGATTGCCGAAATCACATGCTGTTTTAGCACTCTTCTCAAGAAGGAAGCCGTGTACAACTGGGCTCCGGAGCACGAAGCCGCATTCGAAAAGCTGAAGGATTTGCTGACATCCTCAAAAATAATGATCGCACCTCAACTGGGATCACCGCTTCTGCTATATCTGACATCAACAAGGAGATCCATAGGAGCACTCTTGGCTCAGGAGTACGAAGGTCAGGAAAGGCCTATCTACTACATCTCTCGCATTGTGCAGCCTGCTGAATCAAGGTACACGGACATCTAACGTCATTGCCTTGCCCTATTCTTTGTGATAGAGAAGTTGAAACACTATTTTGCATCACACAAAGTAGTAGTGGTCACCAAGAGCGACCCCATACGATATTTGCTAACTCACACTACTCCTGGCGGGAGATTGGCGAAATGGTACATGACCATCTCTCAATATGATATCACATGCGTGCGACCGCGAGCGATCAAGTCGCAGGCGGTAGCGGATCTGTTGGCACAGTTCCCCGATAACAGCCACGAGCCCGTGATCGAGGAAGAGCTCGAAGGCCCTCAGATCTATGCAATTGACGTGCCCTATTGGACGCTCCACTTTGACGGCTCGTCCACAAGGAAAGGTGGAGGCATTGGGATAGTCTTGACCAAACCAGATGGGGAGGTCATACAGATGTCCGCAAAGCTCAACTTCGCAGTCACAAACAATGAAGCAGAATATGAAGCCCTCATAGCGGGACTGCGCGCAGCAAAAGCTTTGGAAGTAAGCAATCTGACGGTCATGGGAGACTCCAAGTTGATCGTCAAGCAAGCCTCGGACGAATACGGTTTGAAGGAGATTAACCTTCTGTCTTACCGCACCTTAGTACAAAAGCTGGTACAACAGTTTTGCGATGTGAGGTACGAGAACAAGCCCCGAGCAGACAACAGGCATGCGGACGCTTTAGCAACCTTGGGATCTAAGGTCAGCACAGACAAATGTCCCGCGAAGATCTCCATTGAAGTACGAACATCGTCGGCATTGGCAGAAGATGCGTGCGACGACGAAAACATGGATGACGCGGATTGGAGAAAAGCAATCCTACAAGCTATCGCGGAAGGCACAAGCAGTGAAAGCTGGGCACTCACAAAAGGGTACTGCATACATGATAACACCCTCTACTACAAGGGTCCTGGTGGAATACTCATGCGATGCGTCTCCGAGCGAGAGGGACAACTATTGTTAGAAAAGATTCACCAACACGCTTGCGGAGAAAGCGAGGTGTCAATCTATCGAAAAGCTCAGAGATATGGCATTCATTGGCAAGACATGTCAACAGCCGCAGCCCTGATACAAGGGAAGTGCGAGAGTTGCGCGCTAATCAAAGATTCTCTCCTCATCGCCTTAACCGATGACGACACAGATTGGAGGAAGCCACTCTTCGATTTTCTCACCCAGGGCATCGTGCCTGAATCGAGAAAAGAGGCTGAGAAATTGAAAAGGAAAGCATCCCGATATGTGGTACAGGAAAACCTGCTTTGGCGAAGAGGTCACGAGGGCAACTTGCTGCGATGTCTAGACGGCAGAGAAGCACAAGAAGTCATGGACCTTTCTCATCAGGTGGAACACCAAGGAGGTGCGAAATTATGCAGGCAGCTCCTCTCAATTGGATATTTCTGGCCCACGATGGAGGCCGATTGTCGCGCCAAAGTACGACGCTGCCAGGAATGCCAGTTCAAAGGAAACCTGGTGCACGCTCCCGCCGTGGATCTACATGCATTAGGCACACCATGGCCATTTCACACATGGGCTTTGGACTTCATCGGTCCCATCCGACCAACGTCGCACGGGAATCATTTCATTCTCACCGCAACTGAGCTATTCACCAAGTGGGTGGAAGCAATACCATTGAAGACGGCAAATGCGCTGGCTGTGGTCAACTTCATCCAGGAAAGCATCATATGCAGGTTCGGAATCCCAAACACCAT
The DNA here is from genome assembly GCA_023055425.1 of Linanthus parryae. Taxonomy (NCBI): domain Eukaryota; kingdom Viridiplantae; phylum Streptophyta; class Magnoliopsida; order Ericales; family Polemoniaceae; genus Linanthus; species Linanthus parryae. The sequence continues at coordinate 61,484,445 of JALGPY010000002.1, read as the reverse complement.
TCTTTCAGATAACGGTACTCCTTTTGTTAATCGCCAGGTAGCTGCGAAATTAGCGGAGTACAATATCAGGCAGATATGTTCTACCCCTTATTACCCAAAGGGAAATGGACAAGCTGAAGCGACCAACAAAACACTGTTGAGAATTTTGAGCAAGATGGTCGCAGATGACCACAAGAAGTGGGCCGACTCTCTAAGCATAGCTCTGTGGGCCTACCGAACTTCTCCAAGGACACCCACAGGGGCCTCGCCATTTCTACTATGTTATGGGGCCGAAGCTGTGGTACCTGCGGAGGTGAGAGTCAATTCGGCGAGGCTAGCCTTCCACGCACTCTACGAAAATCAACGCGATCATGATTTAGTCTTGCTGGAGGAAAAGCGAGAACAAGCCAAAAGGACCAACAAGCGATATCAAGAAAGGATTGCTCGCGCTTAAAATAAGACAGTCCAGCGAAGAGATTTCGCAGTTGGAGACTTGGTACTGCGCGCATCTGACCACAGCATGCGAGAAGCGACTCACCCAAAGTTTGCAGCCAATTGGGAAGGACCCTTCGAAGTCACATAAGTCTTCGACAGTGGCTATTTCAGCATACGAAGGTTGCACGACACAACCTCAACCCCGAGTTCAGTCAACATGCGCTGGATTAAGAAGTACTATCCCTGAATTCTCTCATTTCATACGTTTTATTATAACGTCGCCTAATCTCTTGTATGGTTACGATTTACACAATCTCCTCTCCCATATGAGAGGATTGTAATCTCATCTCTCCCATATGAGAGCATTATAATAAGAAAATTCTCCCAAATGAGAAACTTCATATTTCTGGATGTCGATTTTACTTTATTAGTTTGCTATAACTGTTAACAATAAGTTATCCGCTACAATAGCACTATGAGGATGCGATCTTAATTGATCATCTAAGCCTATCTGTTACGATAGCAGCCTATGCGAATGCGATCTTAATTGATCATCTAAGCCTATCTGTTACGATAGCAGCCTATGCGAATGCGATCTTAATTGATCATCTAAGCCTATCTGTTACGATAGCAGCCTATGCGAATGCGATCTTAATTGATCATCTAAGCCTATCTGTTACGATAGCAGCCTATGCGAATGCGATCTTAATTGATCATCTAAGCCTATCTGTTACGATAGCAGCCTATGCAAATGCGATCTTAATTGATCATCTAAGCCTATCTGTTACGATAGCAGCCTATGCAAATGCGATCTTAATTGATCATCTAAGCCTGTCTGTTACGATAGCAGCCTATGCAAATGCGATCTTAATTGATCATCTAAGCCTATCTGTTACGATAGCAGCCTATGCAAATGCGATCTTAATTGATCATCTAAGCCTATCTGTTACGATAGCAGCCTATGCAAATGCGGTCTTAATTGATCCTCTAAGCCTATCTGTTACGATAGCAACCGATGCAAATGCGATCTGAATCGATCATTCAAGCCTATCTGTTACGATAGCAGCCAATGCAAATGCGATCTGAATTGATCATTGTAGATACTGCTTTATGACATGGCAGATCTAGGCCACGTGGCAACCATCCAGCACACCATATTGTGCTCCACACACACAGGATCACCAGCCGAGCTGATCCATGTGGGGGCTGCGAGACAGAGCCCTCGCATACCACTGCACGGGACTTGTAGGGACTTGTGGTTTGGAGGCTAGAGTAAGCCCTGTCGCGTGCGAGCCAAGCCCGCGCGCGACCTTTAGTAACTGTTTTGAGAGATCTATGGCACGAGCTCCCTAGACCCGGTCAATCCGGTCAAACCCGGTCAACCTCGTAACGGTTCCGGTACTCGCGCACCACGTGCTCTAACGGTTCCTATATACTCGGACGAACGTGCCGTTATGGTTAAGCTAATTAAGCCGCCATCAATGGGCGCATTAACCACACTACAACGGTCACGTTCTCCAGTATATATACATCGTTAACCTTTCCATACAAAGGAGGACACACTGCCATACGCGGAAGCTCTGCCAAACCTCTGTCTCTCTCTCAGACATTGCTACTGACTTGCTCTCTCCCTACACACACCCCTATTCTTCCTGTGCGATCCCTGATCCACTACGTACGGTGTACACGGAGGTCTCCCCGCCGGAATCTCTTGTGCACATTTTGGTGAACCCGACGTGAAACTTACCGGCAAAAGCAACCATGTCTCAGGAGGATGATGTCAGCAACCGGTCGCCTTCCACCGAAACTCCCTCGGGAGACGAAGCTCGCCGTACTCCGACGACTCCCGGCGAGGCACCAACTTTGGAATCTTTGGATGCCACTGTCCAAAGTCAGGCAAAAGCTCTCAAGTCTCAATCTGCGCAGTTGGAGCGGATCTTGGCCGTTCTGGGCACCCTTGCGCCAAATCCTCCACCAGGTACCGCCACCCCTCAGGGAGGAGGTACCCCTACTGCTCCAGGATTGGGAGTGTCGGCCACGCCTCCCAACCCTCATCTGCAAACTCCACCGTCAGCCGCGCAGCTGCCTTCGATCCAAGGATCAACAGCGCAAATGCTACCCCCTGCCGCTCACGCCTCTCAGCCCACGGCTTTGGCGTCTAACCCAACTTTGCAGTACACTTTGCCTCCACCAGCGACGATTTGGGGAAACGCGGGCAGTCAATACACTCCCAATCCTCCGGCGACATATGTGTCGCCACCGCCTACGGCAACCCCTCCGGCAGCTACCGAGGGAAGCCTCCCAGAATGCATGACGTCCTTGCAGAAGCGCGTGGACTCCATCCTAGCTCATCAATCGCTCGCGGATACCATCATCCCGAAGCTAGACAACGATCCACCCATTCCACGAGAGATCTATCTCATGCCTAACCCGGCGGGGTACAAAGCTCCCAAATGGGATAAGTTCGAGGACGTCAACGGGAACGCTCATGAGCACGTCATGCGTTTCATTGACGTCATGGGTCCATACGGAGCTGATCCCAAACTGCTGATGCGAGAGTTCCCAAAGACTCTTGGGAATGTAGCATACAAATGGTACCGGACGTTGGAGCCCGGATCCGTGAAGACTTGGGACGACATGGTCCAGAAGTTCTACACCAAGTTCTTCCAGATGGAAGAGAAGGTGACGATGATCCACCTCTCGCGGATGTATCAGAAACGCGAGGAAGATGGAATCACTTTCATCAAGAAATTCAGAGCGAAATCCTTGGAGTGCAAGGATCCCATGCTCGAAAGCCGGCTCGTAGAGATATGCCTGCAGTGCATGCGAGATGAGTACAAGAGCATGCTAATCAATTTGCAAACACCCACGTTTTCAAAGCTCATCGAGTGCACGATGAACATCGAGCCCATCGTCGAGAGACAGAGAAAGAAGAGCGCTCCAGAACGACCTGCGAGCGGCACCACCTACAAGATCGGCAGATTCGGCTACAAGCGAGGACGCGAAGCTGAGGTCAATGCAGTTTCGCCCCAGAAGCAAGCAAAAGTTACAAACTTCGACGCACCGCCTCTGCCATGCTCGGTGGAGGAGGCAAGCGACCTCTGCAGACAGTGGCGTAAGGACGGCGTACTACCACCGCTCGAGAAAGCACCCTCCAAGGAGATGACGAGGGACCCTAAGTGGTGCGAATACCACGGCAAGGTCATGCACCCCACAGCCGAGTGCAAGAAGCTCAGATTCACGCTCGATCAGAAGATGAAGAGCGGCGAACTCATCGTCAGCGACCATCGGAAGGATGTGCGCAACAACCCGCTGCCTACCCATACAGACTCGGGCTCAAAAGGCAAAGAGGTCGCCATGATCTCGATAGTTGACTTGGAAGAAGTCGCAGAGGATGGTCTGCCCATCGTTGCTGAAGTCCATGAAGAGGAAGACTATAGCATGGATACGGAGGATGAGCGTGCCGACCGCATGAAAGGGTCGCACGGCTTCAGCAGATTCTTCGATGAGATGAACTTCTCAGAAAGATGCCGATCGGATATGACAAAAGCAATCTTAAGGATAGCGGAGGACTACGAAGAGGAGCTCGTGGTCTCCAACGGGAAAGTCATCAGGGCGTCCCGTCCTACAGAAAAGATCATGACCTTTTCTGCCAGCGACAAGAAGACAGATGCGAGCCACCAGAGGCCCCTGTACGTGACCGCCATCATCAACGGCGTCGAATTTAAGCGAGCATTCGTCGATGGAGGAGCAGCGGTTAATGTTGTTCCACTCCACACACTGAAGCTAGCAGGGATCCCCGAGCACAAGGTGGTCAAGCGTCCATCCCCGCTGGTGGGATTCGGGAGCGACTCTAGGATGACGATCGGTTGGATCCGCCTGGGCGTTCAGATCGGCAAAATCAAGTGCTCGGCGAAGTTCTATGTCATAGACGCGAACACCACATACCACATGATCATAGGTCGGGCCTGGATTCATCGCTTTGACGCGATTCCTTCGACGGCTCACCAGGTGATGAAAGCTATCTGGAACGACAGGATTGTCGAAATACCGGCCTCAACTAACCCGTTCAACTTGGACGAAGCACATCTCAGCGAGGCGGTGTGGTTCACCGAGATGGCGGACGAGCAAACACCCGGACCATTCAACCCCACTCCTTTACCTCTCTGGGAGGACATCAAGGACCAGTCACCTGCAGGCGTGATGGTAACAAGGAGAGATACCAAGGAAACGCCGCCTATTCACGAAGAGGCGCCGCGCATCGCATATCACCGCAAGAGTGTGTACACTCTGAAGAGGATCACAAAACACGACCCCGAGGGCAAGGAGATAGAGAGCTTCTACGCCAACGGGAAGAAATGCTATCGCATATGAAGGTGCGCGGGGACGTCCTCACACGGGCATGGGGATGTCCCTGGGCAAATCAACCAAATCGAGCAAGTTGCGCTGACAGAAGAGCCAACACAGGGCACTCTAGATGAGAAACTCAAAGAAGCGCCCGAATGCATGGAAGACAAGCCAAAACCACAGAAGCAAGAGCTTAAGGAAGTGTTCCTCAGCCCGAACGAGGAAAAGAAAAGGCCAGTCTTCCTGAGTGCGGACCTCACAAGCGAAGAGGAACAAGGACTGCTGCAGCTCCTAACTGAATACAAGGACGTGTTCGCATGGGAATACGACGAGATGCCGGGTCTGGACACGAGCATCACCATGCACCGTTTAGACATCATCCCAGGGTCTAAACCGGTCAAGCAAAGCACCAGAAGTTTCAGGCCAGAACTCAACGTGAAGATCAAACAGGAGATCGTCAAACTCCTAGATGCCAGGTTCATAGAGCCAAATCACCATCCCACATGGTTGGCCAACATCGTGCCAGTGGTGAAGAAGAACGGACAGCTCTGCATCTGCGTGGACTTCCGAGACCTCAATCGCTTCTGTCCCAAGGACGATTTCCCACTGCCTAATATCGACTTGCTCATTGATTCAACGGCAGGCCATCGCATGTTCAGTTTCATGGACGGCTTCAGCGGGTACAATCAAATCAAAATGGATCCCGAAGATGCAAGGAAAACTGCATTCATCACTCCCGTGGGGGTATTCAACTATACGGTAATGCCATTCGGTCTTAAGAATGCAGGCGCAACTTATCAGCGGGCCATGATGGCTCTATTCCACGACATGATGCACAAAGAAGTGGAATTCTATGTGGATGACTTGGTCGTCAAATCCAAGTATGAAGCAGATCACCTTGCAGACTTGCGAAAGGTATTCAACAGATGCAGGAGCTTTCAACTGAAAATGAACCCTATGAAATGCGCATTCGGCGTGACTTCGGGGAAGTTTTTGGGATGTGTAGTTCATCGCCAAGGGATCGAGCCTGACCCCGCGAAAGTGTCAGCCATCACCAGCATGACGCCACCTCACGATCAAAGTACCTTGAAAACATTCTTGGGAAAATTGTCATATCTGCGGAGATTCATCCCAGCAATCGCCGAGATCACGTGCTGCTTCAGCACCCTTCTCAAGAAGGACGCCGCGTACAACTGGGCTCCTGATCACGAAGCCGCATTCGAAAAGCTAAAGGAGCTACTCACATCCCCAAAGATAATGATCGCGCCTCAACTGGGATCGCCGCTTCTGCTATACCTTACATCGACAAGGAAATCCATAGGAGCGCTCTTGGCTCAGATCTATGAGGGACAAGAGAGGCCTATCTATTACATCTCTCGCATTGTGCAGCCTGCTGAATCAAGGTACACAGACATCGAACGTCATTGCCTTGCCTTATTCTTTGTGATAGAGAAGTTGAGACACTATTTTGCATCGCACAAAGTAGTGGTGGTCACCAAAAGCGACCCCATAAGATACCTGCTAACTCACACTACTCCGGGCGGAAGACTGGCGAAATGGTACATGACCATCTCTCAATACGATATTACATGCGTGAAACCAAGAGCGATCAAGTCGCAGGCGGTAGCAGATCTGTTGGCACAGTTCCCCGACAACAGTCACGAACCTGTGATCGAGGAGGAGCTCGAAGGCCCTGAAATCTACGCGATTGACGTGCCCTATTGGACCCTCCACTTCGACGGTTCGTCAACCAGAAAAGGTGGAGGCATTGGAATAGTCTTGACAAAGCCGGACGGGGAAGTCATACAGATGTCCGCAAAACTCAACTTCGCAGTCACGAACAACGAGGCGGAATACGAGGCTCTGATCGCGGGGCTCCGTGCGGCGAAAGCTTTGGAAGTGAGCAACTTAACAGTCATGGGAGATTCCAAGCTGATTGTTAAGCAGGCCTCGGGCGAATATGGTTTAAAGGAGATCAACCTCCTGCCATACCGTACCCTAGTGCAAAAGCTGATGCAGCAATTCTGCGACGTGAAATACGAGCACAAACCCCGAGCGGACGACAGGCATGCAGACGCCTTAGCAACTCTGGGATCTAAGGTCAGCATAGACAAATGCCCCGCAAGGATTTCCATCGAAGTGCGAACATCGTCGGCATTAACAGAAGATGCGTGCGACGACGAACACATGGATGACGCAGACTGGCGAAAAGCAATCCTGCAAGCTATTGCGAAAGGCACCAGCAGCGAGAGCTGGGCACTCACGAAAGGATACTGTATCCACGACAACACCCTTTACTACAAGGGTCCCGGAGGAATACTCATGCGATGTGTCTCCGAGCAAGAGGGACAACAGCTGCTGGACAAGATTCACCAACACGCTTGCGGAGAAAGCGAGGTGTCAATCTACAGGAAAGCTCAGAGATATGGCATCTATTGGCCAAGCATGTCTACAGCCGCAACCCTGATACAAGGGAAGTGCGAAAGTTGCGCACTAATCAAAGATTCTCTACTTGTCGCTCTAATCGACGACGACACAGACTGGAGAAAGCCATTGTTTGAATTCCTCACCAAGGGCACTGTACCCGAATCGAGAAAAGAGGCAGACAAATTGAAGAGGAAAGCTTCTCGATATGTGGTTCAAGAAAATCTGCTTTGGCGAAAAGGTCACGAAGGCAACTTGCTGCGATGCCTAGACGATAGGGAAGCACAAGAAGTCATGGACCTCTCCCATCAGGTGGAACACCAGGGAGGTGCGAAATTATGCAGACAGCTCCTCTCAATCGGATACTTCTGGCCCACGATGGAAGTTGATTGCCGCACCAAGGTGCGACGCTGCCAAGAATGTCAATTCAAAGGGAACCTAGTGCACGCTCCCGCCGTGGACCTACATGCACTAGGAACGCCATGGCCATTTCACACATGGGCTTTGGACTTCATTGGCCCCATCCGACCAACGTCACATGGGAACCATTTCATTCTCACCGCAACTGAGCTGTTCACCAAATGGGTGGAAGCAATACCACTGAAGACGGCAAACGCGTTGGCTGTGGTCAACTTCATCCAGGAAAACATCGTATGCAGGTTCGGAATCCCGAATACTATTCTTTCAGATAACGGTACTCCTTTTGTTAATCGTCAGGTAGCTACAAAACTTGCGGAGTACAATATCAGGCAGATATGCTCTACCCCCTATTATCCAAAGAGAAACGGGCAAGCCGAGGCGACTAACAAAACGCTGCTGAGAATTCTGAGCAAGATGGTCGCGGATGACCATAAGAAGTGGGCCGACTCTCTTAACATAGCTCTGTGGGCCTACAGAACTTCTCCAAGGACACCTACAGGGGCCTCGCCATTTCTACTATGTTATGGGGCCGAAGCTGTGGTACCTGCGGAGGTCAGAGTCAATTCGGCAAGGCTGGCCTTCCACGCGCTCTACGAAAACCAACGCGATCATGATTTAGTCTTGCTGGAAGAAAAGCGAGAACAAGCCAAAAGGACTAACAAGCGGTACCAAGAAAGAATCGCTCGCGCCTACAACAAGACAGTCCAGCGACGGGATTTCGCAGTTGGCGACCTGGTCTTGCGCGCATCTGACCACTGCATGCGAGAAGCAACTCACCCAAAGTTCGCAGCTAATTGGGAAGGACCCTTCGAAGTCACAGAAGTCTTCGATAGCGGCTACTGCAGCATACGAAGGTTGCACGGCACAACCTCAACTCCAAGCTCAGTCAACATGCGCTGGATCAAGAAGTACTATCCTTGACTTCTCTTGTTTCATACGTTTTATGATAACGTTGCTTAATGTCTCATGTGGCTACGATATTCGCAATCTCCTCTCCCATATGAGAGGATTGTAATCCTATCTCTCCCATATGAGAATGTCATAATAAAAGAATTCTCCCAAATGAGAAGTTCATATTTTTTAGCTGTTTATATCGCTTTATCTAATTTGTTACGACTGTTAACAATGATTTATTCGCCACAATAGTAACAGACACAAACACGATCTTAGTTGATCATCAAAGCCTATCTCTTACGATAGCGAACGCGATCTTAATTGATCATCGAAGCCTATCTCTTACGATAGCAAATGCGATCTCAATTGATCATTCAAAGCCTATCTCTTACGATAGCAGCAAATGCAAATGTGATCCTAACTGATCATTGAAGCCTATCTCTTACGATAGCAACTAAATACAAACGCGATCTTAATTGATCATCAAAGCCTATCTCTTACGATAGCAAATGCGATCTCAATCGATCATTCAAAGCCTATCTCTTACGATAGCAGCAAATGCAAATGTGATCTTAAGTGATCATTAAAGCCTATCTCTTACGATAGCAGTTACACGCGAATGCGATCTTAAGTGATCATCTAAAGCCCATCTCCTACGATGGCAGCCAATGCAAATGCGATCTTAATTGATCATTTAAAGCCTATCTCTCATGGTAGCAATCAAATGCAAATGTGATCTTAAGTGATCATTAAAGCCTATCTCTTACGATAGCAGCTACACGCGAACGCGATCTTAAGTGATCATCTAAAGCCCATCTCCTACGATGGCAGCCATTACAAATGTGATCTTAATCGATCATCTAAAGCCTATCTCTTACGATAGCAGTTACACGCGAATGCGATCTTAAGTGATCATCTAAAGCCCATCTCCTACGATGGCAGCCAATGCAAATGCGATCTTAATTGATCATTTAAAGCCTATCTCTCATGGTAGCAATCAAATGCAAATGCAATCTTAAGTGATCATTAAAGCCTATCTCTTACGATAGCAGCCAAACGCAAATGCGATCTTAAGTGATCATTTAAAGCCTATCTCTCATGGTAGCAATCAAATGCAAATGCGATCTTAAGTGATCATTAAAGCCTATCTCTTACGATAGCAGCCAAACGCAAATGCGATCTTAAGTGATCATCTAAAGCATGTCTCTCATGGTAGCAATCAAATACGAATGCAATCTTAAGTGATCATTAAAGCCTATCTTTTGCGATAGCACCCAAACGAAAACACGATCTTACATGATCATCCAAAGTCTATCTTTTGCGATAGCAGCGGAATACAAAAACGATCTCAATCGATCATCTAACGTCTATCTCTTGAGATAGCGGGCTATACAGATGCGATCTTATAATGATCTTCTCAAGCCTATCTGTTACGATAGCAATTTTGGTTAATTATCCAAACCCGTCTGATATGATGGCAACACGAGTGCAGAGTCATCTTATTAGATCTTCTAAAGATCTGTCTGCTGTGGTAGCAGTTTATGCGAGAAACGATCTCAAACAAAGCCTATCCTCTATGATAGCAATTTGCACAGCTCAACGATCTTGATTGATCTCTGGAAAATTATCCGGAACGATGGCAACGTTGTGAACGTAATCTCATACGATTTACAACGACCAATTACAAGCCCATCCGTCAAGATGGCACGGCTGCGAAATTACGATCTCGAACGATCTAGCGAAATATCTGTAAATTGACATCGCATATGTGAAATCATTACATGTCATTATGCAAGGCAAAACGAGCCGAAACGCATGCGAAATTGTATTTTGTTGCAAAGAACAGATGATACAAATACTATTTATCATTATGAGTCAAATGACTTACAATTTATCTATCTAGATAGCAGCTTACAAGCGAAAAGCTCGCATCTAACTACACAGCCAACATGGCTTACAATACATTCGAAAAATGGCAGATAAGCCAGCAGAAACGCGATACGGAAACCCGGACTGCAAAGAATGAACCGCCCTGGCTTCAAGCGTCGGCTACACGATGCCCAAATCTGTGGGTGACATCTGTAGCAAAGGGGATCTCGCTCTGAAAAGAGCCACATGAAACCATACGCTCGACATTCCGCAATCCGACAAGACCGTCGTCAGATGGGCTCCCCATAACATTTGCCCAAGGAGCCACCGGTTCCGGCGATCTACAGGCAAGCAGAAGCTCCAAAGGGCAAGGGCTCCTTGTAGACGGGGATGAACGCGACGGTTCGTCGCCCCGGGCTCACAAACATGAAAGTGACGGATTCTTCTTCGGAGATGCTGAAGAAGAATTCCGCCGTTCATTACGAGACGGTAGCACGGTCACTTCGGCGCTGCACCTCGCCACGAGGCGGCCGAAAACATGACCTGCACACATAATACACGAAGAAATTTCTTCGAACACACATGAGGTATTCTCTGCATCCTCTTTATGACGGTTATAAACAGCAATAAGCCTCATAAAGTGGATCTTGGAAACTATTTCTATAGCACAAAGCGCAAACTCAGGATTCAAAACTTGAAGTTGCCATGAATCAACGAAAAACAAGCGTTGAAGCCAGCAGTCGCAAGGACTCACGGCAAAGCACATGTTTGGGATGAAAGAGCCCAAATGGCAAAGACGGGGTTTATATAGGCCCTGTGGAGACTCTTCGGTTGCTTAAAGATGCGTCAGCAAATTCAAAAAGAGGGTAAGTTCAATCACTTACGCCTTGAAAAGCGGTAACAATCAATTACCCTACTAAAGGCTACGACGATTCGGTTGCGTATCCTAATAAATGACGGATAGTCATGATTCGGATGGACTTCCCAACGGAAGCGTGCTTATCTGCCGAGAAATTAGCGCGAAAATCAAGCAAAGAATCAATTGCTGATGTCATAATTGGATATGCACAGAAATGTCCAATCAAATCCCGAAAGGGGCAAAACGGGCAAACTCATTGTTTGTTGTTAAAAAAGAAGGGGGAGAAACCCTAGCAACATTACATTAATGTTTCAAAATATTACATTAATGTCTCAACCATTTTCCTGTTTTCTTTTCAAAATTCGAAAAGTCAAAACAAATTTTTGACTAAGGAGTCCTGGGGCTCGAACTGCTCGATCAGCCTCTCCACCTGTTGCACTTCTTGCTTTAGTTGCTCGCACTTGGCATTCATTTCATGATACAGCTTCAAAGCTTCATCAACCTTTTGCTTCTGCTGCTCCACCTTCTGCATCTCAGCTGCGAGATTCTGGTGCCCGAGATTCAGAGTTACAGCTGCGCGAATCAGTGTAACTCTGTCCTTGAGGAATTTGAAACCAAGTCTGCCTTGGACTTTGAGCACGAGATTTTGGCACATGCCACACAGCAATTCGGCACTCTGGGCCGAAATGGTCGCAGGTGTAGCCGCGCACAGCTGTTCTAGTATCCAGATGGCTTCAGTAAGGAATAGCCTCCTGTCAAAAGGACTGATCTCCAGACACCTCACAAACGATCGGGGGTATCTGAGGCGCATTCGAACCACCCAGTCTACATCGGTTTGCTTCAAACCTGAGACATCAAAAACAAGTCATGATGTCAAAACTCGCAAGCAAATAATGCGACATGCGAATGGTAAAATCTCTGCTTACCAGTGCCTTCCAGAATTTCATGAATAGAGGGAATGCGAGCCACCGGGTTGTTCGAAGACTGCCCTCGCTCCATGGCTCTCCTATCAGCTGCGAGCTCCAAACTCTCATAGTTAGGAGGAAGAGTGTAGGCCGCACCAGCTGCGACTACATTCCCAACCTGCGAGCCCCAAATACTCCACGCAGGAATAGGTGCTTCCGGTTCAGTCGTCGCCGGAGGCGAGGGGACAGCCGAAGTCGCTGGACGGACACCCCCAGATGCGAAAATATTAGCATCACTTGTCCTTTCTTCCTCACCGCCAGTACGGACACCTTCGTCCATCGGCACAGCATCAGCTTCGACATCATCGGAAAGTTCGATGACATCCTCGAGACGCTCACTCACGCGTCCAGCAGCTGCGACGGGCTTTTCGGTATGGGAGCTCGAAATTGGAACATGGGATGCAGAAGGCTGACTTCTCTGCTCCAGCTCAGGTTCCTCAGCATGACCTGCGGTACCGAATGCGATAATATGAGGTAACTTGTGTTATAAGTTATTTCACTATCTTTACTAAAGCTAAGAATAAGCACCTCCACGCGAAGGTGGGATTGAGGTATCCTCATCATACACTAGGGACGTGGAACCGTGCCCTGTCAGTGTATCCTCACTAAGCAAATCTTTAAGAGAAGCGTGACCTGGGACGCGAGTAAACCAGTCATGATTTTGCCTCAAGTGACTAAAGCCTAGTATGCGCATATCATTCAAAATAATTACCTGAGGGTTCTCCGCATTTGCTTACCAACCAACGGCGAATGTCAGGCTTTGACACACCGTGCTTTAACGCACCCACAATTACATCTCTATAAGTAACTGCGAGATTGAAGATCTCACCTTTATCGCCACCTGCGATCTCTGCGAAGTCCGCTTGGACTTGCTCTAGCTCTGCTGTGTCCTCTCCAGGAACCTCATCTTCCTCCTCCACATGAGGAGCCACTTCTTCGGGAAGCTCGTCTTCCTCGCCAGCTGGACGCACTAAGTCGTCAACATGCAGCTCCTCGAGGCTCCGCTGTTTCACAAGCTCGAGTTCCTCTTCCTCTCGTTGCCTTCTTCTTTCAGCAGCCTCCGCGGCTGTCCTCCGGGACTCAGCAAGAACATCCTCGCTTATGGGATCATCTGAAACGCCAGAGTGGGCATCTCTCTTTTGCCTCTTGGCCACGAGGCCACCAACGGCTTCATCATCATCATCTGTGAATACAAAATTGGTTCAAAGAAAAGAACTGCACAGAAGTCATGATAAAGGGCAAGGAGATGCGACGGAAGTACCTCCTGATTCTTCCTCGCACATCACAACTGTTGCTTCTTCATCACTTGCCCGGGGCTCCTGTCTCTCTTCCTCCTCTTGGTTGAATGGAACGAAAGTCTCAACTGCGAGATCTTTTCGCACTTTGCTGGGCATACGACCCTTGCCTTTGTCCTTGATGGAAAGGGACCTCACTGGGGGAGAAGCTGGAGCGCTCCTAGGGGAAGAAATCGTAATCCCCTTTTTGCCTAGGTCTCTTCGCTCTCGGCGCCGCAGTCGCTGGAGGGGACGGGTCATCTCTAGGAGGAGACGGAGCCGGAGGGTTGTCTATCAGCGAGTCAGCAAAAGTGTTCATGACCCCGCGAACTTTTGTTTCGACCTCGGCATCCATCCTCCATGCTAGCCGATACGACTCCCCCCTCCTTCTGGTGGCAACAATGGTATCCACCAGCGGTTTGGAACGGTCACCAGCTGCGAACCTCCGCACATGGCACTAGACAATACAGAACAAAAAGCATCAGTGCAAGCAAATCAAAGAGCTCAAAGCACACAAGGAAACTGCTTACCTCAGCAAACGCCTTGCTATATTTGATGACCTGCGTGTCACCCTTCTTGATTGCATCGACCTGCTCTTTCAGAATGAAATCGGGGCACAAATGATTCTCGCGGTCCAACAACGAGTAGCAACCGTACTCAGACTCGCTCAAACTGCAATTGGGGCGAAACGGAAAAGAGTTTCTCTTGATCAAGGGGGCCCTTCCTGGCTGCGCCGCCGCCTCCGTCTCCATCCTCGTCTGCTGGGCAATCCAGTATGCGATCCAGTTCTGGGAACAACCACCCTTGCGAGTTCCCGCAGGCTGCTCGAAGGGAAGATTTCTCATGAGGACCGTCTTGCACTCCTTTGTCAGCAAGCGCTTGTAGCACCCTCTGACGATAGACTGGGGCCAGATTGATGGGGCCACCGCATCGAAACCAAACTGAGGAGAGACCCGAGTGGGGTCAACATCCACTGTAAGCCTTTCATATCGTGGCACGAGCTCACGAATGTGCTCTGCAAGTGCAGGAAGAGAACCTCGCAGACACCAGCAAAAGAACTCACGATAGCGCTCGTGGAAATGCGGCCCCTTTTCAAAGAGAAGGTCTTCTGACAAGACCATACCTTTAGAAGGGTATAGCTTTGGAAACCACCGCACATTCTCGACACGTGTGGCGTAGGGCCTGGCAGTGAACTCCCTTCGTTTGTCGCATATCAAGCTCCAAGTACACTTGGTGTTGCTTGCTCCAAACCATCTCGCAGCTCTCCCGCTGTTGAACGCCTCCGTCTCACCTGGGGGACACCACTTCTCAAGTGGGAGGGGAGTTGGAGCATAAGACGGCCAGCGCTCAAAAACCCACATTGTCAAAAAGCTGATATTGACAAAGGTCAGAACATCGAGACGACCGCGCGATTCCCTCATCGCCAGAACCAGCTGGTCCAGCCTATAATACAACGTACCCAAGACCAAGGGTCCAAGTGCGACCCTCTGGCCAAGAGCGAGCCTCACCGCAAGTGGCAGCACATGGTAGAAGACCCCGTCATGGGGGTGACCATCAATCAGATACCTCGATAGCCAAGCACAAAGAAAGGCGCAAAGGGTCAGATGATAACCCTTGCCCTCTACGTAATTCTCGGCCTTCGGGTTTCCGCTCAAAAGCTTCTTAGTAATGCTGTTGCTCGCATAGTCTCGGAAGAAGTACTGCAACCACTTGTTCCAGGTATTCTTCGCAGATGTATCAACCAGCTGCCAGTTCGGAAGAGGTTTCGTACTGGTCCACCGAGTGGAGATTTTCTTTACCTCTGCTAGACACTCCTCCATCTGCGCGTACAAGGCCAATTCCGCAGGTGTTCTTAAGTGACTCAAGGGGTCCACCTCGCCCATGGGGGAAAGCTCATACAGCATTTGAACGTCCTCGAGCGTGGGAGCAGCCTCGAACTCAGCAAAGTGAAACGTGTGAGTCGCAGGCGAATAGCGGGACAGAAGGTCTAGAAGCATGGACTGATCCAACTTCACGGCAGCACCCTTCATAGCACGGACAGCGAAGAAAATGCCGGCTTCATCGAGAGTCTCGGCGTAATTACCCAACACGTGGTCAGTCCACTCATCCATATAGTCCAATTTCTGGACAAACGCCTGAGTAGAAATTGCAGTGTATGGGAAGTGCCCATTCTCGATTCCCAATCGAACCACATCCTCGGAGCCAACTAACTCGAGCAAGGCTGAGTTAACTGGGCGAGTCAGTGTTAACAACTGCTCAACGGGAACAGGATCAGGCATCCTCTTTGCCTTCACCCTCGCATGGTAAAAATCTTTCCCACCCAGAAAGGGGGCTTTTCGCCACAGAGCCTGCGGAAGCTCCGGCATCTCTTCATCTTCCTTGACGGGTCTGGTTATTCTTGTTTTAGCCATTCCTGCGAAAGGGTAAAAAAAAAAGGGGGGGAGAAGTACCACACTTCAGTTTGAATTTTGGAATTCGAGATCTACGCAAAGGAAAGCAGACAGTTCCGGTGCCGATTTCAGAAATTGGGGATTTGCAAGACCCAATATTGTTGAAAGATTAAAAACGAAGCAGGTTTAAAGATCAAAGCCTCTTCACAGATTTCATGGGTTTACAGATTCAACGCAGTTCAAGGCAAACGCCGGTATTTTAAAATCAAAAAGTAAACGAGGCCAACCTTGTTTCCTTGAAGCCTGCTTGGATATGCACAGTTGAAGAATACGATTTGCAGTTCTGAACTGATGGTTGATGATCTGGATCTGCTCTCGAAGATCTCCGGATACCATTCACTTTAAGAGAAAGAAGTGATGCTTTGCAATAATGGGATACAAGGTATTTATCCAAAAGAATGAAGGGTTGCGTCCCTTCAGTAGTCGAATCGCAACCGTCACCGTCGTATCGCGCAATCACAGGACGGGCTGACGTCACGCCTAAAACCCTAAAGGTCAGACGGCACGACTCTAGGGGTTTTAGGTCATAATGACACGCACGGGGGCTGAACTTACCCGTATTTGAATTGGTGCGTGACGACGACGCGCATGTTGGTTTCCGCGCATGGAAGCCTATACAGCTACGAGCCTTCACGCGCAGAAAGGGGGCTAATGTAGATACTGCTTTATGACATGGCAGATCTAGGCCACGTGGCAACCATCCAGCACACCATATTGTGCTCCACACACACAGGATGACCAGCCGAGCTGATCCATGTGGGGGCTGCGAGACAGAGCCCTCGCATACCACTGCACGGGACTTGTAGGGACTTGTGGTTTGGAGGCTAGAGTAAGCCCTGTCGCGTGCGAGCCAAGCCCGCGCGCGACCTTTAGTAACTGTTTTGAGAGATCTATGGCACGAGCTCCCTAGACCCGGTCAATCCGGTCAAACCCGGTCAACCTCGTAACGGTTCCGGTACTCGCGCACCACGTGCTCTAACGGTTCCTATATACTCGGACGAACGTGCCGTTATGGTTAAGCTAATTAAGCCGCCATCAATGGGCGCATTAACCACACTACAACGGTCACGTTCTCCAGTATATATACATCGTTAACCTTTCCATACAAAGGAGGACACACTGCCATACGCGGAAGCTCTGCCAAACCTCTGTCTCTCTCTCAGACATTGCTACTGACTTGCTCTCTCCCTACACACACCCCTATTCTTCCTGTGCGATCCCTGATCCACTACGTACGGTGTACACGGAGGTCTCCCCGCCGGAATCTCTTGTGCACAATCATCCAAGCCTATCTGTTGCGATAGCAGCCTATGCAAATGCGATCTCAATTGATCTTCTAAAGCCTATCTGTTACGATAGCAACTCATGCGCAAAATGATCTTAATTGATCTTCTAAAAGCCTATCTGTTGCGATAGCAACTCATGCGAAAAATGGTCTCAATTGATCTTCTAGTAAAGCCTATCTTCCACGATAGCAACTCGCACCACTTAACGATCTTAATTGATCTACTAAAGACTATCTGCTACGATAGCAATATTGTGAAAATGATCTTAAGTGATCCACAAAGGCCAATCACAAGCCCATCTGCCAGGATGGCACAGCTGCGAAAATATGATCTCCAACGATCTAGTGAAACATCCGCGAATTCATATAGCAGATCGCAAATGCGAAACCATTACATAGCATTATGCAAGGCGAAATATGCCGAAACGCATGCGAAGTTGTATTTTGTTGTAAAGAGACAGCAGATAATACAAAAGGCTATTTATCATTATGAGTCGAAAAGACTTACAATTTATCTGTCTAGATAGCAGCTTACAGGCGAAAAAGCTCAAATCTAACTACACAGCCAACATGGCTTACAATACATTCGAAAAGTAACTCACAAGCATTAAGTTACACATCGCGGGAATCCCGATTGAAAGGGATGAACCTAACGGTCCTAACACCGGTTATGCAATACACAGATCTACGGCCAAAGATCTATAGCAAAAGGGATGCTGCTGCGAAGAGATCAGCTTGTCATTCGCTATGTCCCTAGCAGCAAGATCTGCGAGACGGTACGTCCAAGACCCCAAGGGGTGACAAAGGCCTCTGTCTGATCAAGATAAGCACCGGAGGAACCTCCTGTTCCGACATATGCTGTCCTGCAAAACAGGCGAAGCAGTCATTCCTCTGGTGATGGACCCCTTGTCATGATAGACAAGGGCATTGGCAAGCCCCCTGAGTTCAAGAACGAAGAGGCAAGAAATCCTCCTCCAGGGAGGCTGGAGAAGAATTCCGCCGTTCATTACGAGACGGTAGCACGGTCACTTCGGCGCTGCACCTCACCGGGAGGCGGCCGGAAACATGACCTGCAAACATAATACACGAAGAAATTTCTTCGAACACACATGAGATATCATCTCTATCTCCTTTATGATGGTTATAAAGAGCAATAAGCCTCATAAAGTGGATCTTGGAAGCTATTTCTACAGCACAAAGCGCAAACTCAGGATTCACAACTTGAAGTTGCCATGAATCAACGAAAAACAAGCGTTGAAGCCAGCAGTCGTAAGGACTCACGGCAAAGCACATTTTTGGGATGAAGAACCCAAATGGCAAACACAGGATTTATATAGACCTCGTGGGGACTCTTCAGTTGCCGAAGATGAGTCAGCAGAATTTGAAAAGAGGGTAAGGCCAATCACTTACGCCTTGAAAAGCGGTATCCATCAATTACCCTACTAAAGGCTACGACGATTCAGTTGCGTATCCTAATAAATGACGGATAGTCATGATTCGGATGGACTTCCCAACGAAAGCGTGCTTATCTTCCGAGAAATTAGCGCGAAAATCAAGCAGAGTATCAATTGCTGATGTCATAATTGGATATGCACAGAGATATCCTATCAAATCCCGGAAAGGGCAAAACGGGCAAGTAAATTCTTGTTGTTAAAAAAAAGGAGGAGAAACCCTAGCAACATTACATTAATGTTTCAAACATTACATTAATGTTTCAGCCATTTCCTTGCTATTTTCAAAATTCAAAAAGTCAAAAGCAAATTCTTGATCAAGGATTCATGGGGTGCGAACTGATGGCTCAGCTTCTCTACCTGCTCCACTTCTTGCTTCAATTGCTCGCACTTGGCATTCATCTCATGATAGAGCTTCATAGCTTCTTCAGCCTTTCGCTTCTGCTGCTCCACCTTCTGCTTTTCAGCTGCGAGGTTCTTGTGGCCGAGCTGCAAGGTTACGGCTGCGCGAATCAGAGTGACTCTTTTCATAAGAAATCTGAAACCCAGTCTGCCCTGAACTTTGGTAAGAAGATTTTCGAACATGCCATGAAGCAATTCGGCGCTCTGGACAGAGATGGTCTCAGGCGTGGCCGCAGACAGCTGCTCCAAAATCCAAATGGCTTCGGTGAGAAACAACCTCCTGTCGAAGGGCCCTATCTCCAGAGATCTTGCGAACGATCAGGGGTAGGTGAGGCGCATCCGGACTAGCCAGTCCACATCTGTTTGCTTCAAACCTGAAGCAATGTCAAAACTAAGTTATGCTATCAAACTCGCAAATACACCATGCGAGATGCAAACAGTGAATCACTACTTACCAGTTCCTTCGAGAATCTCACGGAGAGAAGGAATGCGCATTAATGGGGTCGTCGAAGACTGCCCTTGCTCCATGACTCTCCTGTCAGCTGCGAGCTCTAACTCCTCATAGTTAGAAGGAAGAGTATAGGCCGCACCAGCTGCGACTGCATTCCCAACCTGCGAGCCCCAAAAGCCCCACGCAGGAATAGGTGCCGCCGACTCAGTCATCGCCGGAGGCGAAGTGACAGCCGAGGTCGCTTGGCGAGGAACATTCTCAGATGCGGAAGCATCGGCAGTATTTGTCCTTACTTCCTCAGCGCCAGCATGGGCATCTTCATCCATTAGCACAGCACCAGCTTCAGCATCGTCGGAAAGTTCGATGATGTCCTCGAAAGGCTCACCTGCATGATCAGTAGCTGCGACGGGCTTCTCAGTATGGGGGCTCGGAGTCGGAACATAGGATGCAGAAGACTGACTTCTTTGCTCCGGCGCATGTTCCTCAACGTTGCCTGCGATACAAAATGCGATGGTATGAGGTAACTCGCATTGAATAATATTTTGCTATCTTTACTTAAGCGAAGAGTAAGCACCTCCACGCGAAGGTGGGATTGAAGCCTCTTCATACACTAAAGACGAGGAACCATGTCCTATTAGTGTGTCCTCACTAAGCAAGTCTTTAAGAGGGGCGTGACCTGGGATGCGAAGAAACCAGTCATGATCCTGTTTCAAGTTGCTAAGGCCTAGTACATGCGTATTACTCGAATGATTACCTGAAGGTTCTCCGCACTTGTTTACTAGCCAACGGCGAATGTCAGCCTTTGACACACCATGCTTTAACGCACCCACGATAACATCTCTATAAGTTACTGCGAGATTGAAGATCTCACCTTTATCGCCGCCTGCGATTTCTTCAAAGTCCGCTTGGATTTGCTCCAGGGCTGCTGCATCCTCTTCTGGAACCGCATCCTCCTCCTCCGCCTGGGGAGCCACTTCTTCGAGAAGCTCATCTTCCTCGTCAACTGGACGCACTAGGTCGTCAACATGCTGCTCTTCGAGGCTTCGCTGTCTCACACGTTCGAGCTCCTCCTCTTCCCGCTGCCTTCTTCTTTCAGCAGCCTCCGCGGCTGTCTTCCTGGACTCAGCAAGAATGTCCTCGCTTATGGGATCGTCTGGAATGCTAGAATGGGTATCTCTCTTTTGTCTCTTGGCCAAAAGGCCACCAATGGTCTCATCATCATCATCATCTGCGAAGATATGATTGGTTTAAGAAAAGAAGTGCAAAGAAGTTACGATAATGGGAAAGGAAATGCGACGGGGGTACCTCCTGATTCTTCCTCATGTATCACAACTGTTCTTTCTTCTTCTTCTTCATCACTTTCTCTGGGCTCCTACTTCTCTCCTTCTTCCCCTTGGTTGAATGGAACGAAGGTCTCAACCGCGAGCTCCTTCCGCACTTTGCTGGGCATGCGACTCTTGCCCTTATCCTTGACAGAAAGGGGCCTCGCCGGAGGACAAGTTGGAGCACTTCTAGGGGAAGAAATTGTAATTCCCTGCTGCCTGGGCCTCTTCGCTCTCGGCACCACACTCGCTGGAGGGGACGGATCACCTCCGGGAGGTGACGGATCCGGAGCATTGTCTATCAGCGAGTCAGCAAAAGCATTCGTGACTGCGCGGATCTTGGTTTCGACCTCAGGGTCCATCCTCCATGCTAGCCGAAACGACTGCTTTTGTCTTCTGGTGACAACAATGGCGTTAACCAATGACTTGGAGCGATCACCAGATGCGAATCGCCGCACATGACACTACAGCAAACAGTACAAAATAAAGGTGTCAGCATAAGGAAATCAAGAAGCTTAACGCACGTGAAGAAATTGCTTACCTCAGCAAATGCCTTGCTGTATCTGACAACATGCGTGTCGCCCTTCTTAACTGCTGCGACCTTCTCCTTCAGAATGATGTCAGGACACAAATGGTTCTCGCGATCCAACAGTGAGTAACAACCATACTCAGACTCGCTCAGACTGCAATTGGGGCGAAAAGGGAAAGAATTTCTCTTGATCAAGGGGGCTCTACTTGGCTGCGCGGCCGACTGCGTCTCAATCCTCGTTTGCTGGGCGATCCAGCATGCGAGCCAGTTCTGAGAACAACCACCCTCGCGGGTCCCTGCAGGCTGCTCAAAGGGAAGATTGTTCATGAATACTGTCTTACACTCCTTTGTCAGCAAGCGCTTATAGCAACCTCTGATAATGGACTGGGGCCAGATTGATGGTGCCACTACATCAAAGCCAAACTGGGGAGAAACTCGAGTGGGGTCAACATCCACGGTAATCCTCTCGTACCTTGGCGCGAGCTCACGAATATGCTCTGCGAGGGCAGGAAGAGAACCTCGTAGACACCAGCAAAAGAACTCGTGATAGCGTTCATGGAAATGCGGTCCCTCTTCGAAGAGCAACTCTTCTGAGAAGACAACACCCTTAGAAGGGTACAGCTTTGGAAACCATCGCACGTTCTCAACACGTGTGGCATAGGGCCTGGCAGTGAACTATTTCCGTTTGTCGCATATCAAGCTCCAAACACACTTGGTGTTGCTCGCTCCGAACCACCTCGCAGCTCTGCCGCTGTTGCGCGCCTCCGTCTCGCCTGGGGGACACCACTTGTCGGGTTTGAGAGCATTTGGGGCATAGGATGGCCACCGCTCGAAGACCCACATTGTCAAAAAGGAAATATTGACAAAAGTCAGTACATCGAGGCGGCCACACGACTCTTTCATGGCCAGAACTAGCTGATCAAGCATGTAATACAACGTGCCCAAGACCAAGGACCCGAGTGCGACTCTCTGGCCAAGGGCGAGCCTCACAGCAAGTGGCAAAACATGGTAAAAGACCCCATCATGTGGGTGACCGTCGATCAAGTACCTCGACAACCAAGCACAGAGGAATGCACAGAGGGTCAAGTGATAGCCTTTACCCTCCACATAATTCTCGGCGTCTGGGTTCTCACTCAGAAGTTTCTTAGTGATGCTGCTGTTCGCATAGTCTCGAAAGAAATACTACAACCATTTGTTCCAGGTATTCTTCGCAGACGTATCAACCAACTGCCAGTTCAGAAGGGCTCTCGTAGTAGTCCACCGGGTGGAGATTTTCTTTACCTCTGCCAAGCATTCCTCCATCTGTGTGTACAAGGCAATCTCCGCAGGCGTCCTCAAAGGACTCAAAGGGTCTACCTCACCCATGGGGGAAAGATCGTACAGCATCTGCACGTCCTCGAGTGTGGGAGCAGCCTCGAACTCAGCAAAGTGGAATGTGTGAGTCGCAGGCGAGTAGCGGGACAGAAGGTCTAGAAGCATGGACTGGTCCAGCTTCACGGCAGCACCCTTCATAGCACGGATAGCAAAGTATACGCCGGCTTCATCGAGAGTCGCAGCATGATTGTCCAACACGTGGTCAATCCACTCATCCATATAGTCCAATTTCTGGACGAAAGCCTGGGTAGAAATCGCAGTGTAGGGGAAGTACCCGTTTTCGACCCCCAATCGAACCACATCCTCGGAACCAATCAACTCGAGCAAAGCTGAGCTAACCGGGCGAGTCAGTGTCAGCAATCCCTCAACTGGGACAGGATCAGGCATCCTCTTCGCCTTAACCCTCGCATGATAGAAATCTTGGCCACCTAAATAGGGGGCTTTTCGCCACAAGGCCTGCGGAAGGTCGGGTATCTCTTCATCTTCCTTGTTGGGTTTGGTTCCTTTTGTCTTGGCCATTCCTGCGGAAGAGCAAGAAAAAAAGGGGGGAAAAAGGCGCTGCACTTCAGTTTGAAAGTTCGAAATCCGAGATCTATTATGAAAAGAAAGACGAACAGTTTCTGGTATCAATTTCAGAAATTAAGGGTTGCATTACCAGCGATTTCAAGATCTCACATCCGGATCCCTTATTATTGAAGGATTAAAGCAAAAGTGGGTTCAAAGATCAAGGTTTCTTCGCAAGTTTCAACAGATTATATGTTCTGGGCTTACAGATTCAACGCAAATCAAGGCAAACATTGGTATCTTAAATCAAAATTGAACAAGGCCAACCTTGTTTTCTTGAAGCCTACTTGGATATGCACAACTAAAGAAGACGATTTGCAGTTTTGAACTGATGATTGATTATCTGAATTTGCTCTCGAAGATCTCCGGGTACCATTCACTTTAAGAGAAAGAAGTGATGCTTTGCAACAGTGGATACAAAGTATTTATCCAAAAACAATGAAGGGTTGCGTCCTTTCAGTAGTCGAATCGCAACCGTCACCGTCGAATCGCGCAATCACAGGATAAGCTGACGTCACGCCTAAAACCCTAGAAGCCAGACGGCACGACTCTAGGGGTTTTAGGTCATAATGGCACGCACGGGGGCTGAACTTACCCGTATTTGAATTGGTGCGTGGCGGCAACGCGTATGTTGGTTTCCGCGCATGGAAGTCTATACAGCTATGAGTCTTCACGCGCAGAAAGGGGGCTAATGTAGATAGTGCTTTCTGAGCTGACAGATCTTGGCCACGTGGCAACCATCCAGCACACCATATTGTGCTCCACACACACTGGATCACCAGCCGAGCTTATCCATGTGGGGGCTGCGAGACAGAGCCCTCGCATACCACTGCACGGGACTTGTAGGGACTTTGTGGTTTGGAGGCTAGAGTAAGCCCTGTCGCGTGCGAGCCAAGCCCGCGCGCGACCTTTAGTAACTGTTTTGAGAGATTTTTGGCACGAGCTCCATAAACCCGGTCAATCTGGTCAAACCCGATCAACCTCGTAACGGTTCCGGTATTCGCGCACAACGTGCTGTAACGGTCCCTATATACTCGGACGAACGTGCCGTAACGGTTAAGCTAATTAAGCCGTCATCAATGGGCGCATTAACCACACTACAACGGTCACGTTCTCTGCTATATATAGGATGTTAACCTTTCCATACAAAGGGGAACACACTGGCCATACGCGGAAGCTCTGCCAAACCTCTGTCTCTCTCTCAGACATTGCTACTGCCTTACTCTCTCCCTACACACAACCCCACTCTTCCTGTGCGATCCTCGATCCTCTACATACGGTGTACACGGAGGTCTCCCCGCCGGAATCTCTTGTGCACACCTAGTCTCATCAAAAACAGTTTTTAAATAAATGCAGTTACAACGCTCTGGATTGATTCGGGATAGTATGCAAAGGTAGTGTATAGCTGGAGTTTGCTCGGGGCGAGCAAAGTTCAGTATGGGGGTATTTGCTAACTCTCATTTATGAGTTATCTGTGAGCTTATAGTATAATTTAATAAGTTGAGTTTCCGTAATATTGAGCACGTTTTAGCCGACAAAGCCTCCGTAGTATGAAAAAGATGCGTTTGAGCTTAATGGTGAAATTCGGGCGTTTTCATGCATAAATAGATATTAAATGAAATCTATAATCGCTTGGTATGGTTATTCATCTTGTATTGACAGTAAATGATGCTTTGCGGTTGATTTGAGGCATGAAACGAACTTCGGAAGCAACGGGACCTAAAGCGGAGTAAAGAGACGCAAAGTTGGAGAAGCTAGAATGACCAGTCTCCACTATTTCGATCATATCTTGAGTGCTTCAATGAATTTTGGAGTGAGACCGGCGAAAAATGAAAGTAGACTTCAAGAGCTTTCCAACGATAGGTCACGGAGCTAAATCAGAGGTCGGACGAAGAAGTTACGACGTTTTGAAAATGGAGCTGTCGCTGATGTGCGTTCAGACGCACAGGTTCTGCGTTCAGACGCACATGTGCGTTCAAACGCACATTGTGCGTTCAAACGCAGCCCCGAAGTCAAAAATAACTTATGTCCGCATGCATGATTGATGGCCAAACGCAAAAACTGAGTCTCGGAGGCCGAAAAAGGGCGAAAATTGGCTAAGTATGTGCGTTCAGACGCACATTGTGCGTTCAAACGCACAGCACAGTGCGGCAGCAGAAGACAGGGAAAATTGACTAAGTATGTGCATTCAAACGCACATCTTGCGTTCAGACACAGAAAACTTCAAATTTCAGAAAGGACAGAATCAGGCAGAAGTCAACCAGAAGACCAAGTATGTGCGTTCAAACGCACACCCAAAAAGTCAACGGAAGTCAAAGTCAAAAAGTCAACTCTCAAAATGTGCGTTCAAACGCAGCCTTTGTGCGTTCAAACGCAGGTCAAGATTTTCAGAATTTCTGAAGACGGTGGAAAAAGTCAAACTTCGTCAGAAAATTCAAAGTCAACAGATGTGCGTTCAGACGCAGGACAGGATTTCCAGAAGCTTCCTGGGGCGGTTCAGACAGGGGCAGAACAGGAATTTTAGCACAGGATTAGGGAAACTTCAGCAGTATATAAAGCAGCTCTGCCCAGCAGTTTCAGGATACAATACACAACACAGAACACAGGACAGACAGACACAGACACAGAATCAGAGTTAGACACAGTAGAGACAGGGAGCACCGGAGCAGTCCGGGAAATCGCCAGATTCTCCGTCACATGTTTGATTCTCTTCTCTTCTTTATGTTAGTTTTTATTAGCTAGACTTTTGAGCTAGGTTCTCGGTGAACCTAGGGTTTATTGTTCAGTACTTTAGACTTTGATTTCAGATTCATGACTGGTTAAATCTTAATACAGTAGAGGTTTTGTTTATTATTCTTTCTTTGGTTTTTACTGTTATGCATGAACGGAGTCGCGAACCTGGATTGCCACAGACAGGATCTGGTGCGCGAGAGTGGCCAGTGAGAGTTAGGAAGAGAAGACAGGATTTAGTACTCTGCCTTGATGGACCGAGAGGTGAAGAGAATCAGGGGACTAGCCCGGAAGCATTAGACCAACTGCTAGACGTTTAGGGGGAGACCGAGAGGAGAGCCTGTAACCCTAGCAGACTTATAATGAACCTGCAGATCTAGGTGGACCGAGAGGACCCGAAAATCTGTAGGGGAATGACAGGTGCATGAGACCGAGAGGAGATTGCAACATTGGTATGCTGGCATAAACAAAA
The DNA here is from genome assembly GCA_023055425.1 of Linanthus parryae. Classification (NCBI taxonomy): domain Eukaryota; kingdom Viridiplantae; phylum Streptophyta; class Magnoliopsida; order Ericales; family Polemoniaceae; genus Linanthus; species Linanthus parryae. The sequence continues at coordinate 61,457,949 of JALGPY010000002.1, read as the reverse complement.
CTGCTGTGTGTTTCTGAATCGTAAAAACTGAAAAAGCTTAATAGTAACCCTAGGGGATCCTGGAGCTTAGATCGTTAATTTATCAGTTTCCTACTTCAATATATTTCCAGAAAATTACCAAAAAGATTGTTAATTCTGCTTTTACTTTCAGTACTTAGATAGATCAAAATCAGCTCACAATTCCTCCTTTTAGTTTTTACGTTTTTACTCTTTAAACCCAGTTTCTGATTAAGCAATAACATTGTCCTCGTGGGATCGATAACTCGGGGTTGAAATACCAGCCCTATATTACTTGAACCATGCACTTGCGGTAACACGTAAGAAATCGTGTCAATGATGCACAAGGAAGTGGAATTCTATGTGGATGACCTGGTGGTTAAATCCAAGCAGGATGCAGATCACCTGGCAGATTTGCGGAAAGTGTTCAATAGATGCAGACGCTTTCAACTGAAGATGAACCCCATGAAGTGCGCATTCGGAGTGACGTCAGGAAAGTTCTTGGGATGCGTGGTGCATCGCCAAGGAATCGAGCCCAACCCTGCGAAAGTGTCAGCCATCATCAGCATGACTCCGCCACATAACCAAAGTGCCTTGAATACGTTCTTGGGAAAGCTATCATATTTGCGGAGATTCATCCCAGCGATTGCCGAAATTACCTGCTGTTTCAGTGACCTTCTCAAGAAAGATGCCGCATACAGCTGGACTCCGGAGCACGAAGCTGCGTTCGGGAAGCTAAAGGAATTGCTGACGTCTTCAAAAATAATGATCGCGCCTCAATTAGGATCACCGCTTTTGCTGTATCTGACGTCAACGAGGAAGTCCATAGGAGCACTCTTAGCTCAAGAGTACGAGGGCCAAGAAAGGCCCATCTACTACATTTCTCGCATCGTGTAGCCCGCAGAATCAAGGTACACGGATATCGAGCGTCATTGCCTTGCCCTATTCTTCGTAATAGAGAAGTTGAAACACTACTTTGCGTCGCACAAAGTGGTGGTGGTCACAAAAAGTGACCCCATACGATATCTTCTGACTCACACCACTTCTGGGGGAAGATTGGCGAAATTGTATATGAACATCTCCCAATACGATATCACATGCGTACGACCGTGAGCGATCAAGTCGCAGGCGGTGGCGGATTTGTTGGCACAGTTCCCAGATAACAGTCATGAACCTGTGATTGAAGAAGAATTTGAAGGACCTGAAATCTATGCAGTCGATGAACCCTATTGGACGCTCCATTTCGACGGTTCATCAACAAGGAAATGTGGAGGCATTGGGATAGTCTTGACCAAGCCAGATGGGGAGGTCATACAGATGTCCGCAAAGCTTGACTTCGCAGTCACCAACAACGAGGCAGAATATGAAGCCCTCATAGCGGGATTTCGTGCAGCGAAAGCTTTGGAAGTAAGCAACCTGACGGTCATGGGGGACTCCAAGCTAATCGTCAAGCAAGCTTCGGGCGAGTACGGTTTGAAGGATATAAACCTTCTGTCCTACCGGACCTTGGTACAAAAGCTGGTGCAACAATTCTGCGACGTTAGGTACGAGCACAAGCCCCGAGCGGATAACAGGCATGCAGACGCTTTGGCCACCTTGGGATCCAAGGTTAGCACAGACAAATGTCCTGCAAGAATCTCGATCGAGGTGCGAACATCGTCGGCGTTAACAGAAGACGCTTGCGGCGATGAACACATGGACGATGCGGACTGGAGAAAGGCAATCTTACGGGCCATCGCAGTAGGCACAAGCAGCGAGAACTGGGCACTCACAAAGGGGTATTGCATACATGACAACACCCTTTACTACAAGGGCCCTGGCGGAATACTCATGCGATGTGTCTCCGAGCAAGAGGGACAACTGCTGTTAGAAAAGATTCACCAACATGCTTGCGGAGAAAGCGAAGTGTCAATCTATCGGAAAGCTCAGAGATATGGCATTCACTGGCCAGACATGTCGACGGCCGCAGCACTAATACAGGGAAAGTGCAACAGTTGCGCACTGATCAAAGATTCTTTACTCATTGCTCTAACCGATGATGACGCGGATTGGAGGAAACCACTCTTTGATTTTCTCACCCAGGGTACGGTACCTGAATCAAGAAAGGAAGCTGAGAAACTGAGGAGGAAAGCGTCCCGATACGTGGTACAAGAAAACCTGCTTTGGCAAAGGGGCCATGAGGGCAACTTGCTGCGATGTCTAGACAGCAGGGAAGCACAAGAAGTGATGGACCTTTCTCATCAGGTGGAACATCAGGGAGGTGCGAAATTATGCAGACAACTCCACTCAATTGGATATTTCTGGCCCACTATGGAGGCCGATTGCCGCACCAAAGTACGACGCTGCCAGGAGTGTCAGTTTAAAGGTAACCTAGTGCACGCTCCCGCTGTAGATCTACATGCATTGGGAACACCGTGGCCGTTTCATACATGGGCTCTAGATTTCATTGGTCCCATTCGACCAACTTCGCATGGGAATCATTTCATCCTCACCGCGACTGAGTTGTTCACCAAGTGGGTGGAAGCAATACCACTGAAGACGGCGAATGCGCTAGCTGTGGTCCATTTCATCCAAGAAAGCATCATATGCAGGTTCGGAATTCCCAACACCATCCTTTCAGATAATGGCACTCCTTTTGTTAATCGCCAGGTGGCTGCGAAGCTAGCAGAATACAACATCAGGCAGATATGCTCCACCCCCTACTACCCGAAGGGGAATGGGCAAGCAGAAGCGACCAACAAGACGCTGTTGAGAATTTTGAGCAAGATGGTCGCAGATGACCACAAGAGGTGGGCTGATTCCTTAAGCATAGCCCTGTGGGCTTACCGGACTTCTCCAAGGACACCCACAGGAGTCTCGCCATTCCTTCTATGCTATGGAGCTGAGGCTGTGGTACCAGCGGAGGTAAAGGTTAACTCTGCAAGATTGGCTTTCCACGCATTGTACGACAATCAACGCGACCATGACTTGGTCCTGCTAGAAGAAAAACGGGAGCAAGCTAAAAGGACCAACAAACGGTATCAAGAAAGGATTGCTCGTGCGTACAATAAAACAGTCCAACGTAGAGATTTCGCAGTTGGAGATCTGGTCTTGCGCGCATCTGACCATTGCATGCGAGAGGCGGCTCACCCAAAGTTCGCAGCCAATTGGGAAGGGCCCTTTGAAGTCACAGAAGTCTTTGAAAGTGGCTACTGCAGCATACGGAGGTTGCACGGAACAACCTCAACCCCAAGCTCAGTCAACATGCGCTGGATTAAGAAGTACTATCCTTAACTTCTCTCATTTTATGCGTTTTATTACAACGTTGCCTTATGCTCTGTATAGCTATGATTTGCACATCTTCTCTCCCATATGAGAGAATTGTAATCTAATCTCTCCCATATGAGAGTTCTATAATAAAAGACTTCTCCCAAATGAGAAGAATTTTATGCTTCTAGATGTCTTTATTGTCTAATTTAGTTCATTATTACTGTTAGCAAAAGCCTATCCGCTGTGATAGCAACTTACTTGAATGCGATCTCAACTGATCTTTTAAGCCTATCTGTCACGATAGCAGCCTATGCAAATACGATCTTAATTGATCTTTTAAGCCTATCTGCCACGATAGAAGCTCATGCAAATACGATCTTAATTAAGCCTATCTGCCACGATAGCAGCTCATGCGAAAATGATCTTAATTGATCTTCTAAGCCTATCTGCCACGATAGCAACGTATGAGAAAATGATCTTAATTGATCTTCTAAGCCTATCTGCCACGATAGCAACTCATGCGAAAATGATCTTAATTGATCTTCTAAGCCTATCTGCCACGATAGCAGCGTATGCGAAAATGATCTTGATTGATCGTCTAAGCCTATCTGCCACGATAGCAGCTCTTGCGAAAACGATCTTAATTGATCTTCTGAGCCTATCTTCTATGATAGCAGCCCATGCAAACATGATCTTGAATGATCTTTCAAGCCTATCTGTCGCGATAGCAGCGCTATACAAATGCGATTCTAAAAATCGTTCTTAACTCTATCTGCCATGATAGCAGCATTATGCAAAATGATCTTAAGTGATCTACAAAGGCCTATCTGATAAGATAACACTTGCACTTGAATCTAAAGCAAATCACAAGCCTATCTGCCAAGGTAGCACAGCTGCGCAAACACGATCTCAAACGATCTAAAAACATATCCAAGCGACAATGCAAAATGGGTATATAGCACTACAGAAGGCGAAATCTGCCGATACGCATGCGAAATTGTATTTTGTTGTAACAAGACAGCAGATCATACAAAACGATTTATCATTATGAGTCAAAAGGACTTACAATTTATCTGTCTAGATAGCAGCTTACAAGCGAAAAAGCTCAAATCTAACTACGTAGCCAACATGGCTTACAATGCGTTTAAAAAGTAACTTACAAACAAGAAGTTACACATCAGGGGAATCCTAACTGGAAAAGGATGAACCTAACGGTCCTAGTACAAGCAATTCGATACACAGATCTGCGGCCAAAGATCTGTAGCAAGTAGGGCGCTCCTGCGAGAAGATCAGCCCGCCATTCGCTACGTCCCTAGCAGCAAGATCCGGGCGACGCTACGTCCAAGATCTCAGGATCTGACAAGGCCCCTGTCTGATCAAGATATGTACCAGAGGAACCACCTATTCCGGCGTATGCAGCCGTGCAGAACAGGGGAGCAGTCATTCCTCGGGTAATGGGCTCCTTGTCCAAATAGACAAGTGCATTGGCTCGCCACCCTGAGTTCAAGAACGTGGAGGCAAGAAATTCTCCTCCGGGCATGCTGGAGGAGAATCCCGCCGTTCATTACGATTCGGTAGCAAGGTCACTACGGCGCTGCACCTCGCCGGGAGGCGGCCGGAAACATGACCTGCAAACATAATAGACGAAGAAAATTCTTCGAATAAACATGAGGTATCATCTGCATCTTCTCTATGAAAGTTACAAATATCAGTAAGCCTTATAAAGCGGATCTTGGAAACTATTTCTATAGCACAAAGCGCAAACTTAGGTTTCACAACTTGAAGTTGCCATGAATCAACGAAAAATAAGCTTTGAAGCCAGCAGTCGTAAGGACTCACGGCAAAGCACATTTTTGGGATGAAGAACACAAATGGCAAAAGGCAGGGTTTATATAGACCTTGTGGAGACTCTTCAGTTGCCAAGATGAGTCAGCAGAATTTGAAAAGAGGGTAAGGATCAATCACTTACGCCTTGAAAAGCGGTAACAATCAATTACCCTACTAAAGGCTACGACGATTCGGTTGTGTATCCTAATTAATGACGGATGGTCATGATTCGGATGGACTTCCCAAGGAAATCGTGCTTATTTAACGAGCAATTAGCGCGAAAATCAAGGCAGAATATCAATTGATGACGTCATAACTGGATATGCACAGAGATATTCTAGCAAATCCCGGAAAGGGCAAAATGGGCATTTCGATTCTTATTTTTGAAAAAAAAGGGGGGAGAAACCCTAGCAACATTACAATAATGTTTCTGCTACTTATCTGCTACCTTTCAAAAATCAAATTAAACCCTTGATCAAGGAGTCATGAGGGGTAAATTGACGGCTCAGATTTTCCACTTGCTCCACTTCTTACTTCAATTGCTCGCATTTGGCATTCATATCATGATAGAGCTTCATAGCCTCTTCAACCTTTTTCTTTTGCTGCTCTACCTTCTGTTTCTCAGCTGCGAGGTTTTGGTGGCCGCGTTTCAAAGTTACGGCCGCACGAATCAGGGTAACTCTTTTCATAAGAAACTTGAAGCCCAGCCTGCCTTGAACTTTGGCGAGAAGATTTTGGCACATGCCAAAAAGCAATTCGGCACTCTGAGGAGAATTGGTCGCAGGTGTGGCCGCGGACAGCTGCTCCAAAATCCAAATGGCCTCAGTAAGAAATAGCCTCCTGTCAAAGGGCCCTATCTCCAGAGACCTCGCAAATGAGTGGGGGTAGGAGAGGCGCATCCGAACTAGCCAGTCCACATCGGCTTGCTTCAAACCTGAAGCAATGTCAAAGCCAAGTTATACTATCAAATTCGCAAAATGAAGGATGCGAAATGCGAACAGCAAATCACGACATACCAGTTCCTTCAAGGATCTCGCGCAGAGAAGGAATGCGCATGGATGGGGTAGTTGAAGACTGTCCTCGCTCCATTGCCCTTCTATCAGCTGCGAGATCTAACTCCTCATAGTTGGGGGGAAGAGTATAAGCCGCACCAGGTGCGATCGCAGCCCCGACCTGCGAGCCCCAAAAGCTCCACGCAGGAAGAGGCGCCGCCGGCTCCGTCATTGCTGGAGGCGTGGTGGCAGCAGAAGTTGCAGCTTGGCGAGGAATACCTTCAGATGCGATGGCATCAGCAGCATTCGTTCCTATTTCCTCAGCACCAGCATGGGCATCTTCCTCCATTAACACAGTATCAGCCTCGGCATCATCAGAAAGTTCGATGACGTCCTTAAGAGGCTCTCCTGCATATTCAGCAGCTGCGACGGGCTTCTCGGTATGAGAACTCGGCACCGGGACATAGGACGCAGAAGGTCGACTCCTTTTCTCCAACACGGGTTCATCAGCATTGCCTGCGATACAAAATGCGATGGTGTGAGGTAACTTGTATCGTACGTTATTTTACTATCTTTGTTAAAGCTAAGAGCAAGCACCTCCACGCGAAGGTGGGATTGCAGTATCCTCGTCATACGCTAAGGACGTGGAACCTTGCCCTATTAATGTGTCTTCGTTAAGCATGTCTTTAAGATGAGCGTGACCTAGGGTGCGAAGAAACTAGTCATGATTATGCTTTGAGTTGCTAAGCCTAGTTCACGCATATCGTTCAAGTGATTACCTGAGGGTTCACCGCACTTGCCTACTAGCCAACGGCGAATGTCAGCTTTTGACACACCATGCTTTAATGCACCAACAATAACATCTCGGCGAGATTAAAAATCTCACCTTCATTGCCGCCTGCGATTTCTTCAAAATCTGCTTGGGCTTGCTCCAAGGCGGCCGCATCATCTTCTGGAGCCACGTCCTCCTCCTCAACTCGAGGAGCCACCTCATCGGGAAGAACATCTTCCTCATCAGTTGGACGCACTAGGTCGTCGACATGTTGTTCTTCAAGGCTCCTCTGCTTCACGCGCTCGAGCTCTTCCTCTTCTCGCTTTCTTCTCCTTTCAGCAGCTTCCGCAGCTGTCTTCCTGGACTCGGCGAGAATGTCCTCGCTTATGAGTTCATCAGAAACGCCAGAATGAGCACCCCTCTTCTGCCTCTTGGCCAAAAGGCCACCGATGGTATCATCATCATCATCATCTGCGAAGAAACAATTTGTTCAAGTCAAATTGCAAAAGAGCTAAGATAATGAGGAGAGAAGTACGATTGAGATACCTCCCGATTCTTCCTCATGTATCGCATCTTCCTCTCCGAAACGGACATCTTCAACTCTTTCTTCTTCTTCTTCATCTCCTTCTCTTGGCTCCCGCCTCTCCTCTTCTTCCTCCTGGCCGAATGGAACGAAGGTTTCCACTGCGAGCTCCTTCCGCGTTTTACCGGTCATGCGACATTTGCCTTTGTCCTTGGCAGAAAGGGATCTCGCAGGAGGGGAAGTTGAAGCGCTTCTAGGGGAAGAAATTGTAATTCCTCTTTGCCTAGGCCTCTTCGCTCTTGGCGCGGCAGTCGCTGGAGGAGACGGATCATCTCTAGGGGGAGACAAGGCCGGAGCATTGTCTATCAGCGAGTCAACAAAAGCATTCATGACCTCGCGAATCCTTGCTTTGACCTCAGGATCCATCCTCGATGCTAGCCGAAACGACTGTCCTTGTCTTCTTGTAGTAACAATGGTGTTAACCAGCGATTTGGAACGCTCACCAGATGCAAACCTCCGCACATGGCACTACAGCAAGCAGTGTGGAATGAGGTTGTCAATATATTGAAGTAAAGAAGCTTAGCGCATGCGAAAGAAGTTGCTTGCCTTAGCAAAAGTTTCGCTATATCTGATGACATGCGAGTCGCCTTTTCTAACCGCGACGATCTTTTCATCTAGAATGATGGCAGGACACAAATGGTTCTCGTGATCCAGCAATGAGTAGCAACCATATTCAGACTCGTCCAGACTGCAATTGGGACGAAAAGGAAAAGAGTTTCTTTTGATCACAGGAGCTCTGCTTGGCTGGGGGGCCGACTGCGTCTCGAATCTTGTGTGCTGGGCGTTCCAGTATGCGAGCCAGTTTTTGGAATAACCGCCTTCACGGTTACCTGCAGGTTGCTCAAAGGGAAGATTGCTCAGCAAGACTGTTTTGCACTCCTTTGTCAACAAACGCTTATAGCAGCCTCTGACAATAGACTGTGGCCAGATTGATGGCGCCACTGCATCAAAACCGAATTGGGGAGAAACGCGAGTGGGATCAACGTCCACGGTAATCCTCTCGTACCTCGGCGCGATCTCACGAACATGCTCCGCGAGAGCAGGGTGGGAACCTCGCAGGCACCAGCAAAAGAATTCGCGATAGCGCTCATGTAAATACTCTCCATCTTCGAAGAGGAGCTCTTCTGAGAAGACAACACCCTTAGAAGGATACAGCTTTGGAAACCATCGCACGTTTTCAATACGCATGGCATAGGGCCTGTCTATGAACTCTTGTCGATTATCGCATATCAGGCTCCAAACGCACTTGGTATTGTTTGTCCCGAACCACCTCGCAGCTCTGCCGCTGTTACGCTCCTCCACCGCGCCTGGGGGACACCACCTGTTGGGCATAGAAGCAACTGGAGCATAGGAAGGTCAGCGCTCAAAGACCCACATTGTCAAGAAGGCAATGTTAACAAAATTCAGTATGTCGAGGCGGCCACGCGATTCCTTCATGGCCAAAACCAGCTGATCCAATCTGTAGTACAATGTGCCCAAGACCAAGGGTCCGAGTGCGACTTTTTGGCCGAGAGCCAACTTCACAGCAAGGGGCAGAACGTGATAGAAGACCCCATCGTGCGGGTGGCCATCGATTAAGTACCTCGACAACCAGGCGCAGAGAAAGGCGCATAGGGTTAAGTGATAACCCTTACCCTCCACATAGTTCTCAGCCTTTGGGTTTTCACTCAGGAGCTTCTTGGTGATGCTGTTGTTCGCATAATCACGGAAAAAGTACTGCACCCATTTGTTCCAAGTATTTTTCGCAGATGTGTCAACCAACTGCCAGTCAGGAAGGACTTTTGTAGTGGTCCACCGAGTGGAAATTTTCTTTACCTCTGACAAGCACTCCTCCATCTGCGTGTACAAAGCAATCTCCGCATCCGTCCTCAAGGGACTCAAAGGATCCACCTCGCCCATGTGAGATAGATCATAAAGCATGTGGACGTCCTCGAGCGTGGGGGCAGCCTCGAACTCAGCAAAGTGAAATGTGTGAGTCGCAGGCGAGTAGCGGGAAAGAAGGTTTAGAAGCATGGACTGGTCCAGCTTCACGGCAGCACCCTTCATAGCACGAACTGCGAAGTATACGCCGGCCTCATTTAGAGTCACGGCGTGATGAGTCAATACATGGTCGATCCACTCATCCATGTAGTCCAATTTCTGAACAAAAGCTTGGGTAGAAATAGCAGCATATGGGAAATACCCATTTTCGACTCCCAATCGAACCACGTCTTCGGAGCCAATCAATTCGAGCAAGGCCGAGTTAACTGGAGGGGTTAATGTTTGCAACCCTTCACCAGAGACAGGGGCATGTAATTTCTTTGCCTTAACCCTAGCATGGTAGAAGTCTTTGCCACCCAGGTAGGGGGATTTTCGCCATAGAGCTTGCGGAAGATCAGGTATTTCTTCGTCCTCCTTGGTGGGTCTAGTTCCTTTTGTCTTTGCCATTCCTGCGAAAAAGCAAGAAAAAAGGGGGGAGAAATATGCACACTTCAGTTTGAATTCTGAGATTCAAGATCTATGGGAAGAAAGATGAACAGTCTGGTACCAATTTCAGAAATTGGAGATTGGAATTGTTTGCATTATCAGAGATTTCAAAACCCTACATTCAAGGTCCTTATCATTGGGGGATTAAGTCGAAATTGGATTCAAAGATTGGAGCTTCTTCATAAGTTTTTTAGCAGATAATATGTCATGGGTTTGCAGATCCAACGCAGTTCAAAGCATATACTAGCATATTAGATCAAAAATTTGAACAAGGCCAACCTTGTTTCTGTAGAGCTTGCTTGGATGCAGACAGTTGAAGAAGACGATTTGCAATTTTGAACTGGTGATTGATTATCTGAATCTGCTCTTGAAGACTTCCGGGTATCATTCACTTTAAGAGAAAGAAGTGATGCTTTGCAACAATGGAGAGTACAGAGTATTTATCCAAAAACAATGAAGGGTTGCGTCCTTTCAGTAGTCGAATCGCAACCGTCACCGTCGAATCGCGCAATCACAGGACAAGTTGACGTCACCCCTAAAACCCTAAAGGCCAGACGGCACGACTCTAGGGGTTTTAGGTCATAATGGCACGCACGGGGGCTGAATTTACTCATATTTGAATTGGTGCGTGGCGGCGACGCGTATGTTGGTTTCTGCGCATGGAAGTCTATCCAGCTATGAGTCTTCACGCGCAGAAAGGGGGCTAATGTAGATAGTGCTTTCTGAGCTGACAGATCTTGGCCACGTGGCAACCATCCAGCACACCATAATGTGCTCCACACACTCTGGATCACCAGCCGCGCTGATCCACGTGGGGGCTGCGAGACAGGGCCCTCGCATACCACCGCACGGGACTTGTAGGGACTTAGTGCTTTGGAGGCTAGAGTAAGTCCTGTCGCGTGCGAGTTCTTTTGAGAGATTTATGGCACGAGCTCCATAAACCCGGTCAAACCGGTCAAACCCGGTCAACCCCATAACGGTTCCGGTATTCGCGCATAACGTGCTGTAACGGTCCCTATATATAAGGACGAACGTGCCGTTGTGGTTAAGCTAATTAAGCCGCCACTGATGGGCGCATTAACCACACTGCAACGGTCACATTCTCCGTTATATATAGGACGTTAACCTTTCCATACAAAGGAGGACACACTAGCCATACGCGGAAGCTCTGCCAAACCTCTGTCTCTCTCTCAGACATTACTACTGCCTTACTCTCTCCCTACACACAACCCAACTCTTCCTGTGCCATCTCTGATCCTCTACTTACGGTGTACACAGAGTTCTCCCCGCCGCAATCTCTTGTGCACACCAGGCTGACTGTAGTAGTGACAATCACCCTTGATCACGCCTTTGGCCACGCCACCAGCAGGTTTAAGAGCAGTGTCCTTAGGTTTAGCAACTGCCTTGCCTTTACCCTTGGAAATAGGGGCAAACATTTTACCCTTTCATTTCTGCACCATCATTATGGCCTTGCCCTTTCCCTTGTTGATAAATTGTTTAGCTGTCCTCAACATATTGAGTAGTTCTGGCAGAGGCTTGGCGATCTCATTCATGTTATAGTTCATGATGAAATTTCCATAACTATCCAGCAAAGATTGCAGAATGAGATCTGTGGCCAACTCTTGACCAATGGGGGACCCTAGGCGATTGAGGTTCTTAAGATACCCGATCATCCGTAACACATGCGGTCCTACTAGGTTCCCTTCTGCCAAGTGACTCTTGAAAAATGCCCGAGAAACTTCATACCGCTCAACCCTTGCCTGCTCTTGGAAGAGCTGCTTCAAGTGTTCGATCATATCGACTGCATTCATGTTCTCATGTTGCTTCTGAAGTTCAGGAGACATGGTGCAAAGCATAAGGAAGGCCGCATCATTAGCATCGTCAACACGTTTCTCATACACCTTTAGGGCTGCAGGGGTATTGTTCTCTTGACCCTCCGGAACGACTTCTTCTAGTGTGTACAGTTTCTTTTCTTGTTTAAGAACAATTCTTAAATTTCTGTACCAGTCCAGAAAGTTGGTTCCAGAAAGCTTGTCCTTCTCAATAACAGCCCGTAGGGAGTGTGATGAATTCGATGAATTGTTTGCCATTGGAATTCTACAAAAACGAGAAATATACAATATTTTAGTATGACTTTACTATACTCAATAATGGATAGATTATCAAATATAGCTCCCACTATTTTTCTTGGATTAACAACCCTCCATATTAATGTAGAAAATATCCTTATATTTTCTAGTGGGCCAAGATCCATATTTCGCCTTTTCTAAACTTGCTTTGGCAAGTCACCCGGAATTGGTTATTTAGGTAGGAACCATTCCAATTACATCATATGTAACTCTTGGTTTAATTGGGCAAATAACTATTATTTACCCATCCCATGAATATTTCCAATTGTATGCCTCTAGGTTCTTTTAATCTTATTAAATCTACCTTGTTGTGTCCAACCTCTTACTTAAACAATTGCACATTGTTACGTGCTGCCGCATCTAATCACGATAAACATGTTGCCATGATTTGGCATGCACAATCATGGGATATAGTGATCATGATGAGTGTCTAAATAACGAGAAGGCATAAACACAATATTTTGATTGAGGGATTTGCCTTTCAATTTTAATTTTGTATTGTTGATCCATATCAACATGATCTCTATGTTTGAGTTTTGGGCAAAAATCCAAATCAAGATCCAGGTTGTCTAATTTCTATTATCCTAATCGCATGCATCAACCATACACCAATCACAAAATAATAAGACAATAAAATAAACAACCACAAAAAAAATAAACGTGATGTGGATATGGCCTTTCTAGACTAAGATATTCCCAAGCCAATGAGAATATCTATGAACCCTAAAATGGATCACATCACCATGCGCTTCCATCTTTTGGTCCATCCTTCATAGTTTTGTGGAATGCTCAATGCTCCATCTCCATGGCTCCAATGTATTTGGGCATCTTTTCTTCAATCTTGGCTAACAATCTATTTTATCTAGCTACACTATACTAAATAAAATAAATCTCACAAGTTGAGAAGAAAAACGACTCGCAGGCCGTAAACCTTAATTAATTATTACATTAATTGATCAGCTCACAGGCCGTAAAACAAACCACAAAATAAACATTCACATGCAAACAACCTAGGGCCATATCCAACCACCATGTGAATAGCACATAAACAGTTAAAACCAATTTTAACGCGCTTGTTCAATTTTTAATTTTTTTGGAAGAAATAGGGTCAAAAACAATCCAAAAAGAACTTCCCAAAGCCTTATTGGATCACACACGGCCCTAGGGCCCGACCTAGCCCAGGTCGCCGGTCCCCCAGGTCGCGCCTAGGCCCGGCCGGCCCTTAGGCCGTGCGTGGCTTGGGCGGCAAGTCACAGGGGCGGTCCCCTATGGGGGGCCGAACCCTTCTACTCCTTCCTTGTTGCCCAATGCAAGTTGTTTCCATGTTGAAAAACCATTTTTCAAACATGTGCCCAAACCCTAATCTTCAAATCAAGAAACTCACTAATTTTTTGCATCCAATGCACAATTAGATCTTGTTAGATTGAATCTCCATTCAATTGCATCTACTATGCTTAATTTGTCGTTTTACGCGATAAACATGAATTTAAAGTGTTAAACCAACAAAATCGTAACAGATAAACTAAGTTATGCTCTACGACATGTGGCTCTGATACCACTGTTGGGTTTTGAACATGGAATCGCAGCGGAAGAAGATAATTATTCCGTTCAATCCCCTCCAAGGATCACAAGTCAAGAACACATAACGATAGTAATGGATTAATATATATTTACCTTTGGGTTCTCCTTTGATGACTTCAAACGCGAATAATGTCACGTTCTCTACGGTTGATCCACGCCTAGGATAGAGAATTGGATCTCCCAACCTTCTTGTGCTAGCTAGAACGGAGGAAAGAGACAACGGAATCATGCAACGAAGCCACAAGGAGGAGTTCGGCCTCCTTGTGTGGCCGACGGGTTTGGGGCGGCGGGTAAGGGGCGGACGCCTCCTTTTTTCTCCTCTCAATATGTGTTATGAATAACATGTATTGAGAGGGAAGGAAGGAGTTCATTTATAGAGTCCAACTACTCCTACTTGTTTCCATAAAGGGCCCAATACTAATCATATCCATATATGGAATAGTATTATTTGCTAATTAGTCCCACTAAGTTAGAAACTTGTTGAAATATGATCCTTTTAATTAATCCTTATTAATTAAATCTCTTGTCCAATTATATCCATATGGCGTGTGACCCCATACGTTTCTACTTAATTGATAGTGACTATTTACAATCATGGAGCGGTGTCTAGCAACACATCCATACCACCAAATTAATAGAAATAGTCATCTTGACAAACCTTGTGATCTTATTATCGCATCCCTTTGTCTCAATATCCGGATTGGACACGAGACATACAAGTCACACTCGTATATCCAATCTATGTTTCTCGATCCTGGTAATAGCCCTATCCATGCATATGACATCAATATCCCAATATTGATTCATATGAGTCTGGCCAGGCATTCCATAGGCACCATCCCTCGAGTGGCCTCGGACATTTTCTCCTGTTATGTGGGAGGGAAAAATTCTATGTACATCACTCACCATCTCTAAGCTTGCTTCCTATTGTGCCCAACATGCGTTTTTATAACTACCTAGTTACGGAGTAGCGTTTGACGTTGTCAAAGCACAATATTCCACAACTAGAGGATCTAGTGACTTCAAGTCTAAGGATGATAATTTCCTATCACCGCGAGAAGCGCTTGTGACTTTACATAACTTGTATGTAGCCTTCTCGGATTTGGGTCAATCCAGTATGTCATTACCCCTAATACATACCCATGTGTTGGATCAAGATATCTCCATATCAATCTAACCCCATACTAGTCTATAGATGATCGTCCTGTTAATCATTATATTTGACTAGGGATATGTATGATAAACAACACGATTTGTAAATCTAAGGAATTCATTATAATAAATATCTTCATAAATAATACAATGATTATTCTAGCCAATTCATACTAAAATTAGATTGCCTCTAGGGCATCTATTCCAACAGTTTCGTGATTTGTATCATGTTCTGGATTACCGATGATAGTTGTTCTATTATTTGTATCGTGTTCTGTTATTTGGTACCTGATTTGGTTATCTGGGTTAGAGTACTTGAACTCGGCGACGATAAATGTTACTACGGCATCTTCTGGGAGTTGCTTGACACCAATGTTCGTCTAAGTTATGGCATTACAACAATGATATGTAATGAAGCAACGAGAGACTTGATATGTTATTATTACACTCTTGAATTTTTGTTGTAGTTTGGGTTACGCGAAGTGTGATGTAATTAAGTGATGAGAGACCTGTTTGTATTACACTCTTGCCTATTACATCAACACTTCAAGTAATTGTAGGTAATCAAGAAATGAGATTCTTCTTATGCTCATTCTAAAACCAACAAGTCAATGTTGGTATGCATATATTCGAGACTTGATCATTATAAAATATACTTAATTCGATATTTGTGTGTGTCTAAATACGTGTTTATCTCCATAGGAGACCAAAAGATACTAAAAGTACATACATTAATGTGTGTGTGTTACACTAGCTGCCATAACCTAATACCTCAAATAGGATTAGAAGAATGTCTGTATGATCTTCATTCTCCAACAAATAGTCAATGAAATCCTTCACAAGTGTGTTGTCAACCTGTAAATTCCTGGGTAAAATGTCTAAGGAACTAAGGTGAGTCTTCCTCATATGAGGCTGTTGGTATTTTTTGTGTCCATTCACTTTCATGATCTCCATCATGCATTGTTGACTACTAAGAAAAACATCATCTAGAATTTCATGCTTCAATACCCCAAATGACATTTTTGTAGCTTCAGTTAATTCATTAATGCTCCATGTATGCATCTCTTGTTGTAAATTTTGAATAGAGCTGAAGAAACCCAAATCATTAACATTGGTGTCTGGACTTCTTGGGGGATGATTAACAATGGTGATGTTGAAACCATCATTGTGACATGTCTCCAAAACTTCAACATCATCAACTTCTATGTGACATAGTGCATTATCTTGCTGGATTTTGATGTTTTTACAAAAACAACCAGGCCAATACCTTTTGATTGCATGAATAATTTGTTTAAGTAGCAAGTCTTTGATGACTTTGTTTGTTAATTGAAGGTACCTCTAGACCTTGACTGAGTTCGTTGTGCTTATATCTCTTCCACTATTGGCCAAATTTCAAAGATTTAATCCCATATTACATATGTAGGGTTTTGATGCAGTTTACGCAGTAGAAATACAAAAAATTACTGCTCAAAACCCTCCATGAATCGCTGGTGAAGCATAATAACATGATGAAGGAGAAACTTTACCTCAGTCATCCTGACTGAGACGATCACTACATAGAAATCATATCCACGTCTCTACGTTATCCACACGAATAGATCTCAGCTTGACTTCTTCTACAATGGTGCTAGCAATCGTGAAAAGAAGGAGAATCCTGTCATACAAGATGATGAATTGGACGTTCACGGCTACTGGATCACACCCAACCCGTGGGAACAAAGAGAGAGGTACGCCCGACTCTTGGTCATGTCTTGTGGAGGGGCGGCTCACCTTTCTAGGCTGAACCCTAGGTAGAAGAATCTCTACTCTTCTCTTCCTCTTTTCTCTCTAGTGTACTGTGCAGAGTAGGAATGAATCTAGACCAAATTTTTATAGCCTGCAAATCCTACTTATAGGTAGAGAAATTTATCTTTGATCATAAATCCAACAGTTTGAATTAGTTTACATTCTAGTCCACAATTTCTCTATAGTCCAACTAATGAGCACAGTTTACACTTTAGTCCAATTAATTCATTATTGGTATTTAGTCCAACTAATTAGCAATAATTCCATTTTAATCTATTATTGTGTGTGACCCTGTAGGTTCCTAATTATGTTGGTAGTAATAACAATTATTACAAACATTGAGCGTCATCTAGCAATACATCAACGCTCCCAAGTAATAGGAATGTCAGTGATCTGACTAACCTGTGTGACCAATGTACCGCATTGTATAATCCGTTTGTCTCATCTATCCAGATTGGACACAATACATGGAGTGTCACACTTGTATATTCAGTCTATAGTTTCACGATCTGTGAGTAGACTTAAATAAACAAATAACATCAATATCTTATAATGATTTATTCGACAATAGCCATGCATTTCTCTAAGTCTCACTCATCGAGTGTTCGTGGATATTTACTCCCGTTATGTGGGAGGGAAAATCATATCTACATCACTACTATCTATCAACTGCTTGCTTCATATCGTGTCTGATCATTGCTTTTAAAATTACCCATTTACGGTGTAACGTTTAACGGTATCATAACATAATAATTCACAACTAAAGTATGTAGTGACTTCAAGTCGAAGGATCACAACACCATTGTCACTGGGAGAAGCGCTTGTGACATTCACATAACTCTCATGAAGCCTTCTCATGGTGGATCAATCCAGTACGTCATTACCCCTAATGTGTACCAATGTGTTAGACTTGATATCTCCATATCAATCTACCCACATACTAGTCTCGACGCAATACAGTCGTCCTAATTAACTGTAGTACTCGACTAGAGACATTAGAATATAACATTTATACTCTGAGGACTTCATTCATGTTAACATATCTCCATATCGATAACATATTGAACCGTAAGTCCATATCAATGTCACTATAGATAAATTGCCTCTATGGCACAATTCCAACAACATCACCATTTAAGCCATAGATAGGTCTACGCATTGCACACATGAACATGAGCTTGATGATGAAAGATTGGTTTGTTGTTGACTTGTAAGGAGTCTCTTCTTCTGATAATAGTATGAATCTCTCATTGATTTGATGCATTTAAAACCAGTTTTCATCATTGTGCGCAATGTTGTCCATGCTATTGAACTTGGTTTCACATGCTGCATCTAATGTGATTACTTCCACACACCATTTTAGTCTCGATAGCATGTGAACATCACTTAAACGTGGGTGTACTGCACTTGATGACGACCTCGACTCTCCATCCTTCTTCTATCTCAACATAGTTGATTTTGAAACACTATAATTGAGTGAAAATGCAAATAAGAGCTGGTATGAGAGTGCGTCCAAATAAATGTCAACTAGTACACATTTTTAATGCATCATAGTATTGTTAACTTCTACTCCAAGATTTTTGTTGTTGCTACTCTAAGACCAAAGGAATGGAGAATTTGGTGTTGCTTCTACTCTAGCATGAACTCTTCTTTTTCTTCATTTCTAGACTTCTTCTTCTTTTTCTATTTTTTGGTGTTTCTGGGTTTCTCTCAAGAACCCAATATTGTTATTGTATTGGAATATTGTTAATTTAGTTGGTAGATGTATGATAGTGTGTTCAAATGAATGCATACTAGTACACATTGTTAGTGCATGATATTGATGCATCATAGTTTTGCTAACTGCTTATTCATGCAAAAACACAATGATTACATGCCACAACTTTCTGCAAATAAGAACCGGTATGAGAGTGTGTTTAAAATTCCTGCAATTGTTCTGATAGTCTTTCTCTTTTTTTATCTCCATGTCCCTGATTTATTTTGTGTCCAATTACATCATTTGTATCTTGTTGCCACAATACTTTGGCTTCATATACATGAGAATACCTACTTTGTCACATTCCCTTAGCTCCTTCCATTTTGTATATATTGTCCTTGTACTTACATTCCACTTTGTTGCAGCTTGTGCCAGTGTACCCTTGTTAAGCTTCATTGATGGGGTGTTATTGAGCAAATTTTTGTGCTATGTTGAATTACGAAACAATTTTTAAAGTCCTTTTCTTCTCAACTCATTCTTCGTTGGGAAATTTTCTTACTTGTGTGATTTTTATAGTTGCAGGTACAAGCACTAATGGATTTTAATGCTCCTTACCTACGGTTATCGGTGTTGAATGAATGAAGAAGGTGATGTTGTTATGAAGAACTGAAGGTGGATTGGAGGTGGTTGTGAAATTGGTGTTGCTACTACTCTAGCATGAACTCTTATTTTTTTTCTTCATTTCCAGGATTCTTCTTATTTCTATGTTACTTGGTGTTGCTACTCCTCTATTTTTCTGGGTTTCTCTCAAGAATCCATCATTGTTCTTGTATTGTTGTATTGTTAATTTGGTTGGTAGATGTTTAATTTTATAGGACTGGTGTGATTAGACCATCAATTTGGAGGGAATTGTTTTACATTGTTATTAATTTTGATTTTGGCTTAAATGTGGTGGGAAACTCTAATTTTGGCAATTGAAGTATGTCACATGGATTTCCTCTCACAAAATTGGTGAGTCACAGGGGCCTTTAACCTTTCTCCCTCTACTTAATCTTTGTGCTTTCAAGTTTTGTGAAGAAACGACATAAATAGAGGGAGTATATATTTCTCATATTTGGACTTATACATTTACAATCAGCATATTCCTACTAAAGAAACAAAATATCATTATATCATAATTAAGATGAACATTAGCTTATCTTCATATATAATTTGTAAGATTTATTGTATATTTATTGTTTTCGAGAAATTTTTCTCTCATTATAAATTCTCTTGCACCGTGTGTAGGAAAATCTTTACACTCTAAAATTTAAGTAAAAGAAAAGTGATTTCAGCTAAACGTTCACGTGCTCAAAGTGACACGGCCTCAATGAAGGGGACTGCCAGTGAGAAATTTCTACCCTTGCTTTCAATATCATTGGTGTAAGATCGGTTCACAAAACATGCTCAACAATCAGGTTGTTCCATATTGTCATTCGATCATCGATGGTTCCAACGAACTTTGACGATTATGTTTAACCCCGATAATCAAGTAGAGTATCTAGGTCATTTTTTACTATTATTTTATTATTATGTGTTTCAATTTCTACAACTCAAGAGAGACTTTCTTCTGCCAAAAGCGTACAACTGCCGCTAGGAACCTCTATTATATTCTGTCATATGTAGAACCTACTAAATTAGTATGGAGTAATGTTGGTCTAATAGATTTTTCTTGAATTGTATGTGGAGGTCGATTCAGCTGTCGTGATAGGCGCATTATTATTTTCATCCCTATCGTTGCTCTCGACGTTGGAGATAAATAACAATTTAGTAGTCAATCGGTGGTGATGTTGGGCATACAAATGCTTCCAAGTCGTTTGCGAAATTTAGAGATTTGTTATTCTTATGAATTTATGGTATATGTTCACAAGATCAGGATAATATATTTTTTTTTTCTTATTTGAGTCATGGAAGTAAAATCTGTTGCATTAGTCAATGTGTGAAATTAGAGTCGTCATAGAGTTGGTGCTGGTAGCAGCGGAACAGTGTGGATGTGTAGGTGGCAGTAATCTTGAATTTACAAATGTTTAATCGTAGCACATTGTTATCAAAGATGGTGGCTTGGCTCCCCGGATAGCTTTAATCGTTATATCATGATTGTATGAACCATAGTGATTAGGCCGTATTGTATTTCTAACACCCGAGCATGTAAAATCACCGAGTTCGAGTGGATTTTTTTATGCGAGCTTGTTGTTGTTGTTGTTGTTGTTGTTGTTGTTGTGGTTGTCGTAAATGCTATCATTTGGACAATTAAACAACTTCATCGGCAACATTGTCAACATAATTTAAGCAAAGTGCATCAGGATATGTTGAAATGTCTTTAAGCACTCTTAGCCACCACTCATATGCGACTCATTCACTAATAATATTCATCATGCTTATTTTTCCCTTACGAGGTGCCTTTAGACATTGGATTTTTGTTGATCATCGATCCGCCGACCTCTCAGAACTAAAGAATGATTAAAACTAATAGATTTTTGAGACTCCAAGCAAGGACTTACTCATGTTAGACTCGATCCAACATTATAAATCGTTTTATTTTGAACATGATTACTTACGAGAATCTCTTGTTGGATGTGCCTCAACTAAGCACTTCTCTCGTGTTATTTATCGTGTTCTTCTGTGGCAGAGATTACATACTAAAACGTAGCCCCTACCGATCTTTACGTGCTCGCCTTGAAGGGTATGTATTGGATGAAAATTTCTTCGTCTCTCTCATGCATCCAAGGAGATTATTGTAACATAGTGATCTTGCATAGCATTATGTATGCACTGAACGTGTGAAAGCTCTATCCTCAATATACTCCAGTTTACTATATTTCGGAGCTCCTAAATAGGTCTCTGGATTTCCATAGATTTGAATAAAAATTTGAGACCTTTGACTCTTCCATTAGTTGCGCTATTCGCTCGGCCAAACGAGTCATTTTCGGCAGGATGTACTTTTGTTGTGCGACTGCGCGGTCCAGAGAGTATTGCGTTCTTTTGTCTTTTGAATCTAATGTTTTGGCTGCTCGAGCTTCTCGTAGCTGAGTAGTTTAATTTGTGTGATTTGCTCAGTGTGTTCTACCTTCTCATGTACATCCATGTATATGTGCCTTACATTTTGCTTGGACGTGCTCTAGAATTTGGCCTTTTTGTATTTTCTTGTATTGCGCTTTGAGCCCCTGTCGACAACTGTGCTCCTGAAACATGTATTTTCTCTTCTGAAAAAAATAAATAATATTGGGCATTAATATTGGAAAATTACTTAAATGAACACAAGGAATTTTGTTTGCGTGTTGTGACGAACAGGCAAACACCCTGAACTGTGCGGTGGATTCTGTTGAATGAATTGATAACCAAAAACTCTCAAGAAGAAGAAAGAAAGGAGAAAACCCCACCTCTGTAGTCTTCTTCTCCTTCCTCACTCTCAACTCTCCGCAACACCCAAAAATGAAATTGTCTTCTCCTCTTCACTAACCCTAACCATTCCTTACCTCTCTCACACGATAACCCAATTCGAAACTCCGAATCCCCCAGAACGCGAATCGGAGTCCAACCGGCGTCAGTAGCGATTCAATTAACGGCAGGGCATGTCGTTGAGAATAAAGACGGTGGTGGACAAGTTCGTGCAGGAGCTAAAGGAGGCACTCGATGCGGACATACAAGACCGAATCATGAAGGAGCGAGAGATGCAGAGCTACATCGAGGAACGAGAGCGCGAGGTCGCCGAGCGAGAAGCCGCTTGGAAGGCCGAGCTCTCTCGTCGCGAGGTAAATCTCCATGGAAAGCCATCTGATTGTGAAATTTGAGAGTTGTTTTGATGAATGACTTTGTTTAGGAATGTGAAATAGGTTTTGTATTGATATGGAAAGAGATGATATCTCTGAGATGCAAGATTTTGTATAAGAGTATCAATGATTTTGTGTAACAACAAAGAAAGGGGAATCTCAATGAAGTTAATCTCAAACCCTATACCCTACAAGAATTGGCATAAACTTAGCATACCGATATTTGATACTTTTCTAAGGCCATAAAAGAACTCATAGAACTGTAGCACGCTTATGCTGGAAGACTAGTGTAATGAAACCAGGAATTTGATCCGTTTTTTTAAGCGCTTGTACAGTTTCTTATGTACAAAGACTTTGGCTATTGACACTTGTAGCGGCCTTATAGACCAAGTTTAGATAACTAGGCATAATCGCAGGCTTTTGTTGGTTAATGGTGTGGCCAAGTATCTAGTGAAACAGTAGAAATGTTCTTTTGAAGATTCTATGCTTGTTCGTGCTGCAATATAGCATAGCATTTGGGAAATGGCTTCTTTGACTAGGAAACCATGGAAGCTTGATGTAGGGTGATAACTCTGATAGAGAGCAAGATACACCAACATACTGTCTTCGGAGCTAATACGCGAGGAAACAGCTTTCCTGTGCTCAGCTAGAATCATGATATACATTGGCAAAGATGGCTTAGGAGAGGATAAGTTTGAATGGGAGGATGAACAATTGGATAATAGAAGCATTGGTTAGGGATAAAAGAATGGAAGTAGGTCATCAGAAAGGGGATGGCAAGCATTTCAAACATTTAGATGTAGGTTTGGTCACTTAATAATGACGAAGAGAAACTTAATTTCTCTGTTGATCCTATGGAATATTTTCTGTTAGCATTGCCCTTCAAATCTTGACTGAATCACCTGGGGGGGGGGGGGGGGGTTAAAACTTAGAAGTTACATTTTCCAACTGTTGTAAAACCTTCGCCTCTTCTCCTTACTCGTAGAAGTTATGGAAGCAAAATAAATAAATAAATGTAAAAAAAAAAAATTGAAATCCAGGAGTGATGCGGTTCAGAAAGTTTAGTCCCTGTATGTATCATGCTTGTTTCTCTAAATGAGTACTCCAATATCTTGAACTCATAGAAGTTATGGAAGTGACATTTTCCAACTGTTGTAAAACCTTTGCTTCTTCTCCTTACTCGTACAAGTTAAAAAAAATGGAAATCCAGGAGTGATGCGGTTCAGAAAGTTTAGTCCCTGTATGTATCATACCTGTTTCTCTAAATGAGTACTCCAATATATTGAACTCAAAACACCTCTTCAAACAGTGGTTGAGTTCATTCATTAGAAGAGGACCTTACTTTTGTGCTGACACTTCAGAAGTCCGAGGTGATGGAATAATGATATAGTTTTATTCTGAAATTGAAGTATACCACCCCATCGTGTAACCCACTCTACTGTAGGAAAGATTCCACTGCTAAAATCAATGAAGCCTGTTCATACTTCATACTGGTATCCCGAATTGCTTCCCTAGTCTCCGTGCTGTGTCATCGAAATCAATTTTTGATGTTCATATTACCTTCATAGTAGTTTGCTATTAGCCAGGTGTTAAGTCGTTTGAGGCATTTTTTTGTGCTGACACTTCAGATGTTCATATTACCTTTTACCCTTTTAGCCGTTCCATTAGTCCTCTTGTGGTCCCGCCTAGACAATGAATGCTGTCCTGTCCAATCCAGTTTAATTGACAAGCAAACAATAAGGTCCCAAGTTTTGAATTTTTTATTTGTATATTTCAAACCCTTGTCAGAGTCTCCGCACCAAAAAGGTCTTCCGTAGATCTAGAAGTCTCATTATCAGCATCATGCTTGCATAAGTCCTTTATTTTACCCTAGAGCTTTTATACTGCCCTATGTTTATCTTGCTTGGCTTTAGTGATCCCTTCACTACCCTGAAAGGCAAACGAAGAAAATGAGTTCTGAAGTATGATAAGGGTATAGCAACCCATGTGAAGACATAGAAAGAGGACCGCGTTATTACTAGGATTGCTTTCACATGGAAAAGTGCATCAAATTATGCTATGTGATTGTGGTAAAGTGCTGAAACTGAAATTTTATTGCTCTATCGTAGAACTAATTACTATGCATGGTAATGGGTTTTGGAAGTCTAGGAGAAAAGTTACTAGACGTAGTTACTAAACGTTTGAGCACACCGATGAATGAAACAATGGAAAATATCCTTATAATGGATAGATTATAGTGTAGCCTGTAATCCCTTTGACAAAATTTGGCGGAGTTAGTTTGTACTTTTTTTACTTAAAAATCATCCTTGAATTTATTTTACTTTTGTGAATTTAGAGGGGAGTTCGACCCTCTGTTCCTAATACTAAGTGAAGGCCAACAGCCGAAGTGGAAGCAAATTGAGATCCTCCTGCCTGTATGAGCTTTGGCAGTTGGGAGCTGAACCAGTGGTTTGATGTTATGGGAGGACCCTGTGTTAACTTTAAGTATACAATTGGAAAATAGCTACTAGTATCCACTATCTTTTTATATACAGTAAGAAACTTGTGCATATATGAAGAGCAGGGAATCAAATAACGGCCTGAAGCAGAGTGGAGCGGGCGAATGTAACGAATTGAAGATGCCTGAGTCCGATTCACCCGGCATGATGTACGTGAATCAGACTCACAACTATAACGGCCTACACGCACTGTTTTCCTCAAAAAGGCCTTTCCAATATAAACACCGTTTTCGGCAAATATAAAAGACATATATGCATCGTTTAAGATTCACGCATTTGATTTTCGATTTCAGTTACAGTGTCTCCGATACAGGCCAGTTCCGTTACACGCGACCGCGTCTGTCACGTCGGCTAGAACACCCTTTTTTGAAACCATGATGAAGACCTAGTTTTTTGTCTGCTTTTTATGAAGTAATTAGTAAAAGTATGCCGTGAAGGATATGTTTTTGGTTTGAGCCCTACTAAGCATAGCACCTTCTCTTCAGTTGGTACAAGCAGTTATAGTTATTGTACTGCCTAGATTTTATTTAGCAACTGTAAGAAGGAGATCCAGTTAGCCAAGAGAAACGTACTGGAAAAAATGAGGTTGAAAGGATACTCTTGATGATGTCAGGTGAACGAGGGTAGCTTAAACAAGCTGAGAAGATTAGGCGAAATAGTTTAATGTGGTAGTGTCATGCAGAATGCAAGTCATTTATGTTCTTGTAGGAAAGAGGGAACCCAATGGGAATTTTAGTAGAGGTAGGAACTAGTAAGGGCTGGAAGGTATGCGTATGTACCTGCGCCCGAAGGTGAGAAGGTGAAACTCTTGAAGTAATTTAGATGGTCTTCATATGCATTATAGGCTGTTTATGTTCCCTTAAGAAAGATGGAGACCAAGTTGCTTGAAAACAAACTAAGAAAGTAAGAATTACACTATCAAATGTTTTCTAATGAGCACCTAAGCAATGAATGTTAGCAACGGGATACCTTTCTGCAGTCAGGATGTGATCTCAATTGCTCCAAATTTGGCCTAAGAAGTATGTGAATAATAGATTTCAGCTAAACCTTTATTCTTGCTCAAACCGCCATACCCCTGATGTCACAGTTAGAGCCTGGTACCAAGTTATAGAGACAATAAATTTATTTTTGTAAATCACCTTTCACAAATTATAACAAAATAAAGCAGAACACCTAATATTCTAAGAAGCAGTAACCCATGGTTGCAATTCCTGATTCTTAGAACCGAACCCCCATTCAGATAGCCAACCCTTTGGTTATATAATATGAAAGATTTTTGAGCAATTAGACCGTACTTCTACGATTGCATGTTGTTATATGTGTACAATCACACCTAATATTGTAATTTAATGAAAGGAGTCATGGAATGAACAAATCACAAAGAGATTTACAAATAGAGGTTATTTAGGTTACTAGTGGTAACGTATAACATACCACAAGGAGAGATGTGATGTAGAAATATTTGTTCATTTCTTAAGATGGTTACGGCTCCCCACCTCGTTTCAGAGTCGAGTAGAGCGTGAAGACCTTTGAAATTCGCAACAGAGGAACAAGTATGATTACTGGTCAGAGTGTGGCATTCCGGAGGTTTCCCTCTGAGGCTCATGGTGAAAGATCGTACAAGACCATTTGGGAAATAAAGGGCTCGCTGCTCAGAGTCATGGATGTAGGAATTTTCCTTTGCACGTGAAGGTCCTTTACTTCATATACTAGCCTTATTTTTTGTTTTCCTTTTCCCGTAGAAATAATTATCTTACTGAAAGATGCGAGCCAAAAATAGCAAGGAAAACAAGATGAGATTAGTAATAGCATCAGCAATAAATTAGTACATTTTAAGTTGATCAATGGTAGCATCCGTGATAAATTATTACATATTAAGTAAAGAATTTCAGTTAGTACGGTAATGTACACAACATGTGGGTCTGCTCTACCCACTTTTACTCGGGAGTAGGTTCTTTGGCACTTCATTCGTGGAGCTGTCTGAAAACTTTAGTTTGTGCAGTCTTTGATCTTTGCTCAAACTTGATCATTAATTCCCCAGGGTAGCCACTTGCAGGCCCATTTTTACAGATCAACTAAATTTGTGTTGGGACCTTGCGAAACCAAATTACCTTAACTATCTTGACAGTGCGTTTTTCTCATATTGTTATTGAAATGTGAAAACCGAATACCAAATCTTGATGTTGTTATTGAAATGTGCCTTCAGCATTTTCTCGAAATGATAATTTGAATCGTTCAATGGATACCAGTTAGCTATTTATTGTTACAGGATTACATCTACAATGTGCTGCTGCACATACAAAACTCCAAGCTTCTTGACTGTTACATTTTGTGCGTAAAGATTTGGTATTTTCTTTTAATTGCAAGCACTACTTACTTGTAGAAATAGTATGCAGCTTTCTCATTTTTGCATCAAATTTGCTCAATCATGTTTCAGGCAGAGATTGCTCGTCAAGAAGCGAGGCTGAAGATGGAGCGAGAAAACCTAGAAAAGGAGAAAAGTGTGTTGATGGGAACTGCATCAAACCAAGACAACCAAGACGGAGCTCTTGAAATCACAGTCAGTGGGGAGAAATACCGATGCCTTAGATTTGCCAAGGCAAAAAAGTGAGGATATGCGTCCTGGTAGCAATTCTTTCTGCTCACAGTTACTCTTCTTCATGCCTTGTAATCTCTGCACTGCAGCGGTACAACAGCGTAGGATTGATCCATCAAAGTTTGAATTGGTGGTTCTTCTATTCATTTGCAGTTGTAAGTAACTGATTAGAAAATGAAGAAAGGCCCCTATTATATTTGGCGGATTTTTATTTTTTTTTTTTGGCTGGAAGTAAGACTTTCACTTAGGAAAATGGTGTAATGGTAAACAAATACATAGTACATAGTTCTGCTGTTGACAGATGAACGAACATATTCTTTTTGGAGCGATTCCTTAAAGAAAGAACGCAGAACCCAACAGATTCCTTCTCATATTCTCTACGACTGCTTACAGCGCAAACACGTGTATAGCTTGATGAATCTCTCTTGCCTTCACCAAAAGCTGCTTCCCTTCCCTTGATGTATCCTAAACAACACCATGCACTGGATGTCTTGACTTCTCAAACCTTGGTTGATGTGACAATAACGGTATCATTACTTTGGCATGGTTTCGGAAGAGTTGCGGTCTAGGCTTTATCCTGGACCGAATACACGGGAGGTCATTAAAGCATCCATCTTGCAGAACCCAAGGGGGACGTACTATAAGCTTCTACTAATAATGAAGTTATGGTTTCAACGATGATTGGTTTTTCTGACAAACAAAAAAAAAAAAAAAAAAAAAAAAAAAAACGAAAAAAAAAAATGATCTGGTTTCAAACCTATAATCTTCTTTTTGTTGCTACTTCTGCAGAAAAAAACATCAGAAACAAGACAACAAACACTGATTTCTCACCCCAATCCATCTTCAAGTAATTTTAATTGCAAAGCATCGTTTTTAAGATGTAAAAAAAGGAAAAAAAAAAAGTTTTGGCGCCCACCGAGGGGCTCGAACCCTCGACCACAAGGTTAAGAGCCTTGCGCTCTACCAACTGAGCTAGACGGGCCTTGTTTTTAAGCGATTCCTAAAACAGCTATTATTCCATTTCCAACTTCCTTTGTTCCAGCACAAACAAACTGTCATGCAGGATATGAAAGATAATACATATGCTTAACAGTATTAGCTTTTTCAAAATTACTCTAAGTTTTCATATAGTTTGAAATGATACTAACCAAAGGAAAGGAAATGCCAAACAAATCATCGGTTTCTACTCCAGTTGGCAGTGACTATTGAGGATGCTCTATGTAGCCAACCTTCTCCTTTTTATAACTAGTAATGCTATTAGAAATTGTAGATTAACTCATGTATAACTATTAACTGTTGTGGAAAATTCCACCAAAAGCAAACAATTTCAGAATATGGTTAGTAACAAGATGAATTGAAAAAACTCATAAATAAAATAGAGAAAAAATAATAGAAAGAGATAGAAGAACTTATCGAATTGTAGGAGAAGAGGAGATTGACGGTGTAGGCTAAGGCGGTCCAGGACCTATCTTTAGGATAGTAATTTCCCCCACTATACGGTGCAAAATGGGATACACGGAAATTCTACCCACCGATACAATGCCTACCACGGTGGAGAAGGCAAGATTGCACTTCTTGTCTTCTCCTAAATTAGAACCCAACCCGGACACGGGACAAGTGATTGAAGAAGAGAGACAGAAATCGGAAACTCTTTTTGACACAAAAGACATACTTGTATTTATAGGAACTAAGGGGTGCTTGAAGCACCTTTTAGGAAAAGACACTATGAAAAAACACAATTGTTGTAAAAGTTACAACTATTTGAAAGAAGACAACTTTTCAGAAAAAGGCACAAATTTAAATTTTAATATAAAAATAATATTTTGACATTTTTATACAACAATCCCCCACTAAAAATTCTCAAAATATTATATTCGAAAATAAATTGACACGAAAGTAAATATGGTTGGTTATAGTACCACGTATCGCCAACGGTGGACTGGGCCTTAAACCGTGGTTTGAATAGAGACTTATACCCGTGAGGATAGTAAGAAACTATTCACGTAGGTACCGGGTTCTAATTCTTCAAGAGGCAGCGCTTTATTAATGGGCCTTGCGCTGAATCGGTCTTAGCAAGTACTCTCAGGGTCTTACCGAGTAACCCCTAGAAAGCGGCCTCTCACTTTCTTACTTGCAAAGGCAGACTCATCGAGAGCGTCCACAACCGCTTTATCGCTCCACCATAAAGGCTATGAGTTCTGTTAAGGACATTGCGTCCAACCTACTAATATTGTTGTGGATAAACAGTGCATCAGTCAGATACGGAACTTTGAAGGAATAGCATTCATTTCTTAGTAAGAAGTTTGTACCCCCACTATTCCTTAAATAATGTAATGCACTGGGAGTGTAGTCTCACACTAGCATTCCACGGGTAGTCTTTTAATTGAATTGCCCTTGAACCTCCATGCATGTGATTTTCGGTAATGACTGACATCATCATGATGAGGTAGGTTTCAATTTAGACACCTCTATTAGTCGGTAATAGTCCCGTATCTCCCATGACTTTAAATTCATCAACCTAGTAATATTAGGTTGGGACTTCAGTCATTATCTCAATTGTCATGACAATTTGCCGCGAACGACCCATCCCAATTTATGGGGATTTCTCACGCATTCGCAAAATTAATTGTGCAACACATTACCTTTCACTTGTGAGTCATTTTTATATAGACATATTCCATCTCATGGAACCACATGAAGTTTTAAAATTTTCATCTTCGATTAAAGTAGACATTGGTTGCCAATGGCTCCTATCTGTAACAACACACACCCATAATAACTGAAATAATACAGACATTATGTTAAAAATAATAGCATTGCTCTTATTAATTAGAGCTTCTTCTTCCACAATACTTTTTCAAGAAATTGGGAGTATTTATCAATTTCGCACAAACATCTGAATTTGCTCCAATCTTTCCCCATTTGTTTTTTTTTTTCCCGCATATACTAAAATTGTTTACATCTGTTCACTGCACACAACACACAAGTTAGTTAAAAAATATAATAACACAATAATAATCAACATTCCACTTATGGAATTTCTCTTGGACTCCAAATTTGTCAAACTGAGAGAAGTTATCAAATATACACCCATGTGATGTTGGAAGAACTCTTACATTGCAACTGCCACAAAAATGGTTAACCAACGAAAATTTTTATTTAAAAAATGGGTCAGTTTACATGCAAAATTATCAAAATAAAGCAAAACAACATATATACTCCACTATGAGATGTCGTTGCTCTGAAATTTGCATCTCCCTAGATGAAAAATCTATATCCTTCTGTCTTTCAACAAGATATCCACCTAATATTATATATATATAATATAAATAAAACCGAATATGTGGGATTTCACATGATGGAACATTCATACGCCTGCAAGAGCAATTTCAGTTTTCCGATCTATAAGACATCCACTAGCAATAAAAAGGAACTTTATTTAAACATGGAAATAACTTATTACCACAATTTAATAATAGCAGTTTTTTGAAATATAGAATAACGACAACACTAGATAAGGAAAAAAGTGATATAAAACAATGTAATTTACTCTGTGAAAATAATTGTATATTATCATACTGGTACACATTAAGAAAGTGCAATACAGGCAATAAAGATTTTATATTTTGTTTCTTTTGACCCCGTCAACCAGTTAACATTTTTCTTTCAAAAAAAAAAAAAAAAAAACAGTTAACATTTCAAATAGCAAATCATATGCGCACATATTATTTCCAGACTAATAGGAAGTTGTGCCTCCAAGAAGTTTTCCAAACGTTGGCTTTGTCCAGAGAATGCTCAATTCATACAAGCATGAAATCATGGTATTCAAAACTGAGTGATGCAGTATATATCAACAAAGGAATAAATTGATAAAAGAAATACTTATCTGATCGTTGCGAGGCAGAAAATCACAGAATTTATCACTTGTTTTTCTATTCTCTGTGAACCCAGTGCTTGCAATTTCAAGAGGATCTTTGAGTGTGTGACAGTCGCATTGGTCAGAACAAACACTACCAAGCATAGAACTTGATTGTTTCCCATGAACTTGCACACTGTCTCCTTCAATTATGAAATCTCGAAATACACTCCCACTCAGTCGTGGTTCAGAATTTGTTTTAATTGATTCATCATTCTCCATTTCTTCATGACAAAACAGAGCCTTGACAATCTAGCCACCTGTCATAAGATTGGTTCTCCATGGCCACAAACTCGTCAGCAAACAACATATTCTGAAATTTCACCACCCATTGAGAGAGATTACTATCCTAAAATTGTTGTGGAAAATTCCACCAAAAGCAAACAATTTCAGAATATGGTTAGTAACAAGATGAATTGAAAAAACTCATAAATAAAATAGAGAAAAAATAATAGAAAGAGATAGAAGAACTTATCGAATTGTAGGAGAAGAGGAGATTGACGGTGTAGGCTAAGGCGGTCCAGGACCTATCTTTAGGATAGTAATTTCCCCCACTATACGGTGCAAAATGGGATACACGGAAATTCTACCCACCGATACAATGCCTACCACGGTGGAGAAGGCAAGATTGCACTTCTTGTCTTCTCCTAAATTAGAACCCAACCCGGACACGGGACAAGTGATTGAAGAAGAGAGACAGAAATCGGAAACTCTTTTTGACACAAAAGACATACTTGTATTTATAGGAACTAAGGGGTGCTTGAAGCACCTTTTAGGAAAAGACACTATGAAAAAACACAATTGTTGTAAAAGTTACAACTATTTGAAAGAAGACAACTTTTCAGAAAAAGGCACAAATTTAAATTTTAATATAAAAATAATATTTTGACATTTTTATACAACATTAACTTCTTAATTGACTTCAAAACCTGACTAGTGTGACAAAAAAGAATAGATGGGCATCTTGTATAGGCGTATTTAAGGTAGATAAGTATCTTACCCATAGTAATTAATTTGGCCCCCACATCTTAGATGTGGTTGGAAGGGGGTGATGAAGAATTTCAACTACCCCATGTTTACACATTTTAGGGTAAAAGGTGTACAGTAGCTAGCTTATGGACCACCTTAATTAGAGAGGATCAGAGCATACATAACTACATAAGTAACGATTTATAGAGTAAGCCATGAGCACATCAGCACACATTGCAATAAATTAACTGCGAATTTGTAGGGGCTTCTTGGGGATTTTGGGGAATTGTTGAGGGTATTATGGTTATCTAATTCTACCCACTCATATCCTGCCATTTTGCATCCGGAGTCACTTAAACAAACTGTCAGTGATTGTCAGACACTCATTGATTTGTAGAACACCACGTAGTGCTCTTTTGGAGCACTACAAAATTGCTCTTGCATCTGATGTATACCGCCTGGGGGCGGTATTTGCTCGAAGGAAAAAAGATGGCGTATCTCCTCCATATAACGAACCGAGGGAATACCATATTTTATTTTCCCTCGTATCCCCCATCCAAACATGGCTGAAAACTTCCAGAATCTCAAAATTTTCAGTGAACCAAGGCTCTGTCTAATTTAACACAAAAACTTGCAGTTCCGCAAATAACATAGCACACAACTACAAATGGTGCTAATTCACAGGTAGAGTATTTGTAGTCATGTGGCCACAAGGCTGGTTTAGAAATTTATGTAACATATGTCCTATGTATAATGAGAACCGGTATGCTTCATCCATTTTTTGTCACCCTTCTATTTCACCTCCTATGCGTCAAGATATGATTGTTTATACTAATTTAGTAATTTATTTTGATCTCTTTCCATAATCATACACCAATCAAATAACTCCACATAATTGGTGAAATTCAAGGGTGAAGGAAAGGTGGCGACGATTAACATTTCCCATATGGAAAATAGTCACCACCCCCCCTCCTCCCTCCAAATTCCTTTGGTATTCTCCATATTTGTGTAACAACTGTTTCTCTTCACGTCACAATTGGTAGTTCGTACAGGTAAAAACTATATTGCTCTTTGTCTATGCCATATTTGGTCGTCCGTGGAAGTAGTTTCAGGCAAAATTTTGTACTAATCTTATTTCTACAAAAGATTCAAATGATGCAATCTTGTTTTCTGTCATGACTGACAGTACCCAGAGTATCGAAAGAAAAATTGGTATGCTAATTCCCCTTTCTATAGGGATAATTGTTTACAATGACCAAAAATAAACTACACCTCACCTACGTTTGCATTTCCAACACCATAACAGTCAATCTACACGGTGTTTCTCCAGAGGTTAAATCCATAACATGTAGGTTGAAAAGAATTGTAATCACATGTTATCTGACCCAGCAAATCCCAACTGAAAAGTTCATGACATCTGGTCAGAGAAACAACACAAAGAATAGCTAGGCCAAGAGCGTTTTCACTATCTCAGCACCTTTCCAGCGGAGTGTAAATATACAGAAACGGAAACAACGCTGCATAACAATGGGAAAAGTCTTTGTTAGCACTCAACCAAGCGGCAAACAATGCCCTTGAACAAATCGAAAACCCTACTTTGCTAGAGAGAGAGAGAGAGAGATGTTAAAGTTAGCATAAAAGTACTTACACTGAACCAAGGAAAAATGCAAGGGATAGATGGAACCCAAACAGGAACACTGAAACAACTGCTGTCAGAAGCATCGCCACTGATGTAGAGTAAACCTATTCATAAGCGACACTACATAAGCAGTATTTGGGTAAAGAAACTAAAAAAATGAGCTGAAGAAAAACTAATCATATTCGAATATCCGATATATGAAGATACGTAACTGAAGATTATTAGTGCAGTGAATAATGAAGGCAGTTTTACTAATAGCTTACAAGAACATCCGGAAAGTACCCCTTCAAGCAAAATGTAAAAGAGAAAGGAACATTTTTTAATCATCAAGCCTCAATCCAAGTCCAATTGGAAATCATTTGTAAGCATGCCGAAAGGATCTGACATTTTCTGGAAGCCCTAACTCAGAGGCTCAGAGCACTAATATTCACAACAAAAAGTGCTCGAGGGAGAGAGGGCATTGCATGTTATCTAAACATGAAACTATACGTTAATAGAGATCTGCGTATCTTATCATGAGATTCACAAGATACAAGCAGAACAACCAACACTGACTGAGGACATGTTTGCACATCAAGGTATGAAGATCGGAAGCATATGGGGGAACTCGTTCTTTTGTTCTGAGGTCGCTTCTCACACACTTGGTAAACCGACACTGACAGTGTGCACTTCATATTGAGTTCTTCTACTTTTCTTTTCCCTTAATTGGGCAATAGTTACATCAAAAATCTTTTTTCAGGGATATTGAGCCTGTTTGGCAGAGCTGAAATCAAGAGGTAGAGGTTGGTCTATAATCTGGTGGAAACCAGTCAAAACTCTCGAAAATCCGGAATTACGATCCGAAAAGTGGATTCGGGCTACACCAAAACTGGAATTCCCCCTACCAGATTCGGAATCCTCTTTTTTAAATTGGAGTTCTGGATATGGTCAAAGAAGCTTTGTCACTCAGAATACTCCACGTGTCAAGCTCTGATTTGGGAGATAATGGTTGGAGCATCAGGATGGCGTCAAAGCGGATACGCTTCGTTTCCGGCATAAGAACGGCATTCATGCACCATTTTTCGGTAAAAAAAAAGGCATATACGCACTGATTTTGGAAACAAAAACTGCCTATACAACCATTTAAGATTCAAGCATTCGATTCCTGATTACCGTAACAGTCTCCAATAAGGACCAGTTCGCTACACGTGACCGCGACCGATCACGTCGAACGGAACCGTTTTTTTAAAACCATGGTACTATCTAAACTCATATCTAATTGTCTATAGGAACTTGGAAGAAAATTTTAAATTCATAAATGCAGCTTTCTTATTTTTATATTTTATATTTTTAGAAACAATGCAGCTTTCTTATTCAATACTGGTTGCACAAGTCACAAACAAGATTCAAACACACAATAAAAGTAATATTGTAAACAGCTTTAGCAAGCATACTAAGTAAAACAAATAATCTCACCTTCACAATGTTATCAGCATACTTCATGACCATTGATACAGCAATTCCACTGCAAGCATAAACAAACTTATTGTACTGAGGAGTGTATTTGAGTGAAACATATATAGGAGATAAAATTATAGTAGCTGTAGGAATTACTAAATTACATATGTTCCCTCAGGAGTGTCGTAATTCCTACTATAATGATTATTTATCTCCTATAACGTACACATTTAACGAACTTCAAGTCAGCAACACATAACGAAATGGGAACATTGAGAAAAAGTATGGAAGTATGGAACTGCTAGTGAGTGGTAAGTGATGATAAATTCGGCGGGGCATTATGGTTACTTTCCAAAAGCTTTTAAGACGGCTAGATGAACAACTATGTTTCATCAGTCAACTATATAACAAGAGATGTGAAGTAAAGTGTGGCTGTTCACTCACGTAAAATTTTGACGTGTAGAAGTTAAGCACTACATTTACCTAAACTATTGTTTTACACTTAACAAGTATCAACACAGAATCCTCTGCAAGGACAAAGGATGTCCTCTACGAGGTTATATTTGGTGGGAATAGGATTATACTGAGTCAAAGTGATACATCATGGAACAGACGATACTGGTGCTCAAATTTTATTATTTGTTTCTATTGATACTAATTTTAAATCACGTGGTGCTATATGCATGTTACATGTTATCGTTCTCAAATCAATCCACCTAGTTCATCTCAACATTCACATTCTGGTTATACTGAGTTTGAAGGTATAATCTTTTTCTCGCTCGCTCAAGGACTCAATGTAACACACCATACACCATTTCAAGTCTTACAAGTTACAACAGTTCAATAAACACCTTCTTTCATTAAGCCTGAATCTTGTGATGGCCTAGGAAGCATGGGTGCTTCTGGGAGGGCGCACCCGCACCCGGTGTTTTGAGAGTGCTTTGGAGTAACTTACAAGGTCGAAGTGTTGAGCGAGAATGGAATAAAGTGTACAACATTTGAAAATTTTGAACTCGGACAGTGGATCACTTCAACCACCAATAGATGAAATGAAGGAAAATATTGAGGGTGTTCATCCAATTAACTTACCTCAACGCATGGTTAAGAATCATGAGAGTTGTAATTAACGAGTACCCATGAAAGAATCCCCTGTAACAAGAAAGTATCATTTCAAAATATTAAAAAATTAAGCATTTGTACAATCATGTATTTAGAGGAGAGTGTGACTAATTAGCATGGAAGCACTCTTGGTGCTCTAAGAACATAGTATGTTCCTCGTCATGAAATTA
The DNA here is from genome assembly GCA_023055425.1 of Linanthus parryae. Lineage (NCBI taxonomy): Eukaryota > Viridiplantae > Streptophyta > Magnoliopsida > Ericales > Polemoniaceae > Linanthus > Linanthus parryae. The sequence goes on along the minus strand of JALGPY010000002.1, from coordinate 61,421,567 downwards.
TGAAACACCTATGTTATATACAGAAAGCATAATCAACTACTTAGAGGGGAAAAAACAACTTTATTTATAAGCCATATGTGGGAATATTATTATTGCAATACTTCAAAATATGAAATAGCCGTTCAATTTCCTTTTAACAACCCATTAAAACAAAAACATGAAAACTAAAGTTGTGGAGAAATAGGGAACCCATGGTTGACAAGCTCCACTACGACTAACAGTGCGGCATCTAGAATGTCTGACACAATTGAGAGGAATACTCAGTGAAGAGTGAAGAGTGAAGAGATAATTCATAAAAGCTTCTGAGTTTTGAGCAACCTTGCCCCTCGAATCAACTACGGGTTTAAGGAAAACTCAAGACTCTTGCTATGATCATCATAATCAAAACTAAATGAAAACATAGAGTACAGACTACAGAGCGAAATGGAACTTACTTATTCACTACAGCATCAAAATCTTGAATCACTATTGCAATAGCATTGAAGACCATCCCAAAGACATATAACCAGAAGTTTTGCACATTTATGTTCCTTGAAGGTCGCTTCTTAATTATAGCCTGCATGTTAAACAGCAACCTCAGCAAGGAGAATGGCCCGTGTGCTACTAGTTTAAGATTACATCATTATGCACCACTCCTATCCTCCCTGGAGGCTAGGTATAACTATATACCAAAAATGAACGTTCAGAACCAATCATTCCAGGTAAAGTGCTTTCCACAAACCGAAAGGTAAAATACACGCTTAAGGAATTTACCTCTGTGTAAACTCCAGCAAAACCACTAAGAAGTGCCATGATCTGCATTACAATTTTTGACGGTTACAGGAAGGTTGAAGAAAAACGAGAAACCAAGCTTGTAATTTAGAAGACCAAGTTCCACAACATCAGAAACTCACTATGGCCATCACCCAACCTTGAAGAGGAGTTTGGAGAACATGATCAGAACTGCACAAACAATGTTATCCTGTAAGGAAGAGCCAATTAAAGAACAAATGAATTTCAAAATGATAATTGGTTACAAAGAAACTCAAGGGAAAATGCACCATTGTCTTCAAATATTCAAACAAACAGATGAAAAAAGTTCAATCAGCTGAAAAATGTTGTCAGGAATAACCATAGTACATGCTGTTTATATGCTGGTTTCAAAGTGAAATTAAAGGTAATTATAACTTTGATAGAATACCACAGGCAATTGAACTGTAATGCCAGTATAACTATCACAACAGGCAACAAAAATGGGTCCATAAAGACTTATATTATTTTATTGTAGGTTGAAAGGAGCTCCAAGAAATCTACTCATTCACTTAATGGGGGCGAAATAGTTGGTTAGTCTTTTATAGTACCCCAGGTGGCCCATTTATTTCCACAAGAGATTTTACTTTTACTTATTTCAGGCAAATCTAAATGTGTAGGGGTGTACTTTTAGAGAGAGATACCCTGTTACGTGGGCAGAGAAATACGAGTTTGTTTCATATGTTTTCTTTATCCTTTTCGTGACACAGCCTGAGGGGGTAAAAAAAAGAGATGCAACGACTATTTCATATAGGGAGTTTGTTTCATGTGTGATCCTTTCGTACAGAAAGCTACGTGCCCCGTGAAAGATGCATAATTTCTGTGGGAATGTATAGAGTGTGGGTGTCGTTTCTACAGGTTCTTGAAGATGCACTTACTTATTTTGGAAATGCCAATTGGAGTTTGTCAGCCTATCTATATATGTAAAGAGAGGAAAGGTGGTGTATAGCTAGATGCATGGAAGTGTTTGAACCGGGGAAATTCGGCATGCATAGAGTGACGACTGTGACGCATGGGTTTTTTTTGGAGATAGGGTGCATAATACTCTTCAGTAGAGATATCACTGATCTTGGTGTACACTGAGCAAGATATGGGCTTATATATTACTAGTTAAAGAGACAGTTTCTGAGTGAGCTTTAAGAGGGATAGAGAGAGCTTGTACAGAATTAGGCATAAATCCGTTCTTGATATAGTGGATGCCAGTACGCATATATGATTTTTTTCATTTTTCTATAGTAGGAAACTTGGTGCACAGAGATGCCTGGATTTGTTCAATGAGTTACATCTACATGTGGATGTTAATAAAACAAGTTTCGTCCTTTCGATAATGTTAAAAGCAATTCCTACAAGACCCAAACTCACCAGAACTCCAAACATAAACGAATTAGTAAAGGGCACAACATTTCCTTTTTCGATGGGTTTCAGTAGGTTCTTTTAGATGATTTAATACAATCAATAGGTGAGCTTGCTTTGAGCAGACCACCTCCAGTAATAAGAGTTTAATGTTGCATTGGATTATTGTTACGTAATGATGATGATGCTTAGAATATTATATATCCGCGATGTAGCCCAAGTCCACCTACAATGGCCCGTAACTAGGTAAGCAACATGAGCATCTTTTCTCAGTAGCCTCGAGTTGTATGTTACTATTGTCCTGTCAACTTACTCAGCAAAGCATGCTTCATGACTGATTCAAATGTCACATGCAAGGAAAACTTGTCAGACTTCGTTTCAATCCGGACCATAGTTTTCAGAACCGGACCGGCTATCGAACCGGTGGCACCCCGGTTTACGGTCGGACCGGTCGGACCAGTGGTCGGACCGGTTCAATCGCACATTATTAAAAAAAAAAAATATAATTATTTATATTTATATGTGTAATAATAATGTACTACATAGATGAAAAATGAGATGAAATACCTTGAAAAATATGTACTGTCCATCAACATCACGAACATCATCATAAGTTCACATCATTAAACATAACCAAAAATCCAAAATCAACAATAATACTCCAAAATAGCATAAACACAAACACAACGATGTTAAACACAAACACAACGATGTTACGCCGCACAAGTTCAATGTGTAAGGATCAAAAAGTAAAATCTATAAAAAAATAAATTGTAACATTGGTGTATGAATCAAAAGTAAAATAATATGAAAATCAATTCTAGACCTACTCTTATCACAACATCAACATGCCATAGTCACCAGCTCACCATACACGAGCAAAACCAAAAATGAAATGGGACACAGAATTGAAAAAGACATTACTACCCTTGAGAAGCCCTAATCTCCATCTTCTAGTATTATCTAGATTGAACTCGTCACTTCTACACTGCCTCCATTTCATTCCCTTGTCTTTCTCTCTGCACTCTCTCTCTCACACTCTCTCACTCTTTCGAGCGCCTCACCGAGGCCTCTCTCGCCTCCACCCTCTTCGACAACAACCCATCCCTTCCCTTCCACTCCTTCTCCGTATTCATCCTCGAAGTCTCCACAAACCCTTTCTGCTCCCCACACCCCACCGCCTCCCAATTCACCCCCGTCTGGAAAACCTCCAATTTCGACCTCCCCATCGCCGATCCAGAGCGATGGAGCGACGAGCGACGGTTGTGCGGCTGTGGCCGATTCAAATGTAGTCTCTGTTCTTCCATGAGATTGGGTTTAGTCCCTTAGGGCTAGTGAGGAAGTAATATTTAAATTGGAAGTACAATTTTGACCTCAATTCTCATGTCAAACCAGGGGCAACTTTGGAGTTTCGAGTTTTATTGCAAAAACCGGAAAAACCGGTGAAAACCGGCCGGTTCAATGGTTTTGTAAAAACCGGCCGGTTTTGACCGGTTTTGACCGGTTTGCTGCATAGGCGGTCTAATAACCGAACCGGACCGGTTAGGCACCGGTTCACCGGTTGAACCGGTCGAACCGGCCGGTCCGGTCCGGTTTTTAAAACTATGATCCGGACTTTGGATTACTATTGGAAGCACCGGGACCACGTCAGTGTCTAGCATAAGACTCATACCCAATAGCCCCCAGCCCAAGGGTTTTCACTTACTCTTACTATTTAGTTTCAGTGCAATATACTAATCTGTGTAATGAGCGGGTCCAGGTGTAATGGTTCGCAACATACCCAACAGGCCTTTATAACAAATACTTCTACTTTTACATATACATATACATATACATATACATATACATATACATATACAAGCAACTGAAATACACAGTGAGAGCCATAATGAGATTTTCATTACAGCCCATAGACTGGAAAGTGCAATAATAATGCTAAAGAACACGCCTAAGTAATGGTCACGAAGATCTTACGAAGGATTAAGCTGTGCTGTTGTGCATCCTGCACATAGTAGAATAAAAGCAGCCCACTGAATCTCACTTAGCCTGAAAGAAAACAGTAACCAGAGCATACGGAGTTATAAGGGCCTCAATTTCCTCTCCAATCGGAGAGCTTGGATTAATAATTGAAATTTAGTTGTTTAGTTGGTAAACCTCTAAGCTGGCAAAATATTAGGAACACTGGGTTCAAAACAAAAATTCCTTACAAAGATCGTGAATCCAAGGGAAGGGACGGGACTTACTTTCTCTTCAGAATAATTCGGTACAACACACCAGTACTTATGATATTAAAGTTCTTCAATATCTGATATCCCGGAGCATCCACATAAGCAAAGATGTAATACTGCAAAAGGAAGTCATATATCAGAAAGTGAGAAAGCAGGAGACAAGCTGCTATTTGTGGAATAAATTAGTGAGCCAAGCATCTTACCTGCAGCAAATTCTTTACAAGGTACAATGCTGCAGGTATTGGGTAGACACTAACTTCATCGAATGTTGTGCTCAATCTATCAAAACAGTCAAATTGATTACTAAGCCAGAGAAAATCGACATATTACAGGAAGCTAAGCCAAAACAAGGAGGAATAAACAAGAACCTGTTATCATCATTAACCCCGTCTTTTTTCCATATTCTTATCAATGCTGCAAGTGATAGAGCGCATTTCAGAGCTTCCACCTATTACAGAATAAAAAGGAAGAGTGAAATACAAATTTCAAAAACATCAGCCCTATGACCATGCGCGATTTCAACATCCCAAACTGATACCAAAAGTATGGAACTTTAACTAATCGTCCTTTTTGCATTTAACATTGGCCGATATCATAGTTTGGTTAACCTCCACAAAAAATTAACCAAAATTTAACCCAAAATTTGTAGGACCCACAGTTAACTCATTTTTCTACTCACATAAAAGTCAAAACCTCAAAACCAAAACCATCGAATCCAAACATGCACCTGGTTTGGTTAACCAAACAAGCCCAACCATGTTGTCCAAACAGGGCCATTGATAGCTCATTTGTAGACATACCTAACCACGTGGATATTAGGTAAAACCATAAAAGCTTATTGTAATCTGGTTGAGCAAAGCATGGTCTGGCTTGGCTCTACAAAGAAACAAGTGTAAAACTAATGCTTTTATGGTGGCATCTCTGACAAGGAAGTATCACTTTATTTTGAATGGAAGGACACAATATAATAATGATGGCAAACCATATAAGCATATATTTCAGACTTGAGAAGCAAATACTGAAATTTAAGAGGATGAAGGTGTAAAATATGCTTTAGAGCTATAGACGTATAGACCCTATAGCTCAAGTCCAAGTTAAATAAGCTATCATTGGCTCATCCAGTAAACAATCCTACAATTCATATTCTAGCAGAACTTTCTACTTTTCAGCTCTAGATATAAAACAATGTACTCACCAAAAAATTTGCAGTGGTAACACTGTACTCGTACTTTCCAGCCCTCTTTGACCAAACAATAAGTATAGCCTGCGAACTTGTAAGAATGGTCAATGCAACCGTAACCATCGACCTAAAGAACAAGGACAAAAGTTCAATTATCTGAGCCTGCTCACATAATCATGCAAATATAACTAGACAAAACTTACTTGCGTTTCCACTTTGATTTTTCGACAGGGCTGCCTCCTAAGATGGGTGAGCAAAGTTGATACACAATATCAGGATGCTGACAGATACTGAAAACACACAGTTTTACCTATTGAGGGCATAAGTAACATTCGACATACCCACTGATAGAGCTTTCCCACGTGAGTTCTCTATATCATCATCAATTCCTTCCCCATCTTTATCCTGAGAGTTCCACAAATCAGCTGAATGAGCTAAAATTTCCATAATCAAATGAACCGGAGGTTTCAAAAAGCATCTTTATTGGATTCAATTTTCGCCATTTTTAATAGGTAATCAAGATTTATAAAAATAGAAAGAAGGTTTACAGATAAAGCGGTAATTCATACTACATAACCTACACAGCGAGAGAAGAAACAAACAAGTCAAAACAAACTAAGCCAATGAATCAAGGAAATCAAGCAATTGATCTATGGAGGTCATTGGCACGCCTGATTTTCACTCCAAAAGCAACTGAATGAGGAAGCCTCTAATGAAAGTCTACGACATACGGACCCCATCAAAGACCTGTTCCACACACGCCAAGTGATCCACAAGACTACCAAAGGGGCCAAATGCCAAGCTTTCTTCCTCCCTCTGCCCACCTTAACCCCACCCCAAGTGACGAGAAACTCCGAAACCATAGCAGGGGCCACCCAGCAAATACCCGAAAGTCCATAGAATCAGACCCCAGAAGGTCCTCACAGAAGAGCAATGCAGTAGTAGGCGATTAACCGATTCGGCACTAGATCGGCACAAACAGCACCAATTAACTAACACTTGACGGCGGCGGACCAAGTAGTCAATAGTCAATATTCTGTCAAGAGCTGCGCACCAGACAAAAATGAGAGCTGCAAAGGGGCTCCTACTTCCCAGACCAAAGGAGCTGGAACCACAGCAGGACGGGCCCCACACTAATCGAAATAATAGGACCGGACTGAAAATAACCCGGTGGAGGACAGGTGCCACTCTAAAGAGTCATTACCCCCAAGAGGAGTTCCAACACGTAGAAGAATCGCGATCGCAATCAGTCAAGCCTCGCCTAAACCGAACATCCCATACCACACTCACACTGCCACTCTTGCTTCTCAAACTCACACCATGACTCAGAAGAGCAGAAGGCTCTTGGCTAGGCGATAAAGGGATGGAAACTGATGCGACAAAGAAGACTACCAAAATCGGACACGATCCCTAGCCAACCTTAACCCGAACCCTCTCTGCAAAGCACCCCAACCAGCCCTAACACCCTTCTACAACCCACGCCCGTACGGACCAACAACCTTGTTAGACTGCCAACCTCCACTCACCGAGGCAAACTTAGCATCAATAACTTTCTTCCAAGGACAATCGTGCTCCATGCCATACATCCACAACCACTTCGCCAACAAGGATTGACTAAAGATGATCAACTGACAGAAACCCAACTTTCCGCTCTCCAGAGGGAGACACGCGGTACCCTATCATCCCCCCCCCTTTTTTTTGCTTGAATCCAAAGGAAATGAGACTCTCAATGTAAACATGCAGACAAGTTAACTAAAATGCTACTCTCTCCTTCCCTCTTTATCAGTCAAGTTGAATTTCCGCCCATATTAGGGAAGTTAAGCTTGTGAAATATATACTACATAATAAACTGCTATGGGGAATAAGCTATCCCCAAAATGTCACATGTGGAATAGCTTATCCCCACTAGTGGAACTATAATCTCTCTCCCTCATCTTGATAATCATGAGTGAAAAAAAATGAATTGCAATCAATATTAGCTAAGTGTGAAGATACAATAAAATGGTTATTTTTTCGTGCAAATAACAAACATTTTGGGACTGCTGAAAAAAAGGACATGGATAGTAAAAAAGTACTTGAAGTAACATTAGCATAATCATAAGTAGACATAAATGCCCAAAATTAACCTAAAAACAGCGTCTAATCGAGCCCAAACAGAGGAAATTACTTCAATAAACGCTACTAAATCGAATGAAACGGAAACGAACAGCGATACGAAGCGAATTCGAAACTCAAAACGAGAGATGAAAGCACGAGGAAGCGAGAGACCTGATCTCTGATTTTACGGTATTCCATGAGTTAAATTCAGCTTCGAATCTTTCACCTGCACTCTAGATCTGGTTTCTCTCACTAAACTGCGATTGTTTAGCCTTTCGATTGCTTGAGGAATACAGCTACTGGAGATTTTAGAAATCGGATAAGAGAGGAGAGAGATCTGAGAGTGGGGACTGAGCAGGACGAGAGTGTGAGGTTTGTGAAGTAATTACGACGCAATGCAACTGACAAAATCGAATCGGTTTTAGCCAAATATTGCGAAAAGAAAATGAAAATAAGAAAACCAAATTACATGTATATGCCCATATACTGTCTAAAATATGCACAGCCACCCCTTGGGCTTTTTCTTAACTGAGCCTCGATCTTTTTGGCATGGCCAGACTCCATTTGACCTGTCCAACATAAAAGGGGTGCACATGGATCGTATCGGTTCAGACTAAGGTTAACGTTATCTCATTCACAGTTCAGGATTGAAAGAAGTCTAGTCTGGCCCAATTCACGATTTCACGGATTGGATATGACTAATTCACGAATCGCAAATAATAATAAAAAAAATATATTAAAAAAAGTATAATCATCACTTAGTAATTTTTTTTTTTTGGTTTCCCAACCGGTTCCGGGGCTTCGCCCCGTAATCCGTTACGACCCGGGTCTCATGCCTGGTTATAGCAGGTGAGTCTCCCAGTGAGAATTTTCTGCATACACAAGGACTCGAACCCGAGACCTGCTTAAGCGGAACCAAGTTGCTTACCACTTGGACCAACTCCCATTGGTTACTTAGTAATATTCAATGCAATTATTTTTGTAACGGTTGAAATGAATATTTGAACAAATTACATTGGTAAAATAATAAAAACAATATAATGATAAGTACACATAGATCAACATATCGAATTTGACGAATTTATATTTCTCCATCCTAATCCGTTTGTGACAGATCAGACCGATTGGCGGATATGTCCGGATTGACGGACATTTGTGCACCCCTATCCCTAACACTCAACAAGTCGCATACGAGTATAAAATACGACGTTAGTCGACTACTTTCAACAATTGTGAGTAATGTTCTGTTTCATTTACCTAATTGTAGACGTCTTCTATCTTTTTAAAATAAGAGAGAGTATTTAATTACTTCTAGATTGTCAAATATTCTAAAAAAAACTAGAGCAATTGACACTTAACTACCATGCAGTTTGACATTTTAGACACTTTTTTTTGCTAGAAAAGAGAACTTCATTAGATAATAAGTTTAATACAAGAAGACCAACATAGAGGACAAATAAGCCATAATGCAAGCTAGCAAAACAGCCCAAAACATCCACAAGCTAATTAAAAAACATCAACAATCTGAAAGGAGCCATAGTACTAGAATACATGAAACCAAACTAAACAAGACAAACAAGATCATTACTCCATAATATAGGGGATGAGAGCAGCAGAGGGGAGCTCGGCAAGGAGGATTCAGTAGAGACAGTGAGAGTAGAGAGATCATTTCCAGCTTGATCAGGACCTGAAGCCTCCAAAGAAACCAAACTAGTTGGCACTGAAGGTGACATCCCAGGCATGAAAACTGATGCATCAGAGCCTTGCAGGGGTGGAAAGGAGGCAATAGGATCCACTTCAAGGACTTCTTGAACACCGGAGCAAGCTGTAAATTGATCACTGGCCTTAACCCAAGCAGGAGCACCATCAACTGCAGCAACCTTAACCAAAGCTGTTAAATCTGGGTAGGCATCAAATAGGTTTTTTTATTAGCAGTAGTACAAATATCAATAAGGCCATGAAGAGCCTGAGCAGAATAAAAAAATTGATCCACATTGTTGCTAGCTCGACGAAAGATCATCTCATTTCTGGAGGTCCAAAGAACCCAAAGAATAGTAGGTAACCAACTCAAATGTGGATCTGTATGAAGGACTTTTCTATTTCTTAACCAAATTTTAATCCAGTAATAGATATTTAAAGAAGAGGAAGTAGGAATTAGGAAACCAGCCTTTTGCCAAAGTCCTTGAGCCCTAGGGCAGAGAAGAAATAGATGAGTATTTGTTTCATTACTAAGAGTACAGAAAGAACAAGTAGGATTTATGGAGTTAATCCTAGAATGAAGGTTGTGAAGTGTGGGAAGAGAGTTGGTAAGAATTCTCCAAAGAAGACCAATGATCTTATGAGGCAAACCAGATTTCCATAAATTAGACCACTTAAAATTATAACTAAGAGTCTTGAAATGAAGAGGGGAGGAAGATAAATTTGGATAAGAGTTGTTAAAATTTAGTAAGGAGTAAGCTGAAGACACTGAAAAGACTCCAGAGGTAGAGGCATTCCAAAAGGGAAGATCAGTTTGAGTGAAATGGCCACAATCCTGTTGTAAAATCAACTCAGCCAACCATCTTGGAAAGTTTTGATTTAAATTTGTAATACGCCATCTACCACTGCCATCAATAGCTGAGTCCAACAGTTGATCAATATTCTTGAAACTATTAGATGGATCAGAGAATTTTAAGATTTCTTGAATAGAGCCTGCTGGAACTGAAGGGATCCAACCAGAGGACCTGATCATTATGCTCTTCCCATTACTGGTCTTTCAACTGAGGCCTCTAGAAATAGTATCCTTCCCTTTACAGATGGTTCTCCAAGCAGAAGAGGCAGAGGGAGGCTTGACCATACTAAAGGAATGTCTCTTACAATATTTTGCAGTGAATTATTTTGAGAAAACAGTATTTTTAGACGAGAGCATTCTCCAACTACTTTTAGCTATAAGTGCATTGTTAAAAGCAGAAACATTTTTAAAACACAAGCCCCCTCTATTAGTCTTGTTGCAAAGGAAGTTCCAGGGCAACCAATGAAGGCCTTTCTTAGTAGTGCTCCCCATCCAAAGGAACCTTGCTAGCATAGATGAAATTATGTTGCATGATTTAGCAGGAAAAACACTAACTGACATTGGATAGACCAAATAGCTATTAAGAACAGCTTTAATAAGAATACATATGCCCATGAAATTTAATAGCAGGCCTTTCCAACTAGAGCATTTGTTAGAGATCTTAGAAATAGTATCCTGAATAAGTTCTTTATTGCTTCCCATCTGATTAAGGGTGAAGCCTAGATATTTTCCTAAGTTAGGTTTTTCAATAATATTAAGAGCTTGATTAATAGAGAGCTTATCTTCTGGAGTGCAGTTGGGACTAAAAACAATAGATGACTTATTCACATTGACATCAGATTGTCTAGCATAAGCAGAGAGAAGAGCATGTAAAGAAGTTCCTACATTTTGGGTGATTTGAAAGAAAATGAGAGTATCATCTGCAAATTGCAAATGAGAGATGTCATCTCCTCTAGAGAAGGGAATACCCTTAATAAGCCCTATTGAGTTGGAATAATGAAGGGAAGAGGAGAAGACCTCAGCACAGAGAGTGAAAAGAAAGGGAGAGAGTGGATCTCCCTGCCTTAAACCTCTATGTGGAGAAAAAGAAGCAGAGGTACCACCATTAATTACTACTTGGTAAGAAACAGTGGTTACACATTGCATAAGGATTTGAATGAGATGGGAGGGGAAGTGCATTTGGCAGAGTAAGGCCTCTAAAAAAATCACATCTTACCCGATCAAAAGCTTTAGAAATGTCCAGCTTTAATGCACCCAACTTTGTGTGAGAAGCGGAGTTAGATTTGTGGATGGTGTGGACAATATCCTGAGCAATAAGGAGATTGTCTTGAATGAGTCTACCTGGGATGAATACATTTTGATTACTAGAAACCAGAGATGGAATAACTAATTTTAATCTGTTAACAATAACTTTAGCTATGATCCTATAAATAACATTAAAAAGACTAATTGGACGGTAGTCTCCAGCTGAAAGTGGATTGTGAGTCTTGGGAATGAGAACAATAAGAGTTTTATTAAGTTTCTTAAGCATACGACCAGAATTCAGAAATGAAAGAATGGTTGCAGTAATTTTAACAGAAACAGTAGGCCATGCTTTTTGAAAGAAAATAGCTTGCATGCCATCATGGCATGGGGCTTTAAGGGGGGATAAAGAAAAAACCGCATTTTTTATTTCAATAGCAGTAAAAGGTGAGCTAAGATAGGCTTGTTGTTCAGAATTCAAAGTTCTTCTAACGTTGAACAGAAGATCAAACGCAAAAATATCGTTATTTTCTGAATAAAGATCACTGAGAGCAGTTGAAGGGGGTGAGTACAAGAGCTTGAAGTGATTAATAAAAGCTTGAGATATAAGGTGGGGGTCAGTGATTATAATTCCAGTGCTATCCTGCAAAGATCTTATAGCATTCTGTTGTCTACGGACCTTAGTATAGGCATGAAAAAAATTGGTATTCCTACTACCATCTTGGAGCCAGGAACATCTAGCTCGCTGGACCCAGTAAGTTTCTTCACATTTTAAAAGAGTTTCAAGAAAAGATTTATTTTGGAAGAAAGCATGTGAAGTAAGAGGAAGGTCATTTTGTAACAGAAGAAGATCCTTTTCACGTGGCTGATTTGATTGGACAGAGTAGGTCTGGTGTTAGCCCATGCCTTAATGGAGTGGAGAGTGATGTAAAGGAGCTTAGCCACTCTAAAACAAGGAGAGCCTGGTATGGGGAGATTCCAAACGTACTTAATAATCTTGTGAACATCATAAAAATTTAGACACCAGGCTTCAAATTTCAGAGTTTTAAATCCAATTAGGGGTTTAGTGGAGGACATATTGAGGAGCATGGGGGAGTGGTCAGAGACTGTGATTCCCAGATTCTCAACAAACAAGTCAGAGAATAGATTAAGAATTGTAGAAGTGCACCAAGCTCTATCCAGTCTTTCAAAGGTAGGGTTCGAGGAGGATCTATTGTTTGTCCAAGTGAACCAAGGACCTACATTTTTAACTTCCATTAATTTCCAATTATTTAAATAAAGAAGTAGAGAGTTGGCTCCTCTAAGATAAGAAGAGCCAGGGCCTGATTTATCATGTGGAAAAACAACCTGATTAAAGTCTCCTATGAGAAGAACATGTTCATTTTGAGGAAGAATCTCATCAAACAAACTCCACACATGGTCTCTTTGCTCAAAATAAGGAGAACCATACACAAGGCCTAAGAACCAACGTGTGTTACTGAGATCAGAGATTCTAAGGAGGATTAGATTGGCAGAGGAGAAGCAAACTAAACAATCTAACAGGAGATTATTCCAGCAGCACCAGAGACCTCCTCTGGTATCTGAGGAATCTACTCCAAAAGAGGAAGAGAATCCTAACTTCCTAAACTTGTTATTTAGAAAACTGACTTCTTTCTTGGTTTCAAACAAGAATATTAAAGAGGGCTTGTGTTTTTTGGCCAGATTGAAAACTTCTGAAACTACAGACGCCTGGCCAATTCCTCTGCAGTTCCAACTTACAAATTTCATGAGTTATTGGATGGTTTTTTTGGGACAACCATCCTAAACCCAGAAAAAAATTTGAGTATTTGAAATTGGAGGGGAATAATGTAGGGTTTTCAATCAAATCAGCCACGTGAAATTTGTAATCACAGGAAAAGAATCATAACGATGGTAAAGAATCATAACGATGGTAAAGGAAGAATCATGAAATTTGTTAGAAGTCATCACAAGAAAAGAATCATAACGATGGTAAAGGAAGAATCATGTTACATACCTTGGAGGTCTCCTGTGATGACTTCTAACGCGAATATTTTCACGTCTCTACGGTTGATCCACTCCTAGGATCAAGCTCTAGATTCCTCCACGTCGTGTTCTAGCAACCAATGGAAGAAGGAAGAAGAAGAATCATTCGAAGGAGACCAAAAGAGGGCTTCGGCCACGTCTCTTTTGGCCGACGGGGTGAGGGGCGGACGGCACCTAGGGCTTCGGCCTTGGGTGTTTGTATTGCTCTCTCTCCTTGCTTTCTCTCCTACTCAAGTAATGTTCTGAGCATTAGTTGTAGGAAGGAAGCTAGGAGCATCCTTTAGATTGTCCAACAACTCCTTGTTGACTACCTAAAGGCCCTCTCCTAATCCTACTCAAGTTCGGATTAGTCCCTTTTGCAAAATAGTCCTTATCATGTCAATACATGGATTAGTTCTATTTGAAAACTAGTCATAATCATGTCTCTACATGAATTAGTCCACTTTGGCACATCCTAATCATGTCTATACATGGATTAGTCCACCTTGCAAATTAGTCCTACTAAGTTTGCAAGTGGTTGCGTTTTGATCCTTCTAATTAATTAATCATATTAATTAATTCCCAAGTCTAGTTTGATCCATATGGAGTGTGACCCCATAGGTTCGTACTTAGTTGGTAGTAACAATTTACTAACATGGAGCGGTATCAAGCAACACATCCATGCCACCCAACTAATAGGAATATTCATCACTTTGACAAACTTTGTGCAAGTATTGTCTTATTCCTTTTTCCCAATATCCGGATTGGACACGAGACATACAAGTCACACTCGTATATCCAATCCATGGTTTCTCGATCCTTGGAATAGCCTTATTCGTGCAAATAACATCAATATCCTATATTGATTTATTTGAGTCCGGCCAGACATTCTATAAGCATTATCCCTCGAGTGGCCTATGATATTTACTCCCATTATGTGGGAGGGAAAAATTCTATCTACGTCTACTACGATCTCTAAGCTTGCTTCTTATTGTATCCAGTACACGCCTTTATAGCTACCCAGTTATGGTGTAGCGTTTGACGCTACCAAGATCACAATAATCCACAACTAGACAATCTAGTGACTTCAAGTCTAAGGATGACAACACCGTTGTACCGCGAGAAGCGCTTGTGACTTTACATAACATGTATGTAGCCTTCGCAAAGATGGGCCAATCCAGTGCGCCATTACCCTTAATGCACACCCATGTGTTGCATCATGATATCTCCATATCAGTCCAACTCCATACTAGTCTATAGATGATTGTCCTATTAATCATTATAATCGACTAGGGATATTTAAGAATATAACACTTATATTCTAAGGAATTCATTCATGTCAACATAGCTCCATATCGATAACATAATGAATCGTAAATCCATATATTTGTCACAATAAATTGATTGCCTCTAGGGCACAATTCCAACAGTCTCCCACTTGCACTAGAGTCAATCTCCTGCATCATATGCCTATTGATCTAGCGCGGCCCTCCACGCTTACACTGCGCAGGGGCGAGACATCTGCTGGTACCTTGCAAATATTCACATCTCCTCCATCAACAATTTGATTGAGTTTGAATATTCTGAGTAAGTGCATCTCATGCAGTAACTTACTCAGTCCTCTATGTTAGAATCAGTAACTGAATCTTGCCTGGAACCTTTCCAGCTCACAGTCTCTCCCACTAGGGCAAAACATAAAACTCGACTTATAATCTGAAATCTTCTTTGTCATATTTGAAGTTCGCATCACTGTAACCCCTTACAGCAAACTCTTCCTATCTTTTAAATATCAAGAATTCATCCTTCAGTTCTTCTCAAGTACTTAAAGGTGAGTTTGATAATTATCCAGTGACGCTCACCCGTATATGACTGGTATATTTGTGTCATACCATATGACACATCTGGCCTAGTACATAACACGGCGTATCTCGTGAATTTCATTCATACGGTCCATTTCCCAATCTAATTGAAAAGGCAATTAGTCTTCCAAAGACTAATCCCATGTGACATAGGTAGAATCCATATTCTTTACATGTTGAACTACTTCAACACCTTTGTCTATACATGCACTATGACCTAAGCTGCACAACCATCTTAATCTATCTCCATAGATCTTTATAGGTTGTTTTGCCTAAGTCTATCATTGAAGATTAATTCCCTAGTCAATCTACGTAAGATTGCCAAGTAGGGACATCATTTCCAATGATTAGTATGTCTCCACATACAAGACCAGAAACATAATTATGCTCCCAGTAACCTTCTTGTAAACACAAGTCTCATCTTCAATTTTGATGGAACCAAACTCCTTTGATTGCATCATTAATTCAAAGAATTCAACTCCAAGAAGCTTGACTCAATCTATAGACAGATTGCTACAAGCAAGATGTGAATGGAGTTAAGCATCACAACTAGGAAAGATTTCATCATAGTCTATACTATGAACTCACAGGAAATCCTTACCCAACCAATTGTCCCTTAAAGGTAATCATATTACCATCCATGTTGGTTTCCTCATATCCCACTTGCACCCTATGGGTCCTACCCTTTCAGGTGGTTCCACCAAAGTCCATACTTTGTTGGTATACATGGATTCCATATCGTATCTCCTGACTCCAAGTCATTTCTGAGAGTGTGGCCACACGTGGCCATCTAATAGGTCGTAGGCTCATCTTTATGAGCAATATATCACGGGTTATGAGAAATCCTTATTTCTCTAGTCCCTCGATATATCCTACCTAACCTACGAGGTTCTTGTGCTTTCTGAGTAGGTTGCTCCACAACACCTTGTGATCCTGCTCATGTTCCATCAAAATGATCAATGTTCTGTTGTGGTTCTTGAACTTCTTCAAGTTCTACTGTCCTCACACTGTTTCTTTTAGAGACAGTCTCTACCTAGAAACACTGTGGTTCGAGCAACAAACAGTTTGTTCTCGATTGGGTTGTAGAAATAATATCCTTTTTCAGGATATCCCACAAAACATTTATCCGACTTGGGTTCAAGTTTATTTGTAAACTCTTTTACATAAACTTCATAACTCAAAATCTTTATGAATGACATACTAGGACACTTCCTAGTCCATATCTCATATGGTGTTTTTCATAATCCGTTTTTGATGGAACAAGGTTAAGGCCGAAATTTGCTGTAATTAGAACATAGCCCCAAAAGTAAAATGGAATTTCTGTTTACAAGATCTGAACTCTCCTCTTAGACACGCCAAAATCATGTGGCGTGCTAGGTGGAGCGAGTTTTGGATCATATCCAACACTCCCATTGATTCTTTGTCAAACTCTTGGCTCAAGTACTATCCTCTGTGATCCAATCGTAGAGCCCTAATATTTTTGCCAAGCTGGTTCTCTACTTCATTCCTGAATTCTTTGAACAATTCAAAGGATTCTGATTTTTTTCTTCATAAGATACACAAATCCATATTTCTCTGATCCCATCAGTAAATGTGATGAAGTACTGAAAACCATCTTTAGCATTTGTGCTTAGCGGCCTTCATACATCAATATGTATGATTCTAAAAAGATCATATATTTGCCTAATAATTCTTACATGTCTCATATGATTCAATAATCAAATGAGTTCCAGAGATCCGTCCTCATGAATTTCTAGATATGTATCTCTTATTTATGAGGCCTAAACGATAATGCTAAAGATAAGTGAAGTTCATATCATTATATGCAAAACTCTTGGTATTAATGTTATAGATGAAATTATCATGATCAATGATATACAATCCACTTAGACAAAATTGCATTACAATAATGCATATCAGAATAAATGGAACAACATTTGTCCTTTATTATGATAAAGAGCTTTCTTGTCCAAACAAGAAACTATGATAATGATCCTACTCATAGTAGGGACATAATCATTTTTGTCTAATTCATGAACAATTTCATAAAGGTAGAAATAATTCTCTACGGCTGATTCAGCAACTCCTTGCTTCATTGCCCCACGTGTAGGATTATTTCTTCCTTATCCAATTGTCTTCATCTCTTGAGATCCTCCACATTTCTATAAATGTGAGATCCTCATCTAGTATCATATACTCATGATGATGATATAGACACATTGATTTCTATAACAAAAATACCCAAATCGGAATTCATAATTCCTTTAATACTTTCTTCCAGGTACTTTGGGCAGTCTCTCTTCCTCTACACCAGGTAACTTGGTTTTAGCAACAAGCTTGCTTTATACCCATGGGGTCGGCGCAAACCATTTGCCCTTACCCATGCTGTTAATCATTAACAGCTTTTCCCATGCCCATTATTAGTGTTTTGTTTAGTGATTTTTCAATCATATTGAGTAAATCTCCTTTGAACAAAACTATAATTGCATTCAATGCAATTCTTGGTCCACTCGGGTGAATAACTTTTATTCTTTATCTATCTCATAGATAACACCTAAAATCTAAGATTTCATTCCTATTGAAATAACTTAGTTGTGTTTTACCTTTTGTTTTGGCAGTCACACACTACTAACTAGTGTCGTCCTGTCATATCTGGATGAATCAAGTCGCCCTGCTTTGGCACGCACGAGCTTGATTAATCTCGATCATGAGGAGTGCTAAGCAAGAGAACTCAACGTGGAGCAACACTTAAAACTTTCATGTCTAGCTCGCTCTTTTGAAAGAGCTTGCTTCAATGTATGATCATATCATACGCCTCTATGTTCTCATCTTGCTTCCAAAGCTCAGAGTTCATGGCAGCTAACATGAGGCGAGTCACATCCAAAGAACCATTCTTTGATGTTCCTTCCATTAGGTTTTAGTGTGTTTTGGTAGTTGATGGGAAGAGAACTTTATGTTCTACGATTTACAACAATTTTCTTTTTATTTGAGAACAATTCTCGATTTTTTTATACAGTCTAGAAGATAGATAAAGTCGTGTTTTTGTTTGTTTAATGCCATGGTCATTCAACACAATAGGATTATGCAAAGTTTGTGACATATAACTATATTTAACAAGGATTTAAATTGTTAAACATAGCTCCCACTATTTTACTAAGGATTAATAACCCTCAAGATATTAATGCGGAAAATATCCTTATATTTTATAGTGCGCCAAGATCAATGTTTCATCTCCTTTTGAGCTTGCTTTGGCAAGTCACCCAAAATTTGACTACTTTAGGTAGGAACGATTCCAATTGCATCCAATACAACTCTTGGTTCAACTGGGCAAATAACTCCTTATTTATCCATCTTTATGGATAATCCCAATTGGTTGTCTCTAGGCTTTAATCCTATTAAACACCTAGTTGCGCCCAACCTCTTACTTAAACAATTGCACACGAGGTGTGCCATCGCACCACATCATTATTAACCAAGTCGCCATGCTTTGGCACGCACAATCTTGGAAAATCATGATGATGATGAGTGTTTAAATAACGAGAAGACAAAACACAATATTTTAATTTTGAGGGATTTTGAAATTCAATTTTAATTGTTTTGTTGATCCATATCAACTTGATCTAACTATTTATGTTTGGGCACAACTCCAAATAATAGATTCGGGTTTTCTAATTATCTTATTATCCTAATCGCATGCATCAACCATACACCAATCACAAAATAATAAGACAATAAAATAAACAACCACAAAACAAAATAAAACGTGATATGGATATGGCCTTTTCTAGACTAAGATAATTTCAAGCCAATGGAATTATCTATGGACCCTAAAAGCAAACACATCTCCATGAATCTTCATCTTTTGGTCCATCCTTCATAGTCATGTGGAATGCTCCATGCTCCATCTTTCGTGGCTCCTTTGGCTTCGGGCTTCATTTTCTTCAATTTTGGCTAACAATCTATTCTATCTAGCACTAGCTAACAACTATACTAAATAAAATAAATCTCACAAGTTGAGAAAAAAATGGCTCGCAGGCCACAAAACCCTAATTAATTATTACATTAATTGATCAGCTCGCAGGCCGTAAACCAAACCACAAAATAAAACGATCACATCAAACCGCATCCTAAGGCCATATCCAACCACCATGTTATTTGTACACAAACAATTAAAATCAAATTTTAAAGCGCTTGGTCAATTTTAATTTTTTTTAGGATTTATCTAGACTCAAAACGGTCCAAGGGGCCCAACCAACCACTTGGCCGAACCCAAAGGAGGACCGCGTAGGCCTTGGGTCGGCCGGCCCCTAGCCCACACAGCTAGGCCGTGTGCTAGGGCAGCCCCCGGACCCTAGGCCGCGCCTTACTTGGGCGGCAAGCAAGGAGGGCGGTCCCCTAGGGGGGCCGAACCTCTTTAGGAAGTTGTTTCCAAAAAAACTTCTTGCTTGTTGCCCAAGTTTGGTAGTTTTCTTATTTGAAAAGAACTCCTTCTTTCAATAGGATGCCCATGAGATCTAGATCTAAGATCCTAAAATTTCTCAAACTCACTAATTCATGCATCCAATGCAAAAACTAGATTTTTTCTTGTTAGATTATTGACAAATTGCATCATATGCTTGATTTGTCTTGTTTTACGCGATAAATAATAAATTTAAAGTGTAAAACTATCAAAACGTAACACGTAAACCACGTATATGTTCTATAACCTGACTCTGATACCACTGTAGGGTTTTGAACATAGATACGCAGCGGAAAATATAATTTATCCATTCAATACCCTCCAAGGATCACAGGAAGAGAATCATAACGATGGTAAAGGAAGAATCATGTTACATACCTTGGAGGTCTCCTGTGATGACTTCTAACGCGAATATTGTCACGTCTCTACGGTTGATCCACTCCTAAGATCAAGCTCTAGATTCCTACACGTCGTGTGCTAGCAACCAATGGAAGAAGGAAGAACAATAATCATTCGAAGGAGACCAAAAGAGGGCTTCGGCCACGTCTCTTTTGGCCGACGGGGTGAGGGGCGGACGGCACCTAGGGCTTCGGCCTCGGGTGTTTGTCTTGCTCTCTCCCCTTGATTTCTCTCCTACTCAAGTAATGTTATGAGCATTAGTTGTAGGAAGGAAGCTAGGAGCATCCTTTATATAGTCCAACAACTCCTTGTTGACTACCTAAAGGCCCTCTCCTAATCCTACTCAAGTTCGGATTAGTCCCTTTTGCAAACTAGTCCTAATCATGTCTCTACATGAATTAGTCCACTTTGGAAAATCCTAATCATGTCTATACATGGATTAGTCCACCTTGCAAATTAGTCCTACTAAGTTTGCAAGTGGTTGCGTTTTAATCCTTCTAATTAATTAATCATATTAATTAATTCTCAAGTCTAGTTTGATCCATATGGAGTGTGACCCCATAGGTTCCTACTTAGTTGGTAGTAACAATTTACTAACATGGAGCGGTATCTAGCAACACATCCATGTCACCCAACTAATAGGAATAGTCATCACTTTGACAAACCTTGTGCAAGTATTGTCTTATCACTTTGTCCCAATATCCCACGAGACATACAAGTCACACTCGTATATCCAATCCAGAGTTTCTCGATCCTTGGAATAGCCTTATTCGTGCAAATAACATCAATATCCTATATTGATTTATTTGAGTCTGGCCAGACATTCTATAAGCACTATCCCTCGAGTGGCCTATGATATTTACTCCCGTTATGTGGGAGGGAAAAATTCTATATACGTCTACAATGATCTCTAAGCTTGCTTCTTATTGTATCCAGTACACGCCTTTATAGCTACCCAGTTACGGTGTAGCGTTTGACGCTACCAAGATCACAATAATCCACAACTAGACAATCTAGTGACTTCAAGTCTAAGGATGACAACACCGTTCTACCGCGGGAAGCGCTTGTGACTTTAGATAACATGTATGTAGCCTTCTCAAAGATGGGTCAATCCAGTGCGCCATTACCCTTAATGCACAACCATGTGTTGGATCATGATATCTCCATATCAATCCAACCCCATACTAGTCGATAGATGATTGTCATATTAATCATTATAATCGGCTAGGGATATTTAAGAATATAACACTTATATTCTAAGGACTTCATTCATGTTAACATATCTCCATATCGATAACATAATGAATCGTAAATCCATATATTTGTCACAATAAATTGATTGCCTCTAAGGCACAATTCCAACAAGTAAATCATCAGGTAACTCTTCTCTTAATCTATTCTTAAACTTAAACTTAAAAAAAAAAGATGAAAATGGATTAAAAGTGAAAAATAAATGAGTACCTTTCTTTATGGACTTGTTAATCTTTGTTCTTGGTTTCTTACCCTTGATTTTGCTAAAAGGAGGATCCATCTGCGAGGTTTGGACATCTCTCTTTAGGCCAGGCTTCTGCAAATTTGCACCCTTTACTTTTTTAACAATAGCAGGCTTCTTCTTCATTTTGAGAGAAACTCCTTCTCCTTTTTTAACTTTGTTGCCTGATGTGTCCTTTGATCGAACTGCTCTTGCTCTTGGCTTTTTGACCACCATATTTCCCTTCCCAACTAATATATTGTCAATCTAATGAAGATCCTCCTTTCTAGAATGATCAATGTCTTGGTCAGTGGTCACAAAGGGTGTGAAATCAGGAGCCTTCATGCTAAAACCAGAGTGTCTCGACATTTTATAGGTTGTTGGGAGAGTACCATGGTGCAAATGAGTAGGGGTCTGTGCAGAGGGATGAATGAGGGTGGGTGGAAAAGCTTCCTCAACAATTACTTCTTTCCATTTTGTAGTGATGATGGGTGGTAAACGAAGCATGTCTTGGGAAAGGGAATCGTCAAGGGGTACCGGAAGTACTAAAAATAACAGCTTTTTCGGCGGGTAAAAACCGCCACAAATACATCAAAAACCGCCACAAAAGGTTTTTGTGGCGGGACTTGTGGCGGTTCTTCACCCGCCTCATCTACCTCCGTCGTAAAAAGTTTGTGCCAGTTTACTTCCGCCACAAAAAGTTTTTGTGGCGGTCTCTGCGGCAGTTTTGGCCCGCCACAAAAGTTAATTTTTTGTGCCAAAAATTTTCTTTTGAGGCAGTAACATCCCGCCACAATAAATGGATCTCCCGCCAAATAAAAAATTGCAGTATGTTTTTGCTAGACCGGTTACCTGCTTATATTTTAAATTGTACATCTACAACTAATATCACCAGATATAAGTTCCATAAGAAAGAGTGAACATATGATGTAATATTCAATATCAATTATAACAATTAACAAATTTGAATTTGTACATCAACTTTCAAGAGTTTGAGTTCTTAAACTAAAAATAAGTATTGTGAAGCTACTAGTTTATTACAGAACTTAGAAGATATATAAGTCTTCATCACACTCAGATGCACTACAAATGGATAAAAAGACATCATTTTTCTAGAAGTACTGCACTGATGGAGAAACTGGTTTCTTCAATTTAAGTGTCACAAGAGATTGGATGAACCTGGACTTGCGAGAAAACGACACATAAAAATAAGTTAAACCCGTTAGTATGATTCAATCTCTGTCTAATGTGAACCAGAGCTAGGCCAGTTCTAAAATTTACTTGATGTTTGTAGTTGAATAAGAACCCAAAACAATAGCCAAAAGTGGTATAAGAGATGAAACAGTTTTCAATTTAAAAAATTTAGACGATATACTAAATTATGAAACTTTTCTTTAGAGTGAATCAGAAGGGACCAAATAACTTGCAGCACACTAATACCAAATTTATATGCAGCGACACAAAAAGGAACTTCGACACAAATCAACAAACTGACCCTAAACTCACACCATAAACTAGCTGAAACATTAGCACCAATCTTCTAGGTATGATTAATCCATATTTTCCATGTTCTTACCTTCGTTCTTCTAGATAATATTGACCCATGTGCAGATCATCTATTATTTAACAATAAATTCATGAAATTTTCATTCCATTAGAGATTTGAAATCCATTAGAAATTTGATTATTCATGTTCAATGCCAGTGAATTGAACACAGACAAGAATCAAGCATTAGTGACAACGAAATCGCTACAGACCCAAACACTTTATAAATAGATCATGTTCAACCAGAGGTGAAAATGGGGTGTTAGGGAAAGGGGGCATCAAATGGAGCAGGACAAACCTATGGGACCCTCAAGGTCCGAACTACGGTGCTGCGGCAACCTGCAACTTAAACATTGGTGCAGGACCGGCCCAAAGTATGGTGCAGGACTAACCAATAGATGGCTCAAACTATGGTGCAGGGCCAACCAACAACCCTAACTATATGGTGCAGGACCAAAGAGAAAAAAAAGCTAGGTATATACTCAAGACATATTTATGCCCTCCTTAATGGAGTGCAATCCTTTCTGCCATTGTTAATCTTGGTCTTGGGGGAGAGATTAACACCATGCTAAATGATTTTCACAAAGCTTGAGTGGTGAAAATGGTTCTCAAGAGGGACGTATACGCGCCATTAAATGGTGGCTACCCGGTTTCAGGCCCACATAACGTGTATGCCTTAGGACCTGGTGGTGCGTATGATTACCATCAAAGTCCTACTACGCAAACTTTGGCCCTGCCCCAACCTAGGGTCAGCCCCTAAGATTGTTTTTAAGTGTGTCTATGGGGACTGAGAAGATTTTATGTCGGGCTTTATAAGAAAATAACCCTGAATAAAATGGAAACAAATGCACAAGGATTACAAATAGACGGGCTCACGTGTTTGGATTGACAAATAATCCGCAAGCAAGGTCTGTTCGTAGAGACTAAGTGTAACAATCTATATAGAGTAATCAATATCAGAGACATGGACTTAAAATTTAATAAATATTGTATTCACCAAATATAGATCAACTGGTACCAGCTCACGTGTTTGGATTGACAAATAATCCACAAGCAAGGTCTGTTAGTAGAGACTAAGTGTAACAATCTACATAGATTAATCAATATCAGAGACATGGACTTAACATTTAATAAATATTGTATTCACCAAATATAGATCAACTGGTACCAGAGACCTGCAAACGGATCTCACCAGCAAATCAATGCAGTAAAAAATTAACTTCTGCAAGTGCTAAATCCAAATTACTTGTTCCAGAGTACGTGATAACCATGGCGAGGTTCATGATAGCAGGAATATATAATTGTCTTACTATATTGGTTTAAGGTTACTAGACTTCAATCGTGGCAGACTGGTAGGTCCAATATAGTTAGCTTCAACCATACAAATTCAATAACTTTTAGAGACTATATTGCTCTTAAGAGTTAGATTCAATGTCATAATAAGTAGAAGTACATCATCCTCTTACCAACAAAAAATGCGTCATAATCTTTCCTGGCCAATGTTCTATAGTATCTGAAAAGCTGATATCTTGCTCCTTCCTTAGCAGCTCCAATATATATGCCAGACATATCTAAAGTTCAGAGCGATGGAATTGTAAGTTTACATCACATATATAACCTCGCACCCATATATACCAGAGAAGCACTAAAATGTGAAAAGTAAACACAACTTCACTTGTAAACTAACAGGTTTATAAATCTTCATCAATTATCATCGATGGATTCATTTTATTATCATTCGATAAAATTCAAAGCAGCAAAAATGTGTCCCTATGTCCATTCTTCTGAGTCAAAATCAAACATGCAAGTATTTCAAGTGAAAACTGTGTAAACGTTTGAGTGGCATATGACAAAGAGAACATATAATACCTCGATGGAAATTGCATATTACCCTTTTGTATGCCGCCCGCACCGTGTTTTCTTCTCATCAAATATCTGTAAGTAATAACCATAGATATACCATCAATAAAAAAATCGTTCACACTCTACAAAGTTGTAAAAGACAAAACAAAACACAGCTTAAAAATTAAGACTGAAATCAAGAGTACTGAAGATAACCTCATTTGCTATCCCTAACTTTGCAAATCAGAGGTTCTGAAATCAACCTTTTACATAGTTGTTCAGTTGAAAAGCTTAGATATTTGATTTTGATTCAAATGTTAGCCTTAAATTTGTAAATCAGAGGGCAAAAGAGTTATGAATAAAGTGTCATACATTTCTGGTAGTTCACCGAAAGAACCCCCACCAAGCTCTTCTAGTTCAGATGCAACACAAAAAAGAATCTTTAAGATCCAGCAATTCACACTCTTTTATTTTCGCCTATACCAAAGATCGACAATTTCTGGCTACAAGTTCAAGGTTCTGATACCTGACTTGGTCTCGACTGAGAAATGTGCTACATCAGAAAGAATAGAAACCAGAACATCAAGGCACAAACTATCAACGACGTTGTCACTGACCCAACAGAAAATGCATTTATGGATGTTGAGTTGAGTCAAGATGAGTTATTGTTCTTTCAAAATTCCCCACCCTTCACTTCAGTTTCATTGTAATTTGGATAGGTTTTAGCCCTAGTCCAGTATTGTACCTATTTTTAAACATTAACTGGCGATAGTTCATTGTCCATACATCCTTTCCCCAAATATCTACTCTGATCAAGTCCAAAAGGTTTTTATGATGAAACCCAAGTCTCTCTATGCCGGAAACCACCCCTCAAAGAATAGCTATATCCCTTCATATACTCAAATAATATGAAATCAATCCTTAATTAAAATAGTTGTATCAGCAAAGAAGTAGAAAAGAATAACATGAAAACACAGTCTTCTAAGTTCAACTGATGAGCAACCTGACACTAAGAAATCAATAATATGGGAATTCAATGAAGAACATAGATAGAATAAAGAGGCGAGGCTAAATTGAAACACATCTTGTCAATCACAATCGCTAACCTTGATGAGTTGGTTCTTCGCAATTTGATCCACAAAAACCATGGCGCTACCAGATTCATAACCTAGGGATTGGAAGAGGAAGAGGAAGATATAGGAGAATAAAGAAGGGCTAATTGACATAAACGTACCTCGTCGATCTGTGAACACCGGCAATAGTGCTTCTCTGATCAGACGAAGAAGAAGCCGTGACCGAATTCATAGCTCAGGGTTGCGATCGATCGCGATGAAGAGAGATGGAGGTAGGGCTGGAGAGAGAGGCGCATATCAATCAAACTATCTCAGTACCGTAACTGGCTACCCACACTTAATATAACATTTTTATTTAGCAAAAAATTGTACATATGCGGCTATTGTTTAGCCCGCCTAAAAAAAACAGCCTCAATTACCACATATTCTAGTAGTGCGGGACCGTCACATTTGTTTGTTGGGAAGATGAAACTGCTTCATGCATTTGGGAGGAAAGGGAAACGGTGGGAACTGAAACTGTTTCTTGGGAACTTCCCACATTAAACAGATTCAAATGATGCGAAAAAGGGGGGAAGTAACTGCTGGTTGGATTTGATCAGGCCACTGAAAGGTTTGAGTGCTATTTAATGAGGTGCATGGATGTTTGGTAGGAGAAACTCCTATAAATTCAGAAGCCAAGGGAGGGTTATGATTTTGGAAATGATTTTCACAGTGAGTTTGAGAGCATGGAGTATAGAATGGTTCATCAGGTGATGAGGAGAGACTGTCTATAGAAAAGATCCGACCATCAGGTGGTGATTGGAGAGTGTCATGGTTTGTAGTGGGGGTTGTGAAGGCGTAGATTGGTTGGACCCTGGTATCAAATTTCATGGTACGAAAGGGGCCATTTTTTTTTTTTGAGAGTAAACGAAAGGGGCCATTTTTTGAGTGAGCTTTGAGGAGAATTGTGAAGAGGGGACTTTGAGGGTTGACATGAAATGGTAGGCTAGATAGAAAACGAGATTGGAGGTATCTCATTTCCAATTGCTCCAGAACCTCAACCAGATTTGAAGAACAATCCTTATTGGTATGTCCAAAAATTCCACATCTGTAGCACACTTTGAACACATGTTCATAACTGAAATAGACCCATTTGAGTGGCTCATTGGCAAGTTTCAAGTAGGTGTCACGAACCAAAGCCTTATTGAGATTAACTCTCACTTTGATTCTTAGACCATGCATGTTTCTAACTCTTTCATAGGACCAATCAGTCACCGAAATGTTTCCAACTAAAACCCCAATATCATTTGCAGTGTCAAAATAAAAACCTTAAAGAGGACAATTAGGGACCTGGAACCAGAGATCAGCAGTAGAGAAATCAACCTCAATCAAGGCTTGGCTAGGCAATCTCTCCTTGAAAACAAGACTCAAACCATGGAAGGTAACAACTGACTCATTGAGGAAGAAATCCTTATCTTCTTTTTCTGAAAATGAAACAAGTAGAGAATATTCTTCTTCGTGATTTCCTTCTTATCAATCTAGACATTACCAAAAGTTTTCCAATTTTTTGAAATTTCACTTTGCATGACAGAGGGAGAAAGTGATTTTGGCCCTATGAATTTAGCTATCAGGGTGTTCTTCATCAGCTCCCTGTAAGCAAAAGCTTTCACAGGATTAAGAGCCAGAACTGATCCCCTTTCATCTAGCCTCTCCTATTTGGAGTCATTGGAGGAAGAACTATTAAAATCAGCTCTATAATGGTTTGACATAGTGAAGAGATGAAGAGAAAATAGATAGGGAAGCAAAGCAGGGAGTGAACTAAAAAGAGTTGAGGAGGAAACCGGAACGTGAGGGGGTCCTAAAATCAAGACCTGCAAACTGAGCAAACAAAACAAAGAGATTAGCAAAGTTTCTGCAAGATCTGTGAAGAAAACCATCTTCACACGAAACAAGCCATGCAAAATGATTAAGCCTGGTCTAAGATGAGTGAGCAAAAGATTGATTGGGGGAGTGTCTTAGGCGTTGACAAAATTTGGTAATGAGTGAGGTGGAGTTGATGGGCTCAAGGAGCTGGCATTGCTCATTGGGGAGCAAGGGTGGCTCGGTTGAGAGCAAGGAAATCAAGAGAGAAGTTAGAAAGACATTTTAGAAACTTAAGTTCAAACAGTTTTAAAATGGACACTTAAGTGCACGCAATTTTCTTACTATGGACATCGCGCTCCATTTTTCAGACGGCGTGAGATTAGTTTCGTTGTCGTGAGTGATGTGGCAGTTAATGAGGGGCATATTGTCTTTTCTTACCACAATTGATAGATGCACGTTCCATATTAACTAAACCAAAAAAGTATCCTCTTTTACATTATAGCAATCGGGGAGAGAAGGAGGGCAAAGCTAGACAAATGCTCATTGTCTATCAAAATTCAGCAAACAAAACATCAAATCTGATAGAATGGGTGATGCTTTCACATGCTTTCAAGACAGATAGAATACAAGCAAGGGTATATGGATAACCTACTTTAATCCAATTAAACAAATCCATAACTTGAATCAGAGAGGGAAAGAACCTTACCCATCCTATTCCTCCTAAGTGAGAAGTTGGACCGAATATTGTGAAAACCCATAATCCGCACCTCCCTTTCTTCTTGGACTTTTCTGGAAATCGAATCTGAAACTTCCCGTAGCAGAATCTGCATCCTGTTGCGCTCAGTACACCTACCGATCACTCTTATTGAGCCCTCAATCGTGTAGAAACATCAAATCCCCAACATCTATTTGATCCCCTTTTCCCTCACTAGAACCATATCTTTGCCATCCCTCTCTCCTCGATTGCTATAATGTAAAAGATGTGACTTTTGTTTTGGTTAATACGGAACGTGCATCTATCAATTGTGGTAAGAAAAGATAATATGCCCCTCATTAACTGCCACATCACTCACGGCAACGGGACTAATCTCACGCCGTCAGGGAAAATGGAGCGCAATGTCCGTAATAAGAAAAC
Source organism: Linanthus parryae (assembly GCA_023055425.1). Taxonomy (NCBI): domain Eukaryota; kingdom Viridiplantae; phylum Streptophyta; class Magnoliopsida; order Ericales; family Polemoniaceae; genus Linanthus; species Linanthus parryae. The sequence continues at coordinate 61,392,479 of JALGPY010000002.1, read as the reverse complement.
TGCGTGCACTTAAGTGTCCATTTTGAAACTGTTTGAACTTAAGTTTCCAAAATGTCAAACTGTGTGGTAGTTAAGTGTCAATTGCTCAATTATCTCTATAGTAAAAAAGTTACTTACTTTTTTATGTTTTATCTCCTGAACATGTGGATGTTATGAGTAAGAGGTAGGAAAATTAGATGAAGTTAGACCAAGTTCAATAGTAGTGCAAGGGGGCACCCAAGACCCTGTTTAGCAACTCCAACAGCAGGGGGAGGGGGAGGTCACCTGCTAATTCGCTGTGGAAGGGGGAGGGGGAGGGGAGGTGGAGACCGTGAGCTTGCACTGGTCCCACAGTCTGTTGATGATTTTTTTCTTTTTAACAAAATTATGGTATGGTGGATTTTTTAGAAATATTGTTGTAAAGTAATTATTGAAGATAATTCATTAAAGTATAATAAGAGGGGTGGGGGAGGTCCTCAACTGCTATAGCACAAATGGCAGATTTGTAAATAAATATTAAGAATAATTATGGAGGAAAGTGGTGGGTCAGGTGGGGGTGGGAGAGTACCACTGCTAGACTTAGTCTTAGAGACAACATCAATTTTTAGAATAAGTTTTAACAAAAAAATAAGCAAATTAAAAAAAAATCCTGAAAGAAGGCATTCACAGTTCACCAAATCTTATATTTGACGGTAAAATTTGGTGTTTTTGGCCTTCCAGAGCAAATCATCAAAAGAATTTTTATTTTTTGTAAGCCTCCCACATTCGTTAATGAAAAAACACAAAATCACCAAATTCTATATGTGGTGTGGCTTTTGTGAAACTGTGAAGTCCATTTCCCACATTACCCTCAATCCTATCATATATCACCAAATCTTATTTTTACCATCAAATTTGATGGAAAAAATAGGATTTGATGTATCTACACCAAACTTTTAATCAGAGTTTAGGGTATATTTTTAATTTTATTATATTGTCATATTTTGAAAATAATTAGTATTAAAAACAATTTTAAGTGACTAATATAATTATAATTAGATTTTTTGAAGTGTCATTTAAGTTTTTCTTATTCCAATATGTTTGCGTACTATTTTATTATACTAGTTTTGAAGTTTTTTTTCAAGGTTGTATGAATAATCTCTTACAATTTAATTTATTTGTAATTTCGTGTAATATTATTTTGGTAATAATAATGTTTTATTTCAATAGTTACGGGATGCATGATTTGATGATAAATTTGTTGATTTGTTTTAGGAGGCTCAAAACACCATTCTCCAAATTTGATGAAATTGTGTGATAACTATCTGATGTAATATTTGGTTGAACTTTGTGGGAGACCAGAAATGCTATTTTTGTACAAGAAATGCTCTTTTTGCTCAAAAAATGGTGAAATTATGTTTTTGAGGGTCAACACTGGGAGGCCGATCAATTGTTTTCCACCAAATATAGAATTGAGTAAATTCTGATATCTATGGAAGATGCTCTAAGAACTCCTATATGTGTTGAAATTTTTTTGAGAAAAAATAAGTGTTGATGTTGTCGAGCAAACAAAAAAGAAATTGTCCTGGCTAAAAATTAACTTATTTTTCCTGCATTTATTCGCAAATACACTAGTTACTACATCAAGTTTATGGCTCCAATCCACAAAAATTATGACTTCAAGCTTCAATTAAAGCATTATTGCAGTTGAATAATCTATGTAACAAATAATCTTCTATAATTTAAAAGTTTTATGAAGTTATGATTTATTTTTTGAAATATAGAAGTTATGCTTTATAAATGTATAAAATTATGAAAAAAAAATATGACATGTCCCATAGATTTTTATAAAAGTACATTATGAACCGTAAACTTTATATAATACATATTTCGATCAACAATTTTTTTTTTCATCAATGCACAAGTTATGTTTATTTTAGGAATACAAGATATCTTTTTAGGTTTCTATCAATAGATGTATCACACAAAAATGCGTCGTTATGTTCGAAACATCAAACATATGCCATCATGAGTTTGTTCAATCTTTTGACACAAACAAACAACGAATGCTTGTTGAAACAGTTGTGAACTATTTAATTAGAGATTATTTATGAACGTGGTACAAACTTAGAATAAAAGAAGAGAGACATTGTATGGAGGAATATCATAGCAACATTTATTCTGTACCAACCCACTCTTTATATAGAGTGTGGGAGTCAATTAGTATTCTCTAAATAAGGAATTACAATATTAGGGAATATTGACCATACTAGATTATAATATTTCATAACACTTACCCTTGAATATTTGCTACTTATCTGCCTCGTTAAAACCTTGTCGTGTAAAAATCAATGAGAAAAACCGCAACTAAGGAAAAAGAGTATAGATACTAGACATCTCCCCCTCTAATAAGGTCCATTAAAACAAAAAATCTTTGAGTTGACGCATGCCACATTTTCGAACATGTAACTTCTATGCTATTGCTAGTAGTGCTTTTGTGAACAAGTCTGCTGGATTTTCACTTGTGCGCACTTACTGGATGGAAACAACACCCTTCTTTTGAAGCTCATGAGTATAGAAGAACTTTGGAGATATGTATTTAGTTCGATCACCTTTGATGAAGCCTTCCTTGAGTTGGGTAATGCAGGCCGCATTATCTTCATATAACACTGTTTGGGCTGTCATTTTTTAAATTCAATCCACAAGACCCTTTGACTTGTTGAACTGCTGACTTTAGCCACACACATTCTCTACTAGCTTCATGGATCGCAAGAATCTCTGAGTGGTTTGATGGTGTTGCTACCAATGTTTGCTTCATCGATTTCCATGATACATCAGTTCCTCCATAAGTGAAAACATACCCTGTTTGAGATCTGGATTTATGTGAGTCTGACAAGTATCCAGCATCAGCATATCCAATGAGGGAGGAATTTGATCCACGAGGATAGAAAAGACCCAAGTCTGTAGTGCTACGCAGATATCGCATGACCGTTGCAATGCCTGCGAGTAGGGTTAGAACTGTACCTAGACAAAATATTGACATAAAATGCAATTTATGGCCTTGTGCAATTTGCCAAAAACATCAAAGCACCAATTGCACTAATGTATGGAATTTCAGAGCCAAGAGATTTCTCATTACTCTCTCGAGGACAAAAATGATCTTTATTTACATCAAACTACCTAACCAACATAGGTGTGGTTAGTGGATGTGATTTGTCCATACAAAATCTTTTACGGACTTTTTCAGTATACTTTGATTGATGAAGTAAAATTCCTTCGGGAAAGTGCTCAATTTGTAGTCCGAAGCAAAATCTTGTCTTTCCCATATCCTTCATCTCAAATTCTTTTTTCAAGCAAAGTTCAAATATTACCAATTTGTATGTTAACTATAGCATAATAAATTATGGCACATGAAACTATACTTCATCTAGATTAATTTAGAAAATAGCTTTGTTCTATCTTAGAAGCGAGAAATTGTCAAGAAATTCATAAAAATATGCAGCAATACCATAGAATACATTTTTTTAGAAAACTATATAATACAATATGTTACTTTAAAAATCAAGAGCTTTATGTTCGCTGACAGTGCGATTCATTCACTATGAGAAGTGACAGATAACCCCACTACATAATTGATTTTACAAACATCGCAGCAAGCATTTCTTATTTTACGAACACCGCTCATGAACAATATACTAACGAATGTATACCTTTTTGGTGCAATAATATCTATAACATCAATATTTTGTACTCCCTCCGTCCCATTTTAATAGTCCTATTTGACTTTTCAAGCCACTTTGACTAGCTAAATTGAGTAGGAAAATGATACAACACTTTTTCACAATATTGTAGAGTTGTCTCAAGTCTAAAACAATATGAAGAGTTTGAAAAAAAATATATCGTTTTGTGACTCGATTTTATTAGTCAAAGTAGTCTTAAAAGTCAAATAGGACTATTGAAATGGGACGGAGGGAGTAGATGTTGTGGGGTAAAAGACATTTTCACCCCCTCTAATTTCATTAAAGGACACTTTGACCCCCTTTAGTTTTTAAAATGATATTTTCACCCCTTTAGTGTGTTGCGCTTGAAAAATTACACCTCAAACTGTTATACCGCCAGTCTAGGATTGGGAACCGTCAGTAAATGTATTCGTTTATGATAAATGTGCCCTCATATTATGGAAATCAAAGGCATTACCTAATGGTATATAAGACCTTTTTGCATGACATGGACGTCAAATTGGTCTCTAAAATTATTTTCAGTGTCAAACCCCACTCCTAGACTAAGGTCGTCACAGTCAGAGACTGTAAGTTTTTTGAAGTTTGGCACACTTAAGGGGTGAAAGCGTCCTTTTACAAACTAGAGGGGGTGGAAGTGTCCTTTGATGCAACTAGAGGGGTGAAAATTTCTGTTAACCAGATGTTATTTGTCAAATCTCATGATGCACATGTCCACTGTTGGCGCATATTGTATGTCCATAGGGATGACAATTGGGTTTGATCCGACATGGTATCCGGCATATTACACCCCTAATACAAAATATCTGATTCGTTCCATCACAATTGGATCACACATGAATCATATGTCTAGTGATTTGTGAAATCCGATTCAATTATGTTATTGTACCTAATACGTTCAATAATATACATTTATTAATATCATTGTAAATATATTAGTTATCGTCTTTAATTCAAGTAACATCATAAATTTTACATAAATATGTGTTTGTTATGACAAAATTGATGAATCAAGCTTGTAAATGAGAAATAATTAATATTGATTTCAATTCATAATTATCATAAATTTTACATCAATACGTGTTTGTTATGACAAAATTGATGAATTATGCTTGTAGATAAGAAGTAATTAATATTAATTGTAATTCATAATTCACAGGGTTTGGATCAGATCCGTAATTATCCGAGTCGGGTCTGTTCCAAACCATGTGAATTTTGGGGTAGGCTGATCCAATCCAACCCCGATTCGTTACCATCCCCAGATTTCGAAAGTTCATCAATGAAATGACAACTTCAAATGCAATTGCGATCTTCGTAAACATTTATCCTTGTTCTCTTCCTTTATTTCTTCATACTTGTTATTTCCATTTGTTTCCTTTATTTCTTCCTCATTTTCATTTCAGGAAATTGGTTCACTACCCGTCTGGCGAAATTGATCTTTGAAAAATACCCCATATTGACTTACCTTCACTTGTTGATCTCACTTTAGGTTAACAAGGGAAACTAACTCAACTTTCTCTTAATTAACCTTATTTTTAAACAAAACGAAACAGTTTACACTTCACTCTCTCTCTCTCTCCCCCCTCTGCTGGACGTGAGATTTCATTCCTTGTCCCAGTAATTTGCTTGTCTCAGTTGTTGCTCGTCCTAGTTTTCACTACTTCTCTCAGTATGGCAATACACTAAGACGAGAGTAACGCTCGTCTCAGTATATTCCCATATGGAGACTGGGACGTGCTATGAATACTAGGACAAGTGGGTTGGTCGTCTAACACAAAAACAATGTTTTATTCATAGATCATTAACATAAAAACTTAAGATTGAACAAATATTGAGCAAAAATGGAAAGAAAAGCAGTTCATTGACATAAAAATGTAAAAACAACTTAAATAAAATTACATTTTTGGTTTTTTCACATCCCAAGGGAAGCCATTTGGGCTCCAATCCTCACTATCACTCTCATCTCTCTTTCTTTTCGGCGGAGGAGATGGAGTCTTTTCCAATGAAGCAAAGTGAGCCGTGTCTTCTTCGTCTTCCCCATCGGATGTGTGTATTGTTGATTCCGAACCCTTTCTCGGTTCATAACCAATTTCATCGTCTTCTTCACTTTCCTCATTCTCTTCACTCTTTTCTTCGTCATCTGTTTCCACCTTTTCTTTATCTTCTTCACTGTGTTCACTTTCGAACTCCGACTCCTTAGGTGGCATTTGTTTGGCCATTTTTTGACGGGATGATTTTGGGAATAGATTTTGGGTGCTTTTATAGATATAGAAATTGGTAGATGAAGACACTCTGGGGTTCTTGTGCCGTGCATTTTACAGGTTATTGTGATGTATTTGCATGTTTTCAAGACGTCATAATTTGGATATATTTGCTAGAAAATGTGTCCAAATTCATGATGTAATAATTTGGACACATTTTTTAAAACGTAATCATTTTGCATGTTTTCTAGAAGATGTATCAAAATTTAAAACTGTGACTCATTAAATTCCACCGGTTACATTTATTTTTTGTTGTTTGAGAAACATTTATATTTATTTAAATATGTGTGTTATCAAATTCCATTAATTACATTTATGTCTATTTTAATATATTTTATTTATCTAATATTCGTCCAATTATAATAAATAATTATACAATTAATATTAACTATGAAACTAGGTATTGGTTGTGGTAAATTGCTCTAAATTGTAAGTTAAAATTAGAAAGAAAAGATATATTGTCTGCGCAATCATCGGAAGAAGTTGCAAACTTGAGATTACAAAGAACGAACAACAGCTTCCGTTACAACGTTAATGTTTTAATTGAGGGCAACTCTTTTTGGTATGCCCTTTTACATGGCAATGGCTACATCCATACGTTCCCGTTCTCCGCTTCTTTTCACGCACGGTTTCGACCATTGGCTTGTGTCTTTTTCCCTTGTCCCTCCCAACTGTCACCACTTTCTTCGGTGGAAGTGGCCGGCAGTTTCTTATGTCCGCAGGTACTTCGCTTGTGTCCCACGTTGCTGGGTTGGGAGGAGCCTGAATTGTACCAGCGTAGACCTTTTTGTAGTAGTCCAATGAATAGAACACGCTGGTGTGGTCGTACATGACCTCAAAATCGTGCCTGACTTTGTAACGGCCAATTTTCCTGAGTTATGTTGCACAAGCACACACATGTACACACGGGAACAACATATGTTGGTATGCGCCGCACGTGCAGGTTCTGAGGCAATGTCCTGGCTCGAAGTCCACTAGATGAGTTTTTAGGTCATTATAGCGGACTTCGTACTTAGACTCTGTAATTGGTCGCACGAAAATAACTACACACTTTTGAGTACGGATGAACGTTATTTTCTCCATTTTTGCAGTCAAGTAGGTGTTTCCCAAGTCAGTACGCCTGTTTTGTTTTACGAGGAGCCACACGCTTTGTTGTTCGCATAATTGGGAGAACATTGTAAGAGCTTTGTCAGACCACGACGCCGGCATGGACGATTCAAAAGACTTTGCATGGTTGGATGTTAGCTGCTCAAACCGTGCTGTTTTACAATGCGACCTTGCCCTAGACCGGCATCCCGTAGGTAACCTTCGACGGTCTTATTGTTAACGTTGTTTACACGATCGCACTCAATACCCATTTCCGTCAGATGTGACTCACAGGTCACCCTATCAAATGTATATGCCGCACGCCAAAAACGTGACACCCACTTCGTTGAATTGTAATGCGACAGAGCGTTCATTTTCAAATGGTGGTAGTAGTGGACATGGTTGGATAAGGGGTACACCACCTTAATTAAATTGATGATAGCCTGGTGCCGATCTGAAATGAACGTCAACTCACTGTGGTCCTTGACAATTGAGCTTAGTTTGGTTAAGAACCAAGTCCACACAGGGGTGTTCTCCTGGTCCACTAGTCCCCAAGAATGGGATAGCAGTGTTTCTCGTTATCAACCATTGTGCATACGACCAATTACAGTGGTCCTTTCTTCATGTGCGACATATCAATGACAATTACGGGTCTCATATACGGTATCCCCTCAAATTGTGCGCCAAAAGCAAGGAAACGGTACATGAAAACACCATCTTCGTCCACTCCCATATCCCATAATGTAACATGGTTCAAGATCTGGCAAAAATACATGAACACGGGAAGATCAGTGTTATTTTGAGCAAGAGTACCCTGGATCATCGATTTGGACCTTTGGCGTGCATACCACGCCCCCAATACGATAATCTACTTCCCAGATCTTTGGCGACCTCCTGTACTTGACTGATTGTGGGTGTCTTTTTTGTTTCGTCCAGCAATTCATGCGCGACAACCGCGCTAGTAATGTTACAGTGCTTTCCATCTACGCTGCTTGCAGTACATGTGTGAATGGGGTTATGTTTCTCACCTGATAGTACACAACATCTTTATAAATTCCAGACGAGAGATCACTCGTCTGTGATTTAAATGCCAGACGAGAGATCACTCGTCCCAATCTTGCAGGTCTTGCACTTCCCAGTTGTGCATGTGCTAGCATGATACGAGTAAGATACTCGTCTCTGTCTTTTCTGAGAAGACAGAGACGATCATATTTCTCGTCTCAGTCTTCTGAGAAGACAGAGACGATGAATCTACTCCTCCGAGTCTCTCCACATACAACAACACACATCAAACCCATAATGAAGAACATAGAAGCAATATAACGAACGTAACATACCATTTTAGAGTAATGTGATGAACATATTAGAAGGATGAAAGAAAAAAAAATAGAATACCATACATTTTAGAGTACTGTGATCAACAGATTACAAGGACAAAAGCACAAATGTTAGAGTTTTAGTTACCGTAGCTGAAGAACAAAAGTGTGGAAAGCGAGAGACTCGTACAGACAAACGGGAGACTTCTATGGGAGAATTGGAGCCAATGAGAGTGACAAATGAGCCGTATTCTTGAAGAGTTTAAGGTATACATTCATAAAGTTTACAGTTGGAGTAAATTCAATTGTACTTGGTAGGTTGAGGTAGATGGAAAAAATTCAATGTAAGAGATATATACTTGTTTGAAGGGTTTTTTTTCAGGTGAAAAGGGTAGCAGGGTTATTTAACAAATTTTCCCATGTCATCACTTGCTTTTGGAGACGAGAGATACCCTGTGTTTGGAGACGAGAGAGAGATGGAGACGGGAGACATCCAATGTAGACCCTACCTGTGTCCCCACTTGCTTGCCTGCTAACAACAGTTGTTACCTAGTGTTTAAATTGGAGGGTATTTTTCAAAGACCAATTCAGCCAAGTGCATAAGTCAAAGATTATTTCACAGAGTGGCATTTATCCAATTCCCGCTTTTCATTTTTGGTAACTTTGCAGTGTGAATTGACAAAAATACCCTTACCCTACCCCTCCTCTAAACCTACCTAATCCACCCACCTCACTCTACTTTTACCCCATTTTCCCCAGTTCAGAAATAACAGAGATACATAAAGAGAAAAAAGAGACATATATTCCACTATCTCTTTGCATATGTGTAATAGGGGGGAAGGAGTCATATGAAGTGGACTTCGCTTCGACAGAAGAATTGATGGAGGAGGAGCAGGGCTTCAATAGAGGCGCTGGCAATGGCTGTGTGGTAGCGGTGGTAGAGAAACCGACGACTTCTTATATCTATGCTTGTACTTTTGATTAGTTTGTTGTTCTAAACTCTGAAATTATGTTATTTAGTGGTGCGCGTTGTTGATTTCTTTAAAGAGGGATAGAGGAACAAAGAGAAATGGGAATATATATAAAGGGAGAGAATGGGTATTTTTTGTTGAAGATGAAGGGTAAAATAATCATTTGCACAACTTTCAACATGTTCAAACAGTAACAACAAGAAAGTAAAAGAACAGAAGAAGTAACAAAAATGACGAATAAGACAAATACCTTGATATAATTACAAATTTATACCAGTACTAGGGGATTGCCCGTGCCCGGGGGCACTACCCAAAAAAAGCGTTTCATAATCGACTTTGTTAGAGGAGAAGATGAAAATGGCGTCCCCGGTAATTTTATTTGATATCCATCAAGTCATGTTCTTACACACTTTTGATAAGTTACATTAATTAATCCGAGAGAGGGTAAATTTTCAAGTAGTTGATAGTTGAGTGGGTAGTTAAGTGACTGGTAGGTGGGATCTAAGGGCAACGGAGATTTAGGGCATCTAAAGGCTGAAAAGCCAGAAATTAATTAAACCATGCTGTTTTATAGAATAGACTAGGGGATTGCCCGTGCCCGAGGGCACTACCCAAAAAACTCGTTTCATAATCGATTTTTTTGGAGGAGAAGATGAAAATGGCGTTCCCGGTAATTTTATATGATATCCATCAAGTCATATTCTCACATACTTTTGATAATTACGTGCATTAAGAGGGTAAATTTTCAAGTAGTGGGTAGTTAAGTAGTGGGGTAGTTAAGTCGGTGGTAGGTGAGATCTAAGGGTTGAGGCTTATTTATTTAAACTAAAGGCTGAAAAGTCATAAGTTGGTTAAACTATGCTATTTTATAGAATAGACTAGGGGATTGCCCGTGCCCGAGGGCACTACCCAAAAAACATGTTTCATAATCGATTTTGCTGGAGGAGAAGATGAATATGGCGTCCCCGATAATTTTATATGATATCCACCAAGTCATGTTTTTACACACTTTTGATAATTACGTAAATTAAGAGGGTAAATTTTCAAGCAGTGGGTAGTTAAGTGAATAGTTAAGTCGTGGGGTAGTTAAGTGAGTGGTAGGTCAGATCTAAGGGCTGGGATTGATTTATTTAATCTAAAGGCTGAAAAGCCATAAGTTAGTTAAACCATGCTGTTTTATAGAAAAGATTTGTTTAGTGCAAGATAGAACATGATAGAATCGTTGTAGGGAACAAGAACCCGCCGGAAATGGAGCCCACTCATTCCCACCGTTTTCACCACCACCATGGCACCATGCGTCCTCCTCCTTCTCCCTTGGAGAGTCTTCAATAAAAATCGAATAGAACCGCCTGTAATTTAGTTGTGACCACTACACCTCACCCCTCTCTTTCTCTCTCTCTAAATTCTCTTCTTCACCTTCCTCAACACTTCAAACCTCTCCTCTCTCCTCTCTCTCTCTCTCCCTCTTCTCAGATCAAATATGAATAATCTCTGAGTCGGAAATAATTCAAAATGTTTTCAAACGTGTTCAACTAATATGTTTAATCATCATTTAGTATTTTTTTAGTTAATTTATGAAATATTTTCATCTTATTCAATTCAATTATTTTTGAAACGGTAGAAATAATTTTTTTTTGAGAAGTGTAGAAATAAATATTTGAACAAATTACATTGGTAAAGTAATAAAAGCAAGGGTGACAATATAGTTATAAGTACAAAGGGCTTGTTTGGGTAGCAACATAAGGAGGCACCATAGCATAACTTATGCTCCCCATTTTTTATCCAGTGTTTGTGTGTCGGTATAAGGGGAGCATAAGTTATACCTCCAACATAAATGTTTCAGCTTTGTGAAAAAAAAGTTATACCACCTCCCCCGGGGTATAAGGCTGGATAAGAGGAAGCATCATAATTCACTAATTTTGTGACCAAAGTACTCCATACCTTCACCCTAATTCATACCTCTGATCCCCAAATCCTACAACAACAATCCAAATTCTATCATTGTCGTCACCATCACCATCCGCATGTCACTAGTGCACCATCTTCTTTATCTCCATTAACCTCCTACAAACCATCAGTAACCGCCACCCTCCTCTCCACCATTAATTCCAACTCATAATCACCATTTTAGATACGCATCTCTCACGGATATGGAGCTCGCACGAGTTCACCTCTTCCAATAATCTGGTTAATTAAGTTAATTAACAATATAAGTTTGTTGACAATATAATTCCCTAAGTAATTTTATCAAAATTTTATTTAGTTAATTTGTGTATTTTAATGCCAAATTATAATATGATTATCTACAAATTCAAAATCACGACACTGCAGGACAATGTGGTCATTTTCACATTACCCTTCATCATATCCGCATCTTATTTGACAGCACTCAAACACAGGCAACCAACATACCTTATCAGGGCTTATCAGACAACATACTCATCTTGGTTCTTATCCCAGCATAAGCATTATCCATACATAACTTATCCGCTACCCAAACAAGGCCAAATAAATTAACATATCAAATTTGACGGAGTTACATTTCTTCATCCTAGTTCGTCTGTCACATATCGGACCGGTTTGCGGATCTATCCATACTGAGGGACATTGTGCACCACTATCTATAACACTCAACATGTCGCATACGAGTATAAATTACAACGTTAGTCGTCTACTTTCAACAATTGTTGAGTAATGCTTCCGTTTTCTTTTCCTAATTCTAGACATCTTTTTATTTTTAAAAATAAGAGAGAGTATTTAATTATTTATATATTCTAAAAAAATTGTATGTACAGTAAAAAGTTGCTTACCTTTTTTTATCTCCGGAAATATGGATGCTATGAGTAAGATGTAGGAAAATTAAATGAAGTTAGAGACAACGACCTTTTACTCATAAAAATAAAAATATTTAAAATAAGTTTTAACAAAAATATGAAAATTAAAATAAATTGTGATTTAAAAATACAAAAATTGCCGAAATTAAACAAATAAGGGATGGCCCTAAGAGCATATTGCACAGTGCACCAAACTTTGATGGTAAAGTTTTGTGTTTTCGGCCTTCCACAGTAAATCATCAAATCATCAAATCATAAAAAAAAATTGCGATTTTTTGTAAGCCCCCCCCCCCCCCCAACCAAAATACACCAAATCACCAAATTATATATTTTGAGTAGCTTTTATGAAATGGTGAGGTGCATCTCGCACAGTGCCCCTAAATCTTATCCTATATTACCAAATCTTTATTTTACTATTAAATTTGATGGAAAAAATAGGATTTTATGTATCTACACCTAATTCTTAATTTGTGTTTAGGGCATACTTTTATATCATCAGAGATATAATGTCATATTTTGCAAATAATTAGTGTTGAAAATAATTTTAAGTGTCTGATATAATTATAATTATATTTTTTGAACTGTTTTTTATTTTTTTTATTATAATAAACTTGCGTACTATTTCATTATATTAGTTTTGAATTGTTTTTGCAATTTAATCCATTTGAATTTTGTATAATATTATTTCGGTAATAAAATATTTTTTATTTCAATAGTTATGGAATTCATGATTTGATGCTAAATTTGTTGATTTATTGTGGGAGGCCCAAAACACCATTCTCCAAATTTGATACAATGGTGAGATTATCTAATGTAAAAATTAGTTAAATTTATGGGAGATCAGAGATGCTATTTTTGCACCAAAAATGGTGAAAACTAAATGGTGTCTCTGATAGTTATCTGTGGGAGGTCGAACCATTTTTTCCACCTAATATAAAATTTAGTTTGAAATTTGATATCAACTTTGGAAGATGCTCTATGAACTCCCTAAGTAGTGTATGCAAATAAGTATTAATTCTTTTGAGAAAAAATAAGTGTTGATGATATCAAAGCAAACAAAAAAAATTAAACTGTCTTGCCTAAAAATTAACTTATGTTTCCGCAATTTTTTGCAAAAGCACTAGTTACTACATCAAATTTATGACTCCAATCCACTCTATGAAATTATGACTTCAATCTTCAATTAAAGCATTATTGCAGCTGAATAATCCATATAACAAATATTCTTATATAATTCATAAAGTTTATAAAGTTATGCTTTATAAAATTATAAAATTATGAAACAAAAATAGGTCCCATAGATTCTATAAAGTACATTATGACCCACGAATTTTTTATAATACGTTTTCCGATCAACAACTTTTTTTTCCTCTAGGCGCAAGTTATGTTTTTTTTGGAACCCGAGACATCTTTTTAGGTTTCTATCAATAGATGCACAACACAAAAATGTATAATGTCGTGCAGCTAGGGTGGTAACTCAAGTGGTAGAGCGTTGGAAGTCCCAGCATAAGGTCCCGAATACAAACTTAGTAGATGATAAAACAATTTCTTACAATAAAAGTGTCTTATGTCGTCATGTTCAAAAGAATCGAAACATCAACATAGGCCATCATGAGTTTGTTCTAATCTTTTGACACACATTATTCTATATTTTCATTATATACATAGAGGATTTATTCATGTAGACAAATGGCTAGTTATTGCACCAAACAACCAACAAATGCCCGTCGAAAAAAGTTATGAACTATTTAATTAGAGATTATTTATGAACGAACATAATCGACCTACTATTTACTGCACAAGACGAGGACATCCTCCTGATCGACATATCATTGCAGATCCAATAATACCAATTCGTATGTTAACTATATAGCATCATAAATTATAGCACAGGAAATTATAGGGCATCTAGATCAATTTAGATAATAGCCACGTTCTATCTCAGAGGCAAGAAATATCAAGAAATACATAAAATAGTCAGCAATACTATCCGCCACTCGGAATACATTTTCTTTAGAATACTATAGAATACAATATGTTACTTTAAAAATGAAGAGTTTTATGTTCTTTGACTGTGCAATTCAGGCACTATGAGAACTGACAGATAACCTCACGCGTAATTGATTTTGCAGACATTGCAGCAAACGCTTCTGCGGTGACATCAATGTTATGTAGATGTTAAGGGGTAAAAAACATTTTCACCCCCTCTAGTTTCATTAAAGGACACTTTCACCCCCTCTAGTCTCTAGTTTCATTAAAGGATACTTTTACCCCATCTAGTTTTGAAAACGACCTTTTCACCCCTTCAGTGTGTTGTACTTCAAATAAATTTACACCTCATATTGTTACATCGCCAGTCTGGGATTGGGAATCGTCATTAAAAAAAAAATATGACAAATTTTCCTTCTTATGGAAACTGAAGACATTACCCAATGCAATATTAGACTTTTTGCACGGCATGGGCGTCGAATTGGTCTCTAAAATTATTTTCAGTGACAAAACCCCACTTCTAGACTAAGGGCGTTACAGTCAGAGAGTGTAAGTTTTATGAAGATTTGCACACTGAAAGGGTGAAAGTGTCCTTTTTCCAAACTAGAAGCGGTGGAAGTGTTCTTCAATGAAACTAGAGGGGTGAACGTGTCTTTTAACAAGATGTTATTTGTCAACTCTCATAATGCACGTATCCACTGTTAGCACATATTGTATGTCTATAGGGATTATTCCTTCGGTCCAATCTGATATGGTATCCGGCGCAATCCATCCCTAATCAAATCCGATTTGATTATGTTATTGTACCTAATATGTTCCATACTATACATTTATTAATATCATTATAAATGGGATTTTTTTTACCTTCAACCTACATGCGTAATTGAACTTGTGACACTTAATTTAATGAATTATCTGTTTACCATAAAAGCCACATGCATTATTCAAATTTATGACACTTAACCCACTGCATTATCAATTTATCATAAAAATCACCTTCATTATTCAAATTGTGGCAAATAGCCTACTAAAAATCCTCTTTGGTTACTATGTTGTTCTAAATTCTGATCCACTGCTGTTTATTGGTGCTTGTTTTTTATTTATGTAAAGGGGAAGAGAGAGAACAAACATAAATGGGACTAGAGATAAAGGGAGAGAATGGGTATTTTTGTAGAATATGAAGGGTAAAACAATCATTTGCACAACCTTTAACATGTGCAAACACTAAGGGCATCTCCAACCCTATGGGGGGAGGGGGACGAAAAAACCGTATTTATGTCCAACCCCCATTGGGGAAGGGTCAGGGGTGCTATGGGGATACATTTTGCCTTGGTGTGGGATGGTTAAGGGAGATTTCCCCATGGACATCCTCTCCCCCTCCCGCTACATGGAATGGTTAATTAATTTAATATTTGACATTATTAATTTATTAGGTCTTTTCATTATGATTTATATATTTTATTTTATTATTTAAAAAAATTAATAATGTATTCACGATAATGTAATCATAAAGTATTACTAATAAAATATAGCCATCATTATCTTATTTTGTAGAAATTTTAATAAATATTTTATTTTATATAGTTAACAACTACAACCTCCGTTTCGTCTGTTTCGTCTGTGTTTGACTTTTTAACCCGTAACTGAGTCACTTTGACTTGGTGATTTGGGTACCAAAACGATGTAAATTTTTAACAAATTTTTCATGCTATTTTAGAATAAACTTTCATCTATAACACCATGCAAAGATTACCAAATTCTTGTATCATTTTGCTAATCAAATCACCGAATGAAAGTGACCCAGTGAATAGTGACAAAAAGTGAAGTAGGCTGAAACAGGCGAAACAGAGGTAGTATGAAATAATTGAAAATACACTTAAAAGTGTCAAATTTATTTTTAAATCATTCAATATATATTAATTTTGTTAGGTGGGGGAAAAGAATGAATTGGAGATGATTAGTAGTTTGGGGTTGGGAGAGAGGGGAAATGGGCCCTTGAGGAGAAAGGGATCGGGAGAGGAGGTGAGGTGGGAATGAAAATGACACGGGCTGGAGATGCCATAACAAGAAGAATAAAACACCGAAGTGTTTTATTGTTCCCTCAACCCACGTGGCTTTTTCTTAGCCATCAGATGAAAAAGAAATATAGGGCTCACAATGGTGTTGGGAACAATTTGTCAAAAGCAAAACTGCAAAAGTATACTCTCTGCCTTGTCCATCAAATCTGTCCTCCACATCCATCACATCACTTGGAGTTGGGGTAATACAGGTAGTCCCAAAGGGACGGGACGGGACGGGGGTTTTATCTAGTACTAGTACCACTCCGGCCGAACTCTTTCTACCCATTTTTATTTTGGGTAACATTAATTTGTTGAAATGTCAATTTTACTCTCTTCAGTAATACCCCACCTGCTTTTTCCTATTCCCAACCCCACCCACTTAAATCAAATCTTATCCTCTCATCCTCACAAAAGCACTCAGAACACCACACATTAGAGAGAGAAAGAGAGGGAGAGAGATAGAGAGACTGGTAGAGATAGAGAGACCGGTAGAGATGTAGAAATGGACGGGGGTGAGGACGCCGATTTCAGGCGGTGAGGACGCCGATCTTTGCGGTGGTGGCGACGCTGGTGAGGACGCCGGTCTCTGGTAGTGGTGAGGCGACGGACGGCGGCGGCGGTAGACCCAGTACCAGATTAGTACATTTATGTTCTCTCTCTCTCTCTCTCTCTCGAGATCTATTTTCCTCTGTTTCTTCTTCTTCTTCTTCTTCTTTTGCTGCTGCTGCTGATTCTGATTTTTTGCAGAAATAGGGTGCAGCGGTGGTTGTGGTGGAAGACGGACGAAGAGACAACGGAGGACAACGGGCTCGTTGCTGGTTGAAGACGACGGCAAGGACGACGGAAAGGATGCCGGTGACAGTGGAGGCGGTGGGGGAGGCTGACCCAGGTAGTACTATTCCTCTCTCTCTCTCTCTCTCCTTCTCCTTCTCCTTCTCCTTCTCCTTCTCCTTCTCATTCTCTCCTTCTCCTTCTTCTTCTCCTTCTACTTCTCGACCCACAACACTCTTTTTCTTCTTATTCTTTTCTACATCCTCTTGTAATTTTCTAAGATTTGTAATTTTTAGTCTAGATCTGTATTTTTTGGTGCATAATTGGTTAAATTTGTTGTGTTTGGTTGTGTTCTTGTTTCTGGTGGCATAATGGTGGTATTTGTGGCTGGCTGGTGGTGGTGGTGGTGGCTGGTAGAGAGTGGTGGTGGTGGTGGTGGTTTTACTGTTGGGATACAGCTAGTGACAGATTTGTAATTCACAAACTATGATAGGGGCAAAATAGACTTTCCGCCTCTACTCTTAAAACCCGTGCCCAGCCGCAATGGGTAGTAAGAGCTGGGACGGAGTGGTAACAAGAAGAAGTAAAAGAAAGAAAGTAATCACTACTTGATTGTAAGGAAATGGGAAGCCGATTTTAAACCGGCGGAGGCCAAGAACAATATGACGGCGGTTTGGATTCGTCTTCCACAAATACCTTCGGAATACTACCATGAGTATGTGTTAAAAAAGATTGCTAGAGAATTTGGGGAGCCCTTCAAGATTGATTTAGTCTCGGCTAGTGGAATTCATACCAAGTATGCCCGTATATGTGTAAATGTTGACCTCAACAAGCCTCTGGTACCGGAATTCACACTTGGTAGATATTCGTATAAGGTTTTATATGAGCACATCAACAACATATGCTTTGGATGCGGGAGAGTGGGGCATCGAAGGGAGTACTGTCCGGATAAAGTAAAGTTGGATGGAGAAATCAATCGGGGAGATGGCCGGAGTATACCGGAGCCGGAGAAGATGAATGGAGAGGGGGTCAATCAGCAACGGTCAAATGTTAGTAACAACGGTCAAATGCCAGCTGGAAATGTTGAAAGCAGGTGGATAACGCCAAGAAGGTATTTCCAAAATAAAAAGAACAATAATTCCAGAAAAGGTCCTCGGATTTCTGATGAAGTTGCCAAGCAGGGCAAGTTGGGAATCAATGCTAATGTTAATAGTTTGGGGCTCTAAAGAATTTGGAAAATGCAGATAGGAGCTTGGATCAAGAATTGGAAGATGGGCCTATAGGGCAAGGGCCCAATAACGGAGACTTGAATGGATCAACAAGTAATGGGCCGGGCTGTTTTATGAAACCCAGTATAGTTTACAACCCAACAGGCAGAAGGTTCGAGCCACCTGGGTTTAGCCATATGGGAGGTATGGAAATTCAAGAGACAATTGGAAAAGAGAAAGGAAGCGTCTCGATGATGGTTGAAAGAATTGAAGGGGTTAGTTCTGTTTCGTTGGCGAAGCCAGTTGGATCTCAACCTGATGAGAACAGTGAGGTGATGGCGATTTGTCATGAAGGGAAAGAAAAAAGGTGAAGATATGGCAGAGAAAGGGACAAAGGAGTTGCATATCGATTTGATTACGCAAGAGACCAACACAGATATTGAAGATAGTCACCAAGAAGAGACAGACATAAATCATAGCCGAAGGTTTGGAGCTAAGCACAATAGCAACCTGGGAAACTTCAGGAATCGGCTATCTATAGGGGCTTCAAAGGACTTCAAACTTCAATCCAACCAAGAACATGGAGAAGCAGGAGGAAAACATAAATATTCTGGTGGACGAGGAAATCACTACCGAATTGGAAGCAGAAGAAACCGAGATCCGCTTCATGGGAGTGACTTGGTGGAGGAGAGATGCAAAACTGACGGTGAAGATGGACTGGTCAGAGATGAAGGAGGTGAGATGGAAATCACTGAGTTTGAAAGGGCTGAGATCGACGGAGCTAGATCTAGCGAGGTTGAGTCGCATGGATCCTTATGTTGGAATAGATGCCCTAGAGGCAATCTAGTTTAGTTTGAATTTATTTGTGGCTAGAAATTCATTTATTATTTATTGGATATTTAATATAATGAAGTCCTTAGATTTACAATTGTGTTTTTTATCTTAAATATCCCTAGTCCAGTATAATGATTAAATGGGACAATCATCTATAGACTAGTATGGGGTTGGATTGATATGGAGATATCACGATCCAACACATAGGTGTGCATTAGGGGTAATGTTGCACTGGATTGACCCATCTCCGAGAAGGCTACATACACGTTATGTTGAGTCACAAGCGCTTCTCGCGGTGCAATGGTATTGTCATCCTTAGACTTGAAGTCACTAGATATTCTAGTTGTGGATTATTGTGATTTTGGTAGCGTTAAACGCTACACCATAACTGGGTAGTTATAAAGGCGTGTACTGGATACAATAAGAAGCAAGCTTAGAGATCGTAGTGGACGTAGATAGAATTTGTCCCTCCCACATAACGGGAGCAAATATCCTAGGCCACTCGAGGGATAGTGCTTATAGAATGTCTGGCCAGAATCAAATAAATCAATATGGGATATTGATGTTATTTGCACGAATAAGGCTATTCCCATGGATCGAGAAACTATGGATTGGATATACGAGTGTGACTTGTATGTCTCGTGTCCAATCCGGATATAGAGACAAAGGGATGAGACGATTACTTGTACAAAGGTTGTCAAGATTACTATTCTATTAGTTGGCTAGAATGTATGTTTTGCTAGAAACCGCTCCATATTAGCAAATAGTTGCTACCAACTACATAGAACCTATGGGGTCACACGCTATATAGAGTTGAAGTAGATTTGTGAATTAATTAATTGGATTAATTAATTAGAAGGATCACTTTGCAAAACCTTGCAAACTTAGTAAGGACTAATTTGCAAGGAAGGGACTAAATTGAATTCTAGTAGGACTAGAATAAGTCCTTTAGGTAGTTGACAAGGAGTTGTTGGACTATATAAAAGGACCTTCCTTCCTTCCTTCCCACAACTTATGCTCATAATTGAACATAAAAAGAGTGGGAGAGAACAAAAGGAGAGAGAGCAACAAGCTAGCGGAGCCGCCGCCCCCTAGCTAGCCGCCCCATCCCCGTCGGCCCCAAAGGAGGCCGAAACCTCCTTTGGTTGTCTCGTTTTGCGTGATTCTTCTTCCTCTTCCTCTTTCCGGGATAGCACCAAGGAGTGGGAGATCTAGGAATCAACTCTAGGCGTGGATCAACCATAGAGAACGTGACATAATTCGCGTTTGAAGTCATCAAAGGAGAACCCTAAGGTGTGTTATTGATTTCTTCCTTTACCATCGTTATGTCTCTTGACTTGTAATCCTTGGAGGGTTTTGCACGGTTAATTTTGTTTCCGTTGCGCATCCATGAATCAAAACCCTACAGTGGTATCAGAGCCACAGGTCGTAGAGCATAAACGTGGTTTATGTGTTACGTTTCAGTTGTTTTACACCTTAAATTGATTGTTTATCGCGTAAAACAAGACAAATCAAGCATGGGATGCAATTTGTCAATAATCTATCATAACAAGATCTAATTTTTGCATTGGATGCATGAATTGGTGAGTTTGAGAAATTTTAGGATCTTAGATCTAGGGTTTGGGCATCCTTGGGGAAGAAGGAGTTCTTCCAAAACAAGGAAACAACCAAACTTGGGCACCAACCAAGGGAGTTGTTTCCAAAACAACTCCCTCAAGGAGGTTCTGCCCCCTAGGGGACCGCCCCTCTTGCTTTCCGCCCAAGCCTTGGCCGCCCTAGGGGCCGGGCATCCCTAGCCCGCGGCCTAGCCGCGTGGGTTATGGGCCGGGCCGGCCCTAGGGCCTTGCGGTTCACCTTCTTGGGCCCGGGCAATTTGATTGTTGGGCCCGTGGACAGTTTTAATCCTAGAAATCCTAAAATCAATTAAAATTGACCAAGCGCGTTAAAATTGGATTTTAACTGTTTATGTGCAATTCGCATGGTGATTGGATATGGCCTTAGGATGTGGTTTTATGTGGATGTTTAATTTTGTGGTTTGGTTTACGGCCTGCGAGCTGATCAATTAATTGTAATAATTAATTAGGATTTTATGGCCTGCGTGCCATTTTTTTCTCAACTTGTGAGATTTATTTTATTTAGTATAGATGATAGCTAGTGCTAGATAAAGTAGATTGTTAGCCAAGATTGAAGAAAAGAAGCCCAAAGCCAAAAGGAGTCACAAAGAATGGAGCATGGAGCATGGAGCATGCCAAAAGACTATGAAGGATGGACCAAAAGATCCAGACGCATGGAGATGTGTTTGCTTTTAGGGTTCATAGATAATTCCATTGGCTTGGAATTATCTTAGTCTAGAAAAGGCCATATCCACATCACGTTTAATTTTTTGTTTTGTGGTTGTTTACTTTATTGTCTTATTATTTTGTGGTTGGTGTATGGATGATGCATGCAATTAGGATAATAAGATAATTAGACAACCCGGATCTATTATTTGGAGTTGTGCCCAAACTCAAATAGATCGATTAGTTGATTTTGATCAGCAAAACAATTAAAATTGAATTTAAAATCCCTCAATATTCAAATATTGTGTTCTTGCCTTCTCGTTATTTAAACACTCATGATCATCATTATTTATCAAGTTCGTGCGTGCCAAAGCAGGGCGACTTGGTTCATAATGATAGAATGCGATGGCACACCTCGTGTGCAATTGTTTAAGTAAGAGGTTGAACACAACTAGGCAATTAATATGATTAAGAAATCTAGAGGAAATCAATTGGGATTATCCATATGGATGGATAAATAATGAGTTATTTGCCCAGTTGAACCAAGAGTTGCATAAGGGATGCAATTGGGATTGTTCCTACCTAAAGTAGTCAAATTATGGGGGACTTGCCAAAGCAAGCTCATAAGGAGATGAAACATGGATCTTAGCCCACTAGAAAATATAAGGATATTTTCCGCATTAATATCTTGAGGGTTATTATCCGTAGTAAAATAGTGGGAGCTATATTTGATAAATTAGCCATTATTGAATATAGTCAAAAATTCACAAATACTAAAACTTGCGTATTTTCCTTTTGTAGAATTCCAAATGGCAAACAACTCATCGAGTTCACAACATTCCCTACGATCTGTCCTTGATAAGGACAAGCTCTCTGGAACCAACTTCCTTGATTGGTACAGAAACTTGAGAATTGTTCTCAAGCAAGAGAAGAAACTGTACGCAATAGAGGAGCATGTTCCTGCAGGTCCAGAGAACCAAACACCAGCTGCCCTAAAGGCGTATCAAAAGCGTGTTGATGACGTTAATGATGCGGCCTGCCTTATGCTATGCACCATGACTTCTGAGCTTCAGAAGCAACACGAAAACATGAATGCTGTCGATATGATCGAGCATTTGAAGCAGCTCTTCCAAGAGCAGGCAAGGGTAGAGAGGTATGAGGTCTCTAAGGCACTGTTCAAGTGTCATCTGGCAGGAGAGAACCCGATGGGACCCCATGTACTCTGTATGATCGGGTACTTGGAGAATCTCGCCCGACTGGGGTTCCCGGTCGGCCAAGAGTTGGCAACCGATCTCGTGTTGCAATCGTTGCCCGAGAGTTATGGACAGTTCATCATGAACTATAACATGAACGAGATCGTGAAACCACTGCCAGACTTACTCAATATGTTGAGGACAGCTGAACAGAGCATCAACAAGGGTAAGGGCAAATCCATTATGATGGTGCAGAAAGGAAAGGGCAAAAGGTTTGCCTCGTCATCCAAGGGCAAAGGCAAGTCAGTTGCCAAGTCCAAGGAACCTGCCCTTAAGCCTGTTGGTGGCATTGCCAAAGGTGTGACTAAAGGTAAGTGTCACTACTGCAGTCAGCGTGGACACTGGAGGAGGAACTGGCCAAAATATCTGGAGGACAAGCGGCTTGGAATAGTGATTCCACCACCACCAGGTATTTTTGTTGTAGATGTCAATTTAACTATCTCTACATCATGGGTATTAGATACTGGATGTGGATCTCATATTTGTCGAAATATGCAGGATCTAAATAGAAGTAAAAGATTGGCCAAAGGGGAGGTAGATCTGCGCGTTGGGAATGGAGCAAAAGTTGTTGCGTTGGCCATAGGCGTGTGCGAGCTATCTCTGCCTTCAGGATTAGTTTTAGAATTAAATAATTGCTATTTTGTGCCTGCTATGAGCAGAAACATTATTTCTATTTCTTGTTTGGACAAGGATGGTTTTATTAATTCAATAAAGAACAATTGTTGTTCCTTTTATTTAAATAATATTCACTATTTTAGTGCGCAATTATTTAATGGACTGTATGTCCTTGATCTAAGCAATCCTGTCTACAACATTAATACCAAGCGGATTAGAATAAATGATTCAAATCCTGCTTATTTATGGCACTGTCGTTTAGGCCACATAAACGAGAAACGTGTATCTAGACTCCATAAGGATGGATTACTAGACTCATTTGATTTTGAATCATATGAGACATGTGAGGCTTGTTTATTGGGAAAAATGACAAAGTCCCCTTTCAATAAGAAAGGTGAGAGGACTAGTGAGCAATTGGCGCTCATAAATACTGATGTATGTGGGCCATTTGCCACGCCTGCCAGGGGTGGTTATGTCTACTTCATTACATTTACTGATGATTACAGTAGATATGGATTTGCGTACCTTATGAGGGAAAAATCCGAATCCTTTGAAGTGTTCAAAGAATTCAAGAATGAAGTAGAGAAGCAACTTTGCAAAAGTATCAAGGTCTACGATCGGATCGTGGAGGAGAATACTTAAGCCAAGAGTTTGACGACTATCTTAGAGAGTGTGGGATCGTGTCCCAACTCACTCCACCCGGAACTCTACAGTGGAATGGCGTGTCTGAGAGGAGGAATCAAACCCTATTGGATATGGTTCGATCTATGATGTGTCAAACCGATCTTCCATTATCATTTGGGGCTACGCTCTATTAAGTGCAGCTTTCACCATTAACCGTGTTCCATCTAAATCAGTCATGAAGACACCATATGAGATGTGGAGTGGGAGGCGTCCCACACCGTCGTTCATGAGGATTTGGGGCTGCGATGTCTATGTAAAACGTTTACAATAAGACAAGCTAGGGCCAAAATCGGATAAATGCAAATTTGTGGGGTACCCTAAGGAAACTAAGAGTTACAACTTCTACAATCCAATCGAGAACAAAGTGTTTGTTGCTCGGACCGGCGTGTTTCTAGAAAGAGAATTTGTCTCTAAAGAAGCAAGTGGGAGGACTGTAGAACTTGAAGAGGTTCAAGAACCACAAATCACTGAACCGATTATGGAACATGAACAGGAACCACAAGCAGTTGTGGAGAAACCTGTTCAGGTAACACAAGAGCTTCGTAGATCTAGTAGAGTGCGCCAGGAACCCGATAGGTATGGACTTCTCGTGACCGATTCCGATGACACGATGCTCATAGATGATGAGCCTACTACCTATGAGGAGGCCATGAATGGCCCAGACTCTCAGAAGTGGCTAGAAGCCATGAGATCTGAGATGGAATCCATGTACACCAACAAAGTATGGACTTTGGTGGAACCACCCGAAGGGGCGCGGCCCATAGGGTGCAAGTGGGTCTTCAGGAAGAAGATCGACATGGATGGTAATGTGATTACCTATAAGGGCCAATTGGTGGCTAAAGGATTCAGACAGATTCATGGTATTGACTATGATGAAACCTTTTCACCAGTCGCTATGACCAAATCCATCCGAATCCTACTTGCGATTGCAGCATACCATAACTATGAGATTTGGCAGATGGATGTCAAAACATCATTCCTTTATGGGAATCTCCTCGAGGACGTGTATATGATACAGCCAGAGGGTTTTGAGGTTCCAAAGCAAGCCAACAAAGTCTGTAAGCTGCAACGATCCATTTATGGATTGAAGCAAGCTTCTAGGAGTTGGAATCGACGTTTTGATGAAGTAGTCAAAGAGTTTGGCTTCATCAGGAACGAAGATGAGTCTTGTGTCTACAAGAAGGTTAGTGGGAGCTCTGTAGCTTTTCTGGTCTTGTATGTGGATGACATACTACTCATTGGAAACGACGTTCCCATGCTGCAATCCGTTAAAGATCGGCTAGGGAAGTGTTTCTCAATGAAAGACTTAGGGGAAGCAGCCTATATATTCGGTATAAAGATCTATAGAGATAGATCTAAGAGGTTGCTAGGCCTAAGTCAAAGTACATATATTGACAAGGTGTTGAAACGGTTCAACATGCAAGATTCCAAGAAGGGATTCTTGCCCATGTCACATGGAATCACTCTTTCGAATAGTGGTTGTCCTTCCAATGAGATTGAGAAGGAACGCATGAGTAGAATTCCCTATGCCTCGGCCATAGGATCTATCATGTACGTCATGTTATGTACTAGACCAGATGTGTCATATGCCTTGAGTATGACAAGCAGATACCAATCCAATCCAGGTGAGAGTCACTGGATTGCAGTCAAGAACATCCTAAAGTACTTGAGAAGAACTAAGGATGCTTTCTTGATATTTGGCGGTGAGGAAGAGTTGCGTGTAAGGGGTTACACTGATGCAAGCTTCCAAACCGACAGAGATGACTTTAGATCACAGTCGGGATATGTGTTTTGCCTGAATGGAGCAGCGGTGAGCTGGAAGAGTTCCAAGCAAGAGACGATGGCTGATTCTACAATGGAGGCTGAGTAAATTGCTGCAAATGGCGCAGCAAAGGAAGCTGTTTGGATCAAAAAGTTTGTTTCTGAACTTGGTGTGGTTCCCAGCATTGCGGATCCAGTTGAGTTGTACTGTGACAACACTGGGGCGATCGCGCAATCAAAGGAACCCAGGTTGCATCAGAAATCCAAGCACGTGCTCAGGAAGTTTCATCTGATTCGAGATATTATCGATAGAGGAGACATTCGGATATGCAAGATTCCTACATATGAGAATCTGTCAGACCCGCTTACAAAGCCGCTCACGCAGTGGAAGCATGAAGGGCACACTAGGAGTATGGGCATACGAGATGCGCCAGATTGGCTCTAGTGAAAGTGGGAGACTGTTGGAATAGATGCCCAAGAGGCAATCTAGTTTAGTATGAATTTATTTGTGGCTAGAAATTCATTTATTATTTATTGGATATTTAATATAATGAAGTCCTTAGATTTACGATTGTGTTGTTTATCTTAAATATCCCTAGTCCAGTATAATGATTAAATGGGACAATCATCTATAGACTAGTTTGTGGTTGGATTGATATGGAGATATCACGATCCAACACATAGGTGTGCATTAGGGGTAATGTTGCACTGGATTGACCCATCTCCGAGAAGGATACATACACGTTATGTTGAGTCATAAGTGCTTCTCGCGGTGAAATGGTATTGTCATCCTTAGACTTGAAGTCACTAGATATTCTAGTTGTGGATTATTGTGATTTTGGTAGCGTTAAACGCTACACCGTAACTGGGTAGTTATAAAGGCGTGTACTGGATACAATAAGAAGCAAACTTAGAGATCGTAGTGGACGTAGATAGAATTTTTCCCTCCCACATAACGGGAGCAAATATCCTAGGCCACTCGAGGGATAGTGCTTATAGAATGTCTGGCCAGACTCAAATAAATCAATATGGGATATTGATGTTATTTGCACGAATAAGGCTATTCCCATGGATCGAGAAACTATGGATTGGATATATGAGTGTGACTTGTATGTCTCGTGTCCAATCCGGATATAGAGACAAAGGGATGAGACAATTACTTGTACAAAGGTTATCAAGATGACTATTCTATTAGTTGGCTAGAATGGATGTTTTGCTAGAAACCGCTCCATATTAGCAAATAGTTGCTACCAACTAGATAGAACCTATGGGGTCACACGCTATATAGATTTGAACTAGATTTGAGAATTAATTAATTGGATTAATTAATTAGAAGGATCACTTTGCAAAACCTTGCAAACTTAGTAGGGACTAATTTGCAAGGAAGGGACTAAATTGAATTCTAGTAGGACTAGAATAAGTCCTTTAGGTAGTTGACAAGGAGTTGTTGGACTATATAAAGGACCTTGCTTCCTTCCTTCCCACAACTTATGCTCATAATTGAACATAACAAGAGTGGGAGAGAACAAAAGGAGAGAGAGCAACAAGCTAGAGGAGCCGCCGCCCCCTAGCTCACCGCCCCATCCCCGTCGGCCCCAAGGAGGTCGAAACCTCCTTTGGTTGTCTCGTTTTGCGTGATTCTTCTTCCTCTTCCTCTTTCCGGGCTAGCACCAAGGAGTGGGAGATCTAGGAATCAACTCTAGGCGTGGATCAACCATAGAGAACGTGACATAATTCGCGTTTGAAGTCATCAAAGGAGAACCCTAAGGTGTGTTATTGATTTCTTCCTTTACCATCATTATGTCTCTTGACTTATGATCCTTGGACGGTTTTGCATGGTTAATTATTGTTTCCGTTGCGCATCCATGAATCAAAACCCTACACCTTACTTTAAGGTTCTTCCCTCGGTCGCTGAAGATTGTTCTATGTCTATGAAGATCCTCGCTTGGAACGTCCGCGGAGCGGGCAACAATACCTTCAAAGGTACCTATGTAGAGGTTTTACATATGCACAAATTTCATATCTCTTTGATTGTTGAACCGAAGGTTCCCATTTCTTCGAATGGGGGATTTCTTTACGGATCTGGGTTTCACTAGTATGTCTGTTTCTGATCCGGTGGGTAGGATGGTGCGTGGCTGCACTGGAACCCTAAACAGGTGAAAGTTTCAACACAAAAAATCACCAGCCAGGTGATACATGCTACTATGAGCCGCAATAACTATGTGTATTAGATTTTCTCGGCGGTTTATGGAAGCCCTAATCCAGCCAAAGGAGAGGCCTTATCGGATGAACTCGAAGAACACATGGGTGATTCGGATGAGCCTTGGATGGTGGCAGGTGACTTCAATGATTTTGCAAGTGTTGATGAAAAAAGAAGTTACAGCAATTCCAACTCAAGGAACAGAATCAACAAGTTTCAGAGCAACCTTAATAGATGAAATCTGATGGATTTGGGATGTCATGGTCCAAAACTCAAATGGACTTACAACAGCTAAGGTTTTGCAAACACTATGGAAAGATTGGATAGGGCAGTCTGCAATGCTAGTTGGAGAGTTAACTATCCTAAGGCTGTGGTGAGAAACCTTCCAAGAACCTACTCAGATCATGCCCCTCTAATGATTCATGTGGATGGTATGGAATCTAACCCCTCTTCGTCTAAAAGTTTCAAATTTGAAGCTGCTTGGCTTACTGTCCCTGAATTTAATTTCTTTGTTTCTGCAGATAGTGCTTTCTAGACAGGCAGATCTTAGCCACGTGGCGATCATCCAGCACACCTAGCTGTGCTCCACACACACCGAATCACCAGCCGCGCTGATCCACGTGGGGGCTGCGAGACAGGGCCCTCGCATACCACCACACGGGACTTGTAGGGACTTAGTGGTTTGGAGGCTAGAGTAAGTCCTGTCGCGTGCGAGCGACAACCAAGCCCGTGCGCGACCTTAGTAACTGCTTTGAGAGAATTGTGGCACGAGCTCCATAAACCCGGTCAACCTCATAACGGTTCCGGTCTACACGGACAAACGTGCCGTAACGGTCCCTATATACGCGGACGAACGTGCCATTGTGGTTAAGCTAATTAAGCCGCCATTAATGGGCGCATTAACCCACTACAACGGTCACATTCTACGTTATATATAGGATCGTTAACCCTTCCATACAAGGGGGGAGAATCACCTGAGATACGCGGAAGCTCTGCCAAAATCCTGTCTCTCTCTCATACAGTGCTACTGTCTTACTCTTTCCCTACACACAACCTTACTCTTCCCGTGTTCTTTCTATCCCCTACTCTTGGTGTATATTGAATTCTCTCTGCAGGATTCTCTCGTACACATTTGGTGAACCCGACGTGAATCGAACCATTGCAAGCAACCATGTCTCATGAAGATGATGTCAGCAACAGATCGCCCTCCACGGAGACCACCTCGGGAGAGGAGACCCGTCACACTCCTACGGCCGCCGGTGAGACTTCAACGTTGGAGGCTCTAAACGCCACCATTCAGACTTGGGCTCAATCCGCACAGATGGAACAGATAATGGCCATCCTGGGAACCCTTGCCCCGAATCCTACATTGGGCACTGCTGTCTCTCAGGGAGGAGGAGCCTCCACCACCCAAGGGACTGGGGTGATACCCACGCCACCTAACCCTAATCTGCAAACCCCACCGGCAATGGTGCAGTTGCCCTCAGTTCAGGGGCAAACGGCTCAAATACTGCCTCTTACCACACATATTCCTCAACCACCAACTGTGGCACCCAATCCGTCTTCACAATA
The DNA here is from genome assembly GCA_023055425.1 of Linanthus parryae. NCBI lineage: Eukaryota > Viridiplantae > Streptophyta > Magnoliopsida > Ericales > Polemoniaceae > Linanthus > Linanthus parryae. The sequence goes on along the minus strand of JALGPY010000002.1, from coordinate 61,363,090 downwards.
TCCCTTGCCTCCTCCGCCGGCACTGCTGGGCAACGTGACTTCACCGTACACTCCTAGCCCGACCGCGGCATACGTGTCACCGCCGACTACTACAACCCTTCCTCCTGCTGCTGGGGGAAATGCACCGGAGTGTATGACGTCGCTGCAGCGGCGCATAGAAACCTTCTTGGCTAATCAACCGTTCGCGGACACCATTATTCCAAAGGTCGACAATGATCCGCCCATCCCACGAGAAATCTATCTCATGCCTAACCCCGCGGGTACAAGGCTCCTAAGTGGGACAAGTTCGAATATGTTAACGGGAATGCCCACGAGCACGTCATGCGTTTCATCGATGTGATGGGACCATATGGATTCGATCCCAAGCTACTGATGCGCGAGTTCCCGAAATCTTTGGGAAATGTGGCCTACAAGTGGTACAGGACGTTGGAGGCCGGATCCGTGAAGACCTGGGACGACATGGTTCAGAAGTTCTATACCAAATTCTTCCAGGTGGAAGAGAAGGTGACAATGATTCATCTCTCTCGTATGTACCAGAAACGCGAGGAGGATGGAGTCACGTTCATTAAGAAATTCAGAGCCAAGTCTTTGGAATGCAGGGATGAAGTGCTTGAGGGCAGGCTCGTGGAAATATGTCTGCAAGGCATGCGAGACGAGTACGAAGGTATGCTGATTAACCTACAAACTCCTACCTTTTCAAAATTGATGGAGTGCACGAAAAACATAGAGCCTGTAGTGGAGAGGCAGAAGAAGAAGCACGCCCCTGAATGACCCTCGAGTGGGACCACTTTCAAGATTGGAAGGTTCAGTTACAAGAGGGGGCGCGAAGATGAGGTTGATACAGTTTCGCCGCAAAAGCAGCCCAGGGTTACAAACTTGGACGCGCCACCTCTGCCATGCTCAATAGAGGAAGCGACTGACTTGTGTAAGCAGTGGCGTAAAGACGGTATCCTGCCTCCGCTCGAAAGGATACCCTCCAAGGAGATGATGAGGGACCCGAAGTGGTGCGAATGCCACAGGAAGATTATGCACCCCACAGCTGACTGCAAGAAACTCAGGAACATGGTAAGCCGAAAAATGAAAGACGGCGAGCTGATCGTCAGCGATCAAAGGCAGGATGTCCGAAACAATCCACTGCCGGCTCATGCGGAGCAAGAGCCGAAAGGCAAAGAAGTAGCCATGATCGCGATCATGGATCTCGAGGAGATTGCGGAAGATGGTTTGCCTATCATTGCCGAAGTATACAATGACGAGGACTACAGTATAGATACGGAGGACGAACGTGCCGATCGGATGAAGGGGTCGCACAGGTTCAGCAAGTTCTTCGATGAAATGAACTTTTCGGAGAAGTGCCAGAAAGAAATGACAAAGGCGATTCTAAGGATCGCAGAGGACTACGAAGAAGATATTGTGGTTTCTAATGGGAAAGTTGTTAGGGCGTCTCGCTCTACGGAAAAGGTCATGACCTTCTCCGCGAGCGACAAGAAGACAGATGTGAGCCACCAGAAGCCTTTGTATGTAACGGAAGTGATCAATGGTGTAGAATTCAAAAGGGCATTCGTTGAAGGAGGAGCGGCAGTCGATGTGGTTTCGCTCAATACCTTAAAGTTGGCAGGAATCCCGTAGCAGAAGATTGTCAGACGTCCATCCCCGCTGATGGGATTTGGAAGTGATTCTAGGATGACGATAGGATGGATCCGTCTGGGCGTTCAGATAGGAAAAATCAAATGTTCAGCCAAATTCTACGTCATTGATGCGAACACTACGTATCACATGATCATAGGGCGAGCTTGGATTCATCGCTTCGATGCAGTCCCCTCGACAGCTCACCTAGTGATGAAGGCTATCTGGAACGATAGAGTAGTGGAGATACCAGCTTCGGTAAACCCTTTCAATTTGGATGAGGCGCACCTCACCGAAGCAGTGTGGTTCACCGAAATGGAAGACGAGCAAACGCCGGGGCCGTTCAATCCCACTCCTTTGCCTCGATGGGAGGACATCAAGGATCAATCACCTGCAGGAGTAATGGTGACAAGGGAGGAGGCCAAGGAAAATTTGTCTGTGCGAGAAGACGCACCGCGGGTCGCCTATCAAAGGAAGAATGTGTACACCCTGAAAAGAGTGGCAAGACATGATCCCGCGGGCAAAGAGATAGAAAGCTTCTACTCTAACGGGAAGAAATGATACCGCATATGAAGGTGCGCGGGGATACCCCCACGCGAGCATGGGGATATCCCTGGGCAAATCAATCAAATCGAGCGTGTCATGGAAGTAGACAAGCCGGCACCAGACGTTTTGGAAGATAAGCTAAAAGAAGCACCTGAATGCATGGAGGACAAGCCGAAACCTCAGACGCAGGAGCTCAAGGAAGTATTCCTGAGCCCAGGCGAAGAAAAAAAGAGGCTCGTCTTTCTAAGTGCAGACCTCACAAGCGAGGAAGAAGCAAGGTTGCTGTAACTTCGGACTGAGTACAAAGATGTGTTTGCATGGGAATACGATGAAATGCCCGGTTTGGACACGAGCATCACCATGCACAGGTTAGATGTAATCCCGGGATCTAAGCCGGTAAAGCAGAGCACAAGGAGCTTCAGGCCGGAGAAAAACGTGAAAATCAAGCAAGAAATTGTCAAGCTACTGACTGCCAGGTTCATCGAGCCAAATCACCATCCTACATGGTTGGCTAACATTGTGCCTGTGGTAAAGAAGAATCGGCAGCTTCGCATTTGTGTAGACTTCCGATATCTCAACCGTTTCTTCCCTAAGGATGATTTTCCGCTGCCCAACATCGATCTACTCATCGACTCGACTGCGGGTCATCGCATGTTCAGTTTCATGGATGGTTTCAGCGGGTACAATCAGATCAAAATGGACCCCGAAGATGCACGAAAAACCGCGTTCATCACACCGGTAGGAGTCTTTAATTACACGGTTATGTCGTTTGGGCTCAAGAATGCAGGCGCAACTTACCAGCGAGCGATGATGGACCTGTTTCACGACATGATGCACAAAGAAGTGGAGTTTTATGTTGATGATTTGGTCGTCAAGTCCAAAGAAGAAGCGTACCATTTGTGGGATCTGCGGAAAGTATTCGAAAGATGCAGAAGTTTCCAGCTAAAGATGAACCCCATGAAGTGCGCATTCGGAGTGACCTCAGGAAAGTTCTTGGGATGTGTGATACATCGCCAGGGCATCGAGCCTGACCCCGCAAAGATATCAGTCATCACTAGCATGACGGCACCGCACAATCAAAGTGCTCTGAAAACATTCTTGGGGAAGTTATCTTACCTGCGAAGGTTCATCCCTGCGATCGCAGAAATAACCTTCTGCTTCAGCGATCTCCTCAAGAAGAATGCTGTGTACAATTGGGCCGCGGAACATGAGGCCGCATTCGGGAGGCTAAAGGACTTGCTGACATCACAGAGTGTAATGATCGCACCACAGCTTGGATCGCCGCTTTTGCTGTACCTAACGTCGAAAAAGAGGTCCATAGGGGAGCTTTTGGCTCAGGAATATGAGGGGCAGGAAAGGCCGATTTACTATATTTCTCGCATAGTGCAACCAGCCGAATCAAGGTACACAGACATCGAGCGTCATTGCCTTGCTATATTTTTCGTGATAGAAAAATTGAAGCACTACTTAGCCTCGCACAAAGTGGTGGTGGTTACAAAGAGTGACCCCATACGGTACCTCTTGACTCACACTTCTCCCGGCGGAATATTGGCAAAATGGTATATGACCATCTCCCAATGTGACATCACGTGCGCTCGACCGCGGGCAATCAAATCACAAGCAGTGGCGGACCTGCTGGCATAGTTCCCGGATAACAGCTACGAAGCCATGATCGAGGAAGAACTAGAGGGACCCGATATCTATGCAGTCGAGTTACCTTACTGGACGCTACATTTTGATGGATCGTCAACAAGGAAAGGTGGAGGAATTGGAATCGTTCTGACCAAACCCGATGGGGAGGTCATACAAATGTCCACAAAACTCGATTTCGCAGTCACCAACAATGAAGCGGAGTATGAGGCTCTCATTGCGGGTCTCCGCGCAGCTAGGGCACTGGAAGTAAGCAATTTGATGGTTATGGGGGATTCCAAGTTAATTGTCAAACAAGCTTTAGGCGAGTACGGGTTAAAGGAAGTAAATCTATTTCCCTACCGGACTTTGGTGCAGAAGCTGGTGCAACAATTCTGCGATGCCAGGTACGAGCATACACCTAGAGCAGATAATCGGCATGCGGATGCTTTGGCCACTCTGGGATCTAAAGTTAGTACGGATAAGTGCCCTGCGAGAATATCGATTGAAGTACGAATGACATTGGCGTTGACAGAGAACGCGTGCGAAGATGAGTGTATGGATGATGCAGACTGGAGGAAACCGATATTACACACTATTGCCGAAGGAACGAGCAAAGAAAATTGGGCATCCACTAAGGGGTACTGCATACACGACAACGCTCTCTACTACAAAGGCCCAGGTGGAATACTCATGCGATGCGTCTCGCAGCAGGAGGGGCAAGCACTATTGGAAAAGATTCACCAGCACACTTGCGGAGAAAGTGAGGTGTCGATCTAGCGGAAAGCCCAAAGGTATGGGATTCACCGGCCAGACATGTCAACGGCTGCTGCGTTAATTCAAGGAAACTGCGAGAGTTGCGCATTGATCAAGGATTCTTTAGCAATTGCCCTGGTCGATGATGACATGGACTGGAGGAAGCCACTCTACGATTTTCTTAAAGAAGGAATCGAGCCTGAGTCAAGAAAGGAGGCCGAGAAACTGTAAAGAAAGGCGGCCCGGTATGTAGTACAAGAAAACATACTCTGGCGACGGGGTCACGAGGGCAACCTACTTCGATGCTCAGATAGCAAGGAAGCGCAAGAGGTGATGGAGATCTCTCACCAAGTAGAGCATCAGGGAGGTGCAAAACTGTGCAGACAGCTCCTCACAGTTGGCTATTTCTGGCCCACCATGGAAGCAGATTGCCGCACTAAAGTAAGAAGATGCCAGGAGTGTCAATTCAAGGGCAACCTCGTACATGCCCCTGCCGTAGATTTACATGCGTTGGGGACACCATGGCCATTCCACACCTGGGCTCTAGATTTTGTTGGCCCCATCCGACTAGCCTCACATAGGAACCAATTTATCCTCCCTGCGACCGAGCTGTTTACCAAGTGGGTGGAGGCAATACCGCTAAGGACAACTAATGCGCTCGCTGTGGTCCATTTCATCCAAGAGAATATCATATACAGGTTTGGAATTCCCAACACAATTCTTTCGGATAATGGCACTCCTTTCGTAAATCGCCAGGTGGCCGCAAAGCTAGCGAAGTACAACATAAGGCAGGTATGTTCCACTCCTTATTATCCAAAAGGGAATGGTCAAGCGGAAGCGACCAACAAGACACTGCTAAGAATCCTGAGCAAGATGGTCGCAGACGATCACAAGAAATGGGCCGATTCTTTGAACTTAGCATTGTGGGCATATTGAACTTCGCCGAGGTCTCCCACAGGAGTCTCCCCATTCCGCTTATGCTATGGAGCTGAAGCTGTTGTACCGGCGGAGGTGAAAATCAACTCTGCAAGATTGGCCTTTCATGCATTATATGACAATCAGCGCGATCATGACTTGATTTTATTGGAGGAAAAGCGAGAGCAAGCCAAGAGGGCTAATAAACGGTACAAGGAGAGGATCCCTCGCGCATACAACAAAACAGTCCAACATCGAGACTTCGCGGTTGGGGACCTAGTCCTGCGCGCATCAGATCACTGCATGCGGGAGGCGGCTCATCCAAAGTTCGCAGCCAACTGGGAAGGACCATTCGAAGTCAAAGAAGTCTTTGACAGTGGCTACTGCAATATACAGAGGCTACATGGGACGGCCACAACCCCAAGCTCAGTGAACATGCGCTGAATTAAGAAGTATTACCCTTAACTTCTCTACTTATTTGCATCAGATTACAATGCCTATTTACGCCTAGTATTGTCATAGACTCATGCGTCGTTCCTCCCATATGAGGGATTTGTAACCTGGCCTCTCCCATATGAGGGACTTGTAATCTTGCCTCTCCGATATGAGGGTTCTTATAATAAAAGAATTCTCCCAAATGAGAAGAATTTTATTACTTCGTGTGTCTTTCATTGTTCTATTCTCTATTTGTCAACAACAAAAGCCTATCTGCCGAGATAGTAGCGTTATTCAAATATGATCCCATGTGATCCAAAGCCTATCTGCTGAGATAGCAGCAATATTCAAACATGATCTTAAGTGATCTTAAAGCCTATCTGCTGAGATAGCAGCACTATGCAAATGCGATCTAAAATGATCTTGAAGCCTATCCGCTGAGATAGCAGCAATATTCAAATATGATCTTAAAGTGATCCTGAAGCCTATCTGCCGGGATAGCAGCAATACTCAAGCATGATCTTAAGTGATCTTAAAGCCTATCTGTTGAGATAGCAGCACTATGCAAATGCGATCTAAAACGATCTTGAAGCCTATCTGCCGAGATAGCAGCAATGTTTGAATACGATCTTAAAACAAAGAATTATGCAGGAAAATATCCAAATGCAAAAGGTGAAAGAAACATAACTTATTTTATAGCCAACTCGCATGCGATATCACAAACTGTTCAATCAAACGAAGAACAATACATATTCAAAGTATATTTCATTAAGAGTCAAAATGACTTACAATCTATATGTCTAGATATCAGCTTACAAGCGAAAGCTAATAGTAAGGAAAATCTTACTATAAAATGATCGGCCTACTTGTCCTAACATAAGCTATGCGACATAGCAGCTTACAAGCAAAAGTTATAGCAAGAAAATTCTTGCTGTAAAAAGAACGACCTACGAACGCTAACGAAGCTATGCGACGTTAGCGTCAAGATCCCGGATCTGAACAAGGCCTCTAACTGGTCTTCTGCCCAAGAGATATGCCAGATGAACCACCTGTTCAGGCGGATGCGGCGGTGAAGAACAAGCGGAGAACAACTCCTGGGGCAGGAAGCTCCTTGCCCACGGAGACGAGCACAATGGCTCGTCACCCCTAGTTCAAGAACGTGGAGGCAAATAGTTCTCCCCCAGGAAAGCTAGAGGAGAAACACTCCGTTCATTACGATTTGGTAAGAAGGTCAGTACAGCACTGCACCTCGCCGGAAGGCAGCCGGAGATACGACCTGCAAACATAATAGACGAAGAAAAATATTCGAACAAACATGAGGTATTATGTACATCTTCTTTACAATGGTCATGAAGGTTAATAAGCTTCATAAAGAAGATCTTGGGAACTGTTTATATGGCACAAGGCACAAACTCAGGTTTCATAACTTGAAACTACCATGAATCAACAAAAGACAAGCGTTGAAGCCAGCAGTCGTAAGGACTCATGGCAAGCCACATTTTGGGATGAATAACTCAAGCAACAAGGGGAAGGGTTTATATAGACTCTACGGAGACTCTTCAGTTCCCCAGCTGAGTCAGCAAAGCTTGGAAAAGGGGTAAGAATCAATTACTTGCGTCTTAAAAGAGGTAACATTCAATTACCCTACTAAAGGCTATGACAATTCGGTGGCGTGCCCTAATTAATGACGGAAGGTCATAATACGGATGGGCTTCCCAAGGAAATCGTGCTTATCTAATAAGTAGTTAGCGCGAAAATCAAGGCAGATATGTCACCATGTGACGTCATAATTGATACACATAAAATGTTTGAGCAAATACCTGGAAGGGCAAAACGGGGCATGCAAGTCTTGAATAAAAAAAAAGGGGGAGAAACCCTAGCAGCAAGCATTACAATAATGTTTTTGTTTCAAACAAATACTTTATGTTTTTCAAAATAAATATTTGATCAGAGGGTCTTCTGGAGAGAATGAGAGTGATGTATCTCTCACTTGGCCCACTTCTCGCTTCAGTTGCTCGTACTTAGCATTCATCTCATGAAAAAGTTTGACAGCTTCTTCAGCCTTCTGTCTTTGCTCCTCTACCTTCCTTCTCTCATCCGCAAGATTGTGGAAACTGCGCTTCAAATTCACAGCTGCGCGAATTTGGGTGACCCTGTTAAGAAGATTCCCGAAGCCTAGCTTGCCTTGAACTTTGGCTTGCAGGCCTTGGCATGTGCTGAAAAGCAGTTGCGCACTTTGAGGAGAAATGGTCGCAGGGGTAGCCACAAACAGCTGCTCCAAAATCCAGATGGCTTCGGTCAAGAACAGCCTTCTGTTATATGGCTCTATCTCTAGAGATCTCGCAAATCACCGGGGATAGGAGAGACGCATCTGAACTAGCCAGTCCACATCAGCTTGCTTCAATCCTAACAATATTGATTCAAGTTTAGAGCATGAAACTTGTAAATGGGGGTGTAGAATGCGAAAAATGGTAACATACCGGTTCCTTCAAGGATCTCGCGCAAAGAAGGAATGCGCATTGCTGAAGTCTGTCCTCGCTCCATTGCTCGTCTATAAGCTGCGAGCTCTAGTTCCTCATAGTTGGCAGGAAGGGTATAGGCCGCAACAGGCGCGATAGCAGCTCCCACTTGCGAGCTCCAAAAACTCCATGCTTGGGGAACCTCTGGAAGCTCTATCTCTGTTGAAGTAATGGCAACGGTAGTAGCTGCTGCTCGACCAGGAACTCCTTCCGTTGCGAGGGGCTCGTGGGGCTCGGGAGCATTCATTTGAACATTCACATTTGCATGTGATGTTGTGTCTTCCACGACCTGCTCATTTTCATGAACCTCAGCCCCGGCAGCATCTGTCTCCATTTCCTCAGCTGCAGCATCAGCATCTTCCTCCATCAGCACGGTGTCAGCTTCGATATCATCATAAACTTCGATGACATCCTCCAAGGGATCTCCTGCTCGGCAGCTGCGACAGGCTTCTCGACATGAGAGCTTCGCTCAGGAGCATAAGATGCAGGGGGCCGACTTCTCTGTTCTGGCATGGCCCCATCAGCATCGTCTTCGACACAAGACAGGAAAATGTGAGGTAATCTGTATCATACAATGTTCTGTTATTTTGATAAATCAAGAGCAAGCACCTCCACACATAGGTGGGATTGCAGCATCTCCATCATACGCTAAAGACGCGACACCGTATCCTACTAGGGTATTTTCATTAAGCATATCCTTAAGGTGGGCGTGACCTGGGGCGCGAAGAAACTTTTTACGATGATAATTGGGTTACTAAGCCTAGCTTACAGACATTGCTTGAATAATTACCTGAGGGTTCACCACACTTGCTTACTAGCCATCGGCGAATATTGGCTTTCGATAAGCCATGCTTTAATGCACCGATAATCACTTCTTGGTAAGTTACAGCAAGATTAAAGATCTCACCTTGATTGCCACCTGCGATTTCCTCAAAGTCCGCTTGAGCCTGCTACAGAGCAGCCGCATCTTCCTCATCGGCTTGCGGCACCAAGTCGTCAACATGTTACTCTTCCAAACTCCTATTCTTTATGAGTTCGATCTCATCTTCTTCTCGCTTCCTTCTTCTTTCCGCAGCCTCCGCAGCTGTTCTTCTAGACTCGGCAAGGATGTCCTCGTCTATGGCTTCGCTGGAAACGCCAGAGTGAGAACCCTTCTTCTGCTTCTTAGCCAGAAGGCCGCTGATGGTTTCTGCATCATCATCTGCGAAAGAACAAACTATTCAATAAATAGTGCGAGAACTAAAGTAATGAGAAGATAAGTTCGTTCGAGATACCTTCCGAATCTTCCTCTTGTATCTCACCTCTTTCTTCTTTTCTTTCACTTTCGACTCTTTCTTCTTCTTCATCATCATCTCTTTCTCTCACCTCTCTCCTATCATCCTTCTCTTCCTCCTGACCAAACAGAACAAAAGTCTCGACTGCGAGCTCTTTCCGCACCTTGCTTGGCATGCGACCTTTGCCCTTGTACTTAGAGGTAAGGGACTTCGCAGGAGAGGAAGCTGGAGCACTCCTAGGGGAAGAGATTGTGATTCCCTTCTGCCTTGGTCTCTTCGCCCTTGGGGCAACGTCTGCGGGAGGGGATGGAACATTCCTAGGAGGAGACAAAACTGGGGTGTTGTCTATCAGCGAGTCATAAAATGCATCCATTACCTCGCGAATCTGAGCCTCGACTGCGGGAGCCATCCCCATTGTTAGCAGAATTTGCTCACCCTGCCTACTCGCAGCAACAATGGTATTGATCAGCAATTTGGAACGCTCGCCAGACGCAAACCTCCTCAGATAGCACTAAAACATAAAATGGAGCATAAGTTTCGACGCATCAAAGGAAGGAAACTTAACACGAGCAAAGGAAATTGTTTACCTTGGCAAAATCTTCGCTTTACTTGATAACATGCAAAGCACCACCCCTAACTGTGGCCATCTTCTCCTCAAGGATGGTGGATGGGCACAAGTGGTTCTCATGGTCCAGCAATGAGTAGCATCCATACTGGAAGTCATCCAAACTGCAGTTAGGACGGAAGGGGAAGGAATTTCTCTTGATTACAGGAGCTCTGCTGGGTTGAGGGGTCGACTGTGTCTCGAATCTGGCCTGCTGAGGAGTCCGGTAAGCAACCCAATTATTCGAGAAGCGACCTGCACGACCACCAGAGGGTTGATCAAAGGGCAAGTTGCTTCTCAGGATCGTTTGTCACTCTCCAGACAACAGCCGCTTGTAGCAGCCCCTTACAATGGATCTAGGCCAAACTGATGGCGCCACCGCATCAAAGCCAAACTGGGGAGAAACGCGAGTTGGATCGACATCCACTGTGATTCTCTCATACCTGGGAGTAAGCTCAGGAACATACTCTGCAAGAGCAGGAAGGGAACCCCTTAGACACCAGCAGAAGAATTCGCGATAGAGCTCATGGAAGTGCTCATGACCCTAAAAAAGAAGCTCTTCTGAGAAAGCAAGAGGTTTGGCAGGATACAACTTTGGGAACCATCGCACATTTTCAATGCGCGTGGCATAAGGCCTAGCCGTAAACTTGCTTCGGTCATCGCATATCAGGCTCCAGATACACTTGGGGAGATTGGTTCTAAACCATCGAGTAGCTCTTCCACTGGAAAGTTCATCCTCCGCACCTGGGACACACCATTTGCTGGGCTTAGAAGGAACAGGAGCATAGGAGGGCCATCGCTCAAAAACCCACATGGTCAGGAATGCGATGTTAACATAAGTCAGTACATCAAGGCGACCGCGAGAGTCCTTGGTCGCCACTACCAATTGGTCCAATCTATGATACAAAGTACCCAAGACTAGTGGCCCAAGTGCGACTCTCTGACCGAGGGTCAGTCTCACAGCAAGAGGGAGGACATGGTTGAAAACCCCATCATGAGGGTGACCATCGATCAGGTACCTCGATAGCCAGGCACAGAGAAAGCCACATAGGGTGAGATGGTACCCTTTACCATTCACATAATTCTTCGCCTTTGGGTTCTGGCCCTGGAGTTTCTTGGTTATACTCCTACTCGCATAGTCGCGGAAGAAGTACTGCACCCATTTGCCCCAGGTGTTCTTCGCAGATGTATCAACCAGCTGCCAGTCGGGAAGAACTTTCGCAGATGTCCACCGCGTGGAAATCTTCTTTACCTCGGACAAGCATTCCTCCATCTGCTTGTATAGAGCAAGTTCCGGATCAGTCCTCAAAGGACTCAGAGGATCCACCTCACCAACGGGAGAAAGATCATACAACATGTGCACATCCTCCAGAGTGGGAGCAGCCTCGAACTCAGCAAAGTGAAAGGTATGAGTCGCAGGCGAATAGTGGGAAAGAAGGTTTAGAAGCATGGACTGATCCAACTTCACGGCAGCACCCTTCATAGCACGGACTGCAAAATAGATGCCAGCATTGTTCAATGCGATGGCATGGTTGGTCAATACGTGGTCGATCCACTCATCCATGAAGTCCAATTTCTGGACAAACGCCTGGGTAGATATTGCAGTATGGGGGAAAATCCATTTTCAACGCCTAATCGAACCACATCCTTGGAATCGATCAATTCTAGCATGGCTGCGTTAACGGGCGGGGTCAATGTCTGCAACTCTCAAGAGGAAACAGGAGTCGGCAGGTTCTTCACCTTAACCCTAGTTGATAAAAATCTTTTCCGCCCAAATAGGGGGCTTTCCGCCATAAGGTCTGGGGAAGATCAGGTATTTCTTCGGCCTCTTTGATGGGTTTGGTTCCTTTTGTCTTTGCCATTCCTGCGAAAGAGCAAGAAAAAAGGGGGGAGAAATACACACACTCGGTTTGAATTTCAAGAATCAGTTTGAATTTCAGTTTGAAGCAACTATGTTTTGTCAAAAGAAGATGAACAGTCCAGGGTCAATTCTGGGTTTGGAAGTTCAGAATTCATTTATATTGCTGGGAATTTCAGAATTCCCACATTCAAAACCGTCACAATCAGGTGATTAGATCAGTTCTGGGTTTAAGAACAAGGTCTCTTTTGCAGTTCCCAACGAATGACATGTTTCAAATAGTCACGGGTTTACAGATCCAAGACAGTTCAAAGAGCATTTGAGTACATTAAATGGAATTGAGCAAAGCCAACCTTGTTTTGGTAAAGCTTGTTTAGATGAAACCAGTTGAAGGAGACGATTGACAAGGAAGAACTGATGATTGATCACTTGAATATGCTCTTGAAGGCTTCCGGGTATCATTCACTTTAGAGAGAGAAGTGATGCTTTGCAAAAATGGAGAGCACAAAGTATTTATCCAAAAACAATGAGGAGTCGCGTCCTTTCAGTAGTCGAATCGCAACCGTCACCGTCGAATCGCGCAATCACAGGACAAGCTGACGTCATGCCTAAAACCCTAAAAGACCAGACGGCACGACTCTAGGGATTTTAGGTCATAATGACACGCACGGGGGCTGAATTTGCGTGTATTTGAATTGGTGCGTGGCGGCGACGCGTACACTGGTTCCTGCGCATTGAAGCCTATCCGGCTATGAGTCTTCACGCGCAGAAAGGGGGCTAATGTAGATAGTGCTTTTTAGACAGGCAGATCTTAGCCACGTGGCGATCATCCATCACACCTAGTTGTGCTCCACACACACCGGATCACCAGCCGTGCTGATCCACGTGGGGGCTGTGAGACAGGGCCCTCGCATACCACCACACGGGACTTGTAGGGACTTAGTGGTTTGGAGGCTAGAGTAAGTCCTGTCGGGTGCGAGCGACAACCAAGCCCGCGCGCGACCTTAGTAACTACTTTGAGATAATTGTGGCACGAGCTCCATAAACCCGGTCAACCTCATAACGGTTCCGGTCTACACGGACGAACGTGCCGTAACGGTCCCTATATACGCGGACGAACCTGCCATTGTGGTTAAGCTAATTAAGACGCCATTAATGGGAGCATTAACCCACTACAACGGTCACATTCTCCGTTATATATAGGATCGTTAACCCTTCCATACAAGGGGGGCAAACCACCTGAGATACGCGGAAGCTCTGCCAAAATCCTCTCTCTCTCTCACTCATACAGTGCTACTGTCTTACTCTCTCCCTACACACAACCTTACTCTTCTTGTGTTCTTTATATCCCCTACTCTTGGTGTATATTGAATTCTCTCTGCAGGATTCTCTCGTACACAGTTTCTGATTCTTGGAACAATTTGGATAATGTTGATCTCTTAAGTAAAACTGAAAGCATGACTAATAAGATTTCTAGTTGGTGCAAAGTAAATTTTGGTAACATTTTTAAAAATAAGAGATGGCTTCTAGGTAGTATTGAGGGGATTCAAAAATCACAAAGTCTTAAGTATTGTCACAATTTAATCCTTTTGGAAAAATATTTTATTTTGAAAATAATGTGATCCTCCAACAGGAAGAACTTTTGTGGTTTCAAAAGGCCAGATGTAACTGGATATGTAATGGTGATAGAAATACAAAATCTTTTCATGTGGAAAGTATCATCAAAAGGAAAAAGAAATAGATTCTTGTTTTGAAAGATGAACAGGGTAATTGGATTGATGAGGAAAATGAGCTTAAAATTTATGTCACTAATTACTTTAGAAATCTTTTCCAGAAAGGTAATGGTGTTGTGTGTGCCCAGAATTTTGATTGGAACGTTAATATCTGTCCTAAAATTAGGTTGGAAGAGGCAGTCTCTCTTAGCACTAATCCTACCATTAAAGATATCAAAGATGCTTTTTGGTCTATAAATAACATTAAAGCCCCTGGGAGAGATGGTTTAAACTCTGTGTTCAATAAAAAGTTTTGGGATTCTGTGGGGGGTGATGTTTGTTCCTTCATTATCAACTGTTTTGATTCTGGCCATTTCAATGAAGACTTAAATAGAGCTCTTGTGTGTTTGATTCCTAAATGTGAGCTTCCTGAAAGTATTAAAAACTTCAGACCTATTAGTTTATGCAATAATGTTTACAAGGGGCTCACTAAGGTTATTGTTAACAAAATTAGACCTCTTTTTTTGGAGTCCATTGTTGGACCTTACCAAAGTAGTTTCATACCTGAAAGATCTACTAGAGATAATATCATTATTACCCAAGAGGTTATTCACTCTTTCAAGAGGAAAAAATTATAGGTTTGGGGGCATGATTGTTAAAATTGACTTAGAAAAACCCTATGATATGCTTGAGTGGAGTTTTGTGCATGAAACTCTTGTGTGTTTTAATTTCCGAAATAAAGTTATCAAACTTATTATGCATTGTATTACTTATGTCAATATTTCTGTGCTTTGGAATGGCAAGATACTTGATGAGTTTAAAACTGGTCGTCGTCTTAGACAAGGAGATCATTTATCCCCATATTTGTTTGTGCTTTGTATGGAGAGATTATCTCATATGATTGATAATTTGGTTTCTTCAAAAAATTGGTATGGTGTTAAAACTTCTAGTAATGGCCCCATTATATCACATCTTTTTTATGCAGATGATTTGATGTTGTTTGGTAGATGTGACTCTGCTACTTGCAATAATATGAGAAAGGTGTTGGATGATTTTGCTGAGATGTCTGGGCTAAAAATTAATTTTCAAAAGTCTAAAGTGTTTTTTTCGGGTAATACCCCTGGAAACATGAAGATGAATCTAAAAAATGTTCTTGGCATCTCTCAAAGTAATGACTTGGGGAGATACCTGGGTATTAATCTGGTACATGACAAGTTTAATAAAGACAATGTTAGTGATTTGGTTACTAAACTGCATGATAGACTTTCAGGATGGAAAAGCAAAATTTTGAACTTTGCAGGTAGAGTCACTATGGCTAAAAGTGTGTTAAGTTCCATGCCTGCTTATAATATGCAGGTGCTTCCTCTGCCTGTGAGTGTTTGTAACTCCATTGACAAGGTTTGCATAAACTTTATTTGGGGAGATACTAGTGAAAAAAAGAAAGTGCATTTGGTTAATTGGAATACTGTTTGCTTGGCTAAAGAGAAAGGGGGCTTGGGGATGAGGAAAGCTAGATTACATAATGTTGCTCTGCTTTCTAAGCTAAGTTGGGAGGTGGAATTTAACAAAAATGCTTTTTGGTGCAAAGTTTTGAGGAAGAAGTATTTGAGAAAAAACAACTTGGTTGCAAATAAACATTCTGGAAGGATTGGTGGTGTGGGTGTAATACCTCATATTTTAGTTAAGGGTTATTTGGTCATTTCGAAAAGAAAAACAAAATATTTGAAAATTTTGAGAAATTTATTTTTCAAACTTATTATTGACTTTCTTAATTTCAAAGTATAAGGGTGTCATTTGACATTTACGATAATCTAGAATTTTATTTTGAGTTATTTTGTAATTTCAGAAAGTTGTGTAATACTATATGAACATTATTGCGTATATTTGGGACTTCTTTGTAGTTATTTAAAATTATGAATCTTGACATTTATATACGTAATATATTATTTTGAATTGCTTGATCAATTTTCTAGTTCATATAAACCACATTTTATGTGTTATATATTAATTGAAAGTTTATATTTTCACCCCACAACTTTTATCTTTCACATTTCTACCCCAACTAGCAATACATCTATTAATTATTTATACTCAAGCCACCCCCCCCCCCCCCCCCTCAATTATTTTTGGTCAACTCTACTAAAATATGGAGATTTTCTTTTTACACGCATATTTCCATTTTCTCTACTTCTACATCAAGCACATCACCCCCATCTCCATCAACTCCATCAACTTTCACTACCACCTACCCACATGTATGTACATTATCATGAGGATTCTTCACCACCAACCTCCACCATCAACTTCATTGCTTCTATTCTCATTCTTTTCATTTTCTCTCTTCAAGAACACTCAAATACTCTCTCATATCTCTCCAAAAACTCCACTCGGTTTTGGAGGAACACCTTCACTAAGACCAACTCCAATGGTGGAGGTCTCCCCCACCCCCTGACCCCACTGTTTAACTTCTTAATATTCACAATACTGTCATTTACCCTCCAACAGTGGAGGTCTCCCCCACCCCCTCCACCTAACATCAATTATTATTTTATTCAACTACTTCAATTAATATTTTTTATAATTCATTCATTAGTAATATTTGGTTAGTAATATATAATTATTAATTTGTAATAATAAAAATTATTTTATTATTATAATTAAAAGGCATATTAATTTAAAAAAACGAGTTTTTTTTGTAACAACCAATAATAATTATAAAAAAAGCTTGATTTTCAACAAATTATCAAATAAGAAAAACTACAAATCTTATGTTTCCCAAAAAAAAATTACAAATCTTATCAACTCATCAAATAAGAAAAAAAAATACAAGATGTGAACAAATAAAATAATGAACTAGTAAAAGATTATTACTATATACAACAAATCTTAGATTATTATTATTATTATTATTATTATTATTATTATTATTATTATTATTATTATTATTTGTCAAACTACAACAAATCTTATCAACTCAACAAAAAAAAAGAAAAAAAAATAATTAAAATTCAACAAATGAACGGACGTGAGAACTCCCCTACATTTTCTCCAACCTCTTCACCATCATCTCCTACAATCTCTCCTACATTATCTTCTTCCCCTACAATCTCTCCTACAATCTCTGAAATTTCATTCAACGAATACCAAATAACTCGACGAAATAAACGAAATCAATTAATTTAGCTTTCCCCGCGACTTCCGCCACAGCAGCGCCTCCAATGGCGGGGCAGGGGCGTGCGCGCCAAACCCGCGACCGCGCCCAACTGCCCTGATTAGTCGGCTCCTCCACCACCGCCCCCTCTCCGTTGGGTCTGCTAATCCACCGCCCAGGCGCCCCGGCGACCACCATTGGAGTTGGTCTAAACACCATCAAATCTTTATTTCCAAGCCTCCAAAACATGAAAAACTTTATTCCAAGCATAGTATGATCACGGAGGGGAGTTATTTCATCATTCTTCTCAAGAATTGAAGGCCAATTTCACTCTTGTCATCCCCATCTTCTTGAATTTTGGGGTAAACTTTTCTTCTAGCCTTCAATTCATTCTTGCATGTCTATGTTTAGCTTTGATTGATGAAAATCCATCTTTGATTTCTTCATATCCAAATTTGATTCATTTTCTTGTCTTGATCATGACTTTGATACTTGAATGTTCTCTATTTCATGGAACTCACACTAAAACTCATATGCACTTTGTAAATTTCTTGGTAGTTGCACTTGCATGTCAAGAACATTTTGATAATTTGTAACAAGAGCATGCGAAAATCTTACTTCATGTCTAAAATGGTGTTATTTGGGTGAAAATCAAGTCTCCATAAGTTGCATGTATCATTTGAACCAAACTTGTTGATTTTTGGAAAAATTGCTTATTTTTTACAATCTGACCAGTTTGTGAAAAACGTACATTATCTCTAAATTTTGTATCTGTGAAATTTTTAACTCTTACATATTATGAAACAAGACTTAAAGAGGGTCATTTTGAAAAAAAAAATCAACTTCAAAGCCTTTTTGGTTTAGGAGATAAGCTCATTCTAAGTTATATTTTTTCTGAAAATTCGTTTCTGGACCACTCTTGCCATTTTTGTTAAAAACTCCATTTTCAGAAACCTATGGCATCTCATCTTTTTTGTGATTAAATTATACACATAGGGTATTCATTCTGGAGAATATGGTCATCTTTCCTATTCTCCAAGTAGTAGTAATTGTTCTTCAAAGTTGAAACTTTCTTCCAAACTTGTCTCTGCATAGCAGTGTTTGTTATTTTTGTAACTTGAGTTTTATAATAGCTAAGCATGATTTTCTTGGTGTTTCTGAAAGTAGACACATGTAGGTTCATCATATATGAACTTCAAAATTTTAGGAGATGATTTGATATGGTAAATATTTCTCCAAAATCGGAGCTAAATTCTGTCCAGAATTGTAGTTTCACATTTTTTAGAAAACTTGAATTTTTGAACTTCTAGGTGTTTTGTTGGACTTGTTTCGACAATTAAACATAATTATATGTGCATTAGTGAAATTTAGGACTATGTACATGTAGGTTTGCATTTTTATTATGCATGTTTAAATTGGTTATAACGAGTACGTCATACGTGTGATTGTAGACATCGACCTCGTAGGAGATAGCGGTTGTCGTCGGAGTGCTAGGCTTAGTTTCTTGCTTTTGATTGTGCTTCATCTCAGTGGTAAGTACATATGTACGACCTTTTCATATCAAAATGTGCGTATGTGTTTGAGTTTTCAAATGAATGCTTGTTATATGAAAAAGTATGAGAATGCGTGTTTACCACTCGAATGTTGCTAAACTATCTTATTCATCTCCTTTGAGAACTCTCGAAAATTACTTGTGAAATGTTGATATTCTGATTCTGGTTATGTGAAAGAGAAGAAATAAAATACCTCTTATAAACTTAGGACGATGTACAGAGTACTGTTATTAATGGGAGGCGCCAAGCGATCCTCCATTTTCTTATGGCTAAGACCATTGAAGCAATGCTTCTTATTATTGGATAGAACGTTAATGTTCACAAATCCGCCCCCGATGAACCAAAATGTATCAATATATTGAGGCCAAGGGGTTTATAGAGCTATAGAGTGCTACTTATACTTGTAAGGGTCACTACGGTATAGGGGTGTCGACACTTAAGGCCTTTTAGCTAATGTTATGAGCGGGGTTGACGAATGGCTCCCTTAACGCTCGGGTGAAATAGGGTTTGATAGACGCTAGAAGGAACCCTTAGTGATTATTTCGTGATCCCTCTGTTTACATCGATCCAGCTGGTGGCTCTGGACATGCCTCAGCTAAAACTAACATTTAATTGAACTTGAAAGAAAGTTGTTTACTCTATTGATGTTGTTTGTGGCTCTGGATTGCCCTAATAAATTGAAATGATTTGAAATATTTTGGCTACTCATGAACTAAGTTATTCTCTTAAATGGACTTGTTTACTCTGGATATGTTACCAACTACTCGTGGTTTCTCAATGTTATTAAATTGAGAGGTTATTACTCGGTTACTTCCCGTTGTTCAGAAATTCTCCAACATGATAGTTTTACTGTTTAAATATTCTGATTTGTTTCAACTCATGCTTCTGTGCACTCGTTGCTTTACATGTCGTAGTATGTATTTACTCAGTTTTTATTGATCATTTCTTCAAAATTGCGTCGGCTTTTGCCATTTTAAAACCGCAGGTCATCAATCAATGTTGGGGAATGGGAACGCGAATCGAGATGAAGACGTTTAGCTTAAGTTATATCACTTAGTAGATCACAAACGTTTTGTTTTACATTGTACTTATTATCGAAATTTTTTTATGTACTTTAACCGAAATATAAACTTAATAGTTAATAATCTACTTTTGGTTAACGATTGTCGCATTAACCCTGAACCGAGATCCCGGGTTGTTTCAGTGGGGATAAACCCCCTTGCTGACTTGTGTAATGTGGGTGACATTGATCAAAAAGTTTCTGATATTATTGATCCTTTTGGTAACTGGAATTTGAGTTGCATTGAACATCTCATTAATGATGAGATAAGGCATAATATTGAGGGGGTGATTATTTCAGAGGATTTCTCTATGTTGTCTGACCTCTGGAAAGGCTCTAAAAATGGAGCCTTCACTGTGTCTGCTTCTTATCACTGCATTGATACTGATTGAAATTTCAATTATAATGTTGGCAGTGGCACTGGGATCAAGTTGTGAAATTAAAAGTTCCACACAAAATGATCCTTTTTCTTTGGACAGTGTTGCATGAGAAGCTTATGACAAATGTTGGTAGAAAGATTAGAGGTATGACTCGCAATGATATGTGTGGGGTATGTGGTGTTGCCCCTGAAACTCATGAGCATCTTTTTGTTGACTGTGTCAAAGTGAAAGATAAATGGAAAGAGATATGGGGTGCTAACTGGGTTAGCAATTTCCATAACCTCAGCTTCAAAGAATGGGTTGGCATAAATATCAAATCCAAAAAGAACCTTAATGGTTTTAATATGATGACATCTTTTGTGTTACTATGTGGTGTATCTGGACTCGCAGAAATGAGTTTGTGTTCAACAATGTTCTTCAACCGGCTAATGTGTGCGGGGATAAAATTTGGAAGAAGGTCAAGCTCATACAGAGAGCATTTTCTAAACAGCCTATTTCCTTTTCCTTTAACCATCTTAAAACTCATAATAAGTGGTGCTTTCCATCTGCATGAACCATGAAGGTTAATGTAGATGGCTGTGCTAGACTGGAAGGGATTGTTGCTGGCTTTGGAGGGATTGGAAGAAATGCAAGAGGAGAATGGAAGATTGGCTTTCTGGGAAAGCTCAAGAACTGCACAAGCCTTGAGAGTGAAATATGGGCTATTTATAGAGGAGCTTATGTGGTGTATAATCAAAACTGGATGAATGCTATCATTGAAAGTGACTGTCAAGAGGCCATTGATATTTTCCAAGGTAACAAGGAAGGTCCTATGTCTATGAGGAACCAAATCATGGATGGTAAGCACATTGTGTCTAGAATGAATGGTAAAATCCAATATGTGAAAGAGATGCAAATGGGGTTGCAAATGGTATGGCCAATATGGGAGCTGAGCAAGATAGCCATGTTGACTCAAAGCCCCTTGAGTATGTTTTGAGAAGTAATTGTTTTGAGTGATGAAATACAAAGGCCAAGCATTTCTGATACTCCAAGGCCTTGAGATACTGACAGGGCTTCAAAGCCTTGAGAGTTGTTTTTATTGTGCTGAATGTTCTAACAATCTTGTGTTGCAGATTGGCTATCTGATTATATAGATCAGAGATTTGCTGCAAATACTTATGTTTTAAATTTTCTATATATCTAACACAATTGCATATGTCCCGATCAGAGAGAATATCTAACACAATTGTCTATATGGAGCATATGATCTATTGTGCAACTAGAACTAGAAACCATCCTCTTCACTATGCCAACATTTTACCTCTTTTCTTTGAGTATTTTGATGTACCTGTGAAAGGGGAAGAAAAGATTACTGGAGGTTTTGGGTTGATTGATGAAACTGCCTTACAGAGGATTGGGGTAGTTCAGACTGGGAAAGGACATTGGAAGTTCTATTCAGTATTGTCAAACGATGAGCTTGTAGAGAAGGAGTTTGTTAAGCCAAAGGGGGCTACGTTAGGAAAAGGACAAACAAATGAGGATTACTCTTTGTTGGTTGAGAAATTTGAAGATCAGCAGGTTGAGATTGAAGATCTCAGACAAAGGTTATTTGATCTGTCTTCTGAATTTAACCAGTTCAAGGGTTTGATGAATGTGATGAATGGAAAATTGGATGTTGTCATCAATGGTTTGAACTTGGAGAAGATACATTCTGCTGCTAGTCATGACACCAGTGTGGACTCAGATGAAAGGCTAGATGATTTCTTGAAGAGGAAAAAGAAGCCAATTCCAGTGGTGCTCACTTCAAAAGATTTGTATGAGAAAACTGATGAAGCAGATGCTGGTGAAGACACAAGTGTTGATGCAGCTACAGAGGGGGATTCAGTGCCGGTTAAGAACAAGAAGGTGGATGAGATCATTGAAGAAGTTGTTTCAGAAGTGGAAGCTGAACAAGAGGGACATCAGTCTGCTGATGATGCTGAAAGTGATGAAGAAGTTGGCGAAGGCTCAGAGAAAGGCCAGGCATCAAAGAAGAAATGAAGATCGGAGAAGACCAAAGCCTTGAACCTTTCCTTCTATCTATTTCTTTTCTTCTTTTCTGTTCTCAAGGCCTTGACTTTCTAGGAATAAATTTTGTTTAAAGTTTTTTTTAAGACTTTGAGTAATGATCCAACATTTCTTCACCTTTATTTGATGAAAGTCAAAAAGGGGGAGAAATTATGTGTTTTGTGGTTACTTTGGTTACTTTCAGTTACTTGAATAATAATAATAATCAGTTGTTTTGTTAATCAGTTGTGTTCTGTTATTACTGTGGTTATATGTGATTATCTTTGAATGACTGATTATCTGTGTTAATATGGTTTGACTGGTATTATTGTCTATTGTATCTGCAATATGTTGTTATCTAATTCTTACAAGGAGTTGGAGGGATATCTACACAAGATAATGGGTTTTGTCTTTCATCAAGGGGGAGATTGTTGACTCAAAGACCCTTGAGTATGTTTTGAGAAGTAATTGTTTTGAGTGATGAAAGACAAAGGCCAAGCGTTTCTGATACTCCAAGGCCTTGAGATACTGACAGGGCCTCAAAGCCTTGAGAGTTGTTTTTATTGTGCTGAATGTTCTAACAATCTTGTGTTGCAGATTGGCTATTTGATTATATAGATCAGAGATTTGCTTCAAATACTTATGTTTAATATTGTCTATATATATCTAACACAATTGCAAATGTCCAGATCAGAGAAAATAAAGGATTTCTGGACGTAACTTTGAAAGACTGTGAAGCATGTTCAGAGCTTCAAGGCCTTGAGATGTGCCTTGAGCTGCTGACAGTTTTACAGAACTAACTTGATTCTTTCTTGCAGGATTTGATTCTTATTATTGTGATTGTTTAATGACTTCTAAGAGTCTTAAACTGGTTTATCATGAATTATATGTGTCAGAAGTTAATCAAATTATTGTTCTAATCTTTTATCCAGTTTTTATCAGAAACTGGAAAACCAAACAGTCTTAGTACTGCTATATTTCTGGATTTTGTTGTTGCTATGTTTTAATGTTGTTGCAGGTTTGTTAAACGTGCAAATACAATCTCAAAAAACTCTAACGGATATCTACTAGGAGCTGTTTGAATTGCAGTTGAAAACAGAAAGAGGATTTGTAGGAACTGAGATCCTAAAATTTCTCATTCAGTTGCAGTGAGTAGATAAAATACTGGTTTGAATTTTGAAAGAGGAGAGGCTTGCAGAATACTGAGAGAAGTGTGAAAAATTCGTGGGAGATCATTCATTCAAACACACAGACATTCAAGCTTCAATTCTTGGAGGAAGTCTGAAATCAATGCATAAAAGTGGGATTGGCTATAATCCAAATTTTCCAAAGAAAAGCCAAACTACTTTTGTCAAATCTGGTAGCAGACATTCTCCAAAGTGTCATTACTATGGAAAAATTGGTCATGTCAGATTAACTTGTCCCTTCAGAAGATCAGAACCTCATATTATGAGGAATACTTATCCTTATCAGCTTAAGGGACATGTTAGGCAGATTTGGGTTCCTAAAGGAATTAGACCACCAAACATGGCTGATTCTGAGTATGACTGCACTTGGTCTAACAGCCTGTTGAGGCAATGATTTACTTTTGCAGGATGTCACCAAGGCCTTGAAAGATCATAAATGGATATTAGACAGTGGATGTTCCAGACATATGAGTGGAAAGAAATCTCTCTTTACTGAGCTCACAGAAAATTCTGGAGGAACAATCACACTTGGTGACAAAGCAAAATGCAATATTATTGGTATAGGTAGTATTGGTACTGGTTCTACCAACTCTATCTCTGATGTTTATCTTGTGGATGAACTTAAGTATAATCTGCTTAGTATCTCTCAGTTATGTGATAAAGGTTATAAAGCTATATTTGACAAGGAAAAATGTGTGGTTCAAGATGAGAAATCTGGTGATTGCATACTCACTGCTCCTAGATCATATAATCTATATGCTATGAGTACTAACAGTGTTGCAGGTGACAAGTTAAAATGCCTCAAGGCCTTGAAGGAAGACTCAAATCTTTGGCACAGAAAGCTTGGGCATATTAGCATACACACCTTGAATAAACTCATTTCAAAGGATTTGGTAAGAGGTTTACCATCACAGAAATTTTCAGATGATGAGGTTTGCAAGGCATGTGTACAAGGTAAGCAAACCAGAAGCTCATTCAAGCCAAAGAACTTTGTAAGTACTTCTAGAACCTTAGAACTATTGCATATGGACTTGTGTGGTCCTATGAGAGTTCAGACCCCAAAAGGTAAGAGGTATATGCTTGTTATAGTAGATGATTATTTTAGATTTACTTGGGTGATGTTTATTAGAGATAAAACTGAAGCTTTATCTGAATTTTCAAGATTGTGCAAGGAGCTTCAAACTTTGAAAAATTTACCTGTTGCATCCATTAGAAGTGATCATGGTAGGGAGTTTGATCAACTTGACTTTGATTTGTTTTGTGCAAAGCATGGCATTTCACACAACTTTTCTGCACCTAGAACTCCACAGCAAAATGGAGTAGTTGAAAGGAAAATAGGACACTTGAGGATATGTCTAGAACCATGCTACTTGAAAGTAATTTGCCAAAGTTCTTGTGGGCAGAAGCTGTTAATACTGCCAGTTATGTGCTAAATAGATGCTTGATTAGACCTATTTTGAAAAAGACCCCTTATGAACTGTTTAAAGGTAGGAAGCCTAGTGTTTCTTATTTCAAACCTTTTGGTTGTATCTGTTTTCTGCATAATAATGGTAGAGACAATCTTGGTAAATTTGTTGCTAGGAGTTATGAAGGTGTATTTCTTCGATATTCTCAAACTAGCAAAGCTTATAGAGTTTACAATAGAAAAAACAAGATTGTGGAAGAGAGCATTCATGTGTTTTTTGATGAAAGTACTAAGGATTCTCTGAGTGAAAGTTTTGCAGATCTAAATCTGAACAAGTATTTTGTGATAGAGGACAAAGGCAAAACTAATGTGGAGAATCAATCAGCAGAATCTCAAGGCCTTGAACCTCCTGCAGAACCAAAATCTCAAAGCCTTGAGACAGAAGCTGAAACTTTCTATGATGCTCCCCTACTGTTTCAAGAAATCAAAACCTTGTAGGAGAATATTCCTGGATACCCAGGAAGAAGTTTAAGTACCTTGCAGATCATCCAGCTGACAATATCATATCTGATCTGAAATACCCCGTAATTTGGTCAGGGGTAAATTGGTAATTTTGGAGGTGAAATATGAATTTTAAACTATTCGGGAAATTTATCGTAGATTTGCGCAAATTTTAGAATGTGAAACGATAATTTTTCGTGTGTATATTAATTTTATCGCGTACGTGACCACCGCGTTAGACGGTACACTCGCCACACCATACCCTATCCACTATTATTATTATTATTATTATTATTATTATTATTATTATTATTATTATTATTATTACTATTATTATTATTATTATTATTATTATTATTATTATTATACTTCCTCCATCTGTCATCTCTCTCCCTCCCTCTCTGCCTTTGTCTTCACGACAAATTTCGGGACGCCGCCCCAACCATCACCGCCTCCAAGCCTCTCTGCCGCCCTCAACTCTCTATATAAGCTCCAACCCTTGCTGCCTTTCCCCCTAGCAGCAGCCACCCCACAACTCCACCACCATCACCACGACCACGCTCATCACCACCATAGCCACTCTCGCCAAAGAACCACCCACCACCATCACCCCCTGCTTGCTCTCCCTCACTCTCTCTCCCTCATCTCTCTGTTTCAAACAGAGCAGCAGCAGCAGCTTAGGAAAGCGGCCAAAGGCCGCCATTGCCGCCGTCGGAGGTCACAACCGAGGAAACCCACGGGGTTCCACCCTTCACCTCCCTTCTCTCTGTATCAAATTCTCTCCTTCCCCTGTGATTTCGAACTCAGAAATATTCAAAGTCAGAGCATCAGTAGCCGGAGTCGCAGAGGACGCCGCCTCCAACGCCGAACCACCATACTTTCCGACGAGAGCTTCGGACAAACCGACCCAACGCCACCCAGCCCGATTTCTCAGCTTAGATCGACTCCAGGAGGCTCGACCAGCTTACAGAAGGCCTTAGTCGCGCCCAGAAGTGGTCGGGTAAGCCCCATCGGCCATTAATTCCTGCAGCAACTTTGCCGGCCGCGACCCGTCGCGATATCCGACCGTTTTCTTGCACTTCTTCAGCCAGGTACGCTCTAAACCTTCCCCTAGAATGTTTTCAGTACTTAGATTCATGTTTAAAGGCTCTGATTTGGGTTTTGATCGAATATAATTATATTGTTCTTGTTAGGGGGTGTTTCTTGTAGTTTCTGAAAAATAAGGGTCAAAAGTACATCATATGAAACTGTTTTAAGTTAGTTAGGGGTATCTAGCTTCTTTTGCATAACATCGGGGGTTCTCTTGCTAATTCGACAATATGAGCATTTAGAAATAAAGTAAAAATGAGATTTTTGAGTTTAAATCAATTTCTACAATTTCTACTTTTTTATTAAATTACAATTTAATATTTGTGGGCAAAATATTGCTTGCTTTCTTGAAACATTTATAGGCTAAAAATATTTCATATTTGTTTGGAATAAATAATTTTTTGGAATAAGTTGGCTACCTAATTAGCATTTTAGAATTTAAGTTAATATTTCTCCTATTTGTTAATAAGTGATTTTTTTCCTAGTCATTCTACAAATTCTCCAACACGCGGTTATTTTATAACTGGAAAACTTAAATATATTCTTTTCTATGAAAAATGACAAGTTAGAAGTATATCTCGTAATTAATTATTTCCGGTTTGCTGAAAATATGTGCTTTGCATAAGTTGGCTATTTAGTTGGTATTATTGAATTTAACGTTCCTCACATTTGGTAGTCTTTTGTAAATTTCTAATAAATGGCAAATTGTAATTACTTTATTTTAAAGGAGTTATGGGTTTGATAACAATGAAAATGCAAGTGAATAACTTAGCATCAGGAATATATAACGGACCTAAGTTATGAACTCTTGGGAAGATAATAATCTTAGCTGAGAGATAAATAAGTGTTGTATGGAGAAATTATGTGATTTCTAATCGGACTTGTTAGACATCCTCTTAAACTACCTCATGAAAACACTAGCGCATAATAAAGGGGATAAAGATGTGCAAAAATGATTATTATTGTCGGAACTGCTCCGGCCTGTGATTATTATTGTCGGCACTGGACCGGCCTGTGAATATTATTGTCAGAAATGCTCCGACCTGTGATTGTTATTGTCGGGATTGAACCGACCTGTGATTATTATTGTCGGCACTGGACCAGCCTGTGATTAGTATTGTCGGTACTGAACCGACCTGTGATTATTATTGTCGGCACTGGACCGGCCTGTGATTAGTATCGTCAGCACTGGACCGGCCTCTGATTATTATTGTCGGCACTGGACCGGCCTGTGATTAATATTGTCGGCACTGGACCGTCCTGTGATTGTTATTGTCGGCACTGGACCGGCCTGTGAATATTATTGTCGGCACTGACCCGACCTGTGATTATTATTGTCGGAGTTGACCTTGTTCACCCGGCCTGTGATTATGGTTGTAAAGAGAAACTGGATCTTTATGGTAAAACGGAAATTTTATACTTGGATTGTTGGAATTAAATTGGAATTTTCAGATGAGGATTGGATATGAATTGAACACTGGTTCTTGGTGATTCCTAAAAGAATATTTCAGTTACTAGCTGTCTGTACTTCCGCTGTCACTGGTAAATGAGAATGGGAATAATAATTTCTATTTGAAAACTAGAAAGGATAATTCAAGGAAGGAATCAATCCACTATCCTCTACCTCTGACCAAGTAATATTTTACGGTTTTACTCGAGATATATCTCATTAGTATTGTACATGTCTGATTATTGCTTACTCAGTATTTCATTACTAATTTTGAGACTGGGGTTCTTGTTCCTTCCCACCGCAGGTTTAGGAGCTGAAGACTAAGGTGTAGCTGGGTACGAGACTCACTTAGTTGGATTTCACCTTCAGAAGAATCTAGTTTTGTTAGCATGAATGACGTTGTAGTTTTGAAAACACTGGTGTAATATCTAAAGACATTTTGTGATGTTTAATATTATGTAATAAATAAATAAGTTGGGATTTTATGCTTTTGATTTCCGCCGTCACTTTTAGCATCGCCCTCCCGGTCTTGTCCGAGCCGGATAAGCGGGTTGTTGCATGATCCATCAACTGGAACTCAGACAAGAGGACAGTTGAAGAACTTGTGTGCTTTTAATGCTTTTGTATCTTTGATTGAGCCTAAAAATACCAAGGAATCACTAGAAGATGCAGACTGGATCATTGCAATGCAGAGTGAGCTGAATGAATTTGAAAGAAACAAGGTATTGAATCTGGTTCCCAGACCTAAAGAGAAATCAGTTATTGGAACCATATGGGTGTTCAGAAATAAGCTTGATGAGAATGGCAAAGTGGTAAGGAACAAAGCCAGACTGGTAGCACAAGGATATAATCCGGAAGAAGGTATAGATTATGAGGAGACTTTTGCTCCTGTTGCCAGGTTAGAAGCTATTAGAATACTTCTTGCATTTGCATCTCACAGTCACATAAAGCTTTATCAAATGGATGTCAAATGTGCTTTTCTGAATGGTTATTTACAAGAAGATGTTTTTGTAGAACCTCCTGGTTTTGAAGATGAAAACTTTCCTGATCATGTTTATAAACTAGACAAAGCTCTTTATGGGTTAAAACAAGCTCCAATGGCTTGGCATGATAGACTTTCAAAATTTTTACTTGACAACTCAAGAGAGGTCTAGTTCATAAAACTCTTTTCATTAAACATCATGAAAGTGATTTGTTAGTAGTTCAGATCTATGTGGATGATATTTTATTTGGTGCTACTAATGATGCTCTTTCAAAAGAGTTCTCTAGTCTGGTGTGCAGGGAGTTTGAGATGAGCTTAATGTGAGAACTGAATTTCTTTCTTGGACTTCATATCTTACAAATGAAGAAAGGAATTTTTGTACATCAAGGAAAGTATACCAATGACTTATTGAACAAGTACAATATGTCACAGTCCAAGGTGCTTAAAACTCCTATGAGTTCATCACTATCATTAGACAAGGATTCAAATGGTAAGAGTGTGAATCAAAAGGAATACAGAGGTATGATTGGATCACTTTTGTACTTAACTGCTAGTAGACTTGATATTATGTTCAGTGTCTGTATGTGTGCTAGATTTCAAGCAGATTTTAAGAAGAGTCATTTAATGCAGTATAAAGAATTTTTAGATATTTGAATGGAACAAGGGACTTGGGGCTTTGGTATCCAAGAAGATCTAATTTTATGTTGAGTGGCTATTCAGATGCAGATTTTGCAGGATATAAAGTAGACAGGAAGAGGACACCTGGATGTTGCCAGTTTCTTGGATCTTCATTGATCAGTTGGCATTCTAAAAAGCAAAATTCTGTAGCATTATCAACTGCAGAAGCTGAATACATTGCAGCTGGAGCTTGCTGTTCACAAGTGTTATGGATTGCTCAACAACTTAGAGATCTTGGCTATAATTTCAGAAATGTGCCTATTCATTGTGACAATACAAGTGCTATCTCAATCTCTAAGAATCCAGTCCAGCACTCAAGAACCAAGCACATAGATGTGAGACATCACTTCCTTAGAGATCATGCAGAACAAGGTGATGTTATTTTATCTTTTATTTCTACTTCAATGCAGATTGCTGATATTTTCACTAAACCTTTGCCAGATGAAAGGTTTTCATCCCTAAGGCTTGAATTGGGGATGTTAAACAAGGATGCATTGGTTTAGGGGGAGTATTGGTACTTACATGTGTTTATGTGTTGAAATATCAAACCCTTGAGATTATACTTTCCAAAGCCTTGAAAGTATAGCTCAAAGTTTTGAAGTTTCTCAAACTGCAGAAAATCTCAAGGCCTTGACATTGTTCTCCAGGTCTTGAAACATCTGTATTTATTTATTTTTAAAAAAATGGATCATCAAATATTATATCTTATCTTTTTAGATAACTGTATAATATTTGAATTACTCAGAGAATTTTCTAAAATATCCAAAAATATTTTCCGAGATTCTTTTTGCATGTTGATTTCAGTAGAGTCCTTTTATGACTCATCCTTTTCAACCTACTTAAGCTGAAAGTCAGGGCTTATTCTTCTTCATTCTCTCCCAATTCTCTACGTCTCTCTATTCTCTCTCAATTTCTCTCAATCTCATTCCCTTCTCAATACCCTAAACCCACAATGGAGCGCAAATCAGCCAGGATTCAACAACAAGGGAAGCCTTCTGGCAGATCCAAGAAAAGAGGGCAAATAAGAAGGAGAAGATTTTGATCTCTGATTCAGATTCAGAGAATACTTAGAGTTTGCATGAGGAAACTCCTCCTGCAAAGAAGACCAGAACAGAAAAGGGATATGAAGGCTCAAGCATTGATCCACAGAAGGAGACAGAGACTCATGGTGGTGATCAACCTAGGTCAGACAAGAAAAAAGGGGGAGATAAGAAAAAGTCTGGAGAAGAAGAAAAGGGGAAATCTG
The DNA here is from genome assembly GCA_023055425.1 of Linanthus parryae. NCBI lineage: Eukaryota > Viridiplantae > Streptophyta > Magnoliopsida > Ericales > Polemoniaceae > Linanthus > Linanthus parryae. Next base: position 61,332,512 of record JALGPY010000002.1, on the reverse strand, counting down.
CTCAAGAAATCAAGGAGAAGCCAACTGAAGGAGAACAAGAGAAGAGCAAACCCACTGAGAAGAAAACAAGGGTTAAGCAGGTTGCTGCTGCAAACAAAAAGGGTTATCAAGGTAAGTATGCACTTCCTTCAGATTGGTTTGTTAGTTATGAAGTTAGGACTGTGTGGATGCAAGGTTATGCTTCTTCTAAGGTTGCTTTTTTTAGTATGGTTTCTGAGGAGTTATTGGATAAACTGGATATTGATTGTATGAGAAAGTTAAGAGAAACTGCAGTTTGGAAGGTGTTAAATCATAGTTTAAAAGCTTATCCGAGGTTAACTAGATTATTCTATCTGAATCTGGTTCATGAAGGAGATGATAAGATGGTATTGACTTCTAAAGTGGCTGGGATAAATTTGAGGCTAGATCATAGGAATTTGGCCAAAGTCTTGGGCATTCCTAGGAAATATAATGTTGGAGATTATCCTGATAGAAAGGAGTGTCTGAAAAAAGCAAAAGAAATATTTTTCATTGATGTTGTACCCTCTGGTCCAAAGCAGTTGACACACTCTGTGCTCAACTGTGAAGCTAAGATTTTGTTTACAATTATAATGAGGAGTGTTGTTCCTAGGGAGAACTCAAGGGAGTTGGTTACTGATAAAGTTCTCATACTGATGTATCTGATATGTCAAGAGTTTGAGATAGACTTGCCAACAGTTGTTATGGAGCATATGATCTATTGTGCAACTAGAACTAGAAACCATCATCTTCCCTATGCCAACCTTTTACCTCTTTTCTTTGAGTATTTTGATGTACCTGTGAAAGGGGAGGAAAAGATTACTGGAGGTTTTGGGTTGATTGATGAAACTGCTTTACAGAGGATTGGGGTAGTTCAGACTGGGAAAGGACATTGGAAGTTCTATTCAGTATTGTCAAACGATGAGCTTGTAGAGAAGGAGTTTGTTAAGCCAAAGGGGGCTACGTCAGGAAAAGGACAAACAAATGAGGATTACTCTTTGTTGGTTGAGAAATTTGAAGATCAGCAGGTTGAGATTGAAGATCTCAGACAAAGGTTATTTGATCTGTCTTCTGAATTTAACCAGTTCAAGGGTTTGATGAATGTGATGAATGGAAAATTGGATGTTGTCATCAATAGTTTGAACTTGGAGAAGATACATTCTGCTGCTAGTCATGACACCAGTGTGGACTCAGATGAAAGGCTAGGTGATTTCTTGAAGAGGAAAAAGAAGCCAATTCCAGTGGTGCTCACTTCAAAAGATTTGTATGAGCAAACTGATGAAGAAGATGTTGGTGAAGACACAAGTGTTGATGCAGCTACAGAGGGGGATTCAGTGCCGGTTAAGAACAAGAAGGTGGATGAGATCATTGAAGAAGTTGTTTCAGAAGTGGAAGCTGAACAAGAGGGACATCAGTCTGCTGATGATGCTGAAAGTTATGAAGAAGTTGGAGAAGGCTCAGAGAAAGGCCAGGCATCAAAGAAGAAATGAAGATCGGAGAAGACCAAAGCCTTGAACCTTTCCTTCTATCTATTTCTTTTCTTCTTTTCTGTTCTCAAGGCCTTGACTTTCTAGGAATAAATTTTGTTTTTTTAAGACTCTGAATAATGATCCAACATTTCTTCACCTTTATTTGATGAAAGTCAAAAAGGGGGAGAAATTATGTGTTTTGTGGTTACTTTGGTTACTTTCAGTTACTTGAATAATAATAATAATCAGTTGTTTTGTTAATCAGTTGTGTTCTGTTATTACTGTGGTTATATGTGATTATCTTTGAATGACTGGTTATCTGTGTTAATATGGTTTGACTGGTATTATTGTCTATTGTATATGCAATATGTTGTTATCTAATTCTTACAAGGAGTTGGAGGGATATCTACACAAGATTATGGGTTTTGTCTTTCATCAAGGGGGAGATTGTTGACTCAAAGACCCTTGAGTATGTTTTGAGAAGTAATTGTTTTGAGTGATGAAAGACAAAGGCCAAGCGTTTCTGATACTCCAAGGCCTTGAGATACTGACAGGGCCTCAAAGCCTTGAGAGTTGTTTTTATTGTGCTGAATGTTCTAACAATCTTGTGTTGCAGATTGGCTATTTGATTATATAGATCAGAGATTTGCTTCAAATACTTATGTTTAATATTGTCTATATATATCTAACACAATTGCAAATGTCCAGATCAGAGAAAATAAAGGATTTCTGGACGTAACTTTGAAAGACTGTGAAGCATGTTCAGAGCTTCAAGGCCTTGAGATGTGCCTTGAGCTGCTGACAGTTTTACAGAACTAACTTGATTCTTTCTTGCAGGATTTGATTCTTATTATTGTGATTGTTTAATGACTTCTAAGAGTCTTAAACTGGTTTATCATGAATTATATGTGTCAGAAGTTAATCAAATTATTGTTCTAATCTTTTATCCAGTTTTTATCAGAAACTGGAAAACCAAACAGTCTTAGTACTGCTATATTTCTGGATTTTGTTGTTGCTATGTTTTAATGTTGTTGTAGGTTTGTTAAACGTGCAAATACAATCTCAACAAACTCCAATGGATATCTACTCAGAGTTGTTTGAATTGCAGTTGAAAACAGAAAGATGATTTGTATCTCATTCAGTTGCAGTGAGTAGATAAAAGACTGGTTGAATTTTGAAAGAGGAGAGGCTTGCAGAATACTGAGAGACGTGTGAAAAATTCGTGGGAGATCATTCATTCAAACACACAGACATTCAAGCTTTCAAGATTTCAGAAGATCAATCATTCCAGTTTCCAGAAGAACACATCCAGACCTTCACAAGCTTATTCTTCTACTGTGTTCTTCATCTGTTTTGTAATCTGCTTATCTTTTGTATATCTAAAACCTCACTAAACCTAGTGGTTGGTTGTTCAAGTGAACAACAAGAGGTTCTTGTTAGCTCAACAGTTAGTAGCTGGAACTAGACAGGTTTGGAACCACAAGCTGTATAGGTGTAAGGGAAATCACTTAGGCTTGAAGATCTAGGGTTGTTTTTGTGTGAGTAATAAGAAGTGTTTGCCCAATCCTGATGGGATTAGATCCCTCAGGCAGAGATTAGGTCCTTGGGACTGAACTCTGTAAATTGCTTTGTGTTCTTTACTTTACAGTTTTGTTATTTTCTGCTGCACACAACTCAAATCAAACTAGGTTTTATAAGCTGTTTAGAACTGGTAATAGTTCAAGGCCTTGAAGCTTTCTATTTTGCCTTTGAAAGTTTCTGACAGTTTTCTAAAATCTCAAGGCCTTGAGATTTGAGTTTCTCACAAAGTTAATTAGTTAAAATCTGAGTTTTGCAAAAGTTTCCATACTCTATTCAACCCCCCCTCTAGAGTATTTAGGTCCTGTATTTAGTCTACATTACACACTTTCAAGCCACATGAAGCTGCTTTACGACATTTCAGATGCTGTGAAAGGCCTGTTGATCACATACATGATGGGAATAGGGATGTTCATGTGATCGGGCTTTTGAGTGCTGGTTCAAGGTTTGGTTTTTATGTGGTCGCTTTGGATTTCTTTCGTGGTGTTGTTTGATGTTGTGTAAGAACTTGTTATAGTTTATGTCTATTTTTCCGTATTAGCCAAAAAAAAAGCAAAAATGACTAACAAAACAAATACCTCGTAAATTACAAATTTATAGCAAGATAGAACATGATAGAACCGTTGTAGACAATAAGCACCCGCCGGAAATGGAGCCCACCCATTTCCACCGTTTTTCACCACCACCATGGCACCCCATCGTCCTCCTTCTTCTCCCCTTGAATAAAAAGCGAATAAAACAGCCTGTAATTTAGCTGTGACCACTACACCTCACCTCTCTCTCTCTCTAAATCCCCCCATTCACCTTCTTCAACACTTCAACTCTCTCCCCACCTCTCTCTCTCTTCTCAGATCCATCCACCATGAGCTTCGAGAACAGACGCTTCATGCAAAAGCAAGCCGGACTCCCAGTCTCCCAACCCGACTCCAACCCCAAGACCCTCCGCCGCCGTCTCTCCGCCCTCTCGCCCTCATTCTCCGCCCCCGCCGCCGCCTCCTGGGGCTTCCGCCGCTCACAATCGGTCTACTCCGCCGGCGAGTCGCTCCGCAAGTGGTGGGACTGGTCCTGGACGTGGATCCTCACCGCCAAGCCCACCTTCGCCAGCGATCTGGAGATGAACGAGGAGGAGACCGCCGCGCTCGGGTGCCAGAGCAAAGGAAGCTGGAGACACGTCTTTTACAAGGTGAAGTCGGAGATGAGACGCTTGATCGGATCTGATAACGTTGGGCTTCCGCAGACTTACCGGTACGAGTCGGTGAAGGCTCGGCGTAGTTTCTGATCTGATCTGTGGAGGAATAACGGTGACGATGGGTTCAAATCAAGTTCAATTGCTATGTAAGTGTATGGAATTGTTGTTGTATGTAATTAGTTGAAATTTGTGGGGGTACGTTTGGGTGGTGAATCTGAATCTGGGCTGGTGGTGATAGGGAAAACTGAATACGTCGTTTTTTTAGTAGTGGGGAGTATGTAATTTTTGTGATTAATTCATTTATTATTACAATATCATTATTAATGTTTCGTATATTTGAAATAGTTGTAAGCAAAATGTATGGTTACTTACATTTTCTATGAGAGAACATTCTTTCCTTCTCCTTGAATCTTGTTATGAAAATTGTACTTGTAAAGCAATTGGGGCTATTGAGTTTTGAAGCATGATGTCCACAAATTGATCTTTAGCTTAGTGCTACAGCGTTTAAGGACGTTGAATATTGAAATTGCTATTTTGAACACAAGACACAATATTTCTACTGCATTTGTGCATTTTGTTATTTTGAACACAAGTGCGCCTATTTTAGGATAAACTTGTAGTTTGTAAACCACGAACTACTGAGTTTGTTGCTTAAAGCTCCTTCCCGCACTTTTTAACTTCTTATTACAATGTTAAATTATATGTTTGTTGAGAACTCTAACATTGGGACATTAAAGAAAAAGATAATATCATGAATTATTTTCCTCATTGTTAATGAGTTTTGAGTGGAACTGCAAACATTTTTACATGGTATAAGAGTCAGTTTGACACGTGAATGATTTAACAATCCATGTATTCATCGTCACCTGTAGTAAAAAAGATTTTGCGTAAGTCAAAGAATGTTACATATGAGGGAGGGGTGTCATGGAGGGGTGTTATGGACTACTCTTCTTATTGGAGTTGAACTTGATATGTCGGTCGTGACGCAATTTGGAGAAGCCACACTCACTCCACATCCATTACTCTATTATTATTTTATGGAGTCTAATTTCCTACTACACTGGTGGAAAAAAATTCTTTAGTAACAATGCATTTATCAATAACAATCTTATAGTATCACTGATGAAAAAGACTTTACACAATCCCCAGTGACGTGTTACCCTACAAGTCTGCAAGTTGAAGTAAATCCAATAGTTGAGCAAAGTTATTTCTTTAATTTCTTTCTTTTTGAGCAAAGTTATTCCTTTAATTGTGGTTGAGTAAATCCAATAGTTGAGATTGTTAGTGCATCGGTTGAAAGTAACGCGGCAGCAAATGTGACATTTCAGTTGTTTGACCCAAAGAAAGGGTAAATTTTATTTTTCACCCCTTAGTTATGACATCTTAACTTACGCCCTTGTTGTTTTAGTATCTTCACTTACACCCCCTTTTTGCGTCTCAAATGTGTTACTCATGCTCTTTTTGTACAATTCGGTTAGTTAGTCCGTGTGTAGGGTACCCTGTGAAACCAAATTTTCTGGGACAACTTTGCCATTACACACCACCACCCACCACCAACAACTTATATCATCGCCACAATCCAATAACTCAACACAACTCAACTAACAAAATTTGTACCTACGGTCAATTTTCACACCAAGCTTATTACCGGACTAACTAGGAGAGATCTGAGGTTTGTTTAAAATAACCGTTGTTGGAGAAGACACTAATGAAGTGGCCGGTATACTCCAAAACATCTAGGAATCTATAATTTCTTCAGGACCTTGGTTCGAAATGATGCATTGAGAAAGTTCCTGTTTTTTCTCGTGATTTGACATAGTTCATAAATTGAAGTTTAAGAGGTTTATTTTTTTCAAGCTTTTATTTAAAAGATTTAAGAGTCGTGTTAATAGGTGACAATAATTGTATAACATAGTTATCCTCGAAGTTAGTGGTGTTTTCCAGTGATTGTGGATTTGGGTTGTGGCAGTTGTGGTCATGACGGGAGGTGATGACGTGGTTGAGTAGGGCAGGGGAAAGAGAAAGAAAGAGAGTGGTGCTCAATGACAAAGAGTGCGAGAAGTTTGGCGGTGGTAATGCTCAGTGGCGGAGGGAGGAATTACGAACAATTAGGACAAAATTCTATGTAAAGTCAATAGTTATTGCAAGAGTTTGAAGTCACCCGTGACATTTGTGCAGTTAATAAAATGACACAACTATCAAAATGTTTTAAATAAAGAGTGTAAGTGAAATTTTTGAAAACTCAAAGGGCAAGTGCCACCCCTGGCTTTCAAGTGCCTCTGCCCCTGGTCGTGCCAGCGAGGAGATGGAATGAGAGTTGCGTATAAGATTTGGAAGATAAATAACTATGAGGGGAGAGAAGATGAAATAGTGTCGTCATTTTGTTATATTTTTGCGGTTATAATGACAACCTTAACCATTATGTTAGTTCCTATTGATAACTTGCGCTGTAAATAAAGATACAGATCCAAAATCTATAAAGATGCGTCATAGCCAAGGGAGTGAAAGTAAAATTTACCCCCAAAATGGTGAGTTTTTTTTAGGGCAAAAAGAAGGTGAGGTTTCAATTAAGCAGAGTAACTGAAAATTAATTAAAGTAATTTAGTGACATACTTGGCGTCACATCATTGAAAAGCATATGACACATAACCCTTTTAAATAATAATTGCTCTTTTAGCTCTCACCAAACTATCTCAACCGTCGGTGGACTGTTATTTACTACTACCCGTGTTCCACTGTATACTTAGCACATTTTTTTTAACAAAATATTAAACCACACAAGCTATTGTGTAATATAAGATAAATATATGTACATATTAAACATCGCAAATCTTGGATCACACGTCACATGATGTAACATTGTAGGTTTTGACCTTCCGATGGGGTAAAAGAGACTTACAGCCATTTCAAAGAAAATAAACTTGGAGAACCACACATTCACACAATCTTTAAATAAAAAAATTACCAGCTATAATTCATAATCTCATACTCTCCCATCCAAACAAAGTTAGAAAATAAGTGATCGTAGAGAAAGGCTTACGAAGGCGGAGTATATTATTTCTCCCACCAATGGTATTATTGAAGTCACATGCTCAAGGTTGATCGTCATCTTATTCATTTCATTTCTGAGTCTGTTCAAGGAAAAGATACTCTTGGAGTCTAAATGACGAATTATTATTTTTTTGAGGAGAAAATGACGAATTATTTAGTAAAACTTTAAACAATTTTGCTAAGTCAAGAAGTATAGACTAATTCTTAATTAACTCTAACACCTGAAAATGAGGTTGTTGAAATATGAATTAGCATAATAATAGGACAACTCACAAATAAGTGTTCAGGATGGAAAGTATACCCAAACCCCCAATAAAGAATTAGTGTCTTATGTATATTCCCATTACCACATGGGGCGCATGTTCATCCAATAACTCAAATACAGCAAAATGGCACAACCGACATTTCCATCATAAAAATTGGTCAAAGGAAATTATGAAAGAAAATGGGAAAGAATCAAGATATATTTCTATCATCTAACCTTGCCCTTGATCAAGAGAGGCACAACTCACTTCCGAGAACAAAAGAATGAGAAAAATTAATTTGGTTAGGGTTGTAAATGAAGAAATCCCTTCGCAAACCACTTGTGTTCGTTTCTTAAGAAAGTGTTTGTGTTTATTTCAAAAAAATAAACAAACAACTCGAACAAAAAAACGTGTTCGATTGATAAAAAAACACACAAACACAAACTTTAGCTTGTTCGTTAGTTAAGTTTGTGAACAATTTTTGAATGAATATTTTATATAATTTTTTTTTAAATACATGGGCTTTCGTAATATATAAGTGACTATATTTCTATAAAGATTTCTTATTTTCCTTAGGAATGTTACATGGTACTACATCTGTTTTGACAAGTTCTTCATATTTTGACTTTTAGGGTCACTTTGATTCGTGTTTTGGTTAGCAAAATGATACAAACAATTGGCAATGTTTTCATTGTGTTGTAGAGTAAAGGTTAATCTACAGTCCATGAAAAGATTTTTGAATTCATTAACTATTTTGCTAACCAAACACGGGTCAGAGTGACCCGGTGAATAGTGCACTAGTAAGAAATTGACGAAATTGCGGTAGTACGTCGTTAAAAAAATATTGTCAAAAAAATTATTCTAAAACCATGAAGCTTAGATATTAACACGTATGATAACACCTCAATAGTAAAATGTTTCATAAACGAATAAATTTGCAGAATAATTTTATCCGATTTTGGTAGCACCAATTGCTATCAAATCCGACCTCATCTGTCTGAGTTAGTCGTGAAGACTCCAGGTTCCATTCTTAACAGTCATCCCATGATTATGTCCACCATGTTTCTGTTCTGGAATTGCCGAGGGGCAGGAAATGACGATTTGAAGAGGAATTTCAGAAATCTATCTAATAACCACAATTTTGAGTTTGCTGTTCTTTTGGAACCAAAAGTCAAGTTGCAGCAGTTGGGCACTTTCTTTCACAATATGGGCTTTACCAATTCGAAATACGTTGACCCATAAGAAAGATCGGGAGGCATCTAGGTTCTTCGGGATGACTCCCAACTTACTGTTACAACTCACTCGAAGAACTATCGGGTGATTCACATGACGATTAAGAAAGCCAACTTCGAAGACATTTTTGTGTCGCTTATTTACGGTAGCCCTATTGAGTCTAACAGAAAGAATATGTGGGACGAGCTCAAGACCATATCTGCTCAAAAAGTGGAGCCATGGTTAATCGCAGGCGATTTTAACGTCACATGGGTGACGGAACGAAGAAGCTTTACTAAGATGACGAACACATCCAACAACAAAACTTTATCAACAATATTAATGATTGTCAATTCATTGATCTCGGCTGCGCGAGCCCGAAGATGACTTGAACTAACGACAGACAGGGCCTCGCCAACACTCAGGAATGGCTGGACCACGCGCTCTGCAACATGGCGTCGAAGGTGAAGTACCCTAATAGCCTCGTCACCTGCCTCCCTCGTACGTATTCCGACCACTCTCCTCTTATTGTGGAGACGCAAGGTACGAAAACTCTCGCTAAGTCTCATCCCTTTCGTTTTGAGAACTTCTGGCTTGAACACTCTGATTTTTTTTTTGATTTTGTGTCTAACTCGTGGAACACTGGCACCCCTTGAATAATGCTCTTTGTCATCTCCAAGATAACCTCAAAGCCTGGAATAGAGAATGTTTTGAAAATATTCATAAGAAGAAAAAGTTTTACTTTCCAGGTTGCTTGGAATCCAGACAACCCAAAGCATACAATTTAACTCTAACTTGTGTAGACTTCAAAAGGATCTTAAGTATGGGTTCAATCTTGTTCTCCAACAAGAGGAAACATTGTGGCAACAAAAGTCTAGGATTAACTGGCTTATTAAAGGGGAGAAAAACACTAGATTTTTTCACCTTTCCACCATTATTAGAAGAAGGAAAAGTAATTTTTTTTGTGCCTAGGGATGATCTAAGAAATTGTATTTTTGAATCAAATGCGCTTAGAAACCCTGTTAGTGACTATTTCATGAATTTATATGAAATGGTGGATACCACTACCCCTCTCTGGCCCCTCCTTGATCTTGGCTACTCTGTCACGGCCAAGGACAATGCTACCCTTAATAGAACCATCACCCGTGATGATATTTTTAAGACTTATAAAAGCATCAATATAAATAAATCTCCGAACATGGATGGTTCCAATGCAACTTTCTATCATGATTGTTGGGGTCCGATTAGTGAGGATGTTTGTTCTAGAGGCAACCTGATATTTAGTATGAACATTGTAATTGGCTAGAATATTCATTTATTATATATTGTGATATTTAATATAATGAAGTCCTTAGATACAATGTGTTGTTTATCTTAAATATCCCTAGTCCACTATATTGATTTATAGGACGATCAAATATAGACTAGCATGTGTGTAGATTGATATGGAGATATCAAGTCTAACACATGTGTATGCATTAGGAGTAATGGCATACTGGATTGACCCACAACGAGAAGGATACATTAGATTATGTTAAGTCACAATCGCTTCTCGTAGTGCTAATATAAATGTAAACCTTAGACTTGAAGTCACTAGATACTCTAGTTGTGAAATATCGTGCTTTGATGTTATCAAACGTTACACCGTAACTGGGTAATTATAAAGGTAGTTATCGAGCATGATAGGAAGCAAGCTTAGAGATTGTAGTGATGTAGAGAGGATTTGTCCCTCCCAAATAATGGGAGTAAATATCCACGGCCACTCGAGGGATGAGGGTTATTGAATGTCTGACCAGACTCAGATAAATCAATATGGAGATATTGATGTTATCTGCTCGCATAAGCATATTCTCAGGATCGAGGAACTATGGATTGGATATACGAGTGTGACTATTTATGTATCGTGTCCAATCCGGATATGGAGACAAAGGGATAGTGCAATATGATATATTGGGCACAAGAGGTTTGTCGGGATCACTTACTATTTCTATTAATTGGGTGGCATGGATGTGTTGCTAGACACCGCTCCATGTTAGTAATAAGTTACTACCAACTAAGTAGAAACCCATGGGGTCACACGTCAAATAGAGTAGAACTAGATTTGGGATTAATCAATATGATTAATTAATAAGGAGGATCATTTTCGCCTTGCAAACTTAGTAGGACTAATATGCAAGGAAGGGGCTAATCCAAGTTCATGTAGAACTAGGAAGGACCTTTATGTAGTTAACAAGGAGTTGTTGGACTATATAAAGGAGGCTCTAGCTTCCTTCCCACTAATGTTAATGTTAATGTTATTAGACATATCACAAGAGAGTGGGAGAAAGCAAAAGAGAGAGAAAGAACAAGCTAGAGGCGTCCGCCCCTAGCCGTCCGCCCCCTTTCCCGTCGGCTCAAAGAAAGGACCGAATCCCTCTCTTTGCCTCCTCTGGTTGCTTGATTCCTTCTTCCCTCTTCCTCCGGTCCAAGTTAGCACTTGAGAAGGAAGAATCTAGATCTCACCTCTAGACGTGGATCAACCGTAGAGACGAGGACAATATTCTTCGTGTGATCTCCCAAACCAAAAGGTACACAACTACTGTAACAACCCAAAACTCGGGGCCTTATTTTAGGATAAAAAGTAAACAAATACAACCCGGCACGACGATCTAACGGCTACCATCTGCGGATCAACACCGCTGGTACCGAAACAAAGACTCGTCGCCCGAACAGGTCTGTCTGAGCCACAAGCTCAGGTACCAAATAGAACATCGTATTCCAATGAACTATTATTCATTTGCTTCATAAAAGTTGATAGAGCGGTACATGACTCTCAATTTGAAAAGTGATATTTATATACAAATGACAACTATAATCGAATACAATAATCAAATTAACAAATTAACAATTCTCGATAAATGTCAAAGCTAACTAATACTCCTCCTCCAATCTACCGTTTGATCGACCCATCACAACCTGCAAAGTGTTAGGGTGAGCCAAACAGCACAGTAGGTACCGCCTAACCACTGGCGTAGAAATATAGTAACCAATTGAACTGTAGCAGGTTATCAAACAATAACATGGATCATGCAGCACACCAATATCATACTTCACAAGCAATATTCAGATAATATATATAAAAACGATATCTAAACAGTTAATATCTCAGAAGATATATAATCACGTATACACCATAACTACAGTGGACGTGGAGACTAGATTTTCCCTACCTCAATTTCGACGATGCTACGAGAACCTCTTGAACCTCTGAAAGTATCTCTCGAAGTTTCCTCGACTCAACCCTCTCAATCACTTATCAGTAGTTGACTCAAATTTGAAATGCGAATTAACTATAACGTCGGTCCTATTTATACAGGTACTCGACCAATAATATTGCCGCGCGCAGTGGTTTAGGTGTCAGTTATCTAGACTGCTGACTCTTCGATCTGGACACGTGTCGTGCAAGCAGAACACGACTCACGTGACACGTCGCCACATGTCACGCATGTACTCATGCATGCACTTAGCCACATGCATGGTGGCCGTTCGACTCCCACGTCAAAACCCACATGAATGGTTAGCTTCCAAGTTCTACATCCAACCATTTAACGCCACATCATCAAATATACCAACTACTATGTGTAAAACCATAGATCTTACCACATCCATTTCCCCTTTGGATTTTCTCACGACCAAGCAACAACATGTTGCTAATGTCTTTTCTTTTTCATTTCTTCTTTTTTTGTTTCTATTTTAATTTCTTTTCCCTTCTTATTTTATTTTTTAACTCTTTAGCACAAATTCGTCCTACCTAGTTACCTGGCAGTGCATACCAACAAGAATGGGGGAGTTGCCTTCTTTAATCTTTGTTGGCATGGCCAACCATTAATAAGACATGATATTTTAATAAACAAACTATTTTATTTTCAAGCTAACATTTTATCACTAAGAATTCTATTATTACAAATATGTTACTCCTATTATTGTTAGTTACTGTATGATGTCCCTCGTATATAAGATAATTAATTAATACAAGCTTTAACAACAAAGTATTTTGAAATAATCATTTTAACATATAAACTCAAGTATTTCACAATTATTTTTATGTAACAATTAACATGAAAATATTTAATTTAATATAATTTCGCATAGCCTAAAGATTCGGAATATTATATTCTATCCCCCTTCAAGAAATTTTGTACTCAATATTTAAAAGTAAACCCAAATATTTTTGTTGAAAACCAGTCACGTACCTGAGTCATCACCTCTGACAAACTCATACCAACTTGGGGAATGTGTCACATACAGCCTTAGTTGCGCAACCCTAATCTCTAATCAAATGATATCACAATCAACAATAAACCGAGTCCACAACTCAACAACCACAACTAAGCACTGAGTCCACACCGTTTCCCACTTTGGTAGAGTTATGCCATCGGATCTGCAACTCAAAAATCAGTTAGAAACACAGGGCAGATAAATCCATATTATCCCGTCGTCCCAAAACAGAGCGTTACCGTGCTCTGGTACCATTTGTAACAACCCAAAACTCGGAGCCTTAGTTTAGGATAAAAAGTAAACAAATACAACCCGGCACGACGATCTAACGGCTACCATCTGTGGATCAACACCGCTGGTACCGAAATAAAGACTCGTCGCCCAAACAGGTCCGTCTGAGCCACAAGCTCAGGTACCAAATAGAACATCGTATTCCAATGAACTATTATTCATTTGCTTCATAAAAGCTGGAGCGGTACATGACTCTCAATTTGAAAAGTCATATTTATATACAAATGACAACTATAATCGAATACAATAATCAAATTAACAAATTAACAATTCTCGATAAATGTCAAAGCTAACTAATACTCCTCCTCCAATCTACCGTTTGATCGAACCGTCACAACCTGCAAAGTGTTAGGGTGAGCCAAACAGCACAGTAGGTGCCGCCTAACCACTGGCGTAGACATATAGTAACCAATTAAACTACAACAGGTTGTCTCACAATAACATGCATCATGCAGCACACCAATATCATACTTCACAAGCAATATTCAGATAACATATATACAAACGATATCTAAACAGTTAATATCTCAGAAGATATATAATCACGTATACACCATAACTACAGTAGACGTGGAGACTAGATTTTCGCTACCTCAATTTCGACGATGCTACGAGAACCTCTTGAACCTCTGAAAGTATCTCTCGAAGTCTCCTCGACTCAACCCTCTCAATCACTTATCAGTAGTTGACTCAAATTTGGAATGAGAATTAACTATAACGTCTGTCCTATTTATATTGGTAGTCGACCAATAATATTGCGGCGCGCAGTGGTATAGGTGTCAGATATCTAGACTGCTGACTCTTCGATCTGGACACGTGCCGCGCAAGCAGAAAACGACTCACGTGACACGTCGCCACATGTCACGCATGTACTCATGCTTGAACTTAGCCACATGCATGGTGGCCGTTCAACTCCCACGTCAAAACCCACATGAAGGGGTTAACTTCCAAGTTCTACATCCAACCATTTAACGCCACATCATCAAATATACCAACTACTATGTGTAAACCCATAGATGTTACCACATCCCTTTCCCCTTTGGATTTTCCCACGACCAAGCAACAACATGTTGCTAATGTCTTTTCTTTTTCATTTCTTCTTTTTTTGTTTCTCTTTTAATTTCTTTTCCCTTCTTTTTTTATTTTTTTAACTCTTTAGCACAAATTCGTCCTACCTAGTTACCTGGCAGTGCATACCAACAAGAATGGGGGAGTTGCCTTCTTTAATCTTTGTTGGCATGGCCAACCATTAATAAGACATGATATTTAATAAACAAATTATTTTATTTTGAAGCTAACATTTTATCATTAAGAATTCTATTATTACAAATATGTTACTACCATTATTGTTAGTTACTGTATGATGTCCCTCGTATATAAGATGATTAATTAATACAAGCTTTAACAACAAAGTACTTTGAAATAATCATTGTAACATATAAACTCAAGTATTTCACAATTACTTTTAACAATTAACATGAAAACATTTAATTTAATATAATTTTGCATAGCCTAAAGATTCGGAATATTACAACTACTATGTCCCTTATTATGTTATGATGTCTCTTCCTGTGATCTTGGTAGGCTTTGAGTAGGAATATTTTTTTTATTCCGCTGCGTTACCTAGGTCAAAACCCAACAGTGGTATCAGAGCTTGGTTCCGATCCTGGGACCTGAGGGCTAGAAACCTATGGGGTCACACGTCAAACTAGAGTAGAACTAGATTTGGGATTAATTAATATGATTAATTAATAATAAGGATCACTGTGCAACACCTTGCAAACTTAGTAGGACTAATATGCAAGGAAGGGACTAATCCAAGTTCATGTAGAACTAGGAAGGACCTTTATGTAGTTAACAAGGAGTTGTTGGACTATATAAAGGAGGCTCTAGCTTCCTTCATACTAATGTTAATGTTAATTTTATTAGACATAACACAAGAGAGTGGGAGAGAGCAAAAGAGAGAGCAAGAACAAGCTAGAGGCGTCCGCCCCTAGCCGTCCACCCCCCCTTTCCCGTCGGCTCAAAGGGCCGAATCCCTCTCTTTGCCTCCTTTGGTTGCTTGATTCCCTCTTCCCTCTTCCTCCGGTCCAATCTAGCACTTGAGAAGGAAGAATCTAGATCTCACCTCTAGACGTGGATCAACTGTAGAGACGAGGACAATATTCTTCGTGTGATCTCCCAAACCAAAAGGTACACAACTACTATGTCTCTTATCATGTTATGATGTCTCCTGTTATCCTTGGTGGGCTTTGAGTAAGATTAAATTTTTGTTATTCCGCTGCGTCACCTACGGCAAAACCCAACAGTAGTATCAGAGCCACATGTCCTAGTGCATAACGTGATTTTATGTGTTACAATTTAAGTTCATACAATGTATTGTTTATTTTACGTGAAAACTGATAATAGATGCAAAATTGAATTTGATTCAATATAAACAAGATCTAATTTAACATTGGATGTTAGAATTGGTGAGTTTAATCACATAGGATGTGAATTATTGGGTTCTTTAAAATTAGGGTTCATGGGCACATAGTTGAAAAGGAGTTTTCAATTATGGAAACAAATTTTTGGAAACATCCATAAAAGGATACAACCAAGCTTGGGCAACAAGGAAGAAGGGAAGGAGACTAGAGCCGAAACCCTAGCCGTCCGCCCCTCTCTCCTTGCGCGCCAAGCAAGGCCACGGGTCACTAGGGCGGCCGGCCTTGGGCCGGGACGAGTGGCGGGCTGCGGTCCTCCTAGGGGTTTGGGCCTTGATGGCTTGGACCCCTTGGACCGTTGTAACCCTAATTAACCAATTCAATTAAAATTAAACAAGCGCGTTGAAAATTGGTTTTAACTGTATTACGTGCTTTGTGGTTTGGTTTACGACCTGCGAGCTGGTCAAATTAATGTAATAATTAATTAGGTTTTACGGCCTGCGAGTCGTCTTTTCTCCACGACATGTGAGGCTTTTATTATTTATTTATTCTAGATGTTAGGCTAGAATTAGGAATATTTAGATGATAGCCAAGAGCACGGAGAAGAAGACCAAAGAACCAAAAAAGCCAAAAGACAAAGAAGACACCCCCTAGGCGCGCGGCTATGGTGGAGAACATGGAGATGAGCTTGTCACTTTAGGGCAATTGGATATTATCATTGGCTTGACAATATCTTATACTAGGGGCCATATCCATGCCACATTTTTTTTTTATTTTGGGCATGTTTATTATTTATGTCTTGTTATTTAATTTTTGTGTGTATGGAGATACTAGCAAAACGTTAACAAGATAATAAACAAGGATGGTCTTTTATTTTGGATTGCCTAATTCGAATAAATAGATCATGTTGATATGATCAATCAAACAAATTAAGAAAATTAAATCCCTCAATTAAATATTGCGTTTTGTCTTTTCTTGCCAAAACACCCTTCATGATCAAGGTTTATTAAAGTTCGGGCTTGCCAAAGCAAGGAGATTTTAATTTACCATGGTGTGTTGCGGACAACACAAGAGTTGCATGGGATGCATTTGGAATGGTTCCTACCTAAATAATCTATTCTTGGGTGACTTACCAAAGCAAGCTCAAGAAGAAGTAAAAAAGGGATCTTGGACCCACTAGAAAATATTATGATATTTTCCGCATTAATGGTGAGGGCTATTAATCCGAGAAAAATAGTGGGAGCTATATTTGTTGATCTAGCCATTTCTGAATATAGTTAAATTGTTCAAAAATACTGAAATTGCACATTCTCGTTTTGTAGAATTTCAAATGGAAAACAACAACGCATCGACTTCATCCCAACGATTTGTCCTTGAGATGGATAAACTGTCTGGAACAAATTTATTTGACTGGTACAGAAACTTAAGGATTGTCCTTAAGCAAGAAAAGAAGTTGTACGTCTTGGACACTCCGATTCCAGAACCACCACAAGATGAGTCTGTTCTAGCGGAAGTAAGGGCACGTCAGAAACATATTGATGATTCTAATGACATGACTCGCCTCATGCTTTGCACCATGAGTGCTGAGCTTCAGAAGCAGCACGAGAACATGGAGGCTTATGATATGATCATACACTTGAAACAATTTTTTCAGGAACAGGCAAGGCATGAACGCTATGAGGTGTCTAAAGCATTGTTCAAGAGTAGTCTTGCGGAAGGGAATCCAGTAGGGCCTCATGTGCTCCGAATGATCGGGTACATTGAGACTCTTGAGAGACTGGTATTCCCACTTGGCCAAGATTTGGCAACTGATATTGTCTTTAAATCGTTGTCTGACAGTTATAATCAGTTCATCATGAACTATAATATGAACGAGATCCGTAAAACTCTGCCAGACTTGTTGAACATGCTAAAGACAGCTGAACAGAGCGTCAAAAAAGGCAAGGGCAAGGCCATAATGATGGTGCATAAGAAGAAGGGCAAAGGAGTTGCCTCTACTTCCAAATGAAAGCTCAAGAAAGTTGCGAAATCCAAGGAAGCCCTAAAGCCTAGTGGAGGTGTGGCTAAAGGTGAAGGTCACTACTGTAGCCAGCCGGGTCACTGGAGGAGGAATTGCCCTATATATCTGGAGGATAAGAAGCTTGGAATAGTGATTCCACCACCACCAGGTATTTATGTCATAGACGTCAATCCCTCCGATTTCTTCATCTTGGGTATTGGATACTGGATGTGGTTCTCACATTTGTCGAAATGTACAGGATTTGAAAAGAAGTAGAGGATTGGCTAAAGGGGAGATAGATTTGCGCGTCGGGAATGGAGCAAGAGTTTCTGCATTAGCTGTAGGCGTTTATGAGCTATCTTTGCCTTCTGGACTTATTTTAGAATTAGAAAATTTCTTTTATGTTCATGCTATGAGCAGAAACATTATTTCCACTTCTTGTTTGGAAGAGAAGGGTTTTGCTATTTCATTAAAGTACAAGTGTTGCTCCATTTATTTTGATAGTATGCATTATTGTAGTGCGCATTTGTCTAGTGGATTGTATATCCTTGATACAATAGTCCAATCTATAACATAAATACTAAAAGGATTAAAACTAATGATTTAAATCCTACATATCTATGGCATTGTCGTTTAGGCTATATAAATGAGAAACTCATATCTAGACTCCATAAGGATGGACTTCTAGACTCATTTGATTTGGAATCATATGAGACATGTGAATCGTTTTTATTAGGAAAAATGACAAAGTCCCCTTTCAATAAGAAAGGTGAGAGGGCTAGTGAGTTATTGAAACTCATACATACTGATGTATGTGGGTCGTTCCCCACGCCTGCCAGACGTGGTTACACCTACTTCATCACATTTACTGATGATTTCCGTAGATATGGATTTGTATACCTTATGAAGGCCAAATTCGAATCCTTTGAATTGTTCAAAGAATTCAAGAATGACGTAGAGAAGCAACTTGGTAAAAGTATTAAGGCTCTACGATCGGATCGTGGAGGAGAATACTTAAGCCAATAGTTTGATGAGTATCTTATAGAGTGTGGGATAGTATCCCACCTCACTCCACCCGGAACGCCACAATAGAATGGCGTGTCCTAGAGGAGGAATCACACACTATTAGATATGGTGCGATCTATGATGTATCAAACGGATCTTCCGATATCTTTTTGGGGACATGCTCTAATGACGACAACTTTTACCACTAACCGTGTTCCAACCAAATCATTAATGAAGACACCATATGAGATATGGAATGGGAAGCGTCCCATAGTTTCGCTTATAAGGATTTGGGGTTGCGGTGTCTATGTAAAGCGTTTACAAACAGACAAGCTCGGGCCCAAAGCGGATAAGTGTAAATTTGTGGGATATCCTAAGGAAACTAAAGGATAATATTTGCACAATCCCACCGAGAAGAAAGTGTTTGTTGCTCGGACCGGCGTGTTTCTAGAAAGAGAGTTTGTCTCTAAAGAAGCAAGTGGGAGGGATGTAGAACTTGAAGAAATTCAAGAACCACAAATCACTGAACCGATGATGTAACATGAACAGAGACCGCAAGCTGTTGTGGAAGAACCTGTTCAGGTAACACAGGAAATCCGTAGATCAGGAAGAGTGCGTCATGAGCCAGAGAGGTACGGACTTCTCGTGACTGAGCCCGATGACGTACCACTCATGGATGATGAAAGGCCCATACTCTAAGAAGTGGCTAGAAGCCATGAGATCCGATATGGATTCCATGTACACCAAAAAAGTATGGACTTTGGTGGAACCACCCGAAGGGGCTCGGCCCATAGGGTGCAAGTGGGTCTTCAAGAAGAAGACCGACATGGATGGCAAGGTAGTTGCCTATAAGGGGCGATTGGTAGCCAAAGGGTATAGACAGATTCATGGTATTGATTATGATGAGACCTTTTCACCAGTCGCCATGACTAAATCCATTCGAAACCTACTTGCTATTGCAGCGTACTACGACTATGAGATTTGGCAGATGGATGTCAAAACAGCATTCCTTTATGGTAACCTCCTCGAGGATGTGTACATGACACAACCGGAGGGTTTTGAGGATCCAGAGAATGCAAATAAAGTCTGTAAGGTGGAAAGATCCATTTATGGATTAAAGCAAACTTCTAGGAGCTGGAATCGACGTTTTGATGACGCGGTCAAAGAGTTTGGCTTCATCAAGAATGAAGATGAGCCTTGTGTTTACAAGAAGGTTAGTGGGAGCTCTGTAGTATTCCTGGTCTTGTATGTGGATGACATACTAATCATTGACAACGACATTCCTACTTTGCAATCTGTTAAAGATTGGATAGGAAAGTGTTTTGCAATGAAGGACTTAGGAGATGCAGCTTATATACTTGGTATTTAGATCTATAGGGATAGATCTAGAAAGCTGCTCGGCCTAAGTCAAAGTACATATATAGACAAGGTGTTGAAGAGGTTCAACATGCAAGATTCCAAGACGGGATTCTTGCCCATGTCGCATGGAGTCACTCTTTCCAAGAATGACTGTCCCTCCAATGAGATTGAGAAGGACCGCATGAGTAGGATACCCGATGCTTCGGCCATAGGATCCATCATGTACGCCATGTTGTGTACTAGACCAGACGTATCATACGCGTTGAGTATGGTGAGCAGATATCAATCCAATCCGGGTGAGAGTCACTGGATTGCTGTCAAGAACATCCTAAAGTACTTAAACAGAACTAAGGATGCGTTCATGATATTTGGAGGTAAGGAAGAGCTAATTGTAATTGGTTACACTGATGCGAGCTTCCAAATCGACAAAGATGACTACAGATCGCAACCTGGATACGTGTTTAGCTTGAATGGAGGAGTTGTGAGCTGGAAGAGTTCCAAGCAAGGGACAGTTGCTAATTCTACAACAGAATCTGAGTACATTGCTGCTGCGAAAGCAGCAAAAGAGGCAGTTTGGATAAAGAAGTTTATCACTGAGCTCGGTGTGGTCCCTAGCATTGTGGATCCCATAGAGTTGTACTGTGACAACTCCGGGGCGATCGCACAAGCCAGGGAACCAGGATCACACCAGAAATCAAAGCATGTACTTAGGAGATTATATCTTATTCGTGATATGATCGATCGAGGAGTGTGAAGATGTGCCAGATTGCAACGGATGACAATCTTTCAGATCCGCTCACAAAACCTCTTGCACAGCGAAAGCATGAAGGGCACGCCAAATCTATAGGCATACGAGATGCACTAGATTGGCTCTAATGCAAGTGGGAGACTGTTAGAATAGGTTCCCTAGAGGCAATATTATATTTAGTATGAACATTATAATTGGCTAGAATATTCATTATTATATATTGTGATATTTAATATAATGAAGTCCTTAGATACAATGTGTTGTTTATTTGAAATATCCCTAGTCCACTATATTGATTAATAGGACGATCAAATATAGGCTAGCATGTGTGTAGATTGATATGGAGATATCAAGTCTAACACATGCGTATGCATTAGGATAATAGCATACTGGATTGACCCACAACGAGAAGGATACATTAGATTATGTTAAGTCACAATCGATTCTCGTAGTGCTAATGTAATTGCAATCCTTAGACTTGAAGTCACTAGATACTCTAGTTGTGAAATATCGTGCTTTGATGTTATCAAACGTTACACCGTAATTGGGTAATTATAAAGGTAGTTATCGGGCATGATAGGAAGCAAGATTAGAGATCGTAGTGATGTAGAGAGGATTTGTCCCTCCCACATAATGGGATTAAATATCCACCGTCACTCGAGGGATGAGGCTTATTGAATGTCTGGCCAGACTCTGATAAATAAATATGCAGATATTGATGTTATCTGCTCGCATAAGCATATTCCGAGGATCGAGGAACTATGGATTGGATATACGAGTGTGACTATTTATGTCTCGTGTCCAATCCGGATATGGAGACAAAGGGATAGTGCAATATGATATATTGGGCACAAGAGGTTTGTCGGGATCACTGACTATTTCTATTAGTTGGGTGACATGGATGTGTTGCTAGACACCACTCCATGTTAGTAATAAGTTACTACCAGCTAAGTAGAAACCTATGGGGTCACACGTCAAATAGAGTAGAACCAAATTTGGGGTTAATTAATATGATTAATTAATAAGAAGTATCATTCTCACCTTGCAAACTTAGTGGGACTAATATGCAAGGAAGGGACTAATCCAAGTTCATGTAGAACTAGGAAGGACCTTTATGTAGTTAACAAGGAGTTGTTGGACTATATAAAGGAGGCTCTAGCTTTATTCATACTAATGTTAATGTTATTATACATAACACAAGAGAGTGGGAGAGAGCAAAAGAGAGAGCAAGAACAAGCTAGAGGCGTCCGCCCCTAGCCGTCCACCCCCCCTTTCCCGTCGGCTCAAAGGGCCGAATCCCTCTCTTTGCCTCCTTTGGTTGCTTGATTCCCTCTTCCCTCTTCCTCCGGTCCAATCTAGCACTTGAGAAGGAATAATCTAGATCTCACCTCTAGACGTGGATCAACCGTAGAGACGAGGACAATATTCTTCGTGTGATCTCCCAAACCAAAAGGTACACAACTACTATGTCTCTTATCATGTTATGATGTCTCTTCCTGTTATCCTTGGTGGGCTTTGAGTAAGATTAAATTTTTGTTATTCCGCTGCGTCACCTACGGCAAAACTCAACAGTGGTATCAGAGCCACATGTGCTAGTGCATAACGTGATTTTCTGTATTACAGTTTCAGTTCATACACCGTATTGTTTATTTTACGTAAAAACTGAAATTAATTGGCATAGTAGATGCAAAATTGAATTTGACTCAATATAAAAAATATCTATCTTAAAATTGGAAGTTAGAATTGGTGAGTTTAATCACATAGGATGTGAATTATTGGGTTCTTTAAAATTAGGGTTCACGGGCACATAGTTGAAAAGGAGTTTTCAATTATGGAAACAAAATTTTGGAAACATCCATAAAAGGATACAACCAAGCTTGGGCAACAAGGAAGAAGGGAAGGAGACTACGGCCAAAGTCGTCTGCCCTCTCTCCTTGCGCGCCAAGCAAGGCCACGGGTCACTAGGGCGGCCGGCCTTGGGCCGGGATGAGTGGCGGGCGGCGGTCCTCCTAGGGGTTTGGGCCTTGATGGCTTGGACCCCTTGGACCGTTTTAACCCTAAATACCCAATTCAATTAAAATTAAATAAGCACGTTGAAAATTGGTTTTAACTGTATTATGTGCTTTGTTGCATGGTGGATGGATATGGCCTAAGATGTGAATGTTTATTGCTTTGTGGTTTGGTTTACGACCTGCGAGCTGATCAAATTAATGTAATAATTAATTAGGTTTTACGACCTGCGAGTCGTCTTTTCTCCACGACATGTAAGGCTTTTATTATTTATTTATTCTAGATGTTAGGCTAGAATTAGGAATATTTAGATGATAGCCAAGAGCACGGAGAAGAAGACCGGAGAACCAAAAAAGCCAAAAGACAAAGAAGACACCCCCTAGGCGCGCGGCTATGGTGGAGCACATGGAGATGAGCTTGTCACTTTAGGGCAATTGGATATTATCCTTGGCTTGACAATATCTTAGTCTAGGGGCCATATCCATGCCACGTTTTTTTTATTTTGTGGATGTTTATTATTTATGTCTTGTTATTTAATTTTTGTGTGTATGGCGATATTAGCAAAACGTTAACAAGATAATAAAGAAGGATGGTCTTTTATTTTGGATTGCCCAATCCGAATAAATAGATCATGTTGATTG
Source organism: Linanthus parryae (assembly GCA_023055425.1). Lineage (NCBI taxonomy): Eukaryota > Viridiplantae > Streptophyta > Magnoliopsida > Ericales > Polemoniaceae > Linanthus > Linanthus parryae. Next base: position 61,309,038 of record JALGPY010000002.1, on the reverse strand, counting down.
GATCAACCAAACAAATTAAGAAAATAAAATCCCTCAATTAAATATTGCGTTTTGTCTTCTCTTGCCAAAACACCCTTCATGATCAGGGTTTATTAAAGTTCGGGCTTGCCAAAGCAAGGAGATTTTAATTTACCATGGTGTGTTGCGGACAACAAAAGCTAGTAATGTGTTTATGTTAAAGCAAGAGGTTGGACGCAACTGGGAAAGACACAATTGGATTGATGAGCCTAGAGGCATGACAATTAGGCATTATCCATGGGATAAAAAATAAAAAGTTATTCACCTAATTGGACCAAGAGTTGCATGGTATGCATTTGGAATGGTTCCTACCTAAATAACCTATTCTTGGGTGACTTGGTAAAGCAAGCTTAAGAAGAAGTAAAAAAGGGGTCTTGGACCCACCAGAAAATATAATGATATTTTCCGCATTAATGGTGAGGGCTATTAATCCGAGAAAAATAGTGGGAGCTATATTTGATGATCTAGCCATTGTTGAATATAGTTAAATTGTTGAAAAATACTAAAATTGCACATTCTCGTTTTGTAGAATTTCAAATGGCAAACAACAACCATCGACTTCATCCCTACGATTTGTCCTTGAGATGGATAAACTGTCTGGAACAAATTTATTTGACTGGTACAGAAACTTAAGGATTGTCCTTAAGCAAGAAAAGAAGTTGTACGTCTTGGACACTCCGATTCCAGAACCACCACAAGATGAGTCAGTTCTAGCGGAAGTAAGGGCACGTCAGAAACATATTGATGATTCTAATGACGTGACTTGCCTCATGCTTTGCACCATGACTGCTGAGCTTTAGAAGCAGCACGAGAACATGGAGGCTTATGATATGATCATACACTTGAAACAATTTTTTCAGGAACAAGCAAGGCATGAACGCTATGAGGTGTCTAAAGCATTGTTAAAGAGTAGTCTTGCGAAAAGGAATCCAGTAGGGCCTCATGTGCTCCGAATGATTGGGTACATTGAGAACCTTGAGAGACTGGTATTCCCACTTGGACAAGATTTGGCAACTGATCTTGTCTTTGAATCGTTGTCTGACAGTTATAATCAGTTCATCATGAACTATAATATGAACGAGATCATTAAAACTCTGTTAGACTTGTTGAACATGCTAAAGACAGCTGAACAGAGCGTCAACAAAGGCAAGGGCAAGGCCATAATGATGGTGTATAAGAAGAAGGGCAAAGGAGTTACCTCTACTTCCAAAGTAAAGCGCAAGAAAGTTGTGAAATCCAAGGAAGCCCTAAAGCCTAGTGGAGGCGTGGCTAAAGGTGAAGGTAACTACTGTAGCCAGCCGGGTCACTGGAGGAGGAATTGCCCTAAATATCTGGAGGATAAGAAGCTTGGAATAGTGATTCCACCACCACCAGGTATTTATGTCATAGACGTCAATCTTTCTATTTCTTCATCTTGGGTATTGGATACTTGATGTGGTTCTCACATTTGTCGAAATGTGCAGGATTTAAAAAGAAGTAGAGGATTGGCTAAAGGGGAGATAGATTTGCGCGTCGGGAATGGAGCAAGAGTTTCTGCATTAGCTGTAGGCGTTTATGAGCTATCTTTGATGTGAGAATAAGACGCTTAGGACTTTATTTCGACGAGATTATCTTTATGTCCCTAAGCCTCATCATGTGAAAACCATTAGCGGATTAGGAGCTCGGACCTTGGATGTGGATTTGCCTAGCGTAGTCTCTTATTTCGTGGCACACGCGAAGAGGTAGCGTACTCTTGTACTTAGTAAATTTAGGCTTTCTATACTAACTAGGGGAGAGTCTCGTTGTCGAATTTAGTTTCAACTCATGCTTTGTTCCTAGGATTCTCATCACTTCATGATAATCGATTTAAGCCAATGGAGATTTCCCAATCTCAACCAAAAAGATAAAAAGTGTGTTTTGTATATATATGTTTGTGTAGGATCGAGTCGTAGTTTGCATTTGCATCATATTGTTGCATTATCGAGTCTTGTGTCGTTTGCGTCTTGAGTCGGCTAGTAAATAGTGGTTTTACTCGGGACGAGCAAAATGTAAGTGTGGGGGTATTTGATAACTCTCTTTTAGGAGTTATTATTATACTTTCTTAGTACTTGTATTAGTCTTATTTCACATGATTTAGATGTCATATTTGCACAAATATGTGAATTTGATTATTTCTAAGCCTAAGAGTGAAAAGTTGTGTTTCTAGCTTATTTGTGCATGTTTTCTCTCATATTTGCTATGATAATTGCACGGGTTGTTTAGTGTTGTGTATCTCAGGTATAATAGGTGCATTGGAGCTGATGAGATGTTTGTATATGCTTGGAATGGAGCTAGATGAAGAGGAGAAAAGGAGACGCAAAAACGAAGCGAAGTTGGAAAAGTCACACAGGACCAGGCTGCACTCTTTTCGATTCCCATGAAAATCTACAAATAATTTTGGAGCAAGGCCTGCGGCATTGGAAAGTAGACATCCGTAGATTTCCAATGGTATATGGTAGGCCCAAAGACGAGTCCGTATGAGGGAGATACAGCCCGCGCAAAATCAGCAAATAATTCTGTCCGGGAATTACAAAGTAGAGGGGCTGAAGTGCAATTTCGGCTTGTTTTCATTAAAAAGCGTGCCCATGCCTTGGGAAACGCATTCTTAGACCTAAACACAGACGGGAGGCTGCTGGAGAAGAGGGAGGAAGGCTAGGAGAGAGGAGGATCATGGAGAACGACGTCGGAGTTGCCGGAACGCGATTTTCGTCACGAGTTTGACTATCCCTCCTATCTTTTCTATTGTTTCTCAATACTATGAACTCGTTAGCTTTTATTTTCAGTATATTTGAGTAGTTTTCTTGGCTAGTCTCTACGGAGAGCCTAGGGCTTTGTTAGACACCGTTCCGGATTTGTTTGTTTGATTCATGCTTATGGATTCATGCGATGGATTGATTCTATCTCGTTTGATTGATTGTTGAACTTGCACTATTGACACGTGCTTGGTAGGATATGAATGATCATATGAGATGTTTCAATACATAACGTTTATCTTAGCTTAAATTAATAATGAATTTGCATCTTCTAGTAATCTTGTTCTTAATATTATGTTAACCTAGAGTCATGAACTAGGGTAGCGAATTGGTGAAAGATCGATGGACTGACATATGAAGATTGATTAGCTTATGAATCTAGGATTGCTAGCAACCCCGTATCATGATGGACCGAAAGGCGAAGTGTTAGGGTTTGGATCAAAACGTAGGATTAATCTTAGTGCTTGTTAGGTTATATAGTTTATGGATCGACAGATGACGACTATTGAATCTAACATAGACTTACATGAGATCGAAAGAAGATTGTGAGTAGTTAAACGTGATCAAGAGCATATTCGTCATTACGTGTTTCAAAGCAATATCCAGAATTGTCTAATGCCCTAGGTGATCCATAGATCGCCTAGTCTTTCTTCTTATTTAATCAAACCTTGTTTAATTATAAAAATCCAAAAATATTGTCTCTTAGTTAGTTTAATATAGTCACTTGATTGGGGGTGACAACTTCTCAAATCAACAACTTTCCTCCTGTTATTTCAAGTACACTCGTTAGATTTAATCTCTAGTTAACAATAAACCTACTATCTGTCCCTGTGGGTTCGACAACCTGAGCTTAATACTCATCTTTATTACTTCGACCGTGCACTTGCGTTTACACGTAAGAAATCGTGTCAAGTTTTTGGCTCCGTTGCCGGGGACAGCGGTTTATTTGCTAATTAGAAATTAGTTTAGAGAGTTTTTTTTTTTGTTATTATTCATTCTTATTACCTCACGGTATTTCTTGAGATCTTTGGTGTGCAGGTATTTTGCTAAGCATGGGGGATAATAAAGAAGGACGTTTTGTTTGTTTAGCGGAACTGATTGATCGCGAGGATGGATTCTACCCTGAAGGAGATATTGCGGAATATTATGCCAGCAAAAGCATGATGTATAGCCGCCAATACTTGCTTCAGCAATTTTTTTGGAGCACTGCATAAGGGGATTGAAGAATTGAAACAGAGGGCAACGAGAACGTGGTTGGAGATGACAGAATTCAAAGCAAGACTTGAAGAATTGTATACGATTGTCAATCTCCATTCTAATGAAGAATGTGCTCCAACCTTCTCTAAGCACGATGAAGATGATGATGAGCCATTGTGTATCCCAACATGTCCAAACATCGATTTATTGCTTGAGTCAAGTATGGGGGTCAAGCATGATGAACTCTTTGGTGAGATTGACGTCATCCTTCACGGAATTAATATTGATGATCTTGACTTTCCGGTTACAAATTTGTTGGAGCCTCTCACGTTTGAGCTTATTAAAGATGCAAAAGATGTCGAGATTGAATTTGTTGACGATTCGGGTGTCTCAATTGAAGTAAATGAAGGTACTCAAACTTTCGTACTTTATGATTTGCCACTTGAAACATCAATGAAAATATTGCATGTTGAAAAAATGATCAAAGATAACATCAATCTCTTCTCACCACATGGGACACTTGACCTTATTTTTAAACTCATTTTGATGTCGGTTCTAATGAATTGGAAGAAGAAGAAAAAATTTCCAAAAGATTTCACTTCTGCATCACTTGTTCAGTATTAGTGTACCGGTGAAAATTTATCTGAGTTATCTTGTGAGAAGGATGAAAGAACAGAGATGGTGGAAGAAGAAGAAATGGCGAGAAAAGCTTAAATTCCAGCAGCAAGGGTACTGTTCGCAGTTTGTTAGAATTCTGAAATTCTAACAGTGCCAAAATTTTGTTGAAGACCCGTATTTTACTGTACAGCAGCATCAGAGGGAGGTATTTGCAATTACAGAAGTTTGAGAAAATATCACTTGGCTCCCCAATGTTGCAACACAGAGTTGCAATGTTAAACATCACTTGAAACTTCTCCCTCTGTTCATCTCTGTAAACTCACAAGCTTCTAACAGGTCAGGATATCGGAACTCATCTTCTCCGATCAATCTCCATGGTAGCAACAACTCGACCAGAAGCACAATCACAACCATCGCCGCCTTTTTCCCCCACAAATCCGTGAACCCTCCGATCCTCTCTGCAAAACCCGGCGGCCAAGAACCCCAATTCGCCATTAACACCGCACAGCCCAGCCCCTGAATCACCACTGTTCAAACCCAATTCACCAAATTAAACCACTACCGCCTCTCTCTGAATCAACCGAGCCGCCCTCTTCTCCAATCAAACCCAGACCCCGATCCACCTTCTCCGACAGAAATCCACGCAGCCGACTCCACCACCAATTCCGATCACGCAACCACCATTCACTCCTGTCGAATTAGCAACCACGGTCTCTCTCTGATTTCCATCGGTCACTGATCCACAACTCCGGCCAAGAACCGCCATCGCCATCTTCAACAACCCCATCGAACCCCTCTGAGTCTCGACCTAAATTGGACCCCACCCACCTCCGAGCCACCATCGAATCAGCCCTACAAATCACCATCGCAAGGCATCCATAACGCTGGCCTCCGCCATTGAAGCCGGCCAGAAGCTCGGCCAGACCAGAACGACCCAAACCCGATAGAACTCTGACCCAATCCACATCCACCAACACAGCATCGCCCCACCTCATTGTCTCCTCTCCGATCTGCTACATCACAGCCGAATCCCCTATTGAAGACGCCAAGTTCCACTCTATTACATGATTTCAGGACTCAGAAAAAAAAATGCAGCAACTGTAGTTAGAAAAATAAAGGAGAAAGGACTTTTACCCATCTAACAACAGCGGTGTTGGGTGTTAAGAGTTAATATCGTTTAGTGAGTTGTTGTTTGGATTAGGTGTTGGGGGTCAGAATTGAGACAAAGAAAGAAGAAAGTTTGTTTTGATAAGAAGAAAATTGACCTTGAGAGGACTAAGCAAGGCGATATTTATGCAGTAGCTGATATGGATTAGCCCGAGTTTAAAACTGGATGAAGAGTTTGACAAAGAAATCGACCCCGGTGTTCTACTTGGACACTCGACCGTTACGGGAACTCACATCATGAGTTCGGGGATTTTTTTTGTTCTCTTTTCGTCAGCAACGGATTAATCGACCCCGGTGTGTTTCACACACTCGACCGCAAGGGAGCTTGCATTTGTGCGCACAATGTTTGCTTGGGGATTGTTCTTACTATCTCAGTCATCACTTATCGGATTTCGTCCCCGACCTTGTGTCGGTTGTGAGTACTCTTTTCTCTCTCTTTATTTACCGTTTAGGCACATCGTACTTGCTTTAGGATTTTATTTTGACAACTTGGTCACGGTGCTGAGTCGCCATGGGATTAGCTGTTAGAATTCTAGGGAATTACTTGAGTACTTGCTTATTTTCGGTACACACAACATGCTCATGTGCACGTAGTTCGTTTTAGCTCTAAATTTTTTTGAACTATCTTCTTGTGCCGTGACTTTGAATCCGAGTAGAATCACTGCCCCACGCATTTGAATGCCGAGTCTTCTTGGTTGATCTCTAAATTCGTTGAGGACAACGAAGCACTCAAGTGTGGGGGGATTTTTAGCTATTTGCTAGCCAGTCAGTGTTTGCATCGCCATGTCTGCATATAGTTTGTTCGTGTCGTATTGTGTCTAATTATATGGTCCGTGTCGTGATAGTGTGATAGTATGTCGTATTGTGACTTGTTAGTTGTGTATATACTTGTTTGTGTTTGTATTTAATATTGCACGTTTTCTTATTTGAGTCTACCTACCCTGTCGAATGTCTTGTGTAGTTTAGTTCGTGTCGGCTTGCATGTAGTGTAGGAACTATATGGGAAAAAAATAAAAAATAAAAAATAAAAATTAAAAAGAGAAAATTTTGTGAAAAAGGCAATCGAAAGAGGCTAAAATTTGATAAATCGCGAAGTGTGAGGATTTTAGGCATAGGGCATGATTTGCGACTGAGAGTGACGACGTGGGTCCCCCTAGTAGGTATAGAGAGACTTTCTTTACGGGACTGCCTACCTATTTCTAACACTTACGTGATTTTCAAACTCAAAGTGTGTGCTTATTTTCTTACAAGAGCTGAGCTAGGTGTGAGCTAAACAAGCCGAACTTCCATGTGTACGTCTTAGGTAGTCGTCAACCCGCCTCGTAGTGGCACACGAAACAGCTGTGCGAGGACGTGTATTAGAGCACTCACTGCTTTTAGAACTCACCTTGTAGGACCATTAGACGCCCCAATTTGAACCTTGGATTCTTTGCTAGCCTTCAGACCTAGGGTGACGATTCTTGGCCTTCATCACAAATTGATTAGAATCACCACTTTAGTGCGTCACGAGGGGGTTGTGTAGTTGAGGGGGTTCGATGAGGGAGTGATTATACATTTCGTTGAGTTCTACGTCTCGCTTGCACTTCATTGATTATCTACGAGGGGATGCGAGGGTGAGTGAGTAGGCTTGCGCACTTCGGTGTGGCGGTGTTCCATGCCATTACATCATGGACACAGTGGTGGAGAGCCGTGAGTGCGTGAATCTAATACGCACGGAGTTGGGTTGGGTGAACTTAATTGGTGGATCGTGCTAGGTACCGGTTTTGATTACTTTGGTGTAGGAGGATCGGTTGGATTAGGCACGAGATACATTCATCTTCGGGACTACTTGAGAGGGGATATGGTGACATTCGAGTGTGGGGGTGTCAATTTTTGACTCCGGACATTGAGTGTGAGCTTGCCACGACTCCGCTCCCACACATGTATTTCATTGATTTTGCGGCTTGGATTTGACATGGACTTTGATTGAGTTAGGAGGAGATGATATTTTTATGTGATATTCATTCATCGATTTACGTGTTTCCTTCACCTAGCATATTTGATTGTTATTTGAAGACCACTCGGATATTATTGTTGGATTTCGATGGGATTTTGAGAGAATTGTGAAAAAAAAAAGAAATAAAAAAAAATAGAAAAAAAAATGAGAGAAAAAGACAAAGGAGATATGAAATAAAGTTTTAGTTGGAATTGAATTGGAACGAGTGGTGGAGCTACTTTGACGACGATGGTTCACGTTTCAGGCACGACGAACGACGATGGCCACGGAGATCACTAGTGTACCGGGGTTTGAGGGAATTGAGGGCTGGAGGTGGTGAGCTTTGGGTTTTGGTTCCTATCATCGTGGTGAGGGTGTGTGAGATGTGGGATTTGATGTGAGAATGTGACGCTTAGGACTTTATTTCGACGAGATTATCTTTATGTCCCTAAGCCTCATCATGTGAAAACCATTAGCGGATTAGGAGCTCGGACCTTCGATGTGGCTTTGCCTAGCGTAGTCTCTTATTTCGTGGCACACGCGAAGAGGTAGCGTACTCTTGTACTTAGTAAATTTAGGCTTTCTATACTAACTAGGGGAGAGTCTCGTTGTCGAATTTAGTTTCAACTCATGCTTTGTTCCTAGGATTCTCATCACTTCATGATAATCGATTTAAGCCAATGGAGATTGCCCAATCTCAACCAAAAGGATAAAAAGTGTGTTTTGTATATATATGTTTGTGTAGGATCGAGTCGTATTTTGCATTTGCATCATATTGTTGCATTATCGAGTCTTGTGTCGTTTGCGTCTTGAGTCGGCTAGTAAATAGTGGTTTTACTCGGGACGAGCAAAAGGTAAGTGTGGGGGTATTTGATAACTCTCTTTTAGGAGTTATTATTATACTTTCTTAGTACTTGTATTAGTCTTATTTCACATGATTTAGATGTCATATTTGCACAAATGTGTGAATTTGATTATTTCTAAGCCTAAGAGTGAAAAGTTGTGTTTCTAGCTTATTTGTGCATGTTTTCTCTCATATTTGCTATGATAATTGCACGGGTTGTTTTGTGTTGCGTATCTCAGGTATAATAGGTGCATTGGAGCTTATGAGATGTTTGGATATGCTTGGAATGGAGCTAGATGAAGAGGAGAAAAGGAGACGCAAAAACGAAGCGAAGTTGGAAAAGTCACACAGGACCAGCCTGCACTATTTTCGATGCCCAGGAAAATCTATAAATAATTTTGGAGCAAGGTCTGCGGCATTGGAAAGTAGACATCCGTAGCTTTCCAACGGTATATGGTAGGCCCAATGAAGAGTCCGTATGACGGAGATACAGCCCGCGCAAAATCAGCAAATAATTCTGTCCGGGAATTACAAAGTAGAGGGGCTGAAGTGCAATTTCGGCTTGTTTTCATTAAAAAGCGTGCCCAGGCCTTGGGAAACACATTCTTAGACCTAAACACAGACGGGAGGCTGCTGGAGAAGAGGGAGGAAGGCTAGGAGAGAGGAGGATCATGGAGAACGACGTCGGAGTTTCCCGAACGCGATTTTCGTCACGAGTTTGACTATCCCTCCTATCTTTTCTATTGTTTCTCAATACTATGAACTCGTTAGCCTTTATTTTCAGTATATTTGAGTAGTTTTCTTGGATAGGCTCTACGGAGAGCCTAGGGCTTTGTTAGACACCGTTCCGGATTTGTTTGTTTGATTCATGCTTATGGATTCATGCGATGGATTGATTCTATCTCGTTTGATTGATTGTTGAACTTGCACTATTGACACGTGCTTGGTAGGATATGAATGATCATATGAGATGTTTCAATACATAACGTTTATCTTAGCTTAAATTAATAATGAATTTGCATCTTCTAGTAATCTTGTTCTTAATATTATGTTAACCTAGAGTCATGAACTAGGGTAGCGAATTGGTGAAAGATCGATGGACTGACATGTGAAGATTGATTAGCTTATGAATCTAGGATTGCTAGCAACCCCGTATCATGATGGACCGAAAGGCGAAGTGTTAGGGTTTGGATCAAAACGTAGGATTAATCTTAGTGCTTGTTAGGTGATATAGTTTATGGATCGACAGATGACGACTATTGAATCTAACATAGACTTACATGAGATCGAAAGAAGATTGTGAGTAGTTAAACGTGATCAAGAGTATATTCGTCATTACGTGTTTCAAAGCAATATCCGGAATTGTCTAATGCCCTAGGTGATCCATAGATCGCCTAGTCTTTCTTCTTATTTAATCAAACCTTGTTTAATTATAAAAATCCAAAAATATTGTCTCTTAGTTAGTTTAATATAGTCACTTGATTGGGGGTGACAACTTCTCAAATCAAAAACTTTCCTCCTGTTATTTCAAGTACACTCGTTAGATTTAATCTCTAGTTAACAATAAACCTACTATCTGTCCCTGTGGGTTCGACAACCTGAGCTTAATACTCATCTTTATTACTTCGACCGTGCACTTGTGTTTACACGTAAGAAATCGTGTCAGATGTTCCAGATTCCAACGGATGACAATCTTTCAGATCCGCTCACAAAACCTCTTGCGCAACGGAAGCATGAAGGGCACGCCAAATCTATAGGCATACGAGATGCAACAGATTGGCTCTAATGCATGTGGGAGACTGTTAGAATAGGTTCCCTAGAGGCAATATTATATTTAGTATGAACATTATGATTGGCTAGAATATTCATTTATTATATATTGTGATATTTTAATGAAGTCCTTAGATATAATGTGTTGTTCATCTTAAATATCCCTAGTCCACTATGTTGATTAATAGGACGATCAAATATAGGCTAGCATGTGTGTAGATTTATATGGAGATATCAAGTCTAACACATGGATATGCATTAGGATAATAGCATACTGGATTGACCCACAACGAGAAGGATACATTATATTATGTTAAGTCACAATCGCTTCTCGTAGTGCTAATGTAATTGCAATCCTTAGACTTGAAGTCACTAGATACTCCAGTTGTGAAATATCGTGCTTTGATGTTATCAAACGTTACACCGTAACTGGGTAATTATAAAGGTAGTTATCGGGCATGATAGGAAGCAAGCTTAGAGATCGTAGTGATGTAGAGAAGATTTGTCCCTCCCACATAATGGGAGTAAATAGCCACGGTCACTCGAGGGATGAGGCTTATTGAATGTCTGGCCAGACTCAAATAAATAAATATGCAGATATTGATGTTATCTGCTCGCATAAGCATATTCCCAGGATCGAGGAACTATGGATTGGATATACGAGTGTGACTATTTATGTCTCGTGTCCAATCCGGATATGGAGACAAAGGGATAGTGCAATATGATATATTGGGCACAAGAGGTTTGTCGGGATCACTCACTATTTCTATTAGTTGGGTGGCATGGATGTGTTGCTAGACACCACTCCATGTTAGTAATAAGTTACTACCAACTAACTAGAAACCTATGGGGTCACACGTCAAATAAAGTAGACCTAGATTTGGGATTAATTAATATGATTAATTAATAATAAGGATCATTGTCACCTTGCAAACTTAGTAGGACTAATATGCAAGGAAGGGACTAATCCAAGTTCATGTGGAACTAGGAAGGACCTTTATGTAGTTAACAAGGAGTTGTTGGACTATATAAAGGAGGCTCTAGCTTCCTTCCCACTAATGTTATTGTTAATGTTAATGTTATTAGACATAACACAAGAGAGTGGGAGAGAGCAAAAGAGAGAGCAAGAACAAGCTAGAGGCGTCCGCCCCTAGCCGTCCGCCCCCCCTTTCCCGTCGGCTCAAAGAAAGGGCCAAATCCCTCTCTTTGCCTCCTTTGGTTGCTTGATTCCTTCTTCCCTCTTCCTCCGGTCCAAGCTAGCACTTGAGAAGGAAGAACCCTCTAGACGTGGATCAACCGTAGATACGAGGACAATATTATTCGTGTGATCTCCCAAATCAAAAGGTACACAACTACTATGTCCCTTATCATGTTATGATGTCTCTTCCTGTGATCCTTGGTGGGCTTTGAGTAGGATTAAATTTTTGTTATTCCGCTGCGTTACCTACGTCAAAACCCAACACATTACCCTGATTCCTAAGATCTCTAACCCTGATTCTATGAGACACTTCCGTTCTATTGGTCTTTGTAATGTGGGATATAAAATTATCTCCAAAATTTTGGTCTGTATACTCAAAGAATTTATGTCTAACCTTGTGTCCCCTCACCAAAGCAGTTTCATCTCTGGAAGTGGAACCTCGATAACATTATCTTGGTTCAATAGGTTCTACACTCCATTAAAAAAAGAAAAGGAAAAGAGGAGACATGGTTCTCAAAATTGACCTTGGGAAAGCTTGCGACAAACTCTCTTGGAGCTTCATTAGATATGCTTTGCATGCTTTTAAATTTAATAGTGATTGAATTGATCTGATTATGCATTGTATTAATACTGTTAACTACTCCATCCTTTGGAATGGAGAAGCCCTCCCTAGGTTCAAAGCGGGTAGAGGTCTTAGACAGGGAGACCCTTTATCTCCATTTATCTTTGTTTTGTGTCTTGAGAGACTTTCGTCTATGATCAATCATGCTACCATGCAGAGCCTCTGGAAATATCTAAAAATTTTGAACTCTTGTTCTGCTATTTCTCATATTTTCTTTGCGGATGACATGCATTTATTTGCTAACAGTGACCATACTAGAAGTCACACCATTAAATATATCCTAGACAATTTCTCCGCTCTCTCGCGTCTTTCAATTAACCATGGAAAGTCTAAAATTTTAGTGTCCCCTAATGTCAATATCCATAATGCTAGAGACGTTAGCTCGATCTTCGAGTTTACTCTTACTAAGAATTTTGGGAAGTACATTGGCATTTAACATTAACTTTGTTCATGCTAGTAAAAATGACCATAAAGAGATACTGTGAAGAGTCCATAAAAAACTTGCCGGTTGGAAGTCGCACCTTCTCTCCACGGGAAGGCACCTCACCTTGATTAAATCTGTTACCTCGTCCCTCCCTATTTATAGTATGCAAACTCAAATGCTCCCCCAAAGTACCTATGAGGAGCTTGATAGAATTGATAGAATTGTTTTTGGGGAGACTCCTCTAACAATAGGAAAATTCACTTGATCGATTGGGGTACTATTTGCAAACACAAAAAAATTGGGGTGTTGGTATTCGAAGTTCTAAAAATCAAAACAAAGCTTTGTTTATAAAACTTGGGTGGCAACTCCTTACGGAAAAGAAGATCCTATGGACTAGAATTTTGAGAAACAAATACCTCAAGAACCACTCCCTTTCTAACTGGCCCTCTAAACGTGATGCTGCTAGGACTTGGAAAGGGATTATCAAAATTAAAGATAAATTGTTGGAAGGTATGAGATGGACTGTTGGGAATAATGATGTTTCTATTTGGAATGACACGTGGTTTGGGGACAAGGCTCCCAAATATTTGTACCCTAACGCTGCTTTTGATACGAATATGAGAGTGAATGCCCTTATCTCCCCTGACTTCAATTGGGACTTATCTCTTTTAGAGAATGTGATACCTGTTGACCACCAAAACTTCATCAAAGCCAAAGTCATCCCCACTAGTGGAGATATTGAGGACTCTTTACACTGGATGCATTCTGCAAGAGGTAATTTTACGGCTAGTTCGGCCTATTGGTCCCTTACTAACAAGGCGAGTCACATTAATTATAAATAGGTTTGGATTTGGAAAATCAAACTTCCGCCGAAACTGTTTTGTTTGTTTGGAAAGTGAGCCATAAAAAATTGCTCACTAACCTCCAACATGCCTTTAAAAGACTTACTAATAATACATATGTCCTTTCAGTCTTAACTATGAAGAAGATATATTTCTATTGGAATAGGTGCCCTAGAGACAATCTATATTTAGTATGAACGATGTTTGGCTAGAATATTCAATTATTAATTAGTGTGATATTTAATATAATGAAGTCCTTAGTGTTGGAATAGATGCCCTAGAGGCAATCTAGTTTAGTAAGAATTTGTATATGGCTAGAAAATTCATTTATTATTTATTGGATATTTAATATAATGAAGTCCTTAGATTTACAATCGTGTTGTTTATCTTAAATATCCCTAGTCAAGTATAATGATTAATGGGACAATCATCTATAGACTAGTATGGGGTTGGATTGATATGGAGATATCACGATCCAACACATAGGTGTGCATTACGGAATGTTGCACTGGATTGACCCATCACCGAGAAGGCTACATACATGTTATGTTGAGTCACAAGTGCTTCTCGGGTGCAATGGTATTGTCATCCTTAGACTTGAAGTCACTAGATATTCTAGTTGTGGATCATTGTGATCTTGGTAGCGTTAAACGCTACACCGTAACTGGGTAGTTATAAATGCGTGTACTGGATACAATGAGAAGCAAGCTTAGAGATCGTAGTGGACGTAGAGAGGATTTGCCCCTCCCACATAACGGGAGCAAGTATCCTAGGCCACTCGAAGGATAGTGCTTATAGAATGTCTGGCCAGACTCAAATAAATCAATATGGGATATTGATGTTATTTGCGCGAATAAGGCTATCCCATAGATCGAGAAACTATGGATTGGATATACGAGTGTGACTTGTATGTCTCGTGTCCAATCCGGATATGGAGGCTAATGGATGAGACAATTACTTGTACAAGGTTGTCTAGATGACTATTCTATTAGTTGGCTAGAATGGATGTTTTGCTAGAAACCGCTCCATATTAGCAAATAGTTGCTACCAACTAGATAGAACCTATGGGGTCACACGCTATATAGAGTTGTACTAGATTTGGGAATTAATTAATTGGATTAATTAATTAGAAGGATCACTTTGCAAACCCTTGCAAACTTAGTAGGGACTAATTTGCAAGGAAGGGACTAAATTGAATTCTAGTAGGACTAGAATAAGTCCTTTAGGTAGTTAACAAGGAGTTGTTGGACTATATAAAGGACCCTCCTTCCTTCCTTCCTCATAACTTATGCTCATTAGTGATCATAACAAGAGTGGGAGAGAACAAAGGAGAGAGAGAGCAAGCAACAAGGGCCGAACCCGTCCCTTGCCGCCGCCCCATCACCCCGTCGGCCAAAAGAGGGCCGAGCCCCTATTTTTGTCTCGTTTTGCGTGATTACTTCACCCTCCTCTTATTCCGGGCTAGCACCAAGGAGTTTGGGAGATCTAGGAGCAACTCTAGGCGTGGATAAACTATAGAGAACGTGACACTATTCGCGTTTGAAGTCATCAAGGAGAACCCAAAGGTGTGTTTATGATTTCTTACCTTTACTATCGTTATGCATCTAGACTTGTGATCCTTGGAGGGTTTTGCATGGTTATTTGTTTGTTTATGCTTCAGTTTGCGCGATCCATGAATCAAAACCCTACAGTGGTATCAGAGCCACATGTCATAGAGCATAAACGTAGTTTATGTGTTACGTTCTTGTTGTTTTACACCTTAATTTGTTGTTTATCGCGTAAAACAAGACAAATCAAGCATGGGATGCAATTTGTCAATAATTAGATCATAACAAGACCCAATTTTGCATTGGATGCATGAATTGGTGAGTTTGAGAAATTTTAGGATCATAGATCTAGGGTTTGGGCATCCTTGGGGAAGAA
The DNA here is from genome assembly GCA_023055425.1 of Linanthus parryae. NCBI lineage: Eukaryota > Viridiplantae > Streptophyta > Magnoliopsida > Ericales > Polemoniaceae > Linanthus > Linanthus parryae. Next base: position 61,293,669 of record JALGPY010000002.1, on the reverse strand, counting down.
GGAGTTCTCCCAAAACAAGGAAACAACCAAACTTGGGCTCCAAGCAAGGGAGTTGTTTTGGAAACAACTCCCAAGAGGAGGTTCGGCCCCCTAGGGGACCGCCCCCCTTGCTTGCCGCCCAAGCTTGGCCGCCCTAAGGGGCCGGGCGGCCCTAACCCGCGGGCCTAGCTTGCGGGTTTTGGGCCAGGCCGGCCCTAGGGCCTTGTGGTTCACTTTATTGGGCCCGGGCAATTGGATTGTTGGGCCCATGGACCGTTTTAACCCTAGAAATCCTAAAATCAATTAAAATTGACCAAGCGCGTTAAAATTGGATTTTAACTGTTTATGTGCAAATCGCATGGTGATTGGATATGGCCTTAGGATGTGGTTTGATGTGGATGTTTAATTTTGTGGTTTGGTTTTACGGCGTGCGAGCTGATCAATTAATTGTAATAATTAATTAGGGTTTTATGGCCTGCGTGCCATTTTTTTCTCTCAACTTGTGAGATTTATTTTATTTAGTATAGATATTAGTTAGTGCTAGATAAAGTAGATTGTTAGCCAAGATTGGAGAAAAAGAAGCCCAAAGCCAAAGGAGCCACAAAAGATGGAGCATGGAGCATGGAGCATACCACATGACTATGAAGGATGGACCAAAAAGATCAAGACGCATGGAGATGTGTTTGCTTAGGGTTCATAGATAATTCCATTGGCTTGGAATTATCTTAGTCTAGAAAAGGCCATATCCACATCACGTTTAATTTCTGTTTTGTGGTTGTTTATTTATTGTCTTATTATTTGTGTGGTTGGTGTATGGATGATGCATGCAATTAGGATAATAAGATAATTAGACAACCCGGATATATTATTTGGAGTTGTGCCCAAACTCAAATAGATAGATTAGTTGATATTGATCAACAAAACAATTAAAATTGAGTTGAAAATCCCTCAAATTTTAAATATTGTGTTCTTGCCTTCTCGTTATTTAAACACTCATTATCATCATTATTTATCAAGTTCGTGCGTGCCAAAGCATGGCGACTTGGTTCATAATGATGGAATGCGATGGCACGTAACAATGTGCAATTGTTTAGATAAGAGGTTGAACACAACTAGGCTATTAATTTGATTAAGAAACCTAGAGGCAATCAATTGGGATTATCCATAAGGATGGATAAATAAGGAGTTATTTGCCCGGTTGAACCAAGAGTTGCATATGGGATGCAATTGGAATTGTTCCTACCTAAAAGTAGTCGAATTATGGGTGACTTTCCAAAGCAAGCTCATAAGGAGATGAAAAGATGGATCTTGGCCCACTAGAAAATATAATGATATTTTCCGCATTAATATCTTGAGGGTTATTAATCCGTAGAAAAATAGTGGGAGCTATATTTAATAAACTAGCCATTATTAAATATAGTCAAAAATTCACAAATACTAAAACTTGCGTATTTTCCTTTTTGTAGAATTCCAAATGGCAAACAACTCGTCGAGTTCACAACATTCCCTACGATCTGTCCTTCAGAAGGACAAGCTCTCTGGAACCAACTTTCTTGATTGGTACAGAAACTTGAGAATTGTTCTCAAGCAAGAGAAGAAACTGTACGCAATAGAGGAGCATGTTCCAGAAGGTCCAGAGAATCAGACACCTGCTGCCTTAAAGGCGCATCAAAAGCGTGTTGATGACGCTAATGATGCGGCCTGCCTAATGCTTTGCACCATGACCTCTGAGCTTCAGAAGCAACACGAGAACATGAATGCTGTCGATATGATCGAACATCTAAAGCAGCTCTTCCAAGAGCAGGCGAGGGTAGAGAGGTATGAGGTCTCAAAGGCACTGTTCAAATGTCATCTGGCAGAAGGGAATCCGGTGGGACCCCATGTACTCCGAATGATCGGGTACTTGGAGAATCTCGCCCGGCTTGGGTTCCCGGTCGGCCAAGAGTTGGCAACCGATCTCGTGTTGCAATCGTTGCCCGAGAGTTATGGACAGTTCATTATGAACTATAACATGAACGAGATCGTTAAACCACTGCCAGATTTGCTCAACATGTTGAGGACGGCTGAACAGAGCATCAACAAGGGTAAGGGCAAGGCCATTATGATGGTGCATAAAGGAAAGGGCAAAAGGTTTGCCTCTTCCTCCAAGGGCAAAAGCAAGTCAGTTGCCAAGTCCAAGGAACAAGCCCTTAAGCCTGTTGGTGGCATTGCCAAGGTCATGACTAAGGGTAAGTGTCACTACTGCAGTCAACCTGGACACTGGAGGAGGAACTGCCCAAAATATCTGGAGGACAAGAGGCTTGGAATAGTGATTCCACCACCACCAGGTATTTTTGTTGTAGATGTCAATTTAACTGTCTCTACATCATGGGTATTAGATACTGGATGTGGATCTCATATTTGTCGAAATATGCAGGATCTCAAGAGAAGTAAAAGATTGGATAAAGGGGAGGTAGATCTGCGCGTTGGGAATGGAGCAAAGGTTGCTGCGTTGGCCATAGGCGTGTGCGAGCTATCTCTGCCTTCAGGATTAGTTTTAGAATTAAATAATTGCTATTTTGTGCCTGCTATGAGCAGAAACATTATTTCTATTTCTTGTTTGGACAAGGAAGGTTTTATTATTTCAATAAAGAACAATTGTTGTTCCTTTTATTTGAATAATATTCACTATTTTAGTGCGCAATTATTTAATGGACTTTATGTCCTTGATCTAAGCAATCCTGTCTACAACATTAATACCAAGCGGATTAAAATAAATGATTTAAATCCTGCTTATTTATGGCATTGTCGTTTAGGCCACATAAATGAGAAACGTGTATCTAGACTCCATAAGGATGGATTACTAGACTCATTTGATTTTGAATCATATGAGACATGTGAGGCTTGTTTATTGGGAAAAATGACAAAGTCCCCTTTCAATAAGAAAGGTGAGAGGACTAGTGAGCAATTGGCACTCATACATACCGATGTGTGTGGGCCATTTTCCACGCCTGCCAGGGGTGGTTATGTCTACTTCACTACATTTACTGATGATTACAGTAGATATGGATTTGTGTACCTTATGAGGGCAAAATCCGAATCCTTTGAAGTGTTCAAAGAATTCAAGAATGAAGTAGAGAAGCAACTTGGCAAAAGTATCAAGGCTCTACGATCGGATCGTGTAGGAGAATACTTGAGCCAAGAGTTTGACGACTATCTTAGAGAGTGTGGGATCGTGTCCCAACTCACCCCACCCGGAACGCCACAATGGAATGGCGTGTCCGAGAGGAGGAATCGAACCCTATTGGATATGGTTCGGTCTATGATGTGTCAAACCGATCTTCCATTATCATTTTGGGGCTACGCTCTATTAAGTGCAGCTTTCACCATTAACCGTGTTCCATCTAAATCAGTCATGAAGACACCATATGAGATGTGGAGTGGGAGGCGTCCCACACTGTCGTTCATAAGGATTTGGGGCTGCGATGTCTATGTAAAACGTTTACAATCAGACAAGCTAGGGCCTAGATCGGATAAGTGTAAATTTGTGGGGTACCCTAAGGAAACTAAGGGATACTACTTCTACAATCCAACCGAGAACAAAGTGTTTGTTGCTCGGACCGGCGTGTTTCTAGAAAGAGAGTTTGTCTCTAAAGAAGCAAGTGGGAGGAATGTAGAACTTGAAGAGGTTCAAGAACCACAAATCACTGAACCAATTATGGAACATGAACAGGAATCACAAGCAGTTGTGGAGCCACCTATTCAGGTAACACAAGAGCTTCGTAGATCTAGTAGAGTGCGCCAGGAACCCGAGAGGTACGGACTTCTCGTAACTGATTCCGGTGACACGATGCTCATAGATGATGAGCCTACTACCTATGAGGAGGCCATGAGTGGCCCAGACTCGCAGAAGTGGCTTGAAGCCATGAGATCCGAGATGGAATCCATGTATACCAACAAAGTATGGACTTTGGTGGAACCACCCGATGGGGCGCGACCCATAGGGTGCAAGTGGGTCTTCAAGAAGAAGATCGACATGGATGGTAATGTGATTACCTATAAGGGCCGATTGGTGGCTAAAGGATTCAGACAGATTCATGGTATTGACTATGATGAAACCTTTTCACCAGTCGCTATGACCAAATTCATCCGAATCCTACTTGCAACTGCAGCATACTACGACTATGAGATTTGGCAGATGGATGTCAAAACAGCATTCCTTTATGGGAATCTCCTCGAGGACGTGTATATGATACAGCCGGAGGGTTTTGAGGATCCAAAGCAAGCCAACAAAGTCTGTAAGCTGCAACGATCCATTTATGGATTGAAGCAAGCTTCTAGGAGTTGGAATCGACGTTTTGATGAAGTAGTCAAAGAGTTTGGCTTCATCAGAAACGAAGATGAGTCTTGTGTCTACAAGAAGGTTAGTGGGAGATCTGTAGCTTTTCTGGTCTTGTATGTGGATGACATACTACTCATTGGAAACGACATTCCCATGCTGCAATCTGTGAAAGATTGGCTAGGAAAGTGTTTCTCAATGAAGGACTTAGGGGAAGCAGCCTATATACTCGGTATAAAGATCTATAGAGATAGATCTAAAAGGTTGCTAGGCCTAAGTCAAGGTACATATATTGACAAGGTGTTGAAGCGGTTCAACATGCAAGATTCCAAGAAGGGATTCTTGCCCATGTCACATGGAATCACTCTTTCGAAGAGTGGTTGTCCTTCCAATGAGATTGAGAAGGAACGCATGAGCAGGATTCCCTATGCCTCGGCCATAGGATCTATCATGTACGCCATGTTATGTACTAGACCAGATGTGTCATATGCCTTGAGTATGACAAGCAGATACCAATCCAATCCGGGTGAGAGTCACTGGATTGCTGTCAAGAACATCCTAAAGTACTTGAGAAGAACTAAGGATGCTTTCTTGATGTTTGGCGGTGAGGAAGAGTTGCGTGTAAGGGGTTACACTGATGCAAGCTTCCAAACTGACAGAGATGACTTTAGGTCACAGTCGGGATATGTGTTTTGCCTGAATGGAGCAGCGGTGAGCTGGAAGAGTTCCAAGCAAGAGACGGTAGCTGATTCTACAACAGAGGCTGAGTACATTGCTGCAAATGGCGCATCAAAGGAGGCTGTTTGGATCAGAAAGTTTGTTTCTGAACTTGGTGTGGTCCCTAGTATTGCGGATCCAGTGGAGTTGTTCTGTGACAACACTGGGGCGATCGCGCAATCAAAGGAACCCAGATCGCACCAGAAGTCCAAGCACGTGCTCAGGAAGTTTCATCTGATTCGAGATATTATCGATAGAGGAGACGTTCGGATATGCAAGATTCCTACAGATGATAATCTATCAGACCCGCTTACGAAGCCTCTCACGCAGTGGAAGCATGAGGGGCACACTAGGAGTATGGGCATACGAGATGCGCCAGATTGGCTCTAGTGCAAGTGGGAGACTGTTCGAATAGATGCCCTAGAGGCAATCTAGTTTAGTATGAATTTGTATATGGCTAGAAAATTCATTTATTATTTATTGGATATTTAATATAATGAAGTCCTTAGATTTACAATCGTGTTGTTTATCTTAAATATCCCTAGTCAAGTATAATGATTGATGGGACAATCATCTATAGACTAGTATGGGGTTGGATTGATATGGAGATATCACGATCCAACACATAGGTGTGCATTACGGAATGTTGCACTGGATTGACCCATCACCGAGAAGGCTACATACATGTTATGTTGAGTCACAAGTGCTTCTCGGGTGCAATGGTATTGTCATCCTTAGACTTGAAGTCACTAGATATTCTAGTTGTGGATCATTGTGATCTTGGTAGCGTTAAACGCTACACCGTAACTGGGTAGTTATAAAGGCGTGTACTGGATACAATGAGAAGCAAGCTTAGAGATCGTAGTGGACGTAGAGAGGATTTGCCCCTCCCACATAACGGGAGCAAGTGTCCTAGGCCACTCGAAGGATAGTGCTTATAGAATGTCTGGCCAGACTCAAATAAATCAATATGGGATATTGATGTTATTTGCGCGAATAAGGCTATCCCATAGATCGAGAAACTATGGATTGGATATACGAGTGTGACTTGTATGTCTCGTGTCCAATCCGGATATGGAGGCAAAGGGATGAGACAATTACTTGTACAAGGTTGTCTAGATGACTATTCTATTAGTTGGCTAGAATGGATGTTTTGCTAGAAACCGCTCCATATTAGCAAATAGTTGCTACCAACTAGATAGAACCTATGGGGTCACACGCTATATAGAGTTGTACTAGATTTGGGAATTAATTAATTGGATTAATTAATTAGAAGGATCATTTTGAAAACCCTTGCAAACTTAGTAGGGACTAATTTGCAAGGAAGGGACTAAATTGAATTCTAGTAGGACTAGAATAAGTCCTTTAGGTAGTTAACAAGGAGTTGTTGGACTATATAAAGGACCCTCCTTCCTTCCTTCCTCATAACTTATGCTCATTAGTGATCATAACAAGAGTGGGAGAGAACAAAGGAGAGAGAGAGCAAGCAACAAGGGCCGAACCCGTCCCTTGCCGCCGCCCCCTCACCCCGTCGGCCAAAAGAGGGCCGAGCCCCTCTTTTTGTCTCGTTTTGCGTGATTCCTTCACCCTCCTCTTATTCCGGGCTAGCACCAAGGAGTTTGGGAGATCTAGGAGCAACTCTAGGCGTGGATCAACTATAGAGAACGTGACACTATTCGCGTTTGAAGTCATCAAGGAGAACCCAAAGGTGTGTTTATGATTTCTTACCTTTACTATCGTTATGCATCTAGACTTGTGATCCTTGGAGGGTTTTGCATGGTTATTTGTTTGTTTATGCTTCCGTTTGCGCGATCCATGAATCAAAACCCTACACTTAGATACAATGTGTTGTTTATCTTAAATAGCCCTAGTCCATTATATTGGTTAACAAGACGATCAAATATAGACTAGTATGTGTGTAGATTGATATGGAGATATCAAGTCTAACACATGAGTATGCATTAGGAGTGATGGCATACTGGATTGACCCACGACGAGAAAGATACATTTTTAGATCAAAATAGAACTTCATGTAGATTATCTAAAGGCGGAATCATAATCTACAACACATAAACTATCATCTGGAATATCCAAGAACATAAGAACTTTAAATGAGACTAACCTCGGTCCATAGCTAGTGCATTCGTCTTCAACGTCATGATGATCTTGAGTGAACCGCGATCTTCCAACCACAACTCGGACCTGCTTCAATGATCTCTCTCAATGGGACGAGTGAGACTACTGTATTCGAATGTGTTGGGGGATCACAGCTCAGGTAGGCTTTATATACTAAATTGATGAGGCTCCCATAACCCTAATCATTTAGTAATGGGCTACTACACATTGCAAAGCCCACACCACTGTATGTTCCTACGAGCCCAATTATTAATTAGATCACTTTAGTGACCCGTTTATTTGATAGCCCAAATAATATAACTACTAATATTTTCATATTGGCGCACAAGGAAATAAAATTTCCCAACAATCTCCCACTTGGGCCAAACTTGAAAACCCGGATGTAGTTATATTTCATAATCCGTAGTGCTAGCAAAAGTGCTATCAACCTTAGAACATTCCTTATAACAATCTGTTGCATTGTCCATACCAGTGTGAGACCAAAGCGGCCTTTGCTACATTTAGATGTAGTAACAAAGACCCATCAATGATCACGAAACCAATATATTCAACGACATAGATCAAGTGTGGATGTGTAGCGGGAAATTACATGCAATGTGATCTTTAGACATGCCTATTTTCATTGATCCTTACTGAAGTGAGATCAAACCTTATAATTTCCATCTGTATGCTAAACTGCAATTGGAAATTCATAATAACAATAATTCAGAGTAACTTGAATAAAACATAAACTTTATTATGCAGAAAATGAAGTAGGTGTCTCGAGAAATGACATTCATTAGATACAAACTCCCACTAAACCAAAGTACCTTAGATATTACCACTCCAAATGAGCAATCCGCTCTTCAACACTTTATGTGGCAATTCCTTAGTTATAGGATCCCCAAGAATGAAGTTTATAATAGTAATGTCACATTGACACAAACACTCTGAATATTTTCTTAATAAGAATAAGACTTTATTCAATAAACTTGACATAATCCACGGAATTAGATTCAGTGATCTCAAAATTATCTAAATTCCGATAAGTGAGCATGTAGTCTTTTGTTCTCTTCAATACCTTACTAACCGATTGTATGTTTACCCTAATACATACAATGATTAACCAAAGTTATACAAAATATATGAATATGTATACGATAACCACATGTGTACATATTTAGTATAAACAAGACTCATTGATTCGATGTATATTGCATCCTTTATCATTTATCCCAATATTCTTGAAATACTGAATGAGGCTAAAAATTGTCTCCTAAGTATTAGGATTATTCTTTAATGCACAACCTTAAGTACTCGATCTAGCAAATACCTTATCGATATAGATCTCTTGTCGAAAACTCAATGATATACCCAAGAGTATTTATTTTTGACACATGAAATATCTTGGTTCCACCCAACAAGTCTATATCAGTGCTAGTCAAAAGAGTATAATCCAAATAATGCACCAGAAAATTACTCCCACTGAACTGTGGTACTCACAATTATATACCATAGTTATCTCGCACAACATGAGATAATAACTTTATGAATATTGCGATAGCATATCTAGAAGCAAGCTTTTAAACTATAAAAGGAATTGTGTAATTTACATAACATGTACCTTGAATTACCAAAGTCAAAGTTATATGATTGTAATCCACTTATCCATCTATATGTACACCTACTTTAAGAAATTGTACACGATATAACAACTCAAAAGAGAATTTCGTAAAACTTTATGAAGCCTCTTTAGTCAGTGCCTCTTTTAAATGAAATGTAACGACAAAGTATGACCTTCATATCTTTCACAATTACTTATAGCACACCTTGTTTATTGTAACTAACAATAAATTATGCTATTACGAAAGATTCCAAATGTCACTAATTTTGTCAGAGATTTCATCTTATATTACAAAACCAATTCACTTTAATATTTGTTTGACTTGTGAGAAGTTGACTTTATGTCAAACCCAAGCACTTGAGAAAAATGTAGTATCGAAATCATTTTTCTCATGTATTTAGTGAATTACCTTAGCGACACTTCATATTTGAGGCTGATCTATTATGAGTATCGGCCTTAATTTGAGTAAAGGAGTCATATATATTTATGGAACGTTTCTTTGAACGATGTGAATTACTTAATATGCACCCTCTTATTTGGCCAAACAAACAATTTTCCTTTGGGCCGATTATTGTTCGCATAAACAAGTATGCCTTATTATTTGGCCACACAATGACTTTCCTTTGGATCGATCATTGCTTGCATGAACAATAGACATGTGCATTTCACAAACATAACAAACTTTATGTTCAAAGAAAATATTCCTTATGACAGTATCTCCCACTCAAACTCAACATCCTCAAAAGTCTCAAGAAAAAAGGGCTTTATTTGAAAAGACAAATTGCGAGATTTAGCACTTCCCAATCATTAATGACATCAATAAAAGTGGCAACGAGCAAATACCATACTCAATATCTCCCACTAGAACAATATGGCCTCACTTAAGGTGGGATGATCCGAAATGAATCACATTATGCTAGGTATTCCCCTAGCTAATAATATATGGTACTAAATAGCCACTTAAATACATAAAGTATTTTATATGTAAGCTGCAGCTTTAAATCTTTATTCCCATAGACTCATGATAAAGAAAATGACTAATTATTCTCCTTACAATGATATGTTTAATTTCATTCCCACAAACTTAATTTATGACTAGTATGTCATAACTCCATGTAGCGAAGAAACTTTATGCACCTCTATAGGAATTAAGTTAACACCATGAATGTTGTTACCTTATACATTCACATACTTTACTTCTCAAATTGATTATAGATGTTGATGATGTGGACATACGTCTTATAAACTAAATATGATACTGTTTCCACTCAAAATAACTACAAAGAGTGGTCCACCATATCAGTACATATAAGTTCTAGTATGTCCTTATTCCACACACACCTAATTATTTATACACCCCTTTACGCTTTCAACACAAATTCAAAATATTTGTGAAATCAAGGAGGCTACGAATTCTATTACACATAACCATCTTAATTCTTCCAACGAAGACATTCCTTTAGCTTTTGTGCCATACCAAATATAGAATTCTTACTCTTGCATCATTGTGCCTCAAAATGACATGGATGGTCTTTCTTAATGAAGCATTACATTTGAAATATTGATTTGAACTGAAATGAAGCATTTACAACCTTCACTGAATTATATTTAAAACATCAAAATTTCTGAATTTATCCCAGAAAACATTATTTCCTTAACATTAGTAAATTCTTTTCTTAATAAACATAAAATTCAAACAATGTTTCAAAATAAGTTAATAGTCTTTATTTCTTCAACTATATTTGTCTTGCCATTGCCCATAAAGATGAATCTTTCACTATCAAGTGGCTATTGGCTTGCATAACTATTCTCAATTGAGTAGTTGCACCAAAATCTACTCGCCAAATATGATGAGGTACAAAACTTAAATTAACTTAAAATTTTATCCATAGTGAGAAGTAAAATTTTCCTTATCCAGCATGTGGCATTAAATTCATATTCACACATCCACTTATATATATATGTAAAAATATTAAAAAATAACCGAATGATATTACATTTACATATTTGGAATGTGATTCAACTGCAACTTACATGACTGTATCCCCTTTATCTCGACTATTATCCTTAGGGTAAATACTAAACGAGTACATTTAGTTTAATCTCATACAACAATATTCTCTTTTAACACGTATGAGATAAAAGTTCACAAAGAACTTATTTATCCATATGAGCGATACAGCTCTCCATATACTCACTTAAGTGCTTGAGAGAAAATATATATACACCTTATGAGCATGTCTACTCTAACTTTAGTACTTAAGTTCTTAATTGAGATTAAAGTTTAATGAATGTACTCCATCACGTTCCTCCTTTAACAAGACAATGTTGACTAAAAGTTATCTTAATGTTTTCTTTAGAAAACTTGGACACATAAGCTTGAGGAACTCAATAGCATTACCATTACTTCACTCAAAAGCTTCTAGAATTAACTTTATTTTTAAGAATTTATACATGCTATAAAGCACTAAATGTGAGTCTTTGACATCAATAACAAATAAGCCGACTTAAATAGAGAACAAGTTAAAGACATGAGTTCAAAATTCAAATACAATGTACAAGCATGAAGTAAAATGTAACCAAAAAGCATTCATGCAAGACATAAATCAATAATATAATTAACGGGTTCTTTACAAGATACCTAGCACAACATTGTTGTTTAGTCTTTGGACAGAAACAACTTGTAAGTGGTACTCTCCATGCAGTAATCAAATATTAGCAGTAAATCCGATCAAACAATAAGTCTTTCTTTGGGCCGACGTACTGTTCACATGGAATAACTTGATAACCGTCACATATTTACTACCACAAGTGTGCTTATTATTTGGCCAACTAACAACCTCCCTTTGGTCCGATTAGCAAGTCGCATAAATAATAAACACACACATCTTTACATCCCCAAATAAATAAATTTTACACAATAGATGTCACTTTGGCAACATATTATTCCAACTGATTTATTCTAGGATGCAAGACCATTTTATTTTAGTGTAAAATACCAAAATTACACTAATGTCTCAAGTGTATATTTTAGTGTAAAATGCCAAAGTTACGCTAATGTATTAAATGTAGAACCCTAAATATTAATTTTTTAGTGTAGTACAAAAGATTACACCAAAATATTCATAATTGTGTAACATGTCAAATATGCACCAAATATACTTAATTGTGTAAGAATACTAAATATACATCAAATTTCATATGGTGTATGATACCAAATATACACCAAAAATACTTAATGATGTAAGAATAGAAATACCGAAGATACACCAAATATCAATCATGGTGTAAGATACCAAATATACATCAAGGATATTTAATGGTGTATGAATACCAAAGATACACCAAATATCAATATTGGTGCAAGATACTAAATATACACCATATTTCATATTGTGTAAAATATACACTAATGATTTATAATGGCGCAACATACTAAAAATACACCCAAAAAAAACTAAAAATAGTAATAATCTCGCATATTTTATCCATGAATCAAGTCATTAAAATGATATAAGTACAGTAGTATCATGAGATAATCGTTATTTTAGTCGAAACATGGAAATAATGAGATTACATGTCCAAAAACATGCTAAATCACGAAATTATTCATTCTACCCAGAAAAATATTTCAAATCTGAAAGATCTGACCAAACAGATGGATTCAAAAGACCCAAAAACCTCGGGTTTGACTCTTGAATCACCCCAATCGGATATCTAGAACTTCCGGAATAGCCATAACAAATGAGTTGTCGGGTCCGGGTGGCGCAACGAAGTAGCGGTACATGCTGCCACACCAGATCGAAACTCGGCACAGCCCAGATCTAAGGCAGTGTTTGGCAAATCATTAACCGGAGTAGTTGGTTTAATACACCATAACTTTCAAACCGTAAGTCGGAATTAAGCTTATAATATATCGTTAGAAAGCATGTTTCGAGATCTTCGTAACCATATAAAGAAATCCCAGATCTGACATAAGCACGTAAAACAAGGCTATAAACCCTAATTCGGGATTATGCAAAATTACATGTTCTTAACGATCCTAGCATGATAGTGGCTCTGATACCACTTGTTAGATCAAAATATAACTTCATGTAGATTATCTAAAGGCAGAATCATAATCTACTGTACATAAACTATCATCTAGAATAGCCCAGAACATAAGAACTTTAAATGAGACTAACCTCGGTCCATAGCTAGTGCATTCGTCTTCAACGTCATGATGATCTTGAGTGAACTGCGATCTTCCAACCACAACTCGGACCAGCATCAATGATCTCTCTCAATGGGAAGAGTGAGACTATTGTATTCGAATGTGTTGGGGATCACAGCCCAGGTAGTATTTATATACTAAATTGATGAGGCTCCCATAACCCTAATCATTTAGTAATGGGCTACTACACATTACAAATCCCACACCGCTTTATGTTTCTACGAGCTCAATTATTAATTAGATCACTTTAGTGGCCCGTTTATTTGATAGCGCAAATAATATAACTACTGATATTTTCATACTGGCCCACAAAGAAACAAAATTTCCCAATATACATTAGATTATGTCAAAGTCACATTCGCTTCGCGTAGTGCTAATAATATTATAATTCTTAGAATTGAAGTCACTCAATACTCTAGTTGTGGAATATCATGTTTTGATGTTAGCAACGTTGCGCCTTAACCGGGTAACTATAAAGATAGCTATTGGGCATGATAGGAAGTAAGCTTAGAGATCGTAGTGACGTAGAGATGATTTGTCCCTCCCACATAATGGGTGAAAATATCCATGGCCACTCAAGGGATGGGGCTTATTGAATGTTTGGCCAGAATCAGATAAATCAATATGGAGATATTGATGTTATCTGCTTGCATAAGCATATTCCCAGGATCGAGAAACTATGGATTGGATATACGAGTGTGACTACTATGTCTCGTGTCCAATCCGGATATGGAGACAAAGGGATAATACAATATGTGATATTGGACACAAGGTTTGTCCGGATCACTGACTTATTTCTATTAGTTGGGTGGCATGGATGTGTTTCTAGACACCTCTCCATATTAGTAATAAATTACTACCAACTAAGTAGAAACCTATGGGGTCACACACCGGATGGATTAAATTGGATATAGGTATTAATTAGTTGGACTAATTAATAAAGGAATCATAACTCAACCACAAGAAAACTTAGTAGGACTAATTTGCAAGTGGGCTAATCCATGTAAGGACATGATTAGTATTGGGGCCTTTATGTAGTTAATAAAGAGTTATGACTATATAAAGGAACTCTAGCTTGTTAATTCTCAACACAAGTCATTATTTGAGAGAAATCAACAAAGCAAGAGAGAGAGAGAGACGGACAAGGAAGGACGAAGCCAACCCCGTCCGCCCCCTCATTGGAGCCGTCGACCTCCTCTTGGTCGCGCCTCCTCCTCGGTTTGCGTGATATTCTTCCTCCTTCTTCCGTTGCTAGCACTTCGCGGTGAGAAGAAATCCAATCAAGATCCAATGTGTAGATATTCATAGAGACGAAGACACTATTTTTCGTGTGATCTCCTAAACCAAGGTACACATCTTCTATGCTCTATCATGTTATGATTATCTCTTCCTGTGATCCTTGGTGGGCTTTGAGTAGGAATTTTTTGTTATTCCGCTGCGTTACCTACGTCAAAACCCAACAGTGGTATCAAAGTCACACGTCGTAGCGCATAACATGATTTTATGTGTTACGATTTCAGTTTATACACCGTTTAATTCATATTACGCGAAACTGAAATTAATTAGCATAGTAGATGCAAATTTGAATTTGATTCAAGACGAACAAGACCTAATTTAACATTGGATGTGTAAATTGGTGAGTTTGATCACATAGGATGTGAATAGTTTTGGATCTAGGAATTAGGGTTTGGGCACAAATTTAGAAAATGAGTTCTTTAAATTTGAAAACAACTAAGCTTGGGCAACAAGGCAAGGAATTGTTTTGGAAACAATTCCATAAAGGAGGAACGGCCCCAAGTGGGACCGCCTCCTTGACTTAGCGCCCAAGCTAGGGCTCGGCCAAGGGTTTGGGTCGGCCTAGCGTGCGGCCTAGCCGCGCCTGAGGCTCGGCCGACCGCCCCCAAGGCCTTGCCTTGGTCCTTGGGTGGTCCGGCCATGACGGATGGTGAACCCCTTGGACTATTTTGACCCTTGTTGCCTAATTTCAACTAAAATTGAACAAGCGCATTAAAATTGGTTTTAACTGTATTATGTGCTTTGTTGTATGGTGGATGGATATGGCCTAGGTTGTGGATGTTTGTGTTTGTTGTGGTTTGATTTACGGCCTGCGAGCTGATCAAATTAATGTAATAGTTAGTTAATTTTACGGCCTGCGAGTTGATCATCTTCTCAACATGTGAGGTTTTGTTTATTTATTTATTCTAGATGTTAGGCTAGAATTAGAAATATTTAGATGATAGCCAAGAGCATGGAGAAGAAGACCGGAGGACCAAAGAAGCCACAAAGATAATGAAGTCCCATCCTAGTCGCGAGCAACTATGGTGGAGCACATGGAGATGAGCTTGACACTTTAGGGCATATAGATATTATCATTGGCTTGGTAATATCTTAGTCCAGTGTCATATCCATGACACGTTAATTTTTCTTTTGTGGATGTTTATTATTTATGTCTTGTTATATATTTTGTGTGTATGGTGATACTAGCAAAACGTTAACAAGATAATAATAAACAGGTTTGATCTTTTATTGTGGATTTCCCAATCCAAATAAGTAGATCATGTTGATAGGATCAACCAAAAAAATAATGACTTTTAAATCCCTCAATGGAAATATTGTGTTTTGCCTTCTCTTGCCTAAACACCCTTCATGATCAAAGTCTATTAAATCCGGGCTTGCAAAAGCAAGGCGTTTTAATTTACCTTGATATGATGAGGACGACACAAGCAAGTAATGTGCGATTGTTGAAGCAAAAGGTTGGACGCAACTAGGTAAAATCAATTGGATTGATGAGCCTAGAGGCATGACAATTAGGTGTTGTCTAAAGGGTAAATAATAATGAGTTATTCGCCTAATTGGACCAAGAGTTGCATGGGATGCAATTGTAATGGTTCCTACCTAAATAACCCATTCTTGGATGACTTGCCAAAGCAAGCTCAAGAAGAAGTGAAATATGGATCTTGGACCCACTAAAAAATATATGTGAAATGGCGATATTTATTAATCCGAGAAAAATAGTGGGATCTATATATAATAACCTAGCCATTGTTGAATATAGTTAAATTGTTCAAAATTCTAAAATTGCATATTTCTCATTTTGTAGAATTCCAAATGGCAAACAATCACGCATCGACTTCATCCCTGCGATATGTCCTTGAGAAGGACAAACTGTCTGGAACAAGTTTCCTTGGTTGGTACAGAAACTTAAGGATCGTCCTTAAGCAAGAAAAGAACTTGTACGTCTTAGACAATCCTATTCCAGAATCACCCCAGGACGAGTCTGTTCTAGCCGACGTAAGAGCACGTCAAAAACATATAGATGATTTAACGATGTGACTTGCCTCATGCTTTGCACCATGACCTATGAGATTCAGAAGAAACACGAGAACATGGAAGCCTATGATATGATCATACACTTGATATAGTTGTTTCAGGAACATGCAAGACATGAGCGGTATGAAGTGTCCAAAGCACTGTTCAAGAGTAGTCTCGCAGAAGGGAACCCAGTTGGGCCTCACGTACTCTGAATGATCAGGTACATTGAGAACCTCACGAGGCTAGGATTCCCACTCAGCCAAGAGTTGGCTACTGATCTTGTCTTGCAATCGTTGCCTGACAGTTATAACCAATTCATCATGAACTATAACAAAGCATCAACAAAGGCAAGGGCAAAGCCATAATGATGGTGAATAAGAGGAAGGTCAAAGGAGTTGGCTCTACTTCTAAAGGAAAGCGCAAGAAAGTTGCAAAGTCCAAGGAAGCCCTAAAGCCTAGTGGGATAAGAAGCTTGGAATAGTGATTCCACCACCATCAGGTACTTTTGTTGTAGACGTCAATCTATCTATTTCTCCATATTGGGTACTGGATACTGGATGTGGATCTCACATTTGTCGAAATGAGCAGGATTTGAGAAGAAGTAGAAGATTGGCTAAAGGGGAGATAGATCTGCGCGTAGGGAATGGAGCAAAAGTTGTTGCATTGGCTATAGGCGTTTATGAACTATCTTTGCCTTCTGGACTTATTTTAGAATTAGAAAATTGCTATTATGTGCGTGCTATGAGCAGAAACATTATTTCTGTTTCTTGTTTGGATGAGAAGGGTTTTTCTATATCAATAAAGGACAAGTTTTGCTCCATTTATTTTGATAATATGCACTATTGTAGTGTGCATTTGTCTAATGGATTGTATATCCTTGATCTAAATAATTCCGTCTATAACGTAAATACTAAAAGGATTAAAACTAATGATTTAAATCCTACATATCTATGGCACTGTCGTTTAGGCCATATAAACAAGTAACGCATTTCTAGACTCCATAAGGATGGACCACTAGACTCATTTGATTTGGAATCATATGAGACATGCGAGTCTTGTTTGTTAGGAAAGATGAAAAAGTCCCTTTCAATAAGAAAGGTGAGAGGAATAGTGAGT
Organism: Linanthus parryae; assembly: GCA_023055425.1. Taxonomy (NCBI): domain Eukaryota; kingdom Viridiplantae; phylum Streptophyta; class Magnoliopsida; order Ericales; family Polemoniaceae; genus Linanthus; species Linanthus parryae. The sequence goes on along the minus strand of JALGPY010000002.1, from coordinate 61,276,275 downwards.
TACTAGCGCTCATACATACCGATGTATGTGGGCCGTTTTCCACGTCTGCCAGAGGTGGTTACACCTCCTTTATTACATTTACTGATGCCTATCAGTAGATATGGATTTGTATACCTTATTAAGGCTGTGTACAGGAGAATACTTTGAGGAAGATTCAGGTGTACACCAAGAACAGATAAAGGAAACACAGTGAAGTGTAAGGTAGTGAGTAGGGAGAGAATAAGACAATGGCAACTGTGAGAGAGAGAGAGACAGTATATGGGCATAGCTTCCGCTTAGTTCAGAAGATGAGATCATTGCAATGAAGGGTTAACAATCCTATATATAGTGGGGAATGTGACCGTCGTAGTGGGTTAATGCGCCCATTAATGGCGGCTTAATTACCTTAACCATAACGGCACGTTCGACCGCATATATAGGGACCGTTACGCACTTCGTCCGCGTATACCGGAACTGTTATGAGGTTGACCGGGTTTAGGGGCCAAGTGGCCATAAATCTCTCAAATCAGTTACCAAGGTTCGCGCGCGGGCTTGGTTGTCGCTCGCGCGCGACGGATCTTACTCTAGCCTCCAAACCACTAAGTCCCTACAAGTCTCGTGTGGAATGATATGCGAGGGCCCTGTCTCGCAGCCCCCACGTGGATCAGCATAGGTAGTGATCCTGTGTGTATGGAGCACAGCTAGGTGTGCAGGATGACTACCACGTGGTTGTGATCCGTCTGTCTGGAAAGTATCATCTACATTAGCCCCCTTTTTGCGCGAGGAGACACTGATCAGATAGACTTCAATGCACAAAAAACAGCGCTCGCGTTGCTTCTACGCACCAATTCAAATATCCGAGAAATCATCCCCCGTGCGTGTCATTATGACCTAGAATCCCTAGAGTCGTGCCTTCTGTTCCTATAGGGTTTTATCCGTGACATCAGCATAAACCTGTGATTGCGCGATTCGGCGGTGACGGTTGCGATTCGACCACTGAAAGGACGCGACTCTTCAGTGGATTTGAATAAATACTCATCATCTTCCATTGTTTCAAGCTACTGCTTCTCTATAGTGTGAATGTTTTCTGAGAACCTCCGAGAGCAAATCCTGATAATCAACCACCAGTTCTTCTTGGCAAATCGACTTCTTCAAATTGCTTCAAAAACACAAGGTTGTCTTGCTCAATTTTAAATTAATGCTTCTCGTACGAGTATCTTTCTCTTGAAATGTTTTGAATCTGAATCCAGAAACACCTGAAATCCACCATTGTTTGTAACCGTGGAAGAGGTTCCAAAACCCTAAAAGATTGAAACTTCAAAACGGCAGCTTTCTGGAATTCTGAACCCATAACTGATAATTCCCAAAATTGATGTTCATATCAGTCAACTTGAAACCCCAAAACTTGGCCTTCTTTAAAACCAGACAATTCTTCAAAAACTTATAAGATTTGCTCTTGAATTTCTGCTTGAAAACTGAAAGTGGATATATTTCTCCCCCCTTTTTCTTGCTTTGTTGTAGCAATGTCCAGAACAAAGGTAACCAAATCTGTGAAGGAGGCTGAGGAGATTCCTGATCTTCCCAAAACTTTGTGGAAGAAAGCTCCTTATCTGGGTGGTGAGGACTATACCATGCCAGAACCAAATTAAAGAATTTTCCAGACCCTGCTACTGAAGATCTGCTATTGCTAACTCCTATACCTAGTCGAGCAGAATTGGACTTGATTGACGCCAAGGATGTGGTGAGATTGGGTCTTGTAAATGGGTTCTACCCACACACTGATATCTCAACCCAGGCCTTCGTGAACAGGTGGAAATAATGGATGAGTGGATCGATCACGTACTGACCTATCATGCTGTTAGGCTGGATCAAGCTGGGGTTTACTACGCCGTTAGGGCTGCGAAAGGTCCTGCTGTGAAGTTGGATCAGACTATGCTTCTGAATCTCTTTTCCCGATATTCGCCTGAGTTTAAGGCAGCCCCCACCTTTGAGTATGTGCATATGCTGTATGATCTTCCTCCCATGGGCGAGGTCGATCCCTTGGATGCACTAGAAACTGATGAAGAGCTCGCTCTATATGCGCAAATGGTGGAGTGCATAGCAGAGGTAAAGAAAATTTACACCCGTTGGACATCTGCATAAGCTCTTCCAAACTTCTAATTAGTTGACACTTCTGCGAAAAAAATTGGGGCAAGTGGGTGCAGTACTTCTTCCGTGACTATGCGAATAGCAAGCTCACTAAAGAAATACTTAAGAAGGACCCCGAAGCAAAGAACTATGTCGAGGGGAAAGGGTACAGCTGGACCTTGTGCGGATTTCTTTGCATTTGGCTCTCGCGATACTTGATCGATGGTCATCCTCATGACGGGGTCTTTTATCATGTTTTGCCCATTGCAGTCAAGCTATCCTTAGGCCAGAATGTCGCGCTCGGGCCTCTTGTTTTGGTAACCCTCTATCATCGACTGGACCAGCTTGTAGTTGCAATCGAAGAGTCGCGCGGGCGTCTTGATGTACTGACTTTTGTCAACATTTCCTTCCTCACCATGTGGGTGTTTGAAAGGTGGCCTTCCTATGCTTCCGTCCCTTCAAAAGTCAAAGCGTGGAATGTTCCAGGTGCTTCGAACGCACTTCGGTGTGGGAGGGCTGCCCGATGGTATAAAACAAAAGAGCCCAAGTGTGCTGGAGTTTGGTCTGCGACGATCGAGCGAAGTATACTGCCAGACCTTATACCACTTGCATTGAAAATGTGCGATTATTTTGGGCGTATGTACCCAACTAAATGTGGCCCCATCTCCAAGGACACTCTCATCAAAGGGCTAGCTGCTATAGATAATTCGTTTGCTGGTGTTTGAGAGGCTCACTGCCTGCTCTTGCTGAGTATGTCGCTGAGATATCGCCTAAGTATGAGCGGATCACAGTCGATTTTGACCCCACTCGCGTTTGCCCCCAATTTGGCTACGATGCGGTGGCACCTTCACTCTGGCCTAAATTAGTGAACAGAGATTGCTACAAGCGACTGCTGTTACGGAGGTGTAAATCTGTTCTGGTTGGTAGTCTACCTTTCAATCAGCCTTCAGGGAAGCTCAAAGGTCGCCCCACCAAAATTTGGATTACCTTCTGGAATATTCAGCAAGCAAGGTTTGTTTCATCCGCTTCTTCGCGCATCAGCAGGGCTCCTTCCAGCAGAAGCAATACCTTCCCGTTCCGTCGAATCTGCAGTTTGGATGACTCTGAATATGGATTTTATTCCTTGCTTGACAATGAAAATCACTTATGTGCTGACGTGATCCTTTCTGAGAAGATGACCGCTGTTAGGGGAGGGGTTGGATGCATGATTGAGTATAGCGGATCTTTAGCTGAGGTAAATAACACCTCTTTGTCTTCCTTGAAACTCATCTCTTTTTGAAGTGCGACGTCTTACGTAAATTTCCCTTTTCCAATGCTGCTTAAGGAGATTCGCATCTGGGGACCGCTATCCTTCGCTAGTTCATTCAATCCTTCAGGAAAAGAGGCATAAGAAGATTGTCTCTTTGACCATGAAACTAGATCCCGAAGTGGAGGCTCTTGTGCGCTAGGAGATGGATGTATTCGCTCGCTCCTTGTTAAGCGAGAGTGCTGAAATGGACGCAGAAGTTGATCTGAAGGACAAAAGGCAAAATCAAAAGGCAATTGTGATCTCTTTGCCACCCAGGGAAGCTCCGGCCTCGCCGCCCACGGAGGCTCCTGCTCCCAAAGGCAAAGGCAAAGGTCGTCTGCGCGGCAAGCCCCGAAAGGAACTGGCAGTTGAAGATTCCATCCCATATGATCAGAACGAAGAAATTGAAGAAGAAAGAGTAGATTAAGAGAAGAGGGAGAATAAGAAGAGGAAGCAAGAGAAGAAAGTTCGGAAGGTAACCGAATGAACTTAATTTTCTCTCAATCAAAAATGTTTCCAACGATAATGTTGTTAAAACAAATTCTATATTCACAGATGATGATACTGAGACCATTGGTGACTTTTTGGCCAAGGAACGTCAAAAAACAAAGAGCTCCCGCTCAGATGTGTCTAGTGAACCCATAGACGAGGCCATAATCGCAGAGTCCAAGATGATGGCTGCTGAAGCACAAGAGAGAAGGAGGAAACGCGAGGAGGAGGATGTGGAAGCTGTGAAAGAAGAAGTTTGGAAGAGCAGCATGCTGGTAACATGAGCGTGGCTGCCTTAGAACAAGCTCAACATGATTTTGAGGAAATCGTAGGTGATGAAGAAGGTACGATATTTAACCTTGTCGTAACGTACCAAGAGGTAATCTTTGGTGCATTAAAGCACGGTGTGTCTAAACACGACATTCGCCGGTGGTTAGTGGGCAAATGTGGCTAACCCTCAGGTAAACATTTGAACAATGTTTATAAGTACAACTAACAAATCATTCCTTATCGTAACGAGCTTTCACATAAAATCAGGTCACGCACACCTTAAGGATGTGATAGATGAGGGAACATATGTAGGATATGGTGTCGCGTCTATATCATATGATTTTAGAGCTGCAATCCCACATGAGTGTGGAGGTGCTCGCTTTTGATCTGAACATAGAACAGAACGTAATAAATAGTTCATAACTCCAATTACCTCAATCACTTGTCCAAATTTGTCATGCAGGTGGTACTGCTTCAAATGAGCCTGCTGCTGCTACAAGTGAGCCTGCTGCTGCGCGAGGCATGATTGTTGATGCTCCAGCTGCGAGCTTGACCCCTGATGAGGCAAGTGTTTGTGCCCCTGCTGTTGATCCTTGTGACCCTCTGTCGTGCGAGGTTCAGCTCATCTCCCCTCCTAGAAGTTATGCTAACAGGCCTGTCGTCTTAAGAAGTGCCATTGTTCCTGCTGCTCAGGTCGTTGCTCAGAGTAACTCTGAAGATGTAATGGTGCTTGAGCAAAGGAATCAATCTCCCATGTCTCATGCTCCAGAGCAAAGTTTGCACACAGAGAAGTCAGTTATGATTATAGAAGATGCAGGGGAGCCCTTGGAAGATGTAATTTAGGTGTCTGAAGATGATGGTCTTGACACGAGATGCGATAGGGAGGTGCTGAAGATGAGCATGCGAGTGAGGATGACATGGGTGAAGAGATGAAACGGAGAGTGCTGGAGCTGAAGTTCACAGAAATGAACCAGTCATCGAAGACCAGGCATCTCATGAGAATATGGATGCCCGAATGAGCGCTCCTGAGCCACAGGAATTTCTTGAAAATGAACAAGTCTCTTTGCACACAGAAACTGATCAAGTTGGTCTGCAGTCATCGCGTGTGAATGTGGATGCCTCAACAGAGACTCTTGAGACAAGTCCTGCTGGAGAGGTCGCAGTTGCTGGTGGCAGTGGTGGTCTTCCAACTGTCATTCCTGTTGCTAAAGTTAGTGGTACTAATACTCCACCAATTTCTCCTATCACTGCCGTTTCAGTTGGTGTTTCAAGGCCTCCTCAGCAAGACCCTGCCATCCCTTCTGTTGAGATGGACTTTTCTCAAGTACCTGATGCATGGAGTTTGTGGGGTTCGCAGGCTACAACAGCCATCGTGCGCGCTGATACTTACATCATCCCTGCTGACTATGACGAACGCGAAGCTTTAGCTGATAGTCAAGCAATGCAGCAAGGAAATGCTTCAACAACCCCAGCTGTGCGCATTCCCACCTTGCGCCGAATCATTGAAGGAACAGGTATGTCATACTATGATCATATCTCATACTTACTGTATTTCTTTGTTAATGTTCGCACACCTAAACTTGTCATTTCTTCAGGTATGAGGCAATCTGATGTGGACTGGCTTATGAAGATGAGCATGTCGTATCCAGTGTCATTTGCGAGAGCTTTGGATCTAGGTCCCTTCGATAGGAGAATTCACCTGACTGAAGCTATCTGGATTGTGGCGCAGCTATCCATGACAACTACAGTTACTATTTCGACTCAAAATGCGCGGACGTTCTTTGAGGCATGCCAAAGGCTTCAATTTAACGCCCAAGGCAAGCTGGATTTTGGTTTTCTTCTTAAGAGGGTCACCCAAATTCTCAACTCTATTATGCTGAAGTATGGCCACCGCAACCTTGCCCTTGAGAGGAGAAAGTTGGAGAAGCAAAATAAGAAGTCTGAAGAGGCTGCCAAGTTTCTCCATGCGATGAAGGCTAGCTTTGAAAAGTTGAAGCAAGACGTTGCCAAGACAGAGAAGGCTTTGCTATTTTTATCGCCATAAGATCCCTTAGACAAGGATTTGTTTTAAGAGCTGTATGCACTGTAATGCTATTTTTTCAAACATTTGAACTCTATGTTGGCTTTTGTTTTCTGAATGATCTTCTTCCGCATCCCAATGGTGCAATAATTATCGCACATGTTTTGCCGTAATTACTTGGATTAGCATGTCGCCATAATATTAAATAAGGCATGCTTCTCACCCCGGCCTCATCATGACCTAGGGTCATTAAATAAGGCGTGCTATTGTATTGTCGTAGTCTTTAATAGGGTCATTGATTCTTTCTTGTTTCTGAGGCGTTGCTGACTCATCAAGGAAATTGAAGAGTCTCATCTGATTCCTATATAAGCCTTATTTCTTGCTATTTCGTTCTTCATCCGAACTCCTGTGATCGACACGATGTCAACCATTTTTTATCTGTATCAGCTTTGGTCTTCCAAGCTTGAATTTGTGCGTTGTGCTATAGAAATAGTTCCCAAGGAATCCACCGAAAAGGCCCCTGATTCGCCTGGTTTTTCCGAAGACCAATTGTGTACTCTCTTTCATTTGAACGAAGACGTCTTTTTCTTCATTATATTTGCAGAGGTCATCTCCGATGACTTTCCGGCAAAGCGCAACTTTGCCCCAATGTTTCTACCATCAAGTAATGAGTGGCGTGCATCTCTGTTGGTTTTCCGGTGGAGAAATATTTGCTACCACTGTTTCATTCAGGGTGAAACAAGTGACTGTGTTTATTCCTTGCACACAATTAGCTTCCTACCCCATGAGCTGTTCTCCCATTTGTTCTTCACATCAGCAGCCTTCATGGCGTGAAGTTCATCTGGCATCTCGCCATGTCAAGGGTATGAGCAAGAGCCCTGTTCTGGTCGAGAACGTCGACGACAGCGTCGAGTTTCGTAGCATTAGGGTTTTTCGTAGCTTTAGACCTTTGATTGAAAGCTTTTCCTTATTGTAAGCTTTGCTTTTAAGCTGCTATCTAAACAGATAAGTTGTAAGCCGCATCCGACTATTATGAAAGTATGCTTTCCATTTGCTATTTTGTCCGCTACAATAGATTGTAACTTCGCGTATTGACTTGCGATACGATGAAACAAGCCTTGTATCTCAATACTGTCTAGCCAGACAATCTTTGAATGAGTTGCTATCTAGACAGATAGGCTTTGGATCGCATAGGATCATTTTTTTTATTGCTTCTCTCTAGGAAGATAGGCTTTAGATCACATAGGATCATGTTTTTGTTATTGCTGCTATCTAGGCAGATAGGCTTTGGATCGCACAGGATCATGTTTTTGTTATTTCTGCTATCTAGGAAGATAGGCTTTAGATCACATAGGATCATGTTTTTGTTATTGATGCTATCTAGGCAGATAGGCTTTGGATCGCACATGATCATATTTTTGTTATTGCTGCTATCTAGGCAGATAGGCTTTGGATCGCATTGGATCATTTTTGTTATCGCTGCTATCTAAACGGATAGGATTTGGATGAATTAGCAGATATAAGTAATATGAAAAACTTAAGTAAATAGAGTGAAAAGGCAACAATTTGATAGAATTCTCTCATATGGGAGAGTTATTATTATTAAAGCATCCTTATACGGGAGGAGCATAAGAACACATTCCTCATATGGGAGGAAGCGAAGCAGAATACATATGCACTGAGGAGTAGTAAAACATATGAATTGAAAAGCAAATAGACAAGGCTTAGGACAGTACTTCTTAATCTAGCGCATGTTGATTGGGCTCGGAGTTCTTGCAGTCCCATGAAGCCTCTGAATGGTGCAGTAACCACTATTGAACACTTCTTTGACTTCGAACGGTCCTTCCCAGTTAGAAGCGAACTTAGGGTGAGCTGCTTCTCGCATACAATGATCTGAATCTCGTAAAACAAGATCCCCAACTGCAAAGTCCCGGTGTTGAACAATTTTGTTGTATGCGCGAGCGATCCTTTCTTTGTACTTTGTGTTAGCTCTCTTGGCCTCTTCACGCCTTTCTTTTAGCAGGATAAAATCGTGGTCACGTTGATTCTCGTACAAAGCATGAAAGGCTATCCTTGCAGAGTTAAATTTGATTTCAGCCGGGACAACAGCTTCGGCCCCATAGCATAGAAGGAACGGGGAAACTCCTGTGGGAGTTCTCGGTGATGTGCGATATGCCCATAGAGCCAGACTTAGGGAATTTGCCCACTTCTTGTGATCATCTGCGACCATTTTGCTTAGGATCCTCAGCAATGTATTGTTCGTTGCTTCTGCTTGTCAATTCCCCTTTGGGTAATAGGGTGTGGAGCACACCTGCCTTATGTTGTACTCTGCTAGCTTCGCAGCCACTTGTTGATTCACGAAAGGAGTGCCGTTCTCAAATATGATGGAATTGGGAATCCCGAATTGATATATAATGTTCTCCTGAATGAAGTTAACAACCGCAAGTGCGTTTGCTGTCTTGAGTGGCACCGCCTCCACCCACTTGGTGAACTGCTCATTTGCAGTCAATATGAACTGATTCCCAGCGAGGCTGGTCGAATAGGGCCAATGAAATCCAAAGCCCATGTATGAAATGGCCAAGGCGTTCCCAATGCATGCAAGTCTATAGTAGGAGCGTGTACCAAGTTGCCTTTGAACTGGCATTCTTGACACCTTTTGACCTTGGTGCGATAATCTGCTTCCATTGTGGGCCAGAAATACCCAACAGTGAGGAGTTGTCTGCATAACTTCGCGCCTCCTTGGTGCTCCAATTGATGGGACAGATCCATTACTTCTTGCGCTTCTTGAATATCAAAACATCTGAGCAAATTCCCCTCGTGGCCTCTGCGCCAGAGTATGTTTTCTTTTATCACATATCGATTCGCCTTCCTTTTGATATTTTCAGCCTCATTCATGTGGGTTGGCTCAATTCCTTCCTTCAAAATAGTCAAACAGTGGCTTCCTCCAATCTGTGTTGTCATCGATTGCAGCAATTTCTAAAGAATCTTTGACCAACTGCAGCATATGTTGACATTTCTGGCCAGTGTATCCCATATCTCTGAGCTTTCCTATAAATGGACACTTCATTTTCTCTACATGAGTGTTGGTGGATTTTCTCTAATAGTACCTGCCCTTCTTGCCTCGAGACACATCACTTGAGTACTCCTCCTGGTCCCTTAAAATAGAGGGAGTTATCGTGCACGCAGTACCCCTTTGTAGATGCCCAATTTTCTATGCTCATTCCTTCAGCAATCGCATGCAGTATTGGCCTTCTCCAGTCTTTAGCATCAAAAGACTCCTCCTCGCATAGCTCTTGTGCGAGAGCTGGGGTGGTTCTGACTTCGATCAAAATCCTTGCTGGACATTTTTCGGCACTGATTTTGGATCCCAAGGTGGCTAAAGCATCTGCGTTCCGGTTATCATCTCTAGGAGTATGCTCATACTTGACGTCATGAAACTGTTGTACGAGCTTCTGAACCATAGTCCTATAAGGTAACAGGTTGATCTCCTTCAAGCCATACTCACCTGAGGCCTGTTTAACAACGAGCTTCGAATCTCCCACGACCATCAAGTTGTTTACTTCTAATGCCTTGTCTGCGAGGAGCCCCGCGATTAGAGCCTCGTATTCTGCCTCATTGTTGGTGGAAGTGTGTAATGTAGACTAAATACAGGACCTAAATACTCTAGAACGGGGGGGGGGGGAGTTGAATAGAGTATGGAAATTTTTTGCAAAACACAGTTTTTAACTAATTAACTTAAGTGAGAAACTCAAATATCAAGGCCTTGAGATTTTAGAAAACAGTCAGAAACTTTCAAAGGAAAAATAGAAACCTTCAAGACCTTGAACTTCAACCAGTTCTGAATAGCTTATTAAACCTAGTTTGATTTGAGTTGTGTGCACCAGAAAATAACAAAACTGTAAAGTAAAGAACACAATGCAATTTACAGAGTTCAGTCCCAATGGACCTAATCTCTGCCTGAGGTATCTAATCCCACCAGGATTGGGCAAACACTTCTTATTACTCACACAGAAACAGCCATAGATCTTCAAGCCTGTGTGATTTCCCTTACACCTATACAGCTTGTGGTTCCAAACCTATCTAGTATCAGCTACTAACTGAGCTAACAAGAACCTCTTGTTGTTCACTTGAACAACCAACCACTAGGTTTAGTGAGGTTTTAGATATACAAAAGATAAGCAGATTATAAAACAGATGAAGAACACAGTAGAAGAATAAGCTTGTGAAGGCCTGGGTGTGTTCTTCTGGAAACTGGAATGATTGATCTTCTGAAATCTGGAATTGAAGCTTGAATGACTGTGTGTTTGAATGATTGATCTCCCACGAATATTTCACACCTCTCTCAGTTTTCTGCAAGCCCCTCTGCTTTCAAAATTCAAACTAGTCTTTTATCTACTCACTGCAAATGAATGAGAGATTTTAGGATCTCAATTCCTTCAAATCCTCTTCCTGTTTCAACTGAAATTCAAACATCTCTGAGTAGATATCCGTTGGAGTTTTTTGAGATTGCATTTGCACGTTTAACAAACCTGCAACAACATTAAAACATAGCAACAACAAAATCCTGAAATATAACAGCACTAAGTCTGTTTGGATTTCTAGTTTCTGAATAAAAACTGGATGAAAGAATAAAACAATAATCTGATTAACTTATGAAACATATAACTCATGATAAACTAGTTTAAGACTCTTAGAAGTCATTAAACAATTAAAATAATAAAGATCAAACCCTGCAAGAAAAAATCAAATTAGTTCTCTAAAGCTGTCAGCAGCTCAAGGCACATCTCAAGGCCTTGAAGCTCTGAACATGCTTCACAGTCTTTCAAAGTTGGAACCTGAAATCTATGATTCTCTCTGATCAGGACATCTGCAATTGTGTTAGATATATAGACAATATAAAACATAAGTATTTGCAGCAAATCTCTGATCTATATAATCAGATAGCCAATCTGCAACACAAGATTGTTTGAACATTCAGTATAATAAAAACTACTCTCAAGGCTTTGAAGCTCTGTCAGTATCTCAAGGGCTTGGAGTATTAGAAATGCTTTGTCTTTGTCTTTCATCACGCAAAACAGTTACTTCTCAAAACACATTTAAGGGTCTTTGAGTCAACAATCTCCCCCTTGATGAAAGACAAAACCCATAATCTTGTGTAAATATCCCTGCAACTCCTTGTAAAAATTAGATAACAACATATTGCAGATACAATAGACAATAATACCAGTCAAACCACCTAATTACAGATAATCAGGAATTCAGAGATAAACACAGTAATACCAGAACACAACTGATTAACAAAAAATGTAAATATTATTATTATTCAAGCACTGAAGCACAGAAAGTAACCACAAAAACCACATAAATTTCTCCCCCTTTTTGACTTTCATCAAATAAAGGTGAAGAAATGTTGAATCATTACTCAGAGTCTTAAAAAAAAACTTAAAAAAAATTGATTCCTAGAAAGTCAAGGCCTTGATAACAAAAAAAGAAGAAAAAAAAGAGATAGAAGGAAAGGATCAAGGCTTTGGTCTTCAATGATCTTCATTTCTTCTTTGATGTCTGGCCTTTTTCTGAGCCTTCTCCAACTTCTTCATCACATTCAGCATCATCAGCAGAATGCTTTTCATCTTGTTCAGCTTCCACCTCTGCAACAACTTCTTCAATGATCTCATCCACCTTCTTGTTCTTAACCTGCACTGAATCACCCTCTGTAGCTGCATCAACACCTGTGTCTTCACCAGCATCTTCTTCATCAGTTTGCTCATACAGATCTTTTGAAGTGAGAACCACTGTAATTTGCTTCTTTTTCTTCTTCAAGAAATCACCTAGCCTTTCATCTGAGTCAACACTGGTGTCATGACTAGTAGCAGAAGGTATCTTCTCCAATTTCAAGCCTTTGATGACAACATCCAGTTTTCCATTCATCATATTCATCAAACCCTTGAACTGGTTAAATTCAGAAGACATATCAAATAACCTCTGTCTGATATCTTCAATCTCAACATGCTGATCTTCAAATTTCTCAACCAACAAAGAGTAATCCTCATTTTATTGTCCTTTTTTTGATGCAGCCCCCTTTGGTTTAACAAACTCCTTCTCCTCAAGCTCAGCCTTTGACAACTCTGAATAAAACTTCCAATGACGTTTCCCAGTTTGAACTACTCCAATCCTCTGTAAGGCAGTTTCATCAATCAACCCAGAACCTCCAGTAATCTTTTCCTCTCCTTTCACAAGTACCTCAAAATGCTCAAAGAAAAGAGGTAAAATATTGGCATAGGGAAGAGGATGGTTTCTAGTTCTAGTAGCACAATAGATCATATGATCCATAACCACTGTTGGCATGTCTATCTCAAACCCTTGACATATCAGATACATCAAAATGAGAATTTTATGAGTAACCAACTCCCTTGATTTTTCCCTAGGAACAACACTCCTCATCAAAATTGTAAACAAGATCTTAGCTTCACAGTTGAGCACAGAGTGTGTCAACTGCTTTGGACCAGAGGGTACACCATCAATGAAAAACATTTCTTTTGCCTTTTCCAGACACTCCTTCCTATCAAGGTAATCTCTAACATTATACTTCCTAGGAATGCCCAAGACATTGGCAAGAGTCCTATGATCTAACCTCAAATTTATCCCAGCCACTTTGTCATCTCCTTCATGAACCAGATTCAGATAGAATAATCTAGTTAACCTAGGATAAGCTTTTGAACTAGGATTTAACACCTTCCAAACTGCAGTTTCTCTTAACTTCCTCTTACAATCAATATCCAGTTTATCCAATAATTCTTCAGAAACCATACTACAAAAAGCAACCTTAGAAGAAGCATATCCTTGCATCCACACAGTCCTAACTTCAGAACTAATAAACCAATTTGAAGGAAGTGCATTTTTACCTTGATAACCCTTTTTGGTTGCAGCACCAACCTGCTTAACCCTTGTTTTCTTCTCAGTGGGTTTGCTCTTCTCTTGTTCTCCTTCAGTTTGCTTCTTCTTGCTTTCTTGAGCAGATTTTCCCTTTTCTTCTTCTCCATTCTTTTTCTTGTCTCCCCCTTTCTTCTTGTCTGACCTAGGTTGATCACCACCCTGAGTCTCTGTCTCCTTCTGTGGATCAATGCTTGAGCCTTCACCTCCCTTTTCTGTTCTGATCTTCTTTGCAGGAGGAGTGTCCTCATGCAAACTCTGAGTGTTCTCTGAATCCGAATCAGAGATCACAATCTTCTCCTTCTTGTTTGCCCTCTTCTTGGATCTGCAAGAAGTCTTCCCTTGTTGTTGAATCCTGGTTGATTTGCGCTCCATTGTGGGTTTAGGGTTTGGAGAAAGGAATGAGATTGAGATAAATAGAGAGAGAGAGAGAGAGTAGAGAGACGTAGAGAATTGAGAGAGAATGAAGAAGAATAATCCCTGACTTTCAGCTTAAGTAGGTTGAAAAGATGAGTCATAAAAGGACTCTACTGAAACCAACATGCAAAAAGAATCTTGGAAAATATTTTTGGATATTTTAGAATATTCTCTGAGTAATTCAAATATTATACAGTTATCTAAAAAAATAAGATATAATATTTTATGATCTTTTTTTTTTTAAAAAAAATACAGATGTTTCAAGACCTGGAGAACAATCTCAAGGCCCTTGAGATTTTCTGCAGTTTGAGAAACATCAAATATTTGAGCTATACTTTCAAGGCTTTGAAAATTATAATCTCAAGGCTTTGAGATTTCAACGCATAAACACAAGTAAGTACCAATACTCCCCCTAAACCAATGCATCCTTGTTTAACATACCCAGTTCAAGCCTTAGGGATGAAAACCTATCATCTGGCAAAGGTTTAGTGAAAATATCAGCAATCTGCATTGAAGTAGAAATAAAAGATAGAACAACATCACCTTGTTCTGCATGATCTCTAAGGAAGTGATGTCTCACATCTATGTGCTTGGTTCTTGAGTGTTGGATTGGATTCTTAGAGATTGAAATAGCACTTGTGTTGTCACAATGAATAGGCACATTTCTGAAATTATAGCCAAGATCTCTAAGTTGCTGAGCAATCCATAACACTTGTGAACAGCAAGCTCCATATGCAATGTATTCAGCTACTGCAGTTGATAATGCTACATAATTTTGCTTTTTAGAATGTCAACTGATCAGTGAAGATCCAAGAAACTGGCAACATCCAGAATTACTCTTCCTATCTACTTTATATCCTGCAAAATCTGCATCTGAATAGCCACTCAACATAAAATTAGATCTCCCTGGATGCCAAAGCCCCAAGTCTCTGGTTCCATTCAAATATCTAAAAATCCTTTTTGACTGTAGATAAATGGCTCTCCTTAGGATCTGCTTGAAATCTAGCACACATACAGACATTGAACATAATATTAGGTCTACTAGCAGTTAAATACAAAAGTGATCCAATCATACCTCTGTATTCCTTTTGATTCACACTCTTACCATTTGAATCCTTGTCTAATGAGAGTGATGAACTCATAGGAGTTTTAAGCACATTGGACTGTGACATATTGTACTTGTTCAATAAGTCCTTGGTATACTTTCCTTGATGTAAAAAAAATCCTTTCTTCATTTGTAAGATATGAAGTCCAAGAAAGAAATTCAGTTCTCCTATTAAGCTCATCTCAAACTCCCTGCACATCAGACTAGAGAACTCTTTTGAAAGAGCATCATTAGTAGCACCAAATAAAATATCATCCACATAGATCTGAACTACTAACAAATCATTTTCATGATGTCTAATAAAAAGATTTTCATCAACTAGACCTCTCTTGAAATTGTTGTCAAGTAAAAATTTTGAAAGTCTATCATACCAAGCTCTTGGAGCTTGTTTTAACCCATAAAGAGCCTTTTCTAGTTTGTAAACATGATCAGGAAAGTTTTCATCTTCAAAACTTGGAGGTTGTGCTACAAAAACATCTTCTTGTAAATAACCATTCAGAAAAGCACATTGACATCCATTTGATAAAGCTTTATGTGATTGTGAGATGCAAATGCAAGAAGTATTCTAATAGCTTCTAACCTGGCAACTGGAGCAAAAGTCTCCTCATAGTCTATACCTTCTTCCTGATTATATCCCTGTGCCACCAGTCTGGCTTTGTTCCTTACCACTTTGCCATTCTCATCAAGCTTATTTTTGAACACCCATCCGGTTCCTGTAACTGATTTCTCTTTTGGTCTGGGAACCAGATTCCATACCTTGTTTCTTTCAAATTCATTAAGCTCACGCTGCATTGCAATGATCCAGTATGCATCTTCTTGTGCTTCCTTGGTATTTTTAGGCTCAATCAAAGATACAAATGCACTAAAAGCACACAAGTTCTTCAACTGTCCTCTTTTCTGAGTTCCAGTTGATGGATCATATATGATATTGTTAGCTGGATGATCTGCAAGGTACTTAAACTTCTTCCTTGGTATCCAGGAATATTCTACTTCAAGGCTTTGAGTTCTTGAAACAGTAGAGGGAGCATCATAGAAAGTTTCAGCTTCTGTCTCAAGGCTTTGAGATTTTGGCTCTGCAGGAGGTTCCAGGCCTTGAGATTATGCTGATTGATTCTGCACATTAGTTTTGCCTTTGTCCTCTTTCACAGCATCATCATCAGACTCATGTATGTTCAAATTTAGATCTGCAAAACTTTCACTCAGAGAATCCTTAGTACTTTCATAAAAAAAACACATGAATACTCTCTTCCACAATCTTGGTTTTTCTATTGTAAACTCTATAAGCTTTGATAGTTTGAGAATATCCAAGAAATACACCTTCATCAATCCTAGCATCAAATTTACCAAGATTTTCTCTACCATTATTATGCACAAAACAGATACAACCAAAAGGTTTGAAATAAGAAACACTAGGCTTCCTACCTTTAAACAGTTCATAAGGAGTCTTTTTTAAAATAGGTCTAATCAAGCATCTATTTAGCACATAATTGGCAGTGTTAACAGCTTCTTCCCACAAGAATTTTGGAAAATTACTTTCAAGAAGCATGGTTCTAGACATATCCTCAAGTGTCATATTTTTCCTTTCAACTACTCCATTTTGCTGTGGAGTTCTAGGTGCAGAAAAGTTGTGTGATATGCCATGCTTTGCACAAAACAAATCAAATTCAAGTTGATCAAATCCCCTACCATGATCACTTGTAATGGATGCAACAGGTAAATTTTTCAAAGTTTGAAGCTCTTTGCACAGTCTAGAAAATTCAGATAAGGCTTCAGTTTTGTCTCTAAAAAACATCAACCAAGTAAATCTAGAATAATCATCTACTATAACAAGCATATACCTCTTACCTTTTGGGGTCTGAACTCTCATAGGACCACACAAGTCCATATGCAACAGATCTAACGGTCTAGAAGTACTTACAAAGTTCTTTGGCTTGAATGAGCTTCTGGTTTTCTTACCTTGTACACATGCCTTGCAAACCTCATCATCTGAAAATTTCTGTGATGGTAATCCTCTTATCAAATCCTTTGAGATGAGTTTATTCAAGGTGTGTATGCAAATATGCCCAAACTTTCTGTACCAAAGCTTTGAATCTTCCTTCAAGGCCTTGAGGCATTTTAACTTGTCACCTGCAACACTGTTAGTACTCATAGCATATAGATTATATGATCTAGGAGCAGTGAGTATGCAATCACCAGATTTCTCATCTTGCACCACACATTTCTCCTTGTCAAATATAGCTTTATAACCTTTATCACATAATTGAGAGATACTAAGCAGATTATACTTAAGTCCATCCACAAGATAAACATCAGAGATAGAGTTGGTAGAACCATTACCAATACTACCTATACCAATAATATTACATTTTGCTTTGTCACCAAGTGTGATTGTTCCTCAATATTTTTCTGTAAGCTCAGTAAAGAGGGATTTCTTTACACTCATATGTCTGGAACATCCGCTATCTAATATCCATTCTGATCTTTCAAGGCCTTGGTGACATCCTGCAAAAGTAAATCATTGCCTCAACAGGTTGTAAGACCAAGTGCAGAACTATGAGTCATACTCAGAATCAGCCATGTTTGGTGGTCTAATTCCTTTTGGAACCCAAATCTGCCTAACCTGTCCCTTAAGCTGATAAGCATAAGTATTCCTCATAATGTGAGGTTCTGATCTTCTGAAGGGACAAGTTAATCTGATATGACCAATTTTTCCACACACTTTGGAGAATGTCTGCTACTAGATTTGACAAAAGTAGTTTGTCTTTTCTTTGGAAAATTTGGATTATAGCCAATCCCACTTTTATGCATTGACTTCAGACTTCCTCCAGGAATGAGATTTAGATTATGTTCAGAGCCTGTAAAACTGGCTAGGACCTTTTTAGACTCTTGAAGTTTCTCAGTCAAAGAACAGATTTGTTGTTCTAAATCCTCAAAATGAGTCTTTAGATCAGCATATCTTTCAGTCAAAAGAGTGTTTTGATCAACAATATCCTTTATCTGTGCCTTCAAGGCTTTGAACCTGCTGTCTAAGGCCTTGAAGTCCTTTTCAATTTTTTTCTTAGAAACTTCAACAGTTTTGTTGGTAAAAACTAGGTCCAGGTTTTCTTTTACCTGCTCATGAATCTTAATCTTTAAAGAAGAAATCTCATTTCTATAACTTTCCTCATTTAAAAACATACTCTTGAGAATTTCAGGAAGTACATCAGAAGGACTAGCAAGAATATTTTTTACCATTTCTTCAATATGTTTGTCTGGTGACTTTTCTTCATCATGTTTGGCCATGAAGCACAAATTTGCTTGATCTTCTTCTGTGTATGAGTCACTTGATGAATCAGAATCACTCCAGGAAGCCATCATGGCTTTCTTCCTTATGTTGTCACTGTATTTCTTCTGAAAGTTCATGTTCTTCTTCTTTTGTGGACAGTCTCTTACTAAATAATCTGCATCACCACACTCAAAACAATTCATTACTTTAGTTTTATGTAACTGTGATGAAGATTTACCTTTGTAGTCCTTGCTGCTTGAAGGTCTTGATCTCTCTCTGTTGTAGTCCCTGTTACCAGAGTTTCTTTTCTTCTTGAGAATCCTGGCCAAGGCCTTGGAGATCAATGCTAAAGCCTCTTCATCATCATGCTCATCTTCAGTCTCAAGGCTTTGAGATTTTTCATTGTCTTTAGACTTGAGTGCTAAGTTCTTGATGTTTTCACTCAGTTCAAGGCCTTGAAGCTCTGAACATGCTTCACAGTCTTTCAAAGTTGGAACCAGAAATCTATGATTCTCTCTGATCAGGACATCTGCAATTGTTTTAGATATATAGACAATATAAAACATAAGTATTTGCAGCAAATCTCTGATCTATATAATCAGATAGCCAATCTGCAACACAAGATTGTTTGAACACTCATCATAATAAAAACTACTCTCAAGGCTTTGAAGCTCTGTCAGTATCTCAAGGCCTTGGAGTATCAGAAATGCTTTGTTTTTGCCTTTCATCACTCAAAACAATTACTTCTCAAAACACACTTAAGGGTCTTTGAGTCAACAGTTGGTGACCGGGAAATCCAACTTAGTCGATCTGGATGACTTCTCCATCTGGCTTTGTCAGGACAATACCAATTCCTCCTCCTTTTCTTGTTGACGACCCATCGAAATGCAGCTTCCCATAAAGTGATTCGATTGCATAAATCTCAGGTCCTTCTAGATATTCCTCTACCATTGGCTCGTGATTGTTGTTTGGGAACTGTGCCAATATGTCTGCCATTACCTGAGACTTAATTGCTTTTGGTCGAGCACATGTGATGTCTTATTGCGAGATAGTCATGTACCACTTTGCTATCCTTCCACAGGAAGAGGAATTACTCAACAAGTACCGGATAGGGTCACTCTTTGTGATCACCACGACTTTATGAGAAGCAAAATAATGATTTAACTTTCCTATGACGAAAAATAAAGCAAGGCAGTGACGCTCTATATCAGTGTACCTGCTCAGCCGGCTGTACCACGCGAGAGATGTAATAGATCGGTCTTTCTTTCCCCTCATGCTCTTGAGCTAGCAGCGCCCCTATAGACCTCCAGGTCGACGTCAAATACAGCAAAAGTGGTGACCCCAGTTGAGGCGCAATCATTACACCTGGTGATGTCAACAAGTCTTTCAACTTCTCGAATGCAGCTTGATTCTCCTCCGTCCAATTATACACAACATTTTTCTTAAGAAGATCACCGAAGCAGAAAGTCAGCTCTCCAATTTCTGGCACAAATCTTCGCAAATAGGATAGCTTTCCCAAGAATGTCTTCAAAGTGCTTTGGTTGTGAGGTGCCACCATGCTGGTGATGGCTGAAATCTTCGCGAGATCAGGCTCAATCCCATGGCGGTGGATCACACACCCCAGAAACTTTCCAGAAGTTACCCCAAATGCGCACTTCATTGGATTCATCTTCAGTTGGAAGCTCCTGCATCTTTCAAACACTTTCCACAAGTCTCCCAGATAATCTGCTTCTTCTCTTGACTTAATAACCAAATCATCAACATAGAACTTTACTTCCTGATGCATCATGTCATGGAAGAGAGCCATCATGGCGAGTTGATAAGTTGCGCCCACATTCTTCAATCCAAACGACATAATTGTGTAGTTGAAAAACCCAACTGGCGTGATGAACGCAATTTTCCTCGCTTCTTCAGGGTCCATCTTGATTTGATTATACCCACTGAACCCATCCATGAAACTGAACATCCGATGACCTGCGGTAGAGTCAATGAGCAGGTCTATGTTTGGCAGCGGGAAGTCGTCCTTGGGGTAGAAGCGGTTGAGATCCCCGAAGTCCATGGAGATGCGAAGCTGCCCATTTTCTTGACAACTGGCACAATGTTAGACAACCAAGTAGGGTGATGAATGGGTTCAATGAATTTGGCATTCAGCAGTTTAACTATTTCCTCCTTGATCTTCATGTTGATCTCTGGTCTGAAGCTTCTTGCACACTCTTTTACTGGCTTGGACCCGGGGACGACATCCAACCTATGCATTGTCACTTCTGTATCAAGTCCGGGCATCTCATCATACTCCCAGGCGAACACATCTTTGTACTCTATGAGGAGCTTTAGCAACTTTTCTTCTTCTTCTTCCTCGAGATCCGCACTTAAGAACACATACCTCTTTTTCGCTTCAAATGGTCTTAGGAATACTTCCTTTAGCTCCTGCTTCTGTGGCTTTGGTTTATCCTCCATTCATTCGGGCGCTTCTTTCAACTACTCCTCCGGTAGATCTGGCTTCCGCTTGTCTTCCCCTGGTGCTTGTTCAATTTTATTGATTTGCCCAGGGATATCCCCATATGAGATAGAATTTCTTCCCATTGGAGTAGAAGCTTTCTATCTCCTTGCCTTTGCTATCATGCTTCACCACCCTTTTTAGGGTGTACACGTTCTTCTTCTGGTAAGAAATCTTTGGCACCTCTTCGCACGTAGGCACCTTTTCCTTGGGGTCTTCCCTTGTCACCATCACTCCTGCGGGTGGCTGATCCTTGATATCCTCCCATCGGGGCAGAGGAGTTGGATTAAATGGCCCCGGTGTCTGTTCATCCGCCATCTCGGTGAACCATACCGCCTCATTGAGGTGTGCCTCATTCAGGTTAAATAGGTTTGTCGAGGATGGTATCTCAACTACCCTGCCATTCCAAATGGCCTTCATCACCTGGTGGGCTGTTGAGGGTACTGCATCAAAACGATGGATCCACGCCCGACCAATGATCATGTGGTATGTAGTGTTCGCATCAATGACATAAAACTTGGCAGAACAGTTTATCTTTCCTATCTGGAGTCCTAGGCGGATCCAACCCACTGTCATCCTTGAATCACTTTCGAATCCCATCAACAAAGATGGGCGCCTGACAATTTTCTTCTCAGGGATTCCTGCTAACTTCAGGGTGTTGAGCAAGACTACATTGAAAGTCGCTCCCCCATCAACAAATGCCCTTTTGAACTCGACATCGTTAATCACAGCTGTGACATACAAGGGCTTCTGGTGGCTCGCATCTGTCTTCTTATCACTTTCAGAGAAGGCCATTATCTTCTCCGTTGAGCGAGAGGCCCTTACAACTCTTCCATTGGAGACAACTATATCCTCCTCAAAGTCTCATGCCACTCTGTGGATCGCCTTTGTCATCTCCTTTCGGCACTTTTCTGAAAAGTTCATTTCGTCAAAGAACCTTGTGAAGCCGTGCGACCCCTTCATCCTGTCGGCGTGCGAGTCCTCCGTGTCCATGCTATAGTCTTCCTCATCATGGACTTCGGCTATAACAGGTAGCCCCTCTTCTGCAATCTCTTCGAGATCCATAATCGCGATCATGGCTACCTCCTTGTCTTTTGGCTCTTGCTCTGCGTGGGCTGGGAGGGGATTATTGCACACATCTTGCCTTTGCTCGCTGATAACCAGCTCCCCTTCCTTCATTTTCCTGCTTACAAGGTACCTGAGCTTCTTGCAGTCAGCTGCTCCCTAGAGGGTGCCCTTTCAAGTTGAGGTAGGACCCCATCTTTACGCCACTGTTTGCATAGATCGATCACTTCCTCAAGGGAGCATGGTAATGGCGGGACATCTGTGGTCGAAACCTTATGCTGTTTGTGCGGTGAGACTGCATTGACTTCAGCCTCACGCCCCCTCTTATAGTTAAATCTACCAATCCTGAAAGTCGGTCCTCCTGGGGATCGCTCAGGGGCATGCTTCTTATTTTGCCTCTCAACTATAGGCTCTACATTCTTGGTACACTTGATTAACTTTGAAAAAGTGGGCATCTGTAAGTTAATCAATATACCCTTGTACTCTTCTCGCATTCCTTGGAGACATATCTCGACGAGCCGACTTTCAACCACCTCATCTCTGCATTCCAGTGACTTCGCCCTGAACTTCTTGATGAACGTGACTCCATTTTCATCACGCTTCTGATACGTACGCGACAGGTGGATCATCGTAACATTCTCCTCCATCTGAAAAAACTTGACATAGAACTTCTTGACCATGTCCTCCCATGTCTTTATGGATCCAGCTTCCAGCGTTCTGTACCACTTATATGAGACGTTCCCCAAGGACTTGGGAAACTCGCGCATCAGCAAGTTGGAATCAACCCCATGTGGTCCCATCATGTCAATGAAGCGCATGACATGCTCCTGAGAATTCCCATTGACATCATCGAACTTCTCCCACTTAGGAGCTTTGTACCCTGCAGGGTTTGGCATCAGATAAATCTCACGCGGGATAGGAGGCGCATTGTCAACCTTTGGGATGATGGCGTCCGTGAAACAGTGATTTGCAAGGAAATTGTCCAAGCGCTGCTCCAAGGCTGTCATGCTTGCTGATGCACTTCCTCCCACAGCAGGAAGAAGGGTTGCGACCGGGGGTGACACATACGCAAGGCTTGGATTGTGGGTGTAACCAACGTTGTTCACGGCCTCCGGTGGGGAGAGCAGGGGTTGCTGTGGTTGGATATTGGTGGGAACACCCGTTAGCTGAGAACGGGCGTAACGAGTGACGGTTGAGCAATATGTCCCTGGGTGAGAGACGGCTCGACAATTGCTGGTGGGCTTTGTAAGCTGGAGCTGGGCGATGTAGGCGTTACCTCTGTCCCCTGAGAAAAAGCCATTCCCAGTGTCGGATTCTGAGCAAGAGCTCCCAGAATCGACATGATCTGGGCCATCTGTGCAGATTGAGCCTGGAGGGCCTTCGCCTGGTTCTGGAGGGTTGCATTCAACGTCTCCAGGGTCGGAGTACCACCAGCTGCTGTGGAATTAAGGCGGGTTTCCTCCCCTGAAGTCGTCTCTATTGAGGGAGATCTGTTGCTGGCATCTTCATCGTGAGACATGGCTGCTTTCTAAGGTAAGTTTCACGTCGGGTTCACCAAATGTGTACAGGATAATCCTTTGAGGAAGATCCAGGTGTACACCATGAACAGAGAATGGAAACACAGAGAAGTGTAAGGTAGTGAGTAGGGAGAGAGTAAGACAATGGCAACTGTGAGAGAGAGAGAGACAGTATATGGGCAGAGCTTCCGCGTAGTTCAGAAGACCAGATCATTGCACTGAAGGGTTAACAATCCTATATATAGTGGGGTATGTGACCGTTGTAGTGGGTTAATGCGCCCATTAATGGCGGCTTAATTACCTTAACCATAACGGCACGTTCGACCGCATATATAGGGACCGTTACGCACTTCGTCCGCGTATACCGAAACCGTTATGAGGTTGATCGGGTTTATGGGACAAGTGGCCATAAATCTCTCAAAGCAGTTACCAAGGTTCGCGCGCGGGCTTGTTTGTCGCTCGCGCGCGACAGATCTTACTCTAGCCTCCAAACCACTAAGTCCTCACAAGTCCCGTGTGGAATGATATGCGAGGGCCCTGTCTCGCACCCCCCACGTGGATCAGCATAGGTAGTGATCCTGTGTGTATGGAGCACAGCTAGGTGTGCTGGATGACTGCCACGTGGCTGTGATCTGTCTGTCTGGAAAGCATCATCTACAAAGGCCAAATTCGAATCCTTTGAATTGTTTAAAGAATGAAGTAGAGAAGCAACTTGGTAAAAGTATTAAGGCTTTGCGATCGGATCGTGGAGGAATACTTGAGCCAAGAGTTTGACGAGTATCTTAGAGAGTGTGGGATAGTGTCCCAAGTCACTCCACCCGGAACGCCACAACGGAATGGCGTGTCCGAGAGGAGGAATCGCACACTATTAGATATGGTGCGATCTACGATGTGTCAAACGAATCTTCCAATATCATTTTGGGGACATGCTCTATTGACTGCAGCTTTTACCATTAACCGTGTTCCATCCAAATTAGTCATGAAGACACTATATGAGATATGGACTGGGAAGCGTCCCATAGTGTCGTTTATGAATATTTGGGGCTGGGATGTCTATGTAAAGCATTTACAAACAGACAAGCTCGGGCCCAAAGTGGACAAGTGTAAGTTTGTGGGATATCCTAAGGAAAGGAAAGGATATTATTTCTACAATCCAACCGAGAACAAAGTGTTTGTAGCTCGGACCAACGTGTTTCTAGAAAGATAGCTAGTCTCTAAATAAGCAAGTAGGAGGACCGTAGAACTTGAAGAAATTCAAGAACCACAAATACTTAAACCGATGATGGAACATGATCAGGAACCGCAAGGTGTTTTGGAAGAACCTGTTCAAGTAACACAGGAACTCCGTAGGTCAGGAACGGTATATCATGAGCCAGAAAGGTACGGACTTCTCGTGACTGAGCCCGATGACATACCACTCATGGATGATGAGCCTGCAAACTACGGAGAGGCCATGAAAGGCCCAGACTCCAAGAAGTGACTAGAGGCCATGAGATCCGAAATGAATTCCATGTATACCAACAAAGTATGGACTTTGGTGGAACCACCTGAGGGGCTCGGCCCATAGGGTGCAAGTGGGTCTTCAAGAAGAAGACTGACATGGATGGCAAGGTAGTTGCCTACAAGGGGCGATTGGTGGCTAAAGGTTATAGGCAGATTCATGGTATTGACAATGATGAGACTTTTTCACCAGTCTCCATGACTAAATCCATTCGAATCCTACTCGCTATTGCAGCTTACTATGACTATGCAATTTGGCAAATGGATGTCAAAACAGCATTCCTTTATGGAACCTCCTCGAGGATGTGTACATGACAGAACCGGAGGTTTTTGAAGATCCAGAGAATGCCAATAAAGTCTGTAAGCTACAAAGATCCATTTATGTATTAAAGCAAGATTCCGGGAGTTGGAATCGACGTTTTGATGACGCGGTCTAAGAATTTGGCTTCATCAAGAACGAAGCTGAGCCCTATGTTTACAAGAAGGTTAGTGGGAGCTCTGTAGTGTTTCTGGTCTTGTATGTGGATGACATACTTCTCATTGGAAACGATATTCCTACTTTGCAATCTGTTAAAGATTGGCTAGGAAAGTGTTTCGCAATGAAGGACTTAGGACATGCAGCTTATATACTTGGTATCAAGATCTGTAAGGATAGATCTAGGAAGCTGCTCGGCCTAAGTCAAAGTACATATATAGAAAAGGTGTTGAAGAGGTTCAACATGCAAGATTCCAAGAAGGGATTCTTGCCCATGTCGCATGGAGTCACTATCTATAAGAATGACTATCCTTCCAATGAGATTGAGAATGACCGCATGAGTAGGATACCCTATTCTTCGGGCGTAGGATCCATCATGTCCGCCATGTTGTGTACTAGACCAGACATATCATACGCGTTGAGTATGGTAAGCAGATATCAGTCCAATCCGGGTGAGAATCAATGTATTGCTGTCAAGAACATCCTAAATTACTTGAGAAGAACTAAGGATGCGTTCTTGATATTTGGAGGTAAGGAAGAGCTGAGTGTAATTGGTTACACTGATGCAAGCTTCCAAACCGACAAAGATGACTACAGATCGCAGTCAAGATACGTGTTTTGCCTGAATGGATGAGCTGTGAGCTGGAAGAGTTCCAAGCAAGGGACAGTTGATGATTCTACAACTGAAGCTGAGTACATTGCTGCTGCGGAGGCAGCAAAAGAGTCAGTTTGAATAAAGAAGTTTATCACTGAGCTCGGTGTGGTCCCTAGCATCGTGGATCCCATGGAGTTGTATTACGGCAACTCCGGAGCGATCGCACAAGCCAAGGAACCAAGATCACAACAGAAACCAAAAGCATGTACTTAGGAGATTCCATCTCATTCGTGATATGGTCGATAGAGGAGATGTGAAGATGTGTAAGATTCATCTCACAAACCCACTTGCGCAGCGAAAGCATGAAGGGCACGCTAGATCTATAAGCATACGAGATGCACGAGATTGGCTCTAGTTCAAGTGGGAGACTGTTGGAATATGTTCCCTAGAGGCAATCTATATTTAGTATGAACGATGTTTTGGCTAGAATATTCATTTATTAATTATTGTTATATTTAATATAATGAAGTCCTTAGATACAATGTGTTGTTTATATTAAATATCCCTAGTCCATTATATTGGTTAATTGGACGATCAAATATAGACTAGTATGTGTGTATATTGATATGGAGATATCAAGTCTAACACATGGGTATGCATTAGGAGTAATGGCATACTGGATTGACCCACGACGAGAAGGATACATTAGATTATGTCAAAGTCACAATCGCTTCTCGTAGTGCTAATAATATTGTAATCCTTAAAGTTGAAGTCACTAGATACTCTAGTTGTGGAATATCATGCTTGGATGTTATCAAATGTTGCGCCTTAACCGGGTAACTATAAAGATAGCTATCGGAAATGATAGGAAGCAAGCTTAGAGATCGTAGTGACGTAGAGAGGATTTGTCCCTCCACATAATGGGAGCAAATATCCATGGCCACTCGAGGGATGGTGCTTATTGAATGTCTGGCCAGACTCAGATAAATCAATATGGAGATATTGATTTTATCTGCTTGAATAAGCATATTCCCAAGATCGAGAAACTATGGATTGGATATACGAGTGTGACTACTATGTCTCGTGTCCAATACGGATATGGAGACAAAGGGATAATACAATATGTGATATTGGGCACAAGGTTTGTCGGGATCACTAACTTATTTCTATTAGTTGGGTGGCATGGTTGTGTTGCTAGACACCGCTCCATGTTAGTAATAAGTTATTACCAACTAAGTAGGAACCTATGGGGTCACACACCGGATGGATTAAATTTGATATAGGTATTAATTAGTGGGACTAATTAATAAAACGCAACCACAAGCAAACTTAGTAGAACTAATTTGCAAGTGGGCTAATCCATGTAAGGACATGATTAGTATTGGGGCCTTTATGTAGTTAATAAAGAGTTATGACTATATAAAGGAACTCTAGCTTGTTAATTCTCAACACAAGTCATTATTTGAGAGAACTTAAGAAAGCAAGAGAGAGAGAGAGACAGACAAGGAAGGCCAAAGCCAACCCCATCCGCCCCCTCCTTGGAGCCATCGGCCTCCTCTTGGCCGCGCCTCATCCTCGGTTTGCGTGATCTTCTTCCTCCTTCCTCCGTTGCTAGCACATCGCAGTGAGAAGGAATCCAATCAAGATCCAATGTGTGGATATTCATAAAGACGAAGACACTATTCTTCGTGTGATCTCCCAAACCAAGGTACACATCTTCTATGCTCTTATCATGTTATGATTAGCTCTTCTTGTGATCTTTGGTGGGCTTTGGGAAGGAAATTTTTGTTATTCCGCTTCGTTACCTACGTCAAAACCCAACAGTTTCATATTCTCAGAGACTGCGAATATGCTAAAAATATTTGGATCAAAATCTTTGATGAAAATTGGTACAACACCCTCAAGAATGAAACTGCCTTTGTTAAATGGTTTAGTGGCCAAATTGTTGTTCCAAAAAAGATTTCTATCCACGACTCCTCCATGTTCATCATAACCTGTTGGAACTTATGGAAGAATATAAATTTAATGGTTTTCAAGGGGAAAAAGACTACTACTGATATGAGTCTCAACATCATTCAGAAATACTACCATGATATTGCCAATGCTACAATATCAGGCAGCAGTTCTAGCATTGACCCCATACAGTCTAATTGGCGTCCGTCTTCTTTAGGGAAAATTAAACTGAACTCAGATGGGAGTAAAGACGGTGAGCATGAACTTGCAGGTTATGGGGGCGTGCTGAGAGATGAAGAATGTACCTGAATCAAATGTTATATGGGACAAATTGGGCATAATGCAGTGATCGAGGCCGAGTTCTGGGGCATCCACATAGGCCTTGTCATCATGTATGAAGATAACATTAGGGATGCTACAGTGGAGTGCGACTCACAGGAAGCCATCACCTTCATCAACATGGAAAAACTTCCATACCACTTCCAATACGGACAAATTGTGGATGAGATTAAGAGGCTCATCACCCTCTGCAAATGTGACATTAGGCACGTCCTAAGATCCGTGAATCAGGTGGCAGATGATCTTGGCAACATAGGGAGGAACCAAAATGAAACTCTGGTCATCATTGATAATCCACCCGTGAATATTGCCGGTCTTCTTATCTCAGACATTGTCATTAGTGGTGCTGGTGGAAACTAGGCGTTCCCCAGATTTGTTTTCTTTTCTTGTTGTTCTTTGTTTGAACTCTCTTGTTGTTTAATTTCCCAGTGATAAAAAAAGGACGCAGATGGAGAATATGCAACAACCTCAATATGAAGTTATTCACATATTTGTGGTTGTTATGCCACTTCAGTTCTAAACTAATAACTCTCAACTACTCCCTAATCGAATATTTCATCTCATATGTCATCACTAATGAAGGACGATGTATGGAATTTAATAAACAGATAACAATTCTCTGAAAAGAAGACGTAGAAGAAGTATAAAGAATAAGTATTCCATATTTTGACATGCCTGATAGATACATATAGCATTATAGTCTCGATGGCGCTTATAGTATCAACACAAGCTATATAGTATTAACATTGATAGAATGGCAAAACAGAGACAATTTCACGGGGAGTTCTTTAAACATAACAATTAATGTGGGAACATCTCTAGAAATTCAAAGTTTAAAAGAACTAGTCGTTAGCCCGCGCTATGCGCGGGTTAGTTATTATTTCAACAAAGATTTTAGATTTTACATATTTGTTGATTTCTTGAATGTGGAATATGGTGCCATGAAAAGCAGGGACTCTAATTCAATGTCACTATGTCATAATTTATGGAGAGATCAATGCTATAGTTATAATTATGAATATATTTTTTCTGTATAGTAAATTTAAAAACTTAACACAAAAAATAAAAATGTAACACCTATTTATAAAAATAAATAAAATAAAGTAACACAAAAAATGATAACTGAGAAACTGTTAAATACATATCTGCATATTTATAGTATTTTTTTTTCCTAATAACTTACATATTGTAATGGTAGAATCATGCCTTAGAGAACAAACAACTCAACAATAGTGTGGAGAAAAGAAAGTTAAATAAGTTCAAGGTAATTCATTCACCAGTCACGTGACTTGTAATGCAGTTTGTAATTTCATGATTTTTCGTTGATGCATGGTTAATAAAAGGATTGTACATTTCTATTCGCATTGCCTTAATGTGTATTATGATGCACAATAGACACTTTATTCCAGCTGCCTTTTCTGTAATCTTACCTTCACTTTTATTGGGAGATCTAAATCAAAAATTACATTATTAATATCAGTTGCTTTGGAAAGTGACCAATAAAATAGTTGAGTTGTAATCTGCCATTTCCATTCTAAGGATGATATTTCTTTTCTTACGATTTTTTATTTTTCCTTTGACGGCTTTCTTTAACTAATTTTAGTTTTTTTTTTTTTTTTTTTTTTTTTTTTTTTTGAAAATGGTAAAAAATGTAATTTCTACTAATTTTTGTTGGAACCTTTTCAATATAAATTTATCTTTCTTTAAGATAAAAATGATTCGTTTTTTTATACTTTAAATTTTTAATCTTAAAATATAGTTTAAGGATAACTTAGTAATGAAGTAAGTAACAATTTTACGAAGATGATATCACTTCTTTAAAAAAAAAAAAAAAGACTTTCAAATTACGGCAACATAATTATCTTTTTCTACTAAAATTAGGTTAAAAATTGCAACCTGAAATATCTTGTAGGAAAATTTAAGATGCCAGGGCAATGTAGCATCAATACAGTGACGTACTGGATAGAGATTCACACTGCATTGGTCATGAGTCTTTTCAATTTTGTTGAAAAAAGTAAAGGCTTTTATCGAAAATATCAAACCTTTGTAAAAAAACACGCAACACACAACGAAAATTTAAATACAAATAAATGAAGCTTAAGAATCGATTCGCAGCTGAATTGACACAACAAAATAATGTAAAGTACACATTGACGTTCACCCTTATGGCCTTATCACATTTGATTGGGATGTTATCATTTATGTAGTATTTTCTCCTAATGTTATGCTACAGAAATCAGTTAAGAAAAGCCAATTATTTGTTGTTGTCTGTTGCCTTCATAAATTTTGTGGTTTCATTTGTTGACTCGTGAGCTTTGTGTGGATAAATGGTTCGATGGTTCTGTGAAGAGAAATTACAGACGTTTTGGTTATTTTCCTCTGCATATAAACTAATTTTATATGGTAATGAGACCTTTGATAATCATTGAATGAAACATCCGTATTACCAATTTACCTAAATGGGTGTCATTCCATACTTGTTATGAAAAAGAAACCCGTGAAAGTCGCAAGTAATTGCAATCTAATTCACATTAAAAGAGAAGTGTGACATTCTTTTTCAGGAATATATGTCATATAGTGAAGCATATTAAACATCGCGAAGTTATATAACCTATCAGATTTAT